>OY754986.1:22588535-25238030 GCA_963576475.1 Molanna angustata
ATTTGACATACATAGTACCTGTTTGTTGCCCAATAAATTATCTATATTATAAATTTGAATGTTTGTATCTATGCATCTATGTATGTATGTATGTATCCATGTATGTATGTATGTGTTGTATGCGCTCCTAAACCGTTCATCCGATTGCAATAAAACTTTTGTGAATTGTCGAGAGTATGCACGGCATGGTTTCTGGATTAAAATTTTTTTCTTCTTCTTTTTCTTCATCGGGTACTAGGTCATTTCACCTATGAAGGTGGACTATCCTGGGAACCGTTCATCCGATTGCAATGAAACTTTGTTGAATTGTTTCTGGATTAAATTTTTTTCTTCTTCTTCTTCTTCATCGGGTATTAGGTCATATTTTACCTATGAAGGTGGAGAATCCTGGAAAAAGAAGGTCCATCTGTCCTTTCATCTCTTCGTAGGTCTTCCCAGTATTGTTTCGGGAATTAAACTTTTTCTTAACCTACTGAAGGGACGGGAGGTAATGAAGGGAAGGGAGGTACTGAACGGCCTGAAGGGACGGGAGGTACCGAAGGGACGGGAGGTACCGATGGGACGGGAGGTACCGAAGGGATGGGAGGTACCGAAGGGACGGGAGGTACCGAAGGGACGGGAGGTACCGAAGGGACGGGAGGTTAACTAGTATAAAATAAAATACACGAACCAGTCGCTTCTCCAACACTTTTATTAACACTGCTGCTCGACTATGAAACGATCTTCCGAATTCTGTGTTTCCACCTTTTCACGATCCGGGTATTTTTATGTTACTAATAAATATTTACTTGAGCAGATTGCAACTTTCCTCAACGTTACTAAGTGCGCTTCTTCGGAAGATTAGATGGACCCAAATCCTAATAACTGGTGTCCCCGACGTAGACATGCTTAAAAAATCCTGGAAATTATTTGGCAACAAAGCCTCGCATATTGTCTTCCGTTCCTTCCTGTTATATGCGATCCTTTTCAGCTTCTCGCTTCAGCTCATATCTTCGCGTAGATCCTCTAGATACTCCCAAAGAGGGCATGCCCTGGAGTTTGTCCCCTTTGTCATCATATTCTGCCCCAATTCATCCGGTGTCGGGCCCTCCTGTCCTCGGTCGACTCTGTCATAATCTTCTTCTACATCGTGTAAGTTGTTTGACCTATTTGTAAGGGTGGGCTTACCTGGGAGGAGGAGGTCCAACTGGAGGTCTGACATCATAATATTCTTAAATAAATCTATGGTATGTTTCAGATTCTCCGTTTGAACACATTTTCCCTGAGTCAGACTACAGCCGGTCAAGTGATCAACTTGATGTCCAACGACGTTAACAGGTTCGATTCCGTCCTCAAGTTTCTGCACATTCTGTGGGTGGTGCCTATCCAGATAGCTCTGTGTTGCTACCTCTACTATCATCGGGTCAGCTCTGTAGCGCTCCTGGGGGTTGTCAGTATACTGCTTCAGACCATTCCTGTACAGAGTAAGTTTATCATATCTATCATATATTGACCACCTGCGTAGTTAAAACGAAAGGATAATTTTGCCACTTGGAAAGAATGAAAGAAGAATGCCAAACGAAGAAAATAAACAAAGCTGCTGACAAGGAGCGGAACAAGAGGTCCGGGTCGTCTAAGAAAATGATGGCACTACCATGTGAATGACATCCTGAAAGAATGAATCGTAAGAAACTTAAAAATAGGCAAACATGTTTGAGACGATGCATGAATGTTGTTGGGGAGATGGATGTGTGTCGACAGAATAATGAGCTGTCCGATTTTATCTGCCTACGTAGTAGGAGACATGGCGTGATGGCATCATGTAAGTTTGTATCTAGTATTATTGCAGTATTTATATAGTACAAGATTGACATGATTCATAACTTGGCTCTGCAAGAACTGCGTCAAAAGATGCCACCAGAAAGACGTCTTATATTGAGATCATCTGAATCACAGAAAACCAATTCTTCGAGGGAATTGGCCAACAAAGATTGATTGTGGTTTTAGTGTAAACGGAACTATTCTCGGTTTCAATCTTGGAGATTGAAATTGGAGATTGGAGATAGATTAGGTGGAATAGATATTGCACATTGTCTCTCATCCAGGAATCGTTTTGTTTCAGCTTTTGTGAGCAAGGCCTCCGCTAAACTTCGACTGAAAATTGCGCAGAAGACAGATGAAAGAGTACGATTAATAGACGAGATCATCTGCGGTATACAGGTTTGAATTTTTATTGAATCATTTTAATTGTGCAATACTCGAAGATTTATTCCCTTGCACACGACTGTCGCTTCAGTTGATTAGGCCCTTATCAACTGATAAAAATTGTATGATAGTTTTCGTTTATATACTTAAAATTAGGTAAGTACTTTTTACAACTGTTTAGATGTTCATTATTTTATACATTCGATAGTTAATCTCTGGGTATAATGGCGGAATCACTTATAATGATCGTCATTTGAAAGGGAATAAGGTGCATACATTCCTTCAAGTGTCAAATAAGGCAAAAGGAGAGCATGAACTGAAAAATTTAAATATCTACGAAAGATTAACGAATGAGGAATAGGAATTATTTCTATAGAGTGTAGGAAATACAGAATTCAATAAAATATAATAAATCGAATTGTTTTCCACTTGGATACCTGACCAATCCTAATAAAATGTTCCATCAGCTGCCAAGTGTAAACAGATTATTTTTGTATGACGTGAAACGTTATTAGTATCACAATACTTTCCTCAAGGTGTAGACATTACTCGAGGGCTCCTTGAGGAATACACTATGAATAAAAAAAGAAAGTGACACTTGCCTTCAAGGTTCGAGTTTCTTTGATATTTGTCTCTTAATACAGGTATCTGTCTTCGTGGACATAGATAAGAACTTTCTTCTTCCCCTCTTTTCTCTGCCCGTTCCCGCTTGTCGTGTGTCGGGAACGACAAAATGACGCGTGATCTAGTGGCAATACATTTCGAATGAAGCTGTTCACACCTATCCGGCAACGTTTTTTTTTTGTCGACGACAAGAATTGTTGTGTGTTTTGCCAGTGCCGCACGCACGATAAAAAATCGTATCGCGTCTCGCTCGCATGAGTTTGTATGACGCTGTTCACATTTGTCAGGTGTCGTGCACAAAAATGTCTCCCCGCTACCCTTCCTCGCCGGCTCTCGAACATTCGTAGTCAAACCGCAACACCCGACACCCGACAAGTGGAAACAGAGCCACGACACACGATAAAAAATCGTGTAGCGACACACGACAAGTGGGAAGACAGACGATAAAAAATCGTAGGAACGGGCTTTTAAGCTTGTTGGCCCGTTGAGGTCCATCCCTCCTGTGACGTGAATTGCCATATAAGAATATTTATTTAACAAAACCCCTGATATGATTCCAGGTGATAAAGATGTACGCTTGGGAGGTCCCGTTTGAAGCTTGCGTCAAATCCATCCGTAAGAGAGAACTCGTTAGCGTAAGTCAAGCCGCTTTCCTTCGAGCCATCACAGCTAGCTTCATCATATTTGCTGAGAGGACTTCACTGTACATAGTACTTCTTGTGCACGTCTTTCTGCAATATCCCATCGATGCACCAACTGTAATTATCCTATGTATAGTTAATATTTTAAGTGTTGCCCTAATTGAGCAATTAATGGCAGGAAACAGAGTGAATGGAACACTCAAACCAGTCATAAATGATCGCAACTTATTGATGGAAGCAAAACCACTTTTGAACGATGGCAACTTATTTAAGGAAGCCAAACCACTTTTGAAATATTATTCAAGGAAATCAAAACACTTATGAATGATCGCAGCTTATTCAAGGAATCCAAATCACTTTTGAATGAGTGCAACTTATTTAAGGAAGCCAAACCATTTATGAATGATTGCAACTTATTCAAGGAAGACAAACCACTTTTGAATGATTATTTAAGGAAATCAAAACACTTATGAAAGATCGTAGCTTATTCAAGGAATATGATTGCAACTTATTTATGGAAGCCAAACCATTTATGAATGATTGCAACGTACTCAAGGAAGACAAACCACTTTTTAATGATTATTCATGGGAATCAAAACACTTATGAATGATCGTAGCTTATTCAAGGAATCCAAACCACTTTTGAATGATTGCAACATATTTAAAGAAGCCAAATCATTTATGAATGATTGCAACTTATTCAAGGAAGCCAAACCACTTATGAATGATTACAACTTATTCAAGGAAGCCAAACCATTTATGAATCAAGACTTGCATAACTTTTGCTCTATATAGATCACTAAGTGCGTATGCAAACGAGATAGACATGGCTGAATTTACATGAAAGCAGAATAAATGCTGTTGAAATGAGATCGCTAAAAAGAATTTTTAATGAGACAATGTATGACAGGGTTAGAAATGAGGATACAAGGAAAGAATGCAGATAGTATTAATATAATGTATGGGCATATACAGTTGTGGTTTGGTCACATGGGAAAGATGAATGAAAAACACCTGATAAATTGACTGTTCTTTTTTCAGGTGTACGCATTGGCTCAGTTCTACAATATGCTTCAAACAATGCTGGCATATGTTTATCCCAACGCGGTGTCTGCTTCTGTCGAATGCCTCGTCAGCATCGAGCGAATACAGGCTTTTCTGCTCCTTGACGAAAGGCATGTCAACCCAATATGTGACAACAGCTCAAGTATGTAAAGGCATATCAACATAATATTATGTTAAAATAATTCAATATGTAAAGGCGCATCAACTCAATATTATGTTAAAGTGATTCAAGTATGTTAAGGCATGTCAACCCAATATGTGACAACAGCTCAAGTATGTAAAGGCATATCAACATAATATTATGTTAAAATAATTCAATTTGTAAAGGCGCATCAACCCAATATTATGTTAAAGTGATTCAAGTATGTTAAGGCATGTCAACCCAATATGTGACAACAGCTCAAGTATGTAAAGGCATATCAACATAATATTATGTTAAAATAATTCAATATGTAAAGGCGCATCAACCCAATATTTTGTTAAAGTGATTCAAGTATGTTAAGGCATATCAACCCGATATGTGAGAACATTTTAGGTCTCTAAAGGCAAATTAATTCAATATGTCATAAAAATTCAACTATGTGAAGGCATTTCGACCCAATATGTCATAACAGTTCAAGAAAATAAAGTTATATTAACCCGATATATGAAAACAATTCAAGTATCTAAATACATACAAACCAATGTTTCAAGTATGAAAATACATGTCAACCCAATATGTGATAGTAGTAGTTAGATAGTATGTAAAGACATATCAACCAAATATGTGAAAGTACCTACCTATTTCAAGTACGTTCAGTCATATCAGCCATACATGTTCTCATTATTATAATTAAAGAATGTAAAGGCATGTCAACCCATGTTGTGATCATAGCAGTTAGATAGTATGTAAAGACATCAACCAAATATGTGAAAGTACCTACCTATTTCAAGTACGTTCAGTCATATCAGCCAGTACATGTTCTCATTATTATAATTAAAGAATGTAAAGGCATGTCAACCCAATATGTGATCATAGCAGTTAGATAGTATGTAAAGACATATGAATCAAATATGTGAATGCACCTAGTTCAATTGTATTCAGTCATATAAACCATACAACATGTTTAGTGGTAGTTAGATAGTAGTCTGAAAGTCGTCTGAAACGACTTTCAGATTAGGGTTGAAGGCAGTAACATAGAAAATGTTCAAAATTATATATACCTGGGTCACAGCATTAGAGTAGATAAAGAAAACCAGACGGCTGAAATCAAAAGAAGGGTTGGACTAAGATGGGCTGCCTTCGGAAAAATGGGATATATATATATTGAAAAATCGGAAAACACCCATAAACCTGAAAAGGAAAGTATTTGAAGCGTGTGTGCTGCCGGTTGCTACATATGGCCTAGAAACAGTAACTATCTCTAAACTGAGTGCCGAGAAACTGCGAGTCACCCAAAGAGCTATGGAAAGATCCATGCTGGGTCTGTAACTAAGAGACAAGGTAAGAAACGAAACGGTGAGAGAAAGAACAAAAGTAACAGATATAATCCACCCACCGTGTGGCGACTCTGAAATGGAAATGGGCGGGACACGTAGCCAGAAGCTCGGACGAGAAGTGGACAAAGAGAGTGCTGACTTGGAGACCTCGTATGACAAAGAGAGGTGTGGGGCGGCCGCAGCTGCGGTGGAGGGACGATATAACAAGATATGCTGGCACTGGCACATCCTGGATGTAAACTGCACAGGACAGGACGACGTGGAGTCAAATGGAGGAGGCCTTCGTTCAGGAGTGGACGGAAATAGGCTGAATAAGAAGAAGAAGAAGATAGTAGTATGCAAAAACATATCAACCTATTATGTGAAAGTACCTAGTTCAAGTATGTTCAGTCATATCACCATACACATTCTCATAATAGTAGTTAAAGTATGTAAAGGCCTACAGACCCAGCGTACTCTCATAATAGACCAAGCATGTAAAGGGATGTCAACCCAGCGTATTCTCATAATAGTTCAAGCATGTAAAGGGATGTCAACCCAGCGTATTCTCATAATAGTTCAAGCATGTAAAGGGATGTCAACCCAGCGTATTATCATAATAGTCCAAGCATGTAAAGGGATGTCAACCCAGCGTATTCTCATAATAGTTCAAGCATGTAAAGGGATGTCAACCCAGTGTATTCTCACAATAGTTTAAGCATGTAAAGGGATGTCAACCCAGTGTATTCTCATAATAGTTCAAGCATGTAAAGGGATGTCAACCCAGCGTATTCTCATAATAGTTCAAGCATGTAAAGGGATGTCAACCCAGCGTATTATCATAATAGTCCAAGCATGTAAAGGGATGTCAACCCAGCGTATTCTCATAATAGTTCAAGCATGTAAAGGGATGTCAACCCAGTGTATTCTCACAATAGTTTAAGCATGTAAAGGGATGTCAACCCAGTGTATTCTCATAATAGTTCAAGCATGTAAAGGGATGTCAACCCAGTGTATTCTCATAATAGTTCAAGCATGCAAAGGGATGTCAACCCAGCGTATTCTCATGATAGTTCAAGCATGTAAAGGGATGTCAACCCAGCGTATTCTCATAATAGTTCAAGCATGCAAAGGTATGTCAACCCAGCGTATTCTCATAAAAGTTCAAGTATGTAAAGCAATATCAATCCGAAATGTGATAACTTACTGTTAACAGACACGTACGCACAAGTACATTGTGATGAAACTTTCAGAATACAATCTCAGCATAATACTAGTTGATAATCTGCAATAAAAAAATAGCCTTAAAAATTGCAAAATCGTAACTCCCCACTATATCCCCTTGGGTTAGTGAGGAGTAAAAATGCTGAAAATTTTCCATACAAAATTGAAATAGTTTTTGGAGTGAATTGAGGAACAAAACATAATCACTTTTTATAAAATGACATACTTTTACATAACTTTTATAAAATGATATGACTTTTTATAAAATGACATACTTTTACATGACTTTTATAAAATGATATAGGTACTTTTACATAACTTTTATAAAATGATATGACTTTTTATAAAATGATACACTTTTACATGACTTTTATAAAATGATATGACTTTTTATAAAATGACATACTTTTACATGACTTTTATTAAATGATATGACCTTTTATAAAATGATAAGTGTTCATAATAAAATATTTAAATAAAAAATAATTAACAAACTTATTCCATGAAAATGCTGAAAATTTTCCGTATAAAATGTGTATACTATTATGGAGTGACTTGTATACTATTATGGAGTGACTATGAGGAGTGTAGCGTTGGCCACAACCCTCTCGTTTCTAAATTATCATGTTGGCAATTATTCTGTCCATGTTATTGAGCTGAAATATTCCCAATTTTGTACATAACATTGTCTTGTCCGTAATAATAAATTGCTACACGTTTAACAACTGAAATATTTGAATATTCAACCATAAATTGGGAAAATAAGATAGTAAACCAATTCAAAGTGAGCGATAATTTCGAAAACTTGTAGGTCATAAACAAAATTAGGATTGTCTATGTATGTTAATATAATTAAATTTGCATGCAACACATTAATGGAAGTAGGTATTTGTTACATCGCTAACATTAGATATATCAATCAATAGACAATTTTAATGGCTTTAAGACGGGTTAGAAATTAAATTTCTGTACAAATTATGTATTGCATAACGCAATTTGTGATAACTCTTCTGCATATTTTAAACGGCAATTAATAATCAGGAATATATGGAGCACACAAAAATGGTGTAATTAATACCAGCGATGCAGATAATGTTAAACTGTGAAGAATTATGTGTGAAGTCAATTTTTGTCAACATATTTCATCTCCAGTCAGTCTTCAATGCAGCAGCTAGGTTAATATACAATTTACCGATATCTGCCCACATATCACCACTGCTGAACGATCTTCATTGGTTGCGGATATCGGGAAGGATTCCGTACAATATATGCTGGATGATGCAACTGCCCTATATCATAAATTAACTACCTTAGAAGCCCGGAGAACTGCAGCTGACATGACTTGCTTCTACAAGTTGGTGAACAGTATAACGGATTCTATGGATTTAATATCCAAATTAAACTTTCATGCACCAAATAGGCTTACTAGAAAGACATATACATTTAGGACACCCAATTGTAGAACAAAATTATGCTCTAAACTCCTACATATACAGAACGTGTAGTAACTACAACGCGTTCTTTAATGAAATATACCTCTTCAATAAATCCTTACGCGGATTTAGATGCTCAATTTCTAGGTTGCTGCTCCGCGGTTAGGTAGTGTAGGTGTGTTCCCCTTTTTCCTACTTTCCTACTTTTCTATCCTACTCCCCTCCTCAAAACCACTTCTTTTTGTTAATATAATAATGATTATATATGTCAACTTAATTGGTTCACGTGTATGTTAGTAAAATAAGTTAATTTAACTGTCTGTTTACACATTAAATTTAAAAAAATCACGGATGCGTTCCAAAATACCTTATGGATCTTTGTGTAACAGATGATCTAAATCAAAAGAGATCTACGTTTCGATCTGCAATTATGCATATTCTAAAATAGCATAATGTTTAGTGGAATAAGCCTCCATATAGTTTACGATCAAAAAACAGTGAATGTGTATTTAAAAAACGTCAAAACTCATATAGTAATTAAGTGATAATTGCCTAGATTTTTTCAGGTATTATTGTTTAGCGCCCTTGACATAAAACGCCAAAATTGCGATACCTATATAAATTATTCAAATTATTTAAATCAAATATCATCAAAGTAAGCATTCGCAGATTAAATCCTTGAGTGGAGCATGCGCAGTAACATACTTAAAGCCGCCATTGTTTATGATGACATATGACTATTGTGAATATTATAAAAAGTAACTATACCTACAGTAAATCTCAACACATACTCTTAATGTAAACTTGATCCAATTTTGATTGGCGGGCCTGCTTGCCAGATGTGGGACTCTTACATCCGCATTTCTAGACAAACATGAAAATTGAGGACTGAGGTCACATCGATCCTCATATTTTGTCTCTGAATACGAGTGTAAGCGGCAGTTCTATGAAATATGTCGGCCTTCGTGGGTCTGACTGCTGATCCAAGGGTCCCGGGTTCGATTCCCGGTGGAGACACAGTTTTCAAATGTGTTTTCAGTCTGGATCTGTGAGACGATTAATATCGTAAGTCTCCAGAATGTGGCAACTTGTTATTGGGTGCGTGTTAAATATTTATTTAACATAGCACCTGTTAGTTGCCTGAGAAGCTATATAAAATAAATATGCTTGATATTAGTCCCTGTGTTGTCGGAAGAGCAGCCACTTCGGAGATGAACAAAACGAATGTCCCTATAACATTCCCAAATGTAGTGAAGTAGGAGACCACGAAAATTCTCTTATGTAGACTATTCGGTAATATATTCCCTATTTTCCAGCATTCGGGCCCCCGAGCAAATTCCTAGGGCCCCTTTGCGAATCTAAGGTGACTTCCCTGGGCCCCACAAAACACCATATGGAGAGCGAACCTGCTGTAGAGATATGCGAGGCAGGCGCCTCCTGGGATGGAGGCATGCAACAGCATCTAAATGATGTAAACCTCAAGATTTCTTCTGGGAAGTTGTGCGTGGTAATAGGACCAGTGGGCGCAGGCAAGGTATAGTCTATTTTTCATCGTATTTTAGTTGACAAAAAACAAGGTATCACATTATCATAAAAGATGCCAAAAAACTCTCCTCGAAAGGCCGGTTGAGGTGTTTAGAATCAATGGACTATAAAGTGTAGTTGATGGTTTTTAAGGCGCTATATGGCTTGGCTCCACACTTCATTCAAGGACTCTGTAAAAAGAATGTGCCATCAGAAGGACGACTAACATTAAGATCGTCTTAAATCACGGAATACCAATAAGGTTATTGGAGGGGGGCGTGGAGGATTGACAAAGCCTTGAAAATTGTGAATTCTTTCCAGATTTTTTAATTTGCTATAGGTACATGTTTTATACTATTTTGTATTCTAAAGCAAACAACCGCAAACACACTAAGAGACCGAATTCGAAATAAGAATAAATTGTAGTTGGGAAGACATCGTCAGATGGGGAAGACAGCGGAGGCGATATTGGAGCTCACATGTTAAGAGAATGGATGAAAATAGACTCCCAAAAATCGCTCTCTAAAAGAACCCAGCTGAAAGAAGTCCACCAGGAGGACCTCTAAGGAGATGGCGAGACAGCCGGCAGTCCACATTGCAGAAGACAGAATAGCGGTAGAAACAGATTTTCGAATCTATGAAAAAGAAGTATTCCAGAAAACTCCAGGTTTTTCCATTCTTGTTTAAGTATTACCAGATAATTTCTTAAAATGAAACTTCTAATTTTGTTACTTTCAGAGTTCTCTTCTTCAATTGATACTGAGGGAACTGCCCCACAACGCTGGTCAAGTGAAGGTGAGAGGGGAAGTATCCTATGCTGGCCAGGAACCTTGGCTCTTTGTGTCAACCATCAGGAACAACATCATATTTGGACAACCGTACGATCCCAAGAAATATAGAAACGTTAGTTTCAGATATTATAAAATAAAAATAATGAATACTTCCTTGCATGCGTTTTGAAAAAGTGACGATTTGATTGATGAATGCCAATGCCTGCGACCTAAAACGGGCAGAAAAAGTGTTGGAAGACCTCAGGTGGTCTGACGATACGAAGACGGGTGGCTGGAGACGGTCGGATGCGATATGCCTAGGATAGAGCTGTGGAGGTCTCAGGGGGAGGCGTATGTCCATTACTGGACGAAGGAGGGCTGACCTGATGATGAATGTCTTCTAACTACCCAAAGGAACAGATGATCGTGGAGTGCAAAAGAAATTAATGCAAAAATTATTTTCTTCTGCTGAAAATCAAAACCAGCACAGAATTCAAACGCTTTATTTGTTCTCCCTGATGTTGACAATGGCGGTGCATATATCTCATCCAAATTTCTTAAACCAGTCCACTCACGAATGTTTAAATCCAGGAAAGTCGCCTACATTCGACACTTCTATGGCCTTCAATCTTCCCCATGATGACTACTAGAAGGATCTTATACTTGTCAGCTCTTAGAAGATGGTCAAAATATTAAGTTTTAATTTTTTTTTAATAATGGTGGATTAGTTCATATTGTTATATATTTATCTCGTCTCTTATTCCATTATAGGTTGTTCATGTGTGTGCTCTCGAACAGGACTTTCAACAATTTCCTAGAGGAGACCAGACCCTGGTGGGAGAGAGAGGAGTCTCCCTATCTGGAGGGCAGAGGGCTAGGATCAACTTGGCCAGAGCGGTATACAGACAGGTATTTGCATTTGTGATGGTCATAGTTTTGATAATTGTTTTTACTGTAAAATAATTACTGTTTGCTGTAAGCTTACCTAATTATTTTAAGAAATGCATTTTATGGTAGGCCGTTGGCATAGAAAATAATGTTTTATCGAGAGTTTTATGGAGACTGTTATTTCAATGTACACACTATTAATTTAAATAACACATCTATGAAATAGAAAGGGGGTTCAATAAAAAGTGAAAATGAATTTGTTGTCGGTAACTTTTATAAAATATTATTTTTTCATATTTTAATATAGTCGTCTTTTAGCGTAATGCACTTGAAATATCTTTTTTCAAAACTTAAAAATCCCATTTTAAAAAAACTTCATCCTGGACCCCTAAAAATTCCTGTACTGCAGTGACTACTGCTTCATCATCTTCGAATAAAATATCCTATCAGATACTATTACAACCTCGTGAATTGAAATATCGGGAGAATATGAAGGATGCTAAAGTATTTCGAATTGCAGCCATAGCAACGCGGAAATGTGAGCCGGGGCATTCAATATCTTTATGGAACAAAAAAAATGCTAGCTTGCATCGCCGTTTCTTGCGAATTTCGTTGCGCAATTTATTTATTTGCTATGCATACAAAGAGCCCATAATAGTAGCTCCATGGTCGAGATATTCTATCATTACCACCCCTTTACTGTCCCAGAAAAGAGGGCCAATGATCTTTCCTGAGGAAGGATTCGCCTTAAATTTCTTTGGGGTTGGAGAAGATAGTCGTTTTCAATTCATAGATTGAAATTTTGATTCTGGATCGTAATGGTGAAGCCACGTTTCATCCATGGTTATAAATCGATCCAAAAAACGATCAGGATCTTGTTCAGTTCCAAAGAAGCTCGAGAAATGTTCAGCGTGGTTTGTTTTTTTGCATCGGTAAGCAATCTGGGGACCCAGCGTGCGTGTGCTTATTTCATACCCAACTGTTTGTGTATAATACTATGCACACTACCCGTCGAAATCTTTGTTTCTTCGGCTATACAACGCACCGTGACAAGATGATCTGCAAAAAGCATTTTTTCGGTCACTACCGTTGTTGGTCGACCCGAGCGATGGTCATCTTTGGTAGATGTTTGCATTTGATTCTAAAGTATCCTATAAGTCTTGATTAACTCGTTCCGTAGTGATTTTTTTCAAGCACAGATACTTAAAAACCTCTCGCAATTCACCTTTTTTCCATTTTCGACAATGCTCTGCGACAGATTGCAAACAAGAGACTTCATTTTGAAAAATAAAACAAAAGATATTCAAATTATTTCCTAAACAATATTTCAGCTTTACCAGCCAGTATCAACTTTTTTTATTCCAAAGAGTTCCTCATTCTCATTTTACAATGATCGCTCCTAGTAGACCTTACATATCTGCGGCCTTACTCTCCACTGCAAATCCGATCCCAATACGATCCGATTCGCTAAGAACCTACCTTTGTAACGGAAAATGAATGCGGTAGGTAGGTATGTTTTAATAGTACCTAATAGTCGTTCATTTGAATGTACGCAGGCGACAGATGGGTAAGTTCTAAATGAAAATTTGAAATCGGGATCGGATTCGAGTTTCAAGAGTAAGGCTACTGATATGGAAAATTTTCCTTGAATTGTATAAATTACACAATAGGTATATCTTCGTATAACATTGTTTACATGTTCTAGGGCGACATATATCTGTTGGACGATCCATTGTCGGGTGTTGATACACCCGTGGGAAGTCACCTATTCCACGCCTGCATCAAGAACTACCTGAAGGGCAAAACGAGAATCCTGGTCACACATCAACAGCGATATCTTAAGTCTGCCGACATTATACTTGTCATGAACAATGTGAGTCATATTTTCATTACATTATTAGATACATATGTATCAAACCTCTTACAGACACATTGAAAGATCTTTATTTCTTTGAATTTCCTAATCCCTCCTTTTTTTGTTGCTGTGATAAGTTTTTTTTTTGTTTTTTCCATAAGTAAGTTTATGAGAATTAGGACGCAGACGGGCAGAGGGTATTTTGTTCAAGAATAATTTTGATAAATTCAATCTCTTGAGCTTTTTCTTAATTGTTTGTACAGATTGATATGACGTTACATCATCACATAAATAATTTCATAGTGTAGCTGGTTTTACTTGAATACAAGAGATGAAAAATTTAGTATAAATAGTTAAGGCAAGTGTGGTATATTCAACAGATTTTTATGTAATTGGAAGCTGTGAAAAATTCTTCTTATTCTGGGTCACAATCCTAGGATTGGTCTGCGCCAAACACTCGATCTTTCCACTTATCTCTATCGCCCGACAGTCTCTTCATCTCTTTGTAACTGCTACAAAATATTATCTAAAGAATAAATAAAAGTGTTTGTAATCGTATTGACTATTTCTGAAACGCAACCTTGCCTCGCTCAAAAACAATTCAATGATGTATGTATTGAACGTTGTGTTGTGACAGGGTAGAATTGAGAAGACCGGAACACTAGAGGAGCTGAAGAAGGGAGGTGAAGACTTCAAGGGACTGTTGGAGGTGAACTCTCCGCTGCCGGAAAGCGGGGAGGACGCTACCAACTTCTCACCGACCAAGAGCATCAGGGATATATCCAGGAGAATATCAATCGCAGTAAGACCATTTTTGTATTTCATGGTCAGTTCTTTAGTGGATTATTTACTAGGTAATTTGACGTGTCCGAAAAAACTGAGCTCTTCTATTCCAACATATTGAGGCTGTAATTTCCATGACAAAAGTTATGCATGTCAAGTCCTCCTCTACACCTCTGTGCCATATTTCAGAAGACAAGAAGATTCTCATCATCCTGGATCTCCCTACAAACGCAATGATTCGCAATATTGGATGTCAGCTCCCATGTACATACAATATTTACTCTGGAGATATTTAGGTATTTTATTATTCGAGTGACTACAAGGATAAGAAAAAATTAATTGATTTTAAAGTGTTGATGTTCATAAGGTAATGATTTTAAAGTGTTGATGTTCATAAGGTAATGATTTTTAAGTTTACGGATATACAACCGGTATCGAATGCCAAGCAACCAGGTGCCATCCAATAACGAGGTCCTCACAGTTTTCATTTTTCCGAGACCACTCCTCGAAGGCAAAATTTTATTTTATTTTGTTTTCGAAAACGAATGAAATCAGTCGTGGCAGGATTCAATCTCGCGACCACTGGATTACTAATCTAGCGCGCTAACCGTTCTGCCACCTCCCATCTGATTTCTCTCTGATGTTGTTGAGCCCATGACTCTACACTGAGATCAAGAAAATTACAAATTTAAAGTTTTAATTAGCCTAACTATGGTGTTTTTGGTGATATTTCGATCTTTCCATACCTTGGTAAAAAAAAACAATAATAAAGGAAATATATAGGACAATTGAAAAAAATATGATTATTTTCAGTCAACGGGCATGTCAGAATACGAAGAGACGGAACCTCAAGCGGAGGAAGAACAGGCAGAGCATCAGGTGTCGGGGAGGATGCAGGCCAGTGTCTTCTGGAGGTATTGGAAGGCCGGTGGGAAGCCATACCTTCTGATCGCCATGGTTCTGACGGTGCTCATGAGCCAACTGCTAGCGAGTACTACAGACTATTGGGTCACGTTCTGGTAAACATGAAATGCTTACCCATTTAGTAAATAAGAAAAATAAATTATTGTATTAAGATATTAGCTCAAACCTTTTACAAATTAAATGAACTAATTTAACGATATTGCTGAGAGGAAAAAAGAAAAAATATATGATTATAAAACCAAAAGTTCGTGTATAAATTCTGGTCATTGGGTCAAAAGTTTTTTCTCAGTGATGATACACAGTTTTGCTGTAAGTTTTGACACAAAAAATATGTTTCCATATATGTAAATTTCAAATTGTAGCGATAATTTTTACATATGACTAAAATATTCTTAATCATTAAAAGAACACCTTCATTTTCTGGTGTCTTGTTAGGAACCCTCGACGTTGGCGATCACTCTGGTGAATCCCTCGCTGTCCTGTGCTGCTCGGAATATCTGCTCCACAGTTCGGAAGCCCGTCCATTCCCTAATATTAAGCAGCCAGAGGTTTCCCTCCAGTCTCTCGGCGACCTTTTATCTTGCGCTCCAGTATTAATTGGTGCATTTTTTCCCATCATTATGTGACCTAGATATGCGAACCCATTAACCTTTTACTTGACGTAAAACTTAATTTTTACAAATATAAAATTGAAAGTATTATTTTGCTCGCTATCGTTTCTCAGTTTACACCCTAAAAGCAAAAAGATCTAGAAGATCAGGACAGACTATTAAAAAACTAAACTATTTTGTTTAGGTATTTGATTTAAAATTCTGCTGTGCTTATAACTTCATTACTTCAGTGAACCGATTTAATAATGAATAGGTACCAGTGATGTGATAATTTAAAATTCTTTTTCTGGTGTGATAATCGAATTAAAATACAAACATGAATCCTTTGTCTTTTTAATATATTCCAGGACAAACCAGCACAACCAAGAGCAACAGATGTTAATGCGGCAGATATTCCTTACGGCGCCGGACGGCAACATGGAGACGGCGCTTGGTTTCTTGAACTTCGAGCGGTTCGGCCGAGGGAACCACAGCCACTTATCGTCATACTACAAGAGACACAACATGACGAGGCCGTTCAACATGCGCAATTTCACCAAGTCCAGGAACAGGACGCTGACTGAGGAGCTGCACAGGCACATCGGTCCCCTCACTACACTGCAGTACGTGTACGTCTATTCGACGCTGATCGGCTTCTGTGTGATCATGGCCATCACGGGGTCTTCGCTGTTCTTCAGGGCGTGCGTCAAATCCTCGCAGGGACTGCACAAATTGGTTTTCAGCAAAATAATCAGAGCGAAGATGCGATTCTTCGACAGCAATCCGTCAGGTAATAGGGTTTTTTCTTCTTTTTCTGTAGTTATAAGTAAATGCAAGACCAGACTAGGCTTGATCTTACATAATATCCAGGCTTAGTCCAGGCTTATTTTTACAAATAAAACATTTATAAAATCTATTTTATTGCGTAGATAATGCTAAAGAATATTAAGAATTATAAAATGTGCCTCATCCTTTTCAGTTCTTGTAACTAGACTTTTATAATTATTCTGCAACGCAGTATCAATAATGTGTCTGTCGTATACCTTGAAATTCGCATATTCTGTTATTGAGAAGGCAATATAGCACCTACCTGGTGGGGGCTTTCTTCCTTAGTGTCGGCAGGTCTTCAGGTAAGACATCCACTATAACATCTATATCATCATCATCATCATCCTCAGCGTTACAACCCTTGATAGGTCCTAGCTGCCTCCAAGAATCTTCTCCAAACTGCTCTATTGTTGGCTGCCACTTTCCAGTTCTTCTGCCCCATAGCCCGACAATCCGCGACAACGCCGTCCAACCATCGTAGCTTAGGTCTCCCTACGCTTCTTCTACCGGTTGGGTTGTTAATCAACACCCTTTTTGGGAGCTCCAGATCATCCATACGGTGTACATGACCCAGCCAGTGTAATCTGCTAATCTTAATAAACTTGACCACGCTGATGTCCTGGTAAAGATCATAGAGCTCAGTGTTGTATCTCGTACGCCATGTTTGACCATCATTAATTGGTCCATATATAACATCTATATCACAACACTATAATGTCCGGATAAAACACCACTTCCAAACACGGTTTGAGTATTATATGCGCACGGCGCGTAGCTTTTAGTAGATCGATTTAAAGGAAAATGTCATGAAATATGTAAATTATTTCGTTGTGTATCGAAACTCAGGGGGAAGGGGTGATGGCGAACGAACACCTAGCCGACCCAAATGTCAACCTCACCTGCACGCGGTCCCCCCTGCTAGACAACTAACGAGGCTCTGACGACCGAGTATCGGCGGTATAACCGTAACATCTGCGCAGGCTTAAATCCCTGTGTCATATAAGGAAGGAGATCCTAGAAGAACCCCTGTACCAACCCGCAACTGGACAGCGTGGTACAGAGCTACATAATATTGTAGCAGTCCAAACAACCTTCCAAACTAAGAACCATGATCTCGAATTGTAAAACAAAACTACCCCAGGTGAGTAGAGTTAACAACTCAGAATCTCACACCGACGCAACACCGGTCAGCCCCAAGGATTCTGGGGGGGGCAGATATTCGAAAAACAAAAGCAGAACAAACATTGCAATAGCAACATACAATATACGTACTATGAGACAAGAAGAGGATCAGATCAGACTGGAAAAGGAGCTACAAGCCATAAAATGGGATATTCTCGGAATCTGTGAAACCAGATTAAAAGAGGAAAAGGCAACCACACTCTCATCCGGCCATATTCTCTATCAAAATAATGCAGAAGCTTCAGTAGGAGGAGTGGCATTCCTGATTAACAAAAATATCAAACAGTATGTAACAAAGATGAGTACTGTATCCAAGAGAGTCATATACATACTGCTGAAACTAAATAAAAAAATACACAATCCAAGTAATACAAGCATATGCCCCTACAAGCACATCAAACGATGAAGACATAGAACATTTTTATGAAGACATTACAAAGGCCAGAAGATCAGAAAAATCTCAACTAGTAATTATTACTGGAGATTTCAATGCAAAGATCGGAGAGAAGAAGCTAGGAGATTCAGACAATATTGGAAAGTTCGGGCTGGGGAGCAGAAATGAAAGAGGCGAAATGTTGATGGATTATCTACAAAGCGAACAATTATTCTGTACTAATACATTCTTTAAGAAACAACCACAAAGAAAGTGGACATGGAAAAGCCCAGACGGTAGAACAAGAAATGAAATAGATTTTATCCTTACAAATGCTAAAAGATACTGCAAAAATGTCTCAGTGCTTAACTCTTTTGACACGGGAAGTGACCATAGACTCGTAAGGGCTACATTTAGCATAAATACTAAACTAGAAAGAGCAAAAATGATAAATAAGAAGAATGGTCAAACACTTTCCACGGAATTGCTAAGAAGACACCAAACAGAGTTTCAAACCACTATCAAAAATAAACTCGAACCAATAGATGCGCTTCATGACATGGAAATAAATCAACTATCTGACAAGGTGACATCTACCGTTCATACTGCAGTTAAGAAAATCTCCTTCAGACAGAGAAAAAATAATGAGAAGTTGTCTCCCGATACAATTAGTCTCTTAGAAAAGCGAAAAACTCTATGCAGAGATACAGATGAATATAAAAATCTAAACAAAACCATTCGAAGACAAATCAGAAAAGATATCAGAAAATTCAATACAAATTGCATCACAGAAACTATCGAAAGAAATAAGAATATGAAAGTCCTAAAATCAAATTTGTGCTGCAGCAGGCAGAATATAACAAAGATAAAGAACAAAAATGGGGAAACTATAAATGATACGGAGTCTATAGCTAAAGAAGTGAATGAATTTTACAAAGAACTATACTCTTCCAGACTAAGAAGACCTGAAGCAGAGAATAATAATATATTAAATGCGGGATCCGAAGAGATACCAGAAGTAAATCTAAATGAAATAAACATAGCATTGAATAACATGAAAAATAATAAAGCACCTGGAGAAGATGGGATAACTAGTGATATGCTGAAGATTGGAGGCAGTGAATTGAAAGAGGCGGTACAAATATTGTTAAATAAATGTCTAGAACAAGAAGTAATTCCAGATGACTGGAAAAATGCCGAAGTTAAGTTGCTGTTCAAAAAAGGGGACCAAGAGAATCTGGAAAACTATCGGCCGATTAGCTTACTCCCTCACTTATACAAACTGCTGACAAAAATATTGACAAACCGTCTTACTCCAAAATTTGACTTCTACCAACCCGTAGAACAGGCTGGCTTCCGTAAGGGTTTCGGAACCACAGATCATATTCAAACTTTGCGTTTACTTATAGAAAAAGCTACAGAGTATAACATAAAAATTCATATGGCTTTTATAGACTATCGTAAAGCATTTGACTCTCTAGAAACCTGGTCAATTTTAAGTGCTCTTGAAAATGCTAGGATTGATTCTAGATACATAAGATTGATTAAATATATTTATGAAAATGCTACTATGGATGTAAAAGTGAACGAAAATCTGAAAACAGAAAAAATCAAAATCGAGAAGGGTGTAAGACAGGGTGATACGATATCCCCAAAACTATTCACACTGGCATTAGAAGATGTCTTCAAAACATTAAACTGGAACAATAAAGGCATTAAAATAGATGGCACATATTTAAATCACCTCCGTTTTGCAGACGACATAGTAATAATAAGCGAAGAATTGTCTGAACTGGAAGCTATGGTAGCAGAATTATATGAAGCCTCTAGAAAAATCGGTCTGGAAATGAACATAGACAAAACCAAGATTTTGAGTCCAACTTCACACAGTATTTGCATTGGAAATAAGACTATTGGTGCTGTTGAAGAATACATATACCTTGGACATAAAATTAAATTGGGTAAAGAAAATCAGACCGCCGAACTGCCAAGACGTATAGGGCTGAGTTGGGCTGCTTTTGGAAAGTTGAGGTACATATTCGGCAACAGGGAAATTCCGAATAACCTAAAAGCCAAAGTGTACAATTCTTGTGTTTTGCCAGTGACAACATACGGTCTCGAAACCATGTCACTTACTGCCAGAAGCCTCCACAGACTTAAGTGTACTCAACGAGCAATGGAGAGACAAATGTTAGGCGTATCCTTGAGAGACCGAATAAGAAACGAGGATATAAGACGCCGGTCAAAGGTCACCGACATTGCAGAAAGAGTGGGAAGGCTGAAGTGGCAATGGGCAGGTCACGTGGCAAGACAGAGAGATGATAGATGGACCCCCAAAATTCTGAATTGGAGACCCTATCATAATAGAAGGGGTGTAGGGAGACCACAGAGGAGATGGACTGATGACATTGTCGAACTGGTGGGACATGGGTGGAAACAGAGCGCCCAGGACAGAGAGAAGTGGAAAACTCAGGAAGAGGCCTTTATCCAGCAGTGGAGTGAAAGGGGCTGAAAGAAGAAGAAGTATCGAAACTATTAACATATTCAAATGACAGTGAGATGTACACGATGACGAGTTGTAGACGAGTGTAATGACTGTTGTAGGTAGCAATACTTTTTGGGAGTGGACAAAGTTGGAAGTGTTGCCATATTTACCAAATGGAATGTTTGGTGTTTTGGTTTTGGATTATCATTTTACTATTGGAAACTTAGGTACTTAACATTTTCTTAGAGATCTTTTGTCTTAGCCCAAATATTCACGACGACTGATAACATCACTCTAGAAAATATATGTGAGTTTCATTATTGACGATTAGAGGAAATTACCTAAAGGGTGATAAGCTTTCACATTGTTTTAACCAATAAAATTTTCCAATGATTGTTTCCAGGGAGAATTTTGAATCGTTTCTCAAAGGACATTGGCGTGATTGACGAGATGATGCCGCGCGACATGATGGAGGCTCTTCAGATCACGATGTTCATCACCAGCGCCCTGGTCATGGTGTCCATCACCAACAGCTGGCTGTTGATACCCACCTGCCTCGTGCTGGGGCTGTTCTATCTGCTGATCTATCTCTACCTTGGAACGGCACAGGACATCAAGAGACTTGAAGGAATCAGTATGGATATGAAATTTTCTATATAAATCAGTCATTATTCTATTATCACCACCCATTAGCAACCATAAATCCAGTTCATAACCTATAATTTGGTTTAAATAATTTATAATTCATTATACTTGTGCCTGATTTAGATTAAAAATGGTCCTTCTTCTTTTCAGCCCCTTTCACTCCACTGCTGGATATAAGCCTCTTCCTGGGTTTTCCATTTACCTCTATCCTGGGCACTCTGCTTCCACCAATGTCCCACCAGTTCGACAATATCGTCAGTCCAACTTCTCTGTGGTCTCCCTACACTTCTTCTATTATGATAGGGTCTTCAATTCAGAATATTGGGGGTCCATCTATTATCTCTCTGTCTTGCCACATGACCTGCCCATTACTATTTTTGCCTCACGACTAGGACCATTTTTCTGCAATGTCTGTGGGGAGTTCACAGACATTGCAGACAAAATGGTCCTAGGTTTTACTATTATTCTACTTTCTAGGCCTTTCATCTTCAAAAATAACAACGCATTTAGTCTTCGAATGTTTTGGAGCGCTAGATTTAATTATTGATTTCATACAACTCTACGTAGATGTTGAGGCCTTGAAGTCTAATTATTAGTCTTTAGGCAAATTCGATCACAACCCATTAAACATTTATTAAAACTATATCGTGCAGATTCTTCTTACACTAGGGCCTATTTTTCCAGAGTTTGCTACTTGTTGTGATGTGAGCTCCTAGCTGTTTTTACACCTTTTGAGGGACTTCCAGGCATCGTTCTCCATTTGCTTTTCCATGAAAGGCATATTGTGGTGGTTTTTAAGAGTCCATTCTTTTCACGTGATCTCTCCAATACCTTCTATCGCGTATAAGTCTTTGATTTGAATGTATTTTTCTCTAGCCCGCAGTCCTGTGTTCTCCCATACTTGCGCTACAATCAAGGGAATCGCTACAATCAGATCTTCAAATGCGCAGGAGAAGGTCGCCAAGGAATTTGATTCTAGACAGGTTAGTAAAATACTTTAATATGTCCCCGTATTATTAAGTCAAGACAAACTCAACGGACCTTATATTTATTTTAATAATTATGCACACATTGCATAATAAGTGCACAATAGCGGGCTTATTGCCGTATGCCAATATCTTCCAACCAACCATATCCATTTAGTGAGGTAAATTTTGTGTATGAAATGTACCAATTTATCTGAATAAAATAATATAAACAAAAAATCAAACAACAATAAAAATAATAAAAAGGAGGGGAGAGGCGAGAGGGGGGCAAAGAAAATGATTAAAAATCTTTTGTGTTTTATAATACTTTTTTGTTTAACAATACTTTTGTGTTTTACAATACTTTTGTGTTTTAAAAATCTTTTGATTTATCCAATTCTTTATCTTTATACGTCGTAGCTTTACTTTTGTGGCACATTTTAACTAATATAATTAAAATTACAAATTCTTATCAAGAAATTTATCTTATCAAGAAATCATTTCACCACCTAAGTGTACAAGTTTTCCTAGAAATATATAAAACTTATGTGAGGCCGATCCTAGAGTATGGGTTTCAAATATGGAATCCTTACTTTATCAAGGACATTACACTGCTTGAGAAAGTGCAAAGACGAGCAACCAAACTGCCAATTGGAATGGGTGGTCTGGAATACTCAGAAAGTCTGCAAATTTTAAAAATCCCAACTCTGCAGGAACGCCGGAACCATGGGGATATGATTGAGACATACAAAATTTTACATGGCTATTATCACTGTAGTGTTATGGATAACTTTTTTACATTGAATCATAATCCACAACTGAGGGGCCATCACTTAAAGCTGAATAAAACATCCTTTTCCCTGAATCCAAGGAAACACTTCCTGACCAACAGGATGGTGGATGCCTGGAATAGTTTACCGGATAAGGTTGTGAGTGCTGGAACACTCAATCAATTTAAAAACAGATTGGATGCACATTACAAAAATAAGCACATGATACAGGCCCATCCGCAATAGCTGCCTGCCTGTTAACTAATAATAATAATAATAAATTACTTCGTTTAAACCACTAATGAGTATTTATAGTAATGAGTATATTTATGAGTATTTAACTATAAATACTCATTAGTGGTGTAAACGAAGTAATTTGTAATTTTAATTTTATTATCCAATTCAATTTTCATTTTATTTTTTGGCAGGATGTACACACTGCTGCCTGGTATCAATTCCTTGCAAGCCGCAGCACGTTGGGATTTTGGTTGGACATTACGTGTGTCATGTTTGTCGCATGTGTCACCAACACATTCATATTCTTCAATAATGGTAATAAAAAATATAATATATAATTAATATATTATACATACTAATACATAGGTAAGAAACAACATCTACTTTTGAGACCCTTAATGTCCTAAAGCGACATTTTTTTTGCAGAGTCCACTCTGTCGGGTCACGTCGGCCTGGCCATATCCCAGTCTCTGATACTGACCTCCACTCTTCAGTTCGGAGTCAGGCAGATGACGGAAGTGGTGGCGCACCTCACCAGCGTTGAACGGGTTCTGCAGTACGTCACAGTCGACGGAGAACAAGGACTAGACAGAGGAGGTATTCCATTTTTTGTCCTTTCAAAGACTTCAGTAGTCGATTATCTATGTTTGGATTTATTGGGTTTCGAATATTTAAAAAAGATACAGAAGAAAAAATATTATACATAATTATTATCTATACAAAAAGAAGTTAATATAATTTACAAATCAGTCAAATTTAACAAGTCTATTTTTTTTTTTTACTCCTCACTAACCCATGGGGATATAGTGGGTAGTTATGATTTCGCAATTTTTAAGGGTATTTTTTTTTATTGCAGATTAACAACTAGTATCATGCTGAGATTGTATTCTGAAAGTTTCATCACAATGTATCTGTGTGTGTGCTATGTGCAGTGTGCTATGTGCTATGTGCTATGTGCAGTGTGCTATGTACGGCATGGTCATTTTTACTTTATCGATTATAGACTAAAGTACTCATTAGATTGTATTCAAATTTTGCAAATATATATGTCTAATACTCGCTTAGACCCCATTAGATTTTGAACGATATATGAATAGTGCTTCTCAATTTTTTTAACTGTCAAATATTTCAAAGTGACCCCAAACTCAGGAAACTTAAAATTTGAAATTTTTATTTTCAAATTGGTAAAAAGGCACATCACTTTCATAAAATGGCATTAAAGAGTTATCAAGTTTTCATAATAAAATATTTAAAAAAAAAATAATTTAACAAACTCATTTCATGAAAATGCTGAAAATTTTCCATACAAAATTTGAATACTTTATAAAATGACTTGTTAGTGAGAAGTTTAGCGTTGGCCACAACCCACTCGTTTTTCTTTTGAATTCATTATATTTAGTTGCCATTGGTTGTGTGGTTGCTTAGCCTTTCCTTCCAAAGAATCGAGCGTTCTTGATTTATATCCTATATAAATATTTGTTGTTTTAGAGAAGACAACACCAAAGGATTGGCCATCGGAGGGGTCAGTCTCTTTCAAGCACGTCAGTCTGAGCTACAATGACACAGATACACCAGTATTGGAAGATTTAAACGTTGTCATAGAGAAAGGATGGAAGGTATGTACATTGTATTTATTTATTTTAAGTCAAACAATGTACATTACAAAAAACAAGTGTTACTTAAGTTGTAAACCAAAACAATTTGCAGTTATTTTACTCGTCTTGAATAAGTACCTACTCCATATATAAAAATATGACCATATGTAAAAAGTTATTAATTTAGTCAATATTAGGTATCTACAGCTAAACAAAATTAATATAAAGGAAAAAAAATAACAAAAAAAATATGTAAATGTGGTCATAAGGAAGGAAAAGGAATGGAAGGAAGTGGGAAATCAGAATCACTGCAACGTCATCAACCCCTCATCAATGACTCGAAAACTTGAGAGTTGAATCTGGCTTTTGTGTGTTGATGGATGTCCACTTTTGTGTGTTGATGGATGTCCACTTTTGTGTGTTGATGGATGTCCACTTTTGTGTGTTGATGGATGTCCACTTTTGTGTGTTGATGGATGGCCACTTTTGTGTGTTGATGGTTAAATGCCGGTTTATAGTAAAAGAAAATATATATTTCTATACACCTTAAATTTTTTTTTACTTATAAGTACAAACCACACATTTAACAAAGATACAAATGTAAAAATTCTGCATATACATAAAGAGGGATTAAAACTAGATAATTTGAAAGCCCTAGAAATTAGGAAGGCTCTGAACAGAAATAATAATATTATAAATAATCAAACAATTTTGTATAATTCACCGCTTCTCAATATGTTTCCACTAGCTCGTCATAACGGTAATCCTTACTCCTCCCCCTCCACTTCGTCTTCCGCGTTACCACCCACAACATAATATCGCACACGTTCGTTCATTTTTTAATAATAATTTAGTACAAGTCTGTCCTGAGGAGGGAGCGGTCATCTCCGAAAACCGGTTAGTCACCAAGTATTCTCAGTGGTTAAAATAAAAAATATATTTGTACCATTTTTAAGTACTTAATTTAGTTTATTATCATAAAAAAAAACATTGAAAATAGAAGTGACAATGATGCAAACACGGAAATGGTAAATGGGTTCGATTTTGACAATTTCAGTTTTCGTGCCTAAATTCCGTCCCCTTAGGTTTTTTTTTATATGTAAGAAATCAAGTAGTTATAACATCAGAAATAAAACAATTGATTATTTAAACAAAATTTGCAAATACATACGGTAGAATAAACTCCTACACATACGGTAGAATACATTTTTTGTTCCTTATTTCTTTCTTTTTTACCAGTTCTACTGCTTTCATAATCATCTTCTGATCCCACGATATATTTGGCATCTAACAAAGAAGATGTGTATAACGGACATCTAAATTAAAAAAAACAATATTATAAATACATGTATATAAATAGAAATTGATATATTTATTTTCGACAAAACAATGCACCAATTACCGTCCCCTATACGATATTAGGAATACATCAGGGGACGGTATTTGGGAAAACAAACATTTCAAACTGGACAAATTAATATTACTCACTAACACGAGATATTTTATAAGAAAATTGTTTAATCCATTAATTTAAATCTTGGACAAAACTTTTCAAAAACAAAAAAATAATTGTAGTTCTGATTTCATTGGAGAGTGTAGTAAATAGCTGGTGACTTAGTATGAAAAAAAAACTCACCTCTATCAAATATTATATTTTTTTATTTAGAGAGCCAACTCTGCGCGTGGCCACTTGATTGATTGAATACCGCAAATGAACTTAGACCACGTGTACTTATTAACGTCGATAATCGCTAGATGTTTATATTCGCACTTTTCAAGATAGACTGGGGAACGGAATTAGGGTAGGGGACAGTATTTGGCTACTTTACCCTATTGTTCTTCATTCTTTATAAAAAAATATATCTTTGACATCTGTATGAGAACACTGTCACCACATGTACAAGGACTAGCTTTTATTGTTTACAAAAAAATATCTTTGACATCTGTATGAGAACACTGTCACCACATGTACAAGGACTAGCTTTTATTGTTTACAAAAAAATATCTTTGACATCTGTATGAGAACACTGTCACCACATGTACAAGGACTAGCTTTTATTGTTTACAAAAAAAAAATCTCAAAAGATGGCGTTACAAAAAGGTTTTTTCGTTACTTCATAGATGGTGATGGTAAAAACAGCTTATTTTCAAACGATAAGTTTCTCATTATTAAAATATATAGAACTTCAAAATTGCATTGATAAGGGAACTCAATAAGAAGAAGAAGGAAGAAGATATTGTTGAACATTGCGCAAGCTCATAAATTGATCACGTAAACCAGCCGATGACAGGTCGTAAGTGCCCTTTAAGTGCCTTGAGTTCCTGGTTGTCCTATAATATTCTAACTTCGTCTCAAATGAGATGTTAAAAATTTGTCAAAAAATAATATGTTAATTTATACAAAAAATAACTATATTTTCATACTAAACTTTGATCTTAACGAATTTTTATGATTGAATGTAGATTAAGATCATATTATGATCGAGTGCTGTTTTATACATTTTTAAGATTAAGACAAGATAATAACATAATATTAAGACCATTTCATGAGTAGCCGTACCTATAGTATATACGGCCATACCCATATTTACCAGTTAACAGATTATCTTTGTATTAAAGATGTCATCAAAAAAGTAGGTACGCATGTAAATCAATGTCAAAAACAAAAACTTTTGTTTTAATTTTTTTTTAATAAATTTTAGGTTGGCATCGTGGGCCGAACGGGTGCTGGCAAATCGTCGCTGATTTCTGCTCTATTTCGTCTGGCTAAAGTGGAAGGCTATATCCATATTGATGGACTAGAAATGGGCACCATTGCATTGCAGGTTTGTAAATTCCTAACTACTCAGAAGTTGTTATTATTAACGTTAATATCTGCTCTGTTCTTCTTCGGCCAGTACTCGACTCATAACAGCCCCTTGCAATACTCTGAAAGAACACATAAAGAACATACGAAGAGTCCGGAGAATTCTAAAACCTTGCAGACACTGCACTTAATGTGCCAAAGAGAGCTAATCATGTCGAAATAACTGGCTCACCGTTTACTATAAGTGAAGAGAATAGTGATCCGTATTTTTGACAAAAAGTCTTGAAAGCCCTGAAGTTGCTCTTCATGGCTTCAAGATCCGCATGTCCAATGGATTCAAAGAAATTCCCTCAGAAATTGTTGTAGAGTTCTCGTCGGAAAGTTGACACGGAGAAGTTAGTGCATTCCCATAGGATATGCTCAGAAGTCTGCTCAGGGTTATCACAAAGCTGACATGAGAATGAATCGGATAAGTGAAAACTAAAAAGATCACTTTTCTAGTGTAGAGACTGCCATGTCCAGTATAGAATTGTGTGATCCAATAATCAGGAATAATCCACAAAGAAAAAATTCGAGTCCTCACAGCGGAAAGAAATAAAAACATCAGTCTGCCCATGGATGAAGAAGACCAGCGATGTTGCCAAGCGTCTAGAAGAGAACTCTGGGTTAAGTTCTCAATCTCTCCACGAACTATTGGTTAATTTACAGGTGCGAGAGAAACGCCACCCAAATTTGAGATTCGACCTCTGTATAGGTTGTGAAATGAAGCTCGTCACTGTGTTTACATTTGTAATATACATACATACATACCATCACGCCATGTCCCTTGCGGGGTAGGCAGAGAGAACCGAACGCCACATTTTTCTATCCTGGCATGCATCCCTCGCTTCGTCCACATTCATGCATCGTCTCATACATGCTCGTCTATTGCTCACACTTCTAACATTTCCGTCTTTCAAAATTTCGTTCACATGGTCGTGCCATCCCTTTCTTGGGCGTCCCCGACCTCTCATTCCATTCCTTACCGCTCTGTATATTTTCTTCGTCAGGCGCTCCTCATTCATTCTCCCCATGTGACCAAACCATCTCAATGTGTTCACTTTCATTCTAGTAATGACATCTTTCTTCATCTTACATTCTTTCCTTATGTCCTCATTTCTTACCCGGTCATACATCGTTCTATTACAAATCCTTCTTAAGGATCTCATTTCAACTGCATTTATTCTACTTTCATGCTTCTTCTGCCATGTCCAGGTTTCACTTGCATTCGTCAAGGTTGGCACTACGACGGCGTTATGAATGGCAACTTTGGCATCCTTTGATATGTTGCGATCATTCATAATTGGTCTTAGTGCTCCATTCACTCTGTTTCCTGCCATAACTCTTCTTTCGATCTCTTTATCGAGTCGTCCATTCCGTTGAAATATGCTTCCCAAGTACACATATTCGTCGACTTGCTCGAGCCATTCGTTCTCTACTCTTATTTTACACGCTGTTATGCTTTCACTCTTTTCAAAGACCATTGTCTTTGATTTGCTGGCATTCATCCTAAGTCCATTCTCTATACATTCTTCATATACCTGACTTACAAGATACTGTAACTCTTCCATACTTTCTGCTAATAGAACTTTATCGTCTGCATACATCAAATCTCGCACCATTACAGTACTCAATTTCAGACCCTTTCTTTCATCTTTAAGGGCTCTTATGCAGAAATCAATGTACAAGTTAAAGAGCCATGGAGATAGCACGCACCCTTGTCTAACGCCATTATTTATAGAGAACCACGTTGTCACTGTGTCGTTGACACGAACACATGCTCCGCTGTTCTCATATAATGACGCGATTGCGCGTATCAGTTTGCTCTTCACTCCATACACTGCTAGTATATCCCATAATTTTTCTCTAACAACTTTATCATACGCCTTTTCTAGGTCTATGAAGGCACAGAAAATTTTCTGATTTTTATCCAGAACCTTTTCTGTGACCGTGCGCAGAGAAAAAATTTGGTCTATACATCCTCTGCCGCCCACAAACGCACCTTGGACATCCCATATCTTGCTTTCTGTAATCTTTCGCACTCTTTGATCCAGGATCCTTGCATACATCTTACCAACTGAGCTTAATAAACTTATGGCTCTATAGTTTTTGCAGTCGAGCTTCGATCCTTTACCTTTATACAAAGGTACCACGACTGCATTTCTCCAGTCTGAGGGAGTGTGTCCTTCTTCCCAACATTTGTTGAAAAGAGAGAGACACCACTCCAACGTCTGTTCGCCGCCATATTTTATAAGTTCAGCTGATACACTGTCATATCCGGCAGCTTTCCCCGCTTTCGCGTGTTTTACTGCTTCAAATACTTCTTCTCGCGTTATTTCATCCTTATCACTTTCGCTTACTTGCCATGTTCTCTGACTCACGTCCCCACTTACTCCGCTATCATACAGTTCCTTGAAATATTCTTTCCATCGTTCTTTCACGCCGTCTTCGTCCATAATTATTTTTCCATCTTTGTCATTAATTCCTTTCGAAGCTTTCACAGTTCCATTTTTTCTTTTCGCTACGCCTTTCCAAAACATTTTCATGTTTCCAGGAAAGTCGTTGGCTATTTTCAGGCTTTCTTTCTCTTTTATACCATCTTTTTCCCTTTTACTGTGTCTTTGACTACCTTTTTACATACTTTATAATTCTCTTTTGCTCTTTCTTAATTATTCGATCCTTTCGCGGCTATTAATGCCATCCATGCTTTCTTATTTTCACCCACAACAATCTTTACTCTCTCATTCCACCATGCATCGCCTTTCATTCCACCTCTTTTAGCAATACCACATACCTTTTTCGCTGTCTTACATACGGTCTCTTTCAGTGTCGTCCATGCTTCCTCGATATTTTCACTCCTGTGTATTGCTCTAAGAAGTTCGCTTTCCGTATCTTTCACATAGTGTTTTCTTACACTCTCATCTTGCAGCCTTTCTACTTTGGTTCGCTTCGGTGGTTCACTTCGGTGGGTTTTAGAGCGCCAGCCAGTAAACAGAACAATTCTTGATATCACCAAGTTGTGATCTGTCTCCAGATCCGCGCCCCTGTACACTCTAGTGTCCACTGTCGCTTTCCTTAGTGCGGCGTCCACACATACATAGTCTATTATCGACCTTTCATTCCCCCTTTCCCATGTATACTGATGAACTCTTTTGTGGCTGAATACTGAATTCGCCACAAATAAATTCCCTTCCGTGCACACTTCCAGTAGTCTCTTGCCATTGTCATTCACTCTGCTATCACCGTGGGGTCCAAGGACAGACTCACAATCTTTCCTACGGACTCCAACCCATCCATTTAGATCTCCAGCCAGAATCACTCTTTCACTATCTTTTTTCTCATTTATTATTTCGGTCACACTGTTCCAAAAGTCATCCTTCTCACTTTCACTGTCGGAGTTTCCAGGCGCATATCCTACTATAAGGAATACGCTTGTAATTCCGATCTTCAGCCTTACCCACATCAGTCTAGGACTTTCAAGCTTGTACTCTTTCATACATCTCCCCATACGTTTCGCTAGAATCACACCGACTCCTTTGCATGCAAATTCGTCTCTTGTCACTCCCGACCAAAGCTCTATCGTTCCATCATTCCTAACATTCATCCCTCTACCTTTCTTTTTTGTCTCACTTACACACATTATGTCAATTTCTTTTCCTTTCATTATATCACACAATTCATTCATCTTTCTGTCCATCCCTCCTCTGATATTCCAGACTCCCACTCTACATTCGGTTCTCCTCTTTTCGCCTACCCCCTGGACCGTAACATGACGAGTGGCGGGCTTCATCGATGTTTTCCCGGAAGAGTCCAGGAGGGATACTAAACTACACTATTTTAACATTCATCACGCATAGGTACTAAACTACACTATTTTACCATTCATCACGCATACTAAACTACACTATTTTAACATTCATCACGCATAGACTTATATGTACAAAACTTAGAATACCTACAGCACAAAATACACAACTAAACTACAGAATTAGAGCTACTTATACACTTATATCCTACACTTTACACTACAGATTGTTATTTTGACTAAATTGTCTGCATCTTTACGTAAATAATATGAGACTGGGTGCACACCACTACTTTTGGCGAACGTATATATGTAGCAGGATGATGATGATGCTGCTGTTGATGATGATGATGATGATGGTAGTGACCCCCTGACATATCGGAGTGGCGAAGACTTCTTTTGTAATATTTGTGTGTAATATTTGCTCTATGGAAAAGATCGTGATTGCTTAACATTTCATAACAATTCTACTGTTATATTAGCCTAGAGTTTATTTTACCTCAGCTCGAAATACAAAAAAAACAGCGATTCTCATTTGAATACGCCATCGCAAAATTTCATATCAAGCGATTGGAAGGATTTTGCAAAAGAGTTAGAGTGGACTGTGGGGGAAATTGGAATGAAACAGGTATGCGAAAAGGACTCCAACGGTGCTTTTTTCGTGGTTAGCAAATCCATTTCCTCTTGATGATCTTCCTTTTATACCATAAAAGTTATTACAAACAACAAAAATGATACACAATAGATGATTCAATGTTTTGTTTTCAGGATCTGAGATCACACATATCAATAATACCGCAAGAGCCGATACTGTTCTCGTCCACGATGCGATACAATTTGGATCCGTTGGGAAAGTACGACGATGCGTCACTCTGGAAAGCTTTAGAAACCGTATGTCAATTTGATTCACTATCATTTAGGAACGGATTTGAACAGTTTTCAGATTTGATCTTTATTTCTACTCTACTTTTTTAAACGAAAACGAATCAATGGTCAATGCTTAACTATTCAATAAACTATAAATAACTATATTGAAGATTGGTATGGTCGAATATTAAAAATGAATCCATCCAGAAATATTAGTCAAATCAGTCTAAACATATGAAAAATTAATGGTTCGTATAATTTAGGTAGACCTGAAGGAGTCTGTTCCATCACTGGACTTTCAAGTGTCAGAGGGAGGCTCTAACTTCAGTATGGGACAGAAGCAATTGGTTTGTCTGGCAAGAGCTATAATCAGAAACAATAAGATACTCGTGTTGGATGAAGCCACCGCTAGTATGGATGCTCAGTAAGTTTTGTTTTCATATTTTTTTAATAGATTCCTACACCACATTCAGGGTTTGTGGAGATGTAGGTAACTGAATAATAATATTTTTAATAGCAGCGCTGTTTAACGATTCGAGATCATTCTAAGGACGCTGATGCTGCTCAGTCTTGTGATCCTCTATGAAACAAAGCTGTTTTATGTCACTTAGAAACACCTGGAGGTAATCCATTTATTTTGAAGGATCGATCATACTAAGACACCTTTTGCAACCTATGTAATTAATCTAGAGGCAATTGCAACCTTTGTAATAAATCTAGATGAGGCAATTTCAACCTATGCAATTAATCTAGATGAGGCAATTGCAACCAATGTAATTCAACCTATTAATTCCATCAAAGAGGCTATTGCAACCTATGTAATTAATCTAGATGAGGCAATATCAACCAATGTAATTCAACCTATTAAGTCCATCAAAGAGGCTATTGCAACCTATGTAATTAATCTAGATATGGCAATAGCAACCAATGTAATTCAACCTATTAAGTTCATATAAGAGGCTTTTGCAACCAGTGTAATTCGTCTAGAAAAGGCTTTTGCAACCCAAGCAAAGAAAAGCTTTTTCAGTCATGTCAAATCAACTTATAAATTTAAGTTGCAATATCCTATCATTACTCTCTTAAATCCACCTGTTTTATTTTATTCTACATCATCTTGCTACATATAAATTTTAGCATTTTGTAACTAATTTCGTTTCTGTCACACTTTTCTCTTGCAAACTGCCTGATTTTTTATTTTAGAACGGACCATTTCATACAGAAGATTATCAGGGAGAACTTCTCCAGTTGCACAGTGCTGACGATAGCCCATCGTCTCAACACCGTGATGGACGCCGATAGGGTCCTGGTGATGGAAAAGGGCAAGGTCGCCGAGTACGACAGCCCGCAGAGGCTTCTTCAGAAACAGGACAGCATATTTAGGCAGATGGTCAAAGAATCAGGGATCTTGTAAGAATGTCACAACTGAGAAAAAATATTGATTAAAAAAACTGAATTCCTGTTTTCATTTCATACATAATATCATTCAAATCGACATCCGTCCTAAGAATGAAACAGTTGCAATAAAAGTGGCAATATAAAATTCATTCGTGGTACAAAGGTCACTTTATTAAGTACGTACCACAAAGCTTCTACTTCTTTCTCTTAGGCCTACGGTCCACGGATGCGTCATTTGTAGGATGTTATGTCCACACTGCGTCATGCAATCGTCAACCACGCTACAAAACGTCTCAGTTTTCTTTCAACCAGCTTCGATAAAGCACGTATTTTCACGTATTTTACGTCTTACGAGTCGGTCGAGAAGTGACACGCTGCTGCACGCACCGCATGACGAATCCATGACGTGCGGCTGACGCGACGTTGCCGCTCCGTGGACACAGTTTTGATTGTTTCTATGCAAGATGCAAGCATTCGTCTTGCATTCGTCAATTGACGAAAGCGTGCACATGACGTGCGATTTACGTGGACAGTAGGCATTATGCTAGGCCTTGTGGCCTGTTGTTGTTCTATTGCGAGGTTGACTCGCAGCTATCTATCCATCTCTTGTGTTATTCTTTCTTCGGGTTGGCCAATGTAGCGCTATATGAGGTATCCTGTTTACATGAGCGTACCAAAATAGCCTACCCCATCAAACGACATCTTCAACCGCAAAGCTAACACCGAAAATATTAATATTGCAAGAAACTCCGTCAACAAAAACCTCCCTATATTTTGTTAACTATTAAAATGGACTTTTGGGTTTTCAATCAATAGTTTTTCTCAGTGTGTCGAATGAAAAATAAATCAATTACTTAGCAAAGCAGTCATCCACAAACTATAATATTATTAACCATATTTGAATTATAAATTAGCTATAAACCACTTGTTTTATTTAAACCATTAGCTATAAACCACCACAAAAACAAGTGGTTTATAGCTAATTTATAATTCAAATATAATGGTTAATATTAACTACCATAAAATATCCGCCGAATCATTAAATGATATTATAATATTATTGTTTAATGTATAGGGACCATAATATAGAATGAGGACTTTTATAAAAATAAAAGCATTAAAGATATAAAAAAAATATATTACACAAACATTTCTTTGGAAATTTCAAGTAATCGCTTTCATTTTCATACATTTAGGACGTATTACATAATAATATTTCACAATAACACACCATTCTTAGAAAATTTTAATAATACCATGGGTTCGATCCCCAGCAGAGGAGAAACTAATTGAAATTCATTATTTATTTAAATGCAAAAAAGCTTCTCTGGACTGGCAACACTGGTTAGTTGGAAGAAATTGTTATATGGGAATGAACTCGCCACTTGCGCAGGGTGCAAGTACCTAAGTGTTTATTATTATTATTTATCAATCAAATTCATTTAATTCAAAATATAGCATAAAAATTGCAAAGTTATTGTTTGAATTTTGAAGCGTTACTTAAAAAGGTATTTTAAAGTTTTTGAAGTTTAGCAAAAATTCACAGGAACTTCCGTAGCAATCATAAAAAAATCGTAAGTTTTTCCTTGTTCATATACTTATAAAGTATTTGATACTTCACAAACCATACGCAGGTTGGTATTTAGAAAAATATTATAGCCAACAATTTAAAGTATTTTGAAAGATACTGAATGCTCAGTATGTATTTATCGTTATTTTATAATAATTAAGTTATATTTGTAAGTTACGTCGAATGTTAATTGTAATTAGGTACTTTGAGTAGTACACATAAGTCTCAATCTTTGACATAATATAAAAATAAATGTTTTCTAAAAAAAATAACAATAATTGTTAACAACAATGTTCTAATAATAATCCATGTAGATGAACATTATGTTTTTCTAACACGGTTAATATTTCATGTAGCCATTATTTATTAGATTATTCTGCCAAAGATCCAATATATTTTGTATAGTCATTCACCATTTTGTTCTGAAAATGATTCAATTTGATTTATACGTTTTGTTTATAGTCCAATATTTTAAAAAGTAGGTAATTATTATTTTAAAATCTTTGTGATCAACGATTTCGGGTAATTATTGGTTTACGAGTTCTGCCAATGATCCAAATTTTATTTAGCCATTTGTTATTTTGTTTTCTATGATCCGGTATTTTATGTAGCCATTTGTCATTTTGTTTTCTATGATCCCATTTTTCATGTAGCCATTTGTTATTTCATTTTCTATGATCCAATTTTTCGTGTAGCCATTAGTCATTTTGTTTTTTTATCCAATTTTTCATGTAGCCAATAGTCATTTTATTTTCTATGATCTGGTATTTCATGTAGCCATTTGTCATTTTGTTTTCTATATTCCAATTCTTCATGTACCAAGCCATTTGTTATTATGTTTTCTATGATCCGGTGTTTAATGTAGCCATTTGTCATTTTGTTTTCTATATTCCAATTCTTCATGTACTAAGCCATTTGTTATTTTGTTTTCTATGATACGGTATTTCATGTAGCCATTAGTCATTTTATTTTCTATGATCCGGTGTTTCATGTAGCCATTTGTCATTTTGTTTCCTATATTCCAATTCTTCATGTACCAAGCCATTTGTTATTTTGTTTTCTATGATCCGGTATTTCATGTAACCATTTGTCATTTCATTTTCTATGATCCAATTTTTCGTGTAGTCATTAGTCATTTTGTTTTTTTATTTATCCAATTTTTCATATAGCCATGAGTCATTTTATTTTCTATGATCCGGTATTTCATGTAGCCATTTGTCATTTTGTTTTTTATAGTCCAATTCTTCATGTATACAGCCATTTATTATTTTGTTTTCCATGATCCTATTTCATTTGTTATTTTGTTATCAATGATCCAATATTTCATATTGTAATTTTGTTTTCTATGATCGGACATTTTATATAGTTATGTTATGTTTATATATTTAATCCAACATTAATGCAGTCAATTTGTTTTCTATGATGTGATATTTCATAAATTCATTTATTATTTTGTTTGTCATATATAGTTTTTTGTTTTCTTTTTGTTTGCTATGATCCAATATTTGATTTATCTATTTTTTGTTTAATATATTCAATTCACTTATAGTATTTTCTTGTTTTGTTTCATATATGATTCAATATTTTCATGAAGTCATTTACTTTGTTGTAATCAATAATCCAATACACATTTTGTGCTACCAAAAATGCTATTTTTTTATTGCACATAGAGTACACCTTAAGACCGCACAGGCACTGAAAATTTTTGCGAGATGTACCTCAACTTCTCGTACCTACTAAAGTAAAAATGGTGGGGTACGTCCCGCTATATATTTTGCACGACTTAACTAGTGCAAAACATGTGCGACGTAAGCGATATTTTGAATAATTTCACTTTAAATCAGAGCGCTTAAAAAATTAAAAATCTTAAACAGTTTATACATCATACTTAAAAATATTTTTGCTCAATTATCGTTTGACGTCTAACAAATTAAACGGATAACGAGGGAATCCCGCAAATTCCAGGTGTTCGTTCAAAAATTATTTTTTATCAAGAACACTTTCAAATATTATGATTGTGGAACTGTCAAACTGTAGACAATACTATCATTTATCACTGTCATTAGTTTCAAGACGATGCTATCAGTATCAGAGTATAGAAGGAAATGCCCATGCAAGTACTTATTCATTATTATGTTATATACAGGGTGTATCATGAGGAGTGGATCAACCGAATCATGGAGGTAGAGGACCTCAATACCTATCGATTTAACCCCCATGTATGTTCAGCGATATTGGGTGGTTCAAAAGTTATATACACTTTTGTAAAATTTGAATAAAAATCGGATTTCATACTAAACTACATCACCTATTAGGTTTGCGATCATGATTTTTTTTTCAGGGAATATTTCAATAGTGATGCTTATGGAAAATAATACCGTTGTGAGTCAGTACCTTAAAAACAAAAAAAAAATCTTAAAAAATTTTGCATGCCTCAATTTTCCACTAACTTTTCAAAGGCTCTTGGAACAATAATTTCACATAACTTTTTTTTCCACAAGTTTTCTTAAAAACTACTACCATTCATAGAGAGCCAACTCTGCAAATTTCATTCGCCTTGTATTAGAGGATCATGTTGAAAAATTCACTTAAATTGTACGAGTACCAAAAATCTAAAAAGGAAAAAATATCGATTTTTGGTACTCGTACAATTTAAGTGAACTTTTCAACATGATCCTCTAATACAAGGCGAATGAAATTTGCAGAGTTGGCTCTCTATGAATGGTAGTAGTTTTTAAGATAACTTGTGGAAAAAAAAGTTATGTGAAATTATTATTCCAAGAGCCTTTGAAAAGTTAGTGGAAAATTGAGGCTTCCAAAATTTTTTAAGATTTTTTTTTGTTTTTAAAGTTATTAGGTACTGACTCACAACGGTATTATTTTCATTAAGCATCACTATTGAACTATTCCCTGAAAAAAAATCATGATCGCAAACCTAATATTTTAGGTACAGTGATGTAGTTTAGTATGAAATCCGATTTTTATTCAAATTTTACAAAAGTGTATATAACTTTTGAACCACCCAATATCGCTGAACATACATGGGGGTTAAATCGATAGGTATTGAGGTCCTCTACCTCCATGCTTCGGTTGATCCACTCCTCATGATACACCCTGTATAGAACAATAATCAAATATTTCATAATTTATGCATTTTTTACTATTTCTCCATTTCTACAGGAAAAATATAAAGTATATATAAAAATAAAAGATACAAAATAAAACAATTCAATGTAGTGTAGACATTGAAGTGTAGACACTTATATAAATATAACATACTTGTGTATGTATATGTTATATTTCAATAAATATATAATCTCTTTGTCATATGCTTATATTATAATATAGAATTTTAAATCTGTGTGTAAACAGTGCAAATGGTAATTTAATGAATAAATAATTGTGGATAGTTTACTTTGTAGAATTCCATTTTAATTTAAATTAAAAAATAAAACAGTATGTTTTAGATTCTACGTATATTTTTTAATTGTTCGATAGCTATTTCGCCATGTTATTATAGTTGATGCCCTAACAAGGCGAAATAGCTATCGAACAATTAAAAAATATACGTAGAATCTAAAACATACTGTTTTGTATTTTATTTAAATTAATAAATAAACATTTCACGAAAGAAGGATTGTCATCATTTTTTAAATTACATATTTATAATATAGTACCTAGTTGTAATGTATTGAGTACGTTAGACATTTTAATATACGTGTGTTAGTTTTAAGACATTAAACCAGTTATTTATTGGCAGTAAAATGGTGAAGATTTTTAAACAAATAAGAATATGTTTAAGTAAAATAGATAATACCATAGCAAGCAAAAAAGATCAAATTGAATTTGCTTGCTGTGGTCAAAATTCGTTGTATCAGAGTTTAATATCTTGGAGGAATGAATAGAATTGAGACACGTACCTATAAGCAAAGATTTACAATAGAGATGTTGGGTGTATTTTCAAAATAATTCACTGTAAAAAACAGCAAAAAGAGTATAAAATTTAGATAATATAACATGTATTTTACCAAAAAATACAGTGATGTAATTCACAGATAATATGGAAGTAAACTTTCAGTATATGTAATTCCCCTACAATATATTTTGTTTTCAAAGCAGACATAGAGATTGACAGAGAATGTCAAATTCCATACATTCCTCATTTATTTGACACAATTCCAATATTATTTTTTATTGCCTACTTAATCAATAAACATTTTTTAGTTAAAAATAATATGCATTGTGATATAAATGATAGCATTTATTAGATAAAATTACAATTTTTATGTTAAGTGCTTCTTTTTAATCATTTTAAGTTCCATACACTTATTTTCGTCATTTCTATAATGTTAATTTAATACGTCATTTTAAGTTATATTATATATTTAAGAGGGTGACTGCTGCCAACCAACCTATTTTTTCAATTTGAATTTGCATCATTACTACAAAACGAATCATTTTGAAAAAAAATAACCTAGTTATTTTCGATATTAATAAAGAAAAATATACCTTAACTTTTTAATTATGTTCTGTATATTATATTCTTGTAGGAAAATAATAAGCATGCCCCGATTTTTGACATTTATCTTAAATTTCTAAAAAAACTATAAGGTATAGGAGCATTATATTTTTTTATAAATTAAAGAAGATCAAAGTATCTGGAAAAATACGATGCAACGTTGCATTAATGCATCAGGTTAAGTTAATAAACCAAAAAAACTTTTATTTCGCAATGGAGCTGAATGGAAAATAAATGTTTTTTTAGGTTTATTTACTAAACCTGAAGTATTAATGCAACGTCACATCATATTTTTCTAGATATTTTTGTCTTCTTTAATTAAAAAAAAAAATATGTTGAACTCCTTACATTTTATTAAAAATTTAAGATAAACGTTGAAAATCGGGGTATGCCATTATTTTTCTACTAGAATTTTTACCGGAACATTATCAATAAGTAAAGACATGTTTTTCTTTATTAATACCCAAACTATCTAAATTATTTTTTTCAAAACGATTTGATAAGAAATAATAATGGTACCTATATCAAATTGAAAAATAGGTACTTTGGCAGCAGTCCCCCCCCTTAAGTCATTTTAAGACAATATAAAAAGACTTAAAATCTTTATAGCAAGTATTTTATTACCTGTGTTTAATTTTCTTCTTTGTATTAATTATGTATTTTAACTTAAACATCAAGAATTTATGACTTTGATAATGTATTTTAATTTTTTTATTTGTATAATTTTAAATAGTAATAAATGTGAACAATTTAAGATATTCAATTATTTATTATCTACTTGTTTATTAGGGGCTGTTAATTTTCGAAAAAACTATCTTTCATAAAGATTTCTGCTAATAAATAGTGTATGTCACATGGGGTGTCAAATTTGTGTTATTGTTTCGTTGGTATATAATAATGTGCCATCCGCCCCCCTCCATAACGTAAATTTCTTCTTCTTCTTCCTTTTCACAGATCCGAAGATCTGTTTCTACCGCTATTCTGTCTAAATTTATTTGTCGGAAACCATAATATCATCATTCAAGACACATAGTCTACTAAAGAAAGAGACAGTGTCGTTATGATGACAAAAATAATATGAATACTGGAAATTCAAAAAGCACTAAGTGCCAAAAATTAAAATTTCGAGATAAGTATGCAGATTGGTACTTTGTAGGTACCATCGCCAATTCATTAAATAACGCACCAATGACCAATTTGCGTTAATTTCCTAGTTATATGGGTATGAATATCGCAAAAGTATTAAGTGCCGCGCCAATCCTTTTTAAAGAAAGCACTAAGCGACAAGAGTAATTTGTAGTTTTAGTATTAAAATGGCTGACTCGCGGGCGACAACGGCGTTTAGTAGTGTCAACAATATTAATGAAATAGTATGTAAAATGTCACATAAAGAACAAAAAAAATTAAAATAGGTGGAAGTGAATATGTGACACCATCTGGTAACATCATTCTTAAAAAAAAACCACCAATAAGCGTGGTAAGAAGTCCTCAAAATTAATTTTGATTTTTATTATTTTGTTGTTATGACAGTTAGTGATGTGCAGGTTATTTACCTAGTGAGACATTGAGATGTATATTTTAAATAAATAAATAGATATAATTTGTACTGCCTCCGTGAATTTTAAACACCTCTGCACATCACTATAAAATTATTTCAAACTTATCTCGTGTGAACATAGTGCCTTTTTAAATGCTTATCAACTGAGACTTAGTGCCTTTTTAAGGTTACAAAGCCTGTCACTTAGGGCTTTCTTTACTTGGTGTTTTCTAAATCTATTTTTTATATGTTTTAATTATATTTTGAATAAAAAACTAGTTTTAAATATTTCTGAAGTTTTATTACTACAAATATAGAAAATATTTTTTTTTAAATGTTACTATTTAGACTCATATATACATTTTGTCTTGTATCTCAAAATGAACATTAAGGCACTTAGTGCTTTTTGAATTTCCAGTATTCAATATTTTAAGAAAAATGATTACGAGTCTAGCAAACCCGTATGATACAAAATGCAATAATAATTGTCAACTAAACCCAACCTAATTTAAAAATAAACATTATACAAAAAATATTTCGTTATTTTAAATGGAACTATTTTTATTTTATTTTATTTATTGTATTGATTTACAGAACCAACAGTTTACATTATAAATTTACAGTAGCTACATATATTATATGCATCAAGTTATAAACCTTTTAAAGGTTCTTTTAAATAATTTAATCTAAACTAAGTAATATATATTTAACAATTGCAAGATTTTTTTTAAACATGAGTAAGTACTTTAAAGCATAAAAAAGAAATAGTTAAGAAGAGTTGATACATATATTATAAAACGATTATTTAGATGGGTCGGTGGCAGAGCGGTTAGCGCGCTGGGTTAGTAATCCAGTGGTCGCGAGTTCGAATCCTGCCTCGACCGATTTCGTTCACCTATAGCACAAGCATTTATTTGCTTATTTTAGGGAACGTAGGAAGATGTATATGTACTTGTTTAACAAGGACATATTCATTTTATGTTAAAAAAAAAAAACGAGCAGGTAACTTTATTACTGGATCGACCAGTGTTCACTACAATCAGTTTATACACAGTTCAACGCCTATGTAAGTAATTAAGAATATTGTTACAAGTATGCATCGAAGTTTTGCATCACAAACCAATGTAGGAGACAAAACAAAATCATGTATTAATTGAACAAACTTGTATCAAAACTAATACTCGTCAGGTGCGAAATCGTATTTTTTGTTGATGTTGTTTCATAAACCCATCCTGTAACATCTTATTATAAACGAGGTAATTTAATAAAATTATTTGTTTATTTATTTTTTTCCCCATAGTTAATTTTGTTTTAGTTATTTGTGTACAAAGCATTTATTTCTTTGTTTTAAAAAACTTTATTTACCCTAGTTAATTCCAAATGACCCATATTGCATAGTTTTGTTATTTTTTTGTCATCTAATCTATAGAAACTATCATTGTGCTAATCAAATGATCAAATTATAAATCTATATTACTGTTCATTTTGTACTTCATTTGAGATGTGATTCCTTTTATTTTTACCGTAATGTGAATTAAGTAGGTACTTTTAATAACCTTTTCATGCATTTATTTCGTAGCATTTTATATTGAATATTTAAAGAAAATATGAACTCAAACTTTTGTACATATGTATATTTGGGATTAAGATAGTAAATTATTGATGAAATAATATAAAACACTCCAATTATTATTTTTCAATCAAAGCTCGCTTTCAAAAATCATTCCCAAAATCAATGTGTTCTAATTGGCAGAATTTAAATTGAATTTTCATATGCATGTTCCCAATAAATGAGTGTCAGGTCAATAATACTTTTAATGATTAAGAAGTACGCTTTACCTCAATAGATATATCAACTTATTTTAGTTTCTTGAATGTTAAATGATGAAAAAAATACTAGTATTGTTATCTAATATGATGTTCACAAATTTATAATGCTATAATTATATTTTGTACGCTGTATTTTATGTTATGTTATCTTATTAAATAAATATATTATTTTTACAATTTTCGATAGTTTGTTTATTTTAACCAAATCCGAAATCTCCAAAACATACTCTATATTATTAAAAAAAACTTTCAAACATAGTAACTTTTATAATCCATGTTACAATTTCGTTTCTGTACTAACCCAAATGTCATGCTTATAAAATACATGTGTTTTTACAAGCTCATTTTTGTTAAAAAAATATTTTGTTTTTTTGTAGACCTATTTTAATCACGTGACAACGTATTATTTAGAGTATTGTGATAATAATTTAAAAATAAAAAAAAAATGTCTAGGTACTATTTAAAAATTTAAAACACCAAGGTGCATTTTAATTGAATATGGCAACATTTTTATCAAATGTCAATACGAGCTGTCAGATTACATACATTGGTTTGTGTTATTTGATATTTTGTTGGTTGTGTTTATCCAAATTCTCCAAAATGAAGAGTATTTTAGTGTTTAATAATATGAACGATTTGATTTATTGGAAGTGGAATCATCTATTTGTAAAACATGTGTTGAATTTAGCCAGAGGACAGGGCTTGATTCCAGCAGAAAAGGTAAAAATAAGCGGACTTCAATGTTTATCTTGTATTACTAAGGCTTCTTGTGTTTGAAATGATTCTGAATGAATATTCATTGATTTTCCTTCTACGTTTTTCAATATTTGCATTATTAATAGGTACCTATATGACGAAGTACAAGTTTTAGGTCGTCTATTCTCCACAAGGCACAGTTACCGGCAAATATCTTGACAATTTTCAGCAGAGTATTGGACGGTTTGCACATCACCAACCTAGCGAAGAACACAAAAAAATTTCTTCTGCACAGTCCATGTGATATTTCAAAATGTTTGCCAATAGTTATACTTCATATTTTTAACTCTGTTTGTGATGAAGATTCTTTTGAGTCCTTCAATTTACAACCATTTGTATGCCAAAGAAATAAAGTGGATGCAGTATTTTTAACCCAATCAAGACGGGTAGGTACAAGTACTTGCATTCCTTACGGATGGCCAGTATTTTGCGTCACGCACAGTTTTTTTTCAATATCGTTTTAATTGAATATAATAACGGTAAAAAAAATCTAATGATGTAGATATATGATAAAAAGATCAAAGATAAACAAAAGATCACATAAACTCAATGAAATTGAACAATTCATAATATAAACACAATATACATACATACATACATATATGTATATTACACGGCATATCCCACAAAGTGGGGTAACCAGCGAAAGGTGTGGGGGTGTGATTGCCTTATAAAAGGGAGCATAACACATCTGTGTATACCCACACACAAGTCTCGTCTCACCTAAAAGGCAGTACATTCAGAATGGGTGGTGAACCTCATTGCTGAAGTATGTGAGATGATATTGTTGCCTGTTGTATTTTCGATTACCCGGCTCTTACGGGACACTCGAAAACAATAATAGAAAAGAGTGGAAGCACTATTCTAAGCCGGTGCCTACATAATATAAATTAAAAATAATGTTATCGTACTTATCTCCATACAAAAAAGTACATGGCGTCATCGATATGTCACGTGATCCTTCCGGCATTTGATGTAGATAAGGAATATGCGCCGATTTTGTATTGTTAAGGATCGAATTCAAAGTAGAATGTTGAGCGCGAAACAACAAAATGAACTGGCGCAGTATCCCTCTTTCCTACGCGCATGCGTATTAATTAGATCCTTACAAAGCGCGGGAGATTGTGAATTTTGCCGGCGATGATCGATGAATTTCAGTGTTTAGAGTTCTTAATTTTTTTAAATAATTTATCAATTGTTTTGTTCATTCACCGATAGATGTCTTGAAGTCAAATATATGGGAGTAATATTCATCCAATTTTCGTCTCAATCAAGTATGAATTTACTGAGATATGAAGGTTCACAATTGTGTATAGCCATGAGGACATGTATAGATGACGCTCGGCGTTTAGGCACGCTACCGGTGGGCATCTGTACATGACGCTCGTCTTAAAAAGGTTAATCAAAATACAGATTTCGACATTTTTCTTAATTATGGATTTATTCAAAAGAAAAATGAATACTACATTCAATGTTCAAGTTCTTATCCACAGATTCAATATTAGATTTCTACTCTGTTTAAAGATAAACTTTAGAATTACTCTTTTTGGTTAGTTATTGGCCAGATAATTAATCAATTAAGCCACAAATACTGTCATTTGTGGACATGATGTGTTGTTAGTATGTTAATTAATCAATTGAAGATACAATAATATACATAAGCCCGGAAAGACCTTCATCAAAAAATAAATAGCTACCTCCACTCAATCAATACCTGGGGTGAAAGTAATCTTGTTTCATTTAACGTCTCAAAAACCCAAGCCTGTCTAATTTCTGCGAAGAGAAACCCCAATGAATTGCAAGTGTCTTTCAACGAAAGCACCCTACCTAACAGCAGCTCTATCGACCTGCTTGGAGTATCTATAACGAACCAATTACACTACAAGGGCTCCATCGAAGCTAAGGTGAAACTCGCCTCCAAAAAATTGAGCGTACTATATAGAGCGTGCAGATATTTTACTAAGACCCAGATCTGTATACTCTACAAAGCGCAAATACGCCCAATTATTGAATATGGCAGTCACCTCTGGAGTGGCGCCCCCCAATACCTACTGTATACCCTCGACGCTGTCCAAAGGCGTGCTATACGTCTGATTGATGATCCATCACTGACTGATGGATTGCAATCACTAGAACACAGACGCAGAGTCGGTATTTTAAGTTTATTCTATAGATACTACCACGGGAATTGCTCAGAAGAACTTGCATCTTTGGTCCCTCCTCCACCCACTCGCAACAGAGTCACTCGCTTCACTCAATCGCAGCATCCATTCACAGTGGACCTTCAACATATACGAACAAGTCGCTTCTCGAACTCCTTTATTAACACAGCAGCCCGACTGTGGAACGATCTTCCGAATTCTGTGTTTCCATCTTCGTACAACCCGGGTCTTTTTAAAATCCGAATTAATAAACTCTTCTCTAGATTGCAAACCCCTCCCAACGCTACGTAGTGCGCTTCTTCGGAAGAGTAAAATGGACCCAAATCCTAATAGCTGGCGTCCCCTACGTAGACATGTTAAAAAAAAAAAAAAAAAAAAAAAATACATACAGTAATAATTTTGACAGGAAAAGGATGAAGACATGAGGTACAGTGGTGAGTTGAACCCGGACGTGGTCATTCAGATATTCTCTCCGATAATAACATCACAGAAGATCATGAGCTGTCAATTTGGCAATTCTTACACCTCTGTGCAATGCCGAGACGGAACCAATATTGTTTTTGATGAGGTAAGTTGGTGCTATAATGATCACTTGCATATTTTTTGATGAGGTAAGTGCTATAATGATTACATATTTATTTATTTTATGAGTTAAGTTAGTGCATAATAATCTATTTTTTGATCTCGAGGTAAGTTAGTGCTATAATAATCACTTATCTATTTTTTGATGAGGTAAGTTAGTGCTATAATGATCACTTATCTATTTTTTGATGAGGTAAGTTAGTGCTATAATGATCACTTATCTATTTTTTGATGAGGTAAGTTAGTGCTATAATATCACTTACCTATTTCTTTAGGGAGGTATGTTTGAGCTATAATATCACTTATCTATTTTTTGATGAGTTAAGTTAGTGCATAATGATCTATTTTTTGATGAGGTAAGTTAGTGCTATAATGATCACTTATCAATTTTTTGATGAGGTAATTTAGTACTATAATATCACTTACCTATTTCTTTAGGGAGGTATGTTTGAGCTATAATATCACTTATCTATTTTTTGATGAGTTAAGTTAGTGCATAATGATCTATTTTTTGATGAGGTAAGTTAGTGCATAATGATCACTTATCTACTTTTTGATGAGGTAAATTAGTGCTATAATAATCACTTATCTATTTTTTGATGAGGTAAGTTAGTGCTATAATATCACTTACCTATTTCTTTAGGGAGGTATGTTTGAGCTATAATATCACTTATCTATTTTTTGATGAGTTAAGTTAGTGCATAATGATCTATTTTTTGATAAGGTAAGTTAGTGCTATTATGATCACTTATCAATTTTTTGATGAGGTAATTTAGTACTATAATATCACTTACCTATTTCTTTAGGGAGGTATGTTTGAGCTATAATATCACTTATCTATTTTTTGATGAGTTAAGTTAGTGCATAATGATCTATTTTTTGATGAGGTAAGTTAGTGCATAATGATCACTTATCTACTTTTTGATGAGGTAAATTAGTGCTATAATAATCACTTATCTATTTTTTGATGAGGTAAGTTAGTGCTATAATATCACTTACCTATTTCTTTAGGGAGGTATGTTTGAGCTATAATATCACTTATCTATTTTTTGATGAGTTAAGTTAGTGCATAATGATCTATTTTTTGATAAGGTAAGTTAGTGCTATAATGATCACTTATCAATTTTTTGATGAGGTAATTTAGTACTATAATATCACTTACCTATTTCTTTAGGGAGGTATGTTTGAGCTATAATATCACTTATCTATTTTTTGATGAGTTAAGTTAGTGCATAATGATCTATTTTTTGATGAGGTAAGTTAGTGCATAATGATCACTTATCTACTTTTTGATGAGGTAAATTAGTGCTATAATAATCACTTATCTATTTTTTGATGAGGTAAGTTAGTGCTATAATATCACTTACCTATTTCTTTAGGGAGGTATGTTTGAGCTATAATATCACTTATCTATTTTTTGATGAGTTAAGTTAGTGCATAATGATCTATTTTTTGATGAGGTAAGTTAGTACATAATGATCACTTATCTACTTTTTGATGAGGTAAATTAGTGCTATAATAATCACTTATCTATTTTTTGATGAGGTAAGTTAGTGCTATAATATCACTTACCTATTTCTTTTGGGAGGTATGTTTGAGCTATAATATCACTTATCTATTTTTTGATGAGTTAAGTTAGTGCATAATGATCTATTTTTTGATGAGGTAAGTTAGTGCTATAATGATCATTTATCAATTTTTTGATGAGGTAATTTAGTACTATAATATCACTTTCCGAGCCGGAAGGGATTGTTGTGAGCAGGTGCTTGCTCTGACTAGCAATATAGAAGCTGGATTTCAAAAAGGAATAAAATTCTCCGCAGCTTTTGTTGACCTGTCAGCAGCTTATGATACTGTGTGGCGCCAGGGCCTACTCTTAAAGCTCGCTAGAGTGATACCATGTCGTAAAACTCTAAATTTATTAGACTCCATGTTATCATGCAGATACATAAAAGTATCATTGGAGGGAAAGATGAGCCATAGCAAAGTCCTAAATAACGGCCTACCACAGGGATCAGTCCTGGCCCCTGTCCTATTCAATTTATACGTGCACGACATACTCAAGATGGAATCAACTATGTTCCAATATGCGGATGACATTGCCCTCTTGGCTGGAAGTAGGGATCTGGACGCAGGTGCCCAAATGTTGGAACGGGACCTGCAAATGCTATCAACCTACTTTAGAAACTGGAGACTGAAGCCCAATCCAACAAAAACGGAAATTGCAACATTCCACCTGAATAACAAGCAATCAAGGTATAGAATCAGTGTACACTTTGAGGGCACCCTCCTGCATCAGACTGAACACCCAAAGTACCTTGGTATTACACTGGATCGAACACTTAACTTTAAAAAACAAATCGACTCACTATGCGCAAAACTCAAAACTAGAAACAATGTCATTCAGAAGCTGGCGGGGTCTGGATGGGGCGCATGTGCTGACACACTACGAACAGCGGGACTATCACTTGTCTACTCTACTGCTGAATACTGTGCGCCTGTGTGGGGCGGCAGTGCTCATGCGAAGAGGGTGGACACTCAACTCAATACCACCATGAGAATTATAACCGGTGTGTTGAAACCCACACAATGTCAATGGCTACCAGTACTAGCCAACATAGCCCCTCCCAACATCCGAAGGGAAGCATCTACAGTCAGGGAATGGGCAAGAACAAAAAATAACATCTCTCTTCTGAACTTAACCCTGAGGGATACCCCGGCTACCAGACTCAAATCGAGAAAGCCCTTTTGGACCAGAGCCCAAGCTCTGGAAAACAGCGATTTTACAGTCGAACAAGCCTGGGCTGAAGAATGGAGTAATGGGCAAGTCAAAAACAAGCACCTCATTGTGGACCCATCAAAAAGGGTTGCCGGTTTTGACTTGGAACGTAAAGAATGGGCGACACTGAACCGAATAAGGACAGGTTGCAGCAGAAGTGCAGCTGAGCGCCACAAATGGGGCTACATCAGTGACCCAAGTTGTGAGTGTGGTGACCTGGCTCAGACCATAGACCACATTCTAACTGTGTGCCCATCCCACAAATTCGATGGAGTGATGGAGGATATTAACAACCTGACGACCGAAGCCAGAATATGGCTTAGGGAACTTTTAGTAATTTTATGAGCGCCTGACCCACCATACGAGTATATATATACTTACCTATTTCTTTAGGGAGGTATGTTTGAGCTATAATATCACTTATCTATTTTTTGATGAGTTAAGTTAGTGCATAATGATCTATTTTTTGATGAGGTAAGTTAGTGCATAATGATCACTTATCTACTTTTTGGTGAGGTAAATTAGTGCTATAATAATCACTTATCTATTTTTTGATGAGGTAAGTTAGTACTATAATATCACTTACCTATTTCTTTAGTGAGGTATGTTTGAGCTATAATATCACTTATCTATTTTTTGATGAGTTAAGTTAGTGCATAATGATCTATTTTTTGATGAGGTAAGTTAGTGCATAATGATCACTTATCTACTTTTTGGTGAGGTAAATTAGTGCTATAATAATCACTTATCTATTTTTTGATGAGGTAAGTTAGTACTATAATATCACTTACCTATTTCTTTAGTGAGGTATGTTTGAGCTATAATATCACTTATCTATTTTTTGATGAGTTAAGTTAGTGCATAATGATCTATTTTTTGATGAGGTAAGTTAGTGCATAATGATCACTTATCTACTTTTTGGTGAGGTAAATTAGTGCTATAATAATCACTTATCTATTTTTCAATGAGGTAATTTAGTCTTATAATATAACTTAACTAAGTTTTTGATCTTAGTTCTATAATAAGAAAACTGAGTAGAATCAACGATTTTTCATTAGCAATGTGTTTTTTATCCTATGTTTGCAATTGATTTTTATATAATCTAATGTAATTTTGTGTTTATTTTCACAGTATGTTGGTTATTTGTTGGTTCATATCGGACGCGAGAGTGTATGTAGGATGCAGAGGAACCTCGCAACGTGTATTTCTATCATCAAATATTTCTGTGGACCGGATCCATCATTGTAAGTTTATTTTTATTTATTTATAAAATACAACACATATTCAAAAAATACAATAAAGATACACACTAAAAAAAAATGCAAGCACTCGTATATAAAGAAATAATTTGAAAACAAAAGAAACAAATATTTATCGAATACTTTTATACTTGCTATACACAAACATTATTTTCCCTGTCGGGACTCAATGATATTTTATGACAAATTTTCTAATATCTCAATGGACACGAAGTTGAAATATTATAGGAGAACCAGGAACTTGTATAACAAGGTAAGAAATGAGGACAAAAGGAAAAAATGTAAGATGGACGATGTATGACAGGGTCAGAAATGAGGACATAAGGAAAGAATGTAAGATAAAGAAAGATGTTATTAATAGAATGAAAGTGAACACGTTGAGATGATTTGGGTACATGGGGAGAATGAATGAGGAACGCCTGACGAATAAAATATACATTGCTGACAGGAATGGAATGAAAGGTCGGGGCTGCCCAAGGAAGGGATGGCACATCCATGTGAACGATATTTTGAAAGACGGAAATGTCAGAAGCATGAATAACAGACGAACATGTTGTATAAGACGATGTATGAATGTCGACGAGGCGATGAATGTGTGTCAAGATAGAAAAATGTGGCGTTCGGTTCTCTCTGCCTACCCCGCGAGGGACATGGCGTGATGGTATAATAAATAAATAAATTGGGATGATTTTTATACCGCCGTTTTTGTGATAACCTCACCTCAAGGGCGCTTTGAATATATTACAGGTTTTTGTAAGACTCACAGAAGAAGTGAGTTTTCAGGTGTTTCCTGAATAGTGCTAAGTTGTCGATTTGCCTCAGTTCAGGTGGTAGTTTATTCCACGAGGCTGGTCCGGCCACAGCAAAAGCACGATCACCGAAGGATGAAGTGTTGACTCTATTTATTTCAGTCAACTTGCCAATCACGGATGTGGTGGCTGACCAAAGTGTTTGTTGTCGCTCGTTTACGGTGAGAGGGATGCAGAAGTCTGAAAGATACGTGGGAGCCATGCCATGGATCGCTTTGAAAGTCAACAAACATAATTTGTACTTGATTCTCTCGGGCATTTTTAGCCAGTGAAGATTTCGTAGATGGTTGAATATGTGTGAGAATTTCACGGCTCCGGTGATTAGCCTAGCAGCAGGTATGTATGTATGTATGTGCGTACCACGAACTTGAGGCACCTACAGGGCTTATGACATTTTTTTTTTTTAAAAAAATTGAATATGTCCTTGTTAAACAAGTACGTATACATCTTCCTACGTTCCCTAAAATAAGCAAATAAATGCTTGTGCTATAGGTGAACGAAATCGGTCGAGGCAGGATTCGAACTCGCGACCACTGGATTACTAACCCAGCGCGCTAACCGCTCTGCCACCGACCCATCTAAACATGTCATTGGCTTTCGGCATCGGCATCTTTTCCTTGAGCATTGGAGTAGGCTTTACTTTTCTCCATGAAGTACACATGACCTATAAACGAGACAAATATTATATACAGAACCAATTGGAAAATGGTGATTTTATTTCAGCTTAAAGCACGATAAACAAAAGTCCGGTGTGGACATGGCAATGGACAGCTGGCAGCGTTTGGTGGAGAGAGACCAGGCCACTTTACTGGGGTCCGTCGAGAGCCTGGAGACAGGCACGGAAGTCTCCAGCACTGCTATGGGGGCACTCAAGGCCGCATTGGGAGCGCTGCCCCATCCTCCGAGACCTGCGCATGCTGCATTGTTTGTTAAAAATACAATGTTAGCACTCTACACGTGGTAGGGATTTATTTTATTTTTATTTTCATTTGGAAAACATACAGCAGTAAACATAAAATCAAACTATAAGAACAATTAATAAAAATACTGCTGACAGTTTCCACAAGCAATTATTTATATAAAGCAAATAGCACAAACCGGTACACAGGTACCTACTTATTAAAAATGAAAATAATATTATATCACATACAAAAGTAAAACATATTTGGTTATAAAAAGTAAGAATAGGAAATAGGGAAAGGGAGAGGACGGACAGGGAGAGCAAATCTCATATTGTATTTATTGAAAAATAAATTTTCATTCATAATATAGGTTCAGTCATGTATCTTTAAAATACAGGGTGTCCCATAAGTCAACGTATTCTAATTTATGTTTTACAATCTTGAATAACTCAGCTATTGATCACAATCCAAAATAATAATAAAACTTTTTTTTTTGGCGGAAAAAAAATAATTATGGCCCGGGTTATGAATTTGAAAAAAAATATTATCCAACTTTGATTGTTCACACTGAAAAAAAAATGTATGACGCCAACCTGGCATATTATTGCAAAAGTTGGCGAAATTGTTGCAATCACTACCAGTTCTGCACCAACAACTTAGTATCCGCTGAAACTGAGATTAAGACAAGATAATAATAATATTACTCTCACCGTTAAGACTACAAAAACCACCTACCTAATAGACATATCGGTACCCAACACAGAAAACTTACAGAAGAAACATAACGAAAAGATTCAAAAATATATCCCTGTTGCCGACGAGATCAAGGAGATGTGGCACCAAAACACAGTGACAATAGTACCAATAATAATAATATCCTCAATCGGAATAATCACAAAATCGTTACACACTTCACTTAAATTACTTAATATCAATAAAAACACATACACCCATCTCCAAAAATCAGTAATACTCGACACATGTTCAATAGTCAGACGGTTTCTAAATCATAATACAATAGAACTTCAATAAATAATCAAAATGCTTGGCGATAGCCCGCTTCTTGATGTAACCACCAGCTTCTGCTGAGATATCCCGCAGATAATAATGAACACTTCCTTGCACCCTGTGCAAGTGGCGAGTGTGTTGCCGTATTGCAATTTCTTCGTGAGAAATGAATTTAAATAAATTTCTCCTCTGCTGAGAATCGAACCCAGGATGCCCGCACAAAAAACAAACGGCTTACCAACTGTGCCACGGCGGTCAACCAGATAAGAACATATTAAGATCGTGTCATGTGTAGCCATACAGTATATACGGCCATAAATATGTATTCAATGTCTTTATAGGCCATAAATGATAATTTATTTTGCAGTCGCAGCACCGAAGATCTGTCTCCAATGGATGTGTTGTTCCTTGGTGTTATGTGCAGTGGGGCACAGGACTCTTGGTCCAGAAGGCCCCCCACATCTGGAAGCAGGTCACCCACTCCGACAGATTCCGAAGAAGACATTGGTACAGATCTCATTATTGACATTCCATCCTTGATCCTTGGTGTCATGTTTATTATTGGCATATATTAAAGAAGTTATTATCCTAATGAAAGGGATGGTATGACCCTGTGAAGAAATAAATACATAAGTTGTACAACAATTGGGAAATATGTTTGACGAAGAAAAGGATGTATCAACCATGTGAACGATATACTGAAAGACGGAAATGTAACAAGCTTGAAAAATAGACAGACATGTATGAGATGAGGCGATGGATGCTTGCTGTAAAATATTATAATATAATTAATATTTTGAATTTATATTGGAGTGACATCTATGGGAATTTAGTGAGAGTGTTTATCTGAAGTTTGTGTTGTGGTTCGTTTATTGGAATATAACTTACCAGGTTTCCCCATAGATGTCTCTCATGTATTTGAGATTAAATACTTAGGTATTATTAATTAATTTAAAAGAAGTTTCTAGAAATTATATTTATTGTTAAAATAAAACAATAGGTTTAATTAGATTCACAACAATAAAGAACTGTTGTGAATAATGAAAATTTGTATAGATTCATTCTGGTTTTGACTGCATTACTGTCTACACTAAATATATATAAATATTCTGTATTAACTATTTGTTGTGTATTTGGAATACATGTATTAAAACTACAAGAGTTTTTGAATTTAACGTAGAACTCTACATTTTAATAAAACAATATTTGTTTTAATGCTAAAAACTTTATCGCGACTATTGAAGCATTTCTTATAGAAAAGTGTGTTTAATTCTCTTTGCCTACCATGTTACAATAATAATGATTAGGAAAGTTTTCTAGGGCGACCTCTATGGTTTTTGCCTTGCGTCATACCTTCGACGGTAGTTACAAGCAGACCCGAATGCCTTATGTCCATTTGGATCGAGACCCTCTTTAGGAGTTTAGTACCTACTCTGTTTAGTACTGCACCGTTTGGATCGGTGATGTGCGCTGTAGCAGCTCCCAAGAGATGAAGAGGCTGGCGGACAATAGAGATATGTGGAGAAATGGAGTGTGTGTAACCCAGAATAAGAAGGAAAGGTGTTATGTGGTTTATTTTATCACTCTATAGATCATCATGCCTTAGTAACAATTTCGGATCTGACATTTTGGCGAAAATACTTTTATTGCATAAAATTAATTATAAGTATATTATCTAGCTATTGTAAAAATAAAAACTTACAATTTCATAATATTTTGTATGTATGATAATTGCATTGCAGACATATATAAATACTTAGCGCATGCGCATCGGCGTAAACTAACATTTGCTAATTGTCAAAAAGTAAGGTTGATAGCGAGGAACCTTACGAGTGGTTTAATACTAAAATACGAGATTTTTTTGGATGATGATGATTTTACCGGCTTCGTTCAATATGCATTTGGTAATTTTGTGAAATCAAATACCAAAGATAATCAGAGATGCCGAAATTCAGTGGAATTTCAAAAAAATCGTAACATAGAGCTGTCAGTGTGAACTTGATTACCTACATATGTTTGTGTTGTTATAGCAAAAAAAAACATTTTAAACGTCAAACGTCAGAAAAGAGATAGATAGCTTTCTAAGCCCATAGAAAGCTATCTATCTCTTTTCTTCATACACAATAATGTGAAATTCTACGCAATCGACCTTAAGTTTGGTGTAGTATTTAGTTAGTGATGTCTCTGCAAAGCAATTGCTAACTTAAGAATATTAAATAGTCCAGTGAGGTTAGGAGTTAGTATTTAGGTACCTAGGACTGTGCATTCGGGTCTAACTGTAATCTTTTAAGCTTATCAAAATTATTTCTTCCAGTTGAATGTGGGGACTACGGTCAGACGTTATCCTGGATGGTCATATTTGGCTCCGGCGCTCCCTTCAGTCTCCACCTGCGTCGCCTGTCTGGCGGAATTACTCTGGCCTTGGCCATAGGGGGCTCAGGGAATGCGGCCTCTTCAATCAGTGCAGCTCTCATAGCGCTGGCGGGTGTGGCACTGCCCCTGTCTCAGAGGGATGTGGACAATGTCAAACCAGCCCTGGCAACACTGGACGCTTCCATGAAAAAAGTAATTTCATTGTTGTCGTACAGTTGTCGTTCCTCATAGCTCAGTTGGTTTTTGCCAGAACGATAAATACAAAAGTTTTTTTTTCCAGGACAATATGGTGGTGTTGCGGGGATATTGATGGTTTAATATTTCATTAATAATTTAACAGAATATATATCATTTGCATACGCCAGAATATATGTCATTTGCATACGCCAGAATATATATCATTTGCATACGCCAAAATATATATCATTTCTGGTAGGTACACAAAATAATGTGTACTACAAAGGTTTTCAACTGTTTAATGATTTGCCAGAATGTGTGAAGGAAGCACTATTACTTAATTTAAGTTAGTACATTTGATATTTTTAATAATGTTCGAGGGCCTTTTCGTAATTTTTGTATGAAGGATGAGGGCCCATATTTTTTAGCTACGCCACTGTCGACAGACACTTGTTTTCAAATCCCAAGGATTTTGAGGATTTTGGGTGTCCACCTCACAAAACTCTGTCTCGCCTCATGTCCAACCCCTTGCCACTTTAGTTTCGCAACACAACCTATGATTATCTGCTCATAAGACATATTGTTCCTTAAAAAATTTCAGGCTCTGGACTCTCTGAAGAAACACAAGAGCCAGCCCGACTCTCCGCAACGCAAGCTGCAGTCCCACTGGGACTCGCTGCGCAAGAAGACCTCTGAGTTGAGTCGGGGAGGGTGGGCTGGTGCCGAGGCCGGACTCTGCCCCCTGAGACTGGCCCTGCGCACGGCCTACCAGCTGCACTGCGGCGGATTCTCTCCGACGACGGGAGACACGGCCGCCTCCTTCGAGGCTGTCCACGCCAGACTCGACCACATCTATGACTTTTTGAGGGTCAAGGCTATGAGAAACTTCACTCTCGGATCATATCCTTTTCAACTGTTCAAATTTATTTCAAATTATCATATTTTATTGTCATTTTTATAGTTTATTTTATTGTTTTTTATTTATTTATTTTATAGAATACAACTAATGTATGCTAGTGAGACATGGACATGGCAGAAGACGCATGAAAGTAGAATTAACGCGGTTGAAATGAGGTCACTAAGACGAATGTGTGGTAAAACGATGTATGATAGAATAAGAAATGAGGATATTAGACGAGAATGTATGATTGGAAGAAATATCATAAGTAAGATGAAAATAAATGCCCTCAGGTGGTTCGGCCACATAGAAAGAATGAGTGATGACCGTCTGACAAAAAAAGTATACAAGGCTGATAAAAGAGGAACGAAAAGTAGAGGTCGGCCAAGAAAAAGTTGGCACGATCACATAAATGGGATTTTGAAAGATGGTGAGTAAGAATAATAGAAGAGCGTGTATGAGACGATGTATGGACGTGAATGAAGCGAGGAATGTATGTCAAGAGAGAGGAGTCTGGCGTTCGGTTCTCTCTGCCTACCCCAAATAGGGAAATGGCGTGATGGTATGTATGTATGTAGAATACAACAGCCAACGATAAAAATTGGTACAAAAATACAATGATAATTTTTATATTGCCAATTATAGTATTTTAAAATATATGTATTGCAAGATGTTAACAATTTTGAAAACAGAATGGGATGGGAAACAGGATGGTGGGGAGTGGGGGAAGCATCGACCACTGGAACTCATATTACAATTTATACCCCACGTGTCTCAAATGTATGAATAATACTGAAATAAATTAAATTGAATTAAATTAAAGCGGCACAATTAAAAAGGTAGAGATGCCCACAGCAAAACAGAGCACAGATTAAATATCCGACAAATTCACATTTTTTTAAAATAGATATAAACCCGAAGCAAACATATCCAAATCTGGATCACTGAAACAATTTCTATTGTACGCAGTACAAGGTCTACCAATGTATAAATTTAGCATATAGTTTGTTCTAGAAGATTCAATTTAAAAGACAGACTAGTTTCTATTTCTTCTAAGTGGACAGTGAAAATGGAGTGAGCTTAGGAGTGTACTGTCAATCTGCCCGTTAATAATTTTGTATAGAAAACAAATATCTTGGATTGATCTGCGTGTCTCCAGTAATTTTGTGTTGTGGTTTTTTAGAGCATGAAGATAGTTTGAGAAATGAAGTTAAATAGTTGAAGCAAAAGGACTGTATGGAAGAGTTTTTAAACTGGAATATGAATCGAATGAAGCATAAACAATGTATGTAGTTGGTAAGTGTGGTCACTGCCCGCTATGATGACAATACATTTGAAGTAATTATTTGTAGTTTTTGGTACAGTACTTTATTTATGCTTTAGGACAGGACCTGGAGATGAATATGAATCTTAATACAGTATATATTCATAAAAATCGATGTTAGTAAAATTGAAAGGTTTTTTAGTTTAATTGACCTGTGGAAGCATTTTTTGTTCAAGAGTGCCTGAAAAGCGGAATAATTTGCCTCCAGAACATGTTGACTCACTGGATATAAACTCTTTTAAGAATTTGTGTGACTCTCTCTATGGCAGGAATGAGTGAGTAGTGTTGTTAGTCCTTACAGTTTCCATTTACCGTTAATGAAAATGGGACTCAAGGGATGAACCCCTTGGAAGGTGTTGGACTCTTAGGAGTAGCAGTATGAAATATGCTTGATAGTAGTCCTTGTGTTGTCCGAAAATCAGCCACTTGTACAACACAATATCGTCCTATAAAATTCCCAAATATAGTGAAGTGGGAGACTGCGCAAATCCTCTTATGAAGACATGAACGGCAAAGACAAACACACATGCACTCTTACACTTTCTTTCTTTGAGTGACATTGCAAACACATGTTGAATACTCACAAATATAATTATATCTTCATAATTTTCAAAAATAAATGAAAAATTAAAATTTAGTTTTGTCTACAGGTGTACAGTATTATTTCACTTATCCCACATCTCTTTCTGTTTCCAGATTGATTGTTATAATTCAGTAACTATTGAAATTTCATTACTCATTACTTATGTATAGTAGGCATAATATAGGACCTAGAATGTATCCTTGAGGAACTCCAATTTTAGATTTTGATTATACTAATTTATTTTTGAATTTTCATCAAGCACTAGATTATGATCACATTTATTTTTTAATATGTCATAAGAATTCATATATAAACCTTAACTAGACCCACCTCTCCTGCGATGAGCAAGTACATAGAAGAATTTCCAGGATTGGTGCATTTCCTGCACCTGGACAGAACTAACCACAGACTCACGGCTCCAGCACTCTCAGACTGCAGCCAAATGCTTTCACGGAAAAAGGTAAACAATTTATTATTTACTTGAAAAATGTCAGAATATGTTATTATTTGATGTAATATAATTCAATTTATTTTTCATTTTCATTTTTGATATATTACTCCACTATTATAACAATGACATAAAACTACCCAGTAACTTCAAATACCTTGGATCCATGCTGACGACAGATGCCCAGGTGGACGAGGATGTCAACCACCGCGTCAAAGAATGCCTATTCAAACTAAGGTCAAAATATATTTTGTATGTATACAAAACAGTCGTAAGACCTGCAATATTATACGGATTAGAGTGCTAGACAACTTTAAACGAGTGGGTTGTGGCCAACGCTAAACTCCTCACTAACAAGTCATTCAATAAAGTATTCAAAATTTGTATGGAAAATTTTTAGCATATACATGAAATGAGTTTGTTAAATTATTTTTTATTTAAATATTTTATTATGAAAACTTGATAACTCTTCAATGCCATTTTATGAAAGTGATGTGCCTTTTTAACAATTTGAAAATAAAAATTTCAAATTTTAATTTTCCTGAGCTTGGGGTCACTTTGAAATATTTGACAGTTAAAAAAATTGAGAAGCACTATTCAGATATCCTTCAAAATCTAATGGGGTCTAAGTGAGTATTAGATATACACATTTGCAAAATTTGAATAGAATCGAATGAGTACTTTAGTCTATAATCAATAAAGTAAAAATGAACACGCCGTACATAGCACACACACATAGATACATTGTGATGAAACTTTCAGAATACAATCTCAGCATGATACTAGTTGATAATCTGCAATAAAAAAATACCCTTAAAATTGCGAAATCATAACTCCCCACTATATCCCCTTGGATTAGTGAGGAGTAAAAAGCATGCACAACAACTACACACAACTGAAATGAAGATGTTGCACTGAGCAGGTGGTGTATCATGCCTCGATAAAATTCGCAGGATCTTTCAAGGCAGTCCCAATAGAAGAAAAATTGAAAGAGAGCAGAAAACGATGGTATGGCCATGTCATACAAAGGGAAGACACCGTCAAAACTGTGCTCGGTGTCCCCTCAAAGCCACGAGGAAGAGGCAGACCACCGCATGACATGGTGGACGAGTATTGAGAGAGAGCTGGTGACTCAACCTGTCCCATAGGAGACAACTTAGAGTCGCAGATCATGGCGACTGTTGACCATGAGGCCTGACCCTGAATGAACTGGGATAGAAGGGAAGGAAATGATGAATTGATGATGATTTTATTTTATATTTTAATGCTTCTCAGGCAACTAACAGGTACTATGCCAAATATTAATTTAACATACACCCAATAACAAGTTGTCACATTCTGGAGACTTACGATATTAATCGTCTCACAGATCCAGACTGAAAACACAAAACTGTGTCTCCACCGGGAATCGAACCCGGGACCTTTGGATCAGCAGTCAGATACCTAACCAACTGAGCCACGAGAGCCACTATTATATTATTCTTCGTAACAAGTACATAATACAACTTCATACATTCCCTAAATTAAGCATAAATGCTTGTGCTATAGATGAATGAAATCATTTGAGGTGAAATTCGAACTCGTGACCTCTAGATTAAGAAGCCACCAACTCATCTAAAAAGATCATCTAAATGAGTGTACTAATTATTCAAAGGATTGGTACAATAAGGCGGCTTACTATGATTTCCCTCCAACATACGTGTAGCTCAAAGCATAGACACTTTCAACAATATGAAACTCAAAGCATAGGCACTTTCAATAATGTGGAACTCAAAACAGCCACTTTCAATAATGTGGAACAAAGTGAAACTCAAAGCATAGGCACTTTCAATAATGTGGAACTCAAAGCATAGGCACTTTCAATAATGTGGAACTCAAAGCATAGGCACTTTCAACAATGTGAAACTCAAAGCATAGGCACTTTCAACAATGTGGAACTCAAAACATAGACACTTTCAATAATTTGGAACTCAAAACATAGACACTTTCAATAATGTAGAACTCAAAACATAGACACTTTCAATAATGTGGAGCTCAAAGCAATGACACTTTCAATAATTTGGAACTCAAAGCAATGCACTTCAACTTCCTTTTCTAGATCTGGCAGATGGTAGAGAGAGGGTGCAGCAACGTCCGCAACGGTCACCTGGCCACCATGTGGAAGGACGGTTCTCTGCATTACGCTCACCTTGTCTGGTGGGAGGACACCAGCGGTGCTCCTCTGAAGCCAAAACACCTCTCGCACTCCACTCTGCCTCCCAACAATGTCACACCCATGGAATATATCAAGTGAGATTCATTTAATTTATAAGAATGAATATGTTCATAGACATTTTTATTTTTATTAAGTTCACAATAAATATAAAAAATATAAAACAATCAAACTATATAGAAAAGATGCACAGTATGCACATCCTCATACATTTGTGGCGAAATATTTATAATTTGAATCATGGAACGATTACTAAGAAAACAAAATGTTCTACCAAACGAGAGTCTATAAATACTGGAAAACCAACGAAAACCACCAGTGCCTTGTGAAAACTCTCACGCGACAGTTAACTTATCTTGTGTAATATTGTTTATTTAATTATTGTGAATAAAACTGTAAATAATTGATTATTGATTCTCACTATTTGATCTACATTAACACCTGGTATTATATATATAGAATATTTCATAAATAACATAATTATTACAATGGTGACCTCGACAGAAAGTGAATTCGTATCTTCTGTTAAATTCGTTATAAAGAATTACGTAGTTTCGTTTATGTGAATATGTATCCGACATTTTGATTTTCGTCAAGAATATCATATTGACGACGCTGGTTTTAAACAGTTAATTCCAGTTGAAAAAAAAATTATATTAAATTCCTTAGATTATATATGTTAATTTCAATAAAGATACAGAAACGTGAAAAATAAAAAAAAAATTGAATAATAATTGGTTTTTTGACAAAGAAGTATTCTATATAAAAATTGTATTATCGTGAAAAATACAATACATACCAATTGATTTATTTTACGAAAAAAATACCTGGTTGTTATGTAGAATCGAAGATAGTCGAGTGAATAATATTATTATAAAAAAAAATATTTATAGTTAGTACGAAAATAAGAGTTATGAAAGAATTGGCACTCCGGGGATATATATATTTATATTTTTACAAACGTAAATCCTCGAACGGATATAGATTTTGTAAATATTTTGTCAAAAAAAAACCTCGATAAATAATATAAAAAAAAAAAAAACGTTTGTGCATCCACTAGATTACTAATCCAGCGCTGCTGTCACTATTCCAATTATTACATTCGACCGCCGTGGCATAGTTGGTAAGCCGTTCGGTTTCTGTGCAGGCGTCCTGGGTTCGATTCCCACCAGAGGAGAAATTTATTTAAATTCATTTCTCACGCAAATATTGCTTCTCTGGGCTAGAAACACTGTTTAGTTGGAAGAAATGCCATATAGCAATAAACTCGCCACTTGCGCAGGGTGCAAGGAAGTGATCATTATTATTATTATATTCTTTGTCCTATTCTGATGCGTCTGAATTTTAGCATATGAGAAATGTCAAAAAGCTGACTGCATTTATACAGGACGCATTGCGTCACGCAGCGGATATAAAATCCTTTTATCTACGGTCGCCCGTTGGTTATAGATGTTTTCGTGCTCTGAAACGAATCAGAATAGGACATATTAATGGTGTTAAGTCAAAAATTGCTAAATTTAATTTTGCCGATATGTGTAAATTTAAAATCATGTTATGTGTAAATTTGACCTACTTTATACCAATGTGTATTTCATTTGATCAAAGCCAAACTTATATTCATTTGAATCCACAATATAATATTTATTTCAACAGTAATAGAACGAAATCATCAACACATGTTTAACTACAAACATGAATTGCAGACTTTACAGACAAGACGAAGGACCTCGGACTTAATGTACTATGGGGCACACAAATCAAGCACCCTAAGTCTAAACTCAAATTGTATCTCCCTACTTCTATAGTCAGTTGATATTAATAACTAATATACTGGCATGTTCTTTGACAAATCTTCAACATCAAAACGAGAATATACATTTACAGGAGAACTAGGAAATTATCAATAGATAAGATTGATAGATTTGGCTTAAAAATATTTTAAATGAATTTTTTTAATATTAACTAGTTTTTTCATGTGATGTACTGTTTTTATATATTTTTACAAGAAAAACAATTTATGATCGGTCAAATAGAAAGTCATTGGCTGGTTTACGTGATCACTTTATGCGCTTGCGCAACGTTCACCAATTATGCCTTATTGAGTTCCCTTATCAATGCAATTTTGAAAGTTTTATATATTTTAATAATGAGAAACAGATTGTTTGAAAATAAGCTATTTTTTTTACTATCGCCAACTATGAAGTAACGAAGAAACATTTTTGTAACGCCATCTATTGTTGGTTCTACGTATATGCAACTTTAAAAAAATATTCAACTTTGTATCCTAATGAAGAAGAATTTTTATTCAATTGAATAAAAGTTATAATTTTAGTGGTGTATACAAAGTAAACATTGTTAATAAAAAATAGTAATTAACCATAGTTTATTTTTTTTCTTTTTGGATAATCCATAGGATTACTCTGTGACCTTTAATCTTTCAGTCGTCTGACAGACGCGTGTTTCCCTGGAGCTGGCCCCGCTTCCTCACGGGGCATCCGTTGCTGGGAGTTGTACGCCATACACCTGGGGCTCCTGCCAGCCGGTACAGCATTGGCACACGCCCGTCGACTAGCCGCCACAGTATCGGACCTCAGAGCCCCTTCAAATCCGGCCGTTGGACTGCTCTAAGCCATGAATGTTATTTAGTTTGGGGCAATCACGTAATGCTTTTATAAACTTATTCTGAAAGCTCTACTTTGTCTTTAGAGTATTAAAGTAAGAGCTAGCGACTGTCAGACTAACGTCATATTATCGTCGCTCGGCGTTCAATACTACAAATTTGGTAAAATTATGGTTTTTGTTGAATTCGGTAGAGAATGTTCAAATATGCGATTATGTATAGAAAACATTTCCACGAAATTTTATTCAAACGGCTAAAATTTCGAATAGAACAATACCGTAAATGTACATTCACCACTAACTCCATGCAATAACTTTGCTTTTTTTAACCTCCTGTAAAAGCTTGTTATTGTTACATTTGCATTATTGAGTGCCGAGCGACGATATATAAGCCAGACTTACGTCATAGTAGAAACAGAGGAAAAATTAAATGAGGCTCTCAGAAAGATGGAAGACATCCTAAAAAACATTTACAACATGAGGATAAATAAGGACAAAACAAAATGCTGGAAGGGAGGAATGCACCGCAAATATTGTTCTGGGGGGCATCGAAATTAAACAGGTGAAAGAGAATGTATATCTGGGAAGCAGAATATCTAAAGACGGACGTTCAACAGCAGACATCAAAAGCAGAATCCACCAAGCAAGAGTCGCCTTCAACAAAAGATCAACAATTTTTGAATTCCCCTAATATTTCCATCAAAATTAGGAAAAATTTGATCAAGACTCTTGTCTGGAGTGTAAGTACTGCTATATGGTTGTGAAACATGGACCATCAGCTAATGTGAAACGGGATGTCTGTCTGCGTTTGAGATGTGATGCTACAGACGCATGGCTAAAGTTCACTGGTCAGAACACAATCAGCAACGACGAGGTACTAAGTAGGGTTGGAGAGACAAGGCAAATTATGAAAAGAATTGCCCGACAGAGAACAAATTGGATAGACCACAACACTCGAAGGAATGATTGATGGGGGCAACTGTAGAGGTCGCCCCACAAACAACTATATAGACCAGATAATCGGTGACGTGCGCTGTAGCAGTTACAAAGAGATGAAAAGACTGGCGGACAATAGAGTTAATTGGAAAAATCGATTGTTTGGTGCAGACCAATCCTAGGATTGTGACCAAGAAGAAGAATACAGGCTGATTTTTTTTTCTGTAAAATGATACCACAGCAGATAACAAGTTTAATAAATTGTTATGTCTCTCTTAAAAGTGTCAAAGTGTCTGTAAATGGAAGATGTAATTTCAAATAGTCTTCCGTGTAGTGTTAAAATAGCATCATTCATCACTTTGAAGGCTGTTATCTCCGAACGCCTCCACTACTCAGTGCTGCTCATATTGTCCAATCTTTATGTGGTGTGGTATCCTTATACAGAAAAAATCAGCCTTTATGACGTTAATTTGGCAGCCGCTGGCTCTCGATCTATATTACTGGTAATTCAATGCTGTGAAATTTAAACATTCCATTTTTTTTTATTATTTATTTTGTTATAAATTGAAACCAATATGAAGCCTACAAAAAATTTAATACAATTTAGTAAATGTTCCTTTCAAAAAGTGCGAATATATTTATTTTTATCTCATATGAATGTATAAAATTTTATCATACTTTAGTTTTTGATATTTTGATACTTCCATTAAGATAATTTATCTTAAAACATAACCTCATATTTGACAAATAATAGCTTGTGTATTTTTAGATAAAAATATCTTTAATTGAATTCACCAAAAGTGTGACATTGCTTGAATAGTTAAACCTTAAAGATATTTGTAGGTTTATAGTATTTAACGTCTCGAGAATCTAAGATTAAAAACCGTATCTAATTAAGCAACGAAGTTGGAGAAAATTTATTATTTATCAATAGATAAGATTGATAGATTTGGCTTAAAAATATTTTAAATGAATTTTTTTAATATTATCTAGTCTTTTCATGTGATGTACTGTTTTTATATATTTTAACAAAAAAAAAAACAATTTATGATTCGGTCAAATAGAAAGTTGTAGATTCTGACCAAATAGCCAAAAATTCGACTTAAAGCGCTATTTGTTCAAATATTTAATTCGATTTAAAAGTGCTATTTGTTCAAATATTTAATTCGATTTGAAAGCACTTTTTGTTGAAATATTTAATTCAATTTGAAAGCGCTATTTGTTGAAATATTTAATTTGATTTAAAAGCGGTATTTGTTTAAATATTTAATTCAATTTAAAAGCGCTATTTACTCAAATATTAAAATTCTCATTACTCTATTGAGGATGGGAATAATGAATTCTTAAATAATTAATATATTCAATGACTGTAATATATTATGTATAGTTTATGATAAATAAACGTTTTTTTAATCTTAAAAATTCTTATTATTTTATATTTTCTGTATGATTTGATTGAATGAGTTTATACCTTTTAGCAACCACTCCTAAAAACTGTACTGAGGATGGATCGTTCTCTCATACACTACAATGAATCTCTCAAGGACTTTTGATGATGTCAATCGAATAATACAGAATAAGTTAATTCAACTACACATTCAGAGTTTTTACACAATCGGTTTTTCATCGGAATGAATTTGTATATGTCGCTTCAATTTAGCACGCAGAGAAAATGTTTTATCACAGATATCTCATTTAAAAGAATTTTCACCGGTATGACTCAGTTTATGACGGCCTTCACGTTTCGAAAATGATTTATCGCAGACATTTAATTCAAACGGTCTTTCGCCAGTATGAAATAATTTATGACTCGTTAAAGCTCTTTGCGACAAAAATCTCTTCTTACAGATATCACATTAAACTGATTTTTTTCCAGAATGAGTTAGCTTATGACGTCTCAAAAATGAAAGCTTTGTGTATTTTTTCTCGCACAAATCACATTCAAACTGTTTTTCATTGGAATGAACCATCAAATGATTCTTCAAAACCCTATGCTCACGAAATTTGTTTCCACAGATACTGCATTCAAAAGGCTTTTCAACAGAATGAGTTACTTCATGACGTTTCAAACCTGAACGCGCTATGAATGCTTTTTTACAGATTTTGCATTCAAATGATTTTTTACCTGAATGAGTTAGTATATGATATTTTAAGCTACCATTTTCGGTGAATGTTTTTTTACAAATATCGCATTCAAAAGGTTTTTCACCAACATGAGTTTGTTTATGACGTGTTAAAATTCCAAGCACTCTGAATGCTTTCCCACAGATGTTGCATACAAACGGTTTTTCTTTAGAATGAATTAGTGTATGTTTTTTTAAGACTATGAGCTTAGAGAACTTTTTCTTACAGACATCACATTCAAATGGTTTTAACGCAGAATGAATCAGTGAATGACTCTGCAATTTTTTATGCTCAAGGAATTTTTTTCCACATACATTGCATTCAAATGGCATTTCATCAAAATGAGTAAATTTATGACGCTTTAAACCTGCACGCGCAGAAAATGTTTTTTTACAGACGTCACATTCAAACGATGTTTCATCAGAATGAATACATTTATGACGCTTTAAACTTGCACGCTCACAAAATGTTTTTTTACAGACGTCACATTCAAATGGTTTTTCACCAGAATGAGTAAAATAATGGCGTTTCAAGCGTACACTCTCGGCGAATTTTTTTTTACAAATCCCGCATTCAAATGGTCTTTCATGAATACGTTTATGTCGCATTAAGATTCCATGTTCGTTGAATGCTTTTCTACAGATATTGCATTTGAATGGTTTTTCTGGGTCATGAGTTCGTTTATGACGTGTTAACATTCCACGCTCAAAATATCTTTTCCCACAGCTGTCACACTCAAAAGGTTTTTCTTCTTTTTTAACTTTTTTATTGTTGGAGAATGGCGTTTCATCAGAATGAGTACATTTATGACGCTTTAAACCTGCACGCTTAGAAAATGTTTTTTTACAGACGTCACATTCAAATGATGTTTCATCAGAATGAGTACATTTATGACGCTTTAAACTTGCACGCTCACAAAATGTTTTTTTACAGACATCACATTTAAATGGTTTTTCACCAGAATGAGTTAAATTATGACGTTTCAAGCGTGCACTCTCGGCGAATTTTTTTTTACAAATCCCGCATTCAAATGGTCTTTCATGAATACGTTTATGTCGCGTTAAAATTCCATGTTCGTTGAATGCTTTTCCACAGATATTGCATTTGAATAGTTTTTCTGGGTCGTGAATTTGTTTATGACGTGTTAACATTCCACGCTCAAAGTATCTTTTCCCACAGCTATCACACTCAAAGGGTTTTTCGCCTGAATGAATTCGTTTGTGACGCTTTATATATCCATGCTCGGGAAACATTTTCCCACATATGTCACACTCAAAAGGTTTTTTGCCTGAATGAATTAGTATGTGACGCTTCATATTTCCACGCTCGGAAAACGTTTTCCCACATATGTCACATTCAAACCGTTTGCGATTGTTATGACTTCTGAGAATATGTCTCATTAAATTTTTACGCGCATGTAATTTTTTTCCACAAGTGTCGCATTCAAATGATTTTTCACCGGGATATATAAGTTTATGACGTTCTAAGGCACCATGAGTAGAGAAAGATTTTCTACAGATATCACATTCAAGTAATCTTTCACTCCAATGACTCTTAAGTTCATTACTTTGTGCAAATGTCTCCCCGTGGCTACTGCATTCAAATGTTTCTTGAGGAATAAGTGCTATCTCTTTAATTTCCAATTTTGAATCGGTTGTAAAGTCCACTGTTGAATTATTAGGGAATTCGTGATTTGTATTATATACATTGCCCCGTAAAGGAGTGTCTTTGTCTTTTTTAAGTTCTCCATGTTTTGAATAATTTATATTGTCTTTTGAAGAAGCATCTTTATCTTTTTTAACTATTAAATTACTAGGGAGTCCTCCATGCTTTGTATCATATACACAGTCACTTGAAGGAGCATCCTCATCTTTTTTAACAATTAAATTGTCAGAGAGTTCTCCATGCTTCCTATCACATACGCTGTCTCTTGAAGGAGTATTTTCCTCTTTTTTAACTATTATATTGTTGGAGAATTTCGCATGTTTTGTGTTACAAATAAAATTTCTTGTAGGATTATCTTCGTCTTCTTTAAAACACCTTATTTCTTGTTTAATAATGACTGTAGTGTCCACACTCTGAAACAAAACAAAGAGTTAGACGAATTAGAGAATGAATAAATTATGTAATACAAAAAATACAATTGAAAAAAGGATATTCCTGAGTTGAAACAAAAAATTATTTGAAAGATGACAATGCTCTATACAACAATATACAGGCTATTACTTGTGAAACTTTGACCACTCTGATTTTTGGAGATTTTAATTTACCAGGTTTAACATGGCCTCTTCAAAACTTCAAAAGTTCTAACACACACCACGAAAATTTGTTTTTGGAAATGTATTCAAATAGCAATCTTTATCAGTTGGTTGACCAGCCGACTCGATACAGGGCAAACCAAACCCCTTCTATATTGGATCTTGACATGGTTAATGAGGAAAATCTTATAAGTGAAATAAAATATGAACCATGCATAGGTAAGAGTTGCCCTAATAGCTTTACTACAGTTGCATCTGGAGTTTTTACATGGTTCGCAGGATGAAATATTGAGAAAGAACTATAACTTAACAGATTTCAACGTCACTGAGACAAACATGATGGAGAGAGACTTCTCTTTTATTACCAATCTCTCAAGTAATATTGATGAGATCTGGAACAGGTTTAAATGTAAAGTAATGAGCACATTGGACATCCATACACCCACTAAGATTAAAGGAAAGAAAATTAATATTAAAAAATCTTGGATTAATCTCCAGACAATGCAATTAACTAAGGAAAAAAGAAAGTGCTGGGACAAATACAGAAGGACTAAATTACCAGTTGATTACCAAATTTATAGAAAGCTGAATAACAAAGTTACATCCTTCATGAGAGATTGTTGTAGAGAGTTTGAGGAGAGAATAGTGATGAGTGGGAGCAAACCTTTCTTTAATTATGTGAATAAGCAACTGTCCTCGAGGGTAGATGTTCCTCCCGTGTTAAATGTTGAGGGGGGAAGGAACAACATCAATTTGTGAAGAGATGGCAAATATATTTGCAGATCAGTTTCAGAAGGTGTTTATTAAAGAACCAGATGGTCCACTCCCAGAGGTTGAAGGAATTTAAAGAGTTAATAACACACTGTGCGACATTAATTTCTCCGAAGAACTCATAAAAAAAGTACTGTGTAACCTCGACGAGCACTCTTCCATGGGACCAGACAATGTTCCTCCAATTGTCTTGAAGAGAGTGCCGAGTCCCTGTGTGGGACCTATCACGCATTTGATGAGAAACTCATATAACACCGGAAGTCTCCCTACAGAATGGAAGAGGACAACTATCACACCAATCTACAAGAAGGGAAACAAACTGGATCTGAGCAATTATTTATTTATTTATACATCTTCTTGTACATAATATAAACAAATATAATTGTACACTGGCGGGCTTATTGCCACTAGGCAATTTCTTCCAACCAACCAGATTACAAAGTATGACAACATTGTGTATGTACAACAGCAAATAAAAAGAGTAAAAGAAATCAAATAAAATACGTACTTACCATCCTATAAGTTTAACAAGTGTCCTGTGTAAGTGTATGGAGAGGATTATTCCCATATAGCCATTTTCGGTCACAAAATTTTCAAAGTAGTCACAAGTAGTCGCAGTGTCTGAAAGTGTGGTAACAGTTACCACACTTTGTGACCGAAAAAATTCGGTAACAAAGTGTGGACTTTGTGTCGACACCGTGTCGACACAAAGTGTACACATTGTGTAGACTTTCATTCTATACACTTTGCGACTAGTTTGCGACTAGTGTACACTTTGGGAAAAAGTGTAGTAACGTGTGGTAACAGTGTGGAAACATTGTTACCAGAATATTTAAATCTACACACAATGTGTGGTAACGTTACCACACTGTTACCACACTTCTAGTCGCGATCATTACAATGCTAAATGTAAAGAAAATGTCATAACTTCTCAAACTGTTTCGATAGAGTGCCACGTATTGTCATCAAAATTGCATTCATTATGAGCAAACAACCAAAACGATTCCGTCAGTCATCGACTTTCTACAGAAAAGTGAAAAAGTTAATTAATTTATAAAACCTAACTCCAAGTAAATATTTTTATTTACCTGTTTAAATATTTCATTTCCAAATATATGAGCGAAATGTGCTCTTAGTTTATGATACCTTTCTAACTATGTTTAATTAGTTCATCTAAAGCCGTATTCGTATTTATCTGATGTGAATAAATAGTAATGTGTATTGATTGTCTACCTAACCAGGAATTTTTCGTACTTAGTTTGACAAATAGAATTTTTTTTTTGAACACTTAACATGGTACCTCGAATACCTACATCATTATATTTTCATACTTTATTATTACATCTGTATTTTTTTTTTAATTATTTATAATCAGAGATACCTATTTGTTTTCCTTTAGGTCTTTTTGTAAAGAAAATAAATATATTATTATTAATCATTTAGTCGAAGCTCTCGGAGTGTTCATATGTTCGCAATGTCAAAACAACTGAATTGTATATTATACTAGGGGCTTCGCCCCTTCTGCTCCCGCGGCCCGGGCCTTTTTGCCGCTCCGCGGCTTTTGATTGGGCCGCTTCGCGCCTCTATTTTTAAAATCCCAAATGCCTCTGTTTAAAAAAAAAATTGCCAAAATTCCTCTATTTTTAAAATCACTGTAATGACAATCGTTATAGAAAAATGTGGCGTTTGGTTCTCGCTGCCTAAATTTTCAGCCATATCTGAATCATTATTAAATTAATAATGAATATTTTTGAACGTGAAAATTATTTGAGGTAAAATTGTTTTACTTTTAATTGTTTGTTCGGACAAACCAAAAAAGATGGCGTATCGTATTATTATTATAAATAGAAAAAATACTAGCGATTCTGATTCGTAACAACACAGCACTGGAGCGTGCAGTGTGCACACTAGTCAATGTGCTATGAGCATGAGTCATGACTAGAGACCTGAATTTATCGGAGGTTTTTTTTTTGAAAAGCGGTGTTATTTTTATAGAAAAGCGGTGTTATTTTTTAAGAAAGGGGTGTTATTTTTAAGAAGTCGGTGTTATTTTTTGTGAAAGCGGTGTTATTTTTTAAGAAAAGTGATGTTTAGAATTGTTTAAAATTTAGAATTGCAAGTTCTGTTTGCATTATAAAAGATAATAGGCTTAAATAATTTATATAATTAAAATTAAAATTGTTTGAAAAATTACAAACAAATAGAACTTTATCACTCTAAATAACAATTTTTTGCATCAAATTTAAATTGCTTCAAAATTGAAAATATACATTGCAGCCAAATTGTTTTCTTTAAGATTGGTTATTCTGTCAAACTTCATACAAAACAGTATTGTATGAAGATAAAAATCTTTCTGAATCGACATTATTTTATTTAAAAATACTCCAAACATAACGTAAAACAACAAATAAAATTACTAGAAATGTCTCAACTGTAAATAATCAAAACAATTTGTTATTTTTTTGCGAAAATGACGGTAAAAATGACAAAAAATCGGTGATATTTTCCAAAAACGTCAAAATTCGCGTTATTCGCGAAAAATTTAAATAAATTTTGTATGTAGTTAGTAATAAAATTTTGTTGGTAGTTTAAAAAAATGTTTCTACTAACTTATTTCGCTACTAACTTATTACCTAGTATGAAATAAGTTTGATATTAGTCCTCGTTTTGTACGAAAAGTAGTTTTAATTTTTCTATAGGACGTGTCATTTAGCCATAATCCAATTTGAAAGATTGAAGAAATCTTAAATATTTCAAATTTTATAAAAAAGGGTTCATTTATATAAAAAAATCAATTCTTAGTAGATTTAATTTTTATTAAAAAAAAGTTAAAGTGATATTGTTTAAAAACAACGAAAAAAAAACAGTTTTTTGACAGCCAATTTACACATATTTTTGAAATTTGCAAATCTGGATTTGTAATCCCAATAATAGTTCTCTAATCATCCTTCTAAAAATCAATAATACTCCATTTTAGGTAGGTGTGCATTTTTAGATTGGGTTATTACGTTTTTTTCATATATTATGTTCATGCATCCAAAATAAACCTATTTGAATGATTCTTGTGTATTTAAGTCTTTCTTCGTCTAAAAAAATCGTTCATAATATTTTTTGCTATATTTTTGTTTGTAAATGCTTTTGTTAGCATATTATTAAACACATAAATAAATAATGTTGTGAAGTTTCTAATACTTTGAGAATAACTGGTAGCAAAAAGGACGTGAAGCCATTTTGTAAATTCGGTAACTTTGTTACTACTTCTGGAAACATGTCGACACATGTCGACTTTGTGTGGTAACTTTGTGACTAGATTGCGACCACATTATGCTATATGTCAAATATAATTTTGTTTTATTATTCACTACAATTTTATACTTTTTGTTGATTATATAACTAATTTTTAGTATTATAATTTGTTATTTATTGAAACAAAAGCTTCAGAGCTTTCTAAATGCATGTTTTTTTTAGTGAAAATATAATAAATATTTCGCTATTATTGTTTAAATTACGATTACATGGTGTCCCGTTGGACAATTTCAACCTATTTTAACAAATTACACAATGAATTTCTTTTCCCATTAAAAATGTAGCCTTATAAAGTCATATTTAGCAATATTCAAAATAAACACTTGACAAACTTTAATGGCGGTGTTGTATTGTTTTTTTTTATCTATCATTCTCGCATAAATGTCAAACGAGTTGAAAGCAAGTGAGCGAATGATGAACTAAATGCGGTCGCAAACTGGTAACAATGTTACCACACGGCGTCGGAACATTGTGACCGAATGTTACTGTGTCCACTCCTCCCCATTTCTAGTCGCCGTTACGACACAGTGTGCACACGGCGACTGAAATATGTTACTAGAATACAATGTTTCGACACAAACTGTGTCGACACGTGTCGACACGGCGACTGGAATTGGCTATATGGGTTGTTGATCATCAGGGGGGCAAGTCTGGTCCGATCGGCGAAATCAAAACCCTAGTGATTACCCATATCATGGATATAATTATCACATGGAGTTCTATGACATCTAAAGATATTATAGTATCAATAAAAAACTCCATATAGTATTAATTATATACATGATATGAGTAATTCATAGGGTTTTGATTTTGCTGATCGGACCAGACTTGCTCCCCCAGATTGCGGGCTTTCGTCAGAGAGAACAATATTATTGGAGCAGAACAGCACGGATTTATGCCGGGCAGATCTGTTGTGTCTAACTAGCTATTATGCTTATATCGGTGAACCCTGAGTTTCGACCAGCATGAACCTGTCGATGTTATATATTTGGATTTTCAGAAGGCATTTGATACTGTTCCGATAAAAAGATTGCTCTTGAAATTGGACCATCTTGGTATACATGTAAATCTGCTAGGTGGATTGAGGATTTTCTGACGGATAGACATTTCCAGGTGAAAGTGGGAGATAAGCTATCTTTTTAGAGACCGGTTGTGAGCTCTGTTCCGCAGGGATCAGTGTTGGGACCTTTACTCTTCATTCTGTATTTATATATAAGATCTCACAATAGACACCCAGTGCCACTCGGAACTATTTGCGGACGACACCAATTTTTTTGGAAATCCACTTACTCACTCACAGCAGCTGCAGGAAGATCTCCATAAAATGTTCTCATGGACCAAGAAATGGTTGATAAAGCTCAATGCTGATAAATGTGTAGCTCTCCATATTGGCCCAAGCTGCAATACAGATTGGAGGGAACCATTCTCAGATCAGTGAATAGCCAAAGGGATCTGGGTATTAGTGTCTAAAGATCTCAAATGGAACCAACATATTCTTGGTATAGTAAAGCGAGCTAACAGTATGATATATCTGATAAGTAAAGCGTTCAATAATATTAGCCCAGAATTACTGGTGAAAATGTATAAGATTTATGTCCGGCCGCTATTAGAATATGGTTTCCAAATTTGGTCGCCATATTTTGAGAAATACATTGGACTGCTAGAAAGAGTGCAGCGAAGGTTCACCAAACTGGGAGTGGGGCTTAAGGATTGGACATATGAGGAGCGGCTCCAAGCCTAGGGACTGACAATGCTTAAAGAAAGAAGAATGAGGGGTGACCTCATTGAGACATTTAAAGTGTTGAAAAATCATTATGACTGTCATGCCTGAACTGCCCCAGTGTATACTCACAATCAAAATTGAGCACATGCGTGGCCATAGCCTGAAGTTGATTACAAGTGTGTGTTGGTCAGAATCCACATAAACACTTCCTAAGTAATAGAGTGATGGATGGTTGTAACAGGCTGCCTCAGTATCTGGTTGTTGCTGAGAGTGTCAACTCCTTTAACAACGGACTAGATGTATTACAGTGACACTGTGGACTCATTCAAGCACATCACCTAACTGACTGCTTGTCACCTTAATAATAATAATAATTTAATATTTTGTTCTGTGTAATGAGTACACATGTATCTATATATTTATTTATCTTTCTGTACATAATATAAAACAAATATATTTAACACTGACGGGCTTATTGCCACTAGGCAATTTCTTCCAACCAACCAGAAATCTATCTGGTTGAAAGCAAGGTTAGAGAGCACATATCAAAGGAAAAAAACTACAGGGCGTTCATCAACATGAAAACTCACCTCAAGGGCGCTTTGTAGGTATAAGTTGCCCTGGATTGCCCTGCAAAAAGTTATTAGAGAGGCGGAAATGTGGTACATCTGGGACTTGTTCAGAAAGTATATTGGGATATGCAGACGACTCAGACCTAATCTCAAGAACTTTTCCTAAGTATGAAGGCAACAACGGACAACAAACTTCAAATCCCATACAAAAAAAATAGCTCTTGGCGATAAGACAGCGGTTTCAATTTGACTCAAAGGCTTGGTTTATTTACTTAGAACAGTCCTTCCACTCCTTCCAATTATCATCATTTACGGATTTAGTTTGCTAGTTTATCGAAGATACAACTGGCAAAATAATGTTTCACATATTTCAGCAATGAGATTTACAATCCATTCTGAATGTTGCCATTTTATGTGATATTCTTGATTTATTCAGATTAATTATACATTTATTCATTTAGACATATTTAATTAATGCCCGATTTCCCCAAGGCTCCTTAACTTAAAAAATCACATTTATGAACCACTTAGCGCAAAATTGCATTTCACCAAACAATCTTAGCCTCGCTTAGCGACGTCGGCGCATAAAATTTTAAGTGGCGGTCTCCTAGTGGATTAACCGTCATAAGCGTCACTTAACGCGTTTGACAGATAGATATTTGGGTTACTATTTCGTCGCAGAGTTGTTTTATTATTGAATTTATATTTTTTTTGTAAAATTTAAGTTATATTTTGTTTATTATCATCTTGGAAGATGGCTGGATTCGTGAAATTGTTGAATTAGTCGATGAAATAGACATGCTCCATCCGTTTGTTTTGAAGTAATTGCTGTGTTTTTTTAAACTAATTCAATTAATTTAGTTTTTTCACTGGGGGTAAAATTTGTAGAACGTTTCCTTGGTTTATCCATAATTATACCTACTCTGCTAAATATTATACTCTGAAAAATATACGCGTCCCGTGTTGAACAATCTCAACAATCAACAAGTGCGAAGCGAATTGACAGCGAGTATATCCTAGGATGTACACCGATTTTCCAAACCTACAAAAGTTTGGTAAAAATAGATTGGTTAGGTTTGTCTGTAGTTATAATTGCGGCTGGCATGAGCCAGTTGCATTATATATTAAAAAAGTAACAAATATGAAAATAAAATAAATAAATTGGTGTGAATACTAAATAAACTGTCTGTACATGATGTGTCAAAAACAAAAACTGGTGTACAAACAAGGCTACCCTGACAGCGAGCGACCTGTACTCATGAGATCAAAGTAGTACTTTTTTATAATTAATTTATATATAGAGTCAAAATCGTGAAATTCACAGGTTAGAATATTTTAATGATATTTTTATAGTTTATTATGTATTTCTTATTTGCATATTTTTTAAAGTAACGTTATCTTGAGTCCATATTCATGTTCACCGGAAACATAACAAAAAATAATTCTGACATCAGCTTAGTGTGGGTGTTATTTGTTGGTGAAATGCAAATTTCTTAAGTAAGCTACTTAAGGATTTAAGTTTCGAATGGGTACTTAGCTGATGTTCGGTTTTGAGGGACCTTGGAGAAATCGGCAGTAAGAGCATCAAAAAATTTATTTTAGCGCTAAGGAACCTTGGTGAAAGTGGGGGTAAGACTTTAATATATAACACAAAATATTTGACATAAGTTTTGTTTCTTGAATTATTTTTCATAAGAGATAGAAAACAAAGGAAAGTAAGATTGACTCTGATTTTGAATACACAAAATCAGACATTACATAATAACTAGGTACTTGCTATGTAAGGTACTTATGTACATACTACTTAGTTTTTAAATATCAAGATAGGTACTTCAATAGATATGAGATTGGCGAGTTGTTTCCTTTTATAAGGTAATGCATACCCACACACCTGTCGCTGGTTACACCACATTGTGGGATGTGCAGTGATGGTGTGAATGTCCAGCCATGACAGAAACCAGACACCTGGTGTACACAATGTGAGACATGAATGACATACCAGTAATTTATAATTTTTGGTTTCATCCTCCAAAAGATAAATTTGCTGTTGAGATGATAACCAAACGTATGCTCAAAATGTTAGGTGAGAAATAAAACTATGCCGGCTATTAGCAAACCTAAATACACTTGAGATCGCTTGAGTAAAAATTCAGAGATAATTCACTCCCATTTCGTTTAAAATTTGGTAATTGCAAGATATTTGCGTCAGCAATGACAGGAAAAATAGAAGATTTTAATTATTCAATGGATAAAATAGCGGATTATGTTCGAATTCAGAGGTACAACTACCTAATAATAGGCACAATATTGCATTTAAGCAATGTTACTTACCATTATTTTTATAACTTCAGAGAGAAATATCAATAATATGCTGGAATCATGTCATAAAAACACTCCAGAAACTATTTTAAAGTATGAATTTATAACACAATTATTTTTTTAATTACGTTTAATAAAAGTTGTTATGTGGTTGTTATTGTTTTCTGTCAGTTCTGTTCAGTGTGACCGTTTTCTAAACTGCCGAAAATACCAAACTTGTGGCGAAAATATACTAAAATATACTAAACCCTCATATTAATTCCTCCAAGCTAAACCCAATGTGAAAAAATACCAAAAAAATACTAAATTTTTTAACGATATTTGGGAGCATACTAAGAAAACACGCATATATTTATAGTAAGATTGTTACGTATATAACAAGGAAGAGCGTGAAAAACGAGTAAAACACCGGATAAATAAAATAATATGGCTGGGGAGAAAGAATGTGTCGCGAGTAAGAAATGGAATCATATAAAATTCAGTTATATTGTTATGCCCGAAAAAAATAATGCCGAAAAACAATGATTTTTATTTTGTTCCACGGCAACATTTCGGAAAACAGCTAGCGCTCGTTGCGGGCGAAAAACGGAACTTGCAACTTGCAGCTAGCACGCGCTATGGCACGCGCTCTCTTGGCATTCGACGCTGGTGGAGGACGGACGGTTTGGTGTGACGCCGTCATCGGTCGACACGCGCGTCCCGATGGCGGCCATATTTTCGAGAGCACGAGGAGGTCTGTGTGACAGGACCCGTCACGCGCATGGACGCTGATGGTGCCCCAGAACCAAGATGAGGGCATCAACAGGACAGGAGGTTGGAGGCAGAGCGCAGTGTGGGGCCACCGCGTAGGGAACGCGGCGGCTCGCAGATTGGACCACGAAGGGCAATCCGTGTCGTCTGGAGCGTCGGTTCGCCTCCGGTGAGGCCCCAACTGGTATGCCACCTCTGTCGAGATGCGCCGTCATAGCGTGCCGTGGGGCACAGAGCCAGCCATGGGTGACGGTCTGGAGGAGGAGATCAGGAGGAGAAGAAGAAACCACGCCGGACACGAGGAAGACCTGCTAGCCTGATGCGGAGGCTGGGCCCCACCGATCTACCGTCACCACGTGGAAGACAGTGACATGCCTGGAGTAAGGATGTCGCTGTACCCTGGGGCGGTATATTCTGGTCGGCGTCTTTTCGTGTGTTCGCGTGTGTTTGACAGTTCGTTTCGGTAGATGCCACGTGTTTTTATTTGTTGTCTGTTGTTTTTTTTTTCATTATTTTTTTATTGCCATGGACCAACTCAACTGATATTTTGAATAAATGCGCCGTACTACTACAATTTCATAGTGTCACCATCATTTGTCTCCTTTTCTTCCCCACACCTTGGCTTGATGTTTCCTCGTGGTAGACGAGAGGTCTCATCAATATGTACAGAATAATAATGATCCTCTTTGAAGAAAAGTCAAATTAAACACACTCAGCCTTACTTACTATTTTCAACAAACCTCAGGTTCAGCCTAAGATATCGTAAATACATACTATTTGGTTTACGTCAAAGTGTACTTACTAAATTTTAAACAAGGCGGTTTAAGTAACTCTAGGGTAATACAAATATGGACGTGGCATCGTTGTAATTTATCGTGTTATGTTGGTACCATCGTTGCATTGTTGCATTATTATCGACACTTCGCGCCACGGGTTGTTCACTTTCATACTAAAATTGGTCATGAACTGGTCCATATAGAAAAACAGTTTGGTTTTCGCCTGTATTTGACGCAGGGGAGGATTGGCGCCACAGTCGTGAAAATTGCAACGGTTTGCGGCGGCCATGTTTTTTCCATTCTTAAAAGAGGCAAGTGTTTGTTTACATGTGTATCTTATGAGAATTTTGAAAATTAGCTTTTTGTTCTTAATGACTTTTATTTTATTTGTTTTTATTGTTGTTGTTCAATTTACTGTTCTTTGTGATACTGCCCTTCTTTTTATTTTTCAGATTAACAATGGTTCGCGTTAAAAAGTGTAATGTTCCTGGATGTGTATCGACGAATAAAGTCATAAAGTTGTATTCGTTTCGTTAGACAAAATAAAAATATTAATTCATTGAAAAAATACTGCATTTTATTTTCCAGTACCTTATTAAATATTCCACAGAAATGTGTGTAATTTTGATTTTACACACAGTAACTTATCATTATATTGCTTATTTAAAGATAATATCTGATAATATTATATTATAAAAAATCCCTCGAGGGGCGAGGAGATCAAGGGGCGCGTCATATCGTCGCCTTCAGCGGACAATAGAGGTACTTATGTAGGTTGGCGTGACCAGTCGGTAAGTATGAAGTGAGAGATCTGTACTACCATATAATCTGTGCTTCGCGCTTCGCGCGCCAGTCTGTCCTGAGTATATTATTCTGGAACTGCCTCCCTGACCAGCCAGGATAGCATAGGATGTACACCGATTTTTTAAACCTAACCTACAAAAGTTCGGTAAAAATAGGTTGGTTAGGTTTGTTTGTAGTTATAATTGCGACTGGCGTGAGCCAGTTGCATTATATATTAAAAAAAGTAACTAAAATATTAAAATAAAACAACTAAATTGGTGTTGGTCAAATAATTTTTAACCAGCCGGCTGGTCAGGGAGGCAGTACCTATTATTCTATGGTCCGTCCATTCTTGTCATTTTATATTGCGTTTTATTTGCATGCTGTCTATTTACAAACAAAATAAAGCAATAATTTAATCGTTACACCTTCGAAAATTGACAGGAAGACGAAAAGGTATGTTATGTGTATTAAAATAATTGGTGATTTATCATTTTATATATTTTCGCGTATTTTCAAAAACATTTGTATGCTTTTTTTACAATTGCGTAGTTTACGATGTGTTCAATATTGTACTGTTCAGTTTTTTAGATTGTTGCTAATGTAACATGTTGATTTACTATTTGTTTGTTTTGTCTTATTTCAAGGATCTCGTTTGCTGTGTATCAAGTGAAAAATTATAAACAAATCATGAAAATAAATCGTCAGATACCAACTAGAAAGTACGACGTATCCCAATCGTAAGTAGTCGATGATAATATAAAATGTTGTGAAGCCCATATAATATAATCTAAGTGTGAAGCATTGTTTTAAGTTAGATAAAGATTTTGTATTAAATTATCAGCAATCTTAGCGATTTTTCGATTTCCCATCTTATGAATTGTCAACAGTGATGTAAATTGCAAGGAAAGTTACTTTTATACTATAACTAGTGTTGAGATATTCTATACATTCTTTTGTTATAAAAATAATGGTCAATTACTCTTGATAGTAATACATTTTTAATGAATAAATATATTATTAAATACTTTCATACGTGATAATTTCAAATTAATTCACATACTTCCAAAGGTAGAGGTGTATGGCACTCAGTTCTCACTGCCTACCCGTTTATACAGCCTTATCAATGCCAAATGTGTCAAAACTCACAAATTTATTAAATATATATTTTAACTTATTTTTTCCCAATTACGATCGTCAATACTTAATCACTTTTATATTTTGGTAAATTTAGACAGACAATTCTATCGCTGTAGTATATAAATTCTTTGTTTTATATTTACTTTGTGAAAAAAAATTTCAGATTCAACACATTAAACAATGGACGCAGTCCCAAGTAAATACTTTATGGAAGACAGCTATAGGTGATGTACACAGACCCCATCGCATGATTCATTGTCAGACATGTCAATGATACTTCACGAGAGTTTGAGAGTGATACAAACATATTTGACATAGGTGGAATTTAATTAGTAGAATGGTATGTACCAACCACATTTTTTCAATTTTATTACATACTTTTTATTTATTTTTGAAGTAAAACATGCTGTCATGCTTGCAATACACATAGATAGTGAATGAATAAACTTCATATAGTCAATATGAAAGTGTTCGAAAAATTTAAAACACAACAATAGCTTTTGTCATTTATATGAAAGTTTTATTGAAAAAAAAATCATTTTTAATACACAAATATGTACATGAAACTGTATGCATTGCATTGTTATTTATGTTGCTTCTCAGTAAACTAACAGTTAAAATATTATTTTAACACACACTCAATAATAATACACTGTTTGGAGACATGAAGTTAACCATCTCATAAACCCAGGAAAAAACTGTACTCGCTGGGAATTGAACCAAGAACCTTATAAATAATATAATTTTGATTAAATTGTTTTATTATACATTACAGAGTGAAAATATTGTGATAGCAGAAGACCAACCAACAATCTATCAATTGAACTGAGGTAATTTTTCATATACTTACTAACCAATACTTAGTCAAATAGAATTTGACATTTAATGCAGATATCATTACATAGAGCAATCCAGAACCATGAAGTATAATGAATCTCATTAGCTAGGACTCTTCCAACATAACAGTTCTGACTAGTATAGAGGATATGAAGTGATATTTGTGAACAGCTTTGATTTATAAAAGGGCTGCAAATACACTGAATAATTTGAACGAGGAAAAAACCAAGTATAATAACTATTCATTTTATTGTCAGAATAATGTATCATAAATATAGTTTTCATGAGATTCATAGATGGCGTTATTAATGACCCAAAAATGAACAAATATAATTAATCTTCATCATAATAAATCAAATACAAATTCAGTGTTTTATTACATTTTTTTTATTACTTAATAATTTATAAAAAAACAATAAACCAAATTGCTATTTGAACAAACATACAAACCAATTACAAAGACACTTCATTACAATTAAGATAAATTACTTTTCACAAAATGTGTTTATACTGCTAATTTAAATCAATTTTTCTTTACAGTATGTACATGCAGATGTGTGATAAGAAACGAGACCCAAATTTTGACTATGGTAATTTTTATAACAAACATAATTTAGTTAGACAAATATATTTTTATAATATTTTTGTACTTAGTAGCTAAGATGACCAAGAACTGTATTACATTCAAGAACGATCCCAAAGAATATTCTAGTTATTAGGAAAATACCTTACTTCACATCTTAGATAACAGAGTACCTATTAACTACTAAAGGAAGTCATCAATGATGACTAAATTCTTCAGTTTCATAAATATTATAATCAAAGTCATCTTTGTTATTTTAATAACACATTTCAATAAAAGTGATGGTCTCGTATCTTATGAAATATATTACCAAGATAGCCATTATTTTTGAATATTATTAAAACTTTTATGAAATGTCTTGTCTTGTATATGTCAAGTAGAATACCATAATTTTTCGATAACAATAACAAAGTATTATGTAATGCATATATTTTTTTACAGTTCAGGAAGAGGAGCGTATTCAAAAAAATAGCACCAAGAGGAACACCCTTGGAGGAGTAGGAACACCCAACTTTTTTGGAATTGAATTTACTGTTGTAGGGTCGATGGCAGAGCGGTTAGCGCGCTGGGCTAATAATCTAGTGGTCGCAAGTTCGGATCCTGCCTCGACCGATTTTGTTCACCTATAGCACAAGCGTTTATGCTTAATTAAGGAAATTTAAGAAGATGTTTATGTACTTGTTAAACGAGAACATATTAAATAAAAAAAAATATTTTAAAAATCTGTATTCAGGAAAATTTAATTTTAAATAAAAGGAATATTTTTTAATTTGTAAATAACAATGGGCTGTCCTGGCTTTGGTTTTGCTCCATTTATTCTGACTTAATGCCTATTTATTTTTACTTTCTTTAGATATATTTATGACTATTGTTTTATCTTTCATTATTTATTATTGTCTATTGTTCATATATACATCTTTTTGAGTCCATTGTTTTTATCCAATATTGTTTTATATTTTTAGTATTGTTTTTTATATTATAATGTTATACATATCTAATAAAGATTTATTTTATTTTAAAGAATTATCAAAACTGTCCAATGTGATCATTGTTTTGTTATGTGTCATGTATTATTGCACCTGTGTTATTGTGTGCAACTGTACTGAAATAATTGTCATCCCACACAGTTTATATTGAAATTATTGAATGTCATCTGAAATTTGTAATTTTTATGCATTTATTTTTGAAATATTATATAGATGATAGAATGGTATGGACTAGTTGTAATAAGGGCAATATATCTATTAGAAAGAAAAAAAGCCCTTAATGATATATATTTTGTCATACTTTCAATGATGTGTTAAGTATATATCTTTTTGAGTCCATTGTTTTTATCCAATTTTGTTTTATTTTTTTAGTATTCTTTTTATATTTTAATGTTATACGTATCTAATAAAGATTTATCCAATGGAATTATCATGTGATCTTTGTTTCGTTATGTGTCATGTATGATTGCACCTGTGTTATTGTGTGCAAATGTACTGAAATCATTGTCATCACACACAGTTTATATTGAAATTATTCAACGTCACCTAAAATTAGTAATTTTTATGCATCTAATAAAAAAATATTGTCAAATATGAATTTTGTTTTATTTTATTTTTTTAAATATTATATAGATGATAGAATGGTATGGACTAGTTGTAATAGGGGCAATATATCTATTAGAAAGAAAAAAAAAACCTTAATGAAACAGAAAGAATGTAAGATGACAGAAAAAATATGAAAGGTCAACAGAATGAATCAAGGTATTTAATTACAGGGACAAAACCATTATCACGGTAAATATGTATAATTTAATAAAATTTATGAATGGCTAGTGCTGGATTGGTAATCCAGTGGATGAGGTTTCGAATTCTGTCTCGACTGATTTCGTTCACATTTTAGTGCTTTTTTTTAATAAAAAGTGAATGTCCTTGTTAAACAAGTACATATACATCTTCCTACATTCCCTAAAATAAGCAAATAAATGCTTGTGCTATAGGTGAACGAAATCGGGAGTTTTTACAAGGACATGTTTATTTATACATATTCAATAAAAGAAAGAAAGTAATGAACCTAACATTACCTAAATCATTGTGCACATATGAGATTTGTTGTATGCTTCTTCTATTGGATTGGATGAATTACGTAGAATAAAGAGGTAAGGCTTGCTTGCTTTTAACATCTAAATCAGATTTAATCAATAGAAAGATTCAATTTATTAGCAGTCTCTTCTATTCTAAAGCCTTTGTATTCCAGTTTCTGATTTGTAGAATGGATATATCAATGCAGTTTGAGCCTTCCTGGTCTTATTTGTCCTTGTGGTCTGGAGAGTGTGAAGCATTTTACTGGAATGTCGTCGTCCATTCTAATTAGGTATGTGATCAGCCCACCTTCGAGGATTTCATCATACCTAGCTCTCCATATAACTCTTTGTTGTATCGACGACAACAATCATCAGTATATATGTATCACAGTACCGTATTCTGTTCTTAGGATCCATCTTTTAAATTTTACAATGGATCTCTATGGAGCCTTCTCTGATTTTAGAAACATACTTCAAGACTGGGGTTATCGGAGTTTATTTTTAAATCATGTCCGATAGCAAAAAAGGGTCAATGCGATTTTTATATATTTTACGCATTCGTGGTAAATTTATTTCACTCACTATAATTATTGTATCAATATAATTTGTAATTTGTTCTAGAAAATCCATAATATTATATCAATTTAAAATGAAAAATACAAAATACGATGCATAGAAATAGCTACCAAATACGTTAAACCGATGTAAAACCTGGGGTCTAGATAGTTTAGGGTGACAGCTGAAATTCTCGCGACTTAAACCAGGTTTAACGACAATTCGAAGAAAGTAAGTACACTTTTTTGATAAATCTCGCCAAATTTGGTTCAACGTACGTAGAACGTCTGAACAAAAAATAGTAAGTAAGGCCGACTAGGTCTTGCTGAAAAGAATTAAAAAATAATCGGCAGTTATGTATCTGAAAATCCATAATTATATTCAAGGCAAAAATAATATATAATTAAAAATATCTTATAAATCTGATCTGCTCCCGGACTGGAGCTGTTAATTAAATACTTAGCACTGTCACTTAGCTACTTTCGAAAAAAAAAAAAAAATTTAATCGCCCCGTAGATATAAAAAAAATATCCTACAAAGAGTACGCATGTAATTTTACAGACGATACATGTAATTTTACAGAAGTTATTTGATATTCGATACTTTTTAGTATTTTTTGGAATAATGTGATTTCAGAAATTCATCAAATTTTGCTAATTTGCTAGTCAGAAGCCCGGAAAGACCTTCATCAAAAAATAAATAGCTACCTCCACTCAATCAATACCTGGGGTGAAAGTAATCTTGTTTCATTTAACATCTCAAAAACCCAAGCCTGTCTAATTTCTGCGAAGAGAAACCCCAATGAATTGCAAGTTTCTTTCAACGGAAGCACCCTACCTAACAGCAGCTCTATCGACCTGCTTGGAGTATCTATAACGAACCAATTACACTACAAAGGCTCCATCGAAGCTAAGGTGAAACTCGCCTCCAAAAAATTGAGCGTACTATATAGAGCGCGCAGATATTTTACTAAGACCCAGATCTGTATACTCTACAAAGCGCAAATACGTCCAATTATTGAATATGGCAGTCACCTCTGGAGTGGCGCCCCCCAATACCTACTGAATACCCTCGACGCTGTCCAAAGGCGTGCTATACGTCTGATTGATGATCCATCACTGACTGATGGATTGCAATCACTAGAACACAGACGCAGAGTCGGTATTTTAAGTTTATTCTATAGATACTACCACGGGAATTGCTCAGAAGAACTTGCATCTTTGGTCCCTCCTCCACCCACTCGCAACAGAGTCACTCGCTTCACTCAATCGCAGCATCCATTCACAGTGGACCTTCAACATATACGAACAAGTCGCTTCTCGAACTCCTTTATTAATACAGCAGCCCGACTGTGGAACGATCTTCCGAATTCTGTGTTTCCATCTTCGTACAACCCGGGTCTTTTTAAAATCCGAATTAATAAACTCATTTCTAGATTGCAAACCCCTCCCAACGCTACGTAGTGCGCTTCTTCGGAAGAGTAAAATGGACCCAAATCCTAATAGCTGGCGTCCCCTACGTAGACTTGTTAAAAAAAAAAGTCACCAAATGAAAAATGTAATTCAAAAGATCCCGCTACTACAATATCCATCAATGAGTAAATAATAGAAGTAAAGAGCGATAAAATTATCATAGAGAAAAAAGGATTGCAGACAGAGTATTAAAAAAATACTAAAAAATTGTATTTAATTTTCCAAAAATCACAAAATATACCAAAAAATACCAAAAATTTGAAAAATACTAAAAAAATACCAAACGTGTTCCAAAGTGGCGAAAAAATACCAATTTAGTACTAAAAATACCAAAAACGGTCACACTGGTTCTGTTACCTACGGATGCCAAACTACCATCAGCATTGCCAATACCAATTTTACTAATTCCCCATAAATCTAGATCAAATTCCCCAAATTGGGGAAGTACAAAGTCCCAATTCCCAACAAATTCCCCAAATAATTATAATCTCTAGAAAAATAAAAGGTTTCATAAAAAAAACAATAATATTTACACTTTACCCCAGTTACTCTCCGCATCATCGTATTCATCAAGGCAAGGTAAAGTAAAATCCAGCATAGTGATATTTACATAAGTATTGTGATCGATATATTGCCATGCAATAAGATAGCAAAAAACTCAATAGAATACCCATTATTTTACTTACTGTCGATATTTTAAGAGAATTTATTCTCTTAAAATATCAACAAAGTATTAAGCCAAGACCCGCGTATAAGAAATACTAGGAACATTTTGTATGGCGTAATGGACTTTTTGCATGCTAAAAACACCAACTTAGAGGCTTCGCAGAATATATGTTCCCATACGTGGATTTACTCAGAATTCGGACTAGAACATTTTATGTGAGTTTTGTGTGTGTGTGTGTGTGTGTGTGTGTGAGGGTGTATGTGTGTGTGTGTGTCCTTCCCCCCCCCTTATAACTTTTGAACCACTCAATTTACAGAACCCAAAATTTCAAAATATATAAATAGTTATAGGCTTAAAAAATTTTATACTCAGAATGGTGAATGTTTGTTTCCGTCAGGGGTTATCAACTTTTGAATTTTTGGTTTATTTTTCCATATATTATCTCAGAAACCATAAAAGCTATAATCATGGGTAGAACGCTGAAAATTGGTACAAACATAGACAAATACAAAATCAAATAAAAAAAATGTTTTTTTCAACAAAATTCCAGGGTTTCTCAAACATTTTTCATTAAGAAAAATATTTTTTTATGATAAATTTATGAGTTATACTGCCTATATTTCCAAATGTTTTAAAAATATCGAAAAAAGCCGAATTACCCCAACTAGATAATTTAATTTTCTATAAAAAATATTAGTATTGTAGATGTACATCTCAATTTTTTTTAACAACTTTTATAAAAATTGAATTTAGTGACGACATTGCTTCATACAATTTGTATGGCAGTCGCCTATACACAATAATATATATTATGTAAGAAAACTTAATAGTTTGATACTTAAATCTCCAAACATACATACATACCATCATGCTGTTTTCATATTCCGGGTAGGAGAAAAAGACTAACCTCCATACTGTCCTATCTTGACATACATACCTACATATGTTTTATAGAAAACAAAATATCTTAAAATATTCAATAATTTGGATTAAAGTGTTTATAGTTTGGTACTTATTCTTCAACTAAGTATACATACATACTATCGCTATCGACAGTTGGATCTCATGTGTTACATGCAACTAGTTATAACAATTTAACCCCACGCGTTAACAATTTGATAATCCAATGTGGAGCCATTTTTTTACTAGTACTTTTTGGTTCAGGGCTTGCGCCATAATAATAAGTTCTCTTTTCTATGGCCATAATATTACTACCATTACTACCGTATAATCTGTGGGCTTGCGGGCCCTGATAAATGTTGATATCTAGAGAAAGAGGCGGAGAAGAGTACTTGTCCCACGTTGGGAGCCAAATTGATATCTAGAGACGGCGGAGAAAAATATTAGTCCCACGTTGGGACGCGAGATTGATATAAGGAGGCTGGGAAGAAATATATTGGTCCCATGTTGGGACGCGAAATTGATAACTAAAGAGGCTGAAAAACATAATAAAAATAAACATTAAACTCTGCCCCTGAAAATAAAAATCAAATAAAACATAATCGGCTGCGATGTGCCTAAAAAAATAACTGGAAAGATCTTACCAAACTGTTGCTATCGTAACGGGACTGTAGAGGAAACACTTACACTACATATCACTTTTTAGTAATTAAAAATAACTTAAAACTAGCTTAAATTCACTTATTCAAATTAACTTAAAACTAGCGTTGGTTATATGGACCTGAAACACACTTATTCACTACTATGCGATTATTTTTATTATTAAAAGTTATTATTAATAGTAACTTAAACTATTTTAAATTCACCCCCGATGATAGGTAGAGAACCTGGAAAGAACTTAATCACTACTTTATACAATTAGAAAAAATATGCTAAGGCCGTCCGATAACCTAGCAAACTTGCACTCTCGCACGCGGGTCTCTACAACTACCGACCAACCACTGACTCCTACCGAATGACAACTCACACTGACAACTACCGAATGACAACTGATCGACTACAGCCGGGCGACCCAGCGCCCGTGAAACCTGGAGTAGGGGAGGGGGGGGGTTATACTGAAGAACCAACCCGTACCACCGGGTGAAAGCCAAAATTCCAGAAATCTGCTTGATGCATTTTACATTTATTTTCAATAGAAAAGACAATACTTAAATATATGAACAAGGCCTGGGGGCCGCTATAATCCGTTCTTAGAATTAATAGAAGAAATACATTAGGCCAAAGTAAAATAATGGTTATTGGGTTTCTTTGATATCATAATGCATGGAAATATATCGATCACAATACCTATGGAAATATCAATGTCAATACATTTTTTTTTGGGTTCGATGTACAAAAAATTCATAACGCCTAATTACGAAACGGTAGTTACTTAGGGATTTTTTTTAAAAGTAAGGTAAAATAATTACTTTATGGCAAAACATAATGTTTTGGAAAAGACAGCGGTTGTTTTGACAGTTGACAAGTAACGTGATTTTCACGTCGGCGTGTTTACAGGTTAGGAATGTTATTCACAATAATTTATTTAAAATAATATAAGCAAAGCAATTCATATGTTGATAATTTTATCACTTAAAAACTTGAATCGTTCTGTTTTTCCGACTCTGAATTATCTACATCCGATTGTTAACATGTTGATTGTGAAATTATGAGATTAGATTCTAACAGACATGCTATCATAATATTATCCTGTCCCTGACGGGATAGGCAGAGTCAACCGAAATCCATACGTCTTTTAGTTGTATGCTCTCCTATCATTTATTTTATTTCTTTGTTTTTTATTATCTAACTTAAAACATATCTCACTCTCGAACCAAAGCTCCCGGGTTTAATTCCCTGTAAATACACAATTTTTTACTGCTTTAATTCTGTTTTTTTTAACGATTAACATTAAATCTTCAAAATGTAGCAACTTGTTGTTTGTAGGTAAATTAAATTAGTATTTAACAAAATGGCTGTTAGGTGCCTTAAAAACAATATAGACATAGAATTATAAGAATATAGAAATAAAAAAATACATAAATTGAAAACATATTCACAAATGTTATGTTAACAAATGTTAACTACTAATGAACGCACTTCACTAGAAATTATCCTTTCGGAGATAACAATAATCAAGACTGTTTATTTCTATATTAACCCATTTACCCTCTGGGTAATTATTTACAATTGGTATAAGTTCAGTTTTGTTGAATTTTTGTCTATAGATAGATAATAATATACAAATTACGGGAAAAATATTAATTTTCCCAGGAAACGCCTAAAAAAATTAAAAGAAAAAAAAATACGAAAATTTTTTGAAGAAATCCACGCAAATAGTTGCTTTTTTGACATCTATGGGCGAATATTCAAACTAATTGTTAGTATAGAAAAACGCTGCGAAAATCTGAACTTAATGATAATTCTATGAAATATCAAAAAATAATAGAATTTAAAAAAATACAAGGTTAAAAAATATTTATATACTACATACATGTCAGGTCTTGTATTTTTTTTGACACCAATTCAAAACGAGTATATCAAAATCATTTCAGGTCACCAAAATGAAATTTTATTATCAACTATAGAAACCTAACCAACATATTTTTACTGGTAAGGTTTGTATTTAGTTATTATTGCGAATCGCGTGAACGAGTTGCACTATATACTGTCACTCAATGTATAATGCAACTCGCTCACGCGAGTCGCTCAAAAACTAAATACAAACCTAACCAACCTATTTTTACCAAAAGTTTGCTAAGAATAGGTTGGTTAGGTTTGTATTTAGTTATTATTGCGACTCGCGTAAGCGAGTTGCATTATACATTGAGTGACCATATCGTCCCTCCTATGGCAAACTAGTGAATCTGCAAAAAAGAAATTTCACAGGAGAGCAAAAACAAACTTTACACTTTATGTAAAATCTTTATGTAAACTTTTTTTCTAAGCTTAATGGAAGATGTTACAGATTCAATACTTTGCCAGAATGTAGCTATTGTGAAAATGATTAAAATGACACCAAAAACGCATTTATGTCAAAAATGTTAGTTTCGCGAGTTTGCCATAGGAGGGACAATATGCAATGCAACTCCCTCACGCGAGTCGCATTAATAACTACATACAAGCCTAGCCAACCTATTCTTAAAAGTTTGATTAGAATAGGTTGTTTAGGTTTGTATTAACCAACCAATTCTAATCAATTCTTTTGGTAAGAATAGTAATTATGTATTCTTAATAGTAAATTTGATAATTATGTATTCGCATTTGATAATAATTTACAAATAAATTATATTTCATAACATATTTAGGTATTTGTATGGTACCTACCAGTTTTAATATTTTTTATATGGTAATTTTTCACGAATATAGTCGGTTGTGTGTGTAAATTGTGATTTAACAAAATTACTGATTGTAAATCGGCGTTTTAATGAAAAATAGTTACTCGATAACTCATAACGTAATGTAATTTTTTTTTTTAATTTTTCTAGGCGTTTCCTGGGAAAATTAATATTTTTCCCATAATCTGTATATTATTATCTATCTATAGACAAAAAATCAGCAAAATTGAAGACTTACACCACTTGTAAATAATTACCAATTTTTGTAATTCCCACAGGATGGGGAAAAGTAAAGATAAAAAGAAAGTAAGTGGTGCAGTGAAGACAGCCGCTAAGACTGAGAAAAAATTGGAAGCGAAACGGAAAAAAGAAATAGCAACCCTCGGAGAGGTATGTTTCATTTGTTTCATATGAAAGAAATGCAAAATAATCAATCTATAAACAAAACATATAAAATAAAAACAAGTTGAGGACTGAGGCCCCTAAGGTTTAAGTACTTACAGTAAATACCTAACCACGTGCTTAATTCTGTTTAGTTGTGTAAAATATTGCTTATTTATAATTAATTAAAATAAGAAACAGCCTAGATGAAAAGTGACATCTGTGGGAGCTGTCATTTACTGATAGTTGTTTCGTTTGGTTCAGAACCATTTGAATGATTATATTGAAGAATGTTATCAATGTAATAAAAGAGTATTTAGACAGATGTCGTCCAACTGGAATATATATAATATTATTTATAACTTACTAGCAGACCCGACAGACTTTGTCCTGCCCAAAGTATTTGTGAAACAAAAATAATATATGCAACATATATTTGAATCTTATGGATGTTATTATTCGCTGATCAAACTTACATTTTCTTGTTCGATGAGCCGCTAAACACTTTGAGGTTAGATTGATTGTCATTTCGTATATAATTTCAATACAGCATATAATGGTCTGCGGACTGATTTCTTAGTGTTTTCAGTTGGAAACATTGCTAATTCGACATTAGCGCCTCCTATCATAATTTGTAGTTATTATTCGCTGAGCTAACTTACATTTTCTTGTTCGATGAGCCGCTAAACACTTTGAGGTTAGATTGATTGTCATTGCGTATATAATTGCAATACAGCATATAATGGTCTGCGGACTGATTTCTTAGTGTTTTCAGTTGGAAACATTGCTAATTCGACATTAGCGCCTCCTATCATAATTTGTAGTTATTATTCGCTGAGCTAACTTACATTTTCTTGTTCGATGAGCCGCTAAACACTTTGAGGTTAGATTGATTGTCATTGCGTATATAATTGCAATACAGCATATAATGGTCTGCGGACTGATTTCTTAGTGTTTTCAGTTGGAAACATTGCTAATTCGACATTAGCGCCTCCTATCATAATTTGTAGTTATTATTCGCTGAGCTAACTTACATTTTCTTGTTCGATGAGCCGCTAAACACTTTGAGGTTAGATTGATTGTCATTTCGTATATAATTTCAATACAGCATATAATGGTCTGCGGACTGATTTCTTAGTGTTTTCAGTTGGAAACATTGCTAATTCGACATTAGCGCCTCCTATCATAATTTGTAGTTATTATTCGCTGAGCTAACTTACATTTTCTTGTTCGATGAGCCGCTAAACACTTTGAGGTTAGATTGATTGTCATTGCGTATATAATTGCAATACAGCATATAATGGTCTGCGGACTGATTTCTTAGTGTTTTCAGTTGGAAACATTGCTAATTCGACATTAGCGCCTCCTATCATAATTTGTAGTTATTATTCGCTGAGCTAACTTACATTTTCTTGTTCGATGAGCCGCTAAACACTTTGAGGTTAGATTGATTGTCATTTCGTATATAATTTCAATACAGCATATAATGGTCTGCGGACTGATTTCTTAGTGTTTTCAGTTGGAAACATTGCTAATTCGACATTAGCGCCTCCTATCATAATTTGTAGTTATTATTCGCTGAGCTAACTTACATTTTCTTGTTCGATGAGCCGCTAAACACTTTGAGGTTAGATTGATTGTCATTTCGTATATAATTTCAATACAGCATATAATGGTCTGCGGACTGATTTCTTAGTGTTTTCAGTTGGAAACATTGCTAATTCGACATTAGCGCCTCCTATCATAATTTGTAGTTATTATTCGCTGAGCTAACTTACATTTTCTTGTTCGATAAGCCGCTAAACACTTTGAGGTTAGATTGATTGTCATTTCGTATATAATTTCAATACAGCATATAATGGTCTGCGGACTGATTTCTTAGTGTTTTCAGTTGGAAACATTGCTAATTCGACATTAGCGCCTCCTATCATAATTTGTAGTTATTATTCGCTGAGCTAACTTACATTTTCTTGTTCGATGAGCCGCTAAACACTTTGAGGTTAGATTGATTGTCATTTCGTATATAATTTCAATACAGCATATAATGGTCTGCGGACTGATTTCTTAGTGTTTTCAGTTGGAAACATTGCTAATTCGACATTAGCGCCTCCTATCATAATTTGTAGTTATTATTCGCTGAGCTAACTTACATTTTCTTGTTCGATGAGCCGCTAAACACTTTGAGGTTAGATTGATTGTCATTTCGTATATAATTTCAATACAGCATATAATGGTCTGCGGACTGATTTCTTAGTGTTTTCAGTTGGAAACATTGCTAATTCGACATTAGCGCCACCTATCATAATTTGTAGTTATGAAAAATCATGTTTTTTATTTTCGTTTTATTATATTAATGTTTAAAATTCCATTTTGTGAATCTAAACCATTCTGGAACTCACACAAATACACACAAAAAAAATCATCAAAATGGGTTCAGCCGTTTAGAAAGAGTTCAGTGACATACACACATACAGTAGAATTATATATAATAAAGATTAGCTGTTTCTATGTTAGGTATAGTGAATAATTAATGTTATAGTGACAGTCGGTGATGTTTCATATGTTAGCAGCTTCCACGCAATATTTTTTTAACTCACCAATACCACGATTACATAGGTTTGGTAATGAACTGTGTGATGTTGCAGATATTTTCGGAGATGGTTTGCCGGTCTTCAAAAAAAAATTATGGATTTTTCATATCGATATAGCTGTCAACTAATATAGATCTATTGTCACATTTGATTTTTATATCGATATAGCTGTCAACTAATATAGATCTATTGTCACATTTGATATAGCTGTCAACTAATATAGATCTATTGTCACATTTGATATAGCTGTCAACTAATATAGATCTATTGTCACATTTGATATAGCTGTCAACTAATATAGATCTATTGTCACATTTGATATAGCTGTCAACTAATATAGATCTATTGTCACATTTGATATAGCTGTCAACTAATATAGATCTATTGTCACATTTGATTTTTTTTTTCCTCTTATTATTATTTTTTTTTTTCTAATGCTCTGATTCTTTTTTGTTATTTTTAATTATATCTGTGTTTATATCATAATCTATACACTTATATTTTATCTGAATCTATATTTTATGTTTTTATATTTCATCAATGTCTATATTTTTATTTGTTTCTATATTTCATCTTTCTATACCATACCATACCATCACGCCATTTCCCTATTTGGGGTAGGCAGAGAGAACCGAACGCCAGACTCCTCTCTCTTGACACACATTCCTCGCTTCATGCACGTCCATACATCGTCTCATACACGCTCTTCTATTATTCTTACTTCTAACATCACCATCTTTCAAAATCCCATTTATGTGATCGTGCCAACTTTTTCTTGGCCGACCTCTACTTTTCGTTCCTCTTTTAAAGCCTTGTACACTTTTTTTGTCAGACAGTCATCACTCATTCTTTCTATGTGGCCGAACCACCTAAGGGCATTTATTTTCATCTTACTTACGATATTTTTTTCAATCATACATTTTCATCTTAGTGACCTCATTTCAACTGCGTTAATTCTACTTTCATGCGTCTTCTGCCATGTCCATGTCTCACTAGCATACATTAGAGTCGGTGCGACGATACCATTGTGTACTGCGAGCTTTGCTTGCCTCCAAATAATTGGGTCAGCCATTACCGTTCTTAATGCACCATTCACTCTATTACCTGCCGTTACTCTCCTTTCAATATCTTTTTCCAATCTTTCATCACGCTGAAACATATTTCATCTTTGTGTGTAATTAATTATTGTAAATGTATATTGTAACAAGTAAATGGCTTATGCCATATATTTTGTAAATAAATAAAAGTAAAGCTCATTTGATTGTTTTTGGGGGTATATCAAAAAACTACTTTTAATTTCTTAATATTTTTTCGTAGGAAGATATAGAGTCCATCGTTGCTTCCATAGAAAGGGACGAGGCCAAGAGATTGGCAGTTGTGGAGACTGTCATTGCTCCGCCTTCCCCCAGAGTCAGTGCCACTCTTGTGCCACACCCGACCAACACTTCGGAAATCATTCTCTTTGGAGGGGAATTCCACGATGGCAAAAAGGTATCAAAAACTTAGGAAAATATTTACAGTTTCTAAATCTTAAGAGGACATATAAATCGAATATTTTTTTAATTGCATATCGTCGCTTAAGGTGTAACACCGCGTAAGTCAATATCGGCAACTTTACAGTAGAATAAAAACACTACTTAAAATTCTTATTACATGTCATTTAAATATACTTTCTTTTGAAAATACTAATTGAAAAAAAAACATGCCAACTAACGCGGCTTTGTGTTTACATATTTTTTCGAATGTCATATAAGAATTTTTAGAAATTTTTTGCTCTACTGTAAAGTTGCTGATTCAATGGCTGGTTCAATGTGGTTTAGTGAAGGGGAAGGACAACCCCACTGTGGTATCACAAAGGGCCAACCGGCCTAAGTGTGTTCTCCTTGGAGAGCTGCCACTCAAAAAAAAAAAAAAAGGGCTTACGACCTGTCATCGGCTGGTTTATGTGATCACTTTATGCGCTCTGCAACGTTCACCAATTATTCCTTATTGAGTAATTTTTTGAATGTTACTATAGCAATAAGGTATTCCCATGACAATAAAAAATGGTGAATATTTAAACAGTTCATAGCAATTAAACGGAAACAAATGGATGAGGAAATGAAGTATTATCAGATATATAACTATTTTGCTGTAGCCCTTTTTTAAATATGTTTAGTGAGATAGACTACGTAATATCAGGTCTTAGGTCCGAATGCAGAGTCCGACCTTAATACTAGATTCTAAATATTAACCATGTTTTCATTGCACAGTCACTCACTTAAGTTAGGAGATTACGTGGCTTCCTAACTGGAGGATGCTACCAAGTTTTTGTATGAGAATTGCATTGCAGAGACATATCTAAATACTTAGCGCATGCGCGTTGACCTAAACTAACATTTGCGAACTGTCAAAAAGGAAGGTTGATAGCGACGAACCTTACGAGTGGTTTAATACTAATATACGAGATGTTTTCGATGGATGATGATTTTAGCTACTTCGTCAAATATGTTTGGTAATATTGTCAAATCAAATAAGAAACAGAATATTCAGCGATCTATACGAGGTACCGAAAATCCGGTGGAATTTCAGAAAAATCGTGATATCGAGCTGTCAGTATGAGCTTGGTTACATATATATTAAATATTATTAAACGTCAGTCTAAACTCATAGAAAACTATCTATCTCCTTTCTTCATACACAAAAATGTGAAATGCTACGCCATCGACCTTAAGTTTGTCTTAGTATTTAGTTAGTGATGTCTCTGTAACGCAATTGCTAACTTAAGAATATTAAATAGTCCAGTGAGGTTAAGAGTTAGTATTTAGTTACCTAGGATTGTGCATTCGGGTCTTAGATTATTTCATAATCTTACTAAATGTCTTTTAACTTGGACTATAATTTTAATGTTATATTGACCTGGTATTTACACATTTAATCAATATAATACCAGTTATTAAAGAAAATATAATTTCAGACTTATGTATACAACGGTCTATACGTGTACAACATAGCCAAGGGAGAATGGAGAGTGATCAAAGCACCCGGAGCACCCCCGCCCAGGAGTGCTCATCAAGCTGTAGCACTTCCCTCCAACAAGTAAGTCCCATTATATTTATTGAATCAATTTGCAATATGCGGTGGAGACAAGAGCCGACACGATCAGAACCAAAAACATCCTACGAACATCGGAAATGAAGGTTTTAAGGGCTATCACAGGGAAGACGCTTAGGGACAGAATTCACAATGGTGACATTAGGCGGATCTGTGACCATATTGTTAATAATATGATTGTGTTATATTGCAGGGGAGAGCTGTGGATATTTGGCGGAGAGTTCACCAGTCCTTCGGAGATGCAGTTCTACCATTACAAGGACCTATGGCTCTTCAGCTTAGCTGACAGAAAGTGGGAGAAGGTATTTCCTTTAATTATTATTGACAGACCATCTTAGTGTGGAATGTAAGATAAAGAAAGATGTATATAGATCAGTATTGTCACCACCGTGTACAAGTGCAGTCGTGTAGTGTGTATTGAAGCGAAACAAGTCTAGCTAACACTTTAACGACCAAAAATAAATGGAATCGACGGTGATTGAAATTCTCAAAAATATTAAAAATGAAACGGAAAAAATATGGAACAATAACACTAAAACAAAAAGTATTAAACTATCCATAGACGCCAAACTGACTGAACTGGAACTACTTTGGATGCAGGAAAAAACAAAGAAGATGGAAAAAATTGTTACATTTATGGAGCAACAAACAAATATAACCAAAAAAGTAGAACAACATTTGGAATCATTAAAGAATAACTCAACACAGGGAATCAAAAATACTAATGACTACGCAGATACTTTAAAGTACACCAAAAGAGAACCACCACAACAATATGCAATTATAATCAAAGCAAAACATGATAACATTTCACAGGAAGATATACAGAAGAAATTGCAGAAACAGATTAAAATAGGTAAAGAAGGAATTGGAGTAATTAACCTCAAAAAAATTACCAAAAACAGATTGATTATAAATTGTAACCAAAAATCAGAAGCAACTAAACTTGCAAATATAATAAACACCAAAAAAATAGAAATTAAAGCAGAAGAAATTAAAAAAAAGAAACCATGTATGATATTGAAAGGAATATCAGAAAATTACGAGACAGATGACCTAATACACGACATATTTGCCCAAAATATAGAACTAGCGCCACTGCTCAAAAAGAACGAAAATCAAATGCAAATCAAGAAAATTATTAAAAATAAGAACAATAGTAGCAAAAATATTATTTTGGAAACAAGCAGAGAAATAAGAAGAGCTATGATCGAGAATGATAAAATATTCATCGGATATCAAAGAATCAAAGTAGAAGATTGTAACCCCTTAGTACAGTGCTACCACTGTCTCAATTTTGGGCACTCAGCAAAATGGTGTTTAAAAATCAGTACGCCACCAATATGTGCGCATTGTAGTGAACAGCATAAAACAGAAAACTGTGTGTCGAAAGAAAAAAAATGCTATAATTGTATCTTAGCAAACAAAAATAGCGAAACTAATGTAACCTCTACAGAACATTCAGCAACTGATAAAATATGTCCGCAAAAAATTAAAAAAACATTGATTGCACAGAAAAGGATTGACTATTAAAATAAAAATGGATGATTCACTTCAAGATATAATCGACGAAAATTCTAATATATCAGAATTTATATGCGAAACATCCAAAGAATGTGAGATTATCCTCTCTGATCTTAATCACGCATTTTCTATTATAAATCTTAATATAAGAAGCATCCAGAAAAATTTTGACGAATTTTTAGTGTATCTAAATTCAATAAAATATGAACCGGACTGTATAGTGTTAACAGAAGCGCATCTTACTGACTATTCAAATTTTCATATTCCGAACTATACGTGTTTTAAAACAACAAAATACATTAACAAAAGTAGTGGTATTGTTGCATTTATTAAATCAATACATACTAATGTCATAGCATCGGAAATACAACTATCATTAGCCAACTGCCTAGAAATAATAATTACTACTAACAATATTAAATACCACATAATATGCTTTTTATCGAACACATCTTTCAAATGTGTACACTTTTATTAATGAAATTAAGAATAATATTCTTCTCCAAACAAAGAACAAAAAATGTATAATTCTAGGTGATATTAACATAAATATACTAAAACACATAAACAAATCCGAAAAGGATGAATATCTTAATACTATGACATTCTACAATTTCAAGTCATGCATCAATTCACCAACGAGAGAAATGGTGGGGCAAAATCCATCGTGCTTAGATCATATATGGACAAATAAAAGAGACATTGAAAACATAAAAACTATTGTATGGAAAAATAATATAACAGACCACCATCTCTGCATATACTTGTATAGTCAAAGGAATGATAAATCTAATAGTGAAAGTGTTATGAATGTTAGAACGGCTAAAGTGAATTATGAGAAGTTGAAAATGTCTCTGAAAGATGAAACATGGTCATCAGTGTTTCAAGTTCATGACGTGAATAGTTGTGCACAAAATTTTGAAGAGACACTCCTAAGCCATTTAAAAAAGTCAACAGAAGTAATTCATAAATATAATATTAAATCAAAACACAAAAAAATTAAACCATGGATTACTTATGGACTAATAGTAAGTATACGAAAGAGAGAAAAAACTTTTAAACTTACCAAAAAATACCCGGACAATGAAAATATAAAGAGATATTATAAAAGATACAGAAATCTACTTACTCATTTAATAAAGAAAACCAAAGACAAATATTATGAATTAAAACTCTTAAAAAACTGCCACGACAGTAAAAAGACATGGAATATAATAAATGAAATAACTCATAAAACCAAAAAGAAAATAGACATTAAACAAATAAATGATGGAAATAATATCATACAGGTAAATGAAAATCCAAAGCAATGCGCAAAAATATTCAATGAATATTTTGTATCCGTTGGAGAAAACTTGGCCAAAAATATAAATAAAAACTACACAAACGACCAAATTAACAATGATCTAAACAACCCTAACAATTTCTCTGAATTTAAAGAAACTAATGAGAATGAAGTATTAGAAATAATTAAAAGTCTTAAAGGTGGATCAGCGCCTGGACATGACGGAATAACTGCAGAACTATTAAAGAACGTGAGCCAACACATTTGTAAACCATTAACATTTATCATTAATTTAAGTCTTGCACTAGGAACATTTCCGACAGTATATAAAAAAGGTATAATCACACCAATTTACAAAAGCGGAAGTCAAGATATTGTTAGCAACTATAGGCCAATTACCCTTGTATCGAATATAGCAAAAATTTTTGAAAAAATTGTGAAAAAACAATTATTAAAATTTCTAAATGAAAAAAATATCATAAACAATCAACAATACGGATTCCGGGAAAATATGGGAACACAGGACGCCATTGCTGAATTAACATCCGAAATAATCGACGCTCTAGACAATAGAAAAAAATGTATAGGTATTTTTGTAGACCTAAGAAAAGCATTTGACAGTGTATCTCATACTAAATTAATTAATAAAATAAATGACATTGGATTGCAAAAGACAGTTAAAACTTGGTTATATAGCTATCTCAATAACAGAGAACAATACACTAAAGTAAACAATCATATAAGTGAACCCCTAACAAGTAATTTCGGAATCCCACAAGGTACAGTTATAGGCCCAATACTATTTATAATCTACGTAAATGAAATATTTAATATTGATCTGAACGGAAAAATAATTTCATATGCCGACGACACTGTACTCATTTTTAAAGAAAATTCGTGGAAATATGTAACATACTTAGCCAATAAAGGTATTAATAAACTCAAAATATGGTTCGATGATAATTTACTTTCATTAAACTCAGAAAAAACAGTTTTCATTCCCTTTTGTCTGAACGTCAATGAAATAACGAATAATATCAACATAAATATAATACAAGAAAACGAAACTCAAAATAAAATAGCTAAAAAGGACGAAGTAAAATACCTTGGAATAACCATTGATAAAAATTTAAAATGGAAACACTTCATAGAGTTAACAAAAAATAGAATGAGAAAGTTAATTTACATATTTCTACAACTGCGTAATATACTGACAATCCAAAATTTAAAAATATTATACTTTGCCTTTGTACAATCTATTCTACAATATGGAATCCTTGGATGGGGTGGAACGTATAAAACTAATTTAAAACCGATTGAAATCACTCAGAAACTGATCATAAAAATAATCTTAAAGAAACCAATAGACTTTCCCTCCAATGAAGTATTCAAACAATTTCGTGTACTAAAGCTAAACAATTTATATAAAAAATATACTCTTTTAACAACATTTAAAAAATATTATAGTGAAATACATGAAAACAACAATAGAACCAGATCGAAAAATAATATTGCTATCCCTCGCGTCAATACATCTGCAGCCCAGCACCACTTTACATACCTGGGAATAAAACATTTTAATGACCTTCCAGATGAATTGAGGAAAATGAAGGAATATATACAATTTAAAAATTCTATTATAAAACATATTAACAATTATAATTACATCCAGTGATGGATTTTTGTTTTGTTGTTTTTTTTTTTTATTTTATTTTCATTTTTTATATTTCCAAATTACGCCAAATTGTGAGTGTAAATTTTTTTTTTTTTGGTGTTAAGTTGTGTGTACTTTTTTTTTGATGATATGTTATGTGTATATATAATTTTTTGATGTTGTCTGTTATTATATAAGAAATATTGATTTTGTTTTTGATGAGTAATTTATTTGAATTTGTTCTTGATGTAATTAATGTATTTTTATTGTATTCCAGTTTTTGCGGTTAGTGGTTTTTGTTTCGTGACGGTGGACGGTGAACGGTGAATGCCTGCTAGTGGGGCCCTGTGAACGGCAAATGCAGTTCGCGGTTCTCAGTATGCGCTTGCGTATACTAGAGTATGCTCCATTGGTGAGGGTTCATCCGTAAACTGTTCACCAGTTCGCGTAATATTAATTTAAATATATGCGTGTTATTTTTAGTAATATTATATGTTATTGAAATAAATGAACCGCACAAATGACTGTGCGCCTCCCTCGAACACGAGATTTGATCTCAACTGAGGGATGAATAGATATTAAATAATTTAATTTTAAGATACTGTTTATAATTCTTTTTATCATTAATGTATAATTTTTAAAATAAAAAAAAATAAAAAAAAAAAAATGTAATTAATAGAATGAAAGTTAATATTGAAGAAAATATACAGAGCTAACAGGAACGGAATAAGAAGTCGGGGGGTGTATTTACCTTTCCGTGTTGATTAGGAGGCAAGTACTGCTTCAGTGTTGATTAGGAGGCAAGTACTAGTTTGTTGCGCTAATGCACTTAAAAACTCGTGCTGAATTCAAGGCACGTGTCCTCCAAATGCACACAGTTTAACAACGCAAACTTTTCCTGTTAATACGATATTTGTTTGTGTTTCATACATTTGAAGGTGCATATTTGTGAACATCCCAGTCATAGACGTTAACAAGGGCCTTAAGAAGCATGTCATGTCATACTGTTATGTTATGAGTGTCCCACATTCAATGATATTTATTTTTTAAAATTAATTAGTGTGTTATTTTTAGGTGGATCGTCCTGGAGCGCCGTCTCCCCGTTCCGGACACCGAATGTGCGCAGTGCGACGTATGCTCGTAGTGTTTGGCGGCTTCAACGACAACGGACGAGTGTACAAGTACCAAGGGGACTTGCATCTCTTCTGCACAGACACCAGGACGTGGACCAAAGTGCAACCTTCTGGCACGGGGCCTTGCCCACGTAGCGGATGCTTATTGGCTCCCTGCGGACCAGATACGGTATTATTTTATTCATTTTGTATTGCATCTCAGCCAATTAATTGGTACTATGACAAATATTGATCTAACAGGCACCTACCTTATGGAGACATAATATTTATCGTCTCACAGATCTAGACTGAAAACACAATTAAAGACCATTACCCGAATGCAGAGTCCAACCTAAATACTAAATTCTTAATACTAACCATGTTTTCGTTGCACAATCGCTCACTAAAGTTAGGAGATCACGAGGCTTCCTAACTGGAGGAAGCTATGAAGTTTTTGAATGAGATTCGTACATACATACATATTATCACGCCATGTCCCTTACGGGGTAGGCAGAGAGAACCGAACGCCATATCTTTCTATCCTGGCACACATTCTTCGCCTTGTCAACATTCATGCATCGTCTCATACATGTTCGTCTATTGTACACGCTTTTAACATTTCCGTCTTTCAGATGGTCGTGCGATCCCTTTCTTGGGCGGCCCCGGCCTCTCAATCCAATCCTATCCGCATTGTATATTTTCTTCGTCAGTCGTTCCTCATTCATTCTACCCATGTGGCCAAACCATCTCAGTGTGTTCACTTTCATTCTATTAATGATATCTTTCTTCATCTTACATTCTTTCCTTATGTTCTCATTTCTTACCCTGTCATACATCATTCTATTGCAGATTCTTCTTAGCGATCTCATTTCAACAGCATTTATTCTGCTTTCGTGCGGCTTCTGCCATGTCCAGGTTTCACTTGCATACGTCAACGTTGTCACTAAGATAGCGTTATGAATGGCAACTTTGGCAGCCTTTGATATGTTGCGATCATTCATAACTGGTCTCAGTGCTCCATTCACTCTGTTTCCTGCCATAACTCTTCTTTCGATATCCTTATCAGGTCGTCCATTCCGTTGAAACATGCTTCCCAGATATACATACTCGTCGACTTGCTCGAGCCATTCATATTCTCTACTCTTATTTTACACGCTGTTCTGTTTTCACTCTTTTCACAAACTGTCAAATTTAGTAAGGTTGATCGCGAGGAATCTTATGAGTGGTTTAATATTAAAATACGAGATGTTTTCCATGGATGATGATTTTAGCAACATCGTCAAATATGTATGTGGTGATTTTGTCAAATCAAATCCCACACAGAGTATTCAGCGATCTATACGAGATGTCGAAAATTCCCTGGAATTTCAAAAAAAAACCCGCGACATCGAGTTGTCAGTGTGATCTTGGTTACATGTGTTTGTGTGTTGTTATGACAAAACATTTTAAACGTCAGTATAAACCCATAGAAAGCTATCTATCTCTTTTCTTCATACACAATAATGTAAAATTCTACGCCATCTACCTTAAATCTTACAAATCTTACCAGAGCCGAAATGATACAACATAATCATTTTTTCAGCGCCCTTGAGGTGAGATATTCACAAAAACGGCGCTATATAAATTATCCAAATTTATTATTATTATTATTAAGTTTGGCGTAGTATTTAGTTAGTGATGTCTCTGCAACGTAATTGCTAACTAAGGAATACTAAATACTCCAGTGAGGTTTTTTTTCTTTTTGCGGGTGGCAGTTCTTAAGGAGACCACAATTTTTGTGATACCACAAATGGGGCTGTCTTCCCCCTCACTCTTCCCCCTGAAACAGCCTGAGTGGCTAATGAATAATGTCATAATGTCTCCGATATCAGCCGACGCTATGTCAATTAAATAATCATAGAAGAAATTTCCCATGGACCTTCTCCTAATTCTAGAAAGAGTATGTCAGTGACAGAGGAAGTGGACCACAGTCTCCTCCTCGTCTTGGCATGCTCTGCAGTAATGGTATGCCTCCAGCCCTAGCCTTCTGGCATGCTTTCCTATGAGCCAGTGTCCCGTTAATACTGATATGACTCTGGCGAGTGAGTCTCTTCTGAACGAGAGTATTTCTCTGGTTCTTTTGAGATGTGCTTTCCTCAGACCACCTCTGGTTAGCACAAGCAGTCGTTTTCTCACTGACCCATTATTTACATGTTGCCATGGGGACTCCAAGTCGGTGTTTGATATTAGGTATCTAGAGATAACAAGGTACCTGCTGTGAGGTTAGGAGTTAGTATTTAGCTACCCAGGACTGTGCATTCGGGTCTATGTATGTGACATTTCATTCAGGAGTTGGATACCTAACCAACTGAGCCACGAAGTCCGATAATGTATGTTACAGTAACGGTGTGTTTGTTTCTTCTCCTTTTCTTAGACTCTAAAGTCTGTTGTATCAGGAGGGGGAGTCTCTTGTGATGCTGAACTCCTGAACTTTCTCCCCATCGCTTTGGAGGTCTATCTGGTTGATGTCCATTTGATATCCCATGCAGAGCCATGTATGGAATCTTTTCAATATTATTTTAACCCAATTAAGACAAGTAGGAAAAAGTACTTGCATTGCCTAAGGACAGACAGTTTTTTCACCATGTACACAGTAATTGAATATAGTATCGGTTAAAGATGTAGATATATCATAAAAAGATGAAAGACAAACAAAAGATCACGTCATATACTCAAAGAAATTGAACACTTCATAATATAAACATACAATAATGAAGAATAATGTTGTTGTGATTATCTCCATACAAAAAGTACATGGCAGCATCAATATATCACGTGATCCTTCCGGCATTTGATGTAGATAAGGAATATGCGCCGATTGTATATTGGTAAGGATCAAATTCAAAGTAGAATGTTCTGCGCAGTAAAACAAAATGAATCGGTGTAGTATTCCTCTTTCCTACGCGCATGCATATTAGATCCTTACAAAGGGCGGGAGAGTTTTAAATTTGGCCGCTAATTTTCAATAAATTAAAATGGTTAAAGTTCTTAACTTTTTAAATAATTTAACAATTGTTTTGCTGATTGACCGATAGATGTCTTGAAGAAAGTTCAAAATTATTTATAGCATGAGGGCATGTATAGATGACATTCGGCGTATATGCAAATGGCCGGTGGGCATCTATGCATGACGCTCATCTTAAAAAGGTTAATAAACTAATGTTTTCTTTCAGCTCATAGTGTATGGTGGTTACAGTAGAGTCAGAGAGGCAAAGAACGACAAGGGGGTAACTCACGGAGATCTCTATCGTTTGGCTCCGTCGATAAAGGGATCTTCTAGTGGAGGCAGTGGTGAAACTTCAGGCACGCAGCTGCAGTTCAAGTGGGAGTCCCTCAAGGGCGGCCCTAACAGACCCACTCCCCCGAGATCCTCGTTCTCCGTGTGCCTTGGACCGGGGAACAAGGCTTACGTATTTGGCGGAATTCAGGTAAATATATTTACATACATACCATCATGGCATATCCTACAATATGTGGTAAACAGTGACCTTATAAAAGCAAGCACCACGACATGTGTATACCTACACACCAGTATCGTCTCATCTAAAAAGGCACAACATTCAGAATGTGTGGTGAACTTCAAGTACTTCATTACAGAACTATGTGAGATGTTATTGTTGCCTGTTGTATTTTTGGAATACCCGCTTCTTTGGAGCATTCACTCGACGTTCAATCTGAAGGCGACAGAGTGTCTTTAGAGCGTCTGTTTCCGGTCATTATGAACAGCTTATAGCGTCGCTTAGTGCACTCCTGAAACTACTGGTTATTTGGATAAAACAATAAATGGCAATCTTTACGTTATGGTTAGAATATAGATTGTGCCGACCGTCGTGACACAGTTGGTAAGCCATTAGGCTACTGTGCGGGCCTCCTGGGTTCGGTCACCAGCAGAGGAGAAATTAATTTCTCACGCAAAATATTCCTTCTCTGGGCTGGAAACACTGGTTAGTTGGAAGAAATTGCCATATAACAATAAACTTGTCACTTTAGCAGGGTACAAAGAAGTGTATAATATTATTATAAATCAGTTTTTGTTTGATTGTATCAGGATACAGAGGACACTGAAGAGATTCTCATCGGTGAGATGTTTGACAGTCTTCATTGCTTGGAGTTGGAGAGCGGCACTTGGAGGAATGTTACCATGAGGCCGCAGAAGGCAGTCAGCAATAAGCCAACCACACAGACGGATGAAAAGGAAGAGGATGACGAAATGGAGACGGAAGATAACTCAGTTCCAGGTATGTGCATTTTTAGGTATTCTCTTTTTGACTTTTTAGATGAGATAATAAGGCTTGTGTGTCGTGTGCACACATGTGTTGTTCTTCTTTTTATAAAGTCATCACACACACAGCTGTCACTGTGGGACACATCACATTGTGGGACACACCATGATGGTAGGAATGAATTTTAATATAAAATAATATTATGTATCTTTGGAAAAAAGTATTTATTATTTAATTCTATTGAGATCTAACTGAAGATAATTTCAGTTGCAGTGTGTTCAGACGGTGTCTTCACAATGACTCTGGGTCCTGCAACCAACAAGTCCTCGCAAGCTGCCGTGTCTACCACATCCGAAGTAACTGACTCCAGCTGCAGTGGCCCAACGCCCAGGATGAATGCCATGATGGCTGTACAGAAGTCCACGCTGTTTGTCTATGGGGGATTGATTGAGAAAGGCGATAAACAATTTACACTCAGCGACATGTACAGTTTGGGTAAGATAATTTATAATAAACATACATAGCTATGGCATCCCCATGGCTTTGGTTTCCTTTTGTACATAGCTATGGCCTCCCCATGGCAATGGCTTCCTTTTGTACATAGTTATGGCTTCCCCATGGCAATGGCTTTCTTTTGTATATAGCTATGGCCTCCCCATGGCAATGGCTTCCTTTTGTACATAGCTATGGCTTCCTTTTATACATAGCTATGGCCTCCCCATGGCAATGGCTTCCTTTTGTACGGCCCGGGATTCTCGAATGCTTCCGAAGATTTGCGAATCACAGCGCACCGCTGTTGATTCAAGCCAATGTACCTACAGATTATTCGTGTGTTGACCGTTGAATAGATTAGAGTCGCGTTTAATTTTTATCCATTAGTTCCGACCCACGACATCACAAATTTGTCAAGTTATTTTTTATATTGTACTAGTGAACACCCGGCAAACTTCGTATTGCCTGTATAATTAAAAATTGTCCTCCATAACCACCCGTCGCTTCAGACTCTTCAATACCTCCCATCCCTTCAGTACTTCCCGTCCCTTCAGTACCTTCCGTCCCTTCAGTACCTCCCTCAGTTACTCCCGTTCCTTCAGTTACTCCCGTTCCTTCAGTTACTCCCGTCCCTTCAGTTACTCCCGTCCCTTCAGTTACTCCCGTCCCTTCAGTTACTCCCGTCCCTTCAGTTACTCCCGTCCCTTCAGTTACCCCCGTCCCTTCAGTTACTCCCGTCCCTTCAGTTACTCCCGTCCCTTCAGTTACTCCCGTCCCTTCAGTTACTCCCGTCCCTTCAGTTACTCCCGTCCCTTCAGTTACTCCCGTCCCTTCAGTTACTCCCGTCCCTTCAGTTACTCCCGTCCCTTCAGTTACTCCCGTCCCTTCAGTTACTCCCGTCCTTTCAGTTACTCCCGTCCCTTCAGTTACTCCCGTCCCTTCAGTTACTCCCGTCCCTTCAGTTACTCCCGTCCCTTCAGTTACTCCCGTCCCTTCAGTTACTCCCGTCCCTTCAGTTACTCCCGTCCCTTCAGTTACTCCCGTCCCTTCAGTTACTCCCGTCCCTTCAGTTACTCCCGTCCCTTCAGTTACTCCCGTCCCTTCAGTTACTCCCGTCCCTTCAGTTACTCCCGTCCCTTCAGTTACTCCCGTCCCTTCAGTTACTCCCGTCCCTTCAGTTACTCCCGTCCCTTCAGCTACTCCCGTCCCTTCAGTTACTCCCGTCCCTTCAGTTACTCCCGTCCCTTCATTACCTCCCGTCCCTTCAGTAGGTCCCGGTCATACGCTCGACAATTCATCAAAGTTTCATTGAAATTGATTGAACGGTTCCAAGGATAGTCCACCTTCATCGGTAAAATGACCTGATACCCGATGAAGAAGAAGAAGAAGAATTTTTTTTTAATCCAGAAACCATCCCGGGCATACACTCGACAATTCATCAAAGTTTCATTGAAATTGAATGAACGGTTCCCAGGATAGTCCACCTTCATAGGTAAAATGACCTGATACCCGATGAAGAAGAAGAAGAAGAAAAATTTTTTAATCCAGAAACTATCCCGGTCATACGCTCGACAATTCACCAAAGTTTCATTGCAATCGGATGAACGGTTCTCAGGTTAGTCCACCTTCATATGTAAAATGACCTGATACCCGATGAAGAAGAAGAAGAAGAAAATATTTTAAATTCAGAAATCATCCCGGGCATACGATCGACAATTCAACAAAGTTTAATTGCAATCGGATGAACGGTTTCCAGGATAGTCCACCTTCATAGGTAAAATGACCTAAAACTTGATGAAGAAGAAGAAGAAGTTAAAATTTTTTGATCCAGAAACCATCCCTGGTATACTCTCGACAGTTCACCAAAGTTTCATCGCAATCGGATGAGCGGTTTAGGAGCGCATTCAACACATACATAGATACATACAAACATTCAAATTTATAATATAGATTTTCAATTGTTACGAATAAACCAGTGTTGATCATGTAAATAGTTCTTTGATTGAAACCCTTCATCACAACAAAATTATATATTATCAATTATTTAATTAACTGACATAAGCAATATCATACTTGGAGGTATATGTTTGAATAAAATAGAATCCCTTTGAACAATCACCTTTGCAATTTAATTCCTTCAGATATAAAACTGATAAATTAAATATATACCCCCAAATTGGTGACCCTGACGACATGAAATCATCAAAAACAATTTTTTTTTTCAGTCAGTGATAATTCTTTACCACGTCGTACGAATTCGATGATTCCTTTTTCATTAGAAAGGGATTACTTTCATCTAAACTAAACCAAGTGATTTGATGATGGGAATCATGAAGGTCGTCAATTTGCGAAGGATTTTTATATAATTATATGAAAGTTAATATTACTACATACATACATACCATCACACTGTCTCTTATGGGGTAGGCAGAGAGAACCGAGCACCAGATTTTATCATCTTGACATACATTCATTTTGAAGTCTGTTTTTTTATATGAAAGATTATTATTAATTTAAATTTCAGATTTACATAAACTGGACGGTTGGAAGACGATTGTGCCCCAAACTGGACTCCCTGAATGGTTGGGCAGCGACTCGGAGACAGAAGACGGAGACGATGAAGCTGATTCGGAAGATGATGAAAACGATGATTCTCAGGGATCCGATTCTGATTAAGTTGTGTCGGTGTTTTGTATTATAATAAATATATATTTTTAATTTACATCCAATGTGTGGCGTATTGTGAAACACGTGAAATATTTGTAATTTCATGTCGTTCACACTTAATGCCATCTTTTTTTTTTACCCTGTATTTCCTAAGGTGTTCCTCAAGGGAATGTGTTGGGCCCTCTGTTATACTTTCTATACATAGATGATCTTTGAATTTTAAGTTAATAGTGAGGTTGTCTGGCTTAATTCCACGGCAAATTTTAAATCATAGCTCAATCCCATGACATATTTTAAATCATAGCTCAATTCCATGACATATTTTAAATCATAGCTCAATTCCATGACATATTTTAAATCATAGCTCAATTACATGACATATTTTAAATCATAGCTCAATTACATGACATATTTTAAATCATTGCTCAATTACATGACATATTTTAAATCATAGCTCAATTACATGACATATTTTAAATCATAGCTCAATTCCATGACATATTTTAACTCATGGCTCAAATACATGCGATATTTTAAGTCAGTAAATTTTTGACAAAATTTATTAAAATTCTGGGGGTCAAGTCTGGTCCATCCAGTGAAATCAAAATCCTCGTGATTACCCATATCATGGATACTTATAATTATCACATATTATGGAACTTCATATTTTGATATTTATATCCATGATATGGGTAATCGTGAGGGTTTAGATTTCGCTGGTTGGACCAGACTTGCCCCCCCCTAGAATTTTCATAAATTTGTCAAAAATTAAAATATTGCATGTATCGTGAGGGTTTTGATTTCACCGGTTGGACCAGACTTGCCCCCTGTTGAAATTCTCAGATAATATTAGATGTGTCAAACAAGAGATCACAGTTTAGTATAAAATTGAGTATAACAAGTTTATTAAGGCCCTTATACATACTTCAGGCATACAGATGTACATAAATATGCACACTAAATTACCTTCTAATGTATGAAACACGAAAAAATATTGAATATCGTCAAATCTGTGATATACAATATTACAGATTTAGAGGATTTTTAAATAGCTTCTTCTTCTTCTTCTTCTGCTTGTTCTAGTACTGGGTACTGTTTATTCTCAGATTCACTCCTGGGATGTGGATGCCCAGCTGTCCTTCCATCTCTTTGGCGGTCGTCCAGGGGGTCTGCTGGTTGACGGTATCTCGTCTGCCGCTATTTTCACCACTCTCACTGAATCCGCTCTTTCGACGTGATCTCTCCAGTAACGTCTTCTGTTTCTACCCCATCGCACGACATCCTCGGCATCGCAGATCCTCCGAATTTCGGAGTTTCGTACTCTGTCTCGGATGGTTAAACCCGCGATGGGGCGGAGAGTTTTCATTTCGGTGGTTCGCAAAAGACTCTTTGTTCTCATGGTGTCGGCTCTGGTTTCGATGCCGCATGTCATTGGCCTTACGCAGGTCTTATATATCTTCATTTTGCTTTCTTTCAACATGTGTTGGCTGCTACAACGGCAGCCTTATTCGTTTGTTCCCTAACACTGCTGCTTGATATTTTAGCGCCCAGGTACTTGAATTTTAAATAGCAAGAATAGTAATTAAAATAGTAAAAAACTCAGTTGATAGATTTTCATATTCTCTTACGATTGAAGTAAAAATCTACTTCGTAGGCCTTGTAGTTTTTTAGTTACTTACAGTAAAATAATAAAAAAGGGTTTTTTATAGCTTATTTTGCAAATTCAAATTTCATAACACCCACGAAATAGAATGAAGATGTTTAATAAACTGTTATTTGTTTATTTAAAATACGTATCTTTTGAGGGTACTGGGGAAAAGATTTTCAAAATATACTATAGCCTACTATAGCCTCTTAAGTGTTCTATTCTGTATATCAGGGGTGGCCGTCTTGATTAGATCCAAGATCTATTGATTACTGAGGAAACCCTGTGAGATCTACCAATTACATACAATAACATCTACCAATAGCATCTCAATAGAGAATAAAAATTACATACTTCTTGAAATTTAAAATGAAACAGCATAGTTCAGTACACAATTAAGTAGTATTTTTTAATTTATTAAGAGGGAAAACATAAAACTGAAAATTATTCTTAGTAACTACTTATGTACATATATTAGTGTGAGTACTGCGTCTGAGCATCTCCCGCTAGATTAGCAAAATCAGGTTTGTAGTTGGATATTGCCAACCTTAAAGAATACAGTGTATGAGCATCTGTCAAGCGAGAACTGTTTATTTTTTGTTTGTTTTAAGTAGGAAAATGCTGACTCACAGAAATATGTTGAACCAAAACACGAATGCAATTGTTCAACACATTTCTTCAAACATGGATATTTCTCGTTGGAAACCAATGCCCAGAAATCTAGATCCATAAAGTAACGTGAACGTAACGTGATGCGTGCAGCAGTTGGTGATTACGTTACGCAGTCTGTTTTACGTATTTATGTATGTTTATATTTTTTGCCTTACCACGATCGCCTGAACTAATAGTCGTGATCGACCGGTTGGCCACCCCTGCTGTATATAAATTTGTTTATTATTTCTCCTCTGAAATAAGGTTTATAAAAAATGAGACGACAAAATGATTCAGACATACAAATGTGAAAATTCATTTATTAAAAAAATAAACGTCTATCAAACAAGATATATTTATATAATGTATATAAAAATATAATAATGTAAAAAAAATACATTTATTTCACAAACAGTATATAATCTCAATAATGTATTGATTTATTATTTTTCACTTATAATGTAATGGAAATACAGTCAAACCTCAAAATTACTTTTTTAAAATGTAATTTTTCCATTACTTGTTTTTAAAAATTCACAAATTTGTATATTTTGCCGTTATTAAAAATATCATAATGACTGTGTGACTCAGTTAAATGATTTTTATATACAAACAAATTTTGTATCTTTTTCTTCCTAGTCAAGTTTTGTTTTGTTTTAAATATTAATTTAAGCCAGTAACAAGTTGCCACATTCTGGAGGCTTACGATATTGACAGTCTCACAGATCCAGACCAATGACACTATTAATAACTGTGACTATACCCTTGGATCAGCAGTCATATACCCAACCAACCGAGCCACGAAGAGCGAAATGTTTTAAAAACGCAAATTTGATGTTTAACTGTATGCAAATTCACAATTATTAAAAAAAAACCAACAATAGTTGTTTGAAACAAAAGTATGTTTTTTTTATATATTTGTCGGCATTTTTTTTTAGATACAATTATTTTTTATTTCGATAGGATTCTTCACATTATATATTTCGTTCAATAACCAAACAGTCTACACTCAAAAATAAATAAAGGATATTAAAACTAATCTCTTATATTTATTGATGAACGATGATGACAGTATAATTAAATTATGAAATATGTGCAAAATGAAAGAAACGGAGATGTTTATAACCTTGTGGAGAGCTGGTCATATTGAAATAACTTCAAAGTATATTTAAAATCAATGAGTATGACAGTTGGTGGTTAGTGTTCTGTGTATAATCAAATTACACTCATCTAATATTAAAAATGTTGCTGTGTTTCATATATAATTAATCTGTCACAGTTGCCGTATTAAAAAAAAATAATCGAGCTTTAAAAAAATTGACATACAGGTAGTCTAGCTATTGAATATAGTTAATTGTATAAAAAACTGATTGAGTATAAAAAAAATAACATCTTAAAATCGAATATTTTAAAATAAATGTTCATGAATGAGTATGTATAATTTTATTTTGTATAGGTTCTTGGTCAACTAACAGGTACTATGTCAAATTTTAATTTAACACGCACCCAAAAACAAGCTGCCACATTCTGGAGATTTATGATTTTAATCGTTTCACAGATCCAGACTGTAAATACAATTAAAACCTGTGTCTCTACCGAGTATTGAACCCGGGACCTTTGTCTCAGGAATCGGATACCTAACATAATAATCATAAAATTTCATTCAATATGGACACAAATGAATTGTTTTTAAACAGCTATATTAGAATTCATTCAAGTCGGTTTTATCTCGTGAATTTTAAATATAGAACGAAACTTTCATAAAAAATTAAGATAGTCATTTGTTTTCTACATATATTTTTTTAATTTACTCGTGATTTGCCAACCAGCAGTCTATAGGGTCTATCACAAAATATCATTGGACTAACGATACTATACAAAATACATAAACATTAATACTTTATTTTATTTATTTAAAAAATGACACGACGGGGTCACCGTTGTGACGACGGCAAAAGAATCAAATTGTCGCCGTTTGAAATATACAAAAGTATATTTGCAACCAATTAACTACCTACATTTTCCAAAAGAGAAAATTTAATTGCGTTTATTTTAGTTTTAAATGACAAAGAAAAGAATTATAAAAATATTTTTAGGAGAATTTCTTTCCTATCAAATGTTGAATATTATAAAATTATTTAAAAAAATAAGTAACAACACAAATTTTTAACTTTTAAATATTTGTGTTGTTACTTATTTTTTAAAGTAATTTTATTATATTGATAATGGAATTCCATCGCGTCCATAAAATTATTTGAATAATACTTTGTCTTGGTTATTTCTCTGTTGTCGATCGTTTGACTTTTGACTCGCATCGGCACAGTCTCGCATCAGCACAATCGGTTTACTTGGAGAGATTGTGTTCGAGCTGAGACGCGATGGCCTCGAGGAAGTCCTGGGTGTTGAGGTACATGCCTTCCTTGAGGTTGGGGAGGCCGTGGATGGCGGCGGCGAGATCCTTGGTCATTTTGCCACCGTCGATGCAGTCCACACACGCCTAAAACAAAATCATTTCAGTTGAAGAGGTTTTCGTTGAAAAAGAACAAGGTCAATAATTGTTCATTTACATATTAAAGTGAAATGTGAGTATGAGGGACAATCAACTGATGGAAAATTACATAAGTGGAATGAGAAGGGAGATAAAAAATTATTTTATTATATTTATCGTAAAGCAACTTGAGCCTGTCGCATGGCTCAAGAAGTTTGACGGCATCTATACTAGAATGAAAATAGATGGATACAGATCAGGAGTATAGAGCATAATATCGTCCCTCCTATGGCAAACTAGCGAATCTGCAAAACAGAAATTTTACAGGAGAGCAAAAACAAACTTTGACACTCTATGTAAAATCCATTTTATAACGCAGTTAACTTTTTTTCTAATCTTAATGGAAGATGTTACAGATTCAATAATTTGCCAGAGTGTAGCTATTGTGAAAATGAAACCAAAATGCATTTTCGTCAAAAATGTTAGTTTCGCTAGTTTGCCATAGGAGAGACGATATGATGTACAGGTGGGCCTACGCAATATGCCAATTTAGCGATAGAGAGAATAAGCAAAGATAACTAAATGTATGGAAATGACAGTTGTCACGTGACAGGGCTACGCAACATGCCATTGATAAACGATACGTTATCTTATACTCGCTGCGATTCTTTTCGACGCCTAGCGACGGCCATACAAACTGATTATCGTCGGTAGGCAACGTGCCATATTTCTGACGTTTGGAATGGAAAAATAACGTTTTTTTGTATAATAATGAAACGTCATTAGCGACTAAAATTTGATTTGGAACGTGGTATTTTGATAGATATTTCTTTTTATATTTCATTTATTATCATTATTTTGTAGTTGAAACTGGTAAATATATACTTGAAATACATTTTAGATTTAATACATTATGTGAACATGTAACTAGTACATATAAATCAATGCATGTAACTATTAAAATATACCTACGCAAATATATTTTTTTGCATATTAAAAAATAAGCATTAAAAGCGTGAAAAAATTACCACGCAAATTGATATTTTGTATTTAATATAATATTTCGGTTTTATATCGTAGAAATAGTAAACATATACTTAAAATACCAAAAAAATTAATTCAAAACATATTGCGTAGGATAACAAATCAAGATACTCACATTTAATTAAAGAATAACCGAACGCGCGCCAAAGAGAATATAACCTACGGATAACGTGCGCCACATAGGCGATATAATGTTTAATTATAGTCGATGGTTTTAACTTTTGGACGCCAACGACGCTGTAGCGTAGCTTATTCTTGTAATGTGTCACTTGCCTACGAAATTTATTTCGCTGATCCAATTTAAGAACACTCTTTTCTTGAACGAATATAAGATAACATGGCATATTGCATAGTAGGCCCCCAGATCAGAAGTATAGAGTAAAATATGATGTACATATCAGGAGTATAGAGTAAAATATGATGTACATATCAGGAGTATAGAGTAAAATATGATGTACATATCAGGAGTATAGAGTAAAATATGATGTACATATCAGGAGTATAGAGTAAAATATGATGTACATATCAGGAGTATAGAGCATAATATGATGTACATATCAGGAGTATAGAGCATAATATGATGTACATATCAGGAGTATAGAGCATAATATGATGTACATATCAGGAGTATAGAGTAAAATATGATGTACATATCAGGAGTATAGAGTAAAATATGATGTACATATCAGGAGTATAGAGTAAAATATGATGTACATATCAGGAGTATAGAGTAAAATATGATGTACATATCAGGAGTATAGAGTAAAATATGATGTACATATCAGGAGTATAGAGTAAAATATGATGTACATATCAGGAGTATAGAGTAAAATATGATGTACATATCAGGAGTATAGAGTAAAATATGATGTACATATCAGGAGTATAGAGTAAAATATGATGTACATATCAGGAGTATAGAGTAAAATATGATGTACATATCAGGAGTATAGAGTAAAATATGATGTACATATCAGGAGTATAGAGTAAAATATGATGTACATATCAGGAGTATAGAGTAAAATATGATGTACATATCAGGAGTATAGAGTAAAATATGATGTACATATCAGGAGTATAGAGTAAAATATGATGTACATATCAGGAGTATAGAGTAAAATATGATGTACATATCAGGAGTATAGAGTAAAATATGATGTACATATCAGGAGTATAGAGTAAAATATGATGTACATATCAGGAGTATAGAGTAAAATATGATGTACATATCAGGAGTATAGAGTAAAATATGATGTACATATCAGGAGTATAGAGTAAAATATGATGTACATATCAGGAGTATAGAGTAAAATATGATGTACATATCAGGAGTATAGAGTAAAATATGATGTACATATCAGGAGTATAGAGTAAAATATGATGTACATATCAGGAGTATAGAGTAAAATATGATGTACATATCAGGAGTATAGAGCATAATATGATGTACATATCAGGAGTATAGAGCATAATATGATGTACATATCAGGAGTATAGAGCATAATATGATGTACATATCAGGAGTATAGAGCATAATATGATGTACATATCAGGAGTATAGAGCATAATATGATGTACATATCAGGAGTATAGAGCATAATATGATGTACATATCAGGAGTATAGAGCATAATATGATGTACATATCAGGAGTATAGAGCATAATATGATTTGTAGATGGGTTGGTGGCAGAGTGGTTAGCACATTAGATTAGTAATCCATGGGTACAAATCCTGCCTGAATTCATTCACCGATAACACAAGCATTTACATGGCTTGGGGAAGTAAATATTCTTTAGAAATGTGTGGCTTTCTGTTCACCTCATCGGGGAAGCAGTGTGTTGATATATATGCAAATAAAATATCCATACCTTTTCAAGAGCGAGCGAGAACTTCGCAAGGTCTGGTGTGTTGTCCAGCTTAGCTCTGTGGATGAGCCCCCGTGTCCAGGCGTAGACTGAGGCGACGGGATTGGTGGAGGTGGAGCGCCCCTTCTGGTGCTCTCTGTAATGTCTCGTCACAGTTCCGTGGGCCGCCTCTGACTCGATAGTGCGACCGTCGGGGCACATCAGCACGGAGGTCATCATGCCCAGAGAACCGTAACCCTGTGATAAAAAAAAAACAGTTAACAATAAATAATAATGAAAAATAGGGCCGGTATTACAGTCTCAGTTTAAGAGCTAAACTCAAGTTTTACAAAAATATAGCGTATTACAGTGTCCGTTTAGGCCTAATCTTCCCTCAAATACGTCACTAAAACGACAAATATTTAACTCAACGTTTCTGGCGGATTAAGTACTTAACGGTGAGTCAACTGTCATTTGCTAGGCAACGCGTGTAGTTTCAGTGTTTATCACTAGAGGCGTTAGTTTATCGACGGTGGCGCCACACAAGAAAACAAACTGACAGCCATATTGAAACGAACATGGGCATTTAAAGCATTATTTTGGTGAAAAAAATTAAATTTACCATATTGGATAGTAAAACAATAGTATTTCAAGTTGTAGCGTCCCGTGTTGTAGTTCGTATTATTTGAGGTTATTTAAAATTTGACAGATAATAACCACAGAAAAAGTAAAATATGTCTATAATTGAAGATTTAGTAACTGACATTTCATATTGCATTGTAATACGGAAATGGATTCAATCTCCCCTTAACATTAATCTTGAGTGTAACAAACTCAATGAGTTGAGGCCCACTGTAATACCGGGCCATAGTGGACCACTAAGTACTAAAGGCTATCCTCTGCCTTCCCTATTCCACATTGAACCGGCCTGAGTGGCTAATGAATGTCAGAATGTGTCTGATGTCAGCAGATTATGTTGGCAAGGAGTTTCTCCTATTTCTAGAAAGAGCAGGATAGTGACAGAGGAATTGGACCACAGTCTCTTCTTCCCCCTTGTTCTTGGCATACTCTCCAGCCCGAGCCTTCTGACATGCTTCCCTATGAGTCAGCGTATCGCTGGTACCGATATCTGGCTAGTGAGACTCTTCTGAACCAGATTATTTCTTTCTTCTGAGGTATTCTTTGGTTTCAATCTTAGGGATCGATTGGCAACAAAGCATTGTATCTCTTCTTCTACTCCACTCTCTTCATCTCCGTGTAGGAGGTACACTTTATGCTCTAAATACTCCCGACAAGGATACCTCCTGCCGGTTGTTCTCTCAACCATTCCCTCCAAGATCCCGCAACACAAGACCTATCCAATTCGCACGCCTTTTTGAAATTGTGTTTAACACATGCCTGGTTTCTTAGATTCTGCTGAGAAACTCGATAGATTTATTTAACTAAAGGTTTCAAAAACCTCCTCCTTTTTTTCTTTCCATGTAGTCGTAAATCAGATTGTAAAATGTATATTATTGAATTTCGAATCCAATTGTATTTACCTGAGCTATAATGTCGGATTGTACATCACCATCGTAGTTCTTGCACGACCACACAAATCCACCAGAACTCTTCAGGCATTGGGCAACCATGTCATCAATCAACCGATGTTCGTACCAGATCTTGGCTGCGTCAAAGTCCTTCTTGTATGTCCTGTAATAAATATTATGTAAAAACAAAAATCAATGAGTAAAAGGATGAAAACCTGCATAGAAAATAAATTGCCGGCATCCTGGGTTTGATCCCCAGCTGATAATTATTTCAAATTCATTTTACACACAAATATATATTGCTTCTCGGGGCTGGAAAAACTCGTTAGTTGGAAGAAATAGCCATATGGCAATAAACTCAACACTTGCGCAAGGTGCAAGGAAATTTTAATTTTATTAAAATAGCCGAATCACGAACTTCGGCAATCTGCGCAATGTAAAACTGTCACACGCAAACTATGGCTTGTTGAGGTCTACAATAAAGCTTATCAAGAAGATTTTATCCACTTACTCTTCATAAATTTCTTGGAAGATATCCTTGAAACGACCGTCATACTTCTTGAGGATCGTGTTCTTTGTGGAGAGGTATAGAGGCCACTTCTTTTGCAAAGCCACCTGATAAAACAAAAAAAAGGATACATGTAATTTATCTTATATAAAGAACAGTAGAACTCCAATTATCCAGCTATTCGGATTGCTTTGATAAAAAAAAAAAATATTATACCAAAAGTATTTACATAAACAATAAGAAATCATATGTACTTATTGTTTATGTTAATACTGTATAGTTTTCGCCAAATATCATGAACCTGGCATACGGGTGCGCAGAGCGCAAATTGGTGTCTTTTTGCTTCGTTGGTAAACGTGCAAATCGCTCCCCTTATAGGTGAAACGGCTCAAGATATTTGGCGACAACTAAACTTAAGAAAATGATAACAATTTTTGTTGTTAAAATAAATGGGTACAGTACATATTCTGTACAGTTATATCATTTTTTAAAGAAATTACTTCATACATACTTATTTTCCGGATGCTGATGTTCGCAACAACCTTGCTCTGTACAATCGAATGCGATCCCAATTTCAAATTATCGTTTGTTACTTATTTACCCTTGCCTGCGTATATTCAAATTATTTACTATCATAATTAAAACATACCTACCTACAGTGGCAGCTGGTGATGCTAAATCTTAGAGGGGCTAAAAAAAATAATTTTACTTAGAAAGGAAATTAACTTTCAACTGGAATCAGAAAGCAGATATTTGACACAATATTATTTTTGTACATTAACATTATCAGTGTTTTTCATTATTCTCCTGTTTATCGGAAATTATAATGTGTACCTGATAATTTATGCTGTATTTGGTTGTGTTTTTAACAACTCATAAAATTATTTGTGACAGCTAGTAAATTCTGATCATATCAAATTGAAAAATAACTTCTGACAGCATCCGCATACTGCTTCCTGATTTTACACATTTTCATCAATTTCTTTTTTTTTCAATAATAGTAATATATGATTTATAGTTTACACTATGTATCAAAATCAATGTTAGCCATCACGAATTACAACTGCCAACCTAGCGTTCGACCATCGCAATGATTAACAAAATATGAATAGATGAAAATATACTATAATCCTCCACGGGCACTGCCTCGTTTTGGTATACATTCGGTATACATTCAGCATATACGGCAGCGGCTGGCGGTCGCGTTAATTGTATGGGTTCTCCGGGCACAAGTCGACTGTGCCCGAGGAATGAAATATTTCATAGAATCTTACTTTACAAAACACATAGGATTTAAAAATTTCGCTAGATATACTGCATGCGTAAGATGACAAACATTTATTAGAAAAATAATGCGTTCCCAGGAATCAATCATATATATTTTTTGGAATCTTTTGAACGAAGTTTTTGGGAGGGCTGAGCCCGATAGCCCTTTAGGGAAGAGCCACCACTGCCTACCTACCGCATTATTCTCCATTACAGAGGTAGGTTATTAGCAAAATCATTGTGTTTGCAGTAGAGTAAGCCAGTCCCAAATATTAGGAGCTATGAAGAACGTTTGTGAATATTTTTGAAAGTTGCATGAGCGAATTATTGTGTGTGATAAATGAAATATATTTAATAGTAATCAGTGCATATTATTGCAGTGCATATGAGAATATTCTAGAAAGAGGTGTGTGCGAGATTGTATGTTAAAATAAAATATGATAAGATCCTTGAATGTGTGAAATTTTGTATTAACCTAAAAAGAAGATTTTCCCACAAATAATCCAGATACCTAATTGGAGTTTTAGTGTAACTAATACCTATTCTATTGCACACTGGAAAATGCAAAATGTGAACGGGTATTAAATGACAGATAATGAATGTGATATACATACCTGGAAGGAAGCGTGTGCGAAAGATTTGATGGAGTCGTCTGTGTTGTACATTCCCATGGCGACACCACCTCCCTTGAACTTGAACATCTCCTGCTTGTGGACCGTACCATCATCGCCTGTGAACACCAACTCCACCTGAACCAATAATACAAGACAACAATTACTTACTATCTGTATAACATAAAAAGATGTGTGATCATTGAAGGTTTCCATTTTCATCTTGAAAGCATCTTGTAAGTTTTAGAGTAGAAACTAAGTACTGAAACTTATCAAAAAATTATGTGAGTGTGGTCAGGAGGAGGAGACTCTCGATTTTACAATTGCTTCAACCATATATCTTCCAACAATTTATTTATTTTTCAATTGCTTCAACGGTATATCTTCCAACAATTCATTTATTTTACAATTGCTTCAACCATATATCTTCCAACAATTTATTTATTTTTCAATTGCTTCAACCGTATATCTACCAACAATTAATTTATTTTTCAATTGCTTCAACCGTATATCTTCCAACAATTAATTTATTTTTCAATTGCTTCAACCGTATATCTTCCAACAATTAATTGTATTTTAAACTGGTTAAAATAACTTGCATATCTCCAATCAATACGTCATATATAATGTCTATTCAAAATTTTAAATTAACAATCATATTACTTAACTTCTTAAAGTCAAATAACATCCAACTTTAATTAATTTAATTTCAACAAATTAAACCAAATTATGATATTTTCACCAAGGCAAAAAGCACTCTCTCTCTAGGGTGCATTGCCAGTAAACAAAAAGCACTCTCTCTCTAGGGTGCATTGCCAGTAAACAAAACGCACTCTCTCTCTCTAGGGTGCATTGCCAGTAAACAAAAAGCACTCTCTCTCTAGGGTGCATTGCCAGTAAACAAAACGCACTCTCTCTCTCTAGGGTGCATTGCCAGTAAACAAAAAGCACTCTCTCTCTAGGGTGCATTGCCAGTAAACAAAACGCACTCTCTCTCTCTAGGGTGCATTGCCAGTAAACAAAAAGCACTCTCTCTCTAGGGTGCATTGCCAGTAAACAAAAAGCACTCTCTCTCTAGGGTGCATTGCCAGTAAACAAAACGCACTCTCTCTCTAGGGTGCATTGCCAGTAAACAAAAAGCACTCTCTCTCTAGGGTGCATTGCCAGTAAACAAAAAGCACTCTCTCTCTAGGGTGCATTGCCAGTAAACAAAAAGCACTCTCTCTCTAGGGTGCATTGCCAGTAAACAAAAAGCACTCTCTCTCTAAGGTGCATTGCCAGTAAACAAAAAGCACTCTCTCTCTAGGGTGCATTGCCAGTAAACAAAAAGCACTCTCTCTCTAGGGTGCATTGCCAGTAAACAAAAAGCACTCTCTCTCTAGGGTGCATTGCCATTAAACAAAAAAAAAATTATGGTATAAAGTACATTTCATTTAAAAGTGCACTCCGTGGCTATGTTGATATGATTGCATTTGGTGTTGTTGTACATTAAAAACATGATATTCCCAACAATAAGGGATTTTTTTTCTTCTTATAAAATAAGTTTGTTTTGATTAAAAATAGCTATAGGTCAGGCGACATAGTGTCAACATGACATAAATAAACATGGCCGAACAGTACGCATGCGTAATCAGTGCCATAGACAATTTGAGTTCAAATTATTATCTACGGTGCAATAATTTTGTAGATTTTAATTTTAGGAACAACGTTAGTTACAGAATATAAAATTAAATTCAAATGACCGTATTTCAATATTTTAGAACGTCCATATTTTGATTCAAAAAGTTACTTAGTCTAATTCATGGTATACCATTTATTGTACGCACAAAACTATCATGACAAACTCGCATACATACATACCATCAAAACGTGTACCTAAAGGAGTAGGCAGAGAGAACCTGTATCTATCCTTGCAAACATTAATATGTTAAAGGAGTAGGCAGAGAGAACCTGTATCTATCCTTGCAAACATTAATATGTTAAAGGAGTAGACAGAGAGAACCTGTATCTATCCTTGCAAACATTAATATGTTAAAGGAGTAGACAGAGAGAACCTGTATCTATCCTTGCAAACATTAATATGTTAAAGGAGTAGACAGAGAGAACCTGTATCTATCCTTGCAAACATTAATATGTTAAAGGAGTAGACAGAGAGAACCTGTATCTATCCTTGCAATCATTAACATGTTCTTTTACAACCGTTCATCATCATTCGTTCTTTCAATATGCCTAGAACATCTCAGAACCAAATAAAAATGTCCTTTTGAATTACTCTTCTTGATATTTGAATTGAATCGCTGTAAGTAACCAAGACATTATAATATGTACAGATAGATATTAGATACAATTATCATGTCTTATCATATGATCATGAATTGACAGATGTAGAAATATTTAATGCATAATACAATTTGTGTTATGTAAACAAAATAATATGTACAGATAGATATTAGACACAATTATCATGTCTTATCATATGATCATGAATTGACAGATGTAGAAATATTTAATGCATAATACAATTTGTGTTATGTAAACAAAATAATATGTACAGATAGATATTAGACACAATTATCATGTCTTATCATATGATCATGAATTGACAGATGTAGAAATATTTAATGCATAATACAATTTGTGTTATGTAAACAAAATAATATGTACAGATAGATATTAGACACAATTATCATGTCTTATCATATGATCATGAATTGACAGATGTAGAAATATTTAATGCATAATACAATTTGTGTTATGTAAACAAAATAATATGTACAGATAGATATTAGACACAATTATCATGTCTTATCATATGATCATGAATTGACAGATGTAGAAATATTTAATGCATAATACAATCTGTGTTATGTAAACAAAATAATATGTACAGATAGATATTAGACACAATTATCATGTCTTATCATATGATCATGAATTGACAGATGTAGAAATATTTAATGCATAATACAATTTGTGTTATGTAAACAAAATAATATGTACAGATAGATATTAGACACAATTATCATGTCTTATCATATGATCATGAATTGACAGATGTAGAAATATTTAATGCATAATACAATTTGTGTTATGTAAACAAAATAATATGTACAGATAGATATTAGACACAATTATCATGTCTTATCATATGATCATGAATTGACAGATGTAGAAATATTTAATGCATAATACAATTTGTGTTATGTAAACAAAATAATATGTACAGATAGATATTAGACACAATTATCATGTCTTATCATATGATCATGAATTGACAGATGTAGAAATATTTAATGCATAATACAATTTGTGTTATGTAAACAAAATAATATGTACAGATAGATATTAGACACAATTATCATGTCTTATCATATGATCATGAATTGACAGATGTAGAAATATTTAATGCATAATACAATTTGTGTTATGTAAACAAAATAATATGTACAGATAGATATTAGACACAATTATCATGTCTTATCATATGATCATGAATTGACAGATGTAGAAATATTTAATGCATAATACAATTTGTGTTATGTAAACAAAAATACTAAGGTTGCCTGTATTAACCTACAGTACATATCATGTTTATAGTTTGCATTCAGATTAACACTTGACATAATAATACAACATTATAAATTCTACATAATACTTATTAGTGTTCATTGGATAGCCAATTGATGTCAAGACCCTTTCTACAGATATATAGCACAATGAACAGTTCATCATTTTGTCTTAAGGCAGAGACATCCCTCGCATATTAATAAGCAAATTATTAACACCTGCTTATATGTACATAATTATTAACACAGCATTACTTTTAGAAGATAACTTATAGCTGACTCAGATAAAAGAAACATAAGCTAATGCTTTGTAAAATTCACAAGCCGAGCAATATTTGTCAGCCTTCGTGGCTCAGTTGGTTAGGTATCTGACTGCTGATCCAAGTGTCCCGGTTTCGATTCCCGGTGGAGACACAGTTTTTAATTGTGTCTTCAGTCTGGATCTGTGAGACGATAAATATCGTAAGTCTCCAGAATGTGGTAACTTGTTATTGGGTGCGTGTTAAATAATTATTTGACTTAGCACATGTTAGTAGCCTGAGAAGCTACATAAAATAAAAATAAATAAATAAAATAGTTTTTACTCCTCACTAACCCAAGGGGGGAGTTATGATTTTGTAATTTTTAAGACTATTTTTCTATTGCAGATTATCAACTAGTATCATGCTGATGCTGTATTCTGAAATTTTCATCACAATGTATCTGTATGTGTGTGCTATGTACGGCGTGTTTAATTTACTTTATCGATTATAGACTTAAGTGCTCTTTCGATTATTTTCAAATGTCGCAAATTTGCATTTATTACTCACTTAGACCTCATTAGATTTTGAAGGATATCTGAATAGTACTTCTCAATTTTTTTGACTATCAAATATTTCAAAGTGACCCCAAGCTCAGGAAACTTAAAATTTGAAATTTTTATTTTCAAATTGGTAAAAAGGCTCATCACATTCATAAAATGGCATTGAAGAAATATCAAGTTTTCATAATAAGATATTTAAATAAAAAATTATTGAACTAATTCATTTCATAAAAATGTTGAAAACCTTCCATACAAAATTTGAATGCTTTGTGGAGTTACTTGGTAGTGAGGAGTTTATCCATGTGAATGGATATTGAACATTATTTGATGGCGCAAGTGCTTCTGGATAGGCTCCAAGGTAATTTTTGGATGCTCATTACATTGACTCTTAAAAGTTACGCCTTCAACAAAAATATATATTATTCTCTCATTATTTGTCTATACATTGGCTCGATGCACTTTTTTTCATTGTGTTTTCTTTTTTTGTAATAATTTTTTTAATAATATCTGTTTTCTTAGATTTTTTATCCTTAACTCAAAACTTATCAGACTTAAAAACGTGAATGTTTTTTAAATGATAGGTATTTTATAAATCGAAGCATTGGCTCGATACGTTTTCACACAATGTTCTCAATTTTTTGTAAAATCAAATAAACCATAGTATTTTATGTAACGCTCGATTCAAATTCACTAACTTGGGCGCACACGATTGTAATCTTTAAGGACGTTCATTCTCATATAATAGTTTCAAAGTTTGCATTTGACCCGCTTACATTGCGTTACCTTGCCCCTTAATCTTAATAGGACAATTTTTATTAAGACACTGTCCCAGCAGTGAAGCTCTCCACGTAAATTCTGTTTTTTCTAGGTTAAATTTATGTCATATAAAGCGACAGTGGCCTCTATCTTTTCTATTGTATCTCAAATGTCGTTCTTACGACTTTTGTTTTCAGAATGCAAAATTGTAGAATAAGGCATTCATCAACATTAGCTTGAGAATCAAAGCCTTCGAAGTCAATTATATCAAGTTTTTTAGTATATATAATGAATAGAAATGGCTGCAGAAGTGATCCCTGTGGCACCCCAAAATCAAAGATGATTTTATCCATTTTAATAAGTTAAGGCTAGGAGAAAACTGTTACATGAAACCTGGTCCTACCTTTCCTGGCTTTGTGATGACCATATCCTGCGCCTTGTACTGATCTCCATGGGCGTGACGTCCAATCACAATGGGCTTGATCCATCCGGGCACCAGTTTGGGGATGCTCTGACAGATGATGGGCTCACGGAACACGGTGCCACCCAAGATGTTACGGATGGTTCCGTTGGGGCTCAGCCACATCTTCTTGAGCTTAAATTCTACAAAACAAAAAGTATTAAAATAAAACTATGACATATGTAAAAATCAAGGAAAAATTTACCATTATGAACAGCTGTTCACCAAGGCATATCAAATTGTCAGTCTTCGTAATTCAATTGGTTAGATATCTGAGTCCTGACGCAGTTTTTGATTGTGCTATCAGTCTGGATCTGTGAGACGATAAATATTCTTAAGTCCCCAGAATGTGGCAACTTGTTATTGGGTGAGTATTTAATTAATATTTGACGTATTACCTGTTAGTTGCTCAAGAACCATTACAAAATAAAGATAAAAATAAAATAAATTTTACAAAAAAACTAAATTAGTTTACTCTACGAAAGTTTATAAGTACAAACCTTCGACTCTCTGTTCGTCGGGAGTTATGGTGGCGCACTTGATGCCGACATTGTACTTGAGGATGGCGTTGGCTGCGTCGATTGTCACCTGATCATTGGTTGCATCACGGTGTGGCAGACCCAAATCATAATACTTGCAGTCGATCTGTAATAGACAACACATTTGTTTGACTGATATTAATTATATTATCTAACAAACAGGCTGATGGGTCTGTATCGTGTGTTTCTTGGTATAATATACATACAATCTATTCAAGAGTTGGTTTAGTGTACCACCAGACACCACTTCCTCTGGGTTGTGTTCACATATAACGCTCGATATCGGACGTCAGATGTACCTGAAGTTGCAGATTACACCAATCTGATTGAATGATTTCGAGCGGCGTTTCCTTGACCTTTTACTGGAAATTTTTGAATGATATTTTTATAAATTAACCTCTTTGTGAATGCATATTGTCATCATAAATAATGTCAACTGACATAATATATACCACAGAAACAAATAGAAGTCATCATTCCACAGATAAAATAGAAGTCAAAGATACTATAACTGTCGCCCGACAATTTTACCGAGCATTTGGTGAGTACACTCGACGTTCAATCTGAAGGCCACAGAGTGTCTTTCGAGCGTCTGTTTCTGGTCACGTCACTAAATGCGCTCGGCGTTCATTGTGAACCCTTCCAGGCATCCACCGCCCTATTGGTGAGGATATACATATGTAGTTCCTGGGATTCAGAGAAAAAGATATTTTATTCAGTATTAGGTGATGTCCCCTCAGTTTCAGATGGTGCTTCCATCACATGCAGGGCAGGGTGCAGGGCATGCCAAGACGTGAAGAAAGAAAATACTGTGGTTCTTTTCCTCTGTCACTGTCCTGCTCTCTCTAGGAATAAAAGAAACTCCCTGGGAAGTCTCTTCTGTGATGAACTAATCGGGCCTTCCTACCAGTCAACCACACCATTTCTTTTTTTTTTAATAAGGCATGTTTTTTACTATAATATACTAGCTGACCTGGCAAACTTCGATCCGCCAAACAATCAATGAATGTCATGTTAACTTTTACAAAACAAAATGAATAAAAAAAAAAGAATTCAATTACACTATCACGCTCACATTGTGGTGTGTTTTAATTAATTTAAAAATTTTATTTCTACTTGAAAATGTGCTTAGCACAAAACCGGTTGTAGTCCAAAATAAACAGTGGAATTAAGTTATAAACGTTTTTTATTTTTAATGTTTATTAAAAAAATTTAAGAAACTCTTATTTTGTTTTATATATATAGATTAATGGAACCCAGGAGTCGGGCGAAATAGAAAATTGTGGTTTGTGCTCTCTCTGGTCTGTTCCATAAAGTATGTATGGTTGCTATACCTTAACGTATGGGAAGATGAGTCTTTCCTTGATCTTCTCCCAGATGATGCGAGTCATCTCGTCTCCGTCCATCTCCACGACAGGGTTGGCTGCCTCCACACGTTTGACGGATCCATCTGGAAAAAACACGAGACATCTTAATAAACATCATAGATGAATAGGCTGCTGAATGTGGTACAGCATGTAAAAAATATTTAGTGTTTTATTATAATTGATTAAATTCGCATACGCGACTCCCATTCACCGGTATCGCTCAACGCCGGCATCATTTGGGGGGCAAGTCTGGTCTAACCGGCGAAATCAAAACCTTCATAAAGAGTTCTATGACATTTAAAGATATTATAGAACTCCATATAATAATTATATACATATATCCATTTACCAACTGTGCCGACTGCCGTGGCATAGTTGGTAAACCGTTTGGTTTCTGTGCGGGCGTCCTGGGTTCGATTCCCAGCAGAAATTTATTTAAATTTAAAGAGGGGGGGAATACCAAGAAAAATAGAAAACTCAAAAGACATTAGTTAAAGTAGGTATTATAAAATTTACAGGAGTTATAATAAACAACTTAGTGGTATGTGTGAAGATTAGGTATCAAACTATTGAGAGTCCCTGAAGATATTGTGTTTTGTGTCATACAAATTGTATGAAACAATATCATCACTGAATTCAATTTGTACAAATATTGTTAAGAAAAGTTAGAGATTTATAATTTACGCCAAATATCTTGAACAAGCTTCCCGTTCCCAATGGAGACTCAGTTTTTAATTGTGTTTCAGTCGGGATCTGTGAGACGATTAATATCATAAGTCTCCAGAATTTGGCAACTTGTTATTGGGTGCGTGTTAAATAATTATTTGACATAGCATCTGTTAGTTGCCCGAGAAGCTACATAAAATAAAATATATGCTGCGAAGCTTCTAAATTGGTGTTTTTTGAAAATTTCGCGGATCTTGTCTTGAAACTACGTCGATATGTTAAGAGAAATAAATTCTCTTGAACAAATCTACAGTTGGATTGACATATGGCAAATAACTCACCAAGGTGCAAGGAATTGCTTATTATTATAACATACTAGTTGCATGTAACACATGAGATCTAACTGTCGATAGCGATAGTATGTATAGTTGAAGAATATGTACCAAACTATAAACCCATAAATACAAATTATTGAATATTTTCAGATATTTTGTTTTCTATACAACATATGTAGGTATGTATGTCAAGATAGGATAGTATGGAGGAAGTTCCTTTTTTCCTACCCAGAATATGAAAATAGCATGATGGTATGTATGTTTGGAGATGAAGTATCAAACTATTAAGTCTTCTTACATATTGTGTATAGGCAACTGCCATAAAAAATGTATGAAGCGATGTCGTCACTAAATTCAATTTTTAAAAAAATTGTTAAAAAAAAATTGAGATCTTCTTCTACAATGTTAATATTTTTTATAGAAAATTAAATTATCTAGTTGGGGTGTTTCGGCTTTTTTCGATAATTGTATAAGTTTTGGAAATATAGGCAGTTAAATTCATAAATTTATCATAAAAAAATATTTTTCTTAATAAAAAATGTTTGAGAAACTCTGGAATTTTTTTGAAAAAATTAATTTGAGATTTTTTATTTTTCTATGTTTGTACCAATTTTCAGCGTTCTAGCTTTTATGGTTTCTGAGATATATGGAAAAATAAAATGAAAATTAAAAAGTTGATAACCCCTGACTGAAACAAAAATTCAAAATTCTGAGTATAAAAGTTTTGTAGGCCTGTAACTTTTTATATATTCTGAAATTTTGGTCTCTGTAAATTGAGCGGATCAAAAGTTATAAGGGGGGGACGGACACACACACACACAGACACACGAAATGTTCTACTCCGAATTCTGAAAAAAGTAGACCTCTGCATACAATTCTCGCGTATCCTGGCTTGAAACATTGTCGATATGTTAAGAGAACAAAGTTCTCCTGAACAAATCGACAGTTGGAAAATATTGTTGTAAAATAATACTGATTGGATTTAGGTATATGATTCTTAATTATACATGTTTCATTGTATCTTTTCCACTCCATTGGGAACGTCATAGGTTTTAAAGTCCTGTTTATCTGTTTTTTACTATGGGCATTGTGAGGTATTTCGCATTCTCCTACCCCACTCCATTGGGAACGTTCTTCTTCTTCTTCAGCCTGTTTTCATCCATTCTTAGACATCATTATCATGACATTCTGAATTCTATCCCTTATTGAAATACCCAGCAACTTTCTCACCATAGCTCTCTGTGTTACTAACAGCTTGTACATTATTAGTTTTGTTAGGACCGATGTTTCCATTCCATAAGTAAGCACTGGGAGAATACATGCATCAAATAGCTTCTTTTTCAAATAATGGGAGTATTTACGGGATTTCAGAATGTATGATAATTTTCCAAAAGCTGCCCAGGCAAGGCCACGTCTTCTCTCTATTTCTGTCTCTTGATTTTCTTTGGTAAGCATCACGGTATGGCCTAGATATATGTATCTGTCTACTCTTTCAATTTGATGTGGAAGGACTGCGTTACTCATCATTTTGGTCTTGGAGACCAAATCTAAATCCAATGTTCACACAGGCTGAATTTATTTCTGTCAGCATAGTTTTCGATTCCTCCCCATCCTTGGCAAATATGAACATTATAGGACTTAAAGATCGTTATAGTATCGTTATATGATCGTTATAGTATCTTTATAGTATCGTTATAGGATCGTTATAGTATCGTTATAGGATCGTTATAGTATCGTTAAAGGATCGTTATAGTATCGTTAAAGGATCGTTATAGTATCGTAATAGGATCGTTATAGTATCGTTAAAGGATCGTTATAGTATCGTTAAAGGATCGTTATAGTATCGTAATAGGATCGTTATAGTATCGTTGTAGGATCGTTATAGTATCGTTAAAGGATCGTTATAGGATCGTAATAGGATCGTTATAGTATCGTTATAGGATCGTTATAGTATCGTTAAAGGATCGTTATAGTATCGTAATAGGATCGTTATAGTATCGTTGTAGGATCGTTATAGTATCGTTAAAGGATCGTTATAGGATCGTAATAGGATCGTTATAGTATCGTTATAGGATCGTTATTGTATCGTTAAAGAATCGTTATAGTATCGTTAAAGGATCGTTATAGTATCGTAATAGGATCGTTATAGTATCGTTATAGTATCGTTAAAGGATCGTTATAGTATCGTTAAAGGATCGTTATAGTATCGTAATAGGATCGTTATAGTATCGTTATAGTATCGTTAAATGATCGTAATAGGATCGTTATAGTATCGTTATAGTATCGTTATAGGATCGTTATAGTATCGTTATAGGATCGTTATAGTATCGCTATAGTATCGTTATAGGATCGTTATAGTATCGTTAAATGATCGTTAAATGATCGTAATAGGATCGTTATAGTATCGTTATAGTATCGTTATAGGATCGTTATAGTATCGTTATAGGATCGTTATAGTATCGCTATAGTATCGTTATAGGATCGTTATAGTATCGTTAAATGATCGTAATAGGATCGTTATAGTATCGTTATAGGATCGTTATAGTATCGTTAAAGGATCGTTATAGGATCGAATATATTTTTTAATTGCATATAGGTACGCAAACATTGAATTTTTTCCCTGTCTGGAATCAAAAATGATAACATCTCAATAGAGACGAGGTTGGGATATCATAGAAGAACCAGGAACAAAAAATGTTGAGTTCAAAAAATGGTTTCTTCGTCACCTCAGCAATTGTATAACTTCATATTATTAAGGTGAAATGTTTACACATTATTTAAATATATAGAACTTTCAAAAATTACATTGATAAGGGAACACAATAAAGGCATAACTGGTGAACGTTGCGCAAACGCATAAAGTGATCACGTAAAGAAGCGATGTCGTCACTAAATTCAATTTTTAAAAAAAAGTTTAAAAAAAATTAGATCTTCTACTACAATTTAAATATTTTTTATAGAAAATTAAATTATCTAGTTGGGATGTTTCGGCTTTTTTCGATAATTGTAAAAGTTTTGGAAATATGGGCAGTTAAACTCATAAATTTATCATAAAAAAATATTTTTCTTAATAAAAAATGTTTGAGAAACCCTGGAATTTTTTTGAATAAACTAATTTGAGATTTTGTATTTGTCTATATTTGTACCAATTTTCAGCGTTCTAGCTTTTATGGTTTCTGAGATATATGGAAAAATAAAGTAAAAATTCAAAAGTTGATAACCCCTGACTAAAACAAAAATTCGAAATTCTGAGTATAAAAGTTTTGTAAGCCTATAACTGTTTATATATTCTGAAATTTTGGGCTCTGTAAATTGAGCGGATCAAAAGTTATAAGGGGGGGGACACACACACAGACACACACAGACACACACACACACACACACACACACACACACACACACACACACACACACACACACACACACACACACACACACACGAAATGTTCTACTCCTAATTCTGAGTAAATCCGTGTATGGAACATATATGCTGCGAAGCCTCTAAGTTGGTGTTTTTTGACTTCAAAGTTGGAAAAGCCGTGAAAAAAGTAGACCTCTCCATACAATTCTCGCGTATTCTGGCTTGATACATTGTCGATATGTTAAGAGAACAAAGTTCTCCTGAACAAATCGACAGTTGGATAATTTGCATCGATTGCCGCGCAGTTTGAATCACATAGTTACGATCTCGTTCGTCAAACATTGACCCCTACTGTCCGTATAGTAAAAAAACCGCCAAATTGGACAGTCAAAATGTAAACTTAAGTCGCAAAGACAAGACCGTCCATAAGCGAGTTTTCCACAGACAATAATTCATTTTCTGATGAAAATGAATTGTCCCTTTTTACTCGTACTCTGACACGTAATTCGGAAGATTAATCATTGACATGTCCTGAATAGTAATTGAACGAATTCAAATGATCGTTCTATCCTTTTCAATGTCAACTGCGATCGTCAAACTGTGGGGTAGTAATTTTTTATAAATTATTATTGTCATATTGTGATTTAAATAACGACATTATTTGAGAATAAAACAAAGACAATTTACTGCGTTTATGAAACGTCTAGTAATTAATGTCATTATAAATATTTATTTAAAACATAATAATTCGTCATAATTCAATCATTATTTATGGTGTATTATTAAAAAAATATTTCTTATAATAAAATGCTTTAAATTATTGTATAAATCATAGTTATGTATATGTGTATTTTAAGGCCCATGTTAACGCCTATGACCTTGGGCATACGAGATGGATACAAAAATGCTCACTCATTACATTGTAAAGGATGAAACACGAACAAATTAATATTGAATATCACCAAATCTGTGATATAAAATATTACATCGGGAAGAATAGCAGAATAAATTCACAAGGATGTATTATCTACTATTCCTCTTTTACGTACAACTGCCTCACAACATTTCTATAAGTATAAAGGTACTAAGTGGTTTAATGAACTCCCTTTGAGTCTTAAGCAGCCCATTTACGATCGTGCCATTCGGCGTCGCTCCATATGGACCGACCATTTGGAGCATTGTAAATTTTTCATCACACTCACGGGCGCGACATCGCGCCATCGAGCCATCAAAATTAGTATACGCAAGCGGTCGGCGCTTTCGCATTAATAAGTTCTATTTTTTTTTAATTTTCAAGTAAAAATGATTTATAATTCTGATGATGAGTTTTATACAACTGCTATTTAGCGGTTTGTTTATATATAAATAGAAAAAAACAAAGAGAAAATGTTGTATTTTCGCTCGTTGACAAACAGCTCGGCGCAAAGAGATGGCGCAATGTACCGCTGGTTTTCACACTCACGAGCATGCCGTGCCGACAGGATGCGCCGCGCCGCGCCGTTTTCGCGGTACTTACAGAGTTTCGATCGTTCGGAATTCCATGTTGGTGTGTCAGGCCAATTGGGCTGCGCGGGATTTGACATTCACGAGCGCATTTTGGAGAGATAGCAAGCCATTTGGAAGGATGGCACGATCGTGAATTGGGGCCTTTAGACTCGAAAAAATTATAATATATTTAAAAATAAAATCAAAACATTGTACTGATTAATTAATTAATTTATTTTTTGTTATTTCATTCTTGTTTTTGGGTAGCTTCATATTTGTTAGTAGATTCAGTAAGTTTTTAAGAACGTTCCGACCAAAATGTGTACGTTCCTATTCCATTTAGTCCAATTTGATATATTATAACGCTGAAATAAGACCGTAAATCTAAAATCTACAATTTTAGCATGTTCCTATATGTCCTATTCTGATTCGTTTCAGAGTACGAAAACGTATAAACCAACGGGCAACCTTGGATAAAAGGATTTTATCCGCGCGATGTGTCGTAATGAGTTCCCTATAAATGCAGTCAACTTTTTGACATTTCTCATATACTAAAATTCAGACGGATAAATTTAGACGTATCAGAATAGGACATGTGCGATATGCCGTGATGGTACGAATGAATGACCTAATAAAATCGAATAATTACCTAGACAAAGATTATTTTTACCATGAATCAATGTCTAGTTTATTATTAGATTTGTTTTAAATCTCGTTAGAGACGAGCGGGGAATAAATATTTTATAGAACCGTGAAATTAGGCACCTATTGCGTATATAAATAACGGGCGTTTGAATTTCCTGAATTCCTAAATATAATATTTATCGCCTTACATCGTATCTCTTTCAAGTTGTTAATGTTGTTAATTATGTAATTATAATATTATAATAATTTTACCTACGGGAAATTATTTCAGTAAATAAATCACAAAACAAATGACCCACAAAGATAACGAATGCACGCAGCGATATTAAATTACATGCAAATATTATATTGCGACTAGATCCGTTCCATTCGAAGATAGTTGTGTGTGCAGATTTCTTATCGATTTGCATATTTTTAAACAGTGCGTACTACTTCTAGGAATGATAAGAATGTAGTCGTTTAATATAGAGAAACAAGTGGAAACGGGAAACGGACTGTTACTCGTCAATTTTTGGAAGTGGAAGAAATACATGGTTCCTCATCGTCTCTTGGTAACTGCTACAGCGCACATCACTGATCACCAGGTCCATTTAACTGTCTCTAGGGCGACCTCTATATATAGTGTATTCTTCATGGTTACAATCCTAGGATTGGTTTGCACCGCACACTCCATCTCTCCACATATCTCTGTTGTCCGCCAGCCTCTTTATCTCTTGGTAGCTGCTACAGCGCACATCACTGATCACCTGGTCCATATAACTGTCTCTAGGGCGACCTCTATATATAGTGTATTCTTCATGGTTACAATCCTAGGATTGGTTTGCACCGCACACTCCATCTCTCCACATATCTCTGTTGTCCGCCAGCCTCTTCATCTCTTGGTAGCTGCTACAGCGCACATCACTGATCACCTGGTCCATATAACTGTCTCTAGGGCGACCTCTATATATAGTGTATTCTTCATGGTTACAATCCTAGGATTGGTTTGCACCGCACACTCCATCTCTCCACATATCTCTGTTGTCCGCCAGCCTCTTCATCTCTTGGTAGCTGCTACAGCGCACATCACTGATCACCTGGTCCATATAACTGTCTCTAGGGCGACCTCTATATATAGTGTATTCTTCATGGTTACAATCCTAGGATTGGTTTGCACCGCACACTCCATCTCTCCACATATCTCTGTTGTCCGCCAGCCTCTTCATCTCTTGGTAGCTGCTACAGCGCACATCACTGATCACCTGGTCCATATAACTGTCTCTAGGGCGACCTCTATATATAGTGTATTCTTCATGGTTACAATCCTAGGATTGGTTTGCACCGCACACTCCATCTCTCCACATATCTCTGTTGTCCGCCAGCCTCTTTATCTCTTGGTAGCTGCTACAGCGCACATCACTGATCACCTGGTCCATATAACTGTCTCTAGGGCGACCTCTATATATAGTGTATTCTTCATGGTTACAATCCTAGGATTGGTTTGCACCGCACACTCCATCTCTCCACATATCTCTGTTGTCCGCCAGCCTCTTTATCTCTTGGTAGCTGCTACAGCGCACATCACTGATCACCTGGTCCATATAACTGTCTCTAGGGCGACCTCTATATATAGTGTATTCTTCATGGTTACAATCCTAGGATTGGTTTGTACCGCACACTCCATCTCTACACATATCTCTGTTGTCCGCCAGCCTCTTTATCTCTTGGTAGCTGCTACAGCGCACATCACTGATCACCTGGTCCATATAACTGTCTCTAGGGCGACCTCAAAAATAAAAAAGCATACGCAGATGCCCGATTTTATACCCTATTCATTTGTATCGTTGTTGGGCAATCCTCTTTAGGAGTAACTTTGTTTCTCCGACTCAGTACCAAGTCGTTTGGAATGTTTTTTGACAAATAGATCCTAGCCATTCGCCTGTAGCGCCACAGTCCGAAGGCAACCGGACGTCCAGATTCTCTCTGGCTGATAGTCCACGTTTCACTGCCATACAGCAGCACAGTCCAGACAAGAGTTTTAAGTACTTCCTAAAATTATTATGAATGTTAGGAGATTCAAATATCATAGATTTTTTGTTGAAGGCAACTCTTGCCTGATGAACACTACTTGTTATTTATGCCTTTGAACGGCCATCTTGAGATATTCTGCTGCACATACATACAAATTCTTTGACTTGCTTTACTGTGGTCTCACCCATAAACATATTTGCAGTCACTTCTCTTTCAGCAACCATGCACATTGTTTTATATTTAATATTTTTATTTTGGATGAAATCTTTGTTTTTGTTTTATTGAGTAATTTGGATGAAATTCATTAATCAATGTCTATATTATCATAAATAATATTCATGTATTTTGAACAGGCTGCGGTGGCTCGGGTAAATAGGCAGGAGACCTTCAGAATAAGTAGGCAAAAGGACCAAGCTCTTAATTTCTCCAGTAGGAGGTCCAAAGGCACATCCATTTTTTTCATTATTGAAAGTATTGAAACAACACAACTCTAATTAATATGTATATCACAAGGATCGACTCTTATTATTATTAAGTAAAATGCCCGACATTGTCCGCGTGGGTTGGCAGACAGATAACATAGAAATGCGTATATCGGCAAATGTGGCGCCCAACCAGATATGAGCGGTTTTATAATTACTATATCCGAATTCCGGGAACCGATAGAGAAACAGCCGCTGATAATTATTCTAATCTCTTCTGAACATGCCGTGTCACCACAATCCATCAGTGCAGATCTCTGCTGCCGTGTCAAGGTCGAAAAGAGAGTTCATCCGGGCTTACGACCCCGAACGAGAACGACTCAATGACACATGTAGGCGATTATTTCTCAAGGCCAAAAAACCTCGTCGATTAGTCGTCCCAATAATTAAGCATGTCAGTGGGATATGGACATGGAAGAAAACGCACGAATAAAACAACTAACGCGGTGAAAATGAGTTCAAACATATTGTCATGTCCCTAACGAGGCAGGTAGAGAACCGATCGCCACATTAATCTAGCTTGACACGGAACACGTGCGCGCCAAACGATAGTTCTGTCAAACTCTTGCTGTTGCACTTCTTGCCATTCGACATTGAATTTAACGTCCATTAAAAATTCCAATGGATTAAATCGCTTTTTATATATTTTTCTCATATCTTATGGTCATAGATATTTCTAAATTTTATTGTGAAATGGTAAGTTGAACCATTGTTAAACAACCCCCGTGGCCGGTTCAATTTGATATTTGAGTAGAATCACGGTTCAACTCTTGATCCAACCGTAGTTCAATATTTGAACCACGTTTACAAATAACACTGTATAACATTAAAATACATTGTGAATTGAAAACTGAGTATCCACGACACGTTTGTGATTTCTCAAATATAAAAATATTGAAACAACCAGAAGGAATCATTATTAAAACCATGAATTGTAGTTAAATTTATTCAATATTATATTTACTAAAATATTAGGAAGCCTGTAAGTACCTAATTTTTGCAAGAGGGCCCTTAATTTTTAGCTACGCCACTTTTTCTACGTTCTTTCTTCATTCATTCATCTAAGGTGACCAAACTATCTCAATGGAAATGAATTCCCTTGGACGGTTGTGTGGTGAAACGATTAATGATAGGATAAAACAAAAAATTGAGATGAGAAAGATTGGAAGAGACACCGTGAGAGGAATGAAAATAAATGCCTATCGAAATTTTGGATACAGAAAGAATAAATTATAAACGTCTGACGAAACAAATATACAAGCCTAATGAGATTTAAATGACATGGAAGGATCGTGTAAATAGGATTTCGAAGTATGAAAATGCATGAAGCCAGATTGTGTGAAGACACGTATGACGCGATGCATGAATGTGAACGAGTTAAAATGTATTTCAGGATATAATAATGTGACTTTCTCTGCCTACCTCAAATAGAGACACGGCATAATGGTATGTATGTAATTTCGTTCCGTTAAAATCCAACGGAATGTAATTCAAATTTCACATAATTTATTGTGATATGTTAATGTAAAATGTGTCTATGATATTGTTATCATACTGTACTGATATACTGCATCTTAATTAAAAGGGCACATCATGGTTATGTTTTTACGACTTTCAGTTAGTCAAATAAACTGAATAATGTTGCCACATTTCCACTGGAATGCACTGCCTCCAGATGTCCGCAGTGCTCAGCGCATGAGCACTTTCACTAACGGGCTATTTCACCACCTCTGGATAAAGTTCTAGATAACTATCCATAAGATAAATTTATCTTAAGGATAAATGAAGCGAGCGTTTCACCACCTACAAATTTCTTACAGATTGTTATCCGACGGATAAAGGGTGGCAACGTTGTAATTTCATCTATTTCAATGGTCTTGTCTATGGGTTGATAAAGCTGTCACATTGTAAATCGTAAGAAGTCGCAGTCAGTCGCAGTAAACAACGGACAACGGTAAATAAACACCACGCGGTCAAAACGAACACGTGGACACAAAACAAGATATTTCAAATATTTTGAGAATGTATAAAAGAGAAAGAATTACGAATATCTGAGAGGATGACATCAACGTGATGGTGGATTTAGTTTGTCAGCATAAAAATGTTATAGAAAATAAGATATAAGAAAAAATAATTTCTTTTATGAGTCCTAAAATGTTCTGTGCAGACGTTTTCGTCAATCTAAACCTCGCCTTGAAATCAATATTGTCGAACTCCGAAAAATAATCTTTTCACATTTGAAATAAATCTCTGGCGCCGATTTTGTCTCGTATTATGTAAAAATACGATATCATCGTCGATTTGGTCATAAATTTCGATCATTTAAAAAATAACTTATACTCAGTTTAACTTATCTATCACTTATCGCGAACCTATTCCGCTAGACAACATATCTAGAACTTTATCCATGGGATAGAGTTATCAGAGAGTCGTGAAACGCATTTTTCGGTTTATCCGTTAGATTTGTGTTAGATTGGCTATCGGGCACTTATCCAGAGGTGGTTAAATAGCCCGTAAAGGACGTAAACAGATTTGTTTCGTAGAACAGCACATAGCTTAACAATCTGCGCCCTTGGAATGATCTCGAATCATTAAACGGCGCTATATAAAATCCCCCCATATTAAAAAACTTCTACAAAAATAACAAAAGAAAAAAATCCCTAATTGTAAGGATATTCTGGGTTAAGAACGGAGTGCCGTGCGGAGCGCACGTGTTTTGGTTTGTGTTAAACGTGTTGTTGTGTATATTGACAGTGTTTTGGTGAGTTCGTTCCATTATTTTCCTTTAAATAATTTATAAATACTTTATTTGTTACTAGCTGAGAAGCTTCGCTTCGCTCAGCTTCTAAGCTAGGGCTTGCAGCCGGCTTTTACCGCTGCGCGGTAAATGACCGCCTCCGGCGGTCGATGGTACTGAGGGGTCTGAAGGTACTGAACGGTCTGAAGGTACTGAACGATCTGAAGGTACTGAGGGGTCTGAAGTTACTAAAATGTCTGAAGGGATGAAAGATTCGGGAGGAAATGAAGAGGGGTATGAGGCATTGATGGAACGGGAGGTACAAAAGGACCTGAAGAGACGGAAGACACTGAAGAGACGGGTGGCACTTAGGGACAGGAGGCATTGAAAGACGGGAGGCTCCGAAGGGACGGGAGACACTGAGGGACCATTTTTAATTATACAGGCAATACGAAGATTGCTGAGTTTCATCTAAATCAAAAGCCTATAATCCGCAAAGTGGTTAAAAAGGTTGCAAACCCTATTGTAGAAGTCAAACGAATCTTCTCTTTTAGTTTCTTAATTTGCGTTTCACAAACCATGACACGGAGCAAGCTTTATTTTTCGCTGCTGTGTTTGTCGCCTCCGCACAAAAACGTTATTCTTATAAAATATTAATTTACAAAATAATAAATTGTTTAATTTAAGAAAGATTGATATTTTAAACTCCTTGTATATAAGCATGTAATAAATATTAATATTTTTTCATGCAACTCTCCAATAATAATTAGTACTTTAAATCCTGGCAACACCGTGGTTGACATTTGACTTGACATTTGACAAATGACCGATAAATTATGTTTGCAAACTCAACATGTAGTCTAAATCTAAACGATATTACTTAAATGTTTACTCGATCATCTATTGTGTGTTATGTGTATTTAGATTGTATAATTTTTTATGCTTAAATAAGGATATTCGCCTTTTCAGTTAATTTAGCAAGCATTCGCAGACTCTTATTTTAACTGCAGACATTAAAGCGGTACTATAGTTTGGTTATGGACATTTTATATTTAATTCACCAGAATTTGATGTATTTCAGATTAGCATTACAGTAGCGAGATGTATTCTAAGTGCAATTTTTTTAATACTATAATTTATTTTGCCAACTGTAACCACTAAAATATAAACTCATGTATGTTCTCTTCGGTGATAATTTATTTTTCTTGTTTATGTTTACCTCCGTTTCACGATGAAACTTTATCTGTTACAGAAACATATTATATTATTATGTTATATTTTTCAACTTGCAACTGACAGTATAGCCAATCAGCGGAGACTTCTAATTGGCTGTTAAATTATTATATTAGATGTAATATATATGCTGTTAGTCTTCCAAAAATTTATAAACAAATAAATATAATAATTTTAGTCTAAATTTAATACTTAAACTTTGTCGTATGTTTGTTGAATAACAAATGAGAACGTATGAGGCCGACTTAAAAATTATTTACCAGTTAAGACTAAAATCATTCTAACGCGACGTCCTACGTAGGCGATTCAAGGCGAACGCGAAGCGGCGCGAAAATAACAAACAGTCGGTAACTATTGAAGTGTCCTGCGTTACCTACCACGAGTAGAGTACGGTGTGACATGGCACGATGCGAAGCGAACGCGATCAATTGGTTTGATATTTTCGCGCGAATTGGAAGCGGTGCCATAGTTTTTTTTTGTAAAGTATAATGTCAGAAGCACGATTCGCGTGCCCGTAGGACAGAGCCGCAGCGTCGCACCGCATCGCTTTGAATTCGCATGTATCCGTTCGGATCGCTTCGCATTCGCTTTGAATCGCCTACGTAGGATGTCGCATAACTCAACAACACATGCTACCATTACTTGACTACGCTGACGTTGCCTACGCTGAGATTCAACTGAAGACAACTTAACAAACTCGAACGGTTACAAAATGTCTGCATTCGATACGTGTTTGGACTTAGGAAGTTCGACCACATGTCCGAGAGCAGGCAACGACTGAACTGGTTAAAGATCCGTCACCGAAGAGATTCCCGTGTTCTTTCCCTTTATATATTTTATATTTTTAATACTATAAAAGTCTTTATTATTAGGTGATGTATGTATGTCGAGTATCGAGACGACAATGCGTATATGTCAGAATAGGAAAATGTGTTCAATTCAATATGGTTATATAGTTTGATTCAAGTTTTTTCAATTAAGTTTTTGACAAAGATATACATTGTTAGAGATATGGAGAAAACTTACCACGTTAATAAGTTTTGTTGAATTTGATAGTAATATATTTTTATCGGATACCTACCTGGATATTAACAAAACATGATGAAAACAGAGTGGATGCCTTTGAAAGAAAAATCTTATGCAGAATATACCTATGTACCTATTAACGACTGTCAAACATGGCGTAAAAGATATATATCACCGAGCTTTATGATCTTTACCAGGACATCAGCATAGTCATGAGCCATGGGGCAGCAGAACTCGAAGGTGGCAGCCAACGATAGAACAGTATGGAGTAGATTCTTGGACACAGATAGGACCCATCAAGAGTTGTGACGCTAAGAATAATGATGATGATATTTTTATGTGAATAAAGTAATTGATTGTTGGCAATTATTTAATTTTATTTTCTTAAATTTGTCTTCATAAATTTGAAAGTAAAATAATTTGTTAATTAAATGAAACATACAGAAATGTTTTGAAAATATAGATTTCTTCTTCCTTGCCTCTTCCCAGTTCATCTGGAGCGGCCCTTCTGGTATGACCTTTCCTTTCTTGCGTCATTTCTCTGGTTAGTTGCTCCTCCCTCAACTCCTTAATATTTGTCCACCAGGTGGCCTATGTACGGCCTCTATTTCTGGACTGAGTGCGATATCCTGTGTGAGTTTAACTATATGATCCTCATTTCGTCTGGTAATGTGTCCGTACCATCGGTGTCTGGCCTTTAGTTTCTCCGGAATAGAGGCGACTCCAAAACTACCTCGGACGTATTCATTTCTAATTCGATCCTCCTTTGTAACACATCTAACTCTATCCCCTTTGAAGGGGTCTCTCATAATTCTTTAGTGGTTCCTAAAAATTTCATTTAAAGCAAGCATTACATACATACCATCACGCCATGTCCCTCGCGGGGTAGGCAGAGAGAACCAAACGCTACTTATTTCTATCTTGACACACATTCATCGCCTCGTCGACATTCATACATTGTCCTATACATATTCATTTGTTGTTCATGCTTCTGACATCTCCGCCTTTCAAAATAGCGTTCCCATGGATATGCCATCCCTTACTTGGGCGACCCCGACCTCTCATTCGATTCCTGTCCGCAATGTATATTTTCTTTGTCAGGCGTTCCTCATTCATTCTGCCCATGTGGCTAAACCATCTCAATGTGTTCACTTTAATTCTATTAATGACATCTTTCTTTATCTTACATTCTTTCCTTATGTCCTCATTTCTGACCCTCTCATACATCGTCCTATTATATCTTCTAACATGACTTTTAAAATACTTAATTCTATAATGACATGCATTTTTAGAATTACCTGTCAATAATGTATAAAGAGGCTCTGGAGGATATCTATTGCAGGTATGTGTACTATTCCATTGTTACAACACATTCCTGGGTTTTCTCCCTTCCATTTCAAATCACCACAATATGTACAAATTATAGACATTCTACCAAAAGTTGATACTGGCTCAGAAATAAATTGCAACTATAGGTTAATATCTATATTGCAACTATAGGAAAAAGCAGAATTTTCCTTTTGTCTCCATGATTCATGTTTCAATGCCACTTCTGTTATTTTACATACAAAAAAAATAGTGTTTGGCGATATTGTTAAGCGTTTTCAATTTTACTCAGGGGCCTTATGACTTGAAGACTTAGAGGCTGTTTTATACTTTTAATGCTGCTAAGATGGCGCATTCAAGTGCAGTAATTTCTATTTCTTCAACGTCTTGCATATTCATCTGATCTATTGTCATTAAATTATCACGACTCCTTACCTCTATCCAATTACTTGAAGACTGAAAATCTGTACTTCCTCTTTCTTGCTGCAGAAATTGTAATACCCTATACGCCGTCATTCGTAATCTACTGGCTTCACATCTCCTTTCTTGCTGTTCTTTAGATTCGTTTGCCCTAAGTGCAACCATTCGCAACATGTTATTTTCATGTGCCATTCCTTCTGCACCCTTTCACCTACTCCTAGAAGAATGACATAACCTGTACACCGAAATACAATAATCACCAACTCATTTATGAAAATATCTTTAAACAAATACCTACGTTCTTTCCATATGTGAATGTTGATTTAAAATTTACCTAAATTCATCGAGAATTGAAATTTCAACTTACATTTTTTTGTAACTATATAGGCTAAAATTTGATTCCGAAAGAAAATTATATATAAAGTTATTAAATATTGGAAAATAAACTAAATCAATACATATTAATTACGATAAAAATAAAAAGTAGCTAACTTTCGAATATTTGACAGCTGAAAGAATGGTGGAACAACGCGAGGAAAGCAAATCTGACCCACAATGCAAAAGAGACCATTTGTTCAACGTGAATTGCTCACTCTCCCTGTGTCGGATTTTATTACTTCGTGCCATTTAAGGTCTAATTACGATAGGGACGCATATATCAGAATGTTGGTATTTTTGTCATCTTCGGGGTAAATTCACATAAATCAATTTTGGCGACTCGGCGAGTAAAGCATAAAAGCATTCTTTAATTCTTATTATATAACATTTAAACATACTTTCTTTTGAAAATAATAAAAAAAAAACATATCAGCTTGTGAGGCTTTGTGTTTTTATACTGTTTCAAATGTAATATTATAAAAATGTAATATTGTAAGTTTTTTACTCTACTGTAAAATTCCCGATTTCCACATAGAAAGATTTCAAACGAATGTAAGAACAGGCAGCCTTGGGCAGACTGACATGAATATAGTCGTGCACAAACATTCGCAAATCCAGAACGACAATCTTACCAGGTCTACTTTATTTATTATTTGTTATTTCGTTTATATGAACGTTCGTTCATTTATGTTTTCTTTTTTTCATTTTCGTTTATTGTCTGATTTTTAAAATATATCAAGAACTAGATTAAAAATGGAGACTGCGGGTGGGGAGGTGTCGCACCTCCCCACCTCGCTTGTCGGTAAGCGAGGAAGGGACGATGATATTACAGCTCCGGCAAACAAAAAAAGCAACAACGGTGTTACTATAAAAGACTCCAGTGGCGGAGAGTACAAAATTAGGTCCATTCGTAGTTCACGTACAAAAACAGACGGATAATGGTTTTGCTAGTATGGATTCAGTCTCCTTTGGGTCGTTTATATACAGGAAAAATTTTGAAAATATTTCGAGAATAAAATCCGTGGGAAGACAAAAGGTCGCCGTAGAGTTTAATACCATCGAAGCCGCAAATAGATTTTTGGACGATGAAAACCTGAGTAATCATGGGTATATTGCATTCATCCCAAAGTATCTGTCATCACGAATGGGGGTATTGAGAAATATTCCGGTAGACATGTCTGAGGAGGATTTGCTCCAACACATCTCCACACCCAGGGGCTTTGGAAAAATTATAAAACTGCGCAGACTAACATTTAAAACTTTTGAAAACGATAAAACTGTTTGGAAACCAGCGAGATCAATCGTGATGTCTGTTGAAGGACAGGAATTACCTTCCCATGTATATTTATTTTTCAATAGAATACCTGTAGAGACATACGTCCTCCCGACAGTACAGTGTTACCAATGCTGCAAATTTGGTCATACTAAACTGCAGTGCAGAGGTAAAGAAGTTTGTTACAGATGCGGTAGTAACCATACAGGAGACAAGTGTACGATTGGGGACGATCATGTATCGTGTGTGAATTGTGGAGGTCGGCACCCTGCAGTCAGCGTTCTTTGCCCAGAAATAGCGAGACAGAAAAATATAAAAAAAGTAATGGCGGAAAATTCCATATCATACTACGAAGCAAGCTTAAGATTCCCAAGAAGTAAACCGGCCTATTCGGCAGTAGCTGCGCATAATCTCAATCAAAGACCAATACAGGATGGTCCACCTCCGCGGTCCCCTACTCGGTCCATACCGAGATCACCACCTAGAGGCTCGGAGAGTTTTGCAGGTAAAATCAGTCAAAAAATGAGGGTTACTCAACTATCATCAATAACTAAAGAAAACAGTAAAAAAAAGTACCTCTCTAAAATTGTTGATGAGCTAAAATTAATATTAGTAGCCCCGGATGGCAACTATCCCCAACCGGAGGACGGCTGCATTTTTAAAGCAAACAACCTAATTGAAGAAGCTATCACCGCGATAACCAATCTCGAAAACCATCTAACGGCCGGTAATTTTATATCTTCCCCGACTTCAGATAAATTTATAATGTCCCAACTTGAAAATATTCGAGCCGACAGGCAACTTGTAAATACAACTGACAGTTTATCATCTCAAAGAAAAGAAACGTTTACCGAGGACTCTGAATAATAACATTTTGTTTCTTTAACATCGCTCTTGCTTATAAATTAATATATATTTATTTTTTTTTTTTATATTTTTTATACTAATAAATTTTTTTAATTTTTAATGGCGGGAAATAATTCTATCAATATCCTACAATATAACTGCAGGAGCGCTATATGCAACAAACAGGATATTTTGAAAATTGCTTTAGACTATCATACATCGATAATGGCTCTCTCGGAAACCTGGCTTAAGCCAGAAAGAACATTTGGCGTAGAGGGGTTCACGTGCTTGAGGGATGATCGGCCTGCAGGATATGGAGGGGCAGCATTGCTAATTAAGGACAGCCTTCCCTTTTCCCCTATTTCTGTTAAGCCACCACTATGTCCATTTGAAATTGTTGGCGCTAGGATCTTTAACACTACATTTCTCTCTATTTATATTTCCCCTAGTATTTCACAAGAATCTTCCACATATTTAAAAAAGGTTTTAGAGAACTCTCCAAAACCATTGGTACTCTTAGGAGACCTTAACGCGCATCACCCCTTGTGGGGTTGCCATAATACAGATGTACCGGGCAGGAGAATCGTGGAATATCTGAACGACTTTGATCTTTGTGTATTGAACGATGGCTCCCCTACAAGAATTCCGGTTCCTAACCAGCAGGCTAGCATCCCTGACTTATCAATTACCAGTTGCGATGTGGCTTCTGTGTTTTGTTGGAATACGTTGGAGGAAGTAGGTGGTAGCGACCATTTTCCAATTCTATTGGAATGGAGCTCCCCTGAGATCAAGGTTGTAAAGAGATTTATTAGAACAAATCCTGCTACTGGTAGCAAAAAGAATATTGATAGGAAAGTGTTAAGGAATGCCAATTGGGGAGATTTTAAAGAATTTTGTGATGGATCTTGTGGTTCTCTGCCTCATCCAACAAATGATAACATAAATGAATGCTCTGATTCTCTGAATAATATGCTCCATAAAATTCCCAACTTTCAGAATAAAACTCCTTTCAAAAAGACCCAACACCCGTTTGTCCCATGGTGGGATGACGACTGTGAGAAAATGTTACAGAATCGTAGAGAGGTACTTAAAAGATATAAGTACAACTCGAATTTTGAAAACTTTATCGCTTTTAAAAATACCCAGGCTCAGGCCAAGAAATTGTTCAGAGCTAAAAAGAAGGCTGGATGGATAGCTTTTTGCACTTCTTTATCCCCCCAAACACCAATCAGTACTGTATGGTCTAACATACGTAAATTTAGGGGCACTTATAAAAGCAGAAAAACAAACCATATCTCTGAACTCCCTTTCTCCGCCTTCATCAACAAGTTGGCTCCCCCTTATGTCCCGAACTTAAAGGAGATTTGGTCTCTAGATAGCTCAAATGTACAAAGGTATACAATAGACCTGAATATCTCTAACACTACAAAAAAATTGGATGACCACTCTTTCTTGGTCTCGCAGTTCTCTTTGGAGGAGCTCAGCTCTGTCCTGAGATCTGTTAGGGACTCGGCTCCTGGACTCGATGAAATTCCATACAGTCTTCTATACAAGAGTGGTAGCTCAACAATTTCCTACCTTCTAAAGGTAATGAACATTTGCTTTGACAACTGCATAGTGCCAAATACATGGAAAAGTCAGGTGATCATTCCTATACCTAAAAACCAAAGCAATAGCCCAGAAGATATTTCTTTCAGGCCGATCGCTCTGTCAAGCGTCCTGCTCAAAGTGCTAGAACACATGATAAAAAGACGACTAGATTGGTTTGCAGAGAAAAGTCAGAGTTTTTCTCCTCTAATGTTCGGGTTTAGAAAAGGGAAATCTACGATGGAAAGCGTCGCTCATCTCGTTACTGACATTCTGATGGCCTTCTCTGATTCTAAACATGTCGTGGGGGTTAGCTTGGATATTTCTGGTGCTTATGATAACGTTTTGCTTCCGGTATTGGGCGACAAACTCAGAAAATTCGGCATACCAAACAAAATTGTGTCCTTTTTACATTGTATACTAAGCGAAAGGAAGATCCTGGTGGAAGGCCCCGGTGGTACTACTCACAATAGACTCGTCTATAGGGGACTACCGCAGGGGTCTGTCATAAGCCCTATATTGTTCAATATATACATCCACGACGTATTTGAGGACCTATCCGCGGATTTCAAACTGCTTAATTATGCCGATGATTTTTTTATATACTGTGTAGGTAATGACATTAATAAAACAGAAGATACAATGAACTCTAACTTAAGGATACTCTCCAACAAACTTAATTGTTTAGGACTCACATTTAACCCTTCCAAATGTAAAAAAATAATATTTTCTAAAGCAAGAAAACCCAAGCCATGCAATATATTTATTAACGATAGTCCACTACCTCAGACACAAGAGTTAAAATTTTTGGGTATTATTCTGGACACTAAACTGACGTGGAATGCTGCCACCTTCTACATTTCCAACAGATGCCAAGCAGGACTCAATGCGATGAGAGCAGTTTCAAGAGTCTGGTGGGGATCTCACCCTAGGATCCTAAAGCTAATGTATAACTCTCTCATACGATCACAACTAGACTATTGCTGTTTTCTAATGTCACCCTTATCTAAATGCAATAGCAAAAAATTGGATAGAGTCCAATATGAGGCCCTCCGAATTGTTCTAGGAGCTATGAAATCTTCGCCAGTTGAAGCATTACAGGTTGAAGCAGTAGAACCGCCGTTGGACCTTAGAAGGCAATACTTAGCGGATAAATTTTTCATAAGGAGCTGCATTTTGAGTGATAATCCCATAATCAACAAAATACGCGACCTCTATGATATAGTCAAAAAGAATCGTAGATTTTGGGGAAAAAAACCAACACCAAATTTAGTATCCAGCTACGGATTTTTGAACTCATACGTCAAAGAAATCAAAAGATATGAAACACTTCCTATCTACACGGTTGCCTACCCTTCACTCACTTATCGTCCCCAGGTTGTTAAATTCTTTTCTTCCAAACATGTATCCAATGCATCCATAAATTTTGATAAAATAATGAATAAAGAGTGGAAGGAATACATTCGCGTTTTTACTGATGGATCCAAGGACAAAACTGCAAACTCTACGGGAGCAGCAGTATTCAATGAATATGATGGACACAAAAAACGTATTGCTCTACCGAAGGAACTCTCAATATTTTCTGCCGAATGCGTTGCGATCCTGGAAGCTTTAAATATCATCTCTCAGAACAATTTTGAAAGCACAATTATATTGAGTGACTCTCTCAGCGCGATACAAAAAATAAATAATTCATCTTTCAACTACCCTTTGGATTGTACCGTTTTACAAATAAAGCAACTCTTGCACAGCCTTCATGAGCGGGGTTGTAATGCTGTCCTGGGATGGATCCCAGGTCATGCTGGTATAAGGGGAAATGAAACTGCAGACTGCCTAGCCAAAGAAGCATCAGAATTACCTAGTTCACCTTCCCATCAAAAGGTGCCTTTCTCGGATGTATTTTTCACCTGTAGAGAACATTTACTAGAAAACTGGCAGACAAGATGGAATGCGTCGCCCTCGAGATATAGAGCTATACAACCCACAATAAACCGTATTCCGTGGTTTAATAAAATAACTCTGTCCAGACAGAGTACATCAGTCATATGTCGGATTAAATTTGGGCATGTGTGCACCAAACAGTTTCTGTTTAAAATTGGGGTGATAACAACGGATATATGCGACTGTGGAGAGGAAGAGGAATCTGTCAACCACATATTCTTTTCATGTAAGGATAGGGGAAAATATCCGGGTTTTATTCCAGACTTAACAAAACTCAAGGTACCATTTCCAACATCCATGAATGCAATACTCTCGGAATTTAATCCCAGTATATACAACGTGATTTCAAAATTCATTATCAAAAATAATATAAAAATCTAGATAGGCGCAGGTAGAGGGATGTCTCTCTATCTCGTTTCATCTTCCTAATATTCATTTTTATTTTTTTGTTTTTTATATTTTTTTTTTTTTTTAGTTAATAGTTTCTCTATTCATTTGCAGATCGAGAACGAATACCGAAATTGGTATATTTTTTTTCTTTTCTTCTTTTCGTTCTTAATTTTAGTTGAAAAAAAAAAAAAAAAAAAAAAAAAAAAAAAAAAAAAAAATACCTATATATATATTTTATTTTTTTTTTTTTTTGTGTGTTCTTTCGTTTGTCCAATAAGGGATTTTTACTTTAACAAATATTATTTTATTTTATAATTGGTAACATTGTTCGGTTTAGATATCATTTATTTAATTCTTTGCTTAAATTATATTTTCACTCTCCGCCACTGATATCCTAATAATTTTGTGTTATTGTTACAAATCTGCTTGTGTGTGTGTGTGTGTGTGCCACCACACGACGTGGCTCATCAACGAATACTACAATAATATACTTGTAAATGGCAGGAAACTATACCTATAAATAATAGTTCTGCCAAATAAACTTATAAAAAAAAAAAAAAAGGATATTCTGTTTTCAACGCATAACATGGATGTACCTATATAAGGTACATCCATGACGCATAACAACACCAAATGCAATCAAACCAACATAACCACAAAGTGCCCTTTACTAATGTTCTAGTTCGGATGAACAACTAATGACTTCCTGTAATTCTGTATTATGCGGGTATTTTTATTTTGTCAACTCAATATAATAATAGTTCACGTTGCAGACGCTCGGAAACGCAACATTCGAGTTGGGACACCTCTATAAACTTCAAATACACAGCATTAACAAAACAAAAATAAATTCTTTGACTGTAAGAAATTCGGTTGGATTATTCTTTCATCTCAATGTTTTATAATGTGGAAATACGCCCTGGGATTATAACTATTATCATAGCGCTGTTTTCTTTAATATCTTAACTCAAGGACGCTGATAAACTCACATATTCATCAAATTCACAACACACAAAAATGTTATTTAAAATGATTCAATATTATCTCGTATTATTACTATTGTAACTAAAATAGGAAAGTTTTAAAATTGTAGATATTAGATTTACGGTCTTATTTCAGCGCCATAAAATATCAACTTGGACTAGATGGAATAGGAACGTACCTATATTCGCCGGAACGTTCATAAAAAGTTACTGAATTAGACGTATTATGAATAATTATGAAAATTACGAAATTTTCATCAATTTTACAATTATTCAAAATACGTCTAATTCAGTAACTTTTTAAGGACGTTCCGGCCAAAAAATGTTCGTTCCTATTCCATTTAGTCCAAGTTGATATATAATTCATAACGCTGAAAGAAGACCGTAAATCTAAAATCTACAATTTATGTTCCTATTTTAGTTACAATAGTTACTGAATAGGGACTACTGATATAATGTACTTTTTTAAGTGTATATCATATATCATTTGAACAAGTACATAATAAACATCTTCAAATTCCCCAAACAAAACATATTATATGCTTGTACTCATAGGTGAATGAAATCGGCCGATTCGAACTCGCAACAACTGAATTATAAACCCAAAGAGTTTACCGCTCTGTCACAAATCAATCACTTTCTTCGTACACTTTTCTAAGAAAACATATTTTGCGTGAATTCAATTATATAGTTATAAAAAAATATATCTCATAAGATTGTCGTTCTGATTCTCACATTTTTGTGCGCAGCTATTTTCATGGCAATCTGGACTCGAGACTGCCTGTCATCGCATTAGGTCTAACACCGCGTAAGTCGATATCGACAATTCAACAGTAGAGCAAAAAACTTATATTACATTTGAAAAAAATATAAAAACAAAAAAAAAACACGGCATACTCTGAAATTCATTAATATTTGATCCGCATTAAAGTAAGCGAAGCTGCGGGTATTCAGCTAATATTGAAATAAAGTACAGTGAACGGCTGACAAAATTGAGCGACGAAAAGAAATGCAGGGGTTTGCTTAACAAACGAGCATGCATGAATGCAGATGAGGGGATAAAGCCAGTTTCAAACCAAAATCAAAGCTAAGTTAGTTAAGTTTAGCTAGCATAGCAGAGGTCGTTTTTCATACAAGTGTGCAGACCGCTAACTATGTGAACTAGTATGAAAAATTACCTCAATTATGCGAGCTAAGCTAAACTAACTTAGCGTCTGGTCTGCAACCGGCTTAAATGTGTAGCAATGTTAGCCTTCCGCGTGTCTTGATGGCATGTATCTGACACCACAAAGTGTATTTCAATATTCAATTCCTGCCTTGAAATTCATTACCCTTAAAATACTCTGTGCTTGACAGATTCGACCTTGGGGAAAGAAATTGAATACCCCGAAATATGGACAATGAACCCGTGATTTTAATCCATAGTAGTTTTTGTACTACAGTCATGGTTTTGGACATTTCCATACCCTGTGACGTTCTCGGTATTTGACGACACGTTTTTTCAAACACCTTCAAAATTTCTCGGAAACCCATGCTGAATTATTGTTGATCACCAGACGATCTTTTACCTGAGCAGCAACACAATTGCTTATGGGTATTTAAAAGGCGTTTATTGTATTCAATACTTTCACTGACATTTTATTGAAGACATGTACCTGAAATCCGAACTATCGTAAAGTTTTTAACTTTACTAGTGATCGCTCAGAGGTTCGACCGTAATTCATTCAATTTGAAGTTTGAAAAGTCATCTGGGGGGGCAAGTCCCGTCAATCAATGAAATCAAAACCCTCATGATTACCCATACCATGGTTATAATTACCATATGGAGTTCTATAATATACTAAGAATATCCATGATCATGGGGGTTTTGATTTCACCGCTTGACCAGACTTGCCCCCTGATCTATGATAAAAAACATTATGTATCGAAGTGGTATAAAGTTTTCTATTCACATTTTGCAAAGTGTAATTGTTTAAATATCATTAATATTGTTGCGCAGTAGATTATTTATTTTTTTATACATATTTCTGTACATAATATAAACAAATATATTGTACACTGGCGGGATTATTGTCATTAGGCAATTTCTTTTAACCAATCAGATTACAAAGTATGAGAAAATTGTGTATGTACATCAACAAAAGAATAAGAGCAAAAGAAAACAAAGAAATAGGTAACACTAAGATACTATTAAAACAAAAAATAAATAAAATACTTCATTGCAAAAAAAGGATAGGGTAGGGACAAGGAAAGGAAATCGAGATCAGGTGTTCAGGAATAAATATTCCTTCTTTAGTTTTTTCTTGAAAACACAAAGTGAGTTAGACGACTCGTACTTCGAACGAAGAGCTAAGAAATTCTGTGTTATGGATAATGTTGTACGTTCAGCAGATCGGACTGGAAGTCCATCATTGGATAAATAAGGGAATTTGTTTTTGAGGTACTGTGGCAGGTTTGGATTCGAAAGAATATTGTACAATAGTGACAGAATGTATTTTTATTGAACATTTTCCATAATGTAGTGTAATTATAGATTTAGACATGATGTTCTGAAGGTGATGCGCAACCATATCCCTCTATCCTGTCCTAGTCTCTCTTCTCTCCTTTCTCTTCCCTTCCCTAGTTGTTGTATGTGTGTGCGTGTATGTGTGTGTGATGGTGTATATGAAGGTGTGTGTATGAATATATTTGGCTTGTAAACTGTCATTTGTTTTTATATTATGTTGATGGAATGCTTTTTTGGCTCTAACACTGTAAAAATAATATTGTATCATTAAACTGTAAATGAGCTGTAGCTTCCCAAATAAAATAAATAAATTGTTTCTTTGAAAACAATGTGTATTCCTATATCACTAATATTGATTGTAATGTTGGGGTTGTGATAAGAGAACAATTAATGTATTATAAGCTTTGGGAGTTATAAATGTGATTAAAGTGTACGTTGTATTAGTTTGATAAAGATTAATGAAACCTATAAATATTATCAACATTAACAATCACCAATGGACATGAATGATACCATAAATGAATGATCGACGTAATTGAAAAAAAAACCCGAAGCTTAAATACACATATAATATGCTAACCAGTACAATGAGGTACCTACTCATTATTCTTTATCTTTATTTGTAATATTTGTAGGTATACAAGTTTGGTTTATACGTCGGCCCTCGTGGCTCAGTTGGTTGGATATCTGTGTTTTCAGTCTGGATATGTGAGACGACTAATAATATTTGTCTCCAGAATGTGGCAGCTTGTTATTGGGTGCATGTTAAATTAATATTTGACATTGCACCTGTTGGTTGCCCGAGAAGCAATATTAAATAAATTAATACAACCATGACGAGTACAAAAGCGGGTTATTTGCCATGACGCGTTCTCCTCAAACCACAAAAATATCAATAGAACGTGAAATAAGTCAAATTTGTACGTCAAGTATGGAAAGTGTAGCGTTCGATTTTCTCTGCCCATGCCATCTGTGAAACTGCTCTAAGTATGTATTTATTCACGAATAATAATATTGTTTTAACAAATTTAATATGTATATCAATAGAGACGAAGCGGGAATATATATTTTTTACGAGAAGCGCGAAAGCAGGCACCTATAGGAAAACAATATTATTAGGTGTACGATTTGTATTTATGCTTTATTTAAGTCGACAGTAAGTTAAAAAGAAAACATAGAAATCTTTTCCCCAGAACCCTCAAAAGAGAAGACGTTTTTGAAATAAATAACAGTTTATTTTTACTATGTTGCATGAGTTTTTGATATTTGAAAATTTTAAATGGATAAATTGGCAAGATCACACAAATAGAATTTTGAAATATGGAGACGTTAGAAGTAAGAATAACAGAGGAGCGTGTATGAGACGATGCATGGACGCGAATGATGCGAGAAATGTATGTCAAGAGAGAGAGAGAGAGTCTGGCATACGATTCTCTCTGCCTACCCCAAATAGGAAAACGGCGTGATGGTATGGTATGAAAATGTTTAATACTTTTATTGTAAAATAAGTATTACAAAACCTTTCTTTTATTTTGTATTGCAAATAACAAAAAACAATAATGCCTATATATTAGATTTTTACATCAATAAAAAAATAGAATACGAAAATCTACCGACTGAATTAAAAAAAAAACTCTTAAATTTTGCATTTTTTTCAAGTTTTTTTTTTGTATATCATAGATTAAGTGATATACAATATTAGTTCGCGTTTCATACATTATAAGGTTGATAAATGTTTTTTTTTTTTTTTTATTATTATTGAAACCAAACAAAATATAACAATATAGTTACAAACAATATTACAAAAAAGTACAATTTAAATAAGTTATATGAAACATTTTTTTTATAGGATTATTTGGTATATACCACCTCACTAGGCTGAGCCTGTACCGAGGTGGCAGATTTTTTTTTTTTTGCGTTATATCTGACAGAAAAATATTAAACTTGTATTTAATTAAAACTTGTTATAAAATATACCTATTATAAAAATAAAATATAAACTATTGTAGCTTGATCATGTTTCCGCAGTATATAATGCCCTTGTTTCTAATCCATGTTTCTATTGTTTTCTTGTGTTTCAAATTATTCATCAACTGTATGTCCGTTATTTCACTTTTTATCTTATTAAAAATTTTTGGAGCTAAATAATAGTAATGTCTTTGTCCGAATGTCGTGTTTGTCTTTGGAGTCATGAGAAAATTCCTGCGTGTCGTCTCGTAATTGTGTTGCGGTGTAATGTGAATTGTTTTATCTTTATGAAAATGTATAGAAATAATTTCGATATATAACTGTGGAATGTTGAAAACTGGAAAATCATGAAACAATTGAACTGTTGGATATGTAAATGGTTTTTTTATTATAACCTTAATTAAAGCTTTTTGTGCTTTAATAAGAGGATCCATATTAATTTTAGCAGCGCCACCCCAACCAATCATTCCGTGTGTTATAATCGATTGAGCTAACGCGTAATATATTGTTTTTAAGTCTTTTTTAGTCATTATGTTGCGAATGTTTTTAAAAGTATAAATAAGCCTTCTTATTTTACCTGCAACTGTGTTTATTTGTTCTGTCCATCTTAAGTTGTGATCAATGTAGATACCCAAATATTTATACAATGGAGTCCTTGTCAGTGGTTTGCAAAAGCAACTTTGCTCGTGAGTACAGTCATGTACATATGATTAAATTTTTGTCTTGGCTAGGTTGCCGTCTAGAATCTATACTGAATGTCATGTATTGCGTTTTGTCAATATTTAATGTAAGCAGGTTTGCATCTAGCCATTGTTTTATTTTATTAATACCGTCAGTAGCTGTCATGTATACATTTGTCCATGAGTCGGAAGTAAAAATAAGAACAGTGTCATCCGCGTAACAAATAGATTTTCCCTGAAAATTCAGTTGGCATAAGGAATTAATATATAATAAAAATAAAACCGGACCCAAAGTACTTCCTTGAGGAACTCCATAAGAAATATTTCTATTGAAACTAGTTGAAAAATGTGCATGTTTATGTTCATCCCGTATGCCCAAGTTCATCGGCGTTACCACGGCGTTAGCGTTTGTTTTTGTACTTGTTTTTCTATATATAGATATTTTTTTTGTTTCCTATTACAATAAATAAACAAAAATCCATGTTTGTTTATACCTAAATGCGATCCTAAAAATATTCGATTTAATAATATTTTAGTGAATTATAAAATAACTCCCATCAATTACAGGAAATGAATGAAAACAAAATATAAATTAATAATGTTTGACGCTTAATGAACTAAAATGGTTTTATGTCAAATATTTGCAAATGTACCTACTTAATTTTTTATTGATAAATACAGTAAGTAAAACAAATCTAAAATATATTTTTTAAAAATTCCATTACATATATTTTTGAAAAATGTTTTAAAACCAGTGGTCACAATCTCAAATCGATCATAGATAAAAAATAAAAGTTGGTACGGTTGGTACTTATATTTTTCTTCTCATTTAGACAATAATTGTTGATTTTATAAAGAAACACGTATTATCTAAATATAAAAGCAAAGAAAAAATACATTATATTAGCATTCTTATATGATTGTCATTAAATTAAGTTCAAAATGTAAGTGGTAACAAAATATTTCAAGTATTTAAAAAATACAGATATTTTTATATATACTTAAACGTCAATGAGCGATGCTTAATAATTTAAACAAAACAGCTGTACAAATACGCCATGAAGAGATGAAGACAAACAGCAAGTTATTAACAAGTAGACGAAATATACACGTGAGTATTTTAAAACTGAAATAACACCTAAACAAATTATTTAATTATCTGATCGTTATGTATAAAAACAATAGAATTATCATGGTCTAAACTCAACATAACACTTTATCTTTCATTCACCGTAAATATAAATCAATTTTAATAACAGAGATAACATCTTATCTAAGATTACATATTACTTAGCTTGAATCTTGACCAACGAACAAAGGATGTTTATAAAAAAATGATAATTTAATAACGTGAATTACTTGATATTATAAATTAACTAGTTGCCAAATGTTCGCAAAAACACTGAAAACATATTGAATAATCGTCCACTTAACGTAAATATTCACGAATTCATGCAAATTAAGCAAAAAAAAACATTGAATAATGCATCATAGTTTAGTTTGACTTGTCAATCGACATAACCTAACAACGTTTAAATAATAAATTACTTACAATTTCTGACTTGTGAGACACAAGGAAGCGAGGAATTCACACCCGAAGTTGTCACGGCTTTCACGCTGGCTCCGATAACCTTAGCCAAATTGCCAGCCATCGTAAATTATTTAAAATTTAGTATATAAACCGGCAACAAATACGCACGTCACGCTTACAATTCACTCGCTGAAAACTGGAAATTGGCAATGGCGTGCCTGCCCGCCGAAATTATGCACGGTTGGCAGCACTGCGGAACTTACCTCGTATAATAGGCGCGAGTGTTCGAGTGAAGTACGATAAAACAGAACCACTCTACAAAAAGGTTGATAGTGAATATTGATAAAAAATATATTATGATACGGTCATGAAGGATATTTTGTTTTTGAAGAAATGAATGAGATTAAATAGAAAATTTATAACCGAAACTAACTTCACATTGAACTTGTTGGCGCTTTATTTAAAGTAAAATCTATTTTTTCAACAAATTAACAAGAAGGGAACGTATTTCCGAAACCGGTCGCAACTTCAATTCAATATAATAATGTGGTTGAAACAAATTAAAATAGGTAGTTTTGTGTACCACAAAGATAACAATGCAATAAAAAAAAACTTAACAACTAAATAAAAAAAAATGAGGATTCCTTTTTCAAATTAAACTTCACAATTTAAAACTTTTGTCAACAATTGATTTTAAAATTCTGTTACGACTTTTATACTCAAAATCTTCCGAATCTTCCGAATTCTGTGTTTTCACCTTCGTACAACCCGGGTCTTTTTAAAATCCGAATTAATAAACTCTTTTCTAGATTGCAAACCCCTCCCAACGCTACGTAGTGCGCTTCTTCGGAAGAGTAAAATGGACCCAAATCCTAATAGCTGGCGTCCCCTACGTGAACATGTTAAAAAAAAATAATAATCACGATTATTATTATTATTATTGAACCAAATGATTGGGAGTCAATCCCCTTAAGATATTTTATCTTTATGTAACAAATAAAAATACCAAGAAAGGGATGGCACGACCATGTGAACGAAATTTTGAAAGACGGAAATGTTAGAAGTGTGAGCAATAGACGAGCATGTATGAGACGATGCATGAATGTGGACGAAGCGAGGGATGCGTGCCAGGATAGGAAAATGTGGCGTTCGGTTCTCTCTGCCTACCCCTCAAGGGACATGGCGTGATGGTATGTATGTATGTATGTAAAAATACCATAGAATCTATAATATTGTTTTTTCAATTTAAATTAAAGTAGGTACTTATTCATAATGTATTTCTACCTAATAAGTAGATATGTAATCTCTGATTAATTAATTTGATAATAGCGTTTTTAGGCGGGGCAAATAATAGATTGATGTTGAGTGATATAAAACTATGAGAACTAGGCGGAATGTTTATTTTAAAACATTTAATTAGAATGAGAACGTCATAACCTGCAAATAGTAACGTCATTTGGCTTATCTGTAAACAACAGTTTAAAACGAAGGTCCCAATAGATGTAATATTTATGTTACTAAAACCGAAATCAATTTAATAAAAATATTTGCACATATTTTCTTTTTGCGCGGCTTGTTTGACAGCCGTGGCATAGTTTAGTCGTTTGGCTTCGGCGCAGGCTTTCCGAGTTCGAGTCCCAGCAGAGTAGAAATTTATTTAAAATCATTTCTCACGCAAATCTTACTTCTCTGGGCTGGAAAACACTCGTCGGTTGGAAGAAATTACCATTTAGCAATAAACACGCCATTTTCACATTGGGTTGTAAGAAAGACATGTTTTCACTTCCTCAAAACAATCGTCAATTTTCCTGTTATAATATAATGGACCCCCGCACACCGGTGGCTGGTCACCCCACATTATGGGATAATATACCGTGATGATATGCACGTATGTTTTTTTGTAAATTCATATTAATATTATTTATTATGTTAGCGAAATAAAATGCGATGTAATATATTTAAAGCTAAGCCACAACGAAAACCATGGCTTCGTTTTTAGCCATAATTCCTTAAGATCATTTTTCAGTCATGACATTGTACTCCAGGTAGATTCTGTGACAGGGTTGTCAACGTATCTGTTTTAATCAATTAATTTCAAAGACGTTTATAAATTGAACTTAAATGCAATCAACTACAGAGTGGCAGAGCGGTTAGCGCGCTGGGCTAGTAATCCAGTGGTCGCCAGCTCGATTCCTGCCTCGACCGATTTCGTTCACCTAAGCACAAGCGTTTATTTGCTTATTTTAGGGAACGTACATACATACATACATCATGCCATGTCCCTTGCGGGGTAGGCAGAGAGAACCGAACGCCACCTTTATCTATCCTGGCACGCATCCCTCGCCTCGTCCACATTCATGCATCGTCTCATACATGTTCGTCTATTGCTCACACTTCTAACATTTCCGTCTTTCAAAATTTCGTTCACATGGTCGTGCCATCCCTTTCTTGGCCGTCCCCGACCTCTCATTCCATTCCTTTCCGCTCTGTATATTTTCTTCGTCAGGCGCTCCTCATTCATTCTCCCCATGTGACCAAACCATCTCAATGTGTTCACTTTCATTCTAGTAATGACATCTTTCTTCATCTTACATTCTTTCCTTATGTCCTCATTTCTTACCCGGTCATACATCGTTTTATTACAAATCCTCCTTAACGATCTCATTTCAACTGCATTTATTCTACTTTCATGCGTCTTCTGCCATGTCCAGGTTTCACTTGCATACGTCAAGGTTGGCACTACGACGGCGTTATGAATGGCAACTTTGGCATCCTTTGATATGTTGCGATCATTCATAATTGGTCTGAGTGCTCCATTCACTCTGTTTCCTGCCATAACTCTTCTTTCGATCTCTTTATCGAGTCGTCCGTTCCGTTGAAATATGCTTCGCAAGTTTACATATTCGTCGACTTGCTCGAGCCATTCGTTCTCTACTCTTATTTTACACGCTGTTCTGCTTTCACTTTTTTCAAAGACCATTGTCTTTGATTTGCTGGCATTCATCCTATGTCCATTCTATATACATCCTTCATATACCAGACTTACAACATACTGTAACTCTTCCATACTTTCTGCTAATAAAACTTTATCGTCTGCATACATAAAATCTCGCACCATTACAGTACTCAATTTCAGACCCTTGCTTTCATCCTTAAGGGCTCTTATGCAGAAATCAATGTAGAAGTTAAAGAGCCATGGAGATAGCACGCACCCTTGTCTAACGCCATTATTTATAGAGAACCACGTTGTCACTGTGTCGTTGACACGTACACATGCTTCGCTGTTCTCATATAATGACGCGATTGCGCGTATCAGTTTGCTCTTCACTCCATACACTGCTAGTATATCCCATAATTTTTCTCTAACAACTTTATCATACGCCTTTTCTAGGTCTATGAAGGCACAGAAAATTTTCTGATTTTTATCCAGAACCTTTTCTGTGACCGTGCGCAGAGAAAAAAATTGGTCTATACATCCTCTGCCGCCCACAAACGCACCTTGGACATCCCATATCTTGCTTTCTGTAATCTTTCGCACTCTTTGATCCAGGATCCTTGCATAAATCTTACCAACTGAGCTTAGCAAACTTATGGCTCTATAGTTTTTGCAGTCGAGCTTCGATCCTTTACCTTTATACAAAGGTACCACGACTGCATTTCTCCAGTCTGAGGGAGTGTGTCCTTCTTCCCAACATTTGTTGAAAAGTGAGAGACACCACTCCAACGTCTGTTCGCCGCCATATTTTATAAGTTCAGCTGATACACTGTCATACCCGGCAGATTTCCCCTCTTTCGCGTGTTTTACTGCTTCAAACACTTCTTCTTGCGTTATTTCATCCCTTATCACTTTCGCTTACTTGTCATGTTCTCTGGCTCACGTCCCCACTTACTCCGCTATCATACAGTTCCTTGAAATATTCTTTCCATCATTCTTTCACGCCGTCTTCGTCCATAATTATTTTTCCATCTTTATCATTTATTCCTTTCGAAGCTTTCACAGTTCCATTTTTTCTTTTCGCTACGCCTTTCCAGAACATTTTCATATTTCCAGGAAAGTCGTTGGCTATTTTCAGGCTTTCTTTCTCTTTTATACCATCTTTTTCCCTTTTAACTGTGTCTTTGACTACCTTTTTACATACTTTATAATTCTCTTTTGCTCTTTCTTCATTATTCGATCCTTTCGCGGCTATTAATGCCATCCATGCTTTCTTCTTTTCACCCACAACAATCTTAACTCTTTCATTCCACCATGCATCGCCTTTCATTCCACCTCTTTTAGCAATACCACATACCTTTTTCGCTGTCTTACATACGGTCTCTTTCAGTGTCGTCCATGCTTTCTCGATATTTTCACTCCTGTGTATTGCTCTAAGAAGTTCGCTTTCCGTATCTTTCGCATATTGTTTTCTTACACTCTCATCTTGCAGCCTTTCTACTTTGGTTCGCTTCGGTGGTTCACTTCGGTGGGTTTAAGAGCGCCAGCCAGTAAACAGAACAATTCTTCATATCACCAAGTAGTGATCTGTCTCCATATCCGCGCCCCTGTACACTCTAGTGTCCACTGTCGCTTTCCTTATTGCGGCGTCAACACATACATAGTCTATTATCGAACTTTCATTCCCCCTTTCCCATGTATACTGGTGAACTCTTTTGTGGCTGAATACTGTATTCGCTACAAATAAATTCCCTTCCGTGCACACTTTCAGTAGTCTCTTACCATTGTCATTCACTCTGCTATCACCGTGGGGTCCAAGGACAGACTCATAATCTTTCATACGGACTCCAACCCATCCATTTAGATCTCCAGCCAGAATCATTCTTTCGTTATCTTTTTTCTCATTTATTATTTCGGTCACACTGTTCCAAAAGTCATCCTTCTCACTTTCACTGTCGGAGTTCCCAGGCGCATATTCTACTATTAGGAATACGCTTGTAATTCCGATCTTAGAACGTAGGAAGATGTATATGTACTTGTCTAACAAGGACATATTCATTTTTTTTATAAAAAAAAACTCAATGGCAACTGAATCAATTGAAATCTCATCTTTTCATACATAAAAAAATATACTTGTGATTTTTTCATAGGAATAAAAAATAAATTATGTATAAAAAAGATTTTTTTATTTTAATTAAATGTGGAAAATTGTGTTGGTTAAATAAATCAAATTTTTTAAAAGTTGCATATACGCAAACATTGGATTTTTGCCGGAAGTCAATGATATTTTTGTGACAATTTTTTCAATATCTCAATAGAGACGAAGTTGGTGAAAGTTGCGCAATCGCATAAAGTGATCACGTATACTAATCGATGACAGGTCGTATGTCCTGTAGGCGCCTTGATTTCCCTGTTCTCCCTCAATATTCAAAATTCGTCTCTATTGATATATTAAAAAATTGTCGTAAAACAATGTTTTTAGTTCCACTACTATGAATTTTAACGCTTAAATAGGTACCATAAACTGCTTGGAAATGTTCGAAATGTGGATTCACCGTAGAATGCTAAGGATATCCTGTACCGACATGGTGAAGATCGTTGAAGTCTTGCGTAGAGCTAGTACTGACAGACAATATTGTTCACGACAGTCAAGTTCCGTAAGACTTCATATTTTGGTCACATAATGAGAGGCGAAAAATACTCGATCTTACAGTTGATCCAAAAAGGGAAGATTGAGAGCCGTAGAGGGGTCGGCAGGAAGCAGCTATCCTGGCTCCGTGACATTCGGGAATGGACCGGAGTGAGGTGTGTGGAGGACTTGTTCCGCCCCGCACAGGCCAGGGAAAGTTTCTCCCGAGTGATCGTCAACGTCGGGGAGACCCGACAGGATGCATAGAAAATAAGAAGATCTACAATAACATATCTCATTTTTACGAACAAATCATACACAAATATGAGAAAAAACTCGCGGCGCCCTTATGCTTCGAGTATCCAATATAACATGACAATAATGTTTCACATTATAATGACAACCCTGTTTTCAGACCTGTTTTTTTTTTTTTAATTTTGCTGCCTGCAAGTATTTAAATACTGACTGATGCTGATGAATGCTAAAATAACGGTAACCATGTTTTTTTCTCTTCCTTTTGTTCTGTACCAGTTCTCGGTTGCTACCACATTGTCTCTTCTGTGGTTGCTACACAAGAAATTGCTATAATACTATACAAGAAAGTTTGAAATGCTATGCGGCCTGTATTTAATATAATATATTTCCTATCTTAACTATGCTTCTCACTTTCTATAGATTGTAGAAGTAAAGTAAATAATTCATTTCTGAATCCGAACACTTATTATAAGGCATTTTATTTATATTCATACATATTTAGCTGTCTCTGTTTTATTTATATTCATACATATTTAGCTGTCTCTGTTTTATTTATATTCATACATATTTAGCTGTCTCTGTTTTATTTATATTCATACATATTTAGCTGTTTCTGTTTTATTTATATTCATACATATTTAGCTGTCTCTGTTTTATTTATATTCATACATATTTAGCTGTCTCTGTTTTATTTATATTCATACATATTTAGCTGTCTCTGTTTTATTTATATTCATACATATTTAGCTGTCTCTGTTTTATTTATATTCATACATATTTAGCTGTCTCTGTTTTATTTATATTCATACATATTTAGCTGTCTCTGTTTTATTTATATTCATACATATTTAGCTGTCTCTGTTTTATTTATATTCATACATATTTAGCTGTTTCTGTTTTATTTATATTCATACATATTTAGCTGTCTCTGTTTTATTTATATTCATACATATTTAGCTGTCTCTGTTTTATTTATATTCATACATATTTAGCTGTCTCTGTTTTATTTATATTCATACATATTTAGCTGTCTCTGTTTTATTTATATTCATACATATTTAGCTGTCTCTGTTTTATTTATATTCATACATATTTAGCTGTTTCTGTTTTATTTATATTCATACATATTTAGCTGTTTCTGTTTTATTTATATTCATACATATTTAGCTGTCTCTGTTTTATTTTTTTCATACATATTAATAATTAGTACTTCTCCGTATCATTTTTCCTTGTGCATTTTGTTTTCTTCGGGCTTCCATCTGGTTGAAACATACTTCACTTGATGAACAAATGCAAGAATTTAGTTAATTCACAAAAAAAAAGTTTGCATCTTTTCCAAAAATAAATAGTAAACATTAGAATTAGACGGAAGGTAGTTAATTACATATTTTGTTAATAAAAAATAAAGTCTTTGAAGTGGAATTAATTGCCCTTCTGACATAAATATGTAGATCTTTACACTTTCAGTAGAATATATACAAGAGGGTATATTAGGGGCAACCCGTGTACCTTTAGACACATGTACCATTAGACACTTGCCACTGTAAAAAAACTGGATGACTTAAATCTATGAATTTTACATATTCGTGAACCTTTTTGTAATATGGTAACCCTGCCAAATTTTCAAAGTGACAGTTGTTTAACTCGGGTCGTCAACATAAATTGAATATTTTTCACAAAAAAAGTAAGTTTTACTCATATTTTAAGGATGTTTTAGAACTGTCTTGTAACATATAATAATGAAATAATTACTTATTTGTATAAAGTATACTCTAATTTAAAGTTATACAAGTTATTTTGATGCGTTATAACCTAAAAAATAAACATTATTATTGAAAACTTACAGTGTTGGCATTTTGTACCTTTAGACAGTCTGAGGAGTGTACCTTTAGACATGTCTAAAGGTACATGATATCTTACATGAGAACATTTGTTTACACATTTGATCACTATTTTCTTGATTTTCAGTGCCTCGAAGTAAATCGGGAAGAAAAAGAGAGAAAGTATGCCGCGAAACACTTGAAGAAGCTGTGAAGGAAGTATTAAATGGGAGTTCCATAAGAAAAGCTGCAGAAAAATTTCAAATAAATAGATGCACAATTATTCACTATGTGAAAAAAAATAAATGTAATCCTGTTAAAGATATTACGATAGCACCACCTAATTTTGCAGTGAGAAAGGTGTTTACCGCCGAGGAGGAAATTTTACTTTTCAATTATATCAAAAAAGCTGCATACCTGCACCTCGGACTTGATGCATTACGTGTAAGAACACTCGCCTACAAATTTGCGATAGTGAATAATATAAAGATTCCACCTTCATGGGATAAAAATCAAATAGCAGGAACAGAATGTCTTGTTGGATTCAGGAAAAGATTTCCTGACTTATCACTACGAAAGCCAGAAGCGACCAGCATAGCCCGAGCAACAAGCTTTAACAAATACAACGTGGGAATGTTTTTTAAAAATTTAAAAGAAGTGATGGAGCGATATAATTTTCAGCCGCAAAACATCTATAATTTAGACGAAACTGGAAATTCTACTGTCCATAAGCCGGACAAAGTTTTGGCACCGAAAGAAATAAGGCAACTTGGTAAATTGACTTCAGCTGAACGTGGCGAAAACGTCACAATGATTGCATGTGTAAATGCTGTTGGAAATTCTGTTCCACCCATGCTCATTTTCCCCAGAGTGTATTTTAAGAGCAACATGATTAAAGGAGCTCCTCCAGGAACTATTGGAGGAGCCAATCGTTCTGGTTGGTCAACAGAATTTCTGTTTCGACAATACTTAGAACATTTTATATTTCATGTTAAACCATCTCAAGAAAAACCAATACTTTTAATAATGGACAATCACGAATCCCATATTTCCATAGAAATTATTGACATTGCAAGAGATAATGGCATCATTATTTTAACCCTCCATCCACATACCTCACATCGTATGCAGCCTCTAGACCGAACTATTTTCGGCCCGTTCAAGAAATTTAATGCTAAATCAGCGGAGCAATTCATGATTAATCATCCTGGACAACCAATAAAAATTACAGACGTCGCTGAACTAATAGGTAACGCCTATGCTTTGGCATTTAACCCAAGCAACATAATAAAAGGATTCAAAGTTACTGGTATATGTCCTTACAATGACTTAATTTTTAGCGATGAAGACTTTCTGTCTTCTTTTATAACTGATCGCCCTCAGTCTCTTTTACCATCTGAACCTCGATCGGAAGGCACTCATTCTACGGAGTCACCAGCCACTATTACATCTTATCACGATTACGAAAATATCATGGGTACAGAACTGTTAATGAACGTTACAGATAATCCTGATGGTGACACCTGTACTGGACCAGAACGATTCAACCAGACACCGCAAAAGAATGATTCTAAAAATATGTCTACAATTTTACCAGACATTGTAATTCCATTTCCTAAGGCAATTGCGAGAAAAGGTACACGAGGAAGGAAGAAGGGTAAAACCAGAATCCTTACTGATACACCAGAAAAGCAAGAAATTCTTGCAAACAAAAAACTGAAAGAAAACAACGATCAGAAAAAAATCACCCTACCTAAATTTAAAATTCAGAATGAAAGTAAGCTCAGCTCGTCAAAGAAATCAAACAACATGCCAGGAACGAGCCGATCATACCATAATCCCAATAAAGTTAAGGTACTTCAGGACATAAGTATTGTGGTATGTAAAACATGTAAAAAATATTTAAATAAAACAGTAGCACTGTTCTGTTATTCATGTAATACATATTATCATGAAAGATGTATACCGACGAAGCACAAAGAACACATACCAGAAGCTGAAGACAAAGATTCATTTATGTGCCATAATTGTTTCGTACTCTCAAATGAAACTAACTCTGATGAATCTATTGATTCTATTGAGATGTTAGACCTAGTACGAAAGAATTACATGTAACTTACCTGTATTTTTTATGCCTTATAAAATTTAACATATTATGTTGTATTGAATAAAAATTTAATAAACGTTGTGCAAACGTTTTGTTTTATTCTGTAGTCCTTATTATAAAATAGTTAGTGTCTAAAGGTACACTTGGTGTCTATAGGTACAACATTCACTGTCTAAAGGTACATTGCATGCGTGTACCTTTAGACAAAATGCAAGGTCATGGAAAAAAACGTTTTACTAAAAACCTACAGCAAAATGAATAAATTAAAAACACCTAAATGATAAACAAATAAATTCTTTAATATAAAAATAAAAAATATTGTATCTTTAATGAAGTATGGCGGAGAAAAAAAAATTAAGAAAAAAAAAGTCAATTTGTCTAATGGTACACTGGTTGCCCCTACGCTAAATCTAGTTACTGAAAACATGATTATATATTATAACCTAATACACTATGAAGTTACGTGTTAATAATAATAATAATAATAATAAATTTGGATGATTTATATGGCGCCGTTTTCGTGAATATCTCACCTCAAGGGCGCTGAAAATTGATTAAGATGTATCATTATGGCTTTGGTAAGATTTGCGAAAAAGGTGTGTTTTGAGATTTTTTCTGAAGGTAGATATATTTTCAGTTTGTCTGAGGGTGTGTGGGAGCTTATTCCATGCATTTGGTCCTGCCACAGCAAACGCACGATCGCCGAAATTAGTGGTATGCACCCTGTTTATTTCAAATAATTTTCCAACCATGGATGAAGATGCAGAACGAAGTGATGATTGTCTGTCGTTAATTGAAAGAGGAATGCAAAGTTCGGAGAGGTAAGTAGGAGCCATACCATGAAGTGCTTTGAAGATCATGAGACGAGTTTATATTCAATCCTTTCAGGAACTTTAAGCCAATGGAGATTGCGGAGATGGTGAGAGATGTGAGAAAACCTGGAGGCTCCGGTGATGAGCCTGGCTGCAGCATTGAAAACTGAATGAATTTTATTATTATCATTATTTTTTTTTAATAAGGGTACTATCGCGTGCGTTAAAAAAGATTTATACGTGATTTACACTATCGGAAATCCAAAACTTTGTTGATTTTTTGCATTTTAAGAATAAACCTGAGTTAAAATGAAAAAAACTGTATCGGCCATTCCCTTTGATTTTATGAACTCTTTAGGCACTTTTGTAGAAGATTTATTTCTCTACGACATAATACAGTTATGCAGTAACTTGCTGAAAATAAGTATAGGTACATATATTAATATTTATTTAGGAGAATTCATGCTTAATATAAAATCCTGCGGCCATTCTCTTAGATTTCAAATTGAGGTTTATGGTAATGTGTCCTCTTTAAACTATGTAGGTACAAATGCTGGCAAACTTCTTGAGTCTTTCACTCGTGGACTCAGTCTCAGGGTCGTATTACGCATGTTATATAAGAAAACGGAAAGATAATCTTTCCCTGTCTAAATTCTCAAGTCGTATTACAGAAGTTATTTGGTATTACAGAATAACTTCTGTATACGACTTGAGAATTTGGACAGGGAAAGATTATCTTACCGTTTTCTTATATAACATGCGTAATACGACCCTCAGTATGTGGCCATTCTATAATTCACTAGGGTTTTATTACAAGATTTATTTGAGAATAATGTAAGAAAAAGGTAAGGTACCGTAATACGAGAACATTGCTTACTGGACCTCAACTTTTTCTTACATAATTCTTAAATAACTCCCGTAATACGTCCCTTGTTATATAGAAATGTTGAAAATACTTATGGTATGTGTTTAGAGAAACACACAGTTTAACATTATATTTGAGAAAAATGATTTCAATTGGGTGTTGAGGTTTATATTTTTGAGCCTTTCAGTCGTGGATTGGAGCGGTTTGTGCATAAACCAACCAAGCAAAAAAAAAACGCAAATTTGTTAAACGTGAAACGTCTCAAAACGTGACGGGCTCGGCTATAGTCTTCGTTGTTTTTCTCCCCTTGTTAAGTCGTATAACATGCAAAACCGTTGCTTATTATCAATACATCCCAGGTAGAACTCTTCACATATTTCGATGGTTTAATGCACAGAAGACACATGTCCACATTTGACATTTTAGAGAAAGCAAAGTTTGAAATTCTCAATTAATTTAATAATACTAAATTAATTCAGAAGATCTTAAAAATTGTATTCCTTGTTTAATTTATCTTTCCCTGTGAAGAATAAACAGTGTTTTTTTTAGAACGAAGTTCTGATCTTTGAAATAAAATTCTCATATTCTGAATGTAGTGCCTTTTTAGGTGAGACGAGACTGGTGTGTGGGCATACACAGATGTGTTGTGCTCCCTTTTATAAGGCAATGCACACCCCCACACCTTTCGCTGGTTACCCCACATTGTGGGATATGCCGTGATGGTATGAATGAATGAATGATAATATCATACTGTAGATATGTTGGTATATATAATGAAAGTTTCATCTAGTTGCAATATCCAAGATGTCATCAGAAATAATTAATAACCTGAACTGGTGTGAACAAAAACATGGCGTCTCTGATATTTTATTTTAATTCAAGGGCACGTTCGTGTGTTGCAAAAAATATATCACGCAGCTCTGTAGGTAGTTAAGATAACTCAGCTCTTCAACATAATTGTACTAACATAAGTGGATACACTTAGAATTGTTAATCCATAAAAAAACATTCCTTGTGGCGATATCCTGTAATGAAATTTTTCAATTGAAACAATCGATCAAGTATCGATATTATACATACTATTTTTGAGTTTCAAGTAACTTATTTATCACCAATTTCACCGAGGTTCCTTAACTCTAAAATCAAATTTTTGATTCACTCGGCGCAAAACTTCATTTCACCAGAGAATCTTACGGCAGTTCCTAATACTGACATCGATGCAATGCTGTCTCGCAATTGTGCGCGTATTTTTAAATATTGATTTATTGCTGAAAAATAATAATTTGAATAATAGATAACAAAACACTAGTTGTGAGTCACGCCAAATCTAAATAAATAATAATACAATTTTCATAGCGCCGTTTTATGGTAAAAGACCATTCAACAAACAGAGAAGTCTTAAACAATTTACTAAAGGAAGGAAAAAATAAGCATAATGGAACATATATTAAAAATAAAAGATACCAGAAATCGTATGTGATCTGTTAATTATATATAAAACCACACATCAATAGCCATTCCATGACAATTCTTGACAATATTTGTAGACTTTACTAATTGTCAATAGTCTCCGGTAAGCAATGGCACCTTTCGGCGTGATACTGCCCATGCTCCACTCAAAATTTGAGCTTCGAATGGGCATTTAGTTGATATTTCATTTGATGTACCTTGCTGAAATTGGTACTTACGAATTTAAAGCTTTTGAAAATACTATTTGAAGACAATTATTGGCATGAAGCTAGAAAAATTTTGGTTAGGATTAATATTTTTTATTTATTTATTTATTCATTTACTTTTACATAAAAAATATTTAATATACATACAGCGCAAGTGACAACAATAAGAAAAATTTTAGAACATATAAAATTTCAAAATTACATTACATTTTACAGTAGGTATATCATACATTTTAATAATGAAAATACAATTTACAGAGGGAATGTAATTTTTCCAAACTACTACGCTGCATTAAATATATTGTCTCATTGGACGCCCAACTAGGTAAACCTGTTTTAGGACGTCTGATAAGTAGTAGTACTTGTCAATTAGTATCAATAACCAGTATCAGCACATACATAATGGTACAAAAATATGTAGGCTTTACAAAGTTAATAATCTGAATATACTAGAGTGCAGTCAATATATTATTTGACTCCTCTATACCAATGGATATAAGCCAAGCAATTATTGTTTTTTTTAGCACAACTCTTTTCATCATTTTCCAATCATCAGGCAGTATGTTAAACATTTTGGGGCCAAGAAAGTTAAAATTACGTTGAGCGAATGTGGTTTTTGTTTTTTTCTTTATAATAATGGACTTTTGAGAATTACGAGTGGGGTATGAGTATCAAACTTATATTAAGAATTGAGCACGATCACGTAAATGGAATTTTGAAAGATGGAGACATTAGAAGTACGAATAAAAGAGGAGCGTGTATGAGACAAAGCATGGATGAGAACGAAGCGAGAAATGTATGTCAAGAGTATGGCGTTCGGTTCTCCAAATAGGGAAATGGCGTGATGGCATATTGAGAATTAATAATTAAGATGCACAGCAATAAGAATTAAGAATATACCTATTATTCTGATATGATTTTGCATTTCATATGGGTATTTTATATTATTTTTTTTTTTGCGTGACCATCGGTGCAAAGCATTATGTAATAAAGAATTTTCTTCAAGTGAGATTATGTACGTGTTTACACGAACGTCGAAGAAGAGGACAATCTTCAAATAGTTCAAATCGCCGGTGGCAAAAAAATCGACAATGCGCTTTTTTTTTTCTCCGTTCGAAGTTGAAGAATTTTGGCTACGGTCTGTATGTAAAATGCGTCAAGGGGCTGAATCAAAATACATATAATAATTCGCACAAAAATAGATCGTACTATAACACTTTTATATTACTTACGTAAGAATTCTACTTTATACCAACCATCCCAGCGGTTCTGACGGAAAAAATGACCTTCTCGCACAGAGCCGGCATCAGGAATCAATAAAAACCGAAGTGATGAATAAGAGAAAATATTCAATCTAATTGACCTGCAGGGTAACTCAAGAAATTGATTAAATTAGATCAGGGGGGCAAGTCTGGTCTCTTAAGATGTTATAGAATTCCATATGATAATTATATTCATGGTATGGGTAAACGTGGATGGATTTAATTCCGCCTGTTGACTAGACTTGCCCCCCAGATCAGCTTCAGATTTTGAGGTTAGCAATCTTTGAGGTTAAAATTTAATGATTAATAACATTAATTATACAAAAAATTATGGCATTTTCATACTAAACCTTCATCTTAACAAGTTTTTATGATTGAATGTAGAATAATGTAAATATTAAAGAGGCAAGGAATGAACGTATTGAACCCCCTGTTCTTTCTCAACCCCCCTTGTAGAACTCCAAAAGAACATATTAAACAAGTCAGTATAACTCTAAATCATGCAGACATTGCACTGAAAAGTGCTAAATGTATGTACAATAAATGGCATGTATGACTGGATTGATCACAACATGCATTATTTTGTTCATTTATTATTTTTCCCTTCTATACCACACTCACTTAGGTCATAAAAACGTAGTTTTAAACATATTTTGGATTTGAAGCGTCAATAACTGGTTATTATAAGTATAAATGAACGATACGTTGAAGATTTGAGTCGGAGTTCTTCAGAATTTTAAGTTATGTCTTCAGACTCGAACAAAGAATATAATAAATCAGACATATTTCAACGGGAAGGTGCCGCAATGTACCTACCGAGCTAGTTTTTAATCCTCCCTAAATTAATTATGTCGTGGCGGTTTTGTTGTATGAGACGTTCACAAATCTCGGATATCAGATCCACAGAAGATATAAAATCACCTGTCAAAGACGAAAAAGAAGATTAACAAGTTTGTCACACGAGAAGAGAAAAATACCGCTTGCTTCAATTAATAATGCAGCGCAAGATAGAAGGTCGCCGAGGGGTTAGAAGGAGACAGATGTCCTCTGGCTGCGTAATTTCAGTGAATGGACGGGCTTCAGAACTGTGGAGCAGATATTCTGTGCAGCGCAGGACAGCGAGGGATTCCCCAGAGTGATCGCCAACGTCTAGGGCACCAGAAGAAGAACAAGTTTGTAAGAGAGTATGAAAAGTTTTCTCCCTCAAAATCGCTAACCCGGCAGTCTGCATCGTGTTTCTGTCCCTCAACGCAGCCCAGCGTTGAGTTATGACTTCCAATAGATTCTGTTTATGTTCCCGAGTCTTTGGCGTCATATTATGAATATAGTTTCGTGTTTTATAGGACGTTGATGATGCAGGCAGTCAGCCGATCAGCGGGTATTTCAGTTGTAGATCGCACACTCTGCACAGTTCTCTCATGTTGTGTTATGATGGGTGAACTTTGCACCAAGCTTACGAGAAAAATGTAACTGAAATAGCTTTGCAAGTAGTTCCAAGACGGCCAAGTCTCTGTCTCTGGATACGGAGAGATCAAAAGAGTGGGAAGGTTAATTGACAAAATATTATACACTTCAGTACCATCACACCGTGTCCCAGGTGGGAGAGCCACTGGCATTCGAGAACCTTTCATTTAATTTGATTCAAATTACTATAATATCATGATTCAGGATTTTGTCAAGATATGGTTTGATATCGGTACTGACGATTGTGATACTGGTGGGTGCGAGCAACTTTCTTCTCATCCCGTATACCTTTTCCCTTTTCCTTCTTCTTGTGGCCAATCACTTTCTCATCCTTTGTTGCACTTTTTCGTGTGTAATACTTTTTTTGAATGAAAATGTCCTTGTTAAACAAGTATATATATTATACATCTTCCTACATTCCTTAAATTAGGCATAAATGCTTGTGCTGTATGTGAACGAAATCGGTCGAGACAGGACTCGAACTCGCGACCACTGGATTACTAGCCCATCGCATTAAACGCTCTGCCATCGATCCATCTGAAATTGTTGAATTGTATTGTATTAACTTATTGAATTGTATAACCTTCAATCCCCTTCAAACTTCAATCCCCGTCAAACAAGAAAGCATACAACAAGATGACAAAGGATTGTAAAAAAACCATTAATCAGGCTAAAAAACTCCATGACCAACATATAAGTCAAAAACTCTCCTCATGCCCTAACGGTAGCCGAAGATTCTGGTCATTGTCAACCTCCATAGGTCAGAACTTTTGCACATCTTCATTTCCACCTTTAACGAACCATGACGGATCCATTGCTAACTCTGCCACCGACAAAGCTAATCTTCTCGGTAAATTATTTGCAGATAACTCAACCCTTGACGACGGAGGAAAAACTCCTCAACCAGTTCCACATTGTGGTTTTAAAATGAACGAAGTAAGGATTAACTTCTCTGAGGTTTTACTCGCCATCCGAGGGTTGGATGTTAACAAAGCTAATGGACCAGATGGAATTCCCGTTCTTGTGTTAAAAAAATGCTCCGCCGAACTAGCCCCAGTTCTCACTAAACTCTTCAAACTCTCGTTTAAAACTGGTATTGTCCCATGTGACTGGAAAAAAGCGGTCATCCACCCAATTCCCAAAAAAGGTGATCGCTCCAACCCATCTAACTACCGACCCATCGCTATTACTTCTGTACTCTCCAAAATAATGGAAAGGGTACTAAACACCAAGTTGATCACATACCTCGAAGCAAACAAAATTTTAAGCGACCGCCAATATGGATTTCGTGGAAATCGATCTTGTGGCGATCTACTCGCGTATGTGACATCCGTTTGGGGTCGAGTTATGGAACGCTTTGGAGAAGCTCAAACTGTCGCCCTTGACATCTCTAAAGCTTTCGACCGGGTTTGGCACCGAGGTCTCTTAATGAAACTCCCTTCTTATGGACTACCCCAGTCTCTGTGTACTTGGATTGCGAATTTTTTAAAAGATCGCGAAGTCATAACTGTAGTGGACGGTTGCTCTTCTTCTCCCCATTCCATTAATGCGGGAGTCCCTCAAGGGTCCATTCTATCTCCAACCCTATTCCTCCTACATATCAATGACTTGCTCTTACGCGCCCCCATCCACTGTTACGCTGATGACAGCACAGTCCATGACAATTTCTCTTTTGACAAACCTCCTAAACAGAGTGAAATATCAGAAGCCCGGAAAGACCTTCATCAAAAAATAAATAGCTACCTCCACTCAATCAATACCTGGGGTGAAAGTAATCTTGTTTCATTTAACGTCTCAAAAACCCAAGCCTGTCTAATTTCTGCGAAGAGAAACCCCAATGAATTGCAAGTGTCTTTCAACGGAAGCACCCTACCTAACAGCAGCTCTATCGACCTGCTTGGAGTATCTATAACGAACCAATTACACTACAAGGGCTCCATCGAAGCTAAGGTGAAACTCGCCTCCAAAAAATTGAGCGTACTATATAGAGCGCGCAGATATTTTACTAAGACCCAGATCTGTATACTCTACAAAGCGCAAATACGCCCAATTATTGAATATGGCAGTCACCTCTGGAGTGGCGCCCCCCAATACCTACTGAATACCCTCGACGCTGTCCAAAGGCGTGCTATACGTCTGATTGATGATCCATCACTGACTGATGGATTGCAATCACTAGAACACAGACGCAGAGTCAGTATTTTAAGTTTATTCTATAGATACTACCACGGGAATTGCTCAGAAGAACTTGCATCTTTGGTCCCTCCTCCACCCACTCGCAACAGAGTCACTCGCTTCACTCAATCGCAGCATCCATTCACAGTGGACCTTCAACATATACGAACAAGTCGCTTCTCGAACTCCTTTATTAACACAGCAGCCCGACTGTGGAACGATCTTCCGAATTCTGTGTTTCCATCTTCGTATAACCCGGGTCTTTTTAAAATCCGAATTAATAAACTCTTTTCTAGATTGCAAACCCCTCCCAACGCTACGTAGTGCGCTTCTCCGGAAGAGTAAAATGGACCCAAATCCTAATAGCTGGCGTCCCCTACGTAGACATGTTAAAAAAAAAAAAAAAAAACCATATAGTTTGTATCAATGCGCTTTTCTATAATTGGACAGATCTCTGTATAAAGTTTATTATTATTCAATAGACTATAATGTTTCATTATAGTCTGTTGAAAAAGCCCTATAAATGAAAGTTGTCGGTTATAATTAAAAGGAATTCGATCGTGAATTACCCGGAGGCGGTTGACTTTTTTGCGAAAATGAAGACAAAGTTCAAGTCTGGGACACAAACCCATATCGGGAAAGAACATTACTGGTATCAAAGCCACATGAAAAGTTAAGTACCTACTTATAATGAGTAATCAGGATTTGAAGTACATCAGTACCTACCTACACATAAATGATTCGAAGTACATCAGTACCTACCTGCACATAAATGATTTGAAGTACATCAGTACCTACCCACACATAATTAAATTATTTGAAGTATATCAGTACCTATGTACCTACACATAAATTATTTAAAGTACCTACATCAGTACCTACCTATACACATAAATTATTTGAAGTACCTACATAAGTACCTTCCTTCACATAAATGATATGAAGCACATCAGTAGGTACCTACCTACACGTAAATAATTTGAGTATGCAAACAGGTAGGTACCACTTTTATTGCAAATAGGTACCATTCTCTTAGAAATCATAGAACCTCAATCTTGGAAAAATTCTCTTTTATTAGGCTGAAAGGGTATGCAAATTAAAAAATAAATCTACCTACTTATAGATGCCACCAAACTTTTTGAACCTTTTCGCCGTGGAGGGGGCCGTTTTTCACGTATACCAAACTACTTAGCACAAATACGCAAATTTGCGATTTGCGCGCCCACGTAACTGGTTCAAGTTGTTTTACGATAGCAAGATAATAAACATTTATCAATAATATTCGTGTCACTTTGGTTTCTTGGAATTCATTGCGTTATGATAATATTTTAGGGTCATTAGTACATAAAAAAACAAATGTTTTTTGTATAATATGTTCCAATTTCTTTTGCGGATTAGTCATTTGGACACAGCCAGGAATTTTATCAAATATCTCGGAAATTCCATTGGGTGAATGAATGTCTTATCAGAAACAGCAGTTTTCGAGTAAGTATTATATCGTGTTAAGAGTACCTAATAATATATTTAAATTCAATTTATTTATTGGTTGATAGAGTTATACAGCCTACACAATTTATAAAACTACAATTTTGCATTTCTTTATTAGTGGTACAATTCTACCACAAAAATTCACCAAGAAAATTGAATTATCTAGTTGGGGTGTTTCGGCATTTTCGATATTTTTAAAACGTTTGGAAATATAGTCCGTTAAACACAGAAAAACAGTGTAAATATAGGCAGTTAAATTTGTCATAAAAAATATCTTAAAAAAAGGTAGGGGAAACGCTGGAACTTTTTCATCGTATAGAGATATTTTATTTTTCTATATTTATACAATTTTTCAGCGTTATAGCTTTTGTGGTTTTTGAGATATATGGAAAAATGCAAAAAAATCAAATGTTGATAACCCCTGACTGGAAAATAAATTCAAAATTCTGAGTATAAAATTATTGTGGGCTTATTACTTACAATATTTTCTGAAATTTTGGACTCTATACATTTTGCGGGTCAAAAGTTATAAGGGAGGACGGACACTCATACAGAGACACACCCATGACACTCCAGTGTTATTTATAAAAAAAAATCTTGGTTCAATTGAACCTGGTTCAAAGTCTTATTTCACGTTCAAATGAAATTCAAATATTCTTATAAATAAGATTTCAGTTGAACGTGGAATAAGACTTTGAACCGGGTTCAATAAATTTTTTTTTTATAAATAACACTGTTATTAATGTATAGACACAATAAGTCTATACATATATTTATGACATAAATGTTGCAAAGCCTCTAAGTTTGTGTTTTTGTTTACTTCAAAGTTGTAAAACTATGAAAAATGAAATGCACAAAACAGAAACACTTTCTACTCACTCTCTGTATGACCACGCCCCCCCTAACATAAGACTAAGATCACGTAAAAGTTTCCTGACATCAACGCAGCCACTTCCATCTCACCCTGAGCAGGAAAGGCTCCGTCTATGGCAGCAAGAAGCCCCCGATAACTTCGTTCGCCCTAAGGAGAGTCTTCCCCCGGGCCACAACGCGGAGTGGCGTACGTGGAAGTCACTAAACAGACTGAGGACGGGCGTTGGGAGAACGTTGGATAACATGTCTACATGGGGCTTCCTGCAACAAGGATTACCAACGACATGTGACTGTGGAGAGCAGCAGACCACCACACATTTGTGCAGCTGCCCCTCAAGTCCAGTCAACTGCACCATGCACGATCTTATGGTGGGCAATGATTGTGCTATTGACGTTGCTAGACACTGGCAGAAAATTATTTGAATGCGTTGCTGACACGAAAGAAGAAGAAGAACTATGAAAAACGTAGACCTGGACATACAAAATCTCGCGGATATTGGCTTGAAACTTTGTCGATCTATTGAAAGAAATAAATTCTCTTGAACAAATCGATAGTTGGAATATTTGGAGACTTGCGGAGTTATACAATGTAATCAACTTATTAAATCCTGACAGCGAAAAATGTATCCCTTACAAACTTGGAAATGGAACTTCGGATATCTGATAAAGGCCGACTGCTTTATACTGACAATAGAAATTTGTTTGTGTTTTGTGAAGCTTATAAATGAAATAATATAATATGCCAATATAGACATACATACAATATAACTAAACAATACAATATTTAAAACATTGTCAAATTGCGCTAAACGTACTGCATACCGAATAACTAGGACGTATAAGGTATAACAATGGATAAGGCAAACATTAAACTCAACGATAAACAGACGCAGTAAAAAATCAGTTATATTTAAACATTCTTCTAAACTTACTCGGCTCTCTTGAGTTTCAATGTCTCGAAGATTAAAAAGATATCCTGCAAAATTTCGGGTCGCCGTCTGGAGAATTCGGCAAAAGGTGTCGAAGATTTTTGATCAGTTGCCACATGTAGACGTTCAGGGATGTTTTGTCATTTTGATTCGGAGCCCGTGCCAAGTTGGATTAAAACGTGATCGCAAGGTGTCGATAAAAGACAGAGAAAAAAAATATGCGGTGTTAATAAATCTTTCTCGAGGTCAATTGACTTAGTTTTCTCGATAAAAACCAGACTGCATAAATATATCGTTCGTTCAATTAGACCGTTCGTTTCCACGTGGTTTTATATTTTTGTCGTCAACCAAAGCAAAATCAATTGCAAACTGTTAAAATAAAACATACCTACGTAAGTAAGTAGGTATACCTACCCAGTTTTTTTAAACATCTAGAAAAACCACGAAGGTGCGCAGTGTTATATGTACGGATGTGTGGCATCTACCGGGAGGATGAAATAATTAAACTAATAAAAAAAAATAAACTGTTATATTTTTCGGATGTAAGGTTTCACATTTTGATATTATGGGTATCACGGAGACCTATCAATGTTGACGAAATAAACCCTTGTCGAATGGTGGTAAGTTTAGATCTGACCTGAGAAGAGGAACGTATGGCATTTTATTGGACTTATTCATCCCCACCATAACATTATCTTCCCACGAATAATTCAATATATTTTATGAGGGTTCTTTTCGTCCAAAAGTAATAGGTACTTCGTTATACAATAAGTTGTGAACAATAGCCTTAAGAACTATTCAAAGATATGAATACATTATGTGCGACAGGTGGATCAAAGATGAAAATCTTTGATATACCTACCTCCAAGTGACAATTTTACAAGGGTATGGTTTTATTAATAAATTAGGAAATCTTTTGTATGGACTAACATTCTAAACCACAGAATGTTGGACAATTGTGCACACAAGTTGCGACCTTAATAAATTGTACATTTTATTAGTTCTTACCTAGTACCTTTTTATGTGGATGTATCGTTCTTTTGAAGTATGTTATTCTTTTGTCATGATTTCGGGTACTTATTATATCTATCAATGCAGATGAATTTAGGGAGGTACAGTGTTCAGGCATTACATAAAATTGTATAAGGGCTCTGTTTGCATCTGTACAACCACAACAGTAGCAATTAATGAAGTAACGAACATTATGTATACATATATAACATATACATATATAACACCATCCCCCTTAAGTAAAATTCCAATTTCAATTGGAATTTATATAAAAAAAAATAATAGAATATCTTCTATAATGATCTAAAAACTAGGATAGAATAAAGTTATATACTAAAATGTTAAGAATAATTGTTTTCAGAGTAATGAATTATTATACTGTAAAATTTCTCTCTTTTTTTTCAATCTGAAAAAAAACAGTAATAATAGAAAGTAAATAATCACATTTTTATAACAAAAAGACAAAGATTCGTAAAAGAAATAATTAATGGTGATAAATGGCGGTAGAATTTCAACAAAAGAAAATTCATTAGAAAATGGAATTCATGAATTTAAATTTGTTTGTTTAATCAAAATGATAGTAATTAGGTATGTCAATTATTTTAGTTTTGATATTATTCTTATGGTTACAATAATATAAAGTTTACAACTAAGATATAGTAAATCATTTGGAAAATAATACTTTAAATCATACATCTAGAACTTACATATGTATATATAATTTTACTAAAATACATAAACAAAGATTCATGTTTAGGGATTAGGACTTTTAGTAATTTCAACATTTCATAAAATAACTTCAAGAAAAGTATTATATTGAGTTGAAGTATGGATTAAAAACTGAATAATATGTAAGTGTATGACAGCAAAAGATGAATTTAAAGTAGCATACTGATGATTTTAAAATTTTCATTTGTTTTTCTAGAATATTAAAATTTTGGCACACAAATCACTAAAAAGAAAGGATATTTTGAGCTAATAATCCCCTTAAATTGAAATTACAATTTTAATTAGAATTTCAAAAAGAATAAAAAAAAACATCTACCATAATATCAATATGAAGAAAATTAAGAGCATATAAATACGTAAAATGTATCTAAACATTAATCAAATATTTTGTAATTATTAAATGAAAATTTAAAAATAATCAAGTCAAATTTAATTTAAAAATATTAATTTGCAAAATGACAATTATTTAAAATAATTTATTTAAATTTAAATCAATGGAATAGTACTAAATAAAAGTAAAACTAAGACATTTGTATTAAAAAATAATTCTTGAGAAATTGTTTTTTTTTTTTTTTTTTGAGAAATTGTTTTTTTTTATAATTAACAAATTCAAGAATGGGTCAGCATTAATAATTTTAAAGATGTAAATGTTAAGAAATTGATTTTAAAATAAAATAAGTAACGTAAAGTGAATTATCAAAAAGCAATGTAAATTTTCTTTGAAAACTAATTCAAAAAATTTTAAATATAAAAATAATAAATTATATTATGAATGAAATATAATAACTTATCAAAATTCTTGAATTGCAAAAACCAATAATTTTGAAACATGAATGACAAAGTTGAAAAATAATGCAATCAAATATAAAATATTATTTCATGAATGTAAAAATATAGTGACTGACTAGAAATATTATGAAACAAAATGATTATTGGTAACATATAAAATTATGTGACAGATGTAAGAAATAATAATGAAAATCAAAATTATTATTTAGGTACTTAAAATTTCGTTATTATTATAGAGGAAATAGGGTTTCAATTCAATAGGGAATAAGTCTTGTAAAATAAGTTATGTAATTGTATACTTTAATTACGAATGTGAAATATAGCAATTGTATACTTTAATCATGAAAGACAAGGAATATTCAATTCCTTATGAAATGTAAACATTTTATATTCAAAGATCATATAGTGAAAAATTTAGTAGTTCAGAAAAAAATGTAAAAGTATATAATTGTTGAATAATGATTTTTTTGTATTAAATACATTACGCTAGGTAAATAAAAAGAAAATATTTGTGAAATTTAAAAGTTATAATGCGAATTGTATACCTTTAGAAACGTTCAAAAGGTGAATTCAAAATACAAGAAGAATTTGTTGGCATCTAAGAGTTGAGTTTTCAATGATGAATAATAATTAACTTTTCTTAGTTCTTATTATCAAATAAGTTATAATAACAATCAAGTATATAAATGATTTTTGCTGAGATTATTATTTTATGGCTAAAATAAAATTACTACTAATATGTAGTATAAAATAAATGCAGAAGACTTATGAATAATTAAATGTACCTAATAGGTAGTTATAGGAAAGTAAAATCTAAACATAGAATCATGTCTTGGATTTGAAACATTCGATCGTTTATATCTTTATAAAATATGAGTTAAAAATAAAGATTTGCGATGACGTAATTTAGAAGTTGAGAAAATAATTGATAATTTGAGTAATATGCAATTTTCATAGGTACTGAAATATAACTGGAAACACGATTTTTATGATATTTCTTTTTTTTTAAAGCTCAAAAAATGGTAAAAAATTTTAATAAGTAGAACAAATTAATCAATCTTGGATGTGAGGAATATTTTAAAATTATTCAGTATCATAACGTCATAAAGTTTTTTTTTTATATATAGTTAAATACATAAGTTAATGTAGAAAAAACATGTGTACTTACATAATTAACATGCGCACTTCACTTATGACTTTGACTTAGTTATATGCATTCCAGATGATTGTACCTAAGTAACAGATTAATTATTGTAACTATTTCAAATATAGGAATCATCAATGAAGTTACAGAAAAGTACTAAATAAACACTGATGGAATTATTGATGGATGATATTACATTTATTATATTTGAATATCTAAATTTACTAAAGTGAATTTGTTTTGCTTGAAAAGTATGAAATAATGAGAATGATATTGAAAAACAAAGAAATTGATGTTAATAATATTTATATTGATGTTAATAATATTTAATAGGTATTGATAATAACATTTATATTGATGTTAATAATATTTATATTGATGTTAATAATATTTATATTGATGTTAATAATATTTATATTGATGTTAATAATATTTAATATTGATGTTAATTATATTTAATATTTCTTGACGGAATCTCCTTTTCTAAGGTATAAATTTGTATATAAGTATTCTCTACGACAAATATAGAAGAAATTTGATATAGAGAACATATAAAGTCAATGCTATATACATTATCTAGAAAAATATTAGAAGTTTAAGCATATCAAAAAAATATTTGCGTAACAAAAATCTAATAAAATGATTTAAAGAGAAAAGAAACATTGAAAGTTGTAATCGAAAAACATGAAGTCAATAAGATGAAGATGACATATCAAAGCATGGTTGAAATCGTAAATTGTAAAAATTAATTTCAACAAAAAAATAAATTAAAATAACAATTATATCAAATAATAAGAACAGATTTTTTTTCGGAATATTTTGAGAATTTTTTGTGATATAATATAAAGTATGTGAATAACATGAATTAAAATTTATCAAGATTTAGATTTATTTTCGAAAATTGCTATATAAGTATGTCGCATAGCTTAGGTACGTCCCCATAATGTTTGACGATTTCCAATAAAGAAAATAAATAGTAAGTATATAAATTACAATAGATAAATTTTCAATTACATACAAAAGATACCGTCTATTGTGAAAAAATATAGCTGATATGAATTTACTATATGCGACTACAGTAAATATACGATTCAGAGTAAGGTTACAACTTATTCACAAATTGTTTTATAAAAGTATGAAAGGTTATTTTATTTATACCCTATATAAATTAAACTAGTACAAAAAACAGAAGACAGATCGTTAAATTAAATATTTATTTATTTACTCAAAGTAATGAGTTCAGTTTTTTTTTTTGAAATATTAGAGGAAAAAATTTAAATATGATTCCGTGTCTATAAAAACGTTGAAAATTGATAAGATATGATATTAATTAGAGGAATTTCGATGAATTTGTAAAAGTCACCACAAAATAATATATGAAAAGGTTAGAATCGTAGTACATGTATATTTCCTAGATTTGTGACTTATATATTTTAAATTTGAATACACGTTCACTTCGTGTATTAAAATGTAATTTAAGTTTTAAATATTCACAATAATTTTGTGAGATAATAAATAATTGAAAAATATGCATATACAATAGCATAATAATAAATAATATTGAACGTTGTTTCGTCGTTTATACAATAAGAAAAACTTAGTATCTCAATGGTTTATTTTAATCTAAGTTAAAACCGCTTTTTGTTTGCAGTTGCAACCAAAAGGTTTAAGTTCAAAGTTTAAACTGAACTTAGATGTTCACGACTTCTTTCTACATGTTAAAGAATACTGAAGTATCATCACTTACTTCGACCATAAATCTTTTTACATTTTCTCCTTTAATTCCCGAATCCTCTTTGAGGTGTTTATTCCAATTATTACTTTTAAGTATTGTTTTATCAGTTAGTATTTCATATTGTGCAGATGTAGACTGTGTATATTAAAACGGATTTTGTATACTGAAAAGTACTTTAAATTATGCATTAGTGTAATATATTTTGATGTTAATATTAAAAGGAAACGATTTTACAGGAAGTACATCACTAACAAAATACCAATTTAAAATTATTTAACTTCATTTGTAAAGTTACAAAAATTTGCTGGAGCAAATAACTATTAATAAAAAAAAAGGTAAATGGGCAACAAAAAACATGCATACATTTTGGTAACTCAAATATTAAAGTATGCATCGATTAATTCAATGTAAATAATAATTGGATAATAATAAGATGTTCAATAAATTCAGGAATCTCTTTGATTAGCTTCGTCTATAAACAATCAGCATATCATAAATTGTAATATTGATTCTACCAAAATTAAATATTCTGTGCAGAGAACATAAATTATTTCAATAATTTTATTTCTTCGAATGGATTACAAGTACACTTTTGAAATTCGGTTAGAATTATTACATTTTAGGGATTATGAAAACCCTTAATAATATTCAGTTATTAAAATATATTTGAGTTTTAAATAGAAAAAGAAAATAAACTAAAAAAAAAATAATATCAATGATAAGTAGTCATAAAAAATAATAATTTTGTAATATAAAATGAATAAAGTCAATTGTTCGCTTTAAAGAAAACTTATTTACGACTCTTTTGTTAAATTTATTTGTTAGATATTGAAATTTATGATAAATTTATGATGACGAAAAATAATATTCACAAAAATCATACGACCATTTTAAAAATGTAATGAGAAAAAAAATTATTGCAACTGAATATGAAAGAGTATGCTTGTGAGGATCGTGTACAATATAAAATTAAGCATAAATCATAAAATATGCCATTAAATCGTAAGTATGTAATATATTATGTACAATGTACATAGATTCACTTTGAATTGTTTTTTGATATATCGAAAAATTTACTCATAAAGTTTATGGCAAAATTATTAAAAATTATATATAAAATAATTTAGAAGAAGATTAATCAAATCTTTAAAAAAAAAAATATTCTTATATGTATATGTAAAATATACATATAAAAATACAATTATAATAATAGGTATATATTGTAGTGCAAAAAAAATGGATTTACCGTGCACTACAATGGTTTGGTATGCAAAGATGGGAGCCCGAAATAATAAAAAATGTATTTTCATACAAAGGTAGGCAAGGTAGTGCAACAACAATAATTATTATAAGATGCCAAACACAAAGGAATGGACACCGCACTCCTTAAAAAGGTGAAATTTAAATGCCTACAAAAAAAAGTTCATTCATAAAAATGACGAACAATTGGGCTAGGAGTAGTGTAGAAAAAATGTGTTAAACATAAATGAATGAACACGGAACACTATAACAATAGTGTTAGGTAATGTGCCGATCACAAATGATCGACACGGGACACTACTAAAACGATAGCGCTATCGAAATTTTTTTTAAAAAAGAATATGCATCCAACCAGACTTTTTTAGATCAAAAAAAGAATCAAAAAAATATATATAATTTATTTTTCTGGAGAAAAAAAACATATCAGAAAAAAAACAAAGGGAACAGTTTTTTTCTGAAGCAAAAAACGCAATTATGTTAGCAAAAAAAACATGGGGAAATTATATACGTGAACGGGGAATATCAAAATGTCTTACTAAAGTTTTTCATCGTCTGTTGTGGCCTCTTCAAGTTCCATGGTTTTCTTCTTCGTCTTCTTTCTTCTTACGTCATCGTCGAATGGATCCCCAGGGATAGTCAGCGAAGAGTCTCTAGAGCCGCCGAAGTGGTGGGTGATGAGCCTCCAGAGCCTCTCAAGGTGGTGGATGACAATCTCGACGATTCCATGATCGAACTTCCTTGGTTCAATTAAATCCACAAAGGATTTGTCAATACGCCGTCAACAGATGTGATGAAAGTTGTAGAAATTGGTTTGAAGTACTCGGGGTAGACGCACATGTCTCCTTACATCAAATAAAATAATTTTATTCGGGTCTTCCTTCAGTTCAAACTAGTATTAGACCGCTCAGGAAATGCGTTCAAAGAAAGTGATCAGTTTAATTCGTCCGCGATTCAACGTGATGTTAACTTGAATAAATTATTTTCCTTTGCGTGGTCGAAGAAAGATCCCACCGCTGCCACCATTTTTTTTAATGTTATATGTACGGATGTGTGGCATCTACCGGGAGGATGAAATAATTAAACTAATAAAAAAAAATAAACTGTTATATTTTTCGGATGTAAGGTTTCACATTTTGATATTATGGGTATCACGGAGACCTATCAATGTTGACGAAATAAACCCTTGTCGAATGGTGGTAAGTTTAGATCTGACCTGAGAAGAGGAACGTATGGCATTTTATTGGACTTATTCATCCCCACCATAACATTATCTTCCCACGAATAATTCAATATATTTTATGAGGGTTCTTTTCGTCCAAAAGTAATAGGTACTTCGTTATACAATAAGTTGTGAACAATAGCCTTAAGAACTATTCAAAGATATGAATACATTATGTGCGACAGGTGGATCAAAGATGAAAATCTTTGATATACCTACCTCCAAGTGACAATTTTACAAGGGTATGGTTTTATTAATAAATTAGGAAATCTTTTGTATGGACTAACATTCTAAACCACAGAATGTTGGACAATTGTGCACACAAGTTGCGACCTTAATAAATTGTACATTTTATTAGTTCTTACCTAGTACCTTTTTATGTGGATGTATCGTTCTTTTGAAGTATGTTATTCTTTTGTCATGATTTCGGGTACTTATTATATCTATCAATGCAGATGAATTTAGGGAGGTACAGTGTTCAGGCATTACATAAAATTGTATAAGGGCTCTGTTTGCATCTGTACAACCACAACAGTAGCAATTAATGAAGTAACGAACATTATGTATACATATATAACATATACATATATAACAGCAGAAGACAATTTTTTTAGGTCAACTCTTCCTTTCGTCCTCCAGTATGTAGGTTCTTCTGTCCTAGGCGATTATGCTAATAACTTGCTATGGCTCCTTTTTCTCCCTGGCTCCTTCCTCGGTCTGCGTAGACTGCTGGGATCAGCAGGTCATATCTTCATCTCGTCCTCCAGAGGACGTAGTTCTTCTGTCCTAGGCGATGCCTCCCAGGCCATGTCTCTGATGTGTCTGTATTTTTTGTATCACCACCCACTTGATTTGGTTGATCATGTACGTGTGTGCGCAAACCAAAACAACAAAAAAACAATAGATGTATGCAAACATAAAAAAAGATATAAATATGGACTCAAAATAAACCAAAACAGTAAATTCAAAAATAAAAAAACAGTAACTTCAAAAATAAAAAAAAAACAACAGACGTAAGCAAACATAAAATAATGATATACATAATATGCCTCAAAAAATAAAAATATATAATCACCATCACGCTACGTTATTTATGGTATACCATAAATTTGTGAAACATGTTAACTTGTTATAGACGTAATACTGTCTAAAATGCTTTGTTTAAATGAACTCAATGGGGTTGCAAAAATATCAACTTCTTAAAAAGTATTCCCTTCCCTCAACAGCTTTTGCAAAGGTGAAATTATATTAATATTTTGTTTTGGCACTGTCACATGCAAAGGTTGTTGTTCTTCTAGTATATCGGGTGGGAACACGTAAATTGATATATGATGGTGTTTGGACTCGGCAAAGGTAGCAAAATATTAGGGGATACGAATATGATAGCAAAATATTAGGGGCTACGAATATAATGGTGTTCGGACTCGGTAATGGTAGCAAAATATTAGGGGCTACGAATATAATGGTGTTCGGACTCGGTAATGGTAGCAAAATATTAGGGGCTACGAATATAATGGTGTTCGGACTCGGTAATGGTAGCAAAATATAAGGGGCTACGAGTATAATGGTGTTCGGACTCGGTAATGGTAGCAAAATATAAGGGGCTACGAATATGATGATGTTCGTACTCGGAAAATAAGTAAGTAATGAATATAGAAAAGTATATAATATTAAGAGCACATGATGCCATAGTTTAAATACACGGAAAGAGTAAACGAAATTTAACGAAATGTTTTTGTGATAAAATTGAATGAAGAACAAATGCCACGGAATGGGTAGCTTTAGTATAGAAGGCTGTGCAAAAAAACAATGACAGAACATATATGACAGAACAAGAAACGAAAATAATACAACTTAAAGAATGATATTGTAAACCAGAGATTCCCAAACTTTTTTGTGTCGTAGACCCCTTGCCATGTTTTTCGATTTTTGGTAGACCCCCTACTTACCTGATATTATGCTTCTCGGGCAACTAACAAATATTAATTTAACACGCACCCAATAACAAGTCGCCACATTCTGGAGACTTACGATATTAATCGTCTCACAGATCCAGACTGAAAATACAATTAAAAACTCTGTCTCCACCCGGAATCGAACCCGGGACCTTTGGATCAGCAGCAGTCAAATACCTAACCAACTGAGCCACGAAGGCTGAAAAATCAAAGTCAAATTTAAATTGTATGGTCTTTGATTTAATGGCAGGCATAGGCGTACAACCATTATAAATGAATGTTAGAAGGGGAATGTTATGAATGTTATCTAAGGTTTTGATATGATGGAACATTAAGGAAATTTGAAAGTAACACGACGAAAAATGTTAAAATAAAATATTATACAACGAATAATAATAACAAATTGTTATGCGATAAGTACTATCAGTGTATGTTGAGATCCACTGTCGTGGACCCCCATTTTCATTTCATGGACCCCCAGATTTTTTTTCCGCTGACGTAGACCCCTTGCAGGTTGTTATAGACCCCTGGGGGTCGATATAGACCACTTTGGGAATCACTGTTGTAAACAAAATGAAAGTAAACACACTGGAATAGTTTGGCCGCATGGTAAGAATGAACGAGGAACGTCTGAGAAAAAAATATTTCAGAATTGAATTAGAGGTGAGGACTAACAAGAAAACATCTAAGAAATTCAAATGACAGATGAGCACGTGTGTAGTTTTCTCTGCCTACCCCAATAACAACACACACACATACAAAATCGCATACTCACACACACTCCTGATCGTACCACCTTTTTACCAATTTGAAAGTACAAATTTCAAATTATAAGTTATATGAGCTTCGGGTCACTTTGAAATATTTAACAGTTAAAAAAATTGGGAAGCACTATTCAGATATCCTTCAAAATCTAATGGGGTCTAAGCGAGTATTAGATATATATATTTACAAAATTTGAAAATAATCGAATGAGTAGGTACTTTAGTCTATAATCAATTAAAATAAAAACGCCGTACATAGCACACACACAGATACATTGTGATGAAACTTTCAGAATACAATTTCAGTATGACACTAGTAATTGATAATCTGCAATAAAAAAATACTCTTAAAAATTGCGAAATCATAACTCCCCACTATATCCCCTTGGGTTAGTGAGGGGTAAAAATATATTATGTTGACAGTAAGAAATGTTATGTAATACATTTGATATAATATGAAGTTAGGAGCATACGTTATACGTACCTATATTATATAAATAGGAAATTGTGTGCATACATCATATAATAATTTGTAATGTTTGCTATACCAATAAAAATATGTCTTGAATGATATAATAAGTAGGTACTTACCTACGTCTATCTATTCTGTCATCTTTACTGATTTAAATACTTAAGTGTTTACCAACAGTTTAGACGCGTGACAGATAAAATCATCTTTAACTCTTTATTTGTTCTTGTAACTACACTGCAGTATAAGTTTATATTTAAATATTTACATGAATAATAATGGATACATTTACAATGTAAATATTTAGGGTCGTATAACGAGAGTTATTTAAGAATAATGCAAGAAAAAGTTGAGGTCCAGTAAGCAGTATTCTCGCCAATTCTCGCAGTACGGGACCTTACCTTTTTCTTACATTTATCTCAAATAACTCTTGTAATACGACCCATATTTATTTTAAACTTTTTATTCGATATAGGCATAGAATTATAATAATATAGAATACTCTTTAGCCTGCAGTAAATGAGACTGCTTTATTTATTTATTTATAAACGGCATAAAATGCCTTTTACATACATAGATAAAAACACATATTGATGATAATAATAGATAAAATAAAAAAAGCAATTAGGTATACCTACACTTGGCAAAAAAAAACTTAAACCTAAACAGTAAGACAAAAAATAAAAAATAATAAAAAAATAGATGTAAGCTAACATAAAAAAGATATACATAAGGATCCAAAAAAAAAACAACAGTAAATTCAAAAATAAAAAACATTAAATTCAAAAATTAAAAAAAATCAATAACGTATGCAAACATAAAAAAATGATGTACATATAGACTCAAAATCAACCTAAACATTAAATAAAAAAGTAGTAAGTATTAATAGAAAAAAATAGCAGTGTCATGTAAATTATAAATAAACAAAAAAGATATAAAAAAACAAACATTTAACAATCGAAAATATGCAAATCCGTACTGAAATATCACAGGTTGTTTCTCTCATAAAAAAATGTGCATATCGTCTGTTTATATTTGTATTTGGACAGCATAAAAATGTCACGTGCTGTCTGTCTAGTGGATCGTCGTGGTATATTGTAATTTTTATGTTGACTAATTTGGTCAACATTTTGCTACGAGCATTCAGTAATCATTTTATTTTGCAAGCAAAAATACCCTATTTGGGGAACGTATCACGCAGACGGCTAAATGATTCATTTAGCCGTCTGCGTGATACGTTCCCCAAATAGGGTATTTTTGCTTGCAAAATTATTTACGGAATGTTTAACAAAATAGCAAAATTACTTGCTAAATTATAGCAGAGTCATACATATATTGACACGAGCCGGCCAATAAAACGGCTTCACTTTTTCAGCGAGGAATATGTATGGGAATGAGTATTCTATAGTTTTATTATTATTCTATGGATATAGGTAAAAAAAACTATTTAATTAACCCTCAATAAGGCACGTGCAGTGTTTGTTTTAAAAAGACACTTGAAATAATCTTCTTCTTCTGGGTTACAATCCAAATATTGGTCTGCACCAAACACTCGATCTTTCCACTTAACTCTAATAATATTAAACACTTATTTGCACCCTCAAGTGGCGAGTTTAGCTAATGACCGGTAAAACTTCTTGAATAATGCCGACAGCCGCGGCACAGTTGGCAAGTCGTTTGGTTTCTGTGTGGACGTCCTGGGTTCGATCCCCCAGCAGTGGAAAAGTTTATTTAAATTAATATCTCACGCTAATATTGCTTCTCCAGGCTGGAAATACTGGTTAGTTGGAAGATTTTGCCACATGGCAATAAACTCGCCACTTGTGCAGGTCTATTATTATTATTATTATACGTAGATTGATCTCGGTTATGATCCGGTAATTTCCTTCACAACGGAGCGTACTCAAGTTGTGAGGCTATGTGTTTGTGTGTCTGTGTGGTTGTGTGTAGTTTTTTAAAGTGGTACCTGTAGAAATTTTCTGACTATTGTGCATGTGTTGATAATTGTAGTTTTTTGTATGTTGGTGATTACGTATGGGGGTAACTTTAGTATGTCTATATTTTTTTGGAGAGTTTTTGGTATGATGCCTGTAGACGATAATATTATTGGGACTATTGTTACTTTTTCTTGTTTCCACTGTGATTTTATCTGTTCTGCTAAAGGTATGTATTTATCTATTTTTTCTAAATGTTTCTTTTGTAGATTTGCTGTATTTGGTATCGATATTTCTATTAGATATGTGTGTTTATGTATTTTGTCGATTAATGTAATGTCTGGTCGGTTATGTAGGTTTGTTCTGTCTGTGATTATGTCTCTATTCCAGTATAGTTTGTAGTTATCATTTTCTGTTACAGCTGGGGGTGTGTATTGATACCACTTGGGGTGTGTTTTGATAAGTTTATGTTTGTGGGCTAGTTCCAAATATATGTGTTTGCAGATGTTATCGTGTCTTATTGTATATTCCGTCGGTGCAAGAGTTGAGCAGCCACCTGTTATGTGTTCTATTGTTTCTTTTTGTAATTTGCACTTTCTGCATGTGTCGTTTGTTAATGTATTATCTTTTATAATATGTTTCGTGTAGTTTTTTGTTTTTATTATTTTGTCCTGAATAGCTATGATAAATCCTTCTGTTTCTGCGTATAGGTCTGAGTGTTTGAGCCAATTATTACTAAGGGCTTTATCAATATGTTGTTGTTGTAGATGACTTGGGTGTATTCCATGTAATGTTTTATTTTTCCATGTTTCAATTTTTGCGTCATGTGTTGTTATTTCTAGATTGCGTTCGTTGTCGTTAAGTGTAAGTGGTGAGTATGTGTGATCTATGTTTATGATTTCGTTGTGTATTGGGCTATTTCGTTTTGTGTAGAAGTATTGCCTTAAGTTATTTATTTGTGTATGGTGTAGATTTTTTATGTCTATGAGTTCTCTTCCTCCTTCCTCTCTTGGCAGTGTGAATCTTTCTATTGCTGAATGTTCGTGGTGAATTCTATGTTTTGATGATGTTGTTCTGAGTTTAATGTTGAGATCGTCAAGTTCCGTATTGGTCCATTTAATTATTCCAAATGTATATGTTAGTACTGGTATTGCGTATGTGTTTATTGCTTTAGTCATATTTTTTCCATTTAGTTGTGTTTTGAGGAGGATATTTAGTCTTTTAAGGTATTCGTTTTTGGTGGTTTCTTTTATCTTTTTATCTTTTATGCTTGGGTTCTGGAGAATTCTCAAGTATTTATAAAATTCATCTTCGTCCATTGCGCGTATTATTTCATTCGTATCCTTCAAGGTGCTTCCCGTGTGTTCCTTGGGTTTACCTCTTACTATTGAGCATGTGTTGCATTTATCAATACCGAATTTCATTTTTATGTCATTACTAAAGCGTTCAGTTTTATAAATTAGTTGTTTTAGTTCGTCATTATTTTTGCCATATAGTTTTAAATCGTCCATGTATAAAAAAGGTTGATTTTTATAGGATTGGTGTTTAAGTTGTGTGTTGTGATTTTGTAGCCAAGTTTGCTTTTGTTAAGCATCTTGGAGAGTGGGTTGAGGGAGATACAGAACCATAGTGCGCTTAGGGAGTCACCTTGAAAGATTCCGGTTTTAATGTTTATTTGTTTTGATTTTATCATTTTGTTGTTTAGTTTTAGGTATACTGTCGTGTTCCAGGTGTTCATTATTTGTTTTAAAAATTCTACAAGTTTTATGTCAATTTTGTATATTTCTAGAACTTTTACTAACCATGAGTGGGGGACACTATCAAAGGCTTTTTGGTAATCTATGTATGCACAGTACATGTTCCTTTTCTTCTTTATCGCCTGATTTGTTATTGTCCGGTCGATGATGATTTGTTCTTTGCATCCTCTGCTTTGCTTTCTGCATCCTTTTTGTTCTTCTGTTAATATGTTATTTTGTGTTAGGAAAAGATCTATTTTTGTAGTTATAATTGAGGTAAGAATTTTGTATATTGTGGGTAGACATGTGATTGGACGATATTTAGATGGATTTTTTGTGTCTGTTGATTTAGGTTTGAGATATGTGATACCTTTAGTGAAAAAAGATGGGAGGTTTTGGTTTTCCGTTACGCATTTGTGTAATAGTTCGGAGAATTTTTCATGTGTTACAGGGAGATATTTGTACCAGTAATTTTGGATATTATCTATGCCTGGTGTCTTCCAGTTGTGTGTCTTCTTTACAGCAGTTTTGAAGTCAGTTATATTTATTTGTATTGTGGCCATGTTTTGAAATTGGTTATTGTCATTTTCTTCCTCTGTTATCCATGTGGCATTTTCGTTGTGTTTTTTGTTTTCAGACCAAATGTTCTCCCAGTATGATTATATTTCATTTAATTTAGGTGCGTCTGTAATTTCTATATTGTTGTTTTTTAGGTTGTTGTAGAAGCTTTTTTGGCTTGTTTGAAAATTGAGATTGTGTGTTTTCCTGTCATAGCATTTTTTGTAGCGTTTTAATCTATGTGATTGTGCTGATAACTTTTGTGTTAGCGTATCAAGGAGTATAGTTAGGTTGTGTTCATTGTATTTGTCTTTAATCGTTTCAATTTCCCGTAGTTTTCTTGGATTTTTTAGATTATCTTTAATTTTTTGTGTTACTTTGCCTATTTCATTTCTTAATGAGTTGATTTTGATTTGTATTCTGTGTTGCCATGCTGGTATAGTGCTTCTGTGTGTTCTATGGGAGTTTTCTGTTTTATTGTTTATATTTTGTTTGTTTAGTGTAATAATGGTGTATGCACTGCAGTAAACTAATAGATGTAATTTTTCGAGTGTTGTTTCAGTGTTAATCATGTTATGTAGAATTGTGTTGATCTATTATTATTATACGTAGATTGATCTCGGTTATGATCCGGTAATTTCCTTCACAACGGAGCGTACTCAAGTTGTGAGGCTATGTGTTTGTGTGTCTGTGTGGTTGTGTGTAGTTTTTTAAAGTGGTACCTGTAGAAATTTTCTGACTATTGTGCATGTGTTGATAATTGTAGTTTTTTGTATGTTGGTGATTACGTATGGGGGTAACTTTAGTATGTCTATATTTTTTTGGAGAGTTTTTGGTATGATGCCTGTAGACGATAATATTATTGGGACTATTGTTACTTTTTCTTGTTTCCACTGTGATTTTATCTGTTCTGCTAAAGGTATGTATTTATCTATTTTTTCTAAATGTTTCTTTTGTAGATTTGCTGTATTTGGTATCGATATTTCTATTAGATATGTGTGTTTATGTATTTTGTCGATTAATGTAATGTCTGGTCGGTTATGTAGGTTTGTTCTGTCTGTGATTATGTCTCTATTCCAGTATAGTTTGTAGTTATCATTTTCTGTTACAGCTGGGGGTGTGTATTGATTCCACTTGGGGTGTGTTTTGATAAGTTTATGTTTGTGGGCTAGTTCCAAATATATGTGTTTGCAGATGTTATCGTGTCTTATTGTATATTCCGTCGGTGCAAGAGTTGAGCAGCCACCTGTTATGTGTTCTATTGTTTCTTTTTGTAATTTGCACTTTCTGCATGTGTCGTTTGTTATTGTATTGTCTTTTATAATATGTTTCGTGTAGTTTTTTGTTTTTATTATTTTGTCCTGAATAGCTATGATAAATCCTTCTGTTTCTGCGTATAGGTCTGAGTGTTTGAGCCAATTATTACTAAGGGCTTTATCAATATGTTGTTGTTGTAGATGACTTGGGTGTATTCCATGTAATGTTTTATTTTTCCATGTTTCAATTTTTGCGTCATGTGTTGTTATTTCTAGATTGCGTTCGTTGTCGTTAAGTGTAAGTGGTGAGTATGTGTGATCTATGTTTATGATTTCGTTGTGTATTGGGCTATTTCGTTTTGTGTAGAAGTATTGCCTTAAGTTATTTATTTGTGTATGGTGTAGATTTTTTATGTCTATGAGTCCTCTTCCTCCTTCCTCTCTTGGCAGTGTGAATCTTTCTATTGCTGAATGTTCGTGGTGAATTCTATGTTTTGATGATGTTGTTCTGAGTTTAATGTTGAGATCGTCAAGTTCCGTATTGGTCCATTTAATTATTCCAAATGTATATGTTAGTACTGGTATTGCGTATGTGTTTATTGCTTTAGTCATATTTTTTCCATTTAGTTGTGTTTTGAGGAGGATATTTAGTCTTTTAAGGTATTCGTTTTTGGTGGTTTCTTTTATCTTTTTATCTTTTATGCTTGGGTCCTGGAGAATTCCCAAGTATTTATAAAATTCATCTTCGTCCATTGCGCGTATTATTTCATTCGTATCCTTCAAGGTGCTTCCCGTGTGTTCCTTGGGTTTACCTCTTACTATTGAGCATGTGTTGCATTTATCAATACCGAATTTCATTTTTATGTCATTACTAAAGCGTTCAGTTTTATAAATGAGTTGTTTTAGTTCGTCATTATTTTTGCCATATAGTTTTAAATCGTCCATGTATAAAAGGTGGTTGATTTTTATAGGATTGGTATTTAAGTTGTGTGTTGTGATTTTGTAGCCAAGTTTGCTTTTGTTAAGCATCTTGGAGAGTGGGTTGAGGGAGATACAGAACCATAGTGCGCTTAGGGAGTCACCTTGAAAGATTCCAGTTTTAATGTTTATTTGTTTTGATTTTATCATTTTGTTGTTTAGTTTTAGGTATATTGTCGTGTTCCAGGTGTTCATTATTTGTTTTAAAAATTCTACAAGTTTTATGTCAATTTTGTATATTTCTAGAACTTTTACTAACCATGAGTGGGGGACACTATCAAAGGCTTTTTGGTAATCTATGTATGCACAGTACATGTTCCTTTTCTTCTTTATCGCCTGATTTGTTATTGTCCGGTCGATGATGATTTGTTCTTTGCATCCTCTGCTTTGCTTTCTGCATCCTTTTTGTTCTTCTGTTAATATGTTATTTTGTGTTAGGAAAAGATCTATTTTTGTAGTTATAATTGAGGTAAGAATTTTGTATATTGTGGGTAGACATGTGATTGGACGATATTTAGATGGATTTTTTGTGTCTGTTGATTTAGGTTTGAGATATGTGATACCTTTAGTGAAAAAAGATGGGAGGTTTTGGTTTTCCGTTACGCATTTGTGTAATAGTTGGGAGAATTTTTCATGTGTTACAGGGAGATATTTGTACCAGTAATTTTGGATATTATCTATGCCTGGTGTCTTCCAGTTGTGTGTCTTCTTTACAGCAGTTTTGAAGTCAGTTATATTTATTTGTATTGTGGCCATGTTTTGAAATTGGTTATTGTCATTTTCTTCCTCTGTTATCCATGTGGCATTTTCGTTGTGTTTTTTGTTTTCAGACCAAATGTTCTCCCAGTATGATTCTATTTCATTTAATTAAGGTGCGTCTGTAATTTCTATATTGTTGTTTTTTAGGTTGTTGTAGAAGCTTTTTTGGCTTGTTTGAAAATTGAGATTGTGTGTTTTCCTGTCATAGCATTTTTTGTAGCGTTTTAATCTATGTGATTGTGCTGATAACTTTTGTGTTAGCGTATCAAGGAGTATAGTTAGGTTGTGTTCATTGTATTTGTCTTTAATCGTTTCAATTTCCCGTAGTTTTCTTGGATTTTTTAGATTATCTTTAATTTTTTGTGTTACTTTGCCTATTTCATTTCTTAGTGAGTTGATTTTGATTTGTATTCTGTGTTGCCATGCTGGTATAGTGCTTCTGTGTGTTCTATGGGAGTTTTCTGTTTTATTGTTTATATTTTGTTTGTTTAGTGTAATAATGGTGTATGCACTGCAGTAAACTAATAGATGTAATTTTTCGAGTGTTGTTTCAGTGTTAATCATGTTATGTAGAATTGTGTTGATAATATTGATCATGTTAATGGTTTGTTTGTTGATTTTGAGCTTTGGTAGGTGTGGTCTTGTTGTGGGGTCGCTATCTTTATATATTTCGATTGTGTGTTCTAGTGTGTTTGTGATTTGTGTTTTTGTGTCTGGGTTTTGTTCTGTTCTTCCGTTGGTCTCGTCATTGTTGTTAGGGCTTATTGTTGTATTATTGTTCATATTGGTGGATTCGTTAGTTATGTTTATATTTGGTTGTTCAGTGTTATTTTGCTGTGGTATTATTGATATTTCCTGTGGATTGTTGTGGTTTATTTGTGTATTTGTTATGTCTTGTGTTAATGTACTTATTCTATTTTGATTACTCATTCTGATTGCGTCTTGTTTTATTTGATCAAGTATTGATAGTTGTATTCTTTTGTTGTTTATTATAACTCTTTTCTGGTCCGCCAGTCGCTGTTCTGTGATGTGTGAGAGTTCTGGATAAATTGTGGTGAATTGTGTATGTAGCTCCTGTCTGTATCCAATTATTTGTGTGTCTCCTTGTGTGATAGTGTAGTAGCAACGCATGAGGTTTATGTTCATGTCATCTGTCCATTTCATGCGTTGTCGTGGTTTTCCCGCTTTGGTGGTTGTCGGTTGACTTGCCGGCAAAGCACTTTCAGCAGGTCGGGTGTGTTGGGTTTCGGCTGTTGTTTCTTCGGGTGTCCCGGCATGTGTCCGCCTGTTCGACAGCATGTCATTAGCGGCTCTCATGCTGCTACGCCCAGCGCTAACTCCGGACGTGCCCTGGCGCTCCCCAGGTAGCGGTGTTTGTCCGAGGCTTGTGTTTTTTGTGTGATGCATGTATGTGTTGTGTGTTTGTACCCTTTACCCGTTGGCAAGCTACTCGATGTAGTTGTGTAGCTCCCCGCCCCTCACGTAGTTCTAGATGTTTTTAACTGGACGTGGGTTTGGATTTTGAGGGGCTTATTATTATTATTATTATTATTTATTTATAGGCAGACAGCCAAGGCTGATGTGTCTATATCCACTGTCGAATTTTATTATTTGGTTGTTTTAATGTAACTATTTTGCTGCGTCCAAAAAAAGTCCAGTTTATTCTTAAAAATACTAACATTTTCAGCATCCAAAACATGTTGGAGCAGTTTTCTACGTCCTCCTCCACCCGCTCCGCATATGGGGACTGAAAACGGCCCCTTCACAGAACGCTAGTAAGAATGACAAAGAATGCATGGCACGAAGAATAGCTCTAGAAGCTCCTCTAGACTCGTGGTCTCTGCACAATACTGCAAAAAATAACAATCAACGTCGGTGAAGATAATATTCACAGACATGGATTGTCGCGAGAGTACTTCAAGCCTGTGACTGTAAAACTGGGCATCAGAGAGTTGACCAAGGACACTCTGGAATCTCTATATGTTTTTTTTTCAACAGATAGAAGGGCACTATATATGGGGCATGGGGCAGTTTATTCCAAGTATTCACCACTCTATTTAAAAGAAAATGCTTTCGAGGATTTGTCGAGTACCTACTTTTCACATGGCCACGCAAATTAGTGTTATGACTATATTGAAATAGATTTTTCATGTTTACACAGTCGTAATCATCATCATCATCGGTGGCTCCACAGCCCGGGATGGGCATTGGCCTCCTCAAGGAATCGTCTCCATACACAGTCATAATGGCCTTATAATATTTTGAATGTTTCAATAAGATCTCCACGTTCTCTTCGGTTTTCCATTTTTGACAGTTTTAAGAAGTCAAGTCATAATTTCCTCATATGTTAGTTGCGAAGTGTCCTGGGGATTTTTATAAAACGTCTTTGGACCCTCTCATGTAAGTCAATGTCCTTGGAAAAATAGGGACTCCATATCTGGAAACCATATTCCAACAATGGTCTAACAAATGCTTTATATATTTTTAACATTAAGTCTGATGTGATGTTCTGGAAAGGTTTTCTGATGCAGTAAATAAGGGAGTTTGCTTTCTTAATAATCTTGTGTACGACGTGTTTATTTTACTTTATCAATTATAGACTAAAGTTCTATTTCGATTCTTTTCAAATTTCGTAAATTTGTATATCTAATACTCGCTTATACCCCATTATTTTATAAGATATCTGGATAGTGTTTCTCAATTTTTTCAACTGTCAAATTATTCAAAGTGACCTCAAGCTCAGGAAACATAAAAATTTATATTTTTATTTTCATATTGATAAAAAGGCACACCACTTTCATAAAATGGCATCGATGAATTATCAATTTATCATGATAAAACATGTAAATAATAAATAATTTAACAAACCCATTTCATAAAAATGCTGAATATTTTCCATATATTTTCAATTTATGTTTTAACCATGCAGTAAAATTCATAAAATATTTTTGGCTCATTTGCTGTATAACTGTCTTATTGTCCTATGTACTAAATTTACTGTATGTTTGTTTTCAATGAATAAATAAATACAAAATTTCAATACTTTATAGAATTACTTGTTAGTGAGGAGTTTAGCGTTGGCCACAACACACTCGTGTTATTATACGCATGAAGTTCAATACCAAATGAACAATACCTACATAACAAAATTAGATTACTTTATACACAAAAAATATATACTATTTCACTAAAGTCCGCACACAATCATTAACCTATTGTTTATTGTGTTTCTACTTACATACAAATATTTTTTGTACAAATTATGTTTTGTACAAAATAACGTACAAATTATGTCACACAGGTTTAAATTTATATTCGCGAGTGCGTGGTTGAAGGACAACCCTATTTTGTTTTATGAAAAATAAATTGAAATTACTACTTTTCATATAATAAAAAAAATTCCCAAAAAGGGGCTTAATCTGTCACAACAATAAATTAATATGACTCAAAATAATATGAAAAATATTTTTTTTATACCAAAAATGACAGTAGATATTAAACGCTGACAATTCACTTTTGCTAAATGCAATAATTATAAAATGATCTAACCTAACTGAAAAACCCTCTTTCACAGCATAGTAAACGAGTGGGTTGTGGCCAACGATAAACTCCTCACTAACAAGTCATTCTATAAAGTATTCAAATTTTGTATAGAAAATATTCAGCATTTTCATGAAATGAATTTGTTAAATTATTTTTTATACAAATATTTTATTATGAAAACTTGATAACTCTTCAATGCCATGAATATGATGTGCCTTTTTACCAATTTGAAAATAAAAAGATCAAATTTAAAGTATCCTGAGCTTGGGGTCACTTGACATATTTCACAATTAAAAAAATTGCAAAGCACTATTCAGGTATCCTTCGAAATCTAATGGGGTCTAAGCGAGTATTAGATATATGTACATATTTGCAAAATTTGAAAATAATCGAACGAGTATTTTAGTCTATAATCGATAAAGTAAAATAAACAAGCCGTACATAGCACATAGTACACACACACATACATTGTGATGAATCTTTCAGAATACAATCTCAGCATGATACTAGTTGAAAATCTGCAATAAAAAAAATACTCTTAAAAATTGCTCTACTAAATAATACAAAAAACATTATTAATCACTAAGTTTTATCACTAAGGTTTACATTCATATAAAGACAAATTACCTACACAAAAACAAGAATGAATAAATTAAACAAAAAATAAATCAGTAGGTACCTATATTGTAATTTTTTTCGAGTCTCAATAAGACTCAAAGTGACTCAAAGGGAGTTCACGTACCTTTATACTTATGGAAATGTTGTGAGGCAGTTGTACGTAAAAGAGGAATGGTAATACATTCTTGTGAATTTATTCTGCTGCAGAAAATGACAATTAATTTGTAAGAATATCTTTATGAATTTGGAACAATGAAATTTTTTATAGATATTTTCAACAGTTGAAACTTTCTTTAACAATAGTTGGATAATCAAATCTCTTTTTTAATATAATTTTAATAATGATTCTTTGAAAAACTTCTAAAGGCACTAAAGTGGTTTTAAAAGCTCCCCCCATCATATTATTGTAAGATGGATTGAAATTGAATTGAAATAGTGAAAATTATATTTGCAGTGTGTTATTTTTATCACACAGATGAAATGAAATAGGTAGTTCTGAAACACGATCGTTTCAGATTTTATGATACTCTAAGATATATAATTACCTATATTATGTATACCTAAGTGGGATATAATTACCTATATTATGGTTATATGAACTACTTAAATGTATTGTAAAAAGTACCAATTACTTCATTCGATTGAATTGCCTTTCAAGCAACTCGACCAACTGAACAAATAACCAATTACAAGAATAAAACGTATGATTATCATATATAATCTAAGCGTATGATGTAGATTCTTAGCAAAATTTAAAATAGCTTCTGCTTACAGAAAAAATATTTCAATTTTGTTTTCATAAGTTTAGAAAAAAGAACGGAATTTATTTTCAAAATTTGTATTCTTTTACAAAATATCCCGCTGTCACTTTTTAATGTTTACTTTCACCGCTAGAGTTGCCAAAATGCTAGCGGGCAGGATGTGACTCGTCGAATTAAAAGCAGCCGGACGGCAATACGTAAAAAAGTTTCGAAACGTGCAAAAAGTAACGACCGGCCCCGTTTTAGAGACATTGTACGTTTTATTCGGTGTCTCGTGATTCCAGTCGCGAATTCGACGCGTCCAGCGCTGGGAGCTTTTGTCTCGTCGGTTCATTTTTGGATTGGTCGTGCGGTGAAGAATCGTGACCGGCGCGCGACTAGGGGTCACTGGCATGTGGACAAATTCGGCAAACATCAAAATATTTAACCAAATTGAACGTATTTTATAACACACCCCGCATCGAACAACGATAAAATCGTTCTCCGACCGCGACGTTATGTTATTATCGTCAATTTTATAACGAAATAATATATACGGTCAGCGATAGTTTCGGGCTGACGTCGGCCCAGCTTATATTTGGCGGTAATCCGTGTTCTTTATCTGTGTGTAGTGAAATTGGATGCCTGTCTTGTTTCAAAACAACCACCTGAAAGTTTTTTGAACACGTGGTAAGTCAAATAAATGTGTTTATTTACATTTTTCATACAATATTTTCCTTTTTCGCGATTCTATCCGTTATTTCGCTCTGATTTTGACAACGAATATCAAAGTTTATTTGTTGTTTGTGAGGGCCTTTTTGAAAGCTGATATTTTTTTATTCCCTTGTGAGTTTGATGTTTTTAAATGTTTGTTTCAAATTATACATTGTAGTAGTATTGAAATAATTGAGTGTATGGTGATTTTGTCTACGTTTTAGAATGAAAGTGTTATCACACACAGTTCAGCGATCCGAAACGTTGCATTATAAAATGATATCTTTATATGCGTATTTTTTATTACTACGCTGCCTTCGGCATAACATTTCAATGAATAAAAAATATCCAACGATTCGTTGACTATAATTTGGATGACTTATTGTTTTGTAACCTATTTTTGATTAATTTACGCGGTTCGTAGTGCATATTCATAAAAATATGATAAGATTTACAAACTTTGTGGTATGTACTGTCAGGTTATCTGTATTTTTTATTGAGTTGATAGTTAATTATTATAAACAATGGACATGTTAATAAAGTAATGTCTTTATTATTGTAAACGTCTTAACGATTTATTTATGTTAAAAATTTATTTATGAAATCAATTATCAAGTTTTATTTAAACTATCTCCAATAATAATTAGATAATTTTACAGATTTCAAGACAATTCAGATAATTTTACAGTTTAATGTAAATAATAATATCTCTATGAAATAATATGCCAATTAAATTTATATTAATGAGACTACTTTTGTGTTATGGATGCCATTTTTGAAGTTCTAAAACATATGTTTTTGGCGTCCATTTTGAATTTGAATCAGATGGTTTTGACTAGAGACGGGGAAAAATGAGTGATCCGTATTATTTGACCGGATCATTAAATTGAATCGGTGACTCACGGTTCACGTTGCCACAACGATCCGCTCATGAACCGGACATCACTCTCACACTTTCTATCTCATATATAATATATCGTTAGAATGCGATACACATACCGACTCATGGCAATCATCGATTCACAACTAATTCATTATGGTTCATAAAATCTAATTCATTGCGGTTCTTAAATATGTTAAGCAATTTTGACCGCAACATACTTTGAAAAACAAATACGTAACGTCTATAATTGAATATACTATTTTGAAGGCGATCTTCGATTCACGACTAATTCATTATGGTTCATAAAATATTTAAGCAATATTGACCATTAAGTACATTGAAATGCAAACATTTTAACGCCTACATTTGCATATCATATTTTGAATCGGTTTTGTTTTCTCTGTCATACTACGTACATGTTATGTACGATAGATAAGGATAGCTATATTTGAATCATATTGAATCGAAGAGCGAATTGATGATCCGCATAAATTTCATGAATCGATTTTAAAAGACAGGATCTTACAAAAATATCGAACTTTGCACCACTAGTTTTGACTTCGCAGTTTTACCAACTTACACATTCCTATTCAGTGATTGGCAACCTTGTAAGGCAGGGGTTTTAAACATAGCGAAAAATATTTCATAAATATTTATATTTTAATATTTAAAAATCATGTAGGTACTTGTGTTTTTTTTACAATAATTATGACTTAATAAATATATGTAGGTTGTTTAAATACGTTTACATTAATCGCAAACTCACTGTTAATTCATTCATTCATACCATCGCGGCATTTCCCACACTGCTGGGTAACCAGTGACAGGTGTTAGGGTATTTGTTTATTTGTTAAATTTAAATACAACATTTATTATATTATTATAGTCATTCATCTCACTAGGGTTGAACCTGTATCGAAATGAATGAGTTTACAATAAGTGAAATTTGTCTATCATAAATAAATAATATTGAAATTTAAAAACTATTCAGAACACAATTGTGGTAGGAAGATACTTGTGACAATACCATGTAACCAACACACAGACAACTATTATAGAGAAAAAAAAACATGACATGCTTAATGCTTAACCTTATAAAAGGACAAAAAACGCCACATGCGTGTATACACACACACACACACCAATCGCCCCACCTGAAAGGGTACTACATTCAAATTCTCATAGTTTTTCAACTGCAACTACAGGTGTCACAAAACTTATTTATAGTTAATATAACAAATATTATCTATCTAGCATATGCATTTATAAGCTTTTTAGTTCCGTTTTTCTCTGATGAATGAAACGAGAGCTAACTTTTTTAAGATTTCAAAGTCAAATGATAGTTTATTGTCTGAGTGGAACATCTTGTTCTAAATTAATATTATTTGACGGTGAAAGTGCTTCTATGAATTTAATATTATTAGATGGTGCAATTGATGATGGACTCGTATTATGCAATTGAATCGTGAATTTTACTACCGAAGAGGATACATTATATTATATTGACCTCTAAAGGAATGAATTGCTGGAGATGCTCATAAGCAATAATGTACAACAGACGAGGTGTTTGAATAAGTCAGTCACAAGTCACAGCTATGACAAAGGGATTACAAATACAGATAGACACAACATTTTAATGTTTATGCACCAAGTGCTGGCTGTAACATAATTTCAAATCGCGCACGCGCAGTTTCCTGTCATGAGCGTAAATCGATGATATATAAAAAAAGTCATAGCGTAAAACATTTGACTGTGATTGGTGGTTTGGTCATCAATCGTAACAGTCCAATGAACTTTTAATTTTAGTTTATTTAAGGAAACTAACAGTTCATTAGCATTTGACATTTCAATTTAGACAAGATATAATTAAAGAGACACAATAATCATTACATAAATACAGCATAAGTACAAAATAATAACAACATGAAATTAAACCAATTTTGGGAATAAGTACGAAAAAAGCAATGAATTATAATGTAACCTATAAACGCCAGTCGCAATATTCACAAAGTAACCTAACCGAAGATTACTAGGATAGAGGCGTTTTTAGATTAAACTCTCCACCTGTGTAAATATGGTTCAACCAATCACGAATCGATGCGTTTTGTGCGCATGCGTATTAGTGACAGAAAATTACGCGATTTGAATTAATGCTTGGCAATCGTACCAGATTATTCCGAAGCTCAGATTATAGTCATAGTTTCCGCCAAATAACTTTGCATGTATATTTAATAGGGAGCAGTTTGCACATCAAAAACCCAGCCATATAGTTTCTTAAGATATTTTTCGAATACTATATATTTTGTATGGACACTTATATAGCTATGTGCGACTCCTTGATATCGGCACACTTTCAGTATTAGTATGGAGATACCTATATTAGTGTATAATATACCTGTCAATGTTTATACAGTAGATTATAATATTACAGTGTCTGTTATCATACCACTCAACCTAATAAATTTAACATATCTTTTTCTCTTTATTCAGTCAACACCTGTGACACAAATGTAAATAATACAACAATAACCTTTTTATATATGGCACTGTGTAGAAGGTTGTTTTACTGATGAATATAACGAAAAATATTGGCTATAAATACATGAATTAAAAATAATTCATACTAGTATGTCTATTTATTTAGGTACCTATTTGTCGATGGTTTATTATAACATTTTGTGCAGCCCATGTTCCGTTTCTAAATTTTTAAATTATCAAATTCGAATAATAATAATAATAAAATTGGCTTATTTATATAGCGCCGTTTTTGTGAAACCACCTCAAGGGCGCTTTACATATAAACTTAAAATTAAACACAGAAATTTTTCTTAAATAAATGAGTTTTTAACTGCACTTTTAATTTTGTTTACACTGACAGCGTTTACTATGTAGAATTCCATTTTTAAAATAAATTAAACACTTGTTTTTCTTTCTACATTTATTTTTACTCTCCAGAACGACCGTTTCGCCTGGTGAAGGCCTTTTCAGTTGAGTTTTTAACTGTTTTTTAAAACTTATTTCACTATTCACTGCTCTTATGGTTGGTGGTAAATTGTTCCAATGAATCGGTGCCCTTACAGCAAAAGCACGTTCGCCGAATTTAGTGTAGTGACATGGTAGTGACACTAAAGCTAGTTAAAATGTTTAGTGTTGTGATCTTATAATATGCAGTTATTAATTGTAGAACCATAATATATTATAATAATACAAATAAACACTTCCTTGCACCCTGTGTAGTTGCGAGTTTATTGTCATAATATGGCAATGTCTTCCAATTAACCGGTGTTTTCAGTGTTTATTATGATTCCCTTTATATTTAAGTACATATTGTGAGCTATTTCTTTATTCAATGTGATCGGATGCGATCCTGGGTTCGATTCCCGGTGGAGTCACAATTTTTCGACGATTTTCAATTATTACGACGAAACATATAGTAATCATTCTCTATTATGATATCTGTGCTGGAAATATGCATATACAATACGCTTTACCATTGACAAATCGTAGTTTTACACAATTAAAATAAAGGTATCACAACATACCACCACAACGTTTTTCTATTTGGGATAAGCAGAGAAAACCGAACCCCTGCTTTGTAACATAGATTTATCGATAGTGGGAAGGAGTTATTGTAAAATATCATCCGTAGATCCGTTTGTACTCATCAGTTACAATTTACTAATAATAATAATATTTATTTATTTTCCATAACAAAATACATACAGTAACTAAGGTTTTTTGAACATGCAATTTATGATTTACTGTGTATACAATAAAATAAAAATAATATAAAATAAAATAGTTGTTGGGAAGTAACATGTTTTTTAGTTCCTCCAATAAATCTTTGTCTATCTAACTAGGAGTAATTCCTGTTTTAAGTAAGGACAATTTTATCACAATTTTAATAACAAGTCCACTTCTAGCTACATCATTGAAATATTGAAATTAAAAAAGAATTATACTCATAGTAAGTAATGAAAAAATATCCCAATTTGAAAGCAATCAATAAACAAATAAATAAGTTAATACTTCATAGCCATGAAAGAATTATAATATAAAGCAACCAATAACAAATCATAGGTCAACAAACAAATCAGTATGCAATAGTATAATACAAGTAATAAGTACTTAAACACATTATAGCAGTAAAAAAAAATTATGCAATCAATAACTGTACAAGTATAGTAAATTTACTTTACAAGTATAGTAAATATTTTTTTGTTAATATACAACACAAAGCAAGCCGTTCGGTTTCTGTGCGGGCGTCCTGGGTTCGATTCCCAGCAGAGGAGAAATTTATTTAAATTCATTTCTCACGCTAAAATTGCTTCTCTGGGCTGGAAACACTGGTTTGTTGGAAGAAATTGTCATACGGTAATAAACTCGCCACTTGCGCAGGGTGCAAGGAAGTGTTCATTATATTATTATTATTATTTGCAAAAACAATGGGGTGGTGTGCTTCATCTAGCTTGAAAATGTTTTTTTTTTATTGTGAAATTATTCTGTATCTTGTGATTGTGTTTTTTGATATGTGTTGTAATATATTATGTAAATAAAATAAAAAGGGCAATGTTGTGTACATATATTTTCAGGAATGATTAATATTGTCATCATTCGTCTCTTAAATGCGGCAACTTGTTACTGGATGCGTGTTAAGTAATATTCGACAATGTAAAATGTTAGTTGCTTGAGAAGCAATACAAAACAAAAATAATATTTGTAAAATTTTGTTGGCAGATGTTGGATTTGTGGCAGTGACATTTACACGCGTAATTAATCAACCACTCCCAGTTATTTTTGAGTTTATTTTTATTCCTTCTTAACGATTATTATTAAATCGTTCGTCCCAGTTTTTCACAATTATATTATTTTGTTTGTTTATTCTTATGTAATTTCACTGTCACAGAGTCAATTGTTACGTTTTTTTTATTTGAGGAAGCCAACAAACAGCTCATTTACACTTTGATATTTCATCTAAGTTATTACACCAATAAGTACAAATAATAACGTCAACAACATACACAATTAGGTATGGAAGGGATAGGAGATTAGGAAGTTAAGAGGGAGGAATATTAAAAGCGTATCACCTTCAGAACTTCGTGACATATTTTGAAAGGAGTAAGTATTAATGCTTTTTGGATGGATGATTGGGACTATGGTTACAATTGTTTACAAGAACTGTCTATGGCCGATCGCAATATTTTTTATACCAATAGATAGATGAACGCGTATATATTAAGGGAAAAATAAAAAAAAATTGGCGGTATGGTTTTAAAAAATTATGAAAAAATAAATAGGTACCTACACTTGCGAAAAATGTATGGAGGAATCCATTACAATTTGTTTTCTGAAACTATTTGAATTTCCGAAACTCACCGCCAGGTGGCGATTCTGCCCCAAACTACTAGCGTTTTGAAAGCAAATTCTTAACAATAATACAATCGCAATTTGCTACATTCACACCCGTGGTATAAATATTATAATACAGTATGTGATGCAACTCGCTCACGCGAGTCGCAATTATAACTACATACTCACCTATCCTACCTATTTTTCAAAATTTTGGTAAGAATGGGTTTGTTAGGTTTCTATTTAGTTATCATTGCGACTCGCGTGAGCGAGTTGCATTAATTATCAAAATAAGTCATAATTTTTTCAAGAAATGACAATGTGAGTATAATTAAAATATTATGTTGTATTATAATTGTATTGCGCTAGTGCTGTCTGGTGGTGATTTTTGAAAACTTGAGTAGTCAGGAAACCAACGATTTTTACTATGGATTCCATGAAGGTATAATACACATGGATTCCTTCATACATTTCTCGCAATTTTATTTTATTTTTTATAATTTTTTAATGAATGACCGCCAAATAAAATTTATTATCCTGTAATAATATACGCGTTTATCTATCTATTGATACAAAAAATGTTGCGATCGGCGAGGGACAGTACTTGTATAATTACCGGGACTATTATTGAGACTACAAATGCATATTTGTAACCCTCTGAAAACCTGTGCTCGCAAGTTGACTTTCAAAAAAACTTCGATTTTACATTTTTTTCGTAAACTATGCGTTTTTTGACAAAAAAAGTGTTATAATACTTTTTCAAAGAAAATGAAATTTCTTAGAAAATGCGATCGTAATCGAGGATTGTTGTTTAATGACAGCCAAATTGGACCAAAGGATTCTGAAAGTTTAATATCTGGATTTTTAGTCCTATTAATAGTCCTAATCTAGACAATCAGAAGGCATAAAACAACGGCGCGCAGCAGCGGACCGGGCTTTGCCGGTTTCCGGCTCACTGTAGTTTTATTTTGATCACATTGTTAAATTTACAATATAAGTAAATCATACAAAATAATAATTGGAGGGGACGTTGCGGACCTTTGTCTAAAAAGTTTGAAGACCCCTGTTCTACCGAGTAATAATAATAATAATAAGGACAATTTATAAAGCGCCGTTTAGTGACAACCGTGGTCACCTCAAGGGCGCTTTCAGTTTGCAAAAAAATAAGTTAAAATTAAGTTACAATTAGTCATATAGCTAACACATTGACAATGGTGAAACATAAAACTTAAAAAAATACAATAAGTTAAAATTAAGTTAAAATTAGTCCTATAGCTAACACATTGAAAATGGTGAAACATAAAACTTAAAAAAATACCTAGAAATCACAAATAAATCTAGTTATATAGGTACATACATACATACATACATACCATCACGCCATGTCCCTTACGGGGTAAGCAGAGAGAACCGAGCGCCATACTTCTCTATTTTTGTACACATTTCTGGCTTCCTTTACATCCATGCATCGTCTCATACATGCTCGTCGATTGTTCAAACTTTTTATGTTTCCTTCTTTCAAAATATCATTCACATGGTCATGCCATCCCTTTCTGGGGCGACCTCTGCTATTCACTCCATCTCTTGCACCCATGTATATTTTTTTGGTCAGTATATAGGTACATATGACATAATCCAGATGAAATTAATTATAAAAATAGTCGATTCAAAGTAAACTGGCATAATATTTAGTAAACATAATATTTAGTAAACATAATATTATTGAACGGATGAAGGACAATCTGGATACGATTTGCGGAAAAGATGAGTTTTTAATTTCTTCTTGAATTCATTGATATTTTCGGCACATCTTATATCCATTGGAAGATTGTTCCATGACTTTGGTCCAGAAACGCTAAAAGATCGATATAGGTATTTTGGTTTATTTGTGAGATTGGTTTCTACTAGTTTTTTATTGGATTGGGTCATTGATCTTAGCGTACTTTGTTTGTTTATTGTTAGGTGAAAATGGAACACAAAGTTCCGATATATATTCCGGGGCCATGCTATTGAGTGCTTTAAAGACAAGGAGACATGTTTTAAATTCTATATGTTCTGGACTCTTCAGCCAATGAAGTTTGTGAAGTGTTGGTGAGACATGCGAGAAAAGATCAATCTGGTAAATATAACGGGCTGCTGCATTGAGGATGAGTTGTATTCTATGGATTTGTTATTGCGGTAGGTGTGCTAATATGGCGTTACAATAATCTACACGGGAAACTATTAAAGAATTTATAAGGACCTTAGCAGCATTTGTCGAGAGACACCTTCGAATAGGTCTAAGTTGTCTGAGAAAGTAACAACTTTGTCTGACTATGGAAGAAATGTGTTATCCATAGAGAGCGCACTGTCGATATGTATACCAAGAAATTTTACGCAGTTAGAAGGAGTAATTTCGACATTTTGAATTACAATGGGGTCATTATTTATGTATTGTTGCCTGCGAGGCGAGGCAAGCCAAAGGAACTCAGTTTTTGTTGGGTTCAGTTTAAGCTTGTTCTTACACATCCAGGTGGATATCTGATTTATGCATGTGGATACCTCGTGTGTTAAATGATATTTGAATTCAGGTGAACAGGACTTGAACAGTATGCGGTCATCTGCATAGGCATGTGTGTTGAAACCAAGATTTTCCAGTAATAGAATATAAGGGATGATGTTATATTGTTTCAATTTGTAGTTTTTTTTTTTAATAAAGAAGGACTATAACAATTGTATTTGCCTAATAATTCATTTATACTCTATGTAATTTTTGGTCCTGCTTGGATGGAAGAAGTTTATGATACTTGTGTGCATTTTATACAAAAAGTCTATATTTGTATGTAGTTTATACTAAAAGTCTATTATTTGAACAAAAATTTAAAATTTTCAAGCATATATTTGTTTGCATCAATTTCTTAACAGGTATCATGCAGAGAGTGCATACCATGAGTTTCGTCATGATTTTTTTTGTATATGGCGTACAGCATTTGGCGTATGGAGCTCGACTTCAATTTATATGATATACTGTATTAAGTTAGAACAACTGTTTATGTTTCATCTGTCAAAACATTCAAAATACTTTGTGAAAAATATATATTTTTAAATAATGTGTGAGATGGGAATGGGCTTCATAAAAATGCATTCAAGGAAATATAATTGTAATAATAATTTCAAGGCGATTACTCTCAGTCCCTTGTGGTTTTGCTTAGCGATGAACCCTCTTTCAACCCTCTTACATGTTTAAGAGTACTAAATGTGGATACAAAATTGCGACAGCTGATGGAAACACAACAAAGATAAACCATCTTTTATATAATATATATGCGCGATCTTAAGTTGTTTTCTGGAAACAAACGAGAACTTGATAATTCAAACGACAGTATTCAGTAATTATATAAAAATGAAATTTGGTTTAGACAAATGTGGCACATGTTCAATTAAAAAGGGAAAAATTACTCAACATCCAGACAGAATTAAAGGAATCTATTTACAAGACTTTTATAAATAGGTATTTGGGAATTCGTCAAAATCCAAAAATTAATGACAGTGACATAAAAACTTTGACAGTTAATAAATTTAAATATCAATTAGAAAATTGAATTTGTTATTACTTTTTATTTTTGTATCCTCTTGTTAATTATTCCTGTAATTGATTGAATTTAGGTACTATGGTGGTTGACTGGTAGAAATTGCCTGCGGGCAATAAGTCCGCATGTATGCGGGCTTAAAGGACTCCTTTATAACTCAAGTCACACTCACCACTAACCCACCAACCTCCAACTGACACTGTACCTACTCAGTTTTTTAATTAAATGACTCATGAAAAGGTTCACAGAACGAATGATGTCATGTTTTTGTCGTCGTCGAATATAATATTCTTTTTACATACATACATACCATCACGCCATGTCCCTTGTGGAGTAGGCAGAGAGAACCGAACACCACCTTTTTCTATTCGTTCACATGATCATGCCATCTCATTCTTGGGCGTCTCAGACCTCTCATTCCATTCCTTTCTGCTCTGTATATTTTCTTCGTCAGGCGCTCCTCATTCATTCTCCCCATGTGACCAAACCATCTCAATGTGTTCACTTTCATTCTAGTAATGACATCTTTCTTCATCTTACATTCTTTCCTTATGTCCTCATTTTTTACCCGGTCATACATCGTTCTATTACAAATTCTTCTTTACAATCTCATTTCAACTGCATTTATTCTGCTTTCACGTGTCTTCTGCCATGTCCAGGTTTCACTTGCATACGTCAAGGTTGGCACTACGAATACATTATGAATGGCAACTTTGGTATCCTTTGATATGTTGCGATCATTCATAATTGGTCTTAGTGCTCCATTCACTCTGTTTCCTGCCATAACTCTTCTTTCGATCTCTTTATCGAGCCGTCCGTTCCGTTGAAATATGCTTCCCATGTATACATTTTCGTCGACTTGCTCGAGCCATTCGTTCTCTACTCTTATTTTACACGCTGTTCTGGTTTCACTCTTTCCAAAGACCATTGTCTTTGATTTGCTGGCATTCATTCTAAGTCCGTTCTCTATGCATCCTTCATATACCATACATACAAGATACTGTAACTCAGGCCGGATAAGATTTAAGTAAAATATTATATTATATATGTTTGTTTATCAGGTTTGTTTGGTGAGACTCCTTGACAATGTGCGGCATGTGTGGGGCGCGCGCGGCGCTCGCCGCCCGCGCCATGCTGGGCTCCCCGTGCTCTGGGGCCGCCCGCAAGCCCCATACGTGGCGCTTCATGGCGTCCCAGGCGGCGCCCAAGGCACCCCCTGCCGGCACGCCCTACACGAAGCTCACGGTCGGCGTTCCCAAGGAGTCGTGGAACAACGAAAGAAGGTATGTATCATTTTTGTTTTGTTCCGCAAGCTTCTTTTGTTATGGAACATTATTTCTTACAGATTCCTCATTTAAAATCACAGTTATTTAATGAATAATAATCATACGTTTGTTTCACCTCGTGGGGACTTTTTCAACTTAAAATGTATAAATATTTCTTAGGTACTAATTTGAATTAAACTTTTAATAGAGCTACAAAAGTGAGTAATCAGTTTAAAAATCCAAATCAAGAATAAAGAATATTCTTGAGCAATTTTAACATCTATATCTGGAGCAATTTGAAAACCTAGATGTAGACCAATTTGATTATCAAGACCTAGAACAATTTAAAAGTCTAGATCTAGAACAATTTGTAAAATAGATCTAGAACAATTTGAAAATCTACTAGATCTGGAGCAATTTGAAAATCTATATCTAGAGCAATTTGAAAATATAGATGTAGAGCTATTTGATAATCAAGACCTAAAATAATTTTAAAATCTAGATCTAAAACAATTTTTAAAATAAATCGACAGCAATTTGATTATCTAGAAATTAGATCTACTTAAAGCAATTTGAAAATCTTTATCTGGAGAATTTTAACATCTATATCTGGAGTAATTTGAAAATCTAGATGTAGGGCAATTTGATTATCGAGACCTAGATCAATTTAAAAATATAAATCTAGAAAAATTTCAAAAATAGATTAGAACAATTTGAAAAATAGATCTAGAAAATTTGAAAAATAGATCTAGAACAATTTGAAATATAGATCTAGAAAATTTGAAAACTAGATCTAGAATAATTTGAAAAATAGATCTAGAACAATTTGAAAAATAGATCTAGAAAATTTGAAAACTAGATCTAGAACAATTTGAAAAATAGATCTAGAACAATTTGAAAAATAGATCTAGAGTAATCCAGTGGGGTTAACTAATGACAATGCGATGTTTCAGAGTCGCCATTACTCCAGTGGTTGTCAGCAACCTGGTGAAGAAGGGTTTCAACGTCATTGTGGAGGAGAACGCCGGCGCTCTCGCCAAGTTTCCCAACCAGATGTACGAGCAAGCGGGAGCCACCATCGCCGACTCCAACAAGACTTTTCAATCAGGTGGGTATATAATTTGCCCTATGATGTCTGTTATCAAACCTAACCTAACCAAACCTACTATTGAAATGACAACCCTAAGGGGAGGTGCACAATATACCAAAACTTGGAAGCAGTGCGGGGGTGTGTAGGTCCCACTCCTAACTAATAATAATATCAAACCTAAAGCACAAGCATTTGCTTATTTCTGACATGATGCACAAATAATCTTCTTCTTTTCTATCATGAACAAACCACCCTGAAATATTCATTCATACCATCCTGGCATATCCTACAATGTAGGGTAACCAGCGATAAATGTCGTAATGCAATGTCTTATAAACAGAATCACGACACATTTGTGTATCCACACATACAAGTCTCGTCTCATCTACAAAGGCACTGCATTCAGAATGGGCGTTGAACCTCATTACTGAATCAAGTGAGATATCCATTCCTGTGGCACAGTTGGTAAGCCGTTTGGCTTCCGTGTGAGTATACTGGGTTCGATCCCCAGCAGCGGAGAAATTTATTTAATTCATTTCTCACGCAAACATTACTTCTCTGGGCTGAAAACACTGGTTAGTTGGAAGAAATTGCCATATGGCAATAAACTTGCAACTTACGGAGGGTGCAAGGAAGTGTTTATGTGGAGCTGTCTGTTCCATGGGACACAAATATTACATCTAGTATATTATCACCCACACCATACATATTTTGTCTACCTATAACTGTTATGCGTAGAATATTTGGGCATTCTTACCAGTATCTATGGTGAATAAAATCATCTGAATGCAATTATTGACATGTTTGTATTTTGCAGACATTGTGTTGAAAGTCCGACAGCCATCTGACAATGAAGTTCCTCTCTTCCGTGAAGATTCCACCCTGATATCGTTTCTGTACCCAGCGCAGAATATGGACCTCATCAAGTTGTTGGCTGACAAGAAAATGAATGCCTTTGGTAAGTTTTTAATTATAACAAAGTGTATTCTAATGGTCTTATTCGAAGCACTGAAAGTACTGTCCGGTGGTGTACCTGAAATTCGCCAACATGAGTACTAAGGGGTGGAGGAGCCCCCCGTGATGATTGGTCGGCACGACCCACTCGGCGGTACCCGAGCTGATGACGAGACAGGTGCAGCTGACGCTGCGCCTGGTGTGGAAATCGAAGAACTGAAAGTACTACGGGCGTGGTGGAGGCTCCCTGTTGCAGTCTGTTGTTCGTGGAGCTGCTGGGAGGGTAACCCTTGCTATGATTCACGGGCCTTCACGAGTGTGGTTGGACTCTTAGTGGCAGTGGTATGAAATATGCATGGTGGTAGTTCTTGTTTCGTCCGACGAGCAGCCGCTCCGGGGATGAACAGAACACTTTAGTTCTATAACGTTCCCTATGGAGTGGGGTAGGTGACTGCGACTTTTCCATAAATGGTCTTATTCATGGGGAGAATGAATGAGGAACGCCTGACGAAGAAAATATACATTGTGAATGAGAGGTCGGGGCCATCTAAGAAAGGGATGGCACGACCATGTGAACGATATTCTGAAAGACGGAAATGTTCGAAGCGTGAACAACAGACGAACATGTATGAGACAATGTGAACGAGGCGAGGGATGCGTGCCGGGATAGAAAAATGTGGTGTTTGGTTCTCTCTGGCTACCCCTCGAGGGACATGGCGTGATGGTATGTACGTATATCTTTTTTTTTTTTTTTTTTATTTTTTTTATTTTAACAATTATACATTAATGATAAAAAGAATTATAAACAGTATCTTAAAATTAAATTATTTAATATCTATTCATCCCTCAGTTGAGATCAAATCTCGTGTTCGAGGGAGGAGCACAGTCATTTTATCGGTTCATTTATTTCAATAACATATAATATTACTAAAAATAACACGCATATATTTAAATTAATATTACGCGAACTGGTGAACAGTTTACGGATGAACCCTCACCAATGGAGCATACTCTAGTATACGCAAGCGCATACTGAGAACCGCGAACTGCATTTGCCGTTCACAGGGCCCCACTAGCAGGCATTCACCGTTCACCGTCCACCGTCACGAAACAAAAACCACTAACCGCAAAAACTGGAATACAATAAAAATACGTTAATTACATCAAGAACAAATTCAAATAAATTACTCATCAAAAACAAAATCAATATTTCTTATATAATAACAGACAACATCAAAAAACCATATATACACATAACATATCATCAAAAAAAAAAGTACACACAACTCAACACCAAAAAAAAAAAAAAATTACACTAACAATTTGGCGTAATTTGGAAATATAAAAAAATTAAAATACAATAAAAAAAAAAAACAACAAAACAAAAATCCATCACTGGATGTAATTATAATTGTTAATATGTTTTATAATAGAATTTTTAAATTGTATATATTCCTTCATTTTCCTCAATTCATCTGGAAGGTCATTAAAATGTTTTATTCCCAGGTATGTAAAGTGGTGCTGGGCTGCAGATGTATTGACGCGAGGGATAGCAATATTATTTTTCGATCTGGTTCTATTGTTGTTTTCATGTATTTCACTATAATATTTTTTAAATGTTGTTAAAAGAGTATATTTTTTATATAAATTATTTAGCTTTAGTACACGAAATTGTTTGAATACTTCATTGGAGGGAAAGTCTATTGGTTTCTTTAAGATTATTTTTATGATCAGTTTCTGAGTGATTTCAATCGGTTTTAAATTAGTTTTATACGTTCCACCCCATCCAAGGATTCCATATTGTAGAATAGATTGTACAAAGGCAAAGTATAATATTTTTAAATTTTGGATTGTCAGTATATTACGCAGTTGTAGAAATATGTAAATTAACTTTCTCATTCTATTTTTTGTTAACTCTATGAAGTGTTTCCATTTTAAATTTTTATCAATGGTTATTCCAAGGTATTTTACTTCGTCCTTTTTAGCTATTTTATTTTGAGTTACGTTTTCTTGTATTATATTTATGTTGATATTATTCGTTATTTCATTGACGTTTAAACAAAAGGGAACGAAAACTGTTTTTTCTGAGTTTAATGAAAGTAAATTATCATCGAACCATATTTTGAGTTTATTAATACCTTTATTGGCTAAGTATGTTACATTTTTCCACGAATTTTCTTTAAAAATGAGTACAGTGTCGTCGGCATATGAAATTATTTTTCCGTTCAGATCAATATTAAATATTTCATTTACGTAGATTATAAATAGTATTGGGCCTATAACTGTACCTTGTGGGATTCCGAAATTACTTGTTAGGGGTTCACTTATATGATTGTTTACTTTAGTGTATTGTTCTCTGTTATTGAGATAGCTATAGAACCAAGTTTTAACTGTCTTTTGCAATCCAATGTCATTTATTTTATTAATTAATTTAGTATGAGATACACTATCAAATGCTTTTCTTAGGTCTACAAAAATACCTATACATTTTTTTCTATTGTCTAGAGCGTCGATTATTTCGGATGTTAATTCAGCAATGGCGTCCTGTGTTCCCATATTTTCCCGGAATCCGTATTGTTGATTATTTATGATATTTTTTTCATTTAGAAATTTTAATAATTGTTTTTTCACAATTTTTTCAAAAATTTTTGCTATATTCGATACAAGGGTAATTGGCCTATAGTTGCTAACAATATCTTGACTTCCGCTTTTGTAAATTGGTGTGATTATACCTTTTTTATATACTGTCGGAAATGTTCCTAGTGCAAGACTTAAATTAATGATAAATGTTAATGGTTTACAAATGTGTTGGCTCACGTTCTTTAATAGTTCTGCAGTTATTCTGTCATGTCCAGGCGCTGATCCACCTTTAAGACTTTTAATTATTTCTAATACTTCATTCTCATTAGTTTCTTTAAATTCAGAGAAATTGTTAGGGTTGTTTAGATCATTGTTAATTTGGTCGTTTGTGTAGTTTTTATTTATATTTTTGGCCAAGTTTTCTCCAACGGATACAAAATATTCATTGAATATTTTTGCGCATTGCTTTGGATTTTCATTTACCTGTATGATATTATTTCCATCATTTATTTGTTTAATGTCTATTTTCTTTTTGGTTTTATTAGTTATTTCATTTATTATATTCCATGTTTTTTTACTGTCGTGGCAGTTTTTTAAGAGTTTTAATTCATAATATTTGTCTTTGGTTTTCTTTATTAAATGAGTAAGTAGATTTCTGTATCTTTTATAATATCTCTTTATATTTTCACTGTCCGGGTATTTTTTGGTAAGTTTAAAAGTTTTTTCTCTCTTTCGTATACTTACTATTAGTCCATAAGTAATCCATGGTTTAATTTTTTTGTGTTTTGATTTAATATTATATTTATGAATTACTTCTGTTGACTTTTTTAAATGGCTTAGGAGTGTCTCTTCAAAATTTTGTGCACAACTATTCACGTCATGAACTTGAAACACTGATGACCATGTTTCATCTTTCAGAGACATTTTCAACTTCTCATAATTCACTTTAGCCGTTCTAACATTCATAACACTTTCACTATTAGATTTATCATTCCTTTGACTATACAAGTATATGCAGAGATGGTGGTCTGTTATATTATTTTTCCATACAATAGTTTTTATGTTTTCAATGTCTCTTTTATTTGTCCATATATGATCCAAGCACGATGGATTTTGCCCCACCATTTCTCTCGTTGGTGAATTGATGCATGACTTGAAATTGTAGAATGTCATAGTATTAAGATATTCATCCTTTTCGGATTTGTTTATGTGTTTTAGTATATTTATGTTTATATCACCTAGAATTATACATTTTTTGTTCTTTGTTTGGAGAAGAATATTATTCTTAATTTCATTAATAAAAGTGTACACATTTGAAAGATGTGTTCGATAAATAGCATATATGTGGTATTTAATATTGTTAGTAGTAATTATTATTTCTAGGCAGTTGGCTAATGATAGTTGTATTTCCGATGCTATGACATTAGTATGTATTGATTTAATAAATGCAACAATACTACTACTTTTGTTAATGTATTTTGTTGTTTTAAAACACGTATAGTTCGGAATATGAAAATTTGAATAGTCAGTAAGATGCGCTTCTGTTAACACTATACAGTCCGGTTCATATTTTATTGAATTTAGATACACTAAAAATTCGTCAAAATTTTTCTGGATGCTTCTTATATTAAGATTTATAATAGAAAATGCGTGATTAAGATCAGAGAGGATAATCTCACATTCTTTGGATGTTTCGCATATAAATTCTGATATATTAGAATTTTCGTCGATTATATCTTGTAGTGTATCATCCATTTTTATTTTAATAGTCAATCCTTTTCTGTGCAATCAATGTTTTTTTAATTTTTTGCGGACATATTTTATCAGTTGCTGAATGTTCTGTAGAGGTTACATTAGTTTCGCTATTTTTGTTTGCTAATATACAATTATAGCATTTTTTTTCTTTCGACACACAGTTTTCTGTTTTATGCTGTTCACTACAATGCGCACATATTGGTGGCGTACTGATTTTTAAACACCATTTTGCTGAGTGCCCAAAATTAAGACAGTGGTAGCACTGTACTAAGGGGTTACAATCTTCTACTTTGATTCTTTGATATCCGATGAATATTTTATCATTCTCGATCATAGCTCTTCTTATTTCTCTGCTTGTTTCCAAAATAATATTTTTGCTACTATTGTTCTTATTTTTAATAATTTTCTTGATTTGCATTTGATTTTCGTTCTTTTTGAGCAGTGGCGCTAGTTCTATATTTTGGGCAAATATGTCGTGTATTAGGTCATCTGTCTCGTAATCTTCTGATATTCCTTTCAATATCATACATGGTTTCTTTTTTTTAATTTCTTCTGCTTCAATTTCTATTTTTTTGGTGTTTATTATATTTGCAAGTTTAGTTGCTTCTGATTTTTGGTTACAATTTATAATCAATCTGTTTTTGGTAATTTTTTTGAGGTTAATTACTCCAATTCCTTCTTTACCTATTTTAATCTGTTTCTGCAATTTCTTCTGTATATCTTCCTGTGAAATGTTATCATGTTTTGCTTTGATTATAATTGCATATTGTTGTGGTGGTTCTCTTTTGGTGTACTTTAAAGTATCTGCGTAGTCATTAGTATTTTTGATTCCCTGTGTTGAGTTATTCTTTAATGATTCCAAATGTTGTTCTACTTTTTTGGTTATATTTGTTTGTTGCTCCATAAATGTAATAATTTTTTCCATCTTCTTTGTTTTTTCCTGCATCCAAAGTAGTTCCAGTTCAGTCAGTTTGGCGTCTATGGATAGTTTAATACTTTTTGTTTTAGTGTTATTGTTCCATATTTTTTCCGTTTCATTTTTAATATTTTTGAGAATTTCAATCACCGTCGATTCCATTTATTTTTGGTCGTTAAAGTGTTAGCTAGACTTGTTTCGCTTCAATACACACTACACGACTGCACTTGTACACGGTGGTGACAATACTGTGACAATACAATATCATAATAATGACATTGCTATGGTGTTGTGTGATTTGTCAGCGTCGCAGACATTCATGTTTTTCCATTGGTTTGAAATTGTTTCAATGTCTTGAAAAATTATTAGTTATAGTTATACAGTCTTACTAATAGAAATTTACTGCACACCCGTTGACTAGTGTTTTATTTACACACACCTTGTAAAGTCCATGCACCATCTATTTAAAAATCTTACTACTTGTATTTTCCAACCTGCGCATGCGCAGATCCCCCAGCCACCATCCGCCATTCTATCATGAAGTGACAGTTTCAAACATTGAAAAATTATATTTAATTCTAGTTGATTATGGAGTTCTATCATGAAGTGACAGTTTCAAACATTGAAAAATTATATTTAATTCTAGTTGACTATGGAGTTCTATCATGAAGTGACAGTTTCAAACATTGAAAAAATACTTATATTTTATTTTTACAAGCCCTACTTTTTTAAATAAAAAAATTTGAGTTGATTTCAATTTTGTGTGATATTTTTGTAAAAACGGTTGTGATTATTTCCAGCTATGGACTGCATTCCCAGAATAAGTAGAGCCCAAGTGTGGGACGCCCTCAGCTCCATGGCTAACGTCGCAGGCTACAGAGCCGTCATTGAAGCATCCAACTACTTCCCAAGATTCTTCTCTGGTAAGTAGGAAATCCATCCAATCCATACTCTACAATAAAAGTTTTGATTTAAAAGCTACTAAGGCGTTTAAAATAAAAACGAACCCCCTGTTTGAATTCTACAAGATTTGTCGTGTTAATATAGGGTAACAATTTCACCTGGTGAAAGGTCTTTATAACAAAAGTGGATATGGGCATAGCAAAAATGAAAGATGGACGAAAAGACTGTTGGAGTGGAGACCAAAGTTGAACACTTAGTGATGCTCTAAGCCGTTCATAATAACTGGAAACGACACTCTGTCACATTTACAGTCCCATGACAATTTATTAGTGCCACCAATATTTTTTGATATATTCTAATTCTAGATGAATTTAACAATTGAAAAGCAATATAATATATTTTAAATGTATTATTTACTAGTTGCATGTAACACATGAGATCCAACTGTCGATAGCGATAGTATGTATAGTTGAAGAATATGTACCAAACTATAAACCCATAAATAAAAATTATTGAATATTTTCAGATATTTTGTTTTCTATACAACATATATTATGTAGGTATGTATGTCAAGATAGGATAGTTTGGAGGAAGTTCCTTTTTTCCTACCCAGAATATGCAAATAGCATGATGGTATGTATGTATGTTTGGAGATGAAGTATCAAACTATTAAGTCTTCTTACATATTGTGTATAGGCGACTGCCATACAAAATGTATGAAGCGATGTCGTCACTAAATTCAATTTTTAAAAAAATTGTTAAAAAAAAATTGAGATCTTCTACAACAATGTTAATATTTTTTATAGAAAATTAAATTATCTAGTTGGGGTGTTTCGGCTTTTTTTGATAATTGTAAAAGTTTTGGAAATATAGGCAGTTAAACTCATAAATTTATCATAAAAAAAATATTTTTCTTTATAAAAAATGTTTGAGAAACCCTGGAATTTTTTTGAAAAAACTAATTTGAGATTTTGTATTTGTCTATGTTTGTACCAATTTTCAGCGTTCTAGCGTTTATGGTTTCTGAGATATATGGAAAAATAAAATAAAAATTCAAAAGTTGATAACCCCTGACTGAAACAAAAATTCAAAATTCCGAGTATAAAAGTTTTGTAGGCCTGTAACTGTTTATATATTCTGAAATTTTAGGCTCTGTAAATTGAGCGGATCAAAAGTTATAAGGGGGGGACGGACACACAGACACACACACAGACACACACACACACAGACACACACACACACAGACACACGAAATGTTCTACTCCGAATTCTGAGTAAATCCGTGTATGGAACATATATGCTGCGAAGCCTCTAAGTTGGTGTTTTTTGACTTCAAAGTTGGAAAAGCCGTGAAAAAAGTAGACCTCTCCATACAATTCTCGCGTATTCTGGCTTGATACATTGTCGATATGTTAAGAGAACAAAGTTCTCCTGAACAAATCGACAGTTGGATAAGAAGTCGATTATGTATAAAGTTAATTTATTCAGATTTTTTTGTACTTTTGGCATCCATGACATTTCTGGAAGCCATCTTGTCACGACACTATTACTCAACTCTCATTTATACGAGCAAGTAATTATTTTTCTCTGTCTATTTTATCGTTTTTTTTGGATTTCTGAAGAAGTAAGTGCAACATTTTGTTTTTATTTGTTTTACTAATATAATTTAAACTTAAAAATAAAGATTTTCAAAAACTATTATTACAGAAAAGTGTTTTTTGATAAATACTACAACTCTAACCTCAAAAATTTGTATTTTTTTAGTAATTGGTAAAAAAAAATCTTTTCTAGTAAAAATTGGATTTATAAAAGCATTATAAAAGAAAAAAACACTTTCACAGCGTAAAATTACTACAAAATATGGTATTTCACATATCTCAGTACAGAGATTTGTCAAAAATATTGGATATGGGTGATTAGTGTTCACCAAAAAGGAAAGGTAAATGTGACAAAAAAAAATTTTTCTCTCCTTGTGGTGAAAGAATATTATTGAATGTAATAAAGGAGGATAGGACTGCTACCATTTCTTTAATAAAAATATTATTGAAAGTAATAAAGGAGGATAGGACTGCTACCATTTCTTTAATAAAAATATTATTGAAAGTAATAAAGGAGGATAGGACTGCTACCATTTCTTTCATAAAAATATTATTGAAAGTAATAAAGGAGGATAGGACTGCTACCATTTCTTTCATAAAAATATTATTGAAAGTAATAAAGGAGGATAGGACTGCTACCATTTCTTTCATAAAAAATAAATTACAAGCCTCTGGAATTCAAATGTCCACCAGAACATTGCAGAGAAGACTCAATGATCTCGGATATAATAGTAGACAGCCAGTAAAAAAGCCAAAGTTAACAAGAAAAATGAAAGAAAATAGATTGAAATGGGCTCTGAAGTATAAAAACTTTACAGTAGAAGATTGGAAACTGGTTGGTGTTGAAATTATTTTAATATATTTATATGTAAATACACATGGAATGAGAAATTATAAAACAAGATTTTATTTCAGTTTTGCTTTAGTGATGAGAGCACATTCCAAGTGATGACAAACAAAGCTCAGTATGTTCGCCGTAAAATATCGGATAAATATCACCAAGACTGTCATAAAAACTGTAAAACATCCGACTTCTGTCATGATTTAGTCCGTGATAAGTGGAAAAGATTTGGGTCGACTCTACGTCGTAGAGGGCATTATGAGGCAAGACCGGTATCAAGATGTCTTGCAACATCGATTATTACCACAATTAAGGGATTTGTTTGGTTGAATTTATATTTATGCAAGATGTTGACCCTTGCCATACTGAAAATTCTATAAAAAAGTACCTCTCAGAAGAAAAAGTTCCATTATTGGATTGGCCAGGTAACTCACCAGACGTCAATCCAATAAAAAATGTTTGGGAACTCTTGAAGAGAAAAATTTCAAAAGAAAATATCACAAACAAAGTTAATTTGTTTGAAAAAATTATATATTATTGGAACCATGTTAAAAATTCAACAGAAATGCCATTAAAATGAATTGAAAGCATGCCTCATCGAGTCCAAGCAATTATTGATGCCAAAGGCGGGCTCACAAAATATTGATACAAAGTGTGTCTATCATTAGTTTTATTTATTTTTGTCGTTATTTTATAGGTTTATTTAGTTTTATTGTGTATATGAATGTTTGTCAATTAAAAATAAAAAGTATTTGAATACATTTTAAATCTGTACTGAATTTTATAACCGCAAGAAATCATTAATACAGAAAAAATGTAGGTGGCACTAATAAATTGTCATGGGATTGTAGATTGAAAGTCGAGAGAAAAATGCTCTGACAGGTATAGTATCTGTTGACATCTATTTTATCTGTGGTAAGATGACTTCTATTTGTTTCTGTGGTGTCTATTATGTCATTTGACATTATATCTGAAGACAATATGCATTCACAAAGAGGCTAATTTAAGAAAAATAACATCCATTAGCTTCCAGTAGAAGGTCAGACAGCATTATTTACTCCACTGCCCAATTGTTGTCTTTCGATAAAAATATAACATAAAAGAGATATGTATGATGTATGATACGCCGACAGCCGTGGCACAGTTGGTAAGCCGTTTGGTTTCTGTGCGGGCGTCCTGGGTTCGACTCCCAGCAGAGGAGAAATTTATTTAAATTTATTTCTCACGCAAATATTGCTTCTCTGGGCTGGAAACACTGGTTAGTTGTAAGAAATTGCCATACAGCAATAAACCCGCCACTTGCGCAGGGTGCAAGGAAGTGTTTATTATTATTATTATTATGATAAATGACTTTAGACATTTAAAAACGCCTGATGCTGCGTTCAGATTGAAACCCGCCGCTCACTAGCGTTCAGTGAGATTGGTGTGAAAAACGCCATAATCTGCAACTTCAGGTACTTCTGATACTCAACGTCGAGTGTTGTATCTGAACGCAGCCCTGAAGATGACGATAATGAATATTCCTTTGAAAGATTTCTTTCCTTGAAATTCATTATTACAATTATTGAATTTTTAAAATATCAGGTCAGATAACAGCCGCTGGCCGTGTACCTCCTTGCAACGTTCTTGTGGTGGGTGCCGGCGTCGCCGGCTTGGCTGCTGCCGCTCAGGCCAAGTGTATGGGTGCCAAAGTAAGAGCCTTTGATACCCGGCCTGCCGTCAGAGAGCAGATCGAGTCTCTAGGTGCTACATTTGTAACCATGGACATGCAGGTAATTGTAATATTTTTCAATATTTTATGATCGAATACAATATATACGCAAACACTGCACGACAGGTCGTTAGCCCTGTGAGTACCTGATTTACCAGTTCCGCTTATCCTCATCATTATCATCATTGGTGCAACAGTCCTATGTGGGCCCTGGTCTCCTCCACAATCCATCTCCAGCTGCCCCTGTCCTCCACCGTCCTTCTCTGCAGTTTCATATTACAATCGCCCTTTTGTTGTCTTCTGTGTTATCCAGCAATCTTTGCTTGAGCGTGCCTTTATTTCTTCTGCTCTCTGGATTGGTATTAAGAACCTTTCTGCAATACGATCATCATTCATCCTGCTGACATGTCCCAACCATTGCAGTCTGCGTACTTTTATTATTATTTTGAGCTCTTTAATATTATTATTATTATTTATTTATAGGAAGGCAGCCAAGACTGATGTGCCTATATCCTAGTTGTAACCATTTTGCTGTGTCCAAAAAACTCCAGTCTATTCTTGAAAATATTAACATTTTCAGCATCCAAAACATGTTGGGGCAGTTTATTCCAAGTAGTTTTAAGCTTTGACCAATCAAATTAGTGTTATGACTATGTTGAAAGAGATTGTTCATGTTTACACAGTCATAATGACCTGATAATATTTTGAATATTTCAATAAAATCTCCACAATCTCTTCGGTTTTCCAGTTTTAAGAAGTCAAGTCTTTCCTCGTATGTTAAATTGCAAAGTGTCCTGGGAATTTTTGTAAAACGTCTTTGGACCCTCACAAGTAAGTCAACGTCCTTGGAAAAATAGGGACTCCATATCTGGAAACCATATTCCAGATATGGAGTCTAACAAATGCTTTATATATTTTCAACATTAAATCTGGTGTGATGTTCTGGAAAGCTTTTCTGATGCAGTAAACAAGGGAGTTTGCTTTCTTAACAATCTTAATAACATGATCCTCCCATTTTAATATTAGGATTCAGATTGATGTGCCATTTTTTTGTCCACTCTTTTGTTCTATTTAGATCATCTTGCATTTACTCATGACTAGTACATGGATTGGCAGAGAACTTTGTATCTTTACAATGTTGGGTTTGTCATATAATGCCTGTAGTTCATGATTATATCGCATCCTCCAAAGTCCATTATCATTTACTGGGACAAAAATCTTTCTCAGGATTTTCCTTTCAAATATCAAGAGGTCATTTTCGTCTTTTTTGTTAAGACCAAGTATCTGACTGTTGATTCAAAGGTCCCAGGCTCGATTCCCGGTGTAGACACAGTTTTAATTGTGTTTTCAGTTTGGATCTGTGAGACGATTAATATCGTAAGTCTCCATAATGTGCCAAATTGTTATTGGTTGCATGTTAGCTGCCCAAAAAGAAATATAAAAAAATACCTACCTATCGTATTATTCTCCATTACAAAGGTAGGTTCTTATCGAAAAAATGGAAATTGGAATCATCTGATTTGCAGTGGAGAGTAAGGACGCAGTTAGACCAAAGAAGAAGATGAAGTTTTGCAATGTCATCTTTCTTATTTATTGTTATTTTTATTACAGGAAGATGGTAGCGGTACAGGAGGATACGCCAAGGAGATGAGTGATGCTTTCATGAAGGCAGAGAGGGAACTGCTCGGAAAGGAAGCTAAGAACTCTGACGTCGTAATCACAACGGCTCTCATTCCAGGCAAAAAAGCGCCCCTGCTTATATTGGAGGTGACTTGCAATAATCAAACCATTTATTATTTATTTTTGTACATTAAAAACTAAAATTTGATTCAAACAGAAAAGAATATTTAATTATTTATTTATAATTCAATTGTCGCTTATTGTCACCCAAAATTATTGCGACAAACTTTCCAAATAACAATTCTCAAACACATCGGTGAGGGGACAATGGCAAGGAAGGGATATATGGAAATATGCTTCTACATATATATTTATTTAATAAAATTGTGAAATTTTTCAGGATGCCATCAGGTTGATGGCTCCCGGCAGCGTGGTTGTGGACTTGGCAGCTGAAGCCGGAGGCAACGTTCAGACCACGAGACCGGGAGAAGTGGCGCAAGTTCACGGAGTCACACACGTCGGTCTCACCGATCTTCCGTCCAGGATGCCGGCGCAATCTTCCACTCTGTATGGAAACAACATCTCGGGATTCCTCCTCAGTTTAGGTCAGTTTTTACTATCCATATTTACAATCGGCAAGTTATAGGCCCGGTATTTCAGTCGGCCCTCAACTCATTGAGTTTGTTAAACTCAAGATTAATGTTAAGGGGAGATTGAATCCATTTCCGTATTACAGTGCAATATGACATGTCAGTTACTAAATCTTCAATTATAGACATATTTTACTTTTTCTGTGGTTATTATCTGTCAAATTTTAAATAACCTCAAATAATACAAAATGGGACGCTATGACTTGAAGTACTATTGTTTAACTATTCAACATGGTAAATTTAATTTTTTTCACCAAAATAATGCTTTTAAATGCCCATGTTTGTTTCAATATGGCTGTCAGTTTGTTTTGTTGTGTGGCGCCACCGTCAATACAACTAACGCCTCTAGTGATAGAACACTGAAACTACATGTGTTGTCTAGCAAATGACAGTTGATTCACCGTTAAGTACTTAATCCGCCAGAAACGTTGAGTTAAATATTTGTCGTTTTAGTGACGTATTTGAGGGAAGATTAGGCCTAAACGGACACTGTAATACGCTATATTTTTGTAAAACTTGAGTTTAGCTCTAGATTTCTACGAGACTGTAGATTTCTACAAGACTGTAATACCGGCCCATAATAACCCAAGTAATAATAATATTGTAGAGTAGATCGAGTATCAGTGTTATTTTAAATTTAAAAATATATTTATGAAGGCATATAAACCTAAACATTGCATTTTGAAATAAAATTTCTCAAATATGTTAAACAGTGTGTTTTTAAAAAAGTATTTTCAAATGTTCGTAACAAAATTTTAAAATTCAGCACAAATTCCACTAAATAAATATTTTAAAATAACTTTGTACAACATTTTTTTTTATTACTGCATAACTATATGTATGTTGTCAAGAAATAAATCTTTTATGTGCTTTAAGAGTGCATAAACATGAAAGTGAATGACCGATAAATTTTTATCATTTTAGGTCAGGGTTGTTCATAAAATCCAAATAAATAAAAAAAAAAAATGCTTTTCCGATAATTTAAATCACGTAAAAACTCATTTTTATATACAAAATAGTTGTCCTTACTAACACGTATGTAACTTCGTAAAGTATTAGGCGTTTTTAAAATATCATGTTTTCAGTCATTAGATTTAGCTTTATATTTATTTATTTATTTATTAAGGATCAAATTCAAAGCAGAATGTTCAGCACAAAACAACAAAATGAACTGGCGCAGTATCCCTCTTTCCTACGCGCATGCGTATTAGATCCTTACAAAGCGCGGGAGAGTGTAAATTTGGCCAGTGATGATCGACGAATTACAATGTTTAGAGTTCTTAATTTTTTAAATAATTTAACAATAATTGTTTTGTTGATTCACCGATAGATGTCTTGAAGTTAAATATATGGGAGTAATATTCATCCAAGTTTCGTCTCAATCAAGTATGAATTTACTGAGATATGAAGGTTCACAATTGTGTAGGTATAGCCATGAGGGCATGTATAGATGACGTCTCAATCAAGTATGAATTTACTGAGATATGAAGGTTTACAATTGTGTATAGCCATGAGGGCATGTATAGATGACGTCTCAATCAAGTATGAATTTACTGAGATATGAAGGTTCACAATTGTGTAGGTATAGCCATGAGGGCATGTATAGATGACGTCTCAATCAAGTATGAATTTACTGAGATATGAAGGTTTACAATTGTGTATAGCCATGAGGGCATGTATAGATGACGTCTCAATCAAGTATGAATTTACTGAGATATGAAGGTTCACAATTGTGTATAGCCATGAGGGCATGTATAGATGACGCTCGGCATTTAGGCACGCGGCCGGTGGGCATCTATACATGATGCTCGTTTTAAAATGGTTAAATAAAATTTGCATCTCAACAATTTTAATTTTATGTATGTCTATGGTTTTGTTTTTCAAGTAAATTATGTAGATTCAGTCAAACACATGGTGGGCATTCCATATACATGTGCTCACACTCCCTCTCAAACTTTTCTAAATATGTGTTCTAATATTTCCAGGTCAATCCGAGCACTTCAACATTAACCTCCAGGACGAGGTGACACGCGGCAGCATCATCCTGCACAAGGGTCAACTTATGTGGCCACCGCCACCCCCTCCTAAGCCCGCAGCAGGATCCGTGGCCGCCGCGCCACCCAAGCCGGCCAGCGCCGTCAAAGCTCCAGCACCGAGGGACCCGTTCAAAGACACCCTCGCCGACAGCTTCTTGTACACCTCTGGTGAGTATCAAGAACCGGCATTGGTTGTGTTCTCTGAGGACTGACACCCCAAAAAAATACTTACTTTATGAGTCCAAGCACTTCACCACTAGGCCATCCCACTCCAGAATACAGCAACGGCATTGTCACTAACCATCTTCAGGTCTTCTGCGTTGCACCTCACTGGCATATCTTATAAACAATAAAATAGACTCCATCGACTTACTTAATTAGATATCATTTAATTGCCCATTGCGTCACACCAGGAATCCACTACCATTTATGTTACAGACTATTTACATAATACATTTATTTACAGAACTTGTAACAATTTCAATGTGTTCTTTAAGAATATAGACCTCTGTAATACATCAATTTTTAGATTCAAATTATCAGTAATAAAGTCCCTGAATGCCTCTGTGGCTTCTGGTGAGTAGTGTTTTGCAGGGTCTCCTCTTTCTCTTTCCGTCCAATTCCTAATATCCTTTTCATTCCTCTCCCCTACATAATAACAGATATTACAATATGCACAAAATTGATTATTTCTGTAAACTTAATTATTCCACTAATAGAGTGTTATATTATTCTTGTATAATTTGTTATTAAGACTGTATGTTTACAAAATATAACATCTTGACAGATGAGGTGTTCAGTTTGTATCTCGCTGCAATTGCAGGAGACATCCTCTTCTACCCATATACCCCACATTAACATGTTCTCTTTGCATCTGGTGACACCGACGCGTAATCTATTAAGTGTCAGGTATGTAGAGTAGTTTGTGTCCCGGTCCCAAACTTTTCGATCACCCCCCCTAGACAACGTGTCATTTAGAAAAGATAACTTAATGTATGGATGTGACAGTTGCCAGTCATGTGACAACTGTCACTTCTGTACTTTGAGTTATCTTTTCTTGTTTCTTTTCTTGAGCCAAATGACGCATTGTCTAGGGAGACTGATCTCCACCGTATTGTGCTTGCCAAAGATCTTTCATTGCTCTATCTTCTGGTGGTAGTTTTAGGGTAGGGGGGTGTAATTCTAAGATAGCTCTTCATTGATTTAAAAAAAAATGTAACTTACTGTCACCGCACCATTGGCACCAATCTGCCACAAAATAACACAGCACATTTTGTTTTAGTATAACATTTGGAAGAAGATGCGGTTCAGCCTCGAAAATGTCTGATGTGTACACTCAAAACGGTGGTATAAAACAAAGTTTTTATTTCATTGTAATTTTTTCAGGTATGGCGAGCTTAATTTCATTGTAATTTTTTCAGGTATGACGAGTTTAATTTCATTGTAATTTTTTCAGGTATGGCGAGTTTAATATCATTGTAATTTTTTCAGGAATGGCGAGTTTAATTTCATTGTAATTTTTTCAGGTATGGCGACTTTAATAGGTTTGGGCATGGTGTCTCCCAATCCTGCCTTTACCACGATGACCACAACGTTCGCCCTCTCTGGTAAGTCAGATCATCTTTATTTATTATACCCTTTTCTTTCTTACTGTCATCTGTGTATGCTTGATTTTTTTTTAAATTATATTTACAACTATTGAAATAAATAGGTTCGAAGCTTTACTTGAATCTACATAGCATATTTATGTATATAATATGCCAGATTTCATATTATAAAAATAGCAATGTCTTTTGAGTCTACACAAATTCTCAATAGATTGTATTAGTGTCTTTTTATTTTATTGGTTTATTGAGAATTATTGTTTTATCTAACAGTGTTCAATGAAATAGTAGACCACGTACATTACTTTATATTTCAACAACTAACCCAATTAAGAAGAGTAGGAAAAAATACTTGCATTACCTACGACGGGTGGAATTTTCGCCGTGTACCCAGTATTTTTTTAATTTTGTCATAAAAAGATCAAATACTCAAAGAAATTGAACACTTCATAGTATAAACATACAATAAATGATGAATAATGTTACTGTGGTCATCTCCATACAAAAAACTATTTTGGGGCATCATTATGTCACGTGATCCTTCCAGCATTTAATGTAGATATGGAATATGCGCCGATTGTATGTTAGAAAGGATCACATTCAGAGGGGAAAGTTTGGCGCAGTAAAACAGTATTAATCGCCACAGTATTCCTCTTACTCATGCGCATTAGAACCTCACAAGCGCAGGAGAGTGTAAATTTGGCCTTTTGATTTTCAATTAATTACAATGTTTAGAGTTCTTAATATATTAAATAATTTTACAATTAACCGTTTTGGCATGTGAATTTTGCCCTAAACCACTATATTTTGAGTCACTATGCGACATGTTTCGGCAGTGCTGTCCTTTACAATTGTTTTGTTGTTACACTGACGGATGTCTTGAAGTATAATATGTATATGTGAGTAATATTTTAACAATTTTCATCTCAATCAAGTATGAATTTGCCGAGATACAAAGGTTCAAAGTTCTGTATATCACGTGGACATGTATAGATGACGTTCGGTGTTTAGGTAAGCTGCTGGCGGGAATCTATACATGACACTAGTCTTTGAAATATTTATTAATATTGTTATTAAAAATATACAGATTGAGTCATCGCAAAACATGAGATTGAGATTGAGTCATCGCAAAACATCTTGAGGTGTGCAGGAGACAACTCTGTTATTTATTTGCATGGTTCAAACCGTCTCCCTCCAGACTGACTGTAAAATTGTGTATTTTTAGGTATCGTTGGTTACCACACCGTGTGGGGAGTCGTGCCCGCCTTGCACTCTCCGCTGATGTCCGTGACAAACGCCATCTCTGGAATAACAGCGGTAGGAGGTCTGCTTCTTATGGGCGGAGATTATCTGCCACACAACACTGTACATGTAAGTATGCCTTTATGGTCTTGTGTTATTTTACCATTGGGATTTTTGTGGGATTGGGAACGTTGCGCAAGCGCATAAAGTGATTATGTAAACCAGCCGATGACTTGAGTTCCTAGTTCTTAAAAAAATTATAACCGTGCTCTTCAAAAAAAGAAGGATAAAAATAATATAGTGATTGTTTTATATCGTAAAAATGCTATGAAATCATTAATCTCAAGCTTCACTAATAAAAGATTCAATCAAATCCTTACCTTTAAGAGAGAAAGCATTAAAATTACCATCAGGACACTGTCTGAATATATTTGATTAAACAAACACCTATGTACAATGAACCTAGCAGACATGCATCCATGATGCAGATTCTGCCTGGACGAGCACATAACTGTGGACCACTGATGCAGACAAGAGCCAGATTATTTGTCGTCTCACAAATCACTCAGCAAATGCAGATCAGAGAAGCCAGCCCACCGAAGATCTTGAAGTTCATTCGAGAGGTCAAACTGTGTGACGAGCTATAGAAGCCACTCATTCACAACGAGCTGAACAGTGAAGTTGACGTAAAGAGACAGCTAGGTTTAAAAAAATAAATTACAATAATAATTGTGTAGAAATCTTGTACGACTAAACGGTGCTTTATTTTTTTTTACGGCGCTGGCCGATTTACTAATGATATTAATAACAATTAAGCACTACAAATAATAACACTCAATTATTATTATTACCATTATACACTTCATTCATTCATACCATCACGGCATATCCCACAATGTGGGGTAACCAGCGAAAGGTGTGCGGGTGTGCATTGCCTTATAAAAGGGATCACAACACATATGTGTATACCCACACACCAGTCTCGTCTCACCTAAAAAGGCACTACATTCAGAATGGGTGGTGAACCTCATTGCTGAACTATGTCAGATGTTATTGTTGCCTGTTGTATTTTCGATTACCCGGCTCTTACGCGACACTCGAAAACAGTAATAGAAAAGAGTGGAAGCACTATTCTAAGCCGGTGCCTCACAGCTAACATATTATACACTTCCTCAAAAGAATTAGCAGATCAATGCGTAAATTGTAAATGAATTAAAAAAGCAAAATAAAATGCAACAAACGCATCATCAAGCTTTCAATTGGGAATAGTTGACCCAATAATTATTTATTTTGTGTTCCGTATCGATGCCTGGAATCCATTATGAGAGAGCCTCTCTCTTCCGCAGAATATTCGCGCGTGTCTTGCTTTTTCCCTATCCCTTTTTCCCTATAACGCCCCCTCTTTTTTACTACTGTCCACCCTAATGTCGTTGTTTGGGTTTCGACCGGAAGCGGCCATTTTGAATTCGTCATATGACGCCAATTTTTTCGCGGAATAGCGTGTCTTGCGACGCATCGTCAATTTTATTGTTTGTATATTTAAAAAAGTGCATTGTGTAAAGACAAATATAGATTTAAGTGACTTTTTAGCAATTATTGACGATCTGTGCAAATATTAGTGTTTATTTTATTTATGTGTACTCAAAAATTAGTGTTTATTTTATTTAACTGAGTAAAGCTGATCTCGAACGAACGAACTATGTTTACGAACGAAGCTGACCTCAGTCCTCCGGCGTCGCCGATAATTTACAGATCGGAAAGCCGCCAAGAGCATTCGGCTTCTTCGAGAAAGAGGCAAGCGGATTGGGAATCCGACATCGACATTTCGGACGACGAAGGCGCCAGAGAACCGCCGCGTCGGAGTCGGGGAAAAAAGGCGCCAAGACGCTCCGAGGAGAATTTCGACCCCAGAGTCGATTTTCTGCTACAGCAGGTGGCGGCTCTAACTGATTTGCTCTTACCAAAAGGACCGGAAGTAGTGGAGACTTTGGAGGCCCCTAACAACGAAGAATTCGTGCGACCTCCTCCGGGACTTCCTAAGTCGGACCAAACTGTGGAGTTTGGCCCCTTGGTCACTACTGTTAAGGAGCACCCCACACCCAAAGCAGATATGAAACGAGTGGAGGAAATCTCGAAGCTCCAGCGCTTCAACAAGCCAGAGTGGGCGGGAGTGAGATACGCCGAAACCCAGAAAGAGTACACAGCTTCTCCGGCGTTTATGGAGCTGGAGGTCAACGAAGAGTTGAAAAGAATGGACAAAGCAGGGCCCTACTCAAGTCTAATGGACCGGACCCTTGGGGCGCTGTCGAACGCTCTACTAGCCCAGAGAGAGACCCTGAGAGAGAGCATGCAGGCCCTTGTCAACTGGTCCTCAAACACAGATACAGTGTTAACACCAACATCACTGTACAATAAGGTTCAGGAGACCTTTTCTAACGATTCCCCGTATAAGAAGACTACGGACAACATCCTTCAGATAGTGTGTGGTAGGAGGACCGAAGTCATCCAAAGCAGACGAAACCACCTTCTGGAGGATGTCAAAGACAATTTTATACGTGAGGGCATAAGTAAAATCCCACCGAGCTCCTGTAACCTGTTTGATAAAGATCAGTTGACAGCCTTCTTGGAGAGAAACGGGGGAAGAGAAAAGGCGCTGGGTACCTCAGTTTCCCAAGTGACTCCACAACCCTCCCCGTCTTCCTCCAAAGTACAACAAAAAAGGTACAAGCCCCCATTTCAACCCCGATCTTCATTTGAGTACCAGCCTCCTCATGCCCAATCTGCTCAGAACAAAAAGAAGCCCTTTCGTGCAGATTTTGTCCCCAGGAAAGACGGGTACAAAAATTACAAATCGTCGAACCAGAGACAGCGCCCCACAGGAGCAAATAGCAGAGGAGGTAGGAAGTGACTGCAGGCTGATCCGATTTCAAGGGGGACAATTGGGGAAGTTTCGAGGCGTATGGGAGGACTTGGGAGCCCCCCACTACATCATCAAGATGTTAAAAGGACTAAAAATTCATTTTGTGTCAAAACCCCCACTGATATTCCCTTCCCGAGCAGTTCTGGAACGCTTCGAAACAAAGACCTCGAAAGAAATGACCAATCACATTGGATTGTTACGGAAATGGAAAGTCCTGGAACCAGCGGACTTAAATCCGAGCTTCATTTCAACCATGTTCCTTGCTCAGAAATCGGATCATACATTCAGACCAATTTTCAATCTGAAAGGCCTAAACGCCTTTGTACAAGTAAGGAATTTCAGACTCTGCAGTCACTTCCGGATCCCAGACTTCCTCCAACCAGGAGACTGGCTGGCAAAGATAGATCTTACTCAAGCCTATTTCCATCTTCCAATATCACAATCGCACAGAAGATTCCTAAGGTTGGCTTACCAAGGAGAACTCTTGCAGATGACTTGCCTGCCCTTCGGTCTATCATCAGCCCCACGAAGCTTTTCCTGCCTCACCAACTGGATTGCAGAGGCGCTTCGAAAGATGGGCATAAGAGTTGTGGTTTACTTGGACGACTTCCTCTTAGCCAGCCAGTCTCAATTCCTGCTAAAAACCCAAATCTCTCAGGCAGTGCATTTTCTAGAGCATCTAGGTTGGTGTATAAATTACCAAAAATGTATTCTGGTCCCATCCCAAAAACTGGAATTTCTGGGTATCACTTGGGATACTCACACCAACCAGAAATCTCTATCGGTGGTCAAATGCTCCGGTCTCTACCGAGCTTTGCTAGCACCGAAGAAGTCAGGCAGTTGTTCACTCAGGCAGGCTCAAGGCCTCTTGGGTCGGCTCAACTTCGCAAACTTTGTGACCTCTCGGGGTCGTCTGCATTGCCGAACACTTCAGAGATTCTGCCAGCTGATTCGGCGGTACAAGCCGTCCCAGCAAGTCGAGCTTCCTGCTGCAGTTCTCCAGGACCTGCAGTGGTGGCTCGACACCATCGGAGAGACAAGTCCTATTCACCTTACCCCGTTTGCTCACTTCCTCACTACGGATGCAGCAGACAGCGGGTGGGGGGGACAGCTAGACGACATACTGACTGCGGGTCGGTGGGCTCCAGATCAGATGCATTGGCACTCCAACCAAAAGGAAGCATTCGCAGTTCTAGCAATGATCAAACAGCATGCCCAAATTCTAACAGGATCCAGAGTGTTGTTACAGACAGACAACAAAACAGTAGTAGCTTATATAAACAAGGAAGGCGGTACCAAGTCTCTGAGGCTCTTGAATCTAACCAAAGAGCTCCTGAGGTTCGCAGACTCCCACGAAATAGAACTGACAGCTCAATATATCCCGGGAAGATACAACGGTATTGCAGACCGTCTTTCACGGGGAGCACTCCCTCCAGAATGGCACCTACTAGGACCCGCAAGGGAACAGATTTTCCAAAAGTGGGGCCAACCTCAGATAGACTTATTCGCGTCAGCATCCGCTCACGTAGTGCAAAATTACGTAACGCTAGACTTAACAGATTGCTCAGCTTGTTATCACAACGCGTTCAGTCGGCAATGGGATTACCAACTAGCATGGATATTCCCGCCTCCAAATCTTATACCGAGAGTGCTTGCCCACCTAAACACAGCAAAAGGAACGTATCTGTTAGTAGCGCCAAAGTGGACAAAAACTTTTTGGAGGAGCGACATACAGATGAAAGCGAAACAGGAACCAATAAGCATCGACAATTTAGAGACGTCCCTAGTGGACACATCAACAGGGCTACCACCACCCAAATGTCACCACATCCACCTAGAGGTCTGGAAGATAGCTGGTGGGAACAGGTTACAAAAGAATGGTCCCATAAAGAAAGACAGCTCATCCGATCATCATGGAGAGCATCCACCTTAAAGACATATAAACCTGCTTGGAACAGGTGGCTAATATGGTGTAAGAACAACTCAGTACAACCAAGAAATCCTCCACCAGAAATGGTGGCAAGATATATAGCGCACCTTTTTATAAACGAAGGTCTTTCACCAAAAACCATTCTAGTCCATAAGTCTGCTATTGTCAGCTTCTGTGGTTCGTCCCCAAATGCCGACAAAATTAATACTAACTTCCTTGTAAAACATACGTTAAAAGGTATATCTGTAGCCAAAGGCATCACAAAGAAACCACCAATTTGGGATCCTCGCCTCGTAACCGAGTGGCTCCGCCAAAACCCCCTTAAAGAGATGAACCTCTTTGAAGTGTCCCGTAGAACAGCTATAATACTACTGATGGCTTCGGGCAGAAGAGTTCAAGACCTCACATTACTTCGAATGGCCACAGAAAGTTTCATCGATAATAAGGAAAGCATTATTTTAATACCAGCATTTGGTGCTAAAACAGATACATCTACACATCAGCAATCAGGGTGGAAACTTTCAGCTTCCGAAAACATAAACATCAACCCACTATTCTGGCTGAGAAAACTAATCGAATTATCTGAACCGAGAAGAGCTAACCTGAAAGAGCTTTTCATCACAACAACAGGGGAAGTAAAACCAGCCAGTAGAGCTATAATCGGAGGTTGGATAAAATCAGTCCTTAGGGATGCTAAAGTGGAAGCAACTCCAGGGAGTACCCGGGCAGCAGTGGCATCCCTCAACTGGCTAGAGAACTACCCCATACAAGACATCCTCTCCAGAGGAAATTGGTTAAGTGAACAAACCTTCAAAAAATTCTATCAAAGAGAGTTACCAAGAAGAAACTATAGTCAAGCCTCCCTTTCGTCTCTATTCACGCCCATCAACGAAGATCACATATAACGCCTATTTTGCTACCACCAGGAGAGAACAAACAGATCTCATAATGGATTCCAGGCATCGATACGGAACACAAAATATATGAATTTTACCTACCAATAAAATTCCTATTTTGTTTCCAGAGATGCCTGGAATCCAGGTAATCCCTACCTGGTGCATTATGAGCCATATGACGAATTCAAAATGGCCGCTTCCGGTCGAAACCCAAACAACGACATTAGGGTGGACAGTAGTAAAAAAGAGGGGGCGTTATAGGGAAAAAGGGATAGGGAAAAAGCAAGACACGCGCGAATATTCTGCGGAAGAGAGAGGCTCTCTCATAATGGATTCCAGGCATCTCTGGAAACAAAATAGGAATTTTATTGGTAGGTAAAATTCATATATATTATTATTAAGTATTTGAATTATAATTAATTTCCAGGGTCTTGCAGCTACAGCAGCTCTCATTTCCTTCATTAACGTGTTTGGTGGTTTTCTAGTCACTCAAAGAATGTTGGACATGTTCAAAAGGTATATTAAAACCTTATTTTCTTTTATTTGTTTATTTATAATTGTGTGTGTGACACTGGTTTTACCCAGTGACAGGAAGAGGATGATTTGCCCACCACATAATATCACAACACTAAACTTGAACTTGAATGGCGATGACACATATTTGAATGATTTGTTTGATGAGAGTCAGAACATAAAGTAACAGTTTGTGTTGTCAAACTGTGTGCATTTGGAGGACATGTGCCTTGAATTCGACACGAGTTTTTGTTTAGTGCCTAATTCGAGGCAGTACTTGCCTCCTAATCAACACGGAAATGTAAATACGCGCCCTGGGCAGAACGCATCCAACCACCTCCTAATTTTAATTTCATTTTATTTAGAGAGTATAAACATCCATTGTATTGTTTTTTTGCTGTTTTCAGGCCCGGTGATCCTAAGGAATATGGAGTCCTATATTCCATTCCTGCTGCAGCATTTTTGGCAGGATATCTCGCTACAACATTGCAGGTACGTAAGACAAATAAATATTGTTTGGTACATTTGTTTAAGTGGACCTTTCAGAGGAATCATCAGAAAAAACTGCCTCAAATTAATTTATACCTTTAACAAGAATGTGTGCATCATCGTACGTTCAGTATTTGCCAATGAATTATGTTGAGGCATACCTGTAGCCTTAATGTTGACACACATATTCGATCTCAATTCCAAATTTTCATTTAGAACTTACCTACCTGGTCGTCTGCGTACATTAAAATGATCAATTGTTAAGATTTAAACTTCTACCTTCCGCATTATTCTCCGTTTTCTTATGGTAAAATTCGAATATGGGATTAGATTTGAAGTCAAGAGATAGGTCCGAATGCAGAGTCCTACCTAAATACTAAATACTAACAATGTTTTCATTGCACAGTCGCTCACTTAAGTTAGGAGATCACGTGGCTTCCTAACTGGATGATGCTACCAAGTTTTTGTATGAGAATTGCATTGCAGAGACATATCTAAATACTTAGCACATGTGCATCGACGTAAACTAACATTTGCAAACTGTCAAAAAGTAAGATTGATAGCGAGGAACCTTACGAATGGTTTAATACTAAAATACGAGGTTTTTTCGATGGATGATGATTTTAGCGACTTTGACAAATATGTATTTGGTAATTTTGTCAAATCAAATACCAAACAGAGTATTCAGCAATCTATACAAGATGCCGAAAATTCGCTGTAATTTCAGAAAAATCGTGATATCGAGCTGTCAGTGGGAAGTGTGAAGTTGGTTACATATGTTTGTGTTGTTATAGCAAAAAAAAAATTAAACTTCAAACGTCAAAAAAGAGATAAATAGCTTTCTAAGCTTTCTAAGAAATTCTACGCCATTGACCTTAATTGCTAACTTAAGAATACTAAACACTCCAGTGAGGTTAGGAGTTAGTATTTAGGTACCTAGGACTGTGCATTCGGATCTTAGACAGATGAACTTGGATCAATAGTTTATTAGATCAACAATTTCGTGCTCTCTCTAAATATATTTCAATGACTTGTTAACCCCTTCAGTAATCATTAAAAAATAAAAAAATTGCAAAAAAAACACATTTTTTTTTATGAACGAATTTTATTTAATGAACGTAAATATCTATCACAAAAGCCATTTCAGGCTCAGAATGGGTCGGAAATTTGATATTATGGTGCATAGTGTGGGTCAAGAAATAAAAGAAATTCAGAAAAAAATATTAATTTTTACTTATCATAATTAATTAAAAATACAAAAAAGTCTGAATCATCAAGGAAAAAAGTCTATAAAAACATAAAATATTATCGATACAATCAATCGAAATTGAATCACGTAATTCAAATATAAAACACACGACCTAACTGCGCAAAACACTGGACGGTACTAAAAGTAATAACAGTACATCGCATTATGACAAGATGTACTTTGGGTATGCGGTAATTGGGAGATAGGGGGGTGGTACATCGTTTGAATCGTCGCAGCTGTCTTTTGTCTCGCTTCCACATACCATAAATCGTATTTATTTACGCCCGAGTATATTCGGGAGTGGTCTTTTCTGCCGATAAACTTTGCCCGAGTTATCTCGGGTGTGGGAATTTTTGCAAATAATAGCCGCCCGAGTATACTCGGGTGTAGTCCTTAAACGGTTAATGAAATTTTCTTTGTTGATTTAGGGTTATCCCGAGGTGCATCAGATGGCGTACTTGGGCTCGTCTCTTTGCTGTGTCGGTGCCCTTGCGGGGCTCAGCTCCCAGTCAACATCCAGGAAGGGCAACTATCTTGGCATGGTAATTTCATTCTATATTGATCTACTTTTTTATAAATTATTATATTTTATAGATTACAATTTATATAATACTAGTAAAACCCGGCAGACTTTGTCCTGCCTGTTTAATTATTTACCTCCAAATATATAAAAATTGTTGATCCTTTTTATTATTTAACATTCTTATCTAGATTCGCTAATTATAATTCCGTCTTTTTATTCCAAATAAATAAATAAATTTTAATTCATAAACCTTATCGTGTGCGCGCTGAACAAACCCACTTAGTTTCACTTCAATACAATTTTTTTTTTCAATTTTTTTTTGTGTTATATCGAATAAATAAATAAATAAATTATATTGCATTAACCTTCTCCGGAATGAGCTGAACAAGTTCCCAAAGTTTCATCGTAATCGGATGGTTGGTTTGGGAGTCCATCGCTCACATACAAACAAACAAATATACATACATCCATTTTTATATATATAGAAGAAGATAATGTATTCGACCTTACTAAGATAAACCTTTATGGAGTTTAAATAAAGTCACAGTAGTGAAAGGCATCGGCCCGGTATTTGAGTTGGCCCTGAGAGTTTAATTCAAATTTAACAAAAATATTGCATCTTTCGCTACCTAATCTTCCTTTAAATATGTCACTAAACGACAAATATTTAACTGAACATTTCTGGCGGATTGTGTATCTTAATCTTGAGTTAAGTATTGTTTCTAGTCTTTTATCACCAGGTGGCGCACTAATCGCCGTACTCTTTAATCTTTTATTTCATTTTACTACAAATAACTATGCATAGTAATAATTATGATTTTTTTTGTTGGTAATAAAAAAGTCTTAAAATAGAAGTGGTTCATGTATTTAATATTTATAGATCGGAGTTTCTGGCGGTATTGCCGCTACGTTAGGTGCCATCGCTCCCTCTATGGAGGTGCTGTGCCAGATGGGTGGCACAGCAGCTCTAGGCGGCACCCTCGGAGCCGTCATCGCCAAGAGGATTGAAATCACAGATTTACCGCAGCTCGTGGCCGGCTTCCACAGGTAATAAATAATTGTCAATACTCCGGATTAAAGATGCTAAAATTTCCCTCTGATCGAAACTTAAATCAGGAACATAGATTATTTAAAATATACAGTCTAAAGTATGCTTGATAATATCAATGTGTATGATTCATGTATAAAAAGATAGCTAAATTCTTATTGATATTGAAAAATATGTTTTAAAATATATTTTTTTATTCGGGAAGCCAACAGCTCATTTACATTTTTTATATTACAATGTTAACATATAATTGAGAGCCAATAAATCAGCTTCTTCTGGTACCAATTTTAATATAAATCTGAACATTCTAACTACTGATTACTTACCAACCTCCAAAACCAGCATGATTTATAGATGGGAAAAAAAGTTGACAGTTTCCAGAAATAAGACAGGATTATTTTACGCCGGAATCGAACCCTCTATTACCATAAAACCTTGGTTTCAGGGAAAGAGACTCTCTTGGAGGGGACATATCTTGTATCGCACGTATGAGAATTGGCCATTCCCCCCAAGTAAAATTGAAAACGCTGTTCGTTATCGCCAAGCGCTAATTTTTTTTTGTATGGGATTTGACGTTTGTTGTTTGTTATTGTAGAAAAAATTTCTACAACAAACGTCAAATCACATACAAAAAAAAAAATAGCGATGGCGATAACGAACAGCGTTTTCAATTTGACTCAGGGCCAATGTCTTGTTGCTTCCCATCTTTACAAAATTAATGTTATTAACAGTCCACTTTGTGAATGTGGTCAGGAGGAGGAGACTCTTGACCGTTTATTTTTTAATTGCTTCAACCGTATATCTTCCAACTATTTATTTTATTTTTATCTGGTTAAAATAACTTGTACATCCCCAATCAATATATCAAAATTTTAAATTAACAATCATAATTCTTAACTTCTTAAAGTCAAATAACATCCAACTTTAATTAATTTAATTTTAACAAATGTAACCAAATTATGATATTTTCACCAAGGCAAAAAGCACTCTCTGTAGGGTGAACTGCCATTCAACAAAAAAAAACAAGCTTTCCATCAATAAGTATGAATTACTGTTAACAACATATGTAGGTACACTCACACGCACACACACACACACACACACACAGAGACACACACACACACACACATCTAATTCGCATGGGATGGGATAGATAAGAGGGTACGAGGGAGGAAGATTAAGAGCGTATCACCTTCAATATATTGTTTTATGTAAATTAATCAAAGGCTTATTAACAATATTATTAAGGCACAATCAATTTTGTGTAGTCTCCTTCAAAGTCAAAGAATTCAAATAAGTTTTTCATAAGACAAATGTAAAAAAAAAGTCACATTGGATTGAATCATTTTCGTCAATTATTGTTATTCCAGCATCAATTTTCGTCAATTATTGGCCACACATGAAAATAGTAAGACAATAAACGAAATAACAATTAAAGATTAACTTAAAGGATGCTTGAGTTGGAGTCTGTATGAACTGATTATTTCTATTTCAGTCTGGTGGGCATGGCAGCCGTATTGACTTGTGTCGCCACTTACATGCACGACTTCCCAGCGATGGCAGCCGACCCAGCAGCCAATGCCATCAAGACAGCTCTCTTCCTCGGCACGTACATCGGAGGTGTCACTTTCAGGTAACTTTTAATCATTTTGATTCAAGGTTGTACGAATAACAAACTTGAAGACAAAAACAACACACAGACAATATATAAATAATAAATCGGAAAACAAAAACAACAGACAGACAATAAATAAATAAATAACAAATTGAAAGACATAAGAAACAAACTGGAAAACTAACGACAGACAGTAAATAAATAACAAACTGGATCACAAAAACAAAAGACAGCAAATAAATAACAAATTTAAAGGCAGAAGCAACAGACAGACAACGCATAACAAACTAGAAGACAACAGAAAAAATAACAAATTGAAAGGCAGAAGCAACAGACAGATAACACATAACAAAGTAAAAGACAACAGACAGATAAATAACAAACTGGAAGGCTAACAACAGACAGACAATAAATAAATATACTGGAAGATAAAAGACATAAATAAATAATGAATTGGAAGACAAAATTAACACAATAAATAAAGAACAACAGGAATGCAAAAGATAGAAGATTCGTTATTGAAGTTAATGCTGGTACGCGGCATTCCCATTTCTTTAATTGTAATGAATATGTCCTTGTAACAAGCACATAATATACCTTCTCTATAGTTGGTTGAAATCTGTTGAGACGAGATTCAAATTTGCGCCCTCTGAATTACTAACTCCTCTTTCACAGACCAATCTAAATTAAAACTATTTTCAGTGGTTCATTGGTTGCGTACGGTAAACTGCAGGGCGTATTGAACTCTGCCCCCCTTCTGCTGCCCGGACGCCACGCCCTCAACGCCTCCCTGTTGGCCGGGTCCCTCGGGTGCGGTGGGGCTCTCCTGGCCATGCCTGAGGTGCCGGGACTGCCCCTGCTCGGCGCCACGGCGGCGCTCAGCTCCATCATGGGAGTCACACTGACTGCTGCCATCGGAGGTAATTTTTGACTGCTTTTATATACAGCTTAAGAGGGCATATAAACTCAATTTGAAAATAAATTTCTCAAATATGTTAAACAGTATGTTTCTAAAAAATACACCATAATTATTTTCAACATTTCTCTAGTGAATGTTTCGACACACAATTTTAAAATTCAAGATAAATTCCTCTAAAAATTGATCAAAAATACCCTCATTACAACATTTTTACTCCTCACTAACCCAAGGGGATATAGTGGGAAGTTATGATTTTGCAATTTTTAAGGGTATTTTTTTACATTTTTTTTTGCAGATTATCAACTAGTATCATGCTGAGATTGTATTATGATAGTTTCATCACAATGTATCTGTGTGTGCTGTGTACTATGTATGGCATGTTTATTTTACTTTATCGATTATAGACTAAAGTACTATTTCGATTCTTTTCAAATTTTGCAAATATGTTTATCTAATACTCTAATATCTTAATAGTGCTTCTCATTTTTTTTAACTGTCAAATATTTCAATGTGACCCCAAGCTCAGAAAAATTAAAATTTGAAATTTTTATTTTCAAATTGGTAAAAAGGCACATCACTTTCATAAAATGGCATTGAAGAGTTATCAAATTTTCGTAATAAAATATTTAAATAAAAAATAATTTAACAAACTCATTTCATGAAAATGCTGAGTATTTTCCATACAAAATAAGTGTACTTTATGGAGTAACTTGGTAGTGAGGAGTTTAGCGTTGGCCACAACCCACTCGTTTTTTTTTTAATTACTCCATAGCTATATGTTGTAAAGAAATAAATCTTTTATGTGATTAAAGAGTGCATAAAATCAAAGTGAATAACTGATTAAATTTTCATTTCAAGGCAGTTTTGTTTTTAAAATGCAAAAAATCAATTAACTTTGAGTTGCCGATAATTTTAATCACATTCAAACCATATTTAATGCATATGCAAAAGAGAAAAGTAATCGTGGTTTCACTGGATTTACGAATGCAGGCCCACGAGCACAGGCGACCAGAGTACCAGCTTGTGGCCATGTATGCGGGCTTTTTTTTTATTAAATAATATTTTTCTAGGATGACTATATCTTACAGAGCTACAACAACTTGGGTACCGTAGTGACCAAAGTGAAGCGAGTGGTTACAAATGCATTTTTTTTATTTCCAGGAGCCGACATGCCTGTCGTAATTACAGTCCTCAACAGCTACTCTGGCTGGGCCCTCTGCGCCGAAGGTTTCATGTTGAACAACTCTCTGATGACTGTCGTGGGAGCCCTTATCGGATCATCCGGTGCCATTCTGTCATACATCATGTGCAAGGTATTTAATTTTACCTTCCTGTTTCCTCTATACATAACGGTTTATTGGTTCTTCCTCTGTACAACAAAACAAACTCACCGTACAATAATAATAAATAGAAGAGCGCTTTAGAAAAAAACCGCTGATTAAATAGTACTTAATTCCTTTATTTTGTTATGGTGTTTATACAAAATCGATATCCTGTTGTGAAACAATAAAAAAAACATAGAACAAATGCAATTTTGCTGTAAATGAATAATTAAGAAGGGTGGTGGCAGAGGGGTAGAGAAGGTTAGCGCACTGGATTTGTAATCCAATGGTCTCGAGTTTGAATCCTGCCATGACCGATTTCGTTCACATATAGCACAAGCATTTATGCTTAATTTAGAAATTGTATGAGAATGTATACGTTTTTTTAGCTTATGGCAACGCTTTTTATATTTGTTATAAATTATTTAGTTGAGAGTTAATTGCGAATTGAAATTAATAACACCATGTTCTAACACAAACGTAAATTTCCAGGCTATGAACCGTTCCCTTCCCAACGTAATCTTGGGAGGTTACGGAGTGACAACGACGGGCACATCAGCCCGCCCTGAGGGCTCCACACACACTGAGTTGAACGTGGACTCCGTATCTGACCTCATCCACAAGGCAGAGTCCATCATCATTACACCCGGTGAGTATCATATGTATATTTCACATTTTTCAAATGTACATTTATTTTGATGTAGGTAGGATGTTAAAGAGGCCAGAAAAGAGACAGAAATCACTATTTCTTACATTTCCTGCCCCTTTACCCCAGTTCATCCGGGGTCGGACCTCCTAGTCATCAGTCGCCATGATCTGCGACTCTGGGTCTACTCCTGTGGGACACCTTGGCTTCCAGCTCCCTCTCGATACTCGTTCACCATGTCGCCGGCGGTCTGCCTCTTCCTCGCGGTTTTAAGGGGATACCGAGCACATATTGCATCTCTGGGCTGGAAACACTGGTTAGTTGGAAGAAATTGTCATACGGCTATAAACTCACCACTTGCGCAGGGTGCAAGGAAGTGTTTATTATTATATCTCCTCAATGTGTTTTATTTATTAATTTTTCTTTTCTGCAATTTTATATTGCTTTGTTTTGATTCTGTGCAGATAATACAATTGATGTTTGTATTTTTAGGTTATGGTCTCTGTGTCGCCAAGGCTCAGTACCCCATCGCAGAGTTGGTCGCCATGTTGAAGAAGATGGGCAAGAAAGTCAGATTCGCCATTCATCCCGTAGCCGGTAACTATTTATTTTATAACTTTGAAAAATTACAACATACGACGTTGTTACCTTTTTTGCAAGACAGATTCCGTTATGACAGTGCTTACATATGCTTACAACTGCATTCTGGTGAGATACCTATTGTGTTGTTTTAGTATACCTACACCAACCACAATATGATAATAATGTATAGATTGTTTGTATCTTTTTCAACAGATGCTGAATTAAAAATGGTCTGATGATGTGTGTTTTATGATACGTTCTATGAGTTTACATTTGTTTCTTTAATTAAAAATGGTCTGATGATGTGTGTTTTATGATACGTTCTATGAGTTTACATTTGTTTCTTTAATTAAAAATGGTCTGATGATGTGTGTTTTATGATACGTTCTATGAGTTTACATTTGTTTCTTTAATTAAAAAATTACTGTTCTAGATACACTACACAGGTGTATTTTAACTTTTTGTTGATGTAATGTAACCCACTTATTGTTTGGGGTATTGGAATATTAGGGATGATATAATGTTGGTAATACGTATGCTAATTTGCAATCGACCAGGTGTTTGGAATATCGTTTATATGCTAACTTTTTGTTGATGTAATGTAACCCACTTATTGTTTGGGGTATTAGAATATTAGGGATGATATAATGTTGGTAATACGTATGCTAATTTGCAATCGACCAGGTGTTTGGAATATCGTTTATATGCTAACTTTTTCCCCGTACACATTCATTTCATATTAATTCACATTTACCAGCTGTCTAGAGGGTTAAACACACAATTGTTTTTCCTTCTTTTAGAAATGATGTTAATATTTAAAGCAGTGCCCAGTGATTGTCCGTTAATACTGAGCGAATATGTATATTAATTCACTGTTTGGAATATTAAATTTACTGTCAATTTATTAAGGAGGTAATATGTTGAATTAAACCAACTTTAGTTTTTATTCAGTCTACCATTTGACAGCTCGTATTGTTGTGTAGTTATAATTTGGGTATCTTATAAATTACATATCTCCCCCCTGAATGAATAAATGATTGAACATACAAATTGTACAAATAATATACTAATGCTCGGCGGTACCCGAGTTGATGACGAGACAGGTGCAGCTGATGCTGCGCCTGGTGTGGAAATCGAAGAACTGAAAGTACTACGGGCGTGGCGAAGGCTCCCTGTGGCAGTCTGTTGTTCGCGGAGCTGCTGGGAGGGTAACCCCTGCTATGATTCACGGGCCTTCACGAGTGTGGTTGGACTCTTAGTGGCAGTGGTATGAAATATGCATGGTTGTAGTTCTTGTTTCGTCCGACGAGCAGCCGCTCCGGGGATGAACAGAACACTTAGTTCTATAACGTTCCCTATGGAGTGGGGTAGGTGACTGCGACTTTTCCTCTTCTGTACAAATAATATGAATTAATAATTTGTAAAAATGTGGGTTCCCCTTGGGATACCCAGTATCTCTCTAATGTCTAGAGTCTGCTCTCCCTCAGCTTGTCGTGAACTTATGTGTAATTGATTTAGATGTCGGGTAATATTCTGATCATCTTCAGTTTTTATAATAAACTTAGTTGGACCTAATTTACGCCAGACTAAACCTCTGCCCCATTTTGGTTTGACTTTTGAATAATTCCTGTATAACACAGGCCCAGTATTTCAGTCGGCCCTTAGGAGTTTAACTCAAGTTTAACAAAAATATTGCGTATTTCAGTACCTAATCTTCCCTTAAATACGTCACTAAACGACAAATATTTAACTCAACGTTTCTGGCGGATCGCATGTCTTAATCTTGAGTTAAGTATTGTTTCTAGCCTTTTTCGCCAGGTGGCGTACTAATCGCCGCACGCTTTAATGTTTTATTTCATTTTATACTACAAATAACTATGCATAATAATTATAATCATGATTTATTTTTGTTGTTAAAATAAAAGACTTGATATAGAAGTTGTTCATGTATTTAATATTTATTTTCTTTTTTACATAATTATGATGTATTGCCTGACAACAAACGAAATAAACTGTCAGCCATAATGAAACATCAGGCACGCAACTTTATTTTTGCGATGTTTTTTCATCCCACTTTTTAAATTGATCCATCCTGTTTCTATATATATAATGTGTATTCTTAAATTTTCTACATAAGACACTATTTTACCATTATCACTTAGTTCCATATCCATCTGTAAAATGTACATACATTTTGCATTGAAGAACTACGTACGTAGTATATATTCAATGACATTTTTTCACTACAATGTTTGATTTTAATTAAAAAAAACATCGATCGGTATAAAAAATTGAAAAAGTAACATGCTGTGTAATGAAACAAATAAAATAATGTGTTGTTATAATAATAAAATAATATTTAGTCACAGCTTCGCGTCACGTATCATTTAAGGTTATTACAATTTTGACAGATGCGTTATAGACAATAACCATAGAAAAACGTAAAATATATCTATAGTTGAAGATTACGTAACTGACGTTTCATTTTGCACTGAAATACGCGAATGAAATTTAATCTTCCCTAAACTTTTAACTTGGATTACCAAATCCAACGATTTAAGGGCCAACTGAAATCTCGGGCCACAGTCATGCCATCCTCAATTGTGCCAACATTTACATCTGCATTACTCTTTACGCATTCGTTGACCTTATTTTCACTGGCTGTCTGAGGATGTATTGCATCTAGTATGGTTCGAAACATTCTTTTATTTAAGAGTTCCACTGGGCTTTTCTTTGCTGTACTGACTTAATTGGATTTAAGCGGATGTATCAAACAAAGATAGCAATGTTTCATATGTTGTATTCCCACACACAGCATAGAAATTTGCACATTGTATAGTTTCATCTGTTATGCCATTTGCCACAAAGCTATACAATAATCTTTCACAATATGTCCTCCATTCATTTAATTCTGGATTAAACTCATGAAAATTTATTGTTTTAGCCATCGTCGCCGCTATTATGTTGAATTAAATCAACTTTAGTTTTTAGCACATGTTTATTCACAGTGTACCATTTGACAGCTCGTATTGTTGTGTGGTTACAATGTGGGTATCTTATACATTACAGGAGGTTAATAAAAATATATTGTGCGGCTTGTATACACCTATGTGTAGAAAAAAATATTTGGTAAAAGGCAAAATTCAACAAACAATTGTCAGAATCTGAATGCTGGAAAATGTACAATTTCTACGCAAGGCATCTTGGCCACGGAAATGCGAATGCTTAGATATTCGGTAGGACAATCAATAAAGGATAAAATAACGCGTTCACTGGGAGTCGCTGACAATAATAGCAAGCTAAAAGAACGCCAGCCGAGATGGTATGAACATGTAAAATGGAAACCACCATACCATACCGTAAATAAGGCAATAAATGCTTCTCCATGGCAGGCATCATCAAGAATATTTACGACAGTAACAATAATATGTAATACATATTATATTTATGCTACTCTCATCGCGAAATGATATTTTTAATCCCAACTGTACCTAATATAAATTATTTTTTTAACATAGGTCGCATGCCCGGACAGCTCAATGTCCTGTTGGCAGAGGCTGGTGTCCCCTATGACGATGTTCTAGAAATGGATGAAATCAACTCAGAATTCCCCGACACTGAGCTCGTGTTGGTCATCGGTAAGCTAATTGCACTATTATTATATTTAAAATAGCATTCAATAACTGTATTTTGTTTCTTGATACAAACATTAATTCAAAGGTCATACTTTGAAGCTAAATAAACACAGTTTCAAGCAGAATCCCTATAAGTATTTCAATAGAGTTGTAGATGCCTGGAATGGTCTGTTGTTGCTGCACAAAGTGTTGATTTATTTATTTATTTTAACTTATACGGCTTCACGCCATTATATAAATTCACATATAAAAACCTTTACAACAAAAAAAAAACTCCCAAATATTTTTTTTAAATAAGTACATATCTACACAATTCAATATTAACACAAATTACAATTAGGACACAAGTTAATAAAGATAATAAAATCAATAAAGATAATAAAATCAATAAAGATAATAAAAGTCAATCAATAAAGATAATAAAAGTCAATCAATAAAGATAATAAAAGTCAATCAATAAAGATAATAAAAGTCAATCAATAAAGATAATAAAAGTCAACAAACAATAAAAACACATTTCCAGTATAACATTCTTAAGTAACAATACAATTAGTCATCACAACAAATGTACCTCTGACAATAATCGCTTGTACATAGCTAGGGAATCTGCAAAAATGTCAGTTATATTAGCATATTTAATTCCCAATCTATGGAATCTTCTTATTGGAGAATTATATAAGTAGTTAGTACCGACATTATCACAGTGGAAAGCCACGGTCTGCCTTGTACCTACTTTGATGTATGTAAAAATAGACTGAACAAGTGAATACTGTTGTGAGATCAGACATATCAGCATACATACACCTGCCTGTCTGTCTGATAACACATTTAATAATATCTGTCTCTTTGCATTTATTACATCTACTGTTTTCCTCGCAATTTCTCATATTACGCAATAAGGCTGCTGTTGTGAAAAAAAATGGATATGATACGAATATATTTTTTTGTAACATTTAATTGACATGATTTTATGTTAAATTCAGGTGCCAACGACACAGTTAACAGCGCTGCCGAAGATGATCCAAATTCCCCAATCGCTGGAATGCCCGTCCTCAAAGTATGGCAAGCTCAACAGGTGAATATTGTTAATAAATATATTGTTTTGTCTTATATGAAATATTTCCTACTTTAGACTCATTGACTCACGGAGATTCCCTGCTTTGTTTCATCAAAACAAGTACTCTACAGTGGTTTCATTTATCTGCAGTTCAAATTGTCTGTTATGTAATTCCATGGTAATTTATACATACATACATATATACCATCACACCATGTCCTTTGCGGGGTAGGTAGAGAGAACCAAACGCCACATTTTTCTATCTTGGCATACATTCATCGCCTTGTTAACATTCATTACTTGTTAACATCGTCTGTTGTTCACGACATTCTCAAAAAGGGAAATGTAAGGAACTTGAACATGTAGGAGACGATGCATGAAGTTTGATGACGAGATAAATGCATGTCAAGATAGAATTTAGAACATATTCATACATACCATCACGCCATGTCCCTCACGGGGCAGGCAGAGAGAACCGAACGCCACATTTTTCTATCTTGACACACATTCATCGCCTCATCAACATTCATACATCGTCTTATACACGTTCGTCTGTTGTTCACGCTTCTTACATTTCCATCTTTCAGAATATCGTCGTGCCAAATTAGAACCATATCAAAAATATGTTCAAATTGGATAGTTGAGAGAACAACTGGCAGAGCGCAAGAGTATATAGAACAGGGAGGCAAGTCTGGTCAATCGTCAAAATCAAAACCCTTTGTGTTTACCCATATCATGGATATAATTATTATATGGAGTTCTATAATTTCTTAAGATTTTATAGAACTCCATATGATAATTATATCCATGATATGGGTTAACATGGAGGGTTTTGATTTCGACGATTGACTAGACTTGCCCCCCTGGTGTGCCACAATATGAAGTATATCTCACAGAGTTGAAGAGAGTAGCTGAAGACAGAGCGAAGTGGACGAAGAGATTCATCACTTTGCTGCTCAAGATTTACACCAAAGAGGATGGCTTTCTCTGCCTACCCCGTGAGGGACATGGCGTGAATGTATAATAAAAGAAAAATCATGTAGATTTCTATGTTTGTTAATGATTATTTATTTTTTACCTAATTCATCATCATCATCTGTGGCTCCACAACCCAGGTCGGGTCTTGAGCCCGCCTCCATGACTGTCGATCCTGCGACGCATTGCGCCAGTTATGGACGCCGATGCTGTTCACATCCTTCACCACTCCGTCCAGCCATCGAAGCTTCGGCCTTACAACTTTTCTTCGTCCCCCCGGTGCACCATTCATGATCCGTCTTGGAACGTCCTCCTCGCTCATTCTTTGGACGTGTCCAGCCCAGAGTCTTCCTATTCTTATTTCTGTCTTTACCTAATTAAAATGAATAATTTCAGGTTGTGGTGTTAAAGAGGTCACTCGGAGTCGGCTACGCAGCTGTAGACAACCCCGTCTTTTACCGTCCCAACACTGCCATGCTGTTGGGTGATGCCAAGAAGACTTGCGACGCTCTCCTTGCCCGCGTCCAACAGTTGGTTGCGTAGTACGCACATGCCATTTAGAGTATCACTTCCCCGATACGCACTCGCAAAGTCCAGCGTCCGGGATTAGCGTAATTTTAAATAAAAACGATGTTAGCAAAATGTAATGTTGTGAATTGATATTTTTCAGATGAAATTATTTTGCCGAGTTGAGCTCAAACAAAACTCCAATAGTGTGTAATGAATTGTTGTAGGAAGTGATTTTAGTGGAATTTCCTATCTGTCAAATAATTCTACGTCTTTTGTACGTCATGACACCGACCGCTGTATCATAATCATAATATTTGTTTATTATGCAATAAATAATTAACACATAATGCATAGTAGTTAGCTGTTTGATTTCTGTGCTGGCATCCTGGGTTCGATCCCCAGCAGAGAAGGTATTTAATAACAAATATTTTATACGTATATCTTGTTTCTCTGAACTAAAAATGCTGGTTAGTTGGATGAAACTGCCATTTGGCAAGGAAGAAGTGAAAGATTTTTTTATATCTGAAGAGTTAAAATAGACTAATGTAAAAAATGTATTGATTTCTATAAAGAAAAAATAATCATGTAAAAGATAACATTTATTTACACAAAATTGAGCTATCATGTGAACGATAAACTTTATTTGCACACAAGGACTATTGTGTGAATGATAGAATTAATTTACACAAGTGTGCTATCATGTGAATGATAAAATTTATAAGCACAAGTGGACTATCATGTGAATGATTAAATTCATAAGCACAAGTGGGCTATTGTGTGAATGATAAAATTTATTTACACAAGTGTGCTATCATGTGAATGATGAAATTTACAAGCACAAGTGGGCTATCGTGTGAATGATAAAATTCATAACCACAAGTGGGCTATCGTGTGAATGATAAAAGACATAACCACAAGTGGGCTATCAATGTGAATGATAAAATTTATAATCACAAGTGGGCTATCATGTGAATGATAAAATTTATAAGCACACATGGGCTATCATGTGAATAGTAAAATTGATTACCAATAACATGTCATCATGTGAATGGGCTATTATTGTGAAAGATAATAATTTACAAGAGATGTACGATTTGTTTGGTAAAAAGGAAATTTGTAACTGAAATGCTTAGTTGATTTTTTGTGCTGTTTGCAGCATTTATATATGAGGCTCACGTTTTAAAACACTTTTTTCCCCCAAGAATATTTTTATAAAGAATTGTGATTTATATTTTTAAATAAACATTATTTTATACAATACTTTTTTAGGTTAGACGTGATGTTTTTATAATACCTTTAAATATTTCCTTCCTAAGTAACATGTGAAATTTAAATGTACAGATAGAAATCTTATACCCTTATATTTATACCGACACAAATGATAATTTTGTCATTATGAAAAAAAAAATTTACAATGGTACAATCAGAAAAAATACTAAATATATACATTACAAATATTGTAATATCATATTTTTGTATAATATATATATACATACATAGCTTGTTTTATGTCATTTTATAATTTTCTACATTTAATCTATACATAGTTAGTAAATTGCATTTTTTATTTTGTGTTATAATAGTTTATCAGAGCGGTGATTGCGTTTTACGGTGACCCCGTGTGGAAAAAATATTATATTTGAAGTATATGTCAAAAAGATGGAGGGATAGCTGGGGGTCCACTTCGCAGGAAGAGCAGGCCTCTTAAAAAACAGACCTGAAGGTCTATTCAAAAGAAGAAGAAGAAGTATATGTAGGGTATTAAGCTGCTACAATTTCAATATTTATTTATTTACAGTCTTACTAATAAACGTGTTGTAAAAGTTACACAACCGTTTAACACTCGTGTAGGCAAAAACGTTACCAATAAACGTTTGTAGTAGATCAGTTGGTTGACGACTGTGTATCTCTCATGCAAATTTTACACATCGATTGCCCGCCTGTTCTAGGTAGTTTAGCGGTGTTTTAAGACAAATCTCATCTATCACAGATCAAATTTGATTTTGTTATGCGTGTTTATATTGTTATATCCTGGAATAATATGACGAAACCTCTACAAATTATTATATTCTCAATAGTTTAGGAGCGAAAAGTTGTCAAAAAATTTGCTCCTTTATAGTATCTACAATGGTGTTCGCTTGGGTATTCGTATGATGAAATTATTCGTTATATTTTTCATATTACTATTTTGAAATGTGAAAAACATATGAAAATATTAACTACGACAAACGTCAAAATTATAATGGCGGCTGGCGGCTCTGCGCATGCGCGAGTGCGAAATTACAACGTTGTCGGATTATTTTTTGTTGTACTCTTGTTGTAGCTACCCAGTCGTTATACAGCGTTTATTAGTAAGATTTTCAAATAATCGCTGCACGGGCTTTACACGGTGTGTAACTACATATAACACTGGTCAATGGGTGTGCAGCAGATTTTTATTAGTTAGACTGTTAATATTTATAAACCATGATATATTACAGAAAAAAACATGCAGGTGTCTACTTTAAAAACATATATTTTAATAGAAAAAATGTTTTACAATTTATTTTCAATTTTATTTGTTTATCATCATTATTGTTAAGCCTAAAATAATGATAATATTGAAGGTCTTATAATTTTCTAACACTTATTCATTCCACATGGATTTTCATAAATACGCAATCAAGCAGCTTTTGTTTAAAAAAAAAAACTAACAGATTCTCCATTTCGTTAAAATAATTTTAGATCTGGGGGGCAAGTCTGGTCCGACCGGCGATATCAAAACCCTAGTGATTACCCATATCATGGATATAATTATTATATGAAGTTCTATAATATCTTTAGATACCAGAGAACTCCATATGATATTTATATCCATGATATGGGTAGTCACGAGGGTTTTGATTTCGCCGGTTGAACCAGACTTGCACTCCTGTTTGCATTTATTTTAACACATGCATCCAATTTTAATTTCTATTCTTGAGATTCTTGTTATAGTGAAATATTATACTAAATGTTAAGCTCGCCTCTATTCAAAGTTATAATGTGAATATTTTTGATGTTTTTAGTTTTAAATAAATAATGATGATTGTGTCATGTTTTATGTAATTTTGTAACATTTACAAAACCATCTGATTAGGTTATTTGATGAATTAAATAAATATATATTTTTAAAATAATCTTTTTGTTTGATTTCATAACCTTTATTTTTTACTGAACGTTCCGATACCAGTACCATCAAACTTTGGAAACGAAAATATATAAATTGAATTGTGGTCTGGCAGTACTGATGCTAACCGCAATGCATTGTTTTGTCTTTGGATATATGTAACAATTTTTATGGTGTTGTGAGTTGTTGTCAAGGGTGGTAAGTGAATTCAATTGAGATTAAGGATTAAGATTAGGGAGTAAACTATGAGCCGGTATTACAGTCTCAGTTCAAGAGATAGACTCAAGTTTTACAAAAATATAACGTATTCGTATTACAGTGTCCGTTTAGGCCTAATCTTCCCTCAAATACGTCACTAAGACGACAAATAATTAACTCAACGTTTCTGGCGGAGTTTCACTGTTCTATCACTAGAGGCGTTAGTTGTATCGACGGTGGCGCCACACAACAAAACAAACTGACAGCCATATTGAAATGAACATGGGCATTTAAAAGCATCATTTTGGTGAAAAAACTTAAATTTACCATGTTGGATAATAAAACAATAGTATTTCAAGTCGTAGCGTCCCATTTTGTAGTTCGTATTATTTGAGGTTATTTAAAATTTGACAGATAATAACCTCAGAAAAAGTAAAATACCATGTCTATAATTGAAGATTTAGTTACTGAAATGTCATATTGCACTGTTATACGGAAATGGATTCAATCTCCCCGTAACATTAATCTTGAGTTTAACAAACTGGATAGCCTAGTCTTCACACCATTTTTTTTTAAACATAACCTACAAAAGTTTGGTAAATACACCAATTTAGTCATTTATTTTAATATTTTAGCTACTTTTTTTTAAAATATATAATGCAACTGGCTCACGCCAGTCGCAATTATAACTACAAACAAACCTAACCAACCTATTTTTACCAAACTTTTGTAGGTTAGGTTTACAAAAATGGTGTGAAGACTAGGCTATCCTAACAAACTCAATGAGTTGAGGGCCGACTATAATACCGGCCATATGAATTAAAATTTTCAAAACTGTTGATCAATTAAAGATTCTAAAACAGGCAGATGATTTATGTGAAAAAAAATATTTGGCCACTGAATAATTGATTGATAAATAGTGTGACATTAATAGGAATAGAATAGAACTTGACAAAAAAAAGGGACATGATATAAACGGTACAATCTTTAAGACAGTCTAGATTCAGATTGACATGAATATTATTAATCAGATATTTTTTTGTTCTTATTTTCAAAAATATTTAAATAAAAACATAATTTGAACTTTTAATTAAGTAATCTTGTGAAGTTTCAATTATTAAAACTTATTGAGGATTACAACTTAAACTAGGGAAATCATTTGACCGCGAGGAAGAAGAATTATAAGTTTAAAATTATTCTAAAAGTAATTTTTTTGAAAAAAAAAACACGACGCGCACTGTGGCAGCCCTGTGATTATTGAAAATAAAAAAGTACTCTTTGTAAAAAAAAAATAGTTTTTTTTCGCTCAACACCGATGCTTTCCTTACCGCAATGGCAACACAGGATGTTTAATGTCAAAATGATATTGACAAGTAGTTTGTGTTAATGTTTATTTTATTTTATAATTAGTTATCGAAAATGTGTTCATCATGACCTGAACGAATGTGATACATATTGAAATATTTAAACTAACGGACAATGTCGGGCTACGAGAACGCGGGGACGTTTTACCATCCTAGTTTAAAGGATATTCTGTGTCAGTGGCTCGGGCATATGAAATTGTCTAGGATTATTATTTTAGTTTCTGTTGTATTGTTTATAGTTCCTCTAGTTACTCATTATTATCTATCTAAGGTAAGCTTTGATGCTTCTATTTCTCACACCCGTACCGAAGATTACCTTTCATTTAGTTTTTAAATGATTGTAGAATTGTGGTTTTTGGTCAAATGTCAAGGCGATCAGGTCATTTTCAGTTGTAAAAAAAACGATTAAGAGCGTATTTCTAAAAAAAAAACAATAGAACAATATACTCTTGTTTTTATTAATTGTATGCAGTTGGATATGTAGGATACATTAATATATTTATCTGAAATGTTTAAAAAAATGAATACTTACCTGTATACAAAGGGAAAATATATTATGAAAAAATCTTAGATTATATATGATACAGATACCTAGTCAGCGCAATGAATGTTTGCCAACTAAAACTATGAGGAAACAGACGAATTTCTAGTATACGTACACCTACCGATACGCACACCTACATAATACGTAGACCAACCGATCTACCGCCTCACACACACATGTAAAAAAAACTTGGCATACATTTGAATTCGAAATTTGTACTACACGCGGCTTCTGTAGGTACATTATAATTCTATGGAAAAAATGTATTTTTTCGGTTATATCAAACTATTGACTCATATGACACATTCTTCGTACATTTTAGGCACATAATATATTTATCAAAGTTTATATGCCTATTTTTTTCGTCATACATATAGAAATGTATCAAGAATTAAGATTTAATAAAAAGAAAAATCATAGCAATGTAGCTTTTAAATGTATAACTACTCTATCTCTGTTTATATCATAATAAGATTTATTATTTTCAATTTTTAGTTGTGTTTTTTGTTAACTCTTTTTTGCGTTTAATCATCACTCAAATTGTAAGAAAAATATCTTTCTCCAGTAATTATTTACAAGTCTTGACCCTCGCCAATCACAATAATTTTTATATCAATAGATAGGTAAACATGTTTATAAAACGGGAAAATTAACAACTTATGACGGAAATGCTTTAAAAAATTTAATTAAATTTTGAAAAATGTATGAAGGAATGCATAGTAAAAATGATTGATTTCCTGACTCTACTCACGTTTCCAAAATTCACCCCCAGACTAGCGCGAAACGATAATAAAAAAAAAGAACAAAAATATTACAACATAATTTTTTATGCCTAATTTTAATTACTAATAGTTTATGACCCGAATGCACAGTCCTAGGTACCTAAATACTAACTCCTAACCTCACTGGAGTATTTAGTATTCTTAAGTTAGCAATAGCATTGCAGACATCACTAACTAAATACTACGACAAACTTAAGGCCGATGGCGTAGAATTTCACATTATTGTGTATGATGAAAAGAGATAGTTTTCTATGGGTTTAGACTGACGTTTAAAATGTTTTTTTGTCATAACATCACAAACACATGTAACCAAGCTCACACTGACAGCTCGATGTCACGATTTTTCTGAAATTCCAGCGAATTTTTGGCATCTCGTATATTGCTGAATACTCTGTTTGGTATTTGATTTGACAAAATTATTAATTACATATTCAACGAAGCCGATAAAATCATCATCCACGGAAAAAATCTCGTATTTTAGTATTAAACCACTCGTAAGGTTCCTCGCTATCATCCTTACTTTTTGACAATTCGCAAATGTTAGTTTACGCCGATGCGCATGCGCTAAGTATTTAGATATGTCTCTGCAATGCAATTCTCATACAAAAACTTGGTAGCATCTTCCAGTTAGGAAGCCACGTGATCTCCTAACTTAAGTGAGCGACTGTGCAATGAAAACATGGTTAGTATTTAGTATTTAGGTAGGACTCTGCATTCGGACATATGTTGGACACTTGAAGAAAATTTTGGTTGGAAATTGATTAATTTTTATTCTTAATATATTTTTGTGTTTGTAGGTTGATTCAAATCCAGCTAATGGAGACGTTCACTTGACAAGAACGAAGCTGGAGGCATTTGAAGACTTTTCAACTCTAACAGCGGCCGATCTTAAACTCAGAATAGAAGAAATGCTAAGAATCAAGGTACCTACTATAGTTTTTAAATCACTTGAAAAAAATCAATTCTGCTTGGTTTGATCCCTTGTTTGCACAAACTGTCCCCCCCAGACGAGAAAATTTTCAAGATGTTTGGTTTCACATTTTCAACTTGTTATTGGGTACGTGTTAAATAATTATTTGACATAGTACCTGTTACTTGCCTGAGAAGCTACATAAAATAAAATAGTTATCAGCAAATAACATGAGAAAGCACGTAGGTTGTGCTGAAAGTTGTGTAAATTTGGGTTTTTGCTTGGTTGGTATACGTGCAAACTGCCCCCCTCCACGCCAATAATTCTCAAGTTGTTTGCTAGAAATTATAATAAATGTATAATTACAAAATATACATTTACTTTCTTTTTGAAAAATTCTTTATAATCGTTGAAAAAACTTTTGTAGTAGAAATTGTTAAACACGTTTAGTCCATTTATTGCATTATTTCCTTTATATTTTTAATTATATTTTCTTGTACCATGTACAAATTTTTTTTTTTTTAATGAATATGTCCTTGTTAAACAAGTACATATACATCTTCTTACGTTCCCTAAAATAAGCAAATAAATGCTTGTGCTTAGGTGAACGAAATTGGTCGAGGCAGGATTCGAACTCGCGACCACTGGATTACTAGCCCAGCGCGCTAACCGCTCTGCCACCGACCCATCTAATAACAATGATATTATCTAGCAATGTTTACAGTTAAGATATACAAGAAATGTGTGATTTTTTTTATATATTAAGTACTCCTCTGTTTATTTAAAATATCTTAGAGTTAGAAATAAGTTTCATATATACCATCACGCCATATCCCTCAGGGGATAGGCAGAGAGAACCGAACACCACATATTTCTATCTTGACACACATTCATCGCCTCGTCGTCATTCATAATACCGTTCACATGGACGTGCCATCCCTTCCTTGGGCGGCCCCGACCTCTCATTCCATTCCTGTCCGCAATGTATATTTTCTTCGCCAGGCGTTCCTCTTTCATTCTCCCCATGTGACCAAACCATCTCAACGTGTTCACTTTAATTCTATTAATGACATCTTTCTTTATCCTACATTCTTTCCTTATGTCCTTATTTCTGACCCTGTCATACATAGTTCTAATACAGATTTTCACTGTGCTTATATTTATTTTTTTTATTCAGAAATACTACAACTGTTAACATATTATATGATTATACAGTAAAGTAAGTTTCTATTTTATATCGCCAGTTACGGTATTTCCTATATTTTATATCATCAGTTACAGTATTTCCTATATTTAATATCATCAGTTACAGTATTTCCTATATTTTATATCATCAGTTACAGTATTTCCTATATTTTTTATCACCAGTTATAATATTTCCTATATTTTATATTGCCATTTACAGTATTTCCTATATTTTATATCATCAGTTACAGTATTTCCTATATTTTATATCATCAGTTACAGTATTTCCTATATTTTATATCATCAGTTACAGTATTTCCTATATTTTATATCATCAGTTACAGTATTTCCTATATTTTTTATCACCAGTTATAATTTTTCCTATATTTTATATTGCCATTTACAGTATTTCCTATATTTTATATCACCAGTTACAGTATTTCCTAATTTATTTAATGCATCCATACACATCCATATACATTTAATATTTTTATTTCGGTGTTTACAAAAGTTACAGTTCCTTTCCGCTATAATATAAATATTGTTATGACAAAATTGCTTTTGGAGAAGGATAGGTACAGGAACACAGCGTAGGAGAGAGAAACGAACATAGTATGTCACACCGAGATACCAAACCATACAATCGTAAACATCACACTATTATTCATACATTTTCACCATCATTAGCAGTCAACAGCACGGAGTTCAATTTAAAGAGATTGTATATCCATCTATTGACTTTGATAAACTCTTTTATAAAATGCAATATTTGGTGCAAACAGATCACCCTGTTGGTCATACAATTGGCTGGGATTCTTTGTAAAGCTTCCAGTACACAATGGCTCATGCACGGCCATGAGCCACGATAGGCCATCAACGCCTGTCGGCGAAAATGTGTTCACACAATGGTCCATGGCTCATTACTGCATAGCGAGGCACTGACGATGGACGTCGAAGTAATCTCGGCTGCGGCAATTTATCTGTCCCAAATTGCAGGTTCAGATTGATACAACTCTATAAATTTAAATGTTTCTTCGTTACTTCACGATAGGGACATCTCAAAAAATTAAAAAATACACAAACTTGAAGCGCACTACCCCGTTGCGCGGTCGATGACAAACTGAACAATGGGTCACTGTGTGAACACCACTGGCCTGACTACGCCACGATCCCTTTGAAGTGTGCCCAAAAAACCGACAATGTGGCCATTGCGCGCCACGACGCATGGCCCACTGCCATTTGTACACCATGAGGCACAATTAGCCTGTTTACATAATGGTGATGGCCTGCAGTGGGCCATCATCGACCACTGTGTACACGCAGCTTAAAATAATGTCTTGTTTGTATTTGCTTTTGTATTGTATGTAAAAGTAATAAGTAGTTATTAAAACTCTGTTGTTTATTCTAGGGTTCAGTGTCAACAGAGTTAAGAGATCTAGAAGCAAAACGTCAGAGGTTACAGCAAGAGTTGGCATCGCAGGGAACTAGAATAGAATTGCTAAAGCAGGAGATGCTCAAATATCAATTGGAACTTGATAGACTCAAGATAAGTGTTGAACAAGTCAGTATTTTACTATTTTTGTATTAAGTAGGTACTATCTTATAGTGGTTATTCTGTACTAAATACTATCTTATAATGGTCACTCTCTATTAAGTAAGTACTATCATATAGTGGTCACTCTGTACTAAGTACTATTTTATAGAAAAATACAAACTATTTCCAAAAAAATAACACGAATAATAAGACTGCTTTTCTACAAAAATAACACCCATTTTCCTAAAAAATAACGCAAATTATAATATCTGTTTTATAAATAAATAATGCCCCTTTTCAAAAAATAACGCGAATAATAACACCACATTTCTCTTCTCTCTTCTTCTTCATAATACCTTTTTTCTATTAAAATAATACTCTTTTTCAAAAAAGATCGCGAATCATAACACCACTTTTTTTCAAAAATAATAGCTCTTTTCCAAATATAATGCGAATAATAACATCGCTTTTCTACAAAAATAATACCCTTTTTCCACAAAAAAACGCAAATAATAACACCACTTTCCTACAAAAAAAATACTCCTTTTTCCAAAAAATAACACCACTCTTCTATAAAAATAATTCCCTTTTTTCAAAAAATAACGCGTGTAATAACACCACTTTTCCATAAAAAATAATACCCTTGTTCCACAAATTACTCGAATTATCACACCACTTTTCAAAAAATAACTCGAATAATAACACTGCTTTTCAACAAAAAAATAACGCGAATAATAACACCACTTTTTTTCAAAAATAATAACCCTTTTCCAAAATATAACTCGAATAATAACATCGCTTTTCTACAAAATTAATATTTTTTTCAACAAAATAACGCAAATAATAACACCACTTTCCTACAAAAATAATACTCCTTTTCCAAAAAATAACGCGAATAATAACTTCTTTTTTCTATAAAAATAATTCCCCTTTTCCAAAAAATATTGCGAATAATAACACCACTTTCCTACAAAAACAATACCCCTTTACAAAAAAATAACTGGAATAATAACACCACTTTCCTACAAAAACAATACCCCTTTACCAAAAAATAACTGGAATAATAACACTGCTTTTCTACAAAAATAATTCCCCTTTTCCAAAAATTACGCGAATCATAACACCAATTTTTTACAAAAATAATACCCCTTTTCCAAAAAATAACTGGAATAATAACACTGTTTTTCTACAAGAATAATACCCCTTTTCCAAAAAATATCGGGAATAATAATACCTCTTTTCTACCAAAATTACACCCCTTTTCCAAAAAATACCGCGAATAATAACACTGCATTTCTACACGAATAACCCTTTTTCCCAAAAAAATAACGCGAAGAATAACACCACTTTTTCACAAAAATAATTCCCATTTTCCAAAAAATAACTCTAATAACATCGCTTTTCTATAAAAAGAAAACCTCCTTCCAACAAAATAAGTCGAAATTATTACATCGCTTTTCTACACAAATAACACGCATTTTCCAAAAAATAACGCGAATCATAATATCTGTTTTATAAATAAATAATACCCCTTTTCCAATAAATAACGCGAATAATAACACCACTTTTATACCAAAATAATACCTCATTTCCAAAATATAACTCGAATAATAACATCGCTTTTCTACAAAATTAATGTTTTTTTCCAACAAAATAACTCCCCTTTTCCAAAAAATAACGCGAATAATTAAATCACTTTCCTACAAAAATAATACCCCTTTTCCAAAAAATAACGCGAATAGAAACACCATTTTTTTACAAAAATAATACCCCTTTTCCAAAATATAACTGGAATAAAACACTGCTTTTCTACAAAAATAATTCCCCTTTTCCAAAAATTACGCGAATAATAACACTAATTGTTTACAAAAATAATACCTCATTTCCAAAAAATAACTCGAATAATAACACTGTTTTTCAACAAAAAAATAACGCGAATAATAAAACCACTTTTTTACAAAAATAATAACCCTTTTCCAAAATATAACTCGAATAATAACATCGCTTTTCTACAAAATTAATGTTTTTTTCCAACAAAATAACTTCCCTTCCAAAAAATAACGCGAATAGTTACATCACTTTCCTACAAAAATAATACCCCTTTTCCAAAAAATAACGCGAATAGTAACACCATTTTTTTACAAAAATAATACCCCTTTTCCAAAATATAACTGGAATAATAACACTGCTTTTCTACAAAAATAATTCCCCTTTTCCAAAAATTACGCGAATAATAACACTAATTTTTTACAAAAATAATACCTCATTTCCAAAAAATAACTCGAATAATAACACTGCTTTTCTACAAGAATAGTACCCCTTTTCCAAAAAATAACGTGAATAATAATACCTCTTTTCTACCAAAATTACACCCTTTTTCCAAAAAATACCGCGAATAATAACACTGCATTTCTACAAGAATAACCCTTTTTCCCAAAAAAATAACGCGAAGAATAACACCACTTTTTTACAAAAATAATTCCCATTTTCCAAAAAATAACTCTAATTACATCGCTTTTCTATAAAAATAAAATCTCCTTCCAACAAAATAAGTCGAAATATTACATCGCTTTTCTACAAAAATAACACGCATTTTCCAAAAAATAACGCAAATCACAATATCTGCTTTATTAATAAATAATACCCCTTTTCCAAAAAATAACGCGAATAATAACACCACTTTTATACAAAAATAGTACTTCATTTCCAAAAAATAACTCGAATAATAACACTGCTTTTCTACAAGAATAATACCCATTTTCCAAAAAAATAACGCGAATAATAACACCACTTTTTTACAAAAATAATAACCCTTTTCCAAAATATAACTCGAATAATAACATCGATTTTCTACAAAATCAATACTCTTTTTCAACAAAATAACGCAAATAATAACACAACTTTCCTACAAAAATAATACTCCTTTTCCAAAAAATAACGCGAATAATAACACCATTTTCCTATAAAAATAATTCCCCTTTTCCAAAAAAATAACTCGAATAATAACACTGCTTTCCTACATAAATAACACTCCTTTTCCAAAAAAATAATTCGAATTATAACTCCGCTTTTCTACAAAAATAATACCCCTTTTCCAAAAAATAACGCGAATAATAACACCAATTTTTTACAAAAATAATACCCCTATCCAAAAAATAACTGGAATAATAACACTACTTTTCTACAAAAATAATTCCCCTTTTCAAAAAATATCGCGAATCATAATATCTGTTTTATAAATAAATAATACCCCTTTTCCAAAAAATAACGCGAATAATAACACCACTTTTATACAAAAATAATACCTACCTCATTTCCAAAAAATAACGTGAATAATAACACCACTTTTATACAAAAATAATACCTACCTCATTTCCAAAAAATAACGTGAAAAATAAAACCAATTTTTTACAAAAATAATAACCCTTTTCCAAAATATAACTCGAATAATAAAATCGCTTTTCTACTTTTTCAACAAAATAACGCAAATAATAACACCACTTTCCTACAAAAATAATACTCTTTTTCCAAAAAATAATGCGAATAATAACACCACTTTTTTACAAAAATAATAACCCTTTTCCAAAAATAACGCGAATAATAATACCTCTTTTTTTTTTTTGTTTACTGGCAATTCACCCTACAGTGAGTGCTTTTTGCCTTGGTGAAAATATCATGATTTGGTTAAATTTGTTGAAATTAAATTAATTAAAGTTCGATGTTGTTTGACTTTAAGAAGTTAAGTAATATGATTGTTAATTTAAAAATTTGAATCGACATTATATATGACATATTGATTGGGGATATGCAAGTTATTTTAACCAGTTTAAAATAAAATTAATTGTTGGAAGATATACGGTTGAAGTAATTGAAAAATTAATTAATTGTTGGAAGATATACGTTTGAAGTAATTGAAAAATAAATAGTCAAGAGTCTCCTCCTCCTGACCACATTCACAAAGTGGACTGTTAATAACATTGATTTTGTAAAGATGGGAAGCAACAAGACAATGGCCAATTCTCATACGCGTGATACAAGATATGTCCCCCCTAGAGAGTCTCTTTCCCTGAAACCAAGGTTTTTTGGTAATAGAGGGTTGGATTCCGGCGTAAAATAATCCTGTCTTATTTCTGGAAACTGTCAAGTTTTTTTTCCCAACTATGAATCATGTTAGTTTTGAGGGTTGGTAAGTAATCAGTAGTTAGAATATTCAGATTTATATTAAAATTGGTACCAGAAGAAGCTGATTTGGATAATGAATCTGCTATTTCGTTCCCTTCGATTCCCAGATATCCTGGGATCCAGGCCAGAATTATGGTGATGTTTTTGGATTGAAGAGAGAACAGTTTTAATTTAATTGAGCACATAAGTTGATCTTGAGGAGAGTATAATAAATTTGATGTGATTCTCTGAAGGGCACTAAGTGAATCTGACAATATCAATTCGTTTACGATATTATTTAATTGTATTTGTTCTAGTGCTTGTTGTATGGCGAAACATTCTGCTGTTATTATTATTGATATTGTGCTAGGAAGAGAGTATGAATTTTTAATGTTGAGATTTGGTATGTAAACGGAGGATCCACAGGAAGAGCCTGGGATTTTAGAGCCGTCTGTGTAATTTGGATACTTAGTGTGAATTATTTGTTTAAATTCAGAATTTATGATCGCAGAGTTCTGGTTGTTCCATGTTTTATCGATTCCAAGTGTCATAATAACACAAGGATTAAACATTATAGCTGATAATGGTATATTATAAATAGGAAGTATGGGATTGTTTTGTAAATTCACTCTAGAAATAGAAGCTTGATGAGTTTGGAAACTTTTTATTTTCATTTCAATTTCCTAAGGTTTTCTTTGATTTGGTGATTAGAAAGTGATAAATTCCTGTAAACATATTTGTCAGAAAGGAATTCCCTTCTTATAATAAGTGGAGATTCCACACTTTCCACTTGGAGGGAGTTAATAGGAGAACTTTTCATAGCTCCCAGGATGATTCTTAACGACTTAGATGATTCTTAATACCTCTTTTCTACCAAAATTACACCCCTTTTCCAAAAAAATAACTAGAATAATAACACCACTTTTTACAAAGTTAATACCTCTTTTCCAAAAAATACCTCGAATAATAACACTGCTGTTCTACAAAAATAAACGTATGAATTCTAGTACAAGTGTCTGAGAGAAAGAATCAGTGCTTTATCCTCGTTAATTGATTCAGAAAGATTTTTAAATGTTTTATATTGATAAAATAAATAATATTTGAACTAAAGAACCGCAGCTTCACATTCATAGAGCCTCATGTGGCTCGCGAGCCGCAGGTTGCCGACCCCTGTACTAGTTGATAATCTGCAATAAAAATAGCCTTAAAATTGCGAAATCATAACTCCCCACTATATTCCCTTGGGTTAGTGAGGAGTAAATACATATTGCCCATTATCTTTAATAGTAATAATAATAATTTTGTTTATTTTCAGGCCCAAGTTGCCCAAAGAGAAGCACGTCTCCGCAACACACCAGACCTGGCCCCCCCTCGTAGAATCCTCGCCTCGTCGCTCCCAGAGACCCTCCCCCCGCTGCCCCCCAAGGCCGCCCCCAACTGCCGCATGTTCTCCTGCTTCGACCACTCCCGCTGCTCGCTCACCTCGGGCTTCCCTGTCTTCCTGTACGACCCCGACCAGCACCCCGTCGTGCAGGAGACATACGACGTGGACGGATTCCTCAAGACGACCATCAAGCAGACCCTGGGGTACAATGCCCACCTGACGAGGGACCCCAAGGAGGCGTGTATCTTTGTGGTGTTGGTGGGGGAGGCGTTGATCAGTCGATCCATGGAGAATGGAAGGTTTGTGAATAATATATTCTATTTTGAGTATATAATATTATTTCATCATCATCTTCAGAGTCACTGCCCTTGATGGGTCCTAGCTGCCTCCAAGAAACTTCTCCATACTGCTCTATCGCTGGCTGCCACCTTCCAGTTCTGTTGTCCCATAGTCCGCGACAACGCCTTCCAACCATCGTAGTTTAGGTCTCTCTACACTTCTTCCACCGGTCGGGTCATCAGATAACACTCTTTTTGGGAGCTCCAGATCATCCATACAGTGTAAATGTCCCAACCATCGTAGTCTGTTAATCTTGATAATGTAATATTTAAGAGTTTCACTACAAATCTGACACCAGTTCTCTCTCTGCGGTTGCAGAGAGGGCTGTCAGTTCTATAGACGCCAGGCGTCCTGGTTAGACAATGTGACCAGCTTCGGTCTTGGATCGAGAGAGAACCTGAATGCACTCACCCCAAGGACGCGGTCCTTTCCTCTTCGACCGTCTGCTAAGGGAGACGCTCAGCAGATCACCCAGTCGTAGGCCGGCGGAATGCTACTGGCGGGTGACGTCCTCAGATGTCCGCAGTGCTCAAAGCAAGAGCACTTTCACTAAAGGATTAAAAAACAGCTTTGTTTCAGAGAGCAACACAACATTAGACTATCAGCGCCCTTGGTATGATCTCGAATCATTAAACGGCGCTATACAAATGACTTATTATTATTATAAACATTATAATAATATAATATTTATGTAGTGGAACTATTCCCTTTGTGTGTTTCTCTTTTGTTTTGTCTTTTATATCATCTCTTTTTCTACGTACATTTATTTATTTATTTATTTATGGAAAACCAACAGCATTATTACAATAGTAAAAATATACTTTCAGAAACTTACTGGTTTATTTAAATAAGAGCCAGAATAGTTCTTTCACTCTTTTCTGTTATCATAGTTTTCTCGTTTCATGAAAATGTGAAAACTTTGTGGAGTGACTTGGTAGCGAGGAGTATAGAGTTGGCCACAACCCACTTTTTTTATGTATATATTTTTTTTGTAAAATACATAAATTATACGGTGCCACTATTTTTACGACCGGAATTGTGTGTCTACACGACACATTTTCTGATGTCGTCTATGTTTTTAGGTCATTTATAACCATAGAAAGTGCAGATAAATCAAAATACAAAAATATTTACCTTTGTCAATTTTTCAATGGTCATAAAAATGCATCATGGAAACCAACTTGAAGAAAAAAAAAATAATATTGGCATCTTATTACATTTATTTAATTTTGTAAATCATTTTTTCATCGAGATCTACAATTATAACAAAGTGTAAACAAAGGTAAATATTTTTATAACTTGATTTATCTGCGTTTTCTGTGGTTATTTTTGGTTTTTGTCTATGGTTGAGTCGCGTAAATAGTCGTAGCCTATATTATAATCCATAATTTATTAATCAATATATTTATATTAAAAATTGTACTTAAATGCATTGAAATATCTTTGGAAAAGTTAATGAAACTTCATTATTTAAAATACATATCTTCTTTTTCTCGTTCTTATCCCATATTTGTTTTGGAATAGACTCTGTGTCTTTCTCAATTCCTTCTCAATACCACCATGTAACTCTGGATCAACCTCTAACCTCTCTTGCCTTCCTGTATTCCTAGTGCAGAATGCACTGCATGATCTTCATCTTTTCCGTTAATGGGATCACCCCAAAGTTGCCTAAAATTTTTACAATTTTTTTTCAATTTAAAATTCATTAAAATCTAAAATTTAAAATTTTTTAAAAATTTTAAATTGTTTAAAATTTAAATTCTTTAAAATTTAAGTTTATTATTATACTTTAGTTTAAGTTCATTATTATTATAACTCTATTATTATATTTTATTTTGAGGGATATTTAGACAGAATATAATGCTGGTAAATCTAGTTTTGTACATAGTATATTTATGGTTCAAATCAAATATGCTTTATTAATAAGCGTTAAAAAATATTTCAGGTACAACCAGCCCTTTGTTACCGATGTTGAAAATGACGAAAACACCAATAAAGACAAAAACACAATCAACGACAAGTCAATATCTAAATCTCCCCTGAACGTGACCATGCTTCAGAATCTTCCGTACTGGGGCGGCGACGGCAGAAATCACGTCCTTTTAAATTTGGCCAGGAGAGATTTGAGCGTCGGTTCCGGTAACATATTCAAGTCCCTCAACACGGGGAGAGCCATGCTCGTACAGTCCACGTACCTGCAGAACCAGCTGAGACACGGTTTCGACATGATCGTCCCTCCCATGCTTGGACCACCTGGGGGAGACGTGTGGCACGAGTGCTCCCCTATCGTGCCGGCCAGGAGAAAGTATCTCCTCTCGTTCCAGGGAGAGCTCAAACCGACGCTGAACACCAAACCAGCTCCGGAGAACGAAGTGAACGACGCCGACGACGAAATGGCCAATCTTCCGGTCCTCGATGAGTTTGTCATCGAATATTTAAAGAGAATGGCCGAAGAAAAGGTTTCTTCCGACAAGTTTTTCTTCCAATTTGAATGCGTGCCAGCAACGGAACAGAAAACGATTGCACCTATAAAAGACTGGTCTTTATGTGGAACTGATACGTCAAGAAGAAACGTTTTAAAAGACTCTACTTATGTGTTGATATTTGCGCCGGGGAATCCCGAATATGTAACAACGACTCTGTTACAGGCGAGGCTGTTTGAAGCATTGAGGTCCGGCGCCATTCCTGTGATGCTGGGCGGAGATCAGATCTTGCTTCCTTATTCAGAGGTGGTCGACTGGAAAAAGTGCGCATTGTTTTTGCCCAAGGCCCGTATCACGGAATTGCACTTTTTTTTGCGGGCGATATCGGACGCAGACGTGTTGAGCATGCGCAGACAGGGTCGTTTGGTTTGGGAGAGATACCTCAGCTCCGTTCAGGCAACTGTCGACACAATTGTGTCCGTGATTCGAAACCGTTTGAACATACCCCCCAGGCCGATGGAGCCCGTGAAAGCCGTGTCCGTGTTCAACTCTTCGTTTGTCCCGCTGAAGACGGATCCTGTGATCCCGGAGGCTGAACCGGAAGAATCGTTGGGTCCGATGGAGGCTCCGTATCCGAGTCCAGCCTTCAAACGAAACTATACGTTGATGTTGACACAGGGGTATGAAGTTTGGAACGATTGGGGGGACCCTTTTAACTTGTACCCTCAGTTGCCTTTTGATATAGTCCTGCCTTCCGACGCCAAGTTCATCGGGTCACAGCACGGATTCAGGCCGATAGGACGAGGCGCTGGAGGGGCCGGAAAGGAGTTCTGCGAAGCTTTGGGAGGCAATCATCCCAGGGAGCAGTTTACCATAGTGATGCTGACGTACGAGAGAGAGCAGGTGCTCCTGAGCAGCATTGCCAGACTGTACGGTCTTCCATATTTGAATAAGGTACGTAAGTATAGCGTAGCACACCTTTGATACCAATACTCTACACATCCTTATACTTGTTTACAATTTACGCAGCTCGGATGTGTAATCGATTTCCTAATAGTATAAGAGATGCCCCTAGTGTGACAGTTTTCAAAATGCTTCTGAAGTCACACTTCATATCAAAATGAACTATAATTTCTTTAAACTTATCCATTCCCATATAAATATAAAATAACTGTCATTTTACCACTACTATGGAATATGTATAATTTCAAAATTATACATAATCTTCCATATAAAAAAAGAACTTCAAAAATTATTGTATGTCAAGATAAAAAAAAATGTTGTGTTCGGTTCTCTCTGCCAACCCCATCAGGAACATGCTTGATGTTATGTATGTAGTAATATTATCTTTCATACAATTTGGCTATATAATAATACCCAAATCTTTGGCATATTGATGATTTCTGTCCTCTTGCCTTAGTTCAGATGAACCACTCCTTCTAATGTAAAAGAAATCATCGAATTCGGACGACGTGCTAAAGAATTATTAATTGCAGACGACTTTGCGAATTGAAGAGTTCGATATTTTTTTCTCCAGAGTTCCATCATAAATTCAATGAAATTCATATGTGTAATCATCTCTGTAGCTTAACCTTCCTATTAAAAAAAGAAATCTTTAATATTGTTCAATGTTGTAAAGAGTTCTTATTGCTGAAGTCGAAATTGAAGATTTTGATGAATTTCTCATGGATCTCATGATCATATCTTGACCAAAGTGGAATGGGACCAATCAGAAGATAACCGCTTTCTAATGAAAAAAGAATCATCGAAATTGGTCAACGTGGTAAAAAGAAATTGCTAAATAACATAAAGAAAAGGTCATGTCAAATTGATGACCTCCTCCATGTTTGGAAGTCAGTTAAATATGGTTTTTATTATGCTGTCCACAATGTAACTGTAACAATTTACCTGCCTGCCAGGTTTATGTTTTTTTTTTAAATCCTTCTAGCGGCTTCTTCACGTCAGCTTCATATTAGCTCATTGCGAATGATTGGCTTCTAGAGGTCTTCCCATAGTCCGATCTCTCGAATCAATCTTAAGATCCTCAGTGAGCTGGCTTCTTTGAATTGTATTTCATCAGCGATGTGAGAGCCAAGTATTCTGGCTCTTGTTTGCATCAGTGGTCCACAGTCCTTGAGCAGGTGTAACGGAGTTTCATGTTCGTCTAGGCAGAATCTGCATAGATGCATGTCTGCTAAGTTCATTGTGCATAGGTGTTTATTTAATCTACAATGTCCAGTCAGTGTTCTTATGAGAATTCTCATATTTTCTTTGTTAAGAGCAAGAATTTGTTTAGATCTTTTCATTGATCATTGATTTTGCATGCTTTTGTCCTGGTAGGTTAAGCCAGTTTTGTTGGTAGGTTAAGGTTTACCTGTTACCATACAGGAAAATAGCAACGTGTATAAGTGTGCTGTACAGTTATACAGGTTTTCTTGCCCAGGTATGTGTATGATCAGCATTAAAACTACTTTGTACATACATTTTTTGTTGTTTCTAACTTATAATATTTCTTTTGTATACCTACGCTTGTTACTCAATGCATTTACTAGTGTGTTTGACTGGCAGATATTGCTTGTTGCCAATAAGTCCGCCACATTGTGTAAAGCATAATGTTTGTATGCATAGTAAAATATTTTCATTATTGTTATTATAAGGTTGTGGTGGTGTGGAACAGCCCCAAGCCTCCAACTGAAGAGCTAAGATGGCCTGATATAGGGGTGCCTGTGGTGGTTGTGAAGGCGTTGAGGAATTCCCTCAACAACAGGTTCCTGCCGTACGATGTGATAGAGACTGAAGCCGTCTTATCAGTGGATGACGATGCACATTTGAGACACGATGAGATTATGTTTGGATTCAGGTAAATATCATTTGCTTAATTCTTTTATTATCATTTACAATTGTGTAATATAATTAATAACACTAATTCACCACAATATCTTGTCGGCCTTCGTGGCTCAGTTGATTGGATATCTGACTGCTGATCCAAGGGTCCCGGGTTCGATTCCCGGTGGAGACACAGTTTTTAAAATTGTGTTTTCAGTCTGGATCTGTGAGACGATAAATATCGTAAGTCTCCAGAATGTGGCAACTTGTTATTGGGTGCGTGTTAAATAATTATTTGACATAGTACCTGTTAGTTGCCCGAGAAGCTACATAGGTAAATAAATAGGTAAATATCTTAAGAAAAAAGTTATTTTATTGTCAAACCACGGTCTGCCTCTTCGATCTGCTGATCGTACCACACTAGCTATTCCCATTTATTCTACTGAATTTCTTCTCAGTTCGTCTTTTGAAGTACAATCAGCAAGACTATGAAACACCTTCAGTGATTATTATTACGACTTTTTTTTTTGAAGATACCTATATTTTTTTTTAAATAAAAAATAATGCAATTTCATTTTCCCGCCAAACTGCAAAGCAGTTTTTTGGCAGAGCAGATTCTCTCGTTCACATAATAACTTAACTTATGTCAAAAATAAAAGAACAGAAACTAAAAGAAAAAATACCGGAAGAAAAATTAAATTAACCTTACAAATATACATTATACCTACATATAATCAATCACCATCACTCAACAATAATAATTCAGAGTCTAACGAACGCTTGATTTCAAATACAGATGTTTCAGAGTATTTTTTATAGTTTCAATTGTCGTTTCGTTAGACTTTAAAATATTTCTTATTCTAATCGGCAACACGTTTATAATATGCGGTACAAGTTATTTCCTGGTACGATCTCTGTACATGTCGTTTGATTTAGGTACCTGCAGGTACCTAAATTCTCCGTCTCCGTCGATTCAACTTTTTGATAAAAGACTAAAGCTGTTATACCTCTCTAATAACTCTTAATTGACATCCCTTCTCCATTTTCTCTCTCTCTCTCTCCTCCCACATCCTCTATCTCCTTCTATTCTCTATTGCTGTTATTTTACATTTAATAATGTTTTGTTTTGTTACGACAAGTTTCTTTTACGATCAAAAAACCTAATTATCATTCAGGGTCTGGCGCGAGCACCGCGATCGTGTGGTCGGCTTCCCCGGTCGCTACCACGCCTGGGACCTGAGCCATCCCGGCTGGCTCTACAACTCCAACTACAGCTGCGAGCTGAGCATGGTGCTGACTGGAGCGGCCTTTGTACACCGTCACTACACATACCTCTACTGGCACTGGTTGCCTCAGGCCATCAGAGACAAGGTGGATGAATACATGAACTGTGAGGACATTGCCATGAACTTCCTCGTCTCTCACATCACCAGGAAACCACCAGTCAAGGTTCATATTTATTTATTACAAAATCCAGTAGATTACGAAAGTAAGGTACGAAAATTTGAAAAATATGTAAAATGCTCATAAGTCAATGGCATAATATAAAGAATTATGTTATTTGTATTTTTTATAATTATGAGGTACCTACATAATTATTATCTATACAAAAAGAAGTTAATATTATCTAAAAATCAGTCAAATTTAATAAGTTCATCAAAGATTGTGTTCTCAGACCAATAATCTATAGACATTACATCACATATATTTCTTGGCACAAACCACCACCAAAATTTGGTGGCAATCAATATAACGTATTTGAATATTTTCTGAATGGTTCGGAATGGAAATCGTAACAGTACGTTACTAGGACTGGTTTTCAATTCCCGTTGGAATACTTTTTGGTTTAAAGTTTTTTTGTTGTTCTGACAAATTATTGTAGTCACAGACTCCTTTACATTATTCTTTCATGTCGAAACTCCTAAATTTTGGAAATATTTGTATAACTCTCTGGGACTGAAGAAAATGTTCATCAAAAGCATTGATTAGTCTAATTCACTCTAATTAAAGTATTGATTAGTCTAATTAACTCTAATAAAAGTATATATTAGTCTATTAACTCTAACAAAAGTATTGATTAGTCTAAGATTATGGGATACCTATTCATGGTTTTGACGGTTTTTTTTTTTTTTTGCGGGTGGCAGTTCTTGAGGAGAACACACTTAGGCCGATTGGCCCTTTGTGATACCACATTGGGGCTGTCCTCCCACTCACTCATCCCCCTTGAACCAGCCTGAGCGGCAAATGAATGTCATAATGTCTGCAATGTCGGCCGACGCTATGTCAATTAAATCATCATAGAAGAAACTTCCCAAGGAGCTTCTCCTAATTCTAGAGAGAGCAGGACAATGACAGAGGAAGTGGACCACCGTCTCCTCCTCCTCCTCGTCTTGGCATGCTCTGCAGTAATCGTATGCCTCCAGCCCTAGCCTTCTGGCATGCTTTCCTATAACCCAGTGTCCCGTTAATACTGATATGACTCTGGCGAGTGAGTCTCTTCTGAACGAGAGTATTTCTCTGGTTCTTCTGAGATCATATTTTGGCCATGTTTGTCTGGCAATGGAGCATGTGCTCTCCTCAGACCACCTTTGGTCAGCACAAGCAATAATTTTCTCACTGACCCGGAGTTTACATGTTGCCATGGGGACTCCAGGTCTGTGTTTGATATTGTCTAGAGATAACAGGGTACCTGCTCTGGCAAGTTCGTCTGCCCTACAATTCCCCGCTATATTACAATTCCCCGCTGTTTTGACGGTTACTTTGTAATATTCTATAAATAAACAAGGAGGAACTTGTAATTTTCTTGTTGATGAGAGATCAGTAGCCTTACTCTTGAGACTTGAATCCGATCCCAATTTTGAATCTTCATGTATAATTTACCTACCTGTCGTCTGCGTACATTCAAATTATCGACTTTTGCCTTTAAAACATACCTACCTACCGTATTATTTTCCATTACAAAGGTAGGTTCTTAGCGAATCGGAATTGGATTTGCAGTGGAGAGTAAGGCCGCAGATCTTCCAAAACTAGTTGTGTGTTACTCAACATTAACTTTGAAAATTTTGTTAGGTTTAATAAAAATGATTCTTTCTTTCCCCTTAGCGCTTTTTGTCCCGTTTCTATCGGGGTACACTTTACATACATACATACATACATACCATCACGCCATGTCCCTTACGGGGTAGGCAGAGAGAACCGAACGCCATATCTTTCTATCCTGGCACATATTCATCGCCTCGTCAACATTCATGCATCTTCTCATACATGTTCGTCTATTGTACATGCTTCTAACATTTCTGTCTTTCAGAATATCGTTCACATGGTCGTGCCATCCCTTTCTTGGGCGGCCCCGGCTTCTCAATCCAATCCTATCCGCATTGTATGTTTTCTTTGTCAGGCGTTCCTCATTCATTCTCCCCATGTGGCCAAACTTGTTAACTTTCATTCTATTAATGATATCTTTCTTCATCTTACATTCTTTCCTTATGTTCTCATTTCTTACCCTGGGGTACACTTTGATAAAGATTATTGAATTGTGAAAATTTAAAATTAAACAACAAGTCACAGGATGCTTTTTTCAACTTTTCTATTACAAAATATATTCTTTTTTGATTTCATTAATAAATTAATAAATTATATACGAATTAATTTTTGCATATTTAAGTTGTTGCATATTATGTATTTTGAATACTCTGTATTAGATCTTACGTACCTGAACATTGCTTTAGTTACCCAGTAAATATGTGATATATTTTGTAATCGGTATATTAATTGTTTGTATAATCGTAGGTTACTTCACGTTGGACGTTTCGCTGTCCTGGATGTCCCGTGTCTCTATCGGAAGACGAAACGCATTTCAACGAGAGACACAAATGTATCAACTTTTTCACGCAGGTATGTATTTTAAATTTTAGTTTTGATCAATCGAGAATATGGTTAAGTACACAATTGTTTTATCTTATGCAATGATTAATCCCCATTTTGTTGATAATGTAGAAATTTTAAATGTATAAAAATGAAAATTAAATCCGGACGACCATTTCGTCATGGCAGTTTCATATTAATAAACGTTTTTTAGAATTTAATGTTTGCCAAAGAATATTTTTAATTTTTACTGACAATAACATCTCAATAGAGACGAAGTTGGGATATTATAGAAGATCCAGGAACTCAGGCACCTACAGGGCTTACCAACCTGTCATCAGCTGGTTTACTTGATCACTTTATGTGCTTGCGCAACGTTCACCAATTATGCCTTTATTGAGTGCCCTTATCAATGTAATTTTTGAAAGTTCTATATATTTGAATAATGTGTAAACATTTCACCTAAATAATACGGAATTATACTATTGCCATCTATGAAGTAACAAAGAAACCTTTTTGTAACGCCATCTATTGAGAAGTTCCAAAAAAACAAATAGAAATTTTCAAATTAGAACACAAGAACACTTACAATTTTTCAGAATTCGCTGAACACCTTATAGAATTTAATCATCATTTTGACATCAATACAGGCTTACAGATGATATTACATACAGGACATTCAAATTTAAAATTAGCTGATTTGGAAATATTAGAAATTAGGAAAAGTATAAACAATAACCAGGATATAATAAACAATCAAATTAATTTTCCTAATAGTCCGCTACTAAATATATTCCCTATCAAATAAATTAACATAGATTAAATTAATAATAATAAAAAAAAAAATAATAATAAATATATTAATAAATAATTTATATCTTGCGTTTCCTAAACACCGGGTTGTCGCTTGCCCCACTACTTTCGAATTGACTCCTCCCACATCTTTAGTTTAGGTTAAGTCTATATTTTCATTTTTAATTTAGTACGTAAGTCATCCTGAAGATGAGAACATCGTTCTCGAAACCGGTCGACAGTTATTTGTGCTCATAAGTGGTGTATACCAAGTTATTATTATATATATATTATAAAATAAAAACTTGTAAATTATATTTGAATATTTAAAAATAATAGTTAAAAATATTTTTAATTAATAATAATTAAAATTTTATTAAGTAATTGTTTAGTTAAAATTATAATAACGTTCTGAGTCCCCCTCATCCCCAGCAGAGAAGATTTTTATTTAAATTCTTTCTCATGCAATTTTTGCTTCTCTGGGCTGGAAACACTGATTATAAACTCGCCACTTTCGCAGGGTGCAAGGAAGTGTTTATTGTTGAAAAAATGGATTGTACAATCATCAGGGTTGTAACAGTTTTAATTCAATATAATATTTTATTTTTAATGTAATTACAACAGCAAAAATATTCACGAATGATTTCTCTTATTAATATTTCAGACACTACATTTTATGCACAATAACAAAAAATTCATGATAAGTACCAATTAAGTCGTCATAAATATAGCAAGGCAATTATTTATCAAAGCCCATTGCTTTTTAAAAAAAACTAGTATATTAATATTTACATTCTTGACTATAAATTATTATCATGAGCCAATCGGCTCTTTTAATAATTATTATAAATAAAAAATAGTAATAGTCTAATCCATAGATATTCTAAAAATAATAATAGTCTAAGCCATAGATATTCTATAAATACATAGATTTTTACCAACTGTGCCGACCGCCGTGGCACAGTTGGTAAGCCGTTCGGTTTCTGTGCGGGCGTCCTGGGTTCGATTCCCAGCAGAGGAGAAATTTATTTAAATTAATTTCTCACGCAAATATTGCTTCTCTGGGCTGGAAACACTGGTTAGTTGGAAGAAATTGCCATACGGCAATAAACTCGCCACTTGCGCAGGGTGCAAGGAAGTGTTCATTATTATTATTATTATTATTATTTTTATTATAATATACTTGATGTAGTACTCCGTGCAAAAAGTGAGTCATGGAATATCGCGCGTTTGACGTTTTGGTTGGCAACATATATTTCAGTTTTCCTTTCATTTCAACACATCCTAGATAACTGTTCTCTATAACTTAATAATTAAAATATTTTTTAGACAAATAAATCCGAAAATAATTTACATAACTCGTTATTTTCTATAGAAAAACGATGTGGTCTGGAACCAAAACGTCAAAAATCCCTCCTGAAAAATGACTCACTTCGATTCACACGAAATTTGCTAACTACGACATCTAGTATATTATAATAAAAACCTATTTATAAATAATAATAGTCTAATCCATAGATATTCCAAAAGAATAATGTTGTCATTTTATATCGACACAGTGTTTCAATTTTGTCTGTTACATAAACAATTTATTGATCGAAAAAAAAAACATTCATTATGTTTTAATTTTCATGTAATTTAATTAGTTTATCTTATTTGTTTCAGGTATTTGGTTATATGCCACTTTTAAATACTCAATATCGAGCAGACTCCATTTTGTTTAAAACCAGAATACCTCACGACAAACAAAAATGTTTCAAATTTATATAAATATGTTATTGACTTGAAACATTAAAAAAATATATTAATGGTTTCATTATAATGCATTTACTAAAGCAATGTGAAAATATTCTGTAATATTTTACTTATATATATTCTGTAATAATATAATGTAAATTAATGCTCCATTTAATCAATAATAATTTTAAGTTTTTGATAATTTGAATTAAGAATAGAATTTGATATAATACTTTATGGCTGTTGATTTTATGTATCTGTCTAACAAGAGATTATGAATAACTGTCAACCAAAGAAGATAATAAAAAAAATTATTACTTACTCAAATTATATTGTTAAAAATGTATGGCTATGTATATATATATATATATATATATATATATATATATATATATATATATATATATATATATATATATATATATATATATATATATATATATATATATATATATATATATATATATATATATATATATATATATATATATATATATATATATATATATATATATATATATATATATATATATATATATATATATATATATATATATATATATATATATATATATATATATATATATATATATATATATATATATATATATATATATATATATATATATATATATATATATATATATATATATATATATATATATATATATATGTCAGAACAATTTAGAGTAAGTCTTGTTTTGATTTTTCGAAATTATGGTTTTTATATTGAATGTAATATCTAATCTAACCTAATTCATAATTTTTTCATACAGTTTGATAATTTGAATACATTATTTAAATATATTCTATAAAAATGAATCTTTTGTCTTATGGGTCTTGAGTATCTCCATGAAAATGATTTTTATATTTCAGCAGTCAGTCTTGCCACTGTGAAAAAAAATGTCAAATATTTTTATGTTGCTGGAAATTTAATTATGTATTGATGTTGTCATAACTTATTAAAAATACAATATTAACCATTTTTATTAAGTATGTGGCAACATGTAATTTTCAATAATCAAAATAGATTTATTAACAAGAATTGTTTAATGTATAAATGTGATTTTATGTATTTATTTGTGGTAGTTCAATTTTTCTATTCAAACATGACTCTGGCCAAAGTTCCTCCACTTGAGGCTACAGGAACCATTAGAGTAATGATAGTAATAATATTTTGGTTTTATGACCTGTCAAATGAAATGTGTTACGCTACGTCCTACGTAGGCGATTCAAAGCGAACGCGATTGCGAAGCGATGCGGTGCGGATACAAGCGAATTCAATGCGATGCGGCGCAACGCGGCGGCTCTGTCCTACGTGTGCGCGAATCGTTCCCTCTGCCGCCAGCTACTGTCATGGATGTACGTATATAAAATACTCAAGAAGTATGTACGGCAGAGAAGTGAAACTATTATTGTGTACTTAGAAAGGCATATTTATGGGGGATATCACGATTTGTATGAAGAATTACGTGATCTTGAATTAATAAATGAGACTGAATTTACATCTTTCCGGGAAACATATCAAAATTTGACATTCGTGCAAGAGAGAGAAAACTTTGTGTGTTTTGAACAACATCCTATACTTGTAGTCCCATTTATTTTTGCCAAATCCTAAAATTCGCGGTTCGATAATAATTTGTCCCATAATATGGGACGTTTATGGACAGAAATTAAAATTTCTGTTTCTGACATGTCAAAAAACAATGGCGCCGCTATCAATTCGCGGGAAAATATCAAACCAACTGATCGCGTTTGCTTCGCATCGCACCGCGCCGCATCGAAACCAACTCGCGGTCGGTAACGTAGGACACTACCATAGTTACCGACTGTTTGTTGTTTTCACGCCGCGCCGCTTCGCATTCGCTTTGAATCGCCTACGTAGGACGTCGCGTTACAGTTATTTTTTGTATTTTATTATATTTTAAGTATATCGACTGCAACATTTCTCCAATGATTTATAAAGACAATTACTGTAAAGACAAATTTATATAATTATTTTTCCTTTTCTATAAGTAATATAATTGTTATCAAATGTGCCATAATTGTTATTTTATATAAATATATTATTTTAATATGATTTTTAATTGTAGTTGATTTAATATATCATATTTGATTGGATAATTAATTTTTCGTACTAATTATATAATTTGTGACCAACACTATGTAAACAAAATTTTATACATAGATAAAAATGTGCAGGCGTCCTGGGTTCGACCCCCAGCATAAGTTAAATTTATTTAAATTGATTTCTCAATCTGTTAGTTGGAAGAAATTGCCACTCGTAACTTGTGCAGGGTGCAAGGAAGTGTTTATTATTTATTTCTTTAAAAATCAAACGAGATTAATAATTCTATGATTTTTACTACTCTTCATATGACAAATGTTTCGCCTTGTAAGGGCATTTTCAACAAACCCAAATATATATTTGAAAAAATATTAGAAAAACACAAAAATAGGTACCTACATATAACATCATGTCATGTCCCTCAAGGGGTAGGCAGAGAGAACAGAATGACACACTTTTCTTTCTTGATGCGCATCCATCAAAATTTACGCATTGTTTCATTGATGTTCGTCTGTTACTCAAGCTTCTTCCACATGGTTGTGTATCTGATTTGAAATATGTCATTTTTACAATTTTAATTTTATTATTTTTGTGTTTTTCCAAAATTTTATTACTTTGTATAACTACATAATGTGTTTTTTTTATATATTTGTAATTTTATCACTCGACAAAAACCCTTACAAGCCGAAACGTTCGTCCCAAAAATTCTAGACCTAAAAATCTTGTCTATGGAGTGTATAATTATAGAGTTCTACTGTCTCAATCGCTAAAATAAAAAAAAAACTATATACAGTACAATCTCGTAAATCCGGCTTTATAATTTACCAGCACGTCCAGAATTGATTTATTTAAAAAAACATTTATTTCATTTGTATTTTTATTGATAAAAATTATGCACAATGTGCTCTGCGAAAGGGCCGAGTGCAGTCCCCATATTATACAGAGTTATTGTAACAAGTACATACATATGTATCCTCATACATTCCCTAAATCAAGCATCAATGCTCGCACAATATGCGAAAGAAGTCAGTTGTGGCTAGATTCAAACTCACAACCACTGAATTACTAACCCAGCACGCTAACTGCTCTACCACCACCCATCTGAAATATCCATTTATATTCAAGTCATTCCATTTATTTTTTAATTTTTACTCTTACATGCCCTCATGGCTATACACAATTGTGAACCTTCATATATCAGTAAATTCATACTTGATTAAGACTTTATCTATACATGCCCTCATGCCTATACACAATTGTGAACCTTCATATCTCAGTAAATTCATACTTGATTAAGACTTTATCTATACATGCCCTCATGGCTATACACAATTGTGAACCTTCATATCTCAGTAAATTCATACTTGATTGAGACGTCATCTATACATGCCCTCATGGCTATACCTACACAATTGTGAACCTTCATATCTCAGTAAATTCATACTTGATTGAGACGAATATTGGATGAATATTACTCCCATATATTTGACTTCAAGACATCTATCGATGAATCAAAAAAACAATTGTTAAATTATTTTAAAAATTAAGAACTCTAAACATTGTAATTCATCGATCATCACCGGCCAAATTTACACTCTCCCGTGCTTTGTAAGGATCTAGTACGCATGCGCGTAGGAAAGAGGGATACTGCGCCAGTTCATTTTGTTGTTTCACGCTTAACATTCTGCTTTGAATTCGATCCTTACCAATATACAATGGGCGCATATTCCTTATCTACATCAAATGCCGGAAGGATCACGTGACATATTGATGCCGCCATTGTACTTTTTTATATGGAGATAACTACAATAACATTAGCCTTCATTTATCTTATGTTTATATTATGAAGTGTTTAATTTCATTGAGTATATGTGGTCTTTTGTTTGTCTTTGATATTTTTATGATATATCTACATCGTTAGATTTTTTTACCGTTATTATATTCAATTAAAACAAGATTGAAAAAAATCTGTGGTAATGCAAGTACCCGTCTTGATTTGGTTAATTACTCAGCCTCTTCTTGAGTCCATTATTGGACAAAGGCCTCCCCCTTGGTCTTCCACTGGTCTCATTCCTGTATCATTCCTCCGCCATTCTGTATACTCTCAAGACCCAGATCTGTATACTCTACAAAGCGCAAATACGTCCAATTATTGAATATGGCAGTCACCTCTGGAGTGGCGCCCCCCAATACCTACTGAATACCCTCGACGCTGTCCAAAGGCGTGCTATACATCTGATTGATGATCCATCACTGACTGATGGATTGCAATCACCTGAACACAGACGCAGAGTCGGTATTTTAAGTTTATTCTATAGATACTACCACGGGAATTGCTCAGAAGAACTTGCATCTTTGGTCCCTCCTCCACCCACTCGCAACAGAGTCACTCGCTTCACTCAATCGCAGCACCCATTCTCAGTGGACCTTCAACATATACGAACAAGTCGCTTCTCGAACTCCTTTATTAATACAGCAGCCCGACTGTGGAACGATCTTCCGAATTCTGTGTTTCCACCTTCGTACAACCCGGGTCTTTTTAAAATCCGAATTAATAAACTCTTTTCTAGATTACAAACCCCTCCCGACGCTACGTAGTGCGCTTCTTCGGAAGAGTAAAATGGACCCAAATCCTAATAGCTGGCGTCCCCTACGTAGACATGTTAAAAAATAAATAAATAAAAAAAAAATAATTCTGGATCCGTCACTTTTTTATGTCATCGGACCATCTGGTCTGGGGCCTTTCCACGCTTCTGCGTCCTGTTCTTGGTCTCCAAGTTACTCGTTTAGTGCTGGATTAGTGAAATTGTACCTTACATATATGTAAATACCATTATGATGATTGGTATGTCAATTTAATTAGATAGTTAGGTCAATACTGATTGAACAAGTATGAACAATGTAAAATAATGTGTTCACTTAATGATAAAACATTGCAATTTATATTTTTAACAAAGTTGGTTGTCATATTAGAGCAATTTAGGTAATCAATAATTATACTAGTGATTAAAATTTCTTTTTTTTATCGCATTTATATGTACATACAGGTATACAAGTGAGATATCGTTGCATAAGGTCTAACACTGCATAAATCAATATCGGCAACATTACAGTAAAGCAAAATAAACTTTATGAAATTCTTTTTATATGACATTTAAATATACCTGCTTTCATTTGAAAATAATAAAAAAGACATGTTAGTTAATGCTACTATGTTTTTTCAAATGTAATATTAAAAGAGTCTAAAAAGTTTATTGTCTCTACTGTAATTTTGCCTGTATTTACTTAAGCGGTGTTAGGTCTTATGAAAAAATATGTATGTAATTAGTGAATTATTAGATTTATTTATATTATGTCCTAAGTAAAAATGACACAAAAATGTCTTTAACATTCTAAGTTTACACAACATTATAAAATTATATATAATGTATTTAATTTTTTTATAATTTTATTAAAAAAACATACCTAATATTTTTTCTTTATTAAAATTTTTGCATATACGATTAGTAGAGACCTGAATTATTCGCGTTAAGTCTGAAAAAAGGGGTGTAATTTTTGTAGAAGAGCGGTTTTATTATTCGCATCATTTTTTGATAAAGGGGTGTTATTTTTTATGAAAAGCGGTGTTATTTTTATGAAGTCGGTGTTATTTTTATCAAGTCGGTGTTATTTTTATCAAGTCGGTGTTATTTTTCAGTATAAGGGTGACAATTTCTGTCTGCCAAAACAGTAATCTGAGGATAGAAACCTACATAATATATAAATCGACATTAGTGTAAGGCAACAAATTCTTATATGTATGTAGTATGTTAATATTGCCTTATTTAATGCTTTGACTATGTAGATTTCACTCGCAGATATAATTTTTTAATTCTGTCTTTTCTGTGTATTTTTTTATGAAAATTTCGTAAAAAAAATTTGGTGTTTTTATAATAGTAATTCAAAGATCTGATTGGCTCACGACACTAATTTATAGTCAACATTGTAAGTTTAATATATAAGTTTTTCATATACAGTAACACTTTACTTGATACAAAGCCTGGTTTTCAATTCTCGTTGGAATACTTTTTAGTTGTTCTGTCAAATTATTGCAGTGACAGAGTCCACAGTCACATTATTCTTTTGTGTCCAATTTTTTTGTAGCTTTAATTTTTGAGTTAATAACACAGAAATGTATTTATCAATATTCATGTCGTCTCCAATTCTCAGTACAATATCTCTTATTTGTGAGAGAAACAGCACATGTGTCGTTGTTTCACTGTCATAATATTCATTGTAATAATGATAAACAAAACATTTCTGCATTATTAACTCAAACATACAATTTTTTGACTTATGTCGTTGTTCTCGCAAACGAGTGATGTGTGTAGTTGTGGATTTGTGTTCTCTTCTTCTTGTTTGTATATATTGGGTCTTCTATTTTTATTTTGTGTATTAGTTTTAATGTTGCATACTGTGCCATATTCTGTATATTTAGTTGTTCAGTTTCTTTTGTGTATAGGTATTTCGATGGTGTGTATGCATTTGGCCACTTAGTCATTTTTATTATTTTGTTTTGCTTTATTTGTAGTTTTTGTATTTCTGTTTTATTGCTATTTGCCCAGAAAATTATTTTTCTTAAACATGAAAGTTTGAGGTATTCACGAAAAAATTGCAAAATTCGTGGATAAAATTGGGTTTGTTGCAAACGCGAATAATTCAGATCTCTAATAATCAATCAAAATTATTATTGTTGCCACTTGGTGAATTATTATTATATGGATATTGAATGTAATTAAAATTTAAATAAAATTATTAATTAAAACTGATTTAAATACTTCCATGTTATTTTTAATCTTAATGATAAAATCTTAAATAAAATTGTTATATTTGTACAGAATTAAAAATGCTAGAGGCTAGTTTGTAATATTTTATACCTAAGCAATTGTATTTTGTTTAAATATTTGTGTCAATTTATTACAATCTGTTTTTACAATTGTAAGAGAGAAAATGTTGTTGAAAGTCTGCATTCAAATGATAGAGATTTATGTTGTTTGTGTCATAGAAAGACAAGCCTGCTAAATTCTTGTACAGAATATAAATATCAATCTATGACGCGTATTGAAGCTTTAGAATAATCCGGTATGGTTGCCAATATAATGAACATAAACATTTTTATGTTACCTATTTGTATTTTTATCTCTTCTAAGTTGCTCACACTGTGTTGCCAGGGGTGCATTCAGAATGAACGTCGAGTGCACTTAGCGATACAGACCGCTCTGTTGCATTCAGATTACACGTTGAGTGTACGCTCCAAGTACCCAGTAAAATTGTCCGGTGACAAACGCTCTGACAGGTATATAGTATCTGTTGGCCACTATTTTATCTGAGTATTATTTATTGCACTGCCCTATTTCGACAAAAGTTTAAATTGAAATTACGCATATTTGACAACACGACACATAATATTTATAACTCCCCAAGTTGCGATCAGAATGAAACGGCGCTCGAAAGCGATCTGTGAGATTGGTTTGAAAAGCGCCATAATCTGCAACTTCAGGTGCATCCGACACTCGACGTCGAGTGTTCTATGTGAACGCAGCCCTGGCATATATTGGTAATGTGTCCATAATCATCTTTCCATTATGATAGTAACTCGTCAGTAAATATTTTATTCTCTATGAAAAATAGTAAAACAGCATGCAATATTGAAAGGGTATTAACTCAAGAAACTGTCATAAATTAATTGATAAAAAAGTATTACTTAAATGCACTGAATAGATGAGAAGTTTATACATAGATTTTTACTATAATATACTAGATGTCGTAGTTAGCAAATTTTGTATGAATCAAAGTGAGGCATTTTTCCGAGGGATTTTTGACGTTTTGGTTCCAGACCACATCGTTTTTCTATAGAGAATAACGACTAATGTGAATTGTTTTCGGATTTATTTGTCTAAAAAAACATTTTAATTATTAAGGTTTCTAACAGCTATCTAGGATGTGTTGAAATGTAAGGAAAACTGAAATATGTTGCCAACCAAAACATCAAAAGCGCGATAATTCCATGACTCACTTTTTGCACGGATATTATAATAAAAATCTATGGTTTATATATATTTTAAGTCTACTAATTTTATAAATCCATGACATTTTATTTATTCTAAATTCGAAATAGTCGTTTTTATATTAAGAGCTTTCATAGATAATTTCTTTGCTCAGAAAAATATTGAACTGACATAGATATGATTATAAATGCTGCGAATAGCAATGCGTTTTGTTGTATTTTGTTTAAAATAATTATCTAAATCTATGTATAATATTATTATTTGTATAGCTGTAGGAAAACTAAGCTTCCACTACATATTGGATTTTGGTATATAATGGGATGGAGAAATTTAAATATTATTTCCTTTCAATAATTTCTACTTACTCAAATATTCTAATATTTTCTATTGTTTACATTGAAATACAAAAAAAAAGATTTTTGTTCAAATATTTCACTCTGTATTTTTTCTTTATAGTAAAATTGTATTAATTTAATTGTCAAATTAAAAAAAAAACACATAAAACTCATTCATCCAAGTTTGATACATGAAAGAAGTGCACTATTGCAGCGCCATCTTGAATTACTAGTTTTTGACACTTAACGCAAGTAGGTACAATCCAGATGGCATTGACGTCTATGGAAAACGAATCAGGGGGCAAGTTTGGTCAATTGGTGGAATCAAAACCATCCATGTTTACCCTTATCATGGGTATAATTATCTTATGGAGTTATTTATTTATTTAATATTGCTTCTCGGGCAACTAACAGCTGTACTATGTCAAATATTAATTTAACACGCACCCAATAACAAGTTGCCACATTCTGAAGACTTACGATATTAGTCGTCTCACAGATCCAGACTGAAAACACAATTAAAAACTGTGTCTCCACCGGGAATCAAACCCGGGACCTTTAGATCTACAGTCAGATACACAATCAACTGAGCCACGAAGGCCGACAATATCTTAAGATGTTATAGAACTCCATAAGATAATTATATCCATGATAATGGGTAAACATGGATGGTTTTGATTCTGCCTGTTGACCAGACTTGCCCCCCAGGTCTGAGTTAGTGTAAATAAATAAGTTACTAAATCAATTTTCTGATTATTTGGATTGAACAGAAGACAAAAAGTCTTATAATAATTCCATAGATAAAAAAAGTCACAGAATAGGTACACTCATTGAAGGATACCTATTAAGAATTTTAATTAAAAAATATGCTGAAAATAGCATTATTCTGTAATAATACTGTTATAAATATTTGCAAAAGAAAGTTTAATTTGATAAATTATTTTCGCTTATTTAGGTATTTAGTGTTTGGCCTAGTATCATACCTTCATGGTTTGGTCTTATATATCACAAAAAAAATAATATGATAACTTGTTATTTACATTAGTGAATAAGTAAAAACTAATTATGTCTGTACTCTCGAATATTGAATACGAAATTTTATATTGTTTCTGTAAAACCAAGATAATTTTATATTGTAAAATATAATTATTATGATCCTATTTAAGTTTTACATGCATTTTTATATCATTTGTAAATAAATTTATGGATTGTAATATGGTCTTTTTTATTTGTTTAATCTTACAGCTGTGTTCCTCTTTGAAATTTGAACGTGACAGTCATAGTGACACATTCTATCACTGTATTTATTGTAAAAATGATGACCATGTCTTGAATCATCTACAATAATTTGAGATCAAATAATTTTAATGAATAATTTAACATTTTTTGTTGGGAATAGTTTCATAGGTGAGGGTGTCTCGATTATATTCACTCCTCCGTGTAAACTTGACAATTATATTCATTCCTCCGTGTAAACAACTGACAAAACTTGACAATTATATTCATTCCTCCGTGTAAACAACTGACAGAACTTGACAATTATATTCATTCCTCCGTGTAAACAACTGACAAAACTTGACGATTATATTCACTCCTCCGTGTAAACAACTGACAAAACTTGACAATTATATTCATTCCTCCGTGTAAACAACTGACAAAACCTGACGATTATATTCACTCCTCCGCGTAAACAACCGACAAAACTTGACAATTATATTCATTCCTCCGTGTAAACAACTGACAAAACCTGACGATTATATTCACTCCTCCGCGTAAACAACTGACAAAACTTGACGATTATATTCACTCCTCCGTGTAAACAACTGACAGAACTTCCTTGACGTGCTTCCTTGTTACTGTGCTTCGTTTGTCGTGTTACTGCCATGATATAAAAATAAATGTGTATCAATGGCACTATATAATAAAACAATTTGTATATTTTTTTATAATTTATTTACATGTTATTGTCAAGAGCTCAATGGTTGGAGCCACAAAATGGTTTTTATATAATATTTGATATTATTAATATAAACACTAACTATATAGTCACTTTGGATAAAAAGAGGGTACAGTACAAATAGTGGAAGAGAAATAGATAGATAGATATGATATACATAATATATGTAGATTGAGAGAGAAAGAGATACACTTTCCTGATAGATAGATGATATACATATGTAGATTGAGAGAGAAAGAGATACACTTTCCTGATCTTTTTTTTTTAGATTATTATAATTTATTCTTAAATCAATTTTATTGTTTGTTTGAAACAATAGATAAAAAATTTCATAGATAAATATATAACCAAGATGGAGTAGTACCTACTGCAAGAAAAACACAAAGTTCAAAATAAATAGATTTGATTATACATACTACGTTAGTACACACATTTTTTCAAAAGATCCTCATCAGTATTATTTATTTAATATTGCTTCTCGGGCAACTAACAGGTACAATGTCAAATATTAATTTAACACGCACCCAATAACAAGTTGCCACATTCTGGAGACTTACGATATTAATCGTCTCACAGATCCAGACTGAAAACACAATTAAAAACTGTGTCTCCACCGGGAATCGAACCCGGGACCTTTAGCTCAGCAGTCAGATATCTAACCAACTGAGTCACGAAGGCCGACTATAACATATATGCAATAAAAATAGTATATATAAGAGGTACATTAAAAATGTATAGTGCATTTTTAACCATGGAAAAAACTAGATTTCTACAGATAGTAAAAACTTTTCGATTGAGTCCATGATATTCAACTTGTACAGGTGATACTTAAAGACAACAGTGTCCGACACCGTTGGTTTGTCGAATCTGAAATTATTATAAGTACCACGGTATTTTTGCGATATTGGATTGAATTGATGCCTAATTTTTTCCTTTTGATTTCGATGATTCAATCCATTTTTGTGACCAGTCATTGAACAGATTTATTTTGCAGTTTACTAGAATATCAGAAGATGGGATTTTGAATTGGTATTTTTCATCTAAATTTTGGGAGATTGTCGGCTTTTTCATTTCCTGTGATTCCATAATGAAAACAGATCTTACTACCGCGGTGCATTTATCAATCTTACAACACACCTCAAACATCTCATATAAGCAGAATTAATTTTTGTTAATGTGTCTTCTGTCATACATTAGTTTCACTTGCATACATTCATATCAGAACTAATATTGAATTATTTATTGCGAATTTTAATTCTTTTTTTTATATTTGCATCAGATATTAATCAAAAATTATCTGAAAAAAATCACAGACAAGTATTTCGAAAACTGGACAAGTACACTCCATCTTGGTTGGAATATCACACATAAATGAAATAATATTCAATGTACTGCATCATAAAACGTAAAATTTAAATGAATTATAATCGGGAATTATAAGTGGAAAAATGTATCTGATATCTTTCATTTGAAATAGGTATATTTGTTTTCAACGCAGCATTTTGTTGAATGTGATACTTGTAGGGTTTCAACTAAATATCCACATTTTTAATTTCAAATAAAGAAACTCAATATTTTATTTATTTCTCAATTTGTTTTCCAAATATATTTTGTGGCACATTTATAATTTATTACAATTAACACAATTTTGTCAAAAGCCACGGGATGATATTTCAACTTTAGCAATCATAATATTACAATCATTAGAATTGTTTACATTTTCCCGCCAAATTTTGGATACGACATTAACCACTTAAAAATCCGATGGTTATTTATTACTATGTAATTCTTTCACATCATAGAATCTTTTCCAGACTATATATTTCAAGTTTGTTCAATTCTGTAATTGCTAAACCCATCTGTATCTGCCAATTTTGATAAACATAACCTCCAAGAAATGTGAATTTACCAAACAAATTAAACATATAATGCACTAATAAAATCACATGTAGGAGACACATGTTTAATAATAAATGAAACATCTCAAAAAAGAAAGAACTATATTAAAAAAGATACTGCCTCCCTGACCAGCCAGGATATCCTAGGATGTACACCGATTTTTTAAACCTAACCTACAAAAGTTTGGTAAAAATAGGTTGGTTAGGTTTGTTTGTAGTTATAATTGCGCATTATATATTAAAAAAGTAACTAAAATATTAAAATAAAATAACTAAATTGGTGTTGGTCAAATAATTTTTAACCAGCTGGCTGGTCAGGGAGGCAGTACCTTAAAAAAAAGGATGTCAATGTTGTCATTGTTCAAAAATATAAATAATGCCTGAGCGCAAAAATGTGAATAAATTAACTTTTACAGATAGGCTGAAAAAATATAAGTACATAATTATTACAAACTTGCAAATATATTATTTAAACAGCTCAAAAAAAGGAAAAATGTTACTTTCTAAGAAATAGCATATCTCTTTGGTTTAACATTCAATTTTTAGTAGGTGATATTGTGTTTAATGCCGTATTGTCACATTTGTAACAAACAAAAATCATTTCGCTTTATTTAGTTGTATAGATTTGAAAAAATTATTAAGATATTAAATATTTTTTTAGATGGGTTGATGGCAGAGCAGTTGGTGCACTGGGCAAATAATCCAGTGGTCGCGAGTTCGAAATCCTGCCTCGACTGATTTCGTTCATAAAGAAATTATATTGGTGTCCATTTTGAATGAGACCTGCTCCATTGCCACATTTTACCCTCTTCAGGTAGCTACTTATCTTTTGTCAGATACATCTGGTTTTACAATGTGGCAACATTCATCTCAAATTCAAAATGATAGAATTCTTTTAACATTACAGTATTTGAATGCAGTTTTATGTGATACTTTTCCACTGCTCAAAACTCTTTCTTTTAAATAAATGAAGATGTTCTTGTGACATACATTGTCATAAATTCTCTAAATAAACAAAATCGGTTGTGGCAGGATTTGAACTCGCGACCACTGGATTAGTAACCCAGTGCACTAAATCCTCGCCACCACCCATCATGTACTGTTGTCTATGGAAAAGAAATCTGCTTGTACTTGTAGGTACCACGATTTATAATATTAATAAAAAGTTTATTGAATTAAATTTTTGATTTACATCGGATAAAAAATTAACGGTCTTACTTATTAGATTTCGTTAATAGCTTACTTAACGCGCAACTAGATAAGCACGACTAAAATAGTTAAGATCGGTATTAAAAAATCTTACTTATAAACGTAGACTAAGATATGACTTACTAGTTCACTAAATTGTTTACGAACACCCTCATTTATTTTTTTCATATGGTCACATTGGCTTCACAGATGTCAAAAAATAGAAAATTGCATGTAATTTTTGGATAGCTGACATCGAAAAATGAAAACAAAAACCGCGTTGTACCGTGTTGAGTCAAATTAAACACGATTGCGATGAAGAATAACTAGGAAAAATCGTTACAAGTATTAAATTTTTCTGTCAATCTCAAATATGCGTCGGAACATATGTGAAAGATCCGCCATTTTGAAATATTTGCTATGACGCGTTAGTCAAGCGTTAAACAACCTCTCGACTTGTCTTAACTTGACGAATATGAAATTAAGGCGTAATAAAGATAGTCACAGTTTATAAGTAAACTTTTACGTTAATCACGCTCTATTACCAGGTACTATAGATAGTTTACGTTTATAAGTAAGACGGTAAATGTACGACATACATAAAAAATAGATATAATCTCATAGATCTTGAATAAAAACATTTAAAACTATCAGATGACAAATCTTGTAATAAATTTGATCTGTATACTTATAGTAAAGTAAAAGTTAAATATATTATTTGAAATTATGAATTATTAATTATTTTTTTGTTTGTTACAAATGCGACAGTAAACACATAATTATTTATTAAGACAAAAAGGCTGTTTTTGGGAAACAATAAGAAATACATATTATAATACATTAAACATATAATAACAGATATATTCCTTGGTTTTTACACACACATACGGTAAACAGTAATAATATCAGATGAACTTCAATAATAACTTAGCTATACATTAAAACACATATCACAAATAATTTAAACACAATCATTATGTTTAAACAAAAAAACGACTAACAATAATAAATTTTTAAAATGATATATAAAAATAGTTTCACAATCCGTTTTACATTTATTTTATATAATTAAAGAAAGTTTGTCTGACAGGTTTTATAATGAAAATTACAGTGACGCTGCTAGTAACGTAAGCCAGTGCTGGGAGGTTATCATACAGTTAAGTTTACTTTTTTGATCGACAATACTTGATGGAATTCCATTATAATACATTAAAATAAAACATTATTTATAATTTTCTATATGCATTTTATTTTAATATTTTAAGAAAATTATAAACATGTTTTATTTTAATATATAGAACAGTTATTCACTACGCAAGTCTTTCGGGATTCTTTTTGAATTTTACTGTGTTATTAATTTTTTTGAATGCTTTTTAATTGCATATATGCAAAAATTTGATTTTTTCCCTGTCGGGATTCAAATAATATTTTTTTTGGCAAACTTTTTGACAGAATTTGCATTGACAAGGGGACTCAATAAGATCGCATAATTGGTTGCGCAAGCGCATAAAGTGATTACGTAAACCAGCAGATGACAGGTCATAAGCCCTGTAGGTTCCTTGAGTTCCCGGTTCTTCTATAATATTCCAACTTCGTCTCTATTGAGATGTTGAAAAATTTGTCAAAAAAAATCTTATTTTTTTTGAAGACACCAATTTTACATTGTGTCAATGATAACGCATTTAATACGTTGTACATTAGTTATTGAACTTTCTGTATTATTGAAATCGAGGTTATCGCAAGGTATACCTTTCATTTTTTTTTCATAGAAATCATTAATTATTTTAACTGGAAAAGTTATGACAAAATGTTCAAGAAAATTTAAGTGAAAAAAAAACACCATGGTTTTGTTAAAGAAAGAGAACTTAAATGTATGTTAAAATGTGACATTTGTTTATTTCGTGATTGTATGAAAAACTTGTACAAGCGTAACAGTTGTGTGTACACATAATTCACCGTTGAAAGCAGTCATTGGTTACGTACGTAAGATTATAAAAAATAATATATGTAGGTATGTTATTTAATAGTGTGGACTATATATATTTATAATAAATGGTTTGTATTTCAATAAACGAATGAATTTTTTTCTTTTTTCATTTTCAGTATGGTGTTTTTTTTAAGTAAAAGTATAAACAGTTTAATAAATACATCTACGAATCCTTCATTTTATTTAGTTTAATAGTGCATCTTAATCTCGAGACATTGGTTTTTTATTAATACTTTTTTTTCTTAGAAAATACAGATCATTCGAGTGCGTCACACGCACTTACAGAATTTTCATTAGTTTTTATATAATTTCTATCTAATGTTTTTTTTTTATCTTTTACTAACTCTAAGCCACCTTTTTTTTTGAATATCCATTCACGAATATTGACAATATCGGATCATTTCATATTTATTTTAACAAGCCACTTTTAATTAAAAAAAAAATATTAAATTAAATATAGATATAAAAAAAACATTGTGTAGGTAATTAAAAAAAATTGAAGCTTGATTTGGTAGTAAATGGAAAATTTGACACATATTTTTTCGTTTGTTGATTTGTAACTATGAAAAAATATCGTAAAATCACAATTCATGATAAACATATTGAAAATTAAGCTTATTGCAACATTAATTTCATAGTAAAAATATTTTAAAAAAAATATTGTTGAAAAATGTTAATTTTCTTAAATATTTACGGTAATACATTTTCTGATTCGATGTCATTGAAATTTTTCACATTTTTGTAAGCGCCATCTGTTAATAATTCATCGTAACTTAAATAAAAATCATCACATTGTAAAAATGGTTCGAAACTTTGACCGACAAAATGTAATACATTATCATGAATTGCGATGAAATCAAGATCATATTTTTTATTTTTTTAGTTCTTTGTAAATCATCTATGAGATAAAATGTTTAAAAATACAAATCAATACATTCGTAAATAAATTTTGCGTTGTATTTGAGATTGTTCTTATTAAAAGTTATTATATATTCGTTTATGGATCCAAGTCGGAAATAGTTATAAAAGTATGGATCATGTATTCCATTTATCATTTTTGTTTAAAGATCAATATTTATTGTAAATACAGAATAAAAATAACCATAATTAATGTCAATTTTAAAGCTTTAGAATCCAACTTCATGGAATTCCATGGCATAATGGATGAAAAATAAAATATAGAAAAATAAAATAATCGATATTGAAGCCCAGTTCGGAGTTTTTGAGTTGCTAAACAGATTGCAGCTCAAGTTTTGTCAAATAGTCTACACCAAGTTTTAAAACTCTTTATGTGTCTTTACTGAGTTTTAAAACTCTTCAAATATCTACACAGAGTTACAGAACTTACTGTTGAGTTCTAAATTATGATCAAGAAGTCAAAGAGTTAATCTATTATGTAATGTAGATAGAATTTGAAAAGCTGAAACAAAAGATGAGTAATATAAAAAATGACATGGAATACATCATCAACACACAGAAGATTGATATATTAATTTTATATTAAATCAAATAATTATATAATTTTTTCATTAAATGAAATAGGTAATCGTAATATATATTTTTTTATAACAATATGATATTTTTTTATGAGCAATGTTTGTTTAACGTCGTTGCAAACGGATATATCTTGGATATAATAATATATATACTTTAATAAACGCAGAAAAGCGTATTAAGACGTGCCAAAAAGCATATTATTTATTTATTATTATTAATGGATATATAAGATATTAATATTCTTTTTATGAAAAGCTACGATAATCTAAATTTATTTAATTATTAACAATATACATTTACCAATATATATATATATATATATATATATATATATATATATATATATATATATATATATATATATACTCACAGGATGTTCCTAAAACCAACGTAAAAATAAAAGTGGCTAATAAAATCAGAATAACTAATTTTGACTTCCATAAAAATATCATCATTTTTGAGATACGTGGCACTTCTATAAAACTCGTCGCTTTTGATACCCTGAGCCAGTCTTGCCACTACTACAAATTCAGGTATTTTTAAATCATCTGTTTGTTGTTGGAAATTACCAATGAACTATGCTATCTAATGTAACAAGAAGATAAAAAAACAAAAACGATTTAAATATTTTTCAAATTTTTGCAAATTGTATTAATTCATTGCTTCTGGGGTTACTAACATGTACTATGTCAAATATTGATTTAACACCCATTTAACATAAGCTAGTTAATGCCCTAACAAGGCGAAATAGGCCTATCGCGCTCAATTAAATTAATGTAGAATCAAAAAGTCTTTACTTTTTATTATAGATATAACATATAATGGAATTCTACCAAATAAAAACTTCATCGATAATTAAGATTTAACACCCGCCCAATAACAAGTTGCCACATTATGGAGATTTGCGATATTTATCGTCTCTCAGATCCAAACTGTAAACACAATGAAAAACTGTTTCCAGCGGGAATCGAACCTGGGACCCCTGGCTCAACAGTCAGATATCTAACTATCTGCGCCACGCAGGGTCAAATTGAAGAGTTTTATAAATTTTCTCGTGGATTCCACCATAAGATCTTGATAAAATTTATGAATTTCTCATGGATTCCACCATAAGATCTTGATCAAATTTATGAATTTCTCATGGATTCCACCATAAGATCTTGATCAAATTTATCAATTTCTCATGGATTCCACCACAAGATCTTGATCAAATTTATGAATTTCTCATGGATTCCACCATAAGATCTTGAATCAAATTTATGAATTTCTCATGGATTCCACCATAAGATCTTGATCAAATTTATGAATTTCTCATGGATTCCACCATAAGATCTTGATCAAATTTATCAATTTCTCATGGATTCCACCACAAGATCTTGATCAAATTTATGAATTTCTCATGGATTCCACCATAAGATCTTGATAAAATTTATGAATTTCTCATGGATTCCACCATAAGATCTTGATCAAATTTATCAATTTCTCATGGATTCCACCACAAGATCTTGATCAAATTTATGAATTTCTCATGGATTCCACCATAAGATCTTGAATCAAATTTACGGGACCGCCCGTGAAGCACCCCCTTTCTAACGTAAAAAAAATAATACTAAAATCGGACAACGTGGGTAAGAATAAAAAATCTAAAAAAATACATGTCGTATTAATAACCTCCCTTTTTAAAAATAAAGCATTTTTTTAAGGTCAAAATGACTTGATCTGATAGCTTATAAGCTGTCCTATCATCCCTCTTCATTTTGACGTTGGTTTTAGGTACACCCTATATGTATATATACATAATGTTTATATAAACACAATGTAGCTATAATATTTATCATTCTTTACATGATCACGTTGGCTATATTTTAGATACAAAGTCAATTCCAAAAAAGCATTGATTGCTTAAATATATCATTTCAAGATAAGTATTATTTTATTAATATTAATTTTTATATATTGGATATATACAGATATATCTATTATATGTACATTAATATAATATATACACAATGAATCCAATATGTTCAAACTGAAATTTTTATATACTTTATTTCATTTATATTTTTATTTAAGTTAAAGGCATATGTACATGTGATAGAGCGTATGTAGTGTTTGTGTCTATGATAAAGCGTAGAGTGCGGAACGGGGTACATGATGACACTCTTACAGTTTATAGAAATTAAGAATCTTCGACATATTACGTGATTATTGCAAAAATAATTGCCTCTAGAGGACTTTTAATATTTGAGGTTAGCAAATTGAAAATCTCAAAGTGGCGAGCTGTAAATGTTTACATCTCAACATACTTACATATACAATTTAGAAGAGGGATCGTAAAATGAAATGGCATATATTTGCTGACCGCCGTGGCACGTTGGTAAGTCGTTTGGTTTCTGTGCGGGCGTCTTGGGTTCGATTCCCAGCAGAGGAGAAATTTATTTAAATTCATTTCTCATGCAAATATTGCTTCTCTGGGCTGGAAACACTAGTTAGTTGGAAGAAATTGCCATACGGCAATAAACTCGCCACTTGCGCAGGGTGCAAGGAAATGTTCATTATTATTATTATATTTTTTTTTTTTTATAAACAAAAAATGAATATGTCCTTGTTAAACAAGTACATATACATCTTCCTACGTTCCCTAAATTAAGCATAAATGCTTGTGCTATAGGTGAAAGAAATCGGTCTAGGCAGGATTCGAACTCGTGATCACTGGATTACTAGCCCAGCGCACTAACCGCTCTGCCATCGACCCATCTATTATTATATTTGATCGATCGATAGTGGCATCTATTGTCTCAATGTCAAAGTTTCTTAAATAAATATTTTTGATTACATCATGACATTCCATTATGTTTCAAAAATGAAATGGATCATAGTTTCAACTAAATTCAACAGATGGCAGTCTCGTATATTAAATGGTAAAAATAATCACGTTTCAATACATCACCGTCGAGTAAAATGAAATGTTCGGTTTGAAATCTCGATAAAGGTGTACATTGTACACTCAAACTAGCCCGATGACAGGTCATAAGCCCTGTCGTAATTTCTTTTGATATCCTTGCTCTCAACATTCCTCTTCTACGTCTCTGTTGAGATTTAAATACCAATAGCTCAACACTTTGAGATGTTTCATTGGCTTCCAAATACATTTATAAGTTGTAAAGATGAATGCTATTCAATTTACTGAATTCAAAAAATATTACCGTTTGTGTGGTAGTGCAAGCAGCACATTCGTTTGAGCCGGGGACCTAGCACCCTCTTTAATATACATCATTAATATATGAGACTATCGTGTGGGCATACACACATGTGTCATGCTTTCTTTTTTAAGGAAATGCACACCCTTACACCTGTTGCTGGTTACCCCACATTGTGGGATATGACGCGGTGGAATATACGTAATATAATGAGTTTGATGGATGGTTTATCTGTTCCGAATGGAATTCAATTGATTTTAGAGATTTGTCCCGTTTCAGATTAAGTTTGTCCCGTTTCAGATTAAGTTTGTCCCGTTTCCGCACGTCCATGCTATAATAGAGTACAGAATAATATCACACCACATCAAAATAATTCAATGCAAATTAATTTATCGTACAATATTATTTAAATCTACTCTTTCCATTTTCTCTTATCAACATTTTCTCTTCTCGCTACAACTGCTTCAGATATCATCTTTAAAAATAGTTTGATAAATGAAATAAAAAAAAAAACGTAAATATGTATATTAAAAGTTTTGCAAATCAATTAAATAAATGTTTCTCACAGACGTTGTAAATAATTAAAATTAACAATCTGAAAGAGTTCTTTAACAATTTGATTGATAGGTTTTGTAACAATTGTTATTTTTAAAATTCACCCATTTATAAATACATTTTCGCAGACTTACTACAATATTAGTCTTGCAATCTTAAGACTCTCAGGAAATAGATTTTCAGCAAATTTATTACAACTAATTCAACTGTAATTAATGGAATATTTTGTTAAATGCTTCTTCATAGTAAATATTATTTTTTTTAAAAGAGAAATGTAATTTTTATTTATTATACATTTGTAGAAAACTATTATCAAGTATTTTTTATTTCAATAGAAACAAATATTTCAATATTTACCAATATCGCTATTAAACGAGCATCGTCAGAATGTTTTATTTTGATAACAAAATATCCTTTTTTATATGTTTATTACAATATTTTTAGTTGTAAATGAATAAATATGGTATATTACAAGGATTGGATTACATATTGAAGAAAATGATGGCAAATATTAAACAATTTAAATGCGATACGGTACGCAATCATAATTTAATTGAAAAACGGAAATTCAATTATAAAAACATTGCAAGCTATATAAATTTAAATAACAAATATACATAAATTTAAATTGCTTAAATACAATGCAAGATACATTGAATCATTCATGCTGCATTCATTCACGCTTACTGTCTGTAAACATTTTTCTTCTTCTTCTACTGAATTAATTATACATTTTTTGGTGAATACAAACCTTAGCATTTTATTAAAGCTCCATATTTTTTTTTAAATATAATTTTATAAATTTGCTCGATATATTATTTATTAATATAAATAGTAATAATTATAATATTAATAATAATATATTATAAAAGAATTTCTTCCGTAATTTTTGTGTTCTTTATACAATCAATATGTTGACATTATGTTACACACTATTTCAATTTATGTATATATATATATATATATATATATATATATATATATATATATATATATATATATATATATATATATATATATATATATATATATATATATATATATATATATATATATATATATATATATATATATATATATATATATATATATATATATATATATATATATATATATATATATATATATATATATTGAATGGTTGTTTTCTGGGGTAACCGACGTAATATTTATTTTAAATGTTTATTTTTTGTACACATCATAGAAATATTTTGTACACTGGTGGGCTGATTGCTATTAGTCAATTTCTTTCAATCAACCAGTAGTCCAACCACTGTCCATTATCAAATGATTTTTTTCGATTTGGATCTCGAATCTGCATCTGATAATGGAAAGTTAAATGTATAATAACATTGATTATCAACACTATGATAAGCAGGTTACCTTAGAAAACAACCCCTCATAATAAATAAATGTTAAAATGGTACATAATTGTAAAGTATTTTATAAATATCACATTAAATACTTATAATCATTAATGGTTTCTTGGCCCTCTCCACACGTTGTATTGTGAGTTATTTACATCGGCATATTATTCTACACAACGGACAATCGAAACACACATCATGACAAAAAAAAATTGTCAGAAATGTTTTAAAATAGTCATATTTTTAAGATTTGACAATCTTCATTCGTAAATAATAAAATTTATAGTCATGAAGATAAAAAAAATCAATAAAAAGAATAGACAATTTTCATTTAATAATTTCCATAATATGTGCTGATAAATCATCGGATTGATCCTAAATTGTTCATTTAAAATATTTAAGTTTTTTTTGATAAACTATTTTGTTTATAAACGGTAAGTTCATTAACAAATGGCAATTTATTCATACTTACTCTGTTAACAAAGTAGGTAAGATATTTTGTTAACAAAGTAGATAAGATATTTTGTTAACAAAGAAGGTAAGATATTTTGTTAACAAAGTAGGTAAGATATTTTGTTAACAAAGTAGATAAGATATATTTTGTTAACAAAGAAGGTAAGATATTTTGTTAACAAAGTACATAAGATATTTTGTTAACAAAGAAGGTAAGATATTTTGTTAACAAAGTAGATAAGATATTTTGTTAACAAAGAAGGTAAGATATTTTGTTAACAAAGTATATAAGATATTTTGTTAACAAAGAAGGTAAGATATTTTGTTAACAAAGTAGGTAAGATATTTTGTTCACAAAGAAGGTAAGATATTTTGTTAACAAAGAAGTTAAGATTTTTAGTTAACAAAGTATATAAGATATTTTGTTAACAAAGTAGATAATATATTTTGTTAACGAAGTAGATAGGATATTTTGTTAACAAAGTAGATAATATATTTTGTTAACAAAGTAGATAATATATTTTGTTAACAAAGAAGGTAAGATATTTTGTTTACAAAGAAGGCAAGATATTTTGTTAACGAAGTAGATAAGATATATTATTTTTTTAACAAAGTAGATGAGATATTTTGTTTACAAAGAAGGTCAGATATTTTGTTAACAAAGTATATAAGATATTTTGTTTACAAAGAAGGTAAGATATTTTGTTAACGAAGTAGATAAGATATATTATTTAGTTAACAAAGTAGATGAGATATTTTGTTTACAAAGAAGGTAAGATATTTTGTTAACAAAGTATATAAAATATTTTGTTTACAAAGAAGGTAAGATATTTTGTTAACGAAGTAGATAAGATATATTATTTTGTTAACAAAGTAGATGAGATATTTTGTTTACAAAGAAGGTAAGATATTTTGTTAACGAAGTAGATAAGATATATTATTTTGTTAACAAAGTAGATGAGATATTTTGTTTACAAAGAAGGTAAGATATTTTGTTAACGAAGTAGATAAGATATATTATTTTGTTAACAAAGTAGATGAGATATTTTGTTAACAAAGAAGGTAAGATATTTTGTTAACAAAGTATATAAGATATTTTGTTTACAAAGAAGGTAAGATATTTTGTTAACGAAGTAGATAAGATATATTATTTTGTTAACAAAGTAGATGAGATATTTTGTTTACAAAGAAGGTAAGATATTTTGTTAACAAAGTATATAAGATATTTTGTTTACAAAGAAGGTAAGATATTTTGTTAACGAAGTAGATAAGATATATTATTTTGTTAACAAAGTAGATGAGATATTTTGTTTACAAAGAAGGTAAGATATTTTGTTAACAAAGTATATAAGATATTTTGTTTACAAAGAAGGTAAGATATTTTGTTAACGAAGTAGATAAGATATATTATTTTGTTAACAAAGTAGATGAGATATTTTGTTTACAAAGAAGGTAAGATATTTTGTTAACAAAGTATATAAGATATTTTGTTTACAAAGAAGGTAAGATATTTTGTTAACGAAGTAGATAAGATATATTATTTAGTTAACAAAGTAGATGAGATATTTTGTTTACAAAGAAGGTAAGATATTTTGTTAACAAAGTAGATAAGATATATTATTTTGTTAACAAAGTAGATGAGATATTTTGTATACAAAGAAGGTAAGATATTTTGTTAACAAAGTAGATAAGATATTTTGTTAACAATAAAGTTATGACTGGATTTTTTGCTCACTAGTTGATAGATTTTGAAATAAATAGCAAAATTAGATCATTTATACTTGGGCAACAGACTGCATTATTTTGTACACATATTGGCGGTAGATCGGTGGTGGCAGAGCGGTTTGCGCGCTGGATTTATAAACCAGTGGTCGCGAGTTCGAATCCTGCCATGACGGATTTCGTTCACCTATAGCATAAGCATTAATGCTTAATTTAGGGAACGTACGAGGATGTATATGAACTTGTTTCAAGGACATATTCATTCTTTAAAAATAAAAAATATGTCACATTAAAATTTATTATGGATTTATTAAATTTATTAAATTCAAATTTAATTCATTCATTTATACAATCATGGCTTATCCCATAATGTGGGGTAACCAGCGACAGGTGTGCGGGTGGGCATTACCCTAAAATTTAGGTGGAATATATCATGAGATGTATCATATGTATTTTATTTACCATAGCACATTTATATTTCTTTAAAAAAAATCAATGTTAACAGTTGAAATATTAATATCAATATATTGTATTGTACTATGCGAGATTTTTAAAAATAAAATTTGAGTTTAATATGATAATGTTTCGATTATCTGCCGTGTTGCCATACACAAAGGACGGGGCTGTACTATTAATCTCAACGGGGAATCCTCTAAATAATCAATGTACATGTTAAATTAAAATTTCTAATATCGTTTTAGCAATGTCATTTTTCATCTCAGTCTTCTATCTGTGTCTCATCTTTCCTAATGAACCGAATGTCATCTTCCTAATATTATAATGATTATTACATTTAATTGTCTATAATGATTGTATCCTAACGACAGCGATGCTTGTCTTTGGAATACCTCGAACCACGGACAATAAATAAGAATTGTGTTTCTATGGTTTGTCTTTGATCGATTGTTTTAATTTGTGTCTCGTCTGTCACCTGTGATGTTTAGCCTTCCGGATGTGTGCTTTTTTTGTCCAATGTTACTGAAAAATAAAAGAACATGATTAGAATAATTGTACGGATTGTAGAAAGCATTATATCTTTATGCCAAAGCTTTTTTGAACAATTATTTAAAAGGAGTAAAAAAATATTGTATTAGTGGCAAAACTCACTTTAAATCAATTGTAAAAATGAGGTAACTTTGAAAGTATACGACATGTTTGAACTATTTATATAGATATTGTATGTTTCATTTTAATGTGCACTTTATCGTTATGTTGATATTTAATAATAAATTTAATAAAATTACTTCTCGGGTAACAAACAGGTACTATGTCAAATATTAATTTAACACACACCCAATAATAAGTTGCCATATTCTGGAGACTTACGATATTAATCGTCTCACAGATCCAGACTGAAAACACAATTAAAAACTGTGTCTCTACCGGGAATCAGATCCGGGACCATTGGATCAGCAGTCAGATACCTAACCAACTGAATCACGAAGGCTGATATGATTGCATTTGGTGTTGTTATGCGTTAAAAACAGGATATTCCCTACAATTAGGGAATTTATTTTCTTCATTTGTAATTTTTGTAAAAGTTATTTCTATGATCAGCACAAATTGTTGAAAAAATAAGTGTGTTATGTTTAAAAAAGACATCCTTCTATCATGTAAATTTCAGATTTTTTAATTTAGCTTTAAATAATGTCATATGAGGAACTTTATTTGGCAATATGGCAACATTATTCAGTTAATTTGACAGACAGTGGTACCAACATTAGCATGAAACACACTTTTAAGTGAAAAGCACTGTATTTATAGTTCAAAAATAATAATGTTTAATCTTAGTTTGCCAATAGAAAAATATATACAGTTGTTTTATTAATATATATTTCATAAACAAAAAGAAAAACTTTTGAATATTTTTAAAATATAAAAACAAGTAATAATAATATAGGAAAAAAACATGCAATTTTGAAAATGGAACAAGTAATAAAAAAAAACCTAGACCTGCATACAATTTTGAAATATTTTTATTTTTATAAAGTGCTTTTGTTGACTTTGATACCATATACCATGATTGGTGTATTCTTATTCTACAAATTAAAATAACAAAATATGAAGTTATTTTTGTAAGGAATATTGTGTGATTTTAAAAGATTACGTTAATTAATAACTTGACAAAATAATATGTGATTTTTAACAATTATGTTAGATAATACCTTGATGAAATAATCTGTGATTTTAAACAATTACATTGACAAAAACCTTAACGAAATAATGTGATTTTTAACAATTACGTTAGATAATACCTTGATGAAATAATCTGTGATTTTGAACAATTACATTGACAAAAACCTTAACGAAATAATGTGATTTTTAACAATTACGTTAGATAATACCTTGATGAAATAATCTGTGATTTTGAACAATTACATTGACAAAAACCTTAACGAAATAATGTGATTTTTAACAATTACGTTAGATAATACCTTGATGAAATAATCTGTGATTTTAAACAATTACATTGACGAAAACCTTAACGAAATAATGTGATTTTTAACAATTACGTTAGAGAATATCTTGATGAAATAATCTGTGATTTTAAACAATTACATTGACGAAAACCTTGACGAAATAATGTGATTTTTAACAATTACGTTACAGAATACCTTGATGAAATAATCTGTGATTTTAAACAATTACATTGACGAAAACCTTGACGAAATAATGTGATTTTTAACAATTACGTTAATGAATAACTTGACAAAATAATATGTGATTTTTAACAATTATGTCAGTGAATAACTTGATGAAATAATATTTTATCGACAAAAGTGTATAATTATTATTGATATATCACCAAACAATATGTTAACCAAACCTAAGTTTATTCAATCAGTTATATTAATCAAATATGGTTACTTATCTTTCAAAGAGTACACCGTTAAGATTATGTATATTATAAGAAAGTCACAAAATATACTATTAAAACATTTATAAATTGTAATAAATAAAAAAACTTAATGTTATTAGAAAAAATATTAAATAATTTGATTAGAGTATGTTTCATTTTATAAAAGTGCACTTCGTTATGTTGGTATGACTGCATTTAGTATTGTTATACATTAAAAACAGGATATTCCCCACAATGTAGGATTTTTTTTTTCTTTTATAATTTATGTAAAAGTTATTACTAATGAACTTGCGCAAATCGTTAAAAAATAAGTGTTTTGTTTAAAATAATTATAGAAGCAAAGTTTCATTCATTCATATAAAACACAGATTGTTTTCATTTACTGTGAAGTTTTAAATATGAGATTGGGGAAACTTAAATTGGAGATATGGCAACATTATTCAGTTTCTTTAACTGACAGACAGTCGTATCAACATTACCATAATGTGCACCACTTTTATGTGAAACTCAGTACTTATAGTAGTTTATGCTTCATCTTAATAAGTGCAGATTGATGTGAATTATTATGTAAATTTATATGTGAATAGTAAAATAGGTTCCGTTGTAGTTTTATTTAACTTTAATTGAATATGGTAAATAAGGAATATGTTGCATCAATCAAATGACAATCTTAAAAAAGAATGTCACACATAAAACGACGCAAACTAATAACATTCAACAGGCGTTGCTAGTATGATTTATTTTTTATAATCTGTGCTTTTTTTAAAATTTAATTGATTTAAGGAAAATAAAAATCATACACATTATACACAACACAGAAAAGCTAGCACATAAGGACTTTTTCCTAAGGAAAAAGAATTCAAAAATAATAACACTAACATTTTAGTTGCTAGAAAAAGACACAAACAGAAATTGATAAAGTGGATGGTTCATGAATAAAAATTGATTAACTGGATAATTTGCAAATAAAAATTGATAAATTGGATGATTGACAAAAAAGGTTAATAAATTGGATGATTGACAAATAAAAATTGATAAACTGGATGATTGACAAATATAAATTGATAAATTGGATGACTGACAAATAAAAATTGATAAACTGGATGATTGTCAAATAAAAATTGATAAATTGGACGATTGACAAATATAAATTGATAAATTGGATGATTGTCAAATAAACATTGATGAGGGCCCAAAGCCAAACTGGTGAACGATAGTTCACCAAAAGAGGTAAAATAAACTGGATGATTGACAAATATGATGGTATAATTGATTGACAAATAAAAATTGATAAACTGGATGATTGACAGAAAAAGATAAATTGGACAATTGAAAAATACAGATTGATAAATTGGATGCATGACAAAAAAAAGAGATAATTCGGATACTTGACAAAATTGGACTATCATAAAAAAATTAAATACAATATACCTAATAAATGAATCCATGCTTTGATAAATAATTATATAAGAACATGATGGACATACCTAATGATGGGTTGTGACTACGACCATGACGTGAGCGGGTGGTGGGGGTAATAACACGGAAAGAGGGGATTGAGGAAGGTGAAGGGAATGTTTATCGGAGAACGAGACCACGCTAACAAAGGGATGAAGATCTATTTGAGGGTTTTACGATAAACTAACAAAGGGTTTAAAATTAATGACATTCTAAGGGGATCGGGATTTGTATTTGATACACAACTAAGGATCAATATCATAACAGTGTTCAATATTTATAAATGACACCAACAGAGGGTTCAATATTTATGAATAAAATTTACAAAGGACACAAAGTTTATATACTAACTAATAGGGGTTCAATATTTATATATGACACTAATAAAGGGGTTTAAAATTTATATATGAAACTAAAAAAGGGTTCAAAATTTATTTATGACAAACTAAAACAATAGTATTTATTTTTACAACCTAATAAAGGGTTCAAGTTTTATAAACAAATCAAAAACAAAAAGTGTTATTTATAAACTTGGTTCAAATATTGAAATTTTTAAGTAGTTTTGATTCGAGTAAATAATTTCGATAGGTTTTTTAAAACATAAGATATGAGAAAAACATATGAAAAGAAATTTAATCTATTATAATATTATTGTTTTACGTTGAATTCAAACAAAAATATTAAATGTCAAAAAGTGCTATGGCTAGAGTTTGACAGAACTATCATGTGGTCATGACAACCAACTTAACAAAACTAAATTCGGCGCTGTCGTATGAAATAGAGCTAAAAATCGATTTCAACTGAACTGCGGTTAAAATATTTTTATAAATAAGGTAACAGTTGAATAAGACTTTAAACTGGGTTCAATTGAACCGTAATTCAACCATGATTAAAATAATCTTTATAGATAACTCTGAAATAGTTTAAGGAATACAATAAAATATATTTATTTCCTCTTGTTGTAAAACAAGATTAAGTTTAAATTAAATAAATAGTATAAAATTAAGTTTTAGGTTATAAATTAGATGTAACTACAATAATGCTGTGTCACACGTTCCTATATTGACAGATGTTAAGCATATTATCACATACATTCATCCATTTGCAAGTCCACTATATCTTCATTTAAAATGTTATGAAAGTATGATGTGATCTCTTTCGATAGCCTAGTCTTTACACCATTTTTTTAAAACATAACCTACAAAAGTTTGGTAAAAATACCAATTTTGTCATTTATTTTAATATTTTAGTTACTTTTTTTTAATATATGTAAAACAAGTACTTACATAGATGTCACCTAGAAGTACTTATTTCATTTTTATTTGAATTGGTTCTATATTAAAGTTTTAGTTTTATATTTATTTTAAAGTGACAGTTAAGATTCTAAAAAGGAGGAACTAAAAGCATTTAATGTCGTTTCTCTTTTTACAGGGAAAATTTATATTTGTTATCATTATTATTTATTTATGTTTATGTTATTATTACTTTTATTGTATTTTATAATTATTTTAATAATAAATTTCTCTTTTTACAGAGCAACGATTTAATTTGCTTAATACACAACATTATATATATATAATGCAACTGGCTCATGCCAGTCGCAATTATAACTACAAACAAACCTAACCAACCTATTTTTACCAATCTTTTGTAGGTTAGGTTTACAAAAATGGTGTGAAGACTAGGTTATCCGATCTCTTTCTGTTAACCCCAGATGGAACACCATTTATCAAGGTATATTATATGCACAGATCTATCAATGTTTTCAAGTCTCTTATCAGGTAGGCGGAGAAAACCAAACATCATGTACATGTCTTTGAAAATGTTACTAGCCTCATTCACATTCATGAACTGTCTTGTACATACTTGTCTATGTTTTACTCTATATTTTCTATCTTCAAAATATAATAATTCAATGGTTATTTTTATATTTTATGTAGCTTCTCGGGCAACTAACAGGTACTATGTCAAATATTAATTTAACATGCACCCAATAACAAGTTGCCACATTCTGGAGACTTGTGATATTGATAATTTCACAGATCCAGACGAAAAAAAAATAAAAATCATGTCTCCACAGAGAATCGAATCCAGGACCCTCAGCTCAAGAGTCAAATACTTGACAAACTGAGCTACATAGACCCACTGTGGTACAACTGCCTTGTATTTATTTTTACACAATACATATATACTTCTTCTTATTCTTTTAATACATTCGCGCATAAAGGCATTAATTTTCATTCTGGTGGTAATATCTTTCTTTATTAAGCGATAATTTCTTATACTATCCTGTAATTGACAAGAAAAAATAAAAATGGATAAATTATAAACTTTCAGCTCTGGGTGGCAAGTCTGGTTCAATCGGCAAAATTCAAAACCCTCGTGATTACCCATATCATGGATATAATTATTATATGAAGTTCTACAATATCTTTAGATGTCATAGAACTCCATATGATAATCATATCCATGATATGGGTAGTCACTAGGGTTTTGATTTTGCCGGTCGAACCAGACTTGCCCCCCTGAAAATATATAATATATTATGCTTTTCTATATACAAATAATTGTTTAATAACAACTGAAGTTTATTTTTAAGTTTGATAAATGAAAATATTTTGTGATCTTTTTGTTACCTGTGAATGCAGTAATTTATTATCTGAGAATGCAGTAATTTATTATCTGAGAATGCAATAATTTATTATCTGAGAATGCAGTAATTTATTATCTGAGAATGCAGTAATTTATTATCTGAGAATACAGTAATATAGTATCAGAGAACGCAGTATTTTATTATATGAGAATACAGTAATTCGTTATCTATGAGTACAGCAATTTATCTGATGATGTACTTATCTACTTATAATTGTATCAATAAAATAACTGTGGTTAAAACTAAGTATAAATGTGGTAATTACTTAGTTGTATATATATAAAAAAGGTTGGTATTTAGTAATACAAAAATAAATTAATGAGGTTAGAACTTAGTTATTAAAAAATAAGTAAAACAATACATATTTTTCGGTAACAAAATATTCTTTTAAAATGTTATATCTGATCAATAAAAGTCTGCAACATATGTACCTTTGCTAAGCGGTTAACTTCATCAGATGTTCGTTTAAACAAGTTTAATTGTTCAAAAATATACACATTATTATATTTTTAAACAATTTCATTTGAAGATGGAAGTCACTGCTTTGACTATTTATGGTTTGCGTGAAAAGAAAGTTGAATAAAGAATAAAATATTAAAACAGAACATAAAAAAATCAAGTAAAGTTACAAAATTTATTTATAGAAAAAAAAAGTAAAATGGTGGATGCCACATTTTGGAGGTTAAAATCGTTGTACCAGTACAAAATGAATGTGACTTCATTGGGGATCGAACCCAGAAAATATACATAGTTTAAAAGTAATATCTCTTAACTTACTGAGCCTCATGGCTATTGATGAATGATTAGTTTTTTTTTTAAATAATATTTGAACTAATTTGTTATTAACACAACAACACTTGAATGATCCTCTAAAATAAGGCCAAAATGCTTGTACTAAAGGTGAATAAAATCAGTCGAGATTTGAATAAAATAATTATTATTTGAAAGAAATATTGTAAAAGTATGTATTATTTTAACACAATCATTATATGTTTTAAACAATGTATTTAAAAAAATAAATTATACTTAAACTCTCTGAATTTCCTATGATGACATAAAAAATATTTGAACTTTTATTATTTTATGAATATTTGCTTGCACCTTGCACAAGTGGCGGGTAAGTTAATAACCATAATATGACAATTTCTTAAAATTTTAATTTAAAATAAACTTCTCCTCTACTAGGGATCAAACCCAGGACACCAGCGCAGAAGTCAAACGACTTACCACTATTTTCAGGTGGTCGGCCATAAGATTGCATGGGAATCGGACCCATTGTTGCATTACGATTTTACTAAAATTGATTATTTTTTTTTGTTAAAACAACTGAAATTTCAGTATATAAAAAATTACATTTTTTTTTATTTTAATAAACTAACACTAATACATATTTATTCATATTTAAAAGCTTTAAACATATTCATCTTGATGGTAAACATTATGAAAAAACTTTTAAAAATGAAAACCATTATTTTTCTTTCTGGTAACACGTAACAACGGCGACACAGTGACGTAGGTAGCTAACGGTTGGGGTAGGACGTAACCATTTTGAAATACTAGCAACATTTAAAAAACAATCAAACTATATAATTCATTTGTTTCACACACAAACAATATTTTGATAAATGCGACGAAAAAAGTAAAATGTCTAACAGCCAGTTTCATAAAAATTAAAGGAGATTTAATGTCGACTTTAAAAAAAATTGCATTTCATAACAACAAAATGTCACTTAAAGTTCACTTTAATCTAAAGTTCAGTGTCTTCGTACTTTAGTCATTAAAGTCTTCTTTAAGAGCAGTTCATTTTTATACCACCAGAGTGTGCTGCAATATAACAATGTTCAAGTTAATTGTCAGTTCTTGTTGATGTCAATATTGTCAATTGAATGTTAATGATGATGTGCATATTATTTACTAATTGTAGAAGCATATTTCCTTTGACTCCTTTCCTTACCATTGTCCCCTCACCGATGTATGAGAATTGTCATTTACTGCAATAATTTTGGGTGACAATAAGTGTCAAGAAAGAAATTAATCAGTACAAGTTTGAAGACCACTGCGTGTGGATGTGTGCACAGAAAAAATAATCAGTGAACCAGGAATATAGAAGCATCGGTGAGATCGTTTAAAAATACAGTCCACTACCTACCATCTAATACCCATCACCTGATGTTTTCTACAACTAATATTCAATAATTTTATAATTATTTAAACATTTTTTATAAATAATTAAACAAAATGATGTTTTCATTTTCAAACTAATTAGAAGATGCGTACGGTGATACTGTGACACGGCGGTGAAAAGTGTATAGGAAAAGAATCGACCACATGGAAATGTAGAATTAAGGAGAATTTTTTGATAAGTTTTGATTCCATAATCATGTCCTATATATCAAGGATCATTTCAATGACAGAAATCACATATTATATATATGGTAGTAGACAGAAAGATTTACCTATACTAGCTATGTTTCCAAAGATTTTGATAGCAATATTACCAACTTTCAGGCATTTTGGTGATATTTCTAAACGCAATGACTTAAAGGTGACATTAAATTTTTAAAGAACCTTTAACTAAAGAGTCCTTTTGCTGTTTTTTTATGAAACTGCCTGTAAAAGATTTCTTTTCAACTTGTAATAGTACCTATTATATTTTGTGATAATATTTGTGCAATGGAAAGTAACAAATGATTTTTTTTCTTTTTTATGGATGTTCACCTTAAAACATAGTAAAATTGAAGCATGTTTGTTTGTTTGTTTGTTTGTTTGTTTGTTAAAAAGTCGACAACACAGCTTACACCGAATGTGGCGACATTAAAGAGGCTAGTATTTCAAGAATGACTATGGACGGGGATACCCTAACACAAAAATGATGATGAATATGGATTTATATTTTTTTCTACTCTACATGTAACACTTTTAGGAAGGTTCTAAATTTTACACACTGTTCTAAAATTCTTCAAATGGTAAATTAATGCCGCCAAATTCACAGACTACAAGAAGATCACAAAATACAATTACTAAAGGGATGGGTTGACATAAAAACAATTTAAATGATATAAGTAAATAAATATGAATGAAACAGTTTGCTAATACATTTAAAATTAACAAATCATACTTGGAACTAAATTTACAGTATTTTTTGTAGTAAAAGCTATAAAATTTAGTGTTATTATAATGCAAGAACAACTAGTTATGAAAACAAAATCTATGACTTTAAAATAAATATAAAAATGATTTATTTATCTGATGTTTATAACTAATAAATATTGAAAGATATCAAAATGTGTTTGGTTTATAATCTTGTAAAGGCAGTTAAATGTGTTAATGTTGCAAGGAGTAAAAATATATTTTAGTGTAGTGGGAGTAACATGTCGAATTGATGTTTATCTGTGATGTCAGTAGCATAATATTGGGTTTTTTTTAGAATTACATAAATTTATTTGGGTTTTACTCATGAAATTTAATAAATTTATTTCGGTTTTACTCACAAATAATTAATAAATAAGCAATTATTGCGTAGACTTATTCGGGTTTTGTTAATGAACTAAGCTTTACTACTTGTGAATCATATTTTTTCAGTCTTATTTATGAAATGCATTAATTTATTTGTGTTTTTACTCATGAATTACATAAACTTATATGTATTTTACTTGTGAATTACATAAACTTATATGTATTTTACTTGTGAATTACATAAATTTACATGTATTTTACTCATGGATTACAAAACTATATGTATTTTACTCGTGAATTACATAAACTTACATGTATTTTATTCATGAATCGCAAAACTTATATGTATTTTACTTGTGAATTACATAAACTTACATGTATTTTACTCATGAATTACGAGCACTTTTCAATCTTTTGATTGCGACGGCTTCTAATTTGTAGAACTCCATTATGAAAATGATGAGAAATATAAACACATATAATTCTCATTTTCTCATGAATAACATAAACTTATATGGGTTTTACTCATGAAAGGTCTAAATTCATTCGGGTTTCAATTATTTATATTTATAATTGTTTTTCATTTTATGCAATACGCTATAATGTTATTAATTAATGTGGTTATTGTTTAAGAATTAACTAAAACAGTTGCATTGTTACAAAATATTACTAAAATCTATTCTACAATGTGGTCTGTTTCCCGTGGAATCAGGGGAAAAATGAATAAGGTGGAGTGTATTGAGTAATGTGTGATGTTTGTTACGTATTGAAGCTAATCTGGCAACAACGCTGGATCTGGCAACGTCTCAAAACTATAAAATGAAATTTTCCACACTTATTTTTATCATAGGCAACACTGTAGGACATTATTAAATAATAAAAAATGAAAAAAATTAATACACGAGAGAAATAATTATTCAAAATAAAACAAAATGGTTTATGAGTATATAATGTTGGTTTGTGAATGTCATAATAATGATGTAATAAAAATTATGTGAATGCTTATGAAAATTGATGTAAATATTATTAGAACTATGTAAATGTTCTAAAAAAAATGACAATGTTGTAAAAACTATGACTGTGTGTAATAAAATTATTGTAAATGCTATAAGAATGATGTAAATGTAAAAAAAAGTATGTAAATGCTATAAGAATAATGTAAATGCGAAGCCTATGGCTAAATAAATGTAAATTTGCATTTGTATCAATATAGAAAATTACATTTCATGTTTGAGATTATTTTGTGTATGTAACTGCCTTAATTGTTTATGATAATGTAAATATATTTTTGTCTATGATTTTCTAATGTGTCAACTATAAAAATATCTATATCGTAAATTTATAAATAAATTATCTATGGATGATTAAAGCCAGTGATATGATCGTTGGGTGAGAGTATACACGGGTAGGTTAACATTTATCAAGTAGTCGGGCTTGGTTCGGGTTATGTTATGTTAGGTTAGGTTAGGTTAGGTTATGTCATATATGCAGAGACACAAAAAGGCGAGTTATGGATTCAATGAGTACTGTCAGAACATACAGACAATTATTTTGGACGTGGAGTATCATACTGTGCAAGAAAACATCTGGGAAGCATTTCATTCAACCGTGTGAATGGATTTTCAACTCTTAAGTATTTGATAACAAACTTTACTCGTTTAAAATATATTTTGATTAATATGCAATCATATATAATTAACATCTAACAAAATACAAAAGTATTACTCTTTAAATAATGTAGTTTTTCCACCATATAGGGGTACTAAAAATGAATTGAATAACTCATGAGCAGAATTAAACCAAAAATGTTATTGATTCATGGCACATTAAATATTATTTAGGATTTTTATTGCAGACATTTGAAGTTAAATTTGTTTACTTTTGAATCTCTTATTGATTTGTTACTTTTAAATTTCATTTCACAAGCCACAATGAAGCAACTTTGTGAACAAAGAACCAGTTAATGATGTGTTTATTGAAATAAAGTATTCTTTATTTCACAAATATTTTTTTATCACACATCACATAATAATAACGCTAATAAATGTTGGGAGGCTGCACACAAATGCTTTCCAGATTTTTGTGGACAATGGCGGAGGTCGGATAGAGTTTTGTATGTGGGCATCTGTTAAGATTTACACGAGAGTGTAGCGGCTAAAGTGGGTAGGTATCATTTCAGTTGGACACGAGAATGTAGCGGCTAAAGTGGGTAGGTATCAGTTCAGTTAGACACGAGAGTGTAGGTGCTAAAGTGGGTAGGTATCAGTTCAGTTAGACACGAGAGTGTAGTGGCTAAAGTGGGTAGGTATCAGTTCATTTGGACACGAGAATGTAGCGGCTAAAGTGGGTAGGTATCAGTTCAGTTGGACACGAGAATGTAGCGGCTAAAGTGGGTAGGTATCAGTTCGATTGGAAATGAGAGTGTTGCGGCTAAAGTGGGTATCAGTTCAGTTGGACATGAGAGTGTAGCGGCAGAGTCAGGTTAGGAGTTGAGGCTTCCCCTGCGGAGTCCCAGCGAGGGGGGACCACTCACCAGCGACGTGGTCCCAAAAAGCTTGTACCATCCGATGACGATGTTGGCCAGGTTCAGATCGTCCAGCATTATCTGCGCCACCCCCATGAAGACCTTCTTACCCTCGATTCGGCCGTAGTCGCCCCACACAGTCACCTGGAAACCAATGAGACACAGTCAATGGAGTGTTTGGATAAAAAATAAAGCAAGTTAAGAAAATCTTTAGAGGTAATTGGTTAAATAAGGTAACAAGTTATGACAATCCATGGAGTGATTGGTTAAATAAGGTAACAAGTTATGACAATCCATGGAGTGATTGGTTAAATAAGGTAACAAGTTATGACAATCCATGGAGTGATTGGTTAAATAAGGTAACAAGTTATGACAATCCATGGAGTGATTGGTTAAATAAGGTAACAAGTTATGACAATCCATGGAGTGATTGGTTAAATAAGGTAACAAGTTATGACAATCCATGGAGTGATTGGTTAAATAAGGTAACAAGTTATGACAATCCATGGAGTGATTGGTTAAATAAGGTAACAAGTTATGACAATCCATGGAGTGATTGGTTAAATAAGGTAACAAGTTATGACAATCCATGGAGTGATTGGTTAAATAAGGTAACAAGTTATGACAATCCATGGAGTGATTGGTTAAATAAGGTAACAAGTTATGACAATCCATGGAGTGATTGGTTAAATAAGGTAACAAGTTATGACAATCCATGGGGTAATTGGTTTAAAAAGGAAACAAGTTGTTTCAATCAATGGGGTGATTGGTTTAAAATGTAACATGTTGTGATAATCCATGTGCTGATTCGTTAAAAAAGGAAACAAGTTGGGACTATCAATGCGGTAATTAGTTAAAAAATGAAACAAGTTGTGAAAATCAATGCGGTGATTGGTTAAAAATGTAACATGTTGTGACAATCCATGCGGTGATTAGTTAAAAAACGAAACAAGTTGTGACAATCAATGCGGTGATTAGTTAAAAAACGAAACAAGTTGTGACAATCGATGGGGTGAATGGTTAAAAAACAAAACAAGTTGTGACAATCAATGATTAAAAAATGTTATGACATGCCCATTAAATATGAAATACAATGATGAACCTTCATTTCAAAATCATTGTCTTTCAAATCCATGACGTTTAAACAAAGGTTTAAAAAAATAATAGAATCATATTATATATAATAGAATCCTCGGAACAGGCTCCGCCTAATGAGGTGGTTTTTACAAAAAAAATCTTATATAATATTTTTAAATGATTTTAAATTGTATTTTTTTTTTTGTTATATTTATTGTTTGTATATTGTGATTATGTATATTGGTTTTCATAAAAAAAATATACATATATCAAAATAAATAATAGCAAATTCGGTAATAAAAAATATACAGTATTCTTGATATTTTGTACGGAGCATCTTATAATACAGCTGAGTATGGGTTTATTGGTGGTGTGTGAGTGGCTTGATGTTGTTTGCCGCTCACACAGCATAGAACATCCATTGGACCCATGAGAACATCTGGATATCCAATGGTAATCCACTGGATATCCCTTGCCGTATGAGAGACCTCTCTCCATCCTCATCTTTGGCTTTGCAATCCAGTCCCTCTTATAACTCTTCACTAAAATATGTTACATGTTACCTGTTGCGCCAATAAAACATGTTACACATAACCTATTGCTCCGCTGAAATATGTTACAGTTACTTGTAGCTCCGTTAAAACATATTACACATAAACTATTGCTCCGCTGAAACACATTAGGAACAACTTGTTGCTCCACTAAATCATGTTGCATGTAAATTGTTCCTCCGTTAAAACATATTAAACGAAACCTGGTGTTAAACTAAAAAATGTTACAATTAACCTGTTGCTTTGCTAAAACATACTACATCAAACTTGTCATTCCCCTAAAACATGTTACACGTATCGTGTCTCTCCACTAAAATATGTTACACATAACTTATTACTCAGCTGAAATATGTTACTGTAACTTGTTGCTCCGCTAAAATATGTTACGCCTAACTTGTTGCTTGTTTAAAAATGTTGCATGTAAATTGTTCCTCCGTTAAAACATATTAAACAAAACCTGATGTTAAACTAAAAAATGTTACAACTAACCTGTTGCTTTGCTAAAACATATTACATGAAACTTGTCGTTCCCCTAAAACATGTTACACGTATCGTGTCTCCACTTAAACATGTTACACATAACCTATTACTCCGCTGAAATGTATTACAGAAACTTGTTGCTCCGCTAAAACATGTTACGCCTAACTTGTTGCTCTGTTTTAAAATGTTCCTCCGTTAAAACATATTAAACAAAACGTGCTGTTATACTAAAAAATGTTACAATTAACCTATTGCTTTGCTAAAACACATTACATGAAACTTGTCGTTCCCCTAAAACATGTTACACGTATCGTGTCTCTCCACTAAAACATGTTACACATAACCTATTACTCCGCTGAAATATGTTACAGTAACTTGTTGCTCCACTAAAACATGTTACACGTATCTTGTCCCTCCACTAAAACATGCTACACATAACCTATTACTCCACTGAAATATGTTACAGTAACTTGTTGCTCCGCTAAAACATGTTACGCCTAAATTGTTGCTCCGTTAAAAAATTTTACACGTAAACTCCGTAAGAAACATATTAAATGAAACCTGTTGCTTTGCTAAAACATGTTACACATAATTTGTCGCTCTGTTAAAACATGTTACATCTAACTTGTTGCTTTGCTAAAAATGTGTTCCCGCATACCAGTCTCCTCTTATTTGAAATTGCACTAACAATGAGGATCACCAACCATTCTGATTGCAGCTGAATTACGTGTCTAGTTATTGTTGCCTGTTGTATTTTTGATTACCCGGCTCTTATGGCACAACCGAACTGATGATAGAATCGATTGGAAGCACTATTATAAGCTTGTGCCTCTCAGAGATTTACAATAAATAAAATGTATTTAATGAATGTCTCACCTGTAGGACGCAGCCTTGGAACGGTTCTCGGAAGCAGAGCTGCTGTTGGTAGAGGGGGTCAAGGGTTCTTCTGGCTGTGGTCGTCTTCGCCTTGGCCACGCACTTCTTGCCGTTCACCAGGTAAACCTTAACATACGGGGCTGGCAGCACGCGACACCCGGTTTTGGCTTGGAGGCCCCGTGCTCTTATCACCTCAACCTGAAATGATAAGACATAATTGAGCAAATAAGGTTTCAATGTATGGTGTATGTGATTTTAAATCTGTACCTATAATATATTTTATTATGGAACAGTTGTATTAAATAAATTTTTATTACGGTACGGTTGCATCAAATAAATTTGAATCATGACAGTAACATCAAATAAATTTTAATTATGGTACAGTTGCATCAAATAAAATTTGAGTATGGTACGATTGCATCAAATAAAATTTAATTACTGCACAGTTACATCAAATAAATTTTAAGTACGGTACACTTGCATTAAATAAATAATTAACATTGTACCAAAGTATTACGTAGTGGTTCTCAAACATTTCATTCATTATCTCTATATCTCACAGTCGACGATATTATTCCGGTTGCGGGAAAGGGTTGGCTGGGGGAAGCACAGGACAGATAAAGATGGAGTTCATTGGAGGAGGCCTGCATCATACAGAGATGGCTGACAAAGAAGAAAGGAGAAGATGTCTCACATTAAACTTTTTTAAATTCAACAGAAGATCCTATAAACTTTGAAATTCTTTTGGTCTTGAGCAGAGCAATACAGCTCCTTTACATTCCTCAAACAGATCTTTCGGAGCCAATAAAATAAACTTCTTCTGATATCTGCAACTAAATGTTCTCATTGATGGGTAGCCGAAAGATCCCGAATTTCTTACCCCTCAGAAAATTCCCAAAATATAAAGTATGACAGAGTGAAGAAGAGTTCTCTGTTGATCTCAAATTCAGTATCGAACCATCATTTTCTTACCTCAAGGAATCCCTTCTGATGGCACATGGACAGCTGAATGTCTCCGAGGGCCGGAGAGCCAAGGACCTGCCTCCCGACCAGCTGCCCCGGGCCGAGCCCCTCGATGAAGTCATGCAGACCCCCTCCCCCACCACCGGTACCCCCAGCTTCAGAGGAGCCCCCGCTGCTAGCGCCGCCACCCCCTCTCACACCCGGAGACCATCTGATTCATCACAATTGATACCGGTTAATACTGGATATGTTTAATACAGTCGATTGAGTGCTTGCTACAATTTGATTGCTCCATATTGAACTGTGCAGTTTAATTATAAAAGTAAACAGTAAGTTGAACTGTGTGGATTACTATAATTGAAAGTGTATAATTGATCTGCATAATACTTAACGATGAACTGTGTGGTTTAACTTCAATTGAAAGATTATAATTGATCTGCATTAAATTTAATGATAAACTGTGCTTATTTAACTTTAATTGAAAGTAAATACCTAATTGATCTGCATTGAAATTAATGATGAACAGTGCGATTACACTTTAATTGAATGTATATACCTAATTGATCTGCATAAAACTATGATGAACTGTGCAGCTTAACTTAAATTAAAAATATATAATTGATCTGCATAAAACTTAATGATTAACTGTGCAGTTTAACCTTAATTGAAAGTGTATAATTGATCTGCATAGAACAAAAAAATATTTAGAGACCGGTGTATATTATGAGGTTCCACAAATAGGAAAACGACATAATGGTATATTTAACAAAAATGAATATTGTGTTTTTCAATATGGAGGGATCAAATTTAAATTAGAATTGTAAAAAAAATAAATAATGCATCTAATTTCTTTTGAGGAAATAATATTTTTTTTTATATCTTCATAGAACTTTAATTTTTTTTCCTGCATAGCCAAATACCTAGTGGTTTTTATATTTAAAAACTAAAATATAAGTATTTTTATACGGTATTTTAAAATTTAAAACAAAATGACATCTATGTAATGTAGATGGAATTACTTTTGATCTTTTTATTCAATAAATAAATCTCGGTGAAAATGTTAAATAATAATTAGAAACACTTCCTTGCACCCTGCGCAAGTGCGATTTTATTACCATATAGCGATTTCTTCAAACTAACCAGTGTTTCAAGAAATATTTGCATGAGTAATTAATTTAAATATATTTTTCATCCATATGTATGTATATATTTAATAAGTTTCATATAATTAAAATGGTTCTGCTGTTCTCACACAGATGGTAGCATGATTCTATAATTTAATAATCTAATCCGTTCAAAGGATCCATCAATTTTAATCGTATTTTTTAATTTTTTAGCTACGACATTCATATTCAAATTGAATAAACATTATATTTGTCAAATTTGGTGGACATTTTGGTAACATTAATTAAAAAAAAAGAGTTGAGGAGATTTTGCGATTCGGCTAAGCAGACGTTCAATAATTTCAATAAAAACGAAAGCAAAAAATTTTGAATATTGAATCATTCAAAAGTCAATTAAAATTATTTATTTTCTGACATTCAATTCATGTTTAAACATGTATTATGTTTTATCAAAAAATATATTTAACTAAAATTTTAAGTTAAATGACTATTGAACGATTCATTCAGCCTGTTCACTTAACACTTCTTCAGCTGAAAGCCAATCCTCAAGCTAACTTCAAAGCGAGTTGTTCATCGCAAGTGATGATAAATAAAAATATAATTGTCATATTTTTCGGACTGGCGACTCACCGTCCGTCGTAAACTTACCTTTTTGAGGTTAGTCAACTGTCAAATGAAATAAGATATTATGTGAAAATACACATAGAATAGTTCAAGGCAGACAACATCCATTCAAGTGTTTTAATGGAAGGGAAACAGAAAGTCAAAAAAAAAAAATTAATAATAAACAAGAAAAACTGGAAAAAAGTAGGTACCCATTATCCAAAATAACACACTTAGGCGTTCAACTAAAGAACATCAAAGATGGATGTGGTCATAGAGAATATTAAACAGGTTTAGAGAGACAGTGATTAAGGTTTATAATAATATTGTCAAAAATAAAAAAAAAACAAGATTATTTATAGTTGAGTGAAATACGACATTTCTTGAATCAAATTCAAATACATATATCCGATATAGTGTTGGTAATATTAAATACAAATATTCAATATACTATCGTTTGAACTAAATTCAAATACAAGTATCCGATATACTATTATATGTTCCAAATTCAAATACATATATCTGATATACTTTTTGTAATATCAAATACAAATATTCGATATACTATCGTTTGAACTGAATTCAAATACAAGCATCCAATATACTATTATATGTTCCAAATTCAAATACATATATCTGATATAGTTTTTGTAATATCAAATACAAATATTCAATATACTATCATTTGAACTGAATTCAAATACAAGTATCCGATATACTATTATATGTTCCAAATTCAAATATCAGTTATTAAACATTTTTTTTATTAAATTCAAATAATCAACAAAATATTATTTGAAATAAATTCAAAGACAAGTTTCCGATATTTATGTGTTCCGAATTCAAATATGAGATACTATTATTTGAAATAAATTCAAATACATATAAGTATATCTGATATACTGTTTTTTAAACCAAATACAAATACCCCAGATATTAATATTTGAAGTAGAAATCTAGATTCAAATATAAATATCCGATGTACTAGATATGAACTAGATTCAAATATGATATCTGATGTACTATTATTTGAACTAGATTCAAATATAAATATCTGATGAACTATTATTTGAACAAATTCAAATACATATAATCTGACATGCTATTTTTTAAACCAAATACAAGTATCCAATATGCTATTATTTGAAATGGATTCTAATACTTATATTCGAAATACTATTCTTTGAACCAAATTCAAATACATTTATTCTATATTTTCAATAAAGTTTATTTAAAATCTAACAAAATATCTGATTTATGCATTGGATTTAATTCATTTTTTGTTAAGACTTGATTACAATCGAGTCCAAAGGAATAACGTCTGTTTGTGCCAATTAACTTTATTTATATTTAATTTGAAAAATATTAATTTTAATTCCGAGTATGATGTAAAACATGTAGGGATAAATATGTCAAAAATCAAAGGTGCATCACATCGATAAAATTATTTTTGTCCATTTAAAGCATATAAAAAACGACATAATTACCAAATAAAAAATTATCAAATGGCGACACCAATAGACTGCTGGCGTCTACGCATCGAACCGACACATGATTGATTCCACAGATAAAAAAATAAAAAGGATATTTTTCAAAAAAAAAAAAATAAAGCAAAATTGACACATACAGGCACACAATACAAGCACCAAATCCTATATAATAATTATACTCAAAACACTATAAAAAATAATATATATATATATAGAAAGTATATGGTTACAGAATCAGGGTGAAAACATTAAGTTAAAATTATATCCGACTATACATACATATTGAGAATGTTTTTTACTAGCCACTGAAGAAATATTATTAAAAAAGAAATATGATAACCTCAAAAAAATACCATATTTTTTCTCTTTAGTTTAGCTGAGATTTTTAAGATATTTTTTTTCATCAATTTTGTGTCATCCGTACTCCTTAACCCAGAGGTTCCCAACCCCGTTTTTTTTGTTAAAGTTTTAATTTTTTTGAGTGCCTAGGTTTATTAAATACGTTCATATGTTTGCGATATTGTATATATGAGTGGTCTGTCAGTGAAAGCAATAAGCATGGCCCCGACAGCCAAACTGACAGTCTTCTTCTTAATAAATTATGAATATAAGAAAATAAATTATGGGAAAATGAGAAGTTATGGAAGGAGTTAGTTGATTAAAAATAGATGGTGCCCGCCACCCTACCGATATTTTATAATGTGCTCTAGAGGACAAACAGGTTGGGAACCCCTGCCCTAACCTATAAGCTTAATCAACTTTATCAGATGTGTAAAATGCATTAACTTAAGAGCTGATAAATTTTCCACAAATAACAACAAATGAATATCTATGATTTCCGCTGTCGAAAAATTCAAAATTATGTCGCATTCTAGATTATCAATTTTTTTAAATTTATATTTAAATAAACAATCCGATATAAATAGGCTCCATAAGAATGCATTCTGGAATCGTCAATTGTTGAAATAAAAAAGTTTGAGTAAATAATGTAGTGGCGACATCAGGAAATGAGAATTCTCAGAACAATAACAGGTCTTAGGCTCAGAAATAGACTGAGGAACGTGACGGGGTAAGCAGAAGAGATTTCGGTATGTGCATGTCAACAGAATGGAGGATCCGAATCCGAATATGTGTTCCCTGTTTCGCGCTAGTCTAGTTTTACAAAATGTATGGCGGGACGAACCCCGCCGCTTCTATTTCACTATGAGAAATGGGGTAAAACTTGCTAAAAAAAACTCAGTGCCTGTGCGGCCTTAACATTAACACTCTCAGTAGGTAGGTTATTTTGTTTCGTAATCAATTATTATGCTATAGCCCTGAAAGTGATCTTGCATCACCAAACAGCGCTTTAATGGTAATTAAGTTTTTACTAGCTCTGTAGAGTATTAGTGGCGCCTGTAAAAAAAATCTCAGTGCATATATATTTATATATATATACACACAAAACCCAAAATGACGGTGCTAAAGACCGTCATTTTCGGTGGTCTGTAAATCTTAAATTAAAGACAGTTCCAGAATAATATATTTCCATAATCAGTGTGTAAAGAAATTTCAAAAAAGTATTCATAGCCGTGCTGAAAAGAACATCTTAGCTGTACCATAGATTAGTTGATAGTATATATTATATTTATCTATGACTTGTTATGACACTGTAGATATTAATACTGAAATAAAGAAAGCTATTTGCATGTTTAAATTATTATTTAAATAGTTTCGTTGAATGTCATCAATGAATATTATACAAAAATTTGGAGGGAAAAATGCTCATTTTGACAATAATATAAAAAAATTAGCTGTTATATTATTATTTATGGTTGATAAAACTGTCAAACCATTTTGTTTTATTTGGTTTGCAGTAAAATCTAATGTAGACTTGTTTTTTGCAATGATTTTGTTTTGAATTTAGTGTTAATTATATCCATTATTTGTCAATATGTCAAAATAACTGCAGATCAATATTGCCAGATATGTCTCGAAGGTGTTTATGACTAATAATCATTAAATATCTGTAGCACAATGTGAAACTAAGGCTCGATTGCAAGTTCTGTTTTTTTTTTATTTGGTAAAGAATTTGAAATTAGAATCAGTTTTTTTTTAAAGAATAGTGCATAGAAAAAATACAAAATGAGTGGCTCTTTGGCAGCCCACACTAATCACATAATATTGGGTAACATGCCTCAATAACAACATCGATAATTAAAAAAAATATACATCCATAGAGAAATACAGCACGCTATAGTTATATTTTTATGGAATTTTGAATATAAATAAAGAGTGATTTATAAAAGAACCAATATGATTGAGTTTTTAGCTATTATTTCATTGACTACGAATGTTTTTTGTAAAAAGCCAGCAAGTAGATATTTGTAATCTTTCTACATAGTAATATTTTAAAGTTACATAAAAATACCAATGTTTCTAGTCCATAGAAGCTCAAATCGCATGAGAATTATTTTCAAATACTTAATTTTTTTTCTAAGAAGTTCAGACTCTAGTCAAATATATATTACACCCACCCTATGATAGGTTGACTTATTTTGGCGACTTTGGATAAAAAACCATGTCTTCACTGGGATTTGAACCCGGGATCTTCGACTCAGGATTAAAATATCTAACCAACTGAGCCGTGAAGACTGGCAACCCACAAGGAACAAAATTTTTAAACGCTTCTTTGCACCCCGTGATTTCTTCCAACTTATCATACATACATACTTACGCCATGTCCCTTACGGGGTAAGCAGAGATAACCGAGTGCCATACTCCTCTATTTTTGCACACATTCCTGGCTTCCTTTACATCCATGCATCGTCTCATACATGTTCGTTGATTGTTCAAGCTTGTTACGTTTCCTTCTTTCAAAACATCATTCACATGGTCATGCCATCCCTTTCTGGGGCGACCCCTGCTATTCACTCCATCTCTTACACACATGAATATTATTTTGGTCAGCTGTTCATCGTTCATTCTTTCAATATGTTCAAACCACCTCAAGGCATTAATTTTCATTTTACTTATGATATCCTTCTTTATCTTGTATTCTCTCCTTATTTCCTCATTTTTTATTCTATCATATATCGTTCTATTATGTACATACTCTTCTTAGTGATCCAACTTATCAGTTATAAATTAATTTCTACTCTGTTAGGCATTGAACCCAGTATGTCGATACTGAAGCTAAACAGCACATCATTTTGCCATGGATGATAATAAGGATTTGAAAGAAATTGAGAAGTGATGTGTCTTTTTCAATATTCAAAATTCCACAAAAATACGATAAAGATAAAAATGATTGGTCCAAGGCAGCTTCCGACGAAGAAACACCGATAGCAGCATAGCAGCGGTAAGTCCAGCTAAATGTTGCAAGGAAGGAAGGAAGGAGGAGATAAGAACTAGGAGAATGAAATAGAGAGAGACAGACAACAGACAGACAGAGAGAGGGAGGCTAATGTGTTAAAATGTTGTAAAAACTTTATGTGTGGATTCATGTCATTGAATAATCAATAATAATCTTGTGCCAAACACATTTTTATTTTAAATAGATTATATATATGAATTATTTGATAGTTTCATCGGTATCAACATTCGAACACATATTGTTTTTTAAATCAAATGCGAAGACAGCCAATTTTAGCAACAAAAAGATTTATATAGTATAGACACTTCAAGTCCCGAAAATAGTCCAAATATTCCATAAAACCAAAGTTTTGACATCAATAACAAAATATTTAGGCTACTGGCAACATATTGTGTAATAGTCAAATATATTTGAATAAAGAACCATAAAAAATATGTTTAAAAAATTAGTTATATAACTCTGTGAATTTATTTGGTATAGATGAAATATAGATTTTTTTAACGTTAAATTTAAATTCTTGTGAGTGGTGTTCCAATAATTTGATAAAAACAGTAAAAGTCTTTAAAAAACTTACCTTCTAAAGTAGTTTTTTAAGCAATTACATATGGTTTTGTTGTTCAAAACTATACACTGTTGTTAATGTGAATATTGCTTACTACATTTGTTTCACTTATAATTCATTTTATCTGTTGGAAAAATTAATTCTGTAGTTTTCGTCACAAAGTAAGAATAATAACAGTTATTTTTTTTTGACATATCCCCAAAAATAATTAAACGAGTTTTAAATTTATTTACAAATAGCAATGTCTCCCTAAATTTACAGAGTAGCGAAATATTGAAGAAGTTAGCAATTCCATAGAATAAAACTGGCCAGATTGTCAACTATGCAAACTTACCAACACAAAATAAGTTATTAAGTGGAACAAACTGTACTGTTTTGTTGTTTGAAATTATGTGCTGTTTATAGTTTTGTTATTTTAAAAATTAACTGTTTATAGTTCTGTTGTTTCAACTACTCACTGTTTATAGTTCTGTTGTTCTAACTACTCATTGTTTATAGATTTACTATTTCAATTACTCACTGTTTATAGATTTACTATTTCAACTACTCACTGTTTATAGTTCAGTTGTTTCAACTATTCACTGTTTATAGTTCTGTTGTTTCAACTACTCACTGTTTATAGTTCTGTTATTCCGAGTACTCACTGTTTATAGTTCTGTTGTTCTAACTACTCACTGTTTATAGATTTACTATTTCAACTACTCACTGCTTATAGTTCTGTTGTTTCAACTACTCACTGTTTTATAAGTCTGTTGTTTCATCCACTCATTGTTTATAGTTTTGTTGTTCCAACTACTCACTGTTTATTGATTTACTATTTCAACTACTCACTGTTTATAGTTGTTGTTTCAACTACTCACTGTTTATAGTTCTGTTGTTTCAACTAATAACTGTTAATAGATTTGCTATTTCGACTGTTTGATGCCAATAGTACCAAAAATATAGTTTAAAAACATTTTGTACTTTCTAAATAAAGCTTCATAAAAATATTTACTGAGAAGAATAATTTGAAAAGGCAGTATTTAACTTATATTTCAAATATACATCATTTTGACAGTCAAATTTTGAATAATATAAACAAATTTAAATATATTCTTGTTCAAATATTTTTTATGCAAAATAAATAAATCCTTTGATGATTCTAAACTAATAAGAAGTCAAAACCATAGAGAAATTTGATGATTCTAAACTAACAAGAAGTCAAAACCATAGAGAAATTTGAATCCACAGAAATGGAACAATTGGACATATATATATATTTTTCAACGTGACTATCAGTGTCCATGTATTAAGATTTTTACCAATATACACAGAAAGGAAAGAAATGTGCAAGATTATTAATTTTGGTGCGACACAATCGTGCAAATCTGATTTACCAATAATAATCGTATAAAAAGAAAAGGAAAACTTAATCCACAAAGAAAAGAAAGAACTAGATATACCAGTTTTGTTTTGGATACATATAAAATTTTGAATGGATGAATAACTACCAATTTCATCTGTTGATATTATTAATTTTTATATTCGGAATCACCCGTGAATCATCCCAAGAGACAAATTCGATTTCAAATTGTCAATTTAAAAATGGAATATCAAAAGGTGTTTCTTTTTGTTGTTGACACAGATGAACCTATCAACAATTAAAGTTGAACAATACTCGCAACTTTTAAAGTGAAGTGGAAAAATACTAACAACTTTAAATTAAGATAAATTTGAGTGGAAAAATACTCGCAATTATAAACCAAGTTTATTGATTATATGACACGGTACTTATTGAAATCATTTTTCAATAATTGTACAGTCATATTGTTGCACTAAATTAATGTTTTTAGCTTTTCGTTACTTTTCATATGTGATAATAAAATATATTTACTTGTAATTCTGGATTATGTTTGGATGAAGTGAGGTTAGGTTAAACAATATAAAGGGACGTGCACACAGGACACACAATGATATTAGGTGAGGTTATGTCGTGTAAAATATCAGTTACTGTATAATAGTTATTTACTTCAGTAATGCCTCATATAAATTGACATGTTAATCTAATTGATTTAAAGGATAATGCCACATGATTCAAGGAATAAACACTGATTTCAATTTACTGTTCAACAACTTAATGTCAATGGTTTTGTTATTTCAACAAATTACTGTTAATAATTTTGTTATTTCAGCATTTTACTATTACTTAATAGCGTTGTTATTTCAACAACTTATTACTGTTGATTGATTTGTTATCTTATCAACTTAATGTCTATGATTTTGTTATTTCAAAAAAATACTGTTAATAGTTTTGTTATTTCAGCATTTTACTATTACTAAATAGTGTTGTTATTTCAACAACTTATTACTGTTGATTGATTTGTTATCTTATCAACTTAATGTCTATGATTTTGTTATTTCAACAAATTACTTTTAATAGTTTTGTTATTTCAACAAATAACTTACATAAATGGTTTTGTTATTTCAACAACTTATTACTGTTAATTGATTGATTTGTTACCTTAACAACTTAATGTCTATGATTTTGTTATTTCACCAAATGACTGTTAATAGTTTAGTTATTTCAAAAAATAACTGTAGACAATTGACGACAACAACTGACAGTTTTGTTATTTCGACAATTAACTGTCAATAGGTTTATTATTTTTAAAACTAACTAAATGTATTTGTTATTTCAACAACTAAGTGTACACAATTTTTTATTTCAGTAACATACTTTTAGTTTCTAGTTGTCACTGTTTTTGATTTTGTTTTTATTGTATATTGTTTCATTATTTCACCAGATGATATTGTTAAATGATGTAATCTAATATTGTCCATGGCAATATTAATTATCTATGACTATCTTGTTTGTGATATAATAATTGTAGTTCCTCCCGTTCCTCCCTTTAAAGTAAATTATTTTTTAGTATGTATCAGTGTGCATAAATAAAAACCATTCTTACAGATAGAATTACCCAAAAATGGCTTTATATTTGACTCAAGGTTAGGTTATCATGATCTTTTGATTGTAAAAAGTGATTTATTATTGTTTTAGTGGTATCTTAACCAGAAAAAACCGAGATATAAAACACTATTTGATACTGCATGTCAATGAATATGAGGCGACCAAGTAAAACTGACAATGAACTGATGGACAACCAAAAATTAAAGGAAGAAGAAGAAGTAATAATAATAATAATAATATATAGAAGAGACGAGAGATGAGGATTATTATTGGGTATTAATTTTATTGTTTTTTTTTTGTTCTGTATCGTGCAGGGTTGGCTTACGATGATGCCTCGGAGCTAGAAATGGACGCTAGGCTGGGCGCCCTCGGGGATGCGGCGGCCGCTGCGCCCAGCGGCAGCACCTCCTGTGACCTCTGGATGCTGCCGGCCGAGGCCCTCTTGCGGCCCCACGCGCCACCGCTTCCGCTGCTGACAACCTCTACGCCACACACACACACACCGTACAAGTCAAACAATGTTTTTCTATCCTCAAACCCATCCATTTATATATAATATAATTGATTTCAAAGAGTTGAATTTATGTTTAAATATGAAATGAAAACTTGGTGGTGGCAGAACGGTTAGCGCACTGGGTTTGTAATCCAGTGGTCGTGAGTTCAAATCCTGCCACGACTGATTTAGGGAATGTATGAGGATGTATATGTACTTGTAACAAGGACATATTCATTTTTTTTTAATAAAAAAAAATTTAAGCCATATACAACTTCAAAATACAGTAAAATTTCAATAATCCTAATAATATTAATCCAATATGATAATAAAGAAAAAAATAGTGACGGATTAGTGGTATAATTTAGATTGCTTCAATGTACTGAATTACTGATACTGGTATAATTTAGATTGCTTCAATGTACTGGATTACTGATACTGAATGAGTAAAAAATTGTAAATATTTGTATATAAATTATAGCTTATTACTTATCAATAAAATACAAATAAAGACAACAGGTTCAATCCCAAAGACAAATTAAATTAAATTTGATTGAACACAAAAGTAATTAAAAATAAAAATGTTATCATCACAACTGTTACTTTAAACTATATCCATTTTATAATACACTAGTGATGTCATTTTAATCTTATTAAATCTACAGAATAGCATAAAAAATAGAAAATAAAATTTTTTAGTGAGTTATCAGAATTGAAACCAATTGTTTATTTATAAAATCGGCAATGTATCAGTGTAGTCAAGTGTCAGATTAGCGATATTGTACTGTAGTAAATATTTTTTACATTTTTTTTCAAATTTAAAATAGTAATTCGTACGAAATTACGATTTTCCAGTAGGTACTCAATATTCATATTGCAATTTATTTATAATGGTTTGAAATGAGGAAAACAAAATTTTTATAACTATCTAGTTTATGGTAATCTTTATAAATTCAACTCTCGTACACAACCATCATGTTTATTGAAACAGATATGTTTTGAAAATTAAATCTCACAATTGAAATTTTTTTAATTATATCAAAAAATCTTCAAAAATGTGAGACAATTTTCGTATCACTTAATGTTAAAAAAATATTTGCATAATAATATAATATATGTACATGAAATAAAAATATAGTTTTATTCAATTGGGGCCACTGCAATTTCATTGTCTGCATTCCTAAAGAAAATGGACACAAATAAAAACATAACATTGAAATATTTCTTTTAGTGTAAAATTTTTACATATCAGAGTAAAATGTGTAATAATTATATTCTATTATATTCATCATAGGCAAAGCATTATTTCTATTTGAGAAAAATTTTATAAGAAGAAACAAAACAGGCATGGGGTGTTGCAACCATCTTTTATGGAAATGTGGAAAGAGAGAATCGGAAAGAGAGAAAGGGGTGTGACTGTGGCGCAGAGCTCCAAACGATCCGCCACATTGTTGAAGAGTGCCAGCAACATACCAAAGATGTTGCCAATGCAGAAATAACAATATTGATAGCAAAAAAAAATTATCATAGCATTTGATTTGGGACGGTGTGATTCATAAAAACTATACCAGCGTAGTTAATTAGTCTCTTTTCTCTGAAGAATCAGAGATTGGATTGATGACAGGTACTATGGCGGACATTAGGACTTGGTTGATCTATTTTGTGTGAGCTGTACCTCCTATGATGTTTGTTGAGGTGATAATTGTGAGTGCAGAATACTGAGATTGTGTGTGACGGGAACTATCACCTGGTTCATACATAATTGCTTATATTGTCACTATAAATTGTAAACTGCTAGCCCTAGAACAGGATTTCCTAGTTGGGTAGCATTAATCTACTAGTTGTTGTCATTGTAAATATGGTGTGATTAAAAAAAAATAATGCAGTTCACCAAATTCTGCATTTATAATTTTAAATGAAATTCGGTATCCAAGAAATAACGTAAAATGATAATTTTAAACAAATCTAGAAAATATAATAAATATGAATATGATTCGACGCGATTAACATAAAACCACATTATGTATATGAATCAATTTCATTTTTAGAAAATAATATTTCTATTTATTACGAAAAACCAATATTAAATGACCGATCAATTCAACATAACAGACCCGATATAATAAAACATGATAAAATCAAAAAAATAATATACATTTGGGGGACGTGGCTATTATAAAATCATTTGATGAAAAACTTTGAAAATACAGATTCAGGTAACGAGATTAAAAGACTTTGGCATTCTCGTAAAATAATAATATTATCTACAAATATTATTTATATTAACGACCGAACGTTTTCGCCAAGGTGACTTGGCATTTTCAAGGTCCAAACGAAACTAAAACAAAAATTAGCAACTTTCAACTTCACTCAGCATTTAAAAACCTAACATTAAAATTTGTATACAGCGCTCCCAACATAAACAGGGATACAAATTGGAGACGAGTTCTTTATTTGGGTAATATGTCAGACAGATTATCTAACAATACAAAAAAAAAAATTAAATCAGCTTTCTACACTAATAGTAATATAAAGAAACTCTTGTTCAACAATAAGGACAGAGAACATAGAATGGATGGCAGTGGAGTGTATAAATTAAATTGTAAAGACTATGATGCCATTTACATATGTGGGTCAGACTGGGAGATCTATAAAACAGCGTTTCCTTGAACATCATAGAGCGTTTAGGGGACTGTCTGGTTATTCAGAAATGGCGGACCAATGCATAGAACATAATCATTCTTTTGGTTTGGGAAATGTAGAGGTTTTGCATTCAGAATATAAAGGATGGAAACTTGACAAGCTCTAGAAATGTTAGAAATTAATAAAAAAGGCAACATTGTTAACATCCAGATACCAAAGGTATCGCCACTTCTCCAAACATAAGCTCACCCACATAATGGCAACATTGTATAATTACTGTAACTCCACCCACATATTTGGCAACGCTGTGGAGTTAATGAAGCTCCGCCCACACATGTGACAACGTTGTAAATGCTGAGTGAAGTTGAAAGTTGCTAATTTTTGTTTTAGTTTCGTTTGGATCTTGAAAATGCCAAGTCACTTTGGCGAAAACGTTTGGTCGTTAATATAAAAAATACTTGTGGAAAAATACAAAGTTATTTATTTATTCATTTAAAATGGATTTCCACTCTGTAAACACGAAAACTCTAGAATCAATAATATTATTGTTCATCATTTTGCCATAATTTATAAATTTTAGATTTATCGAAAAATATACAATAAAAATGCAAAAATCGGTAATGATGAACAATTAGAATCCTTTAGATTTTTAAACGTCAATAATCAGGAATTATAAGGGTTGATAGGTAGTATAGTGACCTCCTCAGAGTCTAATCCTTTGATATGTTAAGTATCTGGACGGGTGAATTATTCCCAATAGAAAGCTTGATGATGCGTTTGTTGTATTTTATTTTGATCTATTAAATAATTTACAATTTGCCCATTGATCTGCTAATTCTTTTGAAGAAGTGCATCATGATAGAAATAATAATTGAGTAATAATAATTAATTAAAAAATCTTTAAAATGTCTTACTCTGATATGTAGAAAAAGAACAGTAAAAAAATATATACATATCATGATATAATATACTCCCTTATATAGCAGCATACAAATTAGTAAACTTCATAACCAAATATTAATACTTTAAATATCCTAAAAAATTAATGAATTATGTATTTTATTGATTATTTCACATTTATTAAAGATGGACATATATTATAATGAAATAAAATTTGAACTTTTTCATTGACAAACATTGACATGAAAAATTGAAATAAGTATATTAAATTCATCGAGTCTCCAGTACAACCTAAATGAATAAGGAGTACATTTTTAAAGTTAAATATTTTAATAAAATTTCAACTTTGTTTTAATCTATCATTATGAGTATTTATATATATTGAATGTGTTAAAAATGTAAGTCTGATTCATAATTAAATATCTTTATAATGTTCTAATGGGTCTGATTCTGAAAATGCACCCAAATTATGATGAAATGTCAAATTTCAAGTATTTTTAATTTTTGTATTCTGAAGATTGAATATAATAAAGGAAGATAAATTAAATTAAAACGAACATCACTAGTGTATTATAAAATGGATATAGTTTAAAGTGACAGTTCTGATGTTTAAAGTGACAGTTCTGATGTTTAAAGTGACAGTTCTGATGTTTAAAGTGACAGTTCTGATGTTTAAAATGACAGTTCTGATGTTTAAAATGACAGTTCTGTAGCCTTATTCAAGAGAAACTCTATTTTGACCCCAATTTAAAATTTTTATGAATAAGACTATACTTTTGTCCAAACAAAGTTAAAATTTTACTGTAAATGATTTAAAATCCATGATTTTCCTTACACAAAGATAACCACAAAAGACAAGTATGAATCAATGCAGAACTGTAAAAAAATGACATTAAATTGTGTGTACCTTCATATTAAAAACTACATTTTAAATTGTAAATATATATCGTCGCATCGGGTCTAACACCGCATAAGTCAATACTTTAAAGTAGAACAAAAAAGCTTTCTAAAATTCTTATTAATGTGACATTTAAATATACTTTCTATTAAAAATAGTAAAAAAAATGTCAGCTCACGCGGCTTTGCGTTTTTATATTTATTCAAATGAAATATTATTAGGATTATATAAAGTTTTTTGCTCTACTGTAAAGTTGACGATATTTGACATACGCAGTGTTACACCTTATGCGACGATATATATATATATATATATATATATATATATATATATATATATATATATATATATATATATATATATATATATATATATATATATATATATATATATATATATATATATATATATATATATATATATATATATATATATATATATATATATATATATATATATATATATATATATATATATATATATATATATATATATATATATATACATATATATTTTTTTTTTAATTACTACAGTTGTACATGTGCTACAAAATAATAAATTATTTATGTTCAAATATGACAACTTTTGATAATATAAATAATTTTTGACACTGTCTCTCTAAATATTTGTTACAATAATAAACGGCATATAACTCAACAAATTTCAGGAGCGAAATGAATATATTCTTTTAGATTTCACTCCTAGTATTTGTGAAATGTACAGTTTGACCATAAATATACAATTTGTCGTTAAATACAATTTTTTAATGTTTAAACCATCTTTGATGCTCATTGGGAAAGGTTAGGAAAATGGAGGATTGTAAAGGAATACGCAACTGGTATTTTAAAACTAAAAATATAACATTTTTATTCATATGGCTTTCAGCATCGGAATGAAAATACATCTATGGTAAAATATAAACTCATAGAAAAAGATTCTGGCATAATATATGTTTCATAATTTATTTTTTTTTATTACATAGTATACCAAAATTTACATAATTTTATATAAGCAACATAACAAATAAATTGGTTTGGTTAGGACCACCTCACTAGGGCAGGACTGTTCCGAGGTGGTAATTATATATATTAAAAAAAAAAAAAAGGTGGGTTGTGGCCAACGCAATACTCCCCACTACCAAGTCACTCCATAAAGTATTCAAATTTTGTATGTAAAATTTCACCACTTTCACTAAATGAGTTTGATAAATTATTTTCGATTTTTTTTAATAAGAGCAATATATATAAAAATAAATACTGAATTTATACATTAAAATTGAAAGTTTAAATGGCTGAGAGGCACCGGATTAGAATAGTGCTTCCATTATTTTCTATTATCATCGTTTTTGGATGTCTGGTGAGTAAAATCTCACATAGTTCAGCAGTGAGGTTCACTACAAATTCTGAATTAAGTGCCTTTTTAGGTGAGGCGAGACTAGCGTGTGGTGGTGCTTAACGCACACCTGCTGCTGGTCACCCCACATTGTGGGATATGCCTCGACGGTATGACTGAATGAAAGTTGCAAATTGATGAATGATTTTCTATCGTAAAATCGTAAGAGAAGTCATCTTTTATGCAACCTCTTCTGGTAGATACTGCCATATAGTTTCTAACATTTCATACTTTCCATTTCTTTCTTTTCCTTCTCATTTTGATTTGACTTATCCATCTGATTATCAACTTGAATGAAGCTTAGGAAGTGACTATTATATTATATAATTCATTCAGCCCACTTTCAATAAATTTACAGTAAGTACTTTTCGAAATGTAGAATAAGAATCGCAATAATAATTATACCAGAATATTTTTGACAGCCGGTTCCGAAACAAAAACATTTGACGAAAACTCTTTTAAAATATATGAATGCAGTTCACACTTACTTACTTCAAATTTGACATGAAAATTAATTATATGAGATGTTACAGTAAACTATACCTTCAATTTTATTTTGACCCACAATAATTTGTAAAATTTACTGCCAATTTCGAGGCTAATTACTCCTTCGTCATGCCAATTACAAATTGAATTAAAACTGAAGCTGTTAGGTTAGGTTAGTTACAAAATTTATTCAAAACTGAAATAGAAGCATATATTTTTGAAATACTGTAAAGTTGGGATAAAAGACAGCAGAATTTTAATAATGTACTGAAAATTTCAAATATCAATTAGACTTCAACATTACATAGAAAATGTATTTTTTTGTCACTACTTCGAAAACAGTTCAACCACAGACTAAAGAATATACAGAGTTGACATAAGTTATGACTAGGCCAGAGGATTGTTACACAACATGGGGTGGAACTGGGGTATCCCAAACACATTCAACGTTCCATTACGATATTAATGACACATTTACATAACAGTAAAGTATTTGCTTTTCAAAATTAAAATCCCTTTGTAAAAAACATGTACTTTTTGATATTTGTGTTGAGTAAAGTTTAAATTTTCATTCCGGATCATTCCGAAAATATTCAAATACGTAACATTACATTCACTCAGTGTGTACCAAAAAATTGTTTACGTCATGTCTATAGATAGTTAGTCTGTGAGTTCAACATTTTAGTAATGAAAAATATTAAAAAAAAATAACTTAAAAAAAAGTGATTATTTTAAAATGTTTGATTTAAAAAAAGTATTGCTACGAGACATATTTATTTTGAAGGCAACTTAAGGCATCGTTGATGTTTTCGAAACCAGCTGTCAGAGTTTAAACAAAGCCTCTCGTTTTAATATTTTTAAAACCTGTCGCCATCCGCACTCCCTTCCCCGTCGCTGGATGCCGAAGACCCTCTCGACAGTCCTCCGGGCGGCCTCAGCTCACCGGGTACCACCTCCTCGCTGCGATGCACCGTAAACGAGCTCTTTCCTTTCTTGCCGAAACCTAACCTTCGCTTCCGACCTGACCAACACAACTTTCATTTGAAACATCGACGGCCCACGTATTATTTCAACATAAACATCCACATTTGGCTAATATACATATAAGATGTTTTGAATACTCAGCAAATTTTGATAATGAGTAGCTCGGTTCTCTATAAATACCAACGGATGTTAATTTAAACCAGTAAAGGATGTTTTTTGTGAGATTTCAGATTGCATTAATAGAAGATATCAAATTATTCACTTCTTCAAGATAACGAAACCAGACCAGAGAACATAAGTTTTTATCGAATATATTTTTTACGCAAACAATGGATTTTTTTCCCTGTCGGGAGTCAAATGATATTTTCATTGACAATAACATCTCATTAGAGACGAAGTTGGGATATTAAAGGCAAAATTAGTGAATGTTGCGCTAGCGCATAAAATGATCGCGTAAACCAGCCGATGACAGGTCGTAAGCCCTGCAGGTGCCTGAGTTCCCGGTTCTTCTATAATATCCAACTTCGTCTCTATTGAGATGTTATTGTCAATAAAATATTTTTTTATAATTTTTCTTGTGTTATTCTATGTGTAGTATTTAAGTTTGCGAACCCCCGAGTTTATTATTCAAGGGGGGACCTCCTGTGGGGGATACGAGGTAGTCTATATATACCCCCACCAATCACGACCTGAGTCAGTTCTCATTTATTGTTCTCTCGGGCCAGTCGCTTTAATGAACATCATTTAACCGAACACCAGCAGTTATCATAACATCCCACTATAGATACCCACCTTAATATCTATACATCCTATACATAGTATTTACGAACCTTCAACACCTTTGGTGTTTTAAGAGAACTGGGCTTATCGTGAGATGTTAATTTTAACAAGGACTCATTCTGAACTCTCAGATCATGGTTCTAAAATATATTTAGAGTGCGTGTATTAAATTACTCGAAAGGTCAATGTTATTTTTTTAAATTGAATTTAAACAAGACAATGTATACAATATAATTTATTTCAATGACAATTAATATTGGTTTTTGTGTTTAACAAACGTAATAAATTTGATAGAGAAAATTTTGCAATAAATAATGTTTTATAAAAACATTTTTTTTGACAAATTTATATATAGAATATTTTGTAGGAGAACTGTTTACATGATCACTTTATGCGCTTTATCGGCTCATCCAAATTTTGTAAATTGTATATAAATATATTATGCCGCATAGTAAATTTAAATTGTTTGAACACACTATCTCCATCTATTGAATGACATTGAAACTTCTTCTTGAGTTTCTAAAAATATTCAATTTTAAATTAAATCAAATTCATTTTCTACTTTGATTAAAATATTATAACTGTTATATCTTATCTTTTTATTAAAAAAAGACAGTTTCATATATACTGAAACAAATATATTTTGTCATTAAAACAATTTTTTTTTCTATCAACCTTTGCTTATTTTAAAACAACCATATTCCCATATTTCAAAATGATCAACTAAAAAGGGAATGTTTCGGGCATCTACCGCTTCATATATAACATTATCTTTTCAAATTTAAACCAATTAAACACGGGCCACACAAAACTGACTAATTGGACAGCCCTGATTTGAATGATAGACTTGTATCACCGTTTTAAGTAAGTAAATTTTTAGATTGAGCAGTTTTCTGTAAAACTGAGACGAATATTGTCCACAAGAACATCTTCATTCGTATTATCAATCAATAATTGTTTGAATATCAACACTTTTGGTCCGTTATAAAATTTAAGAAACATATACTGGTTTAATTGAAGAATTTCGAATAAAACATTTCAATACATGTTATTTGTAGGTATATTATAATGTCAATTATTATGAAAGGAGATGACACAGTATGATTCCAGATAATATTAACATCTCGCTGAATCTCTTTCATACAATATATAGAAACTAATATTTGTATATTATAATGTCAATTATGAAAGGAGATGACACAGTATGATTCCAGATAATATTAACATCTCGCTGAATCTCTTTCATACAATATATAGAAACTAATATTTGTATATTATAATGTCAATTATGAAAGGAGATGACACAGTATGATTCCAGATAATATTAACATCTCGCTGAATCTCTTTCATACAATATATAGAAACTAATATTTGTATATTATAATGTCAATTATGAAAGGAGATGACACAGTATGATTCCAGATAATATTAACATCTCGCTGAATCTCTTTCATACAATATATAGAAACTAATATTTGTATATTATAATGTCAATTATGAAAGGAGATGACACAGTATGATTCCAGATAATATTAACATCTCGCTGAATCTCTTTCATACAATATATAGAAACTAATATTTGTATATTATAATGTCAATTATGAAAGGAGATGACACAGTATGATTCCAGATAATATTAACATCTCGCTGAATCTCTTTCATACAATATATAGAAACTAATATTTGTATATTATAATGTCAATTATGAAAGGAGATGACACAGTATGATTCCAGATAATATTAACATCTCGCTGAATCTCTTTCATACAATATATAGAAACTAATATTTGTATATTATAATGTCAATTATGAAAGGAGATGACACAGTATGATTCCAGATAATATTAACATCTCGCTGAATCTCTTTCATACAATATATAGAAACTAATATTTGTATATTATAATGTCAATTATGAAAGGAGATGACACAGTATGATTCCAGATAATATTAACATCTCGCTGAATCTCTTTCATACAATATATTGAAACGAATATTTGTATATTATAATGTCAATTATGAAAGGAGATGACACAGTATGATTCCAGATAATATTAACATCTCGCTGAATCTCTTTCATACAATATATAGAAACTAATATTTGTATATTATAATGTCAATTATGAAAGGAGATGACACAGTATGATTCCAGATAATATTAACATCTCGCTGAATCTCTTTCATACAATATATAGAAACTAATATTTGTATATTATAATGTCAATTATGAAAGGAGATGACACAGTATGATTCCAGATAATATTAACATCTCGCTGAATCTCTTTCATACAATATATAGAAACTAATATTTGTATATTATAATGTCAATTATGAAAGGAGATGACACAGTATGATTCCAGATAATATTAACATCTCGCTGAATCTCTTTCATACAATATATAGAAACTAATATTTGTATATTATAATGTCAATTATGAAAGGAGATGACACAGTATGATTCCAGATAATATTAACATCTCGCTGAATCTCTTTCATACAATATATAGAAACTAATATTTTTTAGAAAAAAAAGCGACCTATTTTAATCTTGATCTGAATATACACAAATCACCGGTGATTTTTCATTACTTTCATAGAAAAAATATTTCTAAAAGCAAAGTAAAATACTAGATTCTGTTGAAGATTATAAACATACATTTATTTAAAAAAAATATATTTAAAATTCATTGTATTCAAATACACTTCATAAATCATTGGAATAAGATCTAATTATCTGAATTATCTCTGGTTATTCTCAAATTTATTTAAATCTTATATCAATCAACAGTGAGTTGTGTCACATCAGTTTCAAATTATTTTAAAACAAATCTAATTTAATTATTAAAATATCACTGCGTCAACCCATTCACAAATCTCATAGATATTATATAAAGATAATAGATTATATGAAATATATTCATAAATTAACATTTTACTGTTATCTTCGGAGATTCGTGGATAGATAAACACTTTTTTTTTAAATGGTAACACTCAAAAAAACTATTCCTTATTTATCTTAAGTAGCTGAGCTAAAAAAAATTGTTTCATATTTGACTAGTAAATATTTTTAGTATAAGGAAAATTTTTTTTGGTATATTTTTTAGTTTTAGTAAAGGTGCATTAGTATTGAAATTCACACTCTTGCAAGGCAATTCACAAGGCCAAACCGACGTACGTGGACAGACTACACTCTAAACCTCATCCGTTTCGTTTTCCGTGAAAAAGTCATTCTTACAAATTTTGTATAAGAATTCCTTTTTTTTGTTCTTCTGTCTGAGTGTTATTTTAATTTGAATTGTTATGATATATATTTTGATATATGTATCAATGTATAAGTCCGTACGAAATACATTCAAATAAAATATACTATTTTCTTACTATGTTAGTGTGCGAGAGAGAGATTTGTTACACTATGTTTGTTACTAAATATGAGTATATCACTATACTGTTCTACTTGATTACTAAATGTGAGTTTCATCCAAGTAAGTAGTTTCAGTTTTGTAGCTAAGTGTGAGTATCATTTTACTAATCTGTTCTATTTTGTTACTAAATCGTCCAATAAAATGTACCATTTTATTACAAAGTGTGAGCATCATTTTACTAATCTGTTCTATTTTGTCACTAAATCGTCCAATCAAAATGTACATCTTTGTTACAAAGTGTGAGCATCATTTTACTAATCTGTTCTATTTTGTCACTAAATCGTCCAATCAAAATGTACATCTTTGTTACAAAGTGTGAGCATCATTTTACTAATCTGTTTTATTTTGTTACTAAAAAGTCCAATCAAAATGTACATCTTTGTTACAAAGTGTGAGCATCATTTTACTAATCTGTTCTATTTTGTCACTAAATCGTCCAATCAAAATGTACATCTTTGTTACAAAGTGTGAGCATCATTTTACTAATCTGTTCTATTTTGTTACTAAAAAGTCCAATCAAAATGTACATCTTTGTTACAAAGTGTGAGCATCATTTTACTAATCTGTTCTATTTTGTTACTAAAAAGTCCAATCAAAATGTACATCTTTGTTACAAAGTGTGAGCATCATTTTACTAATCTGTTCTATTTTGTCACTAAATCGTCCAATCAAAATGTACATCTTTGTTACAAAGTGTGAGCATCATTTTACTAATCTGTTCTATTTTGTTACTAAAAAGTCCAATCAAATGTACCGTTTTGTTACAAAATGTGAGCATCATTTTACTAACTTTGTTTAACAAGGATGAGTATGTGACATCTGACTGAAAATAATCAAGTAGTGTAACTATTACTTGAAGGTTTTTTCGTTGACACAGTGGAAGTTCATAATTATAAATTGTAAAAAAACACTTATAAATAGAAACACAGTTAGATTCCACAATGAGTATTTTTATTTGCCTATAAAAATACTCATTGTGGAATCTAACTGTGTTTCTATTTATAAGTGTTTTTTTATAATTTATAACCATTACTACTAAAATAACCAAGTAGTGTAACTATTACTATTAAAACTCAACCAAAATATCGCCAAGTAAACTTTTTTGTGAGATATGGCCGTCGGACAAAAGAAAAAGACAGACAGATAATTAAGGGCAGTCAATCCACGGACGTCACAATCCAAAAAAAATTTCACAGCTGCTGGCAAACGGACAACTAAGTTTGCAAAATAACTGTAAAACAATTTCTGCTTCCAGTACTGGACGACCACGGCAGTTCACAGAAAAACAGTTGCCAAACACAACTATTGAGGTTCATATTAAACATTTAATGAATCAATGACACAATCCTTGTGAACTGTGCGGGAATTCGTTTTTTAATCAACAATTACATGACACATTGGTTGTGATCTGTGCGGGAACTTAGTTTTTTAATCAACAATTACACGACACATTGGTTGTGATCTGTGCGGGAATTTTGTTTTTTAATCAACAATTACACGACACATTGGTTGTGATCTGTGCGGGAATTTTGTTTTTTTATCAACAATTACACAACACATTGCTTGTGATCTGTGCAGGAATTTGTCTTTAATTGACAACTACATGACACATTGCTTGTGAACTGTGCGGGAATTTGTTTTTTAATTAACAATTACACAACACATTGCTTGTGAACTGTGCGGGAATTTGTTTTTTAATTAACAATTACACAACACATTGCTTGTGATCTGTGTGGGAATTTGTTTTTTAATCAACAATTACACGACACATTGCTTGTGATCTGTGCGTGAATTTATTTTCATTATATTTTTTAATTAACAAATAAATGACATTCTTGGCGATCTGTACCTACAGGATATTTTTTCAATTTACAAATAAATGACATATTCCTTGTGATATGTGTGGGAATTATCGAGTTTTTTCTTAAATAAATTTGTAAATCAAATAAAAACTTTCTCACACCCTATACAAGTGAATATTTGATTATTAAATGATAATTATTCCTTTTGATTAGATAGTGTTTTCAGTTCAGAAGTGCCGGAGATACGTGAGAAATATTTTTTAATAAACCTCTCCTCTGGCAACACAATGGCACAGGGGTCGACAATGATAAATCAAGTTTAATATAGCTACTGTCAAATTGCAAGTGGATAAAGTTTAAATTTATTTTGGAACCTCAATATTATGTTTTGCATGCTTTTTTCCGTCATCTATGGCCTTCGCCAAGTTGTGTATAATCTATACAGCCACACAGAACAAAAAAAATCCTACCTTGTTTTGATGTATTCTCCATGTTCCACATGTAATCTTGTTCGTCCATCTCTTCGTTGTTACTTGCAATTAACTCTTTATCAGATGACTGGAGTCTAACGTCCACCTTAGCTGTCTAATCCTCATGATATACAATTTCTCATAATCAATAATTAAGTTTTTAATGTCGATGTCTTACTATTCAAATTTCCTAAACCCAAACGTTTTAATTCGGTCATTGATTCATTGTCAATGATGTTTTATTTTAACTATTTGACTAACTGTTGTTATTTGTTTCTAACATTTTCTAACCTTTTGAAACTAATTTCTTAAAATTGTCTAGTCGTTGATATTTTATTGCTGACATTGTCTAACTGTTGATGTTTTGTTTCTGATATTGTCTAACCATTGATGTTTTGTTTCTGACATTGTCTAACCATTGATGTTTTGTTTCTGACATTGTCTAACTGTTGATGTTTTGTTCCTGACATTGATTAACCATTGATGTTTTGTTTCTGACATTGTCTAACCCTTAATATTTTATTTCTGACATTGTCTAGCGATTGATATTTTATTTCTGGTATCATCTAACCGTGGATATAATATTATGTCTGTCATTTTTTGACCATAAAAATAACACAGTTTATTTGTCCAGTCATTGTTTGTGTACTTTAAAAATAAAACACTTAAATCATCTGTAATTTATGGAACATAATTTAAACGTAAACATTATATTTTTATGTATTATAAATAATTTTTGTTGTTAAATATTTGATATTGTCTAAATAATCTGTCTCAAATTGAAGCACAGTTGTATGTTTTAGTTTTTCAAATGTAGAAATTGAAAATCAAATTTATTGGCTCTGAAAAATTGGAAAGACAGCGAGATGAAGCTCGTAGACTCCGATCCAGACATGTCACGCGAGCAAACAAAACAGATAATCACAACCGTCAATGAAGAGATTGAGACGGACGCGGTGGAACCTGGAGAACGTCCAGCGTATCTTGGAATATCAGCAAACAAGCCAAACCCAACACAACCAACAAAACATGGAAGAGAGCGAGCGGGCAGGGGGGGGGGGTGCGCACGGCTAGTGATACAGCGACACACGCCACATTCACCATTCCTACCCCACACACGGAACTAGTTACGTGTCACATCAAAATAAATTAATAAATTTCAAGTAAGAGTGGGTTGTCAAATGCACGCCGTATGTCTTGTTAAATTTAGTTTTACTCAAATAGGTCAAAATTGACTTGTCCAAATGTTTTTTTTATGGTGAAACTTGGTTACAGCGCTACTATCCCCTCCTATTCCTTGCTATTCACTTGCTCTGCTCATGGTGACTGAAAAAAGAGTCTGATGACTCAAACCTTGTAGTCTCGGTACAAAAACATGCCAAATAGAGAAAATTGTAAGGGAACAGTCAAACTGAACGAATTGTTTTGTTTAACTAAGGTCCTTAATAATAGGAACCATTAGTAATCCAAGGATATTTGAATATTTAACATTATGTTGTAACAAAACAGTTAATCTGAGAGAATCCTTGCATTGATTATATTATAAGGTACCTTATACAAATAGGTACCATTCATTAATGGTATCTATTATTGTTAACAACTAATAGAAACCATTAATTTACCATTAACGAATATAGATACCATTAATTTACCATTGATGAATATAGACACCATTATTTATCATAAACAAATATATATATACTATTAATTTATCATAATTTAATATAGATACCATTAATTTACTATAAACAAATAAAGATACCTTTAAATTACCATAATTTAATATAGATACCATTAATTTACCATTGATGAATAAAGATACCATTAATATACTATTGATGAATATAGATACCAGTAATTTACCATAAACGAATAAAGATCCCATTAATTCCCCGTGATTTATAAGAAAATAGTAAATATGACAATCCCTGCATGAATTATATTCTAATAATTACTAGCTATACAACTAGACACCATCTATGTACTATTGAAGTGATAAACTATTGTATAATTTCAATTGAGATCACTTTCGAAAACATACAATTTTTGTAATCAGTTATTGGAATTTCCAAGATCACACAATAACCAGTTATTGGCATTTCCAATATCACACAAACAACCAGTTATTGGCATTTCCAAGATCACACAACAACCAGTTATTGGCATTTCCAAGATCACACAACAACCAGTTATTGGCATTTCCAAGATCACACAATAACCAGTTATTGGCATTTCCAAGATCATAAAACAACCAGTTATTGGCATTTCCAAGATCACACAATAACCAGTTATTACCATTTCTAAGATCCACGGCAACCAGTTATCGGCATTTTCAATGTCACCCATTTATATTATCATTCCCAAAGTAGTCATTATAACCGAGTTTCACTGCATATTTAAACATACGTCATGTCATTTTCGCATTACTAACGTTCCGTCTCGTCACAAGTCATTCATTTTATAACAAGCGTGAGCGCATGACAAAATTTGTTTGTAACAAAAACATGCTCGGGACAAACTAAACTAGAGATTAAAAAAAAAACACATTCTTTGTATCATGTGACAAATTTTATATGCCTTCATGCTTGAAATTTGAATTCACCATAAAATTGAATTAAAAGACAAACACACACTTTAATAACCCCTGCTTGCTGATGGCATAAACCAATTTTACTGGTCGCATTTTTTCTAGAAAGTTTCATTCGTAATGTATGAATGTTTTTTTTTTAATAAATACTTATATGCTTCCGTTATCATAGCCATTTTCAATTTTCCCTGATATTATCTATAAATATTTAAAGTTATTATTGTGCATGTTTAACAAATATTTTTAACGAGCACAATACTACATATTTTTATCATTTAAAACGTTAATGTATTTCACATTAAAAAAATAAACAATTCCTTGCACCCTGCGCAAGAGGCGAGTTTATTGCCACGCCACAGTTTCTTCCAACCAACCAGTGTTTCCAGGCCAGAGAAGCAATGTTGAAACGAGAAATGAATTTAAACAAATTTCTCCTCTACTGGAGATCGAACCTGGGACACCCACAGAGGAGTCAGACAGCTTACCAATTGTGCTACAATCTAGTTATATTTTAAAACGAAGAATGCAGTTTTATTTATGCATAAAAATCAACAAATATCGGCCAGTAAACTCGGTTTACTGCATAGGACGGAGATAATGTCAAATAGCATCGCAAGCAACGGGTTAATTTAAAAAAGTGTATTAATTTTTATAGAGAAAAGAAAGAACGGTCCAGAACACACAAAATTGTTTTCAAACATTTGGTGTATTATACAAATATATTTAAATTGTTAATACCACAACAATTGAAAAAAAAACTTAAAAACTCCTAAAATTAGCACATTTTTTTTATCTTCTATAAATAGTGTATTTTTCATAAGAGAAATCACTTAAATATTTTCTATTGAAAAAAATAAACCCTTTTACAAAAAATTCTTAATTCTATTATATGTATTTACAGCAGACATTTGTAATCCTATGCAATATAAATTTATATGAAACAAATACAAATTTGTCAAAATACTCATTAGTTATTTGCACAAATATTTTCTGAAATATTTAATTGTTTAAAATATGTACAAGACATTAGAATTTGAGTTTTAATCCAAAAATCAGAATTTTTCCCTTTCAATAATCATTAATTCTTGATTTATAAAAGAGCGTTCTGGTCTAAAAATCAATATTTTGTTCTTTTTTGTGTATAAAGTAAAATTAGTGTTCAAAAGATGATGGTCTACTGTAAATCATCTGTTCCATTTGACTATTTTGTATTTGTGTAAAAGAGTGTAGGTAATTATCAAAAGTATTTGACACCTATCAAAGGTATTTGACACACATCAAAGAAATTTGATACCGATCAAAGGAATTTGACACATATCAAAGGCATTTGACACCTATCTAAGGTTTTTGACACATTTCAAAGGTATTTGCATAATATATTAAAGGTATTTGACACACCAAAGATATTTAACAACTATAAAATGTGTTTGATGCCTATTTAAGATATATGGAATTATCAAAAACATTTGACAATCGTCAAATCGATCAATAAAGTCAAATAGATCACAGTGAGATGGAAAAAAGGATTTTTTTTAGGATTATGGTTGTTTTTTTATGAGGATTTGTGAGGAAAATAAGACAGGAGAGCATCTATCAATTAGTTGATCATATTAATAATAATTATCATTTCTCATTATGTCGTCAGTTAATCAATATATATTTGATCAAGTGATAAATTTACAAATATATCGAAACAAATTTCGTACATAGTAATATATGAAGTTTTAATGATTTAGCAATGCACTGTATACATTGATAAATTCACAAAACAATATTTTTAATTAAACTATCTAAATCTAAAATCGAATTATTAAAAATGAATCTTAAAAATAAAAATATTTAATGAAAATTAATATAAAAATTTTTATACAAAATATGTTGAATTCTGGCTTCGATTACAGCAACATTACATAATATAATAACGAAAAACATACTCAATCATGTATGATTTAATATAATTATTTCAGGATTCTCTTCAACACACTCTAAGCGGATCCTAACAATGAGCAGGAATAACCTTAGGATTCTTACTAGAATCTTAACTGGTCACTGTAGACTCAATAAACATCTATGCACGATGAATTTATCGGAAATGTACCTATGCAGGTTCTGCATGGATGAACATGAAACACCGATGCATCTACTTACAGAATGTGGCCCACTAATGCAAACAAGAGTAAAGAAAATAGGTTTGCATATTGCTGATCAAAAGCAAATCAGAGACACCGATCCACAAAGGATTTTACAGTTCTTCCAGGAGATAGGACTATGGAATGACATCTAGCAGGCAAATTATCACAATGGACTACTATTGAGTCGACGTGAGAAGGTCTCTAGATGGGTTATAAAAAAAAAAAAATGATTTAATATTTTTTTTCACAAATTGGAAATTTAATAAAACAAAAAAAATACATTAAAAAATAAACGAAAAAAAAATGATAAAGAAAAAAAAACTACAAAATCAAAGTAGAGGTATATAAAAATATGACAAATTAACATATATTAAAAAAATAAAAATATACCTGTGAATGCAACTTTGTCAGTTAAGAGATATTTTTTTTTTTAGTAAGGCAGTCAGTCCCTGAAGTTAAGAGATATCTGGATTTTAAAATTCATGGGCAAATGAAGCTAAACAATTGAAAAAAATATTGGATCAATAAGTACTATAAATTTTAAGGGAATTTTTATAAAGAATAAGGTTTAACTATATAAACCTCCTAATGAAAAAGACATGTTTAGATTTTTTTCAATATATTTGTAAATTCATTTTGTTAAATTTATATATATATGCTGTTGAAAAAAACTGCGATGAAATATGAATACTCTAACAAACTATTTTGAGTTTTAATTTGTACAATTATAAATGTTTGATACATTTTTAATGTGAAGTTTGTTAGAGAAAACTGTTGTGTTTTGTGACAGAATTGACAATTAAGTCTAGCAAATGAAAAAAATCAATAAAATAATCCTCAAAATAGTCGATAGAAACTATCACGTTTTAAAAATCAATATATCATATTAAAAAATATATTATCTATGAACAATTTCAATCAAATTACAATGATACAGTCATGATATTTTGTGATATATTTGATATAGTATGATGTCCTGAAATATAGAATTTATTAGACATAAAAAATTAAACGTCAAAATAGCACCTTTATCTACCCAGTGATTATGAAACAAAAAAAAGATGTAACTTTTCTCATACAATATCAAAAAACCAGGTTGAATAAAGGTCTATAATATTTTTTTAAATATGTTTATATTTAATAATTAATCTTTTATATATTGTTAGCAATAAAAATGGTTTTGTGAATCTTTATTTTATTAATTGAATTTTAATAATAAAAAAAACTGAAACATAATTGAATTGCTTTAATATATTTAATTAAAATATTTTAAATTGTATGTTAAAAGTTTTACCTCAAATTATACTGTAAAATAAAATTTCAAATAGATTTAAAATCCTTATTTCTGACAAATCAGAGTTGAAAATTTGTAAAGGCATCAGTCACAACGAAACGGTTCAAGATCTTACCTGTGGCAGACAGCTGCGACGTCGAGTTGCTCTTCTTCCCCATGTTGCCAAAGTGCGTGCTCGCCCTGAGCGGTTCCGAGGGGACCAGGCTGGTGCCGCCCCCGCCGGTCGAGCTGCCCCCTCCGGCGCTGCCCCCCCTCCCCGAGTCGGTCCCCCCGCCCCCCCGGTCACCGCTGCCGCCGCTGTTGCTGCTGTTGGGGGTGTTGCGCATGCCGACGGCCGTGTCGCTGAGACTGCCATCTATGGAGGGAATCAACAAAGCAAACAATGAAAGAGACAGTCCTTATACATGAGATGACAATGCTTTTACACAGACTTAAGATATTTATCATCTCACAGATCCAGACTGAAAACACAATTCAAAATTGTGTCTCCACCGGGAATCGAACCCGGGATTCTTGGATCAGCAGTCAGATACCCTACCAACTGAGCCATGAAGGCCGACAATGTTTGGTGTTTTCAATGAGTGATATTTTCTTTTTTTCATAACCAAAGTAAAATATGTTTGTTGCATATTTAAAACGAGTCATGTGACGACAGCAAAATTAGGAGGAAATTAAAAAAAAATCTAATTATTTTATGACTAGTTTTTTATACACGGTGCTGCTTAGAAAGGTAAATGTGAGAAACTGTTTATTTGTTTTGATAATTATGTCATATACAATACAACACAATAAATAAAAATTAAAATACAAAAATGAGTTTTTAAAAAGAATCAGTTCTGTTGGTTCTGTTCCATTTCGTTTCGTATGTTAATCTAGATGATTCATAAATAATTAAAAACATGAAACCTTTGTGATGGAACATCCCTATGATGTCCCCACATCTCTAGTGCCATGTCATTGCTACCAACAGAAGCGGAGGTTATAAATAGTTATCCCCACCTTGGCAATTCAGTCGGAATTTCTCCAGTCGCCGTGACCTGACGTATCGTGAATTCTCCTCGACATTCTTATTACGTGTAAATTGAATATAATGATTATTAAAAAACTACAGTGCAAAACTATAAGTTAAATAAATACAGTTGTCAGAGTAAGTACTATCTTTTATTATATGAATTATCAGAGCAATACAAAATGCATGGTGAAAATTGGCAGCGAGATGACTGAAGAATTTGTTGTATCCCAGGGTCTCAAGCAGGGTGATTGTTTGGCACCTACACTGTTCAATCTGGCTCTTGAATATGTTATCAGAAAAACATCTGTTAACATCAGCTCCACTATATATTTTAAAAGTTCTCAAATAGTTGGTTATGCAGATGACCTCAATATTGTCGGAAGATCCCTTGCAGCCCTACAGGAAGTCTTTGAACAACTTGAAACAGCAGCAGCAGAAATAGGTTTGCAAATTAATGTAAATAAAACCAAAATAATGAAGCAAACTAGAAATGCTAGAAACGCTCTACAAAGCAACATAACGTTCAAAGAAAAATACACTTTTGAAACTGTAGAGGAGTTTGCATACCTGGGTTCTACTATTAATAAAGATAATGAAGATACCCTAGAAATAAAAAGACGAATAGTGACAGGTAACAAAGCATTCTTCTCTCTGTTACCGGTGTTCAGGTCTAGAAGTGTTCATAGACAGACAAAAATAACCCTATATAAAACAATCATCAGGACTGTTGTGTCATATGGGTGTGAGGCTTGGACACTGACAATAAGGTCTGCGGAGATGCTGGACATCTTTGAGAGAAGAGTGCTGCGTAAAATCCTGGGACCCGTGAATGATGGACAAACATGGAGAATTAGATACAACGATGAGTTGTACGGCATCTACAAAGCACCCAAACTGTCTGAACATATAAGACTAAGCAGGCTAAGATGGGCCGGGCATGTTCAGAGAATGCCATCATCATGGGTACCAAAAAGAGTCTTAGAGGGGCACCCAGGTGGCAAAAGAAAGGTCGGGAGACCGAGGCTGCGATGGCAAGATGATATTGGGAGGGATGCATCCCAGCTTTTGAATGTGCCAAACTGGAGGGTCACAGCAGGTGACAGGAGAGGTTGGAAGAGAAAGTTGCTGGAGGCCAAGGCTCGATATGGGCTGTAGAGCCATTGAAGAAGAAGAAGAAGATATGAATTATCAGTTGCCCCCAATTGTCTGTAGTTTATCTAATATAGAGAGATGGGTTTTAAACAATACCTTTTTGAACACGCAAATAATCCGTCTTATTCTTTAAAACCAATCAATCACAATAATATAATAATTAAATAACCATCTCCCTACACCTTTGGTTTGGTTTTCGCCTGCGACACGAATACGTACAAAGAAAAATACAAATCCATACTTAGATAGCTACAAACCTGTTACATTACGCACTAAAATATTACAACGAAGATTTCATTGTAACCATGGCAACGGCAATCAACATATATGGAATATTTTTGCATAAAAAATGAGGACATTTACACAGAAAACATTACTTGAAAATTAGGAAAAACATTAAAATTAAACGAAATAATTGTGTTTTTTTCACATTTACATTAACAAATATTTGCTCACGAAAAAATACATTTTTTAACATTGAACAAATATTTCTAGTCTGAAAAATTTAATAAGTACATGAAATTGCCGATAGATGATGCTAGTAGTTCATTCGATCAGTAGTTCAATCTATTTGTTCATATATACAAAATGGCAAATTTCCTTATAAATTTTTTATTAATGCGAAAAAGATTAAAAATAAACGAAATAATCACAATTTTTTTCACTCAAACGCTTCACTCAAAGACCGATGGCCGATTTGACCGCATTTCTATTACATTACCATTGAAAAAAAACGGCTTATTTTTGTCTTTCTTTTGTCAATACTGAGGACTTTGCCTAAATTAACTTCTCTGGCATTTTGTTATTTGGTTTTTGTATGGACTTTTAGGTATGGTAAACAATAAATTGAGTTGGAGGTTTTTTTTTTACCTGTTTTATCTTCGGGTGGAACGTCCGCGTTGCTCAAACTCCTCGTGAACTGCTGCGATCTGTGGCCGTCCCTCCTGTCTCTCTGGCTCGTCCTCTCCCCTCTCTCGCTGTGGCTTCCGCCGTCTCTGTAATCGCTACTTTTCACCACCGCGCGTCCACAAGATTTGGCCGCAGGGTTTTTGCCACCGCCGCGCGTTTTTTGTTTCGTCGAGTTTGTCCGTTTGATCGAGGGTTTTTTGCCGACGGGCGGGGGTTTGTTGTTGACAGCGGCATAGTTGGACGATTTCCGGCCGGAGTTGTTGGCGAGCGTTTGCAGGGTTTTCAGTTGCGGCAGTCCGGAGGAGAGGCGTCGGGGGCAATCGGCGGGTTTGGGGGAAAAAGCGACAAATTCATTAGCATCATTATTACTGTGTCTAGCACTAGAGGTAGGAGGTTGTGTACCTTTATCTTTAGTTTTTTTGATGATGGAAGGTAAGGGTTCTTTGTTTGACAGGTCGTGACTACCAGGGTCACTGAACAGGGAGGAGAGGCTGCGGTTTGTGGAGTATTCAAAGTATTCGGGTTTTTCGTTGATGGAAACAGAACCGATTCTCTTTTGGCTGGATTCCTCGTTGAGGGATCTGACAGAACTTCTGCGGTCGAGCGTTGAACATTCCAACTCTTGGTCAGGTATATCGCCTGTGCTGAGGCTCTGTCTTCTCTTGGTGAACTTTTCAAAGACGACTTTCTCAGACGGTATGAAGACTTCGTCCGAGATGTCTTCCTGAGATTCTTTTCTGTCGTCTATCTGCAACGGATCACCGGATTCTTTACTTTCATCTTGGGAACAAGCAAAGGAGTTTCTGGGAGAGTTGCATTTCAAAAACATGTTATGATTTGCGTTATCAGTAGTCACTGATAGATGTAATAATGTCTTGTCCATATTCCGGCTTGTACCATTCTTGTTCTGATTAGAACCATCACCATTATTTTCTTTTACCTGATCGAGATTTTCAACGTTAGTACTTTTGTCAGTTTTACCAACATCTTCGCAGCTGGATGTAGCATCTAAAGATATATTTTGTTTTTTTTCTATTGAAGATTTTTCAAGAAACTCATTTCGGACCTCTTCGATGATGGACTTGATCGAATCTAAACTGTGCAATCTGTCGTGAGAGGGTTGTTTGGTGGGCAAGGCCTTCGTACTGGTCTGTTTCCTCTCCGGAATAGCGGGAGGAAGTTGAACGGGTTCGATTTCTTCGTAGTTCAAAGATGTCTGCAATTGTTTTCGGATCTTTTTAGGTCTTCTGTCGCTTAGAAATTGTCCTATCTGTATCGTTTCTGAAGCCACGGATTTGTCAAAACTGCGGTTTTCGAAACTGGAGAGATGTATTTCAGTTTCTGCACCACTGCACTCACTATCGTATCCATACAGTTGTGATTGTTTGGCATTTGGATCAACATTATCAGATGTTGTTCCTTCATCATGATCTGCCAAATCTTTATCAATGCTATTGGTAACTATTGGTTCTTCATTGGTGTCTGATTTATCCAAGGGTATTGAATCCACTTTCGACACTTCTTTATCATCTTTTGCTGTAATTTTGAGACGGTCAAAGTTCAAGCATAGATTTGATCCCTTTGAGATCCATCCGCTGTCTGAATCGTATGATATATCGATGATCCTGTCTTCGGAGATAAAAAAATGACTTCGGATCTTTTGATTGCGTGGATTGAGTATCAACTCTTGGGGCACGAGAGCCTGCGGGAAATCACTCATCAAATTGGACGTTTTGATTTCGCTCGGTGACTTGTCGACGCTAAGCTGTTGAATGAGGTGATCCAGCATTTCGCTCTTAACATCGAGATCGCTGACATCCCCGAGGGTATCTTTGACCGATAGAAACATGTCTGATTTTGGTTCAGTATCAGGTAAAACGGTTTCGTTTATAAAAGCAGGTTCTGCCTTAAGATTTGAAGGATTATTGACGTACGAATCGAGACTTATAGCTGAACTCCAATTAGTTTTTGATTTAACCTTTGCAGTCCTCATTCCTTTATTAAGATCTAGGTTCAAGATGAATTCGTCCTGGTCTTTCGTAAGTTTAAAGTGGTTGGTCATGATCGGTGGGCCGTCGTAGTCGCTGCTGAGATCGCTGCTGATTTTTCTACCAGAGACGCTCATGCTTCTGCTGAGATAGAACTTTCTCGTACGTTCTCTGACAGAGGAACTGGACCTGCTTCTGTTGAGTTTGGTTTTTCTCGCTCTCGTTTGGGGTTCTGTGGCGGTTTGTGAATTTTCCTCGAGAATCTTATTCTGTACCATCCGGAGAATGTGGTCGGGAAGTTTGACGGATGGAAGCAGTCTACGTTTTGAGGAGCTGAAGGAATCGGAGCTGTTCAGTGATGAAGGAGAGGAGGAATATAAGCTACTAAGGTTATGAGGAAGTGAAGCTGGTAAGCTATATTGATGTTGAAGTGTGTTACTGTAAATATAATGCATATTCTGTGTTATTTTCTTTGTGTAGAGATGAATTATAACTTTACAAGATGTTTTAATAATATGGTGACTTGTTGTATGAAATTTTAAACATTTTGAAAGATGTGAATTTGAGTCTGACATAATAAACAAGAGAAAAAAGTAACATTAAACAAAATTAAACGGAGTTATTAATTAAATTTATAAATAATGACAATCGTCATCAAAATTATAATAAATGACTGGAGATATTGGACAAAACAATAAATGACTGAAGATTATATTCATAATAATTATTTCTGCTGATTTAATGTAAAATAAATTACAATAACTGCTTACTTAATGTCAAATTAATAATAATGACTGCTCAGTTCATGTCAAATTAATAAAAATGACTGCTCAGTTCATGTCAAATTAATAACAATGACTGCTCAGTTCATGTCAAATTAATAAAAATGACTGCTCAGTTCATGTCAAATTAATAACAATGACTGCTCACTTCATGTCAAATTAATAAAAATGACTGCTCAGTTCATGTCAAATTAATAAAAATGACTGCTCAGTTAATGTCAAATTAAAAACAATGACTATTTCATGTAAAATGGATTACTCATTTAATGTTAAATGAATGAATAACAATAACTGATAATTTAATGTCCAATCAATACCAATGAATGCTTATTTCATGTCAAATACATAACAATGACTGCTCAGTTTGTCAAATTAATAACAATGACTGCTTATTTCAAATTGAATTAATAACAATGACATACATATATAGACTACTCATTAAATGTCAAATGAATGACTAACAATGACTTCTTATTTCATGTCAAATACATAACAATGATTGTTCGTTTTATGTCAAATTAATAACAATGATTGTTATTAATATATGATTAATAACATATCATATCAAATAAGTGAATAACAATTCCTGGTTATTTCATGTAAAATGTGTATTGCAATTTCCACGTCAAATGAACGATACCAAAACAAATCAATAAATAATACTGACTGCAGATGGTCCCTGTGGTCCCGGTGGTGCGACATCCTCGGTCTCTCGCTCTGCGTGGAGAAGGCACTGCTCGTCACCGACGCCACGCTCTCCATGTCCGAGTCGTGAGCGTCGGACGCCAGGGGAGGGGCGTGGTGCGACACGGAAGATGTGGGGCCAGGACCGGAGGGGCCGCGCCCTCCCCTCCTGCCGCGCGCCCCCCCGTTCCTCCCCCCGGACAGCTCAGAGTCTGAGAGGCCCGTGTAGTGGCGCTCCCAGCCTGGAAGGAAGACGTAACCGTCTGTTTGCATTTTATAATATGAATCTAACTATTTAAATTAAAAAACTAATCCAACTTTCGTTTTAAGCCAAGACGCGTGTATGAAAGAACATTTTGCATAGTGTAGTGGAAATTAATTTTGCATGCCAAAAATACCATCTTAGAGGCTTCGTAGCATATATGTATATATGGATGAGTTCAGAATTTGAAGTACAAAATTTTGTGTGCCTGTCCCCCCCCTTATAACTTTTGATCCACTCAATTTTGTAGCTTTCATTTTTTTTGTTGATGTACATATATAATTCACTCTGTAATCTGGTTGGTTGGAAGAAATTGCCTAATGGCAATAAGCCCGCCAGTGTGCATTATATTTTTTCTCAAACAGTTTCTCAAACATTTTTTGTAAAGAAAAATATTTTTTTTAAATTTATGTGTTTAACTGCCTATATTTCCAAAGTTTTTAAAAATATCGAAAAAGTAGAAACACCCCAACTAGATAATTTAATTTTCTATAAAAAATATTACTATAGTAGTAGTACTTCTCAAAAATTTTTATAAAAAATTGAATTTAGTGACGACATTGTTTCATACAATTTGTATGGCAGTATACACTACACAATATCTAAGTGGACTCAATAGTTTGATACTTTATCTCCAAACATACATACATACCATCATCCTGTTTTCATATTCTGGGTAAGAAAATACAAGACTGACCTCCATACTATCCTATCCTGACATACATACCTACATGTTTTGTATAGAAAACAAAATATCTTTAAGTGTTTAAGTTTTGTACACATTTCAATGATACATACTATCGCCATCGACAGTTGGATCTCATGTGTTACATGCAACTAGTGTAATAATAAATTACTGTGAAATATGTGAAAGTGTGAGTGCAAGTGAGACAGCTAGAGTGACTGGGACTATATAAGAAAGGTAGCCATCTTTATTCTTATGACTGACAACGAGTTCATCTATTGTATGTATATGTATACTGAAGAAACCAGAGTTAGGTATTCATCATCTCCACTGGAACTCCTAATAAGGATATTGTAATTACTATATTCACTGGCAAATTTTTGTATAAACACTTCATTATACCCTGTGCAAGTAAATGCCAATTTCTTACTAATCGATGCTTCCAGCTCAGAGAAGTAATTAATAATTCAGAAGTTAACAATTTACAATCTAAAAAACGTTGCTACGCCCCGTACTAACTTATGGTTCTGAATGCTGGGTATTGAGTAAAAATGATGAATTGTCTCTACTAGTGTTCGAGAGAAAAATACCTAGAAGGATATTCAGACCTGTGCAGGTAAACGGAACTTGGAGAATACGACACAACGATGAGATCTACAATATTTATAATGAGCCCAACATTATAAAGGTGATAAAAATAGGGAGGCTGCGATGGGCAGGACACATGGAAAGAATGGGCGATGAAAGAGTGCCAAAAAGGATCCTGCACACAAAGCCACAAGGTAGACGAAACATTGGTAGATCCAAGCTCCGATGGCTGGATGGCGTGCAACGGGATGTGGAGGCTGTTGGTGTAAGGGACAGGAGGGGAGCATGTCAGGATAGAGGGAGATGGCGAGGAATGCTGGAGGAGGCCAAGGCCCGCAATGGGCTGTGGAGCTATTGATGATGATGTTTGGAAGTTAAGACCAGAGATACCCAGACTGCTTGTAGCAGTCGCGTGTACAGTCGTGTTGCAGTTGAACACAACTGCTCCATGTAGTCTGTGTATCTCGGGTCTTAGTCTTGTTTAGTTAGTCTTTATTAAATCAAAAAGACACTTGACTAGGTGAACACAGTCAGTTGAGGCAGGATTCGAACCTGCATCCACTGGATTACTAACCTCAGTCAATTTGGTATAATAGAGTACCTACCCAACTAATAAGAAAAAAGAGAATACAACAGTAAACATACTGATGATGGGAAAAGAAAGGAGGCAATTGTTGGACAAAAAAAATGGATAGGAATATGAGGAATGAAAGGATTAGAATATGTGGAAAAATAAGAATATGAGGAAAGAAAGAATATGAATAAGTTATAAGAATAGGATAGAAATATAAGGAAAGGATATTAATAAGTTGATAGGATAGGAATATAAGGAATGTATATGAAAATGCAGAAAGAAAGGATAGCAATATGTTAATAGGATAGGAATATGTGGAAAGAAAGGAATATGTTGAAAAAACAGGAATATGTTGAAAGGATAGGAACATGTTGAAAGGAAGGATAGGGATATGTTGAAAGGATAAGAATATGAGGAAAGAAAGGAAATGAATATTTTGATAGGAATATGAAGAAAGAAAGGATAATAATATTTGGAAAGGATAGGAATATTTAGAAGATAGGAATATGTGGAAAGGATAGGGATATGTTGAAAGAATAGGATTATGTTGAAATGATAGGAATATGAAGAAAGAAAGGATAGGAATATGAGGAAAGAAAGGAAATGAATTTGTTAAAAGATTGGGAATATGTAGAAAGAATAGGAATATATCGAAAGTATAGGAACATGAGGAAAAAAAAGTAATAAAATATGAGGAGAGAAAGGAAATATTTTGAAAAGATAAGAATAAGAAGAAAGAAAGGATGGAAATATGTTGAAAGGATAGAAATATGCAGAAAATATTGGAATAATTGGATAGGATTGGATTATGATGAAATTATAGAAATATGAAAAAAGAAATGATAGGAATGTGTTGCTATCTGTCATACATGTATATTGGTTTGAGAGACACGACACTTAAGATATTACTATATGAAATACCTCCGGCTCCCGTACTGCGGTAGGTGTGGGCTGCCCCTCTGTGAGGGGTGCCTCTCTGTCTGTCGTCCAGTTCTTGACCGCTCCAAACTCGCTCCTTCATCACTCTTTGGATTGTCTGAAAAATATATATTTATGGTAACAATAATTCTGTGTTTGTGTTTTTAATTGAGACATTACATTACAGTCTCACTTATTTGGAATTAATAATCAAAGGAAAATTGGGATTAGTGGAATGTAGGTAAATTGAGTAAAATGTCATAAATATTTGTATGAAAATGTTAGACGGTAAATGTTAAATAGGATTGGGTTTTTGAGATGTTAATAGAGACAAGATTTCTTCAAGATAAGTATTAATAGAGTGGAGGTAGCTGTTTCATTTATTTTAAGATGTTTATCTAAGCTTCTGATATATTCTGAGGTTTGTCAAAAGAAAACCTGTCATGGACTGTACTATTATCAGCATAACAGTGGATGAGGATGCATGAAAACAAGTAGGATGAATAGTATCAGAGATAGAATGGACCCTTGAGGGACTCCTGCAATTTATAGTATGGGTAGATGAAGAGCAACCGTCCACTACAGTAAAAATTTCACAATCTTTCAAAAAGTTCTCAATCCACTTATAACGAGATGGGGGTAGTTCGTAAGAAGAGAGTTTTATGAAAAGACCTCGGTGCCAAACCCAATTGAAGGCATTAGAAAGGTCAAGGGCGATGATTTGAGCTTCTCCAAAGCGTTTCATGACCCAACTCTAAACCAATGCGGTAAGATCGGTTTCCATGAAATCTATACATATTTTTTATATATATATAGATATATTGGGGGTAACTTATATGTAATTTTGTTTGGTTCAAGGTATGTGATCAACAATTGTTAATTAAAAATACTATAGTGCCAGATTACTGGATGTGCCGGATAAGAGAGATTATACTGTATTTATTTTGACAAACTAATATTAAAAAAATAATAAACTTCAATTTCAACAAAGTTTTCTACACTAAATTCACAGTGGATACCTCTTATTTTTATTTTCTTAAATAAATATTCATTCATTCATACCATCATGGTATATCTCACAATGTGAAGGAACCATCAGCAGGTGTTTGGGTGTACATTACCTTATGAAAGGGAGTATAACACATGCATATATACCCACACAACAGTGTCGTCTCACCTAAAAAGGCACTACATTCAGAATGGTTGGTGGAAAAAGAACATATACATCCCCATACATTCCCACAATGCATTTTCCTAGAAGGACAGGAGATGCCTAGGGAAATAGTCCACCTGAAAGGGACAAAAGACCTGCAGAACCGCCTGCAAAAGGTAGCCATGCCTGAAACAACAAGCCAAACCAGGAAAAGAGAAAGTCCCAGAAAATCGTCAATAAAGATTTTTTTTTTAAATGAGTATGTTCTTGTTAAACAAGTACATATACATCATCCTATGTTCCCTAAATTAAGCATAAACGCTTGTGCTATAGGTGAACGAAATCGGTCGAGGCAGGATTCGAACTCGGGACCACTGGATTACTAGCCCAGCGAGCTAACCGATCTGCCATTGACCCATTTAAATTTACGAGGTTCCTGGACAATTTACGAGTTCGAACCATATTAAGTCGCCAGCGGAATACCAGCGGAACTGCAGGTAGCCACAAAGACTCTCATACTCTGGTTGGGGACAACTTTCAAAGCATGTATAGAACTCTGTTATACCCTCAAAGTATGGAGGGAAGTGAAAAAATGGTGTTCATACCCAAAAGGGGGAAGCACATCCAATAATACAACCGAGGACTTCAGACCAATTAGTCTATCCTCGTTTGTTCTAAACGTAAATGCTAGAAAGACTCGAAGAGACCAGAATAAGAAGCAAAATAGAACCTTCAAAGTGGTCGAAGTCGAAGACAATAATGGACTTAGAGGATATAATACAACCACGAACTACAGTCATTATATGATGAACCCAACATTGTACAAGTCATAAAAGTACGCAGATTGCAGTTGTTGGGACATGTCAGACAGATGAATTATTTAATTTTAATTTTTTTTCGTTTACATAGTGTAAGTTCATGATTATAAATTGTAAAAACACTTATAAAATGAAACAGTTAAATTCCACAATGAGTATATAATAGCCTAAAGGCTCCCATTCACGATCGTGCCATCCTTCCAAATGGCTTGCTATCACTCCAACTTGCGCTCGTGAATGTCAAAACCCGCGCAGCCCAATTGGCCTGACACACCAAAATGGAATTCCAAAAGATCGAAACTCCATAGTGCCGCGACAAAAGACGTGGCGCATCTTGAAAACCAGCGGTACATTGCGCTGACCTGTTTGACACTCTCGTGAATGCGAAAATACAACATTTTCTCTTTGTTTTGATGGCTCGATGGCGTGCCCGTGAGTGTGATGAAAATTTTACAATGCTCCAAATGGTGCCGGTCCATATGGAGCGACGCCGAATGACACGATCGTGAATGGGCTGCTTAAGTACTTTTACCAGTCTCAGTTGATATCCTCAGAGACACAATTTAAGGTCGGTGCATACGTGACGGGATAATATCTCGGACGGGACTGCCCCGTTCAAAACGGGAATGTGGTGTCAATGCATACGTACCGTTTTTCGACGTCCATTATACGAATGATTCTATTATGATTATATTCTAACATCACTACTTCTCTCTACCGAACGAACGGAGTGACTGTGCATACGTAGCGGAAACACGGCCGGGACGGGAACGTGGCACTCACGGGACGTCCTGTGAGTGCCACGTTCCCGTCCCGTCCGTGTCATATGCATTTGCATATACATTTTGTATGAAACGATATTTCCAAAACTTCCCGTCCCGTCCCGTCCGTATGAAAACCTGTCACGTATGCAGTGGCCTTTATACTGACTAAAATGCATTGGTTGAATGGGGGTATGTAAAGGTAAGCAGGGGAGGGGGTTGGTAAATACCCTGTCAAACATGTTATACAGAGATTGTCCGGAGCCAAGTACCACATGTAATGATCGAACATTCAGAATAAAAACATGTTTTCGTCCATTTCACCAGTAGTTGTATCTTAGGAAAAACTTTTTAACTAACCGGGCCACCTCCAATTTTAACAACCTGCTCAATAACACTGACTTCATACTCAATCTGTACTCTCGTTCAAAATTGGGCTATAACGCCAACTTTGCACTGATAACATAACTCAAAATTCCACTCTCTAGAATATACATGAATATATGTATGTATGTGTCACACATAATGGTTGCAACACCTTTTTTGTTAATCCTTAAGTATGTTAGAATCCTATGGTATGTTTCTAGAATATAATCTTCTTTGTACTGTTACTTACATGTTTCAGGTATGATCCTATAATTTTGTTTTTCTCATTTGTTAAAAATTGTCTGTCATTTACTGTTTTTTCCATTGTTCTTACTATGCATGCATACAATGTTATTATATTCTACTGTACTGTTGGATATCCAAAATAAATAAAATAGAAACAATAGCAAGCCACATATTTAAATAACAATAATAAACGCTTTCTTGCAACCTGCGCAAGTGGCGAATTTATTGCCATATGAAGCAACATTAGTGTGAGAGATGAATTTAATTAAATTTCTCCTCTACTGGGAATTGAACCCAGGACGTCCAGACAAAAAAACAAACGGCTAACCAACTGTGCCACAGTGGTTGGCATATTTTCGTAGAAAAAAAAATAAAGCGACATATTCTAAAATGGTTTTTGTGTTATTTATATTCTACCTTTTAATGTAATATTAAACAATATTTATCTATTTTTTGACAAACTTTTAACATCTCAATAGAGACAAAGTTGGAATATTAAAGAAGAACCAGAAACTCCTGGCACCTACAGGGCTTACGACCTGTCATCGGCTGGTTCACATGATCACTTTATGCGCTTGCCCAACGTTCACCGATTATGCCTTCTTGTTGAGTTCCATTATCAGCAATTTTTTTGAAAGTTCTATATATCTGAATAATGAGTAACAGATCACCTGAAAATAGGACATTATTACTATTGCCATCTATGAAGTAACGAAGAAACTTTTTTGTAACGCCATCTATTGAGAAATTGGTTTAATGTCGGTGGTTTAATGACGGTGTTCTCGCACAGATGTCACCCCTGATCTGCAGCAGAAATTATTTCATTTTTAGCTTGTTTACCTACTTATACCAATGTGTATGTAAATTTAATATTTTTTTAATTGCATATACGCAAACATTGGATTTTTTTCCCTGTCTCAAATATTTATTTAGTTTTTTTATTTTTTTTTTGTAGATAGTGCTTCCTGCTAACCCCATTAAAATACATTTAAATACAGTAAAATTTTACTACCGGCACTTTGGATTATATAGAAAAATATTTTTATTTAATTCATATCTCATTGGTAAATAATTATGTATAAAGCTCGTCAAGAGAGAGAATGTGGGTGACTTCATCAGTGTACAGACCGATGTTTGTACAGGGATATACATACACAGTAAAATGAGTTGATGTGGAGAAATTTTGTGCAGCGTATAATGTCCTGACCTTAAAAAGAAATACTGTATAAAACTGTCACCCAAATCATCTTACTTGTTTAGCTTCTACTAATATTTTCATACAAATGTTAGGTAAACGAGAGAGCAGATAAGCTAGCCAAGAAAGGATCAGGGCTACCTTTCATAGGACCTTAACCAGCAGTTGGCTTATCTGCAACCACATTTAAAAAATCAATCAAAGACAACAGTTTAGCATAGAGAATTCTGGAAGGCCTATTGTGAACAACGACAGGTGAAAAAATTCATTGAAGGGCCCTCCAAAAAAAGGGACAAGAAAGCTGCTAAACCTCAGCAGAGAACAATGACTGATTTATTCATTGGCCATTGTCATCTGAAAAGACACCATTACATAATGGGGATAGCTGATGAACCAAGCTGTATTACGTGTCAACAAGAGGTAGAAACAGCCTCACATGTGATCTGTGAGTGTCCAGCTCTAATGGAATCCAGACACAGACACCTGGGAGACTTTATACTAAGACCCAAGGGTGTGGGGGCATATCAATTTGCAAAATATGGGACTTTATTCAAGAAACTGAACTGCTATTGAAATGACAGCCCCAAAGGGAGATACACAATAGATCAAACATGGTCACAGTGTGTGGTATAGGGTCCCACACTTAACTATTAATAATAATAATAATTCATACAAATGTATTTGCAAATTTTACCCGCATTCCAGAAATCTGATTTTTTCATATATCTGGCAATCTTGTACCTTCATTAGTGGAATTGTATAGTATGGGTAGTATTACAGGAGTTATTTAAGAATAATGTAAGAAAAAGTTGAGGTCCCGTAAGCAGTATTCTCGCAGTACCATTACCATTTTCTTAAATAACTCTTGTAATATGATCCTATATCTTTTTAAAACACAAGTTCATTTTGTTAATTGCAATAGTATGGAATGTCTATTATATACCTGAGGTATCTGTGGCAGTTGTCGCTTTTTGGGGCTTCCCGTGGGCGTCGCAGTGGCAGACCTTGACTGGAACCTCGGTGGACATTGGCTGGGAAGACCCCCCCCTTGTCCATTGCCGTACCCAAAATCTGAAACCAACGAAACACCATTCAATTACAAACGGGATCCAAAAACAAACTTGTATATTATTAACAGACAGGCGGCCATGCTGATGTGTCGGATGTTAACACTGCTGTAAATTGCACCAAGTATATCTGTCAGGACTAACAACACAACCAACAACTGAATCCTGTCATAGAGAAAGTCATACAAGTTCTTAAAGGAGTTTACATCCGGTGGTGAGTAAATCAGTTCGAAGGCAAACCTTCCCACTCCTCAACAACTCTATTGAATAAACAATATTTCCAAGGGTTCAGCTTGAATTTTTGCCTATTCAGCTTCAATCTTTGACCCATAAGGTTGGTATTGTGATTTCAACAGAACATTGTCTCCAGCTCCGGACAGTCATAGAGACCATGGATTCGTTTAGTCAACTTTTCAAGGCATTATCACATTATGGGGCTAGCAGTGGACCCTAAATATAGAGGCTATCAACAGGAGGAAGAAACAGCCTCCATACATGATCAGCGAGTGTCTAGCCTTAATTGAAGCCAAACAGACATTTGGGAGCGCTTATATTAAGATCCAAGGACATGAGGGGCATCCCAATCAGGAAAATCTGGTGATTCAATTCAAAAGACCAAATCACTCTGACGTGATGACAACCCACAATGGAGAAACACAAAAGATCAAAAATGGTCACAGTGCAACGACATAATTAATCCCATCTTCAGCCCATTTGCCCTCTGCAGGATATAGACCTCCCCTCTCCTACTCCACTCTTCGCCTCCCCTACTCCACTCATCCCCTCCCATACTCCACTATTCACCTTCCTTACTTCACTCCTCGCCTTCCCTACTCCACTTCTCCTCTCTCCAATTCCACTTCTCGCATCTCCTACTCCACTATCCTATTCCACTCTCCTACTCCACTCCTCTCCTCTCCTACTCCACTATCCTATTCCACTCCTCCCCTCTCCTACTCTACTATCCTATTTCACTCTCCTACTCCACTCCTCCCCTCTTACTCCACTCCTCCCCTCTCATACTCCACTCCTCCCCTCTCATACTCCACTCCTCTCCTCTCCTACTCTACTCCTCCCCTCTCCAACTCCATTCGTCCCCTCTCCAACTCCACTCCTCTCCTCTCCAACTCCACTCCTTGCATATCCTACTCCACTTCTCCCCTCACCTACTCCACTCCTCCCCTGTGCAACTCTTTATATAATAAATGAATGTTCTTAAGCTCGCATACATGGTCACACCTATTCTGACTAATACTTTGGTGGCATGTGGTCTTGGACCTGGATTCATGAATCCAGTGAAACCACGATTGACTTTCTCTTTAATATCTATCTCAATAATGTCTCTCTCGACTATTCCAAGCAACAAGTGAAGTAAATAGTGTAGGTACCTACATTATTATTATTATTATATAGTGCCTGAGAAGATAATACAATCATACAATAAGCATACTGATCATAAATAAAATAAAATAATGGTATTTTTCATTTCACAGATTCAAAAATAAAACTCTGCCCACACATCTGGCAACACGGTAATTTTTTGAATAATTGATACCTATAATAGTATTGGACTAGTCTGTAAAATTTAGTATTTTTTAGAGATTGATTTTATAGAGCGAGTAGTCGAGGCGAAAACTTTCCGTAATACTTTATAAATGTTACATGGTATTAATAGTGCTTCCAATCTTTTATATTATAATCGTTCATGGGTAAGAGCCGGGTAATCAAAAATACAACAGACAACTATAACATCTCACATACTTGTCTTTTCAGGAGAGAAGAAGGCAATGCACACCCACACACCTATCACTGGTTACCCCACATTGTGGGATGCGTCGTGATCATATTAATAAATTTATATGATATTTAAAAAATGAAATTCCACTCTGTCGACACACAAAATTTTCAGAATTACATTTTTTTTTTTGGTAAATATTTGTATAGATTGAGACGCCTCAACAGGTTCCTCACAAGATATCGTTGACTTGGGGAACATCTGCAGAAAATAGAATTAGAAGAAGACAGCACATGCCATCCTATTTCACTCTCCTACTCCACTCCTCCCCTCTTACTCCACTCCTCCCCTCTCATACTTCACTCCTCCCCACTCATACTCCACTCCTCTCCTCTCCTACTCTACTCCTCCCCTCTCCAACTCCATTCCTCGGATTCTACAGGGATGGGGCGGAAACACCACACCACCTCATCGTCGAATGTTATGCTATGACCCGAATGCACGGTCCTAGGTAACTAAATACTAACTCCTAACCTCAATGGAGTATTTAGTCTTCTTAAGTTAGCAATTGCGTTGCAGAGACATCACTAACTAAATACTACGTCAAACTTAAGGTCGATGGCGTAGTGTTTCACAAAGATTCAGATTGAAACGCTGCTCGAAAACGTTCAGTGAGATTGGTGTGAAAAACGAATCTGCAACTTTAGGTTACTTATACAACTTATGCGCCGATAGGCACAAAAAATGTTTCCATGCGCTTAAACGAGTATGCGCATAGTAAAGCACATGTCGGTGACAGCTGCCAGCGCCGACAAATTTACCGGAATAATACGAGCATTCATTCCGAAATCAAATCATCTATGCTATCATATGCCATATGATATCTGTTGTCTGGATACTAACGAAGATCTCCTTAATAATTTAGCTAGTGACGGCCTTCATGGCTCAGTTGGTTGGGTATCTGGCTGCTGATCTAAAGGTCCCGGCTTCGAATCCCGGTAGAGACACAGTTTTTAATTGTGTTTTCAGTATGGATCCACACTGAAACTGTCTCCAGAATGTGGCAACTTGTTATTGGGTGCGTGTTAAATAATTATTTGACATAGCACCTGTTAGTTGCCCGAGAATCTATATAAAATAATAAAATGGGAGATGTTTTCGATGGATGATGATTTTAGCGACTTCGTCAAATATGTATTTGGTAATTTTGTCAAATCAAATACCAAACAGAGTAATCAGCGATCAATATGAGATGTCGAAAATTCAATGGAATTTCAGAAAAATCGTGACATCGAGCTGTCAGTGTGAGCTAGGTTACATGTGTTTGTGTTGTTATGACAAAAAAAACATTTTAAACGTCAGTCTAAACCCATTCATTCATTTCCGTGTCCAGACCCTATATGCGCCCTCTCCAATATTTTGCGGCCGACACAGCCTTGTCATTTGCAGCCAGGAGGTCCGCCTCATTGCAAGGCTCCCCCATGAGTGGGCATGCCAGCAGGTGCGCCGCGTTTTGCTCTTCTAGTCTAAACCCATAGAAAACTATCTATCTCTTTTCTACCATGGAGTAGGATCTAATATGAAATATGGACAGTACAATATCATTGTTGATCTTATGTGCGCCATCTATTGACAACACTCATGTATTAAATTTCTGGCTGGTTTTCGCAAAAGTTTTGGAACCAGAGATCACATTCAGACATTAAGACTACTCATAGAGAAGACAACAGAGTATAACATACCTATACATCTAGCTTTTGTTGACTACCAAAAAGCGTTTGATTCAGTTGAAAAATGGGCAATTATCGAGGCACTCCAAAATGCAAGAATAGATTCCAGGTATATACAACTAATAAACTTTATATATGAAAATGGAACTATGACTGTTGTAATCGATGACGACACTAAAACTGAAAAAATAAAAAATCAAAAAGGTGTGCGACAAGGTGACACAATTTCGCCAAAGCGATTCACGCTAGCCCTAGAAGATGTATTTAAAACCCTCAACTGGGATAACAAAGGGGTGAAGATAGATGGCACATATTTGAGTCACCTAAGATTCGCTGATGACATAGTTGTTGTAGGTGAGAGCATTGATGAATTAAGTCAAATGATTAATGAATTGCATGAGGCTTCTAGCAAGATTGGTCTTAGTATGAACATAGCAAAAACGAAAATTATAAGTCCAGAAAACAAAATCATCACTGTTAACAATAAGAATCTCGAAACAGTGGATGAATACATATATCTTGGACACAAGATAAAACTGGGCAAAGAAAACCAAACAGCGGAACTGCCAAGACGAATAGGAATGAGTTGGGCAGCTTTTAACAAACTTAGACACATTCTAGAAGATAAAGAGATTCCGATCTGTCTGAAAAGAAAAACATATGAATCATGTATACTGCCAGTGACTACATATGCATTGGAGACCATGGCCCTTACAAAAAGAAATGTAGAAAAACTCAAATGCACACAGCGATCCATGGAAAGATCCATGCTTGGTATAAGCCTAAGAGACAGAATAAGTAATGAGGAAATTAGGAAAAGGACCAGAGTAGCGGACATCATGGATCGCGTAGCTACATTGAAATGGTAATGGGCGGGACATATTGCTAGACAGGAACCCGCAAGATGGACCCCTAAAATATTGAGATGGAGACCTTGGGAAAGTAAGAGAGGCGTCGGAAGACCGCAAAAAAGATGGTCTGACGACATAGCCGCTGTGGGGGGTAGAAATTGGCTGCAAGCAGCAACCGATAGAAGGAAGTGGAAGAATATGGAAGAGGCCTATATCCAGCAGTGGAAGACAGAGGGCTGAAGAAGAAGAAGAAGAAGATGTATTAAATTAGATTTTTTTTAGAGAAATATGTGGTTAAATGATAATATATATGACTTGAAATATTTGAGTAAGATAATGTATGCTAGTGAGACTTGGACACAATGGACAAAAGATGCAAGAAAGACAAAGCCAGCCAAAAAGTACATATGTAGCCAAATCATTGTAATGTGTATATTTTCATTTTAACAGATATATTAAGTCCTTATATCTTCATTCCCAATTCTTTCTTCGTTCAAACACACATTGTATTCATATGCTACAGATTAAAAAACACTAATAGTCCGAGAGATAGCAACGTTTTCGATGAATCATTTCTTAACCGATGATTTCAATTGGAATCATTAATGTATTTTACGTATATCTCAATGAAAATTGTTAACGACTGTGTTATTTCTCTTCTAAATTATTAATCACAATATTTTTGATCGCTTACAATACTGAGAATGACGGAAACTTCTGTACTCGGTTATTGTACAGTTGAAAACTCGGTTATTGCGAAATGAGCTTTTCTTGCTAAACACCGTTATTCAAAATTTAATAAATGTGAGTTTTTTTTGTTTTCTAGAATGCTATATTTTTTTAATTAGGTAATTATGTCCCGGTATTACAGTCTGAGTTTAAGAGCTAAACTCAAGCTTTACAAAAATATAGCGTATTACAGTGTCCGTTTAGGCCTAATCTTCCCTCAAATACGTCACTAAAACGACAAATATTTAACTCAACGTTTCTGGCGGATTAAGTACTTAACGGTGAGTCAACTGTCATTTGCTAGGCAACGCGTGTAGTTTCAGTTTCTATTACTAGAGGCGTTAGTTGTATCGACGGTGGTGCCATACAACAAAATAAACTGACAGCCATATTGAAACGAACATGGGCATTTAAAAGCATTATTTTGGTGAAAAAAATTAAATTTACCATGTTGGATAGTAAAACAATAGTATTTCAAGTGGTAGCGTCCCGTTTTGAAGTTCGTATTATTTGAGGTTATTTAAAATTTGACAGATAATAACCACAGAAAAAGTAAAATATTTCTATAATTGAAGATTTAGTAACTGACATGTCATATTGCACTGTAATACGGAAATGGATTAAATCTCCCCTTAACATTAATCTTAAGTTTAACAAACTCAATGAGTTGAGGGCCGACTGTAATACCGGGCCTATATTTCCTTCAATCTATAATAATAATTAAAAATGAAAGATTTTTTATTTTGAAAAAATTATTTAGTTTTATATATGAATGAATCGTTAAAATTTCCAAAAAAAGGAAGAAAATATTATAAAAATGATCAAAATCTCTTTATAATCACATATTTTTCCCATTTTTAATGAAACATAGGTATTTATTTTCATAATGCATTCATAATTTGGTTAAGAAAGGGTTAGTGGCTAGAATTTTTATATTTCCTTCCTTATTGAATATATGTATGAAAAAGGTAAGTCTGGCACCTGGGAGTGGTTGCGTTTACTAGTACGCATCCTCTTTATAGATGAAAATTGCAGATTTAAACATCATTTCAATATAATTTGTACTTGTATGTTATTTGTACCTAAAAAATCCGTTGTTTGTGAAATATATACCTACTGTTACTTAATAATTACTCGAATATTTTTATTATTGCATATGCGCAAACATTTAATTTTTTTCCCTGTCGGGAGTCAAAGGTATTTTTTAACAGATTTTTAATTATCTCAATGTTGTTAATAAAAAATAATAAGAATGTTGTTCATAATTTCACACATAGATGGCTGTAGTAAAAATTCCTTATTTTCAAGCGAAAAGAATTTCAGTATTACAATATATAGAACTTTCAAAATTGAATTGATAGGGATCTCATTAAAAAAGGCATAATTGGTGAACGTTGCGCAAGCGCATAAAGTGATCACGTAAACCAGCCGATGACAGGTCGTAAGCCCTGTAGGTGCCTTGATTTCCCGGTTCTCCTACAGTAAATATTCCAACTTCGTCTCTATTGAGATAATTAATAATTACTATGTAAAAAAAAAATAAAAACAAAAATGACTTACAAAGATACAAATGATACTAAAAACTTGCAATTTTCAACTATAGAAAGGGGATGCGTACTGGTAAACGTAACCACTTCCAGGTGCTAAAGTTACCTTTTTCATACATATATTCAATAAGGAAGGAAATATCAAAAACCCACCCATTAAAAAATAAATTGTTTTTTGACGTTGCTATCTCTTACGAGTATAATCGGAGACAGTCTGTTGAACAAGACCATCGTCAGCGTGAGAAAAAGAACAAGGTTTAAAAAATATTTCGTTGAAAATAAAATCTACCTACTAATAAATAATATAGTTTACAAAAATCAACAAATTATTTAATTTCAATCGCTAAAAAGTAGTGCAAATTTGTTCATTTATACCATCACGGTATATCCTACAATGCGGGGTGACCAGCGACGGGTGTGCGGGTGTCACAACCCCGTAAAAGGATGTACGACACAAGCGTGTGTCCCGAAACACAAGTCTCGTCTCATCCGAAATAGCGATAAAATTGTAACGGGTGGGGTGAACCTCAATGGGAGACTGAAGTATGTGAGATTTCATTGTTGCCTGTTGTATTTTGATACCTGAATATGATGATAATAAAAAAGATTAGAAGCACTATTCAAAGCCTGTGCCTCACAGCTAAATGGCAAATTTATGATTATATAAATTTAATTTCTTAATAAAAAATATTAAATACAATGAGCTGATAAATATCTAAATACAAGTGGAATAAAACTGTGTTTGTAATGATTCGGTAATTTTATGTTTCCAGCGATAATGTTATGTTAAATATTTGTGTATTTATGTGTGTGTGTATATATGTGTGTGTGTATATATCTGTGTGTTTGTGTATAAATGTGTGTGTGTGTGTTTGTGTATTTATGTGTGTGTGTGTGTGTTTGTGTATTTATGTATGTGTGTGTGTTTGTGTGTTTATGTATGTATGTGTGTTTGTGTATTTATGTGTGTGTGTGTGTGTTTGTATATTTATGTGTGTGTGTTTGTGTATTCATGTGTGTGTGTGTATTTATGTGTGTGTTTGTGTATTTATGTATGTGTGTGAGTGTTTGTGTATTTATATATATATATATGTGTGTGTGTGTTTGTGTATTTATATATGTGAGTGTGTGTGTGTGTATGTGTGTTTGTGTATTTATGTGTGTGTGTGTTTGTATATTTATGTGTATGTGTATTCATGTGTGTGTGTGTGTGTGTGTGTATTTAAGTGTATGTTTGTGTATTTCTGTATGTGTGTGTGTTTATGTATTAATGTATGTGTGTTCGAGTATCTATGTGTATTTATGTGTGTGTGTGTGTATGTGAGTGTGTGTGTGTGTTTGTGTATTTATGTGTGTGTGTGTGTGTGTGTGTGTGTGTGTATTTGTGTATGTGTTTGTGTATTTATATGAGTGTGTGTGTGTGTTTGTGTATTTATGTGTGTGTGTGTGTTTGTATATTTATGTGTGTGTGTTTGTGTTTTTATGTGTGTTTGTGTATTTATGTGTGTGTGTGTATTTATGTGTGTGTGCGTGTTTTGAAGATACAGTGTATCAAAATGATATAAATGATAGGTAGAGAGATATGTTAATATACCAAAAGTTTGTGCCATGAGCGGACTGGACTGACTGAGAATATCCTCGTGTTGACTGCGGACCAAACAAATGAACTAAAATCAACCGGCTTAGAGTATTTTTACCAAATCTGGCAACAGATTGCGTTCTGTATCGTAGAATCTATATAATAACCACCGATAGGGCTGCGCTAAACTATAATACATTTAACATCATAATGCAGATAACTAAGTACAGCTTGTTTCTACAAAACCAAGTATCATTAATTATCATTATTGTCATAATATGTATGTAAGACATATAGCTATTCTATACTATAAAATATCCTATGAATTAAAATTTAACTATGGATTAAAAATTATTTAAAAATCTTTTGATCCTTTTTGATTTAAAGTCATTTGATGTAAAGTATCTTTTTTATTTATTTATTTTTTCAAAAGTTGAGTACACATACTACATAGTAATAGAACAATGAAACATTTTTTTACAAAAAAGAGTACCTAACTTGCCTCACCTTTGAATATCATGATGTAAAATATGTCCTTATTTTAATTGTAACAAAAATTTAAGAAAAAAAGGATAGCCAGTACAAAACAAGGAAGAAGGAATGATTTGAAAGGAAATTTTTGATGTAAAGTTTCTTTTTTTTATTTCATATTAAAGTATATATTTTTTTATTTAATGTCCTGGTATATTTGATTTCATATGTATACCTACCTACTTTTTTTACATAGTTTTTTTTCTTTTTACTTCAGATAATATTTTAGTGTTGTTTTGTTGACTTTTTTTTTGTTCTATTACGTAAGTATTTAACTATTTTTTTGTTCTATTACGTAAGTATTTAACTATTTTATTTCATTATTCATTATGATGCTATTTCAATGTGTGAATTTTTTATGTTTGCAAGTAACTATGTTAAAGGCAATTTATGCCATGAATCAGGAAATACGTAAATAAATAAATTAAAGTAACATAATCCTTTTAAATTGCTTAGAAAGTTACAATACTGCTTTTTATGTTTAAAATCCATTACTATGTAATAGAGGAAAGAAATAATTTCAAAATTTTAAAGAATTTCCTGAAAAAATAAGATTTTTAAAGAATTTATATAATAGAAACATAATAAAAATGCAATTTATAAAATTGTATAATAGAATATTTTATTATTAAATTTTTCGCGAGTTCTGACAAATTTTGTCAGAACTTTAGAAGAAGTTTAGTATAAATTTATTTATTTGTAAAATCATATATTTAAAAAGAACTGTTAAAGCACATGACGTGTTGCCAGTACTAATGTACAGAGTGGAAGGTTGGACTTTCAAATTTCAATAAAAATAATATTGAAGCATTCGAGATGTGGCTATACAAAAGGATGATGCGTATCTCATGGGACGATAGAGTCTCCAACGAGAGAGTTCTAAATATGACGAAGAGAAAGAGTGAGTTGCTGACCGCTGTCATGAGACGCAAAGCCGCATATTTTGGCCACATACTCCGTGGTGATAGATATGCCCTTCGACAACTTATAGTGGAGGGAAAGATAGAGGGAAGGCAGAGTAAAAGAATATTGTGGCTTAAATATCTCAGGCAGTGGTACGGGATTCTGGATGCGGCGTCACTAATTAGGCTGGCACAAGATGTGATTGTCACCAACTTTTGTTAGAAGTGGCACAAGAAAATATTTGTATATAATGTATTCAACATCACTAGGATAAACTTGTATCGAGGTTAAATGAAGTCACATATTTTTTTGCAATCCTCACCCAATACAAACATGTTCACTAATTTTATTTAAATTCCATAGAGGAATTTCATGATTTTATTATGTAGTTGGGAAAAATTAACACAATTAATTATTTCATTTTAATATAAAAGATTTCTAAAGTCTAAATCCTATCTTAATCAATAATCTTCATGAGTAGCTCCCTGTGAAAATATTGTGAATTATATTGTATTGTGGGCAAATAATATTATATGTACCATGTCAGCCCCCCTAGACAACGAGTCATTTAGCTCAAGAAAAGAAACAAGAAAAGATAATTTAATGTATGGAAGTGACTTCCATACATTGAATTGTCTTTTCTTGACCTAAATGACACGTTGTCTAGGGGGGCAGATATGAATTCAACACGCACACAACAACAAGTTGCCACATTATGAAGACTTACAAAGTCTGTTATCACAAATATAGATTGAAAGAAAACAAATGGACGAATAGATGGGTCGATGGCAGAGCGGTTAGCACGCTGGGTTAGTAATCCAGCTGTCATGAGTTCGAATCCTGCCTCGACCGATTTCGTTCACCTATAGCACAAGCATTTATGTTTATTTTAGGGAACGTAGGAAGATGTATATGTACTTGTTTAACAAGGACTTATTAATTTTTTATTAAAAAAAAAATAATTAAAAACAGTGTCTTCATCAGGAATCGAACCAAGGAGCTTTAGCTTAGGAGTCAGATATATAATTAACTGAGCCACTAGCCGTAAGAAGAAAAATTTCTTTATGTCTAATGTAACAATAAAATAATTTTAGAGTATCGTCAATGAGAAAAATTTAAGATGGGTCGGAGACATTCTGCAAAAACCCAAAATGTGACAACTTGTTATTGCTTCCAAGAAGCAATACAAATAAAAAAAAATTTGAAGCTAAATCAAAGGTTTTTGGTATTTTATTTATGTTGCTTGCAAAATGAGGCACCGGCTTAAAATAGTGCTTCCACTCCTTTCTATTGTCGCTTTCGATTGAACCGTAAGAGTCGGGTAATCGAAAAACACAAGAGGCAAAATAACATCTCACATAATTCAGCAATGAGGTTCATTCTTAATGTAGAGCCTTTTAGATGAGATGAGACTGATGTGTGGGGATACACGCACTCGTCGTGCTTCTTTTTAATTTTATAAGTACACCTGAAACATTTTCGCTGGTCACCCCACATTGGGAGAAATGTCAGATGCGTATGAGTGAATGAAATACAAAATAATTTAAGATTATTTGTATTGAACTGGTAATTTCTTTTAAAAATTATGCAAATCAATCAAACCGAATACGAGAAGCTACTACATTTTAATAAAAATGTAAAAAGGTTGGTTGGATGAGATTGCCTCACGGCAATAAACTAACTTTTGTGCACTTTGCCATACAAAAATTTGATAAACAAATAAATAAAAAAATACAGTTAAATGTTATGGTTAGGAAATAATTAGGAAGACGACATCTATTGAAATGAATTTCAACCTTTTAATAGTACATTAGTGTTAGCTAATGTTCAAACCATTTTTAATATTTTTTCTTTACTAAAACTAATTAAGATTAGACACAAATTTGACATGCATGTGTCGTGCTTCCTTTTATTAGGTAATGCACATCCTACACCCATCGGTGACAATGAATGAATATTTAACGTATTGCCACTAGTTAATCGAGTCAATTTCAAAGCACATTTATTTCAAAGATGCTGACAACCCTGCGTTGTAACGAGAGGCAATATGAAAAGTAGCCAACATAATATCGAGACGTGCATACGTACTTACGTACAAAGATATAATATATATGTACGTTAGCAGTGTAGGCTGGCACCGTACCAAAATTACACCATACAAGAGCCAAACCCACACTCTCCTATCTTGGCTGGAGATTATCTAGACTGGATATCTCCCTTGTACACGACAACGTCTGATAGACGACGCAGATAATTTTTTATACAAATCTATTTACTTGTCTAAAGACGCAGAATAAACACAACCATATTTCAACGTCAAAATATACGCATGTAAGGTAAATATGTATGGATTGCTGTTTTCTCAATTATGCAGAAGAGACAATTACATTTAAAAACGAGTGAGTTGTGGCCAATACTTAATCTCCATTACTTTTTTACTTAAAATAACAGGTACTATGTCAAATATTAATTTAACACGCACCCAATAACAAGTCGCCACATTTTGGGGACTAAAGATATTTATCGCCTCACAGATCCAGAATGAAAACACAGCTAAAAACTGTATCTCCAAATCGATCAGGAATCGAAACTAGGACTTTTGATTTAGCAGTCAGATACCTAACCAACTGAGCCACAAAGGTCGACAAACGACACTACATAAGAATCGTATAAATAAATAAACACTTCTTGCACCCTGCGCAAGTGGCATGTTTATTGCCATACGGTGATTTCTTCCAACTTAAGTGCGTTTACAGCCCAGAAACTATATTTGCGTTAGAAATTAATTTATAAATTTCTCCTCTACTAGGAATTGAACCCAGGACACCCCCAGAGAAGCCAAACGGTTTACCTAATGTACAACAGCGGTTGGCAATCACAAATGTCTGATTGTATTTTTATACAACAACAAACTGTGTGATTCCGCATGGGTTGTGGCCAACACGAAACTCTCCACTACAAGTGCACACTTTTTACCTTCAAAGGTTGACAATTCCTGAATATATTTTATAAAGCACATTTCTATAATTTACAATACATATATTTTAATAAAAAATTGAAAAAAATTCCGGAACGTAAGAGCAATTCGAAAGTTTTGACAAAAGTCATATATGAAATGAATGTTAATTGATTCTCTATGATTTCATATGTCCAAAAATTCATTATGCTCTTACATTCTGGAAAATATAGTCTTTCAATTTTGTTTTGTAGAATGTACACAAGAGAATTGAGCTCTATAAAAAGCATTAGGGGATTGTCAACCTTTGAAGAGAAAAAAATCTACCCCAACTTATTAAGTGTAGAGTTACGTGTTAGCCACATCCTGCTCATTTTTAAAGTGTTGAATCAAATAAAACAAGGTATTGAAAAATTCACTCAGGGGTTTTCAACGTTTATTTTTATTTTTTTTTAAGATTAAACGCATCCTTGCAACACATACAACATATACATCTACAAAAATTCCGTAATGGACGGCCTGATATGGATATCGAAAGAAGAGTTATGGCAGGATACAGTGAATGGAGCACTTAGACCAGTTATGAATGATGCGACATATCGAAGGATGCCAAAAGTACAATTCATAACGCAATCGTAGTGTCAACCTTGACGTATGCAAGTGAAACCTGGACATGGCAGAAGACGCATGAAAGTAGAATAAATGCAGTTGAAATGAGATCGTTACGAAGAATCTGTAATAGAACAATGTATGACAGGGGCAGAAATGAGAACATACGGAAAGAATGTAAGATGAAGAAATATGTTATTAATAGAATGAAAGTGAATACATTGAGATGGTTTGCCCACATGGGGAGAATGAACGAAGAATGCCTGACAAAGAAAATATACATTGCGGAATGGAATGAGAGGTCGGGGTTCGCCCATGAAAGGGATGGCACGACCATGTGAATGATATTCTGAAAGACGGAAATGTTAGAAGCGTCGAACGAACAAACGACGCATGAATGTTGACGAGGTGATGAATGCATGCCAGGATAGGAAAATGTGGCATTCGAATCTCTCTGTCTATCCCACGAGCGACATGGCGTGATTGTATGTATGTATGTACAATCCTTTAACTAAGCAAATGCTTGTGTTATAGGTTTGAAATCTGTCGAAACAGGATTCAAATCGCTGACCATTCATAATTTTTAAATGCTCTCACGTTCTGGCGAATTCATAATAATACTTTCATAGAGAAAGAGATATCGAAAAAATAATGAGAAGTTCAGTTTACTTAATATTTAGAGAGTCAAGTGTTGGCTACAACCCTCTCATATATTTTAAAACTTGTGTTTAAATAATGAACCTTATTTAATGAACCCTAGTTACAATTGCATTGTTGATATAAATGAACACATTAAGATGGTTTGGCCACCCGGAAAGAATGAATTCACAATGGTAAAGTAAATTCATAAAGCTGACGGGAACGGAAAGAGAGGTTGGGGTCACCGTAACAAGTCGAGGAAAACGAGTGTGAGACAATGCATGAATGTTGATGAGGCCAAGGATGCGTGCCAAGATAGAAGAATGTTGCGTTTGGCTCTCTCTGCCTATACCACGAAAAAAATTAAATAAGACGTGGAATGTGTGATGGTTGAGCGCCCCTACAAATGGCAGTCAAACAATTACACTGAAAAATTTTTTTTGGTTAATAGTAACAAAATTTCATGTTTAAATTAACCAAACTATAGTGACTACAAAACATTTGGTTGCACACAGCCAAACAGTACAGTCATAAATAGATACCCATTTATTACTGATAACAAAGGTTTGGCTAAAACACAGGTAGCCAGTTCGGTTGTCATAAAATTTTTTACATTGTATTGTGAGTAAACATTGATAAGATGATTGTAGATGCGTATTGAGATAGAACAATGTGGTGTTCGATACTCTCTGCCTACAAAAAATGTATGTACAAAGAAAAAATGAAATAAAACATGAAATGTGCCATGGTTGAGCGCCCCTACACATGGCGGTGTATAATTTGGAGGAAGGTTGTAATATTTGCCGTCAATGTAACATTAAATCACTCATACACTTGGACTAGGGCCAAATAATATGCCCCTTGTAACCCCAACACTGGTTCTTAAACCCCGTGTATCACTGCAGTTCCAAAACATTTTTTTTCTTTAATTTTACAAATAGTTTTTGTATAAACCACTTTGTGAGTACTTAAGGTAGAATCAGTTTTCGGAGATAACCGCTCCTTCCTCAGACTTTTTTTCATTCATTCATACTATCATAGAACGTCCCACAATATGGGGTAACCAGCGACAGGTGTATATTACCTTATGAATTGAAACATGACGCATGTCTCATGCATCTACATACACACACACAAGTCTCTTCACACCTAAAGGTAAAATAAAGGTAACCCTATTGCATTAATATGTCCTTGAAACAAATATTTGTACATTTTCATACATTCTCTAAACTATGTCCTTGATACAAATATTTATCCATTTTAATACATTCCCTAAACAATATCCTTGAAACAAATGATTATCCATTTTCATACATTCCCTAAACTATGTCCTTGAAACAAATATTTGTACATTTTCATACATTCTCTAAACTATGTCCTTGAAACAAATGATTATCCATTTTCATACATTCCCTAAACTATGTCATTGAAACAAATGATTATCCATTTTCATACATTCCCTAAACTATGTCCTTGAAACAAATATTTATCCATTTTCATACATTCCCTAAACTATGTCCTTGAAACAAATATTTATCCATTTTCATACATTCTCTAAACTATGTCCTTGATACAAATATTTATCCATTTTAATACATTCCCTAAACAATATCCTTGAAACAAATGATTATCCATTTTCATACATTCCCTAAACTATGTCCTTGAAACAAATGATTATCCATTTTCATACATTCCCTAAACTATGTCCTTGAAACAAATATTTGTACATTTTCATACATTCTCTAAACTATGTCCTTGAAACAAATGATTATCCATTTTCATACATTCCCTAAACTATGTCATTGAAACAAATGATTATCCATTTTCATACATTCCCTAAACTATGTCCTTGAAACAAATATTTATCCATTTTCATACATTCCCTAAACTATGTCCTTGAAACAAATATTTATTCATTTTCATACATTCTCTAAACTATGTCCTTGATACAAATATTTATCCATTTTAATACATTCCCTAAACAATATCCTTGAAACAAATGATTATCCATTTTCATACATTCCCTAAACTATGTCCTTGAAACAAATATTTGTACATTTTCATACATTCTCTAAACTATGTCCTTGAAACAAATGATTATCCATTTTCATACATTCCCTAAACTATGTCCTTGAAACAAATATTTATCCATTTTCATACATTCCCTAAACTATGTCCTTGAAACAAATATTTATCCATTTTCATACATTCCCTAAACTATGTCCTTGAAACAAATATTTATCCATTTTCATACATTCCCTAAACTATGTCCTTGAAACAAATATTTATCCATTTTCATACATTCCCTAAACTATGTCCTTGAAACAAATATTTATCCATTTTCATACATTCCCTAAACTATGTCCTTGAAACAAATATTTATCCATTTTCATACATTCCCTAAACTATGTCCTTGAAACAAATATTTATCCATTTTCATACATTCCCTAAACTATGTCCTTGAAACAAATATTTATCCATTTTCATACATTCCCTAAACTATGTCCTTGAAACAAATATTTATCCATTTTCATACATTCCCTAAACTATGTCCTTGAAACAAATATTTATCCATTTTCATACATTCCCTAAACTATGTCCTTGAAACAAATATTTATCCATTTTCATACATTCCCTAAACTATGTCCTTGAAACAAATATTTATCCATTTTCATACATTCCCTAAACTATGTCCTTGAAACAAATATTTATCCATTTTCATACATTCCCTAAACTATGTATGTCATAGTAAAAACAGATTCACGATCTACATAGGAAAGAAGTTTGCCCAGATAATAGAAATATTCTATACTAGTTGCATGTGCCACATGAGATCCAACTGTCGATAGGGATAGTATATATAGTTGAAGATTACGTACCAAAATATAAACCCATAAATCCAAATTATTGAATATTTTAAGATATTTTGTTTTCTATAAAAAACATGTAGGAATGTATATAAGGTTGGGATAGTCCTTTTTTCCTACCCAAAATATCATGCAAGTCATACATGCCTCTATGCCTGGCATGACTATCAAAATCCCAAAATAAAAAAATAAAAATCTTGTACGATTTTTTTAATAAATCAATGAGTTATAGGACGTATAACGAATCATAAAATAGTTTTTATTTTTCTCTAGCGCAAATATTAACGGAGATATGAATTTCTTAAAATTTGAATAATTGTCCTTTGTAGGCTCAATTTGCCTGTAATTATTTTCGTCTGCAACACTGAATATAAACGTATGCAACATTGCTTCCAAGGAAGAGACATTGACAGCTTTGATAACAGTAGCTAAAATGTCAGATCACCTCTATCGTTCACGATTTGTTTCCCTGCAAACTATAAATCTCTTTTTACTTTTGTCGTTAATATTCATTGCAGTATGCCCGATACATTTGAGCATACAATATACATGATTAAAGGAACAAAGTATGTTTGTTTGTGTTAGTGTATCTGTGTATTTTTTAAGGTAAGATTTATTTATACCAGGCATGTATGAAAAAAATGTTTTTCTTAATAAATTATGTTTGAGAAACTCTGGAATTGAAAAAAGAAAAAAATTTAGAGATTTTGTATTTGTCTATATTTGTACCAATTTTCAGCATTCTAGCTTCAATGGTTTTTTGAGATATATGAAAAAATAAAGCAAAAATTCAAAATTGATAACCCCTGACTGAAACGAAAATTCAAAATTCTGAGTATAAAAGTTTGGTAAGCTTAAAATTTTCTATACTCTCTGAAATTTTAGGCACAGAAAATCAAGCAGATCAAAAGTTTTAAGGGACAAACACACACACACAGACACACTAAATGTTCTACTCCAAATTCTGAGTAAATTCATGTATGGAACATACATATATGCTACAAAGCCACTATGTTGGCGTTTTTGGCATGTAAAAAGTCCAATACACCATACAAAATTTCCTTCATACAAATTGTTCCTTCATACAAAATATTCCTTCATACAAAATGTTGGTGTTTTCTGATTTCAAAGTTGAAAAAACAAAGTTGGCTTAATAATGTAAATTCATTCGTTCATTCGTTCAAGAGAAATAAATTCTCTTGAACGAATCGACAGTTGGATTACACTCTGAAAGAATTTCCAATCAGTTATATTATGTACATACCATTGTATAACTGATGTGTACAATAAACTGAACAAACAACATGAAGGTTTATTATTTTGTGATAAATGTGAAACGGAAAAAAAATTACTTTTGTATGTTAAGAATCGTCGAACCACACATACAAAAACGTGTCTGATATATTTCACGACATTGCATCATTAATAATTTGTCAAAATGTAAGGAAATAAATATTTAGGTCAGATCTATCCATCATGAGTCTAGACGGGATGTTTTCCAAGTACCATAAAAAAATTAAGTAAAAAATTGAAATATTACATAATGTTACACAATACGTACTTATTTTTTTTTTAATGGGACACACATATACCAAAAGACCACCAGTACAAGCTAAACAAGTACAAGGAACTGGTAGATAAAACAGTTCAAAATGGCTTTAGCACAAATATATATGCTGTAGAGGTGGGGGCGAGAGGCCTGCCCGCAAAATCTTTATATTCCTACTTACTGTCGGGTCCAATGCACCTCGAGACAGTGACATTGTTATAGTTAATGTCAACATCAATCGTACATAAAAAGTGCATCTAAATAATGTTACAAATAAAAACAAAAATAAAAAAATAACACACATATATGAAGGGATATTTTCAAGGGTAACTCACATATTGTAGTCTTGAGAAAGACTATTGTTTAACACCCAACAATTCGAACAGACAGCATTGACCAGTATCATAGGGTTTTTCGACTTGTATTTCAAGTTCTGTTTTAATTGGTGGCGAACACACCCGTTCAACTCAGAAATCGAGATCCAAGGAAGAGGTCAAGATCCACTTCTGGGTTGAACGGGTGTGCACGTCACCAATTCAAACAGAACTTGAAAAACAAATCACTATGATAATTGACAGCGCTATCTATTCAGAACATTGGGGATCAACCCAATCAAGACGGATAGGTACAAGTATTTGCATTACCTACGGACGGACAGTATTCCGCATCGCACACAGATTTTTTTCAATCTCATTTTAATTGAATATAATAACGGTAAAAAAAATATAACTATGTAGATATATATTATAAATTTGAATGTTTGTATGTATCTATGTATCTATGTATGTATCTATGTATCTATGTATGTGTTGAATGCGCTCCTAAACCGCTCATCCGATTGCGATGAAACTTTGGTGAACTGTCGAGAGTATACCAGGGATGGTTTCTGGATCAAAAAATTTTAACTTCTTCTTCTTCTTCATCGAGTTTTAGGTCATTTTACCTATGAAGGTGGACTATCCTGGGAACCGTTCATCCGATTGCAATTAAACTTTGGTGAATTGTCGAACGTATGCCCGGGATGATTTCTGAATTTAAAATATTTTCTTCTTCTTCTTCTTCATCGGGAATCAGGTCTTTTTACCTATGAAGGTGGACTATCCTGAGAACCGTTCATCCGATTGCAATGAAACATTGATGAATTGTCGAGTGTAAGACTGGGATAGTTTCTGGATTAAAAAAAAATCTTCTTCATCTTCTTCATCGGGTATTAGGTCATTTTACCGATGAAGGTGGACTATCCTGGGAACCGTTCATCCGATTGCAATTAAACTTTGGTGAATTGTTGAGCGTATGACCGGGATGGTTTCTGGATTGAAAAACTTTTCTTTTTCTTCTTCTTCATCGGGTATTAGGTCATTTTACCTATGAAGATAAAATGACCTAATACTCTGGGAGAAGAAGCTTTAACTGTCCTTCCATCTCTTTGCAGGTCTTCCAGGACAGTTTCTCGATTTTAACTTTTTTCTTCTTCTTCATCGTGTATTTGAACATTTTACCTATGAAGGTGGAGTATCCTAGGAGAATAAGGTCCAACACTGTCCTTCTATCTATTCGCAGGTCTTCCAGGACGGTTTCTGGATTCACACTTTTTTCTTCTTCTTCTTCTTTAATGTGTTTTTAGTCATTTTACCTATGATGTTGAAGAATCCTGGAAAAAGAAGGTCCAACTGTACTTTCATCACATCGCAGGTCTTCCAGGACAGTTTCCGGACATAAACATTTTTTTACTTCTTCTTTTTTATCGTGTATTTGGTCATTTTACCTATGAAGAAGGTCCAATTATCCCAGGATTGTTTCGGGAATTAAACTTTTCTTAACCTACTGAAGGGACGGAAGGTAATGAAGGGATGGGACGTACTGAAGGGCCTGAAAAGACGGGAGGGCCTGAAGGGACGGAAGGGCCTGAAGGGACGGAAAGGCCAGAGGGGACGGAAGGGCCTGAAAAGACGGGAGGTCCTGAAGGGCCTGAAAGGACGGAAGGGCCTGAAGGGGCGGAAGGGCCTGAAGGGACGGAAGGGCCTGAAGGGACGGAAGGGCCTGAAAGGACGGAAGGGCCTGAAGGGGCGGAAGGGCCTGAAGGGGCGGAAGGGCCTGAAGGGACGGAAGGGTCTGAAGGGACGGAAGGGCCTGAAGGGACGGAAGGGCCTGAAGGGACGGAAGGGCCTGAAGGGACGGAAGGGCCTGAAGGGACGGAAGGGCCTGAAGGGACGGAAGGGCCTGAAGGGACGGAAGGGCCTGAAGGGACGGAAGGGCCTGAAGGGACGGAAGGGCCTGAAGGGACGGAAGGGCCTGAAGGGACGGAAGGGACGGAAGGGCCTGAAGGGACGGACGGGCCTGAAGGGACGGAAGGGCCTGGGAGCAACCGAAGGGACGGGAGTAACCGAAGGGACGGGAGTAACCGAAGGGACGGGAGTAACCGAAGGGACGGGAGTAACCGAAGGGACGGGAGTAACCGAAGGGACGGGAGTAACCGAAGGGACGGGAGTAACCGAAGGGACGGGAGTAACCGAAGGGACGGGAGTAACCGAAGGGACGGGAGTAACCGAAGGGACGGGAGTAACCGAAGGGACGGGAGTAACCGAAGGGACGGGAGTAACCGAAGGGACGGGAGGTACCGAAGGGACGGAAGGTACTGAAGGGACGGAAGGTACTGAAGGGACGGAAGGTACTGAAGGGACGGAAGGTAATGAAGGGATGGGAGGTATTGAAAAGTCTGAAGCGACGGGTGGTTATGGAGGACAATTTTTAATTATACAGGCAATACGAAGTTTGCCGGGTGTTCACTAGTATATCATAAAAAGATCAAGTAGTTATCTTCATATAAAACAGTACATGGCGGCATCGATATGTCACATGATCTTTCCGACATTTGATGAAGATAAGGAATATGCGCCCATTGTGTATTGGTAAGGATCAAATTCAAAGCAGAATGTTCAGCACAAAACAACAAAATGAACTGGCGCAGTATCCCTCTTTCCTACGCGCATGCGTATAAGATCCTTACAAAGCGCGAGAGAGTGTGAATTTTGCCGGTGATGGTCGATGAATTTCAGTGTTTAGAGTTCTTAATTTTTTAAATAATTTAACAATTGTTTTGTTGATTCACCGATAGATGTCTTGAAGTCAAATATATGGGAGTAATATTCATCCAATATTCGTCTAAATCAAGTATGAATTTACTGAGATATGAAGTTTCACAATTGTGTATAGCCATGAGGGCATGTATAGATGACGTCTCAATCAAGTACGAATTTACTGAGATATGAAGGTTCACAATTGTGTATAGCCATGAGGGCATGTATAGATGACGTCTCAATCAAGTATGAATTTACTGAGATATGAAGGTTCACAATTGTGTATAGCCATGAGGGCATGTATAGATGACGTCTCAATCAAGTATGAATTTACTGAGATATGAAGGTTCACAATTGTGTATAGCCATGAGGGCATGTATAGATGACGCTCGGCGTTTAGGCACGCGGCCGGTGGGCATCTATACATGACGCTCGTCTTAAAAAGGTTAAACAACAGTCTTTCTCAAGACTACAATATGTGGGATACCCTAGAAAACAACCTTTCATCTAAACCCACGAAAATCATAATATTAACAAGAATATTTCTCAATGTTTTGTATATATGACCCAGTCTTCTTATCCTATTGTTTAGATCATCTATACGATTTTGTTGTCTATTAAGATCCCCAAGTTTTATATTACTTGGAGGAATGAATATAATGAGATCGAGGAATGAATATAATGAGAGAGATCGTTAAGAAGGATTTGTAATAGAATGATGTATGACCGGGTAAGAAACGAGGATATAAGGAAAGAATGTAAGATTAAGAAAGATGTCATTACTAGAATGAAAGTGAACACATTGAGATGGTTTGGTCACATGGGGAGAATGAATGAGGAGCGCCTGACGAAGAAAATATACAGAGTGGAAAGGAATGGAATGAGAGGTCGGGGACGCCCAAGAAAGGGATGGCACGACCATGTGAACGAAATTTTGAAAGACGGAAATGTTAGAAGTGTGAGCAATAGACAAACATGTATGAGACGATGCATGAATGTGGGCGAGGCGAGGGATGCGTGCCAGGATAGAAAAATGTGGCGTTCGGTTCTCTCTGCCTACCCCGCAAGGGACATGGCGTGATGGTATGTATGAATATAATGCAGAAGATTTACTGAAGAGGCTCTTTTTATTATTAGGCAAAAAAAGTGTTCACAAATTGCAGTAATGACACTATAAGCTACGAAAAATTGTTTGAATTTAAAATGTACATAGATGATACAACACTTGTTCATCATTTTTTTACAAAAAAATGCCATGGTACGATTCCCATGAAATTTTTTTTGTAAATATGTAATAATGTAAATTTTTACCGACATATTACCGGTATCGAAATTCCCACAGATGGAAATTTTTATCAAGGCCCTGAAGATGCTTATTGCGATACAAGCGAAACGTTGATTTATGACTGATCCTTCCGAGGATCAGAATCTGATGCGGGTAATCCCCAAAGAAATTTATATATACACTCACAAAGGATTTTGTTTATTCTGTAAATGGGTTACATCGTCAGATGATATGATCTTTACCGGGCGAAACGATCAACCTGCAAAAGAGAATCTATTATTTTGTTATAATAGCTACAAAAAATATTTCATCCTGTTGCGTAATAATTTTTTATGCGATTCTTATCAATCGAAAATCGGTTTTGTCTATGGTGAACCTGTAAGGGCAACAAAAAGAGGGGTTTATATCTATGGATGTCCAAATAGATGAAAAATATTTAAATATATATACACAGCATATATGAAAATAAACTGGAAGGAAAATATCATTATATTAAATAAAAAAAAAAAAACAACATATGCATAGATCAAATAGAATATCAAACAGTTCATTCAGCTATGAAAGGTTTAAAAAAATGAAAAAGTAAAATAAAAGAATCAAAAAAGTAAACATTGTGTGGAGAGAAAGAGAAAGCAAGAGGCGGCACTAGGTGTGAGCGTGGAGACAGATGCATGGAACAAGAAATGACAGAAAGTTGGTTCAAGTTGTAACAGACGTCTCTAATAGCGATACCATGCAGTGCTAAGTCAGTGAACTTTATTATAAGTGTTGCATCACTCGTGGCCAATAATTACCTAAACACTTTAAAGATAAACATGTCATATTATATTCGTTTGTTCAACAGAAAGAAAACAATATGCACAAATTTAGATAGTAATATAAAAAGATGAAATATGTACGTTTAAAATATATAGAATAGTTCACTTATAACAGAAAGGTTAAATATATACAGGTATGTTAAAGAAAAATATTTGTTTATAGTATTAGAAGACTTAAAATTATTTTTGAGTTTTAGTTTTTATAGAATTATTTTGTTTAAGGGGGGACTGCTGCCAACGTACCTATTTTTCAATTTGATATACCATCATTATTTCTTATCAAATCGTTTTGATAAAAATAATGTAGATAGTTTGGGTATTAATAAAGAAAAATATATGTTTACTTTTTTGATAATGTTCTGTATGAATTCTTGTCGAAAAATAATGACATACCCCGATTTTCAACGTTTATCTTATATTTTTAATAAAATATAAGGCGTAGTTCAACATATTTTTTTTTAATTAAAGAAGACAAAAATAAATATGATGTGACTTTGCATTAATGCTTCAGGTTTAGTAAATAAACCTAAAAAACATTTATTTTCCATTCAGCGCCATTGCGAAATAAAAGTTTTTTTGGTTTATTAACTTAACCTGATGCATTAATGCAACGTTGCATCGTATTTTTCCAGATATTTTGATCTTCTTTAATTTATAAAAAAATATAATGCTCTATACCTTATAGTTTTTTAGAAATTTAAGATAAATGTCAAAAATGGGGGTATGCTTATTATTTTCCTTCAAGAATATATACAGAACATAATGAAAAAGTTAAGGTATATTTTTCTTTATTAATATCCAAACTAACTAGGTTATTTTTTTCAAAATAATTTGATTTGTAGTAATGATGCAAATTCAAATTGAAAAAATAGGTATGTTGGCAGCAGTCACCCTTTTAATTGGTTCTTTGACGATACGTTTTTGTTAAAATTAAAAAGCATTTTTAAGGTCCAAATACACGTTCTTTGACAGCCATGAGTGTTAAAAAAAAACATTATAATTGAAAGCAGGGCTACTCATGAAGTCAATTTAAATGAATTGATTAAACTGAGATGGGTGGTGGCAGAGCGGTTAGCGCGCTGGGCTAGCAACCCTAGGTCGCGAGTTCGAATCCTGCCACGACCGATTTCCATTCACCTATAGTACAAGCATTTATGCTTAGTTTAGGGAATGTATAAGGATGTATATGTACTTGTTATACAAGGACATATTCATTCTTTTTTAAAAAAAAAAAAAATTAATATATACACTATATGCAAGACATCTTAATATTTTTTTATGATTCAATGTACATTTAGTCTAACATTTGATTATGATCGAGTACTGATTTATACATTTTTTAAAATTAAGGCAAGATAAGAACGTAATTAGAATGTGTCATGAGTAGCCCCCTAGTCGATAAAGACAGTTTTTTTTTGTCGACATTCAAAATGCTAAGTAGTCTTAACAAAAATGTATGGCCAAAAATTCTAATTAAACCTATAAAAATTTCTTAAAAATAGTTATCTTAAATGATAGTTTTCATTTCAAACAACCTCTTCAATAGTGTTAATTTTCGCATGATTTGTATTTTTTTTTAATAAATTCAAAATTCACTTAAATAAATTAAATATAAAGGTATATTAAAATAAATATGCCTGAAAGAAAATACTCTTGAATGAGAAATATGATATGAAATAAGAAAGAAATAGTTATTGTTAAAAGTATAAAAATTAAGAATAATCACTGTGATAAATGTTAAAAGGATATATTTAAATTAAGAATAATCATTGGCCCTGAGTCAAATTGAAAACGCTGTTCGTTATCGCCAAGCGGTATTTTTTTTTTGTATGTGATTTGACGTTTGTTGTAGAAATTTTTTCTACAATAACAAACAACAAACGTCAAATCCCATACAAAAAAAATTAGCGCTTGGCAATAACGAACAGCGTTTTCAATTTGACTTGGGGGCATTGTGATAAATGTAAAAAGTATATAAATTAAGAAATAATCATTGTGATAACAGTTAAAAGTATATAAATTAAGATATAATCATTGTGATAAATGTAAAAAGTATATCAATTAAGAAATAATCATTGTGATAACAGTTAAAAGTATATAAATTAAGATATAATCATTGTGATAAATGCAAAAAGTATATAAATTAAGAAATAATCATTGTGATAACTATTAAAAGTATACTATCAAGAATGAATTATTATATTTGTAAATAAAAAATGATTCAACTTAATAATTATTATAAATTAAATACTTATTATAAATTGACAATTTAAATATTAAATTAATACAAAAGAAAAATGTATGTAAATCTTAAAAACTACAAGATTAAAATTTTGACATTGTAAAAATAGTTGTAAAAGACACAGAACAACTCATTTTGTTAACATTAAGTCGATAGTAACAAAGTAGATAAAAATAACCAAGTAGAAAAATGTATTTCAATAATACAAAACATAATTTAAATATTATTTTATGTTAACACTGTCGTTTGGTAATTAAAATCGACTTTAGCAAGATTATTACATATGCCAGTAGCCGTGTTGCACACTATAAAAATAATTTGTAATAGAAATTATATTTAAAACCTGTTATTCAATTCATTCAATATAGAATATGCCTGTTAGATTATTGTTCAATTCAACTATAGGACAAGCATTGTTTAGATTTTATTTGAATTTATGTCAGACACACATTATTTTTTATAGAAAAATGCAATTCATTCTTTGTATAGAAAATAAAAATGAAAAAATACAAATTCATTATTTTTATGGAAAAAAAGTAAGAAAAAAATACAAATGCATTGTTTTTGTATAAAAACATATTAGAAAAATACAAATTCATTATTGTTATAGAAAAAAATCTAAGAAAAATATATATTCATTCTTTATAAAGAAAAAAAATTAAGAAAAATATAAATTCATTATTTTTGTAGATAAAAAATACACATTCATTCCTTTTATAGAAAAACATATTAGAAAAATACAAATTCATTATTTTTATAGAAAAAAATATAAGAATAATAATATAATAAAAAAGTGAGAAAAATGCAAACATTCAACGGAAAAGATAATTTTTCTGTATAAACTTTTTTTTGTAGGAAATTTTTGATGTCTTTGTAATAAAAACATATTATATAGTTTCATTCCCTAAACCGGGTAATGCTTGCTCTATAGTTGAACGAAATTGGCCAAGGCAAGGTTTGAACTTGCACCCTCTGACACTGACCCATCCTATATTAAAAATCAAAGTATTTACAGCTCTTATGAATTTTTATAGTCTTTTTTTACAGTTCTTATGAATTTTTATAGTCTTTTTTACAGTGCGCATTACAGATACTGCTAGGCTATCTCAATTATATTAAAAACAATAAATAAAACAATGTTAGTATTATATAGTTCCCATTGCTGCTTGTACCTGAATATCTGGTCCATCCCTCGGGCGGTGAGAGGCTGCGATGGTCGCAGTGGCGGGGCGACTTTGATCTGGACCGTGGCGGATGGGCGTGGACTGGCTGGTCCGATGGAGCCGCCGAATGAGATCTCTGACCGAGCATAGCTCCGTTCTAAAGAATAAAAAAATCAATAATCAAAATATGAATTAAACACAGCATTCAAAGGTTGCCAGCATAAAAATAATCCCTGCATGTTGTAAAACGTTACTACATTTATAAAAATTAATAAGTACATTGGGTTGGCGCGCACGGAAGCATAACTTCATCGGCCAATAGTGGAATCAGCGCGCATGGAGCGATTGATTCATTGACCAATCATTTTAAGCACACATAATTCGTCATACACAGCTTCACAACCAAGATACTACTATTGGTCACACAGCCGCGATACTTATATTCGTCACACACAGTCATACAGTCAAGATACTACTATTGGTCACACACAGCCACAATACTAATATTCGTTACAATCATACAGCTAAGATACTACTATTGGTCACACACAGCCACAATACTAATATTCGTCACACAGTCATACAGCCAAGATACTTGTGTTGGTCACACAGCCGCAATACTAATATTCGTCACACAGTCATGCAGCCAAGATACTACTATTGGTCACACACACCCATAATACTAATATTCGTCACACAGTCATACAGCCAAGATACTATTATTGGTCACACACAGCCATAATCAGGGCCGGATAAATCATAGAACAACCCGGAACAAGAAATCAGGGCGCTTGTCTAAAAAGGGCGCTTAAAATCCTAAAATGTTAATTATATAAATCAAAAATTCCCCAGGTATGGCACTCGGTTCTCTCTGCCTTCCCCGAAAGGGACACGGCGTGATGGTGTGTATGATAAAATTCTGCGGTGTTAATATCTTGTCCGTCTATTACCGTGTTATTCGTAAACATATATAGTCGATTCACACACACACACACACACACACAAAATAATCATTCTAATAATTTACTTGCTAAAGTGTTAAATTATCTACATAATGAAGCCAGCGCCCCCCTATCTGAAATCGCCCGGGCGCTTGATAATGAATTTCATATGAGATGATAGCGGCGTGTTTGAAAACATTCCAGATGCTACACGCCACAGTAACTTTAATTATACATTATACTAAGAACTCTTATTGCTTGTTAATGAAACTACATAAGCCGTTTCAATAAGCGGAACCTGTCAGCAACTAATAGCAAGGTTTTCTAAAAAAGGGAAACGAAGTTCTTTAGAAATGTTATGATAATTTCAGTGAAGTTTTCCCTTTCGACTTTAGCGACATACTTACTTATTTTCTCGATCTCGGTCGCCGACTCGTCACCTGACTCTTTCAATTATTCATATATTATTGTTTCTATCTCTCTCTTCTGTCTGATGTCAAATGTTAACACGTGTCCATATTTTTTACGAGTCTAGTATAGACCATAGATTTTAATATATACCTATAACTAGATGGAATACTAGTCGGCAAAGTGTATCGAAATCAATGGGAGTTTTCGTGTGCTGTTTTGTGTAAAATTCATTGGCATACCTCGTTTTATTAATATTAATTTATGTAGGTATTTATTATACCAAGAACTTATTTTGTGTTTTGTGTTAATTAGAATCGCGATTTGTTTTTTTTATTTTAAGTTTGGTGTGATTTTAAATTTTTACTGGAATTTGATAATTATATTGAGTTTTTTTTAATTAAAAATAGTTTTTATGATATTTTTAGTGTTAACATTAGTTATTAAGTTTAGTTTATTTACATAATACTTGAGATAGTTAAAAGGACTTTTAAATTATATTTAACTTTAAACGGTTTATGTGATGATCCAATATTTTAAAAATTGTAAGACCTAAGGTTTTAGTTTAAAATGCCTACTTCTCAGGATACGTTACATACATGAATAGGAATAGGTAGAATTATAATTTATTTTTGTTCTTTGGTTTATATTGATATATTGATTTTTACTGTATAATATTGCATAATATACTGCATAATATAATATTGAAATTCCAAACATTTGAGAAGGAAGGGGGGGGGGGGGCGGTTTGAAATATATTGCTCTGGGCGCAAAAACATGTTTATCCGGCCCTGGCCATAATACTAATATTCGTCACACAGTCATACAGCCAAGATACTAATACTGGTCACACACAGCCATAATACTTATATTCGTCACACAGTCATACAGCCAAGATACTAATACTGGTCACACACAGCCATAATACTAATATTCGTCATACAGCCAAGATACTAATATTCATTACACAAAACCACACAGCCAAGATACTAATATTCGTCACAAAAAATCACACAGCCAAGATACTAATATTCGTCACAAAAAGCCACACAGCCAAGATACTAATATTCGTCACACAAAGTTACACAGCCAAGATACTAATATTTGTCATACAAAGCCAAACAGCCAAGATACTAATATTTGTCATACAAAGCCACACAGCCAAGATACTAATATTCGTCACACAAGATACTAATATTCGTCACACAAAGCCAAGATACTCATATTTGTCAACTTTCTCTGAAAATTTTTCTTTTGATTCATCCTCAGACCATCATGACATGTATGCATTATTTATGAACCATACCTAACAAAATAACATGTTATAATATTTGTACACACCCGTCTATATCCGTGGGAGTAAGAGTTGGGTTTGGAGTCTCTGTTGCTCATCACAGCCGACCTCTGTCTTCCTTGGGGGCTCATGTCTCGTCTACTCCGTCTGCCAAAGTCCAACTCCATCTGCCAAACAAATTGAAACTATTATTATTATGAGTGGTTACATCTCAACGGATAAACACAAAGCAGGAATACATTTTACTAAACAAACTGAAACTATTATTATTATGAGTGGTTACATCTCAACGGATAAACACAAAGCAGGAATACATTTTACTAAACAAACTGAAACTATTATTATTATGAGTGGTTACATCTCAACGGATAAACACAAAGCAGGAATACATTTTACTAAACAAACTGAAGGATCCATAGCGGCTTTTGAGAGAAGGATCCTTCCAACGATCTACGGTTGGCGTCGTCGATACAACAGGGAGCTATACGAGACCTATGAAGAGCCCGATGTGATCAGTTCCATCGAGATAGGGCGCTTAAGATGGGCTGGTCACACAATCCGAATGGACGACGACAACCCCACAAAACGCCTCACACTCTCTGTGCCACAAGGTGAATGAGACCAAGGACTCGATGGATGGACAGTGTCGATGTCGATGCTTCCACAATAGATATTAGAAACTGGAGAACAAAGGCAACGGATTGACGAGAATGGACTCCTGGACTCAGCCAAGGCCCACCCAGGGCTGTCGAGCTTATGAGGATGATGATGAGGAATACATTTTTATGTTTATTTAAACGAATGAGTGCAGACAAGAATTGAATGAGAGGTCGGGGATAGCTACGAAAATGATGGCTCAACCATGTGAATGACATTCTGAAAGATGGAAATGTAAGAACCTTGAACAACAGACGAACACATGTATGAGACCATGTATGAATGTTGATGAGGTAATGGATGCGTGTCAGGCAATGACATTTTATATATAGACACGTTATATGAGAACAAAATGTTCTACAAATCTGGTACATTTGAACGAATTCTTACAATATCACCAAGAAAGAGCACACACTTGTCAGAATACATTAAGTGAGACGTATCATCTCTTTTACTCTAGTGCAATCTCTCATACCAAATAATGGCTGTGAAAGAGACAAACTTATATTACAACAACACAACAGCTAATGGCCAAGTCACAAGCAATTATAATAGGCAGCTGCAAACTGTTAGCAATATTTGATTGGCAATCCTTAATCCCTTTATTTATAGATGGGTCGATGGCAGAGCGGTTAGCACGCTGGGCTAGTAATACAGTGGTTGCGAGATTTAATCCTGCCTCAACCAATTTCGTTCACCTATAGCACAAGCATTTAGGGAATGTAGGAAGATGTATATGTACTTGTTTAACAAGCACATATTCATTTATAAAAAAAAAAGAAAAAAAAATTATACCTTTTTGTAAGAAAGTAAATGACCTGGGGGTTACAATAGACCATAACCTATCTTGCCGGGAACAGGTTGCTGAAGTGAGCAGAAAATTTCACTATACGCTTCACTGGTGGGTTATTGTAAAACGGAAATTTCTTCCAACCAACTAGAGTTTATGTTAATATTTAATATACAATACAATGTGTACTATGGAAATTGGAAACAAACAAAAGATTTAATATAACAACAGTTAATAGCAATGATAGGAAAACAAAAGGATAAGGAGAGGAAGAGGAGAGGAAGAGGAAGGGAAGAGGAGAGGAAGAGGAAGGGAAGAGGAGAGGAAGAAGAAATCGTCAGCCATCATGGCTCAGTTGTTAATAAATCAAGCATTATCAGATGGATATTTTTGCTTTGGTATTTTTTTGAATATGTTTAGTGAGCTAGCCGACGTAGTATCTAGATATTCCACATTAAGCCGTTCGGTTTCTGTGCGAGCGTCCTGAGTTCGATTCCCAGCAGAGGAAAAATTTATTTCTCATGCAAATGTTGCTTCTCTGGGCTGCAAACACTGGTAAATTGGAAGAAATTGCCATACTCGCCACTTGCGCAGGGTGCAAGGAAATGATATAATTATTATTAACTCAACTTTTCAACATTTATGTCCGTGTCTCCCTGCCATACACTACACAAGTAAAAAAAACCGATTACCTCCGCGGGCGGGGGGCTCGAACTGGACCCCAGGCTGCTTATGCTGGCCCCGTCGGCGACGACCCTCTGCGCGCGCGCCCTCGCCCTGTGCGCGTGCTGCCGGGTGCACCTGCCGCCTCCTCCTCCTCCGCCACCTCCCCCTCCGCCGCTGCAGCACTCCAGCTCGCACTCCGACATGGTGTCCGAGTCTGAGAGGCGGCTGGTGCTCGTCGACGGCGGGGACAGGTGATCCGTGGGGGTCAGGGCGGTGTCGGTCTCGATGGACATGTCTCCGGAGCCCTGCTCCATGCGGTAGCGCTGGGGACGGAAAAAAAATATCGTATAAGTACACATGCAATAAAATTTCATCTGAGGGATGCTGTACCCTAAAAGGAATAAAAACTTCTTCGTTAATATAATTCACTTTGCTATTAACTACATTTGAACAACGGACTTAGGATTGTTAGGAATTCAGTATTCATTTTATAATTAAAAAAAAAAACAAGGTAAATGAAGTCAGTAATGAAAGGAGTCGGATTTGTCTGTGGTTGAGAGAGGAAGAGAATAAATGACGAATGGCGTATGGTGATATATATTATAGTGGTGTTGTTTTTTGTATTCATAGTGAAAATAAAAAATGTTAAACATTAAAAAGGCGATTATTTAATAGGATTAATGCCAGCAAAAGACAATGGTCTTTGAAAAGAGAAGATTTACAGTATATTGTAAGTATGGTATATAAAGGATGTATAGAGAATGGACTGATGATGAATGCCAGCAAATCAAAGGTTATGGTTTTTGAAAAGAGTGAAAGCAGAACAGCGTGTAAAATAAGAGTAGAGAACAAATGGCTCGAGCAAGTCGACGAATATGTATACTTGGGAAGCATATTTCAACGGAATGGACGACTCGATAAAGAAATCAAAAGAAGAGTTATGGCAGAAAACAGAGTGAATCTAGCACTTAGACCAGTTATAAATGATCGCAAAATATCAAAGGATGCCAAAGCTGCCATTCATAAAGCCATCGTAGTGCCAACCTTGACGTATGCAAGTGAAACCTGGACATGGCAGAAGACGAATGAAAGCAGAACAAATGCAGTTGAAATGAGATTGTTAAGAATTTGTAATAGAACAATGTACGGCCGGATAAGAAATGAAGACATAAGGAAAGAATGTAAGATGAAGAAAGTTGTCATTACTAGAATGAAAGTGAACACATTGAGATGGTTTGGTCACATGGGGAGAATGAATGAGGAGCGCCTGACAAAGAAAATATACAGAGTGGAAAGGAATGGAATGAGAGGTCGGGGACGCCCAAGAAAGGGATGGCACGACCATGTGAACGATACTCTGAAAGACGAAAATGTTAGAAGTGTGAGCAATAGACGAACATGTATGAGACGTTGGGTGAATGTGGATGAGGCGAGGGATGCGTGCCAGGATAGAAAATTGTGAAGTTCGGTTTTCTCTGCCTACCCCGCAAGGGACATGGCGTAATGGTATATACGTATGTATATTTGAACAATACAATTCACTTTGCTATAATTACATTTGAACAGTAACACTTCTCGAACAAAGATTAAAGTAAGAGTATAGTTAAAATACTATGATTTGATAAAATTGTTCAATACTTTTGGTTGTTTTGTTGAAATCTAATGCTGTCAAATGACTCAATTTTGAACAATTTTATGAAATCAAAGTATTTTAACTATACTATTACCGATACTTTTGTTGGAGCAACCCAGCCATGGAAAGGAGTATGTTTTCGTTAAGAAAATCAACTTGTGGATGAGAGAAAAAAACAGTCACTGACTGTCTTAATGGCAGGGCATGTCCCCCGAACCACAGACTCCAGATGGACTAAAAGAGTGCTGGAATGGCCAAGCGTTGGACAACCTCAAACAAGGTCATCGGCTGGTTTACATGATCACTTTATGCGCTTGCACAACATTCAATTAACATCAATCACCTTCTTAGATATTAAAAATTTGTAAAAAAAAATATCGTCGACTCCAGAAAGGGAAAAAACTACAATGTTTGTGTACATGCAAATTTAAAAATATTCGATTTACAAATACATTGGTACAAGCAAGTACACAAGCAAAAAATGAGTTAATAATTCTGGTGCAGTTCAGGGATGACATCTGTGTGAGAGTATTGTAACCTCATGAATAAGGACTGTTGCTTTCATTGCTTACAAAACCCAATTTCTCAATAGATGGCGTTACAGAAATGTTTCTTCGTTACTACATAGATGGTGATAGTAAAAATAGCTTATTTTCAAAGGATAAGTTTCTCATTATTAAAATAGAAAAGTTTTACCTACCATCAAAACTTATATTATGTACCCCAGCCTTATTTAAAACCATATTGAGACAGTGTCACTCTTTTCTATCCTTGTATACATGAGTATGATGTCATACCTGTTGTACAATGAATTGCCTGTTCCTCCGGTGCAGAGTATATACAGGAAGGTTGCTGTCTGTCAGATGGTCAAAGAACTAATCGCTAATATAGATAACGAACGATATATAACTCCAAGGCTACAAATCGAGGGTTGCTTAAGACTTCCGATGAGACGTACAAAGTTGGGTCAGAGCCACTATTCATTCCTAGGCGTAAAATGGTACAATGAGCTAGAAAGGAAACAAAAATTGAAACCTTCTGACTCACTGTTAGCTTTCAAGAAAAGGTTTAGATAGCTTCTCGTCTCATTGTGCCATATTAAATATTCTTGAATGATTGAGTGCATTGTATAGGCATGGTTGTGTATCGTTAACTGTACTATTTTTGTATGTGTATGTGTGTGTATGTGTATATATGTATGTGTGTGTATGTATGTGTGTTATATATATGTGTGTGTATGTATGTGTGTGTATGTATGTGTATGTATGTATGTGTGTGTGTATATATGTATATGTGTATATATGTATATGTGTGTGTATATGCATGTATATATGTATGTGTGTATTTTTTTCTCTCTTTATATCAAATATGTATATGTATTTTTTTTCTTTTTTTTGTTGTTTTTGTGATTTTTGTGGTGTCATCTTCTGTACTCCTCCCCGAAGCACAAGGTTTTCTTATTTTCGGGGAGAATTCCTAATTGATGTTATTTTTTTTTTCCTATTTTTTGTTTATACTGTTATTATTGTATTTGTTGTTTGTGTTTTTTATTTTTAATAAATATTATTATTATTATTATTATTATTTCAAGACATGAGTGATATCCCTCTCACACTCTTCTCTGCCCCTGTCCAATGGATCCACAGTAAGGGTATTTGCTCATATACATAAACTGTAATTCAGATTTGCCTGTAGTAATTTTAAATCAGCAATACAGTGCACAGTATCAGTTTACAATACAAATAATACTAACCCCAGTTTGTTGCGGAGCTATATCCTCGTGGGCAGTCAGATAGTACCACTCGGGTTCGTCGTTCAGTGGCACAAGGCTCAGTTCTAAGTACAGTATCAGTTTACAATACAAATAATACTAACCCCAATTTGTTGCGGAGCTATATCCTCGTGGGCAGTCAGATAGTACCACTCTGGTTCGTCGTTCAGTGGCACAAGGCTCAGTTCTAAGTACAGTATCAGTTTACAATACAAATAATACTAACCCCAGTTTGTTGCGGAGCTATATCCTCGTGGGCAGTCAGATAGTACCACTCGGGTTCGTCGTTCAGTGGCACAAGGCTCAGTTCTAAGTACAGTATCAGTTTACAATACAAATAATACTAACCCCAGTTTGTTGCGGAGCTATATCCTCGTGGGCAGTCAGATAGTACCACTCTGGTTCGTCGTTCAGTGGCACAAGGCTCAGTTCTAAGACCACCTCACCCAGGAAGTCATTTGGACCGTAACGATTCAGATCCCAAACAGTTACCTGAAATATAATAAGAAATATTATTATCAAATGTGTAAATAAACAAATATGTACATCTAACCACCTTAAACTCAAATTTGTATAAACACAATATGAGAAGATAGGAGTAACGCTGTTAGACCGGACTTGCCCCCCAGATCAAAATACTCGAGGTTACAGTTTGAGTTAATACATCATAAATACATTGCATTTACGAGTGTAAACCACAGATAAAATTATAAATAAATACATAAATTCAAGAATGTGAATTGTTTCAAAAAATGAATTTATATTATTTATGATATTATTTACAAGCAAAAAAAACCATAAAACATAGCATACGCAATATTAACTAGTCTTCATTAAACATTTTCAGGGACAAGTCTGGTCAACCGGCGGAATCAAAACCATCCATGCTTACCCATATCATGGATATAACTATCATATTATGGAGTTCTATAATATCTTAAGATATTACAGAACTCCATATGATAGATAAGTTCATAAGATAATTATATGTACGATATGGATAAACATGGACGGTTTTGATTCCGCCGGTTGACCAGACTAGTTCTCCAGGATAACTTCCAGCTGCCTAGGACAGATATGCTTGTTCTCTTGTTTGCTCGCTGCTATAGTTGTCAATGTCGGAGACACTCTAACAAGGAGTTGATGAAACATTTCACTCACCTCGAGCATTCTCTGTTTGAGATCGGTCCGTCGCACGCCCGGGTAGACAAAGGTCTGACCCCACCGAGGTTCGTTGGTGTTGGCGAGGGTCTTGGTGCGACGCTTGCTGCGTTCGCTTCTGTCGGGGAGGAGAAAGACCTTGGCGTAGGGACACCTGGGATGGCCTCCGGGCCGCGGTACGAGACCCGCAGCCATAACCAAAGACACGACAAGCTGCAGGGCCGCCGGATCGAAACCCAACTTTACCTAGAGGGGAAAAAGAAATCATTAATACCATAGCCACTCTCTTTCTATGGCTCTGAAATAAAAATCCGCTCAGAGATTGGATTTATGACAGGTATTATGACGGACATTGGGATCTGGTTGATCTGTTTTGTGTGAGCCTATATTATGTTTGTTGAGGTAATGATTGTGAGTGCAGAATTGTGTACATATTTAGTGTGGAACGAGAACAATCACCTGGTTCATAATTGCATATAAATGTCAATAAAAATTGTAAACTGCTAGCCCTAGAACAGGATTTCCTAGTTGGGCAGCAGTAATCTACTTATTGTTGTCATTATAAATAATATGGTGTGATAAAAGGTAAATAAATAAATAAATAATAGCCAAAATTCCTCTTATAGATCAGAGCTCCTAATTGCTGTCCGTGGGCCTCTTCAAGGTCCCATTGGTCGTGCGGATTTTGTGATCTCGAAGAATAGTTTTAAAGCCTTCAAGAAGTTCTGTCATAGTTATGGTGCCTTACTATTGATCGATTCCTATTAAGTTTATTTTTTTAAAGAGATCTTAGTCACACTTTTAATGCTCTACATTTAAAAAGATCTGAAGTCGATGACAGTCCACGAGTGTGAATCTTCTATACACATTCAATGATTATTCTTTTTGCACTATGGTGCTGAGATTGGGAACCTAGAGGGCTCCATTTAGCGTTCTGTAAAGGTATCGTTTACAGTCCCCATATGCAGAGCGAGTGGTGGTGGATGTAGCAAAAAAAAAAAAACGAACTTGAACATGAACAATTTCTGTCAAAATCAACGTTTTACTTATAAAATTTTTCTGTAGTTATGACTGTGGCGACACAGCGTCTAGCGACCCCCCTGTCAGATGGATACATATTCCTCCTAGAGACCAATCAGTGAGCATCGATCTTTCTAGAATTTGGCGCTAGGAGGGTATTTAATTGAACACGCAGTTGACGCGCATCAGTGCCAATCTCATGTTAATTTTATATGTTTATAATTTAGTGAATTTATATTGTATGTCTGAAAGTTGTAACTAAAATATAGTATTCAATATCGTGAGTAATCTTTTATTTCTCTATACTCAATTATTTAACAAACCTGGTACCTTTCATATAAAGTAATTAAAAGTATTTTGATCAAGTCGATAAATTAATAAATTTAATTAATGTATTTTCAAGTATTTTTACATCTGTGAGTGTCAATGTATGTAGATTCAATTATTAGGTTCCGACCTAGGGGCAAGTCTGGTCAACCGGCGGAATCAAAACCATCCATGCTTACCCATATCATGGATATAATTATTTTATCGAGTTCTATAATACCTTAAGATATTATACAACTCCATACGATAGTTATATTCATGATATGTGTTAACCCAATCAAGATGGGTAGGTACAAGTACTTGCATTCCGTACTTGTACCTACCCATCTTGACGGACAGTATTTCGCGTCATACACAGTTTTTTTTTCAATCTCGTTTTAATTGAATATAATAATGGTAAAAAAAATCTAACGATGTAGATATATGATAAAAAGATCAAAGATAAACAAAAGATCACATAAACTCAATGAAATTGAACACTTCATAATATAAACATAAGATAAATGAAGTTTAATCTCCATCGTGGTTATCTCCATACAAAAAAGGTACATGGCGTCATTGATATGTCACGTGATCCATCCGGCATTAGATGTAGATAAGGAATATGCGCCCATTTTGTATTGTTAAGGATCGAATTCAAAGCAGAATGTTGAGCGCGAAACAACAATATGAACTGATGCAGTATCCCTCTTTCCTACGCGCATGCGTATTAATTAGATCCTTACAAAGCGCGGGAGAGTGTGAATTTCGCCGGTGATGATCGATGAATTTCAGTGTTTAGAGTTTTTAATTTTTTTAAATAATTTAACAATTGTTTTGTTGATTCACCGACAGATGTCTTGAAGTCAAATATATGGGAGTAATATTCATCCAATTTTCGTCTCAATCAAGTATGAATTTACTGAGATATGAAGGTTCACAATTGTGTATATAGGCTGGCCAATCTTGACTTTGGTATGACTCATCGCAAAAATATGTCGATCGAACAAAAATACTTCTGCTTTTAATGTATCTATTTCTTATTCTCTGTATATAAAAAAACAAAGACGGAAGATGAAAGTAAGTCGCAGTGAAAAAACCAAACTCCCATATAAAATGTTAAAACGTACGTCTTTTATAAATCATACACTTATTTCGAAGATACCACGTGACGTTTGTGAATGTGAATGACGTTTTAAAGAAATATTTCAAATCTTCGTCTATAGGGTGACAATTTGTCCTAGTGCGTATTTTTAAACAACAAAAACATTATTTTAACAAATAGAATGTATGAAATTTGTTTCATACACACCACAACCATTTATTTGTCATTGATATTTTATTATTTATTAAATATGATGTGTTTAACATGACCTGTTTTACTTTTGAAAAATTGTTTATATTGTGTAAAGTCCTCAGTTGCAACATCAAATCACAGTAAACCTTCAACATACTCGAACCAGTTGCTTCTCGGACTCCTCCATTAACACAGCAGCCCTACTATAGAACAATCTTGACCGAATTCTGTGTTTCACCTTCTCTTATTATAAGATCGAAAAAATATATTATTAATTTATCAGATTGCAAACCTTCCCAAAGGCTACGTAGTGCACTACTTCGGAAGCGTAGAATGGACCCAATTCCTTATAGCTGCCCTTACGCAGACATGTTAAGTAAGGTAAGAATTAATAATTACATTCTTTATTGTCTTAAATGATGTAATAAGTGAAAATGGAAAGATGATCAAAGTTAAATAAAAAAATTGGGTCCATTGTAAACAAAATGATGGTCACCGTATTGGCATCCAAATTACATGTACAAACATACGACTTACGACGGGTCGCATAGTTTTTTGATGACGTCATACTAAAGTCAAGCGTGGCCGGCCTATAGCCATGAGGGCATGTATAGATGACACAATGTCGCGTGTCGAAAATCACACGACAAAGGTTCTGAGCGAAGCCAGGTATTTTTGCTAAGGAATGAATAAGTTTAGTACATGTCTCATGTCAAAAAGAACACCACAATTTGTTTTGAACAAATCCGCGTATTTCTACTAAGAACTAGGTAAGTTTTCATACAAATTGGCATGATGATGATGATTAGTTTGTGACGTCACGATCGAAGTCGAGTGGGGATATGCTATACTTTTTTTTCACTTCTCTAAAAGTTTATACTTGATACTCCCTCTAGTAAATAAACAGTGTTGCTATCTCCTTCCCTCAGTATAATCGCGTATGTTGTCATCCTTCTCTGTTTACATATAGCCGAATACGTGTCAACTACATAAGACAATTATCTATTATGTATGACGTCTTTTTAGGGTGTCCACACTATTACTCAATCTTCGCCTAGTGGAACGTATAGTTGAAAAATTCCTTTTTAAAGAAAAAGTTTTATAAGTATAGAATATTATTTCAGTGTTATATATTTCCAAATGGTTGGATTCACATTGTTAAGTTTTTGTTGAAGTGTGAGGTGATACATAGCAGAAGTGAAAATAAAATTAAATATAGTATTTGGAAGAAGATCTTGTATGAGGAAAGAATTATGGTTGATATTGAAATACACTATTATTAATTACTGGTTTTCCTAGCATCATTGATTTTGGGTAAAGAATTAGTTGGTTAAGTATAAAGAAAAGGTAGAATTGAGGATAAGTTCATTTTATTGACTCACGTTTTTATATAACTTTTTTAATAAACTTCCCTATCCTAATGAAAAGTTATAATAATAGCATTGAAAGACTTGTGAGTTGAGTATGAAGTTTTCCGAAATCTTAGTAAGTTAGGAGAGTTAGGAAATGTTTTTATTCCTTTCTATTTTCATGCGTATAGGCAACGAATTCATCATTGAACAATCTTGGGTTTTTCATTTTTGTTAAATAATGGTCACCAAAATTTACTTTCGTAAAAATAATTATTAAAAATCCTAAAAAGATGATCTGGCTACACCCTTATATACTAAGTAAATAAGCCGCGTTGACTGGCTTATGTACCTACAATTAGCGAGCGAACTCCAAGTTGAAAGATTCAGGCGGGTCGGCAGTAATTGTGCCGCCTAAACCTATAACATCTATCTTTGAAAATTCGTAGCGTCTCTAATTTAGGTGTTAGAACAGTTTCGTTTTCAATCTCAGAATCATGTAGGGATTGTGGATGTTTTGTGATTTAAGGAAAAAATAATATTTTTTTTTTTCATACGATTCCATTGATTTAGCGCTCCGAAAATCCGCGAAATAACCTTCTCTAGGAGCGTATTCAGAGGGACTGAAAGCCTCTCTGACTTACGCACACACTCACAGATTGCTAATACCGAACTTATAAATATGACTACTCACGAAGCAGTAAGTCAGTTTTATTTTCATTCTCAAAGTAAATTCTTTAAAAAAAAAACTTGTCTTTGCAAACGAATTATCACGTGAGTCTCGCATATAAAACATTTTCCCCGGTTTCGGACGCCGGATTTTATTTATTTTTTTATAAGAAAGAATAATAGAGTTTTTTTTTAACAAGGCGATTAGATATTTTTTTTTTTAAGAAAAATGTGCAAATTTAAATAAGGATGTATCAGATCTCTGCATTGTATTTAATAATGTTCTTTTATTTTTTTTTTTAAAAAATTAAAATTCGTTTTTCATTAAAATTGTCGAACTATCTTTTCGGTATTTAGAAGCGTTGATTTTGGCTAAAAGAAAAGGAATGGAAGGAATTAAGTCTTTAACGTTGCAAAGTATAAAACAGAAAAGAACAAGTAAGCGGAAGCCGCTTGAAAGAGCTAATTATTCAATTATACTCTGGCTTGAGTTCCAGACAGTCTAAGCATCGTCAAGAAATATAAATTGGATTTCGCGCCAAAAGACAAGTAAGCGGAAGCCGCTTGAAAGAGCTAATTATTCAATTATATACTCTGGCTTGAGTTCCAGACAGTCTAAGCATCGTCAAGAAATATAAATTGGATTTCGCGCCAAAAAGACAAGTAAGCGGAAGCCGCTTGAAAGAGCTAATTATTCAATTATATACGCTGGCTTGAGTTCCAGACAGTTTTAAGCATCGTCAAGGAAATATAAATTGGATTTCGCGCCAAAAAGACAAGTAAGCGGAAGCCGCTTGAAAGAGCTAATTATTCAATTATATACACTGACTTGAGTTCCCGACAGTTTTAAGCATCGTCAAGAAATATAAATTGGATTTCGCGCCAAAAAGACAAGTAAGCGAAAGCCGCTTGAAAGAGCTAATTATTCAATTATATACACTGACTTGAGTTCCCGACAGTTTTAAGCATCGTCAAGAAATATAAATTGGAATTCGCGCCAAAAAGACAAGTAAGCGAAAGCCGCTTGAAAGAGCTAATTATTCAATTATATACACTGACTTGAGTTCCCGACAGTTTTAAGCATCGTCAAGAAATATAAATTGGAATTCGCGCCAAAAGACAAGTAAGCGGAAGCCGTTTGAAAGAGCTAATTATTCAATTATATACACTGATTTGAGTTCCAGACAGTTTAAGCATCGTCAAGATATATATATTAAATTTCGCGCCAAAAAGAACAAGTAAGCGGGAGCCGCTTAAAAAAGCAAATTATTCAATTATATACACTGATTTGAGTTCCAGACAGTTTTAAGCATCGTCAAGAAATATTTATTAAACTTCGCGCCAAAAAGAACAAGTAAGCGGGAGCCGCTTAAAAAAGCAAATTATTCAATTATATACACTGACTTGAGTTCCAGACAGTTTTAAGCATCGTCAAGAAATATAAATTGGATTTCGCGCCAAAAAGACAAGTAAGCGGAAGCCGCTTGAAAGAGCTAATTATTCAATTATATACACTGACTTGAGTTCCAGACAGTTTTAAGCATCGTCAAGAAATATAAATGGGATTTCGCGCCAAAAAGAACAAGTAAGCGGAAGCCGCTTGAAAGAGCTGATTATTCAAGTTATATATTCTGGTTTGAGTTCTAGACAAGCTAACATCGTCAAAGGAAATATATAAATATAACCTTCGCGCCGAGAGGCAGATTAGCTGAAGCTGCTTGAGAAAGAAAGACCGGCTGTTCGGCAATGTATATGTGCGAGCTTGATTTCCAAACCAAATAAAGTACACATGGAAACATTTCATAATATTTTCCCGCGTAAAATGTTGAACTATCACCTTATAGATTAAGGTATATATATATATATTTTGCCGCCCAGTGGATTTAAAGCTAACTAAGACCGCATCCTTTGATTGATCAGGAACGTTTAAAGACTAAAGACTGTGATTATAAATGATTTCGTTGGATAATCAAAAATAAATCGGAGTAAGGAATTGATGCTATTACTGATAGGAAGACATTATTCAAAAATACTGGTGTTGTGAGATTTTTATGGCCTTTAAGAAAAGATTTAAATAAATACATACAATTTAATAGTAATTTCGAGCCTTGTGAATCTGGACGTTTTAGAAAGATCCCATGTAGGTCGAGTGTAAAAAGTTAATTGTGATAAGTGGTCTAAAATAAAAGTTGTGTACTGGTGGAATCGCATTAAAGGATTATCTTCAAATTGTGTGATAGTCAGAGATAGGTCGTAAGCACCGTTTCTCTGATTAATTCACATGACAGGTCCAGTCTGAAATTTGCTAAGGTAAAAGACAGAATCTATATTGTTTTACATATAACGACGTTTACTTTTTTCGTGAGGAGGGTCCAGTTCTTGAAGAAGCTAAATTATTTTGCAGCCATAAGTGAAACTTTTGTCGACTTAATTTTTTTTTTGAGATTTGAATTGATTGTTTTTATTTATTTTTGGAAGACTACATTTGTCCCACTTATATATATTTTGATTCTGAACGAACCACAGATATAAATCAACCTTTTTGTTGTTCCTTAAGGTTGAAACGAAGCCAAGCCAAAACACCTTAAAATTCCAAATTTGAGAATCTATTTATTGTTCCTTCTGATAGTATTTGTGTACCTTGTTCAATATTTTGATTTCACGATGTATATGCATGTATATGGAGTTTGTATATATGTATAGATGGTTACAATTATAATATATTTTTGATTACCTGTCGAGAGAGTATGTAATTGCTCCACAGGCATTAAAAAGAGAATAGAAAGGCAAATTCAATTTTCTTATATGAATATGTCTATACATATATGTGTATAGGTTCCTTAAACCGCCTTGTACATAAGTAATTTTTTTCCAAATATTATAAACCAGAAGTAAATTGTTACCTCCATACCTTAAGTAACAGGGTCATTCAAGTTGATATGATTTGAATTGTTTCATACAACAAATTATCTAAATTGTGGGAAGGTTTATACCTTTACTGGATAAATTAAATTCTTTTATTCAATTGAGACCTATAGTTGTTAAACTTTGGGGAATCAATATATAATTATTTTATAGTTAATGATTGGTTTATTTTTGTTAAATCAATTCCGTTCTGTTCTTTTCCTTCTCATACATATTGGTACCTTTCCTTCAAATAAATACATATAGTTTTTTTTTATTTTATAACTTAATTTTTTTTTTCCATACTGATGATTTGCTAATTGTTGTTGAACCATTTACCGAAGGGAAGGGGTTTATTTTGAATAAGATAACTCTATCTTGGCCTTAAATTTTAAAATTAATCGATTTTACTTTCTTGCAACCTTTTTTCTTATTATAATTAAAGACAATTTTATACCTAACTCACAAAGTAAATTTTGATTGTTGTTTTCTTTTTATTTCAAAGGAGGGGTTTTTATTTAAATAAGATACTTCTATCTTGGTTTTCTTTTAATTTTAATTTGTTCAAATTTCCTTTTTTCTTGCAACCTCTTCTTCTTTTAATTAAATATAAATTTCATATTTAAATCTCAGAGTAAATTTGATTGTTGTTTTTTTTTTTTGTTTTTAATTCAAAAATTCTTTTATCTATATAACATCAGGATCTCGGTCATCTTGATCTGGTGTACCTTCTTTGAAGTAAAAATTACATATATGTGTCTAGCTTTTAAATTATAATTAGAATTCTATTTTGAATAATTTTCCTTGATTTATTTTATCTTGTTGTTTGTTCCCTTGTTGTTTTTCTTGTTTTCTTTTCTTGTTTTATTGTCTGAATAAATGCAGAGATCTATACAAAGCATTTGAGTTTCTTTTATATTTTTTTTAATAATTAATTCACAAATGATTTTTACTCCATTTTCAAATATGGACCTATTCAAAGGGTAATAAGTTTTTTTTTGAAATATATACATATAGTAATTATTTTGACAAATAATTACACAGTCACCTTACGTATGTAAGGCTCATTCATCCGAATCCTGGACTGTAAATGAGAGACGGCGTATGGTAAGTTTGGACATCTACGCAGGGGAGAGTTCTCATCAGTCATCAAATTTAATATACTTTATTATTTAATTAATTTTTTTTTTACTTTATTTTTAAAACCTTTAACTTGTGACATCCGCCCCGGGCAAATTTAAAACAAAGCAAGATTTATCTTAGCTTAAAAATTAGGGTGTGACAACTCGGCGTTTAGGCACGCTGCCGGTGGGCATCTATACATGACGCTCGTCTTAAAAAGGTTGAACATGGATGGTTTTGATTCCGTCTGTTGACCAGACTTGCCCCCCAGATTGAATCTGCATATACAGGATTCAAAACCCGAGTAAACCTTAACTGTCACAATCCTTTTCCCATCCTTTTCCTTTCCTGTCACAGGCAAACATATATCTTAGTTATATTTAAATTTATGATGTTTGAAATGTTTTATATTTAATATCTGTGGACATATGTAATTGGTCTGTTTGTTTTTATTTTATAGTGTATTATTCTATTTTAGTATTTTAAGACTGTATTTGTCCCTAAATAAATAAATAAATAAATAAGAGTAATAAAACTCTCATAAAAGTTACGCAAGTGCATAATGTGTTCTCATCAAAATAAAGAATTGACAGTAAAAATACTGCTAAATAAAAATAATAAAAACACCGTGTGGAAAACAAATCCAATCTTATTTTAAGATCTTCTTCTTCATCTTCCATGTCCAGCTCCCCTATACAACGTGTCATTTAGCTCAAGAAAAGATAACTCAATGTATGGAAGTGACAGTTGCCTGTCACTTCCATACATTGAGTTATCTTTTCTTGTTTCTTTTCTTGAGCTAAATGACAGTTGTCTAGGGAGGGCTGTTGTTCTCGGAACCTGCTCTTGGGTGGTGGATTTCTAGCTGTCTATCCATTATTTGGGTGATTTTTCAGAGTGTCTGCTACCTGCAGGATACTCGTCTGCTGCTATTCTCACCACTCAATCTAAACTCGCTCTCCTTACGTAACAACATCTTCTACATCACAGATTCTTCTTATTTCCGAGCTCTTTACTTTTTATCTCAGAGGGTGACACCTGCGATGGACCATAAGAGTCTTCATCTCCGTAGTTCTAAGGAAGGTTTTTGCTCCGGTGGTGTCTGCTATTCCAATACACTTGGTAGTCGTGTATGTAAAGCATTCTTCTTTTATTCATGCCTTATGGGGTTTTCTGAATATCGGCAATTAAGGCTTTATTTGGCACCACTCGGATCAGTTTTTTATCTCTTATTTCATTTGTTTATATCATTGTAATTATTTTCATAATTAAATACACTAATGCTTTTATTTGTATGTATCTTTATAGCATTATATTACGCTATTATTTTTATGTACCTTTATATTATGCTTGTATTTTTAAATATCTTTATGCCTTTGTACTTTTTCTATTATCTCATTTCATTTGTATATATTTTTGTAATTATTCTTATATTTAATTAAACTATGCTATTATTTTTATGTATCTTTATTCCTTTATATGTATAATGGTATTATTTATATGTATCTTTATATTATGCTAGTATTTTTATGTATACTTTTATTATGTTAGTATTTTTATGACTTTTTATTATGTATGCTTTTATTTTCTACTTGTTCTATTTTCTTATTTCATTTGATTATATTTTTGTAATATTCTTATGTCTTTATAGTTCTATATTATGTTGAGTTAAATAATTATGATTATTATTAGAGTATTTACCTGAAGTCTTCCACCAACGTTGGGATTGGCGTTGGCCGAAAGTCTCGTATGTCTGGGACGGTGGGCTGAGTGGACGTCGGGGGAACCAGGAGAAGTGACCAGAACCGATGGCTTGTCCTGAATGCAGACACCCTCCGTGTACACATCTGATGAAATACAGACAAGAAATAAACCAACGTTAATATCATTTGTAATAAAATTAAATATGTTTATCTCTACAAATAATATAAGAAAGACTGGAATAGTTGTAGTTGTATGGTACGATGGGCTTTACTATTTAAAATACGAGTTTAATCCGATGCTAAGTCAGTTTCTGACATACAAAAAACTGGGTAAGTATCAGCTAAAACACAAATTGCAAATAGTAAGTAAGACCCATAATGTATACCATCATAACATGAAGTAAACATAGAAATGAAATCTATAAATCTCAGTCTTTTCAATAAATCATCACATCCTATATATACTTATACAAGCAAATATCAGCAGATATTGTCTGTTTTAAACATGGCTATGTAGGGAACACCAGATACATCCTGCCTGTTGGGTCATTTTGATAATACCTACCTACTATTGTGGGTGTAGGTGGTTTTTTTTTTGTTACATATTTCATTCGATTTCAAACATCAGTGGGAGCAACATCAGTTGCCATTTTTTTTCGCATTGTTACATCAGGGCCCTGAGTCAAATTGAAAACGCTGTTCGTTATCGCCAAGCGCTAATTTTTTTTTGTATGTGATTTGACGTTTGTTGTAGAAATTTTTTCTACAATAACAAACAACAAACGTCAAATCCCATACAAAAAAAAATTAGCGCTTGGCGATAACGAACAGCGTTTTCAATTTGACTTGGGGGCCAGTAACCATTATAATTTGTTTAAAAAAAGTTCTCATTCATTTTATACCATATTTGTATCATTAGAAATCTGTGATAGTGAATTTGGGTGTAAGTTGGCAAAAAGAAGCCTATCCTAATTTCTCTTCCAACTCCAATTCCCGAATTCCTTTCTCCAAGGCTTCGGTGGATTGGGATCTGCAAGAAGGGTAAGTGCTACCAAACTGTAGTTCTGATTTGTCCGTAGTGTTGATTCATTTATTTGCAATACAGTCCACCATTTAACATACACTGCCTGTATATAATTATTTACCTCTGTACCACAGAGCAAGGAAATATACACAGCTGACCTAAGTTAAGACTTTATTTTAGGGTATTGGTACACAAAGTGAGGTGGGATAGGGTATCCCAAAAGCATTCAGTCTTACTAGACTTACTAATAAACGTATTGTAAAAGTTACACAACCGTTTGTCACCAGTGTAGGCAAAAGCGATACCAATAAACGCCGTGTAGCAGATCGGTTGATTAATGCCTGTGTATCTCTCATACAAATTTTACACAACGCTTGTACGCCTGTCCATGGTAGATTAGCGGTGTTTTTAGACAACTGTTATCTATCAAAACTCAAATTTGTTTTTGATCTGCATATTTATGTTGTTATATCTTGGAATAATATGAAGAAAAATCTTCATATATCAAATAAAGCTCCAGTTTATCTACAAAATCAATTTTACTTCCTCGCTCAGAACACGGATTGTCTCTTTGTTCAGATAAAGAAAGATCACACAGTACATATCACAGTGAACAATACTTTGTTCACAACATCGTTCTCCGTTCAAGCAGTCCAACTATGCATTACATGCCATACCACATACATTTTTCTTTTATTTATTTAACTATTAAAAATATTATTTTTACCCTAAACTATATAGACAGTTTGTCGATGCAAGCAGGTCAGCTAATTTCATAAATACCATACCATACACACTAATTTTATACATACCACACATGCTAATTTCATAGATATCATACCATACACGCTAATTTCATAATACCATACCACACATGCTAATTTCATACATAGGTACCATAACATTCAAACAAATTTCATACATACTATACCATACATGCTATTTTCATACATACCATACCATACACGCTAATTTCTTCAACAAACGAATACGGTTGGTTCGAAGACAATGCCTTACAGTGAGGACTTCTGGATCACAGAGTAACAACTCCATTAAGGAGTTGGACAGAGTCAACAAAGCAACTTACTATGACTGATGCTTTGGTGTGAGCGGTCTAATTAAATGGATTGTATCACCTCCAGATGTCCGCAGTGCTCAAAGCAAGAGCACTTTCACTAAAGGACTGAAAACAGCTTTGTTTCGTAGAGCAGCACATAGCTAAACTATCAGCGCCCTTGGAATGATCTTGAATCATTAAATGGCGCTATATAAAGTCCTATATTACTATCCATAATATATCAAAAGAAACTTGAATTTGTACATACATGTATGTATATATATATGCCATTGTATAAAATAATGTACAGAAGGATACAAATAAATAAATAAATTTGCCATACAAAATGCAATGGAAGTGATGATTATGAAATATGCAAGTGAAATATGGATATTAAAGAAAATTTATAGAGTAGAATAAAATGCCACAGGAATGAGTCCACAAAAATAAAATGTCCATAAAAACTGTAATGGTTTGGCCACATGTAAAGAATGAACGAATAAGAACTGATAAATTATATATGCAGGTACAGTAAGAGTAAAATATGAATACATAACATCATGCCATGTCCCTTGCGGGATAGGCAGAGTGAACCGAATGCCACATTTTTCTATCCTGACACGCATCCCTCGCCTCGTTTACATTCATGCATCGTCTCATACATGTTCATATATTGCTCACACTTCTAATATTTCCGTCTTTCAAAATTTTGTTCACATGGTCGTGCCATCCCTTTCTTGGGCGTCCCCGACCTCTCATTCAATTCCTGTTCGCAATGTATATTTTCTTCGTCAGGCATTCCTCATTCATTCTCCTCATGTGACCAAACCATCTCAATGTGTTCACTTTCATTCTAGTAATAACATTTTTCTTTAAAATATGAATATCTCACAAAAAATGTATACAGACAGAAATGATTGGCAAACAGTTCTCACTGCCCACCTCAAAAGGACAATAGCATGATATGCATAAAAAAGAGCAGTTATTATTAGAAAAAAATAAATTATGTATAAGAAATATAATTTTTTTTTAATTTCTCATCTGCTGTAAATTGAACCTCGGACAACGACTCAGAAGCCAAACATCGTACCACTATGCTGCAGCAGTCGGAAATATTTATATTTAACAAAGAATAAATGAAAGATAAAAATAGGATCTATCGCTACAAAACCTGTTTTAACAATATGAGTGTTGAAAAGCCGAAACGATATGCCTGTCAAAGGCAACAAATCTTTGCGGAGCCAAAATCAGTAAAATTCTAATATGGTGCTATCCTGAATATGATATGATCGTCATATATTTCGTTCTGGCTCCATTTTCATAAATGATAACGGCGCGTTGTACGCCACAAAACATAAACGGTCTTATATTTGCGTTTCTTCTATGATCTCACGTTTAGCCTATTCATTTATAACTTCTCGGGCAACTAACAGGTACTATGTCAAATATTAATTAAACACGCACCCAATAACAAGTTGCCACATTATGGACACATACGATATTAATCGTCTCACAGATCCACACCGAAAACACAATTAAAAATTCAGCATTTTTATCGCATTATTTTTAGCGTGACACTGCATCAGGTATACTGGTACATGTTCGCACATAAATTAGATTTTTAGATGGTCTTGGTTTTTCAGAAGGCGTGAGACAAACACACACACACACACAGACACACACTAACATATTGATTGCTTTATTACTTTAGATTAATTAATTAATAAATAAACAATGATGCTAAAAAACATAAAATTATCGTCATTTCCCAATTTCTTTCAGGATTTGCCTAGTCCGAAGGTTCTAGGTACGCCTCTGGTATTACTACATGCATATATACCATCACGCCATTTCTCTCATGGGGTAGGCAGAGAGAACCAAACACCACACTTTTAAATCTTGACACATATTCATTTATAAGTCGGATATTTAATATGTAACTCTCCACTACTATGGAATAGTGTAATTTTTATTTTATTTTACATTACTTTTCGGGCAACTAACAGCTGTACTATGTCAAATATTAATTTAACATGCACCCTATAACAAGTTGCCACATTCTGGAGACTTACCGACAATATTAATCGTCTCGCAGATCCAGACTGAAAACACAATTAAAAACTTTGTCTCCACCGGGAATCGAACCCGGGACCTTTGAATCAGCAGACAGATACCCAAAAAACTGAGCCACGAAGACCGACTATATTCAAACCACAAATATAAAGACAACAGTCGAAACAGTCTGCCTGTAGAACACCCCCTTTGTTATATTACTCTGTATTTGGTTGGTTGGAAGAAACAATTATCCCTCCAGTATACAAATTTTGAAAAAATGAATATGTCCTTGTTAAATAAGTACACATACATCTTCCTACATTCCCTAAATTAAGCATAAATATTTATGCTATAGGTGAACGAAATTGGTTTGGGGCACTGGATTACTAACCCAGCGCGCTAACAGCTCTGCCATTGACCCATCTATATTTATATATAGGTGGGGTATAGGACGAGAGGATGTATCATACGACTGCGGGAGGTCCAAGACGATAAGCATCTTCTTGTCTGCCGAAACACGGTACAGGGATGTAACGAGGAAGACTTGGTTGAGGTAATTGCAGCTAGAAGGTATTGGAGTCGAACGGCCTAGTATAATATATGTCTGGACACGTTAAGTAAAAAAGTATCTATATGTACAAACAGATTAAAAATAATTTTTTCAATATTAGACACTGTCACTTCATGGTAGAACTCCATAATCAATTAAAACTATGAAAAAATTATATTTAATTTTACGTTCTACTTAAATTTTTCGCAAACGCGACTCCCATTCTGACGATGCTCATCATAGAGCGATACCGGTGAATGGGAGTCGCGTTTGCGAAAAATTTAAGTAGAACGTAAAATTAAATATAATTTTTTCATAGTTTTAATAGATTAAAAATAAACATATATTCAAAAGTATTCATATATAAGTACATATATGTAGTTCTCTCTATGAGAGCTAAACACATTCAAGGCAAGACTAAAACTAAAAAACACTACACTAATACATATAAACAGTGAGTGTTTTATAACAAAATAAAAAAAAAATTCAAAACAGTGTGTGCATATATAAAAAATATATATAAACATATACAAAACGTGTTGTTGCTCCCTTTGTGACATAAAATAAAAATAATAAACGTAGCGCGCGTGCTTGCGTGCGTGACAAATTTAAACGTATGGAAGGTGATTGACAAACTGCAGGCAATACACAATTCAAATTATAAATCAAAACATATGTAAGAAACACCTAAACAAATTATGATATATACAGTTCGTTGTGATAATGTTGTTCGAAAGAGTGCGTGCGATCGACGTTCATCATGCCGAGCAGATCGCTTTCAACGTCAATTTTAGGCATCAAACATACATTTTGTGCGACAAAATATATAAAATGTAAGATATGACAGTTTCGAATGTGGCTCGTTATCAGACGATGAATTATTATTCATCGAATTGATGGGGTTAGTGAGGTGCACATTCTGAAACCATCAAAACAATTAATGGACAATTTTGTTTTTACAAGTCATCAGAATGATTTCTATTTGAATGTGAAATGATATGTGGTTAAATGATCTGTATAATTATGTATTTATGCAACAATTCATAATAATGATAATGTGAAATGATTTGTACAATCTTTGTGAATGTGAAATGATGTACAGTTAAATGATCTGTTTAATTATGTATTATTGGTATAATTCATAAATATGTGAAATAAGGTGTAGTTAAATGATCTGTATAATTATGTATTTTTTTAACAATTCATAAGAATGTGAAATGATTTGTACAATATATTTGAATGTGAAATGATGTATGACTTGTATAATTATGTATTATTGGTATAATTCATAAGAATGTGATATAAGGTGTAGTTAAATGATCTGTATAATTATGTATTTTTGTAACAATTCATAATAATGATAATGTGAAATGATTTGTACAATCTTTTTGAATGTGAAATGATGTAAAGTTAAATGATCTGTTTAATTATGTATTATTGGTATAATTCATAAGAATGTGAAATAAGGTGTAGTTAAATGATCTGTATAATTATGTATTTTTATAACAATTCATAAGAATGTGAAATGATTTGTACAATATATTTGAATGTGAAATGATGTATGACTTGTATAATTATGTATTATTTATACAATTCAAAAGAATGTGAAATGATGTGTTGTTAAATGATTTGTAAAATTACATATTTTTGATACAATTTATAAAAATATGAAATGATGTGTATTCTTTTTGTTCTTAAATGATTTGCTGTTTTGAAGGAATTTATTAGAAAGAATAAAATGGGTAAGGTTTTTATATTTATAAGATCTGTGTGATATGTAGTTTTCATAAAATATTTATAAGATGTGTATTTTTTCGTTCTCTATTAGACCGATGAGTTAAGTTTTTCTGTAGAAATTAAACAATGTTAACATTTTAAGTTGTTTTTCAAATCGCCATTCATAAAAATGATTAGCTAAATAAGTTGTTTTTCCTATTGAACATGAGGTTGGTGACTTCCTATTGAACGAATGACAAGCGACACACTAGAACAACACGTACCATAAGTGAAAAACATGATTGTTTCGTTTAATTTTAGATGGGTCGGTGGCAGAGCGGTTAGCACGCTGGGCTAGTAATCCAGTGGTCGCGAGTTCGAATCCTGCCTCGACCGATTTCGTTCACCTATAGCACAAGCATTTATTTGCTTATTTTAGTGAACGTAGGAAGATGCATATTATGTTCTTGTTAAACAAGGACATATTCATTTTTTATATAAAAAAATGGCTACGACTATTTACACGACTCAACCATAGACGAAAACCAAAAATAACCACAGAAAACGCAGATAAATCAAGTTATAAAAATATTTACCTTTGTTATAATTGTAGATCTCGATGAAAAAATGATTTATAAAATTAATTAAATGTAATAAGACGCCAATATTATTTATTTTTTCTTCAAGTTGGTTTCCATGATGCATTTTTATGACCATTGAAAAATTGACAAAGGTAAATATTTTTGTATTTTGATTTATCTGCGCTTTCTATGGTTATAAATGACCTAAAAACATAGAAGACGTCAGAAAATTTGTCGTGTAAATAGACACTTTTTGGCGGGAAAACGCTTTTCCCGCCAATTCCGGTCGTAAAAATAGTGGCACCGTAAAAAAATATATATTTTCATATTGTTATATCTGATGCCGAAAAATAAAAAATGGACTATTTTGAATACTTTGACCTCTGGTAGAGGGCCAAAACTAGTATAGAATATTTTCTAGATCAACAGTATCCAAATTAACAACTTTTAAAACCCATTTCATATGTGGATTTGATTGAATAATTGTATTAGGGAATAAGAAAAGATCTCGAATCAATATTGCAAATTCTCAAACAAATATCTAGCTATGAACATAACAGACATACAAGTTGTAAGTGTGTGAAGTATCATTCAGACAGAAGCCATATATACGTCGTTCAGTATATACCTACAAGGTCAGGATGCATTCTCTACAAAGATATTGATATTATATTATATATTTCATACCGAGGGCCTTGTGACATCTTTGGAAAAATATATGTCAAGCTTACATACATATGAACATACAATATTGATTTCACTCCAATTTTAATATCCTGGTATCTTTTCTTATGAAAAGATACCAGCATATTAAAATTGGTTGGGTGAGATAAAATTAAATGTTATAATTTTTTAAATTGTCAATACCAACAGTATTTAAGGTGTAAAATTGCATCATTCTAGGTATTTTAAAAATCTATCACAATTGATTTTGGTTCTACATATAATATTTTCCTTGATGATTGATAAGGGCCTAGTCAGCCGAAACGACCGTCTTGATACAAGAAAAATATATATTTAGAATCAAAATCGAATTCATTTGATTTAAAAATACCTAGTTAAATAATGTGACAGTTAATGTGATTATTGATAGTGTCATTTAAAATTGAACGTAATAATTGATAGTATCAACTGAAATTAAATGTGATGATTGATAGCATCAGCTGAAATTAAATGAGATGATTGATAGCATCAGCTGAAATTAAATGAGATGATTGATAGCATCAGCTGAAATTGTATGTGATGATTGATAGTATCAGGTGAAATTAAATGAGATGATTGATAGCATCAGCTGAAATTGTATGTGATGATTGATAGTATCAGCTGAAATTAAATGAGATGATTGATAGCATCAGCTGAAATTGTATGTGATGATTGATAGTATCAGCTGAAATTAAATGAGATGATTGATAGCATCAGCTGAAATTGTATGTGATGATTGATAGCATCAGCTGAAATTAAATGAGATGATTGATAGCATCAGCTGAAATTAAATGAGATGATTGATAGCATCAGCTGAAATTGTATGTGATGATTGATAGTATCAGGTGAAATTAAATGAGATGATTGATAGCATCAGCTGAAATTGTATGTGATGATTGATAGTATCAGCTGAAATTAAATGAGATGATTGATAGCATCAGCTGAAATTGTATGTGATGATTGATAGTATCAGCTGAAATTAAATGAGATGATTGATAGCATCAGCTGAAATTGTATGTGATGATTGATATTATCAGGTGAAATTAAATGTGATGATTGATAGCATCAGCTGAAATTAAATGAGATGATTGATAGCATCAGCTGAAATTGTATGTGATGATTGATAGTATCAGGTGAAATTAAATGAGATGATTGATAGCATCAGCTGAAATTGTATGTGATGATTGATAGTATCAGCTGAAATTAAATGAGATGATTGATAGCATCAGCTGAAATTGTATGTGATGATTGATAGTATCAGCTGAAATTAAATGAGATGATTGATAGCATCAGCTGAAATTGTATGTGATGATTGATATTATCAGGTGAAATTAAATGTGATGATTGATAGCATCAGCTGAAATTAAATGAGATGATTGATAGCATCAGCTGAAATTGTATGTGATGATTGATAGTATCAGGTGAAATTAAATGTGATGATTGATAGCATCAGCTGAAATTAAATGAGATGATTGATAGCATCAGCTGAAATTAAATGAGATGATTGATAGCATCAGCTGAAATTGTATGTGATGATTGATAGTATCAGCTGAAATTAAATGAGATGATTGATAGCATCAGCTGAAATTGTATGTGATGATTGATAGCATCAGCTGAAATTGTATGTGATGATTGATAGCATCAGCTGAAATTGTATGTGATGATTGATAGTATCAGGTGAAATTGAATACAATATTATTTGTGGTGAGAGCTCACACTAAATGTGATATTTGAAACTGTGGTCTGAATTTAGAAATGATAAACAATAGAAAGAGTTTAAATTGAAAATCTTTGTAAAAATACTTGGTGATGTGATCTGAAATAAAATATGATACTTGGTAGTGTGATCTGAAATGAAACAATCTGTAATAAAATGTGATGATTGGTAAAGTGAGCTAACATTGAATGTGATAATCGGTAGTATGATCTGAAATTTATGTGATAATTGGTAGGGTGAACTAAACACGTATAATATGATAATTGGCAGTGTGATCTGAAATGAAATGATCTGTAATTAAATGTGATAATTGGTAGTGTTATCCGAAATGAAATGTAATAATTGGTAGTACGATCTGAAATTGTAGGTATGTGATAATTGGTAGTGTGATCTGAAATTGAATATGATAATTGGTAGATTGTGATTTGAATTGAAATATATGTATAGAAAGTTATTGTATATATCTTTATTTATTTATAATTATAAAAAGTAGTTGCACCTACATTACATATGATAATTTGTAGTGTAAACTGAATGAAATTAAATTTGATAATTGTTAGTGTGAGCTAACAATACATGTGATAATTTATTGTTAGTATGAGCTATCATTAAATGTGATAATTGGTAGTGTGAGCTAACATTAAATGTGATAATTGTTAGTGTGAGCAAACATTAAATGTGATAATTGTTAGTGAGAGCTAACATTAAATGTGATAATTGTTAGTGTGAGCAAACATTAAATGTGATAATTGTTAGTGTGAGCAAACATTAAATGTGATAATTGTTAGTGTGAGCTAACATTAAATGTGATAATTGGAAGTGTGAGCTAACATTAAATATGATAATTGATAGTGTCAACTGAATGAAATAAAATGTGAGTTGCAATTGATATTGTCAATAAAAATGAAATAGATTAGATTCTCAGTGCTTATTCTAATGTATGACGAGTCATCTTATAGACGATGTGTGTATCTTTGTAAAGTTAGTATGGTGTTTATGTGTGTACCTTTGTGTGACCTCCAAGAAGAGTGTGGCGCCCTACGCTGGGCTGGCGACCCTACCGCTCGCGCCACCACCAGCTCCACTTGAGCGTCCTGCTTGCTCTCCGTTATGATGTCATAGACGGCCTCGGCAGACTTGCCCTGAAGGGAGCGACCGTTCCATTCTAACACTTCGTCACCTGTGCGGGATACAAAAATACAAAGTGTTAGTAAAAATATGAAAATTTATTGTAATCTATGTGTGATATGGATTTTTTTTAAATGATTGATGATAGTTACATAGAGCAATTTTTTTAATGATAAGTTTATTTCCTGAATTAACTTCAAAAAAAAATTTTTAAATTTCCTGAAGAGTTAAATCATAGAACAATCAGGAACAAGAAGTCAGGGCGGTTATCTTAAAAAGGGCGCTTAAAATTCTAAAATGTTAATCATATAAATAAAAAATCCGCAGGTATGGTGCTTAGTTCTCTTTGCGTACCCGGATAGAGGCTCGGCATGATGGTGTGTAGGTATGTTAAAAATCCCGCTTATCTCTTTTACAGTTAAAATTCAAAAAAAAAATTGGGGGGGGGGGGGGCGGATTCAAATATATTGCTACGGGCGCAAAAACACGTTTATCCGGCCCTGACGACGTCTCTAATAACTTATAATTGACATACATTTTCCGTCCTCTCTCTCTTCCCACAACCTCTATCTCATTCCTTTCTTTGTTGCTGTTAATGTTACGTGTTAGTCTTTCTATTTGGGACAAAAAGTCAGACCTACAACAAAGAAATTGGTATCAATATTTGGGAAGTCCGATGACTGGAATATCCAAATGGATACGAGAACAGAGAGATATAACCTTCCAAAGGAGATCTGCATTTCGTCTCTTAGGCCTGACTTGACAATTTACTCTCTTTCATTGAATAGAGTTATTTATGTGGAGCTGACTGTTCCATGGGACACAAATATTACAAAAGACCACCAATACAAACTAAACAAGTACAAGGAACTGGTAGATAAAAACAGTTCAAAATGGCTTTAGCACAAATATATATGCTGTAGAGGTGGGGGCGAGAGGACTGCCCGCAAAATCTTTATATTCCTTCTTTAAAGACCTGGATCTCCCTAGAGGTAAAATAAAAGAACTTTTGGATGGGGTGGTAAAAACAGCATAATCCGCATCCTATTGGATTTGGTTGCTCACGAGAGTGGAGTATCAGTCGGAGATTGGTGAGTGAGTGGTGAGTGAGTGGTGAGCGTGACTTAAGTCATAAAGGAGCCCATTAATCCCGCATACATGATCGCAAGCCCATGTGGCTCACTGTTCTGGCTGGTACTCTCTGGTCGCCTGTGCTCGTGGGTCTGGATTCACGAATCCAGTGAAATCACGATTGCCTTTCTCTTTTTTATCTTTTATAAAAATTTAATATGTCAACAACTTTTTTTTTTTTTTGTTTAAGGCAATTCACCCTGTAAAGAGTGCTATGTGCCAATTATTTCGTGTCAAAGGAGAAAAATTAATTTTTTTATAAATTTATGTCATTCAATGAAAGGAATTTTGAAATAACGGACAGTACACGTGAATTATTAAGAGACAAAAGATGTTGGATATTAAGTGGAGATTGGTGAGTGATTTTAATTAATTGTTTGTATATATTTTTGAAGGCGGAATTATTTTTACAGTTAAAAAATACATGATCAATTGTCTCATCCTCATCACCACACTGGCAAAGTGGGCTATTTAGAACTCTAATTCTATACAGATGGGAGGCAATTGAACAATGGCAACAACTTCACTATGTATAAATTTCCTTATTGCAACAAACCCGCCAATGAACACATCACTGTACGTGAAGTTAAATAAATAAATTATATGCCCAAAGTATTACAATTAACTTGTATTTAAACAGTCAAGCAACTCAACGCCCTCTTTCATTCGTTAAAGAACAATCTCATACCGAACTCTGTCTCTCCAATTTATTTTCAGAATTATTCAATGAATGACTTTTGATTTTAAAAGTTATTATTGTCACTGTTGATTCATAATTTATCTATGGTGACGTTTTCCCGCCTTTTTCTTTGGTCATTGACATGATATTATCATAGATTTTTATTATAATATACTAGATGTAGTACTCCATGCAAAAAGTGAGTCATGGAATATCACGCGTTTGACGTTTTGGTTGGCAACATATTTCAGTTTTCCTTACATTTCAACACTTCCTAGATAACTGTTCTCTAAACTGTAATAATAAAAATACTTTTTAGACAAATAATTTTTTTTTTTTTTTTATTATTGAAACCAAACAAAATATAACAATATACAAACAATAAAAATATTACAAAAAAGTACAATTTAAATAAGTTATATGAAACATTTTTTTTTTATAGGATTATTTGGTATATACCACCTCACTAGGCTGAGCCTGTACCGAGGTGGCAGAATTTTTTTTTTTTTTGCGTTATATCTGACAGAAAAATATTAAACTTGTATTTAATTAAAACTTGTTATAAAATATACCTATTATAAAAATAAAATATAAACTATTGTAGCTTGATCATGTTTCCGCAGTATATAATGCCCTTGTTTCTAATCCATGTTTCTATTGTTTTCTTGTGTTTCAAATTATTCATCAACTGTATGTCCGTTATTTCACTTTTTATCTTATTAAAAATTTTTGGAGCTAAATAATAGTAATGTCTTTGTCCGAATGTCGTGTTTGTCTTTGGAGTCATGAGAAAATTCCTGCGTGTCGTCTCGTAATTGTGTAAATAAATCCAAAAACAATTTACATTAGTCGTTATTCTCTATAGAAAAACGATGTTGTCTGGAACCAAAACGTCAAAAATCCCCCGGAAAAATGACTCACATTCGATTCATACAAAATTTGCTAACTACGACATCTAGTATATTATAATAAAAATCTATGGATAATATACATTTGAAAAAGACTGATCTGTATCACTTAAAAAAAAAGAATGTTGTATGTTGCCTTTTTAGGTGAGACAAGACTGGTTTGAAAGGATACACGTACATGTCTTATTTATTTTTATACTGTGATGCACACCTGTCGCTGTTTACCCCACATTGCGTGATATGCCGTGATGGTATGAATGAATGAAGTAATATTTTTAAAAGATTTTTTTACCTATTCTCAGTTGTCCTTCCACGTCCGCAATGGACCCCTTCTTGACCTTCTCTATGAAGGCCCCCCTGAGTCCCCCGTCCAGCAGTCGCCCCCCGACCACCTTGAGCCCCAGGATGGCGGCGCTGGAAGGGGCAGCGGTCCCCCCCACCCCCCCACCTCCGCCATCCACCAGACTCTTGCGCAGGATCATGTGGCCGATCATGCGGGTGCCGTCCGCGGATGGCTGCCATGACATTGGATTCTTCGCAACACAAACAAATATATTATCATCACAAATAACGCACGGACAAAACGAGAGATTCATGTTTTATTTGGTGCCAGCTAAAGACATTCTGCATATCATTTGGAATAATGTATAGATTTTGTTATTGTATCTATCATTCTGCATTTTTACTCCTCACTAACCCAAGGGGATATAGTGGGCAGTTATGAATTCGCAATTTTTAAGATTGTTTTTTTTTATTGCAGATTATCAACGAGTATCATGATGATATTGGATTCTGAAAGTTTCATCACAATGTATCTGTGTGTGTGTGTATGTGCTTCGTGTTATGTATGGCGTGTTTATTTAAAAGATATATCTTTGAAATAAAGAACAGTTTATTTAAAAGATATATCTTTGAAATAAAGAACAGTTTATTTAAAAGATATATCTTTGAAATAAAGAACAGTTCATTTAAAAGATATATCTTTGAAATAAAGAACAGTTCATTTAAAAGATATATCTTTGAAATAAAGAACAGTTTATTTTTAAATCTTTATTCTATTGCGTGAGTTTTTTGAAATTTGAATTTAATACTTTTCTTGTAAAATTAGTGTCGGTAAAACCGTTTTTTAATTTTTTATTGCAAATAACTAAAAAAACCACAAGGCCTATGAAGTAGATTTTTACTTCAATCGAAAGAGAATATGAAAATCTACTGGGGTAGTATTTTACTATTTTAATTACTTTTCTTGCTATTTAAAAAAAAAAAAAATAAGCTTTTCTTCACGAAAAAATATGATATATCACAGATTTGATGATATACAATATTTTTTTGTGTTTCATACATCAGAAGGTAATATAGTGTGCATATTTGTGTACAACTGTATGCCCAAGGTATACAAGAGTCTTAACCTCAATACAGGGAGGCAAGGCAAAACGCTCGGTTTAGATGTTAGATTTTTAAAATTTTCTATATAGAATACTCTTTTACATAGGTTTATAATGTGGATTGTCACTATAACACCATGATATAGATTACCATGGAACGGGAATTTCTCTGCAGGTTTATCTTAGTGAGGTTGAATATATATATTTTACTGCATAGAAAGCAAGATTTTTTTATAAAATATGATAGATTAAATTTATTTGCATCTGAAATATTCAGAATAAATTTAATGATGATAATGATGAGGCACAATGTGTGTAGCTGGCCCATTAACTTTACTATTCTATTACTAGCTATTCAAATATTTGAGAATGTGATCATTCGAGCTATTCAAATATTTGAGAATGTGATCATTCGAGCTATTCAAATATTTGAGAATGTGATCATTCGAGCTATTCAAATATTTGAGAATGTGATCATTCGAGCTATTCAAATATTTGAGAATGTGATCATTCGAGCTATTCAAATATTTGAGAATGTGATCATTCGAGCTATTCAAATATTTGAGAATGTGATCATTCGTTCTTTTCAAATATTTGAGAATGTGATCATTCGAGGTATTAAAATATTTGAGAATGTGATCATTCGAGCTATTCAAATATTTGAGAATGTGATCATTCGAGCTATTCAAATATTTGAGAATGTGATCATTCGAGCTATTCAAATATTTGAGAATGTGATCATTCGAGCTATTCAAATATTTGAGAATGTGATCATTCGAGCTATTCAAATATTTGAGAATGTGATCATTCGTTCTTTTCAAATATTTGAGAATGTGATCATTCGAGGTATTAAAATATTTGAGAATGTGATCATTCAATCTATTCAAATATTTGAGAAAAAAAACTTAGATTTGACCAGGAATTGAACCCAGAATCATCAGTTCAGAGGTGGATGTATTTTTGGCCAAAGCCGAAACTGCCTTTTTTGGTGGAAGTCACATGTCCAGTCAGGGGGGGCAAGTCCAGTCAAACAGGGAAATCAAAACCCTCACCCATATCATGGATATAATTATCATATGGAGTTCTACAATATCTTAAGATATTACAGAGCTCATGATAATTATATCCATGATAAAGGTTATTATGAGGGTTTCGATTTCACCGTTTGACCAGACTTGCCCCCCCCTGGGGTCTGAAGTCTGGTCAACCGGCGGAATCAAAACCATCTATGTTTACCCATATCATGGATATAGTTATCATATGGAGTTCTATAATATCTTAATAATATTCTATAATATCTTAATAGTTCTATAATATTTGTCGGCCTTCGTGGTTCAGTTGGTTAGGTAACTGACTGCTGATCCAAAGGTCCCGGGTTCGATTCCCGGTGGAGACACAGTTTTTAATTGTGTTTTCAGTCTGGATCTGTGAGACGATTAATATCGTAAGTCTCCAGAATGTGGCAACTTGTTATTGGGTGCGTGTTAAATTAATATTTGACATAGTACCTGTTAGTTGCCCGAGAAGTTATATAAGTAAGTAAACATGGTGGTTTTGATTCCGCCATCTGACTGGACTTGTATTTTTGTTTGTTTAGTGTGTAGTATTGAATGTATTTTTGTTTGTTTAGTGTGTAGGTATATTTGTTCACAGAATTTAACTGTGCGCAATTCGTTGTCGTGACTTTTCCAATAAAATGTAAATATAAACATCAATTTTTGGACAATCTTTCTTACAAAAATCCAACAGTGGTTAAGTGGGAATAACTTAAATGTCTTTAAGGCTTGATATGCAATTCAGACTAATTGTTTGGTGACCAGCGGCCTTATTCCTGAATATCAAATCTAAATCCAATTTTGAATTATCGCTGAAAACTTACCTTTATAATAGAAAATAAAGCGGTAGATACATTCTAATCATAATAGTAATTAGAATGTACTCTTATCCTAATAATAATTATGTAATGTACAATAATCGAGAATAATCTTGCAGGTAGGTTCTTAGCGTACATTGAAATTGGATTTGGAATCAGTTTCGAAAGTAAGGCCACACTAAAAAGTGATGGAACAAGTGGTAAAGTATGTTTAATTTAAGAGTGCACTCAGTGGTTATGTTGGTATGATTGCATTTGGTGTTGCCATACGTTAAAAGTAGGATATTCTCTACAATTAAGGATTTTTTTTATTTTGTATTTTTTTTCGTTAGAAAAATAAGTTTGTTTTGTTTAAAATAATTATAGAAGACATGTTTCATTCTGTAATATATTTATATTTCGCCTGATAAGTAGAAATCAGTACACTAATAGGATTTGGTATTTACAGAAACTTATGAATAAGGAGGTTCGGTATTCTCCGTGGATAGGAATGGGTATATAATTAGGTGTAACAGGAGAAAGGCTCTCTCCGATATCTCAGATATTATTGTGAATACATTGCTCTCACATTGTGGTTTTATTTATAAGAAATTGTACTTCTACTTTTGTATATTAAATTACTGTATTGTATTAATGAATTGTGTATTTATTTATTATATGATAGAACCACCGTATATCACACATTATATCATATAAAACTCAGACTATGGCCCGATATTACAGTAGGCCCTCAACACATTGAGTTTGTTACTCAAGATTAATGTTAAGGGGAGATTGAATCCATTTCCGTATTACAGTGCAATATGACATGTCAGTTACTAAATCTTCAATTATAGACATATTTTACTTTTTCTGTGGTTATTATCTGTCAAATTTTAAATAACCTCAAATAGGTAATACCAACTACAAAACGGGACGCTACGACTTGAAATACTATTGTATCCAACATGATAAATTTAATTTTTTTCACCAAAATAATGCTTTTAAATGCCCATGTTCGTTTCAATATGGCTGTCAGTTTATTTTGTTGTGTGGCACCACCGTCGATACAACTAACGCCTCTAGTGATAGAACACTGAAACTACACGCGTGCCTAGCAACGAGTCGAGAAATGACAGTTGACTCACCGTTAAGTACTTAATCCGCCAGAAACGTTGAGTTAAATATTTGTCCTTTTGGTGACGTATTTGAGGGAAGATTAGGCCTAAACGGACACTGTAATACGCTATATTTTTGTAAAACTTGAGTTTAGCTCTTAAACTGAGACTGTAATACTGGCCCTATATAGTTTTAAATATGAGATAAGAGGAACTTAATTTAGTGATATGGCAACATTATCCAGTTTATTTGACTGATTGACAGTCGTACCAACATTACCACAAAGTGAAATGTATAATATTGAGTGAGTACCATGTATAAAATAAAAAAAACAGTGACACTATAATTAGTGTTTTATTCTGTTGTATACCAATCTGATCTACTCAGCTATGTATTTACATTTATCAAATGTCACAGACAGACGGCCTTGAGACTTAACTAAAGCACATTAATGAGTAATAACAAATGAAAGTATAAAATGACGTACCTTTTTGTAAGTCTTCCTTGCCAGTAAGCCATGCATCAAATCCTTAACATGCGAGAAAAAGAAAACCATGTCATGCAACCTTTATATATATATATATGACACATTAAACAATTGTATAATGTGGTGTAACTGCTCCGTATATATATACACAAATCTATCTTAAAAACTCAACGAGAAGTTACATCTATTTATGCTACATTAATATGTAATGATTCAATCAATGCAATTATCAAGTACATTTTATTTACAATCGAAACTCATATCGACTTGCAACCAAATTTTATTGAGTCCATATACAATGACTCGTTTACAACCAAATTTTGATTCAGTCGGCATACAATGACTCAATTTATGGCCAAATTTAAATGTAGTTGGCATATGACTAAATAATTTAGAACTAAATTTTGATTTAGTCGGCATATAATGACTCAATTTATGGCCGAATTTAAATTCAGTCGGCATATGACTCAATTTAGAACTAAATTTTGGTTCAGTTGGTGTACAATGACTCTGTTACAATGACTGAATTTTGATTTGGTCGGCGTACATTGACAAAAAATGTACTATGACTTAGTTCACACCTATATTTTGTATCGATTGGTGTGCAAAGACTCATTAAGGACTAAATTGTGATTGAGTTGGCATACAATGATTTGATTGTATGGATTATGAGTGAGATATAGTCCATTCTTTACCACCAATTGATTGTATCGAGTATAAATGAAACACAAAGCATTTTCTTTCTTTATCCAGTTGATTTGATTATGAGTGAGAAATATCTTTTCCAAATTAAGTATTTATTCAAATTTCAAGATTGTATGGAGTATGATTATATATCTCTTTTTATTCATTTGATTGTATGAAGTTTGAGTGAGATATAGGTCATCCCTTATTATTTGACTTCTTTTATGGATCATGAGTGAGAAATAGCAAGTTTGAGACACTTGTTTAAATTTCACCACTTTTTATCTTCTTCTTCGTTTAGTAGACCTAGTTGGTCTGTTCTTCAGAAACTATGCCTCCTGGGATGACGAAGTCCAGCTATCCTTCCATCTCTTGGGTGGTCTACCGGGCAGGCGGCGGCCGGAAGGAATTTCATTTGCTGCTATATTTGCAAGCCGATCACTGTCCATCCTGGCTACGTGGTCCCTCCAATGTCTTCTTCTGGATCTACTCCATCGAACGATGGAGTAGGGATGGATTGGACTTTTTATCCAATTGATTATATGGAGTACGGAGTGAGATATTCATTTTTATTTAATAAATTATGTGTAAAATGAGTAAGATACATTCAGTCTTTTATAATTAATTAATTGTATGGAGTATATGGAGTGAGATATTCCATTGATTTATACAGTCCATATTGTAAAAACTCATTGAATATACAGAAAATGAGTGAGATATTCTTTTCATTCATTGATTGTATGGAAAATGTGTGAGATATAGCCTATTATCATGTTATCCAATTAATTGTATGGATTGTAAGCGAGATATAACAAGTAAGAATCAAATGACTGATATATTACACAAATCTTGTATTACACAAATGATTCAAAAAGGATAATAAACCGTTTTAGATGGATTCATTGTTAGTGATAATTGAATCATTGAGTTGCATGAATCATTCAATTGATCCAGTCAACAACTCTTAAATATTAACGTCGTCGAATCATCGAGTCAGTTACACCACAGAAAAACAACAAAAAAACACAAATAATAAAAAAAAACAAAGAGATGATTAATATTATATATAAAATATAACATTGTGTTGTTAGTTAATAAAAATAAATAATGACAGTAGAATTCAACTGAGGGAAACTAGATAACTATTCACTTTTTGGCATTTTTTAGTTGAATATGTATTTATAAATTCCACCTATTGACTGTACAAAAAAAAAAAAAAAATAAACATACCTCTATCAATAAAAACCAATCTATGATTGATTTCATTTATATTATGGTTTTATGAGGAAATAAGTCTAAAATTTCTGATACACGAATACAAAATTATTAAAATATTTCTGAGTTTTAAACTAGCTATTTCTATATAGAAATAAAAGGTCTACTATAAAACTATCTAGTCACATTATAATACAAAAATATACACAAAGTTACCTATATCATATAATCAATCCAGTTATTTAAGTTACTATAATTGAGGGGTGAATTATCATAATATAAGAAATGCAAAAAATTTACTAAGAAATATTTAAACAAGACAAGATTTTATTAAAAAAAAATAATGTATCAGAAAATATGTGCGATTGAGGATATTTCTACTAGTATAAAAAATATTTTTGCTAAGTCAACGGATATTTTTCTACTCGTATAAAAATATCTATACTAATTTGATAAATCATTGTCAGTAGAGAATATTTACTTTCAAAATTGACTGCGAGAATTGTTTTACAAGCTGAACAAGACCAATGAATCTTGACACAGATCAACTAATGCGATGTGAATATGTAGATAAGTATGAAGAAAAATAAATTTAATAGTAGGTACAAGGATGGCACATCCAACAATTATAGAAAATTCCACTTAATAATTAGAAGAAAACTCAACGCCGATAGTTTCACAGAAAACAATTTCCGATAATATCTGATTGCTCCATGGATAACAAAGTTGATGGTTCCAAGGGCAACATATCTGATGGTTATAAAGAAAAATAGATCTCTAAAGACAATATATATAATGATTTGAAAGACAATTTTGATTGTTCCAAGGTTAACATCATACTTCTAAGGACAAGGTATTCAATGGATTAGAGAAAGAATTTATCTGATGAACGATATTTCTGATGATTCCAAAGAAAACATATCTGATGGTTATAAAGAAAAATAGATCCGATATATCTGATAGCTCTAATGACAAGATACATATATTTATAATGATTTGAAAGACACAATTTTGATTGTTCCGAGGTTAACACCATACTTCTAAGGACAAGGTATCTAATGGTTTTGAAGAAAAAAATTATCTGATGAACAATATTTCTGATGATTCCAAAGAAAACATATATGATGGTTTCAAGGACAAAGATAACAGGTAACAAAGATAGGATAGCAAGTTTTAAGAAAGTTTATTGGTTGGGACATGCTCTTCAGACAGTAGACAACCTGAAACTGTGAAATGACTATTCCCCAACAGACCAGTAGGTCCAAAAGTACTAACCGAAATATTTGATAAATCAAAAATCAATGTAAATTAATGATTCACAGAAAATTGTGTCACGTAACTTAGTGATTCACAGAAAATGGTGTCGTGTAACTTAATGATTCAAAGAAAATTGTGTCACGTAAATTAATAATTTACTGAAAATGGTATCACATAACTTAGTCATTCACAGAAAATGGTGTAATGTAAATTAATAATTTACTGAAAATGGTATCACATAACTTAGTCATTCACAGAAAATGGTGTAATGTAAATTAATAATTTACTGAAAATGGTATCACATAACTTAAGTCATTCACAGAAAATGGTATAATGTAAATTAATAATTTACTCAAAATGGTATCACATAACTTAGTCATTCACAGAAAATGGTTTAATGTAAATTAATAATTTACTGAAAATGGTGTCACATAAATTAGTGATTTACAGAAAATGTTTTGATGTAAATTAATAATTTACTGAATATGGTGTGACATAAGTTTTAAAGATTCACAGAAAATGGTGTCACTAGTTACCTATACCTCACGACAGGTTAGGGACCACTTTCCTGAAATAAACAGTTTTTACTAATCGGAATGATTCAAGAATCAACTTTGAAAGTCAATAAACTCCACTTCAATGATGGACTATGGTTTTAGTATTTCAACAACAAAAAATAAAATTATAAGTAAGTAGTTTAATGCAATAAAATAAAATTGTGCAATATTCACAACATCTGTTTAAAGAATGCTTATTTGGCTAACAATACAATCCTCTCCTCTCTTATACAAGAACATTTGGCTAACAATACAATCCTCTCCTCTCTTATACAAGAACATTTGGCTAACAATACAATCCTCTCCTCTCTTATACAAGAAAATTTGGCTAACAATACAATCCTCTCCTCTCTTATACAACAACATTTGGCTAACAATACAATCCTCTCCTCTCTTATACAACAACATTTGGCTAACAATACAATCCTCTCCTCTCTTATACAAGAACATTTGGCTAACAATACAATCCTTTCCTCTCATATACCAGAACATTTGGCTAACAATACAATCCTCTCCTCTCTTATACAAGAACATTTGGCTAACAATACAATCCTCTCCTCTCTTATACAAGAACATTTGGCTAACAATACAATCCTCCCCTCTCTTATACAACAACATTTGGCAGGACTGTACTTCACAGGATCATTTCTGTAGTACTTCCTCCCTCGTAACGATACAATCCTCCTCTCTCTTATACAAGAACATTTGGCTAATGATATAATCCTCTCTTCTCTTGACATACACATTTTGTTAAGTTTCATCAATAGTTCTTCTATTGCTTTATCATCACACATTTCCATCTTCTGATACTTGACACATGCACCCTGTGCAATATGTCCTCTGTTGGGCATCTAACCCAGGACATCGGCACAGCAGTCAAACTGCTTAACATTTAACACAGCAGCCCGACTGTGGAACGATCTTCCCAATTCTATGTTTCCATCTTCTTACAACCCGGGTCTTTTTAAAACCCGAATTAATATTTTCCTGAGCAGATTGCAAACCCTCCACAACGTTATGTAAAAAAATATACTAAAAATCTTATTTAATCATTGTTTGAAATACTCGCCTAAGTCAATAGTTTGCCTATATCAACACTAATCAACCGTAAATTGAAAAAAATATTAATATATTCTAACAAACTATCCTCGTACTCTATCATATCATTTTTGTTTTTATTTGCATTTTGTGTACCTTTGGAGGGTCGCCCCTGTTCGAGTCTTCGCTCGACGTGAACGTGCTGGACGTGTCGATCCCTGAGTCCTTAGTGGCGGAGTCCTGCGAGCCCTGGCGGTCGCAGTCCCACCTGACGGTCGCCCAGTCGTGCGCCATCTGCGACTCTCTCGACCTCTGGTGGGCTGCCGCCCTCGGAAAGGTCTGGCTGCCGTCCTGGCCGTCGAACCTGACCGTCTTTTTTCTCCGTTCGGTGAAGCGGCGGTTGTCGGTTGACTCCTCCCACCCGAAGGAGCTCTTGTGTATCGGTTTGTCCCGGTACAGTGGGAACTCTTCGTTTGTCAAACTATTTTCTCCGTATTCATAGTCGTATCGCCGTCCGATGTCGATCTTGATGTCGGGCGGAGGTCTGTATGAGGTAGTTTCAACTCGATTATTGTTGGTGGTGTGACGTTGACGATTGGACGACATGTTGTAATAATTTCTGTTGGAAACCAAGTCGTCGCAGTCGTACTCGGACGGACGCAGTCGTGAACAGTTTTCTAGTTTCCCTATTCGGCCAGAGAGAAAAACAAAAAGAAAGAAATAATAATGAGAATGCAACAACAATCAGACAGAGAGACATACACACACACAGAATTCAATACAGACGATATGATGTAACATTATATAAAACATTTAACTGCTGGAAGTAAAGAAAAAACTCCGATACAGCGGCTGCAAAACGTCAAAGATTTTGTGTTTGTAAAAATATAAATACAAAATGACAAAGTGATAATTTAGTTGATTAATAGTGCTCATGTGAAGAAACATAACATATATATTAATAAAAATACATCCAATTAAATATATTGTTTATAAATATGCCATAAAACAACACAATATCAACAAATTATTTTTGAGCCAGTTAATTTATTATTTATTTATAGGCAGGCAGCCAAGGCTAACATGCCTATACCCACGGTTGAATTTTACCATCCAAAAAAAGTCCAGTCTATCATTGAAAATATCAACACTTATTCCAGCATGCAAAACATGTTTGGGCAGTTTATTCCAAGTATTCACCACTCTATTTGAAAGAAAATGCTTTTAAGGATTTGTCGATAACCTAAAATAAACAATTTTTAAGCTATGGCCACGCAAATTAGTGTGATGGCTATATTAAAATAGATTTTTCATATTTTCCCTGTCTTAATGACCTAATAATATTTTGTATGTTTCAATAAGATCTCCACGGTCTCTTCGGTTCCCCAGTTTCTTCAGTTTTAAGAAGTCAAGCCTTTCATCGCATGATACTTAAAATGTTTCTTGTAACTTGATGCATTTACCAGTGTGGTAGCAGCAGATAATATCTACAGGAATAAGTCAAAAATGGGACGGGACTTTAGCATTAAAATGGGATAAAAATGATTTTTCACGTTTAGTTTGCTGAAATTTTGAGTTATTAAAAGAAGATAACAACCACAATTATTGGTAAATATTGACTCATTTTATTTCTATTTTTTTTTTCATTATTTTAACCAGTTGATATTTTTTTAGCCTTGTTTTTATATTCTAAGCTGTAACGGTCATTGGAATAATAAAAAATATTCTAGAAAATATTAAAACCAGACAGCAGAAATACCCAGAAGGATCGGACTAGGTTGGGCAGCCTTTGGGACTTAAAACTTAAACATGTCCTAAAAAACAGAGATATTCCCACATGTCTGAAAAGAAAGTTTGAAACATGTATCCTGCCTGTGCTTACATATGGTCTGGAAACTATCACGCTAACTGCGAGGACCATACATAAGCTAAAATGCACTCAGAGATCCATGGAAAGACAAATGATAGGCGTAAGTCTAAGAGACAAAATTAGAAATGAAGAAATCAGACGCCAGACAAAAGTTGTTGATGTCATGGATCGAGTTGCAAAACTTAAATGGCAATGGGCAGGTCATGTTGTCAGACAGGGTACGGACAGATGGGCACCCAGAATTCTAAATTGGAGACCATGGGATATGAAAAGGGGAATAGGCCGGCCCCAGAAAAGGTGGGCCGATGATATTGTTCCTGTCGCTGGAAGCAGATGGGTTCAAAAAGCCCAAAAAAAAAAAGGCGAGTGGAAGCTCTTGGAAGCGGCCTACATCCAGCAGTGGAGAAATGGCTGAGAAAGAAGAAGAAGATTATAGAAATTGTGTGAGCTAACATTTCCCATAAATTATAAAATTCTACGGACTTGATGCCATCACCATCAATAGATTTAAGAATTTAGGATATAAAACTATTATAAGTTTATAAAAATGTAATTTTTTGCAGGGGTGTGCCTAGAACCTTCGTACTAGGCAAACCCTGAAAGTAAATTAGGAAATGTCGAAAATATAATTTTTTTTTAGTATCGTTGTTCATTCAAGTGGCCACGAAAATATTTTAAAATCACATGCCAAAATAATATTTACCTGTGGTTTATTTATATGTGGCCCTGTCAAGCATCGTATCTACATACGGTTCAATTTTTAATCTTGTAAGTAGTATGGTTTCAATAAAACATAGGCAAGCCAAGATTTTCGGCTTCTATAAGCAATTCCGCTACTGATATTTTGACAATTAACACTCAAAATTGAGATGCTTAGTCAACCACAAAATCTAGATATAAAGGTTAAAAATCTATAATTATATGGGATATTATCAAGACATAAAAATAATCTAGCTCAATAGTTTCAATTACAAAGAATTTTATTTTTGAAGTTGCATGCTTCCACATTCAGTTTAACATGTGACAAAAAATTATGAAATGGAGCCTATGTAAGATGTATGAATGCTGGGGAAGTGAAGAATGTAAGTCAAAATATGGACGTGCTCTCTCTGCCTATCATGTGATAAAAAACTAACGTTTAATTGCACCGAAAAAAAAACAATTTATTCTGTTTGTTGAATATCTGGACCACTAGTGACGTGGTATCAATTTGACTCGAGTATTATGACGTTGACATTGCGTAAAATTTTGGGGCAACAATTAATAACAAAATATATAAAAAAAAAACACCAGACACACGCAAAAGCACAAAGAAACAAGAAGTCATTCAACAAGATATCAAAATTCAAAACGCTAATGTCAAATAACACGTGTGCATCACCGAAAAAACATTTATAAAAATTACTTAACATTAACTAATACAAGAAATTTCTTCCTGCTTTTGCATGCAGACATCAATTGAATACATATAAATATAAAGCTCTCGAATGAACATTGCTCACTAGTATGTATAATTCTTAAATACTTTTGTATTTCATCAATAATAATGTAATGTTTAGTGAGAGCATAACCTAACTTTTGCAAATCAATTTTTTCATATTTCAACAAATTTAGTTGTTAACACCCCGTATTCAGTAACTATTGTAACTAAAATAGGAACATACTAAAATTGTAGATTTTAGATTTACGGTCTTATTTCAGCGTTATAAAATATCAACTTGGACTAAATGGAATAGGAACGTACCTATATTGGCCAAAACGTTCTTAAAAAGTTACTGAATTAGACGTATTTTGAATGATTATGAAAATGATGAAAATTTCATAATATTCATAATTATTCATAATACGTCGAATTCAGTAACTATTATAAGAACGTTCCGGCCAAAATAGGTACGTTCCTATTTCATTTAGTCCAAGTTGATATTTTATAAAGCTGAAATAAGACCGTAAATCTGAAAACTACAATTTTAGAACGTTCCTATTTTAGTTACAATAGTTACTTAATAGGGGGTACTGTCAATAAATCTACTTTCTCTTTCAACAGAAAAATGTAGTTCTAAGAGGCAAAACAATCAAAGTATGAGTTCTAAATATGAATATTTAAAAAAATTACAGCTTTGAATATCGGAATATCAAAAAAATCAGGTTAATATTGACTTCATTCAGAAAAACTCCTGCATCAGATTATTTAAGAAAGTTAAACAATGTTCATAGGAGAGTTATATATAGATAAAAAAATAATATCTTCCGGAGAACACAGACAATATTAAAGTAAAAATACCATGGAGCAATAGAGAAATATATAGAAGATACAATTATTATTGTAAAAGAATAAAATAGAGACATAATAGAGATAGAAAGAGAGTGTAAGAGAGATAAGAAATAGAGCGTTTTAAATTCTGTATCAAGTAAATATACAGATAGTGATGATACATAATAAAAATTAATATATAATTATCAATATACATCCACCATTTATTAAAACAGTAATTTATATATAGATATATATATACACACATTCACAATTAAAATCCAGCTGAAAAAAAGTAATAATTAAGTAATAAAAAATATAAATGAAAAGAAAAAAAAAACAGCAAGGATGCGACCATTTATACGACATTGGCATACTGATTAAACGGCCGACATAATATATTCGACAGTTGTATGTTGTTTTTTTTCTCTCACCGCTAAAAACTTTTTAATTTTTTCGTCTAAAATCGCCTGCCTCTGCAGCCGAGCGCAGTCCGTCTTCATCTTATCCCTATGTCCTGTAAAAATACACCACATTACATACACTTCCTGTTCGGGAGTCCCAGACTTAACCGTATTTCCACATCATTTGATATAAAAAAAAGACAAACATTATATTGAATGAAAATAGCGTTCCAATGTACTGAGACATACGAATCAGGATACATTTCAACAAAGACGTAGAAAAAATGATTTTGATAGTTCATATGCCTTAGTGCATATGTATCATTTAATCATATAAAACTCTAGCATCGGTATGTATATATACATATATATATATATATATATATATATATATATATATATATATATATATATATATATATATATATATATATATATATATATATATATATATATATATATATATATATATATATATATGAAATTATTATTATCTTTGGGGTTATCCCGCGTCAAAATCAGATCCTTGGAAGGATCTTTCGTCAACCGACGTTTCGCCTGGATCACACCAGGCATCTTCAGGGCCTTGTTGATAGATTCTCGCTTCGTGTATCAGTGCAAGCACGTCCGTTCGAGCCGAGAACCTAGCACCAAGTGAAGATTGGAAAGTTAAAGTTTAAACTGTTGGGGTAGATGGGTTTTCCCCGCTTTTGTTCGCCTTAATGGCTTTTGACTGGCTTCTGGTGATTCGCCTCACGCTTAATGATGTATCTATTGTATTAATTTTATTTGTTTGGCGTTTAACATTTAATGGGTTTACTGTAATGGGATTTTTATTGCTGTCAATTTCTGAGGTATTTAATGAATGTTTTATAATGTTATTTTTATTTTTATTGTCGATTCTATTTTTATGTAAGATATTTTTCCAGGCCAGCGGGAGACGTACACCATCGTCTCGATTATTCACGACATTCTTCCTTTTGTAAATTTCGATTGCCTCTCTATAAATTCTTACTGTTTCTGTGTTAATACTTGCAACTACGCGTGCATTATCGAAATCGATTTGATGTCCTTCGTTTAGAGTATGTTGGACTAGTGAAGTCGTTAATTTTTTATTGTTTGAATCCACTCTATGCTCCGCGACCCTGGCTGATATTTTTCTGTTACTTTTTCCCACGTATGTCTTGTCGCATGATTTACATGGTATTTCGTATATGCCATGAGACTCTATAGGGACTCTACACGAAGCGAGAATCTATCAACAAGGCCCTGAAGATGCCTGGTGTGATCCAGGCGAAACGTCGGTTGACGAAAGATCCTTCCAAGGATCTGATTTTGACGCGGGATAACCCCAAAGATAATAATAATTTCATATTTTCAAATACCCGTGAAAACCTTTCTAGTAACATATATATATATATATATATATATATATATATATATATATATATATATATATATATATATATATATATATATATATATATATATATATATATATATATATATATATATATATATATATATATATATATATATATATATATATATATATATATATATATATATATATATATATATATATATATATATATTTATATATATATATATATATATATATATATATATATATATATATATATATATATATATATATATATATATATATATATATATATATATATATATATATATATATATATATATATATATATATATATATATATATATATATATATATATATATATATATATATATATATATATATATATATATATATATATATATATATATATATATATATATATATATATATATATATATATATATATATATATATATATATATATATATATATATATATATATATATATATATATATATATATATATATATATATATATATATATATATATATATATATATATATATATATATATGTTATATTTGATGTTTTCACGGGTGAAATATGTTATAATATTTTTATCTCGGTTTTCCAATCACGTCGCGCTAACAATATTTGACATAAGCGGCCATCTTGTACGCTACGAGTCACTTGACGGTGAGCTTTCAGTGTGAGTAGACGTGTGTCGCGCGCGTGCTTTTCGTTAAGTCCTTGAAAATGCCTGGTGATATTCAGGCGAAACGTCGGAAGACAAATGGTCTTAGTCAAGACCTACTGACACGGGAAAACCGAGATAAAAATATTATAACATATATATATATATATATATATATATATATATATATATATATATATATATATATATATATATATATATATATATATATATATATATATATATATATATATATATATATATATATATATATATATATATATATATATATATATATATATATATATATATATATATATATATATATATATATATATATATATATATATATATATATATATATATATATATATATATATATATATATATATATATATATATATATATATATATATATACATATACATATATTGACACTCAATATTCATGGGTAAAATTCAGTTTCCGTGGATACTTTGATATTATCTTTAAGGTTTTGACCAGATTCCTTGAGATCTTTGACGTTTCGCCCAAATATTAGATGGCATTTTCAGAGATAGCCTTGATTCACTTGGTATTAAATAACCTAAGAACCAAAACTACAAGATCAAGTGCATTGAAAAAATATTTGAAGTGCTTTTCAGGCAAATCGGTAGAGAATTCACAGTCCTTTGCAGAACACTATGAAAAAAACATAGCAAAATAATGTATATATAAATGGTCCCAAAACAGATTTTTCATACTCTGACGTTTAACCTGAATCACACTTTTTCAATCAAACGAAAAATTAAGTTGAATGAAAAAATTCATACAAATATACATATTATCAAAACATCTTATACCCATAATAACCTAAAAATTGATAGTTTCCGATGATCTAAAAGGAGTAACTTTCAATTTAATATTTTAATATTATTACTGAAATAATATTTGGTCCAGATTATTATTAATTATTAAATATATTGAATTAAGAAAAAAAACTAATTATATGTTTAATTTATTTCGAGTTACACCCTTTTTTTATAAAGAAACTATTAATTTATACACTCAAATATTATCATAAAACAAAAAATTAAACTTGATAAATAATTCATGCATCATTTTTCGATAAAACATAAAGAGATTGTTCATTTCAATGGGGATATTGTTAAATACTTTCGACACAACCATTTATAAATATCTGAGACGTACATTTAATATTATATGCCTTTAAATACTTACGTGCTGCCGTAAACCTGTTCAAAAACAAACAAAGAAACAAAATGACATAGTCATATTCATCCTAGTCGTACATATTTCCATAAAATCGTGGTAAATGTTCCGTTGCGTAGAAATTGCCACAAAAATTGTTCGTATTAAAAGCTGTATTGACTATTATTATTCTAAACTCTACGGGAGATTTAGCAGGGGGGGGGGGGAGAAATACTTTGCAAGATGTATTCCTACTTTTTTTATATTTTTTAAAAAATGGGCAACGTAAAAAATTAAAATTTACCAATATAATAAATAAATATAACATAAGTAATTGTAACTTAATCAGCTAACCTTTGATTTTATGTTACATTTACTATGATAACAAAACCTGTCTAAAGGGACTCCTGAAAAGGGTCCTGGACATACAGAATATGTCCACGGATCTGACCGAAAATCGGTACAGTATCGAATTCTCAGCGGTACTAGTGTTGTTTTTCTTTTATAATTGCGCCTTGTTCGTCTGTTTGGTATGTTGAAATTAATTAATTTTCGTTAGATGTGTACAGTCAATATTGCAGTTTATTATGTCACAAAGGTAAATTAAGTCTGAGGTCCTTCGTCTTGTCTGTAAAGTCTGCAATTGGTGTTTGTAGTTACTACCAAATTTGCATTTCATATGTCTCAAAAATATGTGTTGAATACGTTCTATACTGTTCATATAAATATTATACAGTGGATTTCAGATGACTAAATGCTGCAAAATAGATCTTTAAAAAATTCGCAGAGTAAAATAAATCATACAGATATAGATTTAGACTGATAAATCAACGTTTTAAATAAACAATCATTCGTCATTCTGATAAGTCTGTAAAGTATGTCACAAATAAACCAATTAATTCATCAATTATAACTAAATTATAATTTTACTGGTTTTTGGGGAAACACGCATGTGACGCGCTTCCTTTTATGAGGCAATGCATACACACCAGTCGCTGGATATCCCACATTATGGTAATTTCAAACAAAAATTTTCCTCTGCTCGAACTCTGGCTTAAAGTATGTTAAAATTAATTGAGATCCATGAAATTATTTTTCAAGATATTCCATGTATGGCATAAATAAGTGAAGTCTTTAAATTTAAAGACAGGAAAATATAACCACAGTACATTAAAGCTACACAGTTTCATCCACAAAAATCGCAGAAAATTAAGTTTTAATAAAAATAATTATTTTGTTATAAAAATAAGTTATAAATTCAATTCAACCAAATTCAAATGAATATACTAATTTATACTTTACTCAAATTCATCATGGAATCATTGTGTAATTAATGTAACGAAAACGGAAATCAAAACCTTATACTAAGCATACTACAAATGTGGAATGTAATTTAAAAACTTAAAAAACACCAATCGAAAAAAAATAATATTAAAATTACGAATCATTTTATAAAAAAATATGTTTCTTCTGAATACATCTCGCAAAAGTATTTTACAACTCTAACAAATATAATGTTTTGTAACACGACATTTATTAAAAAAATATTTCATCTAATATATTATTAATAACATAGCTGTAACTAAAGATGAAAATAAAATTGAAATAAAATCATTGTATCTAGAAGTGCAGCTAGATCGGGAGCAACAACCGTATACAGAGAGCAACACAATAGTATAAACATGAAAATATAAATAGTCAGGGGAGGAAATATGCTAAAACAAATAAAAAAACATAATAAAAATATTTGATATAATATATTGAAATAATACGAAGACTTAAATATACACATTTTTATTATAAAGCCAAGCATTGATGTATTGAGGGAGTTATTTTTTAAGATAAAGGATGAAATAATTATTATAATAAGATTAAAATCATAAATGGTTAAAAATATTTTGTTAATAGTATAAACCTCATCTATTTATTTTATTTATTTATTATTTAGAAAACAAACAGGATACAATGTTATAAGGATAAATACAATATGAAGACTTAACAGTAAGGAAAGTTCATTGTACCCCAATAATATGTTTTCACATAAGATATAGGGTGAACTTGTTTTTGACTTATTTAGTAAGTTTAAAAGTAATTAATATAATACTTGTATGTATGTAGTGTGTATTAAGTAAGTGGATATGTGTTATATTTGATGTATAGGTATGTATTATATACATATTATAACAATATTGTGTATATATTTATGTATGCGAGATAGATTGTGAATGAATGTGACTATTTATCGAATTGTTGTAATATGTATGTTCTAAAATCCGCCTGTGATTTATGTACTATATCGAAATGTTTAAAATATGAATTGTAGTTGGAGCAACTTCGTTTAATGTAATTATTATGTGAGTAGTTAGTGTTACGTCGGTCGACATAGAACAAAAACTGAGATCTGAAATTGCGTGATGGACAGTAAAAATTTAATTTAGAAAGTAAGTAAGGCGAGTCTACACGGTTATGCATAATTTTGTGAAGGTACATCATGTCTATAATTGTTCGTCTGTTTTCAAGATTATAAATATTATGGTGTTTTGCAGATTTCCGATAGTTGGAGAAATATAATTTACCACGATAGTCCAAATGTTTCAGGAATTTATTCTGTACTGCTTCTAGTCTATTGATGTATGTTATTAGAAAAGGATTCCATACAACTGATGAAAATTCTAGTACACTCCTGACATATGCATAATACAAAGTTATAAGTGTTTTTTCTAATTTAAAGGGTTTTGAGATTCTCAAAATAAACCCCAGCATTTTATATGCTTTCCCTATTGCCTTATCCATATGTGGTGCAAATGACATCTTTTCATCTAAGGTGATACCAAGATCCTTTGATTCTTTGACTTTTTGTAGGGGATTATTGTCTATTAAATATATGTAGTTGATGGGTGTTTTATTTCTCGTGAAGGTAATTGTTAAGCATTTTGATGAGTTTAGAAGTAATTGATTACTATTACAATAAGAATTTAATCTATCAAGATCAGCTTGAAAATCTGCACAATCTTGAAAGGAATTGATTTTCTTATATATTTTCGTGTCATCAGCGAATATTTTATAATTTGTGTGCTTAAAGCAACTGCCAATATCGTTGATATATAGGATAAAAAGCAAAGGACCGAGATGGGACCCTTGCGGAATACCAGAATGGCAAGTATTAAATTTCGATTTTGAACCCAAGATCGCTACTGATTGCAGTCGACCAGTTATATAGGATGAGATCCACCGCAGCAGATCACCATGTACACCGAAGAGGGCAAGTTTGTGAGTTAGAATATTGTGACTGATTTTGTCAAATGCCTTGGAAAAATCGGTGTATATGGCGTCTACCTGTTGTCTCTCATTCATCGTGTCCAAAATGAAATTGGTAAACTCTAATAAGTTTGATTCGACTGTTCTATTTTTAAAAAATCCGTGTTGATTTATATCTATAATGTCTTTGACTATCGGAAACAATTGATCAACGACAATCTTTTCCATCAATTTACTAAATATTGATAATTTTGATATGGGTCGGTAGTTCTCAATATTTCGTTTATCGCCGCTTTTATGTATGGGAGTAACGTATGACATCTTCCAAACTTCGGGGAAAACACCTGAATTCATTGAAAGATCAAAAAGATATCCTAGAGGATAAGCCAGTTGGTCGGCACAGTTTACAATAAAAATGGGAGGTAAGTCGTCTGGACCCGAGCTTTTATTTTTGTCTAATTTTTTTAGATGGTTTAAAATAGTTGTCTTATCAAATTTTATTGAGTTCACATCTACTCTGCTGTTAAATTCCACTTTGGGTAAATCTATTGATCTGTCAATAAACACAGATTGAAAATAGTCACTGAACATTTCACAGACTGACTGAGCGTTAGTACCAACAACACTCCCATAGAACATATTGTTTGGGATATTTGTGCTTTGTTTTTTGGATTTGATAAATGTCCAAATGTGCGCAGGATCTTTATGAATATTTTCTTCCGTTTTGTTAATGAAGTCATTGTAACAACATTTCGCTGATGATTTCTGACGGGATCTTAAAAGACTAAAGGTTAGGTAATCTAATTGGTTTCCATATTTTTTCCATCTTTTATGATATTTCGTTTTCTCTTTGATGATTTTAATTAATGATTTGGTATACCACTGTGGGTATTTGTTAAAAAGAAAAAATGTTAATCGTAAACCTTCGACCTTCGTAGCTTAGTTGGTTAGGTTATTTGACTGCTGAGCCAAAGGTCCCGGGTTCGATTCCCGGTGGAGACACAGTTTTTAATTGTGTTATCAGTCTGGATCTGTGAGACGATTAAAATCTTAAGTCTCCAGAATGTGGCAACTTGTTATTGGGTGCGTGGATAAATTAATTTTGACATAGTACTTGTTAGTTGCCCAAGAAGTAACATAAAATAAGTTAAAAAAAAATAAGAAAATAAGTAAACCTCATCCATCGTTAAAAAGAAAAAAAAAATTAATCGTTAACCGCATAGATCCTTTAAATGAAAAAAAAATGTTTTTCATAAAATGCATTGATCTTTTAATGAAAAAAAATATTGATCATAAACCGCATAGATCCTTTAAATGAAAAAAAAAAATGTTAATCATAAACCGCATTGATCTTTAAATGAAAAAAAAAATATTGATCATAAACCGCATAGATCCTTTAAATGAAAAAAAAATATTGATCATAAACCGCATAGATCCTTTAAATGAAAAAAAAAATGTTAATCATAAACCGCATTGATCTTTAAATGAAAAATTTTTTTGATCATAAACCGCATAGATCCTTTAAAAGAAAAGAAAATATTCTGATAGATCGAAAAGATTGTTAAAAAAAAAAATAATAGTGAATAGATTGTTAACTAGAAAAAAAATGTTGATATAGTAAACTGCATAAATTGTTAAAAATAAAAAAAAAGAATAGATATATTTCATTACATACACACATACCATCGTGCCATTTACCTATTCGCGTAAACAGCATTAGGCAGAGAGCATCGCAAGTCATACTCTGCATCTTATCATACAATAAATCTTGATTTATGTTTATTTCCACTTTTCATACATACATCTTTTAAGACATAAATTTTTATGCTTAAAAGTTATTTCAAAAAGTTTCTATAATCTTCTTGATAACCAGATAGTTTCAAATTAAATTTGTTGCAGGTAATGCCATAAATGTAAACCTTTATCTAAATATAAATATATCCTAGACGAAACAAGTACAAAAACATTGTCAAACATTCCCTAAACAAACAAAAAAGATGAAAGATATTAAATTTTTTTTCGAGATAGAACTTGAACACAGATCCATCTGGATCGCTTCTATACCATCCGCTCAACTTATGGGGATTGATAAAATCAAAAATGGCCCTTTGTAGAACTCTGAAAGAATCTACAAAGAGGCCGGAAACTCTAGAAACTAGCAATAATAAATACTTCTAAATTGTACTATAAGAATAGTTAGTAGTAGTGCGTAGTTACAAAAAATCTGTGAATTGCAGTTATTTCGAATTTAACTAAAAGAAAATAACAAACAGAATACATAAACTTACGAATTTAATTCCTTTAAATATATTTTATGTATAATTTCCTCGATTTGATAACATGTCAGCACAATGTCTCATAATTTTAATACTTTTGCGCTATAGAACGAAACTTTTGTTATAAATACGACTGTACGCCATCATTATTTAACTAATATTTTTGTCTATTTAACACAAAACTACAATAAAATAAAATAAACTCAATTTAATTTGATTTCTACGAAACGTCAAAACAATACAACGAACGAATTTTGATTTATCATAGATAAAAATAATCAAAATATAAGCTTAGATAAATTAACACAATGAAATGTCAAAAAATAAACGTTAGTGATGGGAGAGAATATCGAAGTAATACATTTTTTATTTTTATGAACAATTCGTCGCACCCTGCGCAAGAGACGAGATTTTTGCCAATTAGAAATTTCTTCCAAATAATGGATATCAGTACAGAAAAACGAGATTTACCTACGTGTATAATAAATTTAATTTCTGATGGGAATTAAACCCAGAACACCGCGCCGGCAGAGAAGCCAAACGGCATATCACTATGCCATAGCAATGTTCACTCAAAATAATTTACTCGTTACTTCGTTTTTTCCTTGGGTTTTTTCCCTTATTGATGTTGCAATAAAATAATATGAAAATTTTCACAATTAAACACTCAAAGGTGAGTCGAGGTAGGTACTAGTTTTGGATATTTTATCATTAAAAAATATATTATTGTTTTTTTTATATTATGTAGTACGTGTACCTTTTAAAAAAACATTAAAAAATACGAATTGAATAAACAAGTTACATGGAACAAACGAGATCCAACTGTCAATGGCGATAGTATATGTATATATGATAGTAAAGTTGAAGAATACGTTCCAAACTATAAACTCATAAATATAAAATATTGAATACTTAAAGATATTTTGTTTTCTATACAAACATATATCTTTATTTTCTTCTTGTCATATGTCAGGATATAAAAGTGTGGAAGTCAATCCTTTTTTCCTAACCCAAATATGTAAAAAACTTGATGGTATGTACGTATAATGTATGTATGAAGATTAAAAAGTATCAAACTATTAAGAAACCCCGTAGATACTGTGCATTTTACCATACAAATTGTATGAAACGATGTCGTCACTAAATTCAATTTTAACAAAACATTAATAAAAAAGTTTGAGACGTACTACAATAAAGAATGTACTTTTTATAGAAAATTAAATTGTCTAGTTAGGGTGTTTTGGCGTTTTTCGATATTTTACTTGAAAATTAAAAAAAAAATAGAACTTATTAATGCGAAAGCGCCGACCGCTTGCGTATACTAATTTTGATGTCTCGATGTCGCGCCCCAGAGTATCATGAAAATTTTACAATGCTTCAAATGGAGCCGGTCCATATGGAACGACGCCGAATGGCACGATCGTGAATGGGCTGCTTAACATTGAAATGAGGACAAATTTAAAAAATAATGACCAATGGTAATCAAGCCTAAAAAGGAATATGTGCATACCTCGAATGATTTGGCTCTACTATTCAAGAACTGTGTCAAAAGTTTGTTACATCAGGTAGACTTACATTGAGATCATCTGGATCACAGAGTATCAACTCTTTAAAATAATTGGACATAATAAAATTAGCTGTGAGGCATCGGCTTAGAATAGTGCTTCCACTCTTTTCTATTATTGTTTTCGAGTGTCCCGTAAGAGCCGGGTAATCGAAAATACAACAGGCAACAATTATAACATCTCACATAGTTCAGCAATGAGGTTCACCACCCATTCTGAATAAAGTGCCTTTTGAGGTGAGACGAGACTGGTGTGTGGGTTTACACAGATATGTTGTGCTCCCTTTTATAAGGCAATGCACACCCGCACACTTTTCGCTGGTTACCCCAAATTGTGGGATATGCCGTGATGGTATGAATGAATGAATGAATTAAAAAAATGGAAATATACATTTCATAAAAAAAAATGTTTTTCTTAATAAATAAATTATGAGAAACACTGGAACTTATTTTACAATAACAATTTTGAGATATTGTATTTGTATATATTTATACAAATTTTCAACATTCTAGCTTTTATAGTTTTTGAGATATATGGAAAAATAAAATAAAATCACAATGTGTGATATGGCGTGATGGTATGTATATATTTATTAATAATGTTGATTGTATTTCGAATAGTTGTAGTTTATTGTTTTTATACAATTACTCGAAAAAATCGTGTTTTCCTTACATCGGAAGAATTAAGTACGTTGCTTTGTTTTACACGAAGAAATTCGTGTATGACCATTATCATTAATTTGTACTGTTCGCTGGGTAAAAAATATATTTCTCGAGGTTTGCTTTTAGCTTTCACAAGGGCCTACCCACACCTCTGAGTTTACGTGGGTCATACAAAGCATAATCAATTCTGTTATGTCGTGCGAGACAGCAAAGCGGTGTGTAGTAATTTGAACCCCAAAGACCCGCGTGCATACATTGAACATCGGGGCTCCGAATATGCGTCACTTACTCCTTATAAAATGTCACCGCTTTTTCGAGATCGCGTTGGTCAAATCGCTTTGAAGTAATTCACGCTAATTCTACGTCGTATACCCATTCATTGAAATAAGTGCTTAACACAAATTCTTGGAAATTCCCGTCAATTTTCTGTTTATTATCATTGAAAATAACATGTTAAAAAGCTGTGAAAAAGACTGATGTGGGAGCGGTCAGTTCCAAAACCAGTAGCTCAAGTTAAATAAATGTAGTTAAAACTAACTTATATATTTTTCATTCTTCATTATAACTTTTTTTTATTAATGTACATTGACCGATTCATTGTCTTTATGTCTTTTGTAATTGAATCGTTCGTTAATGAGAGTGTAAATCAATTTTTCATTTATGATGTGTTATGATTTGAACAATAAAATAAATAAATAAATATACTGAAACAATATGATATGAATACATCTCGATAAAAAACTTAAGAAATTGTTGCCATCAGAAATGCTGAATGAACCATAAAACATTCATATTATTACGGTAACCAGCGACAGGTGCGAGAGTGTGCATAACCTTATAAAAGGAAACACGATACACGCGTGTATTCCCACACACCGGATTCGTCTCACATAAAAAGGCGCTAAATTCAAAATGTGTGGTAAACCTCATTGCTGGACTATGTGAGATGTTATGATTTTGCTTATTACGTTTTTAATTACCCGGCTCTTATAGGTCACCCGAAAACGACAGTAACAAAAAAAAAATTGAAGCACTATTACATGCCGGTGCCTCACAGCAACCATAAAACTGAAAATCGGGTGATACAACAGATGAGACGAAATTCGCTATGAAAAATGGCCGAGGGTGTAAAGTTTGACCGATTCGATCTTAAACACACACAAAGACGTATTTCGAAAGACGGTAATTACACTTCTTATATAAAAAAGAAAGAGAGGGACCATTTTTGACCGCATCGGTTCGTGTTTCTTTTTCTTTCAAGCACCGACATTGTGAATTGTAGTGTACGTATGTAGGAGGGCGAGGGAGAACATACGTGTACTTCGTATCTGGTCGAAGCAATCGCTAAAGGCTGTCACGCTTGCTTATCGCAAACTCGCCACCACTCACCTTTCCCTTATACCTACCAACATACCACATAGCGTGACGCCGTAGTCTATGATGGTATGTATACGTACAGTTAGCGTCAACAGAATAACTATGAGTATATTTAAGGGTTGCCATAACTTCTAGGAACCTATACGGGACGTTGTAACTCTTTCGATCCCAAAAATGCTACAACACATCGACGCCTAAACGCAGCGATTCAACTACACCAAAGCATGCGCAATGAAAGACAAACCACTAATTATGTCAACGACCATCCTCTTTGTGGTAGATAAACTTATTTAAATATATCTTTATATATAAAATTCTTCTGTACGTGTGTATGTCACGGAACTCTTCCCAAACGGCTGAGCCGATTTTGATGAAATTTTTCGTGTGTGTTTGTGTGAGTCCCTGAATGGTTTAGATTCACAAAATGGAATTTTAAACATTAATATAATAAAATGAAAATAAAAAAACATGATTTTTTATACCTATAAATTATAATAGGTGGCGCTAATGTCGAATTAGCAATGTTTAGTTTTTTCCATCTGACAACACTAAGAAATCTGTCATTTGCGTCATAGTTTGGATTTTTTTGACATTTGAAGTTCTTTTCATATTTCAATTATATACATGTGCATGGAATTTTAATTTCTGTTCACTGTTTTGTTATTATTCATATTTCAATTCGTTCGTTTCCGTGTCCAGACCATATAATATATTATGCTGTATTGCAATGATATACGAAATGACAATCAATCTAACCTCAAAGTGTTTAGCGGCTCATCCAACAAGAAAATGTAAGTTTGGTCAGCGAATAATAACATTATATGTTGCATATATTTTTTGTTTCTCAAATATTTCGGGCAGGACAACGTCTGTCGGGTCCACTAGTAACTTTATATAAATAATTATTTTGTTCGACTCCGGTATGGCTGCTCATAGGACAACACAAGGATGTTATCTACCATTAATGTCGCTACCATTAATAGCCCGACATCAACTAAGGGAAACCCGCCAATCAAACTTGGACCAAGTACCGACAAGCCGCTGTCGCGGAGCTCCCCCGTCGCCTTAAAACTCAATTAAAAAATCTCAATTAATTCTGCAATGGGGTCTTCTGTGACTGATGCTCTACGTTCTGAAAGAGAAAGACAGCGAGTCTCTTTGGGTATTTCAACCGTAGGAGACATCGAAAGTGTAAGATAAATGAAATAAAAATATCGAAATCTAAAATGTCGAAAAACGGGACTTATATATCAATATGTAGCAACTAGTAAACTCATAGTAAGGAATACACATAGTTGACATAAGCTATGACTATACAAATGCATGGAACACAAAGTTAGGTGGAAAGGCTGTATCAAAAAAAAAACATTCAACGTTTAAATATAAATCCGATATTATTGACACATTTATATAGCATTAAAAGTATTTGCTTTTCTTAATTTAAATCCCTTTGTTAACAACATGTACCTTTTGATATTAGTTTTGAGTACTATTTCAAAATATTCAAATAAGTTATATTGATTACAAACAAATTTTGGTTGCATAGTCACGCGGTGTGTACCAATATTTTTTTCTTAACATAGAAGTACAATTAGGTATACAACTAAAAACTTACACATTTTTATGTTTGCAATTAAGTGTTTCTTATATTCCCCGTTCTATTTTATAATTATGTCCTGTGCAAAAATATTTTTTCTTCTTCTTCATCGAGTCATTTGACCTGTTTGTGATAGTGGATATCCTGGTAGAGGAGGTTCAACTATATTTCCATCTCTTCGCAGGTCTTCCGAGTTGTCTTCTTTTGTTGAGTATTTCTGTTTCTTTCTTTCTGTTCAAAGACAGAAATAATTGGCTAAACGTAAAAAAACTATTAAAAGGTAAACAGATTCGTTTATGTATACTTTGTTTTATGTATTTTTATGTATTCCTATTTGTGTTGTTTCGTGTAAAAAAAATTAAAAAATCGAGACGCGATGGTCAAATACGGTGAGAGTCCCGCATATACACGACGTATGGTAACCTCAAATACATATGTACGTACTGTGATAGACTTCAATATTCAAAGAAAAGCCTTGTAATTTTCAATATTATTAGTAGTCGGGTGACAATACAAACATTTCGTCGATACGTCCTAAAAACTATCTATATGTAGATGTTGTTTCACCCACGCAACTAGGCGAGCAATATTATGTTATGTATAAATATCGACCCTGAATATCAAATAATATGAGGACAGCGTACAGTTTTTTGTGTCTTAAAATATAAATTATACTTTTATAGCTGTCCTGCCATATAAAAAATCAAATATCGACGGATATAAAGTATTTTGGGTATCGAATATTTTTTTAAAGTTGCATATACCTACGCAAAAAATTGGATTGAAAAGGGGACTCAATAAGAAGGCATAACTGGTGAACGTTGCGCAAGCGCATAAAGTGATCTGAGTAAACCAGCCGATAACAGGTCATAAGCCCTGTAGGTGCCTTGAGTTCCTGTTTCTCTTATACTATTACAATTTCAAGTCTATTGAGATGTTGAAAAATCAAAAAATATTTTGGTTATAATTATTAATAGTAGTGATCTCGCAGAGGTCAAAATTCGACCGTAATATTCATTAAAATTTTAAGTTTTAAAAGTCATTGGACCTGATCTATGATAAACGAGTGGGTTATGGCCAACGCTAAACTCCTCACTAACAAGTCACTCTATAAAGTATTCAAATTTTGTATGGAAAATTTACAGCATTTTCATGAAATGAGTTTGTTAAATTATTTTTTATTTAAATATTTTATTATGACAACTTGATAACTCTTCAATGCCATTTTATGAAAGTGTGACGTGCCTTTTTACCAATTTGAAAATAAAAATTTTAAATTTTAAGTTTCCTGAGCTTGGGGACACTTTGAAATATTTGACAGTTAAAAAAATGAGAAGCACTATTCATATGTCGTTCAAAATCTAATGGAGCCTAAGCGAGTATTAGATATACATATTTGCAAAATTTGAAAAGAATCGAATGAGTACTTTATAGTCTATAATCGATGAAATAAAATAGCACATAGCACACACACACACATACACAGATACATTGTGATGAAACTTTCAGAATACAATCTCAGCATGATACTAGTTGATAATCTGCATAAAAAATACCCTTAAAAATTACGAAATCATAATTCCCCACTATATCCCCTTGGGTTAGTGAGGAGTAAAAACATCATGTATTCATCAAGGGGTTCAAAGTTATATTTTCACATATTGCAAAGTGTAAATGCTTAAATACCATTGAATGCCGTGGCACAGTTGATAAGCCGTTCGGTTTCTGTGCGGGCGTCCTGGGTTCGATTCCCAGCAGAGGAGAAATTTATTTAAATTCATTTCTCACCTATATTGAATATTTTTATAGGAGAACCAGGAACTCAAGGCACCTACAGGGCTTACAACCTGTCATCCGTCTGATTTACGTGATCACGTAATTCAAACATTGTACTCTCGTTTATTTATTACAACATATTTTTAACACCAAATTGATTGGAGAATCTGTACGAGGATATGGGCTGCAGCATCTATGAGAAGCTAAAAAGGGTCACACAGAACAGGTCGGGATGGATGTGAAGATGCAATTATTTGCTGCCACAATGTCCAGGATTGAAAAGAAAGAAGAAAAAATAAAATTAACGTATATTTATCGTAAAACAACTTGAACCCGTTACGTGGGTTTGCAGATCGCCAATTTGTCTTATTGATTGGTTAGTATATGTGCAAATCGCCTCCCTCCACGGCAAAAAGACTTAAGATGTTTAGTGGCATCTATTACTGTTCATATTTTTATATTTGTATATCAAATGTTTACAAATACTACGGATATGAAGATTCATTAATACAAAAGATGTTTTTCGACTTATTATTCTTCATTGTAAGCTCATAAATACTTTTGCAATGAGGTTCACCACCAATTCTGAATGTAGTGTCTTTCTAGGTGAGACGAGATTAGTATGTGTGGACATACACATATGTGTCGTGCATCATTTTATAAAGTAATACACACCCGCATATTTGTCGCCGGTTATCCCATGCCGTGATGGTATGTGTGTATGGATATATTATTGACACGTTAATTCATATTAAAAATTTTGAGGTATTTGATATTTAAGGTTCACATAAATGTTATCATTGGATAAAGTTGTTTTAAATCTAAATACATACTACCAGAATGATTACGTCTTAGCATTCTAGCGATTCATCGTTATAAGGAATACAAATTAAAGTGTTTAAAAAAAATAAATGTAATAACACGCGACACATGAAAACACAATTGTTTTATTTATATTTTCTAAGAAACTGTTGATGGTTTATTATTTCATGAACGTTATCTTAGATCATTCATGAAATATAAAAAATGAAAACAAAACAGTTTTGTTTAGCTGGTTCACGTTAAAATGATTCATTCAAAAGTGGCTAAAATCGATTCCTGTAAAAATAAACATTATGCTAATTAAAAAAAAAACGAATAATTCATATCAAATTCAAACAAATAATTAATGGAGTGCATGAAATAAATAATAAAAAAAAAAATCACCAATAATTTAGAGTTAAAAATGAGGTTATAATATTTATCAAGACTATAACCATTGTATAAATTCAGGCGTTTTTTTTTTAAATTTCGAACAAAAAATTCAAATCGTTAGAATAGTCGTTTTCATCCGAAGACAACTATTTCATGGGGGTTAAAAACAAGGTGACATTCCACAAAAGGGTTCCAATTCATATACGTCATTTGATTTCGTCAAACACTACGAAGAGTGAAATCAATGAAATTCAGCGAATTTGAAAATGGTATATTTACAATGATGTGTCAATGTATTTATATGCAAATTTTTAAATTACCTGATTCATCGTCAACGTTGTCGTGCATTTATTAACAAGTAATTATACAATATTTATTTGCACAAATTTAATTTTAATTCGATCACATTTAATTGACACAATAATTGCACGTTATTAAAAAAAAAAAAAAAACAATTCGTTACACAAACAAAAACACTGTTTTTTTTATAATATCATATCTGTATTGAAAACGCCAGCACCATTTTGGTCTTTTAAACTCAAAATTTCACTTAAAAAAAAATTTAAACGATTACAATCTGGTAAACGATTCTAAATTACTACATACTTGGTAATTTACAACTACTAACTACGTTAAACAATGTTTATTAAATTAGATTTGTGTCACAAAAGCAACAATAAGGTTAAAAACAATGAATTTATCTTTCATTGTATGTGATTTTTAGGGGTTGACGTAAATTCGATGAATTCAATAATTCTAAGTAAATAAATATTCCTTTCTATGACGCAAATATGTAGATATTTTATAAACAGATGGAAAATATTACGCGTCATACTTTGATTATTTAGAGCGTAAAGTAAAAAAGAATACGATTTAATTACCGTAGGACATAAAACATGAAAAAAAACATGATAAAACATTGATTGGGGTAGGAAAAAAAAACACACACACACAGCACTATGCTCCGTAAGTTATATTATTCCCTCTAATTCAATCAAGGGGTTGCCTGCGACGAAATTAGACCAACTAGGGCTGAAGATCTATTTATACACTCCCCGCCGTCCCATACCGCCCACGTAATTTCGACATTTTCAACGGCACGCTTGCCCATCACTAGCGAATATTTTTTCAAACGGCTGCGTTCCATTTAAAAATTGCACGGCTGCGTTCGGCTCATTCTGACAAAAATAAATTGTTTTTGAAATTGGAACGTTGCGATGCGAGCGCTACGGAGCTACAACGCGGCGAAGACTGCCTTCGCTTGGCCGGAGTGCATCCGCGCCGGGTCGAGGGCGGCGAGCAACGCGGGGAGCGGATATCGTGGCGCTCAGTGGAAAGTCTCAAGGTATTCAGTCGAGGTGTCTTCGTAGACGAGAGGTGAGTTGGTATCTTGCTGCGTGGCGCCGCTCCGCTGGCCCCCGCATCTAGACATTCGTGGCTGGCTGTGTGTTTTCTCTCTCACTCTCTCACTTTACATACATACATTTCCGAATGGATCAAACCGTCGCGCGGTGGCGGGAGGGTGCGATGACGTCACGCTTGTGTAATATTAAAAAATGGAACGTAGCGTCAGTAGCCATACTGAATGAACCAAAAAAAAAACAATAAAATAGGCTAACTACGACATCTAGTATATTATAATAAAAATCTATACTCCTTTCATTACTGACATCTTTCCTCACTTTTATCTTGGCTTTTAAACTTATGAAATTAATACTGAGGACAAACATTGTCACGAAACTCATAGTATGTATTTCCTACATGAAACCTGTTGAGAAATTTTGAGTAAAATTGCATTACTAGCAAGATGAGCATGTATGAGACAGTGTATCAATGTTGATGAGGTGATGTATGTGTCAAGATGTGCGGTGTTTGGTTTTCACTGCCTACCCCTTGAGGAAGATAGAAGTGGAGAGTAAAAAATACACTTATCTAATTAAGTCGATCACTCAACTTTCCCTTACAGAAGCTATTTTACTTCTGTTATATACATTTTTCATACAAATATGAAATTTATTTCACATTTATATAGCAAACCATAGATTTTTTCTTTAATTTTTGACAATCCTTGAATGCATTTTTGATGAGTGTATTTTTGTTGTATCGAAATTTCAAACAGTAGGTATACAAAAAACTCGGTAGAGCATTTTGAAAATTCGGACAGATGAAATCATAGAGAAGAAATTAATGGATATGTATGGAAAACTGATCAGCTCTAGGTATATGCACTTTACACATAATATGGTGTTAAATATGAAGTCGATCGAACTTATAGTTTGGGCTGTAGAGAGGACACAAAAAAACAACGTAAATGATGAAATCATAGAGAAGAAATTTACAGATATCTATGGAAAACTAATCAGCTCTAGGGCTTTACACATATGACGTAAATATGAAGTCGATTGGACTTATAGTTTGGGCTGTAGAGAGGACACAAAAAGGATAATCCGTACGCCGTACGCCATACATACAAACACATCACGGCGAAACTCACAGTGTGCAGTCTCTACATGATATCCGTTGAGAAATTGATGTAAAAAAATACGCTTAAAAATTGTGAAAACATGACTCTCCACTATTCCATAGTGTGGAGAGTAAAAATATAGTCATATATATTCCGACAGATAGGAACGTTTTAGATGAATCATTTTTAATGGCTGGTTTTTTGATATTAAGTATCTTCCTTATTGAATATAGATATGAATTTTTTTCAGTCAGAGGTTATCAACTTTTTAATTTTTACTTTATTTTTCCATATACCTCAAAAACCATAAAAGCTAAATCGCTGAAAATTGGTACTAATATAGACGAATATAAAATCTCAAATTAGTTTTTTTTTGAGTTACAGATTTTCTCAAACTATTATTTTAGGGAAAAAAACATTTTTTTATATAATAAATTTATCAGTTTAACTTCCTTTATTTCCAAAGTTTCTAAAAATATTGAAAAAAGCTGAAACACCCCAACTAGTATATAGAAAACAAAATATCTTAAAATATTTATTAATTTGTGTTTAAGTGTTTATAGTTTGGTACGTTTTCTTCAATTATACATACTAGCGCTATCGACATTTGGATCTCATGTGTTACATGCAACCATTTAATTTAGATTAATGTACTACGATGATTTTATATGGAGAACGACAAAAATTTTAAAATGTAGGTAGATTATACCCCCTATTCAGTAACAATTGTAACTAAAATAGGAACGTACTAAAAATGTAGATTTTAGATTTACGGTCTTAAATTTCAGCGTTATAAAATATCAACTTGGACTAAATGGAATAGAAACATAACTATTTTGGCCGGAACGTTCTTAAAAATTTACTGAAATAGACGTATTTTGAATAATTATGAAAATTTCATAATTTTCATAATTATTCATAATACGTCTGATTCAATAACTTTATAAGAACGTTCCGGCCAAAATAGGTACGTTGAAATAAGACCGTAAATCTTAAATCTACAATTTTAGTACGTTCCTATTTAAGTTATAATAGTTACTGAATAGGGGGTAGTATCGGTGTTCAAGTGTTCTGATATACAGATTGCATTATTCCAGGCGTTTCTAAAATAATTTCAAATTTTCTTTCATACATTAAATTTCTCAATGAAATATTTTAAATACTCTTATTGTCGACCATAGTGGCATAGCGGTTAATCGTTCGACATCTGTGTCAGCATCCTGGGTTCTATATTATATTATATTATATATGTATTACTCAGTAACGGAATTGCTTATAGAAGCCGAAAATCTTGGCTTGCCTATGAATATTATACTAAGAAATTCAAGACCAAATATTTTTTTGTCTGTTTTATTGAAACTATACTACAAGATTGAACCGTATGTAGATACGATGCTTGACAGAGCCACAAATATAAATATTACTTTGGAATGTGATTTTAAAATATGTTCATGACAACTCAGTTTCCCACCAAACATAAAAGATACCACAAGCCTTGCCACCTTTCGTAAGCTAGGTGCTGAAATCATACTTAAAAAATATTAATGTTCTCCATACTTTTACATATTTTGATAATTTAGTGTCATACTCTGTACCATTATTTATTATTGTATCAAAAAAAATATATATTAGGTCCTTACATATGAAATTGGCGTTTTGTATGGGAGGAACATATATAAAGTCGATTTTTTTTAATATAATATATTTATTTAATCAAAGTATGTACCATTGCTATCTATGCACTTTTGCCATCTCATAGGTAGTTCATCGATCCCTTTACTAAAAAAAACATGCGGACAGGAATCAATAAAATCTTTGAAGGCGGTTTGGACTGCCCCATCGGAATTGAATTTTTTCTCTTGCAATAAGTTATCCAAATTTTGAAAAAAATGTTAATCTGTTGGAGAGTACGGTGGATGTCTTAGACATTTCAATTGAAGCTCCTCTAATTTGGTAGCTGTCTGTTGTGTAGTGTGTGGTCTAACGTTATCATGAAGCAGCAGTGGCCTAGAGCGATTAACCAGCCTCGGTTGTTTAGCAGCTAGCTTTTCCATCATGGTTTGCAGTTGCTGACAATAGACATCTGCCGTAATCGTCTGGCCAGATTTAAGAAAGCTGTAGTGAACAACACCAGCACTAGTCCACCAAACGCTCACAAGTAACTTTTTTGGAGTCAATTTTCGCTTGGGGCATGGTTTGGCTGGTTCGGCAGGGTTCAGCCATTGCGATGAGCGCTTCCGTTTATCGTACAGGATCCACTTTTCATCACAGGTAATGATTCGATTTAAAATCCCTTCATTATTGTGCCGGTTGAGTAATGCAACGCAGCAGTCAACGCGCGTTTGTTGATTTGATTCACTCAATTCGTGAGGTACCCACCTTTCAAGCTTTTTCACCTTCCCAATTTGCTTCAAGTGGATTAAAACAGTTTTATCACTAACACCGCAGCCTGCAGCTAACTCGGACGTGGTTTGCGATGGATCCGCTTCCACAATAGTTTTCAATTCTTCATTATCAACTTTGGTCTCCGGCCGTCCACGGGGCTTGTTCTGCAGGTCGAAATTTCCAGAACGAAAACGTTGGAACCAAAAACGCACTGTGTTTTCTTTTGCTGCACCGTCGCCATACACATCATTAATCCTTCGAGCCGTTTCTGCTGCACTGGTGCCACGGTGGAACTCGTACTCGTAAATAACGCGATATTTCAAGTTTTCCATGTTGTAAACTGAGTGACGCAAAGAAAAAAACAATTGAGGAAAAAACAAATGAATTGTAATTTTCGAAACACAAATACATGAGTAAATAGCTGTATAAATTTGAATTTGGAATTCCTAACCAAAGACAAGATATTTGAGATCAAAGTTGCCAGTACGGCAAAACGCCAATTTCATATGTAAGGACCTAATATAAACTTTTTGTTTACACTAGATGTGTAAATTTTGTATTTTTTACTTCAGTTAAAATTTACTTTTATTATTATATTATTAATAAATGAACAACGATGCTAAATAACATAAAATTATCGTCATTTCCTAATTTCTTTCAGGATTTGCCTAGTCCGAAGGTTCTAGGTACGCCTCTGGTATATATATATACCATCATATATGCATATATACCATCACGCCATTTCTCTCATGGGGTAGGCAGAGAGAACCAAACACCACACTTTTAAATCTTGACACATATTCATTTATACTGTCGGATATTTAATATGTAACTCTCCACTACTATGGAATAGTGTAATTTTTATTTTATTTTAGATTACTTCTTGGGCAACTAACAGGTACTCTATGTCAAATATTAATTTAACATGCACCCAATAACAAGTTGCCACATTCTGGAGACTTACCGACGATATTAATCGTCTCGCAGATCCAGACTGAAAACACAATTAAAAACTGTGTCTCCATCCCTACCTACCCGTAGAACTAGACACACTCCTCTTTTCCGTCTTACCACTCAACACACCAACTATGCTCAACATGCAACAATCTACAGAATCTGTAATACATATAATAGGCATTTCCAAGAGATTGACATATTCTTACTTAGCGCCCCCACATTTAAACAAATATATCAAACTTAAAATTTCATCCTCATAATCAAATTTAGCACTTAATTATACTGACACATTTATATATACAATTTCACACATCATTCACACAATATCTCACCATAATATGTAACCATTCCTAATATATCTTAATATACCTACTACAATAACTTCAGCGACAACCTGTAATTGGCTTTATTCATAATCAAATTATCTTTATGTTTTATAATTTATTATATGCTGTATGTTGTCCTTGAAATAAATAAATAAATAAATGAATCGAACCCGGGACCTTTGGATTAGTAGTCAGATACCCAACCAACTGTGCCACGAAGGCCGACAATAAAAATAATATCGTTGAATATACACAAAAAAATTCACGACGAATTGATAACCTTCTCCGTTTTATTGTCGGTTAAAAAATAAAATAATTTTTTGATTCTATGATCGGAATATTACTTAAGACGTATTATAAACATCCAAAATATCAATGTTTACAGAGATTGCAAACAAATGGCACGCGAAGCATGCAAAGAAAATACCTCGCTTGTGTTACGATTGTACGGAATGGATGTTTTTCAAAGTTCAGGGGTACAACATCGAGGAAGTCTAACATAAAAAGATTTTATTATAATTTATTAAAATTATTTTTGCAAACTTTATGTAATTCCATATTAATAGAATTTATTTTATTTTTTATATGTTTGTAAATATGCACTTTTTGGCGGGAAAAGCGTTTTCCCGCTAAAAAGTGTCTATTTATTCGACAAATTTTCTGACGTCTTCTATGTTTTTAGGTCATTTATAACCATAGAAAGCGCAGATAAATCAAAATACAAAAATATTTACCTTTGTCATTTTTTCAATGGTCATAAAAATGCATCATGGAAACCAACTTGAAGAAAAAATGAATAATAATATTGGCATCTTATTACATTTACTTAATTTTATAAATCATTTTTTCATCGAGATCTACAATTACATATAACAAAGAATAAACAAAGGTAAATATTTTATAACTTGATTTATCTGCGTTTTCTGTGGTTATTTTTGGTTTTCGTCTATGGTTGAGTCGTGTAAATAGTCGTAGCCTATACTTTATACCTACATGTCCTACATACAATATAAATTGTAAACTGCTAGAACAGTATTTCCTAGTTGGGCAGCAGTAATCTACTTCTTGTTGTCATTATAAATACGGTGTGATAAATAAAATAAATAAATAAATAAAATAAATACACAATATTATGTTTATGCATATCATGATGACTTGAATTCCATTTTTTTTCTTAATATGTGTACAATAGTTAAGTTTATATTGTTCAGATACTTTTTAAAAAAGCAAATAGTTACTACTGTGAAATATAATAATATGTACACTGCTAGCCCTAGAACAGGTATACCTAGTTGGTCAGCAGTTATATATTTTTAATGACGATTATTTAAATTGTGTGATAAATAAATAAATGAATAAAATAAAATAAAAGTTGCGTAAGCGCATAAAGTGATCGCATCAATTAGCCCATGAAGAGTCATGAGCTAATTGATGTGATGTACCTTAGCTCATGTTCCTTACGTAAGTGGCGAATGGCAATAGAAGAAGAAGAAGAATAATAATATAAACGAAACAAAGAAGTTTGCATACAAATACAAAAAAATATATCAACAAATGAAAAGAAAAACAACTTTTCCGACTCAAAAATACTATATTCAGTTATGTTGCAGGAAGACAAGCCTCCCAGCAGCTGATTATCAGCATGATCGGCCTTCATGGCTCAGTTGGTTACGTATCTGACTGCTGATTTAAGGGTCCCAGGTTCGATTCTCGGTGGAGACACAGTTTTCATTTGTGTTTTCAGTCTGGATCTTTGAGACGATAAATATCATAAGTCTCCAGAATGTGGCAACTTGTTATTGGGCGCGTGTTAAATAATTATTTGACATAGTACCTGTTAGTTAGTTGCTATTATATTTTCAGTCGATCGGACTTAGTTTGGGCTGTAGAGAGAACACAAAAAGGATACGGCGTCACCGTATATATCGTACGGCGCACGCCATACATACAAACACATCACAACAAAACTCACTCTCTATATCAGGGGTGGCCGACTTGATTAGATCCAAGATCTACTGTTTACTGAGGAAGCCCTGTGCGATCTACCAATTACATACTTCTTGAAATTTTAAATGAAACAGCATAGTTCAGTACACAATAAAGTAGTATTTTTTATTTTATTTAGAGGGAAAACATAAAACTGAAAATTATTCTTAGTAACTACTTATGTATATATATTAGTGTGAACACTGCGTCTGAGCATCTCCCGCTAGATTAGCAAAATCAGGTCTGTATAGTTGGAAATTGCCAACCTTAAAGAATCCAGTGTATGAGCGTCTGTCAAGCGAGAACTGTTTATTTTTTGTTTGTTTTAAGTTGGAAAATGCTGACTCACATAAATATGTTGAACCAAAACACGAATGCAATTGTTCAAGATATTTCTTCAAACATGGATATTTCTCGTTGGAAACCAATGCCCAGAAATCTAGATCCATAAAGTAACGTGATAACGTGAACGTAAAGTGATGCGTGCTGCAGTTGGTGATTACGTTGCGCAGTCTGTTCTACGTATTTATGTATGTTTATATTTTTTGCCTTGCCACGATCGACTGGACTAATAGTCGCGATCGACCGGTTGGCCACCCCTGCTCTACATGATACCCGTTGAAAATATTATAGCTGATATTCTGACCAGGCACATATCATATTTATATTCACATTTTTTTTCTGTCAATACAATTTGTAGGTATTTGCTTTTTTTGTGTATTTGTATCATTCATTTTACATTTTTTTTATTCTTGTTTACCTACTCTTCCTTTATAACTTGTGAAAATATGAAAATTACATCTGAATAAAGATACTCAACTGTGTAAAATAACAGTCCCAGAACAGGCTTTTGCCTAGTGAGGCGTTATTAGATAGTTTGTTGCAGAGCGGTTAGCGCGCTGGGCTAGTAATCCAGTGATCGCGAGTTCGAATCCTGCCTCGACCGATTTCGTTCGCCTTTAGCACAAGCATTTATTTTCTTATTTTAGGGAACGTAGGAAGATGTATATGTACTGTTTAACAAGGACATATTCATTAAAAAAAAAAAGAAAAAAAAATATGATGTAAAAAAATACGAATATTTTTATTATTGCATATGCGCAAACATTGGATTTTTTTCCTGTCGGGAGTCAAAGATATTTTTTAACAGATTTTTAATTATCTCAATAGAGACGAAGTTGGAATATTTATTGTAGGAGAACCGGGAAATCAAGGCACCTACAGGGCTTACGACCTGTCATCGGCTGGTTTACGTGATCACTGTGAACGTTGCGCAAGCGCATAAAGTGATTACGTAAACCAGCCGATGACAGGTCGTAAGCCCTGTAGGTGCCTTGATTTCCCGGTTCTCCTACAATAAATATTCCAACTTCGTCTCTATTGAGATAATTAAAAATCTGTTAAAAAAATACGCTTTAAAAATGTGAAATCATGACTTTCCACTATTTCATAGTATTGGACAGTAAAAAAAAAGTGTATCGAAAACTTTATTTTTGCGTTATGGAACCTTGTGAAACAGTTTCGTATACCTGGTGCATTATATTCGGGCGGGCCCGACGTAGATGCGGTGTGAGACGGGCCGTACAAGTTTGGCCGTGGGAAGAGACGGGCGGGTGGGTCGGGTGTATGGGTGGGTTTGAGTCGGTGTAGGGAAGGGTGGCGACGGGCGCCGTGACGCGCGTCGCATACCCACATCTGCGGCTTTTGGCGGGAAAATGCAAAATCAACATTATTCCCTCTACATATGTAGGTACATAGCTCCTGCTCCCTGCTGTCCAAGAGACGATCGGAGAGAGATACTGGAGATGAAGATATAATAGGAAGCTGGGGAGGCTCTTCTCTTCCATTAAGAGGCCGGTGCTGGTGTGCAATTAACTAAACAGAGACTATATACAGGATGATTTTTTTCTATATTTACATGTTCACCTGTCCAATAATCCAAAACAAGAAATGATATCTCTTTAATTGATAAATATACTAAATGGTTCAATGAACTCCCGTTGAGTCAAAGGTCTGAATATAAAGTCCGACCTAAATACTAAATTCTAAATACTAACCGTGTTTTCATTGCACAGTCGCTCACTTAATAATAAGTTAGGAGATCACGTGAAAAAGAATTAATTAAAAATAAATAAAAAAATATATCTCATTAAATAACAATGATAAAAATAACATCAAATATCTTGAACCAGGCTTCCGGATGCGCAAGGCGTAAATTTATGTATTTTTGATAAACGTGTTAAATAAATGTGTAAAAGTCAAAACATAGCCAAAGTTACTGATTACTGATTGACCATAGAAAAATCACATATTTCTTTCACGTATAAATAGACTCGGCCGACTATTAATCCGCCAGAAACTTAAATTTACATATTTGACGTTTAGCAACGTCCTTAAAAAATGAAGTATGCATTTCTTATTGATAAACGTGTTTAATAAAGCGTAAAAATCAACATATTTATTTATTTATTTATTATATAAAATACAATTTTTTCTTAAATCTAGTAACATTTTTTTTTAATGCATCATAATATATTTAACTTACATTAAGTTACATAATAGTTACCAGATGTTTTACTATTGTCATAAACTGCTTCACTAGGTAAAACCTGTTCTGAGACAGTGTATAGATGTCTTATTAGTTTTCAGTTTTGGTTAATAACTATGGGAGTATTTTCAGAGTTCAGGTGATTAATTTATTTTTAATATAGTCTCTGCCCATTTTATAGCCAAAGTTACTTATTAACCATAGAAAAATCACACATTTCCTTCACGGATTAATAGACTCGGCCGACTATTAATCCGCCAGAAACTTAAATTTACATATTTGACGTTTGGTGACGTTTCTAAGGAATGGAATAGGTAGGTGTGTGTGCATTTTTATTTGTTAAACTTAAATTTCCTCTCACTGAGCGATAGCGTCGCCGGTCCATGTGGAGTATTCCGTAATGAACGAGGCCCAATATCGATCCAGAACAACATTTATTTTGATTTGTATGCATACCTACGTAGTTTCTTACAAGATGGCCCTAAATGAACGTTGTTATTTGAAGGGCTGATAAGCCATCTCATGACTCACCAGATATTCTTAATTTGACGTCGGCAAAAAACTGTCATTTTTTGACATATTGGCACGTTTATAAATCTTCTTCTTCTTCCTTCGGCCATCTCTCCACTGTTGATGTAGGCCTCTTCTAAGTACTTCCATTAGTCTTTTTTTAACTTCTTGGACCTATCTCCTTCCAGCGACGGGGACAATATTATCAGCCCACCTCTTCTAAGGCCGGCTTTTTCCCCTTTTCACATCCCATGGTCTCAATTTAAGAAAATCAATTATGAAGTATAAATTATGTACCACTCTATTAATTTTTACAATTATTATTCTGCAGGTATACTCATGAAGTTTTACCGGTTCTCCTATGAATACAATTTCTTGCTTCGTCTCTATTGAGACATTAAAATTTGTCATAATAATATCATTGACTCCGGACAGAGGAGTTAAAAATGATGAGTTAAAGGAGAGAGTTAAAAATGATGAGTTAAAGTTAAAAATGATGAGTTAAAGGAGAGAGTATAAAATGATGAGTTAAAAATAATGAGTTAAAAATGATGAGTTAAAGGAGAGAGTTAAAAATGATGAGTTAAAGGAGAGAGCTAAAAATTATGTAGTTTTGAATACTTCTTTTTGCATAGTACCTACCTATATATTTTAGTTAACACGACTTTTTTCTAAACTGACATTTCAAAAATAGTGACCAACTCTATCTATCTTCTTTTAAATATGGAACACTTTAAAAAACATAGTCAATGTCTTATTTTCTTAATAAATACTTAGGCAAGTCTTCTTATTTCCCCTTAGCTCTTTTGTCCCGTTTCTATTCGGGGTACGCTTTAACCATGATCCTGGAATTGGCGAGTCTGGTTATTACATTGAAGCGACTGCCATCTGACCTTCGTAACCCTTAGAAAGGGGAACCAGACAAATTGTATCATGGCTACGCATTGCTTTCTAATTTGGAGTAATTACTGTATTAGAAATATTATATTAGTTAAGTAATTCAACAAAATCAATATTTCATACATTAAACTATGATATTTTTATGACGGAATGTATACTAAAATTAAGATTAGATTATGATCGAGACAAGATGAGATCGTGGCTAAAAAAAGGTCTGATGTTATTACGTATATACAAACAGACCAAGCATCTCACCATGTCCTTTATGAGTTAGACCACAGGTTGTCAACGTGGGCGATAACGCCTCCTTGTGGGCGTTTGAGCCTTTCAGAGTCGCAGTAGAACACCCAAAGAAAATCAGGGGGCGTTGAGATGGCACAGTTAGAGCGTCGGCAGGATAAAAAAATATAGTTTATTGATACAAACATTACAAGATTGAAAATTTCTCGCTGCGCGGCAATTTTCGTTTTATTTTGTTGATGTAGTAAACACAAGACTGAAATTTCCTCACTGCGTGGCAATTTCCTTTTTGATTTATTGATACAAACATTACAGGCCCTGAAATTTACTCACTGCGCGGCTTTTTTCGTTTTAATGTTACTCGACCAGGTGGAAGTGAATATGTTTTCGAAAAGGGGGCGGGGAATACTAATCTTTTAAAGGGGGTAGATCAAAAATGTTTGGGAACCTCTGGATTAGACAGAGTACCGAACGTCAGATTTTTCTCTCTTGACATACTATTCTCGCTTCATTGACGTTCATTAATTATCTCATACATGTTTTTCTACTAATTTCACTTTGTTAAAAAATAAATAACATCAGGAAAAATAACAAAAAGTACAAAAAGGTTTAGGGCCCCGCTCATAGCCTCGTCTTATCTGCGTGGATGAATTATTCTCATATAAAGCTAGTAATTGCGTCTGTTACATATAGTTATAGATTTATCCAGATCAGAAGGTTGCGTGTTCAGATCACGACGGGGTCACCACTTAAAGTTTTTGAGTCATATTGAGACTACCTATTTAGTTTAGTGAAATAATAATGCGTGTTCTAATTACATGTTGTTTATTAGACGGAGGCGCGAGGGAAACTGTCTGCTGTTTGGTGGGGACATATGAATAAAAATGTAAGCCAGATCCCAAACAGTTTATTGAAATTGTTGAACAATATCTAAAAAAAAATAATAAATTGGAGGTTTTATAAGCAGTAGACCTGGCAATGGGCAGATGGGCATCCAGAGTTCTAAAATAGAGCCCATGGGATATGATAAAGTGATAGAACTATGATATTGTTCTCGTCGCTGTAAGTGAATGTGTGCAAAAAGCCAAGAAGAAGTCTAGAGAACTATTAAAAAGAGACCTACATCCAGCAGTGGAGAGATGGCTGAAGGAAGACGAAGACCTGCTCAGAATCTAATACTTTGATTAAGATACGATACCTACGTTGGTTGTGTGGAATTTCGTTAATTTATTTGTAACAAAAATAATTATTTTCAGAATTATTGATCAGAGAATATGTACGCAAGATTACGAATTGCAAGATATGAGATGCTCAAGTTGCGTTTGTAGGAGGCAGATAATGTATCATCAAATTTTCTCTTTACGCATGGCTACAGAAAAGGTTTTGCATAAAAACCAGAAATTTTTCTTTGCGTTCATAGACCTGGAACAGGTATATGATATTTATTTATTTATTATAAATCTTCTTGTACATATAATTAGTACACTGGCGGGCTTATTGCCTAATGACAATTTCTTCCAACCAACCAGAGTAAATGTTAAATATACAAAACAATGTGTACCATGGCAATAAATTAATCACATTACAAAATAAATAAAGATTGCAGAAGAAAAGTAATAAAAAATACACCAAAACAAAGAAGATACATAGCATATAAGAACAAATCATACCAATGATAGGAAGACAAAGGGATAAGGAAAGGAAGAGGAGAGGAAGATGTAATCAGGTGTTGTCAGATAAATATTTTTGCTATAGCCTTTTCTTGAAGATGTTTAATGAGATAGACGACGTAATATCAGGACTTAGGCTATTCCATAGTCTAGCTGAATGTACTTCAAATGAAGAGCTAAAAAATTTAGAACTATGAATAGGGATAGATAGTAAAGCACGTTCAGCAGATCGAAGTGGACGCCCGTGGCTTGACAGAATTTATCTTTGAGATACTGAGGTAAATTTGGATTAAAAAGGACATTGTATAGTAATGACAAGATATGTATATTACGTCGTTGTCGTATCTTGGGCCAATGAAGAAGATTACGGTAATGAGAAATATGATCGAATTTTTTTAGTCCAAAGATAAAACGGTTGCAAACATTTTGAAGGCGGCGTTCAAGTTTGTTAAGATGTTACTCGTTTGCATCCAAGTAGCTAACATCAGCATAGTCAAGCAACGGTATAAATGTTAAAGTGGATACAGAAAAATTATGGGATATCCTATCAAAATAATATAGAGCGAAGAGCAAACTAATACGTGCCGTTGTGTCTCTGTTTGAAAATAATGAAGCCTGTGTCCGTGTCAATGGTGCGTTGACAACACCGCGGTTCTCTATTGATAAAGCGGTGAAGCAAGGCTGCGTATTATCCCCATGTCTGTTCAATCTGTATATTGATAACTGCGTTAGAACATTAAATAATGAAATTACATGTCTGAAACGTACTGTAAACATACGTGACAAAGTGGTGATTGCTGAATGTGCGGATGAGTTACAGTATTTAAGTGAATAAAGTGATATGAAGGATGCTTGCTGAACGGACTGAGAATGAATGTGAGTAAATCTAAGATATTAGTATTCGAAAAAAACTGAAAGCATAACTGCATGTATGATAAAAGTAGAAAACGAATGGCTACAACAAGTAGATGAATATTTATACTTCAGGAGTAGGTATGTTTGAAAGGACTAGAAGTCCTGATAAAGATATTGAAAGAACAGCTACGGCAGGTGATGAATAGATCAGTACTGTTCGATCGAGGATCTGAAAGGTAGCCGAAATGCCATACATAATATAATTGTAGTGCCTACTTTGACGTAAAACATGGACGTGGCAAAATATACATGAAAGTAGAATTAATGGTAAAGAAATGATATCACCAAGATGAGTATGTAGGTAATAGAACGATACCGACCTTGAGGTGGTTTGGACATATTGAAAGAATGAATGATGAACGATTGAACAAAAAAATATACACGGGTGTAAGAGATGGAGTGAACAGCAGAGGTCGTCCCAGAAAGGGATGGCATGACCATGTGAATGATATTTTGATAGAAGGAAACATAAGAATCTTGAACAATCGACGAGCATGTATGAGACGATGAATGGATGTAAAGGAAGCTAGGAATGTGTGCAAAATAGAGGAGTATGGGGCTCGGTTCTTTCTACTTACTCCGTAAGGGGCATGGCGTGATTGTATGTATGTATGTATGTACAAAACTATATAATATTTTTGGGGGTTTTGCTTTATTTGTTTATTTTAAACATAAGCTTCTAGCTTAAATCAAGATAGGAAACATTTTCTTCATACGTTGCTATAACTTTGTGGCACATTTTAAATATTTTCGCAAATTGATATTTGGTACAAATATATTTTTTGTTTTAACCACTGTGAATACTTGTGTCTAACCGGTTTTCGGAGCTGACCGCTCCCTCCTCAGGACAGACTTGTACTAAATTATATTAAAAAATGAACGAACGTGTGCGATATTTTGATTGAATATCCTCCTCAAATTCATTGTACGAGTTGATTTCCTCAAATTGGGATAGCTGAAAGAAGATTTGTAATAACAGTTGCCCCTCAAAATGATATTTGTCTGCAAATCCTCCTCAAATTCATTAGACGAGTTGATTTCCTCAAATTGGGATAGCTGAAAGAAGATTTGTAATAACAGTTGCCCCTCAAAATGATATTTGTCTGCAAATCCTCCTCAAATTCATTGGACGAGTTGATTTCCTCAAATTGGGATAGCTGAAAGAAGATTTGTAATAACAGTTGCCCCTCAAAATGATATTTGTCCCCAGGGTAAAACAAAACTATGTATATAATCTGGAAGCCCTAGAAATTAGGAAGGCTCTGAACAGAAATAATAATATTATAAATAATCAAACAATTTTGAATAATTCACCGCTTCTCAATATGTTTCCACTAGCTCGTCATAACGGTAATCCTTACTCCTCCCCCTCCCCTTCGTCTTCCGCGTTACCACCCACAACATAATATCGCACACGTTCGTTCATTTTTTAATAATAATTTAGTACAAGTCTGTCCTGAGGAGGGAGCGGTCAGCTCCGAAAACCGGTTAGTCACCAAGTATTCACAGTGTTTAAAAAATATATATATATATTTGTACCAAATATCAATTTGCGAAAATATAGGAAACATTAATTATTTTGATAACATGTAATATTGTACAACATGTAATTTTTAAGTCTAATGCCCGATTTCCCCAAGGCTCCTTAACTTAAAAAATCACATTTATGAACCACTTAGCGCAAAATTGCATTTCACCAAACAATCTTAGCCTCGCTTAGCGACGTCGGCGCATAAATTTTTAAGTGGCGGTCTCTAGTGGATTAAACGTCATAAGCGTCACTTAACTCGTTTGACAGATAGATATTTGGGTTACGATTTCGTCGCAGAGTTGTTTTATTATTGAATTTATCTTTTTTTTGTAAAATTTAAGTTATATTTTGTTTATTATCATCTTGGAAGATGGCTGGATTCGTGAAATCGTTGAATTAGCAGAATTGGTCGATGAAATAGACATGCTCCATCCGTTTGTTTTGAAGTAATTGCCGTGTTTTTTGAAACTTATTCAATTAATTTAGTTTTTTCACTGGGGGTAAAATTTGTAGAAGGTTTCCTTGGTTTGTCTATAATTATACTCTGCTAAATATTATACTCTGATAAATATGCGCGTCCCGTGTCGAACAATCTCAATAATCAACAAGTGCGAAGCGAATAAACAGCCATGACAGCGAGTATATCCTTGGATGTACACCGATTTTTTAAACCAAACCTACAAAAGTTTGGTAAAAATAGATTGGTTAGGTTTGTCTGTAGTTATTATTGCGGCTGACATGAGCCAGTTGCATTATATATCAAAACGAGTGGGTTGTGGCCAACACTAAACTCTCCACACCACAAATATTGACAATGAAATATTTTATTCATTCTAAATTTTACTACCAGGAATATAAATTTTCTAACGATAGTATATTTTCATGTTAAGATAGACAAACTATTAATGCAGTATGGTGAAGAATTCTAATGTTGTATGAAATATTTTAATAAAAGCAGATAAATTTTGTTTTAAAGGACGTTAGAGCATTTTGACAATTTTGACACGTGATATCATATGAAGAAATTTTTGTTATTTATGGAAAGCTAATCAGTTCGATGTTCAAGCTCTTTACATTATAACATGAAATCAAATTACTGAACTTTTCCATACAAAAGAAATTTATCTTATTATATACATTTTTTATCATACTAAATTTTACTACCAGGAAAATAAATTTTCTATCGATAGTATATTTATATGTTAAGATAGACAAACTATTATTGCAGTATGGTGTAGAATGCTTATGTTGTATGAAATATTTTAATAAAAGCAGATAAATTTTGTTTTAAAGGACGCGAAAGCATTTTCAAAATTTTGACACGTGATATCATATGAAGAAATTTTTTGTTATTTATGGAAAGCTAATCAGTTCTATGTTCAAACTCTTTACATTATAACATGAAATCAAATAACTGAACTTTTCCATACATAGAAATTTATCTAATTACATTTTTATTCATACTAAATGTTACTACCAGGAATATAAATTTTCTTCCGATAGTATATTTTTATGTTAATACAGACAAACTATTAATGCAGTATAGTGAAGAATGCTTATGTTGTATGAAATATTTTAATAAAAGTAGATAAATTATGTTTTAAAGAACGCGAGAGCATTTTCAAAATTTTGACACGTGATATCATATGAAGAAATTTTTTTGTTATTTATGGAAAGCTAATCAGTTCTATGTTCAAGCTCTTTACATTATAACATGAAATCAAATTACTGAACGTTTCCATACATAGAAATTTATCTAATTACATTTTTATTCATACTAAATGTTACTATCAGGAATATAAATTTTTTTCCGATAGTATATTTTTATGTTAAGATAGACAAACTATTAATGCAGTATAGTGAAGAATGCTTATGTTGTATGAAATATTTTAAAAAAAGCAGATAAATTTTGTTTTAAAGAACGCGAGAGCATTTTCCAAATTTTGACAGGTGATATCATATGAAGAATTTTTTTGTTATTTATGGAAAGCTAATCAGTTCTATGTTCAAGCTCTTTACATTATAACATGAAATCAAATTACTGAACTTTTCCATACATAGAAATTTATCTAATTACATTTTTATTCATACTAAATGTTACTATCAGGAATATAAATTTTCTTCCGATAGTATATTTTTATGTTAAGATAGACAAACTATTAATGCAGTATAGTGAAGACTGCTTATGTTGTATGAAATATTTTAAAAAAAGCAGATAAATTTTGTTTCAAAGAGTGTTAGAGCATTTTGACAATGTTGACACGTGATATCATATGAAGAAATTTTATGATATCTATGAAAAGCTAATCAGTTCTAAGTTCAAGCTATTAATATTCTTATATCAATATAAAATCAATGAACTGAACATTGCCAAATATAAAAAAATTCTCTTGTTACATATAAGTTTCATACAAATATCCATTAAATAAAATATAATTTTTGAAACCGTTGAATATTTTTCTTTTAACATTGACCAACTTTGAATACAATTTTATGAAGATTCTTGGTGTTGTATAAATAGTTGAAACCAAATTAAAATATCTCTAATTTCCAGGTCGTGAGAGCGTTTTTTCAGATTTTATAGATGAAATCATAAAGAAACATTGGGAAAAAATGAACCGTTGTCTATGGAAAACTAATCAGCTCTAAGTTTATGGACTTAACACATGTGATATCAATATGAAGTCAATCGGACTTATAGTTTGGGCTGCAGAGAGGACACAAAAAAAAAACAACGTAAATGATGAATTCATAGAGAAGAAATCAAAAGTTGTCTATGGAAAACTAATCAGCTCTAGGTCTTTGCACTTTACACATATGATGTTAATATGAAGTCGATCAGACTTATAGTTTGGGCTGTAGAGAGGACACAAAAAAGATAAATGCTACGGCGTACGGCGTATACGCCATACACACAAACACATCACGACGAAACTCATAGTGTGCATTCTCTACATGATACCCATTGAGAAATTGATGTAAAAAAAATACGCTTAAATTTTGCGAAATCATGACTCTCCCCTATTCCATAGTGTGGAGAGTAAAAAAGTAACAAATATTAAAATAAAATAACTAAATTGGTGTGAATACTAAATAAACTATCTGTACATGATGTGTCAAAAACAAAAACTGGTGTACAAACAAGGCTACCCTGACAGCGAGCGCATCTAGCGCCATCTGTTGGCGCCAGCGGCAATTACCTATACTCATGAGATCAAAGTAGTACTTTTTTATAATTAATTTATATATAGAGTAAAAATCGTGAAATTCACACGTTAGAATATTTTAATGATATTTTTATAGTTTATTATGTATTTCTTATTTGTATATTTTTTAAAGTAACGTTATCTTGAGTCCATATTCATGTTAACCGGAAACATAACAAAAAATAATCCTGACATCAGCTTAGTGTGGGTGTTATTTGTTGGTGAAATGCAAATTTATTAAGTACGCCACTTAAGGATTTAAGTTTCAAATGGGTACTTAGCTGATGTTCGGTTTTGAGGGACCTTGGAGAAATCGGCTGTAAATGTATATTTAAATAATAATTATAATAATCAAATATTGATGATTCGTGCAAAGTACATTGTCATTATTATAAATATTCCAAATGACTTATAATAGTGTTAGGGATTGAAAAGAGGTTCTGAAATTAACACTTTCAAAAGTTCCCAACATCTATCAAAATCCTAATTAATGTGTTTAGGGATGAGCAAATGCAAGACCAAGAAAGGGGTTGTCTTGTCTTGGTCTTGGGTTTGCATTTACAGGTATAATCTTACACACTCGATCGAGTCTTGGTCTGGCATATCCAATGTACTATTGACGGCCGGGCGAGTGAAACTCAGAACATTGTTCTTAGTTTTAGTTGTCATACTTTCATTGCGCTGACTAGGTATCTGTATCATATATAATCTAAGACCAAGACATAAATAATTTTTGCTCATCACTAATTGTGCAATATCTGTTTCGATAATGATCCAATATCTGATAAAGGTAAATATTATGATTAATAAATTTCGGCTCTGACATCAGAAAGATATCTATTTATATTTGTGCTAAACGATTGCGCAATTATACAATGTTGATGATGCAATCGTGCCAACAAACAATAAATACATATTCATTTTTACAATGCAAAACTATGTCAAATATATAAAGTCATTTTTCACTCCTCACTACCACAATGGGGATATCGTGGGGAGTTATAATTCACAATTTTTGAGGTTATTTTTTTGTATTCTGAAAGTTTCATCACAATGTATCTGTGTGTGATGTGTACCTGGTATGTGCTATGTACGGCGTGTTTTTCTACTTACCTAATCGATTATAGACTAAAGAAGATGCCACATTCAAATAAATAGACCTTAGAAAACGTACTTATCATTTAACCAATATCGGATGAGCTGTCAAAGTTGACATTAAACGCGAAAATCGACTGTAATTCAAAAATAGGTGACCGATATTGTTCACCTATAGCACAAACATTTATGCTTAGTTTAGGGAACGTACGAGGATGTATTTGTACTTGTTATAAGGATATATTCGTTTAAAAAATAATATGAAATTTAATCTATTGATTCGGTATCATTATTATTTATAAGTAGGTACTTACAATAAATAAATTGAAATATACAAAAAGTTCGAATACAATTTTATTTGATTTTGTCTGAATCTCGTTTTTAAATAAAAAACAAAATACTTTATTATAAATTTATAATAAATACATACATAGCAATATTTTTTTCATGAATTTACTTTAAATAATAGTATAAAAAAATAATAAAAATTAAGAAAAATATATTACGATAAAATCTAAAATTTTCATAGACGCAAGATAAATTTTCGGTGAAAAATATCACTCACTTCTTCCTTTTGACAAATTATAATATAGGTACCTATCTACGCAAAAATGTTTGACAAAACTAGATTTTTTTTAAAAAAACACTTTTTTAGTGTTTTTCAATCAATTATTGACATTGTAACCATTGGCGAGATTTCGTAGTTGCGTGAGGTTATGTTGAATATAATATATTTAAATATCGCCGCAAAATAATAAAACTAGGTATAGGTATATAAACATTAATAAAATATCCATTTATTTTGACTGCGAAACAAAACAGAAATACAGAAAGAAAAGTACCTACACACATGATAAATATAAATTAAAGCATCAGGAACTCGAGGCACCTACAGGGCTTACGACCTGTCATCAGCTGGTTTACGTTGCGCAAGCGCATAGAGTGATCACGTAAACCAGCCGATGACAGGTCGTAAGCCCTGTAGGTGCCTTGAGTTCCTGGTTCTTCTACAATATCTCAACTTCGTCTCTATTGAGATGTTGAAAAAAAAAAATGTTTTATAAATTAAAGCATAAAATAATCTTTACACCCAATAACATTGTTTCACATACATAATATCAAGTTTTCATGCTATAACGGTCTTCGTGGCTCAGTTGGATAGGTATTTGACTGCTGATCCAAAGGTCCAGGGTTAGATTCCCGATGGAGGCACGTTTTTTTATTGGATACGCGGATATGAAATTATAGATAGAAAAAAGTGGACTGTATTATTCACAGGGGTGATTCGTTGCAACCGCTGCAATGTATGTAGAAGAAAGGATATAGATGGTACACTACACTTACTTGATTATTCCTGTCTTCTCCTTAGTATGGATGTTCACAACTAAGATGAATTCAGTGAGTGTAGGAGAGCGGTTCAAAACTGGTGAGATGCGGATGTTCTTAACAGGGCGCGGTATAGAAAGAAGCTGATAAGTCTCCAGAATGTGGCAACTTGTTATTGGGTGCGTGTTATATTAATATTTGAGGTGATACTTGTTAGTTGCCCGAGAAGTTATATAAAATAAAATAAATAAATAAAATAAGATTACATTAAAGTTTGGGATCATCTCGGTATCGGGTCAGAAGCGTCAAGCGAAAAACTAGACAACAGCAAAAAACAAAAAAAAAAAAAAAAACAACTGTAGATATATCATAAATTAATGGGCATAAAGATGGAAACTGCTATAAGGGAGAAAACACATGAAAATACATATGAATATGGAGATTGCTAAGGGGGCGAAAAGCGTCTTTAAAAAAGAAATACATAGAAGACTTACCCTTGCTGTTTTCGTCGCTGCAGTCGGGGGTGCTGCGCAGCTCTTCGTCCGAGCTCGAGGGCGAGTTGGTCGCTTTCCGCCTCCCTGTCCTCTGCTGCATCTGCTGCTGTCGCGGGTGGAGCAGGTGGGGGTGCGCCCTCATGAGCCCTTCGAGCTCCCCGCCGGCCACCCCCCGGGGGTCCTGCTGCGAGTACTGCCGCTTGAGGGCGCTGCCCGATCTCTGCAGGGGCAGGTTCTCCTTCTCGGCGGCCGAGTGCGCCCGCTCTAGCTTGGGCCGCTTGTCCCCAGCGGCCCCGGGCACCAGGTTCTGCTGCTGCTGGTGGTGGAGGTGGGGGGCGGGACCCGGCATCGTCATCATCATCATCTCCCCGCCCCTCATGTCGGCCTCTATCCGCCTCATGATGGCGTCCTGACCGGCGCCCTTTTGCATCCACTGTCCGGTCTTGGAGAGGAGCTCTTGCTTCTTGCGACAGAGGATACACACCCATATCACCTGAAACAATATAATTAATTCATTCATTCATTATTCTTCTTCTTTGGCTGGTCCTCTTCCCAGTTTCTTTGGGGTCTTAATAATTATTAATTCATTTATAATTATAGGAATCTCTAAAACATTACCAAATGTTACCACTCAAAAAAGAAGGGATATAAAGAAGTGAACAGAAGAATTGTTGCTGCTAACAGATGCTACTTTGGCCTACAGAGACATAAAACTATTATTGTCAGACCAGTATCAACATAATATGTCTCCGAGACCTGGACTATAACTAAAAGAGACGAAGACCAACTTGTATTTTTGAAAGAAAGATCCTGCGGCAAATCTACGGAGCTGTTTGTGAGGGTGGTGTGTGGAGAATCATATACAATCACGAGCTGTACCAGCTTTATGATGATATAGACGTTAGGGTATTTGTAAGGATTAGGAGACTCAGATGGCTTGGACATGTGGAGAGGATGAGTGAGCAACTGCCCGCCAGAAGAGTCCTTCACCATAGACCAGAGGGTGTGAGGCGTAGGGGGAGAACCAAGTTGAGATGGATGGACTGCGTCCAGGGCGACCTGGTCTAATTGAAGACAAGGAACCGCTGATCGGAATTGCGAAGACTTCCTTTGGAAGCAAGGTCCCACCTTGGGATGCGGAGCTGATGATGATGATGAAAACTGATATAATATGCTTCCTATATAAATTACTCAATAACCAAATAGATAGTCCGTATCTCTTAGGACAAATCCTATTCAACTGTCCCACCAAATAAAATCGCCAGAACCTCATCTTTTACACTAAATACTCAAGAACAAAATATGTAAACAACACTTTTATTAACCGTTGCTGCAATATGTACCTACAATAACCTTAATCATAAGCCAGATATTTTTAACAATAGCCTACAATCATTAAAATAACAACTATCATCATTATTATAATAAATACATTCTGTATCAAATTGCATAATGTATGTCCAATATGACAACTCATCCTTTCCTCCTCTCCTAACCTTCTTTATGCCCTATTCATAAAATACACACACATCACAATTCTACACTTACACCACACATTTAAATAATCTCAAATATTTTTCTTTTCTTTTTTCGATTGAATTGTCTTTGTTATTTTAATCTATGGAACAATGTAATTGGCTTATTTTTTTGTTATTAATGTTAAAATGGAATGGCTGTTTTTTTTCCAAAAAATATGATAAAATACAAAAATGTGGGGTAACCAGCGACAGGTGTGCGGGTGTGCAATACCATGTAATTGGTATCTTTCTCAATACTCTGTTTTTTATTGTATTATTGTTATTTTTTATGTATTATTTCAATCTTGTTTATTCTTCCTCTTTTTATAACTAATGTTTAATTTTCATTTTATCAAATGCGAAATTATTCTTTTGTGGCTCCATCGTTAATTAATAACAATAAAATAACTTTGTATTAACCACTTTTTATTAGAACCAAGTCTACATGTTTCGAGAACAATGCTCTCTTCCTCAGGACACTTAGTGAACTAGTTAACAAATCTTAAAAATAATAAGTATATGTAAAAGCAGTGAGAGGGGAGGAAAGGAGAAGTAGAGGGGTAAAGAAGGTTAGGGTGACCATATGTAAGCTAACATTATTTTTATTTTTTTATTTTTTACAGACAGAGTTTTTTTATATACATAAATTTACCAAATATACCTCGAAACATGTAGACTTGGTTCTAATAAAAACTGGTTAATACAAAGTTATTTTATTGTTATTAATGTTTAATTTGTCTATAAAGTATCTCATTGTTAACCATTTATGGAAATTTTGCTGGTTTATTGATTATTTTTTTGTATCATTACAATATATTTACAAAACTGTATGTTTGTATCCTGACATACATACCTACATGTGTTGTATAGAAAACAAAATATCTTAAAATCTAAAGTAATAAAGCAATCAAAATGTTAGTGTCTGTGTGTGTGTGTGTGTGTGTGTGTGTGTGTGTGTGTGTGTTTGTCTCACGCCTTCTGAAAAACCAAGAGCATCTAAAAATCTAATTTATGTGCGAACGTGTACCTGTATACCTGATGCAGTGTCACGCTAAAAATAATGCGATAAAAATGCTGAATTTTAAAAATATTTCAATAATTATTTTTTTCATACAAAATTTTCCAAGTCGTATCTGTCAAAAAAGTGTACATTTTGCACGCAAATATCTGTTAGTTTAAAAGTTAGAAGTACGTATTTACACGAAAAAAATTTACTTTCAAGTATAACTTAGCGTTTAAGTGAAAAACATGGTGAATATTTTGTATAATTATAATGTTTAACTTATTTTTAAAGTAAGCGTTTTGTACATAAATGCCGCCATTTTAATATCTTTTCATACAATATTTCATTTTCCTACCGAATGAATATGTTCTTGAAAATAATAAACCTTTGAAATAAATGTAATTATGAAATAATAAAATGAAACACAAGACATTACAGCAAGTTTTAAGACGTATATTGTAAAAGTCTGTTAATTATTAGTAAAGATATACATAGGCATAATAAAATTGCATAATTTGTATATAATATTTGATATTTCGGACAATTTTCATTTTTATGGCATCGAACAAACCAATGTAGGTACCTACATATTATTCAAAAAATGTCTACAAACCATTTGATATTTTTTACATGTTCTATGGTTACTATGGTAACGGACACATTCTGATATTCAAATAAAATTTGTTATAAATCGAATTCGAATTAATTTAGAACATCATTGTAGGTAGGTACCTACATACCTAATACTACTTAAAAACCAACAATATACTAATTTCGTATAGGAAAATTATTAAACTATCTTAGGTTAACTACAATACACATGTCATTCAATCTACAAACTATTTCCTATTGTGAAATTCTTCTTTTATTTATGTAGACCTTTGGGTGATTTTTTATACAAACTATTTCTTGGAGTTTAATTCTTCTTCCTCTTCTTTTGTGAAGTCATTTGGGACAGTTCATAAATAAACTATTTCCTATAGTCTAATTTTTCTTTTTCTTAATTTATGTAGACCTTGGGTGAGTTTTTATACAAACTATTTCCTATAGTCTGATTCATCCTCTTCCTCTTCTTTTATGTAGCCCTTTGGGTGAGTTTTTATACAAACTTATTCCTATTATCTAATTCTTTTTCTTCTTATTTTATGTAGATCTCTGGGCCAGTTTTGATACCAACTATTTCTTTTAACGTATTTCTTCTTTTTCTAATTTTATGTAGACCTTTGTTGAATTTTGTATAAACTAACTTCCTATAGTCTAATTTTTCCTCTTTTATGTAGACCAAGGGAGAGTTTTCATGCAAACTTTTCCTTTAGTCTAATTCTTCTTCGTCTTCTTTTATGTTGACCTTTGCGTTAGTTTTTATACAATCTATTTCCTGACGTATAATTATTCTTCTAATATGTAGACCTTTGGGTCAGTTTTTATATTAACTACTTTCTATAGTCTAATTCTTCTTTTTCTTATTTTTTGTAGATCTTTTGGTTAGTTTTTATACAAACTATTTCCTTTAGTCTAATTCTTCGTTTTCTTATTTAATGTAGACGTTGGGTGAATTTTATATAAAATATTTCCTATATTTCAATTCATCTTCTTCTTCTTATATGAAGACCATTTGGTCAGTTTTTTATATAATACATTTACTATTGTGTAATTCTTCTATTGCATCTTTTATGTAGACCATTGGGTCAGTTTTTATTACAAACTATTTGTTATAGTCTTATACTTATTCTTTTTTTTCATTTAGTCTTTTGGGTTAGTTTTAAGTCTTATAGTCTATTGTATAGAAATATTATAAACAACATGCACACTTGACGAAAATACATAAAACGAATGGGATGTGACCATCACTAGAATCTTCTCAATACTTTTTTTCAATCGAAATTTACACCATTTATTATATCATCATATATTGCTTAATTTTCAATAACTACATATTTGATTTTGATGACAATATAATAAAAAATCGGGGTTGTGGCCATTACTGGACTCTTCACAACGTTTATATTCAAATTAAAAACTATTTAAGTCTTCTTATGTAATGTAGATCAGTTTTATTGTGCAAAAATACAATAATCTATAGGTATGCACACTTGACGAAAAATATAAAAACGAATGGGATGTGACCAACACTAGAATCTTTTCAGTACTTTTGTTTATTTAATTTTTAAGTCATTTCCCATCATCCAAAATTACTAAATATTTAAAACACATTTGCGTTCGATGACAATATATAAAAATAGGGGTTGTGGCCAAATCCAAACTCTTTACAACGTTGTCTCTTTATAATCAGTCATATTTAAAACCATTTACCATAGTCCATGCGTGCAGAAATTGTATGTACCTACTTATATATAAAAACAAATGGGTTGTGACCATCACTTGAACATTTTACATCGCTTAAACTTAATTAAATTTCAAACTACTTTTCGACAATATTATATAAACGATTACTTATTCCTTCACTAATTTACATTCTTGGCCAACGGCGGGACATAAAAGCTAGTATTCAATAATTTGTATTTATGGGTTTATAGTTTGGTACTTATTCTTCAACTATACTATACATACTATCGCTATCGACAGTTGGATCTCATGTGTTACATGCAACTAGTAATAATTATTCTGCTATTCGGGGGGAAGACGAGTCCAATAAATAAGAGATCATTACAATTGGTCCAGCCATTCTTGAGTTATGAATAGTCTAACTAACCCGACATTGTTTTATTTATATAGATATATACATTTGAGAATGATTAAACGCTGTCGTGGTTTCATAATATTGCCTGTCGCTCTTTTTCGCTCTCCCATAGACTCCCCTCCATCGGCACGTGTGTAAAGTTCATTGGTTATAAGATCTGCGGGGTAATGAGGGGCTAATTCATTTCAGCTTCATGGTCTGTTGATAATGTAATATTATGGTTACTTAACAGATCGGAAGAATTTTTTAAAGGTCAGTACACACGCGAGCTGCGGTTATTTTTACTGTTGCGTAACTGCTAAGCCATGTGCACACTGGCATTATAAAATAATAATGAAGACCTCACAGCCCTATCTTATGTATATCACTCGACAAAACTACACGTTTTTGACGAGTTCTTGCTTAAGGGTTAATATGTGTCAATTCAATCAGGCCATGGCATCCACTGATTCAGATTTTGATGAAACTTGGTCGGGTTAGTTATTTTATGTAATATTCGTACTTTTCCTCATGACTGAGGATAGCGGCTGTAGTCCGTCGCCACACGTATGGCCCGCCTCCATGCCAATCTGTTTTGGGCTGAACGCAGAGCATCAGTCACCGAAGACCCCATTGTGGACTTAACCAAATCGCTCCATCTGGTCGGTGAGCGACCACGAGATCTCCGTCCCTCCACGCTGCCTATCACAACAATCTTCTCGAGGCAGTCTAATTCCCTTCTGGCAACGTGTCCAAAGAACTAAAGGATACGTCTGTAACATACCGCCTTTTTGAAAATGCCTGTTGTGATTCAGGCGAAACGTCGGCAGACGACTGATCCTCTCGAGGATCAGGATTTGACGCGGGGTATCCCCAAAATACTTAATAACGTAGTGCCAAAGAGGGTCTTCAACTGAAACAACGCGGTAGCAGAAAATCGGTGAGAAACATTCTTTTTAATACGAGTTTTGCCCTCATTCGCGACGAAATCGGCCACATTCATTTACAGTTACATACACTTGGTAATGATATTAAAAATTTGCATCTGAAACTTTCTAATATATTACATCCGCTCATATGGTCTGAATTAGATAATCTTATTCAAAATAGAATTGAAACAAATAATAAAATTAATACCGACCGCCAAATAAGTAAATTCACGCGTATCAAAAATAAAATTAAAAAACAAGAACAAACGTCAACAAACGTAAGATTCCGATAAAATCATTCACAATCTCACCGACATAGAATTAAATAAAGATACAATCTCGGTTTTAAGTAAATGATTTAATTTCGGCGAAGTCCCACCTAGAATTCCGAAAGAAGAAATAGTTACGGGAATTGAAGCAGCGGTAGATAAACTAACCAATAATATAGCAGAAACCATACGACGAGAAACTTGCCATATACTCAGAAAATCACTTCCACCCAAAAGAAATATATCTCTCAACGAAATACGAGCTTTAAAAGAATTACGCGCGAATAAAGACATAATTATTCTTCCGGCCGACAAGGGAAACGCGACAGTTATCATGAATACCGAAGATTATCACAATAAAATTACTAACTTACTTAATGATCCGGCATACAAACTACATAATTATAATCCTATCACTTATTTAGAGAAAACTACTAAAACTAAAATAATGTCATCAAAATTAAGCGAAGAATCAAAAAAGTCACTTATACCGAGAGAAAAGTCATCGCGTTTTCCGAAATTATACGGTTTGCCTAAAATTTATAAGACGGGTGTTCCTCTTCGACCCATAGTCAGTTCTGTCGGTTCGCCACTCCAAACATTATCTAAGTACCTGGCCAACTACTTACAACCGGATGTAGAGACAGCGGAATCCTTTGTTAAAAATTCAGAACATTTCATCGAAATAATTAAAAATCAAAAACTAGAAAAGGACGACATCCTTGTCAGTTTTGATGTTGTGTTTCTTTTTACTAATATACCCAAGGACGAAGCTCTGCAAACAATAAAAGAAATGATTAATCCTCCGAAGGATATCATAGCATTAATAGAACATTGCCTCAATAACACCTATTTTACTTACAATAATAACATGTATAAACAGGTTAAGGGAGCACCAATGGGTTTATCTCTTTAGCCGCCGGCCGCTAATATATTCATGACCAAGATAGAAAAGGAAGCTTTAAATAGAGCGCGATTAAAACCTAAGCTTTGGATCAGATACGTGGACGATACCTTCGTTATATGGCCTCACGGGTTGGAGGAACTAAACAAATTCCTTGATTTTCTGAACGAACTTCATAGTAACATCAAATTCACAATGGAGATAGAAAAAAGGAATGAAATTCCTTTTCTCGATGTTCTCGTAATTAAAAAAGACGACGGCACTCTCGGTCATACCGTATTCAGAAAATCAACGCATACCAACAGATATCTCCACGCAGCTTCTAATCATCATCCGGCACAAATCGCTTCAGTAGCAAATACTTTGGTAACGCGGTCAATAAGAATAGCCGACTCTGATAATATAAAAACCGAATTAGATTGTATCAAAAACGCGCTGCAATGTAACGGTTTCTCAAATTTCACCATTAATAGAGCAATTAAAAATCAGACAAATAAAAATAACAATAAAACCGTTATAACTGAAGTAAAGCCCCACTCTACTGTATTTTTACCTTACATAAAGGGCACAACAGATAAAATCAGCCGCTTACTAAAAAAACATAACATCCGCACCATTTTTAGAACCGATAATAAAATATCATCATTTTTAAGAAGCCCTAAAGATAAAATACCTCTAGAGTCGCACGGAATATACGAAATATTAAAAAATATTAAATTTACTGACAAATTTTCGCTCCTAAAATGCACAACTATCGAGAATATAATATTTTGCAGTGGTTTTGTCATATTATTCCAAGATATAACAATATAAACACGTATATCAACATCAAATTTGATTTGTGATAGATGAAATTTGTATTAAAACACTGTTAAACTACCTCTGACAGCTGTGCAAGCGTTGTGTAAAATTAGTATGAGAGATACACAGTAGGGTGGAGCGGTCAATGTATGAAAAAAAAATTTTTTTAGAATTACGTTTTTGCGTGATTATTTAAAGTTGCCAATACACATAAGAATTGCGCATGTAAAATATTTTCTGAAACAATCGATTAGAAGTACTGCCCCCAGGCTCTCAAAGTTTCAAAAAAAATCAAAAATCTTGAAATTTTCATTAGATTACTGTAAACCAAATTGATTGACTTTCCCTCGATTTTCAACATAAAATTAGAAAAGAACATAGACAAAAATTCTTGTGAAACACTAAACGTTACATTATGATTGCGACAAGCCTTTAAAATATTATCTAAAATATACATTTATTTGGTGTAAAAGAAATTAAGTGTCACCTCTTTATGGAAACTTAATTTTGTATGGAAACACCTAGAATCGAACGATCAAGTTCTGCTACGGGGATGATTATTGAAGGAAGATGTGAAACTATTAATGACATGCCGTCGATATCTTCCATTATATCGCTAAGTTTACTAGAAACCTCGTATGTGTCAGTTGCTAGAACATTGCATCGTTTCGGAGTTACTGATATAGCCTCCATAGTGTCTGCCATGCTCCAAGACATTGGTTTTTATTTTATTTTATTGGCTAATAACAATTGAAAATCGTGATAATATTGTTGATCGATCCGAAATTCGCCAAGTGCGAATGAAGACAAGTAAATATTTAATGGAGAATAGATCGACTGCCTTTCAAAATTATATTGGTATTTCGTTTGAAAGCAGAAAGGATAAGAGTGAAACAGCCGGGGTTTCAATACCTAGGCCACATATTCAATACCTAGGCCACAAGTCTGGGAATGATAGAATAAAAGCCAATAAGTTGTTCACGTTTTTTATAGAAAACTCAATTAGTTTGACAAAAATAGTGGCTTTTGGTTGTGACGGAATCGCCGTTTACACTGGTTACAAAGCTGGAATTATAAAACTGCTTGAAAGCAAGCTGCAACGTCTACTTTTGAATTGTTTTTAAGAAATATTTTTGAAAATTTAGACGACACCACCACGGGTTCTAAAAACTTTGGTGGTCCATTAGGAAAGGCACTAAATAGCTGTGAGTGGCTTCCAGTCAAGACATTCAATGCAATAACATTTGTATACCAGATATAACAAAGGCCCGTAACGATTTGAGTACAGACCAATTATATCTTTTAGAATTGTGTCAAGCAATCAATGAAGGGCAGTGTGAAGAAAGATTGGAAAGAATGTCACTCAAAGTGGCTTACCACGGCAAATAATATTCTTCGGCTAAACGTTGCAACTGAAAACCCATCTGAATATCTGAAAATACTATCAGAATTCGTAGTAAATGTCTACGCTCCTATGTGGTTCTGTATTAAAACCCAGCCGAGTTGTATTTATGGAGCCAAACATCTGTATGAAACCACTAAGCTCTCACGAGACCTGCCAGATATCCTGAAATTGGTGATAGATCCCGTGAAACAGCGAAATGTTATTTTTTTTGGCCATTGTGAAAATATATTAATAAGAAAACTTGCCCTTTGAAGATGCGTGATCGTCATATTGGTTGTACTCCTTTGCGAATATTTAAATTAATAAAATTTGACATTGGTGCCTGAGATTTTTTCGATCTTATACACTGGGCCAAACCTTCGGAACCACCACTTACCAAAATTGTTCCCAGAGAAGTAATTTCAGAAGCCTTGGAAGACAATACTATAGTGGATTCCGAAATTTTGTTGGTTTTTCGCGGGATCCCATGTCATACACAAGCAACCGAAAGTTACATAAAGTTAGTGACAGAATCTTACTTAGCAGTCTGTGAACCAATAAGAAGAGAAGTTTGGATCAGAAATAAGTTGGAATCATGCCATAAAATGCCCTAATTCAATACAAAATATGAGTACAAAATTTAATAAATTTTAATATTTTGTCACATCCATATTGTAAGAACAAATTCTAATTTTATTTTATTTTTAGTTTCATTCAGTGTCTTAACATCTTATTAACTAGTATATTGTCTTATTTTAGTAAAAAAACGGTACGTTTATTATTTTTTTTATTTATCTATTGACCTATTTTTTTCAGTTTTTTTGAAAAATTCAAGGGTCTTGGGGCAGTATTTCCACTAATTTATTTTAATTGCCCCCATAATAAGTATTGACGCTGACACTGAGATGCAACTTTCCCGCAATACGCCATTTCTAATTTCTTAAAAAAAGGAAAACGCTCCACCCTAATACACAGTCGTTGACCAACTGATCTGCTACACGTGCAGCGTTTATTAGTAACGTTTTTGCCTACACGGGTGTTAAACGGTTGTGTAAATTTTACAACACGCTTATTAGTAAGACTGAAAATGTATATGATTTATGTTAACCTTGTTGGATCTCAGTGTGACTTTGCCCCCGCACCTCGCGCAGCATCTGGTGTGACAATAGTTGCAGAGGTGACCCACGCCGTCAGCGAACTTGGTCTTGAGGCAGATGTGACAGGTGGCGTCCAGCTCAACGCCGGCACGCTTCTGTTGCTCCGAGCGCTGACGGATGCTGTCCTCGAGGATGGCCACCTCGTCTTGTTTGCGTCTGAAACAATGACACAAACATGAAAATAAATATGTCGGTGGCAGAGCGATTAGTAATCCAGTGGGCGCGAGTTCGATCCTGCCTTTTGAGTTTCGTTCGAATCCAATATTCCACTTAATTACTTCACCACCTCGGCTTTGTCACCCCTGGAAAATTTTAACCTCATACAACACATCATTCATTCATTCATTCATTCATTCATTCATTCATTCATTCATTCATTCATTCATTCATTCATTCATTCATTCATTCATTCATTCATTCATTCATTCATTCATTCATTCATTCATTCATTCATTCATTCATTCATTCATTCATTCATTCATTCATTCATTCATTCATTCATTCATTCATTCATTCATTCATTCATTCATTCATTCATTCATTCATTCATTCATTCATTCATTCATTCATTCATTCATTCATTCATTCATTCATTTAAGGGACAAAAACAGTCTTATAAGATATAGAAAAGGAATACAATATAAAATAAACAAAAAACAGACCAATTACATTTGTCCACAGATGACAATCACTATAATATATACAAGCAAACACATTACAGAGTTAAATAAGTAAGAATATAATCAAAATAAATAAAAATATTAATAGAATAAATTGAAATGTTAACTAGCGTCTGGCTCCAGAATAATTTAGTGACGGAAATACGCATGCGCACAATAATGACCGATAGTGTGATCGGTTGAAACTTGAAACAGACGAATCTAGGGAAAATTATACGGGATGCAATAAAATACTACAACGAAATAATAATATGATGTGTATATAAATCCCATTCCTCTCAATTATTTGGTTAGATTCAGTTAGTCTTTAATAATTATAGCGACTCGCGTGAGCGAGTTGCTTTATAAATGAAATGGAAATTGGTCGCAGGAAAAATGCTTTCTTATGTGGTTGTAAGATCCCTACTATTTTTAATACTATTTACTAGTTGCATGTAACACATGAGATCCAACTGTCGATAGCGATAGTATGTATAGTTGAAGAATAAGTACCAAACTTTAAACCCATATATACAAATTATTTAATATTTTAAGATATTTAGTATTCTATACAACACATGTACCTAGGTATGTATGTATGTCAAGATAGGATAGTATGGAGGTCAGTCCTTTGATCCTACCCGGAAAATGAAAACAGCATGATGGTATGTATGTATGTTTGGAGATCAGAATCAAACAATTAAGTCTTCTTAGATATTGTGTGTAGGCGACTACCAATTGTTAAAAAAAATTTGAGTACTTTTTTTTTTTTTTTAGGCCAACACACTTAGGCCAATTGGCCCTTTATGATACCACATTGGGGCTGTCCTCCCACTCACTCATCCCCCTTGAACCAGCCTGAGTGGCTAATGAATGTCATAATGTCTGCAATGTCGACCGACGCTATGTCAATTAAATCATCATAGAAGAAACTTCCCAAGGAGCTTCTCCTAATTCTAGAGAGAGCAGGACAGTGACAGAGGAAGTGGACCACCGTCTCCTCCTCCTCCTCGTCTTGGCATGCTCTGCAGTAATCGTATGCCTCCAGCCCTAGCCTTCTGGCATGCTTTCCCGTTAATACTGATATGACTCTGGCGAGTGAGTCTCTTCTGAACGACAGTATTTCTCTGGTTCTTCTGAGATCATATTCTGGCCATGTTTGTCTGGCAATGGCGCATGTGCTCTCCTCAGACCACCTTTGGTCAGCACAAGCAATAATTTTCTCACTGACCCGGAGTTTACATGTTGCCATGGGGATTCTTTTGAACGAATCGACAGTTGGATTATTTATTCAGTAAAATATTTGTGCGCACACGTATTTCTGACTTCCGTTCCTTGACCTGTCTGACGGCAGACGTTTGTAAATCTTATTAAAAAAAATTATTGCATCTTTACCGGTGTAGGGAAATAAAGGAAAGAGAAAAATAAAAAAGGAAAAATATTTATTCTATGATATAATAATAAAAACAAATTAAAAAAAATAGGTACTTACAAAAATTAAAAAGTTCTCGCCGCTATGAATCTACATAAAGACTTTTTGTAGCAGTTATTGCTAGCAGTGAATATATCAGAATGAGGTATATTGCCCGCAGGGGCGTACCTAGAACCTTCGGACTAGGCAAACCCTGAAAGGAAATTGGGAAATGTCGAAAATTTAATGTTTTTTAGCATCGTTGTTCATTTGAGTGGCCATTAATATATTTGCATTTGCGGCCCTGTCAAGTATCGCATCTACTTATTATAGGTTCAATTTTTAATCTTGTAGTATAGTAAAAATATTAGGTCTAGAATTTCTTAATATAATATTTATAGACAAGCCAAGATTTTCGGGTTCTATGAGCAATTACGCTACTGATTGCCCGATAGGTTGACATTATAGAAATTACATGCCTTTATCATATCATAATATAACTACTTTCTTTTTTACCCTAAATACAGGGCCGGATCTAGAGTTTTCGACGTCTGGCACTTTAGCAAGTTGTGAAATCTAACTTTTCTACTGAAACAAGAACCAGACAGACTAACTACATGATATAAATGTCAATACATAATTAACAATAATACAATAGTGCAACAAAAGTACAATTAATTATACAACTTAGACAATTTAGAATATGCTGAGTTGAAGCCTCTAAGTTGGTGTTTTTTGACTTCGAAGTTAGAAAAACCGTGAAAAATATAGACCTTGTATAAAAATCTCGCGTATTTTGGCTTGATAATTTGTCGATATGTTAAGAGAAATAAATTATCTTGAACAAATCGACAGTTGAATGATTTTTGGCTATACACTGGTGTGCAAATGATCGTAAAAGACTCGCTCCATGATAATCCATATCGTGGCGATAACCCTCGTTATAAACCATTACCACGAGGATAAATGTTGGTGATGTATAAACCTATATACCAAGGGTATACCAAATGTAAACTCCGGGTCAGTGAGAAAACGACTGCTTGTGCTGACCAGAAGTTGTCTGAGGAGAGCACGTGCTCCATTGCCAGACAAACATAGCCAAAATATGATCTCAGAAGAGCCAGAGAAATACTCTCGTTCAGAAGAGACTCACTCGTCAGAGTCATATCAGTATTAACGGAACACTGGCTCATAGGGAAGCATGCCAGAAGGCTAGGGTTGGAAGCATACCATTACTGCAGAGCATGCCAAGATGAGGAGGAGGAGGAGACGGTGGTCCACTTCCTCTGTCACTGTCCTGCTATCTCTAGAATTAGGAGAAGCTCCTTGGGAAGTTTCTTCTATGATGATTTAATTGACATAGCGTTCATTACATTCATTAGCCACTCAGGCTGGTTCAAGGGGGATGAGTGAGTGGTATCACAAAGGGCCAATTGGCCTAAGTGTGTTCTCCCGCAAAAAAGAGTATTTATTAATTTATTTATACTTTATAAAAAAATTAAAAATCGAATATTTAAAAGGAGGGTTTTCATTCCGCCGTTTGAACCGCGGAAATTGAAAAAGGAAACTTTGGCTCTAGAGGATATCAAACAATCCGAGTCACGAAGGGCAAAATTAGTAAGTTAATGTAACGAATTATGCTAGTTAAGTGAGGTTCTAATGTACAAATGATTATAATGTAATTAGTACTCATATCTTTTCACAGTAGGTTGGTTCGTTGGTTGATTTCGACGACTGTAATTACATTGTTTTGTTTGAATAAATGTTATTTTATATAAGATTTTAAACTGAATGGCCTAGCATTGCAACTATTCGTGATACATCAACGAAAAGGAGATGAATATTTAACAAACTGATTACAGTAACGAAGAAAATATACGATATTGAACAGATTGATCACAGCAACGAAAAAAAAAAACGATATTGAACAGATTGATCACAGCAACGAAGAAAATATACGATATTGAACAGATTGATCACAGCTACGAAGAAAAGATACGATTTTATTGAACAGATTGATCAAAGGAACGAAGAAAAGATAGGATTTTATTGAACAGATTGATCACAGCAACGGAGAAAAGATACGATTTTATTGAACAGATTGATTACAGCAACGAAAAAGAGATGACTATTGATCAGATTAATTACAGCAATGAAGAAAATATACGATTCTATTGATCACAGCAACGGAGAATAGATAGGATTTTATTTAATAGATTGATCACAGCAACGGAGAAAAGATACGATTTAACTGAACAGATTGATTACAGCAACGAAAAAGAGATGACTATTGAACAGATTAATTACAGCAATGAAGAAAATATACGATTTTATTGATCACAGCAACGGAGAAAAGATACGATTTTATTGAAGAGATTGATTACAGCAACTAAAAAGAGATGACTATTGAATAGATTAATTACAGCAACGAAGAAAAGATACGATTTTATTGAACAGATTGATTACAGCAACGAAAAAGAGATGACTATTGAACAGATTAATTACAGCAATGAAGAAAATATACGATTTAATTGAACAGATTGATTACAGCAACGAAAAAGAGATGACTATTGAACAGATTAATTACAGCAATGAAGAAAATATACGATTTTATTGATCACAGCAACGGAGAAAAGATACGATTTTATTGAAGAGATTGATTACAGCAACGAAAAAGAGATGACTATTGAATAGATTAATTACAGCACTGAAGAAAACATAAGATTTTATTGAAAAGATTGATCACAGCAACGGAGAAAAGATACGATTTTACTGAAAAGATTGATTACATCAACGAAAAAGAAAAGACTACCTATTGAATATATTAATTACAGCAATGAAGAAAATATATGATTTTATTGAACAGAATGATAATCGCAATGAAGAAATTATGGGAATGATGGAATGTTTCATTCATCATACCATCACGGCATATCCCACGATGTGAAATAATCACGACATGTGCGTTTATCCCAATGTGTCTGAAGATTTTTTTAGTATAATGAGAGAATGTATACTTACTATAAAACATATTCTTACTGACATGAGAAATTTGTTCGTCATGAATGATCTTCGTCGAAAAAAAAAACCAAGATTTAACGACTTTGGAGTGGGAGATGATTTGATTGTTAATCAGAAGAGATAAGAGGTGTTTATTTTTTAATGTAGATAGCCATCGGGGACATTTCTTTGGACCCATTGGACATGCGGACCTTGTAGCCACGAAGAGCAATTTTAGGGCTTTCAAGACTTTCTGTCTTAAATTCAGTGCACTATTATCTTCACTATCACTGAGCAGTGAGCCAGTTGTTTCAACATGATTAGCTCTCTTTGGCACATTAAGTGCAGTGTCTGCAAGGTTTTAGAGTTCTCCGGACTCTTCATATGTTCATTGTGTTCTTTCAGAGTTTTGCAAGGGGCCGTTATTAGTCCCCATAAGCAGAACGGGTGTTGGTGGGGGAAGAACAGCCATCGGGGACTGCCAATACCAATAGACTGAGATTTGGACTGAGTAGGTATATGCTATACAGTTTGAAATATTTCAGGCGAATTTCAAACATTCTTCTATTTGCATTTTTCTTTACCAATCGGTTATTATCATGTTATTATTACTAAAGCTTATTTAAAATACAGTGCGAAAAATAAAATCAATCCTTCTTGTGCTTGTATGTATGTACATACTCAAACGTATCTTATGCTTGTGCTAAATCAGTTGAGGAAGGATCGAACTTGGGAATCCTGGATTGCTAGACAAGCGAACTATCATTCTACCATCGAACTATATTTTTATAGTACACTAAAATGATCCAACTGTCGATTCGTTCAAGACAATTTAATTCTCTTAATGAATCGACAGTATTAAGCCAAGACGCGTGTACGAAGGAACATTTTGAATTGTGTAGTGGACTTTTTGCATGTCAAATACACCAACTTAGAGGCTTCGTAGTATATAATGTTCTATATATATGGATGAATTCAGAATTTGAAGTGTGTCTGTGTCGTCGTCCCCCCCCCATATAACTTTTGATCCGCTAAATTCACAGCGCCTAAAATTTCAGAATATATAGATAGTTATAGGCCTAAAAAAGTTTTATACTCAGAATTTTGAATTTTTGTTTCAGTCAGGGGTTACCAACTTTTGAATTTTTACTTTATTTTTCCATAAAGACTGAGCTCAATCTTGACATATATACCAACATGTTTAATGTAGAAAACAAAATATCTTAAAATAATTTTTAATTTGTGTTTAAGTGTTTATAGTTGGTATAACAGTAAGAAACGAATCAATATCAGTGAGAACCCATCAGCTAGAAGCCGTTGAATCCTTCACACACCTGAGATCTCTTGTTGCGGCGGACAAGAACACTAGTGCGGAGATAAGGGCAAGACTTACCGCGGCAAATAGATGCTATTATTTATTTATTTATTTATTTATTTATTTATTTATTTAGGGACAAATACAGTCTTAAAATACTAAAATGGAAACACTATAAAATAAAAACAAACAGACCAATTACATATGTCCACAGATATATCATAAATTTAAAAATAACTAAGATGTATGTTTGCCTGTGACGGGAAAGGAAAAGGATGGGAAAAGGATTGTGACAGTTAAATTGTTATATTTCTGTTACAAACAACAACTCAAAATGTAAATAAAAGTATACAAAAGATAATATTAGAAAAAACAAAAATAACTAACAAAAAAAAAATTCAACATACGAGTTCATGCTATGCACTTATAGAGAGAATTTTTGTATGCGTTATTACTAGCGGTGAATATATCAGAATGTGTGATACTGGCTGAGAGGTTGACATTATAGAAGTTACAAGCCCTTTTGATAAACTCATTTTGATTAGAATAAGTGTTACTTCGAGGAACATAAAACAAGTAGTTCAATCTGCCATTTCGCAACGGCGCATGGAAATTAATTTTATTTAATAAATCAGGACAGTCAACTTTTGAATTAATAATTTTAAAGAGAAACATTTGATCCGCAACTTCTCTCCTGTGTACGATTTTTTTCATTCGGAAATGTTTCTCAATTTCATCATAAGAACTGTATATGTTATATGATTTGAAATTTAAGAATTTTAGAAATCGTTTTTGGACTCTTTCTAGTCGATCAACGTATTTACTGTAGCGTGGGTTCCAAATCTGTGAACTGCTAAAGCACTTAAGGTCACGATTCATCTCTCGTAAAACAAAAACCCTCATTTACAAAACTCTTGTTATACCGGTCATGACATATGCATCAGAATTCTGGAAATTGACCAAGAAGGACGAAAATTTGTTGTTGGTATTCGAAAGGAAAATACTTCGCAAAATATTTGGCCCTACCTGTGAAGGAGAATCTTGGAGGATCCGGTTTAACCCTGAGATAGAAATAATGTATGGCGAACCAAACGTTGTCCAATACATCAAAATACAACGTCTACGTTGGCTCGGACACGTTCGTAGAATGGAGGATAGCCGGGTCCCAAAGAAAGTTTTGGACACCTGTCCTGAAGGAGGAAGAAGCAGAGGGAGACCTAGGATAAGATGACTGGACGACATCGAGGGACAGACAAATTGGAGGTAACTTGCTGTCAACAGGGCGGGATGGAGGCAGTTTGTATATGTATTGGTTTATCTTCCATAGGCTCCCAAACAGAGCACGCGGAGTCGTCATTGATTATAATTAAACAAATAAATATTAATAAAAAAAGAAAAAAAAAACCTCCATGCTAATTGAAATCTCTTTCATTTAGCATTTCGTCAGTTTCTTGAGGAGGCCAAGGCCCACACCGGCTGTAGTGCCATTGCTGATGATGTTTATAGTTTGGTACGTATTCTTCAATTATACAAACCATCGCTACCGACAGTTGGATCTCACGTGTTACATGCAACTAGTGTAATAAACGAATATTCCCATAGTTATAACAACAGTACCTACAAGTAGTGAGAAATGACGTCACATCCTGATATATTAGATAACTTTCTATTTGAGTGTGACAGATAAGATAAACATATGTAGGTACATATTTATAGGAATCAAAACAATATTACCGACAAAAAAAGCAAGTCATTAACTACTTATACTAAAAAAAGCAAGTCATTAACTACTTATACTAAAACTAATTTCATGGCTGATATTTTTTGGCATTTATTTATCTTTTTGTACATAATATAAACAAATATGATGCACACTGGCGGGCTTATTGCCACGGCAATTTCTTCCAACCAACCAGATTGCAAAATATGACTTAATTATATATTATGTAGGTACATCAACAAAAGGATGAAATAAAAAAATATGAAGAAAATATGCATTACACTAAGAAACATATAAAAAAACACGACAAAGGATATATACCTAACCTCAAACATGGCATTTAGGAATATTTTGAAATCAAATCAGTGTTAAAAATTGCGTTCAGGATATTTTTTTTTACTGAATGGTTGTCACATAATTTTAAAATTAAAGATAAATAGTGCCCACTTAAAGTTGCTCAGGGCTAAGTTCACAATGAACGCCGAGTGCACTTAGTGACGCTCTAAGCCGCTCATAATGACCGGAAACAGACGCTCGAAAGACACTCTGTGGCGTTCAGATTGAACGTCGAGTGTACGCACCAAACGCTTGGTAAAATTGTCGGATGAAAAACGCTCTGACAGTTATAGTATCTATTGACTTCTATTTTATCTGTGGAATGGATTTCGAGTTCTTGAAATCATCTATTCATACTTTTATCTAACTGTCGATTTGTTCAAGAGAATAGTATTCTCTTAATATATCGACAAATTATCAAGCCAAGATACGCGAGATTTGTATTCAGGGTCTATATTTTTCACGGTTTTTCCAACTTTGAAGTAAAAAAACACCAACTTAGAGGCTTTGCAGCATACCTATATGTTTTCCAACTGTCGATTCGTTCAAGAGAATGAAATTCTATTGAAGGAAGAAGCAGTTTAAATCCAAGATGCGTGTACGAAGGAACATTTTGTATGGCGTAGTGGACTTTTTGCATGCTAAAAACACCAACTTAAAGGCTTCGCAGCATATATGTTCCCATACATGGATTTACTCAGAATTCGGAGTAGAACATTTTATGTGAGTTTTGTGTGTGTGTGTGTGTGTCTGTGTGTCCGTCAGCAGTTAAGGTATTGTTGTTGGCAGTAGTCACCCTTGAGTATACCCATTGCAGTGTGTGTAGGCGGTTATCTAGTGTATGAAAATGAATAGATGTAGGTACCTATGAATACAAACGATTTAATAAAAATAATAATTAAAACGTTTATTTGAAGCCATCATTAAAATTATGTCCGAACAATAAATTATAGATTTATTAGTTTGTTCATGTAAATTTTGTTACGGTTCACGTGTGAAAGTTTTATTTATGTAGGTGTAGATAAAAAGCAATAAATTTAAAACAGACATTTTGAAGAAGTATCTATTTTTTCTTCTATGGATTAAAATATGCTCTAAATTCTCGACAAAATAAAATGATCTGTTCCACATTCTTTTCAAAATATTTTGAAATGGACAAAGAACACATTTCACATAGATTCAAAAGTTTAAACGGTTCAATTCCACTCGTTTTGCGCATTCAATACAAAATATATATTTTTCTAATTCAGACATAAAACATAAAAAATATTATCTTACCTCATAATTTCATTTTCCCTCTGTTCTTCTTGTTTCTGCCTCATCATGACCTGCTCAATGATAGCTCTCTCTTCGGCCGTCAAATGTGATAGATCCGGCATGTCCGCCATCATGCTTTCTTTCTGCCCCAATAAATCACATCACACCACAACACCAAGTTTAATCTTCTTCTTCTATTGCCCCTCCGTTTGCTGCTTCAGCTTCTTCTCGTCGCCAATCAACACCGACACACAATCATCTCTTCACCGACATATTTGTACAATATACACAAAAACCGACCACAGATAAATATCACGTCAAATGTTTTAAACCGACACAGCATATCATATTAGCAGAGTCTCTCAGACGAAATCATCGCGTTTTCGTCCGTAGGAATTAGATCAAAGATACATTTTCTTTCTCTCTTGGACTTGTCAAAAGTATACGAATTAAATCGATAAAGTCACTCACCTCCGAAAAACCGCCACACACAAACCATTATCATGATATTGTTTTCACAGTTTCAACTGTCAAAAGTTTCGCAAAAATCATAAAATTATAAACCACAGATTGATTCGAATGTGTTGTATTTCAAATTAAGAATCAATTGTCACAACATGGTCTTTCGCGCCGGACACTCGAAACATTTCACTGACCGAGAGGCGATTGTGCTATTTTTGGCGTAGACATATTTTTTCATGTGTCATGAATTTTAATTTGTTATCAACTGAGGCTTTTTATGAATCTATAATAACAGTTTCCAGCGGGCATAGTTTTAACCTGCGTCTCAGGTATATGAAAAAAACACAACATCGGAGTGTGCCGGACCATATGAAACATTCTTTATTTTTCATGTTGATTTCCATACACAGATATCGGCGATTGGAAAAGAACAACTTCTATGTAGATAGCGCGGTGTATGACCGGCCTACATTATCAAACTCATATTTTTATTATGTTTGTTTGTTTGTGTGTTTTCTTCCTGCGGAAAACTAAACATATAAAACTAACATTGTCAATATGTTTTTATTTATTTTAGCACGCATATCAGACCGTCACTGTCGCGTTTTGTTGGTCGTCGGCGAAGTGGGATTGATGGTCGTTCAACCCATGGCGGAAGATGGTAGGCTCAAGATCCCATATTGCGGTCTCCGCGAATTCAGACTCGTCTAGGGGGTGGCTGCCGAAGACGGGACCGCCCTTCGTCGAACGCATATTCTCGCCGGACGGACGGTCAGGATCGCCTCCCCTATTGTGTCAGAATGTTTTGACACATTCGCAAAGAAGGTGAGGTCGATGGTTCGTTATTCGACTGGGCCTTCAATGGCGGGCAGGTCGGGAGCGAGCGGTGTTCGCGCGCGGCGCGGGAGGGGGCGCACTGAGACGTCGGGGCGAAGACACGGCACGGGCGGAGCGCTAACGGGGGCCCAGTCGCGGCGATCGGATAATTTGTTGGACGCGTTTAGTTCATACAATCGAATGGCGGCTGTCCGCTACGCGTGACGTCAGCGCAGTATACTACTAGCGGTGCTGGATGTATTGATTGCGCGCGCGAGGGCAGTAACGGACTGGGGGGCCACGGCGCATGCGTGTGCCGCCATAGACAAATGACACCCACGTCTAATTATCACCAGGGAAAATCGTGACTATTTTCTCTCTCGCATTTGAATATTATATACTCGAGTTTTCTTATTATTCATAACCGCACGCCCAAACGAACATGTCAAACGTCATCTTTAGATTAGAGCATTTTTTATATCATCTGTCATTTTTTCTTATGTGTGTTATTTATTAATTTTATACTTCTTTATACCTACATATATTATATTCCTTGCAATCATACGACTATTTTGATTTTCCTGATACAAACATTCATAAAAATTACTTCAATTTTCTACTACCCAAATTCTATTCAAAGCTTAGTAGGAATAAAGTCTTTCACAAGATTTTGTGGAGATAAGAAGATATTTTTTATTCCTTTGTACCGACAATGTTAGCAAGTTTGTGTAATTCCAGGCGCATTTAAAGTTTTCCGTCTTTTCCGCGCGTAGGTACCTAGAAATAGACGCATAGAAGCAATATATTTTGCATAAACTAGTTGCATCTAGTACATGAGATCCATCTGTCGATGGCCATCGTATGTGTACAGAGTAAGAATATGTAAAAATCCATTTATAATATGTTCTAAATAAAAGTACCAAACTATAAAACCTTAAAACCAAATTATTCATTATATTAAAATATTTTATTTTCCTGTACAAAACACGTATGTCAGGATTGGATAGTGTGGAGTTTAGTCAATTTTTCCTTCCCCAAATTGGTAAACAACTTTGAAGTTTTGCATCTGTTCAAACTATGAGTCTACGTAAATATTGAGTATTCTACCATACAATTTGTATGAAACAATGTCGTCACTAAATTTAATTTTTAAGAAAATTTATAAAAAACGTTTGAGATGTACTGCTAAAGTAAATATTTTTTTTTTATAAAATTAAATTAATCTAGTTGGGGTAACCAGAAACTGTATGCAGAAGATTCATTCTCCGAGGAGGCCATCCAAGCCGGGGAAAGGGTAATGCATACTGTCTCTCAATCAAGAACAAATAGATGGTGTAAATTAGTATCCGACTTGGACATGAAACAAAACAGTAGGCGTGCATGGAAACTGATCAAAAACCTTAATATTGATCCACAAGCACCAACCCTAGGTCTGAACCAAGTTACTGAGCGACATGCACGCACCAAGACACAGTGATAGCAAACACTAGTGGAATCCGAGTGGCCGAATATTGGGGGCTATGAATTTGATGGTGTTCCGGACACGGAAAGTAAAGTAAGTAAGTTGGGGTGTTTCGACGTTTTACGATATTAAAAAAAAATGGTAATATAGGAAGTTAAACACATAAATTTGTCATGTTTTTTCTAATAAAAAAAATTTGAGAAACCATGGTAACTCGGAAGTAGGATCTCTTGGGATGGGAGAACAAGGAAAGAAGTTGACAGCCGAATACATCAGGCAAGGCTGGCTTTCAACAAGAAGTCGAAGATCCTTGAGTCAAACAACCTAGACTTGAAGCTCCGTAAGAGACTCACAAAAACATATGTGTGGAGCATACTGTTGTATGGCTGTGAGACATGGTGTCTTACCGAAAGAGACAGAAGTAGACTTGAGGCTTTCGAGATGTGGTGTTACAGAAGAATACTGGGAATTTCCTGGAGGGACCACATCACGAATGCCGAGGTTCTCAACAGAGTTGAAGAAGGCAGACACCTACTCAATACCATCTCCGAGAGACGTGCTCGCTGGATTGGGCACATCTTGCGCCACGAGGGACTCCTACATGACCTAATGGAGGGAATGGTTGAGGGGACAAACCACAGGGGGCGCCCCCGACGGGAATATTTGGCCCAGGTGTGCGAGGACATGAACTGCGCCACATATGTTCATATGTTGAGCTGAAAAGGGCTGCACAGGATAGAGAGAAGTGGAAAGCGAGATGTAGACTTCTTCTGCAAACCAATCCATAGGATTGAGACTTTTGATGATGGTAATTTTTCATAAAATTCAGTTTGAGATATTGTTTTTGTCTATATTTATTCAACTTTTCAACGTTATAGCTTTAATTGGTTTCCAACCATTAAAGGAAAAACAGAGTATAAATTCAAAAATTGATAACCCATAACTGAAACAAAAATACGAAATTCTGAGTAAATAGTTTTGAAGGCCTGGACTTTTCTTGTAATGTTGAGCTCTGTGCATCAATCGGATCAAAGGTATAGGGGTAGCAGGACACACAGACACACTAAATGTTCTTCTCCGACTTTTGAGTTCATCATCATGTCGGCCTGTCGGCACGGTTAGGTGACTGCTGATCCAAAGGTCCTGGGACACAGTTTTTTATTGTGTTTTCAGTCTGGATCTGTGAGACGATTAATATCGTAAGTCTTCAGAATGTGGCAACTTGTTATTGGGTGCGTGTTAAATTAATATTTGACATAGTCTCTAGTTCCTCAAGAGTAGTGAAACCTTCAAAATACTAAACAAACACTATGACTGCCCTGAATTGAAGCTGATGTTATGCCTCAACCAAAATACTAATTTAAGAGGTCATATTTTGAACACAGTTTCAGGCAGAATCCCTGGAAGCATTTCTTGTCCAATAGAGTTGTGGATGCATGGAACGGTTTACCACCGGAATAATAATAGTACCTGTTAGTTGCCAGAGAAACAATATAAAATAAATAAATATACATAACATATATGCTGCGAAGCCCTTAAGGGGCCATATAAACCTAAACACCTCAATTTCAAATCAAATCCCTCAAATATGTTAAACAGTGTGTTTCTAGAAAAAAAAGTATAAGTCTTTTCAACATTTCTCTAGTGAATGTTCGTCACACAACTTTTAAAATTCAACCTAAATTTCCATAAATAAATAATTAAAAAAATCCTTTTTTACAGCATTTTTGTTAAACTCCATAACCATGTGTCGTAGAGAAATAAATCTTTTATACGCTTAAAGAGTGCATAAAATCAAAGTGAATGACCGATAAAGTTTTTTCATTTCAACTAAGGTTTGTTCTTAAAATGCAAAAAATCAACAAATTTGGGGTTTCACGTATAAACCTTTTTTAACGCACGCGATATTTACCCTTATTAACACGTAACTTCATAGTGCATTGGGCGGTTTTAATATACCATGTTTTCAGTCACTAAGTTTAGCGTTATATGTCCTCTTAAGTCGGTGTTTTTTGACTTCAAAGTTGAAAAACCATGAAAAATGTTGACTGCCGTGGCACACTTGGTAAGCCGTTTGGCTTCTGTGCGGGCGTCCTGAGTTCGATCCCCAGCAGAGGAGAAATTTATTTCTCACACAATTCTTACTTCTCTGGGCTGGAAATACTGGTTAGTTAGAAGAAATTTCCATATGGGAATAAACTCACCACTTGCGCAGGGCGTAAGGAAGTGTTTATAAAAAAAAAATTGTTTTGATTGGGTATTATTTGATTGCTTGTGTGATCTGCTTTACAATACTTTTTTCCTTTTGACTATAGACTGGACTCCATTACCCTGTTTCTGTCCTCCAACAATGTCAAAGTATTTCTATAGTGCTTGAGATTTTTTTAAGTCTAAATATTTTCAATAAACTATAAGGCATAGAGCAATATATTTTTTTTAAATTAAAGAAAACAAAAATATCTGGAAAAATATGATGTGACGTTGCATTAATGCTTCAGGTTTAGTAAATAAACCTAAAAATAATTTATTTTCCATTCAGCGCCATTGCGAAATAAGTTTTTTTGGTTTATTTACTTAAAACGTGATGCATTAATACAACATCAAAACATATTTTTCCAGATATTTTGCTCTACTATCATTTAAAAAATATAGGTATATTGCTCTATACCTTACTAGTTTTTTAGAAATTTAAGATAAATGTCGAAAATCGGGGTATGCTTATTATTTTTCTACAAGAATATATACAGAACATAATTAAAAAGTAAAGATATATTTTTCTTTATTAATGTCCAAATTAACCAAGTTATTTTTTTCAAAATGATTCGTTTTGTAGTAATGATGCAATATCAAATTGAAAAAATAGGTGCGTTGGCAGCAGTCACCCCCTTTAACAGAAAATTTCATAAGATACAAGGTACTTTCTTCTTGTACCACTTCTTACCGAGGTTGGTGACTATCACACCAAACTCATACTGATCCTGCACCAACCTAATTAGTGACACAGCATCCGGAATCCCAAACAATCTCCTAAGATTTTTAATCCACCATTTTCTTTTACTCCGTCTTCGCTCTATCTTTTCCTCCACTATAAGTTTTAGAAAGGCATATCTATCTATATATCATTTATCTAGACTTTACAATAGAATATTACCTGACATAGAACACAATATCTCACACGATGAAACAAACTTCAATAAACTGGTAATTGACTGGTTGAAAGGAAATGGTAGAATACAATCTGCTCATGTCCTGTTAAATATCCTTACATAGTTCACTGCTCTGTGCCTTCATAACCAGAAAATCTCTACCACGGCTTGGTGCCATCCATCATTTCCACTACAAATGTATGGGCTAAAATAACTGAGAGTTCACGGTATGTTTTCTGATTCTATTTCTTTTCTGTTTATATTTAATTACCTCTGTTAATTATTTTGCATTCAAAAACATCTAACCACAGGACAAATTGAAACAGTACTGCCTCAGAACAGACTTGACTAGTGAGGCAGTAAATTTCCAAATAAGAACAATTGTACATACTATGTTTATGATAAGTATTTTTAAAATATAGTTATTTTTTTTGTTATTGTTATAAATATGTGTAAATAATGGAAAAATAATTTCATTTCATTTATATTTCTCAGTTACAAAGTACCGATAACAGGGAAAAATCATATCAATTGATTTGACCACTTAACTTCACGGCATAAGGATTATAACAAATAATACAATGTATACTGTTATCTTTAAAAAAAAATTCAAAAATCGGGATTAGTATTAATGAGTATGTTAACCTTTGGAAAAACTAGTTAGTTGGAAGAAATTTTTGGCAATAAAGTCGCCACTTGCACAGGGCGTAAGGAATTAATAAATAAATTATTAAGTGAAAAAGGTTTTTGCAGCAATTAGAAATAATAAATTGTTTATTTTATATGTTTTTTATTCAATTAAATACAAAAATTAAATGTTCGTAAAAAAAATAACAACACTTTCAATATGTAGATAATAAATAGTATAATATCAGTTAGTATTTAAATTAAATTTGAATAAATAGATTAAAGCATATTATTCACAGGAAAATTATACAAATGAGTATTTTTAAGTTACAAAACACATCTATTAGTAAAATTATTACAAATATAGTACATGACAATCCATGTATGAGTGAACAATGATCCCATTACACCATTATATGTGGGCGATAATTAAAACTTTAATTCAATTTGTAATAATTTCATTATGAACATCCACTCTGAGAATGAATCAACATTAAAATTAGTATTCACCTGTCTTTTATCTTGTATCCTAGTTAGGAATTGAATTTGTTGTTTATACAATAGCAACAAGTGTTCAATATGTATCATGTTTTCTCTGAATTTTTTCATCATGACAACATTCTATGAGGTGGATGTGCCTTATTAAAAAAAACATTCTATCAATTACATATTATGATATACAAAATACTTTCCCAATTAAAATATTTTCTTTTTCCAATCAAACAGAAGTGTCAGAGGTGATAGAAGCGGCTAGACAATTCTGGTTTTCCTTCTGTTAATAAAGATACAACAGAAGGAAATCTAAAATAAGAGATGATTCATCACTGAATAGTATATTCATTGCTCCCACTAATAAATAAGAAGATATTATTAAAAACATAAAAAATAACACAACTTGCGGATTCAATGATATATCAACAGAAGTAATAAAGAATATTCAAGGCACAATAGGCGTGATGACAGTAAGAAAAAATCATTGAAATTATGATTTTATTAGATAAAATATGTTATAAAGATTTGAAAAAATATATTTATTTTCATTTTAAAAGAGCGAATAATATTTATATTATTAAAATAAAAATACAAAATATGTTTGTCCGCCATTTTATGTGAAACACCAATCAGAGCGCATGACGTCACCATATTGTCACTGTCAATTGTGTTTGTTACTGTCAACTGTTGTGTTGTTCGAAATGGCTATTTTTTTCATAACAAGCTATATGGAATATGCTGCTTATTTTTAACATGCTATTTTTATTTATTGATTTATTTGGTTTATTTGGGACAATAAACCAAATAATATCGCTATCCGCTCTATTGAATCGTTGACGCATCTGTTATAACACGCACCGAGTATTGTAACGTGGTGGAGAATATTTAACGTTTCAGAAATAAATAACTTGGTGGCTTTCATTGCTTGATTATAAAATAAAATGATGTAATTATATTGTTTGTGGGAGTTGTACAGTGTTACATGAGGTTGAAATGGAAATACACAATGTATTATGATGAATCTAATATACATATGGGATAACTGTTATGATTCATATACATATTATGATTAATATATTAAAATATGTAATAGGTGTGATGACTGTAAGAAAAAAATCATTGAAATTATGATTTTAAAAAATAAAATAGGTTATAAAGATTTAAAAAATGTTTTTTTTTTAATTTATAGGAGTGAATAATAATAATATTATAAATATAAAAATACAAAATGTGTTAGTCCGCCATTTTATGAGAAAAAACAATCAGAGCGCACGACGTCATAGTATGGTCGCGTCAATTCTTCTGATAGTCTTCAATACAATATACGCATTAATTGTCGGTCTGGACTATGTTTATTTTGGTGTTATCGATATATTAATATTTTAATTAGATACTTAAAACTAAAACAAATTAAATATAAATGGAACAAGTATTCATCAAAGCAAATAGTTTCAATTTACCTAGATACTCGCCTACCTATCGGGGGACACTATGGGCCGGTATTACAGTGTCAGTTTAAGAGCTAAACTCAAGTTTTACAAAAATATAGCGTATTACAGTGTCCGTTTAGACCTAATCTTCCCTCAAATACGTCACTAAAACGACAAATATTTAACTCAACGTTTCTGGCAGATTAAGTACTTAACTGTGAGTCAACTGTCATTTGCTAGGCAACTCGTGTAGTTTCAGTTTCTATCACTAGAGGCGTTAGGCAACGTGTGTAGTTTCAGTGTTGTATCGAAGGTGGCGCCACACAACAAAACAAACTGACAGCCGTATTGAAACGAACACGGGCATTTAAAAGCATTATTTTGGTGAAAAAAATTAAATTTACCATGTTGGATAATAAAACAATGGTATTTAAAGTCGTAGCGTCCCGTTTTGTATTTCGTATTATTTGAGGTTATTTAAATTTGACAGATAATAACCACAGAAAAAGTGAAATATGTCTATAATTGAAGATTTAGTAACTGACATGTCATATTGCACTGTAATACGGAAATGGATTCAATCTCCCCTTAACATTAATCTTGAGTTTGGCAAACTCAATGAGTTGAGGGCCGACTGTAATATCGGGCCTATGTTAATTGTATTTTGTATGTAACTTAGTTTTTATTGAATAAATAAATAAATAATGAACGCTCGCAACGTATGGTAAACTAATTTAGTTTTAGTATTCTACAATTTTGTCACGCGATGGTGAGCTGACGAACGTTCGACATGTTATGATGCTGGTCACTGCCAAACTAAACTAGCAAGCTATATTTTTTTCATGCAATGAAGCGATTTGCGAAACGACGGCGATTACGCGAAGCATGCGTTTTAAAACATCGTTACAATTTTAGCAGCATACGAATTATTACATAGCGCTCGTTATTTGTATTGTGTTCATAACAAGCTATATTTATCTGCTATCGTTATTTTTAGCAATAGCAGCCATAGTAGTTATTTTTCTGCCTGTCTTAACTACTCTTAACTAGAATGGAACTTTTGATGGTCGGATATTTCTTTGCGTCGAACAAAGACTTTTGTTCATCAGAATTTCGAAACGTAAAAACTTAATAATAAGTATATATAAGTACTTTATTTATCTGTAATTTAAATACAACTTACATCTCGAAAATCGATATAATATGCTCCTTCTTCTCTCTACATTATGTGTTCATAAGCTAAAAACATACGCGGGAAACTTATGATGGCCTATTTTGACGTTTGGACATTAATGAAGTTCTTTATATGCTTATTGCCTAAATAATGGTAAATATTATATTATTGAGAGCTAAAAGTGGGGGAACAAATACTGTACTTCATTGTAAACGCGTACTTAATAAAATTCACTTGTGTCTCGCCGTGCGAAATTTAATCACTTATTTCTCTTTTTTTTCGCGTGGGACGAAAACAAATACCTCAGTAGGTGTTTTTTTCGTCGTGTTTGTACATTTAGGGACCGCACAACACTTATGCACTTTTGAATTGATTATAAATACACAAATCGTCTTAGAACACATATATTACATATAGTAGTGATATGCAGTTTACGATACCATGACGTCACCGTCAGGGTCGGCAGCCGCCATGATACTACAAGCTTTTTTTGGCGTAAATGTCAAATTTGATTTTAAAATGGCGATTTTTGCTACTAAACCTTTATTTTATGTAGAAATGTATATATATTTGAAAACAGTGAATGCGTAAAAACATCGTGAGATAGTTTTTCAAAATTAGTCATCATGCCTATTGCTGAGCCTTAATCTTTTATGTAAACCATTGGGTCAATTTTTTATTACAAACTATTTGTTATAGTTTTATACTTCTTCTTATTTATTTATTTAGTCTTTTGGGTTAGTTGTAAGTTTAATAATCTATTGTACAGAAATATTATAAACAACATGCATACTTGATGAAAATACATAAAAACGAATGGGATGTGACCAACACTAGAATCTTCTCAATACTTTTGTTCAATCAAATCTACACCATTTATTATATCATTATATATTGCTTAATTTTCAATAACTACACATTTCATTTTGATGACAATATATAATAAATCGGGGTTGTGGCCATTACTGGACTCTTCACAACGTTTATATTCAAATTAAAAACTATTTAACATACTTTAAGTCTTCTTCTTCTGTAACTTATGTATGTGTCAGTTTAAGTCTATCAGTTTTATTGTGCAAAAATATAATAAACTATATGCACACTTAATATAAAAACGAATGAGACAACATCTTTTCATTTCTTTTGTTTAATCAATTTTTAAACCATTTCCCATCATCCAAAATTACTAAATATTTAAAACACATTATTTGCGTTCGATGACAATATATAAAAATAGGGGTTGTGGCCAAAACCAAACTCTTTACAATGTTGTCTCTTTATAATCAGTCATATTTAAAACCATTTACCATAGTCCATGCGTGCAGAAATTGTATGTACCTACTTATATATAAAAATAAATAGGTTGTGGCCATCACTTGAACATTTTACATCGCTTAAACTCAATTAAATTTCAAATTACTTTTCATACTACGAATTAGCAAATATTTTGTGTGACAATATTATATAAGCGATTGCTTATTCCTTCACTAATTTACATTCTTGGCCAATGGCGGGACATAAAAGCTAGTCAATAAATAATATACTGAAACTAGTGAATTTCCCAATTGGTTAAATTTTGCAAGAATTGTGCCAATTATCGCCCTATCAGTCTACTTAGTACCTTCAGCAAAATCTTTGAATCCCAACTCAACCAATTTTGTTCATGTAGACTTTTAGTAAATTACTTTAGACTGATTTGTTTCACTTAGCCACCAATTAAGCAAGAACGCCCTCGGAACAGTTTTGTAATAATAAATCAGATTTAAAAAAATTGTATCATTACTATTATTACAGTACAAGCATTTTCGAAATAAAGACCAGGATTGAGATGGCGAGATACACCTTCTACAAAATGCAAAACTGCTGTGTAACCGAGATCTAAAGCTAAGTACAAGATGGACAGCTGTTAAAGCATACATTTTGCTAGTACTGTTGCCAGTACTGTTCGTCCATGTGCAAGGCACATGGCTGATAGGTGTCTGAATCGTAGAAAAACATATTCCATGGTCCAATAAAAATTACCCCACAGCAAATTTCAGCCCTGAAAAAACAATCATTCCTTCACTAGTTTTCGTCTTACGATTAACTGTAGGTACTTTTTTGAACTCTTTAGATTAAGCTAACAATTAGGAACTCATTTTATGAGTGATTCATAATATTAATAGCTATGACAAGAAGTGTGCGGAGAGATTTTAAAAAATACAGAATTAGGTACATTGATTCTCTCTGTAGAATATATTTAAAGAAAAATAATCACACTTTATTCACAATTATTATGTAAATGTAATATTGAATACTTCATCATTATATGCTAGAATTTTCTATCAGTTGCCAAGTAACAGGTTATTAATAGATTTTCTTAGTATGACACATAGAAGTCTATGGTATGACATTAAAAAGAATATTTCTTATATATCTTAATTTTTTTAAATATAAAAATGTAGAATTTGATATGACACATATTGAACTATATGTACTATGTACTAAAAGGGGCATGTTCATATAAACATGTAAGGTGAGTTGGGGGAAGACCGGATGGTTTTTTAGCAAAAAGCGTGAAGTTTGTTGTATATTTTTTCACACATAATCTATCAAAGTTAGTAAACAAAAAATGTTATTTAAGCTAAGAAAACAAATTTTTCTCCAATATAAAAATATTTATAGCATCTTAGAGGTTATACTTTCTTTAAAAAATGGTTTTAAAAAATAACTTTATTTTAATTTTCTGTGGGGTAAGATCGGAATATCTTCTGAAATATTAATAAACATAACATTGTTTCTAACTTCTGTTTTTCACTGATGGGTCAAAACTGGAAGGTAAGGTGGGCGGAGGAGTATTTTCGGAGCAATTAAATATTAATATTTCTTTCAGGTTACCGGACCACTGTGGGTGCCGGGTCACAGTAATATAGCGGGGAATTGTAGGGCAGACCAACTTGTCAGAGCAGGTACCCTGTTATTTCTAGACAATATCAAACACAGACCTGGAGTCCCCATGGCAACATGTAAACTCCGGGTCAGTGAGAAAATTATTGCTTGTGCTGACTAGAGGTGGTCTGAGAAGAGCACATGCTCCATTGCCAGACAAACATGGACAAAATATGATCTCAGAAGAACCAGAGAAATACTCTCGTTCAGAAGAGACTCACTCGCCAGAGTCATATCAGTATTAACGGGACACTGGGTTATAGGAAAGCATGCCAGAAGGCTAGGGCTGGAGGCATACCATTACTGCAGAGCATGCCAAGATGAGGAGGAGGAGGAGACGGTGGTCCACTTCCTCTGTCACTGTCCTGCTCTCTCTAGAATTAGGAGAAGCTCCTTGGGAAGTTTCGTCTATGATGATTTAATTGACATAGCGTCGGCCGACATCGGAGACATTATGACATTCATTAGCCACTCAGGCTGGTTCAAGGTGGATGAGTGAGTGGGAGGACAGCCCCATTGTGGTATCACAAAGGGCTAATTGGCCTAAGTGTGTTCTCCTCAAGAACTGCCACCCGCAAAAAAAAAAAAACTTCTGTGAGATTGGGGTTGATGTTGAGTGCCTCTCGGTGCATCTTTACGGCTGACTAACTTGGGACCATATAGACAGTTCATGCTTTGATCATAGACTTCAATTTGATCATGTTGTTTCTAACTTCTGTGAGATTGGGGTTGATGTTGAGTGCCTCTCGGTGCATCTTTACGGCCGACTAACTTGGGGCCATATAGACAGTTCATGCTCTGATCATAGACTCCAATTTGATCATGTTGTTTCTAACTTCTGTGAGATTGGGGTTGATGTTGAGTGCCTCTCGGTACATCTTCACGGCCGACTCGTATCTTTTTGTCCGATGATACAACACACCTGAAAATTACACATTTCATAATGGTTTAAAAATAATTGTCAACATATTTTTCTTTGCTTCAATAATATTTAGTAAAATTACATTAATAATATTTAGTAAAATTACTTTATTTACACTCATAAGTGGTGTAAAAAAATAATTTTGGATATTACAAATATTTTTTTTTGAAAAAAAAAAAACATGGATATTTTTACCTAGATTGGTGTAATGCAGATACTCCGGTGTGACAGCATAGTGGATGGCCAATTTGAAGTGTTTCTCGGCTCTGTCCATGTCTCCCACCTTGGTGAGAAGATTGGCAAGACAAAAATGCAGTTTGGACGAAGCCGGATCTATAGACAGAGCTTTGTGGCCCAGTTCCATGCCTCGCTCTGTTTGATCTGAAATAACAATCATACTGAGCTGTAATGTTTTACCTCTGGAAATAAAATACTTTTCTCACTTGATTACGAAATTCATATAAAACACTAGGGTAGAAATACACATAGTATAAATGATTTAGAAATCACCACCAAAATGTGTAGAGTATTTATTGATTAATTAAAATAAAATACAACCTAGATGAAAAGTGACCTGTAGATTATATGGATAAACATATTAAGGGCGTAGATCAAGGATGTATACATTTTTCGATCTTAATGAAACTTTAGATTCATAAAAATTATGTATTTTTAATTATTTTTAAAATATTATTAAATATTTAAAATCAATTTACAAACTGATATTACAATAACAAAATAAACGTTGTGGCAGGCATTTGGTTTGACCATGCTTTTTTCACAAATTAAAAAAAATAATTCGTCTGATTATATATGTGGAGAAGAACAATATCCTTAAAATGTAGTCTAAAAAATAATGCTATGTAATCATAATTTGATAAAATATAGCATTAAACATGGAGGAAATAGACAACACTGACATTATTAGAATTTTATTTAAAAAAAATAAAACTAACAACGACAGATCATTGAGATATACAAACAAAAATATTTAAAAATATTTTTATTGCAAAAATATATTTGATAAATTTATTGCATTTTTTATAAAAATTAATCATTTATGCACTGATTTCAGCGCCATATTGGTGGTTCATTCAGATACTAAAAAAATATTAGATTCGAGCCTGCATTTTTTGTTACGCCATCTAGCGATAAGCGGTATATACGATTTGTCCCATACAATAGCTTACTTGACAACGCTGACATCATTTGACCGAGAACTCTATCTTCCTCTTACACACACACTCTCTCTCTCTCTCCTCATAACATGTTGTACAAAAAAAATAAGTACGTGTTTTTCAGCGATGCATAATACACCAGACAAGGCACTTAATAAAAATATATTCTTTATTCATAGCGTTTTTTCCTTCGCATAATAAATGGTAATATCTTTTTATTAAGTAAGCCCTTTTAATACTATTTTAAAATCACTCGCAGACGATTAGATAAGCCGGAACATAATAAATATACATATATTTATTATGTTCAATACTCGTACATTTTCATCATTTATTACATTACTATAGATAGGATTTTTTTAATTTTACGAGTATTGTAGAATAATGACGGAATTGGTGTTAGCCACATTAGATTATTGGTCAGGGAATATTGTATACAGTTTATTTCTGTTCTAGTTTATAACAAAATAAGTATACCTACGCAAATTTTGTACCTAAACTAGTTGCATGTAACACATGAAATCCAACTGTCGATAGTGATAGTATGTACAGTTAAAGAATAAGTACCAATCTATAAACCCATAAATACAAATTATTTAATATTTTAAGATATTTGGTTTTCTATACAACACATGTACCAAGGTATGTATGTCAAGATAGGATAGTATGGAGGTCAGTCCTTTGATCCTACCCAGAATATGAAAACAGCATGATTGTACGTATGTTTGGAGATTAGTATCAAACAATTAAGTCTTCTTAGATATTGTGTGTAGACGACTGCCATACAAATTGTATGAAACAATGTCGTCACTAAATTCAATTTTTATAAAAATTGTTAAAAAAAATTGAGATGTACTTCTACAATTTTATATATTTTATAGAAAATTAAATTATCTAGTTGGGGTGTGAGTAAATTCTGAGTAAATCCATGTATGGGAACATATATGCTGCGAGGCCTCTAGTTGGTGCTATTAGCATGCAAAAAGTCCACTATGCCATACAAAATGTACCTTCGTACACGCATCTTGGCTTTATAATGTCGATTCATTCAGAGAATTGAATTCTCATGAACGAATCGACAGTTGGATAAGTAGGTAATGATAGTACAATTTTGTCAACATTTTCATAATTTATTACATTACTAGGATTTTTTTAATTTTACGAGTATTGTAGAATAATGACGGAATTGGTGTTAGCGACATTAGATTCTTGGTCAGGGAATATTGTATACAGTTTATTTCTGTTCTAGTTCCCTAAAATATTCCCTAAAATAATTATTGTGCTATATGTAAACTACTGCGAAATTCGATGTACTTGGGCCAAGAAGATAAATTTCAACTGTACCGGACGGATGGCAGCCCTAGTCATGCCGAGATCCGAATCTATACTATAATAATCCATCGCGCTAGCCGCTTAGCCATCAACTCGTCTAAACAAACTACCTATTAGAAAAATATATTATACTTAGGTATATTCAAACGGTAAATTTCAAACTTATGGAAACACAATATAAAATCATTTTTACAAAAAACAACTTTATTTCTACGAAATTTTGTAAAACAGGAATACAGTTTAAAAATATATAAGATTACAAAATATTTAAATACCTTCTACTTTCGTGCAGGTCTTGAAATTTAATTATTATTTAACTATGGAGTATTATTTGAATGACATCACAAAAACGCCGCAATGCGTTTAAAAATATAAGTTTTCTTCCGATGAGAATAATATCGAAATAATAAAAAGATCATCATCTGCATATAAATAAAGTAGACCTGGTAAGATTGTCCTTCTGGATTTGCACATGTTTGTGCACGGCTAAATTCATGTCAGTCTGTCTGTCTGTCTTTCGTTTGAAACCTTACTATGTCAAAATCGTCAATTTTACAGTAGAGCAAAAATCTTATAATATTACATTTTTATAATATAACATTTGAAACAGTATAAAAACACAAAGCCTCGCGAGCTAATGTTTTTTATGTTATTTTCAAAAGAAAGAATGTTTTAATGTTACCTATATAATAAGACTTATAGAATGCTTTTTTTGCTTTTTTGCATTACTCGCCGAGTCGCCAAAATTGATTTATGAGAATATATCCTTACGGTTATTATAATGCCAACTGATGCCAACGTAAAATTTTGTTTGTTCCCGTCATAGCCAGAGCTCAAAAGGCACGAAATAATAAAATCCTACATAGGGAGAGGGAACAATTTACACGGAACAAGTGTTTCCTTTTGCATTATGGGTCAGATTTGCTTTACTTGCATTGTTTTACCGATTTAGCTGTCAAAATGGTGATTCTTTACAAGTGGCCTACAACGCCAATTATATTGATTTTTTGTTTAAAGATAGTCAATATTATACATATTTCGGGAAAAATATTCTTTTTTTGTGGTAACGCCTATTTTTTTTTTTTTTAAATACGAAAAAATATATAAAGAGTATAAATGGTTGGTTTTCGACATCTATCGGTAATTTTCAAACTTATGGAAACACAATATAAAATCATTTTTACAAAAAACAACTTTATTTCTACGAAATTTTGTAAAACAGGAATACAGTTTAAAAATATATAAGATTACAAAATATTTAAATACCTTCTACTTTCGTGCAGGTCTTGAAATTTAATTATTATTTAACTATGGAGTATTATTTGAATGACATCACAAAAGTGCCGCAATGCGTTTAAAAATATAAGTTTTCTTCCGATGAGAATAATATCGAAATAATAAAAAGATCATCAAAATTAAATAATATTATTATCAACAACTATTGATTATTGATTACAGTTAAAAATATATAAGATTACAAAATATTTATATACCTTCTACTTTCGTGTCAGGTCTTGAAATTTAATTATTATGGAGTATTATTTGAATGACATCACAAAAGTGCCGCAATGCGTTTAAAAATATAATTTTTCTTGCGATGAGAATAATATCGAAATAATAAAAAGGTCATCAAAATGAAATATTATTATCAACAACTATTGATTATTTATTATAAAATAATGTATGCTGTGCACGTTACAACTTTAAAAACACATTCGTTCTATATGGGCAACCCAAACTTTGAATTAATTGGACTAACATAATTTAAAAAAAATACTTATTTAAAAATAATCAAAATGAGGTAATTAACTACATTTTGATGATGGAGAATAGAGTGCTGTTACTCATCATAATATGCCCATGAGACACAAAGCGAAGATGCAGGTCGATAAATTGCAGCATCCAGAGTAATTTATCTTTTCACGGCACTCACGGTTAAGGGCAAGCGTTCGTTCTTCCTCGCGGGTGCTCAGGTTGACGTGGCCAAGTCTTCATGGACTATTGGCATCGTCATGGGCATGTTCATGGGGCGTGTGGCTGGGGCCATGTGTCCATGCGGAGTAGTCGCAAAAACAACACTGGCAATGGACTGGAAGCCCGCACCTTGTGAAGTCTACTAGACATTGTGACGTCCACCAGGTGTTGGTTAACACTGTACCGAATATATTTTTAAGTACCTACCATAAAAGCTTCGTTTCATTTTGTTGCATGAACCGCCGAAGGCGGCCATTTACCGTGCAGCGGTAAAAAGTAGGCTGAAAGCCCTAGCTTAGAAGCTGAGCGAAGCGATGCTTCTCAGCTAGTTGTAAATAAACCAAAACTAACCAAAGAATGAGCATTTGAATTTGATAATAATCGTTGCGTAAAGACTCTTCGCGAGCCTGTGCGTGTGTGTGTGTGACATGAAGCGTATTACTTATAATACACACTTACAAGAAACGAAGCATCACACATTGTACTTTGACCTTGAAAACATCGAAACATCGAATATAATAATATTTTTATTTATTTAGCATTTTAATATTCGGATTGGTATTTATATTTAATTCTTATTTATAATATCAAATAATGTTAATTATATTTTATCAATCAGGAAGGTATGTGTATTTGATTATGAATTTATTATTATAATATATAGGTACCTACATAATATTTTTGCAATTCATTTTTATACATTATCCAATAAAAAACTTTTCACGTTATCCGACAGATAGCGCTAAAACTATTTTTTAGCATTCAACCGAGTATTTTTTAGTTTTGTATACATATACTAAATATGAAACACATTATGTATAAAATACATAAATAATAAATTAAATTAAATAGCTCTGATAACGCGTTCAAATATTGAAGCAATAAAAATATAATTTTATTCCAAAGTAACACCTGGTGGAAGAAACCAAAAGTTTTCTAAAAAAACTTCCTAAGGAAATTGGTAAATTTGGTTGATCTCTCGACTATTTTACGATTTTAACGCTACTCAATTATAGCGATGGTTGAAATACCCCGTTAATAAAAAGATTGATAGTTGTTTAGTTTGGTTCAGAACCATTTGAATGATTACTTTAAAGAATGTTGTCAAAGTAATATAATAGTAATATATGATGAAAATTTCATAATTTTCATAATTATTCATTATAGGCCTGATTCAGTAACTTTTTAAGAATGTTCCGGCCAAAATAGGTACGTTCCTATTCCATTTAGTCCAATTTGATATTTAATAACGCTGAAATAAGACCGAAAATCTAAAATCTACAATTTTAGAACGTTCCTATTTTAGTTACAATAGTTACTGAATACGGGGGTATTGTAGAAACTAAAATAAAATAAAAATAATACAAAACCGAGCAATGATAATTGTTTAAATTGTAATAGAAGAACAAAGATACATAAAATGTTGAATGATCTAAACCTATTGTCTGTCAAACAAAAAATATACTTTCATGTTGCACCACTTTCACACTTTCATGCAGATGACACCATTCTTCTATTCAGTGACAGATCATGGCACCACACATACAAAAAAGCAGAAAATGGGATGGCGCTGGTCCAAAAGTGGTTAAATAATAACACGCTTACGTTGAACTATGGTAAAACAGTCTTCATCACCTTCACAAAAACCATCCAAGGACAACCAAGTGAAAATACTCCACTTAAAATACACAATAAAAACATAGACAAACTTGACTCTACGCAAACATCTAGACCAACTAGACAGACCGAACAGGCTAAACTCCTAATACCTAGACTCAAGACAACTTTTGGACAAAGAAATTTCCTGTATTTTGGAGTCAAATTATACAACGAACTACCTTTAACACTTAGACAAAACAGTAACTTGAAAATATTTAAGCGAGACATTAAAATTTGGATAAATAAAATGACAGAGACTATATTAAAAATAAATTAATCACCTGAACTCTGAAAATACTCCCATAGTTATTAACCAAAACTGAAAACTAATAAGACACCTATACACTGTCTCAGAACAGGTTTTACCTAGTGAGGCAGTTTATGACAATAGTAAAATATCTGGTAACTATTATGTAACCTAATGTAAGTTAAATATATTATGATGCAATATTTTTGTTACTAGATTTAAGGAAAAATTGTATTTTATATAATAATAAATAAATAAATGTTAATTTTTATACATAAAATTCAAAATTAGATATAATAAAGAATATCACTCTCTATGGCACAAGAAACAGATAAGATATTAGATTAGATAAACGACATAAAGTCTCAACACAGAATTATCTAATGTATAATGTAATGGGCTTCAACATATTATATGAAATTATGCCTTCTTATTGACTTCCCTTATCAATGTATTTTGAAAGTTCTATATATGTATTTGAATAATGTGTAACAATTCACCTGAAAATAAGACATTATTACTATTGCCATCTATGAAGTAACGAAGAAACCTTTTTGTAACACCATCTATTGAGAAATTAGTTAGGTAGTGTTAACTATATTACGAAAAATTGAAATAATTGTTTATATATTAATTATATATTAGGCTATGTATTGTAACATAGATCTATTTAAACATTGAAATACAAATATTATTTGAGTAGATATATATCAAACTCCAATATGTCCACATAATGCAAAATATGACCTAAATATGTAGACATGTAGGGAATTATTTTTATTCTCATTCAATTTATATCAATCTCATGTATGTCCACGTTTTTATTATGAAAAAAATGTTTTAAAACCTAGATTCAATTCAAAAGCTAATATGTCCATCTATAATTTCATATCAAACACCCATAAGTCCAAACCAGCCAATCAGCTTTAAGGATTTCTCGCTATGACGGCCATTGTTGTTTTTTTCGTCATAGTCTGTGCGGCAATGTCCTGACTTTATTTTGAAAAAAAAATAGTTTTAAACTGTGAAAATGGATAAAAGTGTTGAAAATGTTGAACCTGATAAAGCAAAATTCAAATTTTCAAAAAATAAAATTTTCAAATTCGCGTATGTCCAGTGATGTAGTTCAAATCCCAGTAAGTCCAAACTGGTTTTGATGATTTTAACAGTTTTTATATGTAATTCGTTATGATTTTATGTTACTACATATATCAACCAACTAGATAATGTTATATAAACTTTAAGTCTAAGATAATATGATCCACATATCGCGAAAAATAAAATTCTTCATTATCTCAATTTCACTTATCATGGACATATTGGAGTTTGAAATGTATCTACTCATTTGTTCTTCAATGTTTCAAAAGTACAAATAACTTTACTTGTGCTGTAGAGGAGTGTGAGAATATTGTTCCAAGCCTTCTCATGGTGTGGATTAATGTTGATTGTCTCCAGCCAAGACTTTAATGCTTTTTCAGAATCTCGCTGCTCCAGATACTAAAAAAACAAAGTTTAATTTTAAAAAATTAAATATTACAAGTTGATATGTTATAAAAAATATAAAAATACTTGGTAATTGTTCTATTGTGTTTATTTGATTATTGATGCGTTTCGTGCAAAGCACATCGTCAGAATAATGCTCTACAAGACTGAGACTAGTGGTTATATACAAAATTTACATGGCAGGTGTATAAAAAGTTTCCTTTTGTTACAGGCCTAATGGACACAGGGAACTACAACCAGTGACCCAACTACATTCATTGTATTAAAACGTAGATTTGTATAGATTCATTTGCATTATATAACTTCTTTTCAACCGTTCAAAAACCAACATTTTTATACACCTGCCATGTAAATTTTGTATATAACCACTAGTCTCAGTCTTGTAGAGCATTATTCTGACGATGTGCTTTGCACGAAACGCGTCAATAAACAAATAAACACAATAGAACAATTACCAAGTATTTTTATATTTTTTATAACATATCAACGTACAATGGAGTTCTATCAAGAATTGTCGATCGACAAACTAAACTTAGTTAAATATTACAAATTAAAAACAACATCAATTTTTTATTCATCCCCAGATATAAAACAGGAAAAATAAATCTTTGAGGAATGAAATGGATGGAGACACCCATGGGTGACGATTTGCTTTCTATAGAGCTAATTAGGTCTCATAAGAGCCAGGTTATTGAAGACACAAGAGGCAAAACAACATCTCACATTGTTGCCTTATAAGATGAGACGAGACTGGTGTGTACACACACACACATGTCGTGCCTCCTTTTAAAAAACAATGCACACCCGCACACATTGTAGTGTAGCGCGTGCATGTGGCAGCGCTAGTGTCGAGAGATCGGGTGACGCTATGCAAAACACACTATGTATATATAGAGGTGCAGGACCACTTGCCGGCCATTCGTTCTGACCAACTCGCTGTCTCTGCTATCTTCTAGTCAACTCCGCCAAGTTATATATCTTTATCGTATATTTTATTTAACAATATAATTTAATGTTCAAAATTGTTAGTCAATAAACCTGTGTAAGTAATCCATTATCTTTTAATCTCTGTCCAATATGCCTGATTTTATTTTAGTATTAATTTTGTTCATTGTACGTAGTATTGTGTTAGGTATTTTATATTCCAGCATTTAAATCCCTAATTGGTTTGATCCCAATTAGTGATAATCTTATGCAGTACTACCAAATACCTTTGTGGGGTACATAGGTATTACCTGAAGCCGCACAGACTGGCAGTACCACAGACCCCACACACCAGGTAACTGGTGACAATCATAGGTAAAGTAGGATATTCCGTGACGGTATAAATGTATGACTTACTAGGCCCTATTCAGATTCGACTAAAAATTTTATACGGAATTTTAGTATATGAGAAATGTCAAAAAGTTGACTGCATTTATACGGGAATTATTACGTCACACTGAGCGGATGAAATCCTTTTACACAAGTCGCCCGTTGGTTATAGACGTTTTCGTACTCTGAAACGAATCAGAATTGGACATATTATATAACAGAATATACTATATAACAGAATATCACCATAGGGTTAGCCGTCAGATGGTGATTTGTAGTAATTTTCCAGTTTGGACATCGATTTATGTCAGGTCGTATAAAAATTTATATAATTACCTAATCTGTGGTTTAATGTAGTTACTATCGATTATGTTGTAGCGCGATTCCTAATTGCGCTACGCGGTTATGCAACGCTCGCAGACGCCATTTTGTCCTGCGCCGTACGCACCCCAGCTCACCTATATAAGGAAGCCCACTGATCTACGGAGCCATTCGGTTTTTCATCCAGACCTCTTGCTAGGACCTTACACTGCCCGACAAGATATCTCACTCAATTAATAACTACACTGTAAACTAGAGATAATAAACAAGTAAGTTACATTTCCTGTTGCATCTTTCAATCTCTGTCATCTATTTCTACCTGAGTTGCATTTGATATCTAATAGTATTTTGTGTACGGTATCACAGTTGCTTGGTCGATCAATCTGTAGCCCAGCTGTCGGGAGACTCCGAACAGACGGTATCCAGGTTCGAACCAGGCAGGTGAGATATCGTTTGGTTGTATGTAGCCAAAGGCGGACAGACAGGTTTATACCTACACGTCTAGCAGACCGACCTTACCACCTCTTATCTGTCACGGCTCCTGCCGACAGGTTTGCATATCAGTTTCAGCTGGTGTGCAAACGCTTTCAACCCAAGTGGCAACTTTGGCCACTCTGGCACACCTACATACCTCCAAAACTGGTGAGCCTACATACTGCCAAAATGTCTATACAAATGGGTCGGTGGCAGAGTGGTTAGTGCGCTGGGCGAGTAATCCAGTGGTCGCGAGTTTGAATCCTGCCTAGAACGATTTCGTTCACCTAAGCACAAGCATTTATTTGCTTATTTTAGGGAACATAGGAAGATGTATATGTACTTGTTTAACAAGGACATATTCATTTTTATTAAAAAAAAAAAAAGAAAAATCTCAATTGTTTTTTTTTTAAATTATGGATTAAAGCTATAGATTAAAAATAAAAAGTTACCAGTACTATAATTTTGTTACAATAAGTTGATAATTTGAAGAATATAACAACACATTTTTGAATCGATAGTCAAATAAATAATCTATTTCTGACAGTGTAAAAATGTATGTGGTAATATTTTTTATTTATTTTTGCCTCCTAGATGTCATTCCATAGTCCTATCTCCTGGAAGAACTGTAAAATCCTTTGTGGATCGGTGTCTCTGATTTGCTTTTGATCAGCAATATGCAAACCTATTTTCTTTACTCTTGTTTGCATTAGTGGGCCACATTCTGTAAGTAGATGCATCGGTGTTTCATGTTCATCCATACAGAACCTGCATAGGTACATTTCCGATAAATTCATCGTGCATAGATGTTTATTGAGTCTACAGTGACCTGTTAAGATTCTAGTAAGAATCCTAAGGTTGTTCCTGCTCATTGTTAGGATCCGCTTAGAGTGTGTTGAAGAGAATCCTGAAATGAGTGCTTTTGAATGTCTTTGTCCTGGAGTAGATAACCAGAGTTCAGTGGCATTGTCAAGCATTCTTTGGTAAAGTGTTGATTTAACAATACTATTAGCTAGGAGACAGTGAGGCTCCGGCCCATAGGTATCTGTGTCCGCTCCTCTATTTGCCAGAGCATCAGCTTCCTCGTTACCTTTATAATTGGAGTGTCCAGGTACCTAAATCGATACTTAAGAATGTTATCATAATATTTAGGTATAATAAACAAAATATCTAGAATAAATGTCTTGCTGCGTGCTGTAGGTTTAAAATAAAATGATTCAAGAAATATTATACAATGATTGATTACCAGGTTCCCGATATTGAAGTGGCAGTCTGCGTATCTCCTCCTGTACTTGAAGGCCTCCATATATGCCTGCTCGGCCTCCTGAGGTCTCTTCAGATTGGCAAGTACAATGCCCAGGTTCATCCAGGCAGCAGGAAAATCTTCCCTAACAAATAAATATTTATATTTTAAATGTTGCATATATGCAAACATTGGATTTTTTCCCTGCTGGGAGTCAATGAGATTTGGTTGCTTGGAAGAAATTGCCTAATGGCAATAAGCCCGCCAGTGTGCAATATAATTGTTTATATATTATGTACAGAAAGATAAATAAATATTTTTTCGACAAATTTTTCGAATATTTTTTTTGGAAACAATGAAAGCATCAATCCTTATAAATGAGGTGACAATGCTCTTGCACAGATGTCACCCCTGTCACCACTTGATGAACCAGGAACTCAAGGAACCTACAGGGCTTACGACCTGTCATCGGCTGGTTTACGTGATCACTTAATGCGCTTGCGCTACGTCTTTGGTTCTACAGAAAAATAATTTCTCAATAGATGGCGTAATAAATAGGTTTTTTCGTTACTTCATAGATGGCGCTGATAAAAAAAGCTTATTTTCATATGATCAGTTTTTCATAATTTAAAATAATATAGAACTTTCAAAAATTACATTGATAAGGGAGCTCAATAGGAAGACATAATTGGTGAACATTAATTCTTGGTTCTCCAATAATATTCCATCTTTGTCTCTATTGAGATATTAAAAAATTGTAAAAAAATAAATATGATTGCAAGTTAACAAAATTATTGTTTTTTTATATTTCTTATTTCTGTATAGGTACTTCAAATCACACTAACTTAATTTGAATTGCCTTCTTAAGCAGATTGTGCGCCTCTTCATATCTCCTGCCGTCCTTCAGCAGATTGGCCAGGTTGTTCATGGCTTGATAGTACTCTGGGTAGAGGCGCAGGGCGGTCCTGTACTCTGACTCGGCCAGCGCGAACCGGCCCCCATCTCCCGCAACTCGTGCCACATTGTAGTGCACCTTGGCGTTGAGGGGGCACACGGCGGGCGCTGAAGAAAACAGCAGATCCTCCGAGGTCCATTGGAGGCTGCGATGGGATGTCTGCAGGTACATCGACAGAACCAAAAGGGAATATCCCAGTTTCGTGATCTGAAAGAATAAATTTTACTCATAATTTTTTGTTAGGGGTAAGAGCAGCAAAGAACTTACTTACTGATAAAAATCTACTGCACACCCGTTGACTAGTGTTATAGTTACACACAAAGTGTAAAGTGTATAGTGTAAAGCCCGTGCAGCGATTATTTGAAAATCTTACTAACAAACGCTGTATAACGACTGTGTAGTTGCAACAAACGTACTATAAAAAATAATCCGACAAGGTTGTAATTTTGCGATCGCTCATGCGCAGATCCGCCAGCCGCCATTATAATTTTGACGTTTGTCGAGGTTAATATTTTTATGTTTTTCACATTTCAAAATAGCAATATGGAAAATATAACAAATAATTTTTATCATATGAATACCCAAGCGAACACCATTGTAGATATTATAAAAGAGCAAATTTTTTGACAAATTTTTGCTCCTAAAATGCACAACTATCGAGAATATAATGATTTGTAGAGGATATGTCATATTATTCCAAGATATAACAATATAAACACACATAACAAAATAAAATTTGATTTGTGATAGATAAAATTTGTCTTAAAACACAGCTTAGCAACCTAAAACAGGCTGGCAATCGATGTGTAAAATTAGTATTTGAGAGATACACAGTCGTTGACCAACTGATCTGCTACACAGCGTTTATTGGTAACGTTTTTGCCTACACGGGTGTTAAACGGTCTTGTAACTTTTACAACACGTTTACTAGTAAGATTGTACATCTTTAAAACTATCATTAATAGGATTCATAGATGGTGACAGAAGTTTTAGTTGAAAGTTGTGTTTTATAAACATTATGTATTTTAAATATTTTCCCAAATTGAAATTTGGTACAAATATATTTTTTGTTTTAACCACTGTGAATTCACAGTGGTTAAAACAAAAAATATATTTGTACCAAATTTCAATTTGCGAAAATATTTAAAATGTGCCACAAAGGTATAGCAACGTATGAAGAAATTATGTATTTTTTTTGAAATTAAAAACTATACCTTTAAGTAAAAAATAATATTATTCAATTGGATGTAGATTCAAAATTAACTGATAACATTTAACCAAAAAACAAAAGATTTTGAAAATTTAGCCCTTGATTCAGATGTAATAGCTCTTGATTCGGATATATTTATATTTTATTTCATTTATTGGTTGATAGAGAGTTATGCCGGTTGCAGACCAAAAGCTAAGCTAAGTTAGTTAAGCTTAGTTTGCATAGGGCCGGTATTACAGTCTCAGTTTAAGAGCTAAACTCAAGTTTTACAAAAATATAGCGTATTACAGCGTCCGTTTAGGCCTAATCTTCCCTCAAATACGTCACTAAAACGACAAATATTTAACTCAACGTTTCTGGCGGATTAAGTAGGTACTTAACTGTGAGTCAACTGTCATTTGCTAGGCAATGCGTGTAGTTTCAGTTTCTATCACTAGAGGCGTTAGGCAACGAGTGTATTTTCAGTGTTCTATCACTAGAGGCGTTAGTTGTATCGACGGTGGCGCCACACAACAAAACAAACTGACAGCAACATTGAAACGAACATGGGCATTTTAAAGCATTATTTTGGTGAAAAAAATTAAATTTACCATGTTAGATAATAAAACAATAGTATTTCAAGTCGTAGCGTCCCGTTTTGTAGTTCTTTTTATTTGAGGTTATTTAAAATTTGACAGATAATAACCACAGAAAAAGTAAATTATGTCTATAATTGAAGATTTAGTAACTGACATGTCATATTGCACTGTAATACAGAAATGGATTCAATCTCTCCTTAACATTAACCTTGAGTTTAACAAACTCGTAGAGTAGTTGTTATTACACTTAGGAATATAGTATTAGGATATCTATTTCTTATTTAACCAAAAATTAAGTCTTATTCTTGTACCTGTGAAATAGACTTGGATGAGCAGTTGACGATTTTTCTGAAACCCACCGCGACCAAAATGCAGAGTCCCAAAGATGGGATGTACAAAACCCTCTCGGCGATCACAAATCCGACGGGCATGAGGATGTTGCTAGCGGGAAGAAACGGCACCACCAGTATCGCCAGCGAAAATGTCAATAATCTTAAAAAAAAATAGTAGAAAAACATTATTCAGGTACAATAAAACTGGCTGTCGAGCATCAAAAACCATATGTGAGAGAGGGATCTGAACCCTGATATAGCACAGGACAGGGAAGTTCGGTATCATAGGAATCAGGGGGACAAGTCCCGTCAAACGGTGGAATCAGAACCCTCATGTTAACCCATATCATTGATGTAATTATCTAATTGAATTTTATAATATCGTTAGATACTATATAACTCCATATGATAATTATATCCATGATATGGGTAATCACGAGGGTTTTGATTCCACCGTTTGACGGAACTTGCCCCCCCAGGAGAGCCAATCCCAACTGAATGGGCCAAAGGTGAAGAAGAAGAAGAAGAATAAGTAAAGTTGTAGTCAAACATATTGAACTTTTAGGAAGAGGGCGATTTGCACGTAAATCAACGAAGCAAGACACAAAAACCGGAAGCTCGTTCAAGATGTTTGAAAATTATATGAAAATTATAACAATAAAACCTTTTTTATTTATTTATTTAAGTAATTTAAAATGAATTAAAAAAGAAAAACAAAACTTGAGACTGACCAAGAACGCCAAGAGGCGAAGGTCAAAAAAAAAAAAACAATAAAACCAAGATGAATTGATTTATTTTTTTTACACATTAATTAATTGATTGATTTATAACATTTTGTACAAACTCTTCAAACCAACCCAAGCAAAGGAAAGCCTGAAGTTGATTCCATACATTAAATTAATTCTGGGGGGCAAGTCTGGTCCAATCGGCGAAATCAAAACCCTCACAATTACCCATATCATGGATATAATTATTATATGGAGTCCTATAATATCTTTGGATGTCATAGAACTCCATATGATAATTATATCCATGATATGGGTAATCACGAGGGTTTTGATTTCGCCGGTTGGACTAGACTTGCCCCCCTGAATTAGTAAATTATATTATACCAATTAGAGCTTCTGCAAGAACAACCAGAATGCCTGAGTTGTTTCACGTTCCATTTTGTAGAACAAACTATCTTAAGTTCTCAACTATTCCACAAATTTGTAGACAGTATATATTCTTGTATTATTTCTTGTATCAAATTCTGAGAGAGGGTTGGGTACAGTGGCGACTCTATATGAAGTGCGTTGGATCTATTGCACTACCAATTTTTAAATGGTATATTCTAAAAATTAATATTAAAATATGTTTTTAATATATTATTACGCTTTAATTTATTACTGTTATTTTTCTAAACCAATTGATTAATATATTATATACCCTCGCTATCAACATCATATTATGAAATCTACCGCAATACCAATATATTAATTTTGTATGGCGTGCGATACAAATATCGCACCAAGATTGACTTTTTTTTAATACAGCGATGTATGAAGAGAGAGAGATAGTCCCCTGGCAGATGAAATAGCGATACTTGTACTGAATTCATAAGGCAGAATCGTGCAGGCTCGTGCACTGCACCAAGCTTATCATATCTTAGATGTAATTAGTATGTATACCTCTATCTCCCTCTCTAATTCATAAGCCATTCGTATTGAAAGAGATGAGTGCCACGTATACATGACATACAACCGATTCTGCGCCTAAAATTTTAAAATACGAGTGTCACAACTTTAGACCTAATTACTTAGTATATTAATACTTGATTGAGACGAAAATTGTATGAATAATACTCCCATACATTTGTCTTATACGACATCTGTTGATAAATCAGGAAAACAATATTGTAAAATAACAATATCACTTATAAAAGAGAATGGCACTATTCAAATGTGTAGGTACTTATCCTTGTTTGATCTTAATTTTTACCAATCGTCAATATCGGGAGCGGTTTTTATTTTGAATAAAAAATTATTTGAAAGCAAATACTGTGACCTAAATACATTTGTTTAAATATCATATATTGTATTTATGTATTAAATACCTATCAATTTATTATTAATTCAGGAAAAAAATGCACTACCAAAAATGATCAAAAATACAATCGACCAGTCGCCACTGGTTGGGTGCGAGTATGGAAATATATCTAACTGTGTTGTGGCATATGCACCATTCATTGTTCTACTTTCCTTTCCTTTTCTATTCTTACAGTTCCTCCTCAATCTTTGTCACTGTTTGCCATAAGTTTTTTATTGTATTATATTGAATATGGCAGTCACCTCTGGAGTGGCGCCCCCCAATACCTACTGAATACCCTCGACGCTGTCCAAAGGCGTGCTATACGTCTGATTGATGATCCATCACTGACTGATGGATTGCAATCACTAGAACACAGACGCAGAGTCGGTATTTATTGTTATTCTATAGATACTACCAAGGGAATTGCTCAGAAGAACTTGCATCTTTGGTCCCTCCTCCACCCACTCGCAACAGAGTCACTCGCTTCACTCAATCGCAGCATCCATTCACAGTGGACCTTCAACATATACGAACAAGTCGCAACATATACGAACAAGTCGCAACATATACGAACAACTCCTTTATTAATACAGCAGCCCGACTGTGGAACGATCTTCCGAATTCTGTGTTTCCATCTTCGTACAACCCGGGTCTTTTTAAAATCCGAATTAATAAACTCTTTTCTAGATTGCAAACCCCTCCAAACGCTACGTAGTGCGCTTCTTCGGAAGAGTAAAATGGACCCAAATCAAGGATGAAAATGATCGTAAGGTGTTGAGAAAATCTTTCGGCCACTTTGTGAGAATTAAATATTGAGGACAAGGTACAACTATGAGATGGAGAACCTTTATAGTGACCCTGACATAGTTGAGTACATAAAAATACATCAAATTCAATAGTTAGAGCACATTTAGTGAATGGAGGAAGGCCAAACCCCAAGGAAAATTCTCGACACACGACCGGAGGGGAGACGAGGTGTGGAGAGACCCAAGCTGAGATGGATGGACGGCATACAGGAGGAATTAAAGAGGATAGGCGATGAACCAATCTAAATGGCGAAAATTTCTGGAGGAAGTCAAGGCTCACAATGGGCTGTAGCGCCAATGATTTTTGAACTATGTGAGATGCTATTATTCAATATTATTTATCCAATCATGGACTTCCACTCTGATCTGCTGAACGTACGACACTATCTATACCTATCCAAAATACAGAATTTTTCAGCTCGTTCAAAGCACAATCAACAAAACTATGGAAAAGTCTAAGTCCAGATATTGAGACGTCTAACTCACTTTGTATTTTCAAGAAAAAAACTAAAGAAGGAATATTTATCCCTAAACACCTGATCCTGATTTCCTCTCCTTGATCTTTCCCAATCGTTTTTTTTTGCTATGTTTTTTTTTGTTGATGTAAATATATTAAATATATAATTTTGTCAGGCATTTAAATCTGGTTGGTTAGAAGAAATTGCCTAATGGCAATAATCCTGCCGGTATGCATTATATTTGTTTACATTATGTACGAAAAGAAAAATATATACATTAAATTTAAAAAATATTTGAATTCATACCGTCTATCTTTACTACAAGTGAATCCGCTACACAACACGTATAAAAACATCAGCAAGAGACACCACAAGATGGCCACAAAGACGACCCTCGGATCCAGTACCGAAGACACCAGAGGGATGCATCCCATGGACCAGTCGAAGCAGAGCCACTGAGGCCAAACCAGCAAGACCAAGTTCAGCCAGTAAATGTAGTTGTACGTCGCTAACTGAAATTAAAAACATTATGTGGACAAATGGTAAAATCAGATTTCAGTATACAAGACTTTGAGTTTGTTTATTTATTGATAATTATTTATAAATTGTGAACAATGGTGTTTAATAATTTTTTTATGCCCATAATTAAGGTAAAACATATGAATGTCCATACAGTTTTCATTTATTTACAGATTAATAATAATAAAAAAAGAATTAACTATAATAAATTACTAAAGGGTGTCTCAATAAGAGTGCACTATTTAATTTCAAAGTAAAAACATGTATTCATTGAGTAAGTTGTGATATTTTTATTGCATTGTAAAGTAGACATGTTCCGATTAACTATGGAATAAAATATCCAGCAAACGGCCCCCGCAGCTCTGATGACAGGCATTATTCTTTTCGTGAAATTTTCTATGACGTTTTGACAAAGATTAGGCTGTATCTCACCGATGACGCGTTGGATCTCGGCCTTGAGCTCAGAAATTGTTTTTGATTTTGCATATACACAGGATTTAACAAAACCCCAAAGAAAGAAATCACACGGGGTTGAATCGCGTGATCTATGTGGCCAGTTGACATCAGAATTTCGTGAGACGATTTGGTCTGGTAATCGTTGCTGCAATAAATCTATTGTTTCATGTGCGATGTGGCAGGTGGCACCGTCCTGCTGAAACCACATGTCGTCCAAATTCATGCTGTCCAACTGATACCACAAGAACACCATTATCAGGTTCCTGTAACGAAAGCCGTTTACAGTCACTGCAATTCCGGTCTCATTATCAAACATGTAAGACCCATTCACGCCGCCTGACCAAAATCTGCACCAGACAGTTACATACTCATTGTGGATGCATTTGTTTCTCCTGGATCGCGTGAGGATTATCTGAGCCCCAAATTTGACAGTTTTGTTTATTCACGAAGTCATTCTGATGGAAATGCGCTTCATCAATGAAGATAATTTTTTTCGAAAAATAGCTCCATTTTTGTAATGTGTTTTCACAATTTCAATGTATTTTTCTTTTGTGTAACCCTTCATTTTTTAACTGTACGAAAAAAAATGACACAATATTTAAAAAGTGCACTCTTATTGAGACACCCTTTATTATTATTAGCATTATTCCAAAATCGTGTAGCTGTAATTTAGAAATTTTACATTTATTGAAAAAAATAATAATAAAAGAGCAAAAATCGGTATAAATGAATACATATAGAATTGTTTAAGATCTTTTGAACGTTAATAACCTGGAATCATTAGGGTTGATAGGTAGTACAGAGACCTCCTCAGTGCCTAATCCTTTGATATGTTAAGTATCTGGATGGGTGAATTATTCCCAATAGAAAGCTTGATTGGTGCATTTGTTGTATTTTATTTTGATGTATTAAATAACTTATAATTTACACATTGTACTGCTAATTCTTTTGAGGAAGTGTATAATGGTAATAATAATAATAGTGTTATTATTTGTAGTACTTAATAGGTATAATATCATTAGTAAATCGGTCATCACCGATTCACTCTCCTTGTCCTTACCCTGTCCTTTTTTTTGCTATGAAGTATTTTAATTTTTTTGTTTTAATAGTATTAAAGCTGATTGGTAACCGGAGGGGTTACCAATCAAAAGTAGTTAGTAACCATAGGGGTTACTAATAAATATATGTGGTAACCAGAGGGGTTACCAGTAAATAGAGTTTACTATATCCCAAGTGGATATGATTTGAAATAAGAACACAAGGACAGTGGTTTAGAGAGAAGAAGAAAGAATGGTAAATTTACAATTGATGAAATAACTTACAAAGGAACTTTCTCACGATGAGTAGGTATAACGAGCGAGTTAGCGGGTGTGTTCAAAGTGTCCGAATCTTCGCATGGTGAAGTACCATCGTGCTTGCGGGGTCGAGAGACGAAGTGTCGGCGAGACGGCGTGGTTGAGAGCGGCGGCGTGAAGTGACGAACAAAGTGACGGAAATGAAGTGACGAAGTATACAGGTGTAGACTCCCTTCAATAGTGCTGCGCTGGGGGTAGCAAGTTCAATGTCCTCGAACTTTCAAGATTAATTTATTTGAAGCGTCATACCCAGTTGAGGAGTATTGTCACTTGTTTGACGTTGCGGGCGATGAACTCGGCCTAGCGATAAACAAATGTACTTGCCATCGCTAGGCGCGCGCTCGAAAGAAATTTCGAGATGTGGTCTGCCACAGTATCTTAGTGCTATATATAATTTCTTTATTTTCTTATGCTCTTATTCTTTTGTTGTTGTACATACACAATTTTGTCTATCCGGTTGGTTGGAATAAATTGCCTAATGGCAATAAGCCCGCCAGTGTACAATATATTTGTTTATATTATGTACAGAAAGATAAATAAATAAATGCATTCCTTTCAGGATTCAGCAATCAATACTGGACTAAACAGAGTTGAGCCAGCAGTTCAGAATTTACAACCACAACCGTGGCATTGAGGATCGTTGACAAGCCTTTAGAAAAATATAGACGCTGAGGAACGTCCATAGTCCTCCATTTGTTAAGACTGAAGAAGTTAATAGTAGTACTGAAGTAGTTATAAATTAATTAGAATTTTTGTAGAATTAAGAAAGAGTATGAAATAATTCCTTACCCTTGTGAAAAAGCTATCGCTGAATGCAGTCGGATTGTCGGTCATCTGAAAGGTCGGACCTTCGAAATTCATGATCCAGAATCTTCCAAACAGTGTCAAGAACACACAGGACACCAGCAATGCAAGCCTCTTCACCAACCCATCGCATTTCAGACCATCACTTCTGCTGCTTTTCTTGACTTCGTTAATGCCTGTTTGGTTGTGAGTAACGCACGTAAATCTCGATGACGTTGAAATGATTTTTGCTACGCATCGTAAATCTATTTTGTTTATTATGACAATGTCGTAAATGGCACACATTAACTGAAAGAAAATAAACTTTAATCAAAATGGATACGCAGTTAATAAATAAATTTGAAATTCAAACCAATAATAGACTCGTGAATAGCACATAGAGACATAAAATAATGCAGAAATTATACTTAGGACTTGTATCTTATATTTGAAAAATAATGCAGAAATTATACTCAAGACTTGTATGTTATATTTGAAAAATAATGCAGAAATTGTACTCAAGACTTGTATCTTATATTTGAAAAATAATGCAGAAATTATACTCAAGACTTGTATCTAATATTTGAAAAATAATGCAGAAATTATACTCAAGACTTGTATCTTATATTTGTAAAAAAAATGCAGAAATTATACTCAAGACTTGTATCTTATATTTGAAAAATAATGTAGAAATTATACTCAAGACTTGTATCTTATATTTGAAAAATAATGCAGAAATTATACTCAAGACTTGTATCTTATATTTGCAAAATAATGTAGAAATTATACTCAAGACTTGTATCTTATATTTGAAAAATAATGCAGAAATTATACTCAAGACTTGTATCTTATATTTGCAAAATAATGTAGAAATTATACTCAAGACTTGTATCTTATATTTGAAAAATAATGCAGAAATTATACTCAAGACTTGTATGTTTTATTTGAAAAAATAATAAATTGTTATAATAATCTGCAGTTTAAAGCAATTTAATTTATACTACTTTGGAACAGGCTCTGTTTGTAAGTTTTTGTAATTGATATTAATAAATTATCCTATTGAATAATGCATGGAGTTTTCACTGGTTCACTAATAAAGCAATGTACATTGTCTCTTTTATAAATTGTGTAGACTGTAGAACTCTCTACCAACCAATATACATACATACCACCACGCCATGTCCCTTACGGGGTAAGCAGAGAGAGCCAAGTGCCATACTTCTCTATTTTTTCACACATTCCTGGCTTCCTTTACATCCATGCATCGTCTCATACAAGCTCGTTGGTTTTTCAAGCTTCTTATATTTCCTTCTTTCAAAATATCATTCATATGGTCATGCCATCCCTTTCCGGGGTAACCCCTGCTATTCACTCCATCTCTTACACCCATGTATATTTTTTTGGTCAGTCGCTCATCGTTCAGTCTTTCAGTATGTCATAGTTGGCATAGTTTCTGAAGAACAGACCAACTAGGTCTATTAAACGAAGAAGAAGAAGAAGTAATTAAAAATAAAAAAACAAAATGGTGATATAAATATTACCAGTGATGTGATTCCGGTTTCCTTGCACAGCACCGACAACACAGATAACACAACTGCGATAAATAAATAGCCACTTCCGCATCCCTTCGTATCTGAGCTGCCTCTGCTTTTGGAGACAGCCTTGTCATAGGACAAGATGCACAGGAAGAAGAAGAACGTGGAGAGGACATCTGCTCTTCCGACTATCCCAGACACAGCTTCTACGTGAACCGGATGTACGGAGAATATCAACGCAGACAGGAAAGGGATGTCCCTCCAGATGAGGTGATCGTGATCACCGACATCCTTGACGCTGATTCGCGTCAACAGCAGACGGAGAAATTTGTAAATCAGCAACACTACAAAGGCGTTGAGGAGCACGTTTACCATTTTAAAGTGAAATGGAAGCAGTTGGTTGCGGGCATAGTAACGGTTACATCTGAAATTAATACATTGACTAAGTATAATACATATGTCAAGTGATTGATATATTTAAGGGGCTATATAGTATATTAGGAGAAAATCTTTTCCCCAGTACCCTTAAAATATATGTCTTTGAAATAAAGAACAGTTTGTATCTATTAATAATCTTTATTCTATTGCATGAGTTTTTTGAAATTTGAACATGTTTAAAACTTTTCTTGTAAAATTAGTTTGAGTAAAATCATTATATATTTTTTATTGAAAGTAACTAAAAAAACTACAAGGTCTATGAAGTAGATTTTTACTTCAATTGAAAGAGAGTATATATACTTTTGGGTGTGAAGAGAACACCAGCTATTAGGATTATACTTTGCAATATGTTCAGGAAAATATCAATTCGGGTTTTAAAAATATACATGTTTTAAAAAGATACGGGTTTAAAAAAAAACGGGTTTAAAGAAGGTGGAAGCACAGAATTCGGAAGATTGTTAATAAGGGAGTTCGAGAAGCGACTGGTTCATTCATTTTTTTGATTTTTCTAGGCGTTTCCAGGAAAAATGAATATTGTTCCCGTAATCTGTATAATTTTATCTATTTATAGACAAAAAATCAACAAAATTGGCGACTTAGGCCACTTGTAAATAATTACCAAACTCACTACTTATACAGGGTGCAATTTTAATTTAATTAATTATAATTTTCATTTAATTTTTAAAATATTTGATAGTGAGCCCTTGTATTTTTCTTGTCATTTAAGTAGTTGTAAAGAAAATTTGAAAATCAAAACATTGCAATTCTAATGCTTTAGCATTAACCGATCTTTTACAATACCTTATGTTAAACTATCAGCTCATATTAATCTACAAAATACAATTAAATTATATTCGTAATATTTGATAGTAAAATTAAATAGGTACCTGAATGTGAGGATTGTAAGGGGGCGATAGGACTTATGGCTCAAGTTGCTTCTGATGTTTGTACCCCAAAAATCATTTTTGAATACAGTCCACAATGAAGAATTCAAACTGCAATCGGCATTGTTCAAAATAGCCTCCGAATCGTCGAAAACAAAATCACCGTTTAAATGATAACCGGTCGTAGAAGTCAACAAAAGAAACAACAGTTTGTTGCTTAATATTGAAAACACAAATTCACGTATTGTCCTTCCCATTGTTAAATCAAGAAAATTGTAAAATATTATATTATACAAGATTAACACATTTTCAGAAAATCTTAAATCATTAAAAAATATCGTAACAAGTGTTTAAAATTACAACACATTTAATCCGAACACGACTAAACATTATGTTTGATTATGAAGTTAAAATAAGAAAATATTTTGTATAAATTTATATTTTAAGATTTTGACACAATTGACAGCAATCGGTCTTTTCGCCGGCAGTTTTTGCGACAGCCGCGCCACCGGCGCCACCGGCAGTTTAGTGTTGAGATTACAAAAAAAAACATTTCGAATACTAACGATTCTTTCAAAATAACAGCTTTATATTTATAAACTTGTGTTTTATACTTTAAGCTTTGTAACCATTCATATTTAATTTGAAAATCCAAACGTCATGCATTTTTTCAATCTTGAACCATTTTACGTAAATTGAAATTGACAAAAATCTTGTCTTCTTAGAACTTTGTGATGGAAAACAATTTATTCTCTTTTTCTATCCCATTTTGATCCCGATTAATATTTTGCAGCACAGCCTCGTATCTTATATTTCATTCCGTCATGTTCTGTGCAATCCTTTTCAACTCCCGGTATGTCAAACAAATAAATTGTTATCAAAATATTTAGAACTTCGTAAATATTTGTACCATTTTTATTCCACCAAATGAAAAAAAAACAAACAGAATAATGAATGATTAACTTCAATCAAATATCATTGTTTTTTTAAATATTTTTAGGGTCATACTAATTATCAGCTGCTGGGGGCTTGTCCTCCAAAGGTCTATACATCTCATGTACCTCCCATGTATCTCAAAAAGAGAATGGTTATTTTGAGATATTGCATGAAAATAAAAAATATCGTGTTTTTATCTTTGTGGTACATTTTAACAAAAATTAACTATAAATAAAGTTAAAAATATAGTAAAAAAAAATATTTATGTAACACAATTTTAAAGAATGTCTTAATGGTGGATGGTGGAGTCAAAAAAACAATAAATAAATAATAAATGTTAAAATTACAAATGAAAACATCAAATAACATTAAACATAATTATTAAACTAAGAATTTTAGAATTACATATTTGTTTTTTTATTTCTTTTAAAGCTAAAAAGATATGTTCTTGATTCACGGATATCCGATTCAGAATATTGTGTATGAACGTAAAACTTTTCAGGAGTAATTTTTATATATATATTTTATTGTTGTATCACAAATTAATACAAAATTGTTGGAGCTACATACCGTGATTAATTATTAACTAATATAATTTATGTTTCGAAGGTTAGTTGATTTGATATTATTGTGTGCTAATTGTAAATTTTGCATATTTTCACCATTATTGTTATCAATGCACTGTATAAACATTTATATTCAATGAATATAATATTGATTGATTATCAAACATGACAACATAAAACACGTAAGTAATTATGAAACATATTATATGAAGTAAATAAATATTAATTTAATCTATTTAAAATAAATCCAAGTAATTTAATTTTATGTTTTTTGACTAATATAATTGAATCTGATATTTTTTTTAATAACTGTCAAAATTTTCTTAAATTATTACCATTTTGATATTAGCTTTGGGGTAGGTTCTAACATGTGTTTTTTTTTGTTGTTGTTTTGATAATATCGTTTGACATTTTTGTTATAAACTAATAAACACTTCTATTCTTACTAATATTCTCAAATTAGATGATGTTTTCCATTACAATTTCACACATAAAATAACAAAAAAAAAACACTAAACAAGATTTAATGTTCTATGAACAGGACAATCGTTTCGTCTGGTAAGCGCCTTTTCGACTGCTGCATAAAATAATCCATTTATACATAAGAAATTTATTGTGAACAAGAATCGAAAGTATTATGAAAATGGGCATTCATACAGCAAAATATCATCTCCATTTTGAATGTGTAATGCCATTTAAGGTCTGACGAGGATGGTGTGTGAAGATAAACGCACATTGTCGCGTTTGATAAGGTAATTCACACCCGTACACCTGTCGCTGGTTACTTTAAATCGTGCGATTTACGTGATAAATGTCGGAAATTACATGATAATATTTCATTAATTTCCAACTTTCGTTCATTTTTATCCGTTACACCTAATATTCTTGTTGATGCATAATATAAGATAGTATGTAAGGAGTTAGTTTTTTCGGTATTTTAACAGTTGAAAAGGCCCTTACCAATCGAAACGATCGTCCTATGAAAATGAATAATATTCGTAGATCGTTAAATTTTGCTTAGTTTTTTTCCCTTTGGACTTGAACATTTAAAACGTAGCGTTGCCTCAATTGATGAAATTTAACGTAGAAATATGTACAGAATTTTCTTCTTTTTCGTTTAAAATAGGATATGTTTCCATTTTAGGTAAAGTAAGGGGATAGTATAATAATGAAAGAAACGTATGAAGCAATGCCCTACAGGGACTTACAAAGTCTTGCTAAAGAATTGAAAATACCCGCCAATTTAAAAGTGAGACCTTATTTTCATTTTATATTAATTTTATACTTTCAACCATTCATTTTTTTTTCTTTCGAAATTTCAATTGTAATACCTAGCAGTAGCGGAATTGCTTATAGAAGCCGAAAATCTTGGCTTGCCTATGAATATTAAGTTAAGAAATTCAATACCTAATATTTTTTTGTCTGTTTCATTGAAACCTTATTACAAGATTTAAAATTGAACCGTATATAGATACGATGCTTAACAGGGCCACAAATGTAAATATTATTTTGGCATATTGTGATTTTCAAATATTTTCATGGCCACTCAAATGAACAACAATGCTAAAAAAATATTTCCCAATATCTTTCAGGGTTTGCCCAGCCCCGAAGGTTCTAGGCTCGCCCCTGATACCTGGCTATTTGATTTTTTTTTCAAAAAAAATATGTGTAGAGCTCACTAAGCGAAAAAATACGGGGACGTCATCTGTTATAAAAACAAATTTTAGTCAATCATTATGTTATATATGTATATGACTCGAGTCAATCATAATGTTATATTTTTTTCTGGAGAGCGAAGCCCCCACGCATTATAGCGTAGGTACTTGTTACTCGACTAAACAAGTCTGAACATGAACTTTTAAGATTTTTTTCTAAATATTAAGAACACTAGTGCCTGTGTAATATTAAGTCCCCACTATGATAGAATAAGGAATGTGGATACTGCGAGAATGCAAGATATTGTGAGTAAAATGAAATGATAGGTTGTGGCAGAGCCACCTGTACCTACGACCAATTTCGTTCACCTATAGTACAAGCATTTATGCTTAGTTTAGGGAATGTATGAATGTAAGTATATATTAAAAAATGCTCTGTGATGGTTTGGACATGTATTGAGTATTAGATACTTCTCGGGCAACTAACAGGTGCTATGTCAAATAGGTACTAATTTAACATGCACCCAATAACAAGTTGCCACATTCTGGAGACTTGCGATATTTATCGTCGTCAGTCAGCAGTGAGCTGTGGTGTATTCTAAGGTCTACGATTGACTTGTTTACTGTGCGAACGATTTTTTGACAGTAGTGATAAGTCACTAAATTATAACCAATCAAATAATAAAAAAAATAAAAGGAATACTTACTTCTCTGAGATAGAAACATTTTTTTATTTAAAAGGAATTACCTACCAAATAATACTTCCCTGTTTTTTACGGCCATGTCCGTTTTATGTATGATACCTATTAATAACAATTAAGCACTAAAATTAATAACACTCAATTATTAAGATTACCATTATATATCAATTATAATATTGTTCTTATTTCACTCGTTGTTGTAAAGTCGCTCATCTCGATACAGGTTCAACCCTAGTGAGATGATTGACTGTAATGTTTTTTTATGTTCCATTATAATTGTTGAGAAAAAAAAAATAAATAAATGCGTAAATTGTAGATCAAAATAAAATTCAACAAACGCACCCATCAAGCTTTCAATTGGGAATAGTTCACCCATCCAGATACTTAACATATCAAAGGATTAGACTCTGAGGAGGTCACTATACTATCTATCAACCCTACTGATTCCCGAATATTAACGTTTAAAAATACCTTTAATGATTCTACATGTATTAATTATTATCGATTTTTGCATTTCTATTTAGTTTATTCGATAACTCTAAATTATTATTAAATAACACAACGCCATAATCACAAGTTTGGTCTTGTCATAAGAAATCACCATAAATTGAAATGTTTTGTTGTTTCAGAAGCAATACTTGGTGGATATAATAATCGCTCAAAAGAACAAGGACGACAAACTGTTGAAGTCAATTGTGGAGTCTGCACTGTCAGAAAGAGAAGAAGCTGGGAAAACCAGAGGAACGAAGGTATCATTTATTTATCTCAATCTATTTCAATATCCTCTGACATAAGAATGATTTTTTTCTTTTAACTCTTCGCTCATTGTGGAGAGTTATTTTGTTAATATTGAAACTTTTACAATGTCAAAATCTTGACGGATTTTAGTTCGAATGAGCTATAACTTAAATTCGCATGTTGTAAAGCAGAAGTAAAGTAAAGTAAATTTTATTAATATGAAAGTATACAAAGGATACATAATGACATATTATAAAAAAAAATATATAAATCACAAATAAATTTGAAATTCGTCCCGAAAAGAAGGAAGGAAACCTTGTGCTTCGGGTAGGAGTTCACAAAACTTAAATTTAACAAGATACATAAAATAGAAAGAGTCTACAGTAAGGTACACAAAACACCAGAGTTCATAAAAAAATAATTATTTTAATTTACAAATAGTACAAAAATAAATAAAAGAAACTAACAATCAATATAAAGATACACAGGACTTCACACACACAATACATACACTAAAATTAATACATTCATATGGTACAATGAAGAGGAAATTATTTTAACCATTTTTTTAAAGTTAACAAGTTGTCAGTATTATTCAATTTTATATTTGTATCCAGTTCATTGTACCATTTTATACCCATGAATGAATAATGGCTCTGTCCCAACTTTGTTAACCTCATGGGGAGTCTTATATAGCCCTCAAGTTGTAGTCTAGGAGTTACATACATGTCATTATTAGCCCCATTAACAATCAACTCTAAGAAGTATTTACAAAGTTTGTGATGTATTTAATTTAAAAAGAAATGAACTTCTACAAAGTAAATCACGCCAAGTTAGGTAATATTAACGTCAGCCTTCGTGGCTCAGTTGGTTAGGTACCTGACTGCTGATCCAAGGGTCCCGGGTTCGATTCCCGGAGGAGACACAGTTATTAATTGTGTTTTTAGTCTGGATCTGTGAGACGATAAATACCGTAGGTCTCCAGAATGAGGCAGCTTGTTATTGGGTGCGTGTTAAATAATTATTTGAAATAGCATCTTTTAGTTGCCCGAGAAGCTACATTATAAGCATCTCTCTCTCTCTCCTGCTTAGCTTATATCCCACACGGTGGTTGGATTAGCTCTTCTTACTGCACTCCTCCACTTCGTTCTATCCTGAGCATCGTCCTCAGAGACAGTACATGCTCGTATATCCTCCGCCACCAAGCTCTTCCATCGTCTTTTGGTACGCCCTTTTGGTCTTTTGCCAGGAACTCGATAGTCCAGTGCAGTGTTACATACGTTTTCTGACGGTTTTCTTCGAATATGTCCGAACCACCTCAGCCTACTTTCCATCAGCTTATCAAAAGACATTGCATACGCCCAGGCTACCTCTCACATAAACACAAATTATTGATAAGAAAAAATAAGAAAAAAGGTGTAAGAAAATGTGGTGGGAGAGGGACTAGGGGTTTAAGGAAAGGATGAAGTGGGGAGATGGTTTACTTGACATCAAAAATGCTCACGTGAATAAATATCCTGAAATATATGTTTGAAAAAGTTAAATTTTCGAGTTTATTGCCGCATGGCAATTTCTTCCAACTAACTATGTTTCCAGCCCAGAGAAACAATATTTGCGTGAGAAATGAATTTAAATAAATTTCTCCTCTGCTGGGAATCGAACCCAGGACGCCCGCACCTAAACCGAACGGCTTACCAACTGTGTACGGGCTCTTTGAATAATATTTTTTTACACAAGTTATCATAAAATAAATGTAATATATATATTTTTTTAGTTGAACGGTTTACTAAAGCAAGGTCTATTGAGAAACAACTACATAGGCGGACTGAAGCTACCCTTGAAGGAGCCCTTCGTGCTGTTGAACTCCTACAAGACCACCAGTGAGGGAAGAGTCATTGACAGATCTAGCAAGACTCGAGGAGGAGTGTCCAATACCAGATGCACCGTCACAACCAGGAGGTCCACCAAAACAAGGAGAGGAAATAATACTGAGAAGAAAAACAGTTTATTGACCAACTCCAACCGACGATACGTTTTAAAGTGAGTCAATTATATTTAAACTTTTGGTTTATTGGTAAAGATATTTTGTTTTCACTCTTCACCACAATGTAATAGTAATGATTTCACAATTTTTATGCCAATTTAAATTTTTTACATCAATATCTCATCTTACTAATAAACGTTGCATAACGACTGGGTAGTTGCAACAGACATACAACAGATATTAATCTGACAACGTCGCAATATTTCGCATTCGCGCATGCGCAGAGCTGCCAGCAGCCATTATTTTTTTTGGAATATGGAAAATATAATGAAATATACGTGACGTCTGTCTGCGTTTGAGATATGGTGCTACAGACGCATGGCTTAAGTTCACTGGTCAGAACACATCAGCAACGACGAGGTACTAAGTAGAGTTGGAGAGACAAGGCAAATTATGAAAAGAATTGCCCAACAGAGAACAACTTGGATAGGCCACAACATCCGGCACCCAGGCCTGATTTTTACCTTCGTCGAAGGAATGATTGATGGGGGTAACTGTAGAGGTCGCCCCAGAAATAACTTCATAGACCAGATAATCGGTGACGTGCGCTGTAGCAGTTACAAAGAGATGAAGAGACTGGTGGACGATAGAGAAAAGTGGAGGGATCGAGTGTTTGGTGCAGACCAATCCTAGGATTATTTAATCATAAAAATACCCAAGCAAACACCACTGTATATATATTTTTAGACAACTTTTCGCTCTTAAAATGCACAACTTTTATTAGTTAGACTATTAGTTTCATTGTGATGTTCTTGTATGTATGTATGTACGCTGTATCCTTTTTGTGTCCTCTCTACAGCCTACAAATCCTATTTCATTTAAATCGGATATTTTTTTAATTGCATATACCCACGAGTATGTCTATCTGGGTAGTATGTTCCAACGGAATGGACGGCCTGATAAGGATATTGAAAGAAGAGTTATGGCAGGAAATAGAGTGAATGGAGCACTTAGACCAGTTATGAATGATCGCAACATATCAAGAGACGCTAAAGTTGCCATTCATAACGCAATCGTAGTGCCAACATTGACGTATGCAAGTGAGACCTGGACATGGCAGAAGTCGCACGAAAGCAGAATAAATGTAGTTGAAATGAGATCGCTTAGAAGAATTTGTAACAGAACGATGTATGATAGAGTTCGTAATGAAGATACAAGGAAAGAATGTAAGATAAAGAAAGATGTAATTAACAGAATGAAAGTTAACACATTGAGATGGTTTGGCCACTTGGGGAGAATGAACGAAGAACGCCTGACGAAGAAAATATACAAATCTGACAGGAACGGAATAAGAGGTCGCGGGCGCCCAAGAAAAGGATGGCACGACCATGTAAACGATATTTTGAAAGATGGAAATGTAAGAAGCGTGAACAACAGACGAACATGTATAAGACGATGTATGAATGTTGATGAGGCGATGAATGTGTGTCAAGATAGAAAAATGTGGCGTTCGGTTCTCTCTGCCTACCCCGTGAGGGACATGGCGTGATGGTATGTATGTATATGTATGCATATACCCACCTGTGCGAGACACCGTCACCTCATTTATAAGGACTGTTGCTTTTATTGTTTACAATTAAAACCAATCTCTCAATAGATGGCGTTACAAAAAGGTTTCTTCGTTACTTCATAGATGGCAATATTATAGTTCCTTATTTTCAGGTGAATTGTTACACATTATTCAAATATATAGAACTTTCAAAACTTACATTGATAAGGGAACTCAATGAGAAGGCATAATTGGTGAACGTTACGCAAGCGCATAAAGTGATATGCCCTGTAGGTGCCTTGAGTTCCTGGTTCTCCTATAATATCTCAACTTCGTCTCTATTGAGATGTTAAAAGTTTGTCAATAAAAATATAGTTAACACATTTTTTCTTAAAAAGACCAGTAATAATGTCTTATTTTCAGGTGAATTCTTACATATTATTCAAATATATAAAACTTTAAAAAATTACATTGATAAGGATTACTCAATAAGAAGGCATTAATTGATGTACGTGTGGCGTAAGCGCATATAGTGATCACGTAAACCAGCCAATGACAGGTCGTAAGCCCTGTAGGTGCCTTGAGTTCCTGGTTCTTCTATAATATCCCGTACTTCGTCTCTATTGAGATGTTAAAAAGTTTGTCAGTAAAAAATACCTATATTATTTACATCATATTATATGTAAAGTGGAAAGATCTAGAGCTGATTAGTTTTCAGTAAACAAACGTTAGTTTCTTATCTATAGTTTCATCATTTACGTTGTATTTTATCAAGTCCTCTCTACAGCCCAAATCATAAATCCGATGGATTTCATATTAGTATCACTAGTTGCATGTGACACATGAGATCCTACTGTCGATGGCGATAGTATGTATAATTGAAGGATACGTACCAAACTATAAACCCTTAAAAATCATATTATTCAATATTTTTTTTAAATTTTGTTTTCCATACAAAACATGTACCTATGTCAAGATAGGATAGTGTGGAGGTCAGTCCTTTTTTCCTACCCCGAAACAGCTCAATGGTTTGTATGTATGTATTGAGATTAAAAGTACCAAAATATTGAGAATCCCCGTAGATAATATGTGTAGGTATACTAAGTACATACAAATTATATGGCAATTGAGATGCACTGCTATAATGTTCATATTTTTTTTAGATAATTGAATTATCAAATTGGGATGTTTAAGCGTTAATAGATATTTAAAAAAATGGAAATATAGACATTTAAACACGTAACTCGCAAATTTGAGAAACTCTGGAACTTTTTAATAAAATGGAAAAATTATACTTGTCCATATTCATACAAAATTTCAACGTTCTATATTTTATGGTTTTTGAAAATTCTAATGTTGATAACCCCCGATTGGAATAAGTGTAAACTCCATAATAGGCGTGATGACAGTAAGAAAAAATCATTGAAATTATGATTTTATAAAATAAAATATGTTATAAAGATTTGAAAAAATATATTTATTTTCATTTTAAAAGAGCGAATAATATAAATATTATTAAAATAAAAATACAAAATATGTTTGTCCGCCATTTTATGTGAAACACCAATCAGAGCGCATGACGTCACCATATTGTTACTGTCAATATTGTGTTTGTTACTGTCAACTGTAGTGTTGTTCGAAATGGCTATTTTTTTCATAACAAGCTATATGGAATATGCTGCTTATTTTTAACATGCTATTTTTATTTATTGATTTATTTGGTTTATTTGGGACAATAAACCAAATAATATCGCTATCCGCTCTATTGAATCGTTGACGCATCTGTTATAACACGCACCGAGTATTGTAACGTGGTGGAGAATATTTAACGTTTCAGAAATAAATAACTTGGTGGCTTTCATTGCTTGATTATAAAATAAAATGATGTTATTATATTGTTTGTGGGAGTTGTACAGTGTTACATGAGGTTGAAATGGAAATACACAATGTATTATGATGAATCTAATATACATATGGGATAATTGTTATGATTCATATACATATTATGATTAATATATTTAAAAAAAAAATAGAATGTTGTGTAATAGGTGTGATGACTGTAAGAAAAAATCATTGAAATTATGATTTTAAAAAATAAAATAGGTTATAATGATTTAAAAAATGTAATTATTTTCATTTTAAAGGAGTGAATAATAATATTATAAATATAAAAATACAAAATGTGTTAGTCCGCCATTTTATGAGAAAAAACAATCAGAGCGCACGACGTCATAGTATGGTCGCGTCAATTCTTCTGATAGTCTTCAATACAATATACGCATTAATTGTCGGTCTGGACAATGTTTATTTTGGTGTTTTTGATATATTAATATTTTAATTAGGTACTTAAAACTAAAACAAAACAATAAAATAGCAATGGAACAAGGATTCATCAAAGCAAATAGTTTCAATTTACCTAGATACTCGCCTACCTATCGGGGGATACTATGGGCCGGTATTACAGTGTCAGTTTAAGAGCTAAACTCAAGTTTCACAAAAATATAGCGTATTACAGTGTCCGTTTAGGCCTAATCTTCCCTCAAATATGTCACTAAAACGACAAATATTTAACTCAACGTTTCTGGTAGATTAAGTACTTAACTGTGAGTCAACTGTCATTTGCTAGGCAACTCGTGTAGTTTCAGTTTCTATCACTAGAGGCGTTAGGCAACGTGTGTAGTTTCAGTGTTGTATCACTAAAGGCGTTAGTTGTATCGACGGTGGCGCCACACAACAAAACAAACTGACAGCCGTATTGAACATGGGCATTTAAAAGCATTATTTTGGTGAAAAAAATTAAATTTACCATGTTGGATAATAAAACAATGGTATTTAAAGTCGTAGCGTCCCGTTTTGTATTTCGTATTATTTGAGGTTATTTAAATTTGACAGATAATAACCACAGAAAAAGTGAAATATGTCTATAATTGAAGATTTAGTAACTGACATGTTATATTGCACTGTAATACGGAAATGGATTCAATCTCCCCTTAACATTAATCTTGAGTTTAACAAACTCAATGAGTTGAGGGCCGACTGTAATATCGGGCCTAAGTTTATTGTATTTTGTATGTAACTTAGTTCTTATTGAATAAATAAATAAATAATGAACGCTCGCAACGTATGGTAAACTAATTTAGTTTTAGTATTCTACAATTTTGTCACGCGATGGTGAGCTGACGAACGTTCGACATGTTATGATGCTGGTCACTGCCAAACTAAACTAGCAAGCTATATTTTTTTCATGCAATGAAGCGATTCGCGAAACGACGGCGATTACGCGAAGCATGCGTTTTAAAACATCGTTACAATTTTAGCAGCATACGAATTATTACATAGCGCTCGTTATTTGTATTGTGTTAATAACAAGCTATATTTATCTGCTATCGTTATTTTTAGCAATAGCAGCCATAGTAGTTATTTTTCTGCCTGTCTTAACTACTCTTAACTAGAATGGAACTTTTGATGGTCGGATATTTCTTTGCGTCGAACAAAGACATCAGAATTTCGAAACGTAAAAACTTAATAATAAGTACTTTATTTATCTGTAATTTAAATACAACTTACATCTCGAAAATCGATAAAATATGCTCCTTCTTCTCTCTACATTATGTGTTCATAAGCTAAAAACATACGCGGGAAACGTATGATGGCCTATTTTGACGTTTGGACATTAATGAAGTTCTTTATATGCTTATTGCCTAAATAATGGTAAATATTATATTATTGAGAGCTAAAAGTGGGGGAACAAATACTGTACTTCATTGTAAACGCGTACTTAATAAAATACACTTATGTCTCGCCGTGCGAAATTTAATCACTTATTTCTCTTTTTTTTCGCGTGGGACGAAAACATATACCTCAGTAGGTGTTTTTTTCGTCGTGTTTGTACATTTAGGGACCGCACAACACTTATGCACTTTTGAATTGATTATAAATACACAAATCGTCCTAGAATACATATATTACATATAGTAGTGATATGCAGTTTACAATATCGTGACGTCACCGTCAGGGTCGGCAGCCGCCATGATACTACAAGCGTTTTTTGGCGTAAATGTCAAATTTGATTTTAAAATGGCGATTTTTGCTACTAAACCTTTATTTTATGTAGAAATGTATATATATTTGAAAACAGTGAATGCGTAAAAACATCGTGAGATAGTTTTTCAAAATTAGTCATCATGCCTATTTAAGCTACATAACTTAGTTACGCTTAGTTAATTGTGATTTCATCTGTCAATATTTTAAAATTGATTTCACAGTCTGAAAAATTGAGAGATGATTTTGTTTCAGTTTTTGATGCAACAGAAATACACTTACATACAGTTTTTACCCTTAAAAAATCTATGATCTATACTTATATATGATACAGATACCTAGTCAGCTCAATGAAAGTATGACAACAAAAACTAAGAACAATGTTCTGAGTTTCACTCGCTCGGCCGTATACGTACACCTACCGATATGTACACCTACAAAATACGTCCACCTACCGATCTACCACCTCACACACACATGTAAAAAAAAATTGGCGGCTTCTGTACCTTATAATTCTATGGATCTATAATATATAGTTGTAAATTGCATATTTGTATGAAAAATGTATAAAACAGAAGTAAAATAGTTTCTCTTTATATTTTTACTCCTCTTTACATACTTTCGCTCTATCTTCCTCACATGATAGGTAGAGAGAACCGAACACCACATTCTACTATCTTGACACATTTTTAATAGAAATATTTCAATATAAATAAACCTACTTCATAAAAATGCAACTAGGGATTGTCGACCTTTCAATGAGTTTACCACGTAAAACATTTTTTGAAATGTTTAACTAACAGACGAATATATGTTATAAGTCACTTTTTTAAATAAATTTATCATTCCTTTCTATTGTCAGATCCATGTCTTGCGCCCGCACCAGCTTGGTGGCTGACGGTGGAACCTCAGAGACGGGAAAGCGTCCAGGAACGAGAGGTGGTACAGTTCTGGAGGCGTTGCTCCAGGCTCCGATGTCGTCCAGATTGGAAGAGATTGCAGCCGACTGTATGAGAGAGGAACTGGAGACTATCAGGACTGTAAAGGTTGTAGGAGACTTGGACGCCAAGAAACCATTCACGGCGACTGCGATGGATTCTAGTAATTATGTAAGTTATTTAATTATTTTTTTATAACAATTTATGATAGAATATGAAAAGAGGATATTAGACGTGAGTGCATGGTAAAAAAATGTGTGATAGAATAAAAAAGACGGAAATGTTACATGCGCGAACAACAGACGAATATGTATAAGACGATGTATGAATGTGAACGAGGCGATGTATATGTGTCAAGATAGAAATAAGTGGCTTTCGGTTCTCTCTGCCTACCCCGTGAGGTACATGGCTTGATGGTATGTATGTTTGTATGTACAAACATACTAACTTATCACAAGTGTTTGAAGGATGCCTGCAGAATGGACTGAGAATGAATGAGAATAAATCTAAGATATATATATATATATATATATATATATATATATATATATATATATATATATATATATATATATATATATATATATATATATATATATATATATATATATATATATATATATATATATATATATATATATATATATATATATATATATATATATATATATATATATATATATATATATATATATATATATATATATATATATATATATATATATATATATATATATATATATATATATATATATATATATATATATATATATATATATATATATATATATATATATATATATATATATATATATATATATATATATATATATATATATATATATATATGAATAAGTATATAATACATGAATTAAACCATTTTTGTGGTAGGTATATAGGGTGTGTTCCACTTTTTACCTTTGTCTGCCTAACTAGGAATAATTCCCGTTTTAAGGCAGCCAATTTATTTTTTGTTTATTTTATAGTTTTCTTCCGAAACAAATATATGTTCTGAATGATGAAAACATTATTAAACAATATATCTAAATGCTGCACCCTTTAATAAAAAAGAAATAAAAAACAAAAAAATATTTTACTTAAGAAACAGATTGACCATAAGTATCTAGTAGATTAAGTCAGATAGTATAGATTTGAAACATAATAATAGTAATAAAAATAAAAACAAATATTAAATGATTTTTTTTTTCATGAAACAAACTACAAATCACATCAACTGGAAAAGCACTTATTAACACAAAAAAATATATCAAAATATACAAAGTAAAGTGTATGAAACATTTAAACATATATATACGTTAAGTTTAGTTCTGATTGTTTTCTTCCAATGTTTATAAGCCAGTTTTTTATATATTTTTTTAGGAGAGGTATACTCATACTTTTACAATCACTAGGTAGGGAGTTATATATTCTACAATGCAATTGTAGTGCCTACTTTGACGTATGCCAGTGAAACATAGACCTGGTAAAAGGCACATGAAAGTAGAATAAATGCTGTAGGAAGTAGAAATGAGATCACTAAGAAGAGTATGTAATAGAACGATATATGATAGAATAAAAAAATGAGGACATGAGGAGAGAATGTAAGATGAAGAAGGATATTACCTACATATATGTTAGCGCCGAAATTGCCGATTGCAACTCAGGCTAAACGAAAAAAGTGGACTGTATAACTATCGAGAATTTGAAGAAGATATCTTTGCTTTCAATAATATTGTCACAGGCTATGCGTTGATTTGAGTCTTCACTTCGCACATACCTATGTGAATGCCGGTAAAAGGAAACGAAAGGATATAATATGGGACTCACCAATTAATATTAAGTACGCTTCCGTTAACCTTTGCACTGATATTTTAACGTAATGACACGACACGAAACGAGGCGTTTGTCAACGAACGAATTTGAATACAATAATTGTGCGTAATATCGACGCGAGCGACGACGTTCAAAGACGACTGACCGATTGGCCATCAAGGTTGGATAGGATAGATAAATGGTAGGGAAGGGTATGGAGAGAATATTTATTTATTCAACATTTTGTACATGATATAAACAAATATAACGCACACTGGCGGGCTTATTGCCATTAGGCAATATCTTTCAACCAACCAGATTACAGAATGACAGAATTATACATGTACATCAACAAAAAATGAACGCTACAAAAGGACAAAGAAAATATACATAACACCATAGCAAAAAAAAAAAGGATTGGGAAGGAACAAGAAGAGGAAATCGAGATCAGGTGTTTAGGGATAAATATTACGTAGCAAAGGGAAGGAAGGAAAAGGAGAGGGATCAGGTATTTTCGGAGAGATAGTTCGTACCATTGCGTTGATAAATGATGACTTGCATTTATAATTTTACTATTACTTGCTTCCTTCCGATGGTCATACAACTCCGGTCGAGCTTAAGCCTCCTGAACAAAAGCTTTCCAATCCTTCCTATCAGCTGCAGTGGACTCCCAGTCATCACAAGCATTCAGCACGTTCAGATCTCGGGTAACATTGTCCATCAATCTCTGCCTTGGTCTTTCCAGGGGTCTCTTGCCCACAGGGTTATTTTGCAGGATACGTTTTGTGGCTCTTCCTTCCCCTGATCTGACCACATGTCCAATCCAAGATAATCTTCTAGACCTGATTTTGCTGGTGATTAAAGGTTGTCCTGTCAATGCATGAATTTCCTCATTTATAATTTTGGCGCATAAATATGAAGTATTGAAACAATACCGAACATTATTATGTAAAATGAAAGTGAACGCCTTGAGGTGGTTTGGATATATGAACGATCAACGACTGATTAAAAAATATGCATGGGTGTAAGATATGGAGTGAATAGCAGGGGCCGCCCCAGAAAGGGATGGCATGACAATGTGAATGGTATTTTGAAAAAAGGAAACATAAGCAGCTTGAACAATCGACGAGTATATATGAGACGATGTATGGATTTATAGGAAGCCAGAAATATGTGCAAAAAAAGAGGAATATAGCACTCGGTTATCTCTGCTTATCCCGTAAGGGACATGGCGTAATGGTGTGTATCACAAATTGTCGGAGCATTCTAACACTGACTAACAAATTTATTAGAGAGGTATTGTTGGTGCCTGTTATTTGTATGTGCGCTGTCATTCAAACACAGACTTCTCAAAGTTTTATGAATTGTTTGAAAAAAATGTGTTTTTTTTTTTTGCATTGACATGTAGATCGAAGAATTATCAACAGACGAGCCGATGGACGTTGCAGCTAAATCAAATCCTGCAGTAGATCTGAGGGTTGTAGGAAGTGACGTTCACAACCTTCAATGGTCAACAACGCATTTGAAGAAATTTGAGGTAGGTATCTACTTTGTTTCTTTTGAATAAACATATATCATCACACTGTAACCCTATTGAAGTAAGCAGATTTCATTCTTTTGCAGTCTCATTTTTTCTCGCTGTTTGTTTATTATATGTATCTGATATTTTGTCTATAAAGCTAAACCGTCTAAATTTTCATAATTATTACCATTTAGATATTTTAGCTTTAGGTAGGTTCAAACGTGTGTTTTTTTTTTGTTGTTTTGATAATCTTGATTGCAATTTTTGTAATAAATAATTAAAAGGGTGGCAAATCTGTGCCCCGTTCCACCATTGTACTTTTCAACTTTTCACTTTTCGCTTTGCGATTTGAGAATTTCGCAAAGCGCAAAGCGTTCGCGTTCCACGAAAAAAAAATGGTCACTTTGCGGCGTCGCCAAACATTTACAAAGTGTTTTCAATTGACGCTAGCGACATCTAGTGATAACTTAGTAGTACCGAGTGTTTCGCGCGTAGCGTAAACGATCATTTGACACCGTTCGTTCTTGTCTGTTCTGTGATTTCGTTGTTGTTGTTAGAAAATGAGCCGGAAAGACAATATTAAGAAAAAAATAGCCGTGTTGGAGATAATTAATGAAAAGAAAGGAGTTATTTTTGGAGCATTTAGTGACACTATCACTAATACAGTGAAACAACAGGTGCTTCACTGAATTATTTGCTGTTGAGGAGACAATCATTTGCTTCTCTTAGTGCTGTTCTGTACCTTAAAATATGTGTAAATGTGTAGTGAAATAATCATATAAACTTAGAAAAAGCGGACATAATAATCACATAAACATAGTTTAAATTACCTAAAAAAATCAGAATAAATCGTGTACTTAATCAAGACATATTCACACTGAGTGCTATTTATGCGAAAATATTCGAGGAACTGCGTGGGTAAAATATTTTCGAAATTTATCTTTTCTCTATAATTTCTTACAACTCCGTCTTCCTCATCCCTTTCTAACAATAATTTATGCAAAATTTTATAGTAAATTTACTCAAAAATTCTAAACAAACAACTTCTACTTTCACAACTCAACGAATGGCAAATTTGAAATGTCAAAATATTCTTTTCAATTCATTCGCAAGGTTTGCAAAGTTTTTTATGAAAAGTAACTTTGGTGGAACAGAACGGCTTATTTGCTTTGCAATAGGCGTCTACTTTTCGCTTTGCACATTGCAACTTTTACTTTGTGAAAAAATGTAATGGTGGAACGAAAACAAGCCGACGAATAGCAAAGTGCAAAGCGCAAAGTTGAAAAGTACGATGGTGGAACGGGGCACTGGTCCAACCGGCGAAATCATAACCCTCACGATTACACATATCATGGATATAATTATTATATGGAGTTCTATAATATCTTTAGATGTCATAGAACTCCATATAATAATTATATCCATGATATGGGTAATCACAAGGGTTTTGATTTCGCTGGTTGGACCAGAGTTGCCCCCCTGTTCTTACTAATATTCTAAAATTAAATGATGTTTTCCATTACAATTTCTCACATAAAATAATAAAAAAAATAATGAAAATTAAACAAGATTACATGTTTTTTGAACAGGATAATCGATTCATCTGGTAAGGGCCTTTTCGACTGCTGCATAAAAATACTTCATTATACTCCAAAGAAATTTATTGTGAACAAGAATCGAAAGTGTTATGATAATATGCATTCAAACAGCAAACTATTATGTCCATTCTGAATGTATAATGCCATTCTAGATCTGAGGCTGATGTGTGGAGATATAACCCCCACCCCCCCCCCCCCCTAAACGCACGTCAGTTCTTGCAGCTCCTCCTCCCTGCTATTTTATTTGTTGATGTTCTCTGATTTACGGCTTGCAGTCAACTTTACATGTGCGCGGTAAACGATTGAAGTGAAAATCTACTTCATAGGCCTTGTAGATTGTTAGTAAAATACACTAAAAAAGTAAAAAAAGGGTGTTATTTAAACTTATTTTACAAGAAAAATATTAGACAAATTCGAATTTCAAAAAACTCATGCAATAGAATGAAGATGTAATAACAAACAGTTCTTTATTTCATAGACGTATCTTTTGGGGGTACCATAACCTGTTAAGCTGAACGTACGGATCAGAACAATATAATAAGATGTGTCACATTAATGCTTCTAATTCCACATTCGAATGGAAATTTTGCGTAGGTATACAAGAACAGACTCAAATATACTCAGCCCACGTTATATATTAGGATGTTTGTCGTTTATTCTCTCTGTTTTGTATTATTTTTCAGGATGATCACATTTCGAGTTCGATCGAAGATCAGTTCCTTCAGGCCAACAATATGCATCAAGAGTACGGCTTCCAAGAATTCAATCAGACGTCAAGCGACCACGACCACCAGTATCCCCTCTCCGACGACTTAAACCCCAACAAGAGGGCCAACATTATGAACTGTTCCCAGGATTCCGGAGTCTCTGACCAGTTCCTCGGTACTATTCCTTCGCCGCTGCCCCACGTTGGGCGCCAAACGATCAAGGAAGACTTTACAGAGACGCCAGGGGATGCCCTGAACTACGATGGTCTGAACTTCCCTAGAAACTCAGATGAAGCCAACATCTATGTGGAGGTGTGCGATTATTCAGTGGGACAGAGCGATCAGAACCACGACGTCTTCTACAACGACAGCGGAGTGCAAGAGTTGGACAATTATTACGACATGACCAAAAATGGTGGACATATGTCGCCGCGGACATACAATTCGTAAGTGAAGTATTTTATCTTTATTTAAAGGAAATTTGTTTTGGAATGGCTTTGTTTGTTCATAAGTACAGTGTATATCTGAATAAGAAATAGGCCGTTTAATATTTTATATACACTATTCTCGTGTTTTTGATACTTACGTTTGTGCATCTTAAAACAAAGAAAATGGTTTGAAATTTCTTTTTGGATTTTTATTATAAAAAAGGAACAAATTGTAATTTTTTTTTCATTGACAAACTTTTTTTAACATCTCAATAGAGACGAAGTTGGGATATTGTAAAAGAACCAGGAACTCGAGGCACCTACAGGTCTTACGACCTGTCATCGACTGGTTTACGCGATCACTTTATGCGCTTGCGCAACGTTCACCAATTATGCATTCTTATTGAGTTCCCTTATCAATGTTTTGTTTGAAGGTTCTATTACTATTACATCGTTCTATTAGAATGTAATAGAACGATATATGATAGAATAAAAAATGAGGACATAAGGAGGGAATGCAAGATGGAGAAGAGTATTATAAATAAAATGAAAGTGAATTCCTTGAGGTGGTTTGGACATATTGAAAGAATGAATGATGAACGACTGACTAAAAAAATATACATGGGTGTAAGAGATGGAGTGAATAGTAGGGGCCGTCCCAGAAAGGGATGGCATGACCATGTGAATGATATTTTGAAAGAAGGAAATATAAGAAGCTTGAATAATCGACGAGCATGTATGAGACGATGCATGGATGTAAAGGAAGCTAAGAATGTATGCAAAAATAGAGGAGTATGGCGCTCGGTTATCTCTGCTTACCCCGTAAGGGATATGGCGTGATGGAATGTATGTATGTTTGAAGGTTCTATATATTTGAATAGTGTGTAACAATTCACCTGAAAATAGGGAACTATACTAGGGGTTGGTAACCTTTTGAGTCGGAAGAGTCAAAAATTACAAATTACAAAATTTCAAAGTTTTTAAAGAGCCACATTTTTTTTCTTGCCAACAATAAATGAAAAGGGAACGCAGTGTAAAATATCAATTTATGGGTCTATGAAAAGGGAACGCAGTGTAAAATATCAATTCCTGGGTCTATGAAAAGGGAACGCAGTGTAAAATATCAATTCCTGGGTCTATGAAAAGGGAACGCAGTGTAAAATATCAATTCCTGGGTCTATGAAAAGGGAACGCAGTGTAAAATATCAATTCCTGGGTCTATGAAAAGGGAACGCAGTGTAAAATATCAATTTATGGGTCTATGAAAAGGGAGCGCAGTGTAAAATATCAATTCCTGGGTCTATGAAAAGGGAACGCAGTGTAAAATATCAATTTATGGGTCTATGAAAAGGGAACGCAGTGTAAAATATCAATTCCTGGGTCTATGAAAAGGGAACGCAGTGTAAAATATCAATTCCTGGGTCTATGAAAAGGGAACGCAGTGTAAAATATCAATTCCTGGGTCTATGAAAAGGGAACGCAGTGTAAAATATCAATTCCTGGGTCTATGAAAAGGGAACGCAGTGTAAAATATCAATTTATGGGTCTATGAAAAGGGAACGCAGTGTAAAATATCAATTTATGGGTCTATGAAAAGGGAACGCAGTGTAAAATATCAATTTATGGGTCTATGAAAAGGGAACGCAGTGTAAAATATCAATTCCTGGGTCTATGAAAAGGGAACGCAGTGTAAAATATCAATTCCTGGGTCAATGAAAAGGGAACGCAGTGTAAAATATCAATTTACGGGTCTATGAAAAGGGAACATAGCATGGAATCAATTTTCGGGTTAACGAAAAGAGAACACAATATAAAATTTCAATTCCTGAGTCTATGACAAGGGAACACAGTATGAAATTCCAATTTTTGTGTCTGTGAAAAGGGGACATAGCATGGAGTTAATTTTTGGGTCTACGAAAAAGGAACACAATACAAAATTTCAATTCGTGGGTCTATGAAAAGTGAACACAGTGTATAATTTCAAAATAAACACTTGAAACAAACCAAATTATTTTTATATAAAAAAACATACTTCAAATTGAATACAGATGCATAATTTCCAGTTTTAGTATATTGAACGACCTGAATATGCCAGACATATCGTCCATACCTGAAAGTGAAGGATACTTGGGACTGGCAGCTGAAACTCTAGCAGATGACTCCAACCAAAGCCATCATGACTGTAAGTACTCAGAATATTCGTATATATGTACTATCATACAAAAAGTGTGGCTACAATTTGTTTTAAATTGACTTAGTAAATTTAAATTCTCTTTCAACAATGAATGATTACAAGGTGTCTCAAAAGAAAGTTTATATTTGTCATATTTGAATTATAAATTAGCTATAAACCACTAGTTTTTTGAGTCACTTCGCGACATGTTTCGGAAGCGCTGTCCTTCCATCGACCGGCGTGTCGAGACTAACATGTTGAATTTGTGTGTATCTGTCTGTGAAGCGAGGGGGGGTGGCGGTTAAGGGTTGGTTGGGTTAGTGGGGGGAGGGGAGTATTGTGTAGTGTTTTTGTTTTTGATGGGGAATATATTAAGTATTGGAGAAGTGTTATGAAAGGTATGGTTATTTATAAGTTTTATGCCGGAATTTATGTGTTTATGTATTTCGAGCGTTTCGTAGTTGTTAAGTCGATATCCTTTATATTGTGTTTCGTGTAGTAGTTTAAGTTTGTGGTTATTGAATGAGTGATTAGTTTGGATAATGTGGTTATTAAATTCTGAGAAATTGTTGTTGTTTTAGCATCTTCTGTGTTCGTTAATTCTTATTTTTAGGTTGCGTGAGGTCTGTCCTATGTAGTGTTCGTTACAGTCACCACATGTTATTCTATAAACTCCACTTTTTTCTTTATAATTTCTTTTAGTTTTAGAATTTAATAATGATCTACTGATGTTGATGTTGGTGTAAAATGCAGCTTTGATGTTAGTTGGCAGTGTATTTTTTATTTTTATAGAAATAGGTCCTGTGTATAGAATTTTTCTCCATTTCTGTTCTGTATTTAGGGTGTTGTTGTTGAATGGATATATGTATTGGTCAGTTGTTTTTTGTTTTTGTTTTTTGTCGAGTATGCTGTCTATTATTTTGTTATTGTAGCCGTTATTAAATGCAATTTGTTTGATGATATGTAGTTCGTGTTGGAAGTTGTTTTGTGTCATAGGTATATTAATTTATGAGTCTGTTTATCATGGAATGGAAGCTAGAAAGTTTGTGGGAGATGGGGTGGGACGAGGAGTTAGGTATGACAGTGTCTGTTGCGGTGGATTTCCTGTAGATAGTTTCCTGTAGTTTATATTTTTATTCAGAGCGTAATGTAGAGATGTTAGACGACCTCTTGGTGCCTGAAATGCAGAACTTTACTGGCTATAACCAAAGAACATGGTTCCAGCAGGACGGAGCAACGTCACACACGTCCAATACATCTCTGCCACGAGTTTTGTGAGATTTTCCCAGGCAAATTGATCTCCAGGAGAGGTGACATAAATTGGCCTCCACGCAGTCCTGATTTAACCCCTATGGACTTTTTCCTATGGGGTTATCTGAAATCTAAAGTTTACGCCAACAAACAGACTTCCCTTGCGAAAGAAAATATCCGTCACGAAATGGTAGCCATCACTGAGTCCACCTGCCGAGCCGTCATAAGTAATTTTACTGTTGGATTAAATGAGTGCTGCGAACGCGAGGGTCTACATTTGGACGATATTATTTTTAAGGAATAAATTCCCAAATTGTGTACTTAAATAAATTAATAAACATTTTTTCGATACACGGCTTACTTTTTTTAAACGGTCTACTAAATATAAACTTTATTTTGAGACACCCTGTGTAACATACAACAAGAAAATATCATGACTTTCGTCACATAATATATCCTATTAACATTAATTATCTTAACTCATCTTCAACATTAAGTATTACCTACCTCATTAACACACACACACACACACTTATAAATTAGCTACCTATATAGAAACACCTTAATCTAATTAATGTACCTTAAAGCTACACATACGTGTACCTTCAAGGTCATGATAGAAAATTTAAGGAATAAAATACGTGTAGTAAAAGAAAATGTTTTATTTAAGGTGACGGAATAGACTCTAAGGTTATTTTTGGATGCTCATAACACCGTACTCTTAAAAGTAACAACTTCAACAAAAATATATATTATTCTCTCATTATTTGTCTATACATTGGCCCGATAGCGTATTTACCTTTCTGTGTTGATAAGGAGGCAAGTATTGCCTCGAATTAGGCACTAGTTTGTTGCGCTAATTCACTTAAAAACTCGTGTTGAATTAAAAGCGCGTTTCCCCCAAATGCACACGGTTTGACAAAGCAAACTTTTCCTGTTAATACGTGGTTCAATTCTAGGCCCGCGTCTTTCAATTGAACACAGGTTAATAAATTTTACCATGCGTATTGATTGAGCGTTACAAAGCTGTGTTAGAGGCATTTTTTGTATATGATTGTTTTTCTTTTATTAAATTAATCTACACGAATCTACATTATATCATAAAAATTAATTAAGACAATTTTTTTTGTATAAGATTGGTACTCGTGAATTTTTCAATGAAGTAATCACACATTGCGTCGTAATTACCTTCACAAGATATCGAAATATACATTGGTAATTATCCTTGTCTCTTTCGTATTTTACAATTTTAAAATTGTCCAAAATACCATCATGTACGTTCTTTATTACTTTATTACAGTTCCATATAACTTGTTTTTTGGAAAATGGGAATTATTTTTGTAGAAAAAATGTGCTACAATCCACGTTATTTTTTGGAAAAAGGGGAATTTTATTTGTAATAAACAGATATTATTATTCGAGTTATTTTGCTGCAAAAGGAGTGTTATTTTTGTAGAAAAGCAATGTTATAGTTCGCGTTGGAAATAAGGTATTATTTTTGTAGAAAGCGACATTATTATTCGTATTATTTAATGGAAAAGGAGTATTCTTTTTTAGAAAAGCAGTGTACATATTCGAGAATTTATTTGGAAAAGAGGTATTATTTTTTTTAAAACTGTTGTTAATTCACGTTATTTTTGGAAAATTATTAAAACTAGTTGCATGTAACACATGAGATCCAACTGTCGACAGCGATAGTATGTATAGTTGAAGAATAAGTACCAAACCCATATATACAAATTATTTATTATTTTATGATATTTAGTTTTCTATACAACACATGTACCTAGGTAGTCAAGATAGGATAGTATGGAGGTCAGTCTTTTTTTCCTACCCGGAATATGAAAACAGCATGATGGTATATGTATATTGTATGTTTAGAGATGAAGTATCAAACTATTAAGTCTTCTTTGATATTGTGTATAGGTGACTACCATACAAATTGTATGAAGCGATGTCGTCACTAAATTCAATTTTTATAAAAATTGTTAAAAAAAATTTGAGATGTACTGCTACAATGTTAATATTTTTTATATAAAATTAAATTATCTAGTTGGGGTGTTTCGGCTTTTTTCGATATTTTAAAAAAAATGGAAATATAGGCAGTTAAACTCATAAATTTATCATAAAAAAAATACTTTTCTTAATAAAAAATGTTTGAGAAACCCTGGAAATTTTTTGAAAAAACTAATCTAGCTTTTATGGTTTCTGAGATATAGGGAAAAATAAAATAAAAATTCAAAAGTTGATAACCCCTGACTGAAACAAAAATTCAAAATTCCGAGTATAAAAGTTTTGTAGGCCTGTAACTGTTTATATATTCTGAAATTTTAGGCTCTGTAAATTGAGCGGATCAAAAGTTATAAGGGGGGGACGGACACACACACACACACACACACACACAGACATACACACACACACACACACAGACACACACACACACACACAGACACACACACACAGACACACGAAATGTTCTACTCCGAATTCTGAGTAAATCCGTGTATGGAACATATATGCTGCGAAGCCTCTAAGTTGGTGTTTTTTGACTTCAAAGTTGGAAAAGCCGTGAAAAAAGTAGACCTCTCCATACAATTCTCGCGTATTCTGGCTTGATACATTGTCGATATGTTAAGAGAACAAAGTTCTCCTGAACAAATCGACAGTTGGATTATTAAATTATTAAATTATTTAATTATTAAATTATTAAATTATTAAATTATTAAATTATTAAATTATTAAATTATTAAATTATTAAATTATTAAATTATTAAATTATTAAATTATTAAATTATTAAATTATTAAATTATTAAATTATTAAATTATTAAATTATTAAATTATTAAATTATTAAATTATTAAATTATTAAATTATTAAATTATTAAATTATTAAATTATTAAATTATTAAATTATTAAATTATTAAATTATTAAATTATTAAATTATTAAATTATTAAATTATTAAATTATTAAATTATTAAATTATTAAATTATTAAATTATTAAATTATTAAATTATTAAATTATTAAATTATTAAATTATTAAATTATTAAATTATTAAATTATTAAATTATTAAATTATTAAATTATTAAATTATTAAATTATTAAATTATTAAATTATTAAATTATTAAATTATTAAATTATTAAATTATTAAATTATTAAATTATTAAATTATTAAATTATTAAATTATTAAATTATTAAATTATTAAATTATTAAATTATTAAATTATTAAATTATTAAATTATTAAATTATTAAATTATTAAATTATTAAATTATTAAATTATTAAATTATTAAATTATTAAATTATTAAATTATTAAATTATTAAATTATTAAATTATTAAATTATTAAATTATTAAATTATTAAATTATTAAATTATTAAATTATTAAATTATTAAATTATTAAATTATTAAATTATTAAATTATTAAATTATTAAATTATTAAATTATTAAATTATTAAATTATTAAATTATTAAATTATTAAATTATTAAATTATTAAATTATTAAATTATTAAATTATTAAATTTATAAATTATTAAATTATTAAATTATTAAATTATTAAATTATTAAATTATTGAATTATTAAATTATTAAATTATCAAATTATTAAATTATTAAATTATTAAATTATTAAATTATTAAATTATTAAATTATTAAATTATTAAATTATTTAATTATTAAATTATTAAATTATTAAATTATTAAATTATTAAATTATTAAATTATTAAATTATTAAATTATTAAATTATTAAATTATTAAATAATTAAATTATTAAATTATTAAATTATTAAATTATTAAATTATTAAATTATTAAATTATTAAATTATTAAATTATTAAATTATTAAATTATTAAATTATTAAATTATTAAATTATTAAATTATTAAATTATTAAATTATTAAATTATTAAATTATTAAATTATTAAATTATTAAATTATTAAATTATTAAATTATTAAATTATTAAATTATTAAATTATTAAATTATTAAATTATTAAATTATTAAATTATTAAATTATTAAATTATTAAATTATTAAATTATTAAATTATTAAATTATTAAATTATTAAATTATTAAATTATTAAATTATTAAATTATTAAATTTATAAATTATTAAATTATTAAATTATTAAATTATTAAATTATTAAATTATTGAATTATTAAATTATTAAATTATCAAATTATTAAATTATTAAATTATTAAATTATTAAATTATTAAATTATTAAATTATTAAATTATTAAATTATTTAATTATTAAATTATTAAATTATTAAATTATTAAATTATTAAATTATTAAATTATTAAATTATTAAATTATTAAATTATTAAATTATTAAATAATTAAATTATTAAATTATTAAATTATTAAATTATTAAATTATTAAATTATTAAATTATTAAATTATTAAATTATTAAATTATTAAATTATTAAATTATTAAATTATTAAATTATTAAATTATTAAATTATTAAATTATTAAATTATTAAATTATTAAATTATTAAATTATTAAATTATTAAATTATTAAATTATTAAATTATTAAATTATTAAATTATTAAATTATTAAATTATTAAATTATTAAATTATTAAATTATTAAATTATTAAATTATTAAATTATTAAATTATTAAATTATTAAATTATTAAATTATTAAATTATTAAATTATTAAATTATTAAATTATTTTTGTAGAAAAGCAATGTTATGATTCATGTTAATTTTTTAGAAAAGCGATGTTATTATTCGCTTTTTTTTTGGAAATGAAAGAATTGCTTTTGGAGAAAATTGGTGTAATTATTCGCGTTATTTTATGGAATAATTGTGATATTTTTGTTGAAAAACGGTGTTATTATCCGCGTTATTTTTTTGGAAATAGGTGTTATTTTTGTAGAATAGTAATGTTTTGATTCGCGATATTTTTTGGATGAGTATAATTTTTGAAGAAAAGTGGGATATTTATTTATTTATTTCTTTAGGGACAAATACAGTCTTAAAATACTAAAATGGAATAATACACTATAAAATAAAAACAAACAGACCAATTACATATGTCCACAGATATTAAATATAAAACATTTCAAACATCATAAATTTAAATATAACTAAGATGTATGTTTGCCTGTGACGGGAAAGGAAAAGGATTATGACAGTTAAATTGTTATATTTTTGTTACAAACAACAACTCAAAATGTAAATAAAAGTATACAAAAGATAATATTAGAAAAAACAAAAATAACTAACAAAAAAAAAAAAAATTCAACATAGGAGTTCATGCTATGCACTTATAGAGAGAATTTTTGTATGCGAAGAAGAGAATAGAGAAAATGTTATTATTCTCGTTATATTTAAGGACAATGGGTGATGTTTTTGTAGAAAAGCGATGTTATTATTAGCTATATTTTTTTTGAAAAGGAATAATATTTTTGTAGATAAAAGGTGTTAATATTCTAGTTATTTTTTAGGAAAATGGGTATTTCTTTTGTAAAATACAGATATTATTATTCGCGTTATTTTTTAATAAAATGGGTGTTATTTATGTAGAAAATCAGTGTTATTATTCGTGTTATTTTTGGAAAAGGGGTATTATTGTTGTGTAACAGTGGTGTTAATATTCGCGTTTCTTTTTGGAAAAGGGGTATTATTTTTTTTAAAAAGTGGTGATATTATTTGAGATATTTTGCTGGAAAATTGTGTAATTTTTGTAGAAAAGTAAGGTTATTTATCGCGTTATTTTTTGGAAAAGTGGTATAATTTTTATAGAAAAGCATTGCTATTTTACGAGTTATTTTGTTGGAAAATGGGTGTTATTAACTAGAAAAGCAATGTTATTATTCGCGTTATTTTTTAATAAAATGGGTGTCATTTTTGTAGAAAATCAGTGTTATTATTCGTGTTATTTTTGGAAAAGGTGTATTATTGTTGTGAAAAAGTGGTGTTAATATTCGCGTTATTTTTTGGAAAAGGAGTTTTATTTTTGTTAAAAAGTGATGATATTATTCGAGATATTTTGTTGGAAAATTGTGTGATTTTTGTAGAAAAGTAAGGTTATTTCCGCGTTATTTTTTGGAAAAGTGGTATAATTGTTATAGAATAGCATTGCTATTTTACGAGTTATTTTGTTGGAAAATGGGTGTTATTTTCTAGAATAGCAATGTTGTTATTCGCGTTGTTTTTTTGAAAAAGGGTGCGATTTTTGTCGAAAAGCGCCGTTATTATTCGCCTTTTTTTCGGAAATGAAAGAATTAATTTTGGAGAAAATTGGTGTAATTATTCGCGTTATTTTATGAACAAATTGTGATATTTTTGTAGAAAAGCGGTGTATTTATTTCCGTTATTTATTGGAACTGTGTTTTAGATTTTTGTGGATAAACGGTGTTATATTTTATGGAAAAAGGGTATAATTTTTGTACAAAAGCGGTGTTATTTTTCGCGTTATTGTTTGGAAGAGGGTTTTTATTTGTGTAGAAAAGCGGTGTTATTATTCGCGTAATTTTTTGGAAAAGGGGTGTTATTTTTGTAGAATACGGTATTATTATTAGAGTTAATTTTTAAGAAAATGGGTGTTATTTATGTAGAAAAGCGGTGTTATTATTCGCGTTATTTTTGGAAATGTGGTTTAATTTTTGTAGAAAAGTGGTGTTTTTAAACGCGTTATTTTTTTGGAAGAAGGGTTTCTATTTTTGTACAAAAGCGGTGTTATAATTCGCGTAATTTTTGATAAAGGGGTGTTATTTTTATAGAAAACGGTGTTATTGTTTAAGGAAATTGGATGTTATTTTTCTAGAAATACAATGTTATTATTCTTCATCGGCTGACTTAAGTGACCACTTTACGCAAGTGCAATATTCGTCAATTTAGAATGTCTTTTTGCAGTGAATTTATCATTGTGAGAGCTGTTAATTCAAGATATATTTATTTAATCAATGTAAATTATTTAACAATGGTGTTTTGGAGCGTCCATATATCCAGCGGAGTGCAAACTAATAAGTTATCATTAGTTTGTGCACCGCACGATTGATGGACGCTTTAGAACATGTGAATGAAGCCCTTGAAAACTTAGTGGAAAATTGAGGATTGAGGATATACCTATGAATAAACAGATAATTTTTCTTTTGAATAAATAGATTAGTTTTTTTTATCAAAAAAACTTTATTTATGCGAGTACTATTTACTGTTGGCAAAAAAAAAATGTGACTCCATGAAAACTCTTCCGACTCAAAAGGTTGCCGATCCTTGGGTTAAACAATATTCAGGTTGAAAATATGACAAACAACAAAAAGATATATTCGAATGAACTTGGAGCTGAAAGCCACGAGTGACTACCCAAATGATTTATGATAGTATGTACCTAGTATCAAGTAGAATCTATTTTAAAATAATAAATATAAATAAATAATCATATAATATACACCGAATGTTCGTAACCTTAGACCTCTAATAAAGGTCAAATGAGACAGATTTAAGAGGAAAAAACCGGCCCTTTCTTATCACAGTATTTACTAACATATCCTGAAAGTTTATCAAAAATTGAAGGTATCAACTATCAAAAGTGTCCAACTTTTAAAAAATGAGTCTTAATAATCTGTTCTGAGAGATATTATAAATTTAAATGATTGATTCGGTTGTATTAATCATTTTTGAAATCGGGCATATTATTGTTCTAAAGTAGGATATTATTGAAGGAATAAACAACTGAAGACTGATTAATTACGAATTAATTTTTAGGATTACTAGTACATAGTGGTTGTTACAACCCACTAGTTACCTACAATAATAATTTATTGTTTAGGATTACAAGTACATAGTGGTTGTCAAAACCCACTAGTTACCTACAATAATAATTTATTGTTTAGGATTATAAGTAGGTACATTGTGCTTGTCACAACCCACTAGTTACCTACAATAATAATTTATTATGTAGGATTATAAGTAGGTACATAGTGGTTGTTACAACCCACTAGTTACCTACAATAATAATTTATTGTTTAGGATTATAAGTAGGTACATTGTGGTTGTCACAACCCACTAGTTACCTATAATAATAATTTATTGTGTAGGATTTTAAGTAGGTACATAGTGGTTGTTACAACCCACTAGTTACCTACAGTAATAATTTATTGTTAATTACAGTGACCAATGACAATAATTATATGGACTTGACGTCACAGACATTGAACCAAGACACTGGCGATTTAAATCAGGAGTAAGTATAAACTTAAATATAAATTCAATGTAAAAAAATTAAATTATAATTATTTATTACAAAGGGTGCTCCCATTGACATTGACATACAAACACACATACATTGGAAGCATGTTTATTACACAGTTAAATTGTTTTGTAAATATCGCTTTCTTTTTTTTTTGCCCCTGAAGATAAATTTTTTTTTTGTGTAATTATTACTTACTGCCGGAATACTGAAGAGATCACAATTTAAGATCATTATTTTTGTTTTACAGATTTTTGCAGTCTGAAGAAATACAAAACAACATTGGTCAAACGGGTATACTCATTGTTTAATATTAAAATAACCTATCATAGTTCATAGTTCGTCTTGGTTAAATTATTATTATCATCATTATTAGCCATTATTCATCCATCGGCCTCCCCTCCCCTTTCATCCTCCATGCTTACCTATCCCTCGCTACTGAGTCGCTACACTGTGTCATTGACCTCAGCAGCCTCTCATTGTATGTCGTCACACCATTTTGCTAGTGGTGTGTCCGTGTTGCCTTGCAGCAACACATACGGTCATGGTCTTGCAAGTCTCGCAAGACCAAAATCAAGACTGTAAGATTTTTACTCATCACTTTTCTTAGTTTTTGGTATATTTTTTCAATCAAATTTTTTACTCTTTCAGATTATCCCGTGGTATCTTTGGACGGTTCTGGTATTGGAGAATACGACCCTCTGGCTTCTGCACTCACTCTCAACTTCCAACATTACGGCAGCCTCGGCCTCAGCCCGCCTTTGGGGCCTGGCAACAACACCCACATATCCAACACGGAGGTGCCACGACGAGATGGAACTACCGGCAGACGACCTCCACCATCGTCCTCCAGCGCTCTTCTGTGTTTCCTCTGCAACTGGATTGGTAAAGTTACCAGCTTGGAAGATCACTTACAAAAGGTATAATAAAATTGTTACTGGCCAAATCCGAGATCAGGCTAAATTATTTATTAGTATTTTGGTCTCATTCTTGGGCAAGCTTTGAAGATTGTTGTTCAGTTTTCTTATTTGAAAATAAAACCATGAACTGATCGTTTGAGAAATTTTTTGTAGATCAACTGACAATCCACTGTCCTAGTGAACACCCAAGAATTTGGCACTTACAGGCGGCCATTGTGCAAACAAGAGATTTTACCCACGTATTTGAATTCTGCTTTTTTTGGTTTCAAGTTTAGCTTATTACGGGACAAGACCAGTTGGACACAGACTGACAAAGCTTTCAGAGAGCTTTGTTTGTCTTAGTGTTTGGCTGTGTAATAAATTGCCTGAGACAGTAAAACAAACTCGAGGATTTTGGTTTTCAGAAAGAGGCGGATACATATCACCTTGGCAAAGCACTTTATATACATATGTTAAATGATAACATGGATCTTGATTGAAATTTACAATTGTAATTTGTAAAATGTAAGTGACGAGTCCAATTGTCCGGTTGGATCTACGGACGATATACTACAAAAAACATCCACTGAGTGTCCTTTCTGAACAGTATTGAATTACAGACGATCTTTGAATATTGTGGTGTATTGCCCCCTTCCCCGATAGTTAGCTATATACAGTGTAGGTACTTGTTCGGCCAAGAGATCTGCTACGGAATAAACCAAGTATAAATTTACATATGTGTTCATATTAACCCCACACCAGGACAAGACAAATATAAAATATTACTATGCGAAATGTCCATGTCCGAGGAAGCTTTGGCGTAGCCTCAATCACCGATAAATTTCTCCAGAGGAGATTGAGATGGTATGGATACGTCATAAGGCAACCAGAGGACAATATGTATGATACGCAGAGCGATGTACATTCAAGTGCATGCCAGAAGACCAGGCTGACCGCTGCTAATGTAGCACTCCACCATCAGAGGAACGTTGCGGGAAGTAGACTTGCGTGAAGGAGACGCACTTCAGTGAAAGACTTAGCGAATGAGGACGAGGAGGGCCGACCTCAGATAATGGGACTAAATGGCCAGGGTGAAGAAGATTCTGCTGTCATAATATTACAATCTTCCTTAGTGTGGTTTTACTTACATGCTTTTGCCTAGCATCTATAAACATAGTTATGTATATCCTCGGAGAAATTCGGATTTATTCGTGAAACAATGGATTGGCCGAGGTCATACGAACGCCATCGTGCGCATTCCGTATAACGGCACGTATAATAAACATCGTAATCTGGTTATTGAATATAGTTTACGCGTGTGATGTAGGGAGATGGTTATTTAATTATTAAGATTGATTATGATTATTTAGTTTTAAAGAATATATATAAGAATGATTATTTGCGTGTTCAAAAGGTACCTATTGTTAAAACTCATCTCTCTATATTAGATATACTACAGAAAGTTGGGGCAACTGATAAAACATATAATAAAAGATGGTACTCACTCTGACAATTGTATTTATTTATCTTATGGTTTTGCATTGTAGTTTTTTAATAATTATTATATTCAATTTACACGTAATAAGAATGTCGAGGAGAATTCGCGATACGTCAAGCCACGGCGACTGGAGATGTTCCGAATGAATTGCAAAGGTGGGGATAACATAGGGATGTTCCGCCACATATTTAATTAGACTATTAATATATCACACTTAGTTTCTTGGCCAAGGAATTTCAAAAGAAAGTAAAATCTGTTTTCAAATATGCAGTTTTTATTGAATTTCAGGTACACTCCGGTGGCATCATACATACAAGAAGTGGAGCAGTGAGTCTTGAGGTGGACGTCCACGCTTTAGCCTGGGGTCTGCATCCACTCAGGGAACAGCTCATCATACAGCACAGGGATCGTCTCTACGTTTTAAAAGTCAAGTTTAAACCGCCTGATACAGTCTGTTCACTTATTCTGGTAATATGAATAACAGTTTTAAATCGCAATAATAAGCCATATAGAAAATTTTGAGAACCCTTAAAAAGTATTGAAATAGTGAACAGTTTATTTTTACATCTTTATTCAACCGAATGATTTTTTTGTTATTTATTAAAAATTAAAGTAATTCATTTAATTATTTATTTATTAAAAAGTAAAGTAATTTTGAAATTCAAGATAAAAGAAATTGAAATAAAATATATATAATTCAAAAAAATTGAAGACCATACAAGAGAGTAATTCAAAATTAAAAACATACAAATGATGCAGAGATATGTAAGAATTGGGGGGGAGTGAGGAGGGATAAAGGAGTTAGATATTCGATGCCTCATATCACTGCATATATGCCTCTTATTCTGTGCCTCACATAATATCAATTTTGAACTTTATTAAATACTTATCTTATTAAATTAGTTTTAGTAAAAAACTTTTTTTTTCAAGAGTAGAGCCGCAGATCCATTTTTTTGTGGGTGGCAGTTTTTAAAAAGAACACACTTAGGCCAATAATTGACCCTTTGTGATTCCACAAATGGGCATGTCCTCCCCCTCGAACCAGCCCGAGTGGCATGAATGTCATAATGTCACTGATGTCGGCCAACGCTATGTCAATTAGATCATCATAGAAGAAATTTTCCAAGGAGCTTCTTCTAATTCTATAGAGAGCAGGACAGTGACAGAGGAAGTGGACCACCGTCTCCTCCTCCTCCTCGTCTTGGCATGCTCTGCAGTAATCGTATGCCTCCAGCCCTAGCCTTCTGGCATGCTTTCCTATAACCCAGTCAGATCCAATTATACACAATTCCTATTCTGTCATTGTATTTGTGCCGTGTATTTACTTATTTTTAAGATATAATTAAAAAAGTTTAATTGTATTTTATTTGTTCACTTGTTTCAACTCGTACCAAATGGTAATGACATCCAGCTAATAATGTTTTTAGTCCAGCCCCCCTAGACAACGTGTCATTTAGCTCAAGAAAAGAAACAAGAAAATATAACTGAATGTATGGAAGTGACAGTTGCCAGTCACGTCCATACATTGAGTTATATTTTCACGTTGTCTAGGGGGGCAGACTTACCTTTTATTCTACCTAAAGAATATGCTCTAAATTTGATTTTTTTTTCATTTGCGTGAGTAAAGACTGTTCCGATCTTTTGGTGACGCCACAATTGGTAAACTATAGAACCAATTGGTATAAACTACAGGTACAATGCTTTTAAAACATCTGAATTTGAATGTGTACTTTTTTAGGCTGTTCCTCCAAAAAACCACACTTCAATCGAGGAACGAGACACGGCAATCGCTTTCATCCAAACGGTCGACCCCACGAACGGCCGCGAGGTCGTTTGGCGTGGATGCGTGGACTGCCTCTACCAGGGGGCACAGCCAGCACCGAGGGTGGGGGCCAAGTTCCAACTTGCACTGCCTCGCCAGCCTGGGGCCAGGAGACCGAACAATTCCACAGCCGCACAGAACGACGAAGAAATAGACCTCACAGGGATCGTTATGTCTCTAGATGTTTTTATACAGACGATACAGGATTTGCAGGATTACGGTGAGTTACATAAATCAATGACATTTTCAATAAATATTTGATAGTTAACGAGATGGGGAGTTTGTTTTTTTTAACTTACCTGGATAGGGAAAATGTCATGTTATGTAGAGAACTCGAAATATTACATTTTTTGTGTGTCTAAATTATTTTAATATTGACGTTTAAAAAATATTTTTGGTTTCCAGAAAATTCTCAAACGACGACCAGTCAAGAGTCAATCCAGTACAGCTCTTTGTAAATCTTGACTCATCCTTTGAAAAGTCTAGAGCTGAGGCAGCCTGAAAGAAATGCAACAATATAGATACAAAATATAGATAAAATTCATTATTTAAAGAAATTATTATATAAATATTTTTTGTCACTGGCAATATCAATCGTATACGTCAGTGTACCTTCAGAGAGCATTATTATATAAAGACCTTTTCACTAAATCTTTTCGTGCTTTTGTATTGGTAAGCTTGCATAGTATACAATCTGGCGAATTTAGTTCAAACGGAGTTGCTAACGTTTTAAATGTTTCGCTACGCTTGATTGTTATTTGCCTAATCTTATTTATACTGTCACATCTGGCGAAGTTTATTTTCTTACGACTGACAACACTAAGAAATCTAACGGATAGCCTAGTCTTCACACCATTTTTTTAAAACATAACCTACAAAAGTTTGGTAAAAATACCAATTTTGTCATTTATTTTAATTACTTTTTTTTTAATATATAATGCAACTGGCTCACGCCAGTCGCAATTATTGCTACAAACAAACCTAACCAACCTATTTTTACCAAAATTTTGTAGGTTAGGTTTATAAAAATGGTGTGAAGACTAGGTTATCCAAAGATAAAATATGAATTTTTAAGTGAATCGGTCTATAAGTATAAATCAACTTTTCATATTGCAAAACTATTATTATACGCCCAAAGCAAATTCAATTTTCTCATTACAAATATTAAGATTAATATTAGGTCACGAAATAGGTATCTAATGTGCAATTTTGTTTCATTTTTACTGTACAATATATATTTTTTGTACCAAATCCTTTATAGGTAACTGCGTACCTAAATAATGTATTTTTTTAAAGATTAATAAACAAAGTTTAATAAAATCATTTATATACAGACATATCAAAAACATGTAATTTTATAGTATAGATTACATATTTTATCTGTAGGTATGTAATCCGTTATATATTGTTATGTTCTTGTATCAAGTGCATTAACTAACATAGGTATTATAAGTAATTTATACCTAATTTTTAAAAACATTTTTAAATTGTTTTTTTTCGTGATATAAAATTCACCGATTTTTTTTTAACGCGGCTTGGTACTTAGAATAATTTTAAAATACCTTGAACCAACCGTGAATAATTGTTACACAATAAGTAATTTTAAGTATAAAACTAGGTATTTCATATTAAAATAAATGTGATTTTTTTAAGATTACTTTTAACTTTTAAGATATTGTTTTTTGATTTGATGATTTGTTAAGACGAATCAAAATATATTTTTTACTTTTATTGATGTTGGTGTTTTATTTTAAAAATAAATATATTATCTTAATATATTATGAAAATCTCGTGTAACGATTTTTGTATACGCTAATCTCCGTAACCGCCCAACATATTTCAATGAAATTTTCTACATTTATATGGATGGTTCCGGATTGAAAGGTAGGATAGTTTTTGACCCAATAGGTTGTGCTGTTATCGAGATCTAAAAAAAATATTTTCATTTTACAACATTTTTTTTAGATTTCTCAACCAATAATATAACAGCAAACTTTGACTCCCCCCCCATAGTTTTTTATAGGAAAAAAGGGTTTAATTTATTTTGAAGTTGTGTTATCTTTCAATAGATGGCGGTGTGTACAAATCTATTGACATCTATATAGAAGGCGGTCTATGGCAGAGCAATTACATAAAATGCGATCTATATAGAAGGCGGTCTATGGCAGAGCAATACATAAAATGCGATCTATATACATAGAAGGCGGTCTATGGCAGAGCAATACATAAAATGCGATCTATATAGAAGGCGGTCTATGGCAGAGCAATACATAAAATGCGATCTATATAGAAGGCGGTCTATGGCAGAGCAATACATAAAATGCGATCTATATACATAGAAGGCGGTCTATGGCAGAGCAATACATAAAATGCGATCTATATAGAAGGCGGTCTATGGCAGAGCAATACATAAAATGCGATCTATATACATAGAAGGCGGTCTATGGCAGAGCAATACATAAAATGCGATCTATATAGAAGGCGGTCTATGGCAGAGCAATACATAAAATGCGATCTATATACATAGAAGGCGGTCTATGGCAGAGCAATACATAAAATGCGATCTATATAGAAGGCGGTCTATGGCAGAGCAATACATAAAATGCGATCTATATAGAAGGCGGTCTATGGCAGAGCAATACATAAAATGCGATCTATATACATAGAAGGCGGTCTATGGCAGAGCAATACATAAAATGCGATCTATATAGAAGGCGGTCTATGGCAGAGCAATACATAAAATGCGATCTATATACATAGAAGGCGGTCTATGGCAGAGCAATACATAAAATGCGATCTATATAGAAGGCGGTCTATGGCAGAGCAATACATAAAATGCGATCTATATAGAAGGCGGTCTATGGCAGAGCAATACATAAAATGCGATCTATATACATAGAAGGCGGTCTATGGCAGAGCAATACATAAAATGCGATCTATATAGAAGGCGGTCTATGGCAGAGCAATACATAAAATGCGATCTATATAGAAGGCGGTCTATGGCAGAGCAATACATAAAATGCGATCTATATAGAAGGCGGTCTATGGCAGAGCAATACATAAAATGCGATCTATATACATAGAAGGCGGTCTATGGCAGAGCAATACATAAAATGCGATCTATATACATAGAAGGCGGTCTATGGCAGAGCAATACATAAAATGCGATCTATATACATAGAAGGCGGTCTATGGCAGAGCAATACATAAAATGCGATCTATATACATAGAAGGCGGTCTATGGCAGAGCAATACATAAAATGCGATCTATATAGAAGGCGGTCTATGGCAGAGCAATACATAAAATGCGATCTATATACATAGAAGGCGGTCTATGGCAGAGCAATACATAAAATGCGATCTATATACATAGAAGGCGGTCTATGGCAGAGCAATACATAAAATGCGATCTATATAGAAGGCGGTCTATGGCAGAGCAATACATAAAATGCGATCTATATACATAGAAGGCGGTCTATGGCAGAGCAATACATAAAATGCGATCTATGTACATAGAAGGCGGTCTATGGCAGAGCAATACATAAAATGCGATCTATATACATAGAAGGCGGTCTATGGCAGAGCAATACATAAAATGCGATCTATATAGAAGGCGGTCTATGGCAGAGCAATACATAAAATGCGATCTATATATTATATAGAAGGCGGTCTATGGCAGAGCAATACATAAAATGCGATCTATATAGAAGGCGGTCTATGGCAGAGCAATACATAAAATGCGATCTATATATATAGAAGGCGGTCTATGGCAGAGCAATGAAAGTAGGTAACACAATGAAAGGTACATTGTGTTAAATGATCAAGTATTCAAAACGGAGTACTTTTGTTTTACTCCAAAAGGAACATGGCGTATATAATGGTTTGTTAGTATATTGTATTCTAATGATAAATAATAATAATTATTCTCCTATCAGTGTTGCCATAGCAAAAGAATTTGATAACATCTTATCAAAACGACCACCGATCCCATTCCATACATCAATAGCTATTAATGTGGCCTTAACAAAATATACCAACCTTTCTGATCAACCTTACTTACCTAATAGTTATATTCGGATGAAGCGCTAACGTAAAAATGAAGCAATCAGATTTGTCATAAATTGTCTTATTATTGTAAGTACGACATTTCACATAAAAAATGAGGTAACCTTTAAATTTATGGGATAGCATTATTAGAGAGAAGAATTATATTTCACTGATAATTTATATTTATTTCTATAAAAAACATTTTAATCAATATTAAACGCGCCTTGCGACGTTCCTCGTTCCACGTTCCTCGAAACAAAACCAATTCAAATCAAAACGAATTTATCAAAAGGGCATGTCATTTCTATGATGTCGGCCTTCGTAGCACAGTTGGTTAAGGTATCTGACTACTGATCCAAAGGTCCCGGGTTCGCTTCCCGGTGGAGAAACAGTTTTTAATTGTGTTTTCAGTCTGGATCTGTGAGACGATTAATATCGTATTCACTGCTAGTCATGATTGCTACAATAATTATTATTTATCGTCGCTTAAGGTCTAACACCGCGTAAGTCAATATCGGCAACTTTACAGTAGAACAAAAAAACTATTTAGAATTCTTATTATACATATGTCATTTAAATATACGTTCTTTTGTAAATACTAATTAAAAAAAACATGCCAACTAACGCGGCTTTGTGTTTTTTATATTTTTTCAAATGTCATATAAGAATTATAGAATGTTTTTTGCTCTACTGTAAAGTTGCTGATATTGACTTACGCGGTGTTAGACCTTAAGCGACGTTATATATTATGTGGATGCATAGCGGGGTAAACCTGTGTATTAATTATATTTTTTGTTTTTATCTAGCAGATTCTGTTATTTTTCACAGCAGTAATTTTAAGCAGTATTTTTCCTTCCTTTTGCGCGCGTGTGTGTATCAATTTCATAGGGACCGTTACAGGGATACTCATTAGTTTGATACTTAATCTCCAAACATCATGCTATATTTATATTAAGAGGATCTTGATCGATCATATCAATACTGCCATGTAAATAAACTCGTCATAAATATATCCAAATGTTGCAAATTCACTTTTACTCGTAACCGTAATAAAGTACTGCATGATTATAATATATATATTTTTTTTATTTCATATACCAATAAATTACATTTTATATAAGCAACATAACAAATTAATTGGGTTGGTTTAGAACACCTCACTAGGCCAGGCCTGTTCCGAGGTGGTAGACTAGTTAAAAATATTAATTACTAAGTCATTGTAAGCTGTTATATAGAATGATTGTGTAGCCCATGATCCACTTATTGAGTCCTATGTTAGTAGTTTTGTCGTGTATGTTGTTATTAATTGAGAATTTCCTGACAATAGTTGATCCCTTTGTTATATAACCATGTTTGTATTGTATGTATGTTGTTATTAATTGAGAATTTCCTGACAATAGTTGATCCCTTTGTTATATAACCATGTTTGTATTGTATGTATGTTGTTATTAATTGAGAATTTCCTGACAATAGTTGATCCCTTTGTTATATAACCATGTTTGTATTGTATGTATGTTGTTATTAATTGAGAATTTCCTGACAATAGTTGATCCCTTTGTTATATAACCATGTTTGTATTGTATGTATGTTGTTATTAATTGAGAATTTCCTGACAATAGTTGATCCCTTTGTTATATAACCATGTTTGTATTGTATGTATGTTGTTATTAATTGAGAATTTCCTGACAATAGTTGATCCCTTTGTTATATAACCATGTTTGTATTGTATGTATGTTGTTATTAATTGAGAATTTCCTGACAATAGTTGATCCCTTTGTTATATAACCATGTTTGTATTGTATGTATGTTGTTATTAATTGAGAATTTCCTGACAATAGTTGATCCCTTTGTTATATAACCATGTTTGTATTGTATGTATGTTGTTATTAATTGAGAATTTCCTGACAATAGTTGATCCCTTTGTTATATAACCATGTTTGTATTGTATGTATGTTGTTATTAATTGAGAATTTCCTGACAATAGTTGATCCCTTTGTTATATAACCATGTTTGTATTGTATGTATGTTGTTATTAATTGAGAATTTCCTGACAATAGTTGATCCCTTTGTTATATAACCATGTTTGTATTGTATGTATGTTGTTATGAGTTGAGAATTTCCTGACAATAGTTGATCCCTTTGTTATATAACCATGTTTGTATTGTATGTATGTTGTTATTAATTGAGAATTTCCTGACAATAGTTGATCCCTTTGTTATATAACCATGTTTGTATTGTATGTATGTTGTTATTAATTGAGAATTTCCTGACAATAGTTGATCCCTTTGTTATATAACCATGTTTGTATTGTATGTATGTTGTTATTAATTGAGAATTTCCTGACAATAGTTGATCCCTTTGTTATATAACCATGTTTGTATTGTATGTATGTTGTTATTAATTGAGAATTTCCTGACAATAGTTGATCCCTTTGTTATATAACCATGTTTGTATTGTATGTATGTTGTTATTAATTGAGAATTTCCTGACAATAGTTGATCCCTTTGTTATATAACCATGTTTGTATTGTATGTATGTTGTTATGAGTTGAGAATTTCCTGACAATAGTTGATCCCTTTGTTATATAACCATGTTTGTATTGTATGTATGTTGTTATTAATTGAGAATTTCCTGACAATAGTTGATCCCTTTGTTATATAACCATGTTTGTATTGTATGTATGTTGTTATTAATTGAGAATTTCCTGACAATAGTTGATCCCTTTGTTATATAACCATGTTTGTATTGTATGTATGTTGTTATTAATTGAGAATTTCCTGACAATAGTTGATCCCTTTGTTATATAACCATGTTTGTATTGTATGTATGTTGTTATTAATTGAGAATTTCCTGACAATAGTTGATCCCTTTGTTATATAACCATGTTTGTATTGTATGTATGTTGTTATTAATTGAGAATTTCCTGACAATAGTTGATCCCTTTGTTATATAACCATGTTTGTATTGTATGTATGTTGTTATTAATTGAGAATTTCCTGACAATAGTTGATCCCTTTGTTATATAACCATGTTTGTATTGTATGTATGTTGTTATGAGTTGAGAATTTCCTGACAATAGTTGATCCCTTTGTTATATAACCATGTTTGTATTGTATGTATGTTGTTATTAATTGAGAATTTCCTGACAATAGTTGATCCCTTTGTTATATAACCATGTTTGTATTGTATGTATGTTGTTATTAATTGAGAATTTCCTGACAATAGTTGATCCCTTTGTTATATAACCATGTTTGTATTGTATGTATGTTGTTATTAATTGAGAATTTCCTGACAATAGTTGATCCCTTTGTTATATAACCATGTTTGTATTGTATGTATGTTGTTATTAATTGAGAATTTCCTGACAATAGTTGATCCCTTTGTTATATAACCATGTTTGTATTGTATGTATGTTGTTATTAATTGAGAATTTCCTGACAATAGTTGATCCCTTTGTTATATAACCATGTTTGTATTGTATGTATGTTGTTATGAGTTGAGAATTTCCTGACAATAGTTGATCCCTTTGTTATATAACCATGTTTGTATTGTATGTATGTTGTTATTAATTGAGAATTTCCTGACAATAGTTGATCCCTTTGTTATATAACCATGTTTGTATTGTATGTATGTTGTTATTAATTGAGAATTTCCTGACAATAGTTGATCCCTTTGTTATATAACCATGTTTGTATTGTATGTATGTTGTTATTAATTGAGAATTTGCTGACAATAGTTGATCCCTTTGTTATATAACCATGTTTGTATTGTATGTATGTTGTTATTAATTGAGAATTTCCTGACAATAGTTGATCCCTTTGTTATATAACCATGTTTGTATTGTATGTATGTTGTTATTAATTGAGAATTTCCTGACAATAGTTGATCCCTTTGTTATATAACCATGTTTGTATTGTATGTATGTTGTTATTAATTGAGAATTTCCTGACAATAGTTGATCCCTTTGTTATATAACCATGTTTGTATTGTATGTATGTTGTTATTAATTGAGAATTTCCTGACAATAGTTGATCCCTTTGTTATATAACCATGTTTGTATTGTATGTATGTTGTTATTAATTGAGAATTTCCTGACAATAGTTGATCCCTTTGTTATATAACCATGTTTGTATTGTATGTATGTTGTTATTAATTGAGAATTTCCTGACAATAGTTGATCCCTTTGTTATATAACCATGTTTGTATTGTATGTATGTTGTTATTAATTGAGAATTTCCTGACAATAGTTGATCCCTTTGTTATATAACCATGTTTGTATTGTATGTATGTTGTTATTAATTGAGAATTTCCTGACAATAGTTGATCCCTTTGTTATATAACCATGTTTGTATTGTATGTATGTTGTTATTAATTGAGAATTTCCTGACAATAGTTGATCCCTTTGTTATATAACCATGTTTGTATTGTATGTATGTTGTTATTAATTGAGAATTTCCTGACAATAGTTGATCCCTTTGTTATATAACCATGTTTGTATTGTATGTATGTTGTTATTAATTGAGAATTTCCTGACAATAGTTGATCCCTTTGTTATATAACCATGTTTGTATTGTATGTATGTTGTTATGAGTTGAGAATTTCCTGACAATAGTTGATCCCTTTGTTATATAACCATGTTTGTATTGTATGTATGTTGTTATTAATTGAGAATTTCCTGACAATAGTTGATCCCTTTGTTATATAACCATGTTTGTATTGTATGTATGTTGTTATTAATTGAGAATTTCCTGACAATAGTTGATCCCTTTGTTATATAACCATGTTTGTATTGTATGTATGTTGTTATGAGTTGAGAATTTCCTGACAATAGTTGATCCCTTTGTTATATAACCATGTTTGTATTGTATGTATGTTGTTATTAATTGAGAATTTCCTGACAATAGTTGATCCCTTTGTTATATAACCATGTTTGTATTGTATGTATGTTGTTATTAATTGAGAATTTCCTGACAATAGTTGATCCCTTTGTTATATAACCATGTTTGTATTGTATGTATGTTGTTATGAGTTGAGAATTTCCTGACAATAGTTGATCCCTTTGTTATATAACCATGTTTGTATTGTATGTATGTTGTTATTAATTGAGAATTTCCTGACAATAGTTGATCCCTTTGTTATATAACTATGTTTGTATTGTATGTTTGTTTAAGTCTTGTATTTTCTATTAAATGTATGTTCTTTATATCTTTTGCAACTAAATTTAGGATCTTTGGAGCCTCTTGAAGTATTGATAATGTCTTTGTCCGTATGTAGTGTTTGTCTTCGGAGTGATTAGTTGATGTCTGTGTCTTGTATCGTGAGAATGTTGAGCAGTGATATGGTTTTTCTTGTCATCATAGAGTTGTGTTGTAGTTAGTACGTTAAAGTCTTTAAATAGTTGAATGGTCGGGAAATGGAAAGGTTTTGTGGAAGCAACAGTCATTGCGCCACATCGCTATGAAATGCTACGCCGCGCCGCTGCTACGACTGCGTGTACTGCGCTACGACGCGCTACGGAACATGCAAGCGGCGAGTTACCACCAACTCTAACCGAGCTACGACAGAGCCGGTATATAAGGAGCTCCCCCGGGTTCACATTCATTCGGTATCAGTATGAAAATATACAAAGAAATTAAGTCGGGTGCCGATTGTTGCGCTCTTCAATCAGATCTAGACAAGACTTATGATTTACTGTAAAAATAACTACCTCTCTCTGAATGCTTCTAAATGTTTTGTCATATCGTACACAAGAAAAAGGAATAAAATTTACCACAATTACACTCTAGATAATGTGAACATAAAACATAAAAATGAATGTAAAGACCTTGGAGTGCACCTTGATGCTAAACTTACCTTTACTCAACATATAAACACTGTTATTACAAAATCATACAAACTACTTGGATTCATATTTAGAATAGGTAAATCTTTTAAAAATCCGCAAACCTTAAAAATATTATATTTCTCATTAGTCAGAAGTACACTGGAGTTTGCATCATTTATTTGGAACCCGCTGTATAAAATCCATATAAAAAATATTGAAAATATCCAACGCAAATTTTTGAAACGACTCAACTATAAATACAACAATAATACAACGGTTAATAATATTCAAAGTTTAGCGAACCGACGAACAATGACTGATTTATCTTTTATTTATAATTTAATTTAATTTAATTTAATTTCAATTTACGGTTTGATAACCTTTTACACATACAAGTATACATAATATATTAAAAACAACAGAATTTAAAAAAAAAACAAATAAAAACAAACAAATATACAAAACGAAAATAAAAAATGAATAACAATATAAAAAAGGTGAAAACTTGTAAAAATATGTAAAAAATAATGAAAAACATTTAAAAAAAAAAAAAAAACATGCGAGAAACATTCAAAAATGTTTTAAATAACCATATAGACTCCGCCGATATACTCACACTTATTGACTTTAATATACCTATAAGACGAACAAGACATACACCATTATTTAAATGCAAATATTATAAAACAAATGCTGCAATAAATTCACCAATCAATAGGGCCATGGATGCTTACTCAAGGTATGTGGATATTTTAAACTTGGACATTTTTTACGACTCCCCAAACGAATATCGACGGAAAATATCCCAAATAGATAATTTAGAAAACAAAAGCTAACCATGGCCTATCACTCTTAAGTCCACATACTCTCTTTTACACACACACACACACACACACACACACACACACACACACACCCTCACACACACACACATACACCCTCACACACACACACACCCTCACACACAAACACCCCTCACACACACACACACCCTCACACACACACACACCCTCACACACACATTCATATACACACCCTCTCTCTTACATAAGCGGAATAATAATTAAATAAATAAATAATAAAAATACTTTACTACTTACACTACACACACAAACCAAAATGTATTTGACACATGTAACTGACATTAGATTTAGATAATTGATGTATCATATGTATTAATCCATGTAATAAACTATCTTATGTTGTATGTGTTAATTAAAAAATAAAATAAAATAAAAATAAAAAATAAATCAGCCAGACCTCCAGCTACGTCCTTACGTTGCCCAGTCGCCTATTCACAGTTCAAGTTCCGCGATCAAAATTTGTAACTAGAAATAAGTACTTTATATATTTTCGTTAAGTAAACCGATTGTCATTATATATAGAAGCACAAAACGAAATATTAAACGAATAAGTTATATTCTTATTACATATTTTAATCTCTGTCCAACAATAATTACCTGAGTTTTATTCTGCATTCATAATCAAATTATATACGGTACTGTGTGTGCTTGATTGATCTATACGTTGTATCTGGTTATCGGGAGACTCCGATAGACGATCATCGAGTATCGATCAAGCGCATATATGATATCGTTTGGTTGTATTTAAACCAAAGGCGGACACACAGGTTTCATACCTACACGTCCAGCAAACCGGTATAACCACCACATCTGCCTGTCGTGGTTCCTGCCGACAGGCTTGCATCACCTTGCCCAACTGGTGTGCAAACCCTTACAACCCAAAGTGGTAACCTTACCAAAGTGGTAACACATACAACCAAAGTTTTTTAATAATCACTTTAATGAGACCTTCCTGAGCCTTAAATGGAGGATCCATATTTGTTTTAGATGCACCTTCCCCCCCGATCATTCCATGAGAGATAATAACTCTCGAATATTCTTATCGAATAAAGACTATGGCGCGCGCTAGTGTCTGAATCCGGACGATTCAGCCCTATATAAAGACGCCTCAGACCGGGAGCGTTCATTCGATCTACCCTGTTCCAGTTATCGCGGTCGCGCTGTCCTTGCGACCCCATAGTTTTCAATCCGCGTAATCATCGTATATTATTCTAATTTAAAATATAATTATTTATTAAGTCAACTATTTTCAATGTATTAGAGTCACTTATCCAAATAAATTCATGTAAGTAATTGCACCAATTATCTTTTGATTTCTGCCATCTAATTACCTGTGTTTTACTGTAATTTTAAATATCTATATGTACGTAGTGCTGTGTTAGGTAAGTACCTACACAGTCATTACAATACCTTCGCTTGGGGATAGGCAAACAGGTTGAAATACCTAAAGCCTATATAGACCGGCATAGCCTATCCTGGGTGACCACCGACAGGTTATCTAACTTGATCGGCAGCACAACCCAGTCCTCGGTAACCAAGATCAGGTAACTTGGTATCCCGAGGGCCCAAAACCAAACAGGTGACGAGAGTACACCTAAAACAGGTAAACTGGTGACCCAAAACACGTGAATTTGATCACAATTGGTTACCAACAAGTAATCTGGTAAACCAAAAACGTGAAGTAAAACACAATGGTTACCAATCAGTAAACTGGTAACCACCGAAATTGTATTTGAGCATATAATCTAACATAAAAAAATAAAGGTTTTAAACTGGTAAGCCCCATGTATTATTTTAAAAATTGCATTATTTCGTGTACTATTTTTGTATTAAATTGGATTATTTTATAAATATTTTTGTTGCCAAGTAAACGTGCTCAATTTGTGATAATTATTGTAACCGGTAAATTGTTAAAAGGAACAAAATAATTTTGTGCATTAATAATCTACCTACATAATTTCACAAATAATATATATATTTTTTTAAAGAATTAATCATAACAGGTAGCCAGAAATTAAAAAATAATTGAATTTGTCGTTAAAAAGGACTGGCTAGATCGAATCCCACGGGTAACTCTATACGCATTCAGAAGTATTCGTATTTTTTTGTATTTAAATTTAGCCTAATATAATACCTACGCAAACCCCGTGTGAAGCGTATTAATTTTAAAAAATGCTTCGATATAATTATATAAATAAATACATGTAAATTTAATTATAAAAAGCGACATATATAAATATGTAATATAACCCTATTATTGTTGAATACTTTTGTATCATAACTGATATTTCTTTTAGATATAAATGTATATGTTTATTAATAATATATGTTATTTTTTTTCATGAAACGAGACAAACCAAACAAAACAAGTAAACTAGACGAAAAAAAATAATACCCAAAAAAAACCAAGGAAGTTGGAAACGAAGTAAAAATAAAAAATTACATGCCAGAGAAGCAAGAATTCTACAAAAAGTTAAGTAAAATAATAATTTTTATAATAATATTCAGTTGTGCAGTAAAAAATATAGTAATTTCATTGAAAAATATATATATGTAAAGTCATTGCTAAAAAAAAAATAGTTAAAAATATGTAAAATTATTGCCAAAATTAGTAAAAAATATATAAAATCAGTGCACAATCTAAAGTAAAATCATTGATGATTTTTTAAAAAAATTAATAATAGACGCATTTTTTATTGGCAAATTGTAGAGGCATTTTAATAAAAATACCTACAAAAAAGGAATATAATACTCCGCATATTTTTTAAATATATGTTGTTTGTCTAAAATTATAACCGAATAGAAGGTAACGAGAAATCTAGCACATTTAACAATCATATCAAAATCGTGTAACAAAAATACCTATTATCAAGGTGATATTATTTTTGCGTTCGCATAAATTATTATCATGATATTTTGATATCTACCAATAATTCGGGTAGAATTAAATTTTGGAATATTTATCAAATCATAATTTATTATTGTGTGTAGTAAAAATACTGCCGAAAATCGTCACCAAGCGTAATATTATTCCGCGTGATATAAAAAAAAATACCCATCGAAAAAAACCGAACAACAATTTTGCCAGTGACGCGCATAATATACAAGAATAAAACCAAACAAAAAAATATTATTTTGCATTTAAAAAAAAAAAAACACAATAACATTTTTAGCAACAAAGTGAGAATATATACTATATTGTAAAAAAAACCATTTGAAAAATAATATTTTATTTAAGCCATTTTTGTTAAAACCAAGGGTATAATTTAATAAATAATATTAAATACCTAACTAACTTTGAAAAATTACAACATAATCATCTTATCAAACATCAGAATATTTATAAAAACTTAAAATCATATTCATTAATTCGTGTCCAAACAAATTTATTTTAAATTAATCGTAAAATAAATAACATCGCAACAATATTTCGGACGCCACTGCATTCCCGAAATAACTAATCCCGCAAAGCGAGAAACCGTATCCCGAACGTCAGTTAACTCGCCGCGAATCTCGTAACGGAAATAATATTGTCATCTAGCATTAATACCCGGAGTTTCACAAACAACATTATATTATTTAATATTATTTATTTTCTGTAATAACTTGTAACTTTATTTCAGATTTTAAACTTATAATATTTTAAAAAGATATAATATTTAACCAATATCAACTTAATCAACGGCAACAAGAAACAAAACATCGCACTTCAAACAAATACAAATAGAACTTCAAAAAAAAATAATTTTTCGAAACGCGTATAAATAATTATAAAACAAATTTTATTCCTCTTTAATTAAAAAGAAAAGAAACAAAAGAAACATTTTTAAGATTCAAAACTTCTTTAATATTGAATTTTTTTTAAGATTCAAATTATTTTTTAGATTCAAATTTTTTTTAAGATTCAAAATTTTTTTTAGATTCAAATTTTTTTTAAGATTCAAATTTTTTTAAGATTCAAATTTTTTTTTATTTACAAATCCATTTCTAAATTGATCAAACATTATTTCATCAAGCAATTTCAAACATTAATTGAAATCAACTTAGTTTATTAATAAATACAATCGTTTACAAATAATAAAAATTTAAATTTAAATAAAATTGTATACAATGTCCTACGATAAATTAAGCATTATGGATCAAGATAATCTACATCAGACATCACAAGAAACAAGAAACGAAATATCTTCAGCAAGCATCAAACTACCATACGTATGGAGAGAGAAAATCCACTTATGGTTTTTTACGATAGAAGCGCAATTCGCGAACGCGAGAATCACAAAAGACGAATCGAAGTATAATCATGTTTTAGCAGCATTGGATCCTGAAACCATGTCTTGCGTCGCAGATATTATTCAATTTCCACCAAGTACAGAGCGCTACAAAAATCTAAAATTAACATTATTGAACCGTCTACAAGAATCGGAAGAAAAAAGACTCACACATCTACTACACGGGATGCAATTGGGAGATAACACACCATCGGAACTATTAAGAAAAATGAAAAATCTCGCAGGACCAACATTAAACAACGACGCACTCATCAAAAGACTTTGGATAGAGAGACTTCCGCATAGAATTCAAGAAATCATCACAGCAATTAATACTGACGACATTATGATAATCGCAACTACAGCAGACAGAATTATGGAGGTGAACAATAGAGCTGAAATACAATCGATAAATTTACCATCTACATCTACAATGAATAACCATGCACATAACGATCCAAACACAGTTCAACTTCTTATTGGAATGCAGCAGCAAATTAAAATTTTGACTGACAAAATATTAGGACTAGAACTTCAGCAAAGGCAATCAAGACCATTTTATAATAATCAAGAAAGAGAACGTTCCAGATCAAGATCGTCTAGTAGAAACCGTCATAATAATTATAATAATAATTCTTATCACAACCGACAAAATAATAATCGAAATTATAAAAATAAAAATAATAATAATAAAAATTATATGCCTAATAATAATAATCACAACAAGAAGGAAGATATATGCATACCACATCAAAGATTTGGAATTAACGCAAGATATTGTCAACTACCCTGCACTTTCAATCTTCCGGAAAACTAAAACTGCGACAGGTGTGCGAGACAACACTGTCGCAAATGAAACATCGTCTCTTCATGCCAGATATAGTCACCGGAGTCAAATATTTAATCGATACTGGTGCTGAGATCAGTATAATACCGAGATATCACAAAAGTGACAAAGCAACGATCTCTACAGACAGCATCATCACTCCAATATACGCCGCAAACGGAACAACGATACCAACATACGGTCATAAAGTTATAAATCTAAATCTCGGGCTTCGCAGAAATCATAAATGGAAGTTTGTAATAGCCGATGTAACAAAGCCAATTATCGGAGCGGACTTCCTTACAAATTATGATATTTTAGTTGATTTAAAAAGAAAACTGTTAATAGATAAAACAACAGGTATAACAACCAGAGGATTCATATACAAGACATCAGTCATAGACATAGCAACGGTGCAAGCAACATTAAAATTTAAAACAATTTTACAAAAATATCCGAATCTGACAAGAGCAAACATGACACCAAATGAATCGAAACACAACGTAACACACCACATTCAAACAAGAGGACCGCCTGTCACATCAAAAGTGAGAAGATTAAACCCGATGCAACTAGAGATAGCAAAAAAAGAGTTTGCATACATGGTCGAGCAAGGCATATGCAGACCCTCAAAGAGCAATTGGTCAAGCCCACTTCACATGGTTAAGAAACCAGATGGAAACTACAGAATGTGTGGAGACTACAGACGACTGAATTCAATTACCAAGCCGGACAAGTATCCGATACCACAACTCCAGGACTTTTCACATAAGCTCCACGGATCAACGATATTCAGCAAAATTGATTTGGCTAGAGCTTATAATCAAGTTAAGATGGAGGAAGAAGACATTCCGAAAACAGCTTTAATAACTCCATTTGGATTATTTGAGTTCACAAAAATGCAACCTGGACTATCAAATGCAGCACAAAGCTTCCAGAGGTATCTTCATAACATCACAAGGGACCTAGAATTTGTCTTCTCGTATATAGATGACATTCTGGTCGCCTCAAAAAATTTAGAAGAGCATGAAAAGCATATAGACATATTGTTCAAAAGACTATCTGAGAATGGTCTCATCATTAACCAAAACAAATGCCAGTTAGGCGTGGAAGAAGTTAACTTTCTCGGTTATAAAATAAACAAATACGGAAGCACCCCAATCCCAGAAAAAATCGAGGCAATAACAAAAATTGACCCACCTAAGGATGCCAAAGGACTCAGAAGATTTATGGGTATGTTAAATTTCTACCGAAAATTTTTACCCAACGCAGCAGAAACGCAGCAAATATTATTCAATCAGCTCAAAGGATACAGCAAAAACGACAAAAGAAAACTAACATGGACAGAAGAGTTACGCAACGCATTCGAAAAATGCAAACAAGACTTAGTACAAGCAGCACTCCTCACGCATATAAACCCTTCAGCAGAAATGTCAATAATGGTCGACGCATCCGACAACGCCATGGGCGCGGCCCTGCAACAAAAGAAAAATAATGATTGGCAGCCGATAGCTTTTTTTTCAAAAAAGTTTAACAATGCGCAAGTCAAGTACAGCACTTACGACAGAGAATTAACTGCCATATATGAAGCAATAAAATATTTCAGATCACAGATTGAAGGAAGAAATTTTTGTATAATAACGGACCATAAACCATTAATTTTCGCCTTCACAAAAGTCAAACTCAACTCTCCAAGACAAGAGAGGCAGCTTGACTACATTAGCCAATTTACCACGAATATCCTACACGTATCAGGCGAAGATAACGTAGTCGCCGACACATTGTCAAGAGTCGAAGAAATAGAGATTCCATCAAATATAGATTACCGAAAAATGGCGACAGAACAAATCAGTGATAAAGAATTTAGGAAAATTCAAGAAAAATCATCGTTAACGCTGAAGAAAATTGTAATACCGGGAACTACTAAAATGTTATGGTGTGACATATCTAATAATACAGTACGTCCGTACGTACCGGCCAGCATGAGAGAAGAAGTCATTTTGGCGACACATAAAATAAGTCACCCCGGAGCAAAAGCAACTTCAAAAATGATAAAGCAGAGATACGTTTGGCCCAATATTGATAAAACTGTCAAAAACATCATAAATAATTGCATAGAATGTCAAACGTCGAAAATCCACAGACACACCGTCACACCTTTAAAAGAATTTCAACAAACAGATGGAAGATTTAAAAACATTCATTTAGATCTCTTAGGACCGTTACCACCGTCCGGAGATTATACATATATGCTAACAATAATCGACCGATACACCAGATGGCCAGAAGCAGTGCCACTAAAAGATATGACTGCAGAAACAGTAGCAGACGCCCTCATGTATTCATGGATTTCTCGTTTTGGCGTTCCCACCTCGATAACAACAGATCAAGGCCGCCAGTTCGAAAGCTCCCTATTCAAAAAGCTTACAAGTAAATTGGGCATAATACATAATAGAACTACCGCATACCATCCACAGTGCAATGGAATGATTGAACGATGGCACCGCACGTTAAAAAGTTCAATAATGGCAGTAGGTAATACGTCATGGTCGACGTCACTACCAATGATACTCCTAGGTCTCCGCGCAGTAATCAAGGAAGGATCAAGTTACACGCCCGCAGAGATGACCTACGGTACAACACTCAGACTACCTGGCGATATTTTCGAAGACAGACCACCAGAGGAACCAGACACCTATGGACAGAGACTACAAACAATGATGTCAAAAATTCGCCCCATTCCAATCTCAAATCATAGCAGATTAAAAACATTCGTGCATAAGCAGATGAATCAGACAAAATACGTCTTCCTAAGGAACGACGCAGTGAGACGCCCTCTTCAGAAACCTTACGACGGACCTTACTTAGTGCAAGAGAGGGATGATAAAACAGCCACTATAAATATCAAGGGAAAAAGCAGAAAAATTTCATTAGATCGTCTAAAACCAGCCTTCTTCCTAAATGAGAGTATGGACCCCTGCGATGAGATGAACACCAGACAAGCCACTTCCCCAGAGCAGAGAAGGATGTCTATTCCGCAGACTAACAACGCCACTACGTCAGAAGCCACTTCATCACAGCAATCACACACAACCACCAGAGCTGGAAGAAGAGTGTACTTCCCTGAAAGATTCACAAGCTACAGATTTTTTTAAGTTAAGTAACTTATATTTTTTTTTCTTTTCATATATCTATGAAAATATTTATAATTTATTATGTAAAAATAAGCACTTACAAGCTCATAAGCAATGAGTAGTTATTTAAGTCTCGTGTACCTATAATTTAATATGTAAAAAAAAGCACTTACAAGCTCATAAGTAATGAGTAATTATTTAAAATATTGTGTATAATTTAATATGTAAAAAAAAAAGCACTTACAAGCTCATAAGTAATGAGTAATTATTTAAAATTTTGTGTATAATGTAATATGTAAAACCTAAGTACTTACAAACTCATAAGTAATGAGTAATTATTTAAAATTTTGTGTATAATGTAATATGTAAAACTAAGTACTTATAAACTCAGAAGTAAAGAGTTATTAATTGAAATTTTATGTACCTATATGAAAACCAACTCAGAAGTAATAACTAGTTAATTTATTTATTTTTTGATACCAAGGAATGTAATTATAAAGAATTAAAATTGTATTGGAAAACTCATACAGCATGAAAGTATGCTATATTTTTTCCATTATTATGTCAACATAACAAAGAAACATTTGTATTTAAACCAAACCAAAGAAATATTTTTTATCTCATGCCAAAATAAAAAAAAAAACTTAATTTTTCCTCATGTCGAATCAACAAATGTTTTAATTTTTTTTTCCATTGTTACAGAATGCTGTAAGGACTATAGGGGAAGCAAGGATATCGTCGAATCGACTGGAAAGGGGGTGATATGGCGCGCGCTAGTGTCTGAATCCGGACGATTCAGCCCTATATAAAGACGCCTCAGACCGGGAGCGTTCATTCGATCTACCCTGTTCCAGTTATCGCGGTCGCGCTGTCCTTGCGACCCCATAGTTTTCAATCCGCGTAATCATCGTATATTATTCTAATTTAAAATATAATTATTTATTAAGTCAACTATTTTCAATGTATTAGAGTCACTTATCCAAATAAATTCATGTAAGTAATTGCACCAATTATCTTTTGATTTCTGCCATCTAATTACCTGTGTTTTACTGTAATTTTAAATATCTATATGTACGTAGTGCTGTGTTAGGTAAGTACCTACACAGTCATTACAATACCTTCGCTTGGGGATAGGCAAACAGGTTGAAATACCTAAAGCCTATATAGACCGGCATAGCCTATCCTGGGTGACCACCGACAGGTTATCTAACTTGATCGGCAGCACAACCCAGTCCTCGGTAACCAAGATCAGGTAACTTGGTATCCCGAGGGCCCAAAGCCAAACAGGTGACGAGAGTACACCTAAAACAGGTAAAAGACTGTATATGTGATCTTGGAGTTATTTTGGACTCAAACCTTACTTTTTAGGCTCATATTGATAACATAGTTACCAAGGAAACAATGAGCCTGGGTTTTTTTTCTGAGAACGAATGCTCACTCTCAAGTAAATGCGTCGCAAAGTTCGAAGTGTCTTTTTTCAAACGAAAACACGCAATATGGTCTTTAAGGCATGTTTTTTAAGATCTACCCGTTTGACCTACATATATACCTGAACATGTATTGCATGTTAGAGAGGTAACACCACTGCAGTTTAATTTATCAATTTTATCTTTACTGTTATTTAAGAATTTACATATGTAATGTATTGTCATTATAAAATGCGATGTTTTTATTGTTTTTTCTCAAGATATTTCCAATTTTGTTTGAAGATTTCCCAATATAGTTTAACTCAACGATTTTACTAACTCACAAACCGGATTCAATCTCATACATAGTTTAAGAAAAGGTAAAAAAATAGACAAACTTGGAATATTGAAGATAAATAGAGTAAAATGTAACAGCAACATTCCTTTGATTAATGCACAAATAGATTTTAATACTTCTCCATTATTATTACCATTAGAATAGTTTATGTCGGGTTTTTCTGTTGGCCATTATTCAATATAATTGCTGTCCTTTTAATACAATATTTATATATTCATTCCTTCACTTCATTTGTATTTTTATTATACCTACATACATATTATTTACCTTAATGTCTTTCGGGTATTTTATTTTTCTTAGAATTGCCCCTTCCTTTTCTATTATTCGAGTCCTCGCTTTGAATGTATATGTATAATATATAGATGGTCTTCATCACTATTGTTCACCATTCTGACGATGCTCAGCATAGAGCGATACCGGTGAATGGGAGTCGCGTTTGCGAAAAAAAATTAAATAGAACTAAAAATATTTTTTTTATATATTTATTGATATTTTTTTATATTTTATCGAAATTCCGCGCTGAAATACTGACTCAAATATGACGTTACTATGCTAAGAACTCAAGGTAAGTGAAAATATTTGATCAATTTGGGCCTTTTCAAGTGTAATGTCCATATTCCGAGACAAATATTAAGGAAGCCTTGGACCTTCAAGGTAAATTGAAGGCGTTTATGTCATTTAGAGTAAATGTGACTGTTAGATAATGTTTTATCTAATTTGTTTTTGTTTCTATTGTGTGTTTTTCCTGTGGCATAGTATACCTACTTGCTATAAATACTTGCAATTTTTGATTTGACCCTTCCTGTCACATTAATTTCGGTGACAATACATTCAAATTCTGTGTCTGTCATGCATTTTTGCCTTGCATCAAGACCGTGTAACATAAACACAGGACAATATTGATAAGTCTCAGCTTCCTTAAATCGTACCTATAGTCCACAATAATTTCCGTGATATGTATAATAAACCTTTTTTTATGACACAATTCCCCGTATTCAGTAACTATTGGAACTAAATTAGGAACGTTCTAAAATTGTAGATTTACTGTCTTATTTCAGCGTTATAAAATATAAATTTGGACTAAATGGAATAGGAACGTTCTTAAAAAGTTACTGAATCAGACGTATTATGAATAATTATGAAATATTTATCCAACTCTCGATTCGTTCATGAGAATTCAATTCCCATAATGAATCGACATTATTAAGCCAAGATGCGTGTACGAAGGAAAATTTTGTATGGTGTAGTGGACTTTTTGCATGCTAATAACACCAACTAGAGGCCTCGCAGCATATATGTTCCCATACATGGATTTACTCAGAATTCGGAGTAGAAAATTTTATGTGAGTTTTGTGTGTGTGTCTGTGTGTGGGTGTGTGTGTGTGGTGTGTGTGTGGTGTGTGTGTGTGTCCCTTATAACTTTTGATCCGCTCAATTTACAGAGCCCAAATTTTTAGAATATATAAACAGTTATAGGCCTACAAAACTTTTATACTCAGAAGTATGAATTTTTGTTTCAGTCAGGGGTTATCAACTTTTGAAATTTTGGTTTATTTTTCCATATATCTCAGAAACCATAAAAGCTAGAACGCTGAAATTTGTTATAAACACACATATAAATACAAAATAATAAATTATTTAAAAAAAAATCCAGGGTGTCTCAAACATTTTTTATTAAGAAAAATATTTTTTTATGATAAATTTATGAGTTTAACTGCCTATATTTCCAAATTTTTTAAAAATATAAAAAAAAGCCGAAACACCCCAACTAGATAATTTAATTTTCTATAAAAAATATTAACATTGTATTAGCACATCTCAAATTTTTTTTAATAATATTAATAAAATTGAATTTAGTGACGACATTGCTTCATACAATTTGTATGGCAATCGCCTACACACAATATCTAAGAAGACTTAATTGTTTGATGCTAATCTCCAAACATACATACATACCATCATTCTGTTTTCATATTCTGGGTAGGATCAAAGGACTGACCTCCATACTATCCTATCTTGACATACATACATATGTAGGTTCATGTGTTGTATAGAAAATCAAATATCTTAAAATATTAAATAATTTGTATTTTGAGATTATAGTTTGGTACTTATTCTTCAACTATACATACTATCGCTATCGACAGTTGGATCTCATGTGTTACATGCAACTAGTCATTATTAAAATATGAGCATAAAATTCTTTATCATTTTTATATTGTCTCATTGGACGTCCAACTAGGTGAACCTGTTTTAGGACGTCCTATAAAAAATACTATGAATGCATTATTACTTGTATTATTCGTTAATTGTGTGTACTTAACAGCCATTTACTACAATGATTTTTAAAGCTCTGCAGTGAGGCTGCCGTACGAATGTGCTGCGGCAAAGGTGTCTTGAAGGCACAGGTATTCCTTGATATTTGCCTCGGAATACCTCAGAGAGGGTATCCGAGTTGAAAGAGGTAGTTGTGTGTATGTATAAAACGTAAAAGAATATAGTAGGTATATTATTACCTTTAAGAGTCTTGAAATGTTTAATATAGTAATGCCCCTCGTCTGATGTCTAGAAAGAAAGAGTTTGAATTTTCAAACATTTTTATACAGAAACACTTTGAATCAGGGGTAGTTAACTACGTAATATATAAAATTATGTATTTATACTTTAATTTCTTGTCGGGCAATTGGCGGTTAATGTGTCTAATATTAATTTAACACGTACCCATTCACAAGTTGCCACATTCTGTAGACTTTTTATCGTCTTACAGATCCAGACTGAAAATGTGTCTCCACCGGGAATTAAACATGGCACCTTTTGTTCAAGTCGGATATATTATCGATTTAAAACGAAAATCATTTAAAATGTGAGTTTATTGCCTAACGGTAATATCTTCCAACCATCCATATCCTTTTGTAGATGGATGGTTTCTGGGCACTCGGTACGTACCGACATAGAAAAAAATATTTCATGACAATTATTTTACATTTCAGTAGAAGCGAAGATGACACAAGAAACAGGGAAGATATATGATAAGATAAACGAAATACAAGTCTAAAGTCTAGTAAAGAAAGTATGTCGAGGGACATTAAATAGGAATGAAGTTTTGGTCTTTTTAAGATAAAATGTGTTAAATATATTTTTTTTGACAAACTTTTAGCATCTCAATAGAGACGAAGCTGGGATATTATAAGAGAACCAGGAACTCAAGGCACCTACAGGGCTTATCACTTTATGCGCTTGCGCAACGTTCACCAATTATGCCTTCTTATTGAGTTCCCTTATCAATGTATTTTGAAAGTTCTATATATTTGAATAATGTTGAACAATTCACCTGAAAATAAGACATTATTACTATTGGCATCTATGAAGTAACGAAGAAACCTTTTGTAACACAATCTATTGAGAAATTGTTTTTTTTTATTGTAAACAATGAAAGTAACAGTCTATACATAAGGTGACAATGTAACTTTTAAAAAATATTCGATTTAAATGAAATATATTATTATTTTGTGTCTTGTTATAAGATTAAGAAGATCGTACTTGGATTACGATACAAACATTGAGAACATCTGCTTTATCTATAGGAAAAAATTGAGCTAGCAATGCGTGGAGAACTGAGAATATGGAGATAAAAACTTCACTTTTAAAATAGATATACGTAGTAAAAAGAATATATTATATTCCATATAGGTATATGATGAAAAAGTAGGTAATTGGATGGAAAATCTGTACTTACAACTAACTTTATTTTTTGTATATAAAAATATAGGTACATGAAAAGATTTTTTATATAAAAGGTTCTTTTACAAATAATCTGTGACGTACGCGTTCTTTGATCGCGAAACGAAACAAATTTGAAAGTACTTAAAACGAGGGGGATATGACCAACGCTTAACTCTTAGCTACATTTTTTTTAATTTTATTTAAATATATGAGTTACATTTAATTCATGTTAAAAAAAATTCGATTATAATAACTCGATTCTTTTTATGAATTCATATACTTACCTATATTTTCCATGCCGGGTGTCAACTAACTAATAATGATAATAATATGTATAGATAATTTATATAGCGCCGTTTAATGATTCAGGGTCATTCCATGGACGCTTGTATTCTGTCTTATGTTGCTCTACGAAACAAAGCTGTTTTAAGTCTTTTAAAGAATGTCCTTTTGCTTTGTACACTGCGGACATCTGGAGGCAATCTATTCAACTTTATATGACCACTCGCAATTGCGTATATGCAACAATAAAAATATTCGATATGCTAAATATGTTTTAGAACGAACGGAAAACTTTTGCGGAAAATACGAGGAAACTCGATGGAAGTTTATGAAAACTGGAACTTGAAGCTTCAAAGTTCACTGTCGGCGCCTTCTTCCCATCTTCCAAAGCTTTTCTTGTACTTTACTTCTTCCTTTGGCCAATGATCGTCTATTCAAACCTACGTTGTGTTGTTTGAGGTAACCCGAGGACATAAGGAGAGAATACAAGATAAAGAAGGATATTTGTAAAAGGGAATGCCTTGAGGTAGCTTGGACATATTGAAAGAATGAACGATGAACTACTGACCAAAAAATATACATACATAAGTGTAAGAGATGGAGTGAATAGCAGGGGCCGCCCCAGAAAGGGATGGCATGACCATGTGAATGATATTTTGAAATGAGGAAACTTAAAAAGTCTGAAGAATCGAAGAACATGTATGGACGTTGCGTGGATGTCAAGGAAGCCAGGAATGTGTGCAAAAATAGAGAAGTGTGGCGCTCGGTTATCTCTGCTTATCACGCAATGGACATGTCGCGATGTTCTGTATGTACATATATGAAAATATTTCTTCAAGCAAAGTCACACACAAAAGAAATTCGTTGAAGTAATAAAAATATCTGTCATTTCGAGTCAGATGATAATTTATATCCTTTCAGTTGTCATATCCTCCCCTAGCGGCGAAATGCGAAAGCTTTAATTCAATTACAGAATATATTACTATATTTTATATGTGAAACATGTCTTAAAAATAACGTATATAAAATAATGGAAAACGAGTTTCATTGTAGAAATACGAAAGCAAAAATTGAGGAAAAATATAATATCTGTATACTTCTACCTGATTCAAATTTCGACTGCCCTGAACCTTTTTTCTTTATTATATTTAAATTATTTTTATCTTCGTCGTCAATATAATGAAACTGAATACATTGAAATGGTTAGTCTAGGTGGGGAGAATTAATGTGTAAGGGGCCTACACACGACCAACTTGGTTGACAACCTTGTCATCAACATGTCATGTTGACGACAATGTTGAACGTCTGTGGGCATGTTGGCGGTTGATTTTTCATATTGAAAACAATGTTGAGACAATATCAAATCGGTTTGATATTTAGTGGGCGGAGCTTGATGTTAATGACGATGTTTAGCGTGTGTGGGGCGGTTGACAACCAAGTTGATCAACATCTCAGTATGTTTCAATTTTTTTAATGCGAGGGAACAATAAAGTACCTAATGTAGAAGTTTAAACTTGCACAGTGTATTTATTGCCTGTTTATTTATTTTATTTTTTGTTCGTATTTGTTGATGTAAATATTTAATAATCTTGTATGTAGGTACCTAAGTGATTATCCTATGTGTTTAGTTAATATATTTTATTTCAAATATTATTTATTTATTTTTTTTTTTTTATTTAGAAAACAAACAGGATACAATTTTATAAGGATAAATACAATATGAAGACTTAACAGTAAGGAAAGTTCATTGTACCCCAATAATATGTTTTCACATAAGATATAGGGTGAACTTGTTTTTGACTTATTTAGTAAGTTTAAAAGTAATTAATATAATACTTGTATGTATGTAGTGTGTATTAAGTAAGTGGATATGTGTTATATTTGATGTATAGGTATGTATTATATACATATTATAACAATATTGTGTATATATTTATGTATGCGAAATAGATTGTGAATGAATGTGACTATTTATCGAATTGTTGTAATATGTATGTTCTGAAATCCGCCTGTGATTTATACATGTACTATATCGAAATGTTAGTTGGAGCAACTTCGTCTAATGTAATTATTTTGTGAGTAGTTAGTGTTACGTAGGTCGACATAGAACAAAAACTGAGATCTGAAATTGCGTGATGGACATTAAAAATTTAATTTAGAAAGTAAGTAAGGCGAGTCTACACGGTTATGCATAATTTTGTGAAGGTACATCATGTCTATATGTAGTTGTTCGTCTGTTTTCAAGATTATAAATATTATGGTGTTTTGCAGATTTCCGAAAGTTGGAGAAATATAATTTACCACGATAGTCTGTACTGCTTCTAGTCTATTGATGTATGTTATTAGAAAAGGATGAAAATACAACTGATGAAAATTATAGTACACTCCTGACATATGCATAATACAAAGTTATAAGTGTTTTTTCTAATTTAAAGGGTTTTGAGATTCTCAAAATAAACCCCAGCATTTTATATGCTTTCCCTATTGCCTTATCCATATGTGGTGCAAATGACATCTTTTCATCTAAGGTGATACCAAGATCCTTTGTTTCTTTGACTTTTTGTAGGGGATTATTGTCAATTAAATATATGTAGTTGATGGGTGTTTTATTTCTCGTGAAGGTAATTGTTAAGCATTTTGATGAGTTTAGAAGTAATTGATTACTATTACAATAAGAATTTAATCTATCAAGATCAGCTTGAAAATCTGCACAATCTTGAAAGGAATTGATTTTCTTATATATTTTCGTGTCATCAGCGAATATTTTATAATTTGTGTGCTTAAAGCAACTGCCAATATCGTTGATATATAGGATAAAAAGCAAAGGACCGAGATGGGACCCTTGCGGAATACCAGAATGGCAAGTATTAAATTTCGATTTTGAACCCAAGATCGCTACTGATTGCAGTCGACCAGTTATATAGGATGAAATCCACCGTAGCAGATCACCATGTACACCGAAGAGGGCAAGTTTGTGAGTTAGAATATTGTGATTGTGAGGATATTATGTGTACTTCTAATTATTAACTATCGCTCACTTTTATTTTTTTTCTGTTTATAATATAATATATAATTTGATTTTAAAGTCTTTTAATTTGAAAATAACCCAAGAGTATATCTTGAAATATGTCCAGTATTCCAAATATTCCTAGTTGGGTGTATTTTTTCGAAAATTTTCGATATCTACCCGAATTGTGGAAAGTAAAGTCTGAAATTCACTTTAAAATCCCGATTTCTTCTCCTGTCCTTACCATATCCTTTTTCTTGCTATGAATTATAATTTTTTTTTTGTTTAATAGTATTTAAGTGTTATACGTATTTTATTTGATTTCTTTTACTCTTTTTTATTTGCTGTTGTACATACACAATGTTGTCATACTTTGTAATCTGGTTGGTTGGAAGAAATTGCCTAATGGCAATAAGCCCGCCAGTGTACAATTATATTTGTTTATATTATGTACAAGAAGATGTATAAATAAATAAATAAAAGAAGCAAAAGATTCACGCACGAACTTGTTGATTCAATAGAAACATCATCGGAAATGATGTTGATCAACTTGGTTCTCAACCTCCCGTTCATTATTCAACATTGTTGTCAACAAGGTTGACAAACATTGTTGTCAACCAAGTTTGTCGTCTGTAGGCCGCTTAACGCCTGACGAAGAAAATATACAACGCGGACAGGAATGGAATGAGAGGTCGGGGCGCGTATTTACCTTTCCATGTTGGTTAAGAGGCAAGTACTGCCTCGAATTAGGCACTAGTTTGTTGCGCTAATGCACTTAAAAACTCGTGTTGACTTCAAGGCACGGGTCCTCCGAATGCACACAGTTTAGCAACGCAAGCTGTTCCTGCTAATATGTGTTCAATTTAAGGCACGCGTCTTTCTGTGTTAGAGGCATTTTTTGTGTATGATTGTTTTTGTTTTATTTATTTATTTTTATATAATTTACGTACATGTGTACAAAGGCAGGTTAATTGCCATAAGGCAATTTCTTCCAACCAACCCGAGCAACGTGAAGTCTCTTAGTTAAATTGGTACAGTACTAATTAAGTGAGAAATAAATTGATAAAAAATAACATAAAAGAGTAAGAAATATAAAAAAAATTACAAAGAGAAAAAAATGAAAAGAGAGATAAAAAATGAAAATAACACCTCACATAGCAATGAGGAAAAGGAGGTTACGGAAGGATATAGAAGGAATTTAGGAACTATTTTACAAATAAAGTTTTTTTAGTTTACCTTTAAATATTTGAATGGATTGAGATGACGTTACTTCATCACTTAGGCCATTCCATAGTCTAGCTGATAGTACTTGAAAAGTGGAGCTGAAAACTTCTGTATTGTGAATGGGGATAGCTAGTGTAGTACGTTCAGCAGATCGAAGGGATAGGCCGTGACTTGACAAGAAAACGACGTTATTTTTTAAATATTGTGGTGAATAGGGATCATAAATGGTCTTATAAAGTAATGACAGAATGTGAATGTTACGACGATCTCGTATCTTTGGCCAACATAAAAAACATAAAAATTCATTATAACATAAAAATTCGTTGACATTTTTTTATGAGATTGGTATTCATGATTTTATCACTTAAATAATCACACTTTGCGTTGTAATTTACAATTTAAAAATTGTCCAAAATACCACCAAGTATGTCCTTTAACAGTTCCATATTAAAGACCTAAACAAAAATAATTATTAATACCATATAATCTGTGAACAAAATACAAAGTGACAGTGATAGACGAAATGAAATAGCGCGCGAACTTCATGGTTATGTATATAATATATTTATTCAATAATAAATTTCTTTGAATTGAACACGTATTAGCAGGAACAGTTTGCGTTGCTAAACTGTGTGCATTTGGAGGACACGTGCCTTGAATTCAACACGAGATTTTAAGTGCATAATCACAATAAACTAGTGCCTAATTCGAAACAGTACATGCCTCCTAATCAACACGGAAAGGTAAATACGCGGTCGGGGCCATCATGGATGTAAGAATGTCGATGAGGCGATGGATGTGTGCAAAAATAGAACAATATGGCGTTCGGTTCGCTCAGCCCATCCCGTTAGGGACATGGCGTAATGGTATGTATATTCTATCATGCACGAAATTAATATAGGCTCTGAAAAAATAAGTTTGTCTCATAGATTTTCATTATACATAATATATTAGATGTAGTACTCTGTGCAAAAAGTGAGTCATGGAATATCGCGCGTTTGACGTTTCGATTGGTAACATATTACAGTTTTCCTTACATTTCAACACATCTTAGATACCTGTTATCTAAATCTTATAGAACAGTGTTTTTTTCGATAAATAAATCCGAAAACAACTCACATTAGTCGTTATTCTCTATAGAATAACGATGTGGTCTGCCATCCAAGTTGTCAAAAATCCCGCAGAAAAATGCCTCACTTCAATTCATACAAAATTTTCTAACTACGACATCTAGTAAATCTATGGTTTGACTTAATAGCGGGCTTTGTTTTCTATGACCATAGAAAAAGATTGAGGAGCGTAGACAAGAGAGATATAATATGATTTATGGTCTACAGATAGTGCTTTGTTACTTTGGATGTATTTTTGGAACATGCACTTGGGATGATATTTTGGTATAACGATTATTGCTATATGCAATAAAAATACTCAATAATAACATCGGAAATATTCCAAACGGCGATCATTCAATGGTTACACATCAAAATAAACAATTTTGTAACTTTTACAAAGCGAGTTTTTTACAGACTTCACAAAGCGAGATTTTCAAGATGGTATATTACATAAATAATTAAATATGTTTATCAATTTTAGTCATTTTTATGTCATTCTTGGAACAGTGCTTTCACTCTCTACCACGAATGTGTTGTGGCAAATACTGGACTCCTTCAATGCTTTTGTTTATTCGACTTTAAAAAAAATCCAAAATATCCAAAATCTAATATTGCTTAAATTTTACTATAGACACTTGCTTCTGATGAGAATGTACAAAAAAGAATAGCTTGTGGCCAATACTAGACTCCTTCAATTCTTTTGTTCAATCGAACATACCGTTTCCCATCATCTAATACTGCTAAAATTTTCTAAACATAGGTACTCGCATCTGATGACAATATATTAAAAAAGGGGGGTTGTGGCCAACACTGTACTCTTTTCGACGTTTACATTCAAATTTAAAATCATTTCCAATTGCGCAATAGTATTATTATACATATACCAACTATAATACACTCTTGATGGATACATATAAAACCGAATGGGATGTGGCCAAAACTACATTCTTTTCAATGTTTTTGTTCAATCAAATTTTAAAGCATTTTCCATCTTCCAATTGTGATTTATTTTTCTATACACACTTGCTTTTTATGACGATATATGACGCCGTGGCACAGTTGGTAAGCCGTTCAGTTTCTGTGCGAGCGTCCTGGGTTCGATTCCCAGCAGAGGAGAAATTTATTTAAATTTATTTCTCACGCAAATATTGCTTCTCTGGGCTTAAAACACTGGTTATTTGGAAGAAATTGCCATGCGGCAATAAACTCGCCACTTGCGCAGGGTGCAAGGAAGTGTTTATTATTATTATTATGTTGTGGCCAATACTATTTCTTTACAACGTTGAAAATCACATTTAAACAATTTCCCATAGTCCAATCGTGCAGAAATTTTATATACTTTATTCATACTTGATGGCATACTTTAGGTTTTGGCCAATACTTGAACACAACGCTTAAATTAAATCAAATTTCAAAATCATTTCCCACAGTACTATTTTGCAGAAATTATATTAACACTATAAACAATTAAATGGCCTGGCAAACTTTTTTTTATTAAAAATGGTTAAATTATGTATAAATCATATCCCATCTTACTGAAATTTCGTGTGATAATATTATAAAAAAGATTGTTTATTCTTTCACACATTTACATTCTTGGCCAACGGCGGGACATTGAAGCTAGTTCTTATCGAGGTATATGGTTCTTTTTGCTCTGCTCTTGATAAATTTCAGTTTATTAGTATAAAAAATAAATAATATTAAAATATATTGTAAATTTCCATTGAATTCTTTGACGTGTAGTGCCATTGAACAGAAAGTTTTTAAAGTATATTTTTTCTATGGTTTCCATATCATAGACGAAATTTAGAAGTTCTTTAAATTTGAATAGTGAAATATGAGATTATTATAAGAAATATTTATTCCCACTGACGTCATAAGTCATTAGTGAAACGCTTTTTTTACGTGTTTAACTTGCGTCAATCTTATATTTTGTTTTCTTTATAATAGTAAAATTATACATTTATTTATTTATTTATTTAATATATCTTTACATTTACATATCATAATGATAATATACAATAATCGACCTCACTAGGGCTGGCCTGTATTGAGGTCGATAATTTTACATAAATAGTAAAGACAGTATTTTTGTTTTGACAGGACGACTGTTTCGGCAGAACAGACACACTAAATGTTCTTCTCCAAATATATAGAAAATGTTTGCTATGAAGCCTCTAAGTTGGTGTTTTTTGACTTCAAAGTTAGAAAAACCGTCAAAAATATAGACCGTGCATATAAATTGATACTTCGACATATCAAAAGTATAAAATTCACTTGAACAAAATGACAGTTGGAAAATAAAAAAAAAATAGTTACATGATAATGTTATCGCCAAATATCTTGATTATTTTGGGCCTGGAGGGGGACGAATTGCGCATATACCCACGTTTATCAAACTAACTAAGCAAAAAAATATAATTTGTGTTCTGCGCACCCACTTGATTTTTTTACGTGCGTTTAGAAATAGAAATCTTTTATTTGACGTTTAAAACGTCAAATAAATAGGTAAAATCTTTCGTTTGAATCCTAGACGTTTTTTGTCTATGGATAAGCATTTATAAATGGAATCCTGTTGACATTTATCACATGCGAATGTTTATACTCTCACGCAGGGCTGCATCGAACATATGTTCAAATAGTACAGTTGTGCCGGACGCGTAAAAATCTTGGGTTCCAAATAATAATCCGAAAAAGTAAAAAAAAAAACACTGAAGTTCGATGAGTATAAAGTATTAAAAGGTATTCAAGATCTGATGATATTTTTTTTGTTTTAAATAGAAAAATAAGTTTCAAATAGAAAAATAAATAGAAAAATAAGATTATTTTTCTATTTGTTCATTTTTTGTTTATACTTGATGAAAAAAAAACTCTGCTTTCTACATCCTAATTAAATATTAATACAAATTTTGCAAATAGAGATAACATTATCCCATAACAGATTCCTAATTATTCCTTCTAAGATTGAACTTGTATATCCACTTGTGAATTGGGAGTTCGATTTTTTTCAAGAGTGAATATGTCCTTGTAACAAGTATATTATACATTCTCTAAGACACGCATAATAATAAGAATTTATAAAGCATCTTTTAGTGATACAAGATTACTCCAAGGGCGCTGTAGCTTGTTTGTTGGCTTGACGAAACAAGGCAGTCTTATCAAATCTACCGAAGGTGTCAATGCTCCGAGCTCTACGTATGTCAGAAGGCCACTTTAAAACCCTTTTCACACTGAAACCGCGATTATAGTTAGTCGCCTTGTTGAATTATCTATGGTCTTTAAATTGACATGAAGATATGTTATATATAAATACGTCTATGGTCCTAACGTAACCTCCTGTTGTTATGTTGTAATGGCTGTGTGCCTGGGTTTTACTGTGTGAATAAATAATGAAACAAAGTGTCTCAGTTAACAATTATTTTATTTAATACGCCTTATTGTCTCTAATCAATTCTTTTTTAGAGTTGGAACTCTGTGATTCAGATGACCTCAATGTATGATCCTGACAGAATATTATTTTGACACAGTTCTTGAATGTATTGTGGAGCCAAGATGTTCAGAGCCTTAAACACCATTGGGCATACCTTATAATCTACTCATTCTGGACATTTCAACCAGTTTAGGTCGTTAAGAAGAGGTGTTATGTGACATCTTTTGTCAGCTCTATATATCAAAATCGTAGCTGCGTTGAATAGGTACTATTTGTTTTACTACTTACTTACTTTCCGTGTCCGGAACACCATCATATTCGTAGCCCCCAATATTCAGCCACTCGGATTCCACTAGTGTTTGCTATCACTGTGTCTTGGTGCGTGCATGTCGCTCCTGTCATGGGACATGACAGTAGGTGCACGTTGTCCTGTCTGGCGCCACACTCGCAGATGTCTTCCTCTCTGTAACCCCATTTCTTGAGGTCACTGTAACAGCAGGAGACACCCGTTCTGAGCCTATTGAGCGCTCTCCATGTTGGATAAGGCAGGTTGTGTCCCACTGACACGTCCTCCGCGGGTGGTAGCTGCGTGCGTTCGACACTATCACGCCACAGTGACAGCCTTCGGGCCTCGGGGAGGCCAACTATAGGGGCGGTCATCTCCAGGAAGCTTCTTCTGGACTTGAGTCTGCACTGATGCGGCTCAAGGACACGGAAGGAGCCTCCACGTAGATTGAGTTTCGGTTAACTTCGGAAAAGCAATCGGGCGTCCCTGGAAACGGCAGAATGCCGGCCAATCCTTCCACCACCGGAGCACCAACCAAAATAACTATTTGTTTTAAATCATGCTAATACTTGGGCAAACCCGTATATATAGCATTACAATATTCCAGCATAAATGTATGTTGAATGAAAGGCTGGATTCGAACTCGGGACCACTTGATTACTAACCCTACGCGCTAACTGCTCTGCCATAATTTATTTATTTACGGCAAATTGCCTTTTACACATATGTAACAACAATAAACAATACACATATTGAAATACAAAAAGAAAACTTAAAACAATCATAAGCATATGTGGGTACTTTAAAAGAAAAACTACTATAACTGTAAAATATTGATAATTTTTAATTAAGAGGGTGACTGCTGCCAACGTACCTATTTTTTCAATTTGATATACCATCATTATTACAAAACGAATCATTTTGAAAAAAATAACCTAGTTAGTTTAGATATTAATAAAGAGAAATATACCTTAACTTTTTGATTATGTTCTGTATACATACCTATATTCTTGTAGAAAAATAATAAGCATACCCCGATTTTAGACATTTATCTTAAATTTCTAAAAAATATAAGGTATAGAACAATATTTTTTTTATTAATTAAAGAAGAACAAAATACCTGGAAAAATATGATATGACGTTGCATTAACGCATCAGGTTAAGTAAATAAACCAAAAAACCTTTTATTACGCAATGGCGCTGAATGGAAAATAAATGTTTTTTAGGTTTATTTACTAAACCTGAAGCATTAATGCAACGTCACATCATATTTTTCTAGATATTTTTGTCTTCTTTTATTTAAATAAAAATATATTACTCTACGCCTTATAGTTTATTAAAAATATATGATAAACGTTGAAAATCGGGGTATGCCATTATTTTTCTACAAGAATTTATACAGAACATTATCAAAAAGTTAAGGTATATTTTTGTTTATTAATATCCAAACAATATAAATATTTTTTTTCAAAACGATTTGATAATAAATAATGATGGTAGGTATATCAAATTGAAAAATAGGTACGTTGGCAGCAGTCCTCCCCTAAATTAAAACTAGTGATCGCCCAGTGGTCAAAATTTGACCGTAATTCATATAAAAGGATATTTGGAATTAAAACTATTAAATTTTGAATTTTAATGTGGTTTTTTTTTTTGTCTGGCCATTGGTACAACTATATTTTTTTTAAATTTTGTTCTATTACGTCACTTGCGAGCGTGTGCTTACAAATATTTCATTATTGCGTGTTATTTGCTTTAATTCTCTGCAATTCCTATGAAATTTATAATTTAATATAGATAGTGAATTCCAGTAAACTTCGTATTGCTTGTATAATTTAAAATGGTCCATCATTACCACCCGTCACTTCAGGCCCTTCAGTACCTCCCGTCCCTTCAGTACCTCCCGTCCCTTCAGTACCTCCCGTCCCTTCAGTACCTCCCGTCCCTTCAGTACCTCCCGTCCCTTCAGTACCTTCCGTCCCTTCCTTCATTACCTCCCGTCCCTTCAGTAAGTTAAGAAAATAAAACGAAGAAGAAGATAAAAGATTAAATCCAGAAACCTGCGAAGAGATGGAAGGAAAATTGAACCTTCTCCCAGGATAGTCCACCTTCATAGGTAAAATGAACTTATACCCGATGGAGAAGAAGAAACAGAATGTTTTAATCCAGAAACCATCCTGGGCATACGCACGACAATTCACCAAAGTTTCACTGAAATCGGATGAACGGTTTCCAGGATAGTCCACCTTCATAGGTAAAATGACTTAATATTCGATGATGAAGAAGAAGAAGAAATTCTTTTTAATCTAGAAACCATCCCTGGTATACTCTCGACATTTCACCAAAGTTTCATAGCAATCGGATGAACAGTTTAGGAGCGCATTCAATGCATGCATATATAAATAAATAAATAAGTATGGGCACATAGGTACATACAAACATTCAAATTTATAATATACCTAGATATCATGTTTTCATCAAGGAACACAGTTTTCGCTTCATGTATTGCAAGTCAATTTTATAAATTAGAAATTATTGTGTAAGTACCTACCATTTATATTGTTTCACAATAGGTAGGTATACAAATATGTATTTTCCTTTAAAATGTTCTTATAGGTATTTGAATTTAAACAACTGCGCATGCGCCGTAAATATCACAATGACATTTAAATGTGACCACAGAACACGAAATAAAAAGAATGAATATTTCCTACCTATCTACCTCGGTTATTGGAATATTTCTTATACTACGCGGATATATTTAAATTACGTTTTCCCTCTCTTCACCATTCTATGGTACACAATAAATGGTTTGATGTGAAATATTTTTTATTTGATTTAATTTATTTATAACGCATATTATGTTTTAATATTACTTTTCTGCAGTCCTCCTCCATATAAACTTTAAGTATGCCAAATCTCAAACTCCTCCGTCCACCCATTAATCCGGAAATTGTACTTAACGTTTTCGCTTCACGTATTAATATATAGAAGATAAAAGAAAACCTAGATGAAAAGTAACATCTGTGGAAGCTGTCATATATTGATAATTGTTTAGTTTGTTTCAGAACCATTTCAATGATTACATTGAAGCATGTTATCAAATTAACAAAAGAACATTTAGACAGATGTCACCCAACTGGAATATACCTATAATATTATTTATATATTATTTTAGCTGTTTCTATGCAAGGGTGTATAATTAAAATATATAAATATAATTATATCGAATAGGGAACAATAAAAAGTTAGTGACAAATTGTACTATAGATGCTTATTCTAGAAAGACCTCCTCTAGTTGGTTTCGCCGATGTATTGGAAGAGGTAAAGTGACGGTATGTATGTGACTGGATTGGATGTCAGTGGAATAAATTCCGCCTTCCCATATCCAGTTCCTATACCCTTTTCCTACCTACATACATTATCTATCTTCACCCGTTTCACCCGCAACAATAATATCGCCTATTTATAATTACAACCTCGCATCAATACCATTTACCTCTTTTGGTGTACTCTCGTTCACCAGTTTAGCTTTGGGCCCTCATGTTACCAAGTTACCTGATCTTGGTTACCGAGGACTGGGTTGTGCTGCCGATCAGGTTAGATGAACCTGTCAGCGGTCACCCAAGATAGACTGTGCCGGTCTATCTAGGCTTTAGGTATTTCAACCTGTTTGCCTATCCCCAAGCGAAGGTATTGTAATAACTGTGTAGGTACTACGCACAGTACTATGTACATATAGATATTAAATATTAAAGTAAAATACAGGTAATTGTTATGACAGAAATCAAAAGATAATGATGCGATTACTTACATGGATTTATTGAATAATGGTCTCTAATACATTGCAACAGTTTTACTTATTGAATACTTATATTTTGATGTTAATAATATTGAAAACTATAGACCGATTTCTAAGCTGACATTATTCAGTAAGATATTAGAAAAAATTGTTGTAGACCAAATTAACCCAATTATTAGGACTGCAATCTCCGAAAAGCAACATGGATTTCTCTGTAAAAGATCAGTTGAAACAAATATTTTAGAATTCTCTCAGGTCGCAATATCAGCTCTACATGAAAATTACCAACTTGACGCGATATACATGGATTTCGCTAAAGCCTTTGACAAGATTAACCACGACATTTTGTTATTAAAAATTTGGAACTTCGGCATACGCGGTAGTCTATATAGATGGCTTGAATCTTATGTTAAGAATCGATCACAATCAGTTGCTGTGAGAGGGTTCACATCATGCTTTAGACCTACACCATCCGGAGTTCCTCAAGGATCTCATCTTGGACCTTTGCTCTTTCTTATATATATAAATGACATATCCACTTGTATTAAAAATTCCGAAATAATTCTATTTGCTGACGACACCAAATTATTTAAAACTATTCGATCAACTCAAGACTGCCTTCACCTACAAAATGACATTGACAATCTCACCGAATACTGTAAAAAAAACCATTTTTACCTTAACACCGGAAAATGTTTCATTGTAACATTTAAAAGAATAAAAACTCCCATCCAATTCATTTACAAAATCAATGACTCCAGTCTCTCCCGTAAATCCGAAGCAAAAGACCTGAGAGTAATTGTGGACGATAAGCTTAACTTTATTTCCCACATTAATAATGTTATTGGTAGAAGCTACAAGGGTTTAGGCTTTGTCCTAAGGGTGACCAAACCATTTAAGAATATTGACTCTCTAAAAATTTTATTTAACGCATATGTTCGAAGTCACGTGGAATTCGCAACCACTGTATGGAATCCTCATTATAAGTTGCACATAAATAACAGAAAAAATCCAAAAAAAAATCATCAAACACCTCGATTTTAGAACTAGGCGATTTGGTATCAGTTATGAGGAATCTTTAAAACATCACCAAATGTTACCACTCAACAAAAGAAGGGGTATAACTGATATATGTTTCCTATATAAATTACTCAACAACCAAATAGATAGTCCGTATCTCTTAGGACAAATCCCATTCAACTGTCCCGCCAGACAAAACCGCCAGAACCTCCTCTTTTACACTAAATACTCAAGAACAAACTATGCAAACAACACTTTTATTAACCGCAGCTGCAATATGTACAATAACCTTAATCATAAGCCAGATATTTTTAACAATAGCCTACAATCATTAAAAAAACAACCATCATCAATATTATAATGAATACTTTATGTACCAAATTGTATAATTTTTGGTATGTCCAATACTATATGACTATAATACTATATGACAACTACCCCTTTCCTCCTCTCCTACCTTTCTTCATGTCCCACCCTCGCTTCATAAAATACACACACACACACACACACACACACACACACACACACACACACACATACACACACATCACAATTGTACACTTACACCACACTTTTGTCTTTGACTTTGTAATGAATTGTCTTTATTATGTATATTAATCTGTGGAACAATGTAATTGGCTTACTTACCTGATTATTATTTTTTTTTATTAATGTAAAATATGTAACAGCTGTTTTGTTTCCCAAAATAAAATAAATATATAAATAAATAAATGTTTTAAATTGGAATATTATACGAAGATTACGCGGATTGAAAACTATGAGGTCGCAAGGACAGCGCGACTGCGGTATCTGGTAGTGGGTGGATCGAATGGCCGCCGCCTGTCTGAATCGGCTTTATATAGTGCTGAAGCGTCAGGATTCAGACGCTAGCGCGCGCCATAACCATATCCGCATTGCCTTAAACTAAATATAATTTCACGTCGCATTTTAATTTAATAGAACATTTTATACCCGCTTATTTAACCTATGTATATGTGATTGTGTTGTGTACTATATATATTTGTGTTTCGTCATCGCATCATTGGGAGCTGAGAGGAGTGATCCAGAGTCCTTCAGCCTTCCACATTCCTACAGGTAGGATCTTTGTTTCGCTTATTTCTGGTAGAGTCATTTCACATATCGTTAATATTTGTCTCTTCTGAATATAGGTGAAACCACGAACCCACGCACCCATAAAACTTCTCGCTAATAATATCAATTCAACAACAAATCAATAATTATTTAATTACGCACCCGCCACACCACTAGTAAACAATTTTGATCGTAACTTGTATACAGAACTATTAAATCTAGAATTTGTCTTATTTTAAAATTGTAATAAAAGTATATTGTTGAAGACAAGTTTATTGAAAATCAAAGCTCCCACCATCTAAGAAAAATACTCTCTGGAGTAGAGAGATATTTCACAATAACAAAAAAAATAATATAAAAAACAATCTTACATGATAGCTTATTAAAGCTTACATGATAGCTTGTGTTCCATTTTCACCTAACAATAAACAAAGTACGCTAAGATCAATGACCCAATCCAACAAAAAACTAGAAGAAACCAATCTCGCAAATAAGCCAAAATACCTATATCGATCTTTTGGCGTTTCTGGACCAAAGTCATGGAACAATCTTCCAATGGATATAAGATGTGCCGAAAATATCAATGAATTCAAGAAGAAATTAAAAACTCATCTTTTCCGCAAGTCGTATCCAGATTGTCCTTCATCCGTTCAATAATATTATGTGTACTAAATATTATGCCAGTTTACTTTGAATCGACTATTTTTTATAATTAATTTCATCTGGATTATGTAACTAGATTAATTTGTGATTTGTAGGGATTTTTTTAAGTAAGTTTTATTTTTCTAAAGGACTAATTTTAACTTAATTTTAAATTTTATTGTATTTTTTTTGTAAATTGAAAGCGCCCTTGAGGTGACCACGGTTGTCACTAAACGGCGCTTTATAAATTGTCCTTATTATTATTATTATTAAAATAAAATGATCGATTTTCAAATAAGGGGGGTGCCATTTGAATTATGTGTGCTAGGCGCCACAAACTGAAGACCCGGTCCAGCTTTCACGTCATTTTATTATTATGAGGAAATGGAACTATTGTGATGTAATGAAATAACGAACACTGCTGTCGCCTTTTATCGAAAGCTCTGTGTATTATCATTGTTCTTCGATAGATACCAACATACATACACAGAATGAAAGGTACCTACCTAACTACATACATATACTTATTGTTAGTGTGTACATATTTACCAACCTGTAACCGCGCATAGAGAGCTTTGCGATATCAACATGTTTATACTAAAATGACGCACCGAATACAAAAGGGGCTATCTTTAAACTTTATCATTATTAATCGAAATTTTTTATTTCATTTTTTTAACAGATTTTTAATTATCTCAATAGAGACGAAGTTGGAATATTTACTGTGGGAGAACCGGGAAATCAAGGCACCTACAGGGCCTACGACCTGTCATCGGCTGATTTACGTGATCACTTTATGCGCTTGCCCAACGTTCACCAATTATGCCTTTTTAATGAGATCCCTATCAATTCAATTTTGAAAGTTCTATATATTGTAATACTGAAATTCTTTTCGCTTGAAAATAAGGAATTTTTACCACAGCCATCTATGTGTGAAATTATGAACAACATTCTTATTATTTTTGTTGTAACGCCATCTCTTGAGAGAATTGGGTTTTTGTAAATAATGAGAGCAACAATTCTTATACCTGAGGTGACAAATGCATTTTTCGCATAGAAGTCATCCCTGAATTGCGCCAGACTTAAAGGTCATATTTTTTTCATATTTATTTTTGTACGTACGTAGAGTTATTTATTTATTTAAGGGAAAAATACAGTATTATAAAAAAAAAACAGAAAAAAAAACACTATGAAATGAAAAAAAGACAGACCAATTACTTTTGTCCACAGTTGATGTACCTACATTAAATAATCATAGAAGTATGTACCTACCATCAATTTTTACTAGATGTCGTAGTTAACAAATTTTGTATGAATCGAAGTGAGGCATTTTTCCGTTGGATTTTTGACGTTTTCGTTGGCAGACCACATCGCTTTTTTTCTATAGAGAATAACGACTAATGTGAATTGATTTCGGATTTATTTATCGAAAAAAAAAACTTTGTTTATAAAGATTTAGAACAGTTATCTAGGGTGTGTTGAAATGTAAGGAAATCTGCAAAATGTTGTGAACCAAAACGTCAAACGCGCGATATTTTATTACTCACTTTTTGCACGGAGTAGGTACTACATCTAGTATATTATATGAAAATCTATGGTACTTACAATACAAATAATTTCTACAACTAAAATAATTTCAAATATACTAAAAATTATTACGTATTCAAATATTGCACACATTTGCCCGTGAAGGGAAAGAAAGGGAAGTAAAAGGAAGGGAGAAGGACCTAATTTGTTACTGTTGTGAAAAATAACAGAATCTTCTAGATAAAAACTAAAATTAAAATAAGTACACATTTTTTTTAACAAAACACAGGTTTACGCCGCTATGCATCTATATAAATAATTCTTGTAGCAATCATGACTAGGAGTGAATACATCAGAATGTGGGATACTGCCCGAGAGATTGACATTATAGAAATGACATGCCCTTTTGATAAATTCGTTTTGAATGAATTGGTGTTGCTTCGAGGAACGTAGAACAAGTTGGTCGGTCTGCCATTTCGCAACGGCGCATTGAAATTATTTTTATTTAATATATCTGGAAAATTTGTGATGTTGAGGACGTGGTACGATGGGGTAGAACAAGAAGACGTTTCTGGAGAGACCACGTGGGGAGAGCAAGCTCAGACCGAGTAGTGAGGAGATCAGCTGATGAACATCCTACAGGTAGCAGACCTCCAGGAAGACCACCCAAACGATGGAGGGACAGCTGGACGTCCTCCTCCCAGGAGCAAGTGCCGAGAACTACAGGACATAGTCCTAGCTGACGAAGAAGAAGAAGAAGAAGATATCTGGACAGTCAACACCTTGAAATATCATGCGGATAGAACGCAAATTTGTTTTTATTTTCTGGTATTTGCGCAAACCTCCCCCCTTCTTCTGAGAAATATGTCGAGATTTTTTTTTTTATATTTAGAATTCATTAACAGATTCAACATTATATGAAAACTGGTTTTATAATGCAAATTATATATAATTTTACGTTCTATTTATTTTTTTCGTAAACGCGACTCCTATTTACCGGTAACGCTCGATGCCGAGCATCGTAAGAATCATTCTGAACTTCAAATTACGTAAGTTGGCACGATCACATAGGTAAATGGAATTTTAAAAGATGGAGAATTTAGAAGCAAGAACAACAGAAGAGCGTGTATGAGACGATGCATGGACGTGAATGAAGCGAAGATTGTATGTCAAGAGAGGAGATTGGCGTTCGTTTTTCTATGTCCAACCCAAATATGGAAACGGCGTGATGGTATGGTATAGTATAGTTGTATAGTATTAATTCACCCTTAAAAAGAACATGTTTTACTCTTACATAAAGGAAGTCGGCGGGACTTTAGACTGCCTCAGACTAACCTGGCAGGTACACAAGATAATGTGTATTACAAAGTGCATCAACTGTTTGATTATTTGCCAGAATGTGTGAAGGAAGCATCTGGTCTTGTCGCTTTTCGTCGCCTAGGTTTTGAATACATAAAGGAAAAGTTCTTTTAATATATTGTGTGCTTCCTTTGTATTTTTGTGTAAATTGGAATATTTTCTTGTTTTTATATAATTCATACTGTGTAAATTAGTTATTATTTTAATTTGCTATTATTCATTTTGGTTATACTAGATGTAAGAAAATGCATTTATTTTTTACATCTAAATAATATATGCATAGATACATACATATGTAGTATGTTTGACACATAGATTTTCATATAATAAATATGACTTTTATTTATTATTGATTGGCTTTTATTATCTTAATTGATTTTATTATATTTACTAACTTGTGTTCTAATTGTTATTCGTGTTAATATTGAATTGTGTAGCTGTGTAATTATTAAAAAAATAGGAGTTTTTTGTAGTAATTTTTAAGTATTTTTTTTAATGGCGTGTAGCTGTGTATGTTAAAATAAATAAATAAATAAACTAGGTGTAGTAATCCGTACAAAAAGTAAGTCATAGAATATCGCACGTTTGACGTTTTGGTTGGTAACATAATGCAGTTTTCCTTACATTTCAACACATCCTTGATAACTGTTCTGTAAATCTTTACAAAGTGTTTTTTTCGACAAAATAAATCCAAAAACAATTCACATTAGTCGTTATTTTCTATAGAAAAACGATGTGGTCTGGAACCAAAACGTCAAAAATCCTTCAGAAAAATGCCTCACTTCGATTCATAAAAAATTTGCTCAAGATATCTAGTATATTATAATAAAAATCTATGGTTTAACATAATAAATTCGTTAACAATTTGTTAATTTTGATAAAACTACAGATACCCCTATTGGGTTTTATATGATAATAAAGAGAAGGTACCTACACACGCCAGACGTAGAGTTTCGGAGAATTCCTTGGTGCCAATCTACGTTTTTCTCAGTATCAAATTTATCGCGCCAGAGGGAGGTCGCGTCGACAGTTTTCCCGCGCGCCGCGTCGGTACAGACGAAATCGTCTAAAATTTCCGTTTTTCGAAAAGTTTTGTTTTGTTCGCAGTTTGCTGCCACCGCACGGAGGTAGGAACTTTTAATGTGTTCGTAAACATTAATAATTATTTTGAAACCTCGCGGTGTTCTAAATTCGAATTTAGTTTTTTTGTATCGTTCGTGTTATGTGAGTCATCGCTGGGCCGCCTGTTTTCCGTAAAAACAAACTGTTGCGCCTGTTACGATGCAACAATGAATTGTCCTTTGAGGTAGGTGACTATTTTATATTCTTGTAGACTGTTATGGATTTCAAATAAAGAATGTCTTTTTAATTAATTTAAATTTGGAATTACTCGTAAAAGTATTTTGATTTCAAATTTAGAGGCATTTTATACGATAATTTTTTTGAAATTTTGCGTAATAATGATGTAATATTATTTTGAAATTGAGTTTCTTTTCTATAAATATGATTTATCTATGGAAATGTTTAAAAAAATACCATTCTTTATAACTTCCAGAGTTTCTCAAACATTTTTTTATAAAGAAAAATTTTTTTTATTATAAATTTATGTGTTTAACTGCCTATATTTCCAAACTTTAAAAAATATCGAAAAAAAAAAACAAAACACCCCAACTAGAAAATTTAATTTTCTATAAAAAATTATGAGCATTGTAGTAGTACCTACATCTCAAACTTTTTTGAACAATTTTTATAAAAATTGAATTCAGTGACGATATCGTTTCACAACAATTACAATTTGTAAGGCAGTAAACACTACACAATATCTCACTCAATAGTTTGATACTTTATCTCCAAACATACATACATACCATCATCCTGTTTTCATATTCTGGGTAGGAAAAACAGACTAACCTCCATACTATCCTATCCTGATATACATTTCTACATGTTTTATGTAGAAAACAAAATATCTTAAAACATTTATTAATTTGTGTATTAGTGTTAATAGTTTGGTACGTATTCTTCAATTATACATACTATCGCCATCGAAAGTTGGATCTCACGTGTTACATGCAACTAGTTTTTATATACAATTGTGTTGTGCTGAAAACTGAAAAAAATCTTTAAACAATTGAACTGTCGGATATATGAATGGCATGTTTTTAAATTATTTTTTTTCAATAACTGACTACCAAAAGGCGGATGTTATCAATTTGACGTGATTTTATTATGTACTTATGTTTAGTGATACCTTTTTACCACGTTGTCCGATTTCGATTACTCTTTTTACCACGTTGTCCGATTTCGATTACTCTTTTTACCACGTTGTCCGATTTCGATTACTCTTTTTACCACGTTGTCCGATTTCGATTACTCTTTTTACCACGTTGTCCGATTTCGATGATTTTTTTTTATTAGAAAGGGGGCATCTTCTGATTGGTTCGGTTCTGATGATGGGTTCCATAACGAAATCATCAAAAATTGAAATTTACAAAATCAGCGATAATTCATGATCACGTCGATGATTCGTTTTTGATTAGAAAGTGATTACTGAATTTTTCAGCTCTTCCTTTGAAGTACAAACGTACAACTGTGGAATAATGTGAGTCCTGATATAACTTAAAAAGTTAAATAAATAAATATTACTTCTGGGGTGGTTCCATATGAATTAAGCTAAGAGATTTGATTTGAATAGATCATGAGAAATCCTGAAGCTCATAAATAAATTGTATGAAATATATTATTGTATATGCGAATTGTATGAATGAAAATATTATTACATACATTGATACTCATGGGTTAGGCAGAGAGAATCGAATGCTACATTATTACATCTTGACAATTTATGTACTTACATTCATTTTAGAGTCGTTTTTTACATTACCTATACTGCTTCTACTGCTATTTTGCATTTAATTAATTTATTTATATATTTAATAATCCTTCTCGGGCAACTAACAGGTACTATGCCAAATATTAATTTAACACGCACCCAATAATAAGTTGCCACATTCTGAAGACTTACGATATTAATCGTCTCACAGATCCCAACTGAAAACACAATTAAAAATTACTAAGTGTTATGTACCATTTTAACAAAAAAATAAGATGCTCTTCGAGAAAAGCGGAAGGCAATAACCGGCGCATCGCCGGGAAACTGGGTAAGTCGATCTCAGTTCCTGGTGATAAATTCTCTTGTCCTATCCCAACCCGACCAATTCCTTCAAAATATACAGTCCACTTAAGCGAGACGGGCATTATCGTCCAGAGCCAATATTACCAATTTTTATTTCATCAGGGCCACAACAGTTAGTATTTAGAATTCAGTATTTAGGTCGGACTCTGCATTCGGACCAATATCATTGTTGAAAATACATTCATATAATTCATGAACAGCTATTAAAATTTATATAACAAAAAAAAACGGATCGGATTTTTCGTCATTATGAATTCATATGACACAATATCAAAATTTAAACTGCTCTAGTTGAAAGTAAAACCTTTCAAAAACTCGAACTCAAAGGGACACGTCGAAGACGTCTTTAACAAAATGAAATTCAAATTTCGTCGCTCGAGGTGCGAATCTGTTCCACCTGCGAGTAATTTGGTTGGAATATTTCTGTGAGAATTGGCCCGGAATCGATAAGGAATATTAAGTATTCAAATCAGCCCTGGAGCAGAGGAGAATCAGAGAAATGCTAGGGACGGATCCACTAAGTTCAAATGGTGATGTTGCGCCAGATACAAATATATCTGGGGCGTCAAATATAAGGAAATCAATCCAAAAGAAAATATGAGTTTTACTAATGAGAATGTTGTAAAAGTTAAACGACCGTTTAACACCCGCGTAGGCAAAAACTTTACCAATAAACGCTGTGTAACAGATCAGTTGGTCAACGACTGTGTATCTCTCATACTAATTTTACACAACGCTTGCACGCCTGTGCAAGGTAGTTTAGCGGCGTTTTAAGACAACAAACTGTAATCTATCTTAAATCAAATTTGTTTTTGATCTGCATGTTTATATTGTTATATCTTGAAATAATATGACGAAAATTTTTTATAAATTATTTTATTCTCGATAGTTGTGCATTTTAGGAGTGAAAAGATGTCAAAATATTAGCTCCTTTATAATATCTAAAATGGTGTTCGCAAGGGTATTCGTATGATTAAATTATTCATTATATTTTTCGTATTCCTTTTTTAAAATATGAAAAAGATATGAGAATATTAACTACGACAAACGTCAAAATTAGAATGGCGGATGGCGGCTGGGGGCTCTGCGCATGCGCGAGTACGAAATTAGAGTCGGATTGATTTCTGTTGTAAGTCTGTTGCAACTACTCAGTCGTTATACAGCGTTTATTAGTAAGATTTTTCAATAATAGCTGCACGGGCTTTGGACACGGTGTGTGACTAAAACACCGGTCAACGGGCGTGCAGTAGATTTTTATAAGTAAGACAGGGCATATTAACCCAAACACTTCAATATGAAATAAAATTTCTCAAATATGTAAAAAAGTATGTTTCTATAATGAAATAACAAGTATTTTCAACATTGCTCTAGTGAATGTCTGTGCGATATCGGGAGGAGAAAAATAGATTGGAGCATATAGAAAAGTTTGAAGGGAGTGTATTTACTGCACCAGCCGTCTTCTTTCTTCTCTCTTTAGCGTAGAGTTCTTCCTTCCTTCTCGCCGCTGGTTCAACAATGGTACACTTTAGCTGTCTATAATAGGTACGTGCGAATCGCAAGCTTTAACTTTTATAATTATGCGCACGGCGCTGCTGTTATTAGATTTGTGGCCAATATTTCAATGTACAATTAAATGCTTGATTGTCGATTTTCTCTATGGTTTTCGGCATGTCTATGGTTAATCGGAGTTTGGCGTTATTTAATTACAAAATCAACGTTGATCGTCAATTACGAACTGTCAAAAATTGATTGGCCGTTTTTCGGCAATCAAGCGAGTTAATTGTGTTTTTTGTTAGTAAAGAACTGTCAATTGTGAACATAACCTTTGTACGTTTTGTGTTATATGGTTTTGTTTTTTTATTCTATATTGTATTAAATAAATAAATGGTTGTTTCAAAACAATATGTTGTTTTAATATAACAGATAAGATTTCAAAACACCTTTTCAGCGTGTTTTACTGAAACCAAAGCTTCACAAACCTACAAAAGGGTCCTAAAGGTAAATGAAAAGAAACATTCTATAAAGCATCTAATTTTATTGAATTAAAAATTGGGATAATGGACATTTTACAAATTGAGATAATATGAATCTGTATCAGTGACCAACTAACTGTATAGTTTGCTTTACATTTTATTTTATAAGTACATAAATTACAAAAAAATAAAATAAACATTAGAAACATCTGTGTATTGACGGGCCGGCCATGACGTAATGAATATTTCACAAAAAAACATTTTAAAAATTGAGATAAGACAAATTCTGTATTACAATATATAGATTAATTATTATCTTTGTAAATTTATGTGATTGTAAAACAGAAAAAAATAATAATAAAAATTCTGACAAATATGTAGACTATTATGTTTAGCGTCCCGCAGTTGTCACAACACAAAATAATGGATGCAAACAGCTGTAAACCATGCTGTAAACAACGAATACCATAGAGCATAAGACGGTATTACACGTGTTAAAAACATTGATCGACGATTAGTTGATTTTTTCTTAATTGTGTATTGAAATAACCAATTTTCTAAATTGGCAATTACGAATCTAATCGACGATCAGTTGATTGACAATTAACTCCATTTTTGACTGTCCATTGAAATATCGGCCATTGGTATTATATAGTGCACGGCACGAAGTGAGTATTGTGACTGATGAAGGTGGCCTACTTGCTCTCGGACAAGGGCGATATTATTGTTTCCCCGTTCTAGGTATGGATGTAGGTATGAAAGGGGATTTGGTATGTCAGAAAGATGAGAATAGGTTCAAACAGGGTGTATCTGTGTGGTATATGGTTTTACAGATACACATAGGTATACATATAGGTATGTATACCCCCGAAGGGAGAGTGTCTCTTCGTGAAACGAATGGTCTGAAGGTGGTCCGATTTTGGTATCGATACAACATAGACGCGTTGTTAGTCTTCGCATTATTTTATAAATAATTTACGTGTGCAATATTGAAATATACTTTATAATAAGTTGAATTCTAATTACATTTACTTTGTGAACAATGTACATTAATAAAGATTTCAATAGTCTCATTTAAATGTATCACAATCTGTCATCTGTGCCAACAATGTTCGTCACACAATTTTAACATTCATCGTCAATTCCTCTCAAAAAAATATATCCTTTTTACAGATTTTTTTTAATTACTCCATAGCTATACCTATGTCTTGGAGAAATCAATCTTTCATGTGCTTAAAGAATGCATAAAATGAAAGTGGATGACCGATAAATTAATTTTATTTGATAATAATAATAATAATAAATTTGGATCATTTATATAGCGCCGTTTTTGTGAATATCTCACCTCAAGGGCGCTGAAAAAATGATTACTTACGTTGTATCATTTCGGCTCTGGTAAGATTTGCCAAAAAGGTGCGTTTTGAGTTTTTTTCTGAACGAAGATATATTTTCGGTTTGTCTGAGGGTGTGTGGGAGCTTATTCCATGCATTTGGTCCTGCCACAGCAAATGCACAATCACCGAAATTAGTTGTGTGCACCCTGTTTATTTCAACTAATTTCCCAACCATAGAGAAGAAGCAGAACGAAGTGATTGATGTCAGGTTTGTTCTTAATATGCAAAAAATCGACAAATTTACGACAAGTTTCCAATTTAAATCACTTTTAAATCTTTTAAAGGCACGTAATAGTTACCCTTACTAACAAATAAATTCATAGTGCAGTATCAGTGAGGTGTATTATAATAAATATACCTACGAGCGTAACTTACATGGACTTATTCAGAGAACACTTAAACGGTTGACAAACGAAATTTAAAACTAATTGTTAGATAATAATTACAACAATTAATTAATAATAGATTTAGAAACGTGAGGCTTAATGGCTGAAAACGCAATTCCCGAGCATAGTGTTCGGAGCCGCTAGAGCGACCTCTATATATCATCTCTGGTCGGTATTGTTTTTATGGGGGTAATTAGGGATGTGCAACCACGTGGCCACTGCAGTTTAAATATATTAGGTTTTCAGTCACTAGATTTAGCGTAAAATGGGTTAAATTTAATACATCTGGCGCCAAAAACTATAAACCCGGTCCTGTCCATGTAGTCTATACCGCACAGCACCACATTACCTTCAGGCTTCACATCATTCTCTGATTATTTAAAATATTCTCATAATATATTTTAAAAATCAACGTTAATATTGTATAAATTTATTCGGGAAATTTATAACATTCTAAAAGTCTCGTAAATTATTTTGCCGAAATGATATTTCTTGCTGATTTTGCTTTTGGATCGAAATTATGGACAAAATAAAGCAGGCACACAAGGCCGTAGCAATCTCGCGCTGTCTGAGGGAAACTATATGGAAGAACAAACACATGGGCACCAAGGGCAAAATGAGGATCTACAAAACATGCGTAAGACCCATCTTAACATACGCCATTGAATCCAAAGTTGATACGGTCCGTACCAAACAACTCTCGCGCACCAGCGAAATAGCTGGCAAAAGTATTCGTGATGGAGTCAGAAATACAGAGATCCGAAGAATCTGCGAAGGTGGGGGACGCCAAAGGAGAAGGTGCTGAAACGAACACGTCAGCCGCATGTCCGAAGATAGGATCCCAAAGATAGCCCGAGACAACGTACCGGAGGGGTCTAGACCACGAGGACAACCACCAAAAAGATGGCGAGATAGTTGGCAGTCCACATCACAGGAGGCTGAAAATGCAGCATAAAACAGGCCCTGGGCCTAATGAAAGTAAAACAAAACTAAATCAGGTTTGACACAAGTAACTATGTACCTACATAATTATTAATTTATTAATTACTAGCTTTTATGTCCCGCCGTTGGCCAAGAATGTAAAATTGTGAAAGAAAAAGCAATCGTTTTTATAATATTGTCACCCAATTATTTTGCAATATCAGACTATGAAAAGTGGTTTGAAATTTAATTGAGTTTAAGTATTGTAAAATGTTCAATTGATGGCCACAACCCATTATTTTTTATATATTGCTATAAAGTGTGAATGAAGTATAATATTTATACAATTTCTGCTCGCATGGACTATGCGTAATGGTTTTAAATATGACTGTTTATCAACGTTGTAAAGAGATTGGTTTGGCCACAACCCCCATTTTTAAATATTATCATCGAAAACAAATTGTAATGTGTACCTATTGAAAATTTAGTAATTTTGGATGTTGGGATGTGGTTAAAATTTGATTAAACAAACGTAGGTACTGAAAAGATCTAGTATTGGTCACATCCCATTCGTTTTTATATTTTTTCATCAAGTGTGCATTATATTTTTGCACAATTAGACTGAAAGTCTACATTAACGAAGAAGAAGAAGACTTAAACTATAGTAAATAGTTTTTAATTTGAATATAAACGTTGTGAAGAGTTCAGTTATGGCCACAACCCCCATTCTTTAAATATTAGGTGTAGAAAATTATTCAAAATAGGATGATATAAATGGTTTAAATTTGATTAAACAAAAGTATTGAAAAGATTTTAGTGCAGGTTACATCGTCACATCCCACATCCCATTCGTTTTTACATATGTGTTTTCATCAAGTGTGCATATCGTTAATAATATTTCTGCACAATAGACTATTAGACTTAAAACTAACCCAAAAGACTAAATAAAAAAGAGAAAAATAAGTATAAGACTATAAGAAATAGTTTGTATAAAAAACTATTCCAATGGTCTACATAAAATAAGTAAAAATACATATACCTAATAGAAGAATTAGACTATTGGAAATAGATTGTATAAAAGCTCACCCAAAGGTCTACAAAAAAGCAGAAGAAGAATAATTAGACTATTGGAAATAGTTTGTATAAATACTGACCAAAAGGTCTACATAAAAGAAAATGAATAAGACTATTGGAAATAGTTTGTATTAAAACTCTCCCAAAAGTCTACGTACTTAAATAAAGAAGAATAATAATTAGACTAAAGGAAATAATTTTTATAAAAAAATGACCCAAATGTATACATAAAAGAAGAAGAAGAAGAATTAGACAATAGGAAATAGTTTGTATAAAAACTGCCCTAAAGGTCTACATAAAATTAAGAAGAAAAAGAATTAGACTCCAGGACCCGCCGCTTCAGACCCTTCAGTACCTCCCGTCCCTTTAATCCCTCATTACGTCCCTTCCCATCAGGCCCTTCAGTACCTTCCGTCCCTTCAGGCAGTTTTATACCTCCCGTCCCTTCAGGCCCTTTAGTGCCTCCCTTCCCTTCATTACATCCCGTCCCATCAGTCGGTTAAGAAAAGTTTAAATCCTGAAACCATCCTGGAAGAACCGCGAAGAGATGAAAGAACCTTCTTTTCCCAGGATGCTCTACCTTAATAGGTAAAATGACTAAATACACGAAGAAGAAGAAAAAAGTTTAAACCCAGATACCTGCGAAGATATGGAAGGAAAATTGGACCTTCTTCTCCCAGGATATTCCACCTTCATAGGTTAAATGACCAAATGCACGATGAAGAAGAAAAAGAAGAAGAAAAAAGTTTATATCCAGAAACCGTCTTGGAAGACCTGCGAAGAGATGGAAGGACAGTTGGACCTTCTTCTCCCAGGATTCTCCAACTTCATAGGTAAAATGACCAAAAATACACGATGAAGAAGAAGAAGAAGAAATAAGTTTAAATCCAGATACCTGCGAAGAGATGGAAGGAAAATTGGACATTCTTCTCCCAGGTTAGTCCACCTTCATAGGTAAAATGACCAAATAGACGATGAAGAAGAAGAAGAAAAAAGTTTAAATCCAGAAAGCTGCGAAGAGATGGAAGGAAAATTGGACCTTCATCTCACAGGATAGTTCATCTTCATAGGTAAGATGACCAAGTACACGTTGAAGAAAAAGAAGAAAAAAGTTTATATGCAGAACCCGTCCTGGAAGACCTGTGAAGAGATGGAGGGAGATTGATAAATAAATAAATAAAATAATTTTCCTATAGGAAATCAGTATAGGTATATTATTGTTGATTTGTAAGTAAATAGTATTAGGTAGGTACCTACCTACAACAACCTTCTAAATAAATTCGATTCCTAACAAATTTTATTTGAATATCACATTCTTTCTGTAGCCATGGAAACGATTCGAACACGTAAGTAATATCGAATGGTTCGGATACATTTTTTGAATATATTATGTAGGTACCTACATTGGTTTGTTCGATGCCATAAAAACGAAAATTGTCAGAAAAATCAAATATTATTTACAAATTATGCAATTTTATTATGCATATATCTTTACTAATAAAAAACACATTTTTACAATATATGTCTTAAAACTTGCCGTTATGTCTTGTGTTTCATTTTCTTATTTCATAATTACATTTATTTCAAAGGTTTATTATTTTCAAGAACATATTCATTCGGTGGGAAAATGAAATATTGTATGAAAAGATATTAAAATGGCGGCGTTTATGTACAAAAGGCTTACTTTAAAAATAAGTTAAACATTATAATTATACCAAATATTCACCATGTTTTTCACTTAAACGCTAAGTTATACTTCAAAATATATTTTTTTTGTGTAAATACGTACTTCTAACTTTTAAACTAACAGATATTTGCGTGCAAAATGTACACTTTTTTGACAGATATGACATGGAAAATTTTGTATGAAAAAAATAATTATTTAAATATTTTTAAAATTCAGCATTTTTATCGCATTATTTTTAGCGTGACACTGCATCAGGTATACTGGTACATGTTCGCACTTAAATTAGATTTTTAGATGTTCTTGGTTTTTCAGAAGGCGTGAGACAAACACACACACACACACAGACACTAACATTTTGATTGCTTTATTACTTTAGATTTTATTTTATTTTAATTATCAACTTATCTAGTCAGTTTTTAAAACATAACAACACAGAGGACAGCAGCTATTAGGATTTGAGTCCATTATACCGAAGAAGCTCACTAAATGGCGTTGGGGAGGGTTTACTATCTGCTCAGGAAAATATTAAAGTGACTGGATAGGCTATTGGAGCTTTTTGTTGGATATTACTTACGCCATACTATTAAACTTAAAAGTAACATCATCAACAAAACAAAAATATATAATTTTTACGTTGTCTATAGGTGCACCATGACCCTTACAAAAAGAACTGTAGAAAATCTCAAATGCACACAGCGATCCATAGAAATATCCATGCTCGGTATAAGCCTATAAGAAATAGAATAAGAAATGAGGAAATAAGAAATGAGGAGATAGAATAAGAAATGAGGAAACTATTGCAGATGAAATTCAAAAACAACTGAACTGAAAAAAAAATAATTTTTCAATATAAGAAGGTTAATAATGAAAAAAATATGTTTGAATTAAAATTTTGTTTCCACTGGGAATCGAACCCGGGACCTTTGGCTCAGTTGTCAGATATCAAACCAACTAAGCCACGAATGCCGAAATGTATGCCAAGTCCCTAACGGCGTAGGCAGAGAGAGCCGAGGGCCACTTCATTCGTTCCGGATCCGGGTTCCATTAATCCCGGAAGAAAAGAAATATGTAAGTTCTTTAAAATTATTTTTCACGTAATTCTTGCTTTTCTAGACTGGAAACACTGGTTATATATAGCCATTTGGCGATTAACTCGCCACTTGCATGGAGTGCAAGGAAATGTTTATATACATAATTATGTGGACTTTGCCATACTCTTGAATTAAGAAATTCTTAGTTTCATTCAATTTAAAATTAACTATTTTGTATAAATATGTTTGATGTAATGTGTGTCCCAAAAACATCAGTGAATTCATTAGGTATTAATTTATTATTTCTTCTTCTTATTCTTTCGATAAATCGATTAAAATTTTGACAGCAATTTAGTCTTGGTCATCATCATCATCATCCGTGGCTCTATAACCCAGGTGGGGTCTTGGACTCCTGTAAATCTCCCAATCATTATGTCTCCGGTGTAGTATTCTATCATCAAATGATTGATAAAATTCTTAGTACAATTTAATAATTCGGTCTTTAGTCTTAGCGGTTTAGTATGAGCGGATTGAGATATGACTTAGGATCATATTGCAAGAGTTATTTGAGAAAAATGTAAGGTCCCGAACTGCGAAAATACAGTAGCGTCTAGCCCCTGAGTTTCTTTTCTGCATTCTTAGGTTAGGTTTAAGTTTGTGTATAATAATAATAGCGACTCGCGTGAGCGAGTTGCTTTATAAATTGAATTATAAATTATTATAAATTAAATATATAAAATTCTTTTAATTTTTCGCATTTAATATAAAATTTCACAGCTCATTTGACTTAATACTACGAGATCTCAACCAATCAGAGAGCCAACCGGAAACAGAATGCAAACGGGTAGATTCGGATTGTAGACTCTAGTCGAAAATACTGCTTACTAAACCTCAACTTTTTCTTACATTATTCTTAAATAACTCCCGTAATACGACCCTTCTCCCAAAAAAAAAACTATAATCCTGTAGCTACATTTTTACATTTTTATTAAAAACTAGTTGCATGTAACACATGAGATATAACTGTCGATGGCGATAGTATGTATAGTTAAAACTAATCATTTTGAAAAAATAACTTAGTTAAGCATCTTAAATTTCTATAAGTAAAGAGCAATTTATGTATTTTGTAAATTAAAGAAGAACAAAATATCTGAAAAAAAATTATGACGTTGCATTAATGCATCAGGTTAAGTAAATAAACCAAAAAAACTTTTATTTCGCAATGGCGCTGAATGAAAAATAAATGCTTTTTAGGTTTATTTACTAAACCTGAAGCATTAATGTAAATGTCAAGACATATTTTTCTAGATATTTTAGTCTTCTTTAATTTAAAAAAAAAAATATTGCTCTACGCCTTATGGTTTATCAAATATATAAGATAAACGTTGAAATTCGAGGTACCTACGTCATTATTTTTCTATTGTCGGACTTCGTGGCTCAGTTGGTTGGGTATCTGACTGCTGATCCAAAGGTCCCGGGTTCGATTCCCGGTGGAGACACAGTTTTTAATTATATTCTCAGTCTGGATCAGTGAGACGATTAATATCGTAAATCTCTAGAATGTGGCAACTTGTTATTGGGTGTGTGTTAATTAAATATTTGGCATAGTACAGCTGTTAGTTGCCCGAGAAATAATAAATAAAAATAGTGAAGACTATGACAAAATGTACTAAAAACTCCTAATGTACTAAAAACTCCTAATGTACTAAATACTCCTAATGTACTAAAAACTCCTAATGTACTAAATACTCCAGTGAAATGTACTAAACCCAACTGCTAACTAAAGGAATTACAACTGCTAACCTAGCATTCGACCATCGCAATGAACAACAAAATATGAATGAATTAAAATACACTGTAATCCTTCACTCGAAAGTTTACTAGACCTTAGAAAACGCACTATTCATTTTACCAATGTCGGAAGAGCTGTCAAAGTTGATATTAAATGCGAAAATTTGCAACACAAATAAGTAGTATTATAAATAGTAAGTATCATACAATAAATTACTTAAATAATATGTTGAGTAATATAATTTATTTGAAAAGTGTGATCAAATGTGAATAATATATAATAATCTTTTTCCTAACCTCAAATGGCAAAGGTGTTGGTTAGGGCTTTAATGATAATAGCGACTCGCGTGAGCGAGTTGCTTTATAAATTGAATAGAAATTGGTTGCAGGAAAAATTTTATCAACACCTTTGCGATTTGATGTTAGAAATAAGTTTGTTCTGTATTCGTATTTGTCAACATATTTTAATAAATTATAGATGGGTCGGTGGCAGAGCGGTTAGCGCGCTGGGCTAGTAATCCAGTGGTCGCGAGTTCGAATCCTGCCTCGACCGATTTCGTTCACCTAAGCACAAGCATTTATTTGCTTATTTTAGGGAACGTAGGAAGATGTATATGTACTTGTTTAACAAGGACATATTCATTTAAAAAAAAAAAAAAAAAAATAATATGTCAACATATTTTTATCTACTTTAATGATTTTGAACACTTTTTGTTATTATTTTATGTTTAAATTATCGCAATTAATATCAACTTTGATAGCTAATCAGACACTGGTAAAATGATAAGTGCGTTTTCCAAGCTCTAGTTATTTTTATGTTTAAATTATCGCGATTAATGTTAAAGCTGATTGGTAACCGGAGGGGTTACCAATCAACAGTAGTTAGTAACCAGAGGGGTTACTAATAAATATATGTGGTAACCAGAGGGGTTACCAGTAAAGAGAGTTTACTATATCCCAAGTGGATATGATTTGAAATAAGAACACAAGGACAGTGGTTTAGAGAAAAGAATAAAGAATGGTCAAAAGTAACAATGAGTATATTGATCACAATTAATAGTTTGCTTAAGGGTAAATTTACAATTGATGAAATAACTTACAAAGGAACTTTCTCACGATGAGTAGGTATAACGAGCGAGTTAGCGGGTGTGTTCGAAGTGTCCGAATCTTCACATGGTGAAGTACCATCGTGCTCGCGGGGTCGAGAGATGAAGTGTCGGCGAGACGGCGTGGTCGAGAACGGCGGCGTGAAGTGACGAAAATACGGAAATGAAGTGACGACGTGTGGTCATTGGTCATTGGTCATCACTGACAAATGAAGAGCCGGGTCTTGTGACCCCTGACTTCTTCATCTGAAGTTGGGTAACTGGGAATTTTTGAGAATATATTATTCTGAAGCGGTTTGGGAATGAAGTTGGAGGTGTAGACTCCCTTAAATAGTGCTGCGCTGGGGGTAGCAAGTTCAATGTCCTCGAACTTTCTAGACTTATTTATTTGAAGTGTCATACCCAGTTGAGGAGTATTGTCACTTGTTTGACGTTGCGGGCGATGAACTCGGCCTAGCGATAGACAAATGTACTTGCCGTCGCTAGGCGCGCGCTCGAAAGAAATTTCGAGATGTGGTCTTCCACAATGTCAACTTTGACAGCTCATCCGAAATTGGTAAAATGATAAGTGCGTTTTCCAAGCTCTAGTCGAAAGTTTTAAGTTTTGCTCGAAATCGGCATACATTCAGCGTGTACGGCAGCGAGCGGTCGCGTGAATTGTATGGGTTCTCCGGGTACAACCCGAGGAGTAAAATATTTCATAGAATCTTTCTTAACAAAATAGGCAGGTTTAAATACTTTCTCTAAATACACTACAGGCGTAGGGCTGATCCCGAGAGTCCTTTCGGAAGAGCCACCACTGATCTCTAGTGGATATTCATCTTATACCCTCCATCTCTTTGGTGGTCTTCCTAGTGGTCTCTGACCTTCTTTAATACGAAACATTAAAGTTTTAGGGATCATTGTTTATGATTGTGCCTTCTCATTCATTTCAATTTTTAAAATATTTTATTTACCTATGTGTATCTATTTTTCAATTTGATATTCCATCATTACTGAACAGAAAGCCACATTTCGTGACGCATCTATTGCCTCGTCTACATTCATGCATCTTCTCATGTATGTTTACGTGTTCGTGTCATCTTTTTCTAGGACGATCCCAAAATTAAAAATTAAAAACAACGTGGCGGTAAAAATTAAAATCAATATAATAAAAGATGAGTTACTTACAAAGCGGTATATTTTAACACAAACTTATTAAAAGTACAAAGCATTGAAATATTGATTAAGATTAATTACGACTACGCAAATGCGCAAACAGAAATTGAGACGACGAGGCGCAACACCTTGACTAGACGAGAGTCGGCAGAAGATAGCCGCCCGCTGGCCGGGCTGTTCTCAGCAGCGCTCGACCGTTCGGGTCGCCTGGTGGGGGAAAAGGCCAGTTGGCTTCGCCCGCCACAGTGCTATTTTTTTTATTTGTAAAATATTTAAAAATAAAAATAAATTACAACATTTTTTTTCGTTTGAAAAGTGAAATTTATTTGAGTATGTTTATATTTTTATAAGCAAAATCATTGATATGAAAATGCAGCATTTATCTACACAGATGTATCAGCATTAATTTTTATTTTATTTATTTTGGATATCCAACAGTACAGTAGAGTATAATGATATTAAAAACAATGAAAAAAGAAAGTAATTGTAGAATACGGTACATAATAATAGGACATCATATCAAGTAATTTTTAAAGCTTAACATACAGTTTACGACAAATGAGAAAAAACAAAATTATAGGATCACACCTGAAACATACAGGGAATAGTACAGAGAGGATTATATTCTAGAATCATAACATGGGATTCTAACGTACTTAAGGATCAACGAAGAAGGTGTTGCAACCATTATGGTGACACATACATATATTTATGTATATACTAGAGAGTGGAATTTTGAGTTATCTATGTATGTATTTATTATGTATTCTTTATGTGTAAATAATTTGTATAACCCATTGTATAAAAGTAACAGGCCCAGAACAGGTTAAGCCTAGTGGGGCGTTACTTACTTTACCTAAATATGTACAAATGTTTGTGTATTAACAATAAATAAGTAATAAATATCCTGCTATCAATGGTTTGAACAACCTACACATACATACATACATACCATCATGCCATGTCCCGTGTGGGGTTAGGCAGAGAGAACCGTACGCCACATTTTTCTATCCTGACGCGCATCCTTCGCCTCGTCCACATTCATTCATCGTCTCATACATGTTCGTTTGGTCAAAGGTTTGCACATTAATAAATTGTAGTAGAAAAATCTTAGTCAATAAAAATATACATTTTAAACTATCACACACAAATTGACATACCCATTATCAACATGTTACATTATGATTGAATTTTATGTTGATATTTTCTATTAAAGATATATATGATATCGAGTTCAAATATGCTCTACACTACGTGCTACAAATACTTAACACCTTTGCACAATTTAGGACTATTGTATTTTAATATCGATCGATAAAAAAATTGTATTCAACTTTCATCTGGGAGGCAATTGAAATTCTTTATTCGCTAAATTATTTATTGTTTTGTATTTGTCTAGTATTACATTTATGAATTTTAATATCGCTTCGGAATCGTAGTGACACATTTTTTTCAATTGAACCTTTTAAAGTCCTTTATCTGTTTTATTTCATCTGGGAGGCAATTGAAATTCTTTATTCGCTAAATTATTTATTGTTTTGCATTTGTCTAGTATTACATTTATGAATTTTAATATCGCTTCGGAATCGTAGTGACATATTATTTTTTTCAATTGAACCTTTTAAAATCGTTTATCTGTTTTATTTCATCTGGGAGTAATTAAAATTCTTTATTCCCATATAAATGTAATCGTTTTGCATTTGTCTAGTATTACTTTTGTGAATTTTAATTAATATCGCTTCGGAATCGTAGTGACATATTTTTTTCAATTGAACCTTTTAAAATCGTTTATCTGTTTTATTTCATCTGGGAGTAATTAAAATTCTTTATTCCCATATAAATGTAATCGTTTTGCATTTGTCTAGTATTACATTTGTGAATTTTAATTAAAATCGCTTCAGAATCGTAGTGACATATTTTTGTCGATTGAACCTTTTAAAATCGTTTGTCTGTTTTATTTCATCTGAGTGGCAATTGAAATTCTTTATTCCCATATAAATGTATGTTTTGCATTTGTCTAGTATTACATTTATGAATTTTAAAATCACTTCGGAATCGTAGTGACATATTTTTGTCGATTGAACCTTTTAAAATCATTTATCTGTTTTATTTCATCTGGGAGGCAATTGAAATTCTTTATTCCCATATAAATGTAATCGTTTTGCATTTGTCTAGTATTACATTTGTGAATTTTAATTAAAATCGCTTCGGAATCGTAGTGATCTATTTTTTTCAATTGAACCTTTTAAAATCATTTGTCTGTTTTATTTCATCTGAGAGGCAATTATTGAAATTCTTTATTCGCATATAAATGTAATTGTTTTGTATTTGTCTTGTATTACATTTATGAATTTTAATTAAAATCGCTTCGGAATCGTAGAGACATATTTTTTTCAATTGAACCGTTTAAAATCGTTTATCTGTTTTATTTCGTCTGGGACGCAATTATTGAAATTCTTTATTCCCATATAAATATAATCTAGTTTTATCGCTTCAGAATCGCAGTGACATATTTTTCAAACTTTTGCGATACATGTCATTATCTTTAAAAAATTGCATAGTTGACGTTTTTTAATAAAGATCCTCTATTTTAGGAATATTCTATTTATCTTCAACGATTGTACTATTAATTGTTATAGATAAATCAACTACAGTAATGAAATATTAAATTATATTTCATAATTTTACACTCAGTAAGTACAATAAGGTAGGTTTTGCTCTAAAACCCTCAGGCATGTGATGTGATACTCGTCAATTTGAAATTAACTTATTACCAAGTTTTATAAAATTTTCTAATTTGAAATTTTCGCTCTTTAATAATTTAAAATTCCTCATCTCCGCTAAGGAGGCTTTCGCGAAAATTCCAACCAAACTCCCTCATTGGTGAGCGTAAATACAAACCCTCATTTATTTCAAGATTAAGAATATAGTTCGATCTAAATCGCGAGTGTTTTTATTTTATTTTACATCTCATATACCATCCTGCCATCCTTCCTTTTTACTTAACAAACAGTTATTTTCAATTCTACACAAAAAAAACGAAAAAGATTAAATTGAAAACCATTATCAATCAATTTCATTCTGTTAAATTTGATATATTTGAATGTGTTCATATGTATAAGAATGTTAAAAAATGCCCATTTATTGCCAAAAAGCAATCTCTTTCAATATAGTATAAATAATAATCTCTTAAGATGGGTGGTGGCAGAGCGGTTAGCACGCTGGGTTAGTAATCCAGTGGTCGCGAGTTCTAATCCAGCCACGACCAATTTTGTTCACCTATAGCACAAACATTTATGTTTAGTTTAGGGAATGACTGACGATGTATGTATATGTATTTGTTACAAGCACATGTTCATTCTTTTATACATATATAAGAATTTAGATATATTAATAACATCACTCTCTGTATATGTATGTATGTATAGACGTATGAGTGTATGTATTTTTATATTTTAAAGTGTTTGCGTAATATGTTTTTTGATGTGTACAAAAAAAAACTGTTGGATTAGCATTAATAATTTACCATTACACACAAATGCTTGCACTCTAGTAAAAGGAAATATGTTTTTTTACTGATTTTTTTACTGTGCTTTTTAAAATATGAATTATAAATTTAATAAAGAAATAAAATATCATTTAACAGTAAAATATCTAAGTTTTCGCAAAAGAAATTTAAGCTGTAGTAATGGTTCAGTTTTACGCTCCTCGCCTCCCTTTGGAAGCTCAGCACTAGGAAATGAACTTTTAACAAAGTTTTATGTTGTTATTCAACCTCAAATTTTCTGGAATCAAACTTTTATATAAAACCTAACTCGTCTCTATTAATGATATTTCTAATATCTCGTCAAATTATCTATCTTCGAACTGAAATTAGAAAATGAAACCGAATAGGATACTAAAGCTTTAAGTTAACACAGCAAGTTTCTTTGGAATCCACCAAATACCTGCTGAGTAAAGTATGCTTTTTTAAAAAAGATATCACGTGAAAATAAAAACTGTGAATTTCCTTTTGATGTTTTTTTTATATACATTCGAGAATATGAGTAGTGATGAGCAAATACTATTCACATATTCAATTTTCTACATAATTTTCAATATGTTTTAGTTAATCTTTTTCGTTGTATTTTTACGTTTTAGTTAATCTTTTTCGTTGTATTTTTACGTTAGCGAGCGGTGATAGCCCAGCGGTAAGGTCGTTGCTTCACATGTGTGAGGTTGACGGTTCGAATCCGGGCGGGGCACGCACCTCTGGATTTTTAAAAAATGTATGTGCGGATTTATTTCACTTGCTATGTGTAGCCATGATCCAATTTGTCTGGTTCCCATTTCTAACGGTTACGAAGTTCAGATGGCAGTCGCTTCAATGTAATAACCAGACTCGCCAATTCCAGGATCATGGTCAAAGCGTACCCCGATAAGAAACGGGACAAAAGCGCTAAGGAGAAAAAAAGTTGTATTTTTACGTTACTTGATTTGCAATATTATATAGTATACACTTTTATATGTAAGATTGATGTAGACATGCACTATTACAGTGTCACTGTTTCAAGATGCATTAGCACCGACACAGATTGATGTTGGTATTCACTATTGTCTATTACAGTGTCACTGTTTCAAGATGCATTAACACCGACACATATTGATGTTTGAATTCAATATTACAGTGTCACTGTTTCAAGATGTATTAACACCGCCACAGATTGATGTTGGCATTCACCATTACAGTGTCACTGTTTCAAGATGCATTAGCAGCGACACAGATTGATGTTGGCATTCTCTATAATAGTTTCACTGTTTCAAAATGCATTAGCACAGACACAGATTAATGTTGGCATTCACTATTACAGTGTCACTGTTTCAAGATGCATTAGCACCGACACAGATTGATGTTGGCATTCACCATTATAGTGTGACTGTTTCAAGATGCATTAGCACCGACACAGATTGATGTTGGCATTCTCTATAATAGTGACACTGTTTCAAAATGCATTAGCACAGACACAGATTAATGTTGGCATTGTCTATAATAATGACACTGTTTCAAAATGCATTAGCACAGACACAGATTAATGTTGGCACTCACTATTACAGTGTCACTGTTTCAAGATGCATTAGCACCGACACAGATTGATGTTGGCATTCACCATTATAGTGTGACTGTCTCAAAATGCATAAGCTCTGGCCTAGATTTATGTTGGAATTCAGTATAACAGTGTAATCGTTTCAATATGCATAAGAACCGATACATATTGATGTTGGCATTCACTATTACAGTGTATCGGTTTATTCTTTAGTTGGGTAAGGTATTTCAGATGCAATTTTTATAATACGTCTATTAATATTTGTATACATAAATATAAATAAAAAAATCAAAGAATATTCTTGCGACTAAATCAAGCTTCTTTTTTTGTTTGTTTTCAATGTGGGAATTATTCGTTTTGGCAACCCAGCACATACACGATCTACCATTTTGATATCACGTTTTACGTTAATTCATCCAATATAGTAGCTTTGTCTTACTGAGGATTTGTATAGAACAAAGCTAGTACACGAAAAACATTTGTCATTATTAGCTCGGCAAGGATTTAAGAATCGATCTAACGAACAAGAACCTTTCCAACCTTAAACAATGCCGCCTTGATAATTTGTTCAAAACTCTGCTAGAAAATAAGAAAATACCAGTGGATTGTGGCCAACGCTAAACTCCTCACTAACAAGTCATTTTAATTAGATGGCTGCCATCGGGCAGAGCGGTTAGCGCGTTGGGTTAGCAATCCAGTAGTCTCGAGATCGAATCCTGCCTCGACCGATTTCGTTCACCTATAGCACAAGCATTTATGTTTATTTTAGGGAACGTAGAAAGATGTATACGTACTTGTTTAACAAGGACATATTCAATTTTATTAAAAAAAAATTTTTTTCATTTATATTTTATTATGAAAACTTGATAATTTTCTTCAATGCCATTTTATGGAAGTGATGTGCCTTTTTCGCAATTTGATTGTAAAAATATTAAATTTTAGTTTTCCTGAGCTTGGGGTCACTTTGAAATATTAGACATTTAAAAAAAATGAGATGCACTTCAAAATCTAATGGAAATTAAATCTTCAAATCTGATTGTATTATGTGCAAAATTGCATAATTTGAATAGAATCGAATGAGTACTTTAGTCTATAATCAATCAAGTAAAATTAACACGCCTTATATAGCACACACACATATGTATATGTACATTGTGATGAAACTTTCAGAATAAAATCTCATTATGGTACTAGTTGATAATCTGCAATAAAAAAATAGCCTTAAAAATTGCGAAATCATAACTCCTCACTTGGGGTAGTGAGGAGTAAAAATGAGTATACCCTCAAAATTTTCTTCTCGTTGAAATGGCGATTGGATATACAGTTTGAAAGCGTCATCAGGACGACATTGATATATTTTTCGTGTTTTTCTTGTTATGAAATGTATGTATAGCTATGCTATAAATATATAATTTTACTATCAGTAGACAGTGTTTGGTACAGATACAGTTTAATGAATTCTTACAATGTCGTTACATGTAAGAGTTCATTACAAGTTGTTACTGTAGTGGACGGTTGCACTTCATCCCCCCATTCTATCAATGAAGGAGTCCCTCAAGGGTCCATTCTGTCTCCGACGCTATTCCTCCTATACATTAATGACTTGCTTGCATGCGCACCCATCCGTTGTTATGCTGATGAAAATACAGTCCATGACAGTTATCCTTTTGACAAACCTCCTAAACAGAGTGATATATCAGAAGCTCGGAAAGGCCTACATCTTAAAATAAATAACTACCTCCACGCCATCAATACTTGGGGTGAAAGAAATCTTATCTCCTTTAACACCTTAAAAACCCAAGCGAGAATTGTTAGTTTCTTTCAACGGAAGCACCCTATCATACAACAAATCTATCAACCTGCTTGGAGTATCTTAGTATCTAAGGTGAAATTCGCCTCCGAAAAATTGAGCGCTTTAAATAGAGCGCATAAGTATTTTTCGAAAATTCTAATTTGTATTCTCTATAAATCGCAAATACGCCCAATTATTGAATACAGTAGTCACCTCTGGAGTGGCGCCCCCAATACATACTGAATACCCTCGATGCTGTACCTCTGATTAACGACCCATCATTGACTGATGGTTTGCAATCACTAGACCACAGACGCAAGGTCGGTATTATAAGTTTATTCTATACACTTATACTACCACGGGAGATGCTCAGAAGAACTTGCATCCCTGGTCCCTCTTCCACTCATTCACAATAGAGTCACTCGTTTTACTCAATCTCAATATCCGCTTACAGTAAGCCTTCAATTTACACGAACCAGTCGCTTCTCAAACTCTTTTATTAACACAGCAGCCCGGCTGTGGAACGATCTTCCGAATTTTGTGTTTTCACCTTCTTACAACCCGGGTCTTTTTAAACCCAGAATTAATATTTTCCTGAACAGATTGCAAACTTCGGAAGAGTATAGTGGATTCAAATATCCTAATAGGTGGTGTCTTCTACTAAGTCGCGTTAAAAAGGAAACAAGGGATTAAAAACGCACAGGGATCAAATTGGAAGTTATTCTAAATTCGAATAACTTCATACTTAATCATTATCTTCTATCTCGATCAATTGTATTTCAATTACCTTAAACCACGAGCAGTTGTATTCATGTAACTTCCACATCGTACAATGGTATTTCGATCAATCGTACTTCAAGTCTTCTACGTCGAGCAACGTATTATTTGAGAAATCCTATTGTCGAATAGAAAATTATAATGAAGGATGTCGGATAGAATTCGCATGTACCTATAGGTACCCTCAATTATTGACAAAACTTTGAACTAACACTTTCATATTCGAATGGTTTTCTTTGATGATCTTATAGGTGAATTATTATTAATTTGTTAAATAAGGTGAAACTTAATCTATTTTAAGCTCATTGAATATTCACATAATGAGGCAAATCTATATATAGACGGACAATCTTGTGTGTCAAAAAGGAAACCATTTTTAACAGACTTTTAAAAACGGAAAGGTTATCAATTTGACGTGAAGTTTTTTTATTTGTTTTTTTTTTCGATACCGATAATTCTTTTTTCATTAGAAAGAGGGTATCTTCAGATTGGTCCCATTTCAATGTGGTCAAGATCTAATCATGGGAGCCATGAGAAAATCATCTAGCTATTCCATTTTCACTTCAGCGATAGTAATTCTTTACCATATTGTCCGATTTTAATGATTTATTTTTTAATAGAAAGGGAGTGCTTCAGAGTCAATTACACATATAAGTTTCATCGAGTTCTGGTGATAGGACTCCTGAGAAAAATCATCAAACTCTTCAATCACCAATGGCGTCTGCAAACTGAATAAGTATTATTGTATAGGCGCATTGTAGAACGTGTCTCAATAGAAAGTTTATATTTGTATTCAGAGCGTTATTTGGAGATGTTAGATGACTTCTTGGTGCCTGTACTGCAAAACTTTCCTGGCTTTAACCAAAGAACATGGTTCCAGCAGGATGGAGCAACGTCACACACGTCCAATACATCTCTGCCACGAGTTTGTGAGATTTTCCAAGGCAAATTGATCTCCAGGAGAGGTGACATAAATTGGCCTCCACGCAGTCCTGATTTAACCCCTATAGACTTTTTCCTATGGGGTTATATCAAATCTAAAGTTTACGCCAGTAAACAGACTTCCCTGGCGCATTTGAAAGAAAATATCCGTCACGAAATGGTAGCCATCACTGAGTCCACCTGCCGAGCCGTCATAAGTAATTTTACTGTTGAATTAAATGAGTGCTGCGAACGCGAGGGTCTACATTTGGACGATATTATTTTTAAGAAATAAATTCCCAAATTGTGTACTTTAATAATTAATAAACATTTTTTCGATACACGGCTTACTTTTTTTTAATCGATCCACTAAATATAAACTTTATTTTGAGACACTCTGTATAAAATATATTATTACTACATATATACCATCACGCCATGTCATTAGTTTGTAAAAGCTGCCATGTGTACCTATATTAGTTTGTAAAAGCAGCCATGTGTACCTATATTAGTATGTAAAAGCAGCCATGTGTACCTATATTAGTTTGTAAAAGCTGCTATGTGTACCTATATTAGTTTGTAAAAGCTGCCATGTGTACCTATATTAGTTTGTAAAAGCTGCCATGTGTACCTATATAAGTTTGTAAAAGCTGCTATGTGTACCTATATTAGTTTGTAAAAGCTGCCATGTGTACCTATATTAGTATGTAAAAGCAGCCATGTGTACCTATATTAGTTTGTAAAAGCTGCTATGTGTACCTATATTAGTTTGTAAAAGCTGCCATGTGTACCTATATTAGTTTGTAAAAGCAGCCATGTGTACCTATATTAGTATGTAAAAGCAGCCATGTGTACCTATATAAGTTTGTAAAAGCTGCCATGTGTACCTATATTAGTTTGTAAAAGCAGCCATGCGTAGGTACCTATATAATATCACCACCCATTCTGAATTTTCCCTTTTTAGGTAAGACGAGGCTGGTGTCCTGTCGTTATTTGTTTTATTAGATAATGCACTACCGTACACCTGTCGCTTGTTACCCCACATTGTGGGATAATACATGCCGTGATGGTAAAAATGAATCAATGATTTCTTTAAATGAATTAATGAATTAATGATTTATTTATTTTTAGTTTTCATTGCTTCGTAACTTTTCTATTTTTTGTAGCAATGGCTTAATATTTTACCTAATTAATTGTACTTAATAAAAGAGCCTTTAAAGGTTTATACCTAATTAATTGTACTTAATAAAAGAGCCTTTAAAGGTTTATACCTAATTAATTGTACTAAATAAAAGAGCCTTTAAAGGTTTATACCTAATTAATTGTACTTAATAAAAGAGCCTTTAAAGGTTTATACCTAATTAATTGTACTTAATAAAAGAGCCTTTAAAGGTTTATACCTAATTAATTGTACTTAATAAAAGAGCCTTTAAAGGTTTATACCTAATTAATTGTACTTAATAAAAGAGCCTTTAAAGGTTTATACCTAATTAATTGTACTTAATAAAAGAGCCTTTAAAGGTTTAAAACATAATTTTTAATTTAATATACCTTTGTTTATATTATTATTTACTATTTTTTTGACAAATTTTTAACTTCTCAATAGAGACGAAGTTGGAATATTACATAAAAACCAGGGACTCTAAGCACCTACAGGGCTTATGTCCTGTCATCGGCTGGTTTACGTGATCACTTTATGCGCTTGCGCAAAATTCGCCAATTGCCTTCTTATTGAGTTCCCTTATCAATGTAATTTTTGAAAATTCTATATATTTGAATAATGTGTAACAATTCACTTGAAAATAAGGAATTATACTATTGCCATCTACGAAGTGACGAAGAAATCTTATTTTTGTAACGACATCTATTGAGAATTTGGTTTATTTGTAAACAATGAAATCAACAGTCCTTACACATGAGGTGACAGCTGTTGTCTCACACAGAGATATTGAAATATTATTTCATTTGTTTGCGTATATGCAACCTTTAAATATTCTTCTTCTTCGTTTAGTAGACCAAGTTGGTCTGTTCTTCAGAAACTATGCCTCCTGGGATGACGAAGTCTAGCTATCCTTCCATCTCTTTAGTGGTCTTCCGGGTAGGCGGCGGCCAGAAGGGATTTCATTCGCCGCTATATATGCAAGTCTATCAATGTCCATCCTGGCTACGTGGTCCCTCCAATGCCTTCTTCTGGATCTACTCCATCGAACGATGTCCTCTATTCCACATGTTTTCCTTATTTGAACATTGTGAACACGATCTCGGAGAGTTTTACCAGTGATTGACCTGAGAACCTTCACCTCCGTTGTCCTTAAGAGTCCCTTGGTTCGTACAGTGTCTGCTCGCGTTTCCACAGAATAAGTCATGATCGGTCGCACGCATGTCTAACCTTCCTGTCAATACGCATGTGTTTATTTTTCCAGATCATATTTTTCAAAAATCCAGATACGACAGATGCATTATTGACTTGTTCACGGACTTCAGTGTATAGGTCGTTATGGCTGCAGATCTCTACTCCTAAATATTTAAAATTCATTACTTGTTCCACGGGCTTATCATCAACAGTTAGCTTACACCTTGAAGGTTGTTTAGATATAGTAATACTTTTTGTTTTACTGACTGATATAGCCATGTTTAGCCTCTGTGATACCACATGGAAATTGTTCAACATTATTTGCAAGTAATTCTCAGTTTCAGCTATTATCACCGCATCATCTGCATAACAGATAACATTAACAGTTTTGCCACCCATTTCATACCCTAGTCCCAAGCCAGCCACCTCTTCTATGATTTCGTCCATTATGATATTGAACAGAAACGGGCTTAGACTGTCTCCCTGCCTTGTACCATTCTGCTTGCTTGGATTTCACTAAACAATTCATATATTTAAATATTCGAGTTATTATATTCTGTTGGTTCTGTATACCAGAAAAATAAATAAAATAGCTTATATAAAATTACTTAATATAACAACGACCAAAATAAATAGTAACGGCGAATGAAGAAATATTAAATGTTGTCATTGTAAGTAAATTGTTTTATACAGTTAAAATTAAAAGGACACTTTCCGTACAATTGAATTTGTAAATTTTATAATGGCAAGGTAGAGAATTTTAATGGGTCTATGAAAGACCTGTAAAAAGACAATTTAGCTGAAATAATGTCTGGAAAATTTCTTTACACTGCGAAATAATCCAGAGTATTATTATGCAAATGAAATCTTTTAGAAAACGGGTTTATCTGTCAATCAACAAGTTGGTATAAATTATTTTTTATTACTTAAATCTTTTATGTAAAGGTATTTTTTTTGTTTTATTAAACTACGCATTGTAAAGTGTTTATAATATAATGTTTTTATATTGTCAATGTTAACGATATTAATAATGATGAACTCCATTTTATAAGATTTTTTTAAATTGAATAAGTTTTTTTGTGATTCTACATATATTTTAAACGCATTTGCAAAATTTGTTATGATTTGAATGAGATCTTTAGTCTGTAATCGATAAAGTAGAATAAACATGCCGTACATAGCACGCAGCACACAGCACATAGCACACACACAGATACATTGTGATGAACTTTCAGAATACAATCTCAGCATGATACTAGTTGATAATCTTAGATGGGTCGGTGGCAGAGCGGTTAGCGCGCTGGGCTAGTAATCCAGTGATCGCGAGTTCGAATCCTGCCTCGACCGATTTCGTTCACCTATAGCACAAGCATTTATTTGCTTATTTTAGGGAACGTAGGAAGATGTATATGTACTAGTTTAACAAGGACATATTCATTTAAAAAAAAAAAAAATCTGCAATGAAAAAAATAGCCTTAAAAATTGCGAAATCATAACTCCCCACTATATCCCCGTGGGTAAGTGAGGAGTAAAAATACTTAATATACCTAAACATATCGTGTACAATTGTTCCTATTTGGAAACTTACTGCCTCACTAGACGAATCTGTTCTGAGACGGTTATTTTTCACATATTAAATTATGTAGCACATAATACACAGTACAGACACAGATACATTGTGATGAAACTTTCAGAATACAATCTCAGCATGATACTAGTTGATAATTTGCAATAAAGAAATAACCTAAAGATTACGAATACATAACTCCCCACTTTGTCCCCTTGGGGTAGTGAGGAGTAAAATAGAAATGAGGATATTTAACGAGAGTGTATGATTGAAAGAGATTTTATTTATTTATTTATTTTTAACATATACGGCTTCACGCCATTATATAAATACACATATAAAAATGATTCAGATGGGTCGGTGGCAGAGCGGTTAGCGCGCTGGGCTAGTAATCCAGTGGTCGCGAGTTCGAATCCTGCCTCAACCGATTTCGTTCACCTAAGCACAAGCATTTATTTGCTTATTTTAGGGAACGTAGGAAGATGTATATGTGCTTGTTTAACAAGGATATATTCATTTAAAAAAAAAAATACTTAAAAATTATAACACAAAATACTCCTAAATATTTTTTAAATAAGTAGGTACATAGCTACACAGTTCAATATTAACACAAATTACAAATAAAAGTCAACAAACAATAAAAAACACATTAAAAAAAAACACATTTTATTTATTTTATAACATCTCAACAGATACTTCATAAGAAAGATGAAAATAAACGCCCCAAGGTAGTTTGGCCACATTAAAAGAATGAGTGATGACTGTCTGACAAAAATTATATAAGGCTGATCAAAGATGAACGAAAAGTAGAGGTCGGGCAAGGAAAAGTTGACAATGATCACTGAAAATGAATTTTGAAAGATGGAGACGTGATTAGTAAGAATAATAGAAGAGCGTGGATGAGAGGATGCATGGATGTGAATAAAGCGAGAAATGTATGTCAAGAGAGAGGAGCAAATTTGAGACTGGCTCAAAAAAATTCTGAACTATTTGAAATCTAACGAGAGGTTCGTCAAGACTGTATTCTGTCACCACCTTTGTTTAACCTATACACTGACAGGCCTCTTGGACAGGCTACATATAACACAAAAGCAGGAGTTAAAGTGAACGGAATACTTAATACTCTAAGATACGTAGAAGATACCTTAGTGCTGGCTGACAATTTCAATGACCTTCAGAAATAATAAGTATTTCTGGGTAAGAGTTTGGTCTTAGTATGAATATATCAAAGATCGAGTTTGTGATATTAATCCGACAGTCTCATTATAACTTGACTTTGCAAATTGAAGGAAAAGCCACATAGTGAGAGTCAAAACTTTCAGATACTTCGGAAGTCTCCTCACAGATGATTTATTTTTCTGACAGCTCACGCGATATTTTTCAAAATAAGACACTGTTTTGCGACGGGAGCTTAAACCTTAATATAAGGCAGTGCCAGGCTGGTGATCATAAAAACCAATATGCTTAACCTTCTAGAACCCTATGAAATGTGGTTGCATCGGCGCACGATGAAAATTTCCGGAATCGATAAAATATCTAATGTGGAGGTACTCAGGAAAGTACGAGCGCGAGCTAGTTGACACAGTTAAGTGACGGAAGATTATCATATTTGGGTCAGGTTCTACGAGCGGCAAAATAGAAGGGAAAATTAGAGGAACACCTCAGAATAGGAAGACGTCAAGGAGAGATATGACTTATTCATACTATTTTCAATTGACTCAAATATAGGTACTTATAAATACAAATACAATTGACTCAAATATAGGTACTTATAAATACAAATACAATTGACTCAAATATAGGTACTTATAAATACAAATACAATTGACTCAAATATAGGTACTTATAAATACAAATACAATTGACTCAAATATAGGTACTTATAAATACAAATACAATTGACTCAAATATAGGTACTTATAAATACAAATACAATTGACTCAAATATAGGTACTTATAAATACAAATACAATTGACTCAAATATAGGTACTTATAAATACAAATACAATTGACTCAAATATAGGTACTTATAAATACAAATACAATTGACTCAAATATAGGTACTTATAAATACAAATACAATTGACTCAAATATAGGTACTTATAAATACAAATACAAATGAATCATCTTATGTATATTCATGAGAATATTTTAGAATTTATTAAAAATATAAAATAGCTGCAGCATCTAGACTACAGGTCAGGAACCGACAACAACAAAGTGACCTGTCTCTTTTCCGAATACGCCACAAGTTATTGTCTTTGAAAAACAGGCGAACTGTATTTGACATGACATTCCTACACAAAATAGTGAACAGTGTTATTGACACCGATGTACTTTAGCGAAAATTAACTTCAACATACCGAAAAGACTAACTAGAAATATATATATACTTTCAGACATCTGTGGCACAAATTATACACAGCATTCTTTCATATACAGCAGGCCAAGTCAGTAAAAAAGTCGAGATCCGACAACGTATCGCCGCTCTTCTCGCCATGTTTACGCCCGTGACGACAATTCGTAGTCACTAAGCGCTGTCGAGTTCGTAAATGCACTTACTAGTATTTGTCGCCGTTAGGCTGGCTTGCGGTACATTTTTGAATTATTATTTATGGCAATACACAATATTTTCCCCATGATTTGAATAAATGTCAAATTTGTTTACTTAAATTTGTTAAATAAATATAATATGGTCATATTTTTAAGCACGAAAGCAAGTTATAAAACGATTAAATTAACTCCTTTTGTGTTTATTGAATGTTTTGAGAGTAATTTTAAAAATAATTTTTAATAATATTTCGATCAATTTATCAAGTGTGATGACAGCAGCGTGTTATTTTTTTTACTAAAAACTACGCCGAATTTTCTTTTGTTAAGTGTTAAAATACATATGTGATAAAATAGCTTATAAGAATACTTTCTCAAAATCAAAAATTATTTCAGATCTATACCTACAGAAAACATTTACGGACGCATAGAATTATAATGTCATAATCTAAGTACGGACGCATATTTCCAATAAATATACAACCATATAAAACTTTTGTTACGCGGTAATTAGCAATAAATGAATTACGCGGAATATTTAAAGGGCTTGAAGAATCTCTTAAACGGCGTCGTTTAACCCGTTTATATAATTATTCTCAAAATAAATATGAAATTCGGCATTGTTCGCGTAAAAATGACATTTTATTCAACATGGCGGCGTTAGATCTTGTCTCTCGACTCGATGTCGACCATGTCGACCCAATCTCGCCGTCAAATAAGTGGGCGAGAACGATTCGACGCGTTATCTGCTTAGTGACTACCAAAACTGACCAAAACTAATATAAACTAAAGATAATCTCGACATTTATCGGTCGAGATCTACTTACAGACTTAGCCTGCAGAACATGCAGAAATTATGATTCTTTCTTCCTTGACATTGATCTCTTCAACTCCAATACATAGAAATTTTAAACTTTACATTTTAGCCACGTTCCCTCATCATTCAACAAATATTAGTGTATTGAAGATGTTTCTTTTTCAATTTATATTGTGGTAGACCACTTCTAGAAATTTCTTTCGAGCGCGCGCCTTGCGACGGCAAGTGTATTTTTTTGTCGCTAGGCCGAGTTCATCGCCCGCGATGTCAAACGAGTGCCAATAAGCTTCAACAGGGCATGACACTTCCATAAAATGATCTAGAAAGTTCGAGGACATTGAACTTTCCACCCTCAGCACCAGAGCTATATAACGGAGTGAACACCTGTACACGATGTCACTTCACCACGGTCTCTTCACCACGTGACCTCGCCGTCACTTCGTCACTCGACATGGCCTACGATATACAGGCCTGCGCGCGCTTTTTACCGACATCGAACTTAGTGCTGTCGTTTCACCTAGGTCGCGCAGGCCTGTTATTAATGTTTAATTTACTAAATAGTTATGAAGTATTTTTTTTATTATATTTTAATACATTTAAGTAGGTATTTAGTAAGTGGTAAAATGAAGCATGTAGATAAATTTAATAGTGTTTGATATCTCATTCCGCTACTTTTAAAATATTAATATCCATAATACTTATTTCTGTTATTATGTATATTGATGCTATTGAAATTAATTAGGTTTAAACACATATATTTTTAAAAATGTAGTAGATAAAGAAAACAATATAAAATGTACCTAAGTTTGCATTCGCAATTTAAAATACTAAGAAATTAATAAATACATACAACAAATGGTTATAACACAAATCAGCAAAGGATTAGTACTAAAATTATATGTGCACCAAACTTTCAAATTGCAAAACATAGATATTATAACTATTGGTATATTGACAATTATTATTGAATGAAAAAATAAAAGATAGGTATGTGTACAATATAAAATAAAACCTTAACATTAGGATTATGTAAACAATGCTATTTCAAATCGACTATGTGATACAATAGCAATGATTTAAAATGACCAGTTTTAAGGCCTTTGTTAGACGTAATAGTTGTTCTTTAAATTTAATATCAATGTATAAAGTTATCTTCGCAGAGAAACGTCACCCGGTTGAAACAACTTCAATACTAACTTGGTAATGTGTGGATGGACGGCACTAAGTTCGTATTTTGTCAACGGAGATTGACCAGCGCGCTCAGGCCTGTATATCGTAGGCCACGGTCACTCGACCACCGGTCATCTCTCGACCCCGCGAGCACTATGGTACTTCACCATGCGAATTCGCTAAATCGCTCGTTATACCTACTCATCGTGAGAAAGTTCCTTTTTAAGTGTTAAATTGTTTGTAAAGTTTACCTATAAGAAAACTGTTAATTGTGATCAATATACTCATTGTAAGTTTGGACCATTCTTTCTTCTTCATATCCTCAAAACCACTGTCCTTGTGTTCTTATTACAAAGCATATCAAATCACTTTAATTTAATATAGCAACTGGTAACCACTAGGTTAACCAACACACTTTATTGGAGACCGCTTGATTGCCAGTACGCTAAAATATCTTAACCAATATTATTCATCAAACATTTTTGGCCCATTTTTGAAGGTTAAACTACCTGTTTGTCCTATGTACTTAATTGACTGTATGTTTGTTTTCAACAAATAAAATAACTTTTAAGAAAAGCACTTTTTTTAGCACTTTTTAAGAAAATCCACAAAAATCCTGCTGAATCTAAAACACCGCTGAATTGCAATCCCAAAGCAAATAGAAGAGAAACATTTTTCTAAGCCGTTGCCTCATAGCAAAAAGCATAAACTTAAAAAACATATTATTGTGGTTTTTCCTTTACGAATCTGTTTTATCTGATTTAACAGAACGGTACCTATGTATTTCTAAAAAAAAAAAAAACGATTGGGTTGTGGCCAACGCCATACTCCTCAATAACAAGTCATTCTATAAAGTATTCAAATTTTGTATGGAAAATATTCAGCATTTTCATGAAATCAGTTTGTATAATTATTTTTTTATCTAAATATTTTATTACAAAAACATGATAACTTTTCAATGTCATTTTATGAAAGTGATGTGCCTTTTTATCAATTTGAAAATAAAAAAATCAAATTTTAAGCTTCCTGAGCTTGGGCTCACTTTGAAATATTTGACATTTAAAAAAAATGAGAAGCACTATTCAGATATCCTTCAAAATCTAATGGGGCCTAAGTGAGTATCAGATGTACAAATTTGCAAAATTTGAAAAGAATCAAATGAGTAGGTACTTTAGTCTATAATCGATAAAGTAAAATAAACACGCCGTACATAGCACACAGCACGCAGATACATTGTGATGAAACTTTCATAATACAATCTCAGCATGGTACTTGTTGATAATCTGCAATAAAAAATAGCCTTAAAAATTGCGAAATCATAACTCCCCACTATATCACCTCGGGTTTGTGAAGAGTAAAAAACATTATACCCATCATTGCAGTAATTCATCACATCTTCTTCTCAAATCTTATTTTTCCTCTCAATGATTTATTCCGTCCATTCGCTTACTCTTAAATGCTTCTCTGCCTTCTTCATTCACATTATTTATATTCCAGTTAACCGAGCAGCTTTTTTATTTGGAACAATCAAATTTACAACCTCATATTTTCACGAAGGTATATTTTTTTATTTTTCTGGAATAAATCGTGTTTTGCTTCTTCGAACGAATCAGCGTTTTCGTAATACAGATATTTACGTGCCAATGAAAAAAATAAAGGGTTGTGGTTAAATAAAAACTCTCGGAAGCATATATTTTGTACACATGTTATACCATTACTAAATACCCCACAATATGGGGTTGCCAGCGACAGATAGGCGAATATGCATTACCTTAAAAAAAGGATGCACGACACGTGCATATATAATACATAGAGTTGGTAATGAGTTTGGTTCTTTTGATGTCTTTATCTGTTCAATGCATGAATTTTATATTCAGAGAGACTTTTTTCTTTTTGCTTGTTTTTCTTTAATTTTATTTTTATTTTACGTCACTGCCTATATATTCTGTAAATTTATACTTTTTTTCTTGATTTTTTTTTGTTGTTATATACATATACCTATTTATAATTTTGCTTCGTGGTTCATGAACATATATGTTTTAATAATTTGTAATTGTGTATGTAAAAGCCCATTTAGGGCGTTTATATAAATAAATAAATAAATATACTACCTTACCAGTCTCGACTCACCGAAAACGGCAACATTCAGAATGGATGGAGAACCTCATATATACGTAAGAGGTTATTTTGCCTCTTGTATTTTCGATAACCCGGCTCTTATAGATTTGTACATAAAATAAATTGAATTTATAACATGAATAAGTGTTATAATAATAAAAATAAGCATTCAGTTAAATACTTCCCTATCGCCAAATTCTAGAAAGATCGATTCTCGCCTATTGGTCGCTAGGAGGAATATAACACACACTTGCGAGATTGTATATGACGTATGGAAACCTTTTTTTTGTAACGCCATCTATTGAGAAATTAGTTCTTATAAATGAGGTGACGGTGTCTCGCACAGATGTCACCCCTGAACTGCGTCAGAAATATTGCCAGAAATGCGCCAGAAATGCGCCAGAGATGTTATTGTCAGTAAAAATATCAATAATAAATGAATGAAAAAGGAAATAATAAAGAGCCCCATACAACTACATTAAAAAGGAAAAAAAAATAACTCATCATCATGAATAAAACTGTCATTTTGTAATAAATCAGTGTCATGAAATCAAAGTGTCATTATGTTGATTAAAGTTGTGAATAAAATACACCTAAAAATAGCGAAATTATAACTCGAAAGTATAACTTTAATATAGTATGTAACTAGCAGATAGTAAAAACGGTGAAGCAATGAAGTATAGTGGAAAATTTTACTTCCGACATTGGAGGCCATTTATATATTGTAATTTGCATTTGTAAATTCCAATGAATTCACGATATTCCTCAGAGCTTCGCAGTCAACACCAGCCAAGTCGCCATTACCCACTTCGTATTATGCAAATATAACTGCAGCTGAAATGTTTCTTGCACCATCTTGTGAAACAGCGACGCATTAACTTGTTTGCATACAACTATGAAATCTTTTATATGCAACTGTGATACAATTTTAATATTCCTCTAGGTACTATGCAATTGTAGAGAGCTATGGATTCACAATAATGTATGTTTAACAAAAATATCGAAAACTAACCCAAGGGGATATAGTGGGGAGTTATGATTTCGAGATTTTTAAAGTTATTTTTTTATTGCAGATTATCAAATAGTATCATGCTGAGATTGTATTCTGAAAGTTTCATCACAATGTATCTGTGTGTGTGTGCTATGTGCTGCGTGCTGTGTGCTTTGTACGGCGTTTTTATTTTACTTTATCAATTATAGACTAAAGTACTCATTCGATTATTTTGAAATTTTGCACATTTGTATATCTAATACTCGCTTAGACCCCATTAGATTTTGAAGGATATCTGAATAGTGCTTCTCAATTTTTTTAAACGTCAAATATTTCAAAGTGACCCCAAGCTCAGGAAACTTAAAATTTGAATTTTTCATTTTCAAATTGGTAAAAAGACACGTCAGTTTCATAAAATGGCACTGAATAATTATCAAGTTTTCTTAATAAAATATTAAAATAAAAAAATAATCGAGCACACTGAAAAAAAAAGTTATGTTAAAATTAACCAAACTATAGTGACTACAAAACAATTCGTTTTGTGCTACTAAATATTTTGTGTATTTAACCAAACAATGCAGTCATAAACAGATAAACTTTTATTACTAATAACAAAGGTTTGGCTAAAAACGCAGGTAGCCAGTTCGGTGGTCACAATTATCTTTTTCAGTGCATACTCATTTCATGAAAATTCTGAAAATTTTCCATACAAAATTTGAATATTTTGTGGAGTGGCTTGGTAGCGAGGAGTATAGCTTTGGCCACAACTCAATCGATTCACTCTGTGAACAAAACAACGTTAAACTAGAGAAAAACTGTTGGTTTGCGATAAATAAATTAATGAATAAGCAAGTTAGTAAATATATCACAAAAGTGTTGAAACTTTTCCACTTACAGGTAAATCTTTTGATAATTATTTTCTCTCAGTCATCAACTCAAATAAAACTTATATTAGCGAATACGTTTTTGTTAATATAGCCGATCTCAGCGTTCTTAAATTTAACTCTGATAATATTTGCCCCAAGAAACTTTAGCAGAGCTATTTACTTTAACGTTTGCCAAGTAATTGATTTGTAGGTACCTTTATTGACTTTATATACATCCTCAACAGTTCCTCTGGGAGTTGGAAACATTCTGTCTGTTTCTGAAGAAGGCTCTCGTCATTTTGTTTTGACACACGACATTGTACAGTGTCATTAATTATTACAGTTTTGACAGCTGATTTCCACAACTGAGTCTTCAAACCCCCTGCTGTGAAAGTGTATTGAAAATTTATCCGTATTTGGTATTTAGTATCAGCGATATTTGGTTATAGACTACGACATAGCAACCTCAAAAACAATTTTAATAAAAGTTCTTTCCTTATTAAATATATGTATGAAAGGTATGTCTGGTTCCAGGGAGTGGTTGTGTTTACCAGTGCGCATCCCCTTTCTACAGGTGAAAATTGCACATTTAAGTATCATTTGTAGCTTTGTAAGTCATGTTTGTGCTCTTATACCATCTATCTGTGCAATGAAACTTGGTGATTTGTGCAGTGCACACCCGGGAAGATTTATGAAAAAAAAATATTTTTTTTTTCATTTTTTTACATATTATTGTTCTGTGACATTAGTTCTGTGACATTAGTTCTCATTAGTTCTGTGACATATATATTGTTCTGTTCATATATATTGTTATTAGTTCTGTGACATATATATTGTTCTGTGACATTAGTTCTCAATTTTTCTTATATGACCTCTTTGAAATATTATTTATTTATTTATTTATTTACATAATTTATGTATATGTGAACAAAGGCAGGTTTATTGCCATAAGGCAATTTCTTCCAACCAACCCGAGCAACGTGAAGTCTCTTAGTTAAATTGGTACAGTACTAATTAAGTGAGAAATAAATTGATAAATAATAACATAAAAGAGTAAGAAATATATAAAAAAAAAAAAAAAATTTCAAAGAGAAAAAAAAATGAAAAGAGAGTTTAAAAATAAAAGAATAATAAAAATAACACCTCACATAGCAATGAGGAAAAGGAGGTTACGGAAGGAATTTAGGAACTATTTGACAAATAAAGTTTTTTTAGTTTACCTTTAAATATTTGAATGGATTGAGATGGCGTTACTTCATCACTTAGGCCATTCCATAGTCTAGCTGATTGTACTTGAAAAGAGGAGCTGAAAACTTCTGTAATGTGAATGGGGATAGCTAGTGTAGTACGTTCAGCAGATCGAAGGGATAGGCCGTGACTTGACAAGAAAACGACGTTATTTTTTAAATATTGTGGTGAATAGGGATCATAAATAGTCTTATAAAGTAATGACAGAATGTGAATGTTACGACGATCTCGTATCTTTGGCCAACGAAGTATATTTCTACAAGTCGAAACATGATCATATTTTTTAAGATTGTAAATGAACCGTATACAGACATTCTGTAATCGTTCCAGTTTATTTAATAATTCTTGATTGGCATCCAGATAACACACATAACAATATTAACTCTGATAATATTAATAATATTAAAATATTAACTTAAAGCTGAGACAAAGAATGGTCAAGTGTTATGTATGGTCAGTTCTGCTTTATGGGGTGGAGGCGTGGACTCACAAAGTTAATATTATAAACCGCCTTAAGCAATTTGAACCATGTGGATCCACCGCAGAATCCTAAGAATATCGTGGACTGACATGGTCAGTAACAGAGAATTATTCACTAATGTTTAGCTCCGTAAAGTGTTGTACTTCGGCCATATTCTGAGAGGTGAAAAGTATGCCATCCTTCAGCTCGTCATGAAGGGGAAGATTGAGGGTCGTAGAGGGGTCGGAAGAAAACAGCTTTCCTGGCTGCGAAACATCCGCGAATGGACCGGTATAAGAACTGTGGAGGAACTGTTTCGCACTGCACATGACAGGGAGGCTTTCTCTATGGTGGTCGTCAACGTCAGGGGGACCTGATATGACACAAGAAGAAGAAGAAGATAGTTGACTAAGAAGGCGTATCACACTGAATTTTTTTTTAATATTTTAGCACATGTGCAAATGGCGGGCGTATTGCCTAATGGAAATATGTAATGACTGAAAATATTATATAGGTACTAAAACCGCCCATTACACTATGAAGTTACTATAGTAAGGGTTATTATCGCGTGCGTTAAAAAGGGTTCATACGTGATTAAAATTATTCTTAAACCCATTTTTTTTATTTTTTGCATTTTAAGAACGATCCTGACTTGATATGATAAAAATATCTAAAACATTCACTTCGATTTTATGCTCTCTTTAAGCACATACAAGATTTATTATTCTACTACACATAGTCATTTAAAAAAATGCTATAAAAAAGGTTTTAAGATTTTAAATATTTTTTTAGGGGAATTGTCGGCCTTCATGGATCAGTTGGTTGGGTATCTGACTGCTGATCTAAAGGTCTCGGGTTCGATTCCCGGTGGAGACACAGTTTTTAATTGCGTTTTCAGTCTGGATCTGTGAGACGAATAATATCGTAAGTCTCCAGAATGTGGCAACTTGTTATTGGGTGCGTGTTAAATTAATATTTGACATAGTACCTGTTAGTTGCCCGAGAAGTAATAAATAATAATAATAATAATAATAAGCCCCTCAAAAACCAAACCCACGTCCAGTTAAAAACATCTAGAACTACGTGAGGGGCGGGGAGCTACACAACTACATCGAGTAGCTTGCCAACGGGTAAAGGGTACAAACACACAACACATACATGGATCACACAAAAAACACAAGCCTCGGACAAACACCTGGGGAGCGCCAGGGCACGTCCGGAGTTAGCGCTGGGCGTAGCAGCATGAGAGCCGCTAATGACATGCTGTCGAACAGGCGGACACATGCCGGGACACCCGAAGAAACAACAGCCGAAACCCAACACACCCGACCTGCTGAAAGTGCTTTGCCGGCAAGTCAACCGACAACCACCAAAGCGGGAAAACCACGACAACGCATGAAATGGACAGATGACATGAACATAAACCTCATGCGTTGCTACTACACTATCACACAAGGAGACACACAAATAATTGGATACAGACAGGAGCTACATACACAATTCACCACAATTTATCCAGAACTCTCACACATCACAGAACAGCGACTGGCGGACCAGAAAAGAGTTATAATAAACAACAAAAGAATACAACTATCAATACTTGATCAAATAAAACAAGACGCAATCAGAATGAGTAATCAAAATAGAATAAGTACATTAACACAAGACATAACAAATACACAAATAAACCACAACAATCCACAGGAAATATCAATAATACCACAGCAAAATAACACTGAACAACCAAATATAAACATAACTAACGAATCCACCAATATGAACAATAATACAACAATAAGCCCTAACAACAATGACGAGACCAACGGAAGAACAGAACAAAACCCAGACACAAAAACACAAATCACAAACACACTAGAACACACAATCGAAATATATAAAGATAGCGACCCCACAACAAGACCACACCTACCAAAGCTCAAAATCAACAAACAAACCATTAACATGATCAATATTATCAACACAATTCTACATAACATGATTAACACTGAAACAACACTCGAAAAATTACATCTATTAGTTTACTGTAGTGCATACACCATTATTACACTAAACAAACAAAATATAAACAATAAAACAGAAAACTCCCATAGAACACACAGAAGCACTATACCAGCATGGCAACACAGAATACAAATCAAAATCAACTCATTAAGAAATGAAATAGGCAAAGTAACACAAAAAATTAAAGACAATCTAAAAAATCCAAGAAAACTACGGGAAATTGAAACGATTAAAGACAAATACAATGAACACAACCTAACTATACTCCTTGATACGCTAACACAAAAGTTATCAGCACAATCACATATGTAGATTAAAACGCTACAAAAAATGCTATGACACGAAAACACACAATCTCAATTTTCAAACAAGCCAAAAAAGCTTCTACAACAACCTAAAAAACAACAATATAGAAATTACAGACGCACCTAAATTAAATGAAATAGAATCATACTGGGAGAACATTTGGTCTGAAAACAAAAAACACAACGAAAATGCCACATGGATAACAGAGGAAGAAAATGACAATAACCAATTTCAAAACATGGCCACAATACAAATAAATATAACTGACTTCAAAACTGCTGTAAAGAAGACACACAACTGGAAGACACCAGGCATAGATAATATCCAAAATTACTGGTACAAATATCTCCCTGTAACACATGAAAAATTCTCCGAACTATTACACAAATGCGTAACGGAAAACCAAAACCTCCCATCTTTTTTCACTAAAGGTATCACATATCTCAAACCTAAATCAACAGACACAAAAAATCCATCTAAATATCGTCCAATCACATGTCTACCCACAATATACAAAATTCTTACCTCAATTATAACTACAAAAATAGATCTTTTCCTAACACAAAATAACATATTAACAGAAGAACAAAAAGGATGCAGAAAGCAAAGCAGAGGATGCAAAGAACAAATCATCATCGACCGGACAATAACAAATCAGGCGATAAAGAAGAAAAGGAACATGTACTGTGCATACATAGATTACCAAAAAGCCTTTGATAGTGTCCCCCACTCATGGTTAGTAAAAGTTCTAGAAATATACAAAATTGACATAAAACTTGTAGAATTTTTAAAACAAATAATGAACACCTGTGGAACACGACAATATACCTAAAACTAAACAACAAAATGATAAAATCAAAACAAATAAACATTAAAACCGGAATCTTTCAAGGTGACTCCCTAAGCGCACTATGGTTCTGTATCTCCCTCAACCCACTCTCCAAGATGCTTAACAAAAGCAAACTTGGCTACAAAATCACAACACACAACTTAAATACCAATCCTATAAAAATCAACCACCTTTTATACATGGACGATTTAAAACTATATGGCAAAAATAATGACGAACTAAAACAACTAATTTATAAAACTGAACGCTTTAGTAATGACATAAAAATGAAATTCGGTATTGATAAATGCAACACATGCTCAATAGTAAGAGGTAAACCCAAGGAACACACGGGAAGCACCTTGAAGGATACGAATGAAATAATACGCGCAATGGACGAAGATGAATTTTATAAATACTTGGGAATTCTCCAGAACCCAAGCATAAAAGATAAAAAGATAAAAGAAACCACCAAAAACGAATACCTTAAAAGACTAAATATCCTCCTCAAAACACAACTAAATGGAAAAAATATGACTAAAGCAATAAACACATACGCAATACCAGTACTAACATATACATTTGGAATAATTAAATGGACCAATACGGAACTTGACGATCTCAACATTAAACTCAGAACAACATCATCAAAACATAGAATTCACCACGAACATTCAGCAATAGAAAGATTCACACTGCCAAGAGAGGAAGGAGGAAGAGGACTCATAGACATAAAAAATCTACACCATACACAAATAAATAACTTAAGACAATACTTCTACACAAAACGAAATAGCCCAATACATAACGAAATCATAAACATAGATCATACATACTCACCACTTACACTTAACGACAACGAACGCAATCTAGAAATAACAACACATGACGCAAAAATTGAAACATGGAAAAATAAAACATTACATGGAATACACCCAAGTCATCTACAACAACAACATATTGATAAAGCCCTTAGTAATAATTGGCTCAAACACTCAGACCTATACGCAGAAACAGAAGGATTTATCATAGCTATTCAGGACAAAATAATAAAAACAAAAAACTACACGAAACATATTATAAAAGACAATACAATAACAAACGACACATGCAGAAAGTGCAAATTACAAAAAGAAACAATAGAACACATAACAGGTGGCTGCTCAACTCTTGCACCGACGGAATATACAATAAGACACGATAACATCTGCAAACACATATATTTGGAACTAGCCCACAAACATAAACTTATCGAAACACACGCCAAGTGGTATCAATACACACCCCCAGCTGTAACAGAAAATGATAACTACAAACTATACTGGAATAGAGACATAAACACAGACAGAACAAACCTACATAACCGACCAGACATTACATTAATCGACAAAATACATAAACACACATATCTAATAGAAATATCGATACCAAATACAGCAAATCTACAAAAGAAACATTTAGAAAAAATAGATAAATACATACCTTTAGCAGAACAGATAAAATCACAGTGGAAACAAGAAAAAGTAACAATAGTCCCAATAATATTATCGTCTACAGGCATCATACCAAAAACTCTCCAAAAAAATATAGACATACTAAAGTTACCCCCATACGTAATCACCAACATACAAAAAACTACAATTATCAACACATGCACAATAGTCAGAAAATTTCTACAGGTACCACTTTAAAAAACTACACACAACCACACAGACACACAAACACATAGCCTCACAACTTGAGTACGCTCCGTTGTGAAGGAAATTACCGGATCATAACCGAGATCAATCTACGTATAATAATAATAATATATGCTGAATTTTAAAATTGTGTGACGAACATTCACTAGAGAAATGTTCAAATTAATATTGGTATATTTTTTAGAAACGTACAGTGTAACATATTATTTAAGACGTTTGATTTCAAATTGGGGTTTTTAGGTTAATATGCTTCCTTAAGGAAACTTTACTATATTTACGTTTCAATAAAAGGAAAATGTCCTTTTAAAACCGTAAAGTCTTGGGATAATAAAGATCTTGTCAAATAAACTTCAAGGCGAAGCGTGAAATATTGAAATCTTATAATCCTCTATCACAAGAATGGTCAACTTTACATAGTGATGAGCAAAATTAAGATCATGACTGGAGTGGTCATTGGTCATAGTCTTGGACACGCATTCACACATTCACATGTACCTATACCTGATTTCTCCTTCCTCTCCTTATACTTTTCTTTTCCTTTTATTGTTATCTTATTCATTTTACTTTTTTTATTGTTTACAAATGGCCTAAATCGCCAATTTTATTGAACATTTTGTCTATAGGTAGATAATATTTTACAAATTAAAGGAAAAATAGTAATTTTTCCCGAAAACGCCTAGAATAATAAAAAATAAAAATAAATTACGAAAAGTTTACTGAGAAATCCATGCAAATGGTTGCTTTTTCGACATTTATCGGTGAATTTTTAAAGTAATTGTTACTATAACAACACTTCTATAACGAAAACATTTCAAATAACTGTGTGAATACCAAATTTAGGACAATTTATAGAAAATCACAATTTACACATGTCATCCGCACGCCTAGTTTACACGTTTGATGTAAACGATACAACTATCATGTAAATTAAAACGATACTCTTACATTTAATATGTTTGTATTTTTATTTTTGTCATGTCATTACCTTATTGCCATTGTACACACTGAATTGTATATTATGCGTGTGCGTGCGTGTATATGTGTTTCCGTGATGACATCTACTGAAGGATTCAAAATTAAGGAAGAAGAAAATATTGAAGGTGTATTGAATTTCAGATTGATAATATGTGCATGGCATTCTATGTTAACATTTAGTATGCTGTGAAGGAACAAAGGTCTGGAATTGTGCGTCACATGGTCAGAGAAGTTAGTACAGTAGGTTGGAATATTGTTGCAACAGTACTTTGAATATTTGATGATTTTTTTCTGAATTTGATGCAGCGAGTGAATATAAACCTTATATTGGGGATTCCATATAATATGTAGTTGATGCGTAGGTACTCAAGTTGACCTCCGACAAAAGAACGACATATAATTGTCTTATTTAATGTATTTTGTTAATGTGACCGTTTGTAACAGTAAATAAATAAAAAAATAAAATAACGTATGTATTTTATGTATTAGGGTAAGTATTGGTAACTATAACTTAAATACCTATAATGGTCACCTAATCACTATAAAATCAAAAGTCTCTCATCCCGTCTTCGAGTCACAGACTTTTATTTGTAGTCTGTCTAGTCTATTTGTATAAAATTATCAACAAACAAATTGACACCGATCTTCTACCTGCAATAAAACATCACATAAATTCTCGTATAAGGAACCCAGAACTATTTAGATTACAGTTTTTCAACATTAACACGGGTTTTTTTAATTCCATTACTCGGATGTGTAGATTTTATAATATTTTACATATCAATAAAGACATAGATATTTTTGGTGACAGTTTGGTGACATTCAGAAGAAAACTTTCCACACTTATAAATTAACCTAATAAACTAGCTTTTTTGTTTTTTTTTCTAGCTAGAATGTTTCTCTTTTTTATCTGTTTGTTCTTAGTTATATCTTTTATAGTAATGCTTTCCTTTTTGTTTTCTTTTGTTAATATCTTCCACTATTTTTCTTTGTTGTGATCTTAATTTCTATTGTATCTTTTCATTTTTATATTGATTTTTTTTTAGATTTTCATTTTCTTATAATTTTTTTACGCCAACTTTTAATGCAGGATGTGGCCACTTGTAATTGTCTGGCCAGTTTTGTAATAGCTTGCCCTTATTTGATGGAACAACGATCTTTAATAACTTGTTAACTGTAAGTGGTCCTTTAAATAAAAATAAATTGGTCTTGCAAGACTATTGGTCTTGAAGTGATACACGCAGCCTTTATCCAAAAAGACCAAGTCGACGAAGCTTGCTCATCACTAGTCAACTTATTTTTTAAAAGTTTTTTGTTTAATCTGACGCCATTTAATTACAAGACAAAAACGTTACATCTTTTAATTAGTTTTCATCCAATTTTCGATAAAAGAAATATATTTAAATAAATTCTCGGATGACTTTAAAAAGCGACCGTACTTTCTTACATTATACTATAGCTATACCTACCTTCTACAAAAATATATGTTTTTTTTAAATACTTAATATCTCAATAGAGACGAGGCTTGAATACATATTTATAGGAGAACTGTAATCGTCTGGTTTACGTGATCAATTGCGTAGTCAAAAAGCGAATATAAAACAAGTCAAAAAATTGACGAGCACTTATCTGATATCCTTCAAAATCTAATGGGATCTAAGCGAGAGTTGTACTCGTACCTTTTTAGGTGAGGTGAGTGTTGCACCTTTTAAGGTGAGGTGAGTGTTGTACCTTTTAAGGTGAGGTGAGTGTTGCACCTTTTTAGGTGAGGTGAGTGTTGTACCTTTTTAGGTGAGGTGAGTGTTGTACCTTTTAAGGTGAGTGCGGGTATACACGCATCTGTTGTGCTCCATATTAAAATGTATCTCATGGACACCCGCACACCTGTCGCTGGTCACCCCACATTGTGAAATATGCCGTGATGGTATGAATGAATGATATTTAGGGATATCTATACGAAATTGTAAAATTTGAAATAATCGAACGAATACTTTAGTCTATAATCAATAAAGTACTTACAATAAACACGCCGTACATAGGTAGTACATAGTACAAATCACACACACAGATACATTGTGATGAAACTTTCGTAATACAATCTCAGCATGATACTAATAATAATAATAAAATTTTCAACATGAATAGATTGCAGGACAGGAGACTTTACTTTGACCAAACATTACTATACAAAATTTGCAATAACTTGATCGATTCCCCTGATATACTCAAAACTGTATACTAGAGTCTACAATCCGAATCTACCCGTTTGCATTCTGTTTCCGGTTGGCTCTCTGATTGGTTGAGATCTCGTAGTATTAAGTCAAATGAGCTGTGAAATTTTATATTTAATTTATAATAATTTATAATTCAATTTAAAAAGCAACTCGCTCACGCGAGTCGCTATTATTATTATTATACACAAACTTAAACCTAACCTAAGAATGCAGAAAAGAAACTCAGGGGCTAGACGCTACTAAACGGTATCACTCCATGTAACGAATAGACATACCCTCTCACAAAATATATTCCACATACCAGTATGCCACACTTATTACAGATATTTTTCACCCATGTTAAGAATTCAGCGAGAATATAATACACATTACAAACATACAGATATTTTTCACCCATGTTAAGAATTCAGCGAGAATATAATACACATTACAAACATACAGATATTTTTCACCCATGTTAAGAATTCAGCGAGAATATAATACACATTACAAACATACAGATATTTTTCACCCATGTTAAGAATTCAGCGAGAATATAATACACATTACAAACATACAGATATTTTTCACCCATGTTAAGAATTCAGCGAGAATATAATACACATTACAAACATACAGATATTTTTCACCCATGTTAAGAATTCAGCGAGAATATAATACACATTACAAACATACAGATATTTTTCACCCATGTTAAGAATTCAGCGAGAATATAATACACATTACAAACATACAGATATTTTTCACCCATGTTAAGAATTCAGCGAGAATATAATACACATTACAAACATACAGATATTTTTCACCCATGTTAAGAATTCAGCGAGAATATAATACACATTACAAACATACAGATATTTTTCACCCATGTTAAGAATTCAGCGAGAATATAATACACATTACAAACATACAGATATTTTTCACCCATGTTAAGAATTCAGCGAGAATATAATACACATTACAAACATACAGATATTTTTCACCCATGTTAAGAATTCAGCGAGAATATAATACACATTACAAACATAAAGATATTTTTCACCCATGTTAAGAATTCAGCGAGAATATAATACACATTACAAACATAAAGATATTTTTCACCCATGTTAAGAATTCAGCGAGAATATAATACACATTACAAACATACAGATATTTTTCACCCATGTTAAGAATTCAGCGAATATATAATACACATTACAAACATACAGATATTTTTCACCCATGTTAAGAATTCAGCGAGAATATAATACACATTACAAACATACAGATATTTTTCACCCATGTTAAGAATTCAGCGAGAATATAATACACATTACAAACATACAGATATTTTTCACCCATGTTAAGAATTCAGCGAGAATATAATACACATTACAAACATACAGATATTTTTCACCCATGTTAAGAATTCAGCGAGAATATAATACACATTACAAACATACAGAGATTTTTCACCCATGTTAAGAATTCAGCGAGAATATAATACACATTACAAACATACAGATATTTTTCACCCATGTTAAGAATTCAGCGAGAATATAATACACATTACAAACATACAGATATTTTTCATGACACTTTACAACATTACCAAAAACAGATAAAGATGTTCTTAAACTCTAATACAAAATCCAACAATCCCCTCCTCATTCACTAAAGATCCCTCCTCCTCATCCTGAAACATACTCATTTACTTACTGTATTTGTGCATATCTTTGTTATTTCTTATCTATCTTTTTAAATTTTCTTTATCTTGTATTTTTTTATGAATTTTTCAACTGTGTAATCTATTACTTTATAATCAATAATTTAAATTGAAGAAAGCACTTTTGGCTCAACTTTTATACAATAAATATAATGTAAATAAATAAATTATAGATGTAGCTTTCTGAGAGAAAATAAATAAATAAATAATAATGAACACTTCCTTGCACCCTGCGCAAGTGGCGAATTTCTTCCAAATAACCAGTGTTTCCAGCTCAGAGAAGCAATATTTGCGTGAGAAATTAATTTAAATAAATTTCAACTCTGCAGGGAATCGAATCCAGGACGCCCGCACAGAAACCGATCGGCTTACCAACTGTGCCACGTCCGTCGGCGATACTAGTTAATTATCTGCAATTAAAAAAATGCAAATTCATTACCCCTCACTATAACCCCGTGGGGTTTTGAGGAGTAAAAAATCATGAAATAATATTTTAAATACAATGGGCATCAGAAATATATGTAGGTACCGATTTTGAAATTAAATTTTTATTTTGCGAACATATTAACACAAGCGTTTTACTGTGGGAAATAATTGGATTCCGTACAATTGTGAATAGTGTGTGTTTGTAGGCACAGTTTTTTTCCCGCCATTTTGAAATGTATTGAAGTAGAAATGTACCGCCTACCCAGGGCCGGATAAATCATAGAACAATCAGGAACAAGAAGTCAAGGCAGTTGTCTTAAAAAGGGCGCTTAAAATTCTAAAATGTTAATAATATAAATCAAAAATTCACAGGTATGGCGCTCGATTCTCTTTGCGTTCCCGGATAGAGGCTCGGAATGATGGTGTGTATGTAAAAAATCCCGCTTAGTCATTTTAGACCCGATGTAATTAAACATAATTTTAATTGTTGTACATTTAAGATTCCAAAAAAAATTTGGGGGGGGCGGCGGATACAAATAGGTACATATATTGCTGCTGGCGCAAAAAACACGTTTATCCGGCCCTGGCCTACCCACTCGTAATATGTAGTATATTGTATGTAGGTAGGTAGATACGTTAAGCCTTATTGTCACACATCACCTGTCAAAATCCACAACACTCTACGTCAGTGTGTTGCCAGCATTCAATATCATATTTTTTCGTCGTGACTATTTATACGTATTAATAACCTAACCTCACTTTGCAAAAGGTGATTTTCAAATTGATGATTTTTGTATGTAGGTAAGTACGATTTTTTATTTTATTTATTTTTTAACAAATTGAAATAAATGACAATAGTAAAAAAAATATGTTTTTATTTATTTATTCATTGTTTCGGCAGTGAGGCTCCGGCTTGGAATAGTGATTCCAGTCTTTTTTTATATCATTTTCAAGTGTCCCGTAACAGGCGGGTAATCGAAAATACAACAGGCAAAAATAACATCTCACATAGTTCAGCAATCATGAACCAGGTGATTGTTCCCGTTCCACACTAAATAGGCACACAATCTCAGTATTCTGCATTCACATTCATTACCTCAACAAACATATAGGCTCACACAAAACAGATCAACTATCCGCCATAATACCTGTCATAAATCCAATCTCTGATTTTTATTTCAGAACCATAGTTAACTATGTTGGTGTAGTTAATATGAATCACATGCTTCCCAAATCAAATAAAATATTTTTATGTATTACTATGTAGTGGAGAGTTTAGTGTTGGCCACAGCCCACTAGTTATTGAGATAGGAAGATAGATTAAATTAGCTAGAAGTAACACACCAAAATAATACAAGTGTGACAATATTCAAACCTCGTTTTTTATTTGTTTAACAGATCGGACCGTTCAACAAAAGAATATCGAATTTTTTTCACCGTTGCTTGTAAATCCCAGAAAAAAATATTGATGCGAAACAAAACGATCGGGCTGTGGCCAACGCTGAAATTCTCACTACCAAGTCACTCTACAAAGTATTCATAATTTGTATGGAAAATTTTCGGCATTTCCAGTTCGGCATTTTTGTTAGATTATTTTTGAATTAAATGTTTATTATGAAAATTTGACAATTCTTCAATGCCATTTTATGAAAGGTATGCGCTTTTTTAGCAATATGAAAATAAAAACTCCAAATTTTAAGTTTCCTGAGCTTGGGGTCACTTTGAAATATTTGACAGGAAGCAATACTGAGAATCACTTATCAAAATCTAATGGGGGTCTAAGCGAATATTATACAATTTCTTCATTCGTTGCTATACCTTTGTGGCACATTTTAAATATTTTCGCAAATTGAAATTTGGTACAAATATATTTTTTGTTTTAACCACTGTGAATACTTGGTGTCTAACCGGTTTTCGGAGCTGACCGCTCCCTCCTCAGGACAGACTTGTACTAAATTATTATTAAAAAATGAACGAACGTGTGCGATATTATGTTGTGGGTGGTAACGCGGAAGACGAAGTGGAGGGGGAGGATGTCACCACCCACTCCGTTATATCTAAGACTGTGGGTGCTCTTAGTAAGATACGCCACAATCACAGGCCCGGTAATGATAACGACGTGAACAGGACATTATAAATATTACATATAAACAAAAAAAAATTAATAAAAAGGGAGAATTTAGATGGAATTATCGAAGCCAAGAATAATGAAGTTATGACCTTATAGGCTTCCTTACCATATGTTTTTCTGGATGTCTTCCGTGGGCTTTTGAGTGTCTACATGCGTAGAATATGACAAGTTAAAACAAACATAGAGGTTCCACAGGAACTCAGGCTGCTTAAAAGACTCCTTTTCTTTTATTATCCTTTTGGTTATTTTATATAGCGATAACATGTGTCATTTTTAATTACTAACTGCGTAATAAACGAGCTGTCAATCAAACTTGTGCTAAAAATAGATTCACCGTTTCGGGCGGAACAGTCAATAATGGTTACCACCCACAAATTCGTATACGAATCTATACCGGTTCCGTCGGCAATTATTTAAATATGAAATCAAATAATAGGTATTAAATAACTCTTACTCTGGAATTTTGTTCGGTGACTTAATAGGTTGAATCAAAAGAGGATTTATTCTAGATTAATAATAAATCAACAGATAGAATTAAAAATCATTTTTAACAAGTATTAATTATGCTACAAAACTCTATGTCGCAATCTGTCATGCGACAAGGAGTAAGGATTACCGTTATGACGAGCTAGTGGAAACATATTGAGAAGCGGTGAATTATTCAAAATTGTTTGATTATTTATAATTTTATTGTTTCTGTTCAGAGCCTTCCTAATTTCTAGGGCTTCCAGATTATATAGTTTATCTAGACTAGAAACTAGATAATCTGGAAGCCCTATAAATTAGGACATCTTCCTCACCTCTTCCTTTCCTTATCCCTCAGTCTTCCTATCATTGCTATGATTTGTTCTTTTATGCTATCTTGTTTGTTTTTGTGTTCTTTTTTTTTCTTTTTTTTATTGCTTTGCTTCTGCTATCTTTATCCAACTGTCGATTTGTTCAGGAGAACTTTGTTCTCTTAACATATCGACAATGTATCAAGCCAGGATACGCGAGAATTGTATGCAGAGGTCTACTTTTTTCACGGCTTTTCCAACTTTGAAGTAAAAAAACACCAACTTAGAGGCTTCGCAGCATAATATGTTCCATACACGGATTTACTCAGAATTCGGAGTAGAACATTTCGTGTGTCTGTGTGTCTGTGTGTGTGTGTGTGTGTGTGTGTGTGTGTGTGTGTGTGTGTGTGTGTGTGTGTCTGTGTGTCTGTGTGTCTGTGTGTGTGAGTGTGTCCGTCCCCCCCTTATAACTTTTGATCCGCTCAATTTACAGAGCCCAAAATTTCAGAATATATAAAAAGTTACAGGCCTACAAAACTTTTATACTCAGAATTTTGAATTTTTGTTTCAGTCAGGGGTTATCAACTTTTTAATTTTTATTTTATTTTTCCATATATCTCAGAAACCATAAAAGCTAGAACGCTGAAAATTGGTACAAACATAGAAAAATAAAAAATCTCTAATAAATTTTTTCAAAAAAATTCCAGGGTTTCTCAAACATTTTTTATTAAGAAAAATATTTTTTTTATGATAAATTTATGAGTTTAACTGCCTATATTTCCAAAACTTATACAATTATCGCAAAAAGCCGAAACACCCCAACTGGATAATTTCATTTTCTATAAAAAAATATTAACATTGTAGTAGAAGATCTCAATTTTTTTTTAACAATTATTTTAAAAATTGAATTTAGTGACGACATCGCTTCATATATTTTGTATGGCAGTCGCCTATACACAATATGTAAGAAGACTTAATAGTTTGATCCTTCATCTCCAAACATACATACATACCATCATGATATTTTCATATTCTGGGTAGGAAAAAAGGAACTTCCTCCATACTATCCTATCTTGACATACATACCTACATATGTTGTATAGAAAACAAAATATCTGAAAATATTCAATAATTTGTATTTATGGGTTTATATTTTGGTACATATTCTTCAACTATACATACTATCGCTATCGACAGTTGGATCTCATGTGTTACATGCAACTAGTTTATTTTGTAATGTGATTCACTTATTGTCATAGTAGGTACACATTGTTTTTTATATTACACATTTTCTCTGGTTGGTTGGAAGAAATTGCCATTAGGCAATAAGCCCGCCTGTGTACTTATTATATGTACAAAAGATTAAATAAATAAATAAATAAATAAAATAAATAATGCTTCTCAATTTTTTAACTGTCATATATTTCAAAGTTACCCCAAGCTCAGGATAATCGAAATTTGTTATTTTTATATTCAAATTGATAAAACGGCACATCACTTACATAAAATGGCATTGAAGAATTATCAAGTTTTTATAATAAAATATTTAAATCAAAAATAATTAAACAAACTCATTTCATGAAAAATCTGAATGTTTTCCATATACAATTTGAATTCTTTGTGGAGTGATTTGTTGGTGAGGAGTTTAGCGTTGGCCATAACCGTCTCGTTTTTTATTTTTTTATTTAACATAATAATTTTATAATTCACTAGTTATAATATTTTTACAAATTTTCTTTGCAGCGCCTCATCAAAAAGATCGCAATCTTGTGCTTGATGAGGGAATCAATTATGAAAACGAGTGGGTTGTGGCCAACGCTAAACTCCTCTATAAAGTATTTAAATTTTGTATGGAAATATTCAGCATTTTCATGAAATGAGTTTGTTGAATTATTTTTTATAAAATATTTTATTATGAAAACTTGATAATCCTTCAATGCCATTATATGAAAGTGATGTGCCTTTTTACCAATTTGAAAATAAAAATTTCAAATTTTAAGTTAAAAAAAAAGAGAAGCACTATTCAGATATCCTTCAAAATCTAATGGGGTCTAAGCGAGTATTAGATATACAGATTTGCAAAATTTGAAAAGAATCGAATGATTACTTTAGTCTATAATCGATAAAGTAAAATAAACAAGCCGTACATAGCACACACACACACAGATACATTGTGACGAAACTTTCAGAATACAATCTCAGCATGATACTATTTGATAATCTGCAATAAAAATAATACCCTTAAAAATTGCGAATTCATAACTCCCCACTACATATATCCCCTTGGGTTAGTGAGGAGTAAAAAATATCAATACAAAGTAATTAAATCAAATCATATATGAACAAAAAATCAAATAAACATTAAAATAGTTTGAAAATAAATGAAAATGAGGAATACACAAATGAGAAAACATATCAAAATACATATTCAAATAAAAAAAAGGAAATACATTATTTATGAAATTTACCACCAAACATATAAGAAACCAAAATTCTAGTCATCTTTCGTAGGCTCGGTGCTTTATACCTAGTTAAAAACTATTAATATTTTCCATAGTTTTACATAATGTTTTTATAATTAATTATCATACTCTTACGATATTTATTTGTTCCGAAAAATATTTTTTTTTATATTATTTTATTTAAGCTAGATGTATTAATTTTTGTATTTGTTTTTACGTCTAAATAAAGTTTACTATTATTATTACTTTGTTCATTCATACCATTATAGATTATTTCGCAATGTGGGGTAACCAGCGAAATTTTGCGGGTTTGCATTACCTTATAAAGTAAACACGACAGATGCGCGTATTCCCACTCACCGATCTCGTCTCAAGTAAAAGGGCACTACCTACATTCAGGATCTTTGGTGAATATCGTGCTGAACTGTGTGAGACGTCATTTTGTCTATTGTATTTTCGGTAACCCGGCTTAGAATAGTGCTTCCACTTTCTTTTTTCATCGTTTTCGGGTGCCCCGTAAGAGCCGAGTAGGTACCTGATCAAAAAAAATAACAGGCAAAATAAGATCTCTAACCTTATTAATGTAGTGCCTTTAATGGGAATACCCGCATGTGTAGTAGGGTAGAGGTGGCACCCTCCGACAGATGGGGCACCTATGACACCTTCAAATTTCGTGCGTAAACCTAGCTTAAAAAATCTGCGATAAATCACCGAGTTCACTCGCAAGTAGTACCAACTTCATCATAAATTTGACAGTTGTGTGCGATCGCCCATAGAAGATAAACGTGTTTTTGTCATTTCTCCATTTTTGATCTAATATTTGAAGATATTCTGGTAAGTGTTTCATACATTCTATTATTTAGTTTGATGTTTATAATCAATTTTAAACATAACTAGATATTTTAGCTTTACATTTCTCTATTAGTATCATGTATTATTTTACGTGAAAAAAAAATGGCGTCATTTTTGTATAAATTTATTAGTGGGGCACCTTCGACATGTAGATATGGGGTACCTCCGACAGCCCTGTCGGAGGTACCCCGTGTATGTAAAATAAGCTCAATTTAATATTTATTTATATTTAATGATAAAAAATTAAAAAAAAAACCTTACTTACACTATTGTAGGAATAAAATATTATTAATTAACAGATTGTTTTATAATTCATTTGTGATATTTCAGACATAATGGTTTGCAATTACAAAACAAAAACTGAGGGAGATTCTGTTGATGAAACAAAGATGAAATTGGCCATAGCAGATGTTCTTGCGAGAGAATCAAATTCATCTGCGACAAAAAAGTATAATTTAAAAAGAACAACGATAATTATTACACGCATAAAAAATAATGGTTCAGACTCTGGAAGGAGTTCAGAGATTAGGTTTACATAGTTTTGAATATCATTAAAAATATGTTTATACGTTTTTGAATAAAAATATTGCAATGGAAACAATTTTTTTTAATTTGTATCCTAGGAAAATATTTTTAGAAATTTATAATATAGTGATTTGGTATGTTCCCCACATACTGTCGGAGGTTCCCCATGGGGGTGTCGAATGTGCCCCACTGTGGGGCACATTCGACATTTTTTACTGTTTTGTTTGAAATTCAATAAATCCAAAATAATATAACAGGAGTCATATAAAATAATGCAATTCTGTTAAGAAATGTTCAACGTTTACAATTTTGTAAAAAAAATAGATCTAGCATTTTATTCAACCGAGTTATCACAATAGTAAAAAAAAGTGTCGAAGGGTGCCACCTCTACCCTACTTTCTTTAATTAGGTTATGCGCACCCGCACACCTATCGCTGGTTATCCCATATAGGGGGATATACTGTGATGATATCTTCTTCTTCTTGTGTCATATCAGGTCCCCCTGACGTTGACGATCACCATAGAGAAAGCCTCCCTGTCCTGTGCAGTGCGAAACAGCTCCTCCACAGTTCTTATACCGGTCCATTCGCGGATGTTTCGCAGCCAGGAAAGCTGTTTTCTTCCGACCCCTCTACGACCCTCAATCTTCCCCTTCATGACGAGCTGAAGGATGGCATACTTATCACCTCTCAGAATATGGCCGAAGTACAACACTTTACGGAGCTTAACATTAGTGAATAATTCTCTGTTACTGACCATGTCAGTCCACGATATTCTTAGGATTCTGCGGTGGATCCACATGTTTCAAATGCTTCAAGGCGGTTTATAATATTAACTTTGAGAGTCCACGCCTCCACCCCATAAAGCAGAACTGACCACTCATAACACTGTGATGATATGAATGAATGTTTTACCCCCTTGAATATTTCATGGGTTGAATTCATTCATACCATCACGGCATATCCCACAATGTTGTGGTAATCAGCAACAAGTGTGTCAGTGTACATTATTGTATAAAAGGAAACGCGACACATGCGTTTATTCTCCACACATCAGTCTCTTCTCGCCTAAATAGGCAATATATTCAAAATGGGTGGCAATTTCATAGGTTGCGACTAGTTAATTATTAAACTTAGGAGAACCACCTGTCATCGGCTGGTTTACGTGATCACTTCATGCGCTTGCGTAACGTTCACCAATTATGCCTTCTTATTGAGTTCCCTTAACAGTGCAATTTTGAAAGTTCTATATATTTTAATAATGAGAAACTGATCGTTTGAAATAAGCTGAAAAACACTATCGCCATCTATGAAGTAACGATGAAACATTTTTTGTAACGCCATCTATTGAGAAATTGTTTTTTTTTTTTGTAAACAATGAAAGTATCCGTTCTGTGAATCTGAACCTCATAACTGTCTTACACCATTCGACGGCAGTAAACTCGCCACTTGCGCAGGGTCCAATGAAGTGTTCATTATTATTATTATTTCGGGCTCTTTAACACCTTCTGAGGTTTATCACCTGGTGGGATTTGGGGTAGCACGAGCATTGGTGCCAAGTGCTATCCTTACTGAGTGTATACAATGTGGTGTTTTGTGTGTTGGTGCCATGTGTAGTATTTATGTGTTAGTAAGGTCAGTAGTGTCGTCGATTTGGAGGAATTTCCTCACCAGTCTGCATGTGTTTAATATGGATGTATTTAGGTAATTTTATGTTTAATGGAATAATTCCTGTTAAAAAATATTATTATTATCCATATTAATACAATCTACCACACCCTTCACCATCCTCCAACTGGTTCCCGTCAAAACAGATCGAATCAAGAAGAGAAATCATTTGGGAAATTAAATATATTTCACCGCTGCGTTTTTTTGTATTGTCAATTCCCGTAATTACTTTCATTTTGGCGGGAAAAATATATTCCGTGTTTTGAATTTTTATTAAAATTTAATTCTTCGTCCAAATAACTTCGCTTTGAATTTACTCCATCGGTAGAGGTCTTCCGGTCTTGCTAATTATTTGCAAGATTAAGACTATAATTATATCTATGTATTTATATTATATTTTGTATAATACATTTATGTTATGTTTATATCATATATTATGTTATGCTTATATTTTATCTATATTATATTACATTTACGATTTTATGCTACATTTTATAAAAAAATATTCAATATATGAAATAGTGGTCATGACACAGGCCTTGCCTAGTTTGACGGTGATTAAAACAATACCATCACTGCTAACTACACTCATCACTATATTATGTACAGGCCTTGCCTAGTTTGACGGTGATTAAAACAATACCAACACTGCTAACTACACTCATCACTATATTATGTACAGGCCTTGCCTAGTTTGACGGTGATTAAAACAATACCAACACTGCTAACTACACTCATCACTATATTATGTACAGGCCTTGCCTAGTTTGACGGTGATTAAAACAATACCAACACTGCTAACTACACTCATCACTATATTATGTACAGGCCTTGCCTAGTTTGACGGTGATTAAAACAATACCAATACTGCTAACTACACTCATCACTATATTATGTACAGGCCTTGCCTAGTTTGACGGTGATTAAAACAATACCAACACTGCTAACTACACTCATCACTATATTATGTACAGGCCTTGCCTAGTTTGACGGTGATTAAAACAATACCAACACTGCTAACTCCACTCATCACTATATTATGTACAGGCCTTGCCTAGTTTGACGGTGATTAAAACAATACCAACACTGCTAACTACACTCATCACTATATTATGTACAGGCCTTGCCTAGTTTGACGGTGATTAAAACAATACCAACACTGCTAACTACACTCATCACTATATAATGTACAGGCCTTGCCTAGTTTGACGGTGATTAAAACAATACCATCACTGCTAACTACACTCATCACTATATTATGTACAGGCCTTGCCTAGTTTGACGGTGATTAAAACAATACCAACACTGCTAACTACACTCATCACTATATTATGTACAGGCCTTGCCTAGTTTGACGGTGATTAAAACAATACCAACACTGCTAACTACACTCATCACTATATTATGTACAGGCCTTGCCTAGTTTGACGGTGATTAAAACAATACCATCACTGCTAACTACACTCATCACTATATTATGTACAGGCCTTGCCTAGTTTGACGGTGATTAAAACAATACCAACACTGCTAACTACACTCATCACTATATTATGTACAGGCCTTGCCTAGTTTGACGGTGATTAAAACAATACCAACACTGCTAACTACACTCATCACTATATTATGTACAGGCCTTGCCTAGTTTGACGGTGATTAAAACAATACCAACACTGCTAACTACACTCATCACTATATTATGTACAGGCCTTGCCTAGTTTGACGGTGATTAAAACAATACCATCACTGCTAACTACACTCATCACTATATTATGTACAGGCCTTGCCTAGTTTGACGGTGATTAAAACAATACCAACACTGCTAACTACACTCATCACTGTATTATGTACAGGCCTTGCCTAGTTTCACGGTGATTAAAACAATACCAACACTGCTAACTACACTCATCACTGTATTATGTACAGGCCTTGCCTAGTTTGACGGTGATTAAAACAATACCAACACTGCTAACTACACTCATCACTGTATTATGTACAGGCCTTGCCTAGTTTGACGGTGATTAAAACAATACCAACACTGCTAACTACACTCATCACTGTATTATGTACAGGCCTTGCCTAGTTTGACGGTGATTAAAACAATACCAACACTGCTAACTACACTCATCACTGTATTATGTACAGGCCTTGCCTAGTTTGACGGTGATTAAAACAATACCAACACTGCTAACTACACTCATCACTATATTATGTACAGGCCTTGCCTAGTTTGACGGTGATTAAAACAATACCAACACTGCTAACTACACTCATCACTATATTATGTACAGGCCTTGCCTAGTTTGACGGTGATTAAAACAATACCAACACTGCTAACTACACTCATCACTATATTATGTACAGGCCTTGCCTAGTTTGACGGTGATTAAAACAATACCAACACTGCTAACTACACTCATCACTATATTATGTACAGGCCTTGCCTAGTTTGACGGTGATTAAAACAATACCAATACTGCTAACTACACTCATCACTATATTATGTACAGGCCTTGCCTAGTTTGACGGTGATTAAAACAATACCAACACTGCTAACTACACTCATCACTATATTATGTACAGGCCTTGCCTAGTTTGACGGTGATTAAAACAATACCAACACTGCTAACTACACTCATCACTATATTATGTACAGGCCTTGCCTAGTTTGACGGTGATTAAAACAATACCAACACTGCTAACTACACTCATCACTATATTATGTACAGGCCTTGCCTAGTTTGACGGTGATTAAAACAATACCAACACTGCTAACTACACTCATCACTATATTATGTACAGGCCTTGCCTAGTTTGACGGTGATTAAAACAATACCAACACTGCTAACTACACTCATCACTATATTATGTACAGGCCTTGCCTAGTTTGACGGTGATTAAAACAATACCAACACTGCTAACTACACTCATCACTATATTATGTACAGGCCTTGCCTAGTTTGACGGTGATTAAAACAATACCAACACTGCTAACTACACTCATCACTATATTATGTACAGGCCTTGCCTAGTTTGACGGTGATTAAAACAATACCAACACTGCTAACTACACTCATCACTATATTATGTACAGGCCTTGCCTAGTTTGACGGTGATTAAAACAATACCAACACTGCTAACTACACTCATCACTATATTATGTACAGGCCTTGCCTAGTTTGACGGTGATTAAAACAATACCAACACTGCTAACTACACTCATCACTATATTATGTACAGGCCTTGCCTAGTTTGACGGTGATTAAAACAATACCAACACTGCTAACTACACTCATCACTATATTATGTACAGGCCTTGCCTAGTTTGACGGTGATTAAAACAATACCAACACTGCTAACTACACTCATCACTATATTATGTACAGGCCTTGCCTAGTTTGACGGTGATTAAAACAATACCAACACTGCTAACTACACTCATCACTATATTATGTACAGGCCTTGCCTAGTTTGACGGTGATTAAAACAATACCAACACTGCTAACTACACTCATCACTATATTATGTACAGGCCTTGCCTAGTTTGACGGTGATTAAAACAATACCAACACTGCTAACTACACTCATCACTATATTATGTACAGGCCTTGCCTAGTTTGACGGTGATTAAAACAATACCAACACTGCTAACTACACTCATCACTATATTATGTATATGCCTTTTTAATGAGATCCCTATCAATTCAATTAAAAAAAAAATTTTGTCAAAAATCAACCAAAACGTCAAAATTCCAACGGAAAAATGCCTCACTTCGATTCATACAAAATCTGTTAACTACGACATCTAGTAAAAATTGATGGTAGGTACATACTTCTATGATTATTTAATGTAGGTACATCAATTGTGGACAAAAGTAATTGGTCTGTCTTTTTTTCATTTCATAGTGTTTTTTTCTGTTTTTTTTTATAATACTGTATTTGTCCCTTAAATAAATAAATAACTCTACGTACGTACAAAAATAAATATGAAAAAAATATGACCTTTAAGTCTGGCGCAATTCAGGGATGACTTCTATGCGAAAAATGCATTTGTCACCTCAGGTATAAGAATTGTTGCTCTCATTATTTACAAAAAACCAATTCTCTCAAGAGATGGCGTTACAACAAAAATAATAAGAATGTTGTTCATAATTTCACACATAGATGGCTGTGGTAAAAATTCCTTATTTTCAAGCGAAAAGAATTTCAGTATTACAATATATAGAACTTTCAAAATTGAATTGATAGGGATCTCATTAAAAAGGCATAATTGGTTAACGTTGCGCAAGCGCATAAAGTGATCACGTAAACCAGCCGATGACAGGTCGTAAGCCCTGTAGGTTTCTTGATTTCCCGGTTCTCCTACAGTAAATATTCCAACTTCGTCTCTATTGAGATAATTAAAAATCTGTTAAAAAGTTTTTTTGGTTTATTTACTTGACCTGATGCATTAATGCAACGTCATAATTTTTTTTCAGATATTTTGTTCTTCTTTAATTTACAAAATACATCAATTGCTTTTTACCTTATAGTTTTTTTTTTAGAAAATTAAGATGCTTATAATTTTTCTAGTAAAAGAACATAATTAAACAGTTAAGGTATATTTTTCTTTATTAATATCCAAACTAAGTAATTATTTTTTTCAAAATGATTAGTTTTAACTATACATACTATCGCCATCGACAGTTGTATCTCATGTGTTACATGCAACTAGTTTTTGATAAAAATGTAAAAATGTAGCTACAGGATTATAGTTTTTTTTGTGAGAAGGGTCGTATTATGAGAGTTATTTAAGAATAATGTAAGAAAAAGTTGAGGTTCGGAACCTAACATTTTTCTCAAATAACTTTTGTAATATGATCCTAAGTCATATTACAATTCGCTCATACTAAACCCCTAAGACTAAAGCCCGAATCATTAAAACGTACATACTAAGAATTTTATCAATGCTTAGCATGACAGATTCCATACATTTCGGTGTACTTGGTATTGACTTAAGCACTGAGAATGGTTTATAAATACGACCCCAGGACCACGTTGGATATATATGGTCTTGAATTTGCCCATCACTAACCATCAGCGTCTTCTACTCCAGACCTCTCTGGCTTCCGGATTCTCCGGGACTGTTACTTTTCCGGATTCCGTCGAGTGCCCGTAGTCGACATTGGAAAAAAATAAACTATTCATCTTCCTTTGAATTACTTCCGTCTCAGAACCGAGAGCAAATTTCTTTCTGAATAACGGAAAACCGGATGTCAGAAGTTGTAGGAGATGAGAAATGATTTCTCAAAAGATGAAACTGTTTTTCTTCTTCTGGGTCACAATCATAGGATTGGTCTGCACCAAACACTCGATAGAACCTGAATTAGAACTATGTTAACTGTTTTTACTGTGTAAACTGTTTTTACTATGTAAACTGTTTTTACATAGTCCAACTGTCGATTCGTTCAAGAGAATGATTTTCTATTGAAGGAAGAGGCAGTGTGTGTGTGTGTGTGTGTGTGTGTGTGTGTGTGTGTGTGTGTGTGTGTGTGTGTGTGTGTGCGTGTGTGCGTGCGTGCGTGTGTGTGTGCGTGCGTGCGTGCGTGCGTGCGTGCGTGCGTGCGTGCGTGCGTGCGTGCGTGCGTGCGTGCGTGCGTGCGTGCGTGCGTGCGTGCGTGCGTGCGTGCGTGCGTGCGTGCGTGCGTGCGTGCGTGCGTGCGTGCGTGCGTGCGTGCGTGCGTGCGTGCGTGCGTGCGTGCGTGCGTGCGTGCGTGCGTGCGTGCGTGCGTGCGTGCGTGCGTGCGGGCGGGCGTGCGTGCGTGCGTGCGTGCGTGCGTGCGTGCGTGCGTGCGTGCGTGCGTGCGTGCGTGCGTGCGTGCGTGCGTGCGTGCGTGCGTGCGTGCGTGCGTGCGTGCGTGCGTGCGTGCGTGCGTGCGTGCGTGCGTGCGTGCGTGCGTGCGTGCGTGCGTGTGTGTCTGTGTGTGTGTGTGTGTCTGTGTGTGTGTGTGTGTGTGTGTGTGTGTGTGTGTGTGTGTGTGTGTGTGTGTGTGTGTGTCTGTCCGTCCCCCACTTATAAATTTTGATCCGCTCAATTTACAGATCCCAAAATTTCAGAATATATAAACAGTTATAGGCCTACAAAACTTTTATACTCAGAATTATGAATTTTTGTTTCAGTCAGGGGTTATCAACTTTTGAATTTTTGGTTTATTTTTCCATGTATCTCAGAAACCATAAAAGCTAGAACGCTGAAAATTGGTATAAACATAGAAAAATACAAAATCTCAAATTTTGTTTTTTTTTTTTAAATTCCAGGGTTTCTCAAACATTTTTTATTAAGAAAAATATTTTTTTATGATAAATTTATGAGTTTAACTGCCATTATTTCCAAATTATTTGAAAATATCGAAATAAGCCGAAACACCCCAACTAGAAAATTTAATTTTCTATAAAAAATATTATAATTGTATTACCACATCTCAAATTTTTTTTAACAATTTTTATAATCTTGAATTTAGTGACGACATTGCTTCATACAATTTGTTGGCAGTAGCCTACACACAATATCTAAGAAGACTCAATAGTTTGATACTAATCTCCAAACATACATACATACCATCATGCTGTTTTCATATTCTGGGTAGGATCAAAGGACTGACCTCCATACTAACCTATATTGACATACATACCTACATGTGTTGTATAGTAAACAAAATATCTTAAAATATTAAATAATTTGTATTTATGGGCTTAAGTTTGGTACTTATTCTTCAACTATACATACTATCGCTATCGACAGTTGGATTTCATGTGTTACATGCAACTAGTACTTATAGAAATGTTGTGAGGCAGTTAGTTGTACGTAGAATTTATTCTGCTGCTTATAGAAAATGACAATTGGTTTGAATTTGTAAGAATATCTCTATGAATTCGGAACAATGAGATATTCTCAACAGTTGAAACTTTAAATTCTTGAATTTAAATTTTACCTATCATTGGTTTAGTGCAAAAAATTTCCATCGTGTATATTATATGAATTTATTTAGAAAGTAATTTATGTATGAGTAAAGTTCCGTGGGGATTATTACCTAAATTAACATGGCTGTCCCATTGGAATATACCATGCATACATAACTAATAAATATTTGATGCTAAAGTATAATTATTATACTGTATAAATAATGTTATACGTAAACCTTGAAATAATTAATCGAGTTAGTATATTCCTTGCTGTAAACTATGTAACTACTGGAATTAAGAAACATATGCTTTTTACACCAGTTTGTGTCAGAATTACGTCAAAGTCTAAAGGCTGATTCGTTTACTCCTCACTACCCAACCGACCGACGTGCCGACGTGTCGAACTGTGCCGACCGCCGTGGCACAGTTGGTAAGCCGTTGGGTTTCTGTGCGGGCGTCCATGGTTCGATTCCCAGCAGAGGAGAAATTTATTTAAATTCATTTCTCACGCAAATATTGCTTCTCTGGGCTGGAAACACTGGTTAGTTGGAAGAAATTGCCATACGGCAATAAACTCGCCACTTGCGCAGGGTGTAAGGAAGTGTTCATTTTTTTTTTTTTTTTATATATCAATTATTTTTTTTTACCCAAAGAGGAAGCTATGAATTCGCAATTTTTAAGTTTATTTTTGTATTGCAGATTATCGACTAGTATCATGGTGAGATTTTATTCTGAAAGTTTCATAAAAATGTAGGTATCTTTGTGTGATATTTTTCCTCGACGAGTATGCCTCTTCGTTTTCTACAGCTGAACCAACCTCTATTTGTTTTTTCCTCCTCACTACCCCAAGGGGATATGGAGGGAGTTGTGAATTCGCAATTTTTAAGGTTATTTTTGTATTGTAGATTATCAACTAGTATCATGCTAAGATTGTATTCTGAATGTTTCATCATAATGTAGGTATCTGTGAATATAGTATGTAAGTTCATTCTACTTATCGATTAATTTAAGGGTTGTATTACAATAGTTATTTGAAAAAAATGTAAGAAAAAGATAAGGTCCCGTACTGCGAGAATACTACTTACGGGACCTGAACTTTTTCTTACATGATTCTCAAATAACTCCTGTAATACGACCCTAAGTAGTTATTCGATTCAAATTTTGCAATTTCGTATACCTAATTCTCTGTAAGTAGATCTCGACCGATAAATGTCGAGATTAACTACTCGCCTAGTCGATATTTTGACAGTTTTGGTAGTCACTAAGCAGATAACTCGTCGAATCGTTCTCGCCCACTTATTTGACGGCGAGATTGGGTCGACATCGAGGCGAGAGACATCTAACGCCGCCATGTTGAATTAAATGTAATTTTTTACGCGAACAATGCCGAATTTCATATTTATTTTGAGAATAATTATATAAACGGGTTAAACGACGCCGTTTAGGTAAGAGATTCTTCAAACCCTTTAAATATTCCGCGTAATTCATTTATTGCTAATTACCGCGTAACAAAAGTTTTATATGGTTATATATTTATTGGAAATATGCGTCCGTACTTAGATTATAACATTATAATTCTATGCGTCCGTAAATGTTTTCCGTAGGTATAGATTTGAAATAATTTTTCATTTTAAGAAAGCATTCTTGTAAGCTATTTTATCACATATGTATTTTAACACTTAACAAAAGAAAATTCGGCGTAGTTTTTAGTAAAAAAATAACACGCTGCTGTCATCACACTTGATAAATTGATCGAAATATAATTAAAAATAATTTTTAAAATTACTCTCAAAACATTCAATAAACACAAATGAAGTTAATTTAATCGTATTATAACTTGCTTTCATGCTTTAAAATATGACCATATTATATTTATTTAACAAATTCATGTAAACAAATTTGACATTTATTCAAATCATGGGGAAAATATTGTGTATTGCCATAAATGATAATTCAAAAATGTACCGCAAGCCAGCCTAACGGCGACAAATACTAATAAGTGCATTTACGAACTCGACAGCGCTTAGTGACTACGAATTGTCGTCACGGGCGTAAACATGGCGAGAAGTTCGGCGATACGTTGTCGGATCTCGACTTTTTTACTGACTTGGCCTGCTGGGGGGCAATTCTGGTCCAACCGGCGAAATCAAAACCCTCACGATTACCCATATCATGGATATAATTATTTTATGGAGTTCTATAATGTCTTTAGATGTCATAGTACTCCATATGATAATTATATCCATGATATGGGTAATCACGAGGGTTTTGATTTCGACTATTGGAACAGACTTGCCCCCCCAGTACTTCTCAACACAGTGTATCAGTGTGTGTGTGTGTGCTGTGTAGGTACTATGTGCTACGTGCAGTGTGCTATGTACGGCGTGTTTATTTTACTTTATCAATTATAGACTAAAGTACTCATTCGATTCCTTTCAAATTTTGTAAAGTATATCTAATACTCGCTTAGACTCCATTAGATTTTAAAGGATATCTGAATACTCTAAATAGTGCTCCTCAATTTTTTAACTGTCAAATATTTCAATGTGACCCCAAGCTCAAAAAGCATATATATTTTTTTATTTTCAAATTGCTAATAAGGCTCATCACTTTCATAAAATGGCATTGAAGAGATATCAAGTTTTATAAGTAGAATATTTATGTCAAAAATAATTCAACAAACTTCTTTCTTGAAAATGCTGAAAATTTTCCAAATAAAATTTCAATACTTTGTAGGGTGACTTGGTAGCCACAACCCACTTTTTTGTTTTCTTTTCTTCGATTAATTTTTATTGTGCGAGATTTCAAGTGTTTTCGAGTTTCTTAAGGCCACTCCCAGACTATGATATATCTTTTAATCGGCCGATAGTTTGGTCAGGCTGGACTTCTTGCTAGTTTGTATGTCAGATCGGCCAACACCGATTCATCTCCAAAATTATTAAAAACCCGACCAAACTGTATACTAAACTATGTGTTCTTTAAGAATATAGACCTCTGTAATACGTCAGTAGGTAATTAAGTCCCTGAATGCCTCTGTCGCTTCGGATGAGTAATGTTTTTGCAAGCTCTCCTCTTTCTCTTTCCGTCCAATTCTATTCTATCCTTTCCATTCCTTCCCATATATGTATTATAACAGATATTACAATTTACACAAAATTGATTATTTCTGTAAACTTAATTGGTACACTAATGGAGTGTTTTATTATTCATGTATAATTTGTTATTAAGACTGTATGTTTACAAAAAAAAAAAAAAACTGTCGGCCGAATATATGTATTATGAACTTTCTTAATTGATTCTTTTCATATAGGTACATTTGTTTTTTTGTAATACTTTATTTTTTTGTTTTATTACTATGTATTTGTACATTAATCATTCTTTTGAACATTCTTGATAGATTTTTTTTTTTCTTTATAATTGTTTTTTTTTTAAAAATTTTATGCACTTAAATGATGTGTTTATGATATATTTTTTAAGTTATTTTTTGTTCTTTTCTATGTAAATGGTTGTTATATACCGTAAATAAATAAATAAATATAAAATCTATAATTTAGGAGTGTCCTTCCTTAGTCGTCAGGGCGAATTTTGGGTTTTGAGCAATCGATAAGTCGGCTTTCGGAATTTAAACGGGCGGATAGTTGGATTTCGGTATCTCGCCACAGACCCTATCCGTACTTACGGGTCTGTTAAAGTTGTTTTTGATGTCAGCTCGTTAAATACACGAGGACTTCATAAGGGCCAATTATGTTTATATCTCTGTCTCTCTCTGTGTCTGAAAAATAAAGTATATACAACGACAAAAAATATTACTTTGTAATGTCCTCGTACCATCAGAAATTAAATATCCGAGCTACGAAAAATATTATTTTGAAGAAGAAAATTTTAAAGAAAATTCAATTAGCAAAGGGCGGACGTTTTTTCGGCCCGGTATTTGCAAACCCTCCTAACTCAGACAAGTCTATTACCATAAAAAATAATCGTGCGAATGTTTTGTCACGCTGTTTAAAACTGTCTTACGTATATACTCTGGAATTTCACAAAAAATGTCATCCTCATGCAACTGTCGATTCGTTCAAGAGAATGAAATTCTCTTTAATGAAGAGGCAGTTTAAATCCAAGATACGCGAGATTGTATGCAGGGGTCTATATTTTTCACGGTCCAGCTTCAGTTTTTCAGTTTCAAGACCAGCGTATAATGAATACATACTAGGTAAATTTTGTATTACGTAGTGGACTTTTTGCATGCTAAAAACACCAACTTAGAGACTTCGCAGCACATATGTTCCATATACGGATTTACTCAGAATTCAGAGTAGAACATTTCGTGTGTCTGTGTGTGTGTGTGTGTCCGTCCGTCCCTTATAACTTTTGATCCGCTCAATTTACAGAGCCCAAAATATCTGAATATATAAACAGTTATAGGCCTACAAAACTTTTATTCTCAATTTCAAATTTTTGTTTCAGTCAGGGGTTATCAACTTTTAAATTATAACTTTATTTTTCCATATATCTCAGAAACTATAAAAGCTAGAACGCTGAAAATTGGTATAAACATAGACAAATACAAAATATCAAATTGATTTTTTCAAAAAAATTCCAGAGTTTATCAAACATTTTTTATTAAGAAAAATATTTTTTTTTATGGTAAATTTATGAGTTTAACTGTCTATATTTCCAATTTTTTTTAAATATCGAAAAAAGCCTAAACACCCCAACTAGATAATTTAATTTTCTATAAAAAATATTAATAATATGGAAGTACATCCCAATATTTTTTTAACAATTTTTATAAAAATTGAATTTAGTGACGACATTGCTTCATACAATTTGTATGGCAGTCGCCTATACACAATATGTAAGAAGACTTAATAGTTTGATACTTATTCTCCAAACAAACATACAGAACCGTCATGCTGTTTTCATATTCCGGGTAGGAACATAGGACTTACCTCCATACTGTCCTATCTTGACATACATATCAACATGTGTTAAAATTTTCAATAATTTTGATTTATGGGTTTATAGTTTGGTACTTATTCTTCAATTATACATACTATCGCTATCGACAGTTGGATCTCATGTGTTACATGCAACTAGTGTAAAAATAAATTCATTGTAATCTTCTTCTGGTGTCTTGTCAGGAACCCCCGACGTTGCCGATCACTCTGGCGAATCCTTCTCTATCCTGTGCTGCCCGGAATATCTGCACCACAGTTATGAAGCCCGTCCATTCCCTTCCAGTCCCTCGACGACCTTCTATCTTGCCCTTCAGTATTAATTGAATTGGTTTTTTTCTCCTCTCATTGTGTGACCTGAATATGCGATCTTGCGGATCTTTTTTAGACAGGAGTTGCCTGGTTGTTCTGGCTCGACTTTTGAATTTGTAACCAGATCTTTCATGGGATTTTAAGCATTCTGCGATGCAACCACATCTCAAATACTTCCAAACTATTCATGGTGTCAACCTTAAACGTCTAAGTCTCAGACCCATATAGCAACACTTACCACACATAACATTTCATCATCTTCTGTCTGAGCTCCATATTGAGATTTTGTTACAGAAGAGAGATCTCATTTTCTCACAGCTCATTTGTCATTATAATAAACCGAGAAAATTTATATCCTTCTCCCCCACCTTCCATCAAACTGATTTGGTCCGTTCCTGCTACACACCAACTAGTACTTGCTTGCCGCCGACCTCGAACGCACGTCGTTCGGACTAAATTATGTCACGCTGAGTACTCAATGTCGCTGTGAAAAATGCTTAAAGGAAACATGTAGCGCTGTGTCCCTGCATCTTTTTTCAGACTGGGTGAGCGAACGAGACAACGATTTCTCCTGTACTGATAGGTAATCTCCTTTCTCAATCCATTTCTTGGTATCCCGTTATTTACCTATCGCTATAGATTCTTTCTATTTCTTACTTGAGTTTTTGCAAGTTGACGTGTGGCGTCTGACGAAGGGTACACTGAGTCTGAGATTTAGATTTAAATTTGAATTCACTAAGGAAATAATTGTTTTTATGTTTTTGGGATTTAGTTAGTTCATTTTTTAATATTTTATATAATTGTATTGTGTAAATATGTGTATGTTTATGTTGTATTCATAATTTAAGGCGATGGAATTTATATTGTATTTATATTGTATTCATTTAGAAATAGCCATCATGTTTTTATCATTTTTTCCATCATCTTTTTAATAATTTTATATAATTGTAGCCATTATATTTTATACTATTTTAGCCATCATTTTAGTCATCTTCTTAATATTTTATATACTTCTATTGTGTTAATATGTGTATGTTTATATTGTATTCATAATTTTATACGAAAGAAATAGCCATCATGTTTTTATCATTTTTTCCATAATTTTTTCTTAAATGTTTTTATATGATTGTAGTATTTAAGTCATTTTTTTTATATTTTTATATATTTGTATTGTGTTAATATGTGTATGCTTATATTGTATTCATAATTTTATGCGAAAGAAATAGCCATCATGACACAGGCTTTGCCTAGTTTGATGGTGATTAAACCTGCTATCTGCATCACTGTATAATATATGTATATGTTAATAATAATATGAAATATAAGTGTATCAATATTTGTCAGACATGCATAAATAAAATAAAATAAATAAATTATTTGAAAATAACAACAAAATTAATAGACTTTAAAATTTGTGCTACACACTAAATTCCGTCGATACCTCAAACGGTTTCGGAGAGCACCTCTCCTTTTTCAGGAGTTCATTTACAAACAGTTTGAGGTGCTCTCCGGAACCGGAATTTAGTGTGTAGCACAAATTTTAAAGTCTATTAATTTTGTTGTTATTTTTAAATATGTCACACGAAATAAGTTTTCAAAATTATTATTTTAAAAAATGCAATTATTTACATTATACAGTCAACTAAACTCTCAACCTGAGTTGTAATCGGCAACTATCCTGTCGGGAGGAGATCCAGATTTATTTATTTATTTATTTATTTATTTCAAGGACAACATACAGCATATAATAAATTATAAAACATAAAGATAATTTGATTAAGAATAAAGCCAATTACAGGTTGTCGCTGAAGTTATTGTAGTATATTAAGATACATTAGGAATGGTTACATATTATGGTGAGATATTGTGTGAATGATGTGTGAAATTGCATATATAAATGTGTCAGTATAATTAAGTGTTAAATTTGATTATGACGATGAAATTTTAAGTTTGATATATTTGTTTAAATGTGGGGGCGCTAAGTAAGAATATGTCAATCTCTTGGAAATGCCTATTATATGTATTACAGATTCTGTACATTGTTGCATGTTGAGCATAGTTGGTGTGTTGAGTGGTAAGACGGAAAAGAGGAGTGTGTCTAGTTCTACAGGTGTAGGTAGGGATGTTGAAAGATATATAATTTAATAGAGCAGGAGAATCAATTTTATTATTAATAATATTGTGGAGAAGCATCATATCAGATACTTACTGTACGTCTCTGTTTTCGAGTGAATCAATGCCATGGTAAATCCTTGCCTCACGATACGATGGGAAATCAAGAAATGCTTTTCGATTTAGGTGTTTAATAAATATGTTTTGTATCCTTTCGATACGGTTTATGTGTGTTGCATAATGGGGAGACCAGACAGGAGATACGTATTCCATATATTAGATGTCCGTCCATATATTTGAATTTCTTCATTAAAAGAATATTTGGGTTTTGGACCAAGTTGCCTGTTATTTGCAACTTTGAAATTGGCATGGCAAGGCAAAAAGCTCTGTATTTTCTGATGAAGTGTTGACAAAATATTTGACTTTTTATTCAGCGCCATAATTTTGATTGTTTGCCACCAGTGGCGGCTGGTGACGTTAAATCTTAGAGGGGCTTAAAAATATAGTTTTACCTAAAAGAGAAATTAACTTTCAACATGAATCAAGAGAGCAGATAATATGTGACACAATATTATTTTCGTGCATTAAAATTATTAGTGTTTTCCGTAATTCTTTTCTTTATCGGAAATTAAGACGTGAACCTGAATATTTATGCTGTATTTAGTTAGGTTTTTCATAACTTTTATAATAAAATGCATCGATAAGTAATATAATAATTTATGACAATTAATAAATATTGATCATACAAAATTGAAAAATAACTTCCTGATTTATAACATTTTTTTGTTTGTTTTTTGCAATATAATACCGCTTATTCAGTGTGCCTGTTGTTCGAACAAACTACGCAGGGAATGCATTTATTTATAGAACATGTTATCAGTTTAATTCAAAGTTCGTGGATTTTGACATGTTTGGCCCACCGGCCATTTTTAGAAGGATGTTGAGGCATTCGTAACAGTGATTTTCCTTTCCAAATTTTTCCCATTCCTATTCATAGTCCTGTCATTTCCTAGCTTGTCCATTGTTTAATTAATTTTGACTGATCTTATTTTAATTGTTTCTTTATCTTTTTTTGTTTTTGTTTTTCTTTTTCGTAAGATCGTAATTTAGTAATTGGTGTATTTTGGTTTTTATATTTAATAATTAAATTTGAATTTATATGTATATTTAAAAAAAAAACTGTTTGTAACCTGAAATGAAATGAAATGAAATGAAATGATATCTATTAATTAAATAATATTAATATATATTTCTGATGATTTATAGTTTAAAGTATGTAATATTATAATATCAATTAATGTCAGCCTTAAGGAATTACAACTGCAAACTTAGCGTTCGACCATCGCAATGAACAACAAAATATAAATTAATGAAAATATCATACTGTATCCTTCGCGAGCACTGCCCCGTTTTGCTCGAAATCGTCATACATTCAGCGTGTACGGCGCGGCGCGCTACCGCGGTGGCGGGCGGTCGCGTGAAATGTATGGATTCTCCGGGCACAAGTCGACTGTGCCCGAGGAATGAAATATTTCATAGAATCTTGCTTGCTTTACAAAGCAGATAAGATACTTTCGCTAAATATACTACAGGTGTAAGACAGCAAACATTAATTTGAAAAGTAATGTGTTCCGAAGATTCAAATACATAAATTTTTTGTAATATTTTGAACGAAGTTTTTGGGAGGGCTGTACCTGAGAGCCCTTTTGGAAGAGCCGCCACTGTTTGCCACACTCAATGTTTGCCGTTATAATTATAATTTTATAATTATAATTTTATAATTATAATTTTATAATTATAATTTTATAATTAAACAATGACACGAACTGACTCTTGTTTCGTATTTGTTTTAATTGTTTGTAATTGCCTTCATTTTAAAAACACGGTATTTTTTTTTCCAATTGTTTGAATCATATAAGGCTTGATGGCATCGGCTCAGAGTCCAGGCTAGTGTATAGAGATAAACGCATGTGTCGTGATATATTCAAGAAGATGTACACCCGCACACCTGTCGCTGGTAAAAACACATTGCGGGATATGCCGTGATGTTATGAATGAATAATACATGCGTACGTACCTACGTGCAAAAATGTCCTCCTATTATCATAGAATAATAATAGTATAGAATACTCTTTAGCCTGCAGTAAACGTGACTGCTTTATGTTGACTAATTTGGTCAACATTTTGCTACGAGCATTCAGTAATCATTTGGCCGTCTGCGTGATACGTTCTCCAAATAGGTAATTTTTTAACTCCTTGCAAAATTATTTACGCAGTCATAACGAGTAGTACTATACGAACAATGTCTACCAGCAGAGTCATACATATATTGACACGAGCCGGCCAAAAAAACGGCTTCACTTTTTCAGTGAGGTATTGTATGGTAATGAGTATTCTATAGTTTTATTATTATTCTATGCCTATTATTTACTGCAAAGTAATGTTATAATAATATGTATTTATGAATAGTATGTAGGTACGAAAAAACAAATTTGGGGCTTCCGATAATTTGAATCACATATAAACCATTTTTGACGAGCGCGACACATACCCTTACTAAAGCATAACTTCATAATGCATTAGGCGGTTTTGATATGTCATGTTTTCAGTCAATAGATTTATCTTTATTTGTCCTCTTAAGCATTTGATAGCATAAAGGTAACAAACATTTTGATAAAGGTAGGTACCCACTTGTAATCATTTTATTATATCACTTGCTGTGATTTTGTCAGACTCTCTTAGTGCACTTCAAAAAATTTCTTCTAACATTGTTAACCCTCTAAATTGTTTAAACTTAAATCTGATAATTACGACATAACCTTGGCCTGGGTTCCTGGCCACCTTGGCATCGAAGGTAATGAAACAGCTGACTTATTAGCATAATCAAATTCCTCTTCTGGTATGAATCTATCCCATTTGCAGATCCCAACTTTATTTTTTTTTTTTTTAAAGAATGAATACGTCCTTGTATAAAAAGTACATATACATCCTTATACATTCGTGGCAGGATTCGAACACGCGACCTCTGGGTTGCTAGCCCAGCGCGCTAACCGCTCTGCCACCACCCATCTCTTTTTTATGTTTATTCCCTACGTTGTTGATTACGTTTGTTCCCTCCAAAACCATAAGATGCGTAGATGGAATGATCACCTGTCAGTGACTCGTATTCGAACAGGATCGTTCTACGATGGAATCCAGCCCACGATCCCCTCAAAACCTTGGTTTCAGGGAAGAGGGTTTTCCAGAAGAGATATTTCCTGTTTAACGAGAATGAGGATTAGTCACTGTATTGTGGCTACTCACCTGTTTTAAATTCGTGTATTTAGCAGCCCTATCTGTTAGTGTGTGTTCTCTAGTCTAGAGGAGGAGACTCTACATAGAACATATGTTTTTTTAATTGCAATATCCGGTCTAATATCAGTGGTTTGTATCAATTCTTTATCGACAATGTTTCTTCTTCTTCTTCTTCTTCTTATTAGCCCACTCCCGTCCACTCCACTGGACGAAGGCCTCCTCCATTTCTCTCCACTTTGCTCTGTCTTGAGCTGCCTGCATCCAGTTTATACCAGCATATCTTACAATGTCGTCTCTCCATCGCAATGGTGGCCTCCCCACGCTCCTGGTTGCTGCTCTTAGTCTCCATGTTATGACTCTTTTTGGCCATCTGTCATCTGAGCTTCTGGCCACGTGACCTGCCCACCGCCATTTTAGAGTTGCTATACGTTTGGCGACATCTATAATTCTTGTTTGTTGCCTAATTATTTCATTCCGCATTCTATCTCTCAAGGTTATACCCAACATGGCTCTTTCCATGGCTCTTTGAGTAATCCTTATTTTTTCCATGCTTCGTTTGATCAGTGTCGCAGTCTCTAAGCCATATGTTGCTACTGGTGATATGCACGTTTCTTATACTTTCCGCTTAAGGTTTATGGGTATTTTGCGGTTTTTAAGTATATGACCCATTTTCCCAAAGGCTGCCCAGCTTAGTCCAATTCTTCTTTGGACTTCAGCAGTTTGGTTTTCTCTGCCCAATTGCATGGCGTGCCCCAAATATACATAGTGTTTTACATTTTCAATTTGGTTGCCGTCCACCATAATTTGAGAGCCTTCTGTGCCCATCACCTTCGTTTTTGCCATTTTCATACAGAGGCCTACCCTCTTAGATGCTTCATTCATTTCTTGGAGCATTCTAGCCAGTTCCTCAGGCTCACTACTCAGGATTATAATATCATCAGCGAAGCGTAAGTGATTTAAGTATTTACCATCGATGTATATTCCCCTTGATTCCCAATCCAGGCTTTTAATGCATATTCCAGTGCCAGCGTGAACAGCTTTGGAGATATTGTGTCTCCTTGTTTGACAATGTTTACGTATCACCAATTAATATCTCCTACCTGTTATCTCTTAATAATTCAAAAATTTATGTACTGTTAAAATTTCTAAAAATTCACATCAAACTGTAACATAATCTTGAACTTTTTTATATTCTCCTAAAACTGCTCCTAACCCTCATTTTTATTTATATTTTGATCCAAAGCATAAAGCACTCTAAATAGGGTGAATTGCCATGTAAAGCAAAAAAAAGATTATTGCATACATTTTGTGTATGATTGATTCCTTACATACTTTTGCGTTTTTAAATATAATGACTTCTTGAATATAATAGATACTTTCTTCGAATATATTTTTATTATTGCATATCGATACATGAGTTCTATAAGGAATCAACTAAAAAAAATGCAATTTGAGATAATGACGTTTTAAAATTTTGTGTTTATTCGGTAACAGTTTATCAAGTTGTGATTCGCATTATATATTAAAAATTATATTAAACAGACTTGAAGTTTAGTCTTGTTTCATAAAACATCAACATTTTATTGTTTTTTTTATATATGAATAGAAAAAAATATATATTTCAACAGCTGTCGTACTTATTTCCATAAACAATTCATATTCAATGGCCACATTTACTTCAATAAGGAAGTAACTCAAATGTTTCCATATTAAAATGGTTTTGACTGTCTATTGTAGCAAAAAGATGCTTCTATGGAAACAAAAGCGGCCTTCGTAGTTCAGTTGGTTGGGTATCTGACTGCTGATCCAAAGGTTCCGGGTTCGATTCCCGGTAGAGGCACAGTTTTAAATTTTGCGTTTTCAGTCTGGATCTGTGAGACAATTAATATCGTAAGTCTTCAGAATGTGGCAACTTATTATTGGGTGCATGTTAAATAAATATTTGACATGGTACAGCTGTTAGTTGCCCGAGAAGATATATTAAAAAAAGCGTCTTTGACTGGGATTAGGAAATAGAGATATAGGCAGTTGCATAAATATTTTGGTCATGGCCAAAACGAAAATGACAGTATTGACGCTACTATCGAGCGTGAGAAAACGCGTTTCCTAAAGAGTGAGGACAACATTATCGCTGTTCCCTGCCAACGGACATCTACAATGCAATTTGCAAAAAGGGAAGAGGATATTCAGTAAAGGAAATGGCCAATGAAGATTTAATTGATCTAAAAAAATATGCTCACACATTGGAAAGACTTTTAACATCAACACAAAAAATGAAAAGGTTAATGGGAATCAGGTTAAGATTAATAATTTTCTGAGGAGCACAACATTCGTAATCCATTTTATTTTTTATGGTGTACAGGATTTTAAAACAATCGACTTAGGTTATAAGATGAGGGGCACCCGTCAAATACCAGTGATTTCAAAAGCATATATCTGCTGCCCGAAAATTTCTGCTGCAAAGAAGAATTTGATATCGCTATGCGAAAGCTTTATCATTCCTAAGGTTCATTGGCAGTTTTACCATAATTTTAATTCGGACGAAAATGAATTTGATCGGGTTGACGCAATTGGATCATCTGACGAAAACGAACGCTATTTTTTATCACAAATGAATTTTAACCTGTTTTTTATAACCCATATATCTTTATTTCAATGCATAATAATTCGATGTAGTTTTTCTTTGATTATTCCATTTTTCAAACAATGGTTATAAGGGATGACTGCCTGAAGTAAGAATTGAATTTTATATTTATTAATTGACAAAGGAATCTAGGTGTTAGGCATGTACATGGAAAATAGAAATCATCCTATCTTTCAACCGTATCTTTTACATATTTTATTATTTAATTCATCATTTAACATATGTTTTGATTAATCGTATAAAAATACAATGCGGATAATACGAAATGAAGGAATCCTAATACCTCATTAAAATAAGTTGTTTCAAGGATCAGAATGACAGTAGTAGTAGTAGTAGTAGTATTGGTTTATCCTCCATAGGGGATCCCAAACAGAGCACTCGGAGTCGTCATTGATTACGATATAGTGGAATGACATGTTTGAATGTGAATAAAACAAGACAAGACAAATGTGTTGTGTGATCTGTCATCTCTATCTACCTTTGCAGGGAAACTCAGTGATTAGTTGATTCCTTATTTAATTTTTTTGGTAGTTTTAATTGTTTCCTAAATCAGTAGAAGTATATTTTTATTAACCTGACTTTAATAATTCAATAGGGAAACAAGTCAGATGTTTCCCTATTGAACTAAAAATAAGTGGTTTTCTAAATAATTCCATAAGGAATTTTTCGCTTTACTGAGGTAACCAAGCCAAATTAGTTTTGTTTCCTTATTGAATTATGAAGAGAAGAGTTTTCTTCATAAAATGGCATCAATAACTCAAAATCACATTTTTTTGACTTAATTCCTTATTGAACTCGTGTATCGATATGCGCAAACATTGGATTTTTTTCCCTGTCGGGAGTCAAAGATATTTTTTAACAGATTTTTAATTATCTCAATAGAGACGAAGTTGGAATATTTACTGTAGGAGAACCGGGAAATCAAGGCACCTACAGGGCTTACGACCTGTCATCGGCTGGTTTACGTGATCACTTTATGCGCTTGCGCAACGTTCACCAATTATGCCTTTTTTATGAGATCCCTATCAATTCAATTTTGAAACTTCTTTATATTGTAATACTTCTATTTACAAAAAACCAATTCTCTCAATAGATGGCGTTACAACAAAATAAATAAAAAATAATAATATTGTTGTTCATAATTTCACCCATAGATGGCTGTAGTAAAAATTCCTTATTTTCAAGCGAAAAGAATTTCAGTATTACAATATATAGAAGTTTCAAAATTGAATTGATAGGGATCTCATTAAAAAGGCATAATTGGTGAACGTTGCGCAAGCGCATAAAGTGATCACGTAAACCAGCCGATGACAGGTCGTAAGCCCTGTAGGTGCCTTGATTTCCCGGTTCTCCTACAGCAAATATTCCAACTTCGTCTCTATTGAGATAATTAAAAATCTGTTAAAAAAGATACTTTCTTCTTTTAATTTACTTGCCGTATCAGTTCCCCCGAATTTGGCATTCACTCTGTCAAATGCTCATCCATTTCAGGCAGTACGAGCAGCTCTTCATAGGTCTGAATAACTGTCCAGGGTGCCTAGAGCCTGGTCAACGTTTCAATTTAACGATGGAAAGAAATAGCTCTTCAGATCTTCCTTTGAAGTGCGTTCAGCAAGACTCTGGAATAATTTGAGTCCTTATATAACTTCGGCAAACTCACTTTCCATTTTCAAGAGAAGACTAAAGCAGGGATATCTCTCCGATAATACCTGATCCTTATCCTTTTCCTTCCTTCCCTTTGCTACGTAATATTTATCCCTAAACACCTGATCTCGATTTCCTCTTCATATTCCTTCCCAATCCCTTTTTTGTTGCTATGATGTTTTTCTTTTCATTTATCTTGGTGTTATGTATATTTTATTTTTTCTTTTGTAGCTTTCATTTTTTTTTATTGATGTACATGTATAATTCACTCTGTAATCTGGTTGGTTGGAAGAAATTGCCTAATGGCAATAAGCCCGCCAGTGTGCATTATAATTGTTTATATTATGTACAAAAAGTTAAATAAATAAATAGATTAGATTATATATGGAAATGACAGTTGCCTGTCACGTGACAACTGTCACTATCGTACTTTGAATTATTTCTTCCATTGCTATATTGACGCGTTGTCAGACTCAAATATTTCGGTGCCATGACTTGTTTTTTCTCCCAATTCCTTGTCTTCCCTCGACGACCAGCTGAAAAAGCGAATATGTACCTACTTATCTCCTCTGGGTATGTGGCAACGGCGCTTAAATATATAATATTGTGATTATACCGTCTGTTTGTTACTTCAATACATCCTACTTTAAAAATAACAAATGCGCTTTACATAATTTTTTTTTTTTTTTTTTTATTTTTTTTTATTTTATTAATAAAGAATATAATAACAATAAACATATTATTTTGCCTAATCCCTTAAGGGGATTTTTGGCTGTGATCTTAATTATAACAGTTTTGTAATATACACATATATACATATAAATTTCAATTAAAAACTAATATTGTACCTACATACTACATTTTTCCTACAAAGTCCGGAACAACCCGCGCTCACCCCTTAGATCAACCATCGAGGATTTTTGTGTAATATATAACCTTTGGCTTTCTTTTTGAATTCCTCGATGGATCCACACTGCTTCAAGCTGGCAGGCATGGGGTTCCAGACCTTGGGCAGCAGCACATCTTCGGTCCTACGTCCATAGTCATTGTTGAATTTGTTTGTACGTAAAAGTTTGTTGGTCACTGATCTAGTTTGTCTGTCGTGTGTTATGAGTAGTCTGTCTTTAGGTCTCAAAAAATGCTCAACCAGAATGCTATACTCCACTCTCCTCTGAAGAGACAATACTTTAGATTGGTCGAAAAGGCATTTATTTTTCCTTTTTAACTTTTTAGCTATTTTTTTAGTAATCATAATTTTTAGTAGTCTTCTTTGTATCTTTTCAATCTTATTTAGAGTAGTTTTATATGCCAATCCATATGACGATATTCCATATGATATTACTGAATCACAGAGGGCCATATACAGCAATCTGGCCGAGCAGAAGGTTAATCTAGGTCTTATTATGTTGAAAATTGCTGTCATAGTTCTTAGTTTACTGCAAACATAGTCAACGTGTTCTTTGTAGTTTAAGTGTTTGTCAATGATAAGTCCTAAATACCTATATGATGTGACTTCTGTCAATGATGGGCAGTTACAATTATTCTGAGAGTTACTATGCAAACATTGATGATCATGTGATAGAATTTGTAATTTGTGCGTGGTCTTGTTGTTACAGGAATGGATATGCAGAAGTTGTGTTTTGTTTTCACTTATTGCTAACCCTTTATCATGAGCCCATGCGCAAAGTCGAGTGTAACATAACTGCATTTCATGTTCGGCATCGATAATATTTTTGGAGGATGTAACTATTGCTGTATCATCGGCAAATTGATATATTTTACAATTATTATTTTTAACTATATCAGTCATGTCGTTGACGTAGATGAGGTATAATAATGGTGCGATTATTGACCCCTGTGGTGTTCCGATATCTAAATTAAATGAATCACTTAACCCTTTATTTACCTTTACGATTATTTTCCTGTTTGTCAGATAATTCTTAACCCATCTTAGTAGTGGACCTCTGATACCAGACCTTTCCAGGCACTCGAAAAGTAATTTGTGGTTAATTGTATCGAAAGCCTTCGTAAAGTCTACAAAAACAACAATCACGTGTTTTCCGTTATTTAATTGTGAATTAATAAAATTTGTAAAAAGTTTGAGAAGTGTAGTAGTATTTTTCCCGCTTTGGAAACCATATTGTTGTTCAGATATTATATTATTTTTCGATAGAAACGATTTAATTTGATCAACGATATATTTTTCCATTATTTTGTCAATCGATGGTAATATAGAAATAGGTCTGTAGTTTTTGTAATCAGAATGTGAACCTTTTTTATAAATTGGTCTAATTATAGCAATTTTCAATCCGTTTGGTACAATTCCTTCCTCTACACTTTTATTTATTAGAACAGATATTATTGGAGATAATTTTTCCGAGATTTCTTGTATATCCGCCATTTTTATACCATCCATACCTGCAGATTTCTTTTTACATGTTTTTATAATTTTTCTAATATCATTTACCGTAGCTTTTCTGAAGTAAATTGATTTATCACACACAGAAATGCAATCACTCTGACATAAATTAATTCGACATGGTGTTGTAATTTTATTTATCTCAGATATAAATGTCTGACAAAATAATTGTGCAATAGATGTTTCGTCATTATTAAAATATCTTAAAAGTTCTTCATCAATGTTTTGTTTGGTTTTACCTAATAAGCTATTAATTTCCTTCCATAATAATTTGCTATTTCCCTCTGCTTCAATAATTTTCGACTTGTAATATGAATTTTTTGCTTTTGATATGTCTTTATTAATTTTGTTCCGAAGTTTTTTATAATCTAATTTTAAAATTGCATTATTTGGGTCTTTTATTAACATTTTTTTAAGAAAATCTCTATGTTTCATTTGTATTATAATATTCCATGTCATCCACTTATTTGATACAGTTTTATGGCTGTATTTTACAGTCTCAGAAGCTTCTTTCACAGCAGTATCAAAATTAAATTTTATATTATTATATATATCCTCAGCGTTTAGGTTATCATTAATACATTTGGACCAATCGGAGTTATTTAAAACGTTATGAAAAATTCTTTTGTTTATTTTATCAATGTATTGAATTGAATTTTTTACTTCATGGTTATGTTTTAACGTGGTTGCAGTCATGTAGTGGTCGCTAATGTTCGTTTTAATCGTAGCCGAGACACAATCGTACGTAGGACACCGCACGAATATATGATCGATGCAAGAGCGAGATAGCCTCCCGTTTCTCACTTCCTCCCGCGTGTAGTTACTTATAAGCTGTGTTAGACCAAATGCACTCATAATATCAAGGTACTTATCAACTATTTTACTATGCATTGCACCGTTCGCGCTAGTGTCTATATTCATATCTCCGCAAACAATAACATTACATTTATCATCGGGCATATTATTAAACATTGTTTTTAATTCTGAAGCAAAAATATTTTTGTTAAAATGAGGTGGTCTGTATATGGCACATAGTAGAAATTCTGAGCAGCTATTTTTGATAATTCCAATTATACCCTCAAATGATTTATAGCTATGATTTACTTGATTAAAAACTATATTTTTCTTATAATAAATTTTAACACCGCCACCCCGTTGATTTATTCTGTGATATGATATGGAATTAAATCCATCAAGTTCAAATAAAACGTTTATGTCACTACGTATGTTAATTTCAGTAAGTACTAGTATGTCTATTTGTTCTATGTGCTTTGATATTAGTCCTTGTAATTCGTTAAAATTTTTCTGTATAGACCTTATGTTTAGATGTAATACTGTTAGGTTATGTTGTTCGTCATGTACTTTGTCAAAGTAATTGTCTATATTGTCAAGATGATGCTCCAATATAGAATCGCCTGAAGGGCATAAGATAATATTATTATAATTATACTTATAAGTTCTTAAGAAGGAAGAACTACACACTCAAGTAACCTTGAAATATCCTCTTCATTTCGAATCTGTTTTACTTTTGTTTTGTCATCTATACGCGCCAGTATTTTTCCTTCATTAAACCAAATATATTTATATTTGCCACTCAACTTTTGTTTAGCTTCGTACAGAAGTTTTTTATCACTTTTTGTAATGTAACCACAAACGAAGAAATCACACTTTGAGTTATTTTTTAACAATTTAAAACTTTTTATAAAGTTATTTTTGGCCGCCATGTTTCTCATCGATAACTCCAATACACAGGAGCGCTTCGAGTCGCCGTGGCGCGCCGAATTATTGTAAACAGATTTTGTTTGCACGATCTGCTTCCTTATATCTTCTCCGCCGCATTTCTCCGCTATATTATTGGCCATGGTTTCTGGAGAATCTTCATTTTCCACTCTTACTCCATGAATCATGATTACATTTGACTTTATTTCATAAAGCAATTCATTATTCCTCTGCTCCGCCGCCAGGTAGCACAACTTTAGGCTTTTATTCTCCTCTAACAAATTTCGCATCTTGTTGTTGGTTTCTTTTTTTTCCTCTTCCATAATGTTGAATTTCTTCTCCATTTCATCCAATCTTTCGCTACAGAAATCTATAAACTTTTTGAAGTCTGCCAGCTCTTCACGAATGCTTGCCCTGACTGCATTAGATAGTTCTTTTCGGAGTGCATCGGTTATTTCTTCCTTGATCTTGTTTAGCGAAAAAAGAGAAGCTTCAGAATCACCACCTTTATCTGTCTCTCTGCATCCCAGGCAAATCCATTTCTCCTTATCCTCCTTCTGCATTTTACGCAACATCCTTAGTGATAGACCTCCGCAAGCGTAGTCGAATGTATGATGACACCTTGTGCATTGCACACTCTCACCCGACTCAATACTGGCATCGCACCTTTTGCAATTCATTATTGGTACCGGACCTGTTTCTTAATAAATGTTTGAAAAAAATATTAGTATTATTATTGTTGACCGCTGTCGATCACGGCTCAGCGGGTACTGATTTACGCTGTCTAATTATTATAAACCTTGTTTTCGGTGATAATAGATATAAAATAACAGGTTGGTTGGAAAAGATCGCCTTATGGAGCTTAACCTAATTTCGTATACTGTATGTAGGTACTACATAAAGTCAATAAATAATAAAAACTCTTAAGTCTGGAGTAACACATATTTCTTAGAACGTGTTAAACAATTCCTTTCCTTTTCATACACATAAGATGACATTATGAAATCATTATTACATCGACCTTTTCTTGGATTTGTATAAGTACATTGTTTTTTGTTTGTTTTCTATTTTTTAACATACTCATTTTTTTGTAAGAAAATATATATTTTGGCTATGACAAAAAAATTAAGGAATGTCAATTTTGTTTATGATTGTCAATGTGCACTTCATTATTTAGTAATAAGCTGTAAACAGTTTTTGGTCCTTGAATTGTTTTGTATATGTAATTAAATTTACTTTTTTATGACCGTTTTGTTTACATTGAAATAAAATAAAATAAAAAAAAATAAAATTTCCTATTTATTTATATACACGTACAAATATAATATTAATGTGATGAAATAATCTTTTGAATAAATAATCATATTTCTCTATGCCTTCAATACACTTTCCAACTGTCAAAATGTAATATACAGATTTCTTTATTTTTAGTACCTATTTTTTCAATTTGAATTTGCATCATTACTACAAAACGAATCATTTTGAAAAAAATAACCTAGTTAGTTTGTATATTAATAAAGAAAAATGTACCTTAACTTTTTAACTATGTTCTGTATATATTCTTGTAGGAAAATAATAAGCATTCCCCGATTTTTGACATTTATCTTAAATGTCTAAAAAAACTATAAGGTATAGAGCATTATATTTTTTTTATAAATTAAAGAAGAACAAAATATCTGGAAAAATACGATGTAACGTTGCATTAATGCATCAGGTTAAGTTAATAAATAAAAAAAAATGGAAAATAAATGTTTGTTAGGTTTATTTACTAAAACTGAAGCAATAATGCAACGTCACATCATATTTTTCTAGATATTTTTGTCTTCTTTAATTAAAAAAAAATATGTTGAACTTCGCCTGATATTTTATTAAAAATATAAGATAAACGTTGAAAATCGGGGTATGCCATTATTTTTCTACAAGAATTTATACAGAATATTATCAAAAAGTAAAGATATATTTTTATTTATTAATAATCAAACTATCTAAATAATTTTTTTCAAAAAGATTTTATAAGAAACAATAATGGTATATCAAATTGAAAAATAGGTACGTTGGCAGCAGTCCCCCCCTTAAGGGTGAAAAAATGCGCTTAATAACTGTCGTATTTAAATTGCAATTTTTACTACTGCTTATCTGCCAAAGCAACAGGCTTTTCGTTTAGGTATTATGTGTACCTTCTTTTCTGATTCCACTTCTTCATAATACACATGTTCTATCCACTTCTGGATAAAGGCCTCTTCATTTGTAATATTATGAATAACTCAATACTTAATTCACCAGAATTTGTTGACTTCTATTTTATGTGTTGTATAGTTGACATTATTTATGATAATAATAAATATGCATTCACAAAGAGGTTAATTTATAAAAAGACCATTCAACAATTTCCAATAAAAAGTTAGAGATCATTATATACACCACTGCCCAATTGTTGTCTTTCAAAAAAAATATAACCTAAAAAGAGACATGATAAATAATAATTGACATTTAAAACGCCCGATACAGCGTTCAGATTGAAATTCCGCTTGAAATCGTTCAGGTAAGATTGATGTGAAAACGCCATAATCTGCAATTTCAGGCACATTCGATGCGCGACGTCGACAAATCATAAAGAAAATAAATATTACGGTAGGAAACAGTAAAATAAAATATTAAAACAGTTAATTTCAATTTAAGGAAAATAAAAGGTTAAGGAGAGGAAGAGGAGAGGAAGAAGAAATATCGATATTATCAGATAGATAATTTTGTTTTAGCCTTTTTTAAATATATATGTTTAGTGAGAGAACGACGCAATATCAGTAATGAGTCTATTCCATAATCTTGCTTTGTGTACATATTTCAAATGAAGATCTGAGAAATTTAGTAAGTACTATGAATTGGAATAGATAGTGTTGTACGTTACCAGATCGAAATGGACGCCCGTGGCTTGATAGATATGTAAGTGAATTTATCTTTGAGTTACTGATTTTATTTGAGAATTTACCATATATTTTTATTATAATTAAGTAATAATACATTACGTGTCGTAGTTAGCAAATATTGTATGAATCGAAGTGAGACATTTTTCCGGGGGATTTTTGACGTTTTGGTTGGCAGACCATATCGTTTTTCTATAGATAATGACTAATATAATATGAATTGTTTTCGAATTTATTTGTCGAAAAAAAAAACACTTTGTTTATAAAGATTTAGAGAACAGTTATCTAGGATGTGTTGAAATGAAAGGAAAACTGAAATATGTTGCCAACCAAAACGTCAAACATGCGATATTTCATGACTCACTTTTTGCACGGGGTACTACATCTAGTATATTATAATGAAAATCTATGGAATTCACATGAAGCATAGATTAAAAGAGATTGCCTTCTGGATATAAACCTATATTAGTATATAATTAAATAAATAAATTAACAATATTACGTAAGAGTTTATGTATGTATGTATGACTCTCCATTAAATTAACAATCCTGTATGTCGAAATCAATTAGAACTACGACAAACCTACCAATTAAATCGTTTGAGACTGGTACATGTGTTGTCCTTTACAAAATCAGTCGTTATTGTTCCGAGTAATGTTGCCATGATGTATGTAAATTAATGTCAAAGATAATAATTACTGTCTGTGGTAGAGCGTACAATAAGGTTGATTAGTCGTTAGTTTTATATTATAAATTGTTTATACATATATTGAACTACAAGTAATTCTACAATTATTATATAAACTATATTTTGATTAAATTTATCGATTAATAACATACATGTTCTTTGAATTCCGTAATAATTATACTTTGTCTTCATCTGCTTTGATGTAAATTTAAAACGCTGAATTCATTCAGAGAATTGAATTCGTTCACGAGAATTCTATTCTCTGAATGAATCGACATTATCCAACTGTCAAATCGTTCATGAGAATTCAATTCTCTGAATGAATCGACATTATTAAGCCAAGATGCGTGTACGAAGGAACATTTTGTATGGCGTAGTGGACTTTTTGCATGCTAATAACACCAACTAGAGGCCTCGCAGCATATATGTTCCCATACATGGATTTACTCAGAATTCGGAGTAGAACATTTTATGTGAGTTTTGTGTGTCTGTGTGTCTGTGTGTGTGTGTGTGTGTGTGTGTGTGTGTGTGTGTGTGTGTCTGTGTGTGTGTGTGTGTGTGTGTGTGTGTGTGTGAGGGTGTGTGTGTGTGTGTGTGTGTGAGGGTGTGTGTGTGTGTGTGTGTGTGTGTGTGTGTGTGTGTGTGTGTGTGTGTGTGTGTGTGAGGGTGTGTGTATGTGTGTGTGTGTGTGTGTGTCTGTGTCCCCCCCTTATTACTTTTGATCCACTCAATTTACAGAGCACAAAATTTCAGAATATATTAACAGTTATAGGCCTACAAAACTTTTATACTCAGAATTGTGAATTTTTGCTTCAGTCGGGGGTTATCAACTTTTGAAATTTCGGTTTATTTTTCCATATATCTCAGAAACCATAAAAGCTAGAACGCTGAAAATTTGTATTAACATATATAAATACAAAATCTCATAAAAAAATTTAAAAAAAATTCCAGGGTTTCTCAAACATTTTTTATTAAGAAAAATATTTTTTTATTTTTTTTTAATTTTTTTTATATTTATTTTAATAAATAGTCAACAGCTGTATAATTTTTTTTATATAAAACAATTGCATATAAATTGAGCCAATTACAGACTATTGTATATTAGTACTTCACATAGAACACGTACACGCATTCATAGAAAACATGTAAATATGAAAATATAAAATAACATAAGATAACATAAATTTATGAGTTTATCAAAATATCGAAAAAAGCCGAAACACCCCAACTAGATAATTTAATTTCCTATAAAAAAATATTAATATTGTAGAAGTACATCTCAATTTTTTTTAACAATTTTTATAAAAATTAGTTAGTGACGACATTGCATCACGCTGTTTTCATATTCCGGGTAGGAAAAGAGGACTGACCTCCATACTGTCCTATCTTGACATACATACCAACATGTGTTAAAAATCAATAATATGGATTTATGGGTTTATAGTTTGATTATTATTCTTCAAATATACATACTATCGCTATCGACAGTTGGATCTCATGTGTTACATGAAACTAGTGTATAAAATAATATATGTATAATGTTTTTTAAATTATCAATACTGACGGTATTTAAGGTATACAACTCCAATTTACTAGGTATTTTTAAATCAAAATAAATTTATTATGTTTCTACGGACGTTTTTTCCTAGTATCATGACTACCGTTTCAGCTTACTTGGGTGTCATCAACTTGTAAATATAAAGTGTTGTAAATCGAATATTTTTTTTAATTGCATATACGCAAACATTGGAGTCAAATGATATTTTGATTGACAAACATTTTAACATGTTTAACGTGATGGAGACACATTGAGATGGTTTGGCAACATAGGGAGAATGAATGAGGAACGCCTGACGAAGAAAATATACATTGCGGACAGAAATGGAATGAGAGGTCGGGGCCGCCCGAGGAAGGGATGGCACGTCCATATGAACGGTATTTTGAAAGACGGAAATGTCAGAAGCATGAATAACAGACGAACATGTATACGACGATGCATGAATGTCGACGAGGCGATGAATGTGTGTCAAGATATAAATAAGTGGCGTTCGGTTCTCTCTGCCTACCCCGCGAGGGACATGGCATTATATTATGTATAATTAATTATTATTTAAGTAAGAAATTGAAACAATTAAATTCAATTGGAGCGATGCCTTTGCATGGTTATTCAAGTAGAAAATTTAAACTTTACTAAACAATGTAACTTGTACTTAAAATAAAAAATAAAAAAATGTACATTTGAGCAAACAAATTCAATGGGAGCGTTGGCTTTGCGTGGTTTTAGAAAGTTTGGATAAATTTGGCTCATAACTTGTTTTAACATCCGTCGATGGCGTCGACCGGGAGGGGTGCGGTGAATAGCGAATACTGTATGCGAACATATATGCTGCGAAGCCTCTAAGTTGGTGTTTTTTGACTTCAAAGTTGGAAAAGCCGTGAAAAAAGTAGACCTCTCCATACAATTCTCGCGTATTCTGGCTTGATACATTGTCGATATGTTAAGAGAACAAAGTTCTCCTGAACAAATCGACAGTTGGATTATTGTCACTTGATATTCTGTCCAAGTACCTACCTGACATAACAATATATTAATATCTACGAATAGGTACATTTAGCATAATACGTCATGTGTCATCTTACTTACTGCTCTCAACTAACTAATTCACTATATCACGTGACCTGACGTGATGTGTAATGGCGGGCAAACAAAATGGCGGTTATACATCACACCTAACCACGTAATTATTCACTCTTAATAATAAAACAAAGGTGTTATGTACGCGCTAAAATATGTAGGTACCTACATATTATACTCGTATATGAAAATGCAACCGTAGATAACCTAAAAAAATAAGATCTCAAAATTACAATTCTGTTTACCTACAATCGAAAGATGAAGATTTTTTTTACGGTGCGATATTCGAAGAAAAGGAGGTAAAAAAAAAGTTATGACATTTTTTTACATCTCAATAGATTACCTATCCTACTCATGAGATCAAAGTAATACTTTTTTTATAATTAATTTATATATAGAGTGTAAATCGTGAAATTCACACGTTAGAATATTTTAATGATATTTTTATAGTTTATTATATATTTCTTATTTGTATATTTTTTAAAGTAATGTTATCTTGAGTCCATATTCATGTTCACCGGAAACATAACAAAAAAAAAATCCTAACATCAGCTTAGTGTGGCTGTTATTTGTTGGTGAAATGCAAATTTATTAAGTAAGCCACTTAAGGATTTAAGTTTCGAATGGGTATGTACTTAGCTGATGTTTGGTTTTGAGGGACCTTGGAGAAATCGGCTATAAGAGATCGAATTCGAAATTTTGAAATAAAATTCCGTACTAAAAAAGTGTAGTACCTACGGAAGACATCGTCAGAAGGGGATGACATCAGAGGCGATATTTGAGCTCACATGTTAACAGAATGGATGAAAAAAGACTCCCACGTATCGCTCTCCAGGAGAACCCAGCTGGAAGAAGACCACCACGAAGACCTCCAAAGAGATAGCGAGACAGCTGGCAGTCCACATCGCAGGAGACAGAATAGCGGTAGAAACAGATCTTCGGATCTATGAAAAGGAAGAAGAAGAATTGAAAAAATGTCATGAAACAAAGCATTGAGTGAACTCAGTGCAGTAGTGTCATTTTTTGACAAATGAAAGATTGGTGTAAGGAAGGGATTAGGAAAGAAATGATTTACAATTTCAAGTGTTGAAACATTGAAATTTATATATGGTCAATTATTATTATTTCTATGTATCCACAAGCACGGTATTGGGGTTCATTTTTCTCCTTGTAACAAGTACATATTATACAATCTTATACATTCCCTAAACTTAGCAGTATTGCTTGAGCTATAGGTGAATGAAATCGGTTGTGGGAGGATTCGAACTTGCGACCACTGGATTACTAACCCAGCGCACTAATCTCTCTGCTTCCACCCATCTGAATTTTTGTATTTTATACATTCTTCTTCTTCCAAAAATCTTTACGGAAACTTACAGAATATCTGGCAGTCCCGTTGGACGGCTTGCTCAGTGGGTAGAATATCATTTTTATTTTTTCCTGACGTGAGGAATCGACTTAAATCTTCTAGGATTGTCCCCGACTTTTGGACTTCTCAATTTTTCACAGGACACGGAAGTTTTAAGAGTTATCTTTACCAATTCAAATTTGCCTCCTCAGCCTCATGTCAGTTCTGTCAATACCCAGACAAACTTCGGAACATATCCTGTGGGATTGTTGCCACCCAATGGTGTCCCCTTATAGATCGAAACTCCTCGTTGATGACCGTGGGCCTCTTCAAGGTTGGTCACGCGGATTTTGTGATCTCAAAGAACAATTTTAAAGACTTTGTGAAGTTTTGTCATAGTTATAGCGCCTTACTATTGTTAGATTCCCAGTAGGTTATTTTTTTACAGAGATCTTGCTCATACTCCTGTTGTTTCTCATTTAAAAAGATCTGAAGTCCACGAGTGTGAAACTTCCATTCACATTCGTCGATTGTTCTTTTGCACATATGGTGCCGAGATTGCTAATCTAGAGGGCTCAATGAGCTGCTTTTCGTGGTATACATTTTTTTTCTTGTCGTTCACTTAGCGTTCTGTGAAGGGGCCGTTTACAGTCCCCATATGCAGAGCTATTGGTGGAAGTAGCGAATTCTTCTTCATATTCCTCTTTTGGAAGATCTATGATCTGTTTCTACAGACGAGGATGTCCATCTCTCCCTCCATCTCTTTGATGGTCTTCCCGGTGGTCGGCTTCCCTCTGCGTATAGCGTAATATTAAAACGAGTGGGTTGTGGCCAACGCTATACTCCTCGCTAGCAAGTCACTCCATAAAGTATTCAATTTTCGTATGGATAATATTCAGTCTTTTCATGAAATGAGTTTGTTCAACTATTTTTTTATTTAAATATTTTAATATGAAAACTTCATAATTCTTCAATGCCATTTTATGAAAGTGGTGTATATTTTTACCAGTTTCCTGAGCTTGGGGTCACTCTAAAATATTTGAAAAAATTGAGAAGCACTATTCAGATATCCTTCAAAATGTAATGGGTCATAAGCAAGTATTAGATATACATATTAATATTTTATTTTTTAAACCAAGTACATAGTTGTTATTTAATTTAAAATATATCTTAAGGAAAAGAATTGAATTATTTAAAATATACTGAGATATCTTTAGTAATACACGCTATAAATATGTATTATTTTAATGTTACCTTTTGCAGATTACATATATCATCATATAACCTGCATTGAATCTTTTGTCTGTTTTATTATTCGACCTTGTTGATATGAGTTTAACCTGAACATACCTACATATCAAGTTTTGAAAGGATTATCGATTTGCCAAATTTCAAATTAATATCACGTCTAGTTTCCGACATATTCGATATTCGTATATTCTGAAAAACTTTCAATCCAATTTTTCACCCCCTGGGGGCAAAATTTTGCAAAGATCCCTCCTTAGTGAAGGTTTCGTTATTAAACCTATTAGTTTTCCTAATTTCATTTCTCTACGATTAGCCGTTTGAGCTGTGCGTTGATGAGTGAGTCAATCAGGACACTGCTTTATAGATAGTTTTATCTTAGTTTTTGCGTAAGCCAACCGATGACAGGTCGTAAGACCTGTAGGTGCCTTGACTTCCTGGTTCTTCTATAAAATTTCACCTTGTCAAAAAAACATCATCGACATCACGACAGGGAAAAAATCCAATGTTTGCGTATATGCATTTTAAAAAAATATTCGATTTGAATTTGAATTGTTTGATAGTATCTATGTGTACTCATATCCATTGGACATGCGGACCTTGTATCCACGAAGAGCAACTTTAGGGCTTTCAAGACTTTCTGTCTTAAATTCGGTGCACTCTTATCTTCAGTTCAGGGGTGACATCTGTTCGAGAACACTGTGACCTCATTTATAAGGACTTGATTTCATTGTTTACAAATAAACCATCTTCTCAATAGATGGCGTTACAAAAAGGATACTTCATAGATGGCATTAGTAATAATGTCATAAACAGAACAAAGTGGTGGTAGGGAAAGAACAGTGTCTATGTGCTTTAGTTTTTGTTTTTTTTTGTATTACGTCTTCTTATAAAATAACTTTTTATTTTAATTATTTGATAGGTTGATATATGCATTTTTGTGTATATATTTATTTATTTATTAAACTTTTTCTACATAATATAAACAATTATAATGCACACTGGTGGGCTTATTGCCATTAGGCAATTTCTTTCAACCAACCAGATTACAGAGTGACAGAATTATACATGTACATCAACACGAAATGAAAGCTACAAAAGAACAAATAAAATATACATTACAACAAGATAAATAAAAAGAAAAACATCATAGCAACAAAAAAGGGATTGGGAAGGAATAAGAAGAGGAAATCGAGATCAGGTGTTTAGGGATAAATATTACGTAGCAAAGGGAAGGAAGGAAAAGGAGAGGGATCAGGTATTTTCGGAGAGATATCCCTGCTTTAGTCTTTTCTTGAAAATGGAAAGCGATTTTGATGAAGTTATTTCAGGACTCAAATTATTGACAGTCTTGCTGAACGCACTTCAAAGGAAGAGCTGAAAAATTCGTTTATCGTGTTTGAATGTTGTTTTATTTTGTATGTGTAAAAGGCTATTTATTATGCTGTAAGATAAAATAAATAGCATTACAGAATTGAGCTACCAGTGACCTTGGAATGATTTTAAATCATTAAACGGCGCTATATAAATTACTTATTATTATTATTATTATTATTAAATAAACAAATAAATACAGATATTACCTCGGGGATACAAAGTGCAATGCCCCCTAGTTTCATTTATAGGTACAGGGCTAATTTATTCATTAATACACCCTGAAAAGGGCTCTGACAATGGAAACTCACCGTAGGTAGGTAACATAATACATTCATTTGCGTTAAAGCAACGTTGTCTATTCGTGGACTCTCATCTCAAAAATCTGTATAGCAGCGATCAATATCACCTTTATATCACATTGGGGGGGATAAGGCGTTCTCTTATTTGATATTTAAAAAACTAGTGGATGCTTAAATTCAATTCCAGAAAATTCCCTGAATTTCAACTACAAGAATATTTTTAATACATCGAATATATATTTATTTAATTGCATATACGCAAGATGACAATAGTTCCTTAATATGTTCCTTATTATCAGGTGAATTGTTACACACTACATACATACATGCCATCACGCCATGTCCCTTACGGGGTAAGCAGAGAGAACCGAGCGCCATACTTCTCTATTTTTGCACACATTTCTGGCTTCTTTACATCCATGCATCGTCTCATACATGCTCGTCGATTGTTCAAACTTTTTATGTTTCCTTCTTTCAAAATATCATTCACATGGTCATGCCATCCCTTTCTGGGGCGACCTCTGCTATTCACTCCATCTCTTGCACCCATGTATATTTTTTTGGTCAGTCGTTCATCGTTCATTCTTTCTATATGTCCAAACCACCTTAAAGCATTCACTTTCATTTTACATATAATATCCTTCTTTAACTTGCATTCTCTCCTTATGTCCTCATTTTTTATTCTATCATATATCGTTCTATTACATACTCTTCTTAGTGATCTCATTTCTACAGCATTTATTCTACTTTCATGTGTTCTTTGTCAGGTCCATGTTTCACTTGCATACGTCAAAGTAGGCACCACAATTGCATTGTGTATTGCAATTTTGGCTTCCTTTGAGATGCTTGGGTCGGACATTACTGGTCTAAGTGCTCCGTTTATTCTATTCCCTGCCATAACTCTTCTTTCAATATCTTTATCGGGTCTTCCATTCCGTTCAAACATACTCCCCAAATATAAATATTCCTCAACTTGTTCTAGCCATTCGTTCTCTACTTTTATCATACATGCAGTTATACTTTCAGTCTTTTCAAATACCAATATCTTAGATTTACTAACATTCATTCACACTGTTACACACTATTCAAATAATAATAATAATAACATATATTTATTTAACATAAGAAAGGAAAACTTACAGAAACAATACACTACAGAGACCACTCAGTATTTATATAAAAACAAACAAAAAAATATACAAAAAAAATAAAAAAACAATAACAATATATTAACCATGGGTGCTCCCTGATTGGCATCATTCCATCACTTTACCATCACTTTGTCTATCTAACTAGGAATAATTCCTGTTTTAAGTAAGGACAATTTCAATGTATGTTCACTACGCTTTTACATCATGCGATAGAAATTTCAATCGATTGAATTAAAAAAGAACATAAACATCAATATAAGAAACAAGAAGAAAAACATTTTTGCATTAACAAAATGCAAAATAAAGCATAAAAGCATAAATATAAATACAAGAGCATTAACAAAATATAAAATAAAGCATTATGGAAAAGAATGACAGCAGGCAAGACAGCAGAACCAAAAACATTACCTAAATAAGTGTGTTTCATAATAATAATAATCGTTTATTTTTTATTATTTATATATAGAACTTTCAAAAATTACATTGATAAGGGAACTCAATAAAAAGGCATAATTGGTGAACGATGCGCAAGCGCATAAAGTGATCACGTAATCCAGCCGATGACAGGTCGTAAGCCCTGTAGGTGCCTCGAGTTCCTGGTTCTTCTACAATATCCCGCCGCGCCGCGCCGCTTTGACTTCGCGTTTAGATCGCTCAAGTAGGACATCGCGTTAAGGTATTCTATATCTCTGAAATAGGAAATTTTCTATTTAGGAACGTTCTTACTCCAAGCAAGTCACGCATTAGTTCAATTCCCTGTTCTATTTACCACATTTTAGTCTAATTAACTGTCAAAACATTTCTAATTTTAGTTCACAGCTAATTGAAAGCGTAATAGTTATGTTCACAGCAGTTCGGGATATTTTAGTTAAATTTATCATTAGTGTACGGAAAAAACTAAAAATGCATAATTTACGTGTGTTGCGTTATGTTGAAAGTAAAAACCAAAGAATATTAGTGCAGATCAATTGAAATGTTAGGTTAGGCGACATCACGGCGACATGACATAAATAAACATGGCCAAACAGTGCGCAGTACGCATGCGTAGCCTGCGCCATAAACAATTAGAGTTCATATTATTATCTACGGTGTATTAGAATTATGAAAAAAATATATTGAATTTTACGGTGTACTGATTTTATAGATTTTAGTTTTCGGAATAACATCAGAATACGAAACTAAGTTCAAATGACCTTAAAAAAAATTAGAACGTTCCTATTTTAGTTCAAAAATATACTTCAAAATATATTCAAGCAGCTGGGTTATATACTGAGAATATCTAAACCTTTTCAATCTAGTGACACTTTAAAATTGTTATATTTTACTTATGTTCGACCCTATCTTGAATATGCTTCAGTTGTTTGGAACCCCCAGTATGTTACCTATATAGAAAGATTAGAAAAAGTCCAAAATAAATTTTTGAAACACCTTGATTATAAATGCCGTCTTGATTTTGATGATAGAATCCTTTCCGCTCGTCATCATAAAATAACATCATTAGAAAATAGACGTACTATTGCAGACACGACATACCTACATAGAATTATTAATAGTGCCGTTGACTCTGAGTCTCTTGTTGGGAGTCTTCCAATTAATTGTCCCTTTCGTAATACTAGAACAAATCTTACTTTTAGATTGCCTCTCTGCAGAACTAACTATGTCCAAAATTCATTCATCCAAAGGGTATGTAACATTTATAATGTTTTTTTAAGAGTGTTGATACTTTTAGACATACTAAAAGAAAATATAAAAATGTCATCTCTGAGACCCTTAGAGGTTTACGGTAGCTAATTCCTGCTTTGTTCTCTGTGACTGCGAGTGCCACAACCTTCCTTCCTCTCTTTTTGTCCTTTTTCTTCTGAATTTTGAGTACTTACTAAATTTCAAATAATAATTTGTTTTACACTGTGCAGCTTAAAAAGATAATGTTATATCCGCAAACAAAATTGGTCTATGATATATTGTTAAAATTGAATTTTGTGTTATATTTGTTTGTATGACTGTATGTTTGTTAGGTTTAAATAAAATAAAAAAAACTTAATTGGGCATAATATATGTAGTTCCTTAGAGAGCAAAATAAAGGGGAATATTTTAATAAAAAAAGTGCCATGTTGGAAACAACAAATATTTTAAACAAACCATAAATGATTTTTAAAAGAGTTTTCTGTGAATGCTCTCGGGGGGAAAACGCGTTATATAAATAATTTATTTTAAATATAATATTGAAAGCAGCTAATGACGAAATGATCCGTGCTTTAATACGTGTAAGTAATACTTAACTCAAATACATAAATGTACATATTAATTCAATCGTGAGTAAGTACACGATGTTCCTAACGTATTTTTGACAATCGTTCCTCTTTTTAGCGAAACCCGCTACAGCGAATTACTCATTTTAGAGCATTGACCTCATTTCGTGTCATAAAACTTAATTGTCAAATATTTTTTTTTGTTTGTTTCATTTATCTTTTTATTTAATTTATTTTATTTACTTAATTTTTTAATAATTATTTATTTATTATACTTAAATTATTTATTTTTTATTAATTTTGTTCTTATAATAGTTCAGAAATGAAGTTCACCACCCATTCTAAATATAGTGCCTTTTTAGGTGAGGTGAGATTGATGTGTAGGTATACACTCATGTGTTGTACTTCATTTTATAGTGTAATGCACACCTGTCGCTGGTTACACAACATTGTGGAATAATGCTGTGAATAAATAAATTACTTTTCAGTATTACATACTGGTGGAGAATAAAAGTTTTTAAATAAATCAGCACAAATGTTAATATTTTATTTATTTTTTTTTTTATCAAAAAATGAATTATGTCCTTGTTAAACAAGTACATATACATCTTCCAACGTTCCCTAAAATAAGCAAATAAATGGATTAATAATAAGCAAATAATAATTAATAAGCAAATAAGAAAATTTGGATGGGTGGATGGCAAAGCGGTTAGCGCGCTGGGTTAGTAATCCAGTGGTCGCGAGTTCGAATCCTGCCTCGACCGATCTCGTTCACCTATAGGACAAGCATTTATGCTTAGTTTAGGGAACGTAGGAAGATGTATATGTACTTGTTTAACAAGGACATATTCATTTTTTTTTAATAAAAAAAAAAAAAAAATGCTTGTACTATAGGTGAACGAAATCGGTCGAGGCAGGATTCGAACTCGCGACCACTGAATTACTAGCCCAGCGCGCTAACCGCTCTGCCATTGACCCATCTACATTTATTTTACATTTACGGCTTGAAAGCCTATTAAAAAAAACAACAAGTATACATACAATGATTAAAACTTAAAATTTTAAAATAAAAGCACTTTTAAACAAACATATAAGGACAGCGTTTCGTTATATTAAGTACATCCGTGCAATTAAAGCTATTAAAACTATAATGTATGTATACTCTTTAAAAAGTGTAAAATATTTTACTGTCAGGGTGTAGCGTCGTAATATGTAATTAGCTGGACAAACATTGGCACACCTCGTTCAGTCTCACGGGACACCCTCCCTTCTTCGCCTACCTCTCCCCGTTCTTTACCCTTCGTTATCCTACCTACGACTTTCCTCACACTAATCATTCCTTTACTGCATGCAATTAGGACACATCATCGCATTAACATATCGCCGCGTGTACTGTACATCTGGAAATAGACCAGCGACAATTTAAAGGAGCGGTCACGACAGAGAAACAATGAAAATAATTCTACATTTTTAAACTGTATATCTCAATAGAGGTGATGAAATATATATGTTCTTCTTCTTTTAAGCGTATTTCACCCAATAATTAAAATTATTTTGACAGTTAAGATTATTGCATAGCATACATATTTTTTTAAATAATGAATATGTCCTTGTAACAAGTACATATATTATACATTCCTTAAATTAAGCATAAATACTTGTACGAGTACGTTGCCCGCAGGCAATTTCTATCAGTCAACCACAACTGTTCTGAGGATCCTTCTCTTTAATTATCTTTTTATTTGTTGGATATTGAAAACGCGTGATAATGGTCTGAGGCTTTCCCTAAAAATCCCAATTTGCAATGGCATATATTTCTCTCTCCTGTAGTTATCCTCTGCCATTCCTGGTCACTTTCCTGTCCCACTATCCATACCCAACTCCTAGTCGAGGGGTCGGTAACCTTTTGAGTCGGAAGAGTTAAAAATTACAAATAACAAAATTTCAAAGTTTTTAAGGAGCCACATTTTTTTTCTTGCCAACAATAAATAGAACTCGCATAAATACAGTTTTTTTGATAAAAAAACTAATCTATTTATTCATAAGAAAAAATATCTATTTATTCAAAGGTATATAATTTTTTTCTTTAAAATTTATTGCAATCTTCAATATTCCACAAAATTTTCAAAAAATTAATACCTCTTTTCCAAATAATTTCTCAAATAATTACACCGCTTTTCTACAAAAAAAACCCCTTTCCAAAAAAGTAACGCGAATAATAACAATGATTTTCCACAAAAATAACACCCATTTTCCTAAAAAATAATGCAAATAATAACACCGTTTACTACAAAAATAACATCCTTTTCTTAAAAATTACACCACTTTTCTACAAATATAAAAACACAAAATTCAGAATTTCACAAAATAATACCCCTTTTCCAAAAAATAACTCGAATATAAAACACTGCTTTTCTAAAAAAAAAACACCCAACAAAAACAATTATAATAAATCTTTATTAGCTCAAATAAAATTCAAACAAAACATCATGTACAAAAGAAAACATTATAATAGCCAAAAGGCGGACTTGTTAATAAATTAACATTTTCCGGTCAACTAACACCCATTTTCCTAAAAAATATTGCAAATAATAACAACGTTTTCTACAAAATAACACCAATTTCCTTAAAATAACGGCGCTTTTCTACGAAAATTGCACACATTTTCCAAAAAAATAACGCGAATAATAACACCACTTTTCTACAAAAATAATACTCCTTTTCCAAAAAATTACGCGAATAATAACACCACTTTTCTACAAAAAAATACCACTTTTCCAAAAAATAATGCGAATAATAACACTGATTTTCTACAAAAATAACACCCATTCCCTAAAAAACGATGCAAATAATACCACCGTTTTCTACAAAAATAACACCCCTTTTCCAAAAAATTACGCGAATAATAACATAGCTTTTCTACAAAAACAACACCCATTTTCCTAAAAAATAACGCTAAGTATAACACCACTTTTCAATATAATCACAACTCTTTTCCAAATAATTACACTGCTTTTCTACAAAAAAATACCCCTTTTCCATAAAATAACGCGAAGATTTATACCTCGTTTATACAAAAACAATACCCCTTTTCCAACGCGAATTAAACAACATTGCTTTTCTAAAAAAAAAAACAAAAAAAAAATTTCCAAAAAATAACGTGAATAAAAACATTTCTTTTCTACAAAAATAATATTTAGTCCTTTTCCATAAAATAATGCGAATAATAACATCACATTTCTACAAAAAAATACCACTTTTCAAAAAAATAACGCGAATAATATCACCACTTGTCTACAAAAATAACACCCCTTTTCTAAAAAAATACGGGAATAATTACACCACTTTTTTACAAATATAAAAACACAAAATTCACAATTTCACAAAAATAATACCCGTTTTCAAAAAAATAACTCGAATATAAAACACTGCTTTTCTAAAAAAAAAACACCCAACAAAAACAATTATAATAAATCTTTATTAGCTCAAATAAAATTCAAACAAAACATCATGTACAAAAGAAAACATTATAATAGCCAAAAGGCGGACTTGTTAATAAATTAACATTTTCCGGTCAACTAACACCCATTTTCCTAAAAAATATTGCAAATAATAACAACGTTTTCTACAAAATAACACCAATTTCCTTAAAATAACGGCGCTTTTCTACGAAAATTGCACACATTTTCCAAAAAAATAACGCGAATAATAACACCACTTTTCTACAAAAATAATACTCCTTTTCCAAAAAATTACGCGAATAATAACACCACTTTTCTACAAAAAAATACCACTTTTCCAAAAAATAATGCGAATAATAACACTGATTTTCTACAAAAATAACACCCATTCCCTAAAAAACGATGCAAATAATACCACCGTTTTCTACAAAAATAACACCCCTTTTCCAAAAAATTACGCGAATAATAACATAGCTTTTCTACAAAAACAACACCCATTTTCCTAAAAAATAACGCTAAGTATAACACCACTTTTCAATATAATCACAACTCTTTTCCAAATAATTACACTGCTTTTCTACAAAAAAATACCCCTTTTCCATAAAATAACGCGAAGATTTATACCTCGTTTATACAAAAACAATACCCCTTTTCCAACGCGAATTAAACAACATTGCTTTTCTAAAAAAAAAAACAAAAAAAAAATTTCCAAAAAATAACGTGAATAAAAACATTTCTTTTCTACAAAAATAATATTTAGTCCTTTTCCATAAAATAATGCGAATAATAACATCACATTTCTACAAAAAAATACCACTTTTCAAAAAAATAACGCGAATAATATCACCACTTGTCTACAAAAATAACACCCCTTTTCTAAAAAAATACGGGAATAATTACACCACTTTTTTACAAATATAAAAACACAAAATTCACAATTTCACAAAAATAATACCCGTTTTCAAAAAAATAACTCGAATATAAAACACTGCTTTTCTAAAAAAAAAACACCCAACAAAAACAATTATAATAAATCTTTATTAGCTCAAATAAAATTCAAACAAAACATCATGTACAAAAGAAAACATTATAATAGCCAAAAGGCGGACTTGTTAATAAATTAACATTTTCCGGTCAACTAACACCCATTTTCCTAAAAAATATTGCAAATAATAACAACGTTTTCTACAAAATAACACCAATTTCCTTAAAATAACGGCGCTTTTCTACGAAAATTGCACACATTTTCCAAAAAAATAACGCGAATAATAACACCACTTTTCTACAAAAATAATACTCCTTTTCCAAAAAATTACGCGAATAATAACACCACTTTTCTACAAAAAAATACCACTTTTCCAAAAAATAATGCGAATAATAACACTGATTTTCTACAAAAATAACACCCATTCCCTAAAAAACGATGCAAATAATACCACCGTTTTCTACAAAAATAACACCCCTTTTCCAAAAAATTACGCGAATAATAACATAGCTTTTCTACAAAAACAACACCCATTTTCCTAAAAAATAACGCTAAGTATAACACCACTTTTCAATATAATCACAACTCTTTTCCAAATAATTACACTGCTTTTCTACAAAAAAATACCCCTTTTCCATAAAATAACGCGAAGATTTATACCTCGTTTATACAAAAACAATACCCCTTTTCCAACGCGAATTAAACAACATTGCTTTTCTAAAAAAAAAAACAAAAAAAAAATTTCCAAAAAATAACGTGAATAAAAACATTTCTTTTCTACAAAAATAATATTTAGTCCTTTTCCATAAAATAATGCGAATAATAACATCACATTTCTACAAAAAAATACCACTTTTCAAAAAAATAACGCGAATAATATCACCACTTGTCTACAAAAATAACACCCCTTTTCTAAAAAAATACGGGAATAATTACACCACTTTTTTACAAATATAAAAACACAAAATTCACAATTTCACAAAAATAATACCCGTTTTCAAAAAAATAACTCGAATATAAAACACTGCTTTTCTAAAAAAAAAAAAACACCCAACAAAAATAATAATAATTAATCTTTATTAGCTAAAATAAAATTCAAACAAAACATCATGTACAAAATAAAACATTATAATAGCCAAAAGGCAGACTTGTTAATAAATTAACGTTTTCCAGTCAACTAACACCCATTTTCCTAAAATTTAATGCAAATAATAACACCGTTTTCTACAAAATAACACCCCTTTTTCATAAAATAACGGCGCTTTTCTACGACAATTTCAAAAAAATAACGCAAATAATAACACCACTTTTCAACAAAAATAATACTCCTTTTCCAAAAAATTACGCGAATAATTACACCACTTTTCTATAAAAATAATTCCCCTTTTCCATAAAATAGCGCGAATAATAACACCACTTTTCTATAAAATAATACCGGTTTCCAACAAAATAACTCGAATAGTTTTATCTGTTTCATACAAAAATAATACCCCTTTTCCAAATAATAATCCGAATAATAACAATTCTTTTCTACAAAAATAATACATTTTTTTCATCTTCTTCTTCTTCTTCTTCGTCAGCCATCTCTCCACTGCTGGATGTAGGCCTCCTCCAATGAACTCCATCTCTCTCGGTCCTGTGCTTCCCCCAGCCAACCTCTTCCCGCAACCGGAATGATATCGTCCACCCATCTTTTTTGTGGTCGCCCTACCGGTCTTTTATTTTCCCACGGTCTCCATTTTAGTATTCTGGGTGTCCATCTCTCGGTACCCTGTCTTGCAACTTGCATTTTTTCCATAAAATATCGCAAATAATTACACCAATTTTCTCCAAAAGTAATTTCTTTATTTCCAAAAAAAATGCGAATAATAACAGCGCTTTTCTACGAATATTGCACTTTTTCCAAAAATTTAACGCGATTAATAACACCACTTTTCTAAAAAAATTAACACCCCTTTTCCAAAAAATTACGCGAATAATAACATCTCTTTTCTACAAAAATAACACCCATTTTCCTAAAAATTAATGCAAATAATAACACCGTTTTCTACAAAAATAAAACCCCTTTTAAAAAAAAAACGCGAATAATAACATCGCTTTTCTACAAAAATAACACCCATTTTCCTAAAAATAATTGCAAATAATAACACCGTTTTCTACAAAAAAAAACCCCTTTTCAAAAAAAAAACGTGAATAATAACATCGCTTTTCTACAAAAATAACACCCATTTTCCTAAAAATTAATGCAAATAATAACACCGTTTTCTACAAAAATAAAACCCCTTTTCAAAAAAAAAACGCGAATAATAACATCGCTTTTATACAAAAATAACACCCATTTTCCTAAAAATAATTGCAAATAATAACACCGTTTTCTACAAAAAAAAACCCCTTTTCAAAAAAAAAACGTGAATAATAACATCGCTTTTCTACAAAAATAACACCCATTTTCCTAAAAATTAATGCAAATAATAACACCGTTTTCTACAAAAATAAAACCCCTTTTCAAAAAAAAAACGCGAATAATAACATCGCTTTTATACAAAAATAACACCCATTTTCCTAAAAATAATTGCAAATAATAACACCGTTTTCTACAAAAAAAAACCCCTTTTCAAAAAAAAAACGTGAATAATAACATCGCTTTTCTACAAAAATAACACCCATTTTCCTAAAAATTAATGCAAATAATAACACCGTTTTCTACAAAAATAAAACCCCTTTTCAAAAAAAAAACGCGAATAATAACATCGCTTTTATACAAAAATAACACCCATTTTCCTAAAAATTAATGCAAATAATAACACCGTTTTCTACAAAAAAAAAACCCTTTTAAAAAAAAAACGTGAATAATAACATCGCTCTTCTACAAAAATAACACCCATTTTCCTAAAAAATAACGCTAATAATAACACCACTTTTCAATAAAATAATACCTCTTTTCCAAATAACTACTCAAATAATTACACTTCTTTCCTACAAAAAAATACCCCTTTTCCAAAAAATATTGCGAAGATTTATACCTCGTTTATATAAAGCAATACCCCTTATCCAACGCGAATTAAAACATGTCTTTTCTACAAAAAAAAAACTTTTCCAAAAATAACGCGAATAAAAACATTTATTTCTACAAAAATAATATTTAGTCCTTTTCCATAAAACAATGCGAATAATAACATCACATTTCAACAAAAACTATACCACTTTTCAAAAAAATATATATCACCGTTTTCTACAAAAATAACACCCCTTTTTCAAAAAAATAACGCGAATAATAACACCGTTTTCTACAAAAATAACACCCTTTTCCCAAAAAAATACGCGAATAATAACACCACTTTGCTACAAAAATTACACCCCTTATCCAAAGAATAACGCGAATAATAACATCGCTTTTCTACAAAAACGACACCCATTTTTCTCAAAAAATAGCGCGAATAATAACACTAATTTTCAAAAAATAATATCTCTTAAATACTTTCTCGAATAATTTCACTATTTTTCAACAAAAAGTACCTCTTTTCCAAAAAATGCGAATAATCACATCGATTTTCTACACAAAAAATACCCCTATAAAAATAAGGCAAATAATAATACCTTTTGGTTTCGCCAATGTATTGGAGAAGGTAAAGTGACGGTATGTATGTGACTGGATTAGATGTCAGTGGAATAAATTCCGCCTTCCCATATCCAGTTCCTATACCCTTTTCCTACCTACATCTTCACTCGCAAAAATAATATCGCCGCGCCGCTCAGTACCAATACGCATTCATCGTTAGTGTGTATATCAATTACAACCTCGCATTACTATCAGTGTGTGTGCGTGTGTGTGTGTGCGTGTGTGTGTGTGTGTGTGTGTGAGGGTGTGTGTGTGAGGGTGTGTGTGTGAGGGTGTGTGTGTGTCTGTGTGTGTGTCTGTGGGTGTGTGTGTCCGTCCCCCCTTATAACTTTTGATCCGCTTAATTTACAGAACCTAAATTTTCAGAATATATAAACATTTTTAGGCCTACAAAACTTTTATACTCAGAATTGTGAATTTTTGTTTCAGTCAGGGGTTATCAACATTTGAATTTTTACTTTATTTTTCCATATATCTCAGAAACCATAAAAGCTAGAACGCTGAAAATTGGTATAAAGATAGACAAATACAAAATCTCAAATAATTTTTTTTAAATTCCAGGGTTTTTCAAACATTTTTTATTAAAAAAAATATTTTATTTATGATAAATTTATGAGTTTAACTGTCTATATTTCCATTTTTTTTAAATATCGAAAAAAGCCGAAACACCCCAACTAGATAATTTAATTTTATATAAAAAATATAAACATTGTATTAGCACATCTCAAATTTTTTTAACTATTTTTATTAAAATTGAATTTAGTGACGACATCACTTCATACAATTTGTATGGTAGTCGCCTATACACAATATGTAAGAAGACTTAATAGTTTGATACTTAAATCTCCAAACATACATACATACCATCATACTGTTTTCATATTCTGTGTAGGAAAAACAGACTGACCTGCATACTATCCTATCCTGACAAACATACCTACATGTTTTATATAGAAAATAAAATATCTTCAAATATTTATTAATTTGTGTTGTTTATAGTTTGGTACGTATTCTTTGATTATGCATACTATCGCCATCGACAGTTGGATCTCATGTGTTACATGCAACTAATTGTGAATTTGTCGGTTATTTAATCTGTGCTGTCTTGTTTGCACATCTTTAACCCTTTAACTTTTTAATTGTGCCCCTTTAACTTAATTTTAATTTACTATTATTCATACATTGAGACACGTGAGGTAAATCATAATATGAGTTTCTAGTGGTCGATGCTTCCCCCCACTCTCCTCCCTACCTCTCTCCTTTCCCATCCTGTTTTCATAATTGTTAATAAACGTATAACATGTAGGTACTTAATATATTTTTAGAATACTATAATTGGCAACATAAAAACTTTTTTATTTTTATTTTTTTTTATATATTTTTTTTTTAATATATTTTATAATACAAATCAATATATAAATTCACTAGTAATAATATTCTTACATATTTTTCCCTGCAGTACCTCATCAAAAAGATTACAATCTTGTGCTTGATGAGGGAAGCACTTATAAAAAAATAAAAAATATCAATACAAAGCAAAGTCAACATAAAAGTAAAAGTAATTAAATCAAATCATACATGAACAAAAAAAGAATCAAATAAACATCAAAAAAAGGTTGAAAATAAATGAAAAGGAAGAATACTCAAATGAGAAAACATATCAGAATACATATTCAAACCAAAAAAAAAAGAAAAACATGAAAATAATTGAAAAATGAGTAATATAGAATTATAGACGATTCAAATATATCAAAACACACATTCAAAAATAAAAAAAAGAAAATACTGGAAATTGAAACAAATCAAAACAACAAAATCGAAAACTACTATTTTAGAAAGTTAAGTGCAATTTTAATTTATGTTTAAATTTTTTAAATTCTTTTATCTGCTTTAATTCATTTGGGAGGCAATTGAAAAATTTTATTCCCAAATAAATGTAGTTGTTTTGTAATTGTCCTGTATTACATTTATTTATTTTTTATTTTATTTATTTATTATAAACAATACAATACAATACAATGTTGATTACATACTAGAGTTAGAAGTTACATATTATGAAACTATCTCTGTATATTTGTATAAATCTTTATTGTATTGCTGTTGTATTCTATAAAATAAAATAAAATAAAATACATACTTACTATAGCTAACGATAGTTGGATCTCATGTGCTACATGCAACTAGTTGTTAATAAATGTGAATGTACTTAATATATTTAGAATACTATAATTGGCAACATAAAAATTATCTCTGTATATTTGTATAAATCTTTATTGTATTGCTGTTGTATTCTATAAAATAAAATAAAATAAAATACATACTTACTATAGCTAACGATAGTTGGATCTCATGTGCTACATGCAACTAGTTGTTAATAAATGTGAATGTACTTAATATATTTAGAATACTATAATTGGCAACATAAAAATTATCTCTGTATATTTGTATAAATCTTTATTGTATTGCTGTTGTATTCTATAAAATAAAATAAAATAAAATACATACTTACTATAGCTAACGATAGTTGGATCTCATGTGCTACATGCAACTAGTTGTTAATAAATGTGAATGTACTTAATATATTTAGAATACTATAATTGGCAACATAAAAATTATCTCTGTATATTTGTATAAATCTTTATTGTATTGCTGTTGTATTCTATAAAATAAAATAAAATAAAATACATACTTACTATAGCTAACGATAGTTGGATCTCATGTGCTACATGCAACTAGTTGTTAATAAATGTGAATGTACTTAATATATTTAGAATACTATAATTGGCAACATAAAAATTATCTCTGTATATTTGTATAAATCTTTATTGTATTGCTGTTGTATTCTATAAAATAAAATAAAATAAAATACATACTTACTATAGCTAACGATAGTTGGATCTCATGTGCTACATGCAACTAGTTGTTAATAAATGTGAATGTACTTAATATATTTAGAATACTATAATTGGCAACATAAAAATTATCTCTGTATATTTGTATAAATCTTTATTGTATTGCTGTTGTATTCTATAAAATAAAATAAAATAAAATAAAATACATACTTACTATAGCTAACGATAGTTGGATCTCATGTGCTACATGCAACTAGTTGTTAATAAATGTGAATGTACTTAATATATTTAGAATACTATAATTGGCAACATAAAAATTATCTCTGTATATTTGTATAAATCTTTATTGTATTGCTGTTGTATTCTATAAAATAAAATAAAATAAAATACATACTTACTATAGCTAACGATAGTTGGATCTCATGTGCTACATGCAACTAGTTGTTAATAAATGTGAATGTACTTAATATATTTAGAATACTATAATTGGCAACATAAAAATTATCTCTGTATATTTGTATAAATCTTTATTGTATTGCTGTTGTATTTAATAAAATAAAATAAAATAAAATACATACTTACTATAGCTAACGATAGTTGGATCTCATGTGCTACATGCAACTAGTTGTTAATAAATGTGAATGTACTTAATATATTTAGAATACTATAATTGGCAACATAAAAATTATCTCTGTATATTTGTATAAATCTTTATTGTATTGCTGTTGTATTCTATAAAATAAAATAAAATACATACTTACTATAGCTAACGATAGTTGGATCTCATGTGCTACATGCAACTAGTTGTTAATAAATGTGAATGTACTTAATATATTTAGAATACTATAATTGGCAACATAAAAATTATCTCTGTATATTTGTATAAATCTTTATTGTATTGCTGTTGTATTCTATTGTGGCAGACCACATCTCGAAATTTCTTTCGAGCGCGCGCCTAGCGACGGCAAGTACATTTGTTTATCGCTAGGCCGAGTTCATCGCCCGCAACGTCAAACAAGTGACAATACTCCTCAACTGGGTATGACACTTCAAATCAATAAGTCTAGAAAGTTCGAGGACATTGAACTTGCTACCCCCAGCGCAGCACTATTTAAGGGAGTCTACACCTCTACACGTCGTCACTTCATTTCCGTATTTCCGTCACTTCGATTCGTCACATCACGCCGCCGTTCTCGACCACGCCGTCTCGCCGACACTTCGTCTCTCGACCACCGGTCATCTCTCGACCTCGCGAGCACGATGGTACTTCACCATGCGAAGATTCGGACACTTCGAACACACCCGCTATCTCGCTCGTTATACCTACTGTGATGACTCTATTTGATTCGATTAATTATTTGTTTTCTTATATGGTGCATATAGTCTATTATTGTTTGAGGTATTCGAGTCGTCTTCTTCATCATTTTTCTGATTAAAATTTCTATTTCGTTATGTAAGACGATTATAAAATACAATGGGATAGTTATTTGATTAGAAAATCGCCCTCCAAGGGGAGGAATGTGATGACTTTATAATTTTAATATGCACATATGTGTATATATATTATTATTATTAAAGTATGATAAATATAGGTATTTGATAATATTAAATTGGAATTGTACACTTTATGGGAGTTCTTTGTTGAAGTCGGTGAAGAATATTATAATATCTACTTACTAAACTAATATGGAATATATTTTGGTGTCATTGTTGGTAGCTTTGAACTATTCGTTAAGTTTGTTGATGCAAGTCCAAGGTACATGTGGGGATTGTATGAGTGTACCTATCTGGAATCGGAGGGGAGAGAAATTTGTCTTTAAGTATGTTGATTAGTGGGTGGCGGGGACACTTACTGGCAGATCTTGGTGAATGACGGGGGTACGTGCGAAGCTCCTGGAATTCATTTTTTTGGTCTTTGTTTTGAATTCAGTAATATAGTATTCATTAATAATTAGCTCATTTAAAAATAAATTAAATTAATTCTCATTTAATAATCAGTGTTTATTTGTGGAACGAGGATGATCATCATTGGACTCTAAAATCATATTTATTTCTTTCTCATTTATTTTTCTATATCTAAAAAATTACAAAATTTCGGTCGATAAATATTTAAACGAAATAGTGATATTTTGGAAGGCGCTATACTACCAGAGCTGCGCAGGAGATCGATGAGTCTTTTTTTTTTTATTATTTACTAACAATTTAATTATTTTCTTTTGACGTAATAAGATGAGAATACATGAAAAATTTAATCTAAATTGGAAAATATAATCATTTTTAAACTATTTTGAATTTTCTTTCAAGTACAATTTGAATAAACATAATCTTATTTTAAACCTTATAATCTATTTGAAATTTTTCTATATTTTATTAATTTTATATTTGAAGTATTGTGTTTTTTATAACTGACAGAGTGAAATGAAGTAAACTTGTATAATCCTAATTCCATAAAAATTGTTTGCATGTAGAATTTAGTGATTCATAAATTATTTCTTTATTTAAATTACTAATAGCATTATAATACTAACAAAACTCAATAACTCCTTTCCTATAAATGCATGTTAAATTGATAAGTTATCCTATCTCGTAGAAAATTAATAAGTATTATTTCCTGTCCTTAATACCAGTATTTTATTTATCGACTATCGTGGTAAAATACTTCACTAATCTAATATAATACTAATCTAATTTACCAAGTCCTTCTACCTTTGATGTCTCAAAAGACATAACCAACTGACCATTGGTTCCTTTCTTCGAATTACTTCATATATCGTTTATTTATTTGTTTATTTGTCATATAGATAAATAAATGAATAAATGAACACTAGAGTTGTGGGGTTATCGATATTTCAAAGGGTCGAAATGTCCCTATCGCAGCTGAAGTATGTTGGAGATATATATATTTATATCAATATATAGTAATGCATGATGTCACAGGTAGTCTAATTAATCCTTGTTAATGCACTCGGACCTGGAAGTAATTTGAAATGGTTGACCAGGATGGAAACGAGCGGGTATAGGTGCTCGTTTCAAACTGCATGAAGCATGAAAAATTAGCATGATCTTCTTGAAAATCTGAATTTCCCTAACCTTAAAATGTCAGATGAAGTATGAAAATCGAGTGAAAAACACAAAACTTTATTAGCCTATTTTGTAGAAGCCTTAAAATGTCACTTAGACATCGCTAATGGAAATCAAAGTATCACCCTATGTGTCTTGAAATAACTATTTTATCTAAAGTAATCAAAATATTCATGTTTCAATCTGTTACTGTAGAAGGAAAATTCGTGTCCTGAAAACTAACATTATAAAGATATATTGGACATCTAACAAAATTTGATATAAAACTATTTACGTCACACTCATGGAAAGATCGTCGATTGCATATAAATATTGTCTTTTGTTATATAATGTATTTTGGTATTGTTTTGATATGTTTTCATTACAGCAGGATAAACGAAAAGGTAGGAAAACTTAAGTTCGTTATTTCCTAACCTCCATGAGTGTGAAAAAGCGTTAAGAAGCATATATCGTATTTTCTATTGAGTTTTATTTATGTTTTTGTTTATGAGAATCATATGAACTTGTTTTATGAAAACTTTCGTCATCCTATTAAGTATGTAGGTACATGAATGCATTGTCTTCTATATATATATAAATATAACAGAGTAGATTTGTTAAATATTCATTTTATTATAAAGTAAAATTTACCAAGTCTGTAGGTATATTAATATACATATATCGATCAAATTGAGTAACAATTAAGTTACATAATTTGGGTTGAGAATCGAAGTTTTATCATTACATTATACGAATTTAATAATCCTGTAGTTATAATTTTGTATGTAAATATTAACTATCTTTCAACAGTCGTGGAGTCTGTTAATTTATTAATTATTAATATAATATATATAAATTTTATTATAAATATTCGTCTGTTTATAACTCGTAAATAAAACACAACGTAGAGGGTCCTTTTTAACGTGAATAATAATAATAATTACTAGACGATCATTGGCCAAAATCCGTTGAAAAACATATAAAATTAGCGAAATAAGATAGAAGAATACGATGTTCTTTCATGATAGAATCATTCAATAATGAATATTCAAATAGATGTAATAAATTCTAGATTTACCTTACAGGTAGAGGATAAACTAGTTAGGGAAATTAGCTATAGTACAAGGAAATAGACGTTAGATTTTAATAGGTAGTTTAGCTAGCTAGTTTAGGAGGTTATGGATCCACAGAAAATAGTTTAGGACGATATTTAGTTCAGGTTAGGGTGGAGCCCATCACACTACTCATCGTGAGAAAGTTCCTTTGTAAGTTATTTCATCAATTGTAAATTTACCTTTAAGCCAACTATTAATTGTGATCAATATACTCATTGTTACTTTTGACCATTCTTTCTTCTTCTCTCTCAACCACTGCCCTTGTGTTCTTATTTCAAATCATATCCACTTGGGATATAGTAAACTCTCTTTACTGGTAACCCCTCTGGTTACCACATATATTTAATAGTAACCACTCTGGTTATTAACTACTTTTGATTGGTAACCCCTTTGGTTACCAATCAGCTTTATTGGTGACCCTGAAAACGTGAATATGAACACAATCGTTACCAAACAGCTAAAGCTACACAGCTACTGGTATTTACAAAACATCGATATTTATCTAGTACCGGCCCGTGGCCGAAAAACGATAAATATGCATTCACAACAGTGGTATTTTTCCTTACAATAACATTAAACAACACTTACCGATTTTCCTCAGATCACTCCTTATCTTTTCCTAGCTTGGAAAAAGAACGAATTGGTTTTTGAATCTCTCACGATGGGTACACTACACTACACCCGCGAAACAATCGCGCTTAATTCTATGCAATCGCGTTTAAAAATCACCCGCGTTTCTCGGTTTTTAGTTATTCTTTGTCATAAATGTTGCATTCAAATAACACATGCATAGTACACATTCATTTTATTCTGAGATTGTAAACAAAGGTATATATTGGTACGCACTTTATAATTTCGCATAATCAAACACTGTAAAATTTTTCTGTACGGCACTGCTTTAAGTAAAAAAAAATACTCCGACAATCGCGATATACATAAGCAAAACCGCACTTCCGAATTTAGTTATATTCTTTTCACATAATTCACGGAACTTAAAATATTTTTCACATACATCGCGACAAAAAAAATTCATACGAACAACAATAATACTGAAGTGACAAAACTTAATAATTTTATATTTTACATACAGATTTACGCGTGATACAGAGCATTTAATTGAACTTGATATATTAATTTCATTGTTAAAACAAATATCGATCGAAAGTTTTCGGTTTTAAACGATAAAACTTCAATTTTGTTATTTTTAATAAGTAAACAACGCGAATACGGGTCGTGACTAATCTTTCAAAATTCCAACTAGCGGTAGAAAAATTAAGTTTTAATAAAACACCATCTATCGAATGACAATCTAAGTTTTTGCTAACAAGATATTTACGTACGTTATTTAAATTCATTGCAATCAGAAATATGTTTTTATATCAAAGGAGCTCGCAAATAATTAATTAAATTATCACTATTTAATATATCAAATAGGTACTAATTTCGTGAAATACTTAACTTACCTATTTCATACTTTGTAATTTTGCTTTAAATACCTTTTATACTTGGAAACTTGCAAAGCATTTTTGTACTTAGACACATTTCAATATTTACCTATTACAAATAGAATATTTTAAACATTTTTGGACTTTGCTGAAATTCATATTATTTTTTTGTTGCATTGTATACCTAATTAGATACTTGAATTTATTTTCACTTCTAAAATATATTGTAATCAACTTAATTATTATTGACAAATACTTATCATTGTACATATTATATTTTTGCAACATGCAACCAACAATATTTTATTTATTCGCTTGCTACAATTGTAAATGTTTATATTATGAAAATTTAAAATTTACAACTGTCAACTGCTGTTACTATGTACAACTATAGAAGCAAGATGATCAACGTTATCATCATCATCAGCATCAAACCAAGATGGAAAACGACATTATCAACATCGATAAATCAAGATGGCAAACATTGTCAACGGCACCAAATCAAGATGAACAACATTGGCAACGGCACCAAATCAAAATGGACAACTTCAGCAACAAATGGTTTTCATCAGCAACCAAGAGCAACACCGACACGCTACAACTCGCTATACTGGCACGTATTCCCAAAGACATCAGACTCACTTGATGCGCGGCAAAGAATGCACAAGCACTCGCTATACTGGCACGTATTCCCAAAGACATCAGACTCACTTGATGCGCAGCAAAGAATGCACACACAGGCCCCACTGGAGAACTACATTCTCCAAAGCTGTCTAACGCAACAGACACGCCGCAACTTCAACGCTGGAGAACTACTCCAAAGCTGTCGGACACCCAAATATGAACGCACGCACACATCTCGAGCACACAAAAACTCACCTCGTCTCATCGCTACGCACGTCTTTGAACGAGGAGTGATTTTGTTGGGACACTGTCCCATCCTTCGCGTTATGCTTATGACTCGCACTCTGTCTCGCATACCCAAGGAGCTGCTCAACCACGACAACACGACGTCTACACGACACGGTCAACACGACGCTGTCAACACGTCACTGTCAACACACGCTGTCAACACGACGACAGTCAACGAAAACTTCGAAAACGCCAACGCAAGCCAACTGCACAGTTCTGCAAATTCGACAAGAATGTTTAGATGCCAATTACACTGCACAGCTTATCGGACTCCACGGACTACACTGACTCCACGGACTCCACAGCTTTGTGTACCTACTAACAAGCCTCACCGACACACTGCAATTGTCAACGGGCTGAACGGGAACACTGTTTCCAAAGCAATCACATCTTGATCCGTCGCAATCATCATCAGCAACTAGGCAACAGTCCAACTAACACAAGTCTAACCATCTCTCCAAAATTGTAATGACCACAAAAATCTTCAGCAACGACTGCCTCAGCTCAGCTACAATATGACGTTCTACCAAGGTATCGTGCCATCTTCGATACCACTTGGAGGGGAGGAATGTGGCAGACCACATCTCGAAATTTCTTTCGAGCGCGCGCCTAGCGACGGCAAGTACATTTGTTTATCGCTAGGCCGAGTTCATCGCCCGCAACGTCAAACAAGTGACAATACTCCTCAACTGGGTATGACACTTCAAATCAATAAGTCTAGAAAGTTCGAGGACATTGAACTTGCTACCCCCAGCGCAGCACTATTTAAGGGAGTCTACACCTCTACACGTCGTCACTTCATTTCCGTATTTCCGTCACTTCGATTCGTCACATCACGCCGCCGTTCTCGACCACGCCGTCTCGCCGACACTTCGTCTCTCGACCACCGGTCATCTCTCGACCTCGCGAGCACGATGGTACTTCACCATGCGAAGATTCGGACACTTCGAACACACCCGCTATCTCGCTCGTTATACCTACTCATCGTGAGAAAGTTCCTTTGTAAGTTATTTCATCAATTGTAAATTTACCTTTAAGCCAACTATTAATTGTGATCAATATACTCATTGTTACTTTTGACCATTCTTTCTTCTTCTCTCTCAACCACTGCCCTTGTGTTCTTATTTCAAATCATATCCACTTGGGATATAGTAAACTCTCTTTACTGGTAACCCCTCTGGTTACCACATATATTTAATAGTAACCACTCTGGTTACTAACTACTGTTGATTGGTAACCCCTCCGGATACCGATCAGCTTCACTATAAAATAAAATAAAATAAAATACATACTTACTATAGCTAACGATAGTTGGATCTCATGTGCTACATGCAACTAGTTGTTAATAAATGTGAATGTACTTAATATATTTAGAATACTATAATTGGCAACATAAAAATTATCTCTGTATATTTGTATAAATCTTTATTGTATTGCTGTTGTATTCTATAAAATAAAATAAAATAAAATACATACTTACTATAGCTAACGATAGTTGGATCTCATGTGCTACATGCAACTAGTTGTTAATAAATGTGAATGTACTTAATATATTTAGAATACTATAATTGGCAACATAAAAATTATCTCTGTATATTTGTATAAATCTTTATTGTATTGCTGTTGTATTCTATAAAATAAAATAAAATAAAATACATACTTACTATAGCTAACGATAGTTGGATCTCATGTGCTACATGCAACTAGTTGTTAATAAATGTGAATGTACTTAATATATTTAGAATACTATAATTGGCAACATAAAAATTATCTATGTATATTTGTATAAATCTTTATTGTATTGCTGTTGTATTCAATAAAATAAAATAAAATAAAATACATACTTACTATAGCTAACGATAGTTGGATCTCATGTGCTACATGCAACTAGTTGTTAATAAATGTGAATGTACTTAATATATTTAGAATACTATAATTGGCAACATAAAAATTATCTCTGTATATTTGTATAAATCTTTATTGTATTGCTGTTGTATTCTATAAAATAAAATAAAATAAAATACATACTTACTATAGCTAACGATAGTTGGATCTCATGTGCTACATGCAACTAGTTGTTAATAAATGTGAATGTACTTAATATATTTAGAATACTATAATTGGCAACATAAAAATTATCTATGTATATTTGTATAAATCTTTATTGTATTGCTGTTGTATTCAATAAAATAAAATAAAATAAAATACATACTTACTATAGCTAACGATAGTTGGATCTCATGTGCTACATGCAACTAGTTGTTAATAAATGTGAATGTACTTAATATATTTAGAATACTATAATTGGCAACATAAAAATTATCTCTGTATATTTGTATAAATCTTTATTGTATTGCTGTTGTATTCAATAAAATAAAATAAAATAAAATACATACTTACTATAGCTAACGATAGTTGGATCTCATGTGCTACATGCAACTAGTTGTTAATAAATGTGAATGTACTTAATATATTTAGAATACTATAATTGGCAACATAAAAATTATCTCTGTATATTTGTATAAATCTTTATTGTATTGCCGTTGTATTCTATAAAATAAAATAAAATAAAATACATACTTACTATAGCTAACGATAGTTGGATCTCATGTGCTACATGCAACTAGTTGTTAATAAATGTGAATGTACTTAATATATTTAGAATACTATAATTGGCAACATAAAAATTATCTATGTATATTTGTATAAATCTTTATTGTATTGCTGTTGTATTCTATAAAATAAAATAAAATAAAATACATACTTACTATAGCTAACGATAGTTGGATCTCATGTGCTACATGCAACTAGTTGTTAATAAATGTGAATGTACTTAATATATTTAGAATACTATAATTGGCAACATAAAAATTATCTCTGTATATTTGTATAAATCTTTATTGTATTGCTGTTGTATTCTATAAAATAAAATAAAATAAAATACATACTTACTATAGCTAACGATAGTTGGATCTCATGTGCTACATGCAACTAGTTGTTAATAAATGTGTACGTACTTAATATATTTAGAATACTATAATTGGCAACATAAAAATTATCTCTGTATATTTGTATAAATCTTTATTGTATTGCTGTTGTATTCTATAAAATAAAATAAAATAAAATACATACTTACTATAGCTAACGATAGTTGGATCTCATGTGCTACATGCAACTAGTTGTTAATAAATGTGTACGTACTTAATATATTTAGAATACTATAATTGGCAACATAAAAATTATCTCTGTATATTTGTATAAATCTTTATTGTATTGCTGTTGTATTCTATAAAATAAAATAAAATAAAATACATACTTACTATAGCTAACGATAGTTGGATCTCATGTGCTACATGCAACTAGTTGTTAATAAATGTGTACGTACTTAATATATTTAGAATACTATAATTGGCAACATAAAAATTATCTCTGTATATTTGTATAAATCTTTATTGTATTGCTGTTGTATTCTATAAAATAAAATAAAATAAAATACATACTTACTATAGCTAACGATAGTTGGATCTCATGTGCTACATGCAACTAGTTGTTAATAAATGTGTACGTACTTAATATATTTAGAATACTATAATTGGCAACATAAAAATTATCTCTGTATATTTGTATAAATCTTTATTGTATTGCTGTTGTATTCTATAAAATAAAATAAAATAAAATACATACTTACTATAGCTAACGATAGTTGGATCTCATGTGCTACATGCAACTAGTTGTTAATAAATGTGAATGTACTTAATATATTTAGAATACTATAATTGGCAACATAAAAATTATCTCTGTATATTTGTATAAATCTTTATTGTATTGCTGTTGTATTCAATAAAATAAAATAAAATAAAATACATACTTACTATAGCTAACGATAGTTGGATCTCATGTGCTACATGCAACTATTTGTTAATAAATGTGAATGTACTTAATATATTTAGAATACTATAATTGGCAACATAAAAATTATCTCTGTATATTTGTATAAATCTTTATTGTATTGCTGTTGTATTCTATAAAATAAAATAAAAATAAAAAAAAATCGTTCAATTGAACCAAATTTAACCATATTTAAGTTTAACCAAATTTAAGGTTCAATTTTCCTTCCATCTCTTCGCAGGTTTCTGGATTTAATCTTTTATCTTCTTCTTCGTTATATTTTCTTAACTTACTGAAGGGACGGGAGGTACCGAAGGGACGGGAGGTACCGAAGGGACGGGAGGTACCGAAGGGACGGGAGGTACCGAAGGGACGGGAGGTACCGAAGGGACGGGAGGTACCGAAGGGACGGGAGGCACTGAAGGGTCTGAAGGGACGGGAGACACTGAAGGGACGGGTGGTACTGAAGGGTCTGAAGGGACGGGAGGCACTGAAGGGACGGGTGCTACTGAAGGGACGGGAGGTACTGAAGGGACGGGTGGTACTGAAGGGTCTGAAGGGACGGGAGGTACTGAAAGGTCTGAAGTGATGGGTGGTAATGAAGGACCATATTTAATTATACAAGCAATACGAAGTTTGCCGGGGGTTCACTATCTATATTAAATTATAAATTTCGTAGGTATTGCAGAGAATTAAAGCAAATAACACGCAATAATGAAATATTTGTAAGCATACGCTTGCAGGTGCCGTAATAGAACTAAATCAAAAAAAAATATAGGTATATGCAATGGCTTTGATAAAAAAAACCTCATTAAAATTCAAAATTTAATAGTATTAATTCCAATTATTCTTTTTAATGAATCACGGAATTTCGACCACTGGGCGATCACTAGTTAGGTATAAATATACTATTGAGAAAATGCGTAAAAATAAATATAATCTATATATACCTAAATAATAATGCGCAAGTACCTATATGTGATACTTAAATATGTAAGCGTCAAAGTGTAAACAAAGCGAATATAAAATAAGGCGAATAAATGAGAATGTTTACGATATTATTATTTGAAAAGATTTGTTTTGATGTGACAGATGTGTTTTATTTTCTTCGTATGAAAAATACATCAAATTGTCATAAAAATAATACTTTGAAGTGATTAATAGTGTTGATTTTAACATTATTTAACATTGAACTCATTCAATGAGTTATTTTTGTTAAATTTCATCAGTATAGTGAATGATTTTAGTGATTTAGTTTGGTGACATTTTCTCAGTTTCAAGTACCTATTGCGACGCAATGGTTTTGGAGAGCCTGACCTATTACAGGATCCAATTCCACCGTCATCGTTCACCAGTAGCTCAGTGATAGAATAACAAGTCTCTTCTGCCATAACTAGTGTTTACAATGGCTCTCAGGGGTTCTATCTCGTCATAAATTTTAATGAGACCAAATAAGAAATAGAATAATTAAAAGAAAAATATTATAATAATAATCAAAATCAAATGATAAAGAATTAGACTTGTTGCTAGGATTTTTGAGAGAAAGACAAAAATTTTAAGAACAAATTAACATTTATTATAACATTAAATATTTTATAAAATTCAATTGAACTATCTACATGAATGAAAATATTTCATTTTAAGAAAATGATGCGTTGAATTAATAAGACATTAAAAATGTTGACTTTAAAAGAATGTAAGTAAAATAAAGAATGTAAAATATTAAAAAAAATATAACTCATTAAAAGAATGTAAATCGTTAAAAGAGAATTCTCTTTATATTAGAATTTTATGTAAAATTAACCGAAAAAGTAATTAGGATGAGATTGATATTGAGTTTTATACAATTTGAAAATCCACCGATAGACAACCACAATAAAATTATCCTACCTACGCTTTTCTCACTCTAAATCTTACTAAACATTACAATTTTTAAATTTCAAATAAAACATATGATTTCACCCCTCCAGAGATGAATGAAGTATGAATGAATTTTTAATATTATTTAGTCCATATTGTGGTTCATCAAACAGTGTAGTGATTCATCATGGTGAATGGCATCGTCATACAATCAGTCCAAAATCCATCATCTCATCAAATCTCCAAAGCATTTCCTTCTTGGATAGATTAATATGAAGTTGTTCTTCTCGGTGTTTATTGTTAATTTAACATTTCCTTAATAAACCCCTGGATCACCTCATTCAACAAGAATAATACACAATTTTAAATATCAAATCAATCTCCCTCTATATAATCCATCAAGTAAATCCTCAGTTGAAATTCAAATTCACAATCCTCTTTTCACAAGTCATCTTCGATAGAACTTTCCAGAAATTCATCTCATGGTCACATTCCCGTCGATAAAAATTGATATAAAATCAATATGAGTCGTCTCATAACATATGCAGGACGTCGAAAACAGTTAAATAATGGTACAAAGACAAAACATGTACAAAACTGGAACGAAATGAGTGTGGAACGTGAACAGACATAATCGGAACGGTACGGAACGGTTCGGAACGGGAAAATAGGATTTTCTGACTACAGACTCTCCTATGGAAAATAAACATAACCTTGCTTAGAAATCTATATCAATCCATGATCTGCCACAAATATTACGTGAAATAAATATACTTTGATAGGACTTACCCATTTTCCCGTTAAAATATAGCACATAAATTCACATCGCCAGCCATCTTATGTGTGGCTGTGTTTTGTCAATTCACGAATTTTACCAAAAGCGCTCTTTCGGGAAAAATGTTTACTATATAAGATGTCAAAATGAAAAAATGTTGTCAGCGCGCAAAAATAGATAAGTGTGTTAGTATGAAAAAATATGAATTGTTTAATTTTATCTTATTCCTAACCAGGATTTATAACGTAACATGACACTATATTCATTTGTAACCGTTGTGTACCGATTCAGCAACTGAATGAATGAGCCTGAGCCTGAACCGCTAGATACTGGCGGTACTAACCGCAAACGCGGACGATATTATTCAGGTCAGATTTCTAATGATTCCGAAAATAATATGACTGAACTTTCGGATAATAATCTGGTTGACCCCTTGGAGAAAAAAATCAACGACCTAATGACCAATCAATACTCTCTCCTTTCACCTCCTCCATTCCTGGTAGTAGTCGAGAGGGAAACGAATGGTAAGCCAATTCATCCAATGCTCCTTTGAGAAATATGTGCTAAGGGAAACATCACTGGAATAGTCCCTGGAGGAGTTCGAGCAGACAGCAGAAATAAAATTGCCATAACGTTCAGCACTCCTCAAAATGCCAACAATTTCTTATTAAACAAGACTATTTCTGAAAACCACCTGAAGGCATTTATACCAAACTATAAACTTTTTAAATCAGGAATAGTTCGTGGAGTACCTGTGTATTTAAAGGATGAGGACGTTTTAAAAACTATTATTGTGCCTGCCCCATTTGGCAAGGTTACAAAATTACGCAGACTGAACCGAAAAGTCACCACCCCTGATTCATCTGAATGGAAGCCCTCAACCCCAATTTGGCTAACATTCGAAGGACAAAAATTACCAGAACGTGTGTATCTGTTTCATAATTCTTTAAAAGTAGAGCAATACATATATCCTAGTTATATGTGCCATAATTGCTTAAGATATGGTCACACAAAAGCAAGATGTACAAGATGTGGCACCAGCCATTCAGCGGACGACTGCCCCTTGAAACAATCAACTCCAAGCTGCATAAACTGTAAAGATGAACATTTAGCCACAAGTAGTTCGTACCCCCAATTTCTCCGACAAAAAAAAATTAAAAAAATTATGGCTGACGAGAATGTATCTTTCTCCTATGCCACAAAATTAACCCCAAAACGACACAAATTATATAGCAGTGTGGCAAGTTCCAATACTATTAAAACCTCTAAAGCTCCCACTAAAACTCCATCATCCTCACCTACCTCTAAAACACCAACATCCCCACCTCCTTCTATTTTTCAACAAAATTTAGATAAATCCTCCTGGGGATGTTCAATAACAGATCGATCTGGAAATTGTGTTCTGTCGTTTTTAGATAACCATAATTTGTGCGTCATGAATGACGGCGCTCCTACTAGACTAACTCCTACAACCCATAATCTTAGTGCTATTGAACTTAGTGCTAAGTATTTGCACAAATGATCTATCCTCCTCCATTAACTGGTGTGTATCAGATGATCCATGTTCAAGTGATCATTTTCCAATATTCATAATACTCCTCACTAAATCGGTTAGAAATATCCCAATCTCAAGAAATCTTTACAATACTCGCAAGGCTAACTGGGATGTTTATCAGAAGAAATTAGATATTTGTGCCTCAACCCTTGAAACTCGTTTACTCCAGTCAGATTCTTTTGATACTAAATGTGCTTATATAACAGATGAAATCTATAAAGTAGCAGACATTAATATGCCTTTAAAAATCAACCACAAAAGAGCAAAAAACGCTCCCTGGTGAGACGATGAGTGTTCAAACGAAAGAAGACAAGCTATACATGTTTACAAAATTTTCTACATGCTAAAGCTGTACAAGCTAAAGTAAAAAAAATCTTAAGACAAAAAAAGCGCAAAGGGTGGCAGCCATTCTGTGCTAATTTATCACCGCACACTCCTTCGACACGAGTATGGGAGATGATCAGACGATTTAAAGGATCTCTGCTCCCTCAAAAGATTTGTGGAGAGAGATCAGCATGGCTTCCAGACTTTATTGATAACTTAGCTCCTCCTTACGTTCCTAATGAACAACGCCTTATTACACCAACAACAACCAATAATATTGATTCCTTTCTATCTCCATTTTCATATAACGAATTACAAACCTGCCTTCATGTAGTGAAAAAAAATAGCTCCCCTGGCATCGACAAAATTCCCTATATATTCATTCAAAAATTTCCACAAACTTTTCTCGATATTTTCCTTCATTTCTTGAATGAAATATTTTCTTCAGGTACGTTGCCAACACCGTGGAAGCGACAACTTATTTTACCAGTATTAAAATATGGTAAGGATCCAAAATCAGGCTCTTCTTACCGCCCCATAGCTATATCCTCCTGTGCTTTGAAATTATTTGAACATTTGATTAAAAATAGATTAAACATATTTGAATCATAAATTCGCTATAAACCACTTGTTTTTTGAGTCACTTCGCGACATGTTTCGGAAGCGCTGTCCTTCCATCGACCGGCGTGTCTAGACTAACATGTTGAATTTGTGTGTATCTGTCTGTGAAGCGAGGGGAGTGGCGGTTGAGGGTTGGTTGGGTTAGTGGGGGGAGGGGAGTATTGTGTAATGTTTTTGTTTTTGATGGGGAATATATTAAGTGTTGGAGAAGAATTATGAAATGTATGGTTATTACTAAGTTTTAAGCCGGAATTTATGTGTTTGTGTATTTCGTTAGTCGAGACACGCCGGTCGATGGAAGGACAGCGCTTCCGAAACATGTCGCGAAGTGACTCAAAAAACAAGTGGTTTATAGCGAATTTATGATTCAAATATGGTTAATATTAGCTACCACAAAATATCCGCCGAATCATTAAATGATATTGGTTGTGTACCAATATTTCAGTCATACCTATTTATACTCTGTTCACTTTCATTTTCGCGCACTCTGACGATGATCTTCAACAGATCGATACCGGTCAGTGCCAGTGTTAAAATTAAATAGTGAAACTAAAACTAATTAGTGTTTTCATTTATACCTAGTATAAATATATGAGTTTAACTGCCTGTATTTCCAAATTTTTTAAAAATATCGAAAAAAGCCGAAACATCCCAGCTAGAAAATTTAATTTTCTATAAAAAATATTACAATTGTATTAGCACATCTCAATTTTTTTTTAACAATTTTTATAAAAATTAGATTTAGTGACGACATTGCTTCATATAATTTGTATGGCAGTAGCCTACACACAATATCTAAGAAGACTTAATAGTTTGATACTAATCTCCAAACATATATACCTACATACCATCATGCTGTTTTCATATTTTGGGTAGGATCAAAGGACTGACCTCCATACTGTCCTATCTTGACATACATACCAACATGTGTTAAAATTTTCAATAATATGGATTTATGGGTTTATAGTTTGATTCTTATTCTTCAAATTTACATACTATCGCTATCGACAGTTGGATCTCATGTGTTACACGCAACTAGTCTACAAAAATAATACCCCTTATCCAAAAAATAACTCGAATAATAACACTGCTTTCTACAAGAATAATATCCTTTTACAAAAAAAATAACGCGAATAATAACACCTCTATTCTACAAAAATTGCACCCCTTTTCCAAAAAATAACTTGAATAATAACACCACTTTTTACAAAAATAATACCTCTTTAAAAAAAATAACTCGAATAATAACACTGCTTTTCTACAAGAATAATATCCTTTTACAAAAAATAACGCGAATAATAACACCTCTATTCTACAAAAATTACACCCCTTTTCCAAAAAATAACTCGAATAATAGCACTACTTTTTACAAAAATAATACCTCTTTAAAAAAAATAACTCGAATAATAACACTGCTTTTCTACAAGAATAATATCCTTTTACAAAAAAAATAACGCGAATAATAACACCTCTATTCTACAAAAATTACACCCCTTTTCCAAAAAAATAACTTGAATAATAACACTGCTTTTCTACATACAAGAATAATATCCTTTTACAAAAAAAAAATAACGCGAATAATAACACCTCTATTCTACAAAAATTACACCCCTTTTCCAAAAAATAACTCGAATAATAACGCTGCTTTTCTACAAGAATAATATCCTTTTACAAAAAAAATAACGCGAATAATAACACCTCTATTCTTCAAAAATTACACCCCTTTTCCAAAAAATTACTTGAATAATAACACCACTTTTTAAAAAATAATACCTCTTTAAAAAAAATAACTCTAATAATAACACTGCTTTTCTACAAGAATAATATCCTTTTACAAAAAAAAATAACGCGAATAATAACACCTCTATTCTACAAAAATTACACCCCATTTCCAAAAAATAACTCTAATAATAACACTGCTTTTCTACAAGAATAATATCCTTTTACAAAAAAAATAATGCGAATAATAACACCTCTATTCTACAAAAATTACACCCCTTTTCCAAAAAATAACTCGAATAATAGCACCACTTTTTACAAAAATAATACCTCTTTAAAAAAAATAACTCTAATAATAACACTGCTTTTCTACAAGAATAATATCCTTTTACAAAAAAAATAATGCGAATAATAACACCTCTATTCTACAAAAATTACACCCCTTTTCCAAAAAATAACTCGAATAATAGCACCACTTTTTAAAAAATAATACCTCTTAAAAAAAATAACTCGAATGATAACACTGCTTTTCAACAAGAATAATATCCTGATACAAAAAAAAATAACTTTAATAATAACACTGCTTTTCTACAAGAATAATATCCTTTTACAAAAAAAATAACGCGAATAATAACACCTCTATTCTACAAAAATTACACCCCTTTTCCAAAAAATAACTCGAATAATAACACTGCTTTTCTACAAGAATAATCTCCTTTTACAAAAAAATAACGCGTATAATAACACCTCTATTCTACAAAAATTACACCCCTTTTCCAAAAAATAACTTGAATAATAACACCACTTTTTACAAAAATAATACCTCTTTAAAAAAAATAACTCTAATAATAACACTGCTTTTCTACAAGAATAATATCCTTTTACAAAAAAAATAACGCGAATAATAACACCTCTATTCTACAAAAATTACACCCCTTTTCCAAAAAATAACTCGAATAAAAACACCACTTTTTACAAAAATAATACCTCTTTAAAAAAATAACTCTAATAATAACACTGCTTTTCTACAAGAATTATTTAATTTCCTTTTACAAAAAAAAAATAACGCGAATAATAACACCTCTATTCTACAAAAATTACACCCCTTTTCCAAAAAATAACTCGAATAATAACACTGCTTGTCTACAAGAATATCCTTTTACAAAAAAAATAACGCGAATAATAACACCTCTATTCTACAAAAATTACACCCCTTTTCCAAAAAATAACTTGAATAATAACACCACTTTTTACAAAAATAATACCTCTTTAAAAAAAATAACTCTAATAATAACACTGCTTTTCTACAAGAATAATATCCTTTTACAAAAAAAATAATGCGAATAATAACACCTCTATTCTACAAAAATTACATCCCTTTTCCAAAAAATAACTTGAATAATAACACCACTTTTTACAAAAATAATACCTCTTTAAAAATAATAACTCTAATAATAACACTGCTTTTCTACAAGAATAATATCCTTTTACAAAAAAAAATAACGCGAATAATAACACCTCTATTCTACAAAAATTACACCCCATTTCCAAAAAATAACTCGAATAATAACACTACTTTTTACAAAAATAATACCTCTTTAAAAAAAATAACACACTGCTTTTCTACAAGAATAATATCCTTTTACAAAAAAAATAACGCGAATAATAACACCTCTATTCTACAAAAATTACGCCCCTTTTCCAAAAAATAACTCGAATAATAACACTGCTTTTCTACAAGAATAATATCTTTTTACAAAAAATAACGCGAATAATAACACCTCTATTCTACAAAAATTACACCCCTTTTCCAAAAAATAACTCGAATAGTAGCACCACTTTTTACAAAAATAATACCTCTTTAAAAAAATAACTCGAATAATAACACTGCTTTTCTACAAGAATAATATCCTTTTACAAAAAAAATAACGCGAACAATAACACCTCTATTCTACAAAAATTACACCCCTTTTCCAAAAAATAACTTGAATAATAACGCTTTTCTACAAAAATAAACGTATAAATTCTAGTACAAGTGGCTAAGAGATAGAATCAGTGATCAATCCTCGTTAATCGATTCAGAACGATTTTTGAATGTTTTATACATTTTATGTGAGTTTTGTGTGTGTGTGTGTGTCTGTGTGTCTGTATGTCTGTCTGTCCCCCCCCTTATAACTTTTGATCCGCTCAATTTACAGAGCCCAAAATTTTAGAATATATTAACAGTTATAGGCTTACAAAACTTTTATACTCAGAATTGTGAATTTTTGTTTCACACAGAGGTTATCAACTTTTGAAATTTTGATTTATTTTTCCATATATCTCAGAAACCTTAAAAGCTAGAACGCTGAAAATTGGTCTAAACATAGACAAATACAAAATCTCAAATTGTTTATTTTTTTAAATTCCAGGGTTTCTCAAACATTTTTTTTTAAGAAAAATATTTTTTTTATGATAAATTTATGAATTTAACTGCCTATATTTCCAATTTTTTTAAAAATATCGAAAAAAGCCGAAACACCCCAACTAGATAATTTGATTTTCTAAAAAAAAATAACATTGTATAAGCACATCCCAAATTTTTTTAACAATTTTTATGAAAATTGAATTTAGTGACGACATTGCTTCATACAATTTGTATGGCAGTCGCTTATATACAATATGTAAGAAGACTTAATAGTTTGATAGGTACTTAATATCCAAACATACATACAGAACCATCATGCTGTTTTCATATTCCGGGTAGGAAAAGAGGACTGACCTCCATTCTGTCCTATCTTGACATACATACCAAAATATGTTATAATTTTCAATAATTTGGATTTATGGGTTTATAGTTTGATTCTTATTCTTCAACTATACATACTATCGCTATCGACAGTTGGATCTCATGTGTTACATGCAACTTGTATACTATTAGATATTATTTAATAAATAAATTGTTATTATTTCTTTGCATCCTTTTTTTTTTTCTATTTCTCATCTCTCGTTAAATTTCACTTACAGTAGATGTACATATTTGGGTGGCAGGCATAACTATATATGTATACATTGTTCCTTACATACATACATACATACCATCACGCCATGTCCCTTACGGGATAAGCAGAGAGAACCGAGCGCCATACTCCTCTATTTTTGCATACATTCCTAGCTTCCTTTACATCCATGCATCGTCTCATACATGCTCGTCGATTATTCAAGGTTCTTATATTTCCTTCTATCAAAATATCATTCACATGGTCATGCCATCCCTTTCTGGGGCGGCCCCAACTATTCACTCCATCTCTTACACCCATGTATATTTTTTTGGTCAGTCGTTCATCATTCATTCTTTCAATATGTCCAAACCACTTCAAGGAATTCACTTTCATTTTATTTATAATACTCTTCTTCATCTTGCATTCCCTCCTTATGTCCTCATTTTTTATTCTATCATATATCGTTCTATTACATACTCTTCTTAGTGATCTCATTTCATTGTTCCACTTATTTTATTATGAATATAACCTGTTCATCACTGTATTATACCCCCAATAAAATAATATAAAATATATCTGGACTACAGTAGGTATATTCATATATGCTTTTAAAATATCATGTATAATAATATTTATTATCTACAGTCTAACACTGATGTACAAATTATTGATTGTTTTATCTCTATTCTACAGAATTATTATCTTTGTATGATAATGAAGCTTATATACATATAATGTATATTGAAAATTGACATTACGAACATTTATTAGTAGTGGTCATGTCGCAGCATGATTGTTAATTTTGACGTATCACGATGTTTCATCACAGATACATTGTGATGAAACTTTCAGAGTACAATCTCAACATGATACTAGTTGATAATCTGCAATATAAAAATAACCATATAAATTCCTAATTCATAACTCCCCACTACATCTCCTTGGGTTAGTGAGGAGTAAGAAATTGCATAATATAATATTCGATTTAGATTTACCAATGTGGTTATGAAAGAAATTTCACTAATTAAATTGTATTTAAGAATTTTGCCTCTAGAAATTACATAAAGGTTGATAATAAAAAATATAAATAAAAAACCATCTGACTACCCAACTATTTTGTGTTTTTCAAGTGCCATCTTTTAAAAGTATTCATAAAAAAAATGTGCTATTTCAAATACATAAGGACATTGGAAGGTCGCACCATGCCTTTGTACGTGTGGCGAGTGTTATAGTGACAAAATATAGTGGGTTAACTGTGTACCCCGTTAACACATACAAGTTTTGCACAGCACTTCTACACTTACAATGGGGTGGTGTGGTTCAACCAACTTGAAACAGATTTGATACTGGCAATTGAATATAATGAATTTAAAAGAAAAATTCTCTTTCATTCATACATACCATCACGGCATATCCCACAATGTGGGGTAACCAGCGAAGGGTGTGCGGGTGTGCATTGCCTTATAAAAGGGAGCACAACATATCTGTGTATACCCACATACCAGTCTCGTCTCACCTAAAAGGCACTATATTCAGAATGTGTGGTGAACCTCATTGCTGAACTATGTGAGATGTTATTGTTGCCTGTTGTATTTTCGATTACCCGGCTCTTACGGGACACTCGAAAACAATAATAGAAAAGAGTGGAAGCACTATTCTAAGCCGGTGCCTCACAGCTAAAGAAAAATTAAGAATAAATTAAACTTATTATTTGACTGATATGTAAATTATAATATATACTTATTTTTGTATAAATAATAATTATGTAGGTAGGTATATCAAATATTTTTGTGTCTTTTGTATTAAATTGTCCCCTTTACACACGAGTGCTTGCACTCTGGTAAAGGGAAATATTATGTTTTTTCTTGATGTGCATCTATATACCTAGTTAAATTGTTTTATATTTTGTATATATTATGTATTGTAAATTTAATAAAAATAAAAAAAATTATAAAAAATATGAAAAAGATATTGTTTAAAATTAAACATTGATTCTAAACACAATATATACCTAAGTCGCTAGCTATTTTTTCTAAAAGGAGCGTATATTTAAAAATTTTGTAGAGTTGAATTCATACAAATAAAGATTATGTGGATAATTTTGTTAGCCTACATCTCAAGCCTTTGCATATTTTACGGAAAGTAGGAGGTTATATGTGTTCCTGTTTCAAGGACATATTCATTATTTTTAGGATTGGCCTGTAACATTAAAACAAGTGTATGAAAACGCTTTGGATATTGTTATAGGTAAGTGACATGTATATTATTATTTTTTATTTATTTTTTTTTTTTTAATTTATTTGAAAAAATGGGCAACGTACAATAATATTTTTTTAAACAAATATAAAAGATAAGAATAGCAACATAAGTAATTGTAACTTAATCAGCCCACCTTTGATTTCATGGTGCATTGTACTAACTACTGGTAACAAAAAAAAAATATTATTCCTGTCTAACGTGGCTCCTGAAAAGAGTCCTGGACATACAGAATATGTCCACGGACCTGATCTTTTCCAAATTATTATACGTGGTAAGGCATCGGTACAATGGCGAATTTTGAGCGGCATAAGTGTTTTTTTTGTCTAAAAAGAACGTTAAGGTGTGTCTTGTTCGTCTGTTTGTTATGTTGAAATTAATAATTTTCAGAGGATCTGTACAATCAATATTAGAGTTTATTATGTCATAAAGGTACATTAAGTTTGAGGTCCTTCGTCTTGTCTGTAAAGTCTGCAATTCATGTTTGTAGTTATTACCAAATTTGTACTTCATATGTTTCAAAAATATTTGTTGTATTCGTTCTATACTGCTAATGTAAATATTATATTAATGCTATATAAAATGTGCGTAGGATAAAAATCCTTTTTCATTATTTTTCACGGAATGCATGCCACACCATACCATCACGTCATACATTTCATACATTTACCATACTTGACATACATTTCTCGCTTCATTCACACACATTCATCGTCCCGTACACGTCACTCTATTGTTTTAACTTCTATCGTCTCCATCTTTCAAAATTCCATTTATGTGATTGTGCCAACTTTTCCTTGGCCGACCTCATCTTTTCGTTCCTCTCTTATCAGCTTTATATTTATTTTTGTTAGACGGTCATCACTAATTCTTTCTATGTGGCCAAACCACCTTAGGGCATTTATTTTTATTTTTTATTTATGAAAATCCGTCTTTACAAGTATAGTAATATAAGAAGTAGGTACAATATAACTTTATACAGAGTAAATTAAATCTATAGGTAATACTATTATTAAAGTTAAAGTTTAAGTCATAAGTGTATACTTACATATTTATGGTGACAGGAAAATTATTCGAAAAACAATTATTCAAATACTCAATTTTACGAAAATCAATTTTACGAATGGCAATTATTCGAATCACATTTTTTCGAAAAACAATTTTCCGAACACACAATTATTAGATATTACAATTGTTCGAATTTTTATGACGTCATGTTGGTAGCATTGTGAGAGTAAGAAATCATAGATTTTTATTATAATATACTAGATGTCGTAGTTAGCAAATATTGTATGAATCGAAGTGAGGCATTTTTCCGGGAGATTTTTGACGTTTTAGTACATCGTTTTTCCATAGAGAAAAACGACTAATGTGAATTGTTTTCGGATTTATTTGTCGTAAAAACACTTTGTTTAATTAGATTTAGAGAACAGTTATTAAGGGTGTGTTAAAATGTAAGGAAAACTGAAATATGTTGCCAAGCAAAACGTCAAACGCGCGATATATCATGACTCACTTTTTGCACGGAGTACTACATCTACATAGTATATTATGTATAATAAAAATCTATGGAATAAACAAAATGGCGACGCACCGCGCTGTCAAACATCAGTTATTAAAAATGTGCAAACATACGTACCTACCCAACAATAATACAAGTAATAATATTCTTCATCGAATATATTTTACTGGCAACAAATAAACATAATGACACAAAAATATATTAAATTCGGTCAATTGGTTTTCTAACAAATGTTAGTTCGAATAATTTGCTTTCGGACAATTGTCATTCTGATAACTGTTTTTCGAAAAATTGTTATTCGTACAATTGTGCATTCGAACAATTGTGTTTCGAAGAATTTTCATGTAATCCATATTTATATGTATTTTAATTTGTGGATTAGGCTACTCTACTAGGCTATACCTGTCCCAGATTAGCGTTATATAAATCAGTTCTATTATTTTTATTCGTCATAGTGTAAGTTAATTTTAATAAGGTAGGTTAAAGTGATATACAGGTATAAGTAAATGTTTTAGTGTAGTATGAAAATATTGCTTGATGTAAAAAGGGCTAATGCTAATATAATTTTGATTTTTTTTAAGTCAATTAAGTAGTAATATTAAATAAATTTTTTGTTTCTTTTCGTCCTTTGGTAATTAACCAGTTGTTTGCTATAGCTTTCAATTTGATATGTGAGTAGGTTCTTATTATTTTCATCACACTTACGATATCTCTTTCTTCAATCATACATTCTCGTTTAATTTTCTTATTTCTTTTAATAATGTAGGTAGTGGATTCAGACACGAATACGGAGTTCTAGTTCCTCGAGGATATCTAATGAAAACACTCCATAATTCTTAAATTAGGTACATTCCAGTCTATGATTTTTTTTATTCTATTTCATTTTTGTGTTTGTAGCTCAGTTTTATTTTTAATCTAGTAAAACCCAGCAGACTGTGTCCTACCTGTTTAATTATTTACCTCCAAATATATAAAAATGGTTGATCGGTATGTTTCCTTTTTATTATTTAACATTCTTTTCTGAATTCGCTAATTATAATTCCGTATTTTTATTCCCTTCCATCCCTACAGTCCCTTCATTACCTTCCGTCCCTATACATTCATTCATTTATCATTTTATTTACTTATTCAAAGAAAAAACTTTTACCATTATACCATTTTTATATGGATATATAGGATTTTATTCTAATTATTTATTGATTATGTATTTATTTATTTATTTATTCACTTATTTATTCATTTATTTACATATCGATCATCGATTTATTTACACATTAATATTATATCAATCATAACAAAGCAACCGTGCACACATAAATCCCACAAGGCACAGCCTGTCTGTTAATTATAATATAGATATGGTTAAAACACAATACACATTAACATAATATCAATCATAACAAAGCAACCGTGCACACATAAATCCCACAAGGCACAGCCTGACTGTTAATTATAATATAGATATGGTTAAAACACAATACACATTAACATAATATCAATCATAACAAAGCAACCGTGCACACATAAATCCCACAAGGCACAGCCTGTCTGTTAATTATAATATAGATATGGTTAAAACACAATACACATTAACATAATATCAATCATAACAAAGCAACCGTGCACACATAAATCCCACAAGGCACAGCCTGTCTGTCAATTATAATATAGACATGGTTAATACACAATACACATTAACATAATATCAATCATAACAAAGCAACCGTGCACACATAAATCCCACAAGGCACAGCCTGTCTGTCAATTATAATATAGACATGGTTAATACACAATATACATTAACATAATATCAATCATAACAAAGCAACCGTGCACACATAAATCCCACAAGGCACAGCCTGTCTGTTAATTATAATATAGATATGGTTAAAACACAATACACATTAACATAATATCAATCATAACAAAGCAACCGTGCACACATAAATCCCACAAGGCACAGCCTGTCTGTTAATTATAATATAGATATGGTTAAAACACAATACACATTAACATAATATCAATCATAACAAAGCAACCGTGCACACATAAATCCCACAAGGCACAGCCTGTCTGTTAATTATAATATAGATATGGTTAAAACACAATACACATTAACATAATATCAATCATAACAAAGCAACCGTGCACACATAAATCCCACAAGGCACAGCCTGTCTGTTAATTATAATATAGATATGGTTAAAACACAATACACATTAACATAATATCAATCATAACAAAGCAACCGTGCACACATAAATCCCACAAGGCACAGCCTGTCTGTCAATTATAATATAGACATGGTTAATACACAATACACATTAACATAATATCAATCATAACAAAGCAACCGTGCACACATAAATCCCACAAGGCACAGCCTGTCTGTCAATTATAATATAGACATGGTTAATACACAATACACATTAACATAATATCAATCATAACAAAGCAACCGTGCACACATAAATCCCACAAGGCACAGCCTGTCTGTCAATTATAATATAGACATGGTTAATACACAATACACATTAACATAATATCAATCATAACAAAGCAACCGTGCACACATAAATCCCACAAGGCACAGCCTGTCTGTTAATTATAATATAGATATGGTTAAAACACAATACACATTAACATAATATCAATCATAACAAAGCAACCGTGCACACATAAATCCCACAAGGCACAGCCTGTCTGTTAATTATAATATAGATATGGTTAAAACACAATACACATTAACATAATATCAATCATAACAAAGCAACCGTGCACACATAAATCCCACAAGGCACAGCCTGTCTGTTAATTATAATATAGATATGGTTAAAACACAATACACATTAACATAATATCAATCATAACAAAGCAACCGTGCACACATAAATCCCACAAGGCACAGCCTGTCTGTTAATTATAATATAGATATGGTTAAAACACAATACACATTAACATAATATCAATCATAACAAAGCAACCGTGCACACATAAATCCCACAAGGCACAGCCTGTCTGTCAATTATAATATAGACATGGTTAATACACAATACACATTAACATAATATCAATCATAACAAAGCAACCGTGCACACATAAATCCCACAAGGCACAGCCTGTCTGTTAATTATAATATAGATATGGTTAAAACACAATACACATTAACATAATATCAATCATAACAAAGCAACCGTGCACACATAAATCCCACAAGGCACAGCCTGTCTGTTAATTAAAATATAGATATGGTTAAAACACAATACACATTAACATAATATCAATCATAACAAAGCAACCGTGCACACATAAATCCCACAAGTCACAGCCTGTCTGTCAATTATAATATAGACATGGTTAATACACAATACACATTAACATAATATCAATCATAACAAAGCAACCGTGCACACATAAATCCCACAAGGCACAGCCTGTCTGTTAATTATAATATAGATATGGTTAAAACACAATACACATTAACATAATATCAATCATAACAAAGCAACCGTGCACACATAAATCCCACAAGGCACAGCCTGTCTGTTAATTATAATATAGATATGGTTAAAACACAATACACATTAACATAATATCAATCATAACAAAGCAACCGTGCACACATAAATCCCACAAGGCACAGCCTGTCTGTCAATTATAATATAGACATGGTTAATACACAATACACATTAACATAATATCAATCATAACAAAGCAACCGTGCACACATAAATCCCACAAGGCACAGCCTGTCTGTCAATTATAATATAGACATGGTTAATACACAATACACATTAACATAATATCAATCATAACAAAGCAACCGTGCACACATAAATCCCACAAGTCACAGCCTGTCTGTCAATTATAATATAGACATGGTTAATACACAATACACATTAACATAATATCAATCATAACAAAGCAACCGTGCACACATAAATCCCACAAGGCACAGCCTGTCTGTCAATTATAATATAGACATGGTTAATACACAATACACATTAACATAATATCAATCATAACAAAGCAACCGTGCACACATAAATCCCACAAGGCACAGCCTGTCTGTCAATTATAATATAGACATGGTTAATACACAATACACATTAACATAATATCAATCATAACAAAGCAACCGTGCACACATAAATCCCACAAGGCACAGCCTGTCTGTTAATTATAATATAGATATGGTTAATACACAATACACATTAACATAATATCAATCATAACAAAGCAACCGTGCACACATAAATCCCACAAGGCACAGCCTGTCTGTCAATTATAATATAGACATGGTTAATACACAATACACATTAACGTAATATCAATCATAACAAAGCAACCGTGCACACATAAATCCCACAAGGCACAGCCTGTCTGTCAATTATAATATAGACATGGTTAATACACAATACACATTAACATAATATCAATCATAACAAAGCAACCGTGCACACATAAATCCCACAAGGCACAGCCTGTCTGTCAATTATAATATAGACATGGTTAATACACAATACACATTAACATAATATCAATCATAACAAAGCAACCGTGCACACATAAATCCCACAAGGCACAGCCTGTCTGTCAATTATAATATAGACATGGTTAATACACAATACACATTAACATAATATCAATCATAACAAAGCAACCGTGCACACATAAATCCCACAAGGCACAGCCTGTCTGTCAATTATAATATAGACATGGTTAATACACAATACACATTAACATAATATCAATCATAACAAAGCAACCGTGCACACATAAATCCCACAAGGCACAGCCTGTCTGTCAATTATAATATAGACATGGTTAATACACAATACACATTAACATAATATCAATCATAACAAAGCAACCGTGCACACATAAATCCCACAAGGCACAGCCTGTCTGTCAATTATAATATAGACATGGTTAATACACAATACACATTAACATAATATCAATCATAACAAAGCAACCGTGCACACATAAATCCCACTAGGCACAGCCTGTCTGTCAATTATACTATAGACATAATTATTATTTTAATTATTCTTAAGTCTTTCGAGGCAGAGGGTTTAATGGTCTCATTAATTTATTATTTAAATAGATTATTATATTGATCAGAAGGTAAATATACGTCACCTACCTACATACGCCTACCTTGCTACCTACCTCTTACCTCCAAAAATCGGTGACAGGAAAATTATTCGAAAAACAATTATTCGAATGCTCAATTTTACGAAAATCAATTTTACGAATGGCAATTATTCGAATCACATTTTTACGAAAAACAATTTTCCGAACACACAATTATCAGAATTTACAATTGTTCGAATTTTTATGACGTCATGTTGGTAGTATTGTGAGAGGAATAAACCATAGATTTTTATTATAATATACTAGATGTCGTAGTTATCAAATTTTGTATGAATCGAAAACAAATGACTCACTTTTTGCACGGAGTACTACATCTACATAGTATATTATGTTTAATAAAAATCTATGGAATAAACAACATGGCGACGCACCGCGCTGTCAGATATCCTAGGATGTACACCTATTTTTTAAACCTAAACCTACAAAACTTGGGTAAAAATAGGTTGGTTAGGTTTGTTTGTAGTTATTATTGCGACTGACGTGAGCCAGTTGCATTATATATTTAAAAAAGTAACTATAATATTAAAATAAAATAACTAATTGGTGTGAATACTAGAAAAACATAAACTGGTGTACAAACTAGGCTATCCCGCGCTGTCAAACATTAGTTATTAAAAATGTGCAAACATACGTACCCAACAATAATACAACAAGTAATAATAGTCTTCATCGAATATATTTTACTGGCAACAAATATGTCAAAGGAGGCAACATAATGACACAAAAATATATTATTAAATTCGGTTAATTGGTTTTCCAACAAATGTTAGTTCGAATAATTTGCTTTCGGACAATTGTCATTCTGATAACTGATTTTCGAAAAATTGTTATTCGTACAATTGTGCATTCGAACAATTGTGTTTCGAAGAATTTTCATGTAATCCAAAAATCTACCCTACCTTCCTCCTATAATTTATTATTATTATCAAACAATTAAAATAATCCTTTACTTCTTATATGTACATATTACGATACGAGGTGCTCAAATTGACTACGCGATACGTCGTCATCACAGGACTGAGGAAACCCGAATGAGTTTTTACCTTTCCGTGTTGATTAAGAGGCAAGTACTGCCTCGAATTAGGCACTAGTTTGTTGCACTAATGCTCTTAAAAACTCGTGTTGAATTCAAGGCACGTGTCCTCCTAATGCACACGTTTTAGCAACGCAAACTTTTCCTGCTAATACGTGTTCAATCCTTTAACTAAATGTTTCACGATCCATTTTAAAACATTAAAAAACCCCTTCAATGTGATGGGAGATATTAAATGTTGCCGGAAGTGAGGTCAGGGTTTTTGACATTTTCTTCAAATTCGCATTATTATATCTACCTAGTCGCTTTCTGTAATGAGCCCTTACATAATTTAGGTGACTCGATCAAAATACTGTTAAGTCCAAATAAATGTTTTAAATATAAATACTTTTTATTTCTTACGTATCTTGAACAGAACCCTCAGAGACAGAATCCCCAACGAGGAGATCCACAGAACCTGCAATGTGGAGTATATTGTAAGGTGGAGCAGGCAAATAAGACGATACTGGAGAGATCATGTAGAGAGGATGAATCCAGAAAGACTGCCAAAGTATCTGCAATGTGGAGGATGTTGTAAGGTGGCGCAGGCAAAGAAGTTGATACTGGAGAGATCATGTTAAAAGGAATCCAGAAAACCTTTAAAAAACACAAAGGCTAAAGGAATCCAGAAAGGCTACCAAAAGTTGTAATGCGCGAGATACCAGAGGGTCGCCGACCACCGGGAAGACCATCAAATAGATGGAGGGAGAGGGCTGGACATCTTCGTCCAAGAACCCGTATAAAAATATCAAAGATCTACCAAAAGAGGAAGGAAGAAGAGTATTTTTATCTTTTCTATCTCACACTGTTAATACCGAAATACACAACAACAAAAAAGTAGGTTGTCGTCAGTAAAAAAAAAACAAACACAGTCAATGAACCTACACTTTATTTTTAATATTCAAAAGTTTTACAATTCCTGAATGCATTTTTATGGAGTCCATTTTTAATGTATATATTCATTGAACAATAACTGATAAATCGAATATTTTTATAGTTGCATATACGCCAACATTAGATTTTTCCCTGTCATTAATAAATTAAATTAATATTTAATATTATATTAATATTCAATTAATAAAATTATTCATATTAATTATATATTGATATTCAATTAATAATATTATTCAATTAATTTCAAGAAACACAGACCATTTTGAGAGACTTTGATATGTTTGTGAGTAATAAGTCGAGAATATGATTCAAATGACTTTATTAACATACAAATGTATTATTACAAATCACAGTATATATAAATTGATATAATCGAAATAATGCACGCAAATATACAATTAAAAATAATGATGTACACGGTGTTTACGGTATCGGCCTGGGCAGCGGAATCACACGCTCTTCATTCAATATATCGAATGCATCCGACTAATGCATTCGGGAATCTCCGTCGACACGAAGATATCACAGACTTAATAGATAAAATCATCATATTTATAGATGTGGTATTGGTCTTGGTCTTGCATACCCGATCGAGCCTGAGTCTTGGTCTTCAAGTCTTGAAGGACTTACAAATACAACATTTACTTTTTTTTTATTTATATTTTAAAGTTAAAATTCAATAATTGCAATGGAATATGACAAATAAAACACCCGGTCACGTGTAAAACCCGGTCTCGATCTTGCACCCCATGGTCTTGGTCTTCTCAATGTTCAACTCAAGTCTGAAAATCCAAATATTTAATCGAACAAAACATCAAACTGTAATTTAAACAACACGCTTTGACCGCTTGTTATGATTTCAATAACTTTTCGATAGACCAATCCAATTATGTGCGTTCAGAATAACCACCATTCCATAATGACGATTGCCGCCATTTTGTATTGTGATGATGTCAAAAGTCAATCGTTGTTTATCGTTTCAGAATTAAAACCATTAGATTTTATTTTTATTTTTTTTTATTTTGGATATCCAACAGTACAGTAGAATATAATAACATAGTATGAGATTAAGAACAATGGAAAAAACAGTAAATGATAGACTACGATACATGATAACTGGACATCATATCAAGTGATTGTTAAAGTTTAATTGATTATTTGAAGGTTTTACTAGGCGTGTTCAATAATTGATTTATGTATCTCAACAAACAACTCCCTCTAAATATAAAATTCATCTCAAATACAAAGAAATGTTTTGGATCAACTGAATGAAAAAGATAACTTACTGAAATCCACAATTTTATTCAGAAATAACAATCTTTGGTTTACTTAATTAATTTACAATAAGATTTTATAATTTCACACGGCTGATATAATATCGATAGACGCGTACGTTGACAGATCGAGAGAGCAATGGCGGGCGAAGTAAAAAACGACTATTTATATTTTTATGATTATTCTGGAATGTTCCATAGATGAGTGTTGCCACAGGATCATACCTGGAATATACAAGGAAAAGTACAAAGAAGATTTTATTCTAGTATCATAACATAACAGTACAGTAGAATATAATGACTATGACATAGTATGAGATTAAGAACAATGGAAAAAAAACAGCAAATGATAAACTACGGTACATAATAACAGGACATCATATCAAGTGATTGTTAAAGTTTTACATACAATTTTTAACAAATGAGAAAAACAAAAATTATAGGATCATACCTGGAACATACAAGGAAAAGTACAAAGAAGATTTTATTCTAGTATCATAACATAACAGTACAGTAGAATATAATGACAATGACATAGTATGAGATTAAGAACAATGGAAAAAAACAGCAAATGATAAACTACGGTACATAATAACAGGACATCATTTCAAGTGATTGTTAAAGTTTTACATACAATTTTTAACAAATGAGAAAAACAAAAATTATAGGATCATACCTGGAACATACAAGGAAAAGTACAAAGAAGATTTTATTCTAGTATCATAACATAACAGTACAGTAGAATATAATGACAATGACATAGTATGAGATTAAGAACAATGGAAAAAAAACAGCAAATGATAAACTACGGTACATAATCACAGGACATCATATCAAGTGATTGTTAAAGTTTTACATACAATTTTTAACAAATGAGAAAAACAAAAATTATAGGATCATACCTGGAACATACAAGGAAAAGTACAAAGAAGATTTTATTCTAGTATCATAACATAACAGTACAGTAGAATATAATGACAATGACATAGTATGAGATTAAGAACAATGGAAAAAAAACAGCAAATGATAAACTACGGTACATAATAACAGGACATCATATCAAGTGATTGTTAAAGTTTTACATACAATTTTTAACAAATGAGAAAAACAAAAATTATAGGATCATACCTGGAACATACAAGGAAAAGTACAAAGAAGATTTTATTCTAGTATCATAACATAACAGTACAGTAGAATATAATGACAATGACATAGTATGAGATTAAGAACAATGGAAAAAAAACAGCAAATAATAAACTACGGTACATAATAACAGGACATCATATCAAGTGATTGTTAAAGTTTTACATACAATTTTTAACAAATGAGAAAAACAAAAATTATAGGATCATACCTGGAACATACAAGGAAAAGTACAAAGAAGATTTTATTCTAGTATCATAACATAACAGTACAGTAGAATATAATGACAATGACATAGTATGAGATTAAGAACAATGGAAAAAAAACAGCAAATGATAAACTACGGTACATAATCACAGGACATCATATCAAGTGATTGTTAAAGTTTTACATACAATTTTTAACAAATGAGAAAAACAAAAATTATAGGATCATACCTGGAACATACAAGGAAAAGTACAAAGAAGATTTTATTCTAGTATCATAACATAACAGTACAGTAGAATATAATGACAATGACATAGTATGAGATTAAGAACAATGGAAAAAAAACAGCAAATGATAAACTACGGTACATAATAACAGGACATCATATCAAGTGATTGTTAAAGTTTTACATACAATTTTTAACAAATGAGAAAAACAAAAATTATAGGATCATACCTGGAACATACAAGGAAAAGTACAAAGAAGATTTTATTCTAGTATCATAGCATAACAGTACAGTAGAATATAATGACAATGACATAGTATGAGATTAAGAACAATGGAAAAAAAACAGCAAATGATAAACTACGGTACATAATCACAGGACATCATATCAAGTGATTGTTAAAGTTTTACATACAATTTTTAACAAATGAGAAAAACAAAAATTATAGGATCATACCTGGAACATACAAGGAAAAGTACAAAGAAGATTTTATTCTAGTATCATAACATAACAGTACAGTAGAATATAATGACAATGACATAGTATGAGATTAAGAACAATGGAAAAAAAACAGCAAATGATAAACTACGGTACATAATAACAGGACATCATATCAAGTGATTGTTAAAGTTTTACATACAATTTTTAACAAATGAGAAAAACAAAAATTATAGGATCATACCTGGAATATACAAGGAAAAGTACAAAGAAGATTTTATTCTAGTATCATAGCATAACAGTACAGTAGAATATAATGACAATGACATAGTATGAGATTAAGAACAATGGAAAAAAACAGCAAATGATAAACTACGGTACATAATAACAGGACATCATATCAAGTGATTGTTAAAGTTTTACATACAATTTTTAACAAATGAGAAAAACAAAAATTATAGGATCATACCTGGAACATACAAGGAAAAGTACAAAGAAGATTTTATTCTAGTATCATAACATAACAGTACAGTAGAATATAATGACAATGACATAGTATGAGATTAAGAACAATGGAAAAAAAACAGCAAATGATAAACTACGGTACATAATAACAGGACATCATATCAAGTGATTGTTAAAGTTTTACATACAATTTTTAACAAATGAGAAAAACAAAAATTATAGGATCATACCTGGAACATACAAGGAAAAGTACAAAGAAGATTTTATTCTAGTATCATAACATAACAGTACAGTAGAATATAATGACAATGACATAGTATGAGATTAAGAACAATGGAAAAAAAACAGCAAATCATAAACTACGGTACATAATAACAGGACATCATATCAAGTGATTGTTAAAGTTTTACATACAATTTTTAACAAATGAGAAAAACAAAAATTATAGGATCATACCTGGAACATACAAGGAAAAGTACAAAGAAGATTTTATTCTAGTATCATAACATAACAGTACAGTAGAATATAATGACAATGACATAGTATGAGATTAAGAACAATGGAAAAAAAACAGCAAATGATAAACTACGGTACATAATCACAGGACATCATATCAAGTGATTGTTAAAGTTTTACATACAATTTTTAACAAATGAGAAAAACAAAAATTATAGGATCATACCTGGAACATACAAGGAAAAGTACAAAGAAGATTTTATTCTAGTATCATAACATAACAGTACAGTAGAATATAATGACAATGACATAGTATGAGATTAAGAACAATGGAAAAAAAACAGCAAATGATAAACTACGGTACATAATAACAGGACATCATATCAAGTGATTGTTAAAGTTTTACAAACAATTTTTAACAAATGAGAAAAACAAAAATTATAGGATCATACCTGGAACATACAAGGAAAAGTACAAAGAAGATTTTATTCTAGTATCATAACATAACAGTACAGTAGAATATAATGACAATGACATAGTATGAGATTAAGAACAATGGAAAAAAAACAGCAAATGATAAACTACGGTACATAATCACAGGACATCATATCAAGTGATTGTTAAAGTTTTACATACAATTTTTAACAAATGAGAAAAACAAAAATTATAGGATCATACCTGGAACATACAAGGAAAAGTACAAAGAAGATTTTATTCTAGTATCATAACATAACAGTACAGTAGAATATAATGACAATGACATAGTATGAGATTAAGAACAATGGAAAAAAAACAGCAAATGATAAACTACGGTACATAATCACAGGACATCATATCAAGTGATTGTTAAAGTTTTACATACAATTTTTAACAAATGAGAAAAACAAAAATTATAGGATCATACCTGGAACATACAAGGAAAAGTACAAAGAAGATTTTATTCTAGTATCATAACATAACAGTACAGTAGAATATAATGACAATGACATAGTATGAGATTAAGAACAATGGAAAAAAAACAGCAAATGATAAACTACGGTACATAATCACAGGACATCATATCAAGTGATTGTTAAAGTTTTACATACAATTTTTAACAAATGAGAAAAACAAAAATTATAGGATCATACCTGGAACATACAAGGAAAAGTACAAAGAAGATTTTATTCTAGTATCATAACATAACAGTACAGTAGAATATAATGACAATGACATAGTATGAGATTAAGAACAATGGAAAAAAAACAGCAAATGATAAACTACGGTACATAATAACAGGACATCATATCAAGTGATTGTTAAAGTTTTACATACAATTTTTAACAAATGAGAAAAACAAAAATTATAGGATCATACCTGGAACATACAAGGAAAAGTACAAAGAAGATTTTATTCTAGTATCATAACATAACAGTACAGTAGAATATAATGACAATGACATAGTATGAGATTAAGAACAATGGAAAAAAACAGCAAATGATAAACTACGGTACATAATAACAGGACATCATATCAAGTGATTGTTAAAGTTTTACATACAATTTTTAACAAATGAGAAAAACAAAAATTATAGGATCATACCTGGAACATACAAGGAAAAGTACAAAGAAGATTTTATTCTAGTATCATAAAAAAACAGTACAGTAGAATATAATGACAATGACATAGTATGAGATTAAGAACAATGGAAAAAAAACAGCAAATGATAAACTACGGTACATAATAACAGGACATCATATCAAGTGATTGTTAAAGTTTTACATACAATTTTTAACAAATGAGAAAAACAAAAATTATAGGATCATACCTGGAACATACAAGGAAAAGTACAAAGAAGATTTTATTCTAGTATCATAACATAACAGTACAGTAGAATATAATGACAATGACATAGTATGAGATTAAGAACAATGGAAAAAAAACAGCAAATGATAAACTACGGTACATAATCACAGGACATCATATCAAGTGATTGTTAAAGTTTTACATACAATTTTTAACAAATGAGAAAAACAAAAATTATAGGATCATACCTGGAACATACAAGGAAAAGTACAAAGAAGATTTTATTCTAGTATCATAACATAACAGTACAGTAGAATATAATGACAATGACATAGTATGAGATAAAGAACAATGGAAAAAAAACAGCAAATGATAAACTACGGTACATAATAACAGGACATCATATCAAGTGATTGTTAAAGTTTTACATACAATTTTTAACAAATGAGAAAAACAAAAATTATAGGATCATACCTGGAATATACAAGGAAAAGTACAAAGAAGATTTTATTCTAGTATCATAGCATAACAGTACAGTAGAATATAATGACAATGACATAGTATGAGATTAAGAACAATGGAAAAAAAACAGCAAATGATAAACAACGGTACATAATAACAGGACATCATATCAAGTGATTGTTAAAGTTTTACATACAATTTTTAACAAATGAGAAAAACAAAAATTATAGGATCATACCTGGAACATACAAGGAAAAGTACAAAGAAGATTTTATTCTAGTATCATAACATAACAGTACAGTAGAATATAATGACAATGACATAGTATGAGATTAAGAACAATGGAAAAAAACAGCAAATGATAAACTACGGTACATAATAACAGGACATCATATCAAGTGATTGTTAAAGTTTTACATACAATTTTTAACAAATGAGAAAAACAAAAATTATGGGATCATACCTGGAACATACAAGGAAAAGTACAAAGAAGATTTTATTCTAGTATCATAACATAACAGTACAGTAGAATATAATGACAATGACATAGTATGAGATTAAGAACAATGGAAAAAAAACAGCAAATGATAAACTACGGTACATAATAACAGGACATCATATCAAGTGATTGTTAAAGTTTTACATACAATTTTTAACAAATGAGAAAAACAAAAATTATAGGATCATACCTGGAACATACAAGGAAAAGTACAAAGAAGATTTTATTCTAGTATCATAACATAACAGTACAGTAGAATATAATGACAATGACATAGTATGAGATTAAGAACAATGGAAAAAAAACAGCAAATGATAAACTACGGTACATAATAACAGGACATCATATCAAGTGATTGTTAAAGTTTTACATACAATTTTTAACAAATGAGAAAAACAAAAATTATGGGATCATACCTGGAACATACAAGGAAAAGTACAAAGAAGATTTTATTCTAGTATCATAACATAACAGTACAGTAGAATATAATGACAATGACATAGTATGAGATTAAGAACAATGGAAAAAAAACAGCAAATGATAAACTACGGTACATAATAACAGGACATCATTTCAAGTGATTGTTATAGTTTTACATACAATTTTTAACAAATGAGAAAAACAAAAATTATAGGATCATACCTGGAACATACAAGGAAAAGTACAAAGAAGATTTTATTCTAGTATCATAACATAACAGTACAGTAGAATATAATGACAATGACATAGTATGAGATTAAGAACAATGGAAAAAAAACAGCAAATGATAAACTACGGTACATAATAACAGGACATCATATCAAGTGATTGTTAAAGTTTTACATACAATTTTTAACAAATGAGAAAAACAAAAATTATAGGATCATACCTGGAACATACAAGGAAAAGTACAAAGAAGATTATATTCTAGAATCATAACATAACAGTAGGTACAGAAGAATATAATAACATATTATGAGATTAAGAACAATGGAAAAAACAGTAAATGATAGACTACGGTACATAATAACAGGACATAATATCAACATACAAGGAAGAGTAAAAGAAGATTATATTCTGGAATCATCACATAACAGTACAGTAGAATATAATTACATAGTATGAGATTAAGAACAATGAAAAAAAAACAGCAAATGATAGACTACGGTACATGATAACAGGACATCATATCAAGTGATTGTTAAAGTTTTACATACAGTTTTTAACAAATGAGAAAAACAAAAATTAGAGGTTCATACCTGGAACATACAAGGAACATATAGATGGGTCGATGGCAGGGCGGTTAGTGCGCTGGGCTAGTAGTCGCGAGTTCGAATCCTGTCTCGACCGATTTCGTTCACCTATAGCACAAGCATTTGTTTAACAAGGACATATTCATTAAAAAAAGGGCAAAGAAGATTATATTATAACATGGGATTCTAACTTACATTCTGTAATAATTATTTATTTTTATTATTATTTATTTATAGGCAGGCAGCCAAGGCTGATGTGCCTATATCAACTGTCGAATTTTATTATTTGATTGTAACTATTTTGCGTGGTCCAAAAAAAAGTCCAGTCTATTCTTGAAAATATTAACATTTTCAGCATCCAAAACATGTTGGGGCAGTTTATTCCAAGTATTCACCACTCTAATAATTGAAAGCAAATGCTTTCGAGGATTTGTCGAGAACCCACTTTTCACAAGTTTTATAGTAGCGAAAAGTTAAAAATAATCGTTAAAACCATCGTGGCATTAACGTGTTCTGCTTGTAAACCTCTCACTTATATCGTACATTGAAACACGCACCATAGTTTCAATCTTTTAACGTCTGTAAAATCATCCAAAGAGTTTAATGTACCGTATCGAGTTTTTAATGATATTTTTGTCTGCATCTGACGGGTGCCGGGGTGATGGCTCTTTATCCATACCCCCGACCCCTTCTCTATAATGTTTAAAAGGGTCACGTGCCGACCGACAGCCCATTGTATGTACATAACGATATATAATAACGACTATGGCCCAGTATTTCAGTCGGCCCTTAGGAGTTTAACAAAAATATTGCGTATTTCAGTACCAAATCTTCCCTCAAATACGTCACTAAACCACAAATATTTAACTCAACGTTTCTGGCGGATTGCGTGTCTTAATCTTGAGTTAAGTATTGTTTCTAGTCTTTTTCGCCAGGTGGCGTACTAATCGCCGCACGCTTTAATGTTTTATTTCATTTTATACTACAAATAACTATGCATAATAATTATAATCATGATTTATTTTTGATGTTAAAATAAAAGACTTGATATAGAAGTGGTTCATGTATTTAATATTTATTTTCTTTTTTACATAATTATATTGTATTGCCTGACAACAAACGAAATAAACTGTCAGCCATAATGAAACGTCAGGCACGCAACTTTATTTTTGCGATGTTTTTTCATCCCACTTTTTAAATTGATCCATCCTGTTTCTATATATAATGTGTATTCTTAAATTTTCTACATAAGACACTATTTTACCATGATCACTTAGTTCCATATCTATCTGTAAAATGTACATACATTTTGCATTGAAGTACTACGTACGTAGTACATATTCTTCAATCACATTTTTTCACTACAATGTTTGATTTTAATTAAAAAAAACATCGATCTGTATAAAAAATTGAAAAAGTAACATGCTGTGTAATGAAACAAATAAAATAATGTGTTGTTATAACAATAAAATAATATTTAGTCACAGCTTCGCGTCACGTATCATTTAAGGTTATTACAATTTGACTTGAATTTGACAGATGCGTTATAGACAATAACCATAGAAAACGTAAAATATATCTATAGTTGAAGATTACGTAACTGACGTTTCATTTTGCACTGAAATACGCGAATGAAATTTAATCTTCCCTAAACTTTTAACTTGGATTACTAAATCCAACGATTTAAGGGCCAACTGATATCTCGGGCCTATATTATAAATAACGCAACTGCTTGAGATGATAGCTTGACAATATGTCAAGAAAGAATACTTCGTCTTTTATAAACCGCGCAGACTTTTTTTATCTCAAAATTTAATCTATATGATTCGTATAATAATAATAATAATAATAAGGACAATTTATAAAGCGCCGTTTAGTGACAACCGTGGTCACCTCAAGGGCGCTTTCAGTTTGCAAAAAAATAAGTTAAAATTAAGTTTAAATTATTCCTATAGCTAACACATTGAAAATGGTGAAACATAAAACTTAAAAAAATACGTAGAAATCAGAAATTAATCTAGTTATATACATATTCTAGTTATATACACATAATCCAGATGAAATTTTATGTTTACTAAATATTATTGAACGGATGAAGGACAATCTGGATACGATTTGCGGAAAAGATGAGTTTTTAATTTCTTCTTGAATTCATTGATATTTTCGGCACATCTTATATCCATTGGAAGATTGTTCATGACTTTGGTCCAGAAACGCCAAAAGATCGATTTAGGTATTTTGGCTTATTTGTGAGATTGGTTTCTACTAATTTTTTATTGGATTGGGTCATTGATCTTAGCGTACTTTGTTTGTTTATTGTTAGGTGAAAATGGAACACAGAGTTCCGATATATATTCCAGGGCCATGCTATTGAGTGCTTTAAAGACAAGGAGACATGTTTTAAATTCTATAATATGTTCTGGACTCTTCAGCCAATGAAGTTTGTGAAGTGTTGGTGAGATATGCGAGAAACGATCAATCTGGTAAATATAACGGGCTGCTGCATTGAGGATGAGTTGTATTCTATGGATTTGGTATTGCGGTAGGTGTATTAATATGGCGTTACAATAATCTACACGGGAAACTATTAAAGAATTTATAAGGACCTTAGCAGCATTTGTCGAGAGACACCTTCGAATAAGTCTAAGTTGTCTGAGAAAGTAAGTATAGAATCTATATAACTGTACATTTACAATCTTACTAATAAATGTGTTGTAAAATTTACACGACCGTTTAATATCCATGTAGGCAAAAATGTAACCAATAAACGCTGTGTAGCAGATCAGTTGGTCAACGACTGTGTATCTCTCACACAAATTTTACACATCGCTTGCCCGCCTGTTCGACGTAGTTTAGCGGTGTTTTAAGACAAATTTCATCCATCAAAAATCGAATTTGATTTTGATATGCGTGTTAATATTGTTATATCTTGGAATAATATGAGGAAACATCTTTATAAATGATTATATTCTCGATAATTGTGCATTTTAGGAGCGAAAATGAACAAAAAAATCAGCTCTTTTATAATATCTACAATGGTAAATCGAATATTCTTTTTTAATTGCATATACGCTTTTTTGATTGCAGGTAAAATGTTACACACTATTCAAATACATAGAAATTTCAAAATTACATCGATAAGGGAACTCAATAAGAAGGCATTATTGGTGAAAGTTGCGCAAGCGCATAAAGTGATCACGTAGACCAGCCGAGGACAGCTCGTAAGCCCTGTAGGTGCCTTGAGTTCCTGGTTCTTCTACAATATCCCTGCTTCGTCTCTATTGAGATGTTGAAAAAAATTTTTGTCAATAAAAATATCTACAATGGTGCTCGCTTAGATATTCGTATGATGAAATTATTCGTTATATTTTCCATATTCCTATTTTAAAATGTGAAAAACATATGAAAATATTAACTACGACAAACATCAAAATTATAATGGCGGATGGGGGCTGGCGGCTTTGCGCATGCGCGAGTGCGAAATTACAACGATGTCGAATTATTTTTTGTTGTACGCTTGTTGTAACTACACAGCCGTTATACAGCGTTTATTAGTAAGATTTTCAAATAATCGCTGCACGGGCTTTACACAGTGTGTAACTAAAACACTAGTCAACGGGTGTGCAGTAGATTTTTATTAGTAAGACTGTAAGTGTTTATAGTTTGGTACGTAGGTATTCTTCAATTATGCATGCTATCGCCATCGACAGTTGAATATATGTAATATTATGTACATGATCGCCTTAAACTCAATTGAGTATCAGATCTTCAGTTTGCTAATAAAACACCAAGGGATTAATCAAACATTTCTGAATCTGGACCAGTGTGATAATTTTGAAATTCTTAGGAATTCCAGTTGGCAGCTTCGTCATGCATGTTTGTAAACACTTGTTTTCCAAAACTCAATTGCATTTACTAACCAAGATGTGATAAATTGCCTGTGAGACGGTTAAAATTAATCGTCAGTTATTTTTGGGCGTGTTGAAATAATCGTAAATGAAATATTGGATTAGGCAGATGATGAAGTATTGGAATTAAATTAGCCAAGAGAACATAATATATCTGAGAAACTTAAACTTATCTCAGAAGCTATAAATAAAACATGAGAAGAGATTTAAGAGAATTAATATATAAAATAAGAGAATTTTTTTTATGTTTGCAATGTTATGTTATTTGATTCCATATTGATATTAGAGTGTAATATTAGCAGGGAAGCTTCATTGTGTAGTGGAGAGTTTAGCGTTGACCACAACCCACTCGTTTTCACATGACTCCCGTTCAACCATGTTATATGGCGCATATATAGATATTGAACGTTGTACAAAGGCGAGTGATTATCAATTTCATTTGTTAATTGACTTTCTAATTGACGTCTTCCTTCTCTGACCGTTTGGGAGTGAATGAGACAGTATTATATATTATGGAGCTGGGTACTACAAACTATCACACCACAGCCTCTATGGACATTATATACAAGTAAGTCTAATTGTGTTTGAGAAGGATTCCCTCAGACCCCTCAAGTATCCAGTAATAGATATCCTGAAAATGTGATGGCAAACTTATGACACGCGTTTTAGTACGGAACTGAAATATTGATAGTAGAATTCAAATCATGTTCTTGTTCTTCATTGTTTTTTTTTTCATTTTATCTAACGTCTCCTCTTCCACACTCATCTGAGTCTGATTCATCTGTATAGTCTGTGTATTCGTTACATTACGTCAAATTCATCAACTTTGAACTAAAATAGGATCGTTCTAAAATTTTAAATAGAGGTCATTTGATCTTATTTTCGTATTCTGCAACTAACATTGTGCCTAAAGCTATAATCAACAAAATTAGTGCACCGTAGATAGTAATTTTAACTCGAATTGTCTGTGGCGCAGACGATGTATGCGTAGGTACTGCGCACTGTTCGGCCATGTTTTTTTATGTCATATCGCCGTGATGGCGCCTAACCTAACATTTCAATAGACCTGCACTAATATTCTTTAGTTTTTATTTTCAACATAACGCAACACGTGTAAATTAGCCATTTTAATTTTTTTCCGTACATATCTGATGACAACTTATCTAAAATATTCCGGACTGCTGTTAAAATAACTACAATTCCAATAAGGTGTGAACTAAAAATAAGAACGTTTTGACAGTTGATTCGACTAAATGTGGTTATATGATTATGTAATCAAACTAAAAATCGTGGCTCACATGGAGTAAGAATGTTCCTAAGTAGGATCGTTCCTATTTCACCGTTATAATATAATATCATCTTGGACTAAGTGAAATGAACCGTAACGTTCTTAAAAAGTTATAGAATCGGACGTACAACATTCTAAAATGACAGCGAAAAAGCAGACTACCGCTCCACAAGTAGGAAACCCTCTTCTAGGGCTAGCAGTCTACAATTTTGACAATAACAATAACATTTTGCCAATGTTCCTCTTGTATCAACGATGATGGTCGATTAGCGCACGGGTACTATCCCTCTTCCCACCAATAGACCGGCAAACCTACGGATATCTACCGGTGGCAAGATTTTTTAACAAAGGCATGTTTTTTTGAATCAATATAAGGTAGCATCAATGTGTCGACGAACGATTTTTGAATTTTATTATCAGGTAGAGGTTAGTACTATTCCTTACATTTTAATTATATTTACGAGTTCAAAGGGTTCTCTACCACTGCCTCAAACAGATGGCGAGAACTAAAATATAATGAACCCTACACATCTCATGTTATCCTATTACCCGAAATCCTAAATGTGATATTTGACTCATATATACCATCAAGTTTTATCTTAGCGGGATAGGCAAAGGTATCAATATGCCATAATTTCCTATCTTAGATTTTTTTATTTTTTTATTTATTTTTTTTTTTTTTATTTAACAAAAACAATACAATGTTCACATATAAATCATAATTTAAAAAGGTATACAATTTCCATCATATAATTCATAATAACCCTCTTTAATTGAGATAAAATCTCGTGTTAAAAGAGGGGAGTATCTATTTAATATTATCTATTTAATATTACATTTACCAAAACATTGTACATCTACTAAAAAATATGAAGCTACACAAAACAAGAATGAAATAACAAAAAATAAATAAATAAATCAGTACAATTTTTTAATTTTATTTTTAAATATACTATAATTTTTTTCGAGTCTAAGACTCAAAGGGAGTTCATTAAACCACTTAGTACCTTTATACTTATAGAAATGTTGTGAGGCAGTTGTACGTAAAAGAGGAATGGTAATACATCCTTGTGAATTTATTCTGCTGCTTAAAGAAAATGACAATTGGTTTGAATTTGTAAGAATATCTTTATGAATTTGGAACAATGAGATTTTTTTGTAGATATTTTCAACAGTTGAAACTTTAAATTCTTGAAATAAATTAATAGTTGGATAATCAAATCTCTTTTTTAATATAATTTTAATAATGATTCTTTGAAAAACTTCTAAAGGCACTAAAGTGGTTTGGTTTAAAAGCTCCCCCCCAACATATAATGCCATATTGTAAGATGGATTGAAATAATGAAAAATATATTGTTTTAAGCAAGTTTGTTTGAAGTATATTTCTTAGTCTCAGAAAAATAAAAATTAGCTTTTTAAGGCGTTCAATAGTAGTAGCTATATGTAATTTCCATTTCATACTGCTTTCAATAATAATGCCTAGGTATCGGATGTTATTTTTATTAAAAAATGAATGTCCTTGTTAGATAAGTGAATATACATGTTTCATCATTTCCTTATATAAGACTATGTAACACCTTATGTGATGATATTACGAAGCCTCAATCGATTCAACTCTTTAAAAATAGACTAAAAATGTTATACCTCTCTAATAACTTTTAATTGACACCCCTTCTCCACATTCTCTCTCCTCCCATAACCTCTATCTCATTCCTTTCTTTGTTGCTGTGAATTTATTTATATTTAATTATGTTACGTGTCGGTCTTCCTATTTGTTTTTTTTATATAACTTTAATAAACCTACCCTTATGTATTGCCGGCCGTTGCTTTAGTTGGTTGGAAGAAATTTTCTCATGGTAACAAACCACAGGGGGCGTCCACGACGAGAATATTTGATCCAGATATGCGAAGACATGAACTGCGCCACATATGTTGAGCTGAAGAGGGCTGCAGAAGATAGAGCGAGGTGGAAATCGTGATGTAGACTTCTTCTGCAAACCAGAGAGAGAGAGAATAAACCCGTCATTGTGCACATCATTGTACATGAAGATAAAAAAAATAAATACGAATAAATTCTTGTGTAACGAGGCAGCTAGGTTAGGGTTCAAACTCGCCATCACTGGATTACTATCCAGCGCGATGCCCACTCTGCCACCGGTCTTTTTTTATTTATTTATTTTGAATGGTGAGTAACTACACGTATGGTAATCGTAAAACAACTTGACCCCGTCACGTGGGTGCCCAGATCGAAAGGTGCACGTTCGTGCCATCCTTCCAAGTGGCTTGCTATCACTCCAAAATGCGCTCGTGAATGTCAAAACCCGCGCAGCCCATTTATTTATTTATCGTATGGGTCAATCACATACACATCATAACAAAACAAAGTTAAGATACAAAAATAATAGCAAAAAAAACAAAGTTAATAAAATAATAGCACAAGTAGGCTTGCTTGTCAAGGTCTAATGTCAATGTTCAAAATATAATTCGTTGCTGAGTCACTCAACAAGAAGAAGTCCTTGAAATCTCCCGCGTACGCCCTGAGGTCACACTCGGACACAATGTGGTCCATGGTCTGTCTATCCGCCCCGAAGTCGCATCTAGGGGAGTCCAACCAGCCACATTTGTGAAAAAAGTCAGCACATCTGCCATGTCTAGTTCGGATTCTATTTAAGGCTGTCCAGACTTTACGTGGCTGATCGAATCCCGGCGGTTTAATAATTGATATGCAGGGCAGGCCGTGGTTCACCGGGTCCGAGGCCTCCTCCCATCTGGCTCTCCATGTCTCCTTGATGCTAAAGTTGGAGTCATGTAGATTTTTTGCAGCCCAATTAGCCTGACACACCAAAATGGAATTCCAAACGATTGAAACTCCATAGTGCCGCGACAAACGGCGCGGCGCATCCTGTCGGTACGGCATGCTCGTGAGTGTGAAAACTAGCGGTACATTGCGTCGAGCTGTTTGACACTCTCGTGAATGCGAAAATACAACATTTTCTCTTTGTTTTTAGTCTATTTATATATATAAACAAACCACTATATAGCAGTTGTATAAAACTCATCGTAATTATCTCATTTTTTATTGAAAATTAAAAAAAAATAGAAATTATTAATGCGAAAGCGCCGACCGCTTGCGAACACTAATTTTGATGGCCCGATGACGCGGTGGCGCGCCCGTGAGTGTGATGAAAATTTCACAATGCTCCAAATGGAGCCGGTCCATATGGAGCGACGCCGAATCGTGAATGGGATGCTTTAGAAAAACATCACCGAAATTTGGCTCGTTTAACAGATTTTCGTAAAAAAAATACACATAAATTATCCACTAAAGAGACAGAATTATAAAATAATTGTGTATCTCAAAAACTGCAGATGAAATCTACACAGTCAATGCATTAAATAATATAGTTAAATTAAAATAAGACAACATGAATGTAAGAATTTATTGACAAAATAAATAAAGCTATATAATATGGATATCCACTTTGGATCTCGAATTTTATAACTTTCTATCGACCTATAATAGTGTTTTGGCAGACAGAATAACAAACCTTAAAATATAACACTTGGTTAAGATGGCTATCCTTAATTTAGAATCTAATTAAAATTTAAAGAAATAAATTATGCTGTTTTTTAGATATACATATAAATAAATGTGATTTAAATAGTGTTTTTATTTATAATTATTTAAGCATATTATCATTTATAGTGATAAAAGAATTTGCAAATCTGAATCTCTCAATTTACATTTTATTGTAGAAAAATACACCGTTTTCTTACATATGAAAAATTTCTTTTACTAAAAAATAACACCTATTTCATAAAATATCATTACTTTTTGCTTTTTAAAAAATATCACCCTCGTTTGAAAAAAATATCGCTAATAATAACACCATTTTCGCTTTTCTACAAAAATAACACCGCTTTTCCAAAAAAAATAACGCGAATGATTCAGGTCTCTAGTTTTAACCCTATCGGGTTAATCATTCTGTGTGTACCTTTGCGAAATTTTTGTTTTGAGTAATGATTCTAATATTAGTATAATTCAATAACAGTGAACACAGGTCTAACACAAATTGAAAATAACATCGTAAAATAGCAGAAAGCAAACTTCAAGTAGGTGTGTTTTGCAAACAAGTATTCCTATAGAAATTGTGTTTTGGTGTGTACATCCACATACCGATCCAATAATAATATTATTGCAAAAACATTTATAATATGGCCACACAGAGGGAATGTCAATAGAGTATCGGCACACAATATATGTATATTGATTTCCTTTTTTTTAACAAGTCAGCGAGGTATGACTATTCACTAAGGGACCGACTTAGTAAAAATCATAAATACATTTCAAAAAACTGTTTTGCTGTGTTCCTTGATTTGAGTAGGTAAAGCTTTTGATACGGTATCTCACAAAAAGCAAATGGTGAACATTGGCATTAAAGACAGGTCATATTACTGGTTTAAGACAAATTAATGTAACTGATCGCACTCACTCAACAAACATTGATGCTTAAAAAATCCCAATCAGACAATTATCGTATGGAGTACCCCAAGGAAGCACACTTGGGTCCATTCTATTCCTACTATAATATATATTGATTCACTTTGTTAATTAAATATCGAAGAGGACTTAAAGTTTTGGGTCTAAGCTACGAGAGCAAGTTGTACGTTTTGAATAGATTAATTAATTAATACTAACTGAGCCATGAAAGCTACTAGGAATAGTTCAATTTTTGAGATTTGAGATATTTAACTACGAGAAATAAATACTTGCTCGATGAATAATTATAAATCTTTTTCTCCCCGTAAGTAATCGAATTCAGGTAGTCATGATCAAAATTGTTGAAAGTCTTGTAGTGTTGGTCTTGCATGATATGCAAGTGGTCTTGATCTTGCTCAACAAAAAAGCAGGGCGTCAGCGCAGTAGTATAGTGACTATCCACTTTGTCAGGATGGTCGAATTTTTGTCATAAACCTAGTTCATTCAATGTACCATAATGTCAGAGTTTTGCAACCGGTTGTTTTTGATCGACCATGTTGGAATTGTTAGTTATTTTTTGTCCTAATATTAAAAAAGAAATCATACTCAACTCGTCTTATTCACTTTGTATTTCTAAGAAAACACTAAAGAAAGAATATTTAAAAACTCTCTTGACAGTTCGAATACTTACACATTAAATATTTATTCAGAAAAAATAACACGTAGATCAATAAAGGTTTTCCATCCCTGGTTTAGTCATTTCACAATAACCTATTGGTTGACGGGTATTTTTATTATATAATTTATTTATATATTTATGGAATTTTTTTTTTATTATTTTTTTATTTAATTTTTTATTAATTAATTCATTCATTTTTATTTATTTATTTATATTCGGGAATCACACAGCTTAATACAATACAAGGGATTAACCATAAAATAATAACAACTATGCCAATATATTGTTTCCACAAGTATACACGTAAAATTATATTATGTAAGAAGTAGGAAGTAAGTATTATTGAGGTAGGAGGGAGTTAAAAGGGAATAGGGAGGGAAGAGAGGGAGTACAGAAGGAGAGGGATTAGTTTATATGAATATTTATTCTAAGAGAAGTTTTGATTTGATATTAGTTATTGAGGAGTTGAATAAGTCAAATTCGTTTAAGTGCTCATCGAAGAAGTGTGATGCTCGATATATGAATGCATGTTGTTTAGCGCTTGTGTTACAGTGAGGCAGGTGTAAAGAGTGGTGGGATCGGGTAGCTCGGGTGGGAACTCGAAGAGCTAATCGTTCAAGCAGTTCCGGGCAATCCACGATGGAGTTGGCGATTTTATATAAATAGACGGCGTCGGAAATATTTCTGCGGTCTTCCAATGTGCTAAGTTTAAAGAACTCAGCAGAATCAGAGTAGCTAAGATGAGTTCGGAAGGAACAAAAATCGAGGTACTTTAGGAATTTATTCTGATTTTTTTCTATTCTATGTATGTAGGTAGAGTACCTAGGATTCCAGACTTGTGAAGAATATTCCAGAATGCTGCGCACATATGTAAAGTATAATGTTTTCAATGTTAAAATATTGTTAAAATGCTTGCATGTACGGAGGATAAAGCCGAGGATCCTAGACGCTTTGGATACAATGTAATCAATGTGCTTGTCAAATAATAGTTTTGAGTCAAGGATGATACCAAGGTCTTTAGTTTCTTTTACGTTACGTAGTGCTTGATTATTTAAACTATAGTTGAAGTTTATTATGTTCTTGTTCCGGGTGAATTTTAGGCAGTGGCATTTGGTAGGGTTAATTTGTAGGTTGTGTTGTTTGCAATATAGGTCGAGACGATTAAGGTCAGTTTGAATCTTTTCACAATCCTCAATACATTATTGATTACAAATTAATTTTTTTATTGATTACAAAAACCGGATATTTTTTACTTTAAGAAAAAATATATAAATATATTAGGTAATATTAACAAGAAAACTAATAACAGGTTTTCACTTAAGCATTAATATATTACAAGCATATAAACACAATTTTTTTAGAAAAATAAAAAAGGGTAGAAGGAAATGTGGGGGGAGAGGGTTTAGAAGAAAGGAGGAAGAGGGGAGATTGATTTATTTATTTATTTAATTTATTTAATTTATTTAATTTATTTAATTTATTTTATTTATTTAATTTATTTAATTTATTTAATTTATTTTATTTATTTTATTTATTTAATTTATTTAATTTATTTAATTTATTTAATTTATTTTATTTATTTTATTTATTTTATTGATATTATTTGTTTTATTTATTTTATTTGTTTTATTCATTTTATTTATTTATTTTTTTTTTTTTTATTTATTTTATTTTTTTTATTTGTTTTATTTATTTATTTATTTTCTTTTATTTTATGTATTTTATTTATTTTATTTGTTTTATTTACCTTATTTATTTTATTTACTTTTTTATTTATTTCATTTATATTATTTATTTTATTTATTCTATTTATTTTTTTTTATTTTTTTAATTGTAACATAAGAAATTATATATAAATACACATCAAAGTTTAACAATACAATTTTTTTTTACAAAAAAAGATACTTAAGAACTAGATGCGGAACGTAAACTGCTTCACTGGGTTAAAAACCTGTTCTGAAGCAGCTTATAATTATATAAATATATGGTTTAGGTGTGCGTGTGTGTCATGATGGTTTACTTAACATCAAAAATGCTCACCGGAATAAATATGAATATCCTCACATCAATGTTTGAAGAAAGTCAAATAAAATAACCTTTTTTATAGAAATAAAAAAAAATGTCACAACTAACAAAATGGTTGCACTGCACTGATACAGAGTGTATCAAATTTGTGATAAAATAGTAGTTTCAGACTTCATCTTAGGAAAAAATATTCAATTATCCTTTACGATCAATACCTATACATAGAGAAAGTAAATACATACATATAGAGTTTTATGGATGGACGATAAAATCAATTTAGTTTCTTAATTTTTTCAACCCGGTTTTAACGAATATAACATATGAATCGTCGCCAGTGTCTTTAACTGTCAAAACTATTTGATACCAATATGATATTTTCGCTAAGAATAATTTATAATAATAATAATAATAATGGGTATTTTAAATCAAACAAATGATTTGGTCTACATATATATTTTTTCCTGTAAGCCCTTATCAACTGGTAAACATAGAAACTCTGCTTTTTCTTATATACTAAAATTCGGTACATTTTTGCAATCAAATTATGAATTGTTCAAAACAGTTGTATTATAGTTTATGTTGGGAATTACGTCGATGCAGGTGTTTTTAAGTAATGTAAAAATCTACAGTACAGCTGTTTAAAAATAATATAAAGTCTTTACCGAAAGGGTGAAGATCGAACGTTTTTATTGTGGGTTAGTTTTGGTCTGTATACCAGTGGTCCACTTTTCGAAAAACCCGCAATAAAATAGGTGAGGCAAAATTATAGGTATTAGATATACAACCAGATTCACAAATTTAAATTGAAATCATTCTATACAAATTAATAAATTAAAGTTAAGCGTGGACTATACAATTAACTTAGAGACACTTAAAACAATAATGGTGAATAATAGTGGTAGGTACATGGTGTGCAGGTATATAAAGTAAATATTTGCACATAATTAAAAACTAGGCATATCCAATTAAATTAGAAACATTGCATAATGGTATACAGACCAAAACTATTATTATGGAATTCTGCACATTCAACACCGTCAGTATTGACAAAATTAAAAAAAATAAAATAATAATAATAATAATTATTAAAAACTTTTATTGTGATAAAACAACACGGTGGACTTATTGCCCACAGGCAATTTCTACCAGTCAACCACCAATGAACTTATATTTATAATAGAAAATCTATAGACATTACGTATTTGAGTATTTTCGGAATTGTTCGGAATGAAAATTGAAACAGTACTCAACATTAAAATCAAAATCAAAGGGATTTAGATTTAGATTAGGAAAAAATACTTTTATTGGTATAACTATACGTCGGCCTTCGTGGTTCAGTTGGTTAGGTATCTGACTTCTGATCCAAAGGTCTCAGGTTCGATTTCCGGTGGAGGCACATTTTTCAATTGTGTTTTCAGTCTGTAGCTGTGAGACGAGTAATATCGCAAGTGTCAATCAAAAGTAAACTCACGTAGAAAAAACCTTCGACAGTTAAACTACTTAAAGAAATATATTTAACTTGTGTACAATAATGCATATGGCATGAGAAAATGGGAATATCTCCTGCCAAAAATACTAAATGTTATGAATGATGAGCTCTTGCATATATACACTACATGCCCAAAATATTTTACCCACTTGAAAAGGTACATGATGAGGTCCGATGACGACAGCTATGTGCTCTAAGGGCATGATCTTTGAGTTGCTCGGCTGACGTAGGTTGGAACCTGCATCGTATTATGTAAAATAAAAATAACAAATTCTGAACTCGTCAATCTCAGATAAACCCTAAGAGTTATTTATAAAACTAGTTGCATGTAACACATGAGATCCAACTGTCGATAGTGATAGTATGTACCTACAGTTGAAGAATAAATACCAAACTATAAACCCATAAATACAAATTATTTAATATTTTAAGATATTTGGTTTTCTATACAACACATGTACCTAGGTATGTATGTCAAGATAGGATAGTATGGAGGTCAGTCCTTTGATCCTACCCAGAATATGAAAACAGCATGATGGTATGTATGTGTGTATGTTTGGAGATTAGTATCAAACTATTAAGTCTTCTTAGATTATTGTGTGTAGTTATTGCCATACAAATTGTATGAAGCAATGTCGTCACTAAATTCAATTTTTATAAGAAATGTTAAAAAAAAAATTGAAATGTGCTAATACAATGTTAATATTTTTTATAGAAAATTAAATTATCTAGTTGGGGTGTTTCGGCTTTTTTCAATATTTTAAAAAAAATGGAAATATAGGCAGTTAATCTCATAAATTTATCATAAAAAAAATTTTCTTAATAAAACACGTTTGAGAAACCATGGAATTTAAAAAAAAAACTAATTTGAGATTTTGTATTTGTCTATGTTTATACCAATTTTCAGCGTTCTAGCTTTTATGGTTTCTGAGATATATGGAAAAATGAACCAAAATTTCAAAAGTTGATAACCCCTGATTGAATCAAAAATTTACACTTCTGAGTATAAAAGTTTTGTAGACCTATAATTGTTTATATATTCTGAAAATTTGGGCTCTGTAAATTGAGCGGATCAAAAGTTATAAGGGACACACACACACACACACACACACACACACACAGACACACACACACACACACAGACACACACACACACACACACACACACACACAGACACACACACACACAAAACTCACATAAAATCTTCTACTCCGAATTCCGAGTAAATCCATGTATGGGAACATATATGCTGCGAGGCCTCTAGTTGGTGTTATTAGCATGAAAAAAGTCCACTACACCATAAAAAATTTTCCTTCGTACACGCATCTTGTCTTAATAATGTCGATGCATTAAGATAATTGAATTCTCATGAACAAATCGACAGTTGGAATAAATTTGGTTTAATTGAACCCGGTTTAAAGTTTATTCTGAAATTCAAATATTCTCATATAAGAATAAATAATTCTAATATGAGAATAATAGAAAAATTTGAATTTCAGAATAAGACTTTGAACCGGGTGCAATTGAACCCAATTTATTATTATAAATAAAACTTTAAGGGTTTTCAATGGTTGACTATGTGTTATATTTAAAATGTTATTATATATAAAAAAATAAAGAAAAAAAATGTATATTCCGTACCCTAATATTTTTATATAAATTACATATTAATGTACCTATATGTCAAAAAATACATTGGCTAGTATAAACATTATGAAAAAAAGACAAATTCACACCGTATAAACGTGGCAAACGCTAAACTCCTCACTAACAAGTCAATCCACAAAGTATTCAAATTTTGTATGGAAAAAATTCAACATTTTTATGAAATGAGTTTTTTAAATTATTTTTCGATATAAATATTTTATAATGAAATCTTGATATATCTTCATTTTCACCATTTTATGAAAGTGATGTGCCTTTCTATAAACTTGAAAATAAAAATATCAAATTTTATGTTTTCTGAGCTTGGGGTCACTTTGAAATATTTATCATTTAAAAAATTGAATAGCACTGCTCAGATATACTTCAAAATCTAATGGGGTCTAAGCGAGTATTAGATATACAAATTTGCAAAATTTGAAAATAATCGAATAAGTACTTTAGTGTATAATCGATAAAGTAAAATACATAAACACGCCGTACACAGCACACACTCACAGATACATTGTGATGAAACTTTAAGAATACAATATCAACATGATATTAGTTGATAATCTGCAACCCTTAAATATCCTTAAAAATTGCTAAATCATGACTCCCCACAAAACCCCCTGGGTTAGTCAGTAGTAAAAACGTTATAGTGAATGTTTTGTTTATTCCGTTCTCGTTATATCCGTTTTGCCATAACATGTTTCGATACATTCTTAATGTATAGAGGTAATTGAATTTCCTATAAGCTCGATGTGATGTGACGTAGGAGAACCATCCTTAGCTCGCCCGAACTTGACTAACTTATTTTAAGTAGAAAATAACGAGAATCATTAAGCTACATAGTAACGTCAGAACGTGTGGGTGTCATGAAAATATGTGTGACATTGTTATATTTATTAACATATTTATTTAGACTAGTTGCATGTAACACATGAGATCCAACTGTCGATAGCGATAGTATGTATAGTTGAAGAATAAGTACCAAACTATAAACCCATAAATACAAATTATTTAATATTTTAAGATATTTGGTTTTCTATACAACACATGTGTACCTAGGTATGTATGGCAAGATAGGATATTATGGAGGTAAGTCCTTTGATCCTACCCAGAATATGAAAATAGCATGATGGTATGTATGTATGTTTGGAGATTAGTATCAAACTATTAAGTCTTCTTAGATATTGTGTGTAGGCTACTGCTATACAAATTGTATGAAGCAATGTCGTCACTAAATTCAATTTTTATAAAAATTGTTAAAAAAAATTGAGATGTGCTAACACAATGTTAAAATTTTTTTTTGGAAAATTAAATTTTCTAGTTGGAGTGTTTCGGTTTTTTTCGATATTTAAAAAAAAAATGGAAATATAGACAGTTAAACTCATAAATTTATCATAAAAAAAATATTTTCTTAATAAAAAATGTTTGAGAAACCCTGGAATTTAAAAAAAAAACTGATTTGAGATTTTGTTATTGTCTATATTTATACCAATTTTCAGCGTTCTAGCTTTTATGGTTTTTGAGATATATGGAAAAATAAACCAAAATTTTAAAAGTTGATAATTCACAATTGATACTGATACACAATTGATACTGATTCTGATACAAAAATTCACAATTCACAAATTTTAAATACAAAAATGAACTGTAAAAGAATTATCGAAATGAAGTTTTAGCCATATTATATTCATATCAACTAAAGTCGCTTGTACTTTGAAGCTTATTTAAGTAGGTACAACTTATTCTGGAATAAAACTAACAACAAATTCATTATTTAGAAATGTACTTACATATCATTGATTCATTTTAAATTACAGACATTTTAATGCTCTATCAAATAACTATTTATAGCATTTGATCGAATTATATCTTGGCCCTTTACCAAGCTCTTCTACTTAACACGTTTCAATATATTTATTAATATTATTATAATCGATATTTTATAGTAGTTATGTGCTTATCAAGATATTTCAATATATAATTACTACTTTGTTAGACTAACATACATAGTGCTTCCTAATCTGTAAGATGTTCAACTTAAATTTTACACTTATGGCCAGTTTCATAAAAATTAAAGGAGACTTAATTTCGACTTTAAAATAAATTGCGTTTCATAACAACAAAATGTCACTTAAAGTTCACTTTAATTTAAAGTCCAGTGTCTTCGTACTTTAGTCACTAAAGTCTTCTTTAAGAGCAGTTCATTTTTTTGCCACCAGAGTGTTCTGCAATATGACATAATGTTCAAGTCAGTTCTTGTTGATGTCAATATTTTCAATTGAATGTTGACAATCATGTACATATTACTTACTAATATTCAATAGTTTTGTTATTATTTAAACATTTTTTTATAAATCACATAACAAAATGATGTTTTCAAAATGAGCTAATTAAAAGATGCGTACTGTGATACGGCGGTAAAAAGTGTATAGGAAAAGAATCGACCACATGGAAAAGTAGAATTAAGGAGAATATTTTGATAGGTTTTGTTCCATAAACATGTCCTATACATCAATGATCAATTCAATGACAGAAATAACATATTATATATATGGTAGTAGACAGAAATATTTACCTATGCTATGAGCTATGTTTCCATACATTTTGATAGCAATATTGCCAACTTTCAGGTATTTTGGTGACATTTCTACCTTTTACTAAAGTACGCGGCATTATTATTTATGAAACGCAACGACTTAAAGGCGACTTTAAATTTTTAAAGAACCTTTAACTAAAGGGTCCTTTTGCTGCTTTTTATGAAACTGGCTGTAAGAATTTTATTTATTTAATAAAAATTAGATACATAAATACAAAATAGCATTACAATAATAAACATCTTAAAATAAATCCTATTGAAAGATTTATTCATCCCATGGTTTTATCGGGTCTTGTGTTCGAGGGAAGACCAATCTTGCCATCATTTATTTATATTCAACACAATATTAGTTTCTATTGTATGACAATAATTACATATACATACATACATATAAAAACAAACGAAAATGTTCTTAGTATCTTTGTTCAATATTTACAAAAATAAAAATTTACCAAAACATTAAACAACAAGTTAAGCTAATACATAAAAAACAAGCGATTAAAACAAAATCTACAAATTAATTATTTATGTGTTTTTATTGATGTTTATGAACGAAAAATATTGGCATTATGTCGTATGGCGAATATTCTTATAATTAACTATGAAAGTATCAATAGTATAAAAATATTTTTTATTTTATTATAATTTTATTATAATTTATTTATTTATTTATATAATTTATGTACATGTGTACAAAGGCAGGTTTATTGCTATAAGATAATTTCTTCCAACCAACCCGAGCCACGTGAAGTCTTTTAGTTAAATTGGTACAATAATACTAATTTAGTGAGAAATAAAATGATAAAAAATAACATGAAAGAGTAAGAAATATAAAAAAAATACAAAGAGAAAAAAAAATAAAAAGAGAGTTTAAAAAAAAAAGAATAATAAAAATAACACCTCACATAGCAATGAGGAAAAGGAGGTTACGGAAGGATATAGAAGGAATTCAGGAACTATTTGACAAATAAAGTTTTTTTAGTTTGCCTTTAAATATTTGAATAGATTGAGATGACGTTACTTCATCACTTAGGCCATTCCATAGTCTAGCTGATTGTACTTGAAAAGAGGAGCTGAAAACTTCTGTATTGTGAATGGGGATAGCTAGTGTAGTACGTTCAGCAGATCGAAGGGATAGGCCGTGACTTGACAAGAAAACGACGTTATTTTTAAATATTGTGGTGAATAGGGATCATAAATAGTCTTATAAAGTAATGACAGAATGTGAATGTTACGACGATCTCGTATAATATCAATAGTTATTACTTCAAAATTTTCTATTGTTTCTTCCGGCTTTTTAAAACTGTGGTTTAAACTTAGTTAATTATAATATTTTATATGATTTTAAATGTGCCACAGATTCAACTCCGAACAATCATATAAAATATGTATTCTTCTTCTGCCTGTTTTTATCCATTCTTGGACATAGGCCTCCCCCTTGATCCTCCACAACTCCCTGTTTTGGGCACACTGCATCCATCTCCCTCCGGCACATTTTTTGATGTCATCAGACCACCTTGCCTGGGGTCTACCGACACCTCTTCGGCATGTTCTCGGTCGCCATTCTATGATCTTTTTGGTCCATCGTGAATCCTGGCATTTGGCAATATGCCCAGCCCAGCTTCACTTAAGGCCAGCGACCCTTTCCGCTACATAGGCTACGTTGGTTCTTTGTCTTATCATGACAATAATATAAAAATATGCTTTATTTTTTTATACTCAATTAATTTTGTACATACTCCGAATGAATTATTTTATACGACCAGTTTCAAAATATTCGATTGTGTTTCCGGCTTTTTAAAACTGTGGTTTAAACTTAGATGATTAAGGGCCGGCATTACAGTCGGCCCTCAACTCATTGAGTTTGTTAAACTCAAGATTAATGTTAAGGGGAGATTGAATCTATTTCCGTATTACAGTGCAATATGACATGTCAGTTACTAAATCTTCAATTATAGACATATTTTACTTTTTCTGTGGTTATTATCTGTCAAATTTTAAATAACCTCAAATAATACCAACTACAAAACGGGACGCTACGACTTGAAATACTATTGTTTTACTATCCAACATGGTAAATTATTTTTTTTCACCAAAATAATGCTTTTAAATGCCCATGCTCGTTTCAATATAGCTGTCAGTTTTTTTGTTGTTGTGTGGCGCCACCGTCGATACAACTAACGCCTCTAGTGATAGAAGACTGAAACTACACTCGTTGCCTAGCAACGAGTCGAGAAATGACAGTTGTTGACTCACCTTTAAGTACTTAATCCGCCAGAAACGTTGAGTTAAATATTTGTCGTTTTAGTGACGTATTTGAGGGAAGATTAGGCCTAAACGGACACTGTAATACGCTATATTTTTGTAAAACTTGAGTTTAGCTCTTAAAGTGAGACTGTTATACCGGCCCTAAATTAAAGTTGTTTAAAATGTGCCACAAAGTTAACACTAAAAATATCAACAACTTAATATTATTTTTATATTTATAATTAACTTTGTTTATATCACGAATGAGTTATTTTATACGACTGGCTACAAAATATTCGATTGTATATTTTAGCTTCATTTATGACTGCAGTTAAAACTGAGTTAATAGTATTGAATAAAATAGTTTAAAATGCGCCGCAAAATTAACTCTGAAAATATAAATAGTATAAAAATCTTGTTTCAGAATTTAAATGAAGGAAAAACAATGACACAATGAGCGGCCCTGCCCAAAAATGGCGTGCTGTTGCCTTGAGACACTCCCCCACAGGCGCCCCTGATGGAGTCATCCAAGAACATGGTTAGTTATATATTTTGTGTATTTTTTTAAACAATTGACATTAGTGAAGACAATTGACATTTAAAGTTATTTTTTTACCTGTTTTTATCTCGTATGTTTAATATGTTTGGGTTTTTGTGCATGTGAGAGAATGTAACATGCAGGTACATATGTGTGTGTGCTTGATTTATGTACCTATATTTATAACAAATAGTTAAAGAGATTTATGCGTTATAGTTTTTCTATTCAATTGTTTTTTTAATATTTTTTTTTCTCATATGTTTAATATTTTTATTACAATACTAAAAATACATCGCTACTCCCACCACCACCCGCTCCGCATATGGGGACTGTCAACGGCCCCTTCGCAGAACGCTAGAATGAATGACAAAAAAAACAATGCATGGCACGAAGAGTAGCTCATGGAGCCCACTAGATTAGCAATCTCGGCACCATGGTGCAAAAAGAACAATCAACAAGTGCGAATTGAGATTCACACTTGCGGACTGTCGGCGACTTCAGATCCATATATATATAGGGCATCAGAGAAGTGACCAAGATCTCTGGAAACAGAAAAGTCAGTGAGAATCTTCGGATAATAAGGCACCGTATCTATGGCAAAATCGTTTGAAGGCTTTGTAATTGTTCTTCGAGATCACCAAGTCCGCATGTCCAATGGGACCTTGAAGAGGCCCACGGACAGCAACGAGGAGCTCCGATCTGTAAGAGGACACAATTGGGTGGGAACACTCCCAAAGGATGTGATCCGAAGTTTGGTCCGGACATTGACAAAACTGACATGAGGAAGAGGGAGCAATGTTGAAGCGATGGAGATAGCTTTTAAAGTTACCGTGTCCTGTGAGAAATTGAGAAGTCCAAAAGTCTGGAACAACCCAAGGAGATTTCAGTCGCGACCTCACGTCAGGAAAAAATAAAAAGGTAACTCTACCAACTAGACAGGTTTTGCCAAATGTTTAGTAGAGAGTCGCTCACGTTTCTCTTAATTGAGCTTCGAGACATTCAACTTTCAGGGGGGTGAAAAGAAGTGTCACCGACGACAGAAGGACGGCCTCGCAATAAATTGAAAATAGCACCTCTACGTTGAATTTCAAGATCAAGGAAAAATACATATATAAAAACAATATAATATATACAAAACATACATCATCGCCTCCCTCTTAAAGCTGACATAGCTTGTGTAGGTGGAGGCCATGTGTAGCTAACATAAAGGCCAAAATATTGATATATACATTATTATTAGCTACATATGTATTTATTACGTTTTATTTTATTGAACTTTATTCAAAGCACACAGACAATGTCTAGACAAATACAGGTAATACACAAGATAAAGGTAAAACACAGTCACGCTTAGCATCAATTATATTTATCTACATACATACATACCATCACGCCATGTCCCTTACGGGGTAGGCAGATAGAACCGAACGCCATATCTTTCTTTCCTGGCACACATTCATCGCCTCGTCAACATTCATGCATCGTCTCATACATGTTCGTCTATCAGAATATCGTTCACATGGTCGTGCCATCCCTTTCTTGGGCGGCCCCGGCCTCTCAATCCATTCCTATCCGCATTGTATATTTTCTTCGTCAGGTGTTCCTCATTCATTCTACCCATGTGGCCAAACCATCTCAGTGTGTTCACTTTCATTCTATTAATGATATCTTTCTTCATGTAACATTCTTTCCTTATGTTCTCATTTCTTACCCTGTCATACATCGTTCTATTGCAGATTCTTCTTAGCGATCTCATTTCAACAGCATTTATTCTGCTTTCGTGCATTTATTCTTATATTTATGTAATTCATAGTTATGTCATTCATAGTTATGTCATAGTTATGTTACCCTAAAAAAATTATATAATTTATAATATTGTTTTGATTTTTCTGTATACGACCATGTATATACCTATAATTTTTTAGTGTATATTTATTTTATGATCATTTTTTAAATTCAATTCTATTATGACATAACTATGAATATTTTTATTGTAAAAAAAAAACAACCCTAGCTTAGACATTATCAACCCCTCATGAATACCTCGAAATCTTGACATTATCAACCCCTCATCAATGCCTCGAAATCTTAAGACTTGAATCTGGCTTTTGTGTGTTGATGGATGTCCACCGTACCAAAAAAAAATTGGCAATAGTTTGTTGTACATTGTGGAAGCCTAAATGTGGAAGTAGTTCTTATTCATCTCAGAGGGCAATTAAAGTTAATCTTTTGGAGAAGATCGTTTGAGTGTATTATGTTATTTAATAGTTTGTATAAATACATCATGTCAGTTACTGTTCGCCTGTTTTCCAGAATCGTAACCAGTGGCGACTGGTCGATTGTATTTTTGATCATTTTTGGTAGTGCAATTTTTTCCTGAATTAATAATAAATTAATAGGTATAAACCATAATACTATAAACCATAAATACAATATAGGATATTTAAACAAACAAATGTATTAAAGTCACAGTATTTGTTTTCAAATAATTTTAAAAACCGCGCCAGCGTTCTCTTTTATAAGTGATATTGTTATTTTACAATATTGTTTCACTGATTTATCAACAGATGTCGTGAAGACAAATGTATGGGAGTATTATTCATACAATTTTCCTCTCAATTAAGTATTAATATACTAAGTAATTAGGTCTAAAGTTGTGTGTCAATATGTGACACTCGTATTTTAGTCGCGGAATCGGCTGTATGTCATGTATACGTGGCACTCATCTCTTTCAATACGAATGGCTTATGAATTAGAGAGCGAGATAGATGTATACATACTAAGTACATCTAAGATATGATAAGCTTAGTGCAGCGCACGAGCCTGCACGAGTCTGCCTTATGAATTCAGTACAAGTATCGCTATTTCATCTGCCAGGGGACTATCTCTCTCTCTTCATACATCGCTGTATTAAAACAAAGTCAATCTTGGTGCGATATTCGTATCGCACGCCATACAAAATTAATATATTGGTATTGCGGTAGATTTCATAATATGATGTTGATAGCGAGGGTATATAATATATTAATCAATTGGTTTAGAAAAATAACAGTAATAAATTAAAGCGTAATAATATATTAAAAACATATTTTATTTTAATATTAATTTTTAGAATATACCATTTAAAAATTGGTAGTGCAATTGATCCAACGCACTTCATATAGAGTCGCCGCTGATCGTAACCTTGTGGTGACGGGCAGAGAGTTTCTTCTTCTGTAAATTTTGTGCTGTCTTAATTTGATCTGAGACTTGACTGAACAAAGAAATGACTCCATCACATCTATGCTCTGTCATTTCAGTATTCCCAAGAGATACCATTTCAGAATATTTGTGCAATTAACAAATAAAAATGACATGATACCTACACACACAATATGTACATATGTATATGCATATCATGATGACTCCAATTCCAATTTTTAATCTGTGTACAATAGTTAAGTTTATATTGTTCAGATACTTTTTAAAAAAGCAAATAGTTACTCCTGTGAAATATAATAATATGTACACTGCTAGCCCTAGAACAGGTATACCTAGTTGGGCAGCAGTTATCTATTTTTAATGAAGATTATTTAAATGGCATGACAAAAAAATAAATAAATAATAAATAAAATCTGTAGATCAACTGTTTTATAAATTTATTTTGAACTTTCTCTAAACTGTTTATGTACGTTTATACAGGGTTACAGGTTTAGTCGTACGGAATATTAAAGGACGTTATTATTCAGGTCATTTCTGATGGATTTGATGCTAAATGTTAGGTCCGAATCTTAACCGTTATGGAAATATTGAATTTTAAAGATTTAAAAAAAAAAATTGGCTATTTTATCAATTTTTTACGGATTAGAGGTCTAAGGGTCCGTTTTTTTATGTATCTAGTTAGAGGGCATGTCAATTAATAAAAATCATTAACAAAAACTGAACCTACTACTAACAGCTTAAAAAGACAGCTCGACAACAGTTAGAATTAAAGAATTATCACAAAGTGTTTTTAACTTTCAAGCGCTTTGTTTGAAAAAAAAATTATGGAACTTATTCTGCAAATGATTGTAAAAACTTCTACGTTTTTTCAGCTATTCAAAAAGCTATTACACTTGCTATTAAATAGTCAAACCATTGACCAAATAACAGCTAAGGTAGTAGAGGGTACATTTTAGTTTGAGGAAAAAGTAGCTAAAATACGTAAACAAAACAAAAAAAAAACGCAGCAATATTTTTATAATTCATGTTCGACATGGCCGCCGCTATTTCTTACACAAATTTTCATTCTTTTTCTTAAATTACTATTAAACATGAATTATAAAAATATTGCTGTGTTTTTTTTACGTATTTTAGCTACTTTTTCCTTAAACTAAAATGTACCCTCTACTACCTTAACTGTTATTTGGTCAATGGTTTGACTATTTAATAGCAAGTGTTATAGCTTTTTGAATAGCTAAAGAAACGTAGACGTTTTTACAATTATTTGCAGAATAAGTTCCATAATTTTTTTTTCAAACAAAGCGCTTCAAAGTTAAAAACACTTTGTGATAATTCTTTAATTCTAACTGTTGTCGAGCTGTCTTTTTAAGCTGTTAGTAGTAGGTTCAGTTTTTGTTAATGATTTTTATTAATTGACATGCCCTCTAACTAGATACATAAAAAACGGACCCTAAGACCTCTAATCCGTAAAAAATTGATAAAATAGCCAATTTTTTTTTTAAATCTTTAAAATTCAATATCTCCATAACGGTTTAGTTTCGGACCTAACATTTAGCATCAAATCCATCAGAAATGACCTGAATAATAACGTCCTTTAATATTCTGTTCGACTTAACCTTAGAAGATACACTTTATAGATGGGTCGATGACAGAGCGGTTAGCGCGCTGGGCTAGTAATCCAGTGGTCGCGAGTTCGAATCTTGCCTCGACCGATTTCGTTCACCTATAGCACAAGCATTTATTTGCCTAATTTAAGGAACGTAGGAAGATGTATATGTACTTGTTTAACAAGGACATTCATTTTTTTTATTAAAAATAAAACAGAGTTGCTAAATATTTCCTTAAATATTTTGCAATACCCGCCTTATCCTGTATATTAAATATAAAAAACAAACAAATGACTAATACAAAGGCGTAAAAATAAACGTAAAATTTCATAAGCCATCTTTACTGTATATTTTACTGTATATTTTTAGTTGGCGAAAATCCCCGAAGCTTTAAAATCAATATGCATATACTTAGGAAATTTTTACGAGTATTTGAAAGTTTTCGTCGATAAGAGTGTGTGTACATTTAAAGTTACTTTTGTTTAAGACGATACAAATTAATGTCTTAACTTTTCATAATATTATTCATGAACAAAGTGTACAAAATTCCCGAAGAAATATCTAGACACAGTTGAGGGTCTGAAATCTGTACCTACTTTTATTATTTTTTTATTTACATAATTAAATTGCACACAAACAATACTAAGTAAAATATTTACAATGAACACTGAAAAAAAAATTGTGACCATCGAACTGGCTACCTGCATTTTTAGCCAAAATTCCTGTTATCAGTAATACAATTTAATCTATTTATGACTTTACTGTTTGGTTAAGGGCACAAAATATTTATTAGCACAAAACGAATTGTTTTGTAGTCACGATAGTTCGGTTTATTTTAACATGAAATTATTTTCTGTGAATAAGCTTAATATATAATTGTTTCTGAAGAACAGACCAACAAGGTCTACTAAACGAAGAAAAAGAAGAAGAAGATATAATTGTTATAACTATCCCTACCTATGTAGTGTCAATTACTTGTGGCAAACCAATTCATATAAGTGATATAAATGATATGAATTCATATAAGTGTATCATTTACGAATGGAATCATACTCACACTTTTGTTATTATATGATATGTAAGTTGCATGTAACGATGGCGATAGTATGTATAGTTGAAGAATACGTATCAAACTCTAAATAAATCCATATTATTAAATATTTTAAGATATTTTGTTTTATATACAAAACATGTACCCATGTCATGATAGTGTGGAAATCAAAACTTGCAATATATTTAAGAATAAAATCAAAAAATTTAACTGATTTTTTTTTTGTTTATTTCATTCTTGTTTTTGTGGAGCTTTTAATTTGTTTTGAAAATTTTGTTTGGTCTTTTTACGCAATCCTTACATGCAAATTATTGATTTGTCTTTATATGTATAAATGTAAATCTTAGTGATAAAACTTAGTGGTTATTATTTAGTAGTTTTGTGTATTATTTAGTAGTTTTGCAATGTTTTAGTGAATATAGCAATACAAAATAGATACTCCCCTCTTTTAACACGAGATTTTATCTCAATTAAAGAGGATTATTATGAAACATATCATGGAACTTGTGAACCTTGTTAATTTTAGTTTATATTGATTTGATTAATAAAAATAAAAAATACAGTTTACAGTTGTTATCTACTGGCGGATTGTGAGGTGTTTACTGTGAAGACGTAAAAAAAAAGCGGCGTTCATTTAGTCAAATACTCCGACATCCTATTCTCTCCCGAGTATGGGGCATAAAATTCTACAACAAAATACACAATACTTGGCGTGGCTTTCTTTATACCTACCTCACTAACTACAGTTTCCAATCTTTTTGTCATACAAAAGCAAATTTGTAACAAATAAATGTCATATTAGGTATCTTCCTAGTGGAAAATTTTATGGAAAAGGATATCTTGCATACTTGCTTCTGTATAATGTCTAAATAATGCTTCCACACTTTCACTGTATTCACTCGCGGTTTTTTTTTATGTGTTCACTTCACTATGCTTCTTCTTCCTCTTTTGGGAGATCTTTGATCTGTTTCTACAGGTCCTGGGACGAGGGCATCCTATAGTCGCTATAGTGTGTATTTGTATATACATATTACATTTAAATCTAATGGGCCTTACTTACTATTTGCAATTTATGTTTATGCTGATACTTACCCAGTTTTTTGCATGGCCAAAACTGACTTAGTATCGGATTAAACTCGTTTTTTGAATAGTAAGTAAGGCCCAATAAGTTTAACATTTTTTTTCTGTGGTATATGATGAAAAATTTATTTTCTGACACCTGAGAAGAAGCACAGCCTAGTGAGGTGGTTTATATGAAAAAAAAATGCATTTATATATCGTCTCCTTCATCTTGTTTTTCTCATTTATAAGGACTGTTGTTTTCATTGCTTACAAGTAGACTAATTTCTCAATAGATGGCGTTACAAAAAAGGTTTCTTCGTTACTTCATAGATGGCAATAGTATAGTTCCTTATTTTCAGGTGAATTGTTACACATTATTCAAATATATAGAACTTTCAAATAACATTGATAAGGGAACTCAATAAGAAGGCCTAATTGTGAACGTTGCACAACCACGTAAAGTGATCACGTGAACCAGCCGATGACAGGTCGTAAGCCCTGTAGGTGTCTTGATTTCCTGGTTCTTCTATAATATCCCAACTTCGTCTCTATTGAGATGTTTAAAAAAAGTTTGTCAATAAAAATATTATTTGACTCCCGACAGGGAAAAAAATCCAATGTTTGCGTACCTATATGCAATTAAAAAAATATTTGTTTTAAATATATTTTTATCTTATTTCATTTATTGTTTTGTTTTATTATATTGTGGAAGATTCCCCACCATTGGTACTTAGGAAGTACATCTGTCCGCGAGTAGTTGTTAGCACGCGAGGAGGGGTCATCGATCACAAATATTGTCTTTACAACAAAATTCTTTTTCACCATAATATTGAACCACCGAGAATCGCTCATCGACGGCGTGTTCAATGACCCCGTATTTTTTTAATGAACCTCGAGGGTGAGGGTATATAAGCGGACTATCAATTCATTCATGATCTCTTTGAGTACCTGGTCTATCCGTGAAACTTTCACTACGCGCGTGTGTTGCTATTTTCAATAAACGAAACTGTTATTTTCTATAGTTTGATTACTATTGTTTATTTACTGAACATTACTGGACGCTGCAGTCCGTGGGCCTCTTCAAGGTCCCATTGGGCATGCGGGTTGAGTTGTCTCTAAGAAGAACTTTACAACCTTCAAATTGTTTTGCCATGGCTATAGTGCCTTTCTATCTGCTGAATAAAAAAAATGAAATTCCAGAGTGTCCTTGGTCAACTCTCTGATGCTCAGTTTTACAGTCACAGGCTTGAAGTACTCTCGCGACAATCAATGTCTGTAAATATTATCTTCACCGACGTTGATTGTTATTTTTTGCACAATTGTGCCGAGACCACGAGAGTCTAGAGGAGCTTCTAGAGCTACTCTCTGTGTCATGCATTATTTGTCATTCTTACTACCATTCTGCGAAGGGGCTGTTTTCAGTCCTCATATGCGGAGCGGGTGGAGGTGGGCGTAGCTATATTTACTGAACATTAATTAATTAATTTATTTATTAAGTGAAACTCAATAAATCGAATGTAAGTATATTTTTGTAAGTAATTGAAACTGTTGAAGAATACATCTACCTCGGATATAAGTTAAGAATGAGAAAAGATAACCAGGTGGCAGAAATACCCATAACAATTGGACTTGGTTGGGCAGCCTTCGGAAAGCTCAGTCATATAATAAGAAACAAGGATATCCCCATTAATTTAAAAAGGAAAACCTATGAAGCATGCATCTTGCCTGTGATGACATATGATTTAGAAACAATGTCCCTGTCCATAAATACCACAAATTGAAATGCACGCAACGATCCATGTAGCGGCAAATGTTGGGCATAAGTCTGAGTGATAGAATTACAAATACAGAAATCAGACGCCGAACAAAAGTCGCCGATATCATGGATCGGATCGTAAAATTGAAATGGCAATGGGCAGGACACGTGGCCAGACAGCCAAATTCAAGATGGACTCCCAAAGACTTAAAGTGGAGACCGTGGGAAAACAAAAGGGGTGTCGGTCGGCCACAGAAGTGATGTGCCGACAATTTTGTTGTGGTTGTCGGAAAAAAATGCATTGAAGCGGTGCAGGATAGAGAAAAATGGAGACAGATGGAAGAGGCCTACATCCAGCAGTGGAGGGAAGGCTAGGAAGAAGAAGAAGAAGTAGTGTATAAATAATCACCCTCTGTGAATACGTCGTCTTCTTATTGTGACTTGTGATTGCGGGTAGGTCCAAAATGATAAGCATCTTCTTGTCTGCCGAAACATGGAACGGGGATATAGCGATGAAGTTTTGGTTGTACAACGTATTGGAGTAGAAAGGCCTAATGTTTACACGTTAAGTAAGTAATTGTGACTTGTTAAGCTAAGATCAGTTTATAATTTTAAACTAAGTAAAGTTTCTATTTACTTAGTGGACAGTATCTGTTCTGGTGACCTCGTTTTCAATCTTCGGAATTGATCGATAAAACGTCACAATAGGAAGCGATTCGGAAACCTACGCTTACTGCATTCCCTTTAGGAGTCAATATTGGACCAAACGGAGTTGAGCTCTCTATACGATCTTTACTGAAAGTACCTTAAACCTCAGGAGCCTCAGTCCACAATATTTCAGTTATTAATAATAAAAGATAAACATTTTGCGGTATTTGATAAAAGGTTGAGAGCCACTATTCGACATTAGCATATATGTACACGTGTTTATACTTTTTTCCGTATGTAGATAATACATACATTTGTATGCTGAGAAAATTTTTCCAGACTCTGTATCCACTATAAAATTATTATGCTTTATTTTATAACGAAACGTAAAACGCAGCCCAGACAGGAATCTATTTTGGACAAACAAACAAACATTTCCTTTTATATCATATTTACCTACACACGCACATATTACACAATGTATCTTTTTGGATTCCCGAAAGTTCACTGGGTCAATTGTATCTATATGATATTTGTATGTTTTCCTAATTAAGTTGCGCACAAACAAACTAGAGCTTGGATCATTTCACTAATGTCGGATGAGCTGTCAAAGTTAACAGTATGGGTAAATCGCGATAATTTAAATATAAACAAATAGTGTTCAAAATCATAAAAAGTAGATAAAAATATGTTGACATATATAATTTATTTGAAAACTGTGATCAAATGGCTTGACAAATACGAATACATAATTAACTTATTCCTAACATCAAATGGCAGAGGTGTTGATAAAATATTTCCTGCAACCAATCTCTATTCAATTTATTATTACTAGTTGCATGTAACACATGGGATCCAACTGTCGACAGCGATAGTATGTATAGTTGAAGAATAAGTACCAAACCCATAAATACAAATTATTTATTATTTTATGATATTTAGTTTTCTATACAACACATGTACCAAGGTAGTCAAGATAGGATAGTATGGAGGTCAGTCTTTTTTTCCTACCCGGAATATGAAAACAGCATGATGGTATATGTATATTGTATGTTTAGAGATGAAGTATCAAACTATTAAGTCTTCTTTGATATTGTGTATAGGTGACTACCATACAAATTGTATGAAGCGATGTCGTCACTAAATTCAATTTTTATAAAAATTGTTAAAAAAAATTTGAGATGTACTGCTACAATGTTAATATTTTTTATATAAAATTAAATTATCTAGTTTGGGTGTTTCGGCTTTTTTCGATATTTTAAAAAAAATGGAAATATAGGCAGTTAAACTCATAAATTTATCATAAAAAAAATACTTTTCTTAATAAAAAATGTTTGAGAAACCCTGGAATTTTTTAGAAAAAACTAATTTGAGATTTTGTATTTGTCTATGTTTATACCAATTTTCAGCGTTCTAGCTTTTATGGTTTCTGAGATATAGGGAAAAATAAAATAAAAATTCAAAAGTTGATAACCCCTGACTGAAACAAAAATTCAAAATTCCGAGTATAAAAGTTTTGTAGGCCTGTAACTGTTTATATATTCTAAAATTTTAGGCTCTGTAAATTGAGCGGATCAAAAGTTATAAGGGGGGGGGGGACACACACACACACAGACATACACACACACAGACACACAGACACACGAAATGTTCTACTCCGAATTCTAAGTAAATCCGTGTATGGAACATATATGCTGCGAAGCCTCTAAGTTGGTGTTTTTTGACTTCAAAGTTGGAAAAGCCGTGAAAAAAGTAGACCTCTCCATACAATTCTCGCGTATTCTGGCTTGATACATTGTCGATATGTTAAGAGAACAAAGTTCTCCTGAACAAATCGACAGTTGGATTATTTGTTCCTGGGCAGGCAGCTGTAGCTGATGTACCCAGACAATGACAATTTCACAACACTTTGTCAAGTCCATTTTTAAAACCATTTACACTATCGGCAACAACCAGACACTGCTATAAAGCAACTCGTTCACGCGAGTCGTTATTATCATTAAACACTAACTAAACGTAACCGAATTATACGGGATATACTTTATTTGTTTCATTACCCTTATTATTTGGGATTTTTTATATTTTATTTGAATTAAATTCTTTAGAAATGTTTATGTGAGAGCAAAATACGACAACGAAATAATAGTATGATGTGTAGGTACGTAAATCTCCATTCCCGTTAATTTTTTTGGTAAGGTTTAATCAGTCTTCAACGAAAATCAACTCGCGTGAGCGAGTTGAAATTGGTTGCAGGAATAATTTTATCAAAACCTTTTCCATTTGAGGTTTGGAAAAAGATTTTTTATGTATTTGCATTTGATCACATTTTTCAAATAAATTATTTAAGTAGGTAATTGTATGATATTTACTATTTTTTAAAACTACTTATTATTATATGTGTTGTAAATTTTCGCGTTTAATATCAATTCTGGCAGCTTATCCGACTTTGGTAAAATGAAAAGTTCGTTTTTTAAGGTCTAGTAAAAATGGTATAATAGTAGTCTAGGTAAAATGGTACAATGTGTACTTTTTGGTAAGACACTAACAGAACATTGAAATATATACACACAAGTCAACACATGATACAAACACATAAAGTCTCCAATGCTCCAATGACAGGCGTCTGTCACATAGCTAGTACTAGGGCTGTGTTCAGATTCAACGCTCGACGACGGGCGTCGAATGTTCCTGAAGTTGCAGATTATGTCGTTTTTCACACCAATCTTACCTGAACGCTTTCGAGCGACGTTTCAATCTGAACGTTACATCGGGTGTTTTGAATGTCAAATGTCATTTATCATACATGTCCCTTTTTAGGTTATATTTTCATCGTAAGACAACAATTGGGCAGTGGTGTAAACAATGATCTCTGACCTTTTATTGGAAATTGTTGAATGATATTTTTATAAATTAACCTCTTTGTGAATGCATGTTGTTATCATAAATAATGACAACTGACATATTAGATACGACACAAACAAATAGACATCATTCCACAGATAAAATAGAAGTCATCATTCCACAGATAAAATAGAAGTCAACATACATATACTATAACTCTCAGAGCGTTTTTCACCCGACAACTTTATTGAGTGTTTGGTGGATAGCCTAGTTTGTACACCAGTTTTTGATTTTGACACATCATGTACAGACAGTTTATCTAGTATTCACACCAATTTCGTTATTTTATTTAGTTACTTTTTTTCATATATAATGCAACTGGCTCACGCCAGTCGCAATTATAACTACAAACAGACCTAACCAACCTATTTTTACCAAACTTTTGTAGGTTAGGTTTTAAAAATCAGTGTACATCCTAGGCTATCCGCGTTTGGTGTGTACACCCGACGTTCAATCTGAACGCCACAGAGTGTATTTCGAGCGTTTGTTTACGGTTATTACGAACGGCTTGGAGCGTTCACTAAACGCACTCGGCGTTCGTTGTGAACGCAACCCTAAATATTAATTCATGTAAAAACAATCATCGCTTAGAACGTCTATTGAGACGTTAAAAAGTATGTCAGAAAAAATAATACTTACCTTGTAGTCAAGAGAGAAAACGGTGTAGTTTTTACATACAGAATATGTAGCATGCTCAAAATAAATTTGTTTATCGCATTTTCAATGTGACTTGAGTAAAAGAAATATATTTTTTTCAATATTATCCGTTGTATGTCGAGTGTCATATTTACATTCAGAGTGATTCGAGTTTATTCCCTCGATCCTATTTCGCTTTTGAAGAAATAAGACGAAAGACGAAACAGCATACATCTGTCTATAGATCATGTGGGGGTATATATATTAACTGTATTGGACCAATTCTAAATGTACCATTTTTTACTATGTATTAGATGTTTTGAAATAAAAGGAAGAAAATACAGGGTGAAGTAGTGGCAGAAGAATATTGACTTTGTATAAATCGAAGAATTTGAAGAATTTGCGATAGTTATAATAATTTGCCTTTTGTGTGACTTTGATATATTATTTCATTTAGGTCAGGGGTCGGCAACCTCGGGAGCCACATGCGGCTCTTTGGACGTGAAGCTGCGGCTCTTTAGATCCATTCTGTGTTTCTGTGTTTCCATCTTCGTACAACCCGGGTCTTTTGAAAATCCGAATTAATAAACTCTTTTCTAGATTGCAAACCCCTCCCAACGCTACGTAGTGCGCTTCTTCGGAAGAGTAAAATGGACCCAAATCCTAATAGCTGGCGTACCCTACGTAGACATGTTAAAAAAAAAATACCAAAATATTATTTATTTTAACAATATAAAACATTTAAAAATCATTCTGAATCGATTAAATAGGATAAAGCACTATCTTTTATCCAATTGTACTAGAATTAATACGTTTATTTTTGTAGAAGAGCAGTGTTATGATTCAAGTTATTTTTTGGAAAAGGGGTAAGGGGTAAGGGTTAAGGGTTAAGGGTTAAGGGTTAAGGGTTAAGGGTTAAGGGTTAAGGGTTAAGGGTTAAGGGTTAAGGGTTAAGGGTTAAGGGTTAAGGGTTAAGGGTTAAGGGTTAAGGGTTAAGGGTTAAGGGTTAAGGGTTAAGGGTTAAGGGTTAACGGTTAAGGGTTAAGGGTTAAGGGTTAACGGTTAACGGTTAACGGCAAGGGGCAAGGGGCAAGGGGCAAGGGGCAAGGGGCAAGGGGTAAGGGGTAAGGGCTACAGCAAGCACACAAGGCCGCAGCAATCTCGGGCTGTCTGAGGGAAACTATATGGAAGAACACACACATGAGCACCAAGGACAAAATGAGGATATACAAAACATGCGTCAGACCTATCCTAACTTACGCCACTGAATTCAGAGCTGATACGGTCCGTACCAGACAACTTATGCGCACCAGTGAAATGAAAATACTGCGATGTATAGCTGGCAAAAGTCTTCGTGATAGAGTCAGGAATACAGAGATCCGAAGAATTTACGAAGCTGAGGACATCGTAAGATGGGGGCGCCAAAGAAGAAAGTACTGGAATGAACACGTCAGCCGCATGTCCGAAGAAAGGATCCCAAATATAGTCCGATACAACGTACCGGAGGGGTCTAGACCACGAGGACGCCCACCAAAAAGATGGCGAGATAGTTGGCATTCCACATCACAAGAGGCTGAAAATGCAGCATAATACAGGCCCTGGGCCTAATGAAAGATGAAGCAGGGTATTATTTTTGTAAAAAAGTGGTGTTAATAATCGCGTTATTTTTTGGAAAAGGGGTATTATTTTTGTAAAAAAGTGGTGTTAATAATCACGTTATTTTTCGGAAATGGGGTATTATTTTTGTAAAAAAGTGGTGTTATTAATCGTGTTATTTTTTGGAAAAAGGGTATTATTTTTGTAAAAAAAAAAAAGTGGTGTAATTATTCATGTCATATTTTGGAAAAGGGGTGTTATTTTTGTCGAAAAGCGATGTTATTATTCGAGTTGTTTTGTTAGAAAAGATTAATTATTTTTATAGAAAAGTGGTGTTATTATTCCGGTTATTTTTTGGAAAAGGGCTATTATTTTTGTAGAAAAGCGGAGTTATAATTAGCGTTATTTTTTTTTTTGGAAAGGGGGTGTTATTTTTGTGGAAAAGTGATTTAATTATTCGAGTTATTTGGTTAGAAGAGGTTTTTATTTAAAGAAAAGTGGTGCTATTATTCGTGTTATTTTTGGAAAACGGCAAATTTTTTTATAGAACAGTGGTGTTATTATTCGCGTTATTTTGTGGATAGTGGGTATTATTTTTTAGAGAATCAGTATTATTATTCAAGTTATTTTTTGGAAAAGGGGTATTATTATTGTATATAACAGCTGATATTAGTATTCGCGATATATTTTGAAAAGATGGTGTATTTTTGTAGAAAAGCGGAGATATAATTCGCGTTATTTTTTTTTTGAAAAAGGGTGTTATTTTTGTGTTAAAGCGATGTAATTATTCAAGTTATTTTGTTAGAAAAGAGGTGTTTATTTAAAGAAAAGTGGTGCTATTATTCGTGTTATTTTTGGAAAAAGGTAATTTTTTTTATAGAACAGTGGTGTTATTATTCGCGTTATTTTGTGGATAAAGGGTATTATTTTTTTAGAAAAGCAGTGTTATTATTCGAGTTATTTTTTGTAAAGGGGGTATAATTATTGTATAAAACAGCTGATATTATTATTCGCGTTATTTTTGAAAAGATGGTGCATTATTGTAGAAAAGCGATGTTATTTAAGGACTTATTTTGTCGAAAAAGGGTATTATTTTTGTATAAAAGCGAAGTTATAATTCGCGTTATTTTTTTGGATAAGTGGTGTTATTTTTTTAGAAAAGCAGTATAATTTTTTGAGATATTTTTTGTAAAAGCAGCATTAATTTTGTACAAAAAGTGGTGCTATTATTCTAGTTATTTGTTGGACACGGTGTGTAATTTTGGAAGAATAGAAGTGTTTTTATTCAAGTTATTTTTTGGAAAAGGTTTTTATTTTTTTAGTCAAAAACTGGTGTTTTTATTCGCGCAATTTTTTTGGAAAAGGGGTATTACTTTTGTAAAAACGTATTGTTGTTATAAGGTGAGGCCTACCCCTCTCCCCTGGCTTCCAGTTCTGTCTAACATAGCCCCCCCTGAGCTTCGCAGATCCATGGCAACTGTTAACTTGATGGACAAGATAAGAAAGAACCCATCACTACCAGCTCATCAAGACATCTTCCAACATCCCGCCAGACGACTGAAGTCCAGAAGACCAATATGGACCATGGAAGATGTTAATTACAACATAAAAAGTGCATGGAAACAGAGATGGACAAGCGCGGAATGCCACAACAAGTCCCTGATTGAGGATCCCACAGTGCAAGTCCCTGGCTTCAACCTGCCTAGAAGACTTTGGGTTCAACTCAATAGAATCCGTACAGGCCAGGGGTGCTGTAACTACCTTCTCTGGAAGTGGGGGAAAAGAACCTCTCCCAATTGCGAATGCGGAGCGGAGACTCAGACGGTGGCACATTTGGTGGGGGAGTGCACCTTACACGGATTCGAGGGAGAGATGGAGGACATCCACAGACTCGCCCCAACGGCGGTCGACTGGCTATTGACAGCAGAGTTTCGACTTTGAGCCAAGCAGTGCCGATGCCATACGCAAAGTAAAAAGTAAGTTGTAATAAGCGTTATTTTTTGGAAAAGGGGTGTTATTTTTGTAGAAAAGCAGTACTATTTTTTGAGATATTTTTGTAAAAGCAGCATTATTTTTTTACTAAAAGTGGTGCTATTATTCTAGTTATTTGTTGGACAAGGTGTGTAATTTTGGAAGAATAGAAGTGTTATTATTCGAGTTATTTTTTGGAAAAGGGGTATTATTTTTGTGAAAAAGTGGTGTTATAATTGTAGTTATTTTTTTTTTTTGAAAATGTGTGTAATTTTGGTATATAAGAGGTGTTATTAACCCAGTATTTTTTAGAAAAGGGCTTAATTTTTGTAGAAAGCGGAGTTATAATTTGCGTTATTTTTTTTGAAAAAGAGTGTTAATTTTGTAAAAAAACAGTGTTATTATTCGAGTTAGTTTTTGAAAAAGGGATATTATTTTTGTCAAAAAGTGGTGTTATTATTCGCGTTATTTTTTAGAATTGGGTGATTATTTTTGTGGTAAAGCGTTGTTTAAATTCGCGTCATATTTTTGGAAAAGGGCTGTTATATATGTAGAAAAGCTGTGTTATTATTCGATATAATTTTTGGAAAAGTGGTTTTATTTTTATAAAAAAAGTGGTTTTATTATTCTAGTTATTTTTTGGAAAAGGTGTGTAATTTTGGTAGATAAGAGGTGTTATTATTCGAGTAATATTTTGGAAAAGGGGTATTATTTTCGTCAAAAAGTGGTGTTATTATTCGCATTATTTTTGGAAAATGGGATATTATTTTTGTAGAAGTGGCGTAATGATTCGGGTTATTTTTCGGAAAAAGGGGTATTTCTTTCGTTAAAACGTGGTATTATTTTTTGGAAAAGGGGTATTATTTTTTTAGTCAAAAGTGGTGTTGTTATTCGCGTTATTTTTTTGCTAAAGGGGTATTTCTTTTGTGAAAACGTATTGTTATTACATATAAGCGTTATTTTTTGGAAAAGGGGTATTATTTTTGACGAAAATTGGTGTTTTGATTCGCGCTATTCTTTTGGAAAAGGGGGTTTAGTTTTATAGAAAAGCAGTGTTATTATTCGAGTTATTTTTGAAAAAGGGATAATATTTTTGTAGAAAAGTGGCGTTATTATTCGCGTAATTTTTTGCAAATAGGGGTATTGAAAAAATTTGGTGTAATTTTTCGCGTTATTTTTTTGGAAAAGGGCTTTTATTTTTGTAGAAAAGCGGAGTTATAATTCGCGTAATTTTTTTGGAAAAGCGGTATTATTTTTGTCAAAAAGTGGTGTTATTATTCGCGTTATTTTTTGGAAAAGGGGTGTTATTTTTGTAGAAAGCAGTGTTATTAAACGAGATATTTTTTTTGGAAAATGTGTGAAATTTTGGTAGAAAAGAGGTGTTATCTCTTTCACGCCGCGTGCTGTGAGAGTTTAATTACTATGGGGTGTATGAGAGACGTATGTTTATGAATCTAGGGTTAAGGATGATAGCAAGGGTCTGAAATCGAGTACTGTTATAGTGCGAGATTTGATGTATGCAGACGATAAAGTTTTGTTAGCAGAAAGTATGGAAGAGTTACAGTATCTTGTAAGTATGCTATATGAAGGATGCATAGAGAACGAACTGAGGATGAATGCCAGCACATCAAAGGTTTGAAAAGGTGTTTGAAAAGAGTGAAAGAAGAACAGTGTGCCAAATAAAAATAGAGAACGAATGGCTCGAGCAGTGCCAACCTTGACGTATGCAAGTGAAACCTGGACATTTCAGAAGTCGCATGAAAGCATACCTAATAAATGCAGTTGAAATGAGATAAGAAGAATCTGTAATAGAACGAATTATGACAGGTTCAGAAACGAGGACATGAGAAAAGAATGTAAGATAAAGAAAGATGTCTTTAAAAAAGAAGAAGATATACATTGCGGACAGGAATGGAATGAGAGGTCGAAGCGCGTATTTATCTTTCCGTGTTGATTAGGAGGCAAATACTGCTTCGAATCAGGCACTAGTTTATTGCGCTAATGCACTTAAAAACTCGTGTTGAATTCAAGGCACGTGTCCTCCAAATGCACAGGGTTTAACAAAGCAAACTGTTCCTGCTAATACGTGTTCAATTCAAGACACGCGTCTTTCAATCGTACACATGTTTATAAATGTTACCATTCGTATTGATTGAGCGTTACAAGGCTGTGTTAGAGGCATTTTTGTGTGTGATTGTTTCTGTTTTAATAGATTAATCTACACAAATCTAGTCGCATTAAGTATATGTTTTAGTCTTTGTAGAGACAGATTAAATAGATCGGGTTGAGGGTTTAGATTTTTGTAGTTGTTACAGCAGCGTTTAATAAACAATTTTCATTTCGAACCATTCCGAAAATATTCAAATCCGTTATATTGATTGCCACCAAATTTTGGTGGCGTTGTACACCGAGAAATTTCCCATACGGTATCGACTGTGTTTGTTTCTTTTTGATCGTATAATAATGTTGCATCCTGTATATATGGTATTACTATATCGAATAAAAATCGATCGAAAACGTAACGCGTGTACGAAATTTCAAACGAAAACATACTTTCTTTCGTGGTTCATTTCTGTCTGTCATTTTACACTACATCACACCTTTCAATTTTATAAATTTACTTTCTCAGACGTTTATCATTCTTTCTTTATTAAACTTAATATGAACGTAAAGTAAGAAGGCAGTTGACTAAATTTACTCTGCCTCACACAATTGTTCATAATAATTCATTATTTTATTTTTATTTTTATGAAAGTGGTGTGCCTTTTTATGAATTTGATTATAAAATTTTAGTTTCCTTAGCTTGGGGTCTCTTTGAAATATTTGATAGTTAAAAAAATTGAGAAGCACTATTCAGATATTCTTCAAAATCTAATGGGGTCTATGTGAGTATTAGATATACATTTTTACAAAATTTGAAAATAATCGAACGAGTACTTTAGTCTATAATCGATAAAGTAAAATGAACACGCCATACATAGCACACAGCACATAGCAAACACACATATACATTGTGATGAAACTTTCAGAATACAATCTCAGCATTATACTAGTTGATAATCTGCAATAAAAAAATACCCTTAAAAATTGCGAAATCATAACTCCCCACTTTGGGTTAGTGAGGAGTAAAAATCTACGAAAGAGCGTACATTCCTTTAAGTGTCAAATAATAAAAAACAAAAGTAGAACTGAGACAGAAGAATTTTAATACTTACGAGAGAACGAGTGAGAAATACTTTGATTCTTTCTACATACATACTTAATATATACAATGAATCATGTATCTATTCTAATATCGCATTGTTTTCCAATTGGGTACGTAACCGATACAATATTGAAAAATTATTTATACGTTCGGTTCGCTCTGTCTACCCCATGAGGGACATGGCGTGATGGTATGTATGTAATTTAATTTTTATTTTATTTTATTTTATTTGGAAACATAACAGCTTTTGTATATAAAATATAATACAGTTAATAATTAATTAATAAGAAGCCTATTATAATGTTTTACAGAGTATACAAATACATTTACGTCTAATTTATGAGAATATTGATCATGAAGGGTTTAGGAATGGGGTATGGTTAGGAAACTGGGAATTGAGGAATGAAATGGGAGAAGAAAGAAGTTGGAAAGGACAGTTTCCCTAACCGATGCTTGTAGGCACATTAAGAATTTGCTTAAATGCTTGTAGGGATAGACTAAATAGATCTGGCTGGGGGCTAAGATTATTATAGTAATTACAGCAGCGGTTGATAAAACTGTTATATGGTTGGTTGGAAGAAATATCCAAATGGCAATAAGCCCGCGAGTGTGCAATATATTTATTTGTTTGTATTATTTATTATTTATTTATTTATTTATTTATTTATTTATTTATTCATATCTGACAAATATTGATACACTTATATTTCATACTATTATTAACATGTAGATATTATATTATGCAGAAAGCAGTGCGTTATTTTTTATTTGGTAGAATTACATTATTCATTCATTCATTCATACCATCACGGCATATCCCACAATGTGGGGTAACCAGCGAAAGGTGTGCGGGTGTGCATTGCCTTATAAAAGGGAGAACAACACATCTATGTATACCCACACACCAGTCTCGTTTCACCATAAAAGGCACTACATTCAGAATGGGTGATGAACCTCATTGCTGAAATATGTGAGATGTTATTGTTGCCTGTTTTATTTTGATTACCCGGCTCTTACGGGACACTCGAAAACAATTATTTAAAAGAATGGAAGCACTATTCTAAGCCGGTGCCTCACAGCTTAGAATTAAAATTGATATATTATGTGAAACACTTCTAAATACGAAATACTTATCGATAACTTATAATAAAGGTGTAGAATAAAAATAAAGTGTTTCACCAATATACATATGTACATACATACATACATACATACATACATACCATCACGCCATGTCCCTTGTGGGGTATGCAGAGAGAACCGAACGCCACATTTTTCTATCCTGGCACGCATCTCTCGCCTCATCCACATTCATGCATCGTCTCATACATGTTCGTCTATTGCTCACACTTCTAACATTTCCGCCTTTCAAAATACCGTTCACATGGTCGTGCCATCCCTTTCTTGGGCGTCCCCGACCTCTCATTCCATTCCTTTCCGCAATGTATATTTTCTTCGTCAGGCGCTACTCATTCATTCTCCCCATGTGACCAAACCATCTCAATGTGTTCACTTTCATTCTATGTAATGACATCTTTCTTCATCTTACATTCTTACCAATATAGATGAATTATTTTTCTTGCATGCATACGAAGCCATATACCTATGTCTTCACCAGGCTTCAAAATATTTTACGAGAATGCCATAGAATTATAATGTACATAAGCCGCGTATAGTACAAATTTCGAATTCAAATGTATGCTAAGTTTTTTTTACATGTGTATGTGTGAGGCGGTAGATCAGTTGGTCTACGTATTATGTAGGTGTGCGTATCGGTAGGTGTACGTATACTAGAAAATCGTCTGTTTCAGCGTAGTTTTAGTTGGCATACATTCATTGCGCTGACTAGGTATCTGTATCATATATAATCTAAGGAGAATGCATACGAAGCCAAATATGGCTTTATTTTATATTTTTTTATATAAAAGTTCAATTTTTTTTCTTATTTGTATTAGTTATTTAAGCTAAAAAAAAACAACTTATTGCAAAAAAAAAATTTTTAATACATCTCCTTGATAATTCATGCAGTAAGGGGTTAAGGTGTTTAAATCACCATCAAACTAGGCAAAGCCTGTGTCATGATGGCTTGAGAACAAAATTGTTGAGAACTGTAGCAGACAGTAATAAAAATATGAAATAAAATATCATATGTACATATTTCTACTTTACATACAAACATATGCCTACTAAATTTATACTATTTATCTGTAGAGTTCTATACTGGGTGCTGTCTGGTATAAAATAATAGAGACATATTGGTACGAAAGTGAAGTACCTACCCTAAGTTGATCCTAGACAGTAATCTGTATGGAAGGTTTGTGAAGACTATGATAAGGTAGAATATATGTGTCTATATTTGTAGTTATATCTACTTCAAATATAATATTATGTTATACGAGGCGTATACTAGAGACCAGAGGAATTCAACTAAATTGTCGATTATGTCGAAAATTATTGAACTTTTGAATTTGGCGATTGTGACGGCGGTTTTAGTGGAGATCTCTTTCATTTTATAAAACTCCATGATAATAGATAAAAAATTATAAATCTACCGCCCACTTTCACCAATTTTCCTGAGCGCAGAAATCAATTTTTTGATGCACTCAGCGTAAAATTTCGTTTCACCAATCAATCTTACCACCGCTAAGTGACGCAGCTGCATCAACTCTTAAGTGACGTTCTATTGTGGATCAAGACATTGTTGATCAACGTATTTTTAAACTTAAATTATGTCATTTTAGTACAATTTCATCTTGTAGTTATAATTGAAGTTATATTTTATTTATTTTAAATCCTTTTTACAAGTATAATAATATCTGATGTAGGTACAATATAACTTGATAAAGTAGTAAATAAAATGTATACCTAACACTTTTATTTATTTATTTACCTTTTATCACACCATATTTACAATGACAACAATAAGTAGATTACTACTGCATACATACATACATACATACATACATACCATCACGCCATGTCCCTTACGGGGTAGGCAGAGAGAACCGAACGCCATATCTTTCTATCCTGGCACACATTCATCGCCTCGTCAACATTCATGCATCGTCTCATACATGTTCGTCTATTGTACATGCTTCTAACATTTCCGTCTTTCAGAATATCGTTCACATGGTCGTGCCATCCTTTTCTTGGGCGGCCCCGGCCTCTCAATCCATTCCTATCCGCATTGTATATTTTCTTCGTCAGGCGTTCCTCATTCATTCTACCCATGTGGCCAAACCATTTCAGTGTATTCACTTTCATTCTATTAATGATATCTTTCTTCATCTTACATTCTTTCCTTATGTTCTCATTTCTTACCCTGTCATACATCGTTCTATTGCAGATTCTTCTTAGCGATCTCATTTCAACAGCATTTATTCTGCTTTCGTGCGACTTCTGCCATGTCCAGGTTTCACTTGCATACGTCAAGGTTGGCACTAAGATAGCGTTATGAATGGCAACTTTGGCAGCCTTTGATATGTTGCGATCATTCATAACTGGTCTCAGTGCTCCATTCACTCTGTTTCCTGCCATAACTCTTCTTTCGATATCCTTATGAGGTCGTCCATTCCGTTGAAACATGCTTCCCAGATATACATACTCGTCGACTTGCTCGAGCCATTCATTCTCTACTCTTATTTTACACGCTGTTCTGCTTTCACTCTTTTCAAAGACCATTACCTTTGATTTGCTGGCATTCATTCTCAGACCGTTCCCTATGCATCCTTCATATACCATGCTTACAAGATACTGTAACTCTTCCATACTTTCAGCTAACAGTACTTTGTCATCTGCATACATCAAATCACGCACTATTACATTACTCAGTTTAAGACCCTTGCTTTCATCCTTAAGGGCTCTTATACAGAAGTCAATGTACAGGTTGAAGAGCCATGGAGACAGCACGCATCCCTGTCTAACACCATTATTTATCGAGAACCACGATGTTACTGTGTCGTTGACACGAACACATGCTTCGCTGTTCTCATATAATGACGCGATTGCGCGTATCAGCTTACTCTTCACTCCATACGCTGATAGTATATCCCATAGTTTCTCTCTAACAACTTTATCATAGGCCTTTTCTAGGTCTATAAAGGCACAGAACAGTTTCTGGTTTTTATCCAGAACCTTCTCTGTGACCATTCGTAGAGAAAAAATTTGGTCAATACATCCTCTGCCGCCCACAAACGCTCCTTGGACATCCCATATCTTGCATTCAGTAACCTTTCGTACTCTTTGATCCAGGATCCTTGCGTACATTTTACCAACTGAGCTTAACAAACTTATGGCTCTATAGTTTTTACTACTACTGCCCAATTACTACTGCCCAACCAGGAAATCCTGTTCTATAGCTAGCAGTTTAAGTTACCATACCATACCATACCATACCATCACGCCATTTCCCTATTTGGGGTAGGCAGAGAGAACCGAACGCCAGACTCCTCTCTCTTGACATACATTCCTCGCTTCATTCACGTCCATACATCGTCTCATACACGCTCTTCTATTATTCTTACTTCAAACATCTTCTTCTTCTTCTTCTTCTTCAGCCCCTTTCACTCCACTGCTGGATAAAGGCGTCTTCCTGAGTTTTCCACTTCTCTCTATCCTGGGCGCTCTGTTTCCACCCATGTCCCACCAGTTCGACAATGTCGTCAGTCCATCTCCTCTGTGGTCTCCCTACACCTCTTCTATTTTGATAGGGTCTCCAATTCAGAATTTTGGGGGTCCATCTATCATCTCTCTGTCTTGCCACATGACCTGCCCATTGCCACTTCAGCCCATTGCCACATCACCATCTTTCAAAATCCCATTTATGTGATCGTGCCAACTTTTTCTAGGCCGACCTCTACTTTTCGTTCCTCTTTCATCAGCCTTGTACACTTTTTTTGTCAGACGATCATCACTCATTCTTTCTATGTGGCCGAACCACCTTAGAGCATTTATTTTCATCTTAATTACGATATTTCTTTCAATCATACATTCTCGTCTAATATCCTCATTTCTTATTCTATCATATAACGTTTTACCACACTTTAGCAGTTAAAGTTAAACGTTTAAATTTTAAGTCATCAGTGTAGTATATATATATATATATATATATATATATATATATATATATATATATATATATATATATATATATATATATATATATATATATATATATATATATATATATATATATATATATATATATATATATATATATATATATATATATATATATATATATATATATATATATATATATATATATATATATATATATATATATATATATATATATATATATATATATATATATATATATATATATATATATATATATATATATATATATATATATATATATATATATATATATATATTTGTTTTAATTTTATGTTGATTGTGCCAACTACTAGGCGATGCCTGCCTCAGAGTAGCCTTATATTAATCACTTTTTTTTTTATTCGTCATAGTAGTGCAAATTCATTTTTTTGAGGTTTAGTGGTAGGTTGATGATAGTGAGACAGGAGTGCAAGTGTAGGTATCAAAACAGCATAATAACTTATGTCAACGAAAACAATAATGGCGGTATGCACAGCACAATGCTCAGATAAGTGCGACGTGTTTATAAATATGATATGTGATAAGAATACAGCGCTCACGGCCACTCACGTAACTAATGCGAACTAATAATAATAATGAAATCAAAGTATTTCTTTTTTCAAACAATTCCAAAAACTTGTACAAAATGTGATCTACACATGCTTAATAATATTTGATTGATATTTTAGTAAAAGAAACAAAATAAATTATGAGTTACTTGGTTTCTATATATTTTTATATAATTTAACTTGAATTCGTGTTCCTATGCACCGGAAATTTAAGAAGAGTTGAGCTGAAAGAGTTGGCTCACCACTTGAAACAGCAGCAGCAGAAATAGGTTTGCAAATTAATGTAAATAAAACCAAAATAATGAAGCAAACTAGAAATGCTAGAAACGTTCTACAAAGCAACATAACGTTCAGAGAAAAATACACTTTTGAAACTGTATAGGAGTTTGCATACCTGGGTTCTACTATCAATAAATATAATGAAGATACCCTAGAAATTAGAAGACGAATAGTGACAGGTAACAAAGCATTCTTTTCTCTATTACCGGTGTTCAGGTCTAGAAGTGTCCATAGAAAGACAAAAGTAACCCTATATAAAACAATCATCAGGACTGTTGTGTCATATGGGTGTGAGGCTTGGACACTGAAAATAAGGTCTGCGGAGATGCTGGACAAATTTGAGAGAAGAGTGCTGCGTAAAATCCTGGGACCCGTGAATGATGGACAAACATGGAGAATTAGATACAACGATGAGTTGTACAGCATATACAATATACAAAGCACCCAAACTGTCTGAACATATAAGACTAAGCAGGCTAAGATGGGCCGGGCATGTTCAGAGAATGCCATCATCACGGGTACCAAAAAGAGTCTTAGAGGGTCATCCAGGTGGCAAAAGAAAGGTCGGGAGACCGAGGCTGCGATGGGAAGATGATATTGGGAGGGACGCATCCCAGCTTCTGAATGTGGCAAACTGGAGGGTCGCAGCAGGTGACAGGAGAGGTTGGAGGAGGAAGTTGCTGGAGGCCAAGGCTCGATATGGGCTGTAGAGCCATTGAAGAAGAAGACGAGCCTAGGGTTCAGTTTAGAATGTTCGTTTTTAGTTGGTAAAATGCAAATTCATTGAGTGATGCACTCGAGGATTTGAGCTCCGAGCAGGTAATTTGTTGATGATTCATTTGATGTTCCTTGGTGAACGCGGCCGTAAGTATCGATTCATCAAGGGGTACAAAATGGTATTTTCATATATTGCAAAATGTAATTGTTTAAGTACAATTTTCATTGTTTCACAGTAGATAATGTACATTGATTAAAGATGATCTGTATTTGAATTTAAAACAACCGGGTTTGACGTAACTTGTTTCAAATTGTCAGTAAGAAAGTAACAAACGATAATATAATTAAAAAGAGGGAATACGTAAGTATTACAACTGACTGCAGTGTGGCTACTTCGGTAAAAAATCAATGTAATAAAATTAAAAAAAAAAACTATTCAAGATATTTTCTTTAATAAAAAAGATTAGACACCTCTGAAATGGACCATTACGTTTAGTCTTTGGCGAATATACTCCAAGAATATATGTGTAGTTCATGAAACAATGGATAAAACCTTTCCACAGAATAAAAAAATATCACATGTGATTTTTTTGCAAAGAAAAATTGAACATTCGTATGATAGTGTCTTCTATTCTTAAATGTACAATAAGAAGGTAAGCTCTATTTTTAGTGGTGTAATATTATGAAGGATCACGCAATTGCAACATTAGGTACAGAGATTCATCACGTAACATAACCTCAATTAGAAAAAATAGGATTACGAAATATTTTTTAACAGATTTTTAATTATCTCAATAGAGACGAAGTTGGAATATTTATTGTAGGAGAACCGGGAATTCAAGGCACCTACAGGGCTTACGACCTGTCATCGGCTGGTTTACGTGATCACTTTATGCGCTTGCGCAACGTTCACCAATTATGCCTTTTAAATGAGATCCCTATCAATTCAATTTTGAAAGTTCTATATATTGTAATACTGAAATTCTTTTCGCTTGAAAATAAGGAATTTTTACTACAGCCATCTATGTGTGAAATTATGAACAACATTCTTATTATTTTTATTTATTTTTGTTGTAACGCCATCTATTGAGAGAATTGCTTTTTTGTAAATAATGAGAGCAACAATTCTTATACCTGAGGTGACAAATGCATTTTTCGCATAGAAGTCACCCCTGAATTGAGCCAGACTTATAAGGTCATTTTTGTCTTATTTATGCCTTCTATGCGAACTTCTATGCGAATTATGACTTCTATGCGAAAAATGCATTTGTCACCTCAGGTATAAGAATTGTTTCTCTCATTATTTACAAAAAACCAATTCTCTCAATAGATGGCGTTACAACAAAAATAAATAAAAATAATAAGAATGTTGTTCATAATTTCACACATAGATGGCTGTAGTTCATATTTTCCATATTTTCAAGCGAAAAGAATTTCAGTATTACAATATATAGAACTTTCAAAATTGAATTGATAGGGATCTCATTAAAAAAGCATAATTGGTGAACGTTGCGCAAGCGCATAAAGTGATCACGTAAACCAGCCGATGACAGGTCGTAAGCCCTGTAGGTGCCTTGATTTCCCGGTTCTTCTACAGTAAATATTCCAACTTCGTCTCTATTGAGATAATTAAAAATTTGTTAAAAAATATCTTTGACTCCCGACAGGGAAAAAAATCCAATGTTTGCGCATATGCAATAATAAAAATATTCGATTACGAAATATTATCATCATAATTTCCTCTCCCTCTATCCCAGTTCATCTAGGGTCGGGCCTCCTACTCATCAGTCGCCACGATCTGCGACTTTGGGTCGTCTCCTGTGGGACACCTTGACTTCCAGCTCCCTCTCGATACTCGTCCACCATGTCGCCGGCGGTCTGCCTCTTCCTCGTGGCTTTGAGGGGATACCGAGCACAGTTTAGACGGAGTAGGTGTCCTCCCTTCACATGACATGGCCATACCATCGCTGTCTGCCCTCTTTAATTACTCTTCTTTTGGGGCTACCTTTTAAAGGAAAAAAAATGAAGAGGTCATACAGTTCCTATATCGTTATTTTTTTTAATTCTATACCCTGTTTGATTCTTTACTCTATTTGATTCTCTAGATACTCTATTGATTCTATCATCTGTTTGATTCTTTACACAGCAGGCTAAGTCTGTAAGTAGATCTCGACCGATAAATGTCGAGATTAACTGTCAAAATATCGAATAGTCGATATTTAGAGAGTTTTGGTAGTCACTAAGCAGATAACGCGTCGAATCGTTCTCGCCCACTTATTTGACGGCGAGATTGGGTCTACATGGTCGACATCGAGTCGAGAAACAGGGATCTAACGCCGCCATGTTGAATTAAATGTCATTTTTGACGCGAACAACGCCGAATTTCATATTTATTTTGAGAATAATTATATAAACGGGTTAAACGACGCCGTTTAAGAGACTCTTCAAACCCTTCAAATATTCCGCGTAATTCATTTATTGCTAATTACCGCGTAACAAAAGATTTATATGGTAATATATTTATTGGAAATATGCGTCCGTACTTAGATTATAACATTATAATTCTATGCGTCCGTAAATGTTTTCCGTAGGTATAGATTTGAAATAATTTTTCATTTTGAGAAAGTATTCTTGTAAGCTATTTTATCACATATGTATTTTAACACTTAACAAAAGAAAATTCGGCGTAGTTTTTAGTAAAAAAATAACACGCTGCTGTCATCACACTTGATAAATTGATCGAAATGTAATTAAAAATAATTTTTAAAATTACTCTCAAAACATTCAATAAACACAAAAGAAGTTAATTTAATCGTATTATAACTTGCTTTCGTGCTTTAAAATATGACCATATTATATTTATTTAACAAATTTATGTAAACAAATTTGACATTTATTCAAATCATGGGGAAATATTTTGTGTATTGCCATAAATGATAATTCAAAAATGTACCGCAAGCCAGCCTAACGGCGACAAATACTAATAAGTGCATTTACGAACTCGACAGCGCTTAGTGACTACGAATTGTCGTCACGGGCGTAAACATGGCGAGAAGAGCGGCGATACGTTGTCGGATCTCGACTTTTTTACTGACTTGGCCTGCTGATTGATTCATTCATGATCGTTATAAGTTTAGAATGTCAATATACCAAGGTTGTTTAAATTCAAATTTCAGAACATGTTAAAGAAAAGTACATACCTGAGTACCAACTGCGAAACAATATAATATATGGTACATACTTAAACAACTAGATGCATGTAACACATGAGATACAACTGTCGATAGCGATTGTATGTATAGTTGGAGAATAAAAATCAAACTATAAACTCATAAATCCAAATTATTGAAAATTTTAACACATGTAGGTATGTATGTCAAGATAGGACAGTATTGAGGTCAGTCCTCTTTTACTACTCGGAATATGAAAACAGCATAATGGTTCTGTATGTATGTTTCGAGATTAAGTATCAAACTATTAAGTCTTCTTAGATATTGTGTATTGGCGACTGCCATATAAATTGTATGAAGCGATGTCGTCATTAAATACAATTTTTATAAAAATTGTTGAAAAAAAATGAGATGTACTTCTACAACATGAATATTTTTTATAGAAAATTAAATTATCTAGTTGGGGTGTTTCGGCTTTTTTCGATATTTTTAAAAAAATTGGAAATATAGGCAGTTAAACTCAAATTTATCAAAAATAAAATGTTCTACTACGAATACTGAGTAAATCCATGTATGGGAACATATATGCCTCTAAGTTGATGTTTTTAGCATGCAAAAAGTCCACTTCGTAATACAAAATTTTCCTAGTATTCATTATACGCTGGTCTTGGCTTAATACATTATCGATATGTTAAGAGAATAAATTCTCTTGATCAAATCGACAATTGGAATACACTTTGCAATATGTGAAAAGAAAACTCCTTACCTACCCTTGAAGAATATATGATGTTTGTATCACAGATAAGGTTCAACGGCTTTTCAAAATTAAAAATTTAAATGACTTACGGTCGAATTGTGACCTCTGCCTAATCACAAGTCTGAATAAATAAATAATAATATATATGTGCACGATCCATTAAGGAATTACTCTAAATGATTGAAAAGGTTAGATTGTGTAGACACATCTTTATTAAACAGTACACCAAGGACAATATCTCAGACAAAAAGGCTTTTTTCATACGATCATAGATAATTATTGATTTGATATTTAGAGACTTACATGAAGTAACATAAAATATATCATAAAATAAATTACTATATTTTTATTACCTCAGAAAATTAATTTTTATAGCTGTTGTTTTGACTTGTCGTGTTGCTATTAACGTCGATTGAAATCGAATTTTAACCATTTCCAATCGTCCGTACTTGATTAATTTTTGTACACGCATTTGTGTGTGTCCGTCCACCCTTATAACTTTTGATTCGCACGGAGTATAGGCCAAAATTTAAAAATATTGAATTTTTTGACCTAAAAAATTATACTTACCTAATCAGAATTTTATATTTTAAATTTTTATATCATTTTTTCATAATCCAACTCTCTATTTGTTAGGAATAATTCTCAGATTCAGATATCACTTTTGTATCATAGGATAATGCTTCGATCTATACCCATTTCCTTTCAACCCTATAGATTCCTAAAATTTATGTTTGAAATAAGCTATCCTAACTCTTTACTAGCCCAGCGCGCTAACCTCTCTGCCCCTACCCATCTTTTTAATTATCTTTTTCTGTTTGATTTTAATTATTTTATTTTGTATCACTCATTCCGTAATGGAAGGTAAGCTGCGTGTAATATTGATTAATTCCAAATGACGCCATTTTACTAAACAGTAGGTACTACTTACTTATACTTTGAGATTTGTGTATTTAATTTGTACAATTTATGTGCCATATAGCTTGTATAACACCTGGATTAAAATTCAAGGAAAATATATTATTTGAAATTTTACTTAAAATATAATTTGAACATTAATTTATTCAAGTATCTACCTTGATATTAAAAGCGAATCCACTCCTTTACCAAAACGTGAATATCTATCTTCAAGGCAAATCCTTCCCTTTTTACTGCGAATTTAAATTATTTGAACTGAACGGAGATTAACTAAAATATCTTTAAGTACATATTTTCGTATAGTTTTCTTATTCGAATATTATGTTATGGGGAAAGATGCTTAACTGTATCAATTATTACTCTTCTTCATAGTTACAATCCTAGGATTGGTTTGCACCGCACACTCCATCTCTCCACATATCTCTGTTGTCCGCCAGCCTCTTCATCTCTTGGTAGCTGCTACAGCGCACATCACTGATCACCTGGTCCATATAACTGTCTCTAGGGCGACCTCTATATATAGTGTATTCTTCATGGTTACAATCCTAGGATTGGTTTGCACCGCACACTCCATCTCTCCACATATCTCTGTTGTCCGCCAGCCTCTTCATCTCTTGGTAGCTGCTACAGCGCACATCACTGATCACCTGGTCCATATAACTGTCTCTAGGGCGACCTCTATATATAGTGTATTCTTCATGGTTACAATCCTAGGATTGGTTTGCACCGCACACTCCATCTCTCCACATATCTCTGTTGTCCGCCAGCCTCTTCATCTCTTGGTAGCTGCTACAGCGCACATCACTGATCACCTGGTCCATATAACTGTCTCTAGGGCGACCTCTATATATATAGTGTATTCTTCATGGTTACAATCCTAGGATTGGTTTGCACCGCACACTCCATCTCTCCACATATCTCTGTTGTCCGCCAGCCTCTTCATCTCTTGGTAGCTGCTACAGCGCACATCACTGATCACCTGGTCCATATAACTGTCTCTAGGGCGACCTCTATATATAGTGTATTCTTCATGGTTACAATCCTAGGATTGGTTTGCACCGCACACTCCATCTCTCCACATATCTCTGTTGTCCGCCAGCCTCTTCATCTCTTGGTAGCTGCTACAGCGCACATCACTGATCACCTGGTCCATATAACTGTCTCTAGGGCGACCTCTATATATAGTGTATTCTTCATGGTTACAATCCTAGGATTGGTTTGCACCGCACACTCCATCTCTCCACATATCTCTGTTGTCCGCCAGCCTCTTCATCTCTTGGTAGCTGCTACAGCGCACATCACTGATCACCTGGTCCATATAACTGTCTCTAGGGCGACCTCTATATATAGTGTATTCTTCATGGTTACAATCCTAGGATTGGTTTGCACCGCACACTCCATCTCTCCACATATCTCTGTTGTCCGCCAGCCTCTTCATCTCTTGGTAGCTGCTACAGCGCACATCACTGATCACCTGGTCCATATAACTGTCTCTAGGGCGACCTCTATATATAGTGTATTCTTCATGGTTACAATCCTAGGATTGGTTTGCACCGCACACTCCATCTCTCCACATATCTCTGTTGTCCGCCAGCCTCTTCATCTCTTGGTAGCTGCTACAGCGCACATCACTGATCACCTGGTCCATATAACTGTCTCTAGGGCGACCTCTATATATAGTGTATTCTTCATGGTTACAATCCTAGGATTGGTTTGCACCGCACACTCCATCTCTCCACATATCTCTGTTGTCCGCCAGCCTCTTCATCTCTTGGTAGCTGCTACAGCGCACATCACTGATCACCTGGTCCATATAACTGTCTCTAGGGCGACCTCTATATATAGTGTATTCTTCATGGTTACAATCCTAGGATTGGTTTGCACCGCACACTCCATCTCTCCACATATCTCTGTTGTCCGCCAGCCTCTTCATCTCTTGGTAGCTGCTACAGCGCACATCACTGATCACCTGGTCCATATAACTGTCTCTAGGGCGACCTCTATATATAGTGTATTCTTCATGGTTACAATCCTAGGATTGGTTTGCACCGCACACTCCATCTCTCCACATATCTCTGTTGTCCGCCAGCCTCTTCATCTCTTGGTAGCTGCTACAGCGCACATCACTGATCACCTGGTCCATATAACTGTCTCTAGGGCGACCTCTATATATAGTGTATTCTTCATGGTTACAATCCTAGGATTGGTTTGCACCGCACACTCCATCTCTCCACATATCTCTGTTGTCCGCCAGCCTCTTCATCTCTTGGTAGCTGCTACAGCGCACATCACTGATCACCTGGTCCATATAACTGTCTCTAGGGCGACCTCTATATATAGTGTATTCTTCATGGTTACAATCCTAGGATTGGTTTGCACCGCACACTCCATCTCTCCACATATCTCTGTTGTCCGCCAGCCTCTTCATCTCTTGGTAGCTGCTACAGCGCACATCACTGATCACCTGGTCCATATAACTGTCTCTAGGGCGACCTCTATATATAGTGTATTCTTCATGGTTACAATCCTAGGATTGGTTTGCACCGCACACTCCATCTCTCCACATATCTCTGTTGTCCGCCAGCCTCTTCATCTCTTGGTAGCTGCTACAGCGCACATCACTGATCACCTGGTCCATATAACTGTCTCTAGGGCGACCTCTATATATAGTGTATTCTTCATGGTTACAATCCTAGGATTGGTTTGCACCGCACACTCCATCTCTCCACATATCTCTGTTGTCCGCCAGCCTCTTCATCTCTTGGTAGCTGCTACAGCGCACATCACTGATCACCTGGTCCATATAACTGTCTCTAGGGCGACCTCTATATATAGTGTATTCTTCATGGTTACAATCCTAGGATTGGTTTGCACCGCACACTCCATCTCTCCACATATCTCTGTTGTCCGCCAGCCTCTTCATCTCTTGGTAGCTGCTACAGCGCACATCACTGATCACCTGGTCCATATAACTGTCTCTAGGGCGACCTCTATATATAGTGTATTCTTCATGGTTACAATCCTAGGATTGGTTTGCACCGCACACTCCATCTCTCCACATATCTCTGTTGTCCGCCAGCCTCTTCATCTCTTGGTAGCTGCTACAGCGCACATCACTGATCACCTGGTCCATATAACTGTCTCTAGGGCGACCTCTATATATAGTGTATTCTTCATGGTTACAATCCTAGGATTGGTTTGCACCGCACACTCCATCTCTCCACATATCTCTGTTGTCCGCCAGCCTCTTCATCTCTTGGTAGCTGCTACAGCGCACATCACTGATCACCTGGTCCATATAACTGTCTCTAGGGCGACCTCTATATATAGTGTATTCTTCATGGTTACAATCCTAGGATTGGTTTGCACCGCACACTCCATCTCTCAACATATCTCTGTTGTCCGTCAGCCTCTTCATCTCTTGGTAGCTGCTACAGCGCACATCACTGATCACCTGGTCCATATAACTGTCTCTAGGGCGACCTCTTTATATAGTGTATTCTTCATGGTTACAATCCTAGGATTGGTTTGCAGCGCACACTCCATCTCTCAACATATCTCTGTTGTCCGTCAGCCTCTTCATCTCTTGGTAGCTGCTACAGCGCACATCACTGATCACCTGGTCCATATAACTGTCTCTAGGGCGACCTCTATATATAGTGTATTTATTTATTTATTTATTTATTTATTTCTTAAGGTTACATACAGTTTTATAATATAACATATATTTTCTAAATGAATTAATTTATACAAAAACCAAGATTGTAACGCCAATTACTATGTTAGGGTCATACAATCAAAATATATAACTATATATAATATATAACTCTATATAATTATGTATATACCCATAGAAAAAATATATTTGTACAAAAAAGGAAAATTTCCGTGGGTATATACATACAAAATGACAAAATATAAAAACCTTACAAGGATAAGAAACAAAAAATACAAAACAAATCAATATTAAGTAGACATAAAATAGATGCATACAAGCCAGGAGGTTTGGGACAGGACAATGGATAGGAATAGAAGGGGAAAATTAGGAATATAAAATCAATCACTGAGAAAGCCTCAACATACTCTTAAATACGCTCGGTGTGCCAAACATGTCAAGACCATCGAACTTTGCATCAAACTGTTTACATGCTCTATGTACAAAAGCATTTCCGGCATAATTAGTTCTAAGAACAGGCACATTGAATAAGTCGTGACTCCTTGTTAAACGCGCAGGGACTCGAAGGTTAATTTTCCCTAATAAATAAGGAGTATCAACCCGATTATTCAATATGTTATAAAGAAACATCATGTCTCTGATTGTACGCCTCTTCTGTAAAGTGGGTAATGAATATTTCACACAGCGAGCAGGGTAGTCAGGGGAATACGTATGTGATCTATAGTCAAGGTGTTTTACAAACTTCTTTTGTACACGCTCGATTTGATCAATATGTATATTATAATGGGGATTCCACACCGTGCTCGCGTATTCAACCCGACTTCTAACATATGACAAATATAGTACTTTGAGTGTATCAATTGAGTGAAATGGCTTGCAAACCCTAATTAAAAAACCCAATAGTTTCAGAGCTTTACCAACAATGTATTCAATATGATCTTGAAAAATCAATTTGGAGTCCATCAATATACCCAGGTCTTTAACTAAGCTCGTTCGACGAATATTGCTACCTTGGATTTTATAATCAAATATAATAGGCTTCGCCTTCCTAGTATAGGTTATTATTGAACATTTGCTGGCATTCAAATATAATTGATTATCTAAACAGTAATTACTTAGTCGTGTAATATCGTCTTGTAATTGTTCACAGTCACTCGTTGAGCAAATCTTTTTAAAAAATTTGGCATCATCAGCAAAAATAAGAATTGAGGATCTCTCTACCATTTGATCTAAGTCATTTATATAAAGTATGAACAATAGAGGTCCTAAATGGGATCCCTGAGGAACCCCCGAAGGTATAATCTTGAATATAGATGTGTAGCCCCTCAGTGCAACAGCCTGTGATCTATTTTCAACGTAAGATTTAATCCAACGCAAAAGGTCACCATATATACCCATTTCTCCAAGCTTTCTTAAAAGTATACTGTGACTTATCTTGTCAAACGCTTTAGAGAAGTCTGTGTAAATGGCATCAGTTTGATATCCTTCATGCATTGTGGATGATACAAAATCATTAAATTCACATAAATTAGTTTCGGTGGATCTCATACTTACAAAACCATGTAGTGTATTCTTCATGGTTACAATCCTAGGATTGGTTTGCACCGCACACTACATCTCTCCACATATCTCTGTTGTCCGCCAGCCTCTTCATCTCTTGGTTGCTGCTACAGCGCACATCACTGATCACCTGGTCCATATAACTGTCTCTAGGGCGACCTCTATATATAGTGTATTCTTCATGGTTACAAACCTAGGATTGGTTTGCACCGCACACTCCATCTCTCAACATATCTCTGTTGTCCGTCAGCCTCTTCATCTCTTGGTAGCTGCTACAGCGCACATCACTGATCACCTAGTCCATATAACTGTCTCTAGGGCGACCTCTATATATAGTGTATTCTTCATGGTTACAATCCTAGGATTGGTTGCACCGCACACTCCATCTCTCAACATATCTCTGTTGTCCGTCAGCCTCTTCATCTCTTGGTAGCTGCTACAGCGCACATCACTGATCACCTGGTCCATATAACTGTCTCTAGGGCGACCTCTATATATAGTGTATTCTTCATGGTTACAATCCTAGGATTGGTTTGCACCGCACACTCCATCTCTCCACATATCGCTATTGACCGCCAGCCTCTTCATCTCTTGGTAGCTGCTACAGCGCACATCACCTCTATAGTTTATACACTCCGTCATTCCGTCGGCAATAGTAACAAGTAGACTTTGTGTAAATTGTGACTTTTATTTTTTAGGCATCATCCGAGATGCAAGATGTCTTCAAACCAAATCAAAGCATCTATTTGCCATATATATCCAGCGCTTAATTTGAGAGGATGTGTCTTTTACGTTAGTCACAATCGATCCCAAGTACATGAAACATTCAACAGATTCTATTGTGTGGGCGCATATGCTAATTGTTGTTGGGTTCTAGTTATCTGGTTGTCTTGGTGGTTGGTTTATATTTGGTCTTACTGGCGTTGATGCAAAGTTCTATTCCATTAACAGATCTTTCCAACTCAACAAATGCCTCCATCATCACCCGTTGTGATCTACCGATTATAATGTTTGTGTTAATATATATTGATATGTACTTATACCTTTTTTTTTTTTTTTTTTACGGCGCTGGCCGATTTACTAATGATATTAATAACAATTAAGCACTACAAATAATAACACTCAACTATTATTATTACCATTATACACTTCCTCAAAAGAATTAGCAGATCAATGCGTAAATTGTAAATTATTTAAAAGAGCAAAATAAAATGCAACAAACGCATCATCAAGCTTTCAACTGGGAATGGTTCACCCATCCAGATACTTAACATATCAAAGGATTAGGCTCTGAGGAGGTCTCTATACTACCTAACAACCCTACTGATTCCCGAATATTAACGTTTAAAAAATCTTTAACGATTCTACATGTATTCATAATTACCGTTTTTTGCATTTTTATTATTAAATTTTTCGATAAATCTATAATTTCTAAATTACGGATTAACGATTTTGGAATAATGCCAGTGGCTGAAATAATGAACGGTAATATTATTATTTTACGAGAATGCCAAAGTCTTTTAATCTCATTACCTAAAGCGGTGTATTTTCTAATTTTTTCATCAAAAGTTTTTATAATATTACTAGAATTTGGAATAGCCACGTCGCAAATATATGTTATTTTTTTAATTTTATCATGTATTATTAAATCGGGTCTGTTATGTTGAATTGACCGGTCAGTTAATATTGTTTTATCGTAATAAAGCGAAATATTATTATTTTCTAAAAATGAAATCGGATCATATTCATAATATGGTTTTATGTTTATCGCGTCAATTAATTTATATTTAATAGCTAAATTTTGATGTATTATTTTTGCTACTTGGTTATGTCTAAATGTATATTCTGATTGCGCGAGAAAAGAACAGCCCGATATTATATGATCGATTGTTTCTGGAAAAGCCAAACATTTCCTACAACTATCATCATCTACATTTATGTCTTTTATTATATATTTTTGATAATTTTTAGTTTTTATTACTCTATCCTGAATTGCTATTATAAAACCTTCTAAATCCGCGTCCAAATCACCAATACTCAACCATTTGTTTGACCAAATTTTGTCAACATAAGGTTGGTTGAGAAATTTTGGATGTATAGAATGAATTATTTTATTTAGCCACGAATTTAGAAGGTCGTCATTTATATTTATAATATTGTTATTGGCATTCTCGTAATTTAAATTTAATGTTGTTAAATTTTTGTCCGCCTCACAGATTACTTTATGCATTAAAGAACTATCAGATTTTTTGTAAAAGAAAGTTTTTAGCGATTCAATTTGATTATTATGTAACGATGTTATTTTTATTATACCCCTACCTCCTAAATTCCTAGGCAAATTGATTCGTTCAATCGCGGAATTAGGATGATGACAACGAAATTTAGTTAAACGCGTTCTAATTGTTCTTTCTAAACTATCTAAATCTGTTTTTGACCATTTAATAATTCCAAAAGAATATGTCAATATCGGTATTGCCCAAGTATTAATAGCTTTAGTTAAGTTTTTAGCTGACAGATTGCATTTTAATATTTTCATAATTCTATCTTTAAATTTTATATTAATATCAAATTTTATTTTCGTGTGGTCTAATTTGTTAGACTGCGGATAACCTAGATATTTATAAACCTCCAACCCTTTCAAACTATCTATTTGAAAATTTCTTTGAATATCACCACCCATTTCTAGTATTTTACCCTTTTCGACATGTAAAGTTTTACATTTATCTAAACCGAAAGACATTCTAATATCATCTGAAAATGCTTTTATTATCCTAATCATTTTTTCCAATTCTGAATCAGATTTAGCATATACTTTTATATCATCCATATATATTAAGTGCGAAATTTTAATATTAGACCGTGGATGACCGTTAATTTTTATTCCATACTTAGATTCATTTAACATTTTAGAAAGCGGATTAAGAGCTAAACAAAACCAAAGTGGACTCAATGAATCTCCCTGAAAAATTCCGCGTTTAATTTTAATTCCTGGAATAGATATTTTATTAGAATTTAAATTTATTTTTAAATCTGTATTCCAGCCTAACATAATACATTTTAAAAAGTTTATTAAAATTGGGCTAATTTTGTATATTTCTAATATTTTTATAAGCCACGAGTGCGGTACACTATCAAAAGCTTTTTTATAATCAATATATCCTACATGTAAATTACGATTTTTAGTTTGTATTTGTTTAAGAATTACTGAATCAATTATTAGTTGTTCTTTACATCCTAAATATTTTCTACGACATCCTTTTTGTTCTTCCGATAAAATATTTTTTTCATCTACGTGTTTATAAATTAAATCCGTCATACAGGAAGTTAAAATTTTATAAATCGTAGGTAAACATGTTATCGGTCTAAATTGATATATTATTATTATTATTATTATTTTTTTTTTATTATTATTTTTAAATGTTGTATATATTATATGGTTTGTGTTGCATTGCACCCCCCTGCTCACGAACTGAAATAAAATTAAATTTATTTTATTTATTTTTTTTTTTATATCAAAACCGATCGTTGATGAAAAGCGTTAATTCGCGTAATCATCACTTGCACCGGTCTGACGACGCGACGCTAGTTGACGACGGTTTAAAATAGTCGTCGAAAGATCAGGCCACAATGAAAACATGATACCAGAGAAAACATCCCAGAGATGGCAAAATTTTCGATGAATAATTTATTTTTTTTTGTATTATTTGTAAAAAGGAAGTCTGGCACCTGGGAGTGGTTGCATTTACCAGTTCACATCCTTCTTAAAAAAATTGCACACTAACATTATTTTAATATATGTAACTTGTACTTGTATGTTATTTGTACGTATAAAATCCGTCCACTTGAGAAATGTGTACTTACTTTTACTAAAATATGTTTCAAAAAGGGAGAAAAAGATTTTTTTTTTTCAGAAATCTCCCGGGTGTGCACAGAACAAATCACCAAGTTTCATTGTAATCAGATGGTTAGTATAAGAGTACAAAAAGGTCTTACTAAAACTGAAATTTTTACCTATAGAAAGGACTTACCTTTTTCATACCTATATTCAATAATAAGGAAGGAAATATGCATGTGCGTGCGTGTGTGTGTGTGTGTGTGTGTGTGTGTGTGTGTGTGTGTGTGTGTGTGTGTGTGTGTGTGTGTGTGTGTGAGGGTGTATGTGTGTGTGTGTGTGTGTGAGGGTGTATGTGTGTGTGTGTGAGGGTGAGGGTGTATGTGTGTGTGTGTGTGTGTGAGGGTGTGTGTGTGTGTGTCTGTGTGTGAGGGTGTGTGCGTGTGTGTGTGTGTGTGTGTGTGTGTGTGTGTGTGTGTGTGTGTGTGTGTGTGTGTGTGTGTGTTCTATCTAACGCGTGTTTAGTACTCATTTGAATCTTTTCAAATTTTGCAAACATGTATGTATATCTAATACTCGCTTAGACGACATTAGATTTTGAAGGATATCTGAATAGTGTTTCTCAATATTTTTACTGTCAAATATTTGAAATTGACCCCAATCTCAGGAAACTTAAAATTTGAAATTTTTATTTTCAAATTGGTAATAAGGCACATCACTTACATAAAATGGCATTGAAGAGGTATCAAGTTTTCATAATAAAATATTTAACTAAAAATAATTTAACAAACTCATTTCATAAAAATGCTGAATACTTTCCCTACAAAATTTGAATACTTTAGGTATAGAATGACTTGTTAGTGAGGAGTTAAGCGTTGGCCACAAACCACTCGTTTTTTTTTATAATCACTATATCATATTAGTGGAAATTAAATAAATCTTATTTTATTATCTATACTCTTTTCTTTTATTTGATTTGTCTCAGTGTCTGTATTGGAATTTTACAATCGTTTTTTTTAAACCAGTAACAATTTTGCATTATATACAAAGTTAAAAAAAGCTTTGCGTTAGTATGAGGGTTAATTTTTTTTATTTTGTAATTTATAATATTAAAATGATTAATAATTAAAATTATTAGAGTTTTTTTTCAAATAAGTACTGTCCTAATAAAGTTAAAAACTTGGAACAGGAGTGAACTTTATTGATTCTTACATATTTATAGTCAAAGAATCATAGCAACATACATTCTGTTACTTGCTCCAATAATATTTTACTATTTTTAAGAGTTTTCGATGCAAAAATACTTAAAATCATACATTTCTTTTAATACGTTGATGTTACGCCTGATTAGCAGAAATCAGTATAGCCCATTGGATTATGTACATATTTACGGAAACATACGAATAATGATGTTCGATATTGGATTTATATATTATAATGAATGAATTAATGAAAATAAAAGAAATTGTACTTCTACTTTTGTATTTAACTTTACTGTATTGTTTCATTGAACACACGATTTTTTTTAAATACTTTTAAAAGGATGTCATGAATTTTTGTGTGAAAAATGAATTTAAATACGTTTTTCCTCTGCCGGGGATTGAGCACAGGACACCCGCACAGAAAACAGCTTACCAACTGTGCCATAGCAGTAATATCATACACATTCACTAGAAAATTTCTTTCAAAAAACCACCCTTGGCTCAAATAAAATATTCACATTCCAATACTTGTAATATAATAAATTTTGTTCAATAATATTTTAAATACACTCGAAAAATACCCATCTGACCCCTATTTCCGCTCAGTGACACTTTTAAAACCCACCAAAGGATTAATGGGCAGCATCATTTTGTAATTTCGACTAGCTTTTAATTTCCTTACCCCTTTCAATACCATTCTTACCCTTTTTTCTTCAAACCATTCTTCAATTTAAATTTTGCGAAAATCGACAATAGGTACTTTTATGTTCGATTTTCTTTCTCTGTAATATATTTTGGTCTTCCATGCTTCTGATAAAAATTTCCAATACGAATATGAGTTATTCGTATTAGTTGATTTTTGAAGTTTAAAATATTCGTTTGATAAATAAAGTGTAAATATATCTAATTCAGAATGTCATGATAAGAAAAAGAACCAAAGTAGCCGATGTAGCGGAAAGGGTCGCTGGTCTTAAAATGAGCTGGGCTTGGCATATTACCAGATGCCAGGATTCACGATGGACCAAAAATATCGTAGAATGGCGACCGAGAACAAACCGAAGAGGTGTCGGTAGACCCCAGGCAAGGTGGTCTGATGACATCAATAAATGTGCCGGAGGGAGATGGATGCAGTGTGCCCAAGACAGGGATTTGTGGAGGATCAAGGGGGAGGCCTATATCCAAGAATGGAAAAAAACAGGCCGAAGAAGAAGAAGAAGATGAAATATCTAATATTTTAGAAAAAGATTAGAAATTTGTAAAATTAATAGACGTGAAAACATTGGGAAAATATACTGGCTCAAGAATTTGATAATCACACATTGTTATTTTGACTGAAAACTGTAATGATAACTTGAAACATTTTGCGCTTAAAAAAATTGACAATAAAAGTTAATTGTTTTCCACAAGGAAAGTTTTTCGGACATGATTGAATACCACCGTATTTTTTTTTCTTTATTTATACATACATTGATAAACATTACAATAATTATTGAATCTGCAATGCCCCACTAGGCAAAACACCTGTGCCGGGACCAATGCATCTCGAGACAGTGACACTGTATTAATTGATACCAACATAAAAAGTGGTAATATTACAAATAACAATGAAAATAAAACAAAAACATATATAGAAAAACATAATATCTATAAAAAAAAATGCACAAATATACTTCGAGCAAAATAAAGTATGGGGTCGAAAGCTATGGGTAAAAAATCTCCTCTGCATAGTGTCTTGACTGATACTAAGAGCCATTCCTTTATTTTAGTTTTAAAAGCAAGACTATTTTCCGTTTGTTTATTTTTTTTTTCGAGCTTATTAAATGTTCTAGGAGCAATGACTCCGTCACGTCTCTGTCCAAACGAGGTTTTCATTATAGCCACAGAGAAGTTCAGTTCATTTACTTGCCTAGTGAAACGCGTTTGTTGGCTCCTACGAAATGAATCAATGCAAATTTCAAAAGCAGCTGTCTTGGATCGAGGATAGTAAAAATTCTAAATAAATCGTCTGAAGTTCTTTTTCTTTTGTTGATAATACGCATGATTCATTTTTGAGCTTTATTGAGCGGACTAATGACCGTCTTGGTACACCCACCTCATCTAATAAAATGATTAGCAAAATTATCTAAAAGCTTTATTTGTCTCAGTGTGCGTCTATTCAACAAGCTGCCGGAAGGAATCAAGTCTCTGAATGATGATAAATTTCGAGGAGCAGTGAAGACCAGTGGCGACTGGTCGATTGTATTTTTGATCATTTTTGGTAGTGCAATTTTTTCCTGAATTAATAATAAATTAATAGGTATTTAAACCATAAATACAATATAGGATATTTAAAAAAATGTATTAAAGTCACAGTATTTGTTTTCAAATAATTTTAAAAACCGCGCCAGCGTTCTCTTTTATAAGTGATATTGTTATTTTACAATATTGTTTCACTGATTTATCAACAGATGTCGTGAAGACAAATGTATGGGAGTATTATTCATACAATTTTCTTCTATAAAGTTGTGTGTCAATATGTGACACTCGTATTTTAGTCGCGGAATCGGCTGTATGTCATGTATACGTGGCACTCATCTCTTTCAATACGAATGGCTTATGAATTAGAGAGCGAGATAGATGTATACATACTAATTGAGGTGAGTTTTCACGAAAACTTGAGGTGAGTTTATACATACTTGAGGTGAGTTTTCACGAAAACGGCGCTATATAAATTATCCAACCATATATATATATATATATATATATATATATATATATATATATATATATATATATATATATATATATATATATATATATATATATATATATATATATATATATATATATATATATATATATATATATATATATATATATATATATATATATATATATATATATATATATATATATATATATATATATATATATATATATATATATATATATATATATATATATATATATATATATATATATATATATATATATATATATATATATATATATATATATATATATATATATATATATATATATATATATATATATATATATATATATATATATATATATATATATATATATATATATATATATATATATATATATATATAATTACATCTAAGATATGATAAGCTTGGTGCAGCGCACGAGCCTGCACGAGTCTGCCTTATGAATTCAGTACAAGTATCGCTATTTCATCTGCCAGGGGACTATCTCTTTCTCTTCATACATACGCTGTATTAAAAAGAAATCAATTTTGGTGCAATATGGATATCGCACGCCATACATTACATAATGATAATATTTGAATTGCGGTAGATTTCATTATAATATGATGTCGATTGCGAGGGTATATATATAATAATCAATTGGTTTAGAAAAATAACAGTAATAAATTAAAGCGTAAAAATATATTAAAAACATATTTAAATATTAATTTTTAGAATATACCATTTAAAAATTGGTAGTGCAATTGATCCAACGCACTTCATATAGAGTCGCCGCTGGTGAAGACGTAACTCGTTGATAAATATTTTTATTCTATGGACGAAATGCTGGAGTGAACCATTTACATTCACTCCAGCATTGAATTGCCTATTATAAATTGTTCATTGTATTAATGTATTTTCATGGAGTGAGTGCAGAGTCTACCTAATTCTATTAATAATTATAATTAGTAATTAATCTATGTAATTGTTGTTGTTGTATTGGAACCTTAATGAATCAATCTATTTTGAAATCCCTGATAAAATGCTAATAGATCCTTTCACACTCTGCTTCACATTGACATTGTATATTGTCAACAAGTTATAGTATGGAATTGACGAGTCCAAGTACCCGAAGCTAGGGTCTACGGACGATAAACGACAATAAACAATAATATGTAATTCCATAGGACAAGACAAGGTCTTTGGACAAGACATACTGGGTGAAAGCAATATGATCGAATATTTTTTATTATTGCATATTTTTATTTTTTTTATTTTATTTTATTTCAATTTACGGTTTGATAACCTTTTACACATACAAGTATACATAATATATTAAAAACAACAGAATTTAAAAAAAACAAATAAAAACAAACAAATACAAAACGAAAATAAAAAATGAATAACAATATAAAAAAGGTGAAAACATGTAAAAATATGTAAAAAATAATGAAAAACATTTAAAAAAAAAAAATATGTAAAAAATAATGAAAAACATTTAAAAAAAAAATATGTAAAAAAAAACATGCGAGAAACATGCGCAAACATTGGATTTTTTTCCCTGTCGGGAGTCAAAGATATTTTTTAACAGATTTTTAATTATCTCAATAGAGACGAAGTTGGAATATTTACTGTAGGAGAACCGGGAAATCAAGGCACCTACAGGGCTTACGACCTGTCATCGGCTGGTCTACGTGATCACTTTATGCGCTTGTGCAACGTTCACCAATTATTCCTTTTTAATGAGATCCCTATCAATTCAATTTTGAAAGTTCTATATATTGTAATACTGAAATTCTTTTCGCTTGAAAATAAGGAATTTTTACTACAGCCATCTATGTGTGAAATTATGAACAACATTCTTATTATTTTTATTTATTTTTGTTGTAACGCCATCTATTGAGAGAATTGGTTTTTTGTAAATAATGGGAGCAACAATTCTTATACCTGAGGTGACAAATGCATTTTTCGCATAGAAGTCACCCCTGAATTGTGCCAGACTTATAAGGTCATTTTTGCCTTGATTTACCGGTTCTCCTACAGTAAATATTCCAACTTCGTCTCTATTGAGATAATTAAAAATGTGTTAAAAAACATAATATATGATTTTTAAGGTTGAAATATCAAGAATATTTCTTAATATTTTGTATACGTGACTCAGTCGTATTATCCTGTTAGATAGATCATCTATATGGTCATTGAATGAGATTTTGCTATCTATTAAGATTACCAAGCATTTTATTACATTTGTTTTGTCAAAACAAACACATTTATATTGACCTTGCTTATTAAAAATAGAAGAATATTCTCTGTAATACCTGTTTACATACATACCTATCAAAAACGATAGATAAAACAGGTTCTTGGAAGTCCCGTAAGAGCCGGGTAATCTAAAACACAATAGCCAAATCGAAAACACAAAATCGAAAACACAAATGTCAATAACATTTGACGTTTGTGAAGCGAGTATGTGTGAGTGTTTTTGTGAGTACGCCTCATAAAAAAAAAAGTACAATATTTTAAATACTTATTATTTCTACGTTCTGTTCCATTTCACGAAATAATAATAAAAAAAAAACAGATAATTAGAAATACGATCAAACATAATAATATTATTTCACGTTTGAAAGTGACGTAAATGAATAACAAATAAATATTCGTCATAACCACTGACAGATCATTTGATAATCGCTATAGTAATTCAAGGTAACTCACTTTTTCATTATTGCTCCAGTTTTTACTACAGTTTTTCATATAAAAATCTAAATAATTATAGTAACGAAATAATAGATGAAAATAAAACACAAACACTAAAAGAATGTTGTTTTTTTTAAACATCGATATATAATGTCAAATCACCTATGAAACATGAATGAATTGCAACGTTGTCAGCTCTAACAGTAACATAGCAACGTTATTGTTATATTTCTATTATTCTATAATTGCTTTATAAATTTTACTATAAATAATCAAGATAATAAGAGCTAATACTGTGTTTAAGTTATAAAATGTTAGTACAACAGTGTAAAGATTAATTATTATGATAAGTTTACCTACTTATTTAAAATTTGATATGATGCATCTGGAATCTTTACTCCTGATTTAACGCAATGTGTATAACAGATATACATTTTAACATGTGACTGTTACATATATATATACATATATACCATCACGCCATGTCCCTCACGGGGTAGACGGAGAAAACCGAACGCCACTTACTTCTATCTTGACACACATTCATCGCCTCGTCAACATTCATACATATTTTGTTACATATATAACTGGTAGATATTATTTCATTAAAAATATCGTTTACACTCAAAACTATCGATGGTGATAGTATGCATAGTTGAAGAATGCTTACCATACTATAAACACTGAAACACAAATCAATAAATATTTTAAGATATTTTGTTTTCTATATAAAACATGTAGGTATTTTTGTCAGGTTAGCACACACACAAGCACACCTTATAGGTTAGGAAAGCATGGAGGTCAGTCTGTTTTTCCTACCCAGAATATGAAATCAGGTGGTATGTATGAATGTTTGGAGTTAAGTAGGTATCAAACTATTGAGTGAGATATTGTGTAATGTTTATAAAAATTGTTAAAAAAAGTTCGAGATGTACTACTTACTACAATGTTGATATTTTTTTATAGAAATAAAATTTTCTAGTTGGGGTATTTCGGCTTTTTTTCGATATTTTTAAAAACTTTGGAAATATAGGCAGTTAAACATAAATTTATCATAAAAAATGTTTTAGAAACTCTGGAATTTGAGATTTTGTACTTTTCTATATTTATACCAATTTACAGCGTTCTAGCTTTTATGGCATCTGAGATATATGGAAAAATAAAGTAAAAATTCAAAAGTTGATAACCCCTCACTGAAACGAAAATTCAAAATTCTGAGTATAAGAGCTCTGTGAATTGAGCGTTCAAAGTTATAAGGACACACCACACACACACACACACACACACACACACACACACACACACACACACACACACACACACACACACACACACACACACACACACACACACACACACACACACACACACACACACACACACACACACACACACACACACACACACACACACACACACACACACACACACACACACACACACACACACACACACACACACACACACACACACACACACACACACACACACACACACACACACACACACACACACACACACACACACCCTCACACACACACACACACACACACACACACACACACACACACACACACACACACACACACACACACACACACACACACACACACACACACACACACACACACACACACACACACACACACACACACACACACACACACACACACACACACACACACACACACACACACACACACACACACACACACACACACACACACACACACACACACACACACACACACACACACACACACACACACACACAAACACACACACACCCTCACACACACACACACACACACACACACACCCTCACACACACATACACACACCCTCACACACACATACAGACACACTAAATGTTCTACTCCGAATTCTGAGTAAATCCATATAGAACATATACGCTGCGAAGTCTCAAAGTTGGTGTTTTTTTAGTGGAAAAGCCGTGAAAAATATAGACCCTGCATACAAATCTCGCGTATCTTGAGTTGATACTTTGTCGATATGTTAAGAGAACAAAGTTCTCTTGAACAGATCGACAGTTGGATAATGTCTATGAAGCTATGCGATACTATCAAGTATATTTTAAAGTCTGCTCGTTTTGGACAACTCAACCAGCGTAACCATTAAGCTCACTCATCGCAAATGTTGGTCGTAAAAAGCTCTGTGTATTGTATATATTAATGATTGATGTCCAGACATTTAGTTCAACTTGGATGGAATATTTTGTAGGATTTATTGTCTAGAGACGTCGTTAAAATCCTTTTATGATCTCGCCTTTCCGTCTTGGAAGCGTCATGGGGAATGCGTGCACTTTGCTTTACGGCGTGTGACCGCTCAATGAAAATTTTAACATCTTTGGCTATCCCATGGAACTCATTTTAATTCACAAAAATGCATCTTTATTTTTCAATTTTAATATCCAAACCGAGAAGACGGGATATGTCAGATGTATCACAAGAGCAGAATAAATGCAGTTGAAATGAGATCGCTCAAGAGAATCAATAATAGAACGGTGTATGACAGTTATAAATAAGTACATATGGAAAGAATGTAGTTTTTTTATTTTATTTATCAAAAAAGGAAATCATAGTATCAAAACATAGAACAAAACAATAAAAAATATGTGATTTAGTGAATTAATGAATAAAGTCCGGATATTGCGTCATCTAACTCACTTTGTTTAGTGCACTAGACCTTCATTCTGAATGTGACAGATTGTCTTTGGAGTCATTCTGAACGGTTTAGAGCGTCACTAAGTGTACTAGGCGTTCAATTTGAACGCACCCCTTGATGAAATAGGCCGTTATTGTAACGCATGGCTCACTCTTAAGGATGATTCACAAATGTAGGTAATAGTTGAACGTGATATAAGTTAATTAAGGTAATATGATATTGCTAATTAACACAATATAATGTACTTAATATATACCCACCTTAGTAAATATTAATTTTATCTTTCTCTCTCTCATATTACAGGAGGACTTTAGTAATTGCTATCCGTATGATATTAATTTGCTGCGTGGTACCATTCCTTATGTCAGTAATAATTATTGTTAGTATATTATATACTTTGTAAATAAGTACAATTTACATTATGTTCCTAGAATTTGTTTCAGGCATAGATAACTGAGGGAAATGTGAAAAAAAATACTGATTTAAACACCATGATTTGAATAGAAAATCAACGATATAGATTTTTTATACGAAATTCAAGTGCGCATATATTATTATGAAAAATACCACGGGGTACGCAGAGAGAACCGAAGGCACATTTTTTCATCTTGATACACATTATCGCCTCGTCAACATACATACATCGTCTTATACATATTCGTCTATTGTGGTCGTGTCCTCATTTTCTATCTCTCTTATTCCGTTCCTGTCCGCCTTGTATATTTTCTTCGTCAGGCGATCCTCATTCATTCCTTCCAAGTGGCCAAACCATCTCAATGTGTTAACTTTCATTCTATCAATTACATCTGTCTTTCTTTCATGTTACATTCTTTCCTTATGTCCTCGTTTCGTACCATGTCATACATCGTACTATTACAAATTCGTCTTAGCGATCTCATTTCAACTGCATTTATTCCGCTTTTGTGCGACTTCTGCCATGTCCAAGTTTCACTTATATACGTCAAGGTTGGCACTACGATTGCGTTATAACTAGCAACTTTGGCATCCTTTGATATTTTGCGATCCTTCATAACTCCATTCACTCTGTAAAACCACAAATCCTTAAAAAAATATATTAACAAGCAAGTACCTAATATCGATTCAGCAACAATAAAAAAATATTAACTAGCAAGTTATGTCGATTCAGCAACAATGAAAAAATATTAACAAGTAAGTAATATCGATTTAGCAACAATAAAAAAAATATAAAAAAGCAAGTAATATCGATTCAGCAGCAATAAAAAAATATTAACAAGTAAGTATTGTCGAAACAGCAACAATAAAAAAATATTAACAAGTAAGTTATATCGATACAGCAACAATAAAAAAATATTAACAAGTAAGTAATATCGATTCAGCAACAATAAAAAAATATTAAAAAGCAATTAATATCGATTCAGAAGCAATAAAAAAATATTAACAAGTAAGTAATATCGATTCAGCAACAATAAAAAAATATTAAAAAGCAATTAATATCGATTCAGCAGCAATAAAAAAATATTAACAAGTAAGTAATATCGATTCAGCAACAATAAAAAAATATTAAAAAGCAATTAATATCGATTCAGCAGCAATAAAAAAATATTAACAAGTAAGTAATATCGATTCAGCAACAATAAAAAAATATTAAAAAGCAATTAATATCGATTCAGAAGCAATAAAAAAATATTAACAAGTAAGTAATGTCGATTCAGCAACAATAAAAAAATATTAAATTACACATTACGCATCCGCCACACCAATTTCCATCAATATAAAGCTCCGACTTAAGCTCCGATGGTTAAGTGTTATGTATGTATGGTACATACTATTGATACCGTCTGGAGACGGTTGACAGAGCGTAAGGTCACCAACATCGAGCTGAATCCATCATCAAAGTCTATCATCAAGCAAAGTAAAATATTTTATTTTTGCGCATAGCGAGGACCAATGTACGGTATGTTGCAATTGATCCTCATAGGCAAGATTTAGAGAAGAAGATGCATAGGCCGTAAACAAATGTTGTGGCTGAGGAACGTTCGCGAATGGACTGATATTGGGACGGTCCAGCAATAATTCTTGTAGCTGGCGGTGGACAGGGAGGTGTTGAATAAGGTGATTGTCACCATTGGAGAAACCACCATTGGCACCGAAAGAAAAATATGGTAAATAAGTAAATAATGTATATTTTTTTTTACATACTTACTTCCTTACTTACTCAGCCTCTTCTTGAGTCCAGTATTGGACAAAAGCCTCCCTTTTGGACTTCCACTGGTCTCTATCCTGTGCCATTCTTCGCCATTCAGGACCTGCCACTTTTTTATGTCATCGGACCATCTGGTCTGAGGCCTTCCCACGCTTTTGCTTCCCGTTCTTGGCCTCCAGTCCATCACAATTTTTGTCCATCGTCCATCTGACATCCGAGATACATGACCCGCCCAACTCCACTTTAACTCCGCTATTCTTTTGGCCACATCCGCTACTCCTGTGTTCTTCCTAATCCATTTATTAGTTTTGTGGTCCCTTAGCGAGATATTTAATATTCTTCTTACCATCGCTCTTTGTGTCACCCTTAGCTTTTCCATAATTCTCTTAGTCAATGTGGATGTTTCAAAGCCGTAAGTGAGCAGAAAGAATACGCAAACGTCAAAAACTTTTTTCTTTAAGTTTTCTTTAAGTACATAATGGAACAAAAAATATTTTTAATAAAAAGCCATAGTTCTTATACACGAGGTAAAAATGCTTTCGCACAGATGTCACCCCTGAACTGCGCCAGAAATATCATTTCATTTTTGCATTGTTTACCTATTTGTACCAATGTGTAGGACTTTCCCCCTCACCTTACTGCGAATGCGGCCTAGATGAGGAGTCTGAGAACCATGTTTTCTTTTCCTGCCCAATAAGAGATGCATTTGACATTTATCGAGCATTAGATGATGTCCGATGCTCGATGAAGGAAAAATTCCAATTCCCATTATCAATGCATTACCTTCTATCTTTAGGATCAACGGAAATTTATAAACTACTTCATAAGTTCATACAGAAAAATATAGGGATACTGTAATCCCCCACATTATCCAATTATTTTTCACACTCACTGGAGTTGTACTATTGACTGCATAATACACACATTGATCAACGTCTTTGGCACAAATAGTCCTGTATAGGGACTGGCTGCCTAACTAAAAAAAAAAAACAATGTGTATGTAAATCGAATATTTTTAAAAGTTGCAAATACGCAAACCTTGGATCTTTTTCCCTGTCGGGAGTCAATATTTTTTTGACAAATGTTTAACATCTCAATGGAGACGAAGTTGGAATCTTATAGAAGAACTAGGATGACAATAACAAAAATGTCTTAATTTCAAACGGTCTGTTTCTCATTATTAAAATATTTATTTATTTATTTATATAAACGTCCTAAATACACAATTACAAATTATTAAAACATACGTTCATGAACCACGAAGCAAAATATGTACATACATACATAATAATAAATAGGTACCTATATATAACAAATACAAAAAATATCAAGAAAAAAATATATATAAATTTACAAAATATATAGGTATTGAAGTACAAAAATATAAATACTTTCATTTTTATTTTTTATTTGTTGGTAAATTCTCAGAATGTATTACATAACATTGTTCACATAATCTTTAAAATATAAATGCATTCCAATTACGAATTTACACATGAAATATTACGAATTTAATGCTTGGTAGAAAAGTATTAAGAAAGAAACTAAATTAAACTATGTTGATAGACGAAGTAACAATAAATAAATCAATGTACAATAATATAACCGAGATGAAATAAATACAATTATAATACAGAGAACAAATCAAAACACATAACAAATAATTTTTTCAATATTGGACACTGTCACTTCGTGGTAGAACTCCATAATTAATAAAAACTATAGTTTTAACATAACAAATATATAGAACTTTCAAAATTACATTGATAAGGGAACTCAATAAGAAGGCATAATTGGTGAACGTTGCGCAAGCGCATAAAGTGATCACGTGAACCAGCCGATAACAGGTCGTAAGCCCTATAGGTGCCTTGAGTTCCTGGTTCTTCTTTAATATTCCAACTTCGTCACTATTGAGATATAAAAAAAATATCAAAAAAATATATACATTATATTTTCTAGGCGAAGTTACAATGTGACTTGTGCGGTTTTATCACTGCGGGTCAATTTTGACTAAATAATCCGACTTGGTTTATAAGGGAACTTTTCAACTTGACACGTTTCAGTCGTCTTTTGGCGCTTTTTCTATTAACAAAACTCTTACACTCACTTCACGTCAAATATCACGCCTTCATTTTCTGACACACACTAATACGAGGATAATTTGAAAACTTGGAGGCAAAACAACCCACCTCAGTCTTTGTAAATATTAATTTTCAAAGTTTTCCAGTCAACAGCAGCAGACTGTGAAAATTAGCAAAATGTTACATTTACTTAGGTAGGTATATCAACAAAAATCATAGTTTAGTATCCAAAAAGTATTTATCTTTAAAGAGTGGAAGCACTATTCTTTATGTTTTTTCGTACCTACTATTCATACGTACCAGTAGCGGAATCGCTTATAGAAGCCGAGAATCTTGGCTTGGCTATTAATATGTTAAGAAATTCAAGATCTAATATTTTGAAACCATACTACAAGATTAAAAATTTAACCGTATGTTGATGCGATGCTTGATAGGGACACAAATGTAAATATTATTTTGACATGTGATTTTAAAATATTTTCATGGTCATTCAAATGAACAACGATGCTAAAAAAACATTAAATTTTCGACATTTACCAATTTTCTTTCAGGGTTTGCCTAGTCCGAAGGTTCTAGTTACGCCCCTGTTATCTAAAAGTGTAAAATATATGATGTAATTTTGAAAACAAGTTGGTTTTATCAAGTACTTGAGTCCAGAGGGGCAAATCCGGTTAAACGGTGAAATCAAAACCCTGTTGATTGCCCATATCATGGATAACATTATCTTATGGAGTTCTATAATATATTAAGATCACACTTAAGATATTATAGAACTCTGTAAGATAATTATATTTTAATAATTAAACTCCACACAAACAACACTAGGTAAAAAAATTACAATAAGTAGGCTTAATAACTATATAATTGTTAAACTATCCCTACCTAGTGTCAATTATGTACCTACTTGTATCCACGATATGGTTTATCATTAAAGTTTTGATTCCACGGTTTGACCGGACTTGCCCCCCCAGAAGATTAAGTACAAGAAGAGTGTATATCTGTTTAAGTAAACCAACAAACGACAGGTCATAAGCCCTCCAGGTGCCTGATTTCTCTGTTCTCCTATATAATATATATTCAAACTTCGTCTCAATTGAAATGCAGTTTGTTTAAAAATATAATGTAAAAAATCGTATTTTTACATAAACGCTATTTTATTTTTTTATTTATTTATTTTTTTCGTATATCTAGTGACACTTTTTTCGTATATCTAGTGACCAGTAGCGAAATTACTCATAGAAGCCGAAAATCTTGGCTTGCCTATGAAAATGATATCGAGAAATTCTAGACCTATTTTTTTGTCTGTTTTATTCTAACCGTATGTAGATACGATACTTGACAGGGCCACAAATGTAAATAATATTTTGGCATTTGATTTTAAAATATTTTCATGGCTACTCAAATGAACAACTATGCAAACAAACATGAAATTTTCGAAATTTCCCATTTTTTTTCAGGGTTTGCCTAGTCCGAAGGTTCTAGGCACGCCCCTGCTAGTGACAAGTATTAAATAATATTAAATTAAAATTACATTATTTTCTTTTGTTATCGCTTTTGTTTACTTGATTGTACAAATAATTCCGATTTGTGTAAGTACTTTATTGTACATAAATTTCCGTTTTGTGTCGGTACTTGGTTGTTCAAAAAGTTCCGATTTGTGTACTTGATTGTACATAAATTTCTATTTTAAAAATTGTCCATTGATTAACGATTTATGTACTTTATTGTCAATAAAGTACATAAATTTCTGATTTATGTACTTTATTGACAATAAAAAATTCTGCTTTATTGTATATTAGGATTGTACATAAATTTCCGATTTCTCTTATTTATTGTACATAAACTTCTGCTTTTATGTACTTAATTGTATATAAATTAAATAAATATCAGCTTGAAGGTTATCTCCAAATACTAAATATTTCCTTATTATTATTATTATGAAATATACACAATTGCATAGTAATAATAGATCACTTAAGGTTCTTAATGTTAATAACCTTTCAAGAATTTTACCTTTAATAGAACCTTCAACTATTATTCGATAAAGGTCAAAAAACCTTTGGTACTTATCAATCTTTTAATACCTACTATTAATCGTCAAAACTACGAATGTTGATAAGAAGAAGCACGGGAAATGATTTTTTTGCGATAGAGCGAGACAGGTGTATTTCGATTATCTCCATAGAATATATTATTTAAATATATCCCATTGTTTTCCAATAATACCTATCCAAAAAAATTAAATATTTCATATTATACAGAATCTTTTCTCAGTTGCCAAATTCGTCCAAAATTGACTTTGGAATGACTTATAAAAATAAGCAAAACACATTTGACACCAGTCGATATTTTTCATATTTTTATAACTTCTTTGCATTCATATTGAAATCATGAATTGTATATTGGAAATAAATAAATAAAAAATAACATACTTAATAGCATATTTATTTTAGATGGTTGGTGGCAGAGCGGTAAGCGCGCCGGGTAAGTAATCCAGTGGTCACGAGTTCGAATCCTGCCACAAGCGATTTCGTTCACCTATAGCACAAGGACACATTCATTCTTTTAAAAATGTCATAAGCCTTTTACAAAATTCATGGTTATACAGTGAATATACGGCATAAGAATCCATTATACAGTGCATATAGTGCATAGGTGGGTCTATGGCAAGGCGGTTAGCGCGCTGGGCTAGCAATCCAGGGTTGCTTTCACAACGAACGCCGAGCGCACTTAGTGAACGCTCCAGACCGTTCATAATGACCGGAAACAGACACTCGAAAGACACTCTGTGGCGTTCAGATTGACCGTCGTGTGTACGCACCAAACGCTTGGTAAAGTTGTCGGGTGAAAAACTAGGACTCTATAACATGCCTAGATTCGAATTGAAATTGAATACGCGTCACAAATTTGGAATCCCCAATAAAACACTTATATAGAAAAATTTGAAAAAATGTAACGAAAAATATAAAAAGCGTCGCAACTTTGGAATCTCCGATTTAACACTTTTAATTATTATAAATCCCATCGATTTGAGTCATACCAAGAAACACTCGTCTTTCAAGAACTTGCGCCTCTGGTAAATCAAAGGTCATGTGCTGACAAAGAAAACACATTCACCCCAATCAGCTCCACTCTCTGTTCACGTTCTTCGAGGCTCAAAGCATAATCCATTTTGAATTCTGAAACAAAAATGAATTCACTTTGAAAAAATCTATTTACATAATACGTATCGACTATTACCAACTTACTTGACATATTAATTATGAAACACAAAAAATATGTTTAAGCATAATACGTATTTATAACATTTTTTTTACAGTACAGGTGGGATTTTTGACAAAGACTGAATATCATTTTATAATAATACAGTAATAATGATAAATTATACATATATAATTAAATAATGCGATTAAACGAAAACATTACCTGTCCTTATCTTTTTGCGTATTATTATGACATATTGAAAGCAATGTTGTCAGTATTCAAAATGTATATTCCGCAGATTATTACGGTTAAAATTTATTCTGAGTGTTTAAAATTCCTTTTTAAACAATAATACTGTCAATTTTTGCTGAAAATACATTTTAAACGATTAATTTGTATTTTTTCGCATCAATTTATTTTTTATTTTAAATAAAAATTTCGAAGGCGAAAATTGATTTAGGAAAAATTATTTCACTGGCAATCCGTTGAAGGACGAAAAAACATGGCGTACGGTAATTATATTATTAGGGTCACCAACAAATTATCCTTCTTAGCAGATCACGTAAAGAAGTCTAGTTATCACGGATGGTGATTAACAAGATACTCGAAATTAAGTACCTAATACAGAAAACAGTGGTAGAGAGGAAGTATGAAAAGAAAGAATTGTCTCTAACTTACAATGAATATAATGAACGCGAAATAATTACAGTAAAATATATTCGATGTAGAATATTATTATTTGTTGTATTATTGTTGGATAGTCTCAATATCATGGATTTTGATTAAACCTCTTGCCTTCCATGAGGCTACGTACATCAATGCTGATGTGAAAAATGAGGGTGACACTTTGAAATTTTGTTTAGAACTGCGCTTTATTTATAAAATCATTCAAGTCCATGAAAATAAAATAAAATACAAAAAACACACAGCAAACAAAGAAACGAAACAGTGGGCATGAAACAACGATAGGTCTTCTTCTTCTGGGTCACAATCCTAAGATTGGTCTGCACCAAACACTCGATCTTTCCACTTAACTCTATCGTCCGCCAGTCTCTTCATCTCTTTGTAACTGCTACAGCGCACGTCACCGATTATCTGGTCTATATAGTTATTTCTGGGGCGACCTCTACAGTTACCCCCATCAATCATTCCTTCGACGATGGTAAAAAGCAGGCTTGGGTGCCGCATGTTGTGGCCTATCCAAGTTGTTCTCTGTTGGGCAATTCTTTTCATAATTTGCCTTGTCTCTCCAACCCTACTGAGTACCTCGTCGTTGCTAATGTGTTCTGACCAGTGAACTTTAGCCATGCGTCTGTAGCACCACATCTCAAACGCAGACAGACGTCCCGTTTCGCGTTGGCTGAAGATCCATGTTTCACAGCCATATAGCAGTACACTCCAGACAAGAGACGATCAAATTTTTCCTAATTTTGATGGAAATGTTAGGGGATTCAAAAATTGTTGATCTTTTGTTAAAGGCGACTCTTGCTTGGTGGATTCTGCTTTTGATGTCTGCTGTTGAACGTCCGTCTTGAGATATTCTGCTTCCCAGATATATAAACTCTTTCACCTGCTTAATTTCGATGCCTCCCAAACAATATTTGCAGTGCATTCCTCCCTTCCAGCAACCATGCATTTTGTTTTGTCCTTATTTATCCTCATGTTATAATCAATTGTTAGGATGCTTTCCATCTTCCTGAGAGCATCATTTAATTCTTCCTCTGTTTCTCCTAGCATTGCAATATCGTCTGCATACCTTATCATGTCTATTTTTTGTCCCTGAATTTTAACACCATGCCAATCTCTCATTTCTTCTCTCAGCTCATCGATAGCCTGTTGAATGTAGCAATTAAATAAAGCTGGAGACATAGAGCATCCCTGTCTCACTCCCTGGCCAACACTTGCCTCGGCTCTGCTTTCTCCTTCTGACACAACTGCTGTCTCATTTTTATATATATTCCATATTGCCCTTCTATTCTTAACTTAGCCCTATCTTGTTTAATATTTTAAAAAGTTGCTTCCAGTCTACCTTATCAAAAGCTTTTTCTAAATCTATAAAAGCTATGTATGTTGGTCTGTTTTTCCTAATTCTCTTCTCTATTATAAGTCTCAAGCTTAAAATTGCGTCTCTCATACCTGTTCCCCTTCTAAAGCCAAATTGGTCTTCTGTCAAAACACTTTCGATTTTCCTTTCTGCTCTTTTCATGATAATGTTCGTAAGTATCTTTGATGCATGTGATATTAGACTTAATGTTCTGTGTTGTTCGCATTTAGTTGTTCCGAGTTTCTTTGGTAGTGTTTTTATCAGACATTTAGTGAAGTCTTTGGGTATTTCGCCCCCGTCATATATTTTGCAGACAAGTTTGTATAGCGTGTCAAGTATACCATTGCCTGCACATTTAAGCAGTTCCGATGGAATGGTATCTATGCCTGGTGCCTTGTTGTATTTTAGTTTTGATACAGCGTGGTCAAATTCGTGTCTCATGATAGTGTCTCCGTTATTTTCCATGTCCAGGTTCGATTCTAAAGCTTCATTGTCTGTGATTTCACTTTTACCTTTATATAGTTCCTCTATATATTCTTTCCATCTGTTCACTATAAGTTCATCTTCAAAGAGCAGTTTTCCATTTTAGTCTTGGATAGCACCTTTTGTCTTAGTTTGATCACTGAAAAATTTGTTTACCTCAGAGTATGCTGTTTCGAACCTTCTTTTTTCGAATATTTTTATTATTGCATATGCGCAAACATTGGATTTTTTTCCCTGTCGGGAGTCAAAGATATTTTTTAACAGATTTTTAATTATCTCAATAGAGACGAAGTTGGAATATTTATTGTAGGAGAACCGGAAATCAAGGCACCTACAGGGCTTACGACCTGTCATCGGCTGGTTTACGTGATCACTTTATGCGCTTGCGCAACGTTCACCAATTATGCCTTTTAATGAGATCCCTATCAATTCAATTTTGAAAGTTCTATATATTGTATTACTGATACAATATATAGAACTTTCAAAATTGAATTGATAGGGATCTCATTTAAAGGCATAATTGGTGAACGTTGCGCAAGCGCATAAAGTGATCACGTAAACCAGCCGATGACAGGTCGTAAGCCCTGTAGGTGCCTTGATTTCCCGGTTCTCCTACAATAAATATTCCAATTTCGTCTCCATTGAGATAATTAAAAATCTGTTAAAAAAAACTTCTTTTTTCAATATCTCTATTTATTCTTGCACATTTATCCTGGAGATATTCTTCTTTAGCCTTTTTGGATTCCCTATTGATTTTATTTCTTAATACTTTGTATTCCTTCTTTCCTTCTTCGGATGTAGCGTTTTTCAACTTTCTTCTCTCTTCAATCATTTTTAAAATGTCGCCTGTGATCCATTCTTTCCTCGCTTGTGGTCTTACACTTTTAAGTTCTTCATTTGCAGCTATATTTATTTTCTCTTTCACTATTTCCCACATTTTGTCTATACAATCATCAATATCCAAATCGCATGTCAAAGTTTTCTCCATATATTTCTCTCTCGTTTCCTTGTTCTTAAGCAACTTAACATTCCATTTATTACAGTTTTTCTTCCTCAATTTTTTTAATTTGAGTACGCTCTCTGCAATTACCATGTTGTGGTCGCTGTTTATATCCGGGCTCGCGTAACTTCTACAGTCTTTTACTTGGTTTCTGTAACGTGCTCTAGTAAGAATAAAGTCAATTTGAGATCCATATCTATCTCCCGGTGCTTTCCAAGTATACCGTCGTCTATAGTGGTGTTTAAACCATGTATTAGGTATGGAGAGTTTGTTTCTCGTACAAAATTCTATCAGTCTGTTTCCTCTCTCATTCCTAATACCCAATCCAAAAGGACCAACTATATTTCCTTTCCTCTCTTCACCAACCACCGCGTTCCAGTCTCCCATCAACACGACATTATCTTCGGCCTTTGTATCATCTAACATTCATTTCATTCATATATTTCTTCGATTTCCTGTTCATCGTGACTAGAAGTTGGCATATAAACTTGTATCAATATGGTATTTACAGGTTTGGTATCAAGTTTGACTAGAATAATTCTGCCTCCATATTGCACATATCCCTTCACTCTCCTTCCCAGGTCTTTGCTTAACATTATCCCTACACCTCCCTGACCACGTTTTCCGTCTATTGTTCCACCGTGTATCAGTCTATAGTCTTCTGTCCACATGTCTCCAGGATTTGCCCATCTCATTTCAGCGATTCCTAGAGCACTCAGTTTCATCTTTCTCATTTCTTGTTTAAGATTGTCTAGTTTACTGTTCTGCAACAGAGTTCTTACATTCCATGTGGCATAACGTTCATATCCATTATATCTATCTGATCTCATTCTTTTGCAGTTATTATTTGATGTTTCTGACTGTTTCGAGACAATATCTTGAGCAGTCCCCACCCGGAGATCCGAGCGGGGGACTATTTTAACTCCGGAATATTTTACTAAAGATCTGTCCATGCTTGGTGTTTCTTGGGATGCCATCATGGGCCTTTAATGTGGTAGTTTCCCCTTGCTTTCCACATTCTATGCCGTTGACCATTTAGGTTCATCCGATAGGTAAAAACTACTTAATTGTTCTCGAAAACGATGAAAAACGATGTGGTCTGCCAACTCAACGTCAAAAATCCCCCGGGAAAATGCCTCACTTCGATTCATACAAAATTTGCTAACTACGACATCTAGTATATTATAATAAAAAATCTATAGTTTGTTCCTCTCACAATGCTACCAACATGACGTCATAAAAATTCGAACAATTGTAATTTCTGATAATTGTGTGTTCGTAAAATTGTTTTTCGCAAAAATGTGATTCGAATAATTGCCATTCGTAAAATTGATTTTCGTTAAATTGAACATTCGAATAATTGCTTTTCGAATAATTTTCCTGTCACCGAAGGAACGACCACATGTATCAATTCCTGCTCCATATTTATTCGATAACTAATATATTTATGTGGATTTTCGATAGTTATTTTTATTATTTTGAGTAAATGAGAGAGTAGTCTAGTTATATTCGCTTGTATGTAGGTATGTAGAGGTACCTATCCTGTTGTTGTATTAGCTTTTTCACATAGCTATAACATAACATAAGATCGTCTCTTCCCCGGTCATTATTTGGTACGATAAATTATTATAATGTGAGTGCACTGGAGTAAAATAAAAAATATGTCTGCAATGTATGTCTAGTATTGTACTTATCTTTTTCTCACTTAATGTATTCTGTCGTGTGTGCTCTTTCTTGGTGATATTGTGAGAATTCGTTTAACTGTACCATTTTCGTAGAGCGTTTTGTTCTCATATAACGTGTCCATATATAAAATGTCATTGCTTCAAACACGTTCCTTATTAGAAATTTAACGAATGTGAACGTATATGAACGTAATTGGTGTTGAGGGATGAAGGTCAAGATTGAACTCTATATAGGTAGGTATCTTAGATTATATATGATACACATACCTAGTGAGCGCAATGAATGTATGCCAACTAAAACTACGAGGAAACAGACGAATTTCTAGTATACGTACACTTACCGATACGCACACCTACATAATACGTAGACCAACTGATCTACCGCCTCACACACACGTGTAAAAAAAACTTGGCATACATTTGAATTCGAAATTTGTGCTACACGCGGCTTCTGTACATTATAATTCTATGGTAGGTATGTATGTGTATCTACAAATAATTAAGTTAAAACAACCCCTTTTTCCCAATTATCTCTATCCCAATTCCTCTCTCTCCTAACTCTTCCCTTTCTTCAATTAAATATATTTGTTTCTACACTGATACTTTTTTTTACATTACTCATAAACGAATTAATAAAAAAAGTATGTATTTGGAATTCTTTCAACGATCCAAGCGGGTGGGACAAGCGGAAACTGTAAATACTCTTTTCACACTTAATAACAATATATAAGAATATGGGGGTTATGGCCAACACTAAACTCTTCATAATGCTTAAATTCATTCAAATTATAAAACCACTTTTCAACTCCAATCTTGCTGAAATTTCTTTCCCGGTACAATCATACTGAAATTTCAAACCACTTCCCTTTACACTATTTAAGACTGAAAGGACAGTAAGGTCCGAAGGGAAGGAACGGATGGAGAGACTGTTTTAAAAAAAAACTAACTAATTTTTGTTAATTTTTATTTATTGTATTGGTTGGATATTTTTTACTCATTCTGAATTTATCATAACAAATAAACAGTTCAAAATTACGAAAACGATTTTCTAGATACGTTGGCATATTGCTTCACATTTACCTTCTAGAGCAACGCCGGTTATAAAAAACTAGTATTCAATCATTTGGATATAAAGGTTTATAGTTTGATATGTATTTTCAACTATAAATACTATCGCCATCGACAGTTGGATCTCATTTATTAATTTTATTTATTTGACAACAAACAGGTACAACTACTTAAGAGGGTGACTGCTGCCAACGTACCTATTTTTTCAATTTGAATTTGCATCATTACTACAAAACAAATAATTTTGAAAAAAATAACCTAGTTAGTTTGGATATTAATAAAGAAAAATATACCTTAGCTTTTTTATTATGTTATGTATATATTCTTGTAGGAAAATAATAAGCATATCCCGATTTTGACATTTATCTTAAATTTCTAAAAAAATATAACGTATAGAGCATTATATTTTTTTATAAATTAAAGAAGATCAAAATATTTGGAAAAAACGATGTAGCGTTGCATCAATGCATCAGGTTAAGTTAATAAACCAAAAAAACTTTTATTTCGCAATGGCGCTGAATGAAAAATTAATGTTTTTTAGGTTTATTTACTAAACCTGAAGCATTAATGCAACGTCACATCATATTTTTCTAGATATTTTTGTCTTCTTTAATTTAAAAAAAAAATATGTTGAACTACGTCTTATATTTTATTAAAAATATAAGATAAACGTTGAAAATCGGGGTATGCCATTATTTTTCTACAAGAATTTATACAGAACATTATCGAAAAGTATAGATATATTTTTTTAATAATACCCAAACTATTTAAATTATTTTTTTCAAAACGATTTGATAAGAAATAATGATGTTATTTTTGCGATCCGATCCATGATATCGGCGATTTTTGTTCGGCGTCTGATTTCTATATTGGTTATTTTATCCCTCAGACTTATGCCCAGCATTTGCCGCTCCATGGATCGTTGTGCACATTTTAATTTGTGGACAGTATTTATGGTCAGGGACATTGTTTCCAAACCATATGTCATTACAGGCAATATACATGATTCATAGATTTTTCTTTTTAAATTGATGGGGATATCCTTATTTTTCATTATATAACTGAGTTTCCCGAAGGCTGCCCAACCAAGTCCAATTCTTCTGGGTACTTCTGCCACCTGATTTTCTTTTCCCATTCTTATTTTATGTCCGAGGTAAATGTATTCTTCAACAGTTTCAATTATTTTGTCATCAATTTTTATATTTCTGTTGGACGGACTCATGATTTTGGTTTTGCTGTGGTTCATTTCTAGCCCAAATCTCAGGGAAGCGTCATGGAGATCTTTAATCATAACAGTCAGTTCTTCCAGGTCGTTGCTAAGAAGTACGATATCGTCTGCAAAACGGAGATGAGTCAAGCATGTACCATCGATTTTTATTCCTCGGTTTTCCCAGTTTAGTGTTTTAAATATATTTTCTAAGACCAGAGTGAACAGCTTGGGAGAGATGGTATCTCCTTGTCTAACGCCTCTTTTGATTTTTATTTTATCTGTTTTTGTATTATTATCGATTTTCACATCCATTGTGGCAAAATTGAAGTGGCAATGGGCAGGACACGTGGCCAGACAGCCAAATTCAAAATGGACTCCCAAAGTCTTAAAGTGGAGGCCATGGGAAGACAAAAGGGGTGTCGGTCGGCCACAGAAGAGATGGGCCGACGATATTGTTGCGATCGCCGTAAAGAAATGGATTGAAGCGGCACAGAATAGAGGAAAATGGAGACAAATGGAAGAGGCCTACATCCAGCAGTGGAGGGAAGGCTAGGAAGAAGAATGATGTTATATCAAATTGAAAAATAGGTACGTTGGCAGTAGTCCCCACCTTAATATAAAGTAACCAGATAACATAACCTTAGGTAAAATAATGTAGTGCCCCAATAACATGATGCATTATAATATATTATAACAATGAAGGAATGTGAAGGGGGAAGGAAAGGTAAGGAGAGGAAGTAAATTTATAGATATGTTTTATTTTATTTTATTTAAAGCACACAAATAATGACTAAAACACTGGTGATATACGATATAAAAAAATAGTTACGCCCAGCATTAATTGAATGTATTAATTAATTTAAACTATAAATATAAGAATAAAGAGGAAAAAAAGAAATTGTAAGAATATACATACATATATAACGTGTCAATATTTTTTATACAGCGTACATATCGGACAAATTTACATGAAAAACTGTACCTACTTTGTAATGTACTAATATATTTTGTTGTTATAATTCTTATTATGTTACTTACGCTGTTTTATGTTTAATAATACTATGTAAAAAAATAAAATAAAAAATAAAAATACAAAGCACATTCATACAAACATATAAATACATATTTACATACTTTTATACACGACTGAATTCATCACTTAAAGCCAAAGGTTTTTGACACTACCCCGTATTCAGTAACTATTGTAACTAAAATAGGAACGTTCTAAAACGGTAGATTTTAGATTTCCGGTCTTATTTCAGCGTTATAAAATATCAAATTGGACTAAATGGAATAGGAACGTATCAATTTTGGCCGGAACGTTCTTAAAAATTTACTGAATCAGACGTATTATGAATAATTATAAAAATTATTAAATTTTCATCATTTTCATAATTATTCCAAATACGTCTGATTCAGTAACATTTTGAGAACGTTCCGGCCAATATTGGTACGTTCCTATTCCATTTAGTCCAAGTTGATATTTTATAACGCTGAAATAAGACCGTAAATCTAAAATCTACAATTTTAGAACATTCCTAATTTAGTTACAATAGTTACTGAATATGGGGTATTGAAAGATAAATGGTAGGGAGTTAGCCACAGTGAGCTCAAGCACCAAGTGACCTTACACCCTGCTGAGCCAAACACCGCCACACTCATGTGTTACATGCAACTAGTTATTATAAAATATTGCTTTTCGCTGAATTCACATGTATACATAAACGTCTACTCAAAATTTTAGGCCAAGAAATGGGACGCGGGTCGTAGATTGGACTGCGCTGATGTATGTAATTATTTGACAATAGAATCAATAATTATTTCAACTATTAAATAACGATATTCAACAGAGTAATTTGTCGCCATTTAAACACAATAGTAATATGTCATATGTACATATTGTACATAACCTTCATAATACATATTAACTTGTACTGTGTTGGTTAGTCCGACATTATTATATACATTATCTATGTAGATGGAATTATCACAATTATGTGTTAATTACATCTACATGTTTACGTATATAAATAAAAGAATCACTATTTATGAGGTATTATTGTGACATAACCGCTAAACCAGTGGGTAGTGACCAACACAAAACTCTCCGCTGCATTAAAATGGTAAAACATGGGCTGGAAATACTGGTTGCTTTCAAATATACTTATTGATCAGAAGGTTTTTTTTAAGCGTGTTCAAAAAACAATTTATAAATCTCAGCAAATAAATTTCTCTTAATATTTATTCATGTTAAAATGCAAAAGTAATGCTTCTGATTACAGAATGAAATAAATTACTTTTTTTTTATATTATTGATACCAAAAATACAAAATTACAATATAAATACAAAAATAAATATCAGAAAAATTAAAATTATTACAGATCAAATATATGGGTTGGTTTGTAACTAATAAAATTGCAATTACTGAATGGTAATACTATTTTGAAAATCTATTTAGGAATACAACGTAGGCAAGAACAATAACAACAAACAATGACGCAGAATCAGAGATAATTCTTAGTACTGTTGAAGTAGCTGCCGCAGTTAAAAGATTAAAAAACAGAAAATCCCCAGGTATCGATGAAATCCTCAACGAACTAATTAAATATGGAGGTGTTATTGTGATCATAGAAATTACCAAACTATTTAATAAAATACTTGGAACAATCTGAGGTGCCAAATGAATGGAGACTGAGTATAACTATTCCAATATTTAAAAAAGGAACGAAAACCAACCCGGAAAACTACAGGGGAATATCTTTATTATGCGCCACTCAGAAACTATTCACAAGCATCTTAAGGACCAAACTAGAAGAATTCATGCCAAACAGAGATGAACAGCAAGGATTTAGAAGAAATCGATCAACAACCGACGCTATATTTGTGCTTAGACAGATAAAGGAAATATCAATTGAATATAATAAGCCTGCCTATATGTGTTTTGTAGACCTAACTAAGGCCTTCGACAGAGTGCGCTTAGAAGACGTTATAGATATCATGACTCAAAAGGATGTGCCAAAACCAATTATAGAATCAATCCACAAACTGAACACACACAATAAAATGAGGATTAAGGTGGACAATGTGTTGTCAAAAGAAATACCAGCTGCAGTTGGCATACGACAAGGAGACAGTTTAAGCCTTAGATTATAGAAGACATCAAATCATTGGAATTGGGTTACTTTCTCGGAAATAAGAGAATCGATATTGTATGCTATGCAGACGACGCGGTCCTCATGGCTGATTGTGAAGATGACCTCCAAAGACTCCTGCACAAATTCCACATATCGGCGCAACAATACAACATGAAAATCTCCATAGAAAAAACAAAGAGCATGGTAACTTCAAAACAGCCTGTACGTTGCAAACTCGTAGTTGACAATAAGACAATAGAACAAGTTATGCGATTCAAGTACCTGGGCGCTGAAATATCAAGCAGCAGTGACCTTTACGAAGAAGTCAGGGAATAAACGAATAAGGCTGCCGTTGTAGCGGGGTGCTTGCGAACTATTGTATGGAGAAACCAACACATGTTGAAAGAAAGCGTCGAAACCAGAGCCGACACCACGAGAACAAATAGTCTCTTGCGAACCACCGAGATTAAAACTCTCCGCCCCATCGCGGGTTTAACCATCCGAGACAGAGTACGAAACTCCGAAATTCGGAGGATCTGCGATGCCGAGGATGTCGTGCGATGGGGTAGAAACAGAAGACGTTACTGGAGAGATCACGTCGAAAGAGCGGATTCAGTGAGAGTGGTGAAAATAGCGGCAGACGAGATACCGTCAACTAGCAGACCCCCTGGACGACCGCCAAAGAGATGGAAGGACAGCTGGACATCCGCGTCCCAGGAGTGAATCCGAGAATAAACAGTACCCAGTACTAGAACAAGCAGAAGAAGAAGAAGAAGGTTTGTACCACCTCACTAGGCCAGGCCTGTTCCGAGGTGGTAAACTAGTTACATAATATTAATTACTAAATCAAAATAAACTGTAATATTGTGCAGTGTGCAGTCTTTGTTTCACTATGTGAGATTTGCTGTATATGTTGTTAAGGTTTGATAATTTGCTGACAATAGTTAATCCCTTTATTATATAGCCACGTATGAATTGTTAGTTTTAGTCTTGTTTTTTTCATTAACTGTATCTCCTTTATGTCTTTAGCAACTAAATTTAGTATTTTTGGAACCAAGTATTGATAATATTTGAACCAAGTATTGACGACTGATAAATATTGACTGACACGTACGTTTTGACACTCGAGAGAGCAATCGCGGGCGAATGAAAAAAAATAAGTTTATATAGCAATTTTCTAGTGTATGCTGATGATATTAATTTTTTTAGTAAAATACATAACTAGCTTAAGAGATAATGAAAATATGCAAGCGGATTTGAATCGTTTATATTAGTATTGCAAAGATAACCAACTTTATTTTAATGTTTCTAAATGTGTTTGTATATCATTTACGCGTTCAAAAAATCAAATACCCTATAACTATACGGTAAAAAATGTTCCTTTGAAGAGAAGCGAGGTAGTTAGAGACCTGGGCGTAACTCTTGATGAAAAAATGCTGTTAAGAACCCACATTGATAATATTGTGGAAAAAGCATTCAAGCAGCTGGGTTATATACTGAGAATATCTAAACCTTTTCAATCTAGTGACACTTTTAAATTGTTATATTTTACTTATGTTCGACCCTATCTTGAATATGCTTCAGTTGTTTGGAACCCCCAGTATGTTACCTATATAGAAAGATTAGAAAAAGTCCAAAATAAATTTTTGAAACACCTTGATTATAAATGCCGTCTTGCCTTTGATGATAGAATCCTTTCCGCTCGTCATCATAAGATAACATCATTAGAAAATAGACGTACCATTGCAGACATGACATACCTACATAAAATTATTGATGTTGCCGTTGACTCTGAGTCTCTTGTTGGGAGTCTTCCAATTAATTGTCCCTTTCGTAGTACTAGAACAAATCTTACTTTTAGATTGCCTCTCTGCAGAAATAACTATGTCCAAAATTTTCGTTGAGGAAATTTTCGTTATAATTTTTTGTAAAAAACAAAACAAGACTGACATTTTATCGCTGCGCGGAAATTTTCGTTTTGGTTTGTTGATACAAACATAAAAGACTGAACATTTCTATCTGCGCTTGTGTTTCACCCGATACCCGAGCGCATTTTAATCGTTCTATGAATGTTGACTATGACCCTATGGAATAGGTACAGTTGCATGATTCATTTCAAGAAGGGAGTGAGTTGGTAAGTTTTTTTTTCTGAAAAGGGAGCGGTGAGTATTTTTCTTTTCGAAAACGTAGCGGTAGACAGAAAAGGTTGAGAACCTCTGATTTAGACCTTGAAAATGCCTAGGCGATAACATTCGGTAATAATTAATTAATTTTGTGGGTGTTTCATTCGTTAATTCTTCTATAATCGCTTCCATCCTTGGAAGAATTAAGATGTTAAAAAAATGTGAAGTCGTCTGTATTGAGATGTTAAAAACTGATAAAAAATTATTGACTCCCGACAGGAAAACGAGTGGGTTGTGGTCAACGCTATACTCTTCACTAACAAGTCACACCACAAAGTATGCAACTAGTATTTCTACATATTCATATACATACATATATGTATCACACATTTGCCCGTGACGGGAAAGGAAGGGAAGGAAAAAGGAAGGGAGAAGGACCTTATTTGTTACTGCTGTGAAAAATAACAGAATCTGCTAGATAATTTTTTTTTTAACAATACACAGGTTTACGCTGCTATGCATCTATATAAAGAATGAATATTGTAGTTATATCCTTTTATTATTTTTTTTATTGTAAATATAATATATATGTATATATATATATATATATATATATATATATATATATATATATATATATATATATATATATATATATATATATATATATATATATATATATATATATATATATATATATATATATATATATATATATATATATATATATATATATATATATATATATATATATATATATATATATATATATATATATATATATATATATATATATATATATATATATATATATATATATATATATATATATATATATATATATATATATATATATATATATATATATATATATATATATATATATATATATATATATATATATATATATATATATATATATATATATATATATATATATATATATATATATATATATATATATATATATATATATATATATATATATATATATATATATATATATATATATATATATATATATATATATATATATATATATATATATATATATATATATATATATATATATATATATATATATATATATATATATATATATATATATATATATATATATATATATATATATATATATATATATATATATATATATATATATATATATATATATATATATATATATATATATATATATATATATATATATATATATATATATATATATATATATATATATATATATATATATATATATATATATATATATATATATATATATATATATATATATATATATATATATATATATATATATATATATATGTTATATTTGATGTTTTCACGGGTGAAATATGTTATAATATTTTTATCTCGGTTTTCCCGTGTCAGTAGGTCTTGCCTAAGACCATTTGTCTTCCGACGTTTCGCCTGAATATCACCAGGCATTTTCAAGGACTTAACGAAAAGCACGCGCGCGACACACGTCTACTCACACTGAAAGCTCACCGTCAAGTGACTCGTAGCGTACAAGATGGCTGCTTATGTCAAATATTGTTAGCGCGACGTGATTGGCTCCTTGTGACACGCCCACCTGCTGTCGTGTTCGTTGGTAATAATATTTTATCATTATTTTTGTGTTGTGATTTATTGTTAATTTTAGTTGTGACATTAATATTATTATTGTTGTGTTTTGGGGTTATTTTCGCTATGGTATTATTAATATTATTATTGTATTGTTTGTCATATAAAATGTTCTTCCAGGTACTAGGCAAACGAACTCCGTCGTCCCGATTGTTCATTATATCCCTTCTCTTATATATTTCTATAGCTTCCCTGTAAATTCTGAGAGGTTCACTGTTTAAACTTGCTATTATTTTTGAATGGTCAAAATCTATTGTATGTCCTTCTGTGAGCGAGTGTTGTACAAGTGAGGATGTAAGTTTTTTGTTTCTCATGTCGACTCTGTGCTCCGCTATTCGTGCTTCAACTTTTCGATTGGTTCTTCCTACATAAGTCTTATTGCACGATCCGCACGGTATTTCATATACTCCATGAGCTTCAAGTGGAATGATGTCTTTCGGGTTTCTTAGAAAGGTTGATATTTTATTTGTTGTGCTGAAAACGGTACGTATGTTATTTTTGTTTAATAGACGGCTGATTTTATCGGTGACGCCTTTGATATATGGTAGTCGGGCTGTTGATAATGGTGTTTCATTGGATTTTTCTTTCACTGTTTTTGGACTCTTTAATGCTTTGTTTATTATATAGTCTGAGAAACCATTACAACGTAGAGCATTTTTCGTGTATTCTAATTCTTGTTTTTTATGCTCGTGGTCTGCAATTCTTTTTGATCTTGTTATTAGTGTTTTTGCGACTGAGCATATTTGTGCGGGGTGATGATTGGACGTTGCGTGTAGGTATCTATCGGTGTGTGTCGGCTTTCTATATACTGTGTGCCCCAGTTTAAAATATATAAGAAAATATATATATATATATATATGTTTCGCGGAGAGGAGTAAATGATGCGTCGATTTCTCGGGTACTCCGCGTCGTAGTTTTATGGTTCCTCCTGGAACCGTGTCCCTGACGTTTCGACTGGACGTTGCCAGTCATCCTCAGAAGGGTAGTGGTGGCTTCTTCAGTAGTCTTCGGCTGCGTCGATAAGGCGTAACTACGCCTAAAAAACTACGACGCGGAGTACCCGAGAAATCGACGCATCATATATATATATATATATATATATATATATATATATATATATATATATATATATATATATATATATATATATATATATATATATATATATATATATATATATATATATATATATATATATATATATATATATATATATATATATATATATATATATATATATATATATATGTTATTATTAAGTATTTTGGGGATAACCCGCGTCAAATTATGATTCCCGAGAGAATCAGTCATCAATCATTTTGATATATATATATATATATATATATATATATATATATATATATATATATATATATATATATATATATAGTTATATATATATATATATATATATATATATATATATATATATATATATATATATATATATATATATATATATATATATATATATATATATATATATATATATATATATATATATATATATATATATATATATATATATATATATATATATATATATATATATATATATATATATATCTTCTTCTTCTTCTTCTTCAGCCCTCTGTCTTCCACTGCTGGATATAGGCCTCTTCCATATTCTTCCACTTCCTTCTATCGTTTGCTGCTTGCAGCCAATTTCTACCCCCCACAGCGGCTATGTCGTCAGACCATCTTTTTTGAGGTCTTCCGACGCCTCTCTTACTTTCCCAAGGTCTCCATCTCAATATTTTAGGGGTCCATCTTGCGGGTTCCTGTCTAGCAATATGTCCCGCCCATTGCCATTTCAATGTAGCTACGCGATCCATGACGTCCGCTACTCTGGTCCTTTTCCTAATTTCCTCATTTCTTATTCTGTCTCTTAGGCTTATACCAAGCATGGATCTTTCCATGGATCGCTGTGTGCATTTGAGTTTTTCTACATTTCTTTTTGTAAGGGCCATGGTCTCCAATGCATATGTAGTCACTGGCAGTATACATGATTCATATGTTTTTCTTTTCAGACAGATCGGAATCTCTTTATCTTCTAGAATGTGTCTAAGTTTGTTAAAAGCTGCCCAACTCATTCCTATTCTTCTTGGCAGTTCCGCTGTTTGGTTTTCTTTGCCCAGTTTTATCTTGTGTCCAAGATATATGTATTCATCCACTATTTCGAGATTTTTATTGTTAACAGTGATGATTTTGTTTTCTGGACTTATAATTTTCGTTTTTGCTATGTTCATACTTAGACCAATCTTGCTAGAAGCCTCATGCAATTCATTAATCATTTGATTTGATATATATATATATATATATATATATATATATATATATATATATATATATATATATATATATATATATATATATATATATATATATATATATATATATATATATATATATATATATATATATATATATATATATATATATATATATATATATATATATATATATATATATATATATATATATATATATATATATATATATATATATATATATATATATTGCAAGGTATGGTGGTTTATGAGAAAACAAAAAAGAGAGGCTAAAATTATACACACCATAAAACCTTACCACCAGCAGTCAGCGATATTGCAATGAGACTCGTATAAAATAATGCAAATATCTCAGTATCTCAGGGCGTGTTGTTTATTGAGTAAGACAAAAAAAAGAATATATTTAAGTATCAAATAAGAATTTTCTGTTCAATGAAACAGTAATTAAAACATGAAAAGCTGAGTCAGATGTGATTGTAGGGAAGACCAAGTGATGAAAGAAACGCATAAGTACAAAAGAAATTACAATTTATTCATATCATGGTTGGCAAGGAGTGTTAAATATGATACAGTTATCTACGTTACCTGAACTAAGCTAAATATTTGACATTTTAATAAAATAATTTAATTCTTAAATTACAATTTACAAGTTTTTAAATGTTTTTCTAGACCATGTGGTATATTATAAAAAGAAATATCAGACATGACATAATTAAACAGATTCAACTAAATTTTCAAATGATATCAGTATTTCATATGTTTTTTTTTCTAATAACCAAGCAATGAAACAGTTTTATGAATTTCCATCTTCTTGAAGATGATCAGCAGGTACAGTTTTTGTGATGAGAACTACCATCGTAGTATTTACGTCGATTTGAAGTGCAATTTACAGGTGTTTTAGTCATTATCAAGTCATGATGTGCAAATATGAGCATGCCCCAACCATGATATTTAAAATTATTCATTTTCAGTCATCCATGGTGTACATAGTAAAGTACACCAATGTTGAAGAATGATGACAAGACAGCATGAACAAACAAGACAAAGAAAGTAAAGAAGAAAGCAAAGAAGCAAGGAAGCAAGGAACAAAGAAGCAAAGGACAAAGACAAAGGTCAAAGGCAAAGGTCAAAGGCAAAGGTCAAAGGCAAAGGAGGCGGTTATATTTCCTGCAAGAATTCAGTTAAATTAGCGAACGTGACTCATGCCAGATATTTTATATAGACGAGGATCGATGAAATTAGATAGAGAACTTACCCAGCCTCCTTTAAATTTAAATTTCGAGTCTTTGTCGGGTAATTTTGCGTAGGCCATAGTTGAACGATGACACCTCGTGTCGGCTGTCAGCGTTGAAAAGAAAGGCATAGATATTTCGACCCGCCTAGCTAATCCGTTCACGGCTGTGTTCGCCTTACAACTTTTTTAGAAATATTGCCAATATTGCGAAGTGCGTTCGTTTAAGACATTTTTATAAACATTAAATTAAAATTATTAAATAGTGACGTGTAAATACAAAATAACGTCACATACCTCCTCTGTTAACAAAAAAAAAAAAAAAGTGTTTTGATAGTAAATTTGAAAAACAGAAATTAGTGAATATAACTGGCATAAGTCCCATGTTCTCCAGCTCAACCGAATCCCGCGAGGAAAAACACCTACAATTTAAGGATAAGGAAAATGTTAGAGTTCAAATGACATAAGTCTATGTCGCTGATAACGACATATCCTTGTCATTTAAATAACTGGTGGCAGATCTGGAACAGTTACATAATAAAAAATAACAAAAATTATCCACCATAAAAATATATAAAATTCTTAAACTAGCTGAAACAGAAAATTTTCATATTAAATAAAAATTCCAAATTTTGACATACTTGCTGTCAAGATTACTATTCATTTAAATGAAACCCCTCTGTTCATAAAACAGACGTAATAACAATTATAATACAGTATTTACAGATCTAGTGGTGAACGTTTTCAGTCCACTCACGTTTGATTATTTAACCCCTTCAATGACACTCCCGAGAAGCGTTCATTATTTTTTTTTTTTTATCGATGGAAAACTAAGGAAACCCCATCTTAGCTTTTCATCTTGTCTCCATATTGTGAGCTTGGATTAGCTTTCATTTGTGCTAATTCTCATTGTGAGCTAGAATCTGCGGAAGAGGCTCTCATGTTGAAACAGAATCACTCAGATACCATGTATCTTCAAGCGTGATACAGTTATCGTGAGTCCATCCTATAAACACCTTAACTCACGATAAAAAAAATTCATCATAGGGAAAATTTAAAGTTCAGAATATTTTCCCAGTTAAAACAGCATCATAGTCATCATATCAAATTGTGAGCTTAGCTCAGTATCATACATGCAAGTCTTAATCGTAAGCCAAGAAATGTGAAAGCTAACATGTAAATTTGTCTATGAAAGATTTATGTGTCAGACATAGCAAATGTAAAATATCATTATTTTAATAATCATTATCAATAACTATAAACATCAGTTATCATGAGTACCTCCTATAAACACCTTACCCATGATAAGAAAATTCATCGGGAAGATAAATGCATAAAATTTATCTACTTTGATCCCAGATGAAAAACATTTTTATATTAAATAAAAGAAATTTCATACCAGCATCTTATTTCTCCATAACAAATAATAATATAATGCAATTTTAAAATTAATATTTCAAGAATGTGATATAAGTCCAATATTGAATTTGCATTACACTATTTTGATCATAACAGAATTCAATCTTAACTAAAATGTTGTTATATATCATGGTATTAGAGATCAGGTTTGGTAATAGATTACCCAATATGTCATACATAAAAGCATCAGCTAGACAGAACATCAGAAATGTAATATCTAATGACTCAATTTAATAAAAATTTATAACGTCTAATCAATTGTAACTCTTTCTATTGCACAGCAAGTGTGTCTCCTCATGTATGTCATGTAACAGTGTCTCTTCGTCATGATTAAGGACACTAGTACATACAAAATTATATAAAAAATAATCTACAAAATGACATGAATTGAGAAAATTTGTAACATTCAATAATTTGTAATATCTTCTATCGCACACCAAGTGTGTCATCTCATGTATCTCATGTGACAGACAATGATCAGTGTCTCTTCGTTATGATTACATCAGACATCTAGTTGACCAAACTAAATCTCCAGATGCAGTCTACGATAACTGAGTTGGTCGACACAGTTATCTGGAAGAAGACCATGGCATTCCATGCACGTGATACCATAGATATAACTCTTATATGGTAGAAAAATGAGTGAATTATCAAATAAATTTCCTATTATTGTAATAAAAAAAACAGAATATAGTGGCATTTCAGTATTTTAAGTTATACCATGACATATAACAATCAATTTCATATTACAATATGAAATTGGTATTCATAAACAAGAACATTACATATTATACAGTAACCTACATGAAACAAAAAGGAGCTCTAGATATAAACTTTTATCAAATTGATATACTCAGGTTTTCATTCAGGATCATATTTACCATCAACACAATCTGTATGACATATACTAGACAATTTTCCTTGGAAAATATCAGTTTTATAGTCCAACATCTAAACAATATAGGATAACATTTTAATATAAAAAAGCAAGTACAATGTAGCTCTACAAATTTTGACATAAAAATAGAACTAACTCATCTGAATGAAAACAAAAGTATATGACATCTCAATATTGTGAAGAAATACTCCATCACAGCATTCCCCACAATATAATTAAATTTAAATTTGTCGAGGAACCCATCATATTAAACATATGCCATCAGAGTACCAATATGTTCCTCGAGAAATTTCACATTATAACAAAAAAACAGTATATTTACAGTGTAAACATTTATCAACGTTTGATTAATTTGGTCATCTGACATATTATATCCTGAGAATGATAATAGCATTAAGCAGATATGGATGTCATGTATTGGCAATGAAAACATACAAATTATATGATACAGTTGTATCATACTGATGATACAGACATCAAAAAATTTAATATTAATCTGGTTTTAAGAGATCCTTAATGTGAAAGTTCCCTACAGACTTATTTTGTTCATTCGCTAATGTATAAACTACAGGTGATATTTTTGCTATAATTTTGTTTCTAACAAAGCGTGGAGCTAATTTTGATGAAAAGAATTCAGCGCCTTTGGAGTTTATAAAATTTCTCCGGTAGACAAAGTCACCTACATTATAAGAGCGTTCGACCCTATTTTTGTTATACAAAGTGGCATTGCGTTTAAAAGCTGACATAAGATTCTTCTGAACTTCAAAAAAAATAATTCTTAATTCATCTAGCATTTCAGCATAATCATGGGGCTTTTCTATTTGCATGTCATCTACTGAGATGGGTCCAGGTTGATACCTTTGATGCATCTCACCTGACAGAATTTGTTCACGACCGTGAAAAAGAAAATAAGGTGTATATCCCATTGAGATATTTACAGTACCATTCATATAACGCAGCAGCATACTTTGATGAAATCATCAATTTATAATTTTCATAAAGCTATAAATTCAAAACTAAGTAACTACTTCAAAACTTTAAGCAAGGTATTAATCAATTAAACATCATATTCCCAAGAAAGTTGATTTCAAAATCAAATTAATCAAATTTAAAAGCATAATGTTGGATTTGTTCGCCATTTGTTCAAATACAAAAAAATAGAAATCATCACAGTGCGCCCAATGCCAAACAGTTGAACACCCAAGGCTGAACAAGATTATTAAACAGAAATCTGTCCATCCAAAGCCTATCCAAAAATCTGACACCGCACTACACCGTAATATAATTTCATCCCCGTAATTGATTCGTCATCTATACATTCCATTTTTAAAGAAATTTTATATTGTGGAAATGTCAAAAGAAAGTACCGAAACGTACGAATGATTTTATAACATCACTTATTACTCATAGTATAGGATGATTTGATACAACATGATTAATTATTCGTACCGAAAACAATAATCTTTGTAATGTGTATGACAGTTACAAAAAAAAAGAAGAGTTTCTTTATAAAATTAACATATTAGTACACGCTACATTATTTCCAATCAATATACAATCATATCTAACAATTACAATTATTTCATAACTCAGAACCAACTATTTAGTTGCAGCACGAGTAGTCATGCAACTACATAAGTTTTCCTCCCGCCGTATAGATGGCGTTAACTACACTTTTGACAAAGAATATAATTAATTTTCATTTATTTTATCTTTAAAACAGTATTATTTCCCCAACATTAATTTTAATGATTGTTAATCATTTCTAAAATAAGCTATAATGATTATAGTCAGTAAAATGTCCAATAGATTATACAAAAAGTGTATTGTTATACATAAAAGATTCTATCATTTGAACGATGAGTTCCATAACATTTCTGAATTATTGACATTAATTTCTATTGAATAACCAGCGTAACATGTTGTTGTAGGTCGATACTGTGTACCACACATTAGACAACATAAATATAATATGAAACATTAAACAATTTATTCATAATAGAAACAAGACTCATTTCCATATAAAAATGAAGTTATTATCATCAAGAAGTAACATTACATTTGGTAAATTCAAACTAAATCATTCTCAGAGATGACAACATTACATCATAAGTTTATGTCAGACCAAATTAATAAACATAGAATACCTTAAATAAGAAATAGACCAAAATCCATATAGAAATATCATCTCTCCGAGCCTTGATTTTTTGTGATTATACAGCAGATTCAAATTCAGCATTCCCAAAAAATATTTCATAGAGTTCACCAACACTTTCCATCTGTAAAAGTGAAAATATTTAATTGCATATTCATTACAATCATAAACAAAACTCCCTATAGCACACATTGATTTGAGATTCAATTTAAAAGAACATTTTCAGTTATTATTTTATACAACATAGCTGAACTTTTAACATCAAAAATTGAGAAAAAACACATGTTCCCAACAGAGAATAAAGACTCCAATTGCTTTAAAACACCATTTCCTTTTAATTATATTGATTTAACATGAATTTAGAAAACTTTTTATTATTAACCAAGAGTATTATAACAATAATCTCATTATTTAAAAAGACATTGATTATTTTCACTTGTTACAAGAAAAAAATATTAAGTGCCATGCAACAATGTTGATTCTATGCAGGTATCAGACAGACTTCTTTTGGTAATTACCACAACAATCTCCTAATTAATTTCTACCCCACATATGATTTTTATAATTATTTTTTACAAGTTCAAATTTTATGATATGTTGTATATTAGCAAAAAGGAAATTACAACGCTTATAAAGATTCATATTTTTTTATCTATAACATAGGTATTCAACATTAAAAATGCAAACCAAACATGAAATAACATTTAGCACAGTCCAACGACAAATTAAAATTATACAACCTGATGTTTTTTGAAGACAGTTTCAATTATAAAAATTTGATACCCTCATTATGTATATTCAGTTAAAATGTGACATTTTAATTATAAAATCAGAAAAATAATTCTAATCAATTTATAGATTTACAAAAAAATAGACATCAATAATAATTGATGACAACTCAAGTTTTGTACTGAAAAGAATGTGAATTATTATGTTATAGTCCTCACGACATTTAATTATTTATTAGTTTACAATACAACCTGATTGAGTAGATTTCTTGAATGGTATTTCTCGAATAAGACTGGTCATAATGGGCTCTTCCACACTTTCTAGAAATAGTTTGGTTGACTTCTGGTCATCTCCTGAATATAATCTCACAGCTCGGCTTTCATGACGATGGATTCTGCGCAGTCCTCAGATTAAGGATGGGTTTAAGGAAGGAAAGGAATCGCTACCACAAAGTACACGAACTAATTATCAATTTTACGTTCTCTACAAACACTAATCTGTCCCACACAAACATCTGACTTTAAAAAGAGTTATAGAATGGGCGCCAGTCTTACAATCAATAAAAATAAAAAATACAAATGGAATTTAAATCCTAATAGTCCGCGCTCTTCAATTTTTTAAAAAATCCTGCCCCACTTTGGGCCGACAATTGCAAAGGTATGGTGGTTTATGAGAAAAGAAAAAAAGAGAGGCTAAAATTATACACACCATAAAACCTTACCACCAGCAGTCAGCGATATTGCAATGAGACTCGTATAAAATAATGCAAATATCTCAGTATCTCAGGGCGTGTTGTTTATTGAGTAAGACAAAAAAAAGAATATATTTAAGTATCAAATAAGAATTTTCTGTTCAATGAAACAGTAATTAAAACATGAAAAGCTGAGTCAGATGTGATTGTAGGGAAGACCAAGTGATGAAAGAAACGCATAAGTACAAAAGAAATTACAATTTATTCATATCATGGTTGGCAAGGAGTGTTAAATATGATACAGTTATCTACGTTACCTGAACTAAGCTAAATATTTGACATTTTAATAAAATAATTTAATTCTTAAATTACAATTTACAAGTTTTTAAATGTTTTTCTAGACCATGTGGTATATTATAAAAAGAAATATCAGACATGACATAATTAAACAGATTCAACTAAATTTTCAAATGATATCAGTATTTCATATGTTTTTTTTTCTAATAACCAAGCAATGAAACAGTTTTATGAATTTCCATCTTCTTGAAGATGATCAGCAGGTACAGTTTTTGTGATGAGAACTACCATCGTAGTATTTACGTCGATTTGAAGTGCAATTTACAGGTGTTTTAGTCATTATCAAGTCATGATGTGCAAATATGAGCATGCCCCAACCATGATATTTAAAATTATTCATTTTCAGTCATCCATGGTGTACATAGTAAAGTACACCAATGTTGAAGAATGATGACAAGACAGCATGAACAAACAAGACAAAGAAAGTAAAGAAGAAAGCAAAGAAGCAAGGAAGCAAGGAACAAAGAAGCAAAGGACAAAGACAAAGGTCAAAGGCAAAGGTCAAAGGCAAAGGTCAAAGGCAAAGGAGGCGGTTATATTTCCTGCAAGAATTCAGTTAAATTAGCGAACGTGACTCATGCCAGATATTTTATATAGACGAGGATCGATGAAATTAGATAGAGAACTTACCCAGCCTCCTTTAAATTTAAATTTCGAGTCTTTGTCGGGTAATTTTGCGTAGGCCATAGTTGAACGATGACACCTCGTGTCGGCTGTCAGCGTTGAAAAGAAAGGCATAGATATTTCGACCCGCCTAGCTAATCCGTTCACGGCTGTGTTCGCCTTACAACTTTTTTAGAAATATTGCCAATATTGCGAAGTGCGTTCGTTTAAGACATTTTTATAAACATTAAATTAAAATTATTAAATAGTGACGTGTAAATACAAAATAACGTCACAATATATATATATATATATATATATATATATATATATATATATATATATATATATATATATATATATATATATATATATATATATATATATATATATATATATATATATATATATATATATATATATATATATATATATATATATATATATATATATATATATATATATATATATATATATATATATATACATATATATATATATATATAATATATAATATATATATATATATATTTATATATATATATATATATATATATATATATATATATATATATATATATATATATATATATATATATATATATATATATATATATATATATATATATATATATATATATATATATATATATATATATATATATATATATATATATATATATATATATATATATATATATATATATATATATATATATATATATATATATATATATATATATATATATATATATATATATATATATATATGTTATATTTGATGTTTTCACGGGTGAAATATGTTATAATATTTTTTGAAAATGCCTGGTGATATTCAGGCGAAACGTCGGAAGACAAATGGTCTTTGTCAAGACCTACTGACACGGGAAAACCGAGATAAAAATATTATAACATATATATATATATATATATATATATAATATATATATATATATATATATATATATATATATATATATATATATATATATATATATATATATATATATATATATATATATATATATATATATATATATATATATATATATATATATATATATATATATATATATATATATATATATATATATATATATATATATATATATATATATATATATATATATATATATATATATATATATATATATATATATATATATATATATATATATATATATATATATATATATATATATATATATATATATATATATATATATATATATATATATATATATATATATATAATGCGGGGGCGTCCTGGGTTCGATCCCCAGCAGACGAAAAATGTATTAAAATTTATTCCTCACGCTAAATTGCTTCTCTGGGCTGGGACACTGGTTAGTTGGCAGAAATTGCCATATGGCAATAAATTCGCTACTTGCGCAGGATGCAAGGAAATGTTTACTATTATTATTATAGCACATAGTACACAGCACACACACACACAGATACATTGTGATTAGTTGATAATCTGCAATAAAAAAATCGCCTTAAAAATTGGGAAATCACAACTCCCCATTATATCCCCTTGGGTTAGTGAGGAGTTAAAATAGTGGTAAGATTAGTGTTGGCCAGATCCCACTCGTTTGGTCATTTCTCGTGTTCCGTTTTGTCTGGACCTTTTCCATCTGGTCCAAAAAATCCGTTTTAAAAATGAGGTTAAAAAAACAATAAGCTTCCGCATAACCTTTTAGTTTGGGTAGGTACAACATTTGACTTAACTGAAGGCAAATGTTCCGTCGACCTTTGACAGTGGATCTGAAAACCTTGGCTTTACGATGATTTCTACAGAAATAACCTCTAGCTATAGTATCAAACATTGTCATGTTATACCTACAAATACTCGTTTCGTTGAAATATTTCACCAAAACAAAACAATCGAAAATGATACTCTTGGAGTAATACGTTAAAATATTCTACTCAATTTGATCTGAGACGCAAGCGTGTCAAACTACACCAACGTGGGTGGAGTACGTTTCATTATAGAAAAGTGCACTTCGTGGTTCAGTTGGTATGATTGCATTTGTCGTTTTAATACGTTGAAAACAGGATATTCCCTACAATTACACTGAAAAAAAAATTGTTACCACCGAACTGGCTACCAGCATTTTAAGCTAGACCTTTGTTATCATTATTTTTTTAACTTCACCGTTACATAGATATTTTTTTTCTCTTCTATATTTGATAAAATTCATGACGTAAGTCTTGAAAGATTGTGCATCTTGATTTTTCTACCTATTTTATTACTCAATGTGTTAAGATTTGTTCTTTGTATTATTATTTTATTTATTTCTTCTCGTTCATATTATTGTAAATTAATTTATTGTTATTGTTACTATCAACATAGTTTAATTTATTTTATTTGTTAGTACTTGTTTCTACCAAGCATTTAAATTTGTAATATTTAATGTGTAAATTCGTAATTGGAATGTATCTATATTTTAAAGATTATGTAAATAATGTTATGTAATACATTCTGTGAATTTACCAACAAATAAAAATAAAAATAATCAGTTAAGTTAATCCGTGTATTTAGTAGCACAAAACGAACTTTTGGGCTTTCAAGACTTTCTGTCTTAAATTCGGTGCACTATTATCTTCACTATCATTGAGCAGTGAGCCAGTTGTTTCAACATGATTAGCTCTCTTTGGCACATTAAGTGCAGTGTCTGCAAGGTTTTAGAGTTCTCCGGACTCTTCGTATGTTCTTTATGTTTTCTTTCAGAGTTTTGCAAGAAGCCGTTAACCACAAGCAGAATGGGTGGTGATAGGGGAAAAACAGCACAAAACGAATTGTTTTTTAGTCACTATAGTTCGGATAATTTTAACAATTTCTTTTTTAGTGTAGGGATTTATTTTTAATCAACCCTTTCTTAACCGAATTATGAAAGCATTGTGAAAATAAATATGTTTCATAAAAAATGGACAAAATATGTGATTATAAAGAGATTTTGATAATTTTTATATTTTTTTTTTCTTGGAAATTTTAACGATTCCAATTGTCATCATTCATATATAAAACTATATACTTTTCATAAAATAAAAAATCTTTCATTATTAATTATTATTAGAGATTGAAGGAAATATAATTACCTAATTAAAAAAAATATAGCATGCAAGAAAACAAAAAAAACTCACATTTATTAAATTTTGAATAACCGTGTTTAGCAACAAAAGTACATTTCGCAACAACCGAGTTTTCAACTGTACAATAACCGAGTCGCAATAACCGAGTACAGAAGTTTCCGTCATTCTCGTATTGTAAGCGATCAAAAATATTGTGATTTATATTTTAGAAGAGAAATAACACAGCTGATAACAATTTTCATTGAGATATACGTAAAATACATTAATGATTCCAATTGGAATCATCGGTTAAGAAAGGGTTAATAAAAAATACAACGATATTTAAACATTCCACTCTCAATTTTAATTTTGACTACTACCGATTTCGTGATACGAATTATCAGCTTCCTCAATCTCTCTTTCTTCAAACGTCTCTATTGTGATGTAAAAAATACCTACAGATCATACTTTGAGATGTTACATTGCTCCAATGCATAAAAATAATTTTGCATCATATTGTTATTTTTCAATACACTTTGACTAATAATGATAATATTAAAGTTCAAGCTAATAATATTTTCAGTATCATTATTATTCCAAAAATGATAATAATAAAATTCAAACTAATAACATTTTTCGTATCATTATTAGTCCAAAAATGGTAAAAATAATGTTCAAACAAATAACATTTTTAGTATCATAATAAGTCTAACCAAACCAAAATAAATATAACCTTACCAAAACGAAATAGTTTAAACTATCCAAACCAAAATAAATCTAACCTAACCAAAACGAAGTTTATCCTAACCAAACAAAAATAAATCTAACCTAATAACATTTTTAGTATCATTATTAGTCCAAAAGTAATAAAAACAATGATCAATCTATAATGTAATAACATCATGTCTCAAAATAATATAACATTTTTACACTTGTATTAAATCACCCTAATGATCGGGTGGAATGCCACATAAGCTAAAAAGAACAAGATATAGTTATCGCCAAATATCTTGAACTTTAAGGCGAGAAAGGGGGCGATTTGCACGTAAACCAACGAAGAGAAAAGACGTAAATTTGCGCTCTGCGCAACCGGAAGCTCGTTTAAGATGTTTGGCGAAAATTATACCTAATGGTGTGTTTATATTCTGTAAAATGATCCAGTGAACGAGCTATACTTCTGTTTATAATTTAGTCTGCAGTTTTCCATTAACGTTCTATAATTCAGTCTGTGTTTTGATCATCAGCGATGATCAAGTTCATTGGCAACGATATAAGTCCCTTTTAATCAAATCGATCTCTTGTGCAAATAAATTCATTATATGTCAGTTCAATGTTGTGAAGATAGCTGTATACATAAATAATAATGATTGTGCATTTATCGATCTGATTCTGTTTACCATTAAGTTTGTGAGTGAAATATAATCTTATGTATAGTACATTTGTAACTTCAGCGATATAAAGTGACTAGTATTTATTTAGAAACTAAATAGGAGTTTTTGTAGAATTAGAAGGCTGATGAACATATTTTTGAATAAAATTGGCCTTTTAAAATATTGTCAACCGATGTATGATTGAGATACCTAGTAAGATTCGGATACTTACTTGTAAATTAATCCAAAATAAATCTAACCAAACCAAACCAAAATAAGTCTAACCTAAACAAACTAAACTAAATGTAACCTAAGCAAACCAAAATAATATAACCTAACTATACCACAATAAATATAACCTAACCATACCAAAATAAATATACCTAACCTTACCAAATCAAAATAAAGATAACCAAACAAACCAAATTAAATCTAACTGAACCATCCCAAAATAAATCTAACATTAACAACACAAAATTAATTTAACCTAACCAAATCAAAATAAAGATAACCAATCAAACCAAATTAAATCTAACTTAACCATCCCAAAATAAATGTAACCTAAACAAAACAAAATTAATATAACCTAACCAAAACTAAATAAAGATAACCAAACAAACCAAATTAAATCTAACTGAACCATCCCAAAATAAATCTAACATAAAAAAATTGACCTAACCAAAACTAAATAAAGATAACCAAACAAACCAAATTAAATCTAACTGAACCATCCCAAAATAAATCTCACCTAAAAAAAATTAACCTAACCAAAACAAAATTACTCGCCAATAGCACGGCTTCATTATTTGGGTAATGCATACTCTGGTCTAGGCGATATTTATTACTTGTTATTGACAAAATATAGAAACTTATTGCATCAATATTTCTTGATGCAAAATGTCAATTTTATTTCCCTATAAGATGTTATTATTATTTTATCAATTACTCTTTTATTTTGAATTTATATTTAGTTTCATGGCTTATTTTTCAACTGTTTTTATGTTTCATTCTTTTTTAATGACACTTTTGAATTTACTTTATACCTAGGTATATAATTTATATATGCTATTTTTGTTTCTTTTTGTTTTTGATATTTGTTTCTTTAAAAAATGTTTAGATATAATATGCAAAAAATGTTCTGGTAGATATTTCGTACATTTATACATCTCTTTTTGTTTTATTTTATAATATTATTGTATGTATTAAACGTGTTTATACTAGTTTATTTTGTATGTACTTGTAAAAGGCTATTTAGCCGTTGATGAAAATAATAAATAAATAAATAAATAAAATAAAGATAACCAAACAAACCAAATTAAATATAACTGAACCATCCCAAAATAAGTCTAACCTAAACAAAACAAAATAAATTTAACCCAGGGATGGGCAAACAGTCGATCGCGAGCGGTTTTAGGGTCGATCGCGCGCATACTTACAAAATGTACCTAAAAGTTTACAAAGCCCTGCCCGGCCGGCGTAATAATAGCGTAATTCTACTCCAAAATGAATACTTATCAAGAAAACAATTTAAAAAAATCTTTATCAATTAAAAACGAAATTTATTTCATTTTATAACCATAATAATACAAAAACACTCGGAGGCGAAAAAATACGTGCCGCGCTTGATATTTACCGCACGGCACGTGTTTGTCGTCAGTCTCGCCATCGCCATTAAGTCTCGTACCTCATACAGAAATTGGATCTGATCAGACGTCTGGAGTCCGAACTAATTTATCAGTTTCTCCATAACTCTCGTTGACTCTGTGCTGCTAATAAGAATATCATTATTTTGTCCAAAGTGAAACTAACGTATCTACGGTGTGTACATCAATATTAACCGAATTACCTATTATTTAAAATGAGTGCGCCAAAGAAGAATAAAACTTACAATTTCAACGATGAATGGGAAGAAGAATTTTTCTTTACCATGGTGAAAGACAAGTGTATATCTCTCGTTTGTCGAGCTTCGGTTGCTTTGCCCAAACGAGGCAACTTAGAAAGGCATCATAAATTCTTGCATAAAATTTTCGAAAGCGATTTTCCACCCAAAAGTGAAATGAGACGACGGAAAGTTCAAGATCTGAAACGTAGTTTAAAGGCAGAGCAAGTTATTTTTACCAGGCCGGCAAAATAATCAGAAGCTGTAACAGTTGCGTCCTTTAAAATATCTCATATTCTGGCAAAACACAAGAAACCATTTGAAGATGGAGAGGTTTTGATAATAACCCTTTGAATAAGCATTTCTCGAAGGGGCAAATTCATTATTTGGACTTTAAAAATAAAGCGGAGATCATGTCTGCCATCAAAGAGCTCCAGTTGTCTCGTCGGACTGTAACTAGACGTGTTGAGATTATGAGCAAGGATATCGAACAAAAGCTAAAAAACGATATTATGAAATATACATTCTTTTCTTTGCAATTTGATGAATCCACTGATATGACTGACACTGCCCAGCTATGTGTATTTATTCGGATGGCATTTCCACATACTACAGCTACAGAAGAGTTTTTAACAGTTATACCTCTGAGAGAAACCACTCGCGGTTCTGACATCTACGATGCTTTTTTAAGTTTTGCAAAAAACTACGAGCTGCCGCTATATAAACTAGTGTGCATTAAACAGATGGAGCACCATCAATGACTGGAAATATTAATGGATTTATTGCACTATGCAGAGCTAATGAAGATTTTCCGACATTTTTTTCATTTCACTGCATCATTCATCAGCAAGTGTTGTGTTAAAAAATACTAAACATGGCAGATGTGATGAGTATTGCTATGAAGATTGTAAACTCCATACGAGCCAAAATTTTGCAACGACGCCTTTTCAAAGTGCAATTGGAGGCCAGCGAATCTGAGCACACAGATTTACTGCTCCACACAGACGTAAGGTGGTTGAGCCGGGGAAAGTTCTTAGAACGGTTTCAAGAATTGCTGCCTGAAATTATTTCTTTTCTGGATCAAAGAGGTGACAACACTGAAATTCTTAAAAATGAAAGTTGGTTGTGTGATTTGGCTTTCCTTACAGACGTGACCGGTCATTTGAACACTATAAACTTGGAGCTGCAAAGGAAAGATAAAACTATTATTGACATGATTAGCGCAATCAACTCATTTAAAAGCAAATTGCAGCTTCTGATTAATCAATTGAAAAAAAAGAATTGAAAAATTTTGCAGCTTTGAAAGCAAGAGCAAGCACAGTATCAAATTACAATAAATACGAAACAGAAGTTGGAAATATCCTCAGTGAGTTTTAAAAGACGTTTTTCAGACTTACAAAAATTGACAAACGTTGCTACATTCATGACTTATCCATTTTCTTGTGAGGATGTTGAAATAATTGCTGCTGATATATCGAATACTTTTGACATGGACTTGCCTTTTCTTGAAAACGAGATAATGCAGATTATTTCAGACATTCACCTCAAAGCCAGAACAACAGATACCACATTTTGGTCTCTTTAAACGCAATAAAAATACCCAAATCTAAAGCAAATTGCCCAACAATTAACTGCTTTGTTTGGGTCAACGTATTTGTGTGAATCTGCATTTTCTGAAATGAAAATAATTAAGTCAAAATACCGCAATCGGCTTACTGACGAACATCTGTCTTCGTGTTTACGTTTGGCACTTAGTAAATACGTGCCTTCCTACGAGATATTAGCGGAAAACACGCAGTGCCATTCATCGACCTCTAAGTAGTATGTAGGTAAGTACCAATTATTTTTTCTGCTTGTGAGTCGATCGCTTGTCGTCCAATTTTTATGTTGTAGACCGCCGATGGTGTAAGTCTGCCCACCCCTGATTTTAACCTAACCAAAACAAAGTAAAGATAACCAAACAAACCAAATTAAATCTAACTGAACCATCCCAAAATAAATCTAACCTAAACAAAACGAAATAAATTTTACCTAACCAAAACAAAATAAAGATAACCAAACAAACCAAATTAAATCTAACTGAACCATCCCAAAATAAATCTAGCCTAAACAAAACAAAATTAATTTAACCTAACCAAAACAAAATAAAGATAACCAAACAAACCAAATTAAATCTAACTGAATAATCCCAAAATAAATCTAACTTACAAAACAAAATTAATTTAACGTAACTAAACCAAAATGAAACTAATCTAATCAAAACGACATATTTTAACCTAACCAAACCAAAATAAATATGACCTTACCATACCAAAAATAAAAATAACCAAACAAACCGAAATAAATCTATCCGAACCATCCCAAAATAAATCAAACCTAAACAAATAAAATTAATCTAAACTAACCAAACTAAAATAATATAACCTTACCATACAAAAATAAATATAACCTAACCAAACCAAAATAAATATAACCTAACAAAATCAAATAAACCTAACATAACACGACAAGCAAAAGAAGTAAGACTTATGTATATTTTACAATATCATATTATGTTTTCATTAAAATCAAGGGTTAATATTTTTTACGGTCACTGAGTATTGAATCTGTGGCCTGATTCGGGAGTCAAATGTCTATGTAAGTTAGTAACTGCTACTACGCAGACAGACAATAAAAAAAAACATTAATTAGTACAAATGCATATTAAGTCAAAACAATTTAAAGTGTGTTTATACAAGAACAGAGAACAAAGTGCTTGTGTCTGTAAAAAAGTGTTAAAAATAATTGTTTTACTTTTTATAATGTGGTCAGTTAAGTTCTCCAAGATGGCGGACGAAAGAAAATCCCATACTTCTGGCAGCAGAATTGTACATCACAATCACAGAGTTGTCAGATTTAAAATTTGTGAGTATCAACTTATTAGATAAATAGTTTCATATTTCACGAATATTAATGAAAAAATATTTAAAAACAAGTGGGTTGTGGCCAACGCTAAACTCCCCACTAACAAGTCACTCCATAAAGTAACTCCATAAATTTTGTATGGAAAATTTTCAGCGTTTTCATGAAATGAGTTTGTTAAATTATTTTTTTATTTAAATATTTTGTTATTAAAACATGATAACTCTTCAATGCCATTTTATGACGGTGATGTATCTTTTTACCAATTTGAAAATATTTTTTTCTTTTTTTAAGTTCCCTGAGCTTGGGGTCACTTTGAAATATTTGACATTTAAAAAAATTGAGAAACACTGTTCAGATATCCTTCAAAATCTAATGGGGTCTAAGCGAGTATTAGATGTACATATTTGCAAAATTTGAAAATGATTGAATGAGTACTTTAGTCTATAATCGATAAAGTAAAATAAACACGCCGTACATAGCACACAGCACACAACACATGACACACAGATACATTGTGATGTAACTATCAGTATACAATCTCAGCATGATACTAGTTGATAATCTGCAATAAAAAATAGCTTTAAAATTGCGAAATCATAACTCTCCACTATATCCCCTTGGGTCAGGGAGGAGTAAAAATATTGAGTTGGAATTAAACTCAATGTATTATGATAATATTTTAATTTTTCATCCCAGTAATGTCCGATCCAAGCATCTCAAAGGAAGCCAAAATTGCCGTACATAATGCAATTGTAGTACCCACTTTGATGTATGCCAGTGAAACATGGACGTGGCAAAAGACGCATGAAAGTAGAACAAATGCTGTGGAAATGAGATCACTAAGAAGAGTATGTAATAGAACGATATATGATAGAATAAAAAATGAGGACATAAGGAGGGAATGCAAGATGAAGAAGAGTATTATAAATAAAATGAAAGTGAATTCCTTAAGGTGGTTTGGACATATTGAAAGAATGAATGATGAACGACTGACCAAAAAAATATACATGGGTGTAAGAGATGGAGTGAATAACAGGGGCCGCCCCAGAAAGGGATGGCATCACCATGTGAATGATATTTTGAAAGAAGGAAATATAAGAAGCTTGAATAATCGACGAGGATGTATGAGACGATGCATGGATGTAAAGGAAGCTAGGAATGTATGCAAAAATAGAGGAGTATGGCGCTCGGTTCTCTTTGCTTACCCCGTTAGGGATATGGCGTGATGGTATTTTCATTCTTCTTTTTCTTCTTTGTTTCCTCAATGCTGAGGGTCGTGATCTATGGGGCCACTAATGGACAGAACTAGTCGCCTCCAGTCCTCTCTGCCCTAATAATATTATCATTAAGTAATGAATTTTAGGGTGTAACTTTAAAAATATATTACGTGAGATAAACGTGACGTTCGTATCCATCCCGAATAATGACGTCATTTGATGTCAGCATTCGATTTTTTTCAATGGTTATTGATTTTTCTCACGCCATTAAGACTTGTGGCAGGCCACATCTCGAAATTTCTTTCGAGCGCGCGCCTAGCGACGGCAAGTACATTTGTTTATCGCTAGGCCGAGTTCATCGCCCGCAACGTCAAATAAGTGACAATACTCCTCAACTGGGTATGACATTTCAAATCAATAAGTCTAGAAAGTTCGAGGACATTGAACTTGCTACCCCCAGCGCAGCACTATTTAAGGGAGTCTACACCTCTACACGTCGTCACTTCATTTCCGTATTTCCGTCACTTCGATTCGTCACATCACCCGCGCTTCTCGGTTTTTAGTTATTCTTTGTCATAAATGTTGCATTCAAATAACACATGCATAGTACACATTCATTTTATTCTGAGATTGTAAACAAAGGTATATATTGGTACCCACTTTATAATTTCACATAAACAAACACTGTTAATTTTTTACTCCTCACTAACACAAGGTGATATAGTGGGGAGTTATGATTTCGCAATTTTTAAGGGTATTTTTTTTTTTGCAGATTATCAACTAGTATCATGCTGAGATTGTATTCTGAAAGTTTCATCACAATGTATCTGTGTGTGTGTGCTATGTGCACTGTGCTATGTGCTATGTGCTATGTACGGCGTGTTCATTTTTCTTTATCGATTATAGACTAAAGTACTCATTCGATTCTATTCAAATTTTGCAAATATGTATATCTAATACTCGATTAGATCCCATTAGATTTTGAACGATATATGAATAGTGCTTCTCAATTTTTTTAACTGTCAAATATTTCAAAGTGACCCCAAGCTCAGGAAACTTAAAATTTGAAATTTTTATTTTCAAATAGGTAAAAAGGCTCCTCACTTTCATAAAATGGCATTAAAGAAATATCAACTTTTCATAATAAAATAAAAAAATAATTAAACAAACTCATTTCATAAAATCGCTGAAAATTTTCCATACAAAATTTGAGTACGGAACATCTTTGACTAGGTATATACCAAAGACCTTATAATAATATATACTGACTAAAGGTAATATATTAACATTATTATTGTGAAATTTGCTCTGTTTATGTTAAATTATTATTTAATTTTACTCTTTTACATCATTTTTCATAATATCTTATATGAATATTAGGAAAATGTTTATTTTATCAGTTTTTTTTAGAAACCGGACGTCATAAGAGTTTATTTTCTAGAAATATACTAGTTACTAATAAATATTTTGTGTTTTTTTACATACATACTATCATGCCTTGTTCATATTGAGGTAGGCAGAGAGAACCGAGCGCCATACTTTCCTATCCTGATATACTTTTCTCGCTTCACTTAATCCAAACATTGCCTCATGCACACTCTCCTACTATCTACACTTCAGATTCCATTCATGTGATTTAAATGAGTCTTTCTCGACCGACCTCTATCTCTTATTCCGCATCTTTTAGCCATGTATAATTTTTTTGTCAACTGTTCTTCATCTGTTCTTTCTATGTGGCCGATCCACTTAAGGACATATATTATATTTTTATCTTGCATGTGGCGTCCTTTTCCAACATACATTCTGTTCTTGTGCTTACTTTTTTTATTCAATCACACATCGTCTTATTACACATTTGTCTGAGAGACCTCATATCAACGGCAGTTATTCTACTTGGGAAACTTGATGTTTTACTATGTTGTTTTGAAAAATATATAAAAAGGACATTATTTACATTGAATTACATTCATGTATTCTCAATGTAACATAAAGAAATTAAGTTTATAAAAAAATAACAAAACAAATAATATTCATCAATTACTAATTTCCACTAGCGTCTACAATCCGCATTTACCATTCCGCATTATGTTTCTGGTTGGCTCTCTGATTGGTTGAGGTCTCGTAGTATGGAGTCAAATGAGCTGTGAAATTTTATATTAAATGCAATAAATTAAATAAAAAATGTAAATTTAACTTATAATAATTTATAATTCAATTTATAAAGCAACTCGCTCACGCGAGTCGCTATTATTATTATACACAAACTTAAACCTAACCTAATAATGCAGAAAAGAAGAGCTGGGGCTAGACGCTACTCTAATTTCCCATGTAAAGTTTGAATTTAGAACAACTTGTATAGACTTAATATTGATTTTTGAAATCATAATATTGTGTATGTTCATCATGAGTAACAAACAACTATATTTTTCCAGACCAGCCATAACATGTCATGCATAGAAAACTTTCATATTACTATATAATATAATTTATATTTCACAAAGTATGCTTTTGAAAAATTTCTTTTAGAATTTTTGGTTCATTGTCTTAAAATTATGCACAAAAGCTAAAGAAATATTTCATGGTATTAGTTAAAGCAGCACTTCAGAGATCAAGTGATTTTTTTTTCCTATATTATGTTTAGTATTATATATTAAAAGTGTTCTTTGATTGACCAGACTCTTATTGAGCAGTCTCTCTCGCACCCACACATTTACAGATCTATGTCACTGTGCACTACGAGCTCAGGAGATTAGTCTGTGTATAATAAATCGTTAAATTTTAGTGACTTTAAATATATATATTTGTAAAATAGAAATAGAATAATGTTTATAAAGAAATGCTTTTCCTCATAAGCAAAATTTGAATGAAAAACAGCTTTTGTTATACTGAATGAGGGCAATATAGAAATATTATTTTCAATATTTGTCTTGTTTGTAGTAAATCGTTTGTCTAATTTAATTATTATATTTAAAAAATTTCTCATACCTAATGTATGTGATTCTTATACATACCATAATGCCATGATCCTCACATGGTAGACAGAGAAAACTGAATGCCATATATCTTGACACACAATCATCGCCTCGTCAACATTCATACATCTTCTTATACATGTTTATCTGTTCTTCACGCTTCTAACCTTTTCGTCTTTCAAAATACCATTCACATGGTCATGCCATCCCTTTCTTGGGCGGCATTGATTTCTCATTTCATTCCTATGCGCATTGTATATTTTCTTCGTCAGGCATTCCTCATTCATTCTCCCCATGTGGCCAATTAATGAATGAAATGAATTCATCATTTTCATTCTATTAATGACATCTATCTTCATCTTAAATTCATTTTAGTGATCTCATTTAAACTGCATTTATTCTGCTTTCATGTGACTTCTGCCATGTCCAGGTTTCACTTGCATACATCAAGGTTGGCACTATTAAGATAGCGTTATCAATGGCAACTTTAGCATCCTTTGATATGTTGCGGTCATTCATAACTGGTCTAAGTGCTCCATTCCCTCTGTTTCTTGCCATAACTCTTCTTTCGATCTCCTTATCAATCCGTCCATTCCGGTATTCCGTTGCTTCCCAAATAGACATATTCGTCTACTTGCTTGAACCATTTGTTCTCTAATTTTATTTGGTACGCTGTTCTGCTTTCACTCTTTTGAAACACCATTTGAACTTCGATTTGCTGGCATCCATTCTCAGTACGTTCTCTTTACATCCTTCATATACTATACTTACTGAATTGTCAACGTTTTGACATTTCTCATATACCTACTAAAATTCAGACAGATAAATTTAAACGAATCGGAATGGGACATATTATGAATATTTCGATTTGTGTGATAGATTTTGTATTTTAATGAATTATTGTGTTGTTTTTCTTGTTAATTGTTGTGTTGTTTAATACGAGTTTTATGTTTTATTTTTACCATATTTTTATAATGGCTAAGAGGCCGTGTATGTGAATATAAATAAATAAATTTCAGACCCTTGCTATCCTCCATAAAAGTTCTGATGCAACATTCAACGTATAGATTGAAGAGCCATGGAGATAGCATGCACCCCATTATTTATAGAGAACTATGTTGTTACTGTGTCGGTGACACAAACACGTGATATTCAGTAGTGGCCAAAAGAATGGAAACTTTTTATTTTGACTACATTTTTCAACTTACTAGGTGATTCATTTTACTTTTTCATTGAAATTTTATTGCATTCTTATTGTTTTTAATGACAAATATTTTCTTTTGTTTATTTCGCTAGAAACAATAAATATTTTTTTAATTGTTTTAACTTTTTTTTACAAAATTAGTTAATCCTTTCTAATTTGTCTCATAATGAGTTGTAAGGAACATATACCTTACTATTTGATGATATGAATCATCATTATTACTCACATTTTTTTCTGGAAATTTGTTTTTTTGATGTCTGTGATCATTAGAAAGTAATTATTGAGGATATTTGAAATCCTATCTAAGCAAGAGCTATTAGTCTGTCGTTCGTCCTGTACTGTGTCATTTGTAAGTGGTTGGACTGTTTTTCAAATTCTGAGATTATTTTATTCTGAAACTTCTTCTGAAACATGCTTGGAGGCTACTGGTTACCTACAAAATGTAGTAGAGCAGTTACCCTACGAGAAGAGGGATATACATATAAACAAATTGCTGAAAAGTTGGGACACAGAGCGTCCAAGTCTGGAGTTCAAAGGTCTGCGAGAGGTTCAAAGTCTCCAAAAGTTTACACAATGCTGTAAAATCTGGCAGAAACCGGAAGACGTTATTGATAGACGACAGAAGGATAACGAAATTAGCTCTTCAAGACCGTAGATCCACTTCGAGTGATATCCAACACATCCTTGCTGAGAGTGGTATAATTGTAAGCGCTAGGACGATTCGACGACGCCTAGTCAACAATGGATTAAGGGCGAGAAGCCCAAGAAAAAAAGCTTACTTGAATAGTAAACAAAGGGAAAAAAGACTCAATTGGGCAAAAGAACACAAGAATTGGACCAAAGAAGACTGGAAGAATGTAATCTGGAGCGATGAAACAAAAATTTCTATATTTGTATCGGATGGAATAAAGTATGTTAGGAGGAGAACTGGAGAAGACTTGTTACCAGTGTGTACCACCGTCACCATGAAGCACCCTCTCAGCATAATGATATGGGGGTGCATGTCAAGAAGTGGCGTGGGTCGTCTACATATCATTGATGGGACGTTACATGAAAAAAATACAAGGAGACTATCTTGGATCCAAAGTTAAAGCCTTTTATAGCGGATCTGTTTGGAGAAAATAGAGAGACATGCATATTCCAGCAAGACAACGCACCCTGTCATACTGCTAAAAGTGTCTCAAGCTGGTTCGAAGAAAATAATATTATGGTACTTAAGTGGCCTGGTAACAGCCCAGATCTTAATTAGATAGAAAACTTGTGGGCCAGGTTGAAAATCTTTGTATCTTTATACTTTGCTGCTATTGCTTTGTGGCACATTTTAACTAATATAATTAAATAAAATCTCTTATCGAATAAGAGGGCCCTGATTGAAGCTGTAATAAAATCATGATTCAAGGTCATCAATAATGCAGATTTGGAGAAGTTGGTGGACTCAATGCCTCGAAGAATGAAGGCTGTGATAAAAAATAAAGGCTACCCAACTAAATACTAAAGTGATTTATCTTAAACACGTGAATTTTAAATTTTATTGTCATTAACAATTTTCCATAGCTGAGCACAATATTTTTTATATTTTATTCAATGTACAATAATTTTAATAAAATGTGTATTATATCTGAATATTTTATGTATAAATGATAATTCATGCATAACCCACACTATAATAAAGACAAGGCAATAATATTTTTTTAGAAATATTCATTTAGAAATCTAAGAAGGAAGATTTTCTATATAATTTAGTCGAGTAAAAAATAGTTTCCATTTTTTTGGCCACTACTGTATTATATAGGTACAAATTTTTATTTGTTAACCGTTCATCTTAAGTTCATTCTATATGGTCAAACAAAAAAAATATAAACCAAATTTTGAATTAATTGAACTAACATATTTAACAAACCAAATATTTATTTAGAAATAATTGAAATAGCCCACCTAAGTGTTGAAGAATGATAAATTACTGATTTTCAAATAATAAGTACCTGCCAATAAATCTAAAGTTTAAGTTATGGTTTGTATTGAATTTAGAATAAAATATGAAATTATGTGAACAAAAAACTGATTTAATAGATAAACATTATTTTTGAAAAATAGTACAATATAATAATTTATAGTACAAGTCATTGAACCAGCCATTGTATGTAGTACAAGTCATTGAACGACTGTTAGTCAAGTAAAGGTTTTTTAAACAACTGCGATCGAGCGCCATTGTTGATTGTTTTGGCAGGGTTGAAATTCATAGTATAATTAGTTGCATGTAACTAGGGAATGCAATCCCGCAGGACGATGTCAATCCAGGTATTTGCGGGACTGAACAATCTTAGTACCGCTGGATCCAGGTATTTGCGGGATCCAGCAGGGTGGACTTAGATATCTTATCAATCGTATAATAAAGACCTAATTAATACCTCGATCTACCAACCTTGTTTTTAGAGTTTTAAATTTATACCTAATCACACACGTTATTTGGGACATTTTAAATGGTTTATTAACATACTTACCTTTAGTTAGACATCGGTAAAGTTTGTCATAAATTGGCAAAGAATAAAATGAGACATAAATTTATATTACAAATTAAATTTAAATAATAACTTTCACACGATAAACAATATTTTTGTACAATAAGCATCATAAGTTTAAACATTATTTTGGAAATAGCTTCGTAAAAAAGTTAAAGTATTGTGTCGTCTGATAAACGGCTTCTGATATTGGACACAAGGTAGCCAGTGGCTGAAAAAGCTCGTTCAGATTCCACGCTGGTTGGCACAATAGTCATTTGCGCATTGTAAGTGAATTGAAGGTATGTGCCTTTCCACCGGACTCGAAATAATTCATTTCCTTCTTTATCAAAACCTCAATGTTGCTCATATTGCCAGATCTAGGTTGTTGGGCTGTTGATCTCGAACTCTTCATACTAATCAAAGTAAGTTTGAGTTCGTCTTGAAGTGACATTGGTGCTGCTGCTGCTGCGTATGTCTCCTGATTTGCGAGAGGAGTGTCGTCATCCTAAGGTTCATCAGCGTCAGCAGGAGCAGTGGCTTCTGCGTTGTTACCCATGTCCGTGTACTCTAGCCTTTCGACTATAGTTTTGACTGTCTTGCATATTAAACTTTTTGAAGGTAGACTAAATGTGTCATCAACATTAATAAATTGACTACTGTCTTCTTCGTACTTATATGGATCATGTAAGTATATAATAAAACCGCTGTCAAGTTAGTTCGCCGCTCTGAAATCCGTTTCCTCAACAAATCAACAAAGAGTAACACGTATGAATTACGCTTCTCTGTAATCCCGCCAGTCCAGCGGGATCCCGCAAAATTTTCGACAGAGATTAGTCCCGCAAAATGTCTGCGGGATCTCGGTATTTCGGGATCCCGTTTGGGATTGCATTCCCTACATGTAACACATTACATCCAACTGTTGATAGTATGTGTATAGTAAAAGAATACGTAAAAATCCATGTATTTTATAAATAAAAATAAATAAACGTACCAAACTATGAACCCTAGCATCTAAATTATTGAATATTTTTAAGATATTTTGTTTTTTATATAAAAAATGTATGTCAGGCAAGACTTGTGTGAAGGTCAGTAGGTACTTTTTCCTCTCTCGAATATGTAAACAGCTTGATGGTATGTATGTATGGAGATTAAGTATCAAACTACTGAGATTCCCCGTAAGAAAAGTTCAAGATGCACTGCGATAGTGTATATGTTTTTATAGAAAATTAAATTATCTAGTTGGTTTTTCTGCGTTTTTCAATATTTAAGAAAAATGGGAAATAAAGTCAGTAAAAAACACACAAATTATTATAAAAAATATACATAAATATATGTTTTTAATTTGATGCCAAAAAGAATAGTGTTTGTAATCATTTTTATTGACTCACAAACAGCGAAGTGTATAATTTTATTTTAATATTATATTTATTACGCTGCAGTTTATCAATGTTGGAGATAGTTTTTTCAAGTCAAGTTTGTTCAAAATGCAGAAAAATATCAATAAACATTAGGTGTATAATTTTATTTTAATATTATATTTATTACGCTGCAGTTTATCAATGTTGGAGATAGTTTTTTCAAGTCAAGTTTGTTCAAAATGCAGAAAAATATCAATAAACATTAGGTGTATAATTTTATTTTAATATTATATTTATTACGCTGCAGTTTATCAATGTTGGAGATAGTTTTTTCAAGTCAAGTTTGTTCAAAATGCAGAAAAATATCAATAAACATTAGGTGTATAATTTTATTTTAATATTATATTTATTACGCTGCAGTTTATCAATGTTGGAGATAGTTTTTTCAAGTCAAGTTTGTTCAAAATGCAGAAAAATATCAATAAACATTAGGTTTCCGTTGATTTAATTCACGTATAAAACTTTTTTAACGCACGTGATATTTATCTTAACTAACATGTAACTTCATCATGTATTAGGGTGTTTTAATAAATCATATTATATTCAATTACTAGATTCAGTGTTTTATGTTCTCTTAATTTCTCCCAAATGTAAAACAAAATGTTTAATTTTGTTTTATAAAAGTCTGTACTTAACATCTATAAAACATATTGTCATATAAAAGGAATATAACAGGTTCATCGACAACTACATATTATGTTTTATAAAAGTTTTTGTTTTTCATTTATAAAACCAACTGTTGAATAATAGGTATATAAACGTCACACTAATAATTTTATGTCATATTGAAGTCATCCATAATACCACTATACAATCGTCTATTAAAGTTTTTTCTAAAACGTTTATAGGCCAATAAGTTGTTTAGATGTTATAATAATACCCTTTTTATGACGATATTGTCTTTTTAAAAATCTTTATACAACTGAAATGTTTTTACGACTTACAGATTTGTTAAGTTAACGTTTCGATTAAGACCATTATGTGATCCTTGTATAATTACGTTGCAAAAACGTTTATTGGACGTTGCAATTAGACTATTTAGTTAGAGGACTTAACCGTCAGATGTACAACGTCTATACGACTAACAGAGTTAGTTAATAACCACTATAAAACTCCTATACGACTAAAAGTCATAGGTATAACTCTTATTTATACGACTTGTTTGCTAGTTGGATTGTCTCTGGGGGAAACATAAAATTAAAATAGTCGCATCATTTCTATTTTCGGCCTTCGTGGCTCAGTTGGTTAGGTATCTGACTACTGATCCAAGGGTCCCAGATTCGATTCCCGGTGGAGATACAGTTTTTAATTGTGTTTTAAGTCTGGCTCTGTGAGACGATTAATACCATAAGCAGATCGTAAGTCTCCAGAATGTGGCAGCTTGTTATTGGTGCATGTTAAATAATTATTTGACATTGTACCTGTTAGTTGCCCGCGAAGCTACATAAAATAAAAAGTTATAATATAATATTATGCTGATTAATTATTTAAATGTTTTATCAAATGACAGAACGAACGCGTATAATATCTGTCAAATGACAAATGTCAACCACGGTAGACGGTGCTGCCAGGACTTAAATTTTTAGATATTATTGGAGAGTTGCACGAAAAAAATATGAATCCTTATGAAGAAGGGGTTGAACTTAACATTGTTTTTACTCCTCACTACCCCAAGGGGATTTATGAATTCGCAATTTTTAAAGTATTTTTTTATTGCAGATTATCAACTAGTATCATGCTGGGATTGCATTCTGAAAGTTTCATCACAATGTATCTGTGTGTGTGTGCTGTGTACTATAATATGCTACGTACGGCGTGTTTATTCTAGATTATCGATTATAGACTAAAGTGCTCATTCGATTATTTTCAAATTTTGCAAATTTGTATATCAAAAACTCGCATAGACCTCATTAGATTTTGAAGGATATCTGAATAGTGGTTCTCATTTTTTTTAACTGTCAAATATTTCAAAGTGACTCCCATGCTCAGGAAACTCGAAATTTGTTATTTTTATTTTCAAATTGCTAAAAGGGCACATCACTTAAATAAAATGTCATTAATAAATATCAATTTTTCATAATAATATATTTAAATAATAAAAGAATTAAACTCACTAATTTCATAAAATTGCCGAAAACTTTCTATAGAAACTTTGAATACTCTATAGTGACTTGTTAGTGAGGAGTTTAGCGTTGGCCACAACCCACTCGTTTCTGTATGGCACTGCTTGAAGTAAAAAAAAAAAAATACTCCGACAATCGCGAAATAAACAAAACCGCACTTCCGAATTTATTAATATTCTTTTCACATTAATCACGGAACTAAATTTTATTTTTCACATACTTCGCGCTATAAAATTCACACGCACAACAATAATACTGAAGTGACAAAACTTAATAATTTTATATTTTACATACAGATTTACGCGTGATACAGAACATTTAATTGAACTTGATATATTAATTTCACTGTTAAAACAAATATCGATCGAAAATTTTCGGTTTTAAACGATAAAACTTCAATTTTGTTATTTTTAATAGGTAGACAACGCGAATACGGGTCGTGACTAATCTTTCAAAATTCCAACTAGCGGTAGAAAAATTAAGTTTTAATAAAACACCATCTATCGAATGACAATCTAAGTTTTTGCTAACAAGATATTTACGTACGTTATTTAAATTCATTGCAATCAGAAATATGTTTTTATATATCAAAGCAGCTCGCAAATAATTAATTAAATTATCACTATTTAATATATCAAATAGGTACTAATTTCGTGAAATACTTAACTTACCTATTTCATACTTTGTAATTTTGCTTTAAATACCTTTTATACTTTGAAACTTGCAAAGCATTTTTGTACTTAGACACATTTCAATATTTACCTATTACAAATAGAATATTTTAAACATTTTTGGACTTTGCTGAAATTCATATTATTTTGTTGTTGCATTGTATACCTAATTAGATACTTGAATTTATTTTCACTTCTAAAATATATTGTAATCAACTTAATTATTATTGACAAATACTTATCATTGTACATATTATATTTTTGCAACATGCAACCAACAATATTTTATTTATTCGCTTGCTACAATTGTAAATGTTTATATTATGAAAATTTAAAATTTACAACAGCTGTCAACTGCTGTTACTATGTACAACTATAGAAGCAAGATGATCAACGTTATCATCATCATCAGCATCAAACCAAGATGGAAAGCGACATTATCAACATCGATAAATCAAGATGGCAAACATTGTCAACGGCACCAAATCAAGATGAACAACATTGGCAACGGCACCAAATCAAAATGGACAACTTCAGCAACAAATGGTTTTCATCAGCAACCAAGAGCAACACCGACACGCTACAACTCGCTATACTGGCACGTATTCCCAAAGACATCAGACTCACTTGATGCGCGGCAAAGAATGCACAAGCACTCGCTATACTGGCACGTATTCCCAAAGACATCAGACTCACTTGATGCGCAGCAAAGAATGCACACACAGGCCCCACTGGAGAACTACGTACTCCAAAGCTGTCTAACGCAACAGACACGCCGCAACTTCAACGCTGGAGAACTACTGCAGAGCTGTCGGACACCCAAATATGAACACACGCACACATCTCGAGCACACAAAAACTCACCTCGTCTCATCGCTACGCACGCCTTTGAACGAGGAATGATTTTGTTGGGACGCTGTCCCATCCTTCGTGTTATGCTTATGACTCGCACTCTGTCTCGCATACCCAAGGAACTGCTCAACCACGACAACACGACGTCTACACGACACGGTCAACACGACGCTGTCAACACGTCACTGTCAACACACGCTGTCAACACGACGACAGTCAACGAAAACTTCGAAAACGCCAACGCAAGCCAACTGCACAGTTCTGCAAATTCGACAAGAATGTTTAGATGCCAATTACACTGCACAGTTTATCGGACTACACTGACTCCACGGACTCCACAGCTTTGTGTACTAACAAGCCTCACCGACACACTGCAATTGTCAACGGGCTGAACGGGAACACTGTTTCCAAAACAATCACATCTTGATCCGTCGCAATCATCATCAACAACTATGCAACAGTCCAACTAACACAGGTCTAACCATCTCTCCAAAGTTTGTAATGACCACAATAATCTTCAGCAACGACTGCCTCAGCTCAGCCACACCATGACGTTCTACCAAGGTATCGTTCCATCTTCGATACCACTTGGAGGGGAGGAATGTGGCAGGCCACATCTCGAAATTTCTTTCGAGCGCGCGCCTAGCGACGGCAAGTACATTTGTTTATCGCTAGGCCGAGTTCATCGCCCGCAACGTCAAATAAGTGACAATACTCCTCAACTGGGTATGACACTTCAAATCAATAAGTCTAGAAAGTTCGAGGACATTGAACTTGCTACCCCCAGCGCAGCACTATTTAAGGGAGTCTACACCTCTACACGTCGTCACTTCATTTCCGTATTTCCGTCACTTCGATTCGTCACATCACGCCGCCGTTCTCGACCACGCCGTCTCGCCGACACTTCATATCTCGACCACCGGTCATCTCTCGACCTCGCGAGCACGATGGTACTTCACCATGCGAAGATTCGGACACTTCGAACACACCCGCTAACTCGCTCGTTATACCTACTCATCGTGAGAAAAGTTCCTTTGTAAGTTATTTCATCAATTGTAAATTTACCCTTAAGCAAACTATTAATTGTGATCAATATACTCATTGTTACTTTTGACCATTCTTTCTTCTTCTCTCTCAACCACTGTCCTTGTGTTCTTATTTCAAATCATATCCACTTGGGATATAGTAAACTCTCTTTACTGGTAACCCCTCTGGTTACCACATATATTTATTAGTAACCACTTTGGTTATTAACTACTTTCGATTGGTAACCCCTCCGGTTACCAATCAGCTTTAGACTTATTTGAGTCGTAGCGTTTTTGCGTGTGTATCATTTTTGTTTTTTTGGTGGAAAGGATTTAATTTGTTGTTTCGTAGATATAGATAGATAGGGGAGTAGTTGGGATGGTTTGAGATGGGATGGGATGACACATTGAGATGGTTTGGCCACATAGGGAGAATGAATGAGGAACGCCTAAAGAAGAAAATATACGCTGCGGTCAGGAATGGACTGAGAGGTCGGGGCCGCCCAAGGAAGGGATGGCACGTCCATGTGAATGGTATTTTGAAAGACGGAAATGTTAGAAGCTTGAATAACAGACGAACATGTATAAGACGATGTATGAATGTTGACGAGGCGATGAATGTATGACAAGATAGAAGTAAGTGGCGTAAGATTCTCTCTGCCTACCCCGTGAGGGACATGGCGTAATGGTATGTATGTATGAGTAGTTTGGAGGGATAGATAGTTTCATAGATTGAGGAGGCCTATGTCAATTATTGTTGAACAAAGAGGTCTTATATGTATGATGATGAAGTACAAAAATATATGAAAGATTGGCAGATCCAGGTTGAGATGGTAGGATGATATCAAGAAGAACTCTAGGCAACTGCTCCAGATGCCAGACTGTAATATAAAGATAGGCTGAAGTTAAAGGAGGCCAAGGCTCTACATGGGATGTAGCGCTATTGGAAAAGAAGAGGATGAAAACATAAATATATCAAATAAATAAATATAAATATTGTTTCAGGTAATGGTGAAAATGGACCAGAAGACGTCTTAGAAAGCGGTGGCCATCTTCGAGGACAGACGCATCATCAAGATCATAGAAAGGTATTATCGAAAGTTCTTCCATTCTATGGTTGAATTTACTTACTTTTATAAAGAAATTCATACAATACGGTGCGTTATTGAAGTCTCGTACAAATAATCTACTATTTCTATGACTGTTACTATGGATGCCGTTGATGCTCTTCTATTCCCAAAAGGGTCTGAAGTCATTGATTGTTCTTTTTGCACTTTTTGTCGATGGTTACCCCACATTGTGATATATGCCGTGATGGTATGAATGAATGGTTTATTATCTGTTATCTGCATCTGCATCTGCATATAAATAAAGTAGACCTGGTAAGATTGTCGTTCTGGATTTGCGAATGTTTGTGCACGACTATATTCATGTCAGTCTGCCCAAGGCTGCCTGTTCTTACATTCGTTTGAAATCTTTCTATGTGGATATCGGCAATTTTACAGTAGAGTAAAAAACTTACAATATTACATTTTTATAATATTACATTTGAAACAGTATAAAAACACAAAGCCTCACAAGCTGATATGTTTTTTTTATTATTTTCAAAAGAAAGTTAGTTTAAATGTTATATAATAAGAATTAAAGAATGCTTTTATGCTTTACTCGCCGAGTCGCCAAAATTGATATATGTGAATTTACCCTGAAGATGACAAAAATACCAACATTCTGATATATGCGTCCCTATCGTAATTAGACCTCAAATGGCACGAAGTAATAAAATCCGACACAGGGAGAGTGAGCAATTCACGTTGAACAAATGGTCCCTTTTGCATTGTGGGTCAGATTTGCTTTCCTCGCGTTGTTCCACCATTCTTTCAGCTGTCAAATATTCGAAAGTTACCTACTTTATATTTTTATCGTAATTAATATGTATTGATTTAGTTTATTTTCCAATATTTAATAACTTTATATTTTATTTTCTTTCAGAATCAAATTTTAGCCTATATAGTTACAAAAAAATGTAAGTTGAAATTTCAATTCTCGATGAATTTAGGTAAATTTTAAATCAACATTCACATATGGAAAGAACGTAGGTATTTGTTTAAAGATATTTTCATAAATGAGTTGGTGATTATTGTATTTCGGTGTACAGGTTATGTCATTTTTCTAGGAGTAGGTGAAAGAGTGCAGAAGGAATGGCACATGAAAATAACATGTTGCGAATGGTTGCACTTAGGGCAAACGAATCTAAAGAACAGCAAGAAAGGAGATGTGAAGCCAGTAGATTACAAATGACGGCGTATAGGGTATTACAATTTCTGCAGCAAGAAAGAGGAAGTACAGATTTTCAGTCTTCAAGTAATTGGATAGAGGTAGGGAGTCGTGATAATTTAATGATAATAGATCAGATGAATATGCAAGACGTTGAAGTAATAGAAATTACTGCACTTGAATGCGCCATCTTAGCAGCATTAAAAGTATAAAACAGCCTCTAAGTCTTCAAGTCATAAGGCCCCTGAGTCAAATTGAAAACGCTTAACGATATCGCCAAACACTATTTTTTTTGTATGTAAAATAACAGATGTGGCATTGAAACATGAATCATGGAGACAAAAGGAAAATTCTGCTTTTTCCTATAGTTGCAATATAGATATTAACCTATAGTTGCAATTTATTTCTGAGCCAGTATCAACTTTTGGTAGAATGTCTATAATTTGTACATATTGTGGTGATTTGAAATGGAAGGGAGAAAACCCAGGAATGTGTTGTAACAATGGAATAGTACACATACCTGCAATAGATTTCCTCCAGAGCCTCTTTATACATTATTAACAGGTAATTCTATAAATGCATGCCATTATAGAATTAAGTATTTTAAAAGTCATGTTAGAAGATATAATAGGACGATGTATGAGAGGGTCAGAAATGAGGACATAAGGAAAGAATGTAAGATAAAGAAAGATGTCATTAATAGAATTTAAGTGAACACATTGAGATGGTTTAGACACATGGGCAGAATGAATGAGGAACGCCTGACGAAGAAAATATACTTTGCGACAGGAATCGAATGAGAGGTCGGGGCCGCCCAAGTAAGGGATGGCATATCCATGGGAACGCTATTTTGAAAGGCGGAGATGTCAGAAGCATGAACAACAAATGAATATGTATAGGACAATGTATGAATGTCGACGAGGCGATGAATGTGTGTCAAGATAGAAATAAGTAGCGTTTGGTACTCTCTGCCTACCCCGCGAGGGACATGGCGTGATGGTATGTATGTAATGCTTGCTTTCAAATGAAATTTTTAGGAACCACTAAAGAATTATGAGTTATTATTATGAGTGATAGAGTTAGATGTGTTACAAAGGAGGATCGAATTAGAAATGAATACGTCCGAGGTAGTTTTGGAGTCGCCTCTATTCCGGAGAAACTAAAGGCCAGACACCGATGGTACGGACACATTACCAGACGAAATGAGGATCATATAGTTAAACTCACACAGGATATACGCACTCAGTCCAGAAATAGAGGCCGTACATAGGCCACCTGGTGGACAAATATTAAGGAGTTGAGGGAGGAGCAACTAACCAGAGAAATGACGCAAGATGGAAAGGTCTCCGAAGGGCAAGAAAGGAAAGGTCGTACCAGAAGGGCCGTTCCAGATGAACTGGGAAGAGGCAAGGAAGAAGAAATCTATATTTTCAAAACATTTCTGTATGTTTCATTTAATTAACAAATTATTTTACTTTCAAATTTATGAAGATAAATTTAAGAAAATAAAATTACATAATTGCCTACAATCAATTAATTTATTCACATAAAAATATCATCATCATTATTCTTAGCGTCACAACTCTTGATGGGTCCTATCTGTGTCCAAGAATCTTCTCCATACTGTTCTATCGTTGGCTGCCACCTTCCAGTTCTGCTGCCCCATGGCTCATGACTATGCTGATGTCCTGGTAAAGATCATAAAGCTCGGTGATATATATCTTTTACGCCATGTTTGACAGTCGTTAATAGGTACATAGGTATATTCTGCATAAGATTTTTCTTTCAAAGGCATCCACTCTGTTTTCATCGTGTTTTGTTAATATCCAGGTAGGTATCTGATAAAAATATATTACTATCAAATTCAACAAAACTTATTAACGTGGTAAGTTTTCTCCATATCTTTAACAATGTATATCTTTGTCAAAAACTTAATTGAAAAAACTTGAATCGAACTATAAAAACTATATAACCATATTAAAATAAATAAATAAATATTGAATCGAACACCACATTTTCCTATGACATATACGCATTGTCGTCTCGATACTCGACATACATACATCACCTAATAATAATAATAATTAAAGACTTTTATAGTATTAAAAATACAAAATATATAAAGGGAAAGAACACGGGAATCTCTTCGGTGACGGATCTTTAACCAGTTCAGTCGTTGCCTGCTCTCGGATACGTGGTCGAACTTCCTGAGTCCAAACACGTATCGAATGCAGACATTTTGTAACCGTTCGAGTTTGTTAAGTTGATCTTCAGTTGAATCTCAGCATAGGCAACGTCAGCGTAGTCAAGTAATGGTAGCATGTGTTGTTGAGTTACGCGACATCCTACGTAGGCGATTCAAAGCGAATGCGAAGCGATCCGAACGGATACATGCGAATTCAAAGCGATGCGGTGCGACGCTGCGGCTCTGTCCTACGGGCACGCGAATCGTGCTTCTGACATTATACTTTACCAAAAAAAACTATGGCACCGCTTCCAATTCGCGCGAAAATATCAAACCAATTTATCGCGTTCGCTTCGCATAGTGCCATTTCACACCGTACCCTACTCGCGGGCGGTAACGCAGGACACTTCAATAGTTACCGACTGATTGTTATTTTCGCGCCGCTTCGCGTTCGCCTTGAATCGCCTACGTAAGACGTCGCGTTAGAGTGATTTTAGTCTTAACTGGTAAATAATTTTTAAGTCGGCCTCATACGTTCTCATTTGTTATTCAACAGACATACGACAAAGTTTAAGTATTAAATTTAGAATAAAATTATTATATTTATTTGTTTATAAATTTTTGGAAGACTAATAGCATATATATTACATCTAATATAAAAATTTAACAATAATAATAATAATATAATAGTAACTTTTATTTAGACGTAAAAAAATATAAAAATTAATACATCTAGTATAAACAAAAAAACAAAAAGTATACATTTTTTTTGATAAATTAATAAATTCTGGTACAGGTACAGGGTATGACACTAAATTATTTAAAACAATGTAAAGTATGGAGAAAATTAATAATTTTCAACTATGTGCCCAGCACCTAGCCTACGAAAGGTGGCAAGACTTGTGGTTTGTTTTATTTTTGGTGGCAAACTATTATATATTTTAAGACCTTTATGGTATAAACTATTTTGAGTGCATGTTAATCTCGTTTTTGGAAGTCTAAAATCCTGACATCCTCTCGTAGGGTAGGTGTGAACATTGGAATTGAATAATATATCCCTCTGCATATATTTTGGAAGCATATTATTTTTTAGTTTGAAAATCAAAGTTAATGTGTTGTATATAATGTATTGCTTTACTGTCATTAATTTTAGTTTATTTAACATTAGGTTTATTTTTGTATATCTGTTACATTTTAAAATTGTTCTCATTCCCATATTATGAATAATCTGTAATTTTCTATTTTGAGTTTCATTGCAGAGGAAAAGGACACTAGAACAATAATTTAAATGGGGAATTACAATTGAATTAAAAATTAATCTTGATGTGTGAAAATCTAAGTTATTTCTTATTCTTTTTAAGAAACCAATTTTTTTAGCCATTTTTTTCATAATATATTCAAAGTGTTTATCAAATTTCAATTTATCGTCTATCAATATACCTAAATATTTCATACATTTAACTTTTTCAATGTTCTCATTATCAATATTTAATGTGAAGTTGTCATTTTGTCCTTGGTCACTTATAATTAGAAACTTGGTTTTGGCCACATTTAATTTTAATTTATTTTCATATAACCATAGTACCACACTATTCAAATCAATTTGAACTTCTTCTATGCCATCACCAAGATTTGATTTCGCTATATATATTAATGTGTCATCTGCGAAGAGTTTTATATCACTGAATTTTAACGTTTTCACTATGTCATTCATATATAAAATAAACAATAATGGGCCCAAAACCGAACCTTGAGGAACTCCTTTATCTATTTGCTGAGGCTCTGATGTTACATCTCCGTATTTGGTTTGCTGTTTCCTTTCTGTTAAATAATCTAAAAACCACTTATTTTCATTTCCACATATTCCAATTCTTTTTAATTTCTTGATAAGTTTATCTCTGTCAATTGTTTCAAAGGCGCGCTTTAAGTCCAAAAATACTGCAATTATGTGCTTTTTTTTATCTTTATATGTTTTCCATTGATCTATAATATAATTTATAGCCGTTTCACATGAAAATTTGTTTCTAAAGCCTGACTGTTGGTTTACTAATATTTGTTTTGCCTCTAGGTATTCCATGACTTGTTCCTTTACAACGTGTTCTAATATTTGTTCGTATTTAGGAAGACAGTTAATAGGTCTAAAGTCATCAAACTTTTTTGGTTGTTCAATTTTAGGAATAGGCGTAATTATTGATGTCTTCCATGTTTTTGGAAATATTCCACTGTTTAATGATTCATTTATTATAGCAACCAATGATTCACCCAACACATCAAGAGAATCTTTGATTATATTTATGGTTATACCATCTTGGGACTCTTTTGATTTCATATTGCTTAGCAACTTTTTTAGGTATGATAGATTAATATTTTTGAATTTGAAATTTACATCCTGGTAACAGGGTACATTTTGTTGATTTTCATTCGTAATTGGTATACTTGCAGCTATATCATCTATGCTCGAGATAAAGTATTTATTGAATTTTTTTGCTATCAGTTCCATCCGATCTTCGGTTCCATCTGGAAACACAACACTTGTTAAGACTTCCTTAGGTTTCCCTTTAATAATTTCTTTCAATGTTAACCACATTTTCTTTGGATCATTTTGTTGTGCTTTAAGTTTTTGTTTATAATATAAACATTTTTGTTGTTTAATTTCTTTGCCGTATGTATTACGCAGTATCTTGTAATTCTTCCATTTTTCTTCCGTTGGTTGCATTTTTGCAGATTGGTATGCATTGTCTCTTTGTTTTCGAAGATTCTGTAGTTGTTTCGTATACCATTTATTAGTATTTTTAAACACAACCTTTCTTAATGGCATAAGATTTGCCACTGCTGACTCTAAGTTTTCAACAAAATTTTCTGCCCTTTCATTAAGTGTAGTTAGATTATTTTTTATTGGCACATTTTTCAACAATTCACAAAGTTTTTGTGAATTGTATTGACTCTTGTCTCGAAGCATAAACTCCCTATTTTCGTTCTTTATAGGAACACTATCAAACTTTGTGATTAAAGTCTCATGATCTGAAATTTTTTGTGCATCCACTATATTCACATTCAAGTAGTAATCGCTTGATATGATTAAATCAATGATGGTCGATGATGTATTGGATATTCTTGTAGGTTTTGTTACAAGTTGTTTTAATCCTGAATTGTTTATTATGCTTTGTAGTCTGTTGCTATATGTATTATTAATTTTCATGTCTATGTTAAAATCGCCTGCTACGTAAAAAATATTATTTCGATTTTGTGTGTTATAAGTGCACCAGTTTTCAAAGAAGTCCAGAAATTTAGAATGGCTTTGATTGGGTGAATGATACAATACTGCATATTTACCTTTGATAAAGTTATTTTTAATTTGAATTCCTAATATCCATGCATTATTTTTATCAAGTATTTCGTTTGATGTTATTTTGTAAGAAATGTTACTTTTAATTACCATTATAACACCTCCAGTATGTCTACTAAATGAATTACATCTCAATGTTATATATCCATTAAATGTTATTTCATGGTCATTTATATCCTCTGTTACACAAGTTTCACTAAGCATTATGATGTTTGGTTTGTTTTCTTGCAACAGTATTTCAATTTCTTGTAAATGTGCTAACAGACTTGATACATTCAAATAATATATGGTTTGATTTCTTTTGTTTAGCCTAAAAAATCTATTTTTCTTTTCTCTGATTCAATGATTCTTTTGTAGACTTGACATTCCTTACTCCATGCACTATGGTTTTCATTTAACTGTAATGCTAGGCGTTCATTAGTTATTTTACAGTTTATACACTTAATATGGTCGTCATTTTCTTTACATTCCGATATATCGTGTGCATTAGCACATCTAGAACACGATTTTTTATTTCTGCAGTCTTGAGCTTTATGTCTATAACCATTACAATTAAAGCATCTCAATAGTGATAAGTGGTCATAAATTGCACATTTGTTCCAGCCAATATTAACTTTCGCTTCATTTAACATTCTTGTATGTGTTTTTCCATCAACTGCTAAAAATACGGTGTAATTTATTTGACCTCCGCTCCTCTTATTTTCTTTTATATAAGTCACTGATATTTTAGAATTCTCCTTTTCTATGTAATCATTTTGTGCTCTAATTTTATGTTCTATTTCTTCTGCTGTGTATTTCTCCGTAAGTCCAATAATTTTTACTGTTGGTATTTTTGGTTTAGGTAAGGTAACATTATACCTGTCACCAAGCTTAGAAAATACTTCTTCTTGTATCTTTTTGGTCCCTTCTGCATTTTTGCATTGTATTACGATTGCTCCTTGTTTTGACTGCCTCATTCCAGTGACACCAATATCGATAGGATCAAAGTTACTTTTAATTTCTTCCTGAGTTTCAATAGTCTTTTGATCCTTGTTTTTTGGTTTAATAATAATAATCGGTTCGTGTTTTTTTAATATTTTTTCAGCGAAATAAGATTTCACTTCAGGTACCACAGCGATCTTTTTTAGGTCTTTTTTAATCTCTTCATTTCTTAAATCTATAGCAGACATAAAATCCTCATTTTCTTTCAGAATAAACTGTTTTATTGCTTCTACTTGTTTTTCTACTGTAATCAATTTTATATTTAAAGCATCCTGTTGAGTCGAGATAACATTTATGGAGTCCAAAATAAGTTTATTTTGTTGCACAATTTCATTATGCATATTTTTGGTCTCCTTGAATTTATTATCAATCAACTTAAGCACTTCGTTTTTAAAATGGGTTACTTGATCACTTAAATTATCTATTGATTGTGTACCAACGGTAGCATTTCCTGTTTCCACATTAATATTGTTTTTGATAACTGGCAATTTATCCATACTGGCAAGCGCATGCACATTATCAACACTAGATCTGCTGTCAATAGACACAATATTAGGGGAAGAAGAAGTGGTTGCAGTTACCACAGATGGTGACTGACTTCTCGGATCTCTAGATTGACAACTTTTGCACTTCCAGCTATCCCTATATATTTTACTCATCTTCTTGAAGTTTTCCACTGTTGTCCCCACACAGTTATAATGATAACACTTGTAGCATCTGCTGCATTTAATGTTTTTCTTTGGACTCACTGATATTTTACAGATGTGGCAATCCATTTTCAAAACTAATAGGTATAGATTTGTTTGATATCACAATTAATAGTTTCCTCCTCTCTTCCTTCTTCTCATAAAAAATATAAAATAAAAAAAAGAAAGGAGAAAAAAAAACAAACTCCGGCAGTGGGGCCCGAACTCGATCTTTCAGATCCAACTTATCGGCGGACCGCTATGTCCACTCGGCTACAACATTGCCGAGATCGAGTGAGATATATCCGGTACAAATACTATTTTGTTTAAATTGATGACAAATACATGAATTACCCACTTATTGTTAGATTGTTCCGTTATTAACAATAATTAAGATTGTAAATAATTTAACTGATGGTACGTGTGAAGCATACCTTAATATATGTTTCAAATATGAACAGTTTAATCACCACACTATGTTTTCGTAACACACAGTTTTTTATGCCGAACTACACACTATTTATATTAGAAAAATCGTTTTTTTTAGGAACGAAATAACATTTGACTGTCCTGTCTATCGCGATCGTAATATGCAGATCGTAACAGCCAATTAGAAGTCTCCGCTGATTGGCTATACTGTCAGTTGCAAGTTGAAAAATATAACATAATAATATAATATGTTTCTGTAACAGATAAAGTTTCATCGTGAAACGGAGGTAAACATAAACAAGAAAAAAAAATTATCACCGAAGAGAACATACATGATTTTATATTTTAGTGGTTACAGTTGGCAAAATAAATTATAGTATTAAAAAAATTGCACTTAGAATACATCTCGCTACTGTAATGCTAATCTGAAATACATCAAATTCTGGTGAATTAAATATAAAATGTCCATAACCTAACTATAGTACCGCTTTAATGTCTGCAGTTAAAATAAGAGTCTGCGAATGCTTGCTAAATTAACTGAAAAGGCGAATATCCTTATTTAAGCATAAAAAATTATACAATCTAAATACACATAACACAAAATAGTAAGTGTAAACATTTAAGTAATATCATTTAGTTTAGATTTAGACTACATGTTGAGTTTGCAAACATAATTTATCGGTCATTTGTCAAACGTCAAGTCAAATGTCAACCACGGTGTTGCCAGGATTTAAAGTACTAATTATTATTGGAGAGTTGCATGAAAAAATATTAATATTTATTACATGCTTATTTACAAGGAGTTTAAAATATCAATCTTTCTAAAGTTAAACAATTTATTATTTTGTAAATTAATATTTTATAAGAATAACGTTTTTGTGCGGAGGCGACAAACACAGCAGCGAAAAATGAAGCTTGCTCCGTGTCATGGTTTGTGAAACGCAAATTAAGAAACTAAAAGAGAAGTTTCGTTTGACTTCTACAATAGGGTTTGCAACCTTTTTAACCACTTTGCGGATTATAGGCGTTTGATTTAGTTGAAACTCAGCAATCTTCGTATTGCCTGTATAATTAAAAATGGTCCCTCAGTGTCTCCCGTCCCTTCGGTGCCTCCCGTCCTTTTAATGTCTCCTGTCCCTCAGTGCCACCCGTCTCTTCAGTGTCTCCCGTCCCTTCAGGTCCTTCTGTACCTCCCGTTCCGTCAATGCCTCTTCATTTCCTCCCGAATCTTTCATCCCTTCAGACATTTTAGTAACTTCAGACCCCTCAGTACCTTCAATGCCTCTTCATTTCCTCCCGAATCTTTCATCCCTTCAGACATTTTAGTAACTTCAGACCCCTCAGTACCTTCAGATCGTTCAGTACCTTCAGACCGTTCAGTACCTTCAGATCCCTCAGTGCCATGGACCGCCGGAGGCGGTCATTTACCGCGCAGCGGTAAAAGCCGGCTGCAAGCCCTAGCTTAGAAGCTGAGCGAAGCGAAGCTTCTCAACTAGTTATAAATATTTTTTTAAATCGTCTGCCGACTTACTTCTTCTGGGTAAAAATCATAAGATTGGTTGGAACCACACACTCCATCTCTCCACATATCTCTGTTGTCCGCCAGCCTCTTCATCTCTTGGTGGCTGCTACAGCGCACATCACTGATCACCTGGTCCATATAACTGTCTCTAGGGCGACCTCTATATATAGTGTATTCTTCATGGTTACAATCCTAGGATTGGTTTGCACCGCACACTCCATCTCTCCACATATCTCTGTTGTCCGCCAGCCTCTTCATCTCTTGGTAGCTGCTACAGCGCACATCACTGATCACCTGGTCCATATAACTGTCTCTAGGGCGACCTCTATATATAGTGTATTCTTCATGGTTACAATCCTAGGATTGGTTTGCACCGCACACTCCATCTCTCCACATATCTCTGTTGTCCGCCAGCCTCTTCATCTCTTGGTAGCTGCTACAGCGCACATCACTGATCACCTGGTCCATATAACTGTCTCTAGGGCGACCTCTATATATAGTGTATTCTTCATGGTTACAATCCTAGGATTGGTTTGCACCGCACACTCCATCTCTCCACATATCTCTGTTGTCCGCCAGCCTCTTCATCTCTTGGTAGCTGCTACAGCGCACATCACTGATCACCTGGTCCATATAACTGTCTCTAGGGCGACCTCTATATATAGTGTATTCTTCATGGTTACAATCCTAGGATTGGTTTGCACCGCACACTCCATCTCTCAACATATCTCTGTTGTCCGCCAGCCTCTTCATCTCTTGGTAGCTGCTACAGCGCACATCACTGATCACCTGGTCCATATAACTGTCTCTAGGGCGACCTCTATATATAGTGTATTCTTCATGGTTACAATCCTAGGATTGGTTTGCACCGCACACTCCATCTCTCCACATATCTCTGTTGTCCGCCAGCCTCTTCATCTCTTGGTAGCTCCTACAGCGCACATCACTGATCACCTGGTCTATATAACTGTCTCTAGGGCGACCTCTATATATAGTGTATTCTTCATGGTTACAATCCTAGGATTGGTTTGCACCGCACACTCCATCTCTCCACATATCTCTGTTGTCCGCCAGCCTCTTCATCTCTTGGTAGCTCCTACAGCGCACATCACTGATCACCTGGTCCATATAACTGTCTCTAGGGCGACCTCTATATATAGTGTATTCTTCATGGTTACAATCCTAGGATTGGTTTGCACCGCACACTCCATCTCTCCACATATCTCTGTTGTCCGCCAGCCTCTTCATCTCTTGGTAGCTCCTACAGCGCACATCACTGATCACCTGGTCCATATAACTGTCTCTAGGGCGACCTCTATATATAGTGTATTCTTCATGGTTACAATCCTAGGATTGGTTTGCACCGCACACTCCATCTCTCCACATATCTCTGTTGTCCGCCAGCCTCTTCATCTCTTGGTAGCTGCTACAGCGCACATCACTGATCACCTGGTCCATATAACTGTCTCTAGGGCGACCTCTATATATAGTGTATTCTTCATGGTTACAATCCTAGGATTGGTTTGCACCGCACACTCCATCTCTCCACATATCTCTGTTGTCCGCCAGCCTCTTCATCTCTTGGTAGCTGCTACAGCGCACATCACTGATCACCTGGTCCATATAACTGTCTCTAGGGCGACCTCTATATATAGTGTATTCTTCATGGTTACAATCCTAGGATTGGTTTGCACCGCACACTCCATCTCTCCACATATCTCTGTTGTCCGCCAGCCTCTTCATCTCTTGGTAGCTCCTACAGCGCACATCACTGATCACCTGGTCCATATAACTGTCTCTAGGGCGACCTCTATATATAGTGTATTCTTCATGGTTACAATCCTAGGATTGGTTTGCACCGCACACTCCATCTCTCCACATATCTCTGTTGTCCGCCAGCCTCTTCATCTCTTGGTAGCTCCTACAGCGCACATCACTGATCACCTGGTCCATATAACTGTCTCTAGGGCGACCTCAGTATATAGTGTATTCTTCATGGTTACAATCCTAGGATTGGTTTGCACCGCACACTCCATCTCTCCACATATCTCTGTTGTCCGCCAGCCTCTTCATCTCTTGGTAGCTGCTACAGCGCACATCACTGATCACCTGGTCCATATAACTGTCTCTAGGGCGACCTCTATATATAGTGTATTCTTCATGGTTACAATCCTAGGATTGGTTTGCACCGCACACTCCATCTCTCCACATATCTCTGTTGTCCGCCAGCCTCTTCATCTCTTGGTAGCTGCTACAGCGCACATCACTGATCACCTGGTCCATATAACTGTCTCTAGGGCGACCTCTATATATAGTGTATTCTTCATGGTTACAATCCTAGGATTGGTTTGCACCGCACACTCCATCTCTCCACATATCTCTGTTGTCCGCCAGCCTCTTCATCTCTTGGTAGCTGCTACAGCGCACATCACTGATCACCTGGTCCATATAACTGTCTCTAGGGCGACCTCTATATATAGTGTATTCTTCATGGTTACAATCCTAGGATTGGTTTGCACCGCACACTCCATCTCTCCACATATCTCTGTTGTCCGCCAGCCTCTTCATCTCTTGGTAGCTCCTACAGCGCACATCACTGATCACCTGGTCCATATAACTGTCTCTAGGGCGACCTCTATATATAGTGTATTCTTCATGGTTACAATCCTAGGATTGGTTTGCACCGCACACTCCATCTCTCCACATATCTCTGTTGTCCGCCAGCCTCTTCATCTCTTGGTAGCTGCTACAGCGCACATCACTGATCACCTGGTCCATATAACTGTCTCTAGGGCGACCTCTATATATAGTGTATTCTTCATGGTTACAATCCTAGGATTGGTTTGCACCGCACACTCCATCTCTCCACATATCTCTGTTGTCCGCCAGCCTCTTCATCTCTTGGTATATGCTACAGCGCATATCGCTGATCACCTGGTCCACATAATTGTCATAAGGGTGACCTCTATACTATACATAATTAGTATTATTATTATGACCAATGCGCACTTCCTCAAAAGATTTCGCGCACCAATGCATAAATTGTAAATTATTTAATACATCAAAATAAAATGCAACAAACGCACCGAGCAAGCTTTCAATTGGGAATAATTCACCAATACAGATACTTAATATGAAAAAAATAAACTCTGGGTAGGTCCCTATACTATCTTTCAATCCTTGTGATTCCTGATTATTAATGCCTCAAAAGTTTTTTACGATTCTACGTGTTTTCATTATTATAGATTTTTGCATTTTTATTGTTGTTTTTTCGATTAATAAAAAGTTCTAAATTACGGCTAAACGGTTTTGGAATAATGCCAGTGTCTGACATAATATAATGAAAGGTAATATTATTCTTTTACGAAAAATGTCTTTTAATATCGCGGTATATTTTTCAAATTTTTCATCAAACGATTTTTTATAATTGCTAGAATGAGGAAATAAATAATTGTTTTTATAATTAGCTTGTTGCATGTAGCACATTAGTTCCTGCCTGTCGAAGTCGATGAACTGTAGTTGAACTATCGATGAAATGTCGATGGTGATAGTATATAAAGTATAGGAGAATACATACCAATCAATAAACCCTTTAATCCAAATTATTGAATATTTTAAGACATACACAACTCATGTATCTACCGATCTCCAAATATGAGTGATTATGATTCTTCCGAGCTCATTTATCTACCGATCTCCAAATATGAGTGATTATGATTCTTCCGAGCTTTTCAAATACTTAGGAGAAACCATTGACAGTCTTCTGTCTCGCTACCCGTCGTCGGCAGAATTTGCGGTTCTCGGCGATTTCAATGTCCATCACTCCGATTTGCTGAAATCGGGAACTACCGATTCGGCTGGCCGCATGGCAGAATCCTTTGCTTTGTGTCATAACCTGGAGCAACTTGTTCAAGAGCCAACTCGCATCCCTGATGTCTCTGGGCATCGTTCCAATCTGCTTGATCTTTTTATGACTACCTCACCAACGGGATACACACTGAAAGTCACAGCCCCACTGGGCTCCTCAGACCATTGCCTTGTGAAAACGGCCATCCACTTCATCCCGGACCTTCCACCCGAAAAACCTGAAAGGAAAATTTGACAATACAAGTCAGCAGATTGGAATGCACTGCGAATACACTTTCGCGACTTTCCTTGGAATGAAGTCTGTTTTAGAACCAAAGACCCATCTATCTGTGCGCGTGAGGTAGGGGATGTCATCACTTCTGCTATGGATGGCTATATTCCCTCCTCCCTCAAAACCTACGGACCAGGCACAAAACCTTGGTTTGATTCTAAATGCCAAGAAGCAGTCACGCGCAAAAATCTGGCTTTCAAAACATTTCAAAAACTTCAATCCCCATCAAACAAGAAAGCATACAACAAGATGACAAAGGATTGTAAAAAAACATTAATCAGGCTAAAAAAACTCCATGACCAACATATAAGCCAAAAACTCTCCTCATGCCCTAACGGTAGCCGAAGATTTTGGTCATTGTCAACCTCCATAGGTCAGAACTTTTGCACATCTTCATTTCCACCTTTAACGAACCATGACGGATCCATTGCTAACTCTGCCACCGACAAAGCTAATCTTCTCGGTAAATTATTTGCAGATGACTCAACCCTTCACGACGGAGGAAAAACTCCTCAACCAGTTCCACATTGTGGTTTTAAAATGAAAGAAGTAAGGATTAACTTCTCTGAGGTTTTACTCGCCCTCCGAGGGTTGGATGTTAACAATGCTAATGGACCAGATGGAACTCCCGTTCTTGTGTTAAAAAAATGCTCCGCCGAACTAGCCCCAGTTCTCACTAAACTCTTCAAACTCTCGTTTAAAACTGGTATTGTCCCATGTGACTGAAAAAAAGCGGTCATCCACCCAATTCCTAAAAAAGGTGATCGCTCCAACCCATCTAACTACCGACCCATTGCTATTACTTCTGTACTCTCCAAAATAATGGAAAGGGTACTAAACACAAAGTTGATCACAAACCTCGAAGCAAACAAAATTTTAAGCGACCGCCAATATGGATTTCGTGGAAATCGATCTTGTGGCGACCTACTCGCGTATGTCACATTAGTTTGGGGTCGAGTTATGGAACGCTTTGGAGAAGCTCAAACTGTCGCCCTTGACATCTCTAAAGCTTTCGACCGGGTTTGGCACCGAGGTCTCTTAATGAAACTCCCTTCTTATGGACTACCCTAGTCTCTGTGTACTTGGATTGCGAATTTTTTAAAAGATCGTGAAGTCATAACTGTAGTGGACGGTTGCTCTTCTTCTCCCCATTCCATCAATGCGGGAGTCCCTCAAGGGTCCATTCTATCTCCAACCCTATTCCTCCTACATATTAATGACTTGCTCTTACGCGCCCCCATCCACTGTTACGCTGATGACAGCACAGTCCATGACAATTTCTCTTTTGACAAACCTCCTAAACAGAGTGAAATATCAGAAGCCCGGAAAGACCTTCATCAAAAAATAAATAATACCTCCACTCAATCAATACCTGGGGTGAAAGTAATCTTGTTTCATTTAACGTCTCAAAAACCCAAGCCTGTCCAATTTCTGCGAAGAGAAACCCCAATGAATTGCAAGTGTCTTTCAACGGAAGCACCCTACCTAACAGCAGCTCTATCGACCTGCTTGGAGTATCTATAACGAACCAATTACACTACAAGGGCTCCATCGAAGCTAAGGTGAAACTCGCCTCCAAAAAATTGAGCGTACTATATAGAGCGCATAGATATTTTACTAAGACCCAGATCTGTATACTCTACAAAGCGCAAATACGTCCAATTATTGAATTTGGTAGTCACCTCTGGAGTGGCGCCCCCCAATACCTACTGAATACCCTCGACGCTGTCCAAAGGCGTGCTATACGTCTGATTGATGATCCATCACTGACTGATGGATTGCGATCACTAGAACAGAGACGCAGAGTCGGTATTTAAAGTTTATTCTATAGATACTACCACGGGAATTGCTCAGAAGAACTTGCATCTTTGGTCCCTCCTCCACCCACTCGCAACAGAGTCACTCGCTTCACTCAATCGCATCACCCATTCACAGTGGACCTTCAACATATACGAACAAGTCGCTTCTCGAACTCCTTTATTAATACAGCAGCCCGACTGTGGAACGATCTTCCAAATTCTGTGTTTCCACCTTCGTACAACCCGGGTCTTTTTAAAATTCGAATTAATAAACTCTTTTCTAGATTGCAAACCCCTCCCAAGGCTACGTAGTGCGCTTCTTCGGAAGAGTAAAATGGACCCAAATCCTAAAAGCTGGCGTCCCCTACGTGGACATGTTAAAAAAAAGGGCCTTACTTAATATTTAAAATACGAGTTTAATCCAATGCTAAGTCAGTTTCGGCCATACAAAAAACTGGGTAAGTATCAGCTTAAACACAAATTGCAAATAGTAAGTAAGGCCCAACATGTATGTCAGGATAGAATATTGTGGATGTCAGTCCTTTTATCCTAGCCCGAAACAAATTGATGGTTACTTATTCGGAGTTACACACACATTCTTTTTTTTTAAACAAGTACATATTATTCATCTTCCTACATTCCCTACATTAAGCATAAATGCTTGTGCTATAGGTGAACGAAGTCGGTCGAGGCAGGATTCGAACTCGCGACCACTGGATTACCAGCCCAGCGTGCTAACCGCTCTGCCATCGACTCAATCTTTCCGAATTCCAAATGTACCCCTGAAATTGCCCCATACACAAGTGTCCGCACTTCTAATGGGGCAATACTTTTGAATTATTGTTGTATTTAATTGTCAAAAAATGTACTTTTGTGTTCTATAATGAAAAGAAAATTGCGGGAACAAAAAATATTATTTCAACACTTTGACTGTTTTAGATTTTTCAATTTTCGTCTCGATTTTTTTAAAGGTATTTTTATTCCTTTGTTTATCAAAGAAAAATACAGTTTTGTAAATATATTGTAATGGTAAAAAAAAATTAAATAAACCAGCAAAGTTTCCATAAATGGTTAACAATAAGATACTTTGTGAAGGTAAAAAACATTGGTTATAACAACAGCAAGATTGAAATAAAACGTTAAATATAAAAAAAACCAGTTAATACGTACCCACATGTAAGTTCACACAACATTAAAAATGTACTAGTTGCATGTAACACATGAGAGCCAACTGTCGATAGCGATAGTACATATGTATAGCTGAAGAATAAGAATCAAACTATAAACCCATAAATACAAATTATTGAAAATTTTAACACATGTTGGTATGTATGTCAGTCATTTTTTCCTATCCAGAATATATGATGGTATGTACAAATAATTGAGTTTCTTAGATATTGTGTATAGGCCACTGCCATACTAATTGCATGAAGCGATGTCGTCACTAAATTTATTTTATTAAAAAAATGTTAAAAATATGGAAATAAAAATTCAAAAGTTGATAACCCCTGACTGAAACAAAAATTCACCATTCCGAGTATAAAAGTTTTGTAGGCCAATAACTGTTTATATATTTTGAAATTTTGGGCTCTGTAAATTGAGCGGTTCAAAAGTTATAAGGGGGGACTGACAGACACACACACAGACACACAAAACTCACATAAAATGTTCTACTCAGAATTCTGAGTAAATCCATGTATGGGAACGTATATGCTGCGAAGCCTCTAAGTTGGTATTTTAAGCATGCAAAAAGTCCACTACGCCACACAAAATGTTCCTTCATACAAGCGTCTTGGATTTAAACTGCCTATTCCTTCAAGAGAATTTCATTCTCTTGAACGAATCGACAGTTGGATAATATGTAATTCGTAATTCTCGATTACGTCGAGTCAAATCGTACAAAATGTATGGCGGGACGAACCTACCGCTACTTCAGTATTTGAAGTGGAGTACCTATAACTCGCAAAAAATTCTCAGTGGCCGTGTGGCTTAAGTAATTTTCGTTTTTTTGTAAATACTCTGTATTTACTTTGCGATGGTTCGGACATGTAGAGGGAATGAACGATGAACGACTGACAAAGAAAGTATACCTACAAGGCTGAAAAGAATGGAATGAGATGTAAGGGTTGACCAAGAAAGAGCTGGCATGATCATATAAATGAGATTTTGAAAGAGGGGAATATACGAAGTCAGAATAATAGGAGAGCATGTATGACGCGATGTATGAATGTAAATGAGGCAAAACAGGTATGCCAAGATAGAAGAATCTGGCGTTCAGTTCTCTCTGCCTACCCCAAATAGGGAAACGGCGTGACGGTATGTATGTATGTACTTTGCGTGGCAGTCATCATCAAAAGTCTCAATCCTATGGATTGGTTTGCAGAAGAAGTCTACATCTCGCTTTCCACTTCTCTCTATCCTGTGCAGCCCTTTTCAGCTCAACATATGTGGCGCAGTTCATGTCCTCGCACACCTGGGCCAAATATTCCCGTCGGGGGCGCCCCCTGTGGTTTGTCCCCTCAACCATTTCCTCCATTAGGTCATGTAGGAGTCCCTCGTGAGGCCGCGTGGCAGTATGTTATATTATTGTCAATTAATTGATTTAAAGTGTCATTCAACCTTTAACGACGGCAAGAATAGTAGGTATTTAATAATATCTATTGTAATTAGAATCTGTCAAATTCTTTGATGGCGAAACGTCTGGTATGTCCTTTGAGTGATATAATATTATAAGTAAGACTACAAATATTTCGGATAGCACAATAATATAATATTTCATGGTCTTTCTTACATTATTTCATACAAAGCGCCTCAGTCGCCTTAGGGTGGAATTCGCAAACAAAGGAAAGGAAGGGACGGTACCAACAAATAATAATAATAATAATATATGATCCCTCGACTCGATGCCTCCAAATATTATATTGCCCATGTTTATGACAAAATAATAATATTCAATTTATCAATATGGCGGCACGATATGAGTTTAATATACAATATATTCCTCACTTCAAAATGTGACATTTCAAAATACAATTTTGTAAAACATATTGTTACGATGTTGACAGGGCCCCGTTGATGATTATCAGCGCCCGACTTATCTTTAAAAATTTATTTATATAGGTTATAATATCGTGCTGCAAATTGTATGCTGTGGGGAGCATACTCTCCCGCAGGGCCGGATAAACGTGTTTTAGCGACCGTAGCAATATATTTGAATCTGCCCCCCCCCCCATTTTTTTGGAATTTTAAATGTAGAACAATTTAAAATTATGTAAAATTACATCGGGTCTAAAATGACGAATTAGTTTGTTAATATTACCTAAACCTACTTACAGTGGCGGCTGGCGACCTAAAATATTAGAGGGGCTCAATTTTTTTCTTGAAAGGAAATGTGTATTTAAAAGGAGAAAATATTCAGTACACTTGTGAAATTTCGACAGAGGTGAAAAAATATTATTTTCATACATATGCATGATCAGTGTTTATCATCATTCTCCTGTTAAGCTGCAATTACAATACCTGAAAGAAAGGGGGGTCGGGTGGATCATATATCATACATACATGTTGGATTTAGTTGTTTTTGTCAGAGTCAGAATTTAATACCTAATAAATAATCTAATACTCGCTTAGAACCCATTAGATTTTGAAGGATATCTAATCAATGTTTCTCATTTTTTTTGACTGTCATATAATTCAAAGTTACCACAAACTCAGGAAACGAAAAATTTTTATTTTCAAATTGCTAAAAGGGCACATCACTTCCATAAAATGGCATTGAAGAATTATCAAGCTTTCATAATGAAATATTTTAATAAAAAATAATTGAACACACTCATTTCATGAAAAATTTTGAAAAATTTCCGTACAAAATTTGAATACTTTGTAGAGTGAATTGGTAGTGAGGAGTGTAGCGTTGGCCATAACCCACTCGTTTTGTATGCAGGTAGGTATACATTTTCGTTGTTTCTTTTTAATAAGAAAGGAGGTATACCGATTTGTCCCATTTCAATGTGGTCAACATCTGATAATTGGATCTATGTATGACGAATCATCAAAAACTAAAAAAAATCAGCGATAATTCTTTACCACGTCCTCCGAATTCGATGATTCATTTTTCATTAGAAAAAAAATCAGCGATAATTCTTTACCACGTCCTCCGAATTCGATGATTCATTTTTCAATAGAAAAAAAAATCAGCGATAATTCTTTACCACGTCCTCCGAATTCGATGATTCATTTTTCAATAGAAAAAAAATCAGCGATAATTCTTTACCACGTCCTCCGAATTCGATGATTCATTTTTCAATAGAAAAAAAATCAGCGATAATTCTTTACCACGTCCTCCGAATTCGATGATTCATTTTTCAATAGAAAAAAAATCAGCGATAATTCTTTACCACGTCCTCCGAATTCGATGATTCATTTTTCAATAGAAAAAAAATCAGCGATAATTATTTACCACGTCCTCCGAATTCGATGATTCATTTTTCAATAGAAAAAAAATCAGCGATAATTCTTTACCACGTCCTCCGAATTCGATGATTCATTTTTCAATAGAAAAAAAATCAGCGATAATTCTTTACCACGTCCTCCGAATTCGATGATTCCTTTTTCATTAGAAAAAAAAAGTAAGCGATAATTCTTTACCACGTCCTCAAAATTCGATGATTCCTCTTTGATTTAAAAAATTACTTCTGGGGTAGTTCTATTTGAACTAAGTCAAGAGATTTGACGATGGAAATCATGAAAAGTCATGAAACTCGTCAATGTGCAAAGGATTTACATATTATAGTATAGGCGATCTCATGGGGTAGGCAAAGAGAACCGAACATCACATTTTTATATCTTGACGTTCATTACTTTCGAATTCGGTTTTGCTATTTGAAAGATTATGTGTATATACCTATATAATATTTTTCTTTTGAACCTTTCACAATTATTAGGAAATTACAGAATCTGAATTTTAACTATGCTTCTACGCCCTAGATTATTCTGCGCCCGGTGCATCTGTTTATCTTTAACATACAGTGACAATGGTCCTGAGTTACGTATCAAATTTACTCGTATTTCTTCTAGACACAAAATTCAAGATTAAAAGGGGTAATATGAGCATACTTGTGGTCCATATTCTTATCCATCAATCGGGTAACGAGATACTAAAAACATAATGTGGATAATTTAACGTTAGGGAACAATTCGTTATGTTTTCACGTGAGGTAATAATAATATGTGTTTTTTCTTTAGATAACAGTGTGCTTTCGTGTACGTATGCTAAGTAATAATGTTTATACTTTTATGTATGTAGATACATTATGGATTGTGCGTTTTTCTTAGGAAATATGTATGATTTTATGTGTGTATGTCGGGGAATAATGTGTAGGTTTTTATATTAGGATAAATGTAATATGTATGTTGTTATGTTAGAAAATAATCTATTTGTATTAATTTATGTAGATATAATATAGATAATATATGTAGGTATACATAGATGGGTCGATGGCAGAGCGGTTAGCGCATTGGTTTGTAATCCAGTGGCCGCGAGTTCGAATCCTGCCTCGACAGATTTCGTTCACCTATAGCGCAAGCATTTATGCTTATTTTAAGGAACGTAGGAAGATGTATATGTACTTTTTTGTATTGTATTGTATATATTTTATTTAGATGTGAAAATATACAATTTCTTACATCTAGTATAAACAAAATTAATATAAATAATACAAAAATAACAAATCAACATCGGATGACTATATGAACACCCAAAAAAGACACGTACCTATCAATAACAATAAAATACAAAATAAAAACAACAGAAAAACACACTACTACAACAGAAGACATCAAACAACATGAGAAAAAACAATAATATATAATAATGTAGTATCAAAACAAGCAAAACAGAAATTATAGAATCTTAGAACATAATATATTATCTAACAATAGAAACACACGAACATTTAATGTATAACATTTTATTTTATAAAAAAAAAAATATTGGGAAACAATACGTAAGTTTAGAAGTTAAGGAATAGTGTGTATGTTTTTAATAGAAAATATTGTTTATGTTTTATAATAGCGATAATGTGTAGATTTTTATATTAGGATATTATAATGTGTTGATTTTATTTTAGTAAATAATAATACTTATATGTTTTTATGTTAGGGAATAGGACCATTGGACCGCAACACCATCCATTTCATTGACGAACATGTCCATCAACCAGAAGACGGTGATAGTCCATGTTCTCCAGAAAGAGTTCCTACTGCAAATGGATATACAAACGCCATCTATGAAACAATAAGGGAACCTCAATCGGATGCTATCGAAAACTATGTTCCTGAAGTAAGAAAATTTTCTATATATTTATAAAGTTATTTTGATATTTAATTCATAAGTAAAACAAATCTACATTTATTAAAAACGAGTGGGTTGTAGCCAACACTAAACTCTCCACACCATAGTAAGTGTTCATTTTTTTCTTCTTGAAAGGTTGACAATCTCTAAATGCATTTTTACTAAGAACATTTATATTAGATTCTTAAACAAATATAAGATTCCCAGACGACAAAAGTTTTCACAATACACCATACACACAAAAATATTGTCACGATACTCATAGTATGCACTTTCTACATGATACCTGTTGAGAAATTTTAAGTAAAATCGCATTACTAGCAAGATGAGCATGTATGAGACAGTGTATCAATGTTGATGAGGCGATGTATGTATATGTGTCAAGATAGAAGAATGCGGTGTTCGGTTCTCACTGCCTACCCCTTGAGGAAGATAGAGGTGGAGAGTAAAAAATACACTTGTCTAAAGAAATACATACAATATCCATATGAAATTGATCACTTAATTTTCCCTCACAGAAGCTATTTTACTTCTGTTATATACATTTTTCATACAAATATGAAATTTATTTCACATTGATATGGCAGACCATAGATTTATTTCTTTTAATTTTGACAATCCTTGAATACATTTTTGATAAGTGTATTTTTACTGTTTCAAAATTTCAAACAGTATAAAAATACCTCGATTTTGCAGACCGTAAGAGCATTTTGAAAATTTGGACAGATGAAATCATGGAGAAGAAATTAACGGATATCTATGGAAAACTAATCATCTTCAAGTTTCTGGACTTTACATATTATGATATCAATATGAAATCAATCGGACATAATAGTTTGAGATGTAGAGAGGACACAAAAAATACAACATAAATGATTAATTCAAAGTTGCCTATGGAAAAGTAATCAGATCTAGGTCTATGCACTTTACACATATGTTGTTAATATGAAGTCGATCGGATTTATAGTTTGGGCTGTAGAGAGGACACAAAAATGATAATGCGTACGGCGCACGCCATACATAGAAACGTATCACGACGAAACTCACAGTGTGTACTCTCTACATGATACCCATTGAGAAATTGATGTAAAAAATACGCTTAAAAATTGTGAAATCATGACTCTCCACTATTCCATAGTGTGGAGAGTAAAAATAAATTGTCCTCTTTTGAATATATGAAGTCAGTTTTATACACAATAAAATTCATTTGTTATCGATTCAAATATGTACATATGTAAACGGATATTTTCGTAAGTATACAAAATGAATAAATCTTGCAAAATTATCAGCTATCAATATTTTTCTACCTACATAGTTATGATGTCTTACGATCTGAATTGTGAAAAAATATTTGTAATCAAAGTTTATAATGCTATGGCAACACTCTAAATAAAACAAACATTAAACTCTCTCGTTAGCTTCACAGAAATGTTATAATTAAACAAGAAAATATTATTTGTAAGTAAATAATAATAAATTAATAGAGTATCGAAAGACGCTTCTAGAGTTATTAATATTCTCTTGGGCATGAAGCAATATTATTAATTGAAACGATGAAGGATATTTCTAAAATTAAAGTGCACTTAACATTCGGAACTGATTTAGTTCGTTGGATTTTCATTTATTTGACTTTATTTTCGCGTGTATGTTAAGCAATTTTCCAATCGGTTCAAGAACATTTGATTATTAATTTTAATTAACTGACTTCAAAAAACCAGTATAGCGTGAACAACAGACGAACGTGTGTAAGACGATGTATGAATGTTGATGAGGCGATGAATGTGTGTCAAGATAGAAAAATGTGGCTTTCGGTCCTCTCTGCCTACCTCGTGAGGGACATGGCGTGATGGTATGTATGTATGTATGTATGACATCAAAAAACGGAGATATTATCAATTCGACGTGAAGTTTTTTACTCCTCACTAACCCAAGGGGATATAGTAGTGAGTTATGATTTCGCAATTTTTAAGGCTATTTTCACTCTCCACTACTGTGGAATAGTGGAGAATGATTTCACAAATTTTAAGAGTATTTTTTTACATCAATTTCTCAATGGGTTTCATGTAGAGAGTGCATACTTTGAGTTTCGTTGTGATGTTTTTGTGTGTATGCCGTACACAAATATGAAAATTTGTTTTTTAACAGATTTTTAATTATCTCAATAGAGACGAAGTTGGAATATTTATTGTAGGAGAACCGGGAAATCAAGGCACCTACAGGGCTTACGACCTGTCATCGGCTGGTTTACAAGATCACTTTATGCGCTTGCGCAACGTTCACCAATTATGCCTTTTTCAACGTTCACCAATTAATTGAATTGATAGGGATCTCATTAAAAAGGCATAATTGGTGAACGTTGCGCAAGCGCATAAAGTGATCTCGTAAACCAGCCGATGACAGGTCGTAAGCCCTGTAGGTGCCTTGATTTCCCGGTTCTCCTACAATAAATATTCCAACTTCGTCTCTATTGAGATAATTAAAAATCTGTTAAATATCTTTGACTCCCGACAGGGAAAAAAATCCAATGTTTGCGCATATGCAATAATAAAAATATTCGAAAAAAAATTGTGTTCTTTGTACAGATCAAACTAAAAAGCCGATGAACTTAATATCGATACCATATGTGTGAAGAACATAAACTTAGAACTGATAAGTTTTCCATAGACAACGGTTCATTTTTTTCTCAATATTTCTCTATGATTTCATCTGTTAAAACTGAAAAAATGCTCTCACGACCTGGAAATTTGCGATATTTAAATTTTGTTTAAACTATTTATACAGTACAAATAATATTAAAAAACACTGCATTCAAAGTTGGTCAACGTTAATAGAAAAACACACAACCGTTTGAAAAATTATGTTCATAATAATAGATTTTTGTATAAAAAATATATATATATGTAACAAGAGAATTTTTTTAAGTTTGTCAATGTTAAGTTATTTGATTTCATATTGATATTAGAGTGTAATATTAGCAGAGAAGCTTCATTGTGTAGTGGAGAGTTTAGCGTTGGCCACAACACACTGGTTTTATTGCAGATTATCAACTAGTATCATGCTACAATTGTACCTATTCTGAAAGTTTCATGACAATGTATCTTATTATTTTACTTTATCGATTATAGACTAAAGTACTCATTCTATTTTTTTCATATTTTGTAAACTTGTATGTCTAATGGGAATATTTTCAGACGATGCTCAGCATAGAGCGATACCGGTGAATGTGAGTCGCGTTTGTGAAAAATTTAAATAAAACTTATAATTAAATATATATATTTTTTTTTTCATAATTCTAGTTGAATATGGAGTTCTATCATGAAGTGGTAGTTTCAAACATTGAAAAAATAATAATTACTCAATTTATTTTTGCTACAAAAATTCTCAAAAAGATATAAAAATATAAAAAAAGAAGAAGAATAATATAAAAAGAACAAATGTATAAAGGACTACACTCAATAAAAACACAATGGTCTTACTTATTAGATTTCTTTAATAGCTTACTAAACGCGCAACTAGATAAGTACGACTATAATAGTTAATTTTATTTTTTATTTTATTTATTTTGGATATCCAACAGTACAGTAGAGTATAATGATATTAAAAACAATGAAAAAAAAAGTAAATGTAGACTACGGTACATAATAATAGGACATCATATCAAGTAATTTTTAAAGTTTTACATACAATTTACAACGAATGAGAAAAACAAAATTATAGGATCACACCTGAAACATACAAGGAATAGTACCAAGAGGATTATATTCTAGAATCATAACATGGGATTCTAACGTACTTAAGGATTAACGAAGGTGTTGCAACCATTATGTGTGACACATACATATATTTATGTATATACTAGAGAGTGGAATTTTGAGTTATGTTATCAGTGCAAAGTTGGCGCATATTAAAATCGTTATTAAAAAATCTTACTTATAAAATGTAAACTAAGATATGACTAACTAGTTCATGGAATCGTTTACGAACATCCTCATTTATTTTTTTCATATGGCCGCATTGGCTACACAGATGTCGAAAAATAGATAAATACATGTAATTCTTGTATAACTGACATCGAAAAATGAAAACAAACACCGCGTTGTAACGTGTTGAGTCAATTTAAACAAGATTGTGATGAAGAATAACAAGGAAAAACGTTATAAATATTAAATTTTTCTGTCATTTTGAAATACTTGGTATGGCGCGCAGGGCCAGATAATTCGTAGAACAATCAGAAACAAGAAGTCAGGGCGGTTGTCTTAAAAAGGGCGCTTAAAATTCTAAAATGTTAATCATATAAATCAAAAATCCGCAGGTATGGCGCTCGGTTCACTTTGCGTACCCGGATAGAGGCGTGGCATGATGGTGTGTATGTAAAAAATCCCGCTTATTATGATTCGTCATTTTAGATCCGATGTAATTTTAGATAATTTTAAATTGTTCTACATTTAAAATTCCAAAACAAATTGGGGGGGGGGGGGGGGCGGATTCAAATATATTGCTACGGGCGCAAAAACACGTTAATCCGGCCCTGATGGCGCGTTAGTCAAGGGTTAAACAACCTCTCCACTTGTCCTAACTTGACGTCTATGAAATAAAGTTGAAATAAAAATAGTCGATTTTAACTTTTTCTTTAATCACGCTCTATTCTTTTCTCTTTCTCCTTAGCGCTTTTGTTCCGTTTCTATCGGGGTACGCTTTGACCATGATCCTGGAATTGGCGAGTCTGGTTATTACATTGAAGCGACTGCCATCTGACCTTCGTAACCCTTAGAAAGGGGAACCAGACAAATTGGATCATGGCTACATATAGCTAATGATATAAATCCGCACATAGATTTTTTGGAAATCCAGAGGTGCGTGCCCCGCCCGGATTCGAACCGTCGACCTCACGCGTGTGAGGCGACGACCTTTCCGCTGGGCTATCACCGTTCCATAATTACGGTCTATTACCAAATACTATAGATAGTTTACTTTTATAGAAAATTGAGTGATAAACTTCATATTGATATTGTCTGTGTCTCTATAGACAAGTGTATTTTTACTCTCCACTTCTATCTTCCTCAAGGGGTAGGCAGTGAGAACCGAACACCGCATTCTTCTATTTTGACACATACATCGCCTCATCAACATTAATACACTGTCTCATACATGCTCATCTTGCTAGTAAAGCAATTATACTTAAAATTTCTCAACAGGTATCATGTAGAAAATGCATACTATGAGTTTTGAGACAATTATTTGTGTGTATGGTGTATTGTGAAATGTTTTGTCCTCAGGGAACCTTATATTTGTTTAAGAATCTAATAGAAATGTAGGTACTTCATAAAAATGCATTTATAGATTGTCAACCTTTCAAGAATAAAAAATGAACGCTTACTATGGTGTAGAGAGTTTAGTGTTGGCCACAACCCACTCGTTTTAAATAATGAATAGGTACCTATGTACTTGTTACTACATCTTCCTACATTCCCTAAATTAAGCATAAATGCTTGTGCCATATGTGAACGAAATCAGTCCTGGCAGGGTTCGAACTCTGGACCACTGGATTAATAGCCCAGCCCGCTAACCGCTCTGCCACCAACCATCTAAATAATTAAACAAAAAATAACGAATCTATGTATACAAAAATTCAAGAACGATTCGATATGACTCAGAAAGAATGAAGGATGAATGTATAACGTAACGAATATATATTTCTATATTATTGTGTTTGACACAAAGTATGATACAAATTGTATGGAAGGTCAAACCTATTACCTACCTACCGAAATCATAAATAATTGTGTATTGTCACATCATGATGTGGATGGACGCCATCTTGGTTATTAGGTACTTACACTTTATTATTTTGGCGATGTTTTTTTTCATCAATGACAAATTTGATCATATTTTGTTACACTAGTTCTTCAACTTCACTAAATAATATTATAACTCGCGTTTTTTACGCCTCACTACCCTAATGGGATATAGTGGGAAGTAATGAATTCGCAATTTTTAAGGTTATTTTTTTATTTTCCTTTTTGTAAGTACATGATATAAAAAAAATATTATCCACTGGCGATATATTTATTGCAGATTATCAACTAGTATCATGCCGAGATTGTATTCGGAAAGTTTCATCACAATGTATCTGTGTGTGTGCTGTGTACTACATGCTATGTTCGGCGTGTTTATTCTTCATTATCGATAAAAATATTCATTCGATTATTTTCAAATTTTGCAAATTCGTATAGATATCTAATACTCACATAGACTCCATTAGATTGGGGCTAGTTTGTGGTTATAGGGGCCTACCCTGTAAAGTTGGGGGTGGCCGCAGCCCTACCCATGGATTCTGGACAACAGGTCGGTGCCCCCTTCAATTCTTACCTATGGGAAGAGCAGGGCAGACGCCTTAATGCCTCGCTCGACGGTGACGGTGACTGAGCGATGGAAATCAAAGAACTGAAAGTACTGTTCAGTGGTGGAGTACCTGTAATTCGCCAACACGAGTACTAAGGGGTGGAGAAGCCCCCCGTGATGATTGGTGGGCACGACCCACTCGGCGGTAGCCCGCCATGATGATGAGACAGGTGCAGCTGACGCCGCGCCTGGCGTGGAAATCGAAGAACTGAAAGCACTACAGACATAGCGAAGGCTCCCTGTGATAGTCTAATGTACCGAGGAAGAGGGGAGATTGACGGGCCTCCACGATTGTGATTGGACTGTTAGTCGTAGTGGTATGAAATAATATGCTTGATAGTAGTTCTTGTTTCGTCCGACGAGCAGCCGCTCCGGGGATGAACAGAACAATTTGTTTCTATAACGTTCCCTATGGAGTGGGGTAGGTGACTGCGACTTTCCTAAAAGACCCCATTAGATTTTGAAGGATATCTGAATAGTGCTTCTCAATTTTTTAACTGTCAAATATTTCAAAGTGACCCCGAGCTCAGGAAACTTAAAAATTTTATGTTGTTATTTATAAATTGTTACATATGGCACATCACTTTCATAAAATATCATTGAAGAATTATCAAGTTTTCAAAATACAATATTTCATTCAAATGTAATTTGACAAACTCATTTTATGATTTACATAATAAATAAAATTTTATAATTTTATAATTTACATAATAAATAAAATAAATAAATAAATAAACAAATTATGAAACTTTATAATTTACATAATAAATAAAATAAATAAATAAATTAATAAAAAAAAATAATAAAAAAAAAAAAAAAAAAATTATGAAAATTTTATAATTTACATAATAAATAAAATAAATAAATAAATAAATAAATTATGAAACTGCCGAAAATTTTAAAATGAAGGCATAACTGGTGAACGTTGCGCAAGCGCATAAAGTGATCACGTAAACCAGCCAATGACAGGTCGTAAGCCCTGTAGGTGCCTCGAGTTCCTGGTCCTTCTACAATATCCCAACTTCGTCTCTATTGAGATGTTGAAAAAATTTGTCAATAAAAATATCCTTTGACTCCCGACAGAGAAAAAAATACAATTTTTGCGTATATGCAATTAAAAAAGAATATTCGATTTATATTCAATCAATTTATTTATTTTAAACTCAAAGATTTTTAAAGTCTGAACCTGATATTAATCTTATTTTAATCAACTCCATGAGAAGCCCTGCTGTGTTGGTTGTAATTAAAAGAAAACAAAATGGATGAGGAGAAGAAGGAGAAATAAGATATTATCATATAGATATTACTAGCATTTATTTATTTCTGCCGGTTGGGAATGGGTTCAGGGGTTAAAAGTTTGAGAACTAGTTAAAATAATATAATTTGATGAAGCTATTGTTTCACACGCGATCAATTTTGTATCTAATTCATACCTATCGCATGCTGTCAAAAGTTCAACGACATTGTATTATTATTATATATATCTAAACCAGTTAACATTCATCCATTCATACATACCATTACGGCATATCCCACAATCGGGGGTAACCAGCGACAGATGTGCAAAACGTTTTTAGAGGATGCACACCTGGTTTTTCCGCACCAAAAACAAGCTTTGCATATACATACATACCATCACGCCATGTCCCTTACGGGGTAGGCAGAGAGAACCGAACGCCATATCTTTCTATCCTGGCACACATTCATCGCCTCGTCAACATTCATGCATCGTCTCATACATGTTCGTCTATTGTACATGCTTCTAACATTTCCGTCTTTCAGAATATCGTTCACATGGTCGTGCCATCCCTTTCTTGGGCGGCCCCGGCCTCTCAATCCATTCCTATCCGCTTTGTATATTTTCTTCGTCAGGCGTTCCTCATTCATTCTACCCATGTGGCCAAACCATCTCAGTGTGTTCACTTTCATTCTATTAATGATATCTTTCTTCATCTTACATTCTTTCCTTATGTTCTCATTTCTTACCCTGTCATACATCGTTCTATTGCAGATTCTTCTTAGCGATCTCATTTCAACAGCATTTATTCTGCTTTCGTGCGACTTCTGCCATGTTCAGGTTTCACTTGCATACGTCAATGTTGGCACTAAGATAGCGTTATGAATGGCAACTTTGGCAGCCTTTGATATGTTGCGATCATTCATAACTGGTCTCAGTGCTCCATTCACTCTGTTTCCTGCCATAACTCTTCTTTCGATATCCTTATCAGGTCGTCCATTCCGTTGAAACATGCTTCCCAGATATACATACTCGTTGACTTGCTCGAGCCATTCATTCTCTACTCTTATTTTACACGCTGTTCTGCTTTCACTCTTTTCAAAGACCATTACCTTTGATTTGCTGGCATTCATTCTCAGACCGTTCTCTATGCATCCTTCATATACCATGCTTACAAGATACTGTAACTCTTCCATACTTTCAGCTAACAGTACTTTGTCATCTGCATACATCAAATCACGCACTATTACATTACTCAGTTTCAGACCTTTGCTTTCATCCTTAAGGGCTCTTATACAGAAGTCAATGTACAGGTTGAAGAGCCATGGAGACAGCACGCATCCCTGTCTAACGCCATTATTTATCGAGAACCACGATGTTGCTGTGTCGTTGACACGAACACATGCTTCGCTGTTCTCATATAATGACGCGATTGCGCGTATCAGCTTACTCTTCACTCCATACGCTGATAGTATATCCCATAGTTTCTCTCTAACAACTTTATCATAGGCCTTTTCTAGGTCTATAAAGGCACAGAACAGTTTCTGGTTTTTATCCAGAACCTTCTCTGTGACCATTCGTAGAGAAAAAATTTGGTCTATACATCCTCTGCCGCCCACAAACGCTCCTTGGGCATCCCATATCTTGCATTCAGTAACCTTTCGTACTCTTTGATCCAGGATCCTTGCGTACATTTTACCAACTGAGCTTAACAAACTTATGGCTCTATAGTTTTTGCAGTCGAGTTTCGATCGATCCTTTACCTTTATACAAAGGTACCACGACTGCATTTCTCCAGTCCGCAGGAGTGCGTCCTGCTTCCCAACACAAGTTGAAAAGAGAGTGGCACCACTCCAACGTCTGCTCGCCGCCATATTTTATAAGTTCAGCTGATATACTATCATATCCGGCAGCTTTTCCCGCTTTCGCGTGTTTTACTGCTTCAAGCACCTCCTCTCGCGTAATTTCATCTTTTTCGTCTTCACTTACTTGCCATGCTCTCTGAGTCACGCCCCCGCTTATACCGCTATCGTATAGCTCCATGAAATATTCTTTCCATCGTTCTTTCACGCCCTCTTCATCCATAATTATTTTTCCGTCTTTATCATTAATTCCTTGCAATGCTTTCACAGTTCCATTTTTCCTTTTCGCTACGCCTTTCCAGAACATTTTCATGTTTCCAGGAAAGTCGTTGGCTATTTTCAGGCTTTCTTTCTCTTTCACACGATCTTTTTCTCTTTTTACGGTGTCTTTTACTAGTTTCTTGCACACTTTATACTTCTCTTTTGCTCTCTCTTCACTATCCGATCCTTTCGCAGCTATTAATTCCATCCATGCTTTTTTCTTTTCACCCACAGCTAACTTAACTTTCTCGTTCCACCATGCTTCGCCTTTCTTTCCACCTCTTTTAGCAACACCACAGACATTCTTCGATGTCTTGCACACGGTCTCTTTCAGGGTCATCCATGCGTCTTCCATATTTTTTCTACTATGTGTTGCTCTAAGAAGTTCGTTTCCAGTCTTTTTTCCATATTCATTTCTTACACTCTCATCTTGCAGCCTTTCAACTTTGGTTCGCTTCGGTGGTTCATTTCGGTGGGTTTTAGAGCGCCAGCCGGTGAACAGATCAATTCTTGATATCACCAAGTAGTGATCAGTCTCCAGCTCCGCGCCCCTATACACTCTAGTGTCCACTGTCGCTTTCCTTAGTGCGACGTCAACACATACATAATCAATAATCGACCTTTCATTCCCTCTTTCCCATGTATACTGGTGCACTCTTTTGTGGCTGAATACTGAGTTCGCCACAAATAAATTCCCTTCCGTGCACACTTCTAGTAGCCTCTTTCCATTGTCATTCACTCTAATATCGCCGTGGGGGCCGAGGACAGACTCAAAATCTTTCCTACGGACACCCACCCATCCATTTAGATCTCCAGCCAGAATCACTCTTTCATTATCCTTCCTCTCGTTCATTATTTCGATCACACTGTTCCAAAAATCATCCTTTTCACTTTCACTATCGGAGTTTCCAGGCGCATATCCTACTATTAGAAATACGCTTGTTATTCCGATCTTCATCCTTACCCACATCAGTCTAGGCCTTGCAAGCTTGTACTCTTTCATACATTTCCCCATTCGTTTCGCTAGAATCACACCGACCCCTTTGCATGCAAACTCGTCACTCTTCACTCCCGACCACAGCTCTATCATACCATCATTCCTAACGTTCATTCCACTTCCTTTCTTTTTTGTCTCATTTACACACATAACATCTATTTCTTTACCTTTCATTATGTCGCACAGTTCGTTCATCTTTCTATCCATCCCTCCTCTGATATTCCACACTCCCACTCTGCACTCGGTTCTCCTTTGCTTAACAAGCTTTGCCGCTGCATCAAACACCGTCCTGTAATTTTTTGACGAATTTTTAATATCTCAATAGAGACGAAGTTGGAATATTATAGGAGAACCAGGAACTCATGGCACCTACAGGGCATAGGACCTATTTTTGGTGTGCGTGATCACCTTATACGCTTACGCAATATTCATCCTTCTTATTGAGTTCCATATCAATCGAAATTTTGAAAATTGTATACATTATTGTAATCATGAAATTCTGTATCGAATATTTTTATTATTGCATATGCGCAAACATTGGATTTTTTTCCCTGTCGGGAGTCAAAGGTATTTTTTAACAGATTTTTAATTATCTCAATAGAGACGAAGATGGAATATTTACTGTAGGAGAACATTGGTACAAGTAGGTAAATAAGACAAAAATGACCTTATAAGTCTGGCGCAATTTAGGGGTGACTTCTATGCGAAAAATGCATTTGTCACCTCAGGTATAAGAATTGTTCCTCTCATTATTTACAAAAAAACAATTCTCTCAATAGATGCCGTTACAACAAAAATAAATCAAAAAAAATAAGAATGTTGTTCATAATTTCACACATAGATGGCTGTAGTAAAAATTCCTTATTTTCAAGCGAAAATAATTTCAGTATTACAATATATAGAACTTTCAAAATTGAATTGATAGGGATTTCATTAAAAAGGCATAATTGGTGAACGCATTGGTGAATTGGTGGTGCGCAAGCGCATAAAGTGATCACGTAAACCAGCCGATGACAGGTCGTAAGCCCTGTAGGTGCCTTGATTTCCCGGTTCTCCTACAGTAAATATTCCAACTTCGTCTCTATTGGGATAATTAAAAATCTATTAAAAAATTCTGTATGTTTGAAAATAATCTAAAAACCACCGTCGCCATCTATGAAGTGACGTTGAAACCTTTTTGTAACGCCATCTATTGAAATTGGTTTGTTAACAATGTAAACATCATTGAAGGGAATCCATGATAAAAATATTCGATTCCTTTATTATTTTAGTGTTCTTTACTAATGTTGAAGATGTTTTGCGATGGGGAAGATCAAAATGTCCAGTATTATGGAAGGTTCATCCTATAAATCCATCCAAATTTCTATTTACCATTCACCAACTGTAAAGATTTGGGACACCAGCTGTTAAGATTTGAGACCATGGTATTCTTCAAAAGAAGCGCACTATGTACCATTGGGGGGAGTTTGCAATCTGCTCACGAAAACATTGGTTCATATCTTAAAAGACTCAGGTTGTAAGAAGAGAAAAAACACAATTGGATAGATGGTTCCACAGTCGGGCTACTGTGTCAATAAAAAGGAGTTCGAGAAGAGTTTGTGTATGCTGAAGGTTTACTGTGACTTGAGGAAAATGTCTGATGGAATATGTCATATTATAACCCTTCTTTTTTCTTCTTCTCCCCATTCAAAAAGCTTCCCTCCCAAATCTTATCCAGCTAATAAATTATCTTACTTATAATAATTAATTTTCTTATATTCCACATTCTTTATGAATACGCACTTCAATGTAGTAAACAAATGCACAATTCGATAACTAATTATATAGGGCAATTTCACGGAAAAGAGGAAATGTTAGGATTTTTGTGTGTACAGTTTTTTTTTATTTTTGTTTATATTTTAATGAGGAAAATCGTTTTCATTCTTTTAATTATATTTAGGATTCTCTTCTAGGCATTTTATTCTCATTTTTTTATAAATTTCATTCTTATTTTAATATCTTTATATTCTCATAAAAATTGCGCATATTCCTTAAGTGACAATTTTATTATTGTATTTTTTTTTTACTTGCATTGTTTTTTGAACATGATTTGTACTATTCACTTAAGGGGCAGGGTAAGGAAATGTAGGCGAGTCAATTGCAAACTTTAAAACTATTATATGACAATGTACGTACTTTAAGATTACAATCATGTGCGCCCAAGTTAGTGAATTTTAATCGAGCGTTACGTAAAATACTATGGTTTATGTGATTTTACAAAAAAGTGAGAACATTGTGTGAAAACGTATCGAGCTAATGTTTAGATTTATAAAATACCTATCATTTAGTCTGATAAGTTTTGAGTTATGGATAAAAAAATGTGAGTCAGTTGTACTCAGATGTACATGTCACCCAGTAGGATCAAAATATGCCGGCTCCGATGGCTGGGTCATGTAGCGAGGATGGACGAAACCTGTCCACTAAAAAGGATATTTGCTACAAGACCAATGGGCAGAAGATGCGTCGGTAGGCCAAAGCTGATATGGTTAGATGGAGCAGAGAGGGACTTGCGGACGATGGGCGTCGCGAATTGGCGGCAGGAAGCGATGGTCAGGGAGGGGTGGAAGGGGCTTCTGGAGAAGGCCAGGACCCACGATGGTTTGTAGCGCCACTGATTGATTAAATATATATTTTTGTTAAACACGTAACTTTTAATATTACGGCGTTATGAGCATACAAAAAGTACCTTGGAGCCCATCCAATACTCCAATACACCTTAATACTTCACTACCAATCAATATTTCACATCTTCTGTCATTAAATTCCCTTCATATTTATTTGCACATAGCAACATTACTTCGCCTTAATGTATTCAAAGTAGCCGATGTAGCGGAAAGGGTCGCTGGTCTTAAGTGGAGCTGGGCTGGGCATATTGCCAGATGCCAGGATTCACGATGGACCAAAAAGATCGAAGAATGGCGACCGAAAACAAATCGAAGAAGCGTCAGCAGATCCCAGGCAAGGTGATCTGATGACATCAAGAAATGTGGCGGGGGGAGATGGATAGAGTGAGCCCAAGACAGGGAGTTGTAGAGGATCAAGGAGGAGGCCTATGTCCAAGAATGAAAAGAAAAACAGGCTGAAGAAGAAGAAGAATGTTTTCAATATATAATGCAATAAACTCAAGTCTCAAATAGATTACAAATAGAAGATTTACAGTATCTTTTAAGCATGGTATATGAAGGATGCATAGAGAACGGTCTGAGAATGAATGCCAGCAAATCAAAGGTTCTTTGAAAAGGGTCTTTGAAAAGAGTGAAAGCAGAACAGCGTGTAAAATAAGAGTAGAGAATGAATAGCTCGAGCAAGTCGAGGAGTATGTATATCTGGGAAGCATGTTTCAACGGAATGGACGACCTGATAAGGATATCGAAAGAAGAGTTATGGCAGGAAACAGAATGAATGGAGCACTGAGACTAGTTATGAATGATCGCAACATATCAAAGGTTGCAAAAGTTGCCATTCATAACGCTATCTTAGTGCCAACGGTGACGTATGCAAGTGAAACCTGGACATGGCAGAAGTCGCACGAAAGCAGAATAAATGATGTTGAAATGAGACCGCTAAGAAGAATCTGCAATAGAACGATGTATGACAGGGTAAGAAATGAGAACATAAGGAAAGAATGTAAGATGAAGAAAGATATCATTAATAGAATGAAAGTGAACACACTGAGATGGTTTGGCCACATGGGTAGAATGAATGAGGAACGCCTGACGAAGAAAATATACAATGCGGATAGGATTGGATTGAGAGGCCGGGGCCGCCCAAGAAAGGGATGGCACGACCATGTGAATGATATTTTGAAAGACGGAAATCTTAGAAGCGTGAACAACAGACGAACATGTATAAGACGATGTATGAATGTTGTCGAGGCGATGAATGTATGTCAAGATAGAAGTAAGTGGCGTTCGGTTCTCTCTGCCTACCCCGCAAGGGACATGGCGTGATGGTATGTATGTATGTATGTATGAAACTGCCAGAAATCATCCTAATTCCTAATGATTGGGTGGAATGCCATATAAGCTAAAAAAGATGATACTGTAGAGAGCAAGTTTCGAAATGGCGGAGAAAATAAAAAATCACGTAAAAATTCAGGTGGAAGTACCTAATTAATTATGTCATTCTAGCGTATTTTTCTTGAATAATTTACAATCCATAATTTTACATCCTCGTTTTTCTTAAAGAAGTGTATAAGTGCAAAAAAAAATGTTCCACAGTCTTGTTCATTAATCAGGGATTAAACAAAGATAATACGTGACCTTAAAAGCTTAATATCATGAAAAATATATGCGGCTAAGCCATTATACGTCGCCATTAAAAAAAATAATTACTTTTATGGCGTAACTTATATTTATCTTGTACCTGTAATATTATACAACGTTCACACAAGAGAACTTTCTTAATTAAACAACGAAAAATAAAACGACACTTAAGTAACTATAATTTTTATTAAAAATACACACACAAAAGTTGAAAACGTCATAAAATGGCGGTAAAACGAACGCAAGCAGTCCGATGTTGCCATGTGTCGCCTTATTAAACCCGATAAAACTTGAGTCAAACAATTCATTTTGTTGGGTGCACAACAACGTAAAAGTGCTTCGTATCGAATCTCATATAAATATATGTCGGAGAGTAAAATAAATTTGCATTATTTCGCGATATTGATTCAAAATAAATGTATACATTTACTGTGTCGCCAAATGTATGGGTGGAGATATAAAAAAAACATGGATGAAAAGAAAATAGAGTTGCTGAAAAATAAATTATATTACTGGAAATATTTGAAAACTGTGTATTATTCCCTCACACAATCAGTTTTATCCATAGATTTTTATTATTTATTTATTTATTTAGGGACAAATACAGTCTTAAAATACTAAAATAGAATATTACACTATAAAATAAAAACAAACAGACCAATTACATATGTCCACAGATATTAAATATGGAACATTTTAAACATCATCAATTTAAATATAACTAAGATGTATGTTTGCCTGTGACAGGAAAGGAAAAGGATGGGAAAAGGATTGTGAAAGTTAAATTGTTATATATAATATACTAATTGTTATTATAATATACTAGATGTCGTAGTTAGCAAATTTTGTATGAATCGAAGTGAGTCATTTTTCCGGGGGATTTATGACGTTTTGGTTCAAGACCACATCGTTTTTCTATAGAGAATAACGACTAATGTGAATTGTTTTTGGATTTATTTGTTTAAAAAAACATTTTACTTATCAAGGTTTAGAGAACAGTTATCTAGGAAGTGTTGAAATGTAAGGAAAATTGAAATATGTTGCCAACCAAAACGTCAAACGCGCGATATTCCATGACTCACTTTTTGCACGGAGTACTACATCTAGTATATTATAATAAAAATCTATGGTTTTATCATATGGAATTATAGGATGGGGAGGATGTGTTAAATCAATCATGATTCTATTTAAAAAGGCACAAAAATGTTTACTGCGTATTATAAACAAAATTTCCTTCAGACGATTTGTTCAGAATGTTTGACATACTTGACCCGAGACAACTGTACCTCAAAACTGCACTTGTTTGTACATTTCCATAAAAACATATCCTTACACAACAGATCCCAACAAACACGAACCACTAAACATGCAAATAATATTAACTATACTGTGCCAATTATGAAGTCCTCATTTGGACAAAGACAGTTTATATTTATTGCCCCACGTATATTTAATAAACAAGACAGTAACATAAAGAAAACACCACATCACTTCTTCTTCTTCTTCCTTTTCATAGATCCGAAGATCTGTTTGTACCGCTATTCTGTCTCCTGCGATGTGGACTGCCAACTGTCTCGCCATCTCTTTGGAGGTCTTCCTGGTGGTCTTCTTCCAGCTGGGTTCTCCTGGAGAGCGATACGTGGGAGTCTATTTTCAGCCATTCTGTTTACATGTGAGCTCCAATATCGCCTCCGCTGTCTTCCCCATCTGACGATGTCCTCCGTACTACACTTTTTTCTTATTTCGGTATTTCGAATTCGGTCTCTTAGAGTGTTTCCGGTTATACATCGCAATGTCCTCATCTCTGATGTTCTCAGAAGAGATTTTGTTCTCGTTGTGTCTGCTCTGGTCTCTACTCCGTAGGTGGCAATGGGTCTTACACATGTTTTATATATTCGGACTTTGCTTTCGATATTCATGTGTTTATTCCTCCATATACTTTCCTTTAGACATCCTGATATTGCAGCTGCTTTATTTACTTGTCTTAATGTTTCCACCACATCACAATTTCTTTAAATTCCTTACAAAAAATGGCTGATTTCTTCTGGCAGGCTCTATGCTGAAGGGATTGTCTACCCTTAACCATCTGACTTATTGACTTTTACTTTTATTTCCTATATTTCATTATTCTAATTCATTTCTTCTATCCAATCTAAAACTTTACTTCTTAATCTTGTGTAATCTTTTTTTTAAACTACTTGAATGTAACATTTGTGCACCTTATATAATATGTATTCTCTATGTTTAAATAATTTGCATACCCTATTGTGTAAAAGTAACAGCCCCAGAACAGGTCTTACCTGGTTGGGGCTGTTACTTACCTAACCTAAATATGTAAAAATGTTTGTGTATTAACAATTAATAAATAAATTAAACTATATTTTATTTGGTAAAGTAACACTGCTTTGTCCGTAATTCAAAAGAAAATCGTCGTTAGAGTTATTTCGCGATAGATGTTATAAGAGGTTTTTTCGTTATTTTCGTCGAATGTTTTCCATTCCTTCAGTTGCGTTCCAACACGCTACCTTTAGTCTTACTCTGTACACTCGAATCCAAACCCAATTTCTTTTTTTTCTCAGGGTGAGCCATTGCCAGAAAGATTCCCAGGAGATGGTGCATCGTCCTCTGCAGCATATTCTGCCGAGGAAACCGCCCGTGACTTGTGTGAGATTGAAATCGAAGACTGCAAAAATGCGTTGGTAAGTTCACATTACTGATCATAATATAACGACAGACAGGACGGCTATTCTGAATTCCTGCTATGAATGACCAACTAAGAACCGTTTTTAGATCCCCTTTGCGCAGGTACAGCCCACCGCAGTAAACTGACGACTAATAACAGTTATTAGTTAAGGGTCGTATTACAAGAGTTATTTGAGAAAAAAATAATAAAAAGGTAAGGTTCACACTGCGAGAAAACTTTTTAGGAGACCTCAACTTTTTCTTGCATTATTCTTAATATTACCCTAAGTTCGTCACTTTCGACAGTTAGGAGAAATATTTAATATTTTTATATTCAGATAATATTTTTATGGCATTAAAAATAAAACAATTTCTTTCCTTTATTTGTGGTCATTATTTTTTTTCACATATTAATTTTGACAGTTAAAATAAGTTAAATTGTTTGCGTTATGTCATATTTTTTATACGTAATATTTACATAAATTAGAATGAAATCAAGTTATTGTCTTTATTGTTTAAAAATAAAAAGACCTCACAAAATTGACTTGGGTTTTTTTACCCCATTTATTTTCCCCGTTGCTTGAAGGTTGAATAGAAATGGTTGTAAAGCGGGGATAAATACGCCTAATGGGCGGAGACATGCGCAAATGCCTGGTCATTCATAGGAGAAATAGAGAGTAGTTAACGTGTCAATTTATCGATGGAAAGAAATGAAAATATACGTGAAAGAAACACGAAAGTCACAAGACTCACAAATAATGTCACTTCCATACACTGACTTGTTTTTTCTTTTCCATTGATACGTTGACTAGGAGAGCAGGGCCGTCTTTGATGGATTTTCTGGGCACTTTGGAATTATTTCATTGGTTATCTGGTAGAAACTAAGGAGCACCATATATCGCGAGCTCTTGGCCCTATATCCAGAGACGCCAATGGTAAAGAGGGGCCAGACAATACCCATTGTATGTGCGATTTATAATCATTCGATTTTTTCTTAATGATATACCATATATTCTTGCTTATTATAAGTACATATTTTTTATTATGCACAAAAAAATCTTGTCTAATCATATTTAATATTTTAAGTAATTATTTATTTATTTATTTATTTAATATTGTTTCTCGGGCAACTAACAGGTACTATGTCAAATATTATTTAACACGCACCCAATAACAAGTTGCCACATTCTGGGGACTTACGATATTAATCGTCTCACAGATCCAGACTGAAAACACAATTAAAAACTGTGTCTCCACCGGGAATCGAACCCGGGACCTTTGGCTCAGCAGTCAGATATCTAACCAACTGAGCCACGAAAGCCGACAAATTCATTTCATTATGCGAGGTAATTCACAATAATTCGACAGGTAATTCATTTCATTATGCGAGAAATTCAATTTGTGCTATGTTCGGCGTGTTTATTTTTCTTTATCGATTTATAGACTTTATTTTATAATCACAGTCTAGCTAATTACAGTTAAAATTAATTATTAATCAACTAAAATGTTATCACTCTGGCAACACTGAAATTATGATTTTGTTCTGTCATTCTTTAGAATAGTTTTTTTTTAATTAATTTTTTGGCGTTCCACCTGATATCGAGTGATACAGCCACTAATTCCTAGTAAGACAAACATTCTAGTAGGTGACAAACATTGAAAACACACCCACCGCAATGTTTATACCACTCTTGGGAACATTACATATCTATAAAACTAAACAAAAAAGAACGTAAAAATGGGCAAATAATAATTTCTTAGTCAAAAAAGGTGAAATAATAAAACAGGTTAACAATCAGGTCGACACAATTCGAAAAAAATACAGTATAGCCACATTTGTTAATTTTATAAAAATATCAACCTACAAATTTTCAAGACTTGAGAATAGCTTTTTCAAATGAATTTCTTGTTAATTTTCAAAATTTTAGTTGTACTTATATTAATATTTATATCATTCAAAGACATGAGGAATTTAGTGTTAACTGGAAATGAAGTACCTAATTTAATTATTATCTCAGAGATAAATAACTTTCTATGTAATAAAGTACATTCAAAGGTAATATAATCAGTATTCTCTTCCTGTTCACCGTATTCACACATTGGGGATTGATTACCCTGAATCCTAAATAAATGAGATGCCAAGGAGCAATGACCAATTCATAAGCGACGAAGTAGGTAGACGTCAATTTTGGGGAGTTTTTGGCTGTAAAACCATGGAATTCTTGGAATATGGTCTTGCAAGGATTTATAATGGGCTCCTTTACTAGAGGATTGCCATTCTTCCAACCATTTTTCTCTCACTTGATTGTCAAGATGTATCATCCTCTCAAGTAGGGTATGAAGAAGCCGGTGACAAGAAAATTATTCGAAAAACATTTTTTCGAATGCTCAATTTTTCTAAAAACAATTTTCCAAACACACAATTATCAGAAATTACAATTGTTCGAATTTTTATGACGTCATATTGGTAGCATTGTGAGAGGAATAAACCATAGATTTTTACTATAATATACTAGATGTCGTAGTTATCAAATTTTGTATGAATCGATGTGACGCATTTTTCCGGGGGATTTTTGACGTTTTAGTACTACATCTACATAGTATATGTATGTATAATAAACATCTATGGAATAAACAACATGGCGACGCACCTCGCTGTCAAACATCAGTTATTAAAAATGTGCAAACATACGAACCCAACAATAATACAACAAGTAATAATAGTCTTCATCGAATATAACGGCCTATCGCTTCGATCTGCTGAACGTACTACATTAACTATCCCCATTCACAACACTGAATTTTTCAGCTCTTCCTTTGAAGTACGTTCAGCAAGACTCTGGAATAATTTGAGTCCTGATATAACTTCGTCAAACTCGCTTTCCATTTTCAAGAGAAGACTAAAGCAGGGATATCTCTCCGATAATACCTGATCCTTATCCTTTTCCTTCCTTCCCTTTGCTACGTAATATTTATCTCTAAATACCTGATCCCTCTCCTTTTCCTTCCTTCCCTTTGCTACGTAATATTTATCTCTAAATACCTGATCCCTCTCCTTTTCCTTCCTTCCCTTTGCTACGTAATATTTATCCCTAAACACCTGATCTCGATTTCCTCTTCATATTCCTTCCCAATCCCTTTTTTGTTGCTATGATGTTTTTCTTTTTATTTATCTTGGTGTTATGTATATTTTATTTGTTCTTTTGTAGCTTTCATTTATTTTTATTGATGTACATGTATAATTCTGTCACTCTGTAATTTGGTTGGTTGGAAGAAATTGCCTAATGGCAAGAAGTCCGCCAGTGTGCATTATAATAATTTATATTATGTACAAAAAGTTAAATAAATAAATATATTTTACAGGCAACAAATATGTCAAAGGAGGCAACATAATGACACAAAAATATATTGAATTCGGTCAATTGGTATTCCGAAAAATGTTAGTTCGAATAATTTGCTTTCGGACAATTGTCATCAGCGGCGACTCTATATAGAGTGCGTTGGATCAATTGCATTACCATTTTTTAAATGATATATTGTAAAAAATAATATTTAAATATGTTTTAAAAATAATATTACGCTTTACTTTATTACTGTTATTTTTTCTAAAAATAATAATTAATTAGTAAACACTGTCCATATACTTTATATCTTCGCGATCGATATAATATTATGTAATCTACCACAATACAAATATTATTTAGTACGGCGTGCGATATCTAAAACGCACCGAGTTAAAATTGTCTATTGTATAGCGTATGTATGAACAGACAGAGATAGTCCCGTATTAGATGAGAAAGAGATACTTGTACTTACTAGCAATGCATTCCTTTCACAAATTTCGTGCGTTGCACCAAATTATCATATCTTAGATGTACTTAGAATGTATATCTCTATCTCGCTCTCTCTAATATGTTCGCAATTAGTATTGAAACATGAATATTCCCGTGTTATCTTTTTTCTTCGTAATGTAAACACTATACATGAGCATTGAGCATGCGTAATTAGAGTAATTTGTCAGGTTTTAGTCAGTTGAAACAAACTTTGTTTATATCGTATATCATCGCTTTTTACAAGATAATCTAAATCAATAAATATTTGTGTATAGTTCAGATATCTTATAGATTTAAAAACGAGTGAATTAATAGATGTGTTTTACATTAAAAGTAATAAGTCTTCTTTTGAAAATAAATTAAAAATAAATCGTGGAGGTCTTCCAAGACCAATGTTAAATATTAAACAACAATGCGAAATTAGAACTAAGAAGTTTGTTTGTGTTTTTAATATGCAGTTTTATGATGAAGCATCATGGTTATGTGGTTGTGACAAATTAAATAGTTTATTTTGTTTTCCTTGTTGACAATTCGATGGCGACTATATCTACTTGGATTATAAAAGGTGTTAATGATTTGGCTCATTTATCTCAGAAATTATTTCTTCACAAATTCATTTACGCAATACAATAAATTTATCTAACTTAGATACTTTTGACATTAGAACACAATTAGATTGTGGATATCGATCTATAACAAACGAGTGATTGAAGTTTTTGCCAAATTGAAACAGTGCAGGATTGAACTTCTTTACAAATAGGTAAAATATTTTGAATATGTATATTATTTCATTTTTATCCATAATATACCAACGTAGACGTATATATCTATGTAGATATACGTAAACGCATATCGATTAAATACCAATTAATTTATTATTAATTCAGGAAAAAATTGCACTACCAAAAATTATCAAAAATACGATCTACCAGTCGCCACTGGTTGTCATTCTGATAACTGATTTTCAAAAAATTGTTATTCGTACAATTGCGCATTCTTACAATTGTGTTTCGAAGAATTTTCATGTAATCGAAGAAAACACTGGGGAATTAATCCTAATGAGCACGGTCAATATAGTATGTAGTTTGTTCGCTTTGTATGTGGATAATTCGGTGTTATTTAGGAAACGTTTGTATCTAGTATTCAAATAAATAAAATTAGTAACAAAACTGTTCGTAGAAGAGCAAGAGACGTGATTTTGAATGTGTACACAGAGTGTTTGAGTGAATGTCCGGCAGATAATTATCTGACATTACGGATGTTTACAAACTGACAACAATGCTAACTGGTAAATATAACACCCAATTTATTTTAAAATTATCAAGTTGATATGTTATAAAAATATAAAATACTTGGTTAAAGTTCTATTATATTTATTGGATTATTGACGCGTTTCGTGCAAAGCACATCGTCAGAATAATGCTCTACAAGACTGAGACTAGTGGTTATATACAAAATTTACATGACAGGTGTATAAAAATGTTGGTTTTTGAACGGTTGAAAAGAAGTTATATAATGCAAATGAATCTATACAAATCTACGTTTTAATACAATGAAAGTAGTTGGGTCACTGGTTGTAGTCCCCTGTGTCCATTGGGTCTGTAACAAAAGAAAACGACAGCAGTAAAATCCAATAAATATAATAGAATTTTAACCAAGTATTTTTATATTTTTATAACATATCAACGTACAATGGAGTTCTATCAAGGATTGTCGATCGACAAACTAAACTTAGTTAAATTATCAAGTATTACAAATTTGGATATTTTACCGACATTATTTTTATATATTATCCCTATAATATTGATAAAACTTACCAATAAATTATAAATTATGGTAACGGTAGATCATAGTGCATGCGGGTACTAAAAAAGGATTTATCGCTAATTATTATTTTAGTTATTTTTTGGAAAATGGGTCTAATTTTGGTAGAAAAGAGGTGTTATTATTCGCGTTATTTTTTTAAAAAAAGGGTACATTCTTGTAGATAAGTGGTGTTTATTCCCGTTATTTTTTGAAAAAGGGGAATTATTTTTGTGAAAAAGTGTTGTTATTATTCGATTTATTTTGTTGGAAAAGTGTTATTATTTTTATAGAAAAGTGGTGTTATTATTCGCGTTATTTTTTGGAAAATGGGTATTATTTTTGTTAAAAAGTGGTGTTATTATTTTAAAAAAGCGGTGTTATTATTCTCGTTATTTTTTGGAAAACGGATATTATTTTTGTAGAAAAGAAATGTTTTTCTTCGAATTATTTTTTGGAAAAAGGGTATAATTTTTGTAAAAATGTGGTGTTATTATTCGCGTTATTCTAAAGGAAAATGAGTGCTAGTTTTGTTGAAAAGCAATGTCATCAATCGCGTTTTTTTGGAAAAGTGATATTTTTTTGTATAAAACATTATCATTCGAGTTATTTTTTAGTTAAATAAGTTTTTTTCTAGAAAGGCTATGTTATTATTCGCGTTATTTTTTTGGAAAAGGAGTGGTATTTTTGTAGATTTTCGTTGAATAAGAGGTATTATTTTTGAGAAAAAGTGATGATTAAATTCGCGTAATTTTTTGGAAAAGGGGTATTATTTTTTTAAAAAAGTGGTTTCATTATTCGCGTTATTTTGTGATAAAACAGGTTTTATTTTTGTAGAAAAGCAATGTTTTTATTCGCGTTATTTTTTTGAAAAAAGCGTGCAATTTTTGTAGAAAAGCAATGTATTCATTCGCGTTGTTTTTTGGAAAAGAGGTAAAATTTTTGTAGAAATATGGTGTTATTATTAAGAAGATGAGAGAAGAGAAAATTTTATTATTTGCGTTCTATTGTGATAAAATGGGTTTTATTTTTAAAGAAAATCGATGTTATCATTTTCTTTTTTTTGTTAAAGTAGTATTATTTTTGTAAAAAAAAGGTGTTATCATTCGCGTATTACTTTAGGAAAATGGGTGTTAAACTTGTAGAAAAGCAATGTTATTTTTCGAGTTTTGTTTTGGGAAAGTGGTATTATTTTTGTAGAAAAACAATGTTATTATTCGAGTTATAATTTTTGGAAAATTGGTGTTATTTTTCTATATGTTATTATCGCGTTAATTTTTGGAAAAGGAGTATTATTTTTGTAGAAAAAAGGTGTTATTATTCGCGTTTTACTTTAGGAAAATGGTTGTTATTTTTGTAGAAAAGCAATGTTTTTTTTCGAGTTAATTTTTGGGAAAGTGGAAAGTGTTTGTAGAAAAACAATTTTACAATTCGAGTTATTCTTTAGGAAAATGGGTGTTATTCTTCTATAAAAGCAAAATTATTAATCACGTTAATTTTTGGAAAAGGACTGTTATATTTGTATAAAAGCAATATGATAATTTGCGTTGGAAAAGGGGTATATTTTATAGAAAAGCAGTGTTATTATTCGAGAAATTGATTGGTAAATTAGGGTTAATTTTTTTTAAAGGGTGGTCTTATTTTCCGGATAAAATGGGTGTTTTTTTTTAGAAAACGATGTTATTTTTCGCGTATTATTTTGAAAAAAAGGTGCAATTTTCTAAGAATAGCGGTGTTATTATTCATGTATTTTTTGGAAAAGAGTTGTAATTTTTATAGAAAATGGTGTTATTATTCGCGTAAATTATAAGGAAAAAGGGTGTTATTTTTATAGAAAAGCGGAGATTAAATTAAAGTTATTTTTTTTTAAAATATGTGTTATTTTGTAGAAAAGCAGTGTTATAATTCAGGTTATTTATTGGAAAAGGGGTATTATTTTTTTGAAAAAGTGGTGTTATTATACCGTAATTTTTTAGAAAAGGAGTATTGTTTTTGTAGAAAAGTGGTGTTATTATTCGCTTTATTTTTTGGTAAATGGGTATAATTTTTGTAGAAATATGGTGTTATTATTCGCGTTATTCTTAAGGAAAATGGGTGTTATTTTTGTTGAAAAGCAATGTTATTTATCGCGTTTTTGTTTTGGAAAAGTGATATTTTTTTGTATAAAAACATTGTTATTATTCGAGTTATTTTTTAGGAAAATGGGTGTTATTTTCTAGAAATCAATGTTATTATTCGCGTTATTGCTTTTGAAAAGAGGTGTTATTTTGTAGAAAGTGGTATTTTTTTTTTAGAAAAACAATGTTATTATTCGAGTTATAATTTTTGGAAAATAGGTGTTATATTTCTATAAAAGCAATGTTATTATCGCGTTAATTTTTGGAAAAGGAGTATTATTTTTGTAGAAAAAAGGTGTTTTTATTTGCGTTTTACTTTTGAAAAATGGTTGTTATTTTTGTAGAAAAGCGGAGTTTAAATTAAAGTTATTTTTTTAAAAAGATGTGTTATTTTGTAGAAAAGCAGTGTTATAATTCAAGTTATTTATTGGAAAAGGGGTATTATTTTTTTGAAAAAGTGGTGTTATTATTCCGTATTTTTTTAGAAAAGGAGTATTGTTTCTGTAGAAAAGTGGTGTTATTATTCGCTTTATTTTTTGGTAAATGGGTATAATTTTTGTAGAAATATGGTGTTATTATTCGCGTTATTCTTAAGGAAAATTGGGTGTTATTTTTGTTGAAAAGCAATGTTATTTATCGCGTTTTTGTTTTGGAAAAGTGATATATTTTGTATAAAAACATTGTTATTATTCTAGTTATTTTTTAGGAAAATGGGTGTTATTTTCGAGAAATCAATTTTATCATTCGCGTTATTTCTTTTGAAAGGAGGTGTTATTTTGTAGAAAAGCAGTGTTATTATTCGCGTTATTTTTTGGAAAAGGGGTATTATTTTTGAGAAAAAGTGGTTTATATTCGCGTTATTTTTTGGAAAAAGGGTAGGTATTATTTTTTTAAAAAATGCGGTTTTATTATTCTCGTTATTTTTGGGAAAACGGACATTATTTTTGTAGAAAAGAAATGTTTTTCTTCGCATTATTTTTTGGAAAAGGGGTATAATTTTTGTAAAAATGTGGTGTTATTATTCGCGTTATTTTTAAGGAAAATGGGTGTTATTTTGTTGAAATACAAAGTTATTAATGGCGTTTTTTTTTTTTTTGAAAAGTGGTATTATTTTTGAGAAATGTGATGTTTATATTCGCGTTATTTTTTGGAAAAGGGGTATTATTTTTTCAAAAAGCGGTGTTATTATTCTCGTTATTTTTTGGATTACGTATATTATTTTTGTAGAAAAGAAATGTTTTTTTTCGCATTATTTTTTGGAAAAGGGGTATAATTTTTGTAAAAATGTGGTGTTATTATTCGCGTTATTCTTAAGGAAAATTGGTGTTATTTTTGTTGAAAAGCAATGTCATTAATGGCGTTTTTTTGGTAAAGTGTTATTTTTTGTATAAAACATTGTTATCATTCGAGTTATTTTTTAGTAAAATGGGTGTTTTTTTCTAGAAAGGCTATGTTATTATTCGCGTTATCTTTTTGGAAAAGGAGTGGTATTTTTGTAGATTGGCGTTGAAAAAGAGGTATTATTTTTTGAGAAAAAGTGATGTTTATATTCGCGTAATTTTTTGGAAAAGGGGTATTATTTTTGTAAAAAAGTGGTTTCATTATTCGCGTTATTTTGTGATAAAACAGGTTTTATTTTTGTAGAAAAGCTATGGTTTTATTCGCGTTCTTTTTTTGAAAAAAGCGTGCAATTTTTGTAGAAAAGCAATGTATTCTTTCGCGTTATTTTTTGGAAAAGAGGTAAAATTTTTGTAGAAATGTGGTGTTATTATTTAGAAGATGAGAGAGGAGAAAATTTTATTATTTGCGTTATTTTGTGATAAAATGGGTTTAATTTTTATAGAAAATCGATGTTATTATTTGCTTTTTTTTGTTAGAGTAGTATTGTTTTTGTAGAAAAAAGGTGTTATTATTCGCGTTTAGGAAAATGGGTGTTAAACTTGTAGTAAAGCAATGTTATTTTTCGAGTTATGTTTTGGGAAAGTGGTATTATTTTTGTAGATAAACAATTTTATTATTCGAGTTATAATTTTTGGAAAATTGGTGTTATTTTTCTATAAAAGCAATGTTATTATCGCGTTAATTTCTAGAAAAGGAGTATTATTTTTTGTAGAAAAAAGGTGTTTTTATTCGCGTTTTACTTTAGGAAAATGGTTGTTATTTTTGTAGAAAAACAATGTTTTTTTTCGAGTTAATTTTTGGGAAAGTGGAAAGTGTTTGTAGAAAAACAATTTTACAATTCGAGTTATTCTTTAGGAAAATGGGTGTTATTCTTCTATAAAAGCAATATTAGTATTCATGTTAATTTATGGAAAAGGAGTGTTATATTTGTATAAAAGCAATATGGTAATTTGCGCTGTAAAAGGGGTATATTTTATAGAAAAGCAGTGTTATTATTCGAGAAATTGATTGGTAAAGAGGGTTAATTTTTTTGAAAGGGTGGTCTCTTTTTTCGGATAAAATGGGTGTTTTTTTGTAGAAAACGATGTTATTTTTCGCGACATTATTTTGAAAAAAGGGTGCAATTTTCTAGGAAAAGCGGTGTTATTATTCACGAATTTTTTGGAAAAGAGTTGTAATTTTTATAGAAAATGGTGTTATTATTCGCGTAAATTATTAGGAAAATGGGTGTTATTTTTGTAGAAAAACGGAGTTTTAATTAAAGTTTTTTTTTTAACAATGTGTGTTATTTTGTAGAAAACCAGAGTTATAATTCAGGTTATTTATTGGAAAAGGGGTATTATTTTTTTGAAAAAGTGGTATTATTCCGTAATTTTTTAGAAAAAGAGTATTGTTTTTGTAGAAAAGTGGTGTTATTATTCGCTTTATTTTTTGGTAAAGGGGTATAATTTTTGTAAAAATGTGGTGTTATTATTCGCGTTATTCTTAAGGAAAATGGGTGTTATTTTTGTTGAAAAGCAATGTCAGTAATCGCGTTTTTTTGGTAAAGTGATATTTTTTTGTATAAAACATTGTTATCATTCGAATAATTTTTTAGTAAAATGGGTGTTTTTTTTCTAGAAAGGCTATGTTTATTATTCACGTTATTTTTTTGGAAAAGGAGTGTTATATTTGTAGATTTTCGTTGAAAAAGAGGTATTATTTTTGAGAAAAAGTGATGATTATATTCGCGTTATTTTTTGGAAAAGGGGTATTATTTTTGTAAAAAATTGGTTTCATTATTCGCGTTATTTTGTGATAAAACAGGTTTTATTTTTGTAGAAAAGCTATGTTTTTATTCGCGTTATTTTTTTGGAAAAAGCATGCAATTTTTGTAGAAAAGCCATGTATTCATTCGCGTTATTTTTTGGAAAAGAGGTAAAATTTTTGTAGAAATGTGGTGTTGTTATTAAGAAGATGAGAGAAGAGAAAATTTTATTATTTGCGTTATTTTGTGTTAAAATGGGTTTTATTTTTAAAGAAAATCGATGTTATTATTTTCTTTTTTTTGTTAAAGTAGTATTATTTTTGTAAAAAAAGGTGTTATTATTCGCGTATTACTTTAGGAAAATGGGTGTTAAACTTGTAGAAAAGCAATGTTATTTTTCGAGTTATGTTTTGGGAAAGTGGTATTATTTTTGTAGAAAAACAATGTTATTATTCGAGTTATAATTTTTGGAAAATTGGTGTTATTTTTCTATAAAAGCAGTGTTATTATTCGCGTTAATTTTTTGGAAAAGGAGTATTATTTTTGTAGAAGAAAGGTGGTTTTATTCGCGTTTTACTTTAGGAAAATGGGTGTTATTTATGTAGAAAAACAATGTTATTTTTCGCTTTTTTTTTGGAAAGAGGTATTATTTTTGTAGAAAAACAATGTTATTATTCGAGTTATTCTTTAGGAAAATGGGTGTTATTTTTCTATAAAAGCAATGTTATTACTCACGTTTATTTTTGGAAAAGAAGTGTGATATTTGTATAAAAGCAATGTGATAATTTGCGTTGTAAAAGGGGTATATGTTATAGAAAAGCAGTGTTATTATTCGAGAAATTGATTGGTAAAGGGGGTTAATTTTTTTGAAAGGGTGGTCTTATTTTTCGGATATAATGGGTGTTTTTTTGTAGAAAACGATGTTATTTTTCGCGAAATTATTTTGAAAAAAGGGTGCAATTTTCTAGGAAAAGCGGTGTTATTATTCACGTATTTTTTGGAAAAGAGTTGTAATTTTTATAGAAAATGGTGTTATTATTCGCGTAAATTATTAGGAAAATGGGTGTTTTACCTATAATTAAAAGTAAAGACTTTTTGATTCTACATTAATTTTTTTATATTCTGCGCGATAGGCATATTTCGCCTTGTAAGGGCATTAAGCTAGTTGATAAGCTAGGTAATTATAGATAAAACTTATAATGGAATTCTTCCAAATAAAAACTTCGTCGATAGTTAAAATGGGTGTTATTGTAGTAGAAAAGCGGAGTTTAAATTAAAGTTTTTTTTTTTAAAATATGTGTTATTTTGTAGAAAACCAGTGTTATAATTCAGGTTATTTATTGGAAAAGAGGTATTATTTTTGTAGAAAAACAATGTTATTATTCGAGTTATTCTTTAGGAAAATGGGTGTTATTCTTCTATAAAAGCAATATTATTATTCACGTTAATTGTTGGAAAAGGAGTGTTACATTTGTATAAAAACAATATGATAATTTGCGTCAGCTGTCGATCAGTTGACGCACTTGTATGAATTCCTATACAATGAATTCTACAATCCGTCCTCTGCGCCTGTATTGACGCTAGCCTTAATATAGACTATCTTCAATCGATTCTATCAGAACTATTTATTATTTGAATTGGTTCGGAGTGCCTACTTAGGCACTCTGTTTCTACAATGAATAATACTTATAATGTGAGGATGGCTGCAATATATATGTAAATTGTATTTTGTTTGATTGTTTAGGAAAGGAAACAGAGGGATATCAAAGGAGAGACAAACAGCAAGATATGGTATACAGATGGGATCGACAATCTACCTTTATCTGTGGGGGAAAAGGAACTCAAATATGCAGGCCTTACAGGTAAACTGTTTTATCTTTAAAAACACAATTCTGGACCTCAGAGCCAAAGGGTATTAAGTCCACTTTTTGTTAAAAGTGAGATTTTGACTTTCGAAATATTATTGAAAGAAGTCAAAGTGAAGTTTTACTTTAGAAATATTATTGAAAGAAGTCAAAGCCTTACTTTTAACAAGGGTATGGACTTTATATCCTCTGGCTCTGAGGTCCAGAATAGGCATGATGACTAATTTTGAAAAACTATCTCACGATGTTTTTACGCATTCACTGTTTTCAAATATATATACATTTCTACATAAAATAAAGGTTTAGTAGCAAAAATCGCCATTTTAAAATCAAATTTGACATTTACGCCAAAAAACGCTTGTAGTATCATGGCGGCTGCCGACCCTGACGGTGACGTCACGATATTGTAAACTGCATATCACTACTATATGTAATATATGTATTCTAGGACGATTTGTGTATTTATAATCAATTCAAAAGTGCATAAGTGTTGTGCGGTCCCTAAATGTACAAACACGACGAAAAAAACACCTACTGAGGTATATGTTTTCGTCCCACGCGAAAAAAAAGAGAAATAAGTGATTAAATTTCGCACGGCGAGACATACGTGTATTTTATTAAGTACGCGTTTACAATGAAGTACAGTATTTGTTCCCCCACTTTTAGCTCTCAATAATATAATATTTACCATTATTTAGGCAATAAGCATATAAAGAACTTCATTAATAATCAATTATTTAAATTTAAATTAAACACAAACTATACTTTGTATGTTTCCACTTATTTATTTACTTTTTCACTACATGTTTCGGGAACGTCCGTTCCCTTCCTCAGGTGGATGTAAACTGAATATGTGTGTGAGTGCGGTGTATGGAAAGTGGTGTTGTAGAGGCGGGTGTAGAGGTGGGGGCGGTACAGTGGGCTAGGGGGAACATTTGGAGAAGGGGTGAGGAGGAAGGTTGTACCAGATTATTGATGATGTTTTTCTGAGTATTTTGGGCTTTTTTTATTTCAAGAGTTTCTAAATTATTTTGTTTTAGTCCGTAAGTCTGTTTATGTAAAATATTAACCTTTGTATTGTTGAAGTTGTGATTATTTTCTATTATGTGGTTGGCGTATTCAGAAAAATTGTTATTGTTGAGACATCGTTTATGTTCGTTTAGTCTAGTTTCAATTGTTCTGCCAGTTCGTCCTATGTATATACAGTTACAATCTCCGCATTCTAGTTCATAAACCCCACTGCATAATAATTTATTGGAGTTTTTAGTGGTATTATTTTTTAGATATTTACCGATTGTGTTGTCTGTATAGAAGGCTGGTTTTATGTTTTTTGGTAGTTTTTTGGTGAGGTCATATGTCAATTTGTCTATATAAAGAATCTTTCTCCAGTTGTCATGTGTGTCTTTAGATTTAGTGTGATATATGTACGTTTTGATTAATTTTGCTTGGATTTTTTTGTTCAATATTTTTTGAATTGTGTCTATTTTATAGCCATTATTTACTGCTATTGTTTGTATTGTTGTTAGTTCAGTTTGGAAGTCTTCTTTGTTTAACGGTAAGGATGTTAATCTAGTCAACATAGAGTGGAATGCTGCCATTTTGTGTGATATGGGGTGGTGTGAAGATTGGTGTATAATGTTATCCGTAAATGTCGGTTTTCTATATATATTAAATGTAAAACTATTGGTATTAGATCTTTTAATGCTTAAGTCTAGATGCTTAAGTTTTTTGAATTGTGTCTAAAATAGACACAATTCAAAAAATATTGAACAAAAAAATCCAAGCAAAATTAATCAAAACGTACATATATCACACTAAATCTAAAGACACACATGACAACTGGAGAAAGATTCTTTATATAGACAAATTGACATATGACCTCACCAAAAAACTACCAAAAAACATAAAACCAGCCTTCTATACAGACAACACAATCGGTAAATATCTAAAAAATAATACCACTAAAAACTCCAATAAATTATTATGCAGTGGGGTTTATGAACTAGAATGCGGAGATTGTAACTGTATATACATAGGACGAACTGGCAGAACAATTGAAACTAGACTAAACGAACATAAACGATGTCTCAACAATAACAATTTTTCTGAATACGCCAACCACATAATAGAAAATAATCACAACTTCAACAATACAAAGGTTAATATTTTACATAAACAGACTTACGGACTAAAACAAAATAATTTAGAAACTCTTGAAATAAAAAAAGCCCAAAATACTCAGAAAAACATCATCAATAATCTGGTACAACCTTCCTCCTCACCCCTTCTCCAAATGTTCCCCCTAGCCCACTGTACCGCCCCCACCTCTACACCCGCCTCTACAACACCACTTTCCATACACCGCACTCACACACATATTCAGTTTACATCCACCTGAGGAAGGGAACGGACGTTCCCGAAACATGTAGTGAAAAAGTAAATAAATAAGTGGAAACATACAAAGTATAGTTTGTGTTTAATTTAAATTTAAATAATTGATTAAATATGAATTTCCACAAAGTTGAAGCCTCCACATTTGATTATTTATCAAATGCCAGTACGGCAATCAAGGCAAAAGTGTACAAACAACTACATATCAAATACAGACTTATTGTGTTAAATATATATTTTCTACAAAACTGTTTACGACATAAAGTGATACCTAAACATGTGAATATTTACTCCAATCTCAAAAGTGTAACATCTTCAATTTCACTAGAAAAAGCAAAAATAATCTGGCTAAAAGATGAAATTAAAAACATGTTTATTAAACGCAACAATATAAAACTATATCAAAAATATCTTCATACTGAACTTACAAATACATTACATAGTGTAGAGTGGGACTTATTTGACAATAAAGTGCGGTCATATGGTAGCACAAGTGCCTTTAAGAAAAAAGAAAAACTAGACAAAAAACTCAAATTCCTAATCACCTGTAAAAAAGACAAACTTAACTTCAACGAAAAAACTAAATCCAAGATCAATAAAAATCTAAAAAATATGGACATCAATAAGCCAAAGTTTTATGATCGGGTTGTAAATCTGTCTCATTACACATTTAATCAAAGTGAATTAAACCTTCTATCCAAAGGCATGAAATACAACATTCCTAGACGCAATATAGAAAAATCTCTTGAAACAATCGCAGTTGATACTGAAACAGCCATCTATACAGGAAACACATCAAATAAATACGCATGCGCTGAGGCAATTAAAAGTTTTTTTAACAAGTTCAAAATTAGTTTGCCATCTATACATGAAATAAGGACACTCATAAACATTAAAAAAGTGCTAAAAGACAATAATCTAACATTTACTAGAGCAGATAAAGGAAATTCTATTGTGATTATACCAACAGACGAATATAATGACAAAATTTGTGATTTTTTGAAAAATAATATATTTGAATGTATAAATAAAGACCCAACAGGTAAATTTCAAAGCATTGTAAAAGACACAATTAACTCATGTAATATTTTATTTAATAATTTTACTAAGAAGCAATTATTTTTAATGAATCCATCAATCCCTAAATTCCAAGGATTAGTTAAATTACACAAAAACCCAATTACTATTAGACCAGTCGTTAGTGCTTGTAATTCCCCATCATTTAAGTTAAGTAAAATGTTTGTCTCTATTATAAATAAGCTCAATATCTTTCAACCAAAGTATACTGTAAAAAATTCCCTAGAACTCGTAGAAAAAATAAAATGTACTGTTCTTCCATACAATGCTAAATTAGTATCGTTTGATGTTAGTAATTTATTCACCAATGTTCCTATAGACGAATGTAAACAAATCTTTAAAGATATGACTAAGGAACTTGAACCAAAATTGGCGAATGAATTACTAAAAATACTGAATATCTGTACAAACCAAAATTATTTTTGTTATCTCGATAAAATGTATTGCCAAAAAGATGGACTGGCTATGGGACAACCATCTAGTCCATTATTGGCAGATATTTTTATGAATTTTATTGAGAATAAGTTATTTAACTGTTCAAATGGTTTATTGAAAAATGTGTTATTGTGGTATCGATATGTTGATGATGTTTTCTGTGTATGGACAGGTACAGACAGACAATTACAACAATTTCTTTCATTCATTAACACTCTACATAAAAACATACTATTCACGATGGAAATAGAAACAGACAGAATATTAAATTTTCTAGACTTAAGCATTAAAAGATCTAATACCAATAGTTTTACATTTAATATATATAGAAAACCGACATTTACGGATAACATTATACACCAATCTTCACACCACCCCATATCACACAAAATGGCAGCATTCCACTCTATGTTGACTAGATTAACATCCTTACCGTTAAACAAAGAAGACTTCCAAACTGAACTAACAACAATACAAACAATAGCAGTAAATAATGGCTATAAAATAGACACAATTCAAAAAATATTGAACAAAAAAATCCAAGCAAAATTAATCAAAACGTACATATATCACACTAAATCTAAAGACACACATGACAACTGGAGAAAGATTCTTTATATAGACAAATTGACATATGACCTCACCAAAAAACTACCAAAAAACATAAAACCAGCCTTCTATACAGACAACACAATCGGTAAATATCTAAAAAATAATACCACTAAAAACTCCAATAAATTATTATGCAGTGGGGTTTATGAACTAGAATGCGGAGATTGTAACTGTATATACATAGGACGAACTGGCAGAACAATTGAAACTAGACTAAACGAACATAAACGATGTCTCAACAATAACAATTTTTCTGAATACGCCAACCACATAATAGAAAATAATCACAACTTCAACAATACAAAGGTTAATATTTTACATAAACAGACTTACGGACTAAAACAAAATAATTTAGAAACTCTTGAAATAAAAAAAGCCCAAAATACTCAGAAAAACATCATCAATAATCTGGTACAACCTTCCTCCTCACCCCTTCTCCAAATGTTCCCCCTAGCCCACTGTACCGCCCCCACCTCTACACCCGCCTCTACAACACCACTTTCCATACACCGCACTCACACACATATTCAGTTTACATCCACCTGAGGAAGGGAACGGACGTTCCCGAAACATGTAGTGAAAAAGTAAATAAATAAGTGGAAACATACAAAGTATAGTTTGTGTTTAATTTAAATTTAAATAATTGATTAAATATGAATTTCCACAAAGTTGAAGCCTCCACATTTGATTATTTAACTTCATTAATGTCCAAACGTCAAAATAGGCCATCATACGTTTCCCGCGTATGTTTTTAGCTTATGAACACATAATGTAGAGAGAAGAAGGAGCATATTTTATCGATTTTCGAGATGTAAGTTGTATTTAAATTACAGATAAATAAAGTACTTATATGTACTTATTATTAAGTTTTTACGTTTCGAAATTCTGATGAACAAAAGTCTTTGTTCGACGCAAAGAAATATCCGACCATCAAAAGTTCCATTCTAGTTAAGAGTAGTTAGGACAGGCAGAAAAATAACTACTATGGCTGCTATTGCTAAAAATAACGATAGCAGATAAATATAGCTTGTTATTAACACAATACAAATAACGAGCGCTATGTAATAATTCGTATGCTGCTAAAATTGTAACGATGTTTTAAAACGCATGCTTCGCGTAATCGCCGTCGTTTCGCCAATCGCTTCATTGCATGAAAAAAATATAGCTTGCTAGTTTAGTTTGGCAGTGACCAGCATCATAACATGTCGAACGTTCGTCAGCTCACCATCGCGTGACAAAATTGTAGAATACTAAAACTAAATTAGTTTACCATACGTTGCGAGCGTTCATTATTTATTTATTTATTCAATAAGAACTAAGTTACATACAAAATACAATAAACTTAGGCCCGATATTACAGTCGGCCCTCAACTCATTGAGTTTGTTAAACTCAAGATTAATGTTAAGGGGAGATTGAATCCATTTCCGTATTACAGTGCAATATAACATGTCAGTTACTAAATCTTCAATTATAGACATATTTCACTTTTTCTGTGGTTATTATCTGTCAAATTTTAATAACCTCAAATAATACGAAATACAAAACGGGACGCTACGACTTTAAATACCATTGTTTTATTATCCAACATGGTAAATTTAATTTTTTTCACCAAAATAATGCTTTTAAATGCCCATGTTCAATACGGCTGTCAGTTTGTTTTGTTGTGTGGCGCCACCGTCGATACAACTAACGCCTTTAGTGATAACACTGAAACTACACACGTTGCCTAACGCCTCTAGTGATAGAAACTGAAACTACACGAGTTGCCTAGCAAATGACAGTTGACTCACAGTTAAGTACTTAATCTGCCAGAAACGTTGAGTTAAATATTTGTCGTTTTAGTGACATATTTGAGGGAAGATTAGGCCTAAACGAACACTGTAATACGCTATATTTTTGTGAAACTTGAGTTTAGCTCTTAAACTGACACTGTAATACCGGCCCATAGTATCCCCCGATAGGTAGGCGAGTATCTAGGTAAATTGAAACTATTTGCTTTGATGAATCCTTGTTCCATTGCTATTTTATTGTTTTGTTTTAGTTTTAAGTACCTAATTAAAATATTAATATATCAAAAACACCTAAATAAACATTGTCCAGACCGACAATTAATGCGTATATTGTATTGAAGACTATCAGAAGAATTGACGCGACCATACTATGACGTCGTGCGCTCTGATTGTTTTTTCTCATAAAATGGCGGACTAACACATTTTGTATTTTTATATTTATAATATTATTATTCACTCCTTTAAAATGAAAATAAGTACATTTTTTAAATCTTTATAACCTATTTTATTTTTTAAAATCATAATTTCAATGATTTTTTCTTACAGTCATCACACCTATTACATAACATTCTATTTTTTTTTAATATATTAATCATAATATGTATATGAATCATAACAATTATCCCATATGTATATTAGATTCATCATAATACATTGTGTATTTCCATTTCAACCTCATGTAACACTGTACAACTCCCACAAACAATATAATAGCATCATTTTATTTTATAATCAAGCAATGAAAGCCACCAAGTTATTTATTTCTGAAACGTTAAATATTCTCCACCACGTTACAATACTCGGTGCGTGTTATAACAGATGCGTCAACGATTCAATAGAGCGGATAGCGATATTATTTGGTTTATTCTCCCAAATAAACCAAATAAATCAATAAATAAAAATAGCATGTTAAAAATAAGCAGCATATTCCATATAGCTTGTTATGAAAAAAATAGCCATTTCGAACAACACTACAGTTGACAGTAACAAACACAATTGACAGTAACAATATGGTGACGTCATGCGCTCTGATTGGTGTTTCACATAAAATGGCGGACAAACATATTTTGTATTTTTATTTTAATAATATTAATATTATTCGCTCTTTTAAAATGAAAATAAATATATTTTTTCAAATCTTTATAACATATTTTATTTTATAAAATCATAATTTCAATGATTTTTTCTTACTTTCATCACGCCTATTGTAATTTGCATTTGTGTAAGCATATAAACGATCATTATTTACATTTTTTTATGATAACAGTGTGCCTTTAAATCGAGGCCATACGACATATACAGGGCTGCGTTCATAATGAACTCCGAGTGCACTTAGTGACGCTCTTAGCCGTTCATCATGACCGGAAACAGACGCTCGAAAGACACTCTGTGGCGTTCAGATTGAACGTCGAGTGTACGCACCAAACGCTCGGTAAAATCTCAGTCGGCCTTCGTGGCTCAGTTGGTTAGGTATCTGATTGCTGATCCAAAGGTCCCGGGTTCGATTCCCGGTGGAGACACAGTTTTCAATTGTGTTTTTAGTCTGGATCTGTGAGACGATTAATATCGTAAGTCTCCAGAATGTGGCAACTTGTTATTGGGTGCGTGTTAAATAATTATTTGACATAGCACCTGTTAGTTGCCAGAGAAGCTGACATAAAATAAAATAAAAATAAAATAAATAAAATTGTCGGGTGAAAAACGCTCTGACAGTTAAAGCATCTGTTGACTTCTATTTTATCTGTGGAATGACATTATTTTTGATGACAACATGCATTCACAAAGAGGTTAATTCATAAAAAATATCATCCAAAAATTTCCAATAAAAGATCATAGATCATTTTTTACTCCCCTGTCCAATTGTTGTCTTTCGATGAAAATATAACCGTAAGATATGCATGTATGATAAATGATATTTGACATTTAAAACGCCCAATGGTGCGTTCATGTTGAAACGCCGCCCGAAAGCGTTTAGTAAGATTAGTGTGAAAAACGCCATAATCTGCAACTTCAGGTGCATCTAACGCCCGACGTCGAGCGTTGTAATCTGAACACAGCCCAGGCCATAGCGCGATATCATGGCACAAATTATGCACAGGATACTTTCATGAGTAATAACTTATGCTATGACGTAAATCTAGCATTTATGCTATGACGTAAGTCTAGTCTTTATACATTGACGTAAGTCTAGTCTTTATACATTGACGTAATTCTAGCCTTTATACTATGACGTAAGTCTAGCCTTTATGCTTTGACGTAATTCTAGCCTTTATACTATGACTTAAGACTAGCCTTTATACTTTGACGTAAGTCTATCCATTGTACTATGACGTAAGTATAGTCATTATACTGTGACGTAAGTCTAGTACTACGTAAGCCTTTATACTATGACGTAAATCTAGCCTTTATACCATGACGTAATTCTAGCCTTTATACTATGCCTCAAAACTAGCCTTTATACTTTGACGTAAGCCTATCCTTTGTATTATGACGTAAGTCTAGTCATAATACTGTGACGTAAGTCTAGCCTTTATACTATGACGTATCTATAGTTTACTTACAAAAATTATGTTGACCTGTGTTTTTGTTATAAATTGCCATATAATTTTTTTTTTTCGAGTTGTAGCCACTTCTCTTATGACCAAAATCGTTGCGCGCGAACGCAACTAAATAATTTAACTTGATTGAGATTTTAAAAATACTCTAAATAAATATCTAAATCAGCGTGTGGGTGAAAAATAAATTTCAACTTGAATAATTAAGAAAATCCTTGTATTGGTTGACCTTGACATTTCAAAGGTATCATTTACATTTTCAATGATTGTTATGAAAACAGCCGTTGGAAATTAAAATATTACAAAATGTAATAGATCCTCAATACTAATTGGAATTGTTTTAGCATTTCCAATAAATAATACTTACAAGAGACAAATGCTATATGAAATCATTTACCGCTATAATTAGAAAATTATTTTAAAAAATCAACTACTTATATCAAAAAATATAAAATGAAATGAACTATTTTTTTTTGCTATCTTTTTCTTATTTTTTTTCTCTCCAGCAATTGCTTAATATTTTACCTAATTAATTATACCTACTGAAAAGAGCCAAAGTTTTATGACATATTTTTTAATTAAATATACCTTTGTTAATACTAATATAAACTGTCAGTTCTATATATCAGTAAAATTAAATCAAACTTACTCAGTCGATACAGCGAATTTTGTATGAATCGAAGTGAGGCATTTTTCAGGGGGATTTTCGACGCTTTGGTTGGCAGACCACATCGTTTTTCTATAGAGAATAACGACTAATGTGGATTGTATTCGGATTTATTTGTCGAAAAAACACTTTGTTTATAAAGATTTAGAGAACAGTTATCTAGGATGTGTTGAAATGTAAGGAAAATTGAAATATGTTGCCAACCAAAACGTCAAACTCGCGATATTCCATGACTTACTTTTTGCACGGAGTACCTACTACATCTAGTATATTATATGAAAATCTATGGCTAAGAGTGGCTCATTTTTTTCACCTATAGAATTCTCTAATGATTTTTTAGTGTCAAGAATATATTCAAATCCTTGGGAAACCATAGAAGCAAAAGATCAACAAAATATATGTTGAGAGATTCGACTCAAACGTGAATTAGAAATGGACAAAGGATTAAAAGTGTCTACTTACTCTATTTATTCAAAGATCAAACCTAAATCTGTGATTTATATGGGATTGCTTTGAGTACTTTTAGACTGACTATCTGTTTTATCTGTGGAAGTTAACATATTAGCATAATCCGTTTCACTTAGTAATTTTTTTTTTTTATATTTGCATTGTAAAATTTCTTAATGTTGTCAGATGTAAGAAACTAAAATTTTCCAGATGTAACATCATTATATTTCTTTATTTTCTTTATTCAAATCATAACAAAATATACGAACATACAATAGACGTACCATTGCAGACATGGCATACCTACATAAAATTATTGATGTTGCCGTTGACTCTGAGTCTCTTGATGGGAGTCTTCCAATTAAGTGTCCCTTTCGTAGTACTAGAACAAATCTTACTTTTAGATTGCCTCTCTGCAGAACTAACTATGTCCAAAATTCATTCATCCAAAGGGCATGTAACATTTATAATGTTTTTTTAAGAGTGTTGATACTTTTAGACATACTAAAATAAAATATAAAAATGTCATCTCTGAGACCCTTAGAGGTTTACGGTAGCTGATTCCTGCTTTGTCCTTTTTGACTGCGAGTGCCACAACCTTCCTTCCTCTCTTTTTGTCCTTTATTTTCTGAATTTTGAGTACCTACTAAATTCTAAATAGCAATTTGTTTTACACTGTGCAGCTTAAAAAGATAATGTAATATCCGCAAACAAAATTCGTCTATGATATATTGTTAAAATTGAATTTGTTGTAATATTTGTTTGTATTACTGTATATGTTTGTTAGGTTTAAATAAAAAAAAATGCAAAGATTTTAAATGATGTAATTTACAATAACACCTCCATCTTATAGCTTATTAGCCTGTGTAGAGGGAGGATGTGTGTAACTAAATGACTAATTCAAAAATGCAAAACCCAAAATATATAATAGAGTTGTATCAGCAGGCTAAGTCTGTAAGGAGATCTCGACCGATAAATGTCGAGATTAACTGTCAAAATCTATCGCCGCCATGTTGAATTAAATGTCATTTTTTACGCGAACAATGCCGAATTTCATATTTATTTTGAGAATAATTATATAAACGGGTTAAACGACGCCGTTTAAGAGATTCTTCAAACCGTTTAAATATTCCGCGTAATTCATTTATTGCTAATTACCGCGTAACAAAAGTTTTATATGGTTATATATTTATTGGAAATATGCGTCCGTACTTAGATTATAACATTATAATTCTATGCGTCCGTAAATGTTTTCCGTAGGTATAGATTTGAAATAATTTTTGATTTTGAGAAAGTATTCTTGTAAGCTATTTTATCACATATGTATTTTAACACTCAACAAAAGAAAATTCGGCGTAGTTTTTAGTAAAAAAATAACACGTTGCTGTCATCACACTTGATTGATAAATTGATCGAAATATAATTAAAAATAATTTTTAAAATTACTCTCAAAACATTCAATAAACACAAAAGAAGTTAATTTAATCGTATTATAACTTGCTTTCGTGCTTTAAAATGTGACCATATTATATTTATTTAACAAATTTATGTAAACAAATTTGACATTTATTCAAATCAGGGGGAAAATATTGTGTATTGCCATAAATGATAATTCAAAAATGTACCGCAAACCAGCCTAACGGCGACAAATACTAATAAGTGCATTTACGAACTCGACAGCGCTTAGTGACTACGAATTGTCGTCACGGGCGTAAACATGACGAGAAGAGCGGCGATACGTTGTCGGATCTCGACTTTTTTACTGACTTGGCCTGCTGATATCTTGGACCTAGTCCAGCCGAGTGGACATAATTATGTAAAGCTGGTTACTGATTGGTTGATTCGGAGAGGGAGAAAAGAGTCAGAGAGAGAATTGACGTTTGTTCTAACATGATTTTTCCACTCCGAAAGAGATTGTTTTTTTTTACGCCATCATTTTTATTTATTTTATTTATTTATTGTTCTTTATAAATGTTTTTATATATTTTTTTTAATTTTATACTTTAATTTAATACTATAAAAAATTATGAAGCAAAAATGTATTTCATAATTATTGTTAGTATTACCTCAGAACAGGCTTTGCCTAGTGAGGTAATAAATTCCATTATAATATTTTTTTTTGTTATATTGAATTTATTGTAGGTACTTACTTTATTATGGAAATAAATAAATAATTAAAAAATGTCCAAACAAAAAGAAAAGCTTCACAGATGTCAAAATAGATAAATGCATGTAATCTTTGGATAACAGACATGGAAAAATGAAAACAAACACCGCGTTAGGCTGTGTTGAGTCAGTTAAAATACGATTGCGATGAAGAATAACATGGAAAAACGTTATGAGGATTAAATTTTTCTGTCAATCTCAAATATGCGTCGGATCACATGTTAAAGAACCGCCATTTTGAAATATTTGGTTTGGCGTGTTAGTCAAGCGTTAATTAATTCTCAAAACGAGTAGAAGTGAAATTATGTTAAAAATGTGTGTTTTTAATGTAAATAAGCCACGACCCTTTTCATCGAATATTAATCAAAATGTTTTCGAACATATAATTATATCTGTATTAAATGCACTCACAAGGCGAAACGATTGGCCTATTGAGAGGAATTAAAATTCGTCGAAATATTAATCTAATTAGCCATATCTTTCTATGGTTAATCTATATTTCTGTCCTATTTATTTCAGATAAATCCGATGTGTTCAAAAAAGGCGTTTTATACAAAGGGATCTACTGGCCATCATTGACAAATAGCTTTCATGTAAGTCTTACAAAATTTGTAACAATTATTTTTATTTTTATAAAAAAAATGTTTTAATTTTTTGTTAGTTTTTTTCAACTTTAAAATCTTTCGCATTAACAAAATTTGAACAGTAAAATTATTTACGTTGTTACTCTCTCGATAGAGTTCTTTCCTCGTGTTTGAGAGGAGTATCGTATTTAAATCATTTAGATTTTACTTAATAGAAACATAGCATCTTAATAGAAACATTACATATAAGTAGGTATTAACATAACAATTGAGCATCTTACTAGAAACATTACATATAAGTAGATATAAATAGGTACATTACAATAGAGCATCTTACAAAAAAACATTACTTATAAGTAGGTATATATAAATAGATACATTACAATAGAGTATCTTACAAAACATATTACATACAAGTAGTATTTACAAAACAATTGAACATTTACTAGAAACATTACATATAAGTAGATATAAATAGGTACATTACAATAGAGTATCTTACAAAAAACATTACATATAAGTAGATATAAATAGGTACATTACAATAGAGTATCTTACAAAACATATTACATACAAGTAGGTATTCACAAAACAATTGAACATTTACTAGAAACATTACATATAAGTAGATATAAATAGGTATATTACAATAGAGTATCTTACAATAAACATATAAGTAGGTATAAATAGATACATTACAATAGAGTATCTTACAAAACATATTACATACAAGTAGGTTTCACAAAACAATTGAACATTTACTAGAAACATTACATATAAGTAGATATAAATAGGTACATTACAATAGAGTATCTTACAAAACATATTACATACAAGTAGGTATTCACAAAACAATTGAACATTTACTAGAAACATTACATATAAGTAGATATAAATAGGTATATTACAATAGAGTATCTTACAAAAAACATATAAGTAGTTATAAATAGATACATTACAATAGAGTATCTTACAAAACATATTACATACAAGTAGGTTTCACAAAACAATTGAACATTTACTAGAAACATTACATATAAGTAGATATAAATAGGTACATTACAATAGAGTATCTTACAAAACATATTACATACAAGTAGGTATTCACAAAACAATTGAACATTTACTAGAAACATTACATATAAGTAGATATAAATAGGTATATTACAATAGAGTTTCTTACAAAAAACATATAAGTAGGTATAAATAGATACATTACAATAGAGTAGGTATCTTACAAAACATATTACATACAAGTAGGTATTCACAAAACAATTGAACATTTACTAGAAACATTACATATAAGTAGATATAAATAGGTATATTACAATAGAGTATCTTACAAAAAACATATAAGTAGGTATAAATAGATACGTTACAATAGAGTATCTTACAAAACATATAACATACAAGTAGGTTTCACAAAACAATTGAACATTTACTAGAAACATTACATATAAGTAGATATAAATAGGTACATTACAATAGAGTATCTTACAAAACATATTACATACAAGTAGGTATTCACAAAACAATCGAACATTTACTAGAAACATTACATATAAGTAGATATAAATAGGTACATTACAATAGAGTATCTTACAAAACATATTACATACAAGTAGGTATTCACAAAACAATTGAACATTTACTAGAAACATTACATATAAGTAGATATAAATAGGTACATTACAATAGAGTATCTTACAAAAAACATATAAGTAGGTATAAATAGATACATTACAATAGAGTATCTTACAAAACATATTACATACAAGTAGGTATTCACAAAACAATTGAACATTTACTAGAAAAATTACATATAAATAGATATAAATAGGTACATTACAATAGAGTATCTTACAAAAAACATATAAGTAGGTATAAATAGATACATTACAATATAGTATCTTACAAAACATATTACATACAAGTAAGTATTCACAAAACAATTGAACATTTACTAGAAACATTACATATAAGTAGATATAAATAGGTACATTACAATAGAGTATCTTACAAAAAAACATATAAGTAGGTATAAATAGATACATTACAATAGAGTATCTTACAAAACATATTACATACAAGTAAGTATTCACAAAACAATTGAACATTTACTAGAAACATTACATATAAGTAGATATAAATAGGTACATTACAATAGAGTATCTTACAAAAAACATTACATATAAGTAGGTATAAATAGATACATTACAATAGAGTAGGTATCTTACAAAACATATTACATACAAGTAGGTATTCACAAAACAATTAAACATTTACTAGAAACATTACATATAAGTAGATATAAATAGGTACATTACAATAGAGTATCTTACAAAAAAACATATAAGTAGGTATAAATAGATACATTACAATAGAGTATCTTACAAAACATATTACATACAAGTAAGTATTCACAAAACAATTGAACATTTACTAGAAACATTACATATAAGTAGATATAAATAGGTACATTACAATAGAGTATCTTACAAAAAACATTACATATAAGTAGGTATAAATAGATACATTACAATAGAGTAGGTATCTTACAAAACATATTACATACAAGTAGGTATTCACAAAACAATTGAACATTTACTAGAAACATTACATATAAATAGATATAAATAAGTACATTACAATAGAGTATCTTACAAAAAAACATATAAGTAGGTATAAATAGATACATTACAATAGAGTATCTTACAAAACATATTACATACAAGTAAGTATTGCCTCCTTTTTTTTTTCTCTCTGATTTCTAATACATATTCTACGTGCCGAATGTAAGTTAGGCTTAAAGATTATTGAAGTGTATAATGTAAATAATTGCACCTTGTCACGTCAAGTTTTTCACGGCGATAAATAACGGGATAAGAAGAAATCGATCGAGAAAGGAAATCACCTACCAGTATGGAAGAAATTCTCGTCTCGATCGCTCACCCAGTCCGACAAAAGATGCGTAGTCGATTCGGGGGCACAGCACTACACATTGAATGTTGCGATATTGAGCACTCAGTGCGACATAACGTAGTCCGTATGACATGCGTTCGAGGTCGGCGGCAAGCAAGTACTAGTTTGTGTGTAACAGCAACGGAAGAGAGCAGATACATGGTAAAGAGGGGGGAAGGATCAAGACAGATGATTCTTATTCACGCAACCAAACACATACATATTATAGGGACATTATTGAAAAGTAATATCCCACTTTATGAAATTGACTTCTGTGCTGCAGTTGTATTTTTCTTCAACAACAATACATTTTACTAACGTTAAGTAATGTAAGCTTCTAATTGATATCGCCATTTACCTACTCTTATCTTGTGTGTCGAGGTATAGTAAATTAATGAAATTCTTTAATATTTCAGGATTCTCACCTGGAACTGTCTTACTTGAAGTATTCACACAGGCAGCGGCAGAAATCTCTTATTATTGTTAACATCGTTGATATACTTCTCAAGGTAATTTGATTACAATATTAATTTATTCATTCTAAAGTTTTTGTATACATTTGAAATCCATTTTAATAAAATATAGGATATTAATTGTGTATCGATGCAGATATTTTTGAGGATAGCTTGCCAGTTTTCAAAAACAAAAATCTCTCCGATATCGTTAGCCGCCAACTTTGCAGACGATCTATTGTCACATTTGTTTTATCTTCCTTGTCTTTTTTTGTTATTTTATTGAAGTTTGATCAATTGATTCAATTGTTTCTTTGTGTGAACTATTTTATACTGTTTGTACGGTGTCTAATTTTTTTTTTGGCTCTTTGTCTCTTTATTATTTTTATCTGTTTGTAATTATTTTTAGTAATGTATTTTTTTTGCGGGTGGCAGTTCATAAGGACAATAAACTTAGGCCAATTGACCCTTTGTGATACCACAAATGGGGCTGTCCTCCCACTCACTCATTCCCCTTGAACCAGCCTGAGTGGCTAATGAATGTCATAATGTCTCCGATGTCGGCCGACGCTATGTCAATTAGATCATCATAGAAGAAACTTCTCATGTAGCTTCTCCTATTTCTAGAGAGAGTAGAACAGTTACCAAATAACATAGAACACATTGTTTATGAAACAGATTTGATTAGTTTCAATCAATAGCTTTTGATCGTAATTATTCGAATCTGTGTAAAAATCTTGTACTCTACTTTATTTGTTAATTTTTATACCTAGGTATTTATATTTTATTTTCAAAAATAAAATATAAATACCTACAAAGACAAACACGTAACGGGAAGGAGTGTCAAATAAGAGTTATTAGAGAGGTATAACAGCTTTAAGGTAGGCGCGCATGGAAGCTAATTTCATCGGCCGATTAATTATCGGTGAGTTACAACATACGAATTACATGTAAGAGCGCACATGAAAGCTAACAGAATCGGCCGATTTTAAAATCTGTGACGAGACACAAAAAAATCGGCCGATCGAGATCGGCCGATTTTTTGTAACCAATCTTGTTGTATGAGAGGGCGCGCATGGTGCATGCTCACCGATAATTTAATCGTCCGAGCGCAGTAGATCGAGAAGTACGTTGTCAGTGCTGCCAAACGAAATGTCAGATGAAATAAATTTTGATTCGGAAAAATTATTATATTAGTTGAAGCACGTCTTTCATTATATGATAAAAAATTATAGTAACCTCCAAATTGAGCAAAAATTATGGTTGGAGATAAGCGAAACATTAATAACTGGCTGGGAACATCTAAATCATAATAAAAGAACTGAATTGGGTAAAACCTACTTAATTGATTAATAGTTACATACGTAATATTCCACTTAATGAATAAAAACTCAACTGTGTTTCAAGTGTTTTTTTTACAATGACATGTTTACAATGTTTTTACAATGTTTTTTTTACATGAACTTCAACTGTCTCAACGAAAAAACCTTTAAAAAAAGTTTTATATTATATATATATATATATATATATATATATATATATATATATATATATATATATATATATATATATATATATATATATATATATATATATATATATATATATATATATATATATATATATATATATATATATATATATATATATATATATATATATATATATATATATATATATATATATATATATATATATATATATATATATATATATATATATATATATATATATATATATATATATATGTTATATTTGATGTTTTCACGGGTGAAATATGTTATAATATTTTTATCTCGGTTTTCCCGTGTCAGTAGGTCTTGACTAAGACCATTTGTCTTCCGACGTTTCGCCTGAATATCACCAGGCATTTTCAAGGACTTAACGAAAAGCACGCGCGCGACACACGTCTACTCACACTGAAAGCTCACCGTCAAGACTTGACGGTGAGCTTTCAGTTAAGTCCTTGAAAATGCCTGGTGATATTCAGGCGAAACGTCGGAAGACAAATGGTCTTAGTCAAGACCTACTGACACGGGAAAACCGAGATAAAAATATTATAACATATATATATATATATATATATATATATATATATATATATATATATATATATATATATATATATATATATATATATATATATATATATATATATATATATATATATATATATATATATATATATATATATATATATATATATATATATATATATATATATATATATATATATATATATATATATATATATATATATATATATATATATATATATATATATATATATATATATATATATATATATATATATATATATATATATATATATATATATATATATATATATATACTTGATTCACTATTGCGTCTGTACATTAGCTCTGACACACAATAGTTCTTTTCTGTTTCCCGCGCAATGTTTGTATTTTCCCGCTTGTACGCGCGCGGAGCCCATCATAATGATTTCTAGGTTATATATGTTTGATAAATTATGATCTGTCAATTTATTTATCTTTTCCCGTGCAATACATACCTTTTACCGCGCAATACAAAGGTACCGCAGTTTTCTGTTTCCCGCGCAATGTTTTTCTTTTTCCCGTTTGTTGTACAGGCGCATGGAGCCCAAGTTAATGATTTTTTTATTAAGTTCGGTAAATTATGATCATATATTATTATCTGTGATTATGATCTGTCAATTATTTCTAATCATATGCACAGATAATATAGAAGTAAACTTATTTCCAATCGTACGATTCTAGAAGCTTCCATGCGCGTTAGAACCGATCGGCCGATTTACTATCGGCCGATAAATTAATCGGCCGATAATAATCGGCCGATTAATTTAAGCTTCCATGCGCGCCTTACCTTTGTCTTATTAGTATCGTACAATATCAAATCGAACAATACAAAAAATGAAGGAAATCAAAACTAAATGCAATGAAAATAAAGTAAATCATAACCAAAAACATTCAAAATAATATAGTAAATCATAACAAAAACATTCAAAATAATATAGTAAATCATAACAAAAACATTCAAAATAATATAGTAAATCATAACAAAAACATTCAAAATAATATAGTAAATCATAACAAAAACATTCAAAATAATATAGTAAATCATAACAAAAACATTCAAAATAATATAGTAAATCATAACAAAAAACAATGAATGTAGAAAAACAATAAGGGGAAACCAAAAGCAGTCGATGCCGTCAGTACATACATACATACATACATACCATCACGGCATATCCCACAATGTGGGGTAACCAGCGAAAGGTGTGTGGGTGTGCATTGCCTTAAAAAAGGGAGCACAACACATATGTGTATACCCACACACCAGTATCGTCTCACCTAAAAGGCACTACATTCAGAATGGGTGGTGAACCTCATTGCTGAACTATGTCAGATGTTATTGTTGCCTGTCGTATTTTCGATTACCCGGCTCTTACGGGACACTCGAAAACAATAATAGAAAAGAGTGAAAGCACTATTCTAAGCCGGTGCCTCACAGCTAAGACGGTGCCTCACAGCTAATGCCGTCAGTGGGAAAAAATAAAAAGGTTGTCTTAGATAGTTTAAAAAATTGACGGTTTTATTCATTTTCTGTAGATCCTAACATAGACTGTGTTGGAAAGTTTTTTTAGTTTTAAAATTTACGGTCGAAAAGTCTGAAATAATGATGCTCTTGTGGGATCGTACATAGTAGACAGACCATTTTTATTTCTCGATTTTTTAATATTTCCACGTATAATTTGGGTAGAAATACTTCTACAAAATGGTAGATGCACTGCAGTTGATAGATAAATGTAATGGTTGGTATAAGCCATAGATTTTTATTATAATATACTAGCTGTAGTACCTACTCCATGCAAAAAGTGAGTCATAGAATATCGCGCGTTTGACGTTTTGGTTGGCAAGATATTTCAGTTTTCCTTACATTTCAACACATCCTAGATAGGTAACTGTACTCTAAATCTTAAAAAACAAAGTGTTTTTTTCGACAAATAAATCCGAAAACAATTCACATTTCCTAGTCGTTATTCTCTATAGATAAAGAATGTGGTTAAAAACCAAAACTTCAAATATCCCCCGGAAAAATGCCTCACTTCGATTTATACTAAATTTACTTACTACGTCATCTGGTATATTATATTAAAAATCTATGGTATAAGCATGTACGCCATTAATATTTATGACTATCTGAAATCAGTAAAAATCAAATATTTAATGATTGCGTAAAATACTACAACTATAGATTGAATTTTTATCCCTGTTGAGAGTCAATGATATTTTTTTGACAAATTGATATCTCAATAGAGACGAAGTTGTAATATTATAGGTTAATTGGGAAACCATGGCGCCTTACAACTTGTCATCGACTGGTTTACTTGAACGGTTCTCCTATAATATTCGTACATTTTTTACTCCTCACTAACCCAAGGGGATATAGTGGGAAGTTATGATTTCGCAATTTTTAAGGGTATTTTTTTTTTGCAGATTATCAACTAGTATCATGCTGAGATTGTATTCTGAAAGTTTCATCACAATGTATCTGTGTGTGTGTGCTATGTACGGCATGTTCATTTTTACTTTATCCATTATAGACTAAAGTATTCATTCGATTCTATTCAAATTTTGCAAATATGTATATCTAATACTCGATTAGATCCCATTAGATTTCGAACGATATATGAATAGTGCTTCTCAATTTTTTTAACTGTCAAATATTTCAAAGTGACCCCAAGCTCAGGAAACTTAAAATTTGAAATTTTTGTTTTCAAATTCGTAAAAAGGCACATCACCTTCATAAAATGGCATTGAAGAGTTATCTATTTTTGATAATAAAATATTTAAATAAAAAATAATTTAACAAACTCATTTCATGAAAATGTTGGAAATTTTCCATACAAAATTTGAATACTTTATAGAATGACTTGTTAGTGAGGAGTTTAGCGTTGGCCACAACCCACTCGTTTTATTATATATACCAAAAATTACATTTTATATAAGTAACATAAACAAATCAATTGGGTTGGTTTGGACCACCTCACTAGGCCAGGCCTGTTCCGAGGTGATAGACTAAATACATAATATTAATTACTAAGTCATTATAAGCTGTTATTGATTGTTTAGCCCATGGTCCACTTATTGAGTCCGATGTTAGTAGTTTTGTAGTGTATGTTGTTATGAATTGAGAATTTACTGACAATAGTTGATCACTTTGTTATATAACCATGTTTGTATTGTATGTATGTTGTTATGAATTGAGAATTTACTGACAATAGTTGATCACTTTGTTATATAACCATGTTTGTATTGTATGTATGTTGTTATGAATTGAGAATTTGCTGACAATAGTTGATCCCTTTGTTATATAACCATGTTTGTATTGTATGTATGTTGTTATGAATTGAGAATTTGCTGACAATAGTTGATCCCTTTGTTATATAACCATGTTTGTATTGTATGTATGTTGTTATGAATTGAGAATTTGCTGACAATAGTTGATCCCTTTGTTATATAACCATGTTTGTATTGTATGTATGTTGTTATGAATTGAGAATTTGCTGACAATAGTTGATCCCTTTGTTATATAACCATGTTTGTATTGTATGTATGTTGTTATGAATTGAGAATTTGCTGACAATAGTTGATCCCTTTGTTATATAACCATGTTTGTATTGTATGTATGTTGTTATTAATTGAGAATTTGCTGACAATAGTTGATACCTTTGTTATATAACCATGTTTGTATTGTATGTATGTTGTTATGAATTGAGAATTTGCTGACAATAGTTGATCCCTTTGTTATATAACCATGTTTGTATTGTATGTATGTTGTTATGAATTGAGAATTTGCTGACAATAGTTGATCCCTTTGTTATATAACCATGTTTGTATTGTATGTATGTTGTTATGAATTGAGAATTTGCTGACAATAGTTGATCCCTTTGTTATATAACCATGTTTGTATTGTATGTATGTTGTTATTAATTGAGAATTTGCTGACAATAGTTGATACCTTTGTTATATAACCATGTTTGTATTGTATGTATGTTGTTATGAATTGAGAATTTGCTGACAATAGTTGATCCCTTTGTTATATAACCATGTTTGTATTGTATGTATGTTGTTATGAATTGAGAATTTACTGACAATAGTTGATCCCTTTGTTATATAACCATGTTTGTATTGTATGTATGTTGTTATGAATTGAGAATTTGCTGACAATAGTTGATCCCTTTGTTATATAACCATGTTTGTATTGTATGTATGTTGTTATGAATTGAGAATTTGCTGACAATAGTTGATCCCTTTGTTATATAACCATGTTTGTATTGTATGTATGTTGTTATGAATTGAGAATTTGCTGACAATAGTTGATCCCTTTGTTATATAACCATGTTTGTATTGTATGTATGTTGTTATTAATTGAGAATTTGCTGACAATAGTTAATACCTTTGTTATATAACCATGTTAATATTGTATGTATGTTGTTATGAATTGAGAATTTGCTGACAATAGTTGATCCCTTTGTTATATAACCATGTTTGTATTGTATGTATGTTGTTATGAATTGAGAATTTACTGACAATAGTTGATCCCTTTGTTATATAACCATGTTTGTATTGTATGTATGTTGTTATGAATTGAGAATTTGCTGACAATAGTTGATCCCTTTGTTATATAACCATGTTTGTATTGTATGTATGTTGTTATGAATTGAGAATTTGCTGACAATAGTTGATCCCTTTGTTATATAACCATGTTTGTATTGTATGTATGTTGTTATGAATTGAGAATTTGCTGACAATAGTTGATCCCTTTGTTATATAACCATGTTTGTATTGTATGTATGTTGTTATGAATTGAGAATCTGCTGACAATAGTTGATCCCTTTGTTATATAACCATGTTTGTATTGTATGTATGTTGTTATGAATTGAGAATTTGCTGACAATAGTTGATCCCTTTGTTATATAACCATGTTTGTATTGTATGTATGTTGTTATGAATTGAGAATTTGCTGACAATAGTTGATCCCTTTGTTATATAACCATGTTTGTATTGTATGTATGTTGTTATGAATTGAGAATTTGCTGACAATAGTTGATCCCTTTGTTATATAACCATGTTTGTATTGTATGTATGTTGTTATGAATTGAGAATTTGCTGACAATAGTTGATCCCTTTGTTATATAACCATGTTTGTATTGTATGTATGTTGTTATGAATTGAGAATTTGCTGACAATAGTTGATCCCTTTGTTATATAACCATGTTTGTATTGTATGTATGTTGTTATGAATTGAGAATTTGCTGACAATAGTTGATCCCTTTGTTATATAACCATGTTTGTATTGTATGTATGTTGTTATGAATTGAGAATTTGCTGACAATAGTTGATCCCTTTGTTATATAACCATGTTTGTATTGTATGTATGTTGTTATGAATTGAGAATTTGCTGACAATAGTTGATCCCTTTGTTATATAACCATGTTTGTATTGTATGTATGTTGTTATGAATTGAGAATTTGCTGACAATAGTTGATCCCTTTGTTATATAACCATGTTTGTATTGTATGTATGTTGTTATGAATTGAGAATTTGCTGACAATAGTTGATCCCTTTGTTATATAACCATGTTTGTATTGTATGTATGTTGTTATGAATTGAGAATTTGCTGACAATAGTTGATCCCTTTGTTATATAACCATGTTTGTATTGTATGTATGTTGTTATTAATTGAGAATTTGCTGACAATAGTTGATACCTTTGTTATATAACCATGTTTGTATTGTATGTATGTTGTTATGAATTGAGAATTTGCTGACAATAGTTGATCCCTTTGTTATATAACCATGTTTGTATTGTATGTATGTTGTTATGAATTGAGAATTTGCTGACAATAGTTGATCCCTTTGTTATATAACCATGTTTGTATTGTATGTATGTTGTTATGAATTGAGAATTTGCTGACAATAGTTGATACCTTTGTTATATAACCATGTTTGTATTGTATGTATGTTGTTATGAATTGAGAATTTGCTGACAATAGTTGATCCCTTTGTTATATAACCATGTTTGTATTGTATGTATGTTGTTATGAATTGAGAATTTGCTGACAATAGTTGATCCCTTTGTTATATAACCATGTTTGTATTGTATGTATGTTGTTATGAATTGAGAATTTGCTGACAATAGTTGATACCCTTGTTATATAACCATGTTTGTATTGTATGTATGTTGTTATGAATTGAGAATTTGCTGACAATAGTTGATCCCTTTGTTATATAACCATGTTTGTATTGTATGTATGTTGTTATGAATTGAGAATTTGCTGACAATAGTTGATCCCTTTGTTATATAACCATGTTTGTATTGTATGTATGTTGTTATGAATTGAGAATTTGCTGACAATAGTTGATACCTTTGTTATATAACCATGTTTGTATTGTATGTATGTTTAAGTCTTGTATTTTCTATTAAATGTATGTTCTTTATATATTTTGCAACTAAATTTAGGATCTTTGGAGCCAAGTATTGATAATGTCTTTGTCCGTATGTAGTGTTTGTCTTCGGAGTGATTAGTTGATGTCTGTGTCTTGTATCGTGAGAATGTTGAGCAGTGATATGGTTTTTCTTATCATCCAACTGTCGATTCGTTCATGAGAATTCAATTCTCTTAATGAATCGACATTATTAAGCCAAGATGCGTGTACGAAGGAAAATTTTGTATGGTGTAGTGGACTTTTTGCATGCTAATAACACCAACTAGAGGCCTCGCAGCATATATGTTCCCATACATGGATTTACTCAGAATTCGGAGTAGAACATTTTATGTGAGTTTTGTGTGTGTGTGTCTGTGTGTCTGTCGTCCCCCCCTTATAACTTTTGATCCGCTCAATTTACAGAGCCCAAAATTTCAGAATATATAAACAGTTATAGGCTTACAAAACTTTTATACTCAGAATTGTGAATTTTTGTTTCAGTCAGGGGTTATCAACTTTTGAAATTTTGATTTATTTTTCCATATATCTCACAAACCGTAAAAGATAGAACGCTGAAAATTGGTATAAACATAGACAAATACAAAATCTCAAATTTGTTTTTTCAAAAAAATTCCATGGTTTCTCAAACATTTTTTATTAAAAAAAATTTTTATGATAAATTTATGAGTTTAACTGCCTATATTTCCAAATTTTTGAAAAATGTCGAAAAAAGCCGAAACACCCCACCTATATAATTGAATTTTCTATAAAAAATATTAATATTGTATTAGCAAATCTCAATTTTTCTCTAACAATTTTTATAAAAATTGAATTTAGTGACGACATTCCTTCATACAATTTGTATGGCAGTCGCTTATACACAATATGTAAGAAGACTTAATAGTTTGATATGTACCTACTTAATATCCAAACATACATACAGAACCATCATGCTGTTTTCATATTCCGGGTAGAAAAAGAGGACTGACCTCCATACTGTCCTATCTTGACATATGTACATACCAACATATGTTAAAATTTTCAATAATTTAGATTTATGGGTTTATAGTTTGATTCTTATTCTTCAACTAAACATACTATCGCTATCGACTGTTGGATCTCATGTGTTACATGCAACTAGTTTTTAAATTGAATAAGAATTTGTTTAATATAGAATTGTGCTGTAGTTAGTACGTTAAAGTCTTTAAATATTTGAATGGTCGGGAAATGGAAAGGTTTTTTAATAATCACTTTAATGAGAGCTTTCTGAGCCTTAAATAGAACATTATCTATCGAGATATTAATTTGTTATAATAAAAGTTTTTTTTTTTATTTATAAATCAATAGATACGAAGTATAGTAGGTACGAATATTAGTTTTGAAAATCAACTTGTTTTACAGCATATAAATATCGACGGTTAATCGAACGTATTATCTTCGACGGGTATCCGTACCTTAAAAGATTCAGTCCTAAGTTCAAAAATTAGGACTGAAAAGCAACTGAGCAATGAAACGTTATGGACCGTGAAGCAATATGTTTTATCGACATTCTGCAATCCGAGTACTTAAATATGTCCATCCATGTTTGTGGATGTCTAACATGCACTGGTTTAGTGTTAATTTTATTTTGTAAAGCGAAAAGCTGACATTCGTTGCAATGCCTCTGTTGCAAAGTCCCTGTCTACCGTCAGTTCCTTCCTTCAAAGAATTTCCTGTTGTTGGGGATTGAGTAGGCAGCCCCTCTGGCTTGCTAACTCAATCCCCAACAACATAATATATATCTCACAATATAATATATCCCACCAACGGCGGACACACTAGTTCTCATTTAACGTTCTCTCGGGCCAGTCGCACTAATAAACATCATGTAACCGAACGCCAGCAATTTTCATAACGTCCCACTATAGGTACCGACCTTCACATTTACAGTGGTGACCCCGACGCGATCTGAACAAGCCACAAAATCATTTTCTTTATTTATTTTTTACTTCATGTACATTATTATGTGTACAATGACGGGTTTACTGCCATAAGAATTTCTTCCAGCCAACCAAAGCAACGTGAGGCCATTAATAGTGTATTAAAATTATAACAAAAAACAAATAAAAAGATAAACACGCAACATTATCGAATGTAAAATCACAGTAACAAAGAAAGGAGAGAGATCGAAGTTGTGGGATGTGAGAGAGGATGGGGAAGGAGTGTCAATTAAAAATTATAATACAGCTTTAATCTTTTTTTAAAGTTGAATCTATTGAGACGTCTTAATTTCATCATTTAAGGTATTCCATAGTCTTGCTGATTATACTTCAAAAAAGAAACTGAGAAATTAAGAATGAATGGGAATAACAAATTTGGTGCGATCAGCAGATCGAAGAGACTGACCTTGATTTGTCAAGAAAATAACGTATATTATATTATACAGCAGTGAAAGTAAATGAATGTAACGACGTTGACGTATCTTAGGCCATCGAAGAAGATTTCGGTAAATAGACAGATGATCATATTTTCTAATATTGTAAATAAAGCCTATTCATACAAACTATACAGTGCAAAAACACTATTGATGCGTACTGGCCTTGTTTTCTCTCCAAATTTGCGTTTAAACACCTATCTTGAATATAATGCCTTTTTAGGTTAGACGATACTGGTGTGTTATGATGCACACATGTGTCGTGCTTCCTTTTCTAAAATACTGTACACCCTCATGCCTGTCGCTGGTTATCCCACACTATGGGATATGTGATGGTATGAATCAAGAATGAATGAAGAATCAAGCGTCAACCACAAAATGCACTATTAACTGTAATAGACATTAAAATGTATCTTCTATAGTTGATGCTGGGTCAAATGATCTGTGAGATAAAATTCACTCTCCCTTAGCTGTATTCCTTGATGTTCGTTATGGACCAGTCTCAGTGGAAGTATAAAATCAAATGGGCCAAACTAAAAGGGTTCTTCTTCTACATTAACCATCTCAAATGACATATTATTGTCTTTTCTAACGAGAACGTTGATTTTGATGGAGGCGAGATGCACTTATTTTCTTGGACGTATGCGATTAACTGCAGAGGCAGTATTACTAAAGATGATTTATAAGGAAATGCTGTTCCTTTCCATACACTTGGTATAACCAAAGAAAATTCGTGCGTAGTCAACGTGTCAGTTTTGCAATATTAAAAATTAGAAATGACTTTATTTCATTTTTTGTATGTATTTATCATGTTGTAAAAAAACAATAATGGAAAATTAATTCCCAGAAAATATACACGATTTGTGCATACTAGTCGCGTATAGTTTTTTACGCTGATGTTGTGATTTTAATTTTTGAAAAATTATGCATGGTCAAGACCAATTTGTACTGACACTGTACCTATAGATTTAATATGTGAACATGATACTCGTTTTAAATACTTGAAAAACATAAAAGATTAGGTTAGGTTAGGTTTGGTTAAGTTATGTTAAGTTAGTCCCCTTTGGTAGTTACTATTACAGTATAGTTTTCGCGATAGTTTTAGCGTTTGTTATTGAAACGGATTAAATGTTTAGGGAGGCTAAGATTAGATTATGATCAAAGAAATATTTTTTTAGGAATAAGCCAAGATAAGAACATATTAGGCACGGTGTCATGAGTAACCCCCCTGTTCATGGTTTAATTAGGTGTCCTCTTAGAGCATTTTGTCGGTACCAGCATATTCCAATATTCCTATGCTGTGTAATAAATTGTACTAATGTTGCACTATTGCATTATTGTTATATATTGTTTTTGTAAAAAAAGTAAAAATAAATAACAAAAATAAGTAGACTACTGCTGTCCTATTAGGATATCCTGTTTTAGTAGGGCTAGTAGTTTGTGTTTGTCTGTCCTTCCTGTGACCGAATTAATGAAATTTTCCAACTGTCGATTTGTTCAGGAGAACTTTGTTCTCTTAACATATCGACAATGTATCAAGCCAGAATACGCGAGAATTGTATGGAGAGGTCTACTTTTTTCACGGCTTTTCCAACTTTGAAGTCAAAAAACACCAACTTAGAGGCTTCGCAGCATATATGTTCCATACACGGATTTACTCAGAATTCGGAGTAGAACATTTCGTGTGTCTGTGTGTGTGTGTGTGTCTGTGTGTCTGTGTGTCTGTGTGTGTGTCCGTCCCCCCTTATAACTTTTGATCCGCTAAATTTACAGAGCCTAAAATTTCAGAATATATAAACAGTTACAGGCCTACAAAACTTTTATACTCGGAATTTTGAATTTTTGTTTCAGTCAGGGGTTATCAACTTTTGAATTTTTATTTTATTTTTCCATATATCTCAGAAACCATAAACGCTAGAACGCTGAAAATTGGTACAAACATAGACAAATACAAAATCTCAAATCGGTTTTTTCAAAAAAATTCCAGGGTTTCTCAAACATTTTTTATTAAGAAAAATATTTTTTTTAAGATAAATTTATGAGTTTAACTGCCTATATTTCCAAAACTTTTACAATTATCGAAAAAAGCCGAAACACAACAACTAGATAATTTAATTTTCTATAAAAAATATTAACATTGTAGTAGAAGATCTCAATTTTTTTTTAACAATTTTTTTAAAAATTGAATTTAGTGACGACATCGCTTCATACATTTTGTATGGCAGTCGCCTATACACAATATGTAAGAAGACTTAATAGTTTGATACTTCATCTCCAAACGTACATACATACCATCATGCTATTTGCATATTCTGGGTAGGAAAAAGGATCTTCCTCCATACTATCCTATCTTGACATACATACCTACATATGTTGTATAGAAAACAAAATATCTGAAAATATTCAATAATTTGTATCTATGGGTTTATAGTTTGGTACATATTCTTCAACTATACATACTATCGCTATCGACAGTTGGATCTCATGTGTTACATGCAACTAGTAATAATAAAGATGGGGTAGAAAAGAGGCTTTGCCCAAACGGATAATTAGAGAGAAAAACTGAATGGAGTGCGTGCGTGTGAAAACCGAACAGAACTTTCGGATTTCCCGGAGGAAACACACGTTAATACCTACATATACGATCATGGCGTAAGGAGCGGACTCTAATAGGAGACATCTTCTCCTGGAGCGAGTCTGGGGGGTGGTGGGTCCTCTTAGTAGCCTCCAATTCTGTTACTTTTTGAACTAAAATAGGAACGTTCTGAAAATTTAATATAAAGGTCATTTGAACTTAATTTCTCCTTCTACTTCTTATCGTATCGATCGTACATGCATACATACCATCACGCCGTATCCCTACTTGGGGTAGGCAGATAGGACCGAACGCCAGACAACTCTATCTTGACATACATGTTTTGCCTCATTTACATGCATTCATCGCGTCATACATGCTCTCCTATTATTCTGACTTGGTATATTACCATCTTTCAAAATCTCATTTATATGATCATGCCAACTCTTTCTCAGGCGGCCACGACCTCTCATTCCACTCTTTTCAGCCTTGTATACTTTCTTTGTCAGGCGCTCATCATTCATTCTCTCCACATGTCCGAATCATCGTAGTGTATTTACTTTCATTCTACTCACAATATCTCTTTCAATCTTGCATTCTCGTCTGATGTCCACATTCCTTATCCTATCATAGATCGTTCTACCACACGTTCGTCTTAGGGACCTCATTTCCACCGCGTTAATTTTACTTTCATGCGTCTTCTGCCATGTCCATGTCTCACTTGCATACATTAATGTTGGTACGACTATTGCATTGTGCACAGCGAGCTTTGCTGGCCTTGAGATAATTGGGTCGGCCATTATTGTTCTTAATGCACCGTTCACCCTATTTGCTGCCGTTACCCTTCTTTCTATATCCTTTTCCAGTCTTCCATCACGCTGAAACATACTTCCTAGATACAAATATTCATCCACTTGTTCTAGTAATTCATTATTCACTCGTATTTCGCATTCTGTATCGATCGTAGATCTGTTTTTTCGAGAAAGCTATTCCTGTGAAGCTAAGGTCCAGCTATCCCTCCACCTCTTCGGCGGTCTTCCGGGGAGGCGATGCCCTGGTGGGATTTCGTTTGCCGCAATGGATGGGATTCGACATGCGTCCATCCTTTTGACGTGGTCCCTCCAGAATCTTCTCCTAGCTCTACTCCATCGTATGATGTCCTCGGTCTCACACAGGTCCGCCTAATATCGTCATTGCGAATTCTGTCCCTAAGCGTCTTCCTTTTGATAGCCCTTAAAACCTTCATTTCCGATGTTCGTAGGAAGTGAATTCAGAATGTCATGATAAGACAAAGAACCAAAGTAGCCGATGTAGCGGAAAGGGTCGCTGGTCTTAAGTGGAGCTGGGCTGGGCATATTGCCAGATGCCAGGATTCACGATGGACCAAAAAGATCTTAGAATGGCGACCGAGAACAAGCCGAAGAGGTGTCGGCAGACCCCAGGCAAGGTGGTCTGATGACATCAAGAAATGTGCCGGAGGGAGATGGGTGCAGTGTGCCCAAGACAGGGAGCTGTGGAGGATCAAGGGGGAGGCCTATGTCCAAGAATGGATGAAAACAGGCTGAAGAAGAAGAAGAAGTAGGAAGTGAAACTTAATTTCGTATTCTGTAAATGATGTTGTTCCTAAAACTAAAATCTACAAAATTAGTGCACCGTGATTAGTAATTTTAAATCAAATTGTCTATGGCGCAGACTACGCTTGCGTACTGCGCACTGTTCGGCCAAGCTTATTTATGTCATGTCGCCGTGATGTCGCCTAACCTAACATTTCTATTGATCTGCGTTAATATTCTTTGGTTTTTGTTTTCAACATAACGCAACACATGTAAATTATCATTTTTTCCGTACACAACTGATTTTTTGAACTGAACTAAAATATCCCGGACTGCTGTGAAAATAACAAGTACGCTTCCAATTAGGTGTGAATTAAAATTAAGAACGTTTTAATAGTTGATCGGAATGTGGTTTTAGAATAGGAAATCGAACTAGTTCGTGACTTACTTGAAGTAAGAACGTTCCTTAATAGGAGCGTTCCTATTTCAGCGTTATAGAATATCAACTTGGACTAAGTGGAAAAGGAACGCACCTACTTAAGCCGGAACGTTCTTAAAACATTATAGAATCGGACGTATTAAATTCTACTACTTCAAGTATGACAAAAAGACGTATTATTTTTATTGAGTACGTGTGGATTATTCGTGTTGAGGAAAAGGTAAGATGTGTGTAGATAACTCCGAAGATTCCCTCCATACAAAAAAGTTAGACCAGGGATAAAGAGAATTTATTAATAAAACTATTGTTTATTCTCTACAACATGTCAACGATAAGAAACTAAATTGTGGGGAAAGTACAGAACCGAACTTTTACCAGTTTTAGTTTAGCAATTACTAAATTTCGACATTAACTGTGACACAGCGATGAACTTTTGGAGAAATCAATAGAATGAAGACGAAGATTTTCTGACGATGCCTGTGTTTTTACAGGCCATTTTAACGTCTTGGGCATATGGAATCTAGGTACATAAATATACACATTTTTACTCCTCACTAACACAAGGCGATATAGTGGGGAGTTATGATTTCGCAATTTTTAATGGTATTTTTTTTTTGCAGTTTATCAACTAGTATCATGCTGAGATTGTATTCTGAAAGTTTCATCACAATGTATCTGTGTGTGTGTGTGTGCTATGTACGGCGTGTTCATTTTACTTTATCGATTATAGACTAAAGTACTCATTCGATTATATTCAAATTTTGCAAATATGTATATCTAATACTCGATTAGAACTACATTATTAAAAGGTCTTTGATTAGAACCCATTAGATTTTGAATGGTATCTGAATAGTGCTTCTCAATTTTTTTAACTGTCAAATATTTCAAAGTGATCCCAAGCTCAGGAAACTTAAAATTTGAAATTTTTATTTTCAAATTCATAAAAAGGCACATCACTTTCATAAAATGGCATTGAAGAGTTATCAAGTTTTCATAATAAAATATTTAAATAAAAAATAATTTAAGAAACTCATTTCATGAAAATGTTGAAAATTTTCTATACAAAATTTGAATACTTTATAGAATGACTTGTTAGTAAGGAGTTTAGCGTTGGCCACAACCCACTCGTTTTATTTGTCGTCCCATCCTATATCAATCCGACCACCCGCCCGAACTACAGTTTTTACAATTATAGAATTTAAACAATAGAAAATAACTGTTTCATAAATTGAAAAATAACACACGAGCGATGAAGTTCCTCTTGTAGTCCAGGGTACCAAAAGAGATGATGAATGCATAGGTGGTTTGCTTATATACCTCACCACCGCAAACACAGGGTCATTGAACACTGTTACATACTATGCACTATTTTGGGTAGGTGCATATGATTAAACGAGTGGGTTGTGGCCAACGCTTAACTCCTCACTAACAAATCATTTTATAAAGTATTCAAATTTTGTATGGAAAATTTTCAGCATTTTCATGAAATGAGTTTGTTAAATTATTTTTTATTTAAATATTTTATTATGAAAACTTGATAACTCTTCAATGAGAAATTTTTCAAAGTGACCCCAAACTCAGGAAACTTAAAATTTGAAATTTTTAATCGAATATTTTTATTATTGCATATGCGCAAACATTGGATTTTTTTCCCTGTCGGGAGTCAAAGATATTTTTTAACAGATTTTTTAATTATCTCAATAGAGACGAAGTTGGAATATTTACTGTAGGAGAACCGGGAAATCAAGGCACCTACAGGGCTTACGACCTGTCATCGGCTGGTTTACGTGATCACTTTATGCGCTTGCGCAACGTTCACCAATTATGCCTTTTTAATGAGATCCCTATCAATTCAATTTTGAAAGATGGCTGTAGTAAAAATTCCTTATTTTCAAGCGAAAAGAATTTCAGTATTACAATATATAGGACTTCCAAAATTGAATTGATAGGGATCTCATTAAAAAGGCATAATTGGTGAACGTTGCGCAAGCGCATAAAGTGATCACGTAAACCTGCCGATGACAGGTCGTAAGCCCTGTGGGTGCCTTGATTTCCCGGTTCTCCTAAAGTAAATATTCCAACTTCGTCTCTATTGAGATAATTAAAAATCTGTTAAAAAATATCTTTGACTACCGACAGGGAAAAAAATCCAATGTTTGCGCATATGCAATAATAAAAATATTCGATTAAAAATTTCAAATTTTAAGTTTCCTGAGTTTGGGGTCACTTTGAAAAATTTGACAGTTAAAAAAATTGAGAAGCACCATTCATATATCGTTCAAAATATAATGGGGTCTAAGCGAGTATTAGATATATATATATATATATATATATATATATATATATATATATATATATATATATATATATATATATATATATATATATATATATATATATATATATATATATATATATATATATATATATATATATATATATATATATATATATATATATATATATATATATATATATATATATATATATATATATATATATATATATATATATATATATATATATATATATATATATATTTATGTTATAATATTTTTATCTCGGTTTTCCCGTGTCAGTAGGTCTTGACTAAGACCATTTGTCTTCCGACGTTTCGCCTGAATATCACCAGGCATTTTCAAGGACTTAACGAAAAGCACGCGCGCGACACACGTCTACTCACACTGAAAGCTCACCGTCAAGTGACTCGTAGCGTACAAGATGGCCGCTTATGTCAAATATTGTTAGCGCGACGTGATTGGCTCCTTGTGACACGCCCACCTGCTGTCGTGTTCGTTGGTAATAATATTTTATCATTATTTTTGTGTTGTGATTTATTGTTAATTTTAGTTGTGACATTAATATTATTATCCAATCATCACCCCGCACAAATATGCTCAGTCGCAAAAACACTAATAACAAGATCAAAATGAATTGCAGACCACGAGCATAAAAAACAAGAATTAGAATACACGAAAAATGCTCTACGTTGTAATGGTTTCTCAGACTATATAATAAACAAAGCATTAAAGAGTCCAAAAACAGTGAAAGAAAAATCCAATGAAACACCATTATCAACAGCCCGACTACCATATATCAAAGGCGTCACCGATAAAATCAGCCGTCTATTAAACAAAAATAACATACGTACCGTTTTCAGCACAACAAATAAAATATCAACCTTTCTAAGAAACCCGAAAGACATCATTCCACTTGAAGCTCATGGAGTATATGAAATACCGTGCGGATCGTGCAATAAGACTTATGTAGGAAGAACCAATCGAAAAGTTGAAGCACGAATAGCGGAGCACAGAGTCGACATGAGAAACAAAAAACTTACATCCTCACTTGTACAACACTCGCTCACAGAAGGACATACAATAGATTTTGACCATTCAAAAATAATAGCAAGTTTAAACAGTGAACCTCTCAGAATTTACAGGGAAGCTATAGAAATATATAAGAGAAGGGATATAATGAACAATCGGGACGACGGAGTTCGTTTGCCTAGTACCTGGAAGAACATTTTATATGACAAACAATACAATAATAATATTAATAATACCATAGCGAAAATAACCCCAAAACACAACAATAATAATATTAATGTCACAACTAAAATTAACAATAAATCACAACACAAAAATAATGATAAAATATTATTACCAACGAACACGACAGCAGGTGGGCGTGTCACAAGGAGCCAATCACGTCGCGCTAACAATATTTGACATAAGCGGCCATCTTGTACGCTACGAGTCACTTGACGGTGAGCTTTCAGTGTGAGTAGACGTGTGTCGCGCGCGTGCTTTTCGTTAAGTCCTTGAAAATGCCTGGTGATATTCAGGCGAAACGTCGGAAGACAAATGGTCTTAGTCAAGACCTACTGACACGGGAAAACCGAGATAAAAATATTATAACATATTTCACCCGTGAAAACATCAAATATAACATATATATATATATATATATATATATATATATATATATATATATATATATATATATATATATATATATATATATATATATATATATATATATATATATATATATATATATATATATATATATATATATATATATATATATATATATATATATATATATATATATATATATATATATATATATATATATATATATATATATATATATATTTGCAAAATTTGAATAGAATCGAATGAGTACTTTAGTCTATAATCGATAAAGTAAAAATGAACACGCCGTACATAGCACACTGCACATAGCACACTGCACATAGCACACTGCACATAGCACACTGCACACAGCACATAGCACACACACACACACACACAGATACATTGTGATGAAACTTTCAGAATACAATCTCAGCATGATACTAGTTGATAATCTGTAATAAAAAAAATACCCTTAAAAATTGCGAAATCATAACTCCCTAAAAAGAATATTGTTGTAAAGCCGATACTAGTGGTCGATGACCTCCCTTCGCGCGTTTAATACTTCTTGCAGCCGGATGTACTTTCTAAATACCTATGTAGGCAAATTCGCCACAACACATTTAGAGAACGGTCTTGAGAATTCTTTACTAAATAAGATATTTTACTATTTCGGCTACGTCCCTGTGACAGCTAATGGCCAAGTTTGTCTGCGGAATAATATCGTATGTCTGTGCAAAGTTCTTTCACTCCCTTAGCTCACCCTTCACATACGGCATGGCACATCAGTGTCTCTACAAAACTAAACATGTACATACTTAATATGTACCGACATATACATTTATTGTACAGAAAACTTTATTCACGATACCATCCATTTTTACTTATCTGCACTCTGAGGCCATAGTGCCGCGATTGTGAAAGTGATCAATTTCACCTTACGGATTCGATTGTTTTCACAAGAACAAATCACATAATATATTATGTACCTACACTACATGCTTTGGAATTAAATGCCTGGTGAAAAGAATATTATTTATTGTATTTTATTTCCCATAGATTTTTATTTATTAATATTTTTATACATAATATAAAAAAAATATATAGCACACTAGCGGACTTAGTGCCATTAGTCAATTTCTTCCAACCAGATAACAAAGTATGACAAAATTGTGTATGTACATGAACAAAATAATGAAAGACAAAAAATAATAAAATACATATATAATAAATATAACACTAAGATAACAATTTAAAACAAAAAAATGAAAATACTTCATAGCAATAAACAGGAAAGGGCAAGGACAAGGAGAGGAAATCAAAATCAGGTGTTTAGGGATAAATAATAAAATAATTAATGAAATAGACATCTTCAATAAATCCTTAAACAAGGCTGTGTTTCTCGAACATAGATTAAAATTAAAGTATAGTTAAAATACTTTGATTTCCAAAAATTGTTCAATACTTTTGGTTGTTTCATTGGAATTGTATGCCGACATACGACCAATTTCGAACCATTTTTATGAAACCTAAATAATAAATGGGAAATAATATCACATGCAGTCAATCTCTTGACAGTTGATATTCCTGTATGTACATATTACTTCTTTACGATGCATTATTGGATCGTAAGTTTTGTGTATGTTTGCAGATTATCGTAATATTACTTCACTCTTCCCACACCGTTCTTCACCCCCGAAAATATATTTTTATTTATGTAATCTTGCCCTTAAGTGAATAAATAAAAATCACTCTAAATGAGGGGGTCTAATTCTGAATTATTTCAACTAAACTATAACCAATACTTTAATTGAAACAACCCAGCCTTAGGTTCATCTTTACAGAAGCTTGTACATTTGAGTGCCTTGAGAACTTAAACGTAATTTTTTGTACGGAGTTGAATCGTAGACCCTCAAAATAAGTACCATGTAGCGTTTTGAAGAGCTAACAAGACACTGGAACAAAAAGAACTTAAAAAGTGTTTACACGATCCAATAAGACAATCCAATAAATACGAGGGGCGACACCAAACTTTGAACCATCTCAACGACTGCCCCTAAGAATAACAACATTAATCTAAAACGGTCTCAAGTTTCATTTTATCGTGAACTATCGTGAACTTTCATATGTTATCTCCACTGACAAATTGCCTGAGCGATCAAGCTAAATTGCATCTCGGCTGCATTTTCCCAAGAGAACAGTGTTTATTTTTATCAAATTTAGCACTGCGAGTTAAGAGAAAAACGTTTTAATTTATCGTTTGTAACCTAATACTTACTCGACGGTACTTATAACATTTTCTTTAATACTGGCTTTAGCCAACTAAACTCCGCACTATGTAAACCATGTATTAGGTACTAATTCGTGGTTTGGTTGGTTCTGACTTATAATGTATAAATGGACAAGGACTAAGGTCCGAATGCAGAGTCCTACCTAAATACTAAATTCTAAATACTAACCATGTTTTCATTGCACAGTCGTTCACTTAAGTAAGGAGATCACGTAGCTTCCTAACTGAAGGATGCTATGACGTTTTTCTATGAGAATTGCATTGCAGGGACATATCTAAATACTTAGCTCATGCGCATCGGTATAACATTTGCGAAATGTCAAAAAGTAAGGTTGATAGCGAGGAACCTTACGAGTGGTTTAATTTTTATTTTATTTTATTGAAAGTACACAAACAATGACTGGACAAGTTAAATGGTGATATACAATATAAAAAAATAGTCACGCCCAGCATCAATTAAATGTATACATTATTACCTTATAAATTATAGTAGTGTAAGAAAAAAACAATGAATATTAAGTAAGACAAAAGTTAAAACTACAATATATGCTACCTTGTGTGTGTGTGTGTGTGTGTGTGTGAGGGTGTTTGTGTGAGGGTGTGTGAGTATGTGTGGGTGTGTGTATGTATGTAAAAGTTAAGATTATGGCAGAATGCTTAATAATTTATTTTTTATTGTAATTAATGGGGAGTTAAAAAGATCTGTATCACTAATCTGAGAGTTATAAAAATGGGAAGTGCGGTTAATAGTTAATACGAGATTTTTTCGGTGGATCGGCTTTGTTGAATATGTATTTGGTATTTTTGTCAAATCAAATACCAAACAGAGTGTTCAGCGATGGCGATCCATATGAGATGCCGAAAATTCGGTGGAATTTCAAAAAAATCGTGACATCGAGCTGTCAGTGCGGACACGTGCTTTAAATTCAACACGGGTTTTTAAGTGCATTAGCGCAATAAACCAGTGCCTAATTCGAAGCAGTACTTCCTCCTCCTAATCAACACGGAAAGGTAAATACGTGACCGGGTGGTTTAATGTTGCCATGGTGATATAAACCATGGACTAAAATATAATTGTTATTACTTGGTTATTAGTAAGTTTTTTGCCCGCTAGGTATAAATTTCTCTGATCCTACTCACTACTTTTTGGTTATTAGTACCGCTGACTTTGTTTCAATACGAAGCACAAGGGCAATGCGCAAAATAGAATATTTTCAATTAATATTTTCTTTGGAGCACATTAAATTATCATTGTAGTATTCAAAATCATAATATTAATTTTCTGCCTCTTGATTTTTTTTATCGAGTTTTATAGTGTGTCCGAGATAAACGTAACTATCAACCTTTTCGATGACCTTTCCATCTACCATGATGTTCTTCGAGGGTTCTGCATTGCTCATTACTGGCTAAATCTTCACTGGCTAAAAGTGCCAGAGAGAATCAAGTACAAATTATGTTTTTTGACTTTCAAAGCGATCCATGGCATGGCTCCCACGTAACTTTCAGACTTCTGCATCCCTCTCACCGTAAACGAGCGACAACAAACACTTCGGTCAGCCACCACATCCGTGATTGGCAAGTTGACTGAAATAAATAGAGTCAACACTTCATCCTTCGGTGATCGTGCTTTGGCTGTGGCTGGACCAGCCTCGTGGAATAAACTACCACCTAAACTGAGGCAAATCAACAACTTAGCACTATTCAGGAAACACCTAAAAACTCACTTCTTCCGCGAGTCTTACAAAAACCTCTAATATATTCAAAGCGCCCTTGAGGTGAAGTTATCGCAAAAACGGCGCTATAAAAATCATCCAAATTTATTATTATTATTATTATTTGGTCTTTGACGTATTCATTTTAAGACCAATTTTCAAAGATGCTTTGCATATGTCGTTCATCATTTCTTCTTATTCTTTGAAATTGAAAGAAGAAGGGGTCTAGCGTGTGCCGCCTTTGGTAAATTCTCCTATATCCTCAAGTCTCCGAAATACGCCAATCACCTTAAAAAGAAATTCTTCGACGCTTGCGTATGGCTGTGAAACTCTTGTGTTTACAAGTAGAATGCTGCATAGTCTCGCAGTAACACAGAGAGCCATGGAAAGGAGAATGCTGGATATTTCGTTAAGAGACAGAAAAACTAACTTGTGGATAAAAGACAAAACCAAAGTAACCGACGTTGTCCAAAAGGTTGCAAACCAGAAGTGGAGCTGGGCAGGGCATATCTCCCGAACCACGGACTCCAGATGGACTAAAAAAGTGCTGGAATGGCGACCTAGAACGGGCAAGAGAAGTGTTGAAAGCCTCTAACTAGGTTGTCTGACGATATCAGAAGAGTAGCTGGAGGCGGATGGATGCGGTCTGCCCAAGATAGGGAGCTGTGGAGGTCTCAGAGGAGGCCTATGTCCATTACTGGACGAAAGAGGGCTGACGAAGAGAAGAGAAGAGAATATTTATTGGTAAAATTACGGTTAGTGCAGGACATATTTTAAATTCGATCGAGCAAGACAGGAATAATTTTAGTTACTTTCAACAGTGTAGTGGACTTATTACAAGCTAAAAACAACTTAGAGACTTCGCAGCATATAGTTAATATGTTCTATACCTATATGGATGAATTTCAAATCGGAGCAGAGTATTTTATGTGTGTGTGTGTGTCAACCCACTCGTTATAATAAACACTTCCTTGCACCCTGCGCAAGTGCAAGTTTATTGCCATATGGCGATTTCTTCCAATTGACGAATGTTTACAGCCCAGAGAAGCAACATTAGCGCGAGAAATTAATTTAAATAAATTTCTCCTCTGCTGGGGATCGAACCCAGGACGCCCGCACAGAAACCAAACGGCTTACCAACTATGCCACGGCGGTCGTTATAAAAAAGAATCTCTCAGTAGATTTACATCAAATTTAACTAAAGTTGTTTAAAAAATGTGAACCATAACTCTCCACTTTTCTACAGAGTAGTATAATAAAAATGTGTGCTGCGTAAAGGGGCATTTCAATATTTTGAGAAACCTTTAGCAATTATTTTTAAAAATATGCTTTAAAATTGCAAAATCATATCTTCTTGGACTCAAATCAATCCGTGGCCACTCTTCTCGATGTGCTGGACTTGCCAACAGATCGAAGAGATAAGCCATGATTTGCCAAATAAAAAAAAGCAACTTCATATTTTAGACATTATCGAGTAAGGTTTATAAATTTTTGTATAGATTAGTGCAAGTAATTGAATATTGCGTTTTTGCCAACGGAGAAAATTTTTCTTCTTTTAATTGCTTCCCGAGCACAGACATAGAATCTAATACAACTCTACGTTCCCGGACAACTTACAGTTACTATGTCAAATATCAATAAAACCCGCACTCAATAATCCGCAAAGTTGCCATATTTTGGAGATTTATGATATCACAGATCCAAACTGAAAATAGAGGGAAAAACTCATTCGATGGCTCATTCTTAAAATGCAAAAATCACCAAACTTTAGGTTTCCGATAATTTAAATCTTCATAGTGCATTAGGCGGCTTTATTTCATCATGTTTTTAGTCACTAGATTTAGCGGAAAATGTCCTCTTAAAACCAATTGTTTTATTTGGCAAACAAATTATATCCAATGTATGATTGATTTTGTAGTGCGCTCTTGCTGGTCTTTGGGCGGCCAACAGCAACGGCGATGTTCCAGCCGAGGGCGCTGCTTGGACAGCTTGCGGTGCCGCAGCAAACCTTGCTCTTTGCACACTCTCTTGTTGGAGATGCTTCGCCAACAACTATCTTCATTGGGCGGCTGTGTGCACGTGGTTGCTGCTTAATGCTCAAGGTATGTATGACTTCAAACTCCTTATTTAACATTTAACATCAGTAAACAGTGGCTGCTCTCACTACTAACTTGCCTGTTCACTATTCTCTGTTGTTTACAGAAATAGGCGTATAGCTATCGGAAACCAACTTGAATCCGTCATGTGGGTTCGCAGCAAAAAGTTTGGCCCCATGACGCAAGGTGGGAGAAGTCACTCGGCCGAGTATTAATAGGACCGAGTTCTACCCAATAACACTAGAATTATCGAAAATTCATATGAAAACCAAAGATCTTACTAATTTTCAGAGCATTTTAAAATGTTTAAGTGTGAAGTTTTTTAAGAAAAAAAAACAAGTCATAAAAAAAATGACTTGAATGTGCTATGAAGTTCACGCAGTTCACCACAGCCACAAAAATTCGTCTCGTCCGTGCATTGATCCAACCAATATTTTTGTACGAAGTGGAATCGTGGACAATAAAGGCAAGAGAGAGACAAAAAATTGATGCCTTTGAGATGTGGTGCTGGCGTCGCATGCTCCGGATCCCCTGGACAGCACATCGAACAAATATCTCCATTCTACAGGAACTTGACATTGAGGATAGATTAATTGTTGGCTGTCTGTCTTGGCCATATCCTCTGTTTCTTTGGACACATCGCAAGACGTGGTCAAAACTGCTTGGAAAAGCTGGTTGTGACCGGAAGTGTGGAGGGGAGTAGAGGTAGAGGAAGATCCCCGACTAGATGGACTGACCAAATAAAAGCGGTTACTGGCCTAACAGTAGTAGGTGCATTGCGAACTGTGGAGTGTCGGGAGAGATGGAGGAGTGCTATCCACCAGGTGATGATGGTGAAGAGAAGAGAGGATCATGACCCTTGGTAATGAGGAAAGCGACTCAGAAAAATAACGTAATAAATTCAGTCAACTTTTTGACATTTCTCATGTACTAAAATTTAGAAGAATTTAGTAGTGGTATGAAATATGCTTCATCATAGTTCCTTGTTTTGTCCGACGAGCAGCCGCTTTGGGTTGGAACAGAACTATATATTTCTAAAACCTTCCTTATGGGTTAGGAGACTGCGAAAACCTCTCAATGTTCTCACCACCTTCTCCAAATTATTTTATATTTACAAGAGTTCGCCTTTCATTAATCATTATTATTTCTTTTAATTAAGGTTTCGTTGGCGAAGGTCTAGGCTTCACGAAGCGAGAGTACCTCGTGTGGTACGTCCTGTTCATAGTGTTTGTACCATACGCCATGTTGCCTCTTCCACTCCGCTGGTGCTTGCTTGCTGGGACAGTGTCAGCACTCAGTCATCTGGTGGTCACAGCGGTGGCTAAATTCAACAGCGACACGGTATAGTACTTTTTTTAAAAGAATGAATATGCCCTAGTAACAAGTACATATTCATACATTATATCCACTATTACATACATACATTATTATATATGTATAATTATTATACTTACTACTTTCTTCCAGCTTGAGTATTTTTTTGATTTATTTTGTTATTTCTACTTTTTGCCTGTATAACTTTAGCTCTAACCTAAATAATTTGATGTTGAATTTATCTCTTAAATTTTTAATTTTAACATTATGTTTGTGCATTTTAATTTTAACCAGAATAATTTACAAAATATTACTTTTATTAAATACTTTTGCTATGAAAATTAAAAAATTTAGCCGGGGTAATATTTGATGTTCCTTTTCTCATCGTATTTCGAATGTACCCGCCCAATGATAATGAAAGAAAAAGAAATAATGAATAAATAAAAAATATTTTTAGGTATTACTACTTTTTATATAAGTGAAAACATGTTACTTAGGCATGAAATTGTATGTATCATTATTGTTTTCATTATTATTATTATGTATACTGTATATTTTCCGAATAAAATAAAATAAATAAATAAGGCATATGCTTGTACTCATGTGAACGAAATCGGTCGTGGCGGGATTCGAAAACACTTTTTTTTCCATTCAGCGCAATTCCAAAATAAAAGATTTTTTTGGTTTCTTCACTAAACCTGAAGCATTAATTCAACGTCACGACATTTTTTTCCCGATATTTTTGTCTTCTTTAATTTTAAAAAATATATGTTGCTCTACGCCTTAAAGTTTTTTCGAAATATAACATACATGTCAAAAATCGGGATATTCTTATTATTTTATCTACAAGAATATATACAGAACATAATGAAAAAGTTATTCAGAATAAGCGTTTTGAACCAATATTCAGCATTTTCATGAAATAAGTTTGTTAAATATATTTTTTTATTTAAATATTTTATTATGAAAACTTAATAATTCTCCAATGCCATTTTATGAAAGTGATGTGCATGTTTACCAATTTAAAATAAAAATTTCAAATATTAAGTTTCCTGAGCTTGGGGTCACGTTGAGATATTTGATGGTTAAAAAAATTGAGAAGCACTATTCAGATATCCTTCAAAATCTAATGGTATCTAAGCGAGTATCAGATATACAAATTTGAATAGAATCGAATGAGTACTTTAGTCTATAATCGATAAAGTAAAATGAACACGCCGTATATAGCACACAGCACATAGCACACACAGATACATTGTGATGGAACTTTCAGAATACAATCTCAGTATGATACTAGTTCTGCAAAAAAAATAGCCGTACAAATTGCGAAATCATAACTCCCCACTATATCCCCTTGGGTTAGTGAGGAGTTAAAATAGATACGCTGGCAGCAGTCACCCCTTGAGTCTGAATCTTATCTTTATCAACTTTGTGAGTACCTACCCATGTTGAATTAAGATATAAGAAAACACTAGTTTTAGATAACTTCTTGTTTTATAGATAAATTTAGGTATGATCAATTCGTTGTATTTTCGGGTAATACAAGAAGAATCAAATAACCTTTGCTTTCTTACAAAAATGTTGACCTTCTTATTACTTAACATATTTCGGCAGGGGGTGGTGTTAAACCTTCAATGAAGGGGTTGGGGGAGAGAGCCATTAGACCTTTCTCACTTTTGTTTCTTAAATACACATCGTCACGCTGCCCAATTTATAATGGTTGCTATTTACAAGTCTGTGATGTCGCAGGTAATTAATTAGTCTTTTTGTAAGCGGCGATGTCAGCTACAGTCTATACAAGAGAATGTAGTTAGGACCCAAACACTTTTTGATTCTTCCAACACTCACCTCTATATACAAGCCTTAGTTGTTGTATTCTGTCACATTCAGTGACGTTTGAACAGTACTGGACTATTTTTCTTTAAATAATGAATATGTCCTTAAAACAATAACATATATATTGATATATATCCTCATACATTCCCTAAAATAACCGCTCTACCACTACCCATCTTCTATAATTATTTTAAACAAAAACTTATTTTTTACAATTTTTGCATATATCAGCATGTTTTTTAAGTAAGTACCGTTTTGCCACACCGCGGCCGCAGCGATGCAATTGGCATTCTTTGCATGCGCGCTGGGTACCTACATCTGTTGTCTACGCACTGATGCCATTACAGTCTGATTCTTCCTTGTTTACGTTGTACTGAGTGTTTAAGATGCCTCCGATAATCGTGAGTCCCGCCGACTGTGAAGTACGGGCTGTTATAAGATTTCTTAGTGCTAAAGGCCTAAAAGCGATCGATATTCATCTTAAGATCTGTGCAGTTTACGGAGAAAACATTATAAGTGATGGAATGGTAAGAAAATGGGTGAGAAGATTTAAAGATGGCCGCACAAATTTTCATGAAGAACAACGGAGTGGGCGTCCTTCGGTCGTTAATGAAAGTTTGGTGCAGGAAATGGACAATAAGGTGAGAGAAAACACACACCTTTTCGATGGGAAACTCTAGATCATCCTCCGTACAGCCGTGATCTGGCACCCAGTGACTACCATCTATTCCTGCACTTGAAGAAACACCTGGGCGGTCAGCGTCTTCAAGACGATGACGAAGTCAAAACAGTTGTGATGTAGTGGTTAACAAGTCAGGCGGCAGACTTCTATGAGGAGGGTCTTCAAAAACTGATACAACGTTATGACAAGTGCCTTAATATTGACGGAAATTATGTAGAAAAGCTTGTACAGCATTTACAAAGCACCCAAACTGTCTGAACATATAAGACTAAGCAGACTAAGATGGGCCGGGCATGCTCAGAGAATGCCATCATCACGGGTACCAAAAAGAGTCTTAGAGGGGCACCCAGGTGGCAAAAGAAAGGTCGGGAGACCGAGGCTGCGATGGGAAGATGATATTGGGAGGGACGCATCCCAGCTTCTGAATGTGCCAAACTGGAGAGTCGCAGCAGGTGACAGGAGAGGTTGGAGGAGGAAGTTGCTGGAGGCCAAGGCTCGATATGGGCTGTAGAGCCATTGAAGAAGATGTAGAAAAGGAGATTAAGGTACCTACAGGCTTTCATGTAAAAATAAAAATTTTGAGATATCTTTGCGTCTTTTTTTAATTTCAAAACGGTACTTAAAAAACACGGTGTTATATCAGAAACAATTTCAACCATTTCAACAAATATTACAAAAGAAGAAAAACATCCCTGAATTTCCATGAATTATTCCCATATGAAAGCTTGATTGTTACATTTTATTTTAACCTATTAAATAATTTATAATTTACGCATTGATCTGCTAATTCTTTTGAGCAAGTGAATACCTAATGGTAATAATAATTATTTAGTATTTATTTTTATAGTACTTAACTGTCATTAATATCATCAATAAATCGGCCAGCGCCGTAAAGAAACAATAAAAACGAAACTGGTCACAGCAATACTGAAAGGGAATATTCAGGACGCAGATGGAATATTCAGGATTTATTTTATTACGTAAAAGACATGCCTTCAGGATGATAAAATGTTGATCCGACACTGTCAACACCTCCTCATCACACCATTAACCCACCCCCATATCTCACTCCATCTCCCCTATAATAATTATAGTAACTGAAGCCATTTTATGAAACAATTTTCCAATCCATCAGTTCAGAATACAATCATTTCTCTGGTCACATTATCATTTCACCTATAATCTACAATCAAAGACCAACTTGATAAAGAGAGGAACTTAAACGAAAACAACAAGCTTTGTAATGTTTCGCTTAAGGAACTTTACTGGTTCCGTTTATATTTTAAGTTTTTTTTAACAGGTTTTTAATTATCTCAATAGAGACGAAGTTGGAATTTTTTTTTTATTGTAGGAGAACCGGGAAATCAAGGCACCTACAGGGCTTAAAAATCCAATGTTTGCGCATATGCAATAATAAAAATATTCGATTTTAAGTTTTCTTGCCAAATTGCAAATAAATAAATGACTTACTTGATAAAGAGAAGAACATAAGCGAAAACAACAAGCTGTGTAATGTTTCGCTTAGGGAACTTTACTGGTTCCGTTTATATTGTAAGTTTTCTTGCCAAATTGCAAATAAATAAATGACTTACTTGATAAAGAGAGGAACATAAGCGAAAACAACAAGCTGTGTAATGTTTCGCTTAGGGAACTTTGCTGGTTCCGTTTATATTTTATGTTTTTTGCCAAACTGTAGGCACCCTTTTGTTGAAGACACTCTTTTCAATTTTAAATTAAAATAAAATCGATTGTTAAATTCAAGTACAGACTGACAAGTGAGGTCTAATAACGATATAAATAACGCCTGAGTATTATGCAACATGTATAGCAGACACAATTCAAGTTCAGAAATACAATATTGTTCAGATTTATCAAAATATCAAATGAATCAAACTGAAAACATGCATTGTCATCTGAAATACACAAACTTTGAAAGTTTCAAATGTCTAACTGGTCGGGAAGTTAGTTAAAAACGATTGCACAATTTCAGTATACACAGGTAAAGTTTAAAAAGAATCCCAATTTGTTAACATTATTATTATGTAATAGAGATAAAATTTTCAAGCTTTTTTTTAACTTGTTAAGTATAGTCGATCTGAATTTTGAAATAATGTATTTTTAAACTGCTCAAATACGTGCTGTGTGAAATAATCCGTAGAATTTGTGATGACTACAATAGACTTTTGACTGACTTGGACATTTTTAATTTAAAATATGCAAAATTTAAGCAATTGAGTAAAGACATTATAATATATTCGCAAGAGCAATCCTAGAATCAACTGTGGTCCTTGAATTTGTCCCCTTTTTCTCTTCCTACCACCTTATCATAGGTATTTTAATATAACATGCTGCAGGCACTCGTAATTGGAGAGTTGACCTTACATGTTATTTTGTATTTATATATTTTGTATTTTTTAATGTCAATTTCTCTGTGAGTGTTTCTTAAATTAAAAATAAATAAAATAAATAAATAAATATATTTCCTTGTGTCATATAAAAAGATTTAATATACCACGGAAAGGATTGTGGACTGTATTATGGAAGGAAACCGAAGACTCACCGATATTGTCCTGAAGTTTTCCCAATCTGTCCCGATGCAAGGATGTATATAGTCACCAACACAACACTGAATTCACTGGGATGTTAGACATTTAATGACGGACTGTCGAATTAAATGTCTCCGAAAATACACGTGCCAAAATCACCGACGAAATATACAACCGAAGCAGCGCATCATTGCACATTCACCGACCGTTGTGTGATGACCGACCGAAGATGAGTCCAGACAAGGAATTAGGAATATGACAGGAGAAGAAAAATCAAAAATTTCAAGAAAATTCAAAAACCGAAAACCATAGAAAAAACAAAAGAAAAAATTCAAAATTAGATATTATAACAATATCTAACACGTACTTACAAGTCATATTATTCGCATCGTGTTTTACAACTCGTTAATATAAGGACACCAAGTTTAAAACAAAACTAGACAATATAGGAACTCCGCGCAACAATAAAACGAATTAAAAATGTGCAAAATCATTTTTAATGGTTGGTAGTTCTTCTTCTTCTTCTTCGATGGCGCTACAGCCCAAATCGAGCCTTGGCCTCCGTTAACTTTCGCCTCCATCCAATCCTGTCCTCTGCTGCCACTTTCCAGCTCCTCTCTTGGAGAAGCTGAGCCGCATCCTTTTTGACCTCATCTTCCCACCGCAGCCTTGGTCTTCCTACCCTTCTTCTCCCACCTGGGTGTCCAGTCATGATTCGTTTCGGCACCCGTGAGGTTGGCATTCGTTGTACATGTCCAGCCCATCTCAGCCTAAGTAATTTCATGTGCGTTGAGATACTTGGGGTCTGGTATATGTTGTACAACTCATCGTTGCGTCTAATGCGCCATTCATCGCCATCCTTCACGGGGCCGCATGTTCTACGCAGTACCTTTCTTTCAAAGGTGTCCAGCGTTTCAGACATCTTCGCCGTTAAGGTTAATGTCTCGCATCCATATGCCAACACTGTTCTTACTATGGTCTTGTAGAGTGTGACTTTTGTTTTACGAGTGGTTGGTAGTTACCTACAAAAAATGATACATTTATTTAAAATGGGTTCAATTCTGAAAACGCACTAAAATTTTAATGAAATGACAAGTTTTTTATTTTTTTTTCATTTATTTAAAGACATTTCGTCCATCATTGAATGTTACATGTCTAAATAATAAAAAGATAAGAAAAACAATAGGAGAAAAATACAATTTAAACATGAGGTTCTTAAGAAAAAGAATTGGTATATGAATAAAAACAGATTAAAATACAATTAAATAAATACAAAGGATTAAATATAGAAATTATCCTCCACACGAAGAATTCAATTTCAATTACTTGTTACAAATTAATCATTTTTTAATGTTTATTTTGCAATTCTGAAGATTGAATAAAATATTGGAAGTTTAGTAATATTAAAATCACAAAAGAACATCACTATTGTATTTTTGAACAATGCCATAGACTCGCCTGTACTTGTCAACCTAGTAGGTATCCATGTTCCAGGTAGAATGGTTCGTAGACCTCAATTACTTCATATTCCAACAAGTAGAACAAATATCAGGAAAAATTCAACAATTACAGCTGAGATAGACATATTCAACGCAAAATATTACAGATTTAGACATGATGTTCTGAAGGTGATGCGTAACCAATATCCCTCTGTCCTGTCCTCCTAGTCTCTCTTCTCTCATTTCTCTTTCCTTCCCTAGTTGTTGTATATGTGTGTATATATGTGTACTTATGTATGTAGGTATGTGTGTGTGATGGTGTGTATGAGTGTGTGTGTAAGGGTGTGTATGAATGTGTGTGCATGAATTATTTTTGGCTTGTAAACTGTTATTTGTTTTTATATTATGTTGATGGAATGCTTTTTTTGGCTCTAACAATGTAAAAATTATTTTGTATCATTAAACTGTAAATGAGCTGTAGCTTCCCAAATAAAATAAATAAATTATGAAATGGATATAGAATAAAGCAGAGGTCCCCAAACGTTTTTCTCTTTTAGACTATTTGCCGTGTTTTTTTTTTATTTTTGGGTAGGCTCCCTGCTTACCTGATTTTGATTTTTTTTTTTGTAAATTCATTAACTTCAAATGTATTTTTGACACCTGGTATTGTGCTACTCACCATGATGTAAAATGGAAGACGTAAAACAATGAAAGATTTAAATTTCTAACTGTAGTGTGAAAACAATTTAAAATAAAATATATTTATACATTTATTAATTAAATCGTAATTAAAACGAACCAAATAGAATAATAAAAATGACCTACGGACTAAACGCATATACACCATCGGAATATATATACACAAAAGAAAACAACAATTAAATATACAGAAGATGGCACAGTACGAAACATTAAAACTAATACACTAGCAGAAAATAAAAATTCACAACAACAACATACGTACTAAAAATTATTTTGAAACTGAGAAAGCTACAAAAAATGGACACGAAAGAATAATGTGCAAAGGTTTTTATGACTACAATAAATTACCAGAACAACTAAAAACTATGAACGAAAAAGCATTCCAACGGGAATTGAAAACAGGGATATAATTAAGAACTGAAATGAAGTGTTGATGTATTTTATGAACTAGTTGCATGTAACACATCCAACTGTCGAACTATAAACAACACAAATTAATAAATATTTGAAGATATTTTATTTTCTATACAAAACATGTAGGTATGTTTGTCAGGATAGGATAGTATGGAGGTCAATCTGTTTTTCCTACACAGAATATGAAAACAGTATGATGGTATGTATGTATGTTTGGAGATTTAAGTATCAAACTATTAAGTCTTCTAACATATTGTGTATAGGCGACTACCATACAAATTGTATGAAGTGATTTCGTCACTAAATTCAATTTTTATAAAAATTGTTAAAAAAAATTGAGATGTGCTAATACAATGTTTATATTTTTTATATAAAATTAAATTATCTAGTTGGGGTGTTTCGGCTTTTTTCGATATTTTAAAAAAAAATGGAAATATAGGTAGTTAAACTCATAAATTTATCATAAAAAAAAATTTTTTTCTTAATAAAAAATGTTTGAGAAACCCTGGAATTTAAAAAAAAAACTAATTTGAGATTTTGTATAATTCTGAGTATAAAAGTTTTGTAGGCCTATAACTGTTTATATATTCTGAAAATTTGAGATCTGTAAATTGAGCGGATCAAAAATTCACACACACACACACAAAACTCACATAAAATGTTCTACTCCGAATTCTGAGTAAATCCATGTATGGGAACATATATGCTGCGAGGCCTCTAGTTCGTGTTATTAGCATGCAAAAAGTCCACTACACCATACAAAATTTTCCTTGGTACACGCATCTTGGCTTAATAATGTCGATTCATTAAGAGAATTGAATTCTCATGAACGAATCGACAGTTGGATGATTTTATTTTACAATTTTTAAACTAAGAATTATTGTCATATATCGACAAATTATCAAGCGAAAATACGCGAGATTTGTATGCAGGGTCAATATTATTCACGGTTTTTCCAACTTTGAAGTAAAAAAACACCAGCATTTTGTGTGTTTTTTTGTATGTCCGCTCAATGCACTAAGCCTAAAATTTATTTATTTATTTATTTATTTATTTATTTATTTATTTATTTATTTATTTATTTATTTATTTATTTATTTATTTATTTATTTATTTATTTATTTATTTATTTATTTATTTATTTATTTATTTATTTATTTATTTATTTATTTATTTATTTATTTATTTATTTATTTATTTATTTATTTATTTATTTATTTATTTATTTATTTATTTATTTATTTATTATTTATTTATTTATTTATTTATTTATTTATTTATTTATTTATTTATTTATTTATTTATTTATTTATTTATTAATGCACGGCTCAAAGCCCTTTACATAATTAAATATTACAAGACACAGCATAAACCAAAGAAATACAATTTATAAACATCTAGACATAACAACGGTAGCAGAGGATATATAAAGAAAAATAAAAACATATAAGAAAGGTAAATTAAACAACAAAATACATACATTAAAAACCAAAGAAATAAAATAAAACTAACTCAAATAAAAAATACTACATAGCATGAACATAAGAATATTACTGACTGAATAATATAAAAATGAATGGTGTGAACTACCTACATACTTAGCCACACTGAATCAGAGAATGTCTCCAGATGTGATTATATATTACGTTCAAAGACCTTATATACTACATTATTATAAGGTCTTTGATTACATTATTGAATTAAATAAAATAAAAATCAAATGTACAAAAATATATAAAATGTAAAATACATAAAAATGTAAAAAATATATAAAAATATAGAAAATTATAGCCCTATATAACTTTTATACTCAGAATTTTGTATTTTTGTTTCAATCAGGGGTTATTAACTTTTGAATTTTTACTTTGTTTTTTCCATATATCTCAAAAACCATAAAAGCTAGAATGCTAAAATTATTAATAAATATAAACAAATACAAAACCTAATATTTTTAATCAAAAAAGTTCCAGAGTTTCTCAAACGTTTTTTAAGATAAATTTATGTGTTTAACTTCCTATACTTAGGTATTTCTAAAATTTCAAAAAATATCGAAAAAAACCGAAACGCCCCAAATAGATAATTTAATTTTTTATAAAAAAAATATGAACATTGTAGTAGTATATTTCAAATTTTTACTCTCCACACTATGAAATAGTGGAGAGTCATAATTTCACAATTTTTTTAAACAATTTTTATAAAAATTGAATTTAGTGGCGACATCGCTTCATCCAATTTGTATGGCAGTGGCCTATACACAATATCAAGGATACTTAATAATTTGATACTTAATCTCCAAACATACATACATACCGTCATACTGTTTTCATATTCTGGGTAGGAAAAAAGGACTGACCTCTATACTATCCTATCTTGACAGACACACCTACAGGTGTTGTATAGAAAACAAAATATCTTAAAATATTCAATAATTTGGATTTATGGATTTATAGTTTCATACTATTCTTCAACTATACTATACATACTATCGCTATCGACAGTTGGATCTCATGTGTTACATGCAACAAGTTTTATTTATCCAACTGTCGATTTGTTCAAGAGAACTTTGTTTTTTTATTTGTTCAAGAGAATTTTGTTCTCTTATTTGTTCAAGAGAACATTATTATCTTGTCATACATATTTACATGCTACCACTTTCGAAGCAATCACTCCTTCTTCAGCCATTGCTAATTAAATAAACGACAATTCGTGTAGAACGGTTTAATAATTTCCGATCGTGGGTTATGGGGGTCGCCTCAATCAGTCTTTAATCTCTTTTTTCTCTTCTTATTACTATACATCCCACTAATTGGGTCAAATCTGCTGAAAGCAAAATTAAATTGATTTTATACAAGCTTCTTTCAGACAGACAACGCTTTTTCTTCGTTCATTTTCGAATAGGATATTAAGTAAATTGATTTCGTTGGCTGAGATGTCTCGATTGACGAATTTAATTTATTTTTTAGTAATTTATTTTAAAATTTGATCATTTTGAATGCCGATCTAAGACGGTTTTCGATAGCGTAAAATATAAAGATGGCCGACGTTAATCTTTTCAAAACAAAAATTAATTATGCGGTTTGGCAACATTATAATTTGAATAAGCAATGATAGTTAAATAAATCTTTTATTGAACATACGCTTCCCGATTACATAAGTAAAATAATCTTCTTAATTATAATTTTGTGACAATTGTCATTTCATTATCATTAAATAATATCTCTTATAATACATTAAATTTCCTTAGACTTTAATTTTTCAAAATTAATAATTTACGAAAGTTTCGAAATGCATATTTTTTATGACAATTTTTTGCATCTTAATAGATACGAAGTTAGAATATCATAGGAGAACCGAGAAATCAAGGCAATTACAGGGTTTACGACCTGTCATCGGCTTGTTTACGTGGTCACTTTATGCGCTCACGAACTATGCCTTTTATTGAGTTCCCTATCAATCCAATTTTTGAAAGTTATTTATTGATTGACAGGGAAAAAAGCATACTTGGTGAAAGTTGCGCAAGCGCATAAAGTGATCACGTAAACCAGCCGATGACAGATCGTAAGCCCTGTAAATGTCTTGATTTCCTTTCTATTGGGATATATTTCTATTGGGAACTTCATTTCTATTGGGATATATTTTATTAGGTACTTCTCGAACAACTTAAGGGTACTATGTCAGATATTAATTTAACACGCACCAATAACAAGTTGCCACATTCTGGAGACTTACGATTTTAACCGTCTCACAGATCCAGACTGAAAACCCAATTAAAAACTGTGTCTCCACCGGAAATCGAACCCGTTAAAAAAAATTCATAAAAATATTGACTCCCGACAGGGAAAAAAATGCAACGTTTGCGTATACCTATTCAACTATAAAAATATTCAATTTACATATTTTTTTTAAATTCATTACATTTTTTTTTGCAAAAATTAAAGAAAAAAATTAGATGTTTTAATCGTCCGTTACATCTTACGATTTCATACATATTGTAGCGAGGATCGAGGAGGCAGCCCTTCTGACTCTACTGTATACCTATGTATATCCCCACCAATTACTAGCTCAAACAGTTGTCCTCGCGCCTCCGTCAAATAAACAACATGTAATCAGGACACGCATTATTATTTCGATCCATTAAATAAGTAGTCTCAATATGACTCAAATACCTATAGTATTGACTCCCGACGTGATATACTCATAGTGGTGACCTCGACGTGATATACTTATAGTGGTGACCCCGACGTGATATACTTATAATATCACGTTATATCTCACAATGTGGGGTAACTAGCGACAGGTGTGCGGGTGTGCATTACCTTATAAAAGGAAGTAAGACACATGCGTGTATACCCATATATCAGTCTCGTCTCACCTAAAAAGGCACTACATTGTGGGTGGCGAACCTCATTGTTGAACTTTGTGAGATGTTATTGTTGCCTGTTGTATATTCTATTAGCCGGCTCTTACGGGGCACCCGAAATCGATGATAATAGAACAAAGTGGAAACACTATTATAAACCGGCGCATCACATCAAACTACTTACTATTACCTACTTCTTAAGATTTAATTTTTAAAAATGATATTTGCACAATACTAGCTAATTCAATATTTTTTTTATGTATTAGGAAAACATACCATGCTGGCTACGCCAGGTTTTTGCGAACATTCTTCTTTACTCTTGCATTAACCTGGCCGGAATGTACACCAAGTACTTGACTGATCGAGGACAGAGAAGAGCCTTTCTGGAGACCCACAAAGCAATGGAGACTCGGTGTAGAGCTCAAGAGGAAAACGCAAGACAGGAGAAATTATTACTTTCTGGTAAGCTTTTTTTCTTAGCTTATTGCTCCAATAATTTTCAAGATTATAATTAGTGTCGTGTGTATAAATTAAAATGACTGTCTCATGGCTATTCTGACACCTGATTTGGGTTTAGTATCTGAACTAACTTCAAAATTATAAATGTATGATTGTTTTTACATCACTACTTAATTACTATCTGACATTATTCATATAGTTTCCAGTAAATAACTTGAGAATTATCGTTGGAGGGAGGCGGTTTGCACATCATATACCAAGCAAGCAATAAACACTGAGTGGATTCTCAAGTTATTTGCCGATAACTATACATGATTTACCTATGCTGTTATACTGCTAATATTAATAATTTTTACTCGTGTTATTTTATTACAGTGTTGCCTGATTTTGTTGCCAAAGAAATGATAAAAGATATATCCCACGAGGAAGAAAAGGGATCCTTCCAGCCAAATCAGTTTCATAAAATATATATTCATAGATACGAAAATGTCTCTATACTCTTTGCCGACATCAAAGGGTTTACAGGTATGTATAATAATTAATTAACGCAACCATTACTGGAGTACAATATCCAAATGGATTCTAATTGGATTTAAATTAACTTCGAACACTCTAATTGGTAAATAAAATCAAGAAATAATTTGCTAATCATCATCATAAGCTCGACAACCCTGGGTGGACCTTGCTGGCTGAATCCATAAGTCTCTTCCATTCTTGATACAGAGTCTGAAAAATCCTATGAATGTTTAGTGACACCTTTTTCCGAAAATTCGAATAGTTTACCATTGGGTGGTATTATTAAATAAACCTTAAAAAGCACAGAAAACCTGATCCTGAGCTATCACTTAAATAACAATTTCCAATTCACAATATAATACTTTGTGATTCTACTTAATGCTTAGAATTTTCCGAGATTCATAAATACATCCCAAGAAAAGCAACAAATATCTAAAAATGTACAATATTGGACGCAAAAAAAACATTTCTGAAATAAGTTAGCGAGTGTGCTTCTAAAAATACCATCAGTATTTCCAACAGTTTTCTAATATATTTTCGTCAAACAATTTAATAATCCACTAAAAGAATATTTTAAATATCTTCATTTGCAGCATTTTTTCAAATTACTCGCATAACTACATGTCGTAGAGAAATGATCTTTTATTTGCTTGAAAATTGCATAAAATCAAAATGAATGACCGATAAAGTTTTTTCGTTTCAAGTCAGGTTTGTTCTTAAAATGCAAATCATGTCACTAGATTTAGTCATTATATGCATCTTCATTCATTCATTCATACCAGCACGGCATATCGCACAATTTGTGGTAACCAGCGACAGGTATGCAAATGTGCATTACCTTATAAAAGAGAGCAAAATACATGCGTACCCACACACCACAAACCAGTCTCGTCTCACTTGAAAAGCACTACATACAGAATGGGTGGTGAACCTCATTGCTGAACTATGTAAGATGTTATTGTTGCTTGTTATATTTCGATTTCCCGGCTCATACGGGACAGTTTAAAACGATAATAGAAAACCGTGGAAGCACTATCCTTAGCGGATGCCTCTTAAGAAAATTAAATTGAAATGAAATTTATTGTAATTATTTTCTTGACTTTCAAAGCACGTCATCATCGTCAAAACAAAACAAAACAAAATTCCAATTTTCGAAGAAAGGATTCAATTCACAATTCCCGGTATATTATTCAAAAAGGATCAAATTATCTATAAAACTTTCACAGTGTAATTTTTGTAAAGAATGTGTAATTTTCTTATTCAACAATATTCGAAAATTTAATTTCTGGTGAAAAGGACGTAAAATATTTGTTTTTCCAACTATTCGCATTTCGTTCGCTTTTGTTAATTGAAAAACTCACACAAGTAAGTTGGATTGACGGAGAATAGTTGGTTAATTGGTGATTTCTATGTTGTCTGTTTGACCCAATTTCACGCACAAACAGTTTGTGTGTTTTTAATCACCACACTGAACGAAAACTTTCTTTATTGTTTTTATATGTGAGAACAAACATAAGGTTTCCGAAACTAAGGATAAAATTATTGTTCATCGAATTGGTTTATTTACTGATTTTCTTTTTTTAATTAACTTAAACATCAATCAAGAAAACGCTCAATGTCAATTTTTTACACGTATTTTTTCTAAATTGTATTATTTTTATTCAAACTTTTGAGATTTTGAAAATGATTTTCGTCCATAGCACAAAAATATTCATCAAAATCGGCTGACGTCATAAAGATTTAGTTACCTTTGCAAATTGAAGAGTTTGATGATTATGATTATGAGGTTTGACTCACATGTTCCATCGTCAGACCTTCTCCAAATTCATATCATATTAATCAAAAAGAACCATCGAAATCGGATAACGTCGTAAGAGATATCGCTGAACATGATTTTTTTTGGGGTCGATTAGAAATGCAATCTTCAAGGAAGTTCCACTTTCTATACTCAAATATATATGTACATACCAACAACACGGTCATTTTTCGACACTAACATTTCTTCTTTTCGCATTACTATAAAATTAAAAAACCGTTGATCTAATCAAATAAAAAAAATCCTATTTTTTGTTTTTGTTATTCTTATATTTTACGCCCTATATTTCTGTGCCCCTGGTATTTTAATATATAATAGATTCAGCCCTGGCATTGAGAAAGAGCCTGCAGTACTCTGTTTATATATTATTTCATAATAAATTATGGGTAATACAATGTGGTGGTTTTTTCATTGAACCATAAAATAAGTCAATTTATGTAAGTACGAAAATGTTTTACGTTCAACTTCACATGTGATCACAATTTTGGTGATTTGTTTTTATTTTGAAGGAAATAATGATTTTATGAGCTGTTGTTGAAAAGGTCTCGACGTTTATATCATCAATATTTTAATTTATTTTTAACTGTGTTGCAATATAATCTTTTTCTTAAACACAGGGTGGGCTTTTCTGATCATGCATCGCCAAGTACCTCGCTGGTACCCATCCTCCTTTTTAAACCCCAGCGTCTTCGTGTTCGTTTGGACATTCGTTGACCAGGTGGTTTAGTGTCTTCCCCTCTACCTCTCAGCACCCATAGAACAGCACTTCTTCACTATGCGATAATTTTCTCTTTTCAGTACATGGTTAAGCCATCTGAGCCTCTCTTTTGCCGTTTTTACGTAGTGCAATATACAGTAGCAAAAAATTAGGATTGAAATGTCATGTTAAGGAAATTTTTAGTGTAACTATATTCTCTTTGTTATATATTGATAAATATTTATTTCAAATTTAATTCTGTTTCAGAACTCGCAAGTCGGTGTAGTGCCCAACAATTAGTAAAAGTATTAAATGATCTTTTTGCTCGCTTTGATAAATTAGCAACGGTAAGTACAAGTTTTTAATTATAAATTCGTAATGATTTTTATTTTAGAAATTAAAAAAATCGAAATTATGACGATGTTGATAAATATTTATTTCTTGGGCACAATTTTATAATGAATGAAATAAATAAAAAAATATTCTAAAAAAGATTGAGAATCTATGGCTCCACACTACACATTACAAAGTTATTGTTATCATATTTTTATATACTGGCAATACCGCGACAAACTTTCAAAAAGTAAAAAGCGCCATTTATTTTGTATTTTGACATTTACGATTATCCTTGTTTATATTCATAAAACAATTTTATTTTACGTGTTTTTTTAATATTTACAATGATCAAACGGTTCTTCTATATTTTAAATATCAACCCATGTGAAGGTGTGAAAATAATCTTATATTTTTATAAAACTATCAAGTTCTCTTTTCATTTTAGCATAAATTTGGTTCTTTAGTTATCAATTACTCACGATTTTTCCCTTAGTCACGTAAAATGATAATTTAAAGTATTAGAGTTCTTCATACATAACATGAAATCTTCACTTCTACAGAATAATCGAGTTTTGTTATAATATTTTATGAATTGCTTTTAGGAAAATCACTGCCTCCGTATAAAGCTGTTAGGTGACTGTTATTACTGTGTATCCGGTCTTCCTACAGCCAGGTCAGATCATGCCCTGTGTAGTGTGGAGATGGGACTTCATATGATAAGGGCCATCAAAGACACCAGCCAAACCACACAGGTTTATAATATTCTATTTTGTAATGTCAGAATAAGCCATAGTTACCTTGGTATACAGTCGCAGGCTTGAAGTAATATCACTACAATCAATGTCTGTGAATATTATTATCACCGACGTTGATTGTTATTCTTTGTTCTGTTGTGCCGAGACCACACGAGTCTAGAGGAGCTTCTAGAACTACTCTTCGTGCCATGCATTCTTTGTCTTTCTTGCTTGCCTTCTTCGAAGGAGCCATTTTCAGTCTCCATATGGGGAGCGGGTGGAAGTGGGCGTAGCTAAGTTACCTAGGTATTATTAAGTGAGGATGTTGTATTTTGGTTTAAACATAATAAATTAATGACATTTTTGCTATTCAATGACGGGAATTTTTGAATGAGAATGGTTGGGAATTTTCCAAAAACAATGAATGGGAATTTTTGAATGACATTGGATAGGAATTTTCAAAAGACAATAAATGTGAATTTTTGAATGATATTGGATGAGAATTTTCATTCAAGCATAATAAATTAATGACATTTTTGTTATTCAATGACGGGAATTTTTGAATGAGAATGGTTGGGAATTTTCCAAAAATAATGAATGGGAATTTTCCAAAAATAATGAATGGGAATTTTTGAATGACATTGGATAGGAATTTTCAAAAGACAATGAATGCGAATTTTTGAATGATAATGGATGAGAATTTTCGAAAGACAATGAATGGGAATTTTCGAATGACATTGGATGGAAATTTTTAAAACACAATGAATAGGAATTTTTGAATGAGAATTTTCGAAAGATGATGAATGGGAATTTTTGAATGACATTGGATGGAAATTTTTAAATGACAATCGATGGGAATTTTCGAATGATAATGGATGGACGTTTTTACTGTATACATTCCTCCTAGCTCAAACCCTAGCTTTTTTTCTACAATCAACAAGCTTTTTTATATTTATCGTCAATAATTTTAGGTGGAACTAGATATGCGGATAGGGATCCACAGTGGTTCTGTACTGTGCGGAGTTTTGGGCCTCCGCAAGTGGCAGTTTGACGTATGGTCGTATGATGTCACACTGGCCAATCACATGGAGAGTGGAGGTGTTCCCGGGTAAATTATCATTTTTATCTAATTGTTCTTTTTTTGGAAATATCTCAGCTTGTAAATAATCTTAATATGTTTTCTTTATTATTTACTAGCTTTTATGTCCCGCCGTTGGCCAAGAATGTAAATTAGTGAAGGAATAAGCAATCGTTTATATACCTACATAATATTGTCACACATAATTTTTTTTAACCGTAGTATGAAAAGTAGTTTGAAATTTAATTGAGTTTAAGCGGTGTAAAATCTTAAAGTGATGGCCACAATCCATTTGCTTTTATATATAAGCACATACAATTTCTGCACGCATGGACTATGGGAAATGATTTTAAATATGACTTATTATAAAAAGACAACGTCGTAAAGAGTTTGGATTTGGCCACAACCCCTATTTTTATATATTGTCATCGAACGCAAATAATGTGTTTTAAATATTTAGTAATTTTGGATGATGGGAAATGGCTTAAAAATTGATTGAACAAAAGTACTGAAAATATTCTAGTGTTGGTCCCATCCCATTCGTTTTTATATTTTTCGTCAAGTGTGCATATAGTTTATTATAGTTTTGCACAATAAAACTGATAGACTTAAAACTGACACATAAGTCTACATTACAGAAGAAGAAGACTTAAGCTATGTTAAATAGTTTTTAATATGAATATAAACGTCGTGAAGATCCAGCAATGGCCACAACCCCGATTTTTTATATATTGTCATCAAAATGAAATGTGTAGTTATTGAAAATTAAGCAATATATGATGATATAATAAATGGTGTAAATTTGATTGAACAAAAGTAATGAGAAGATTCTAGTGTTGGTCACATCCCATTCGTTTTTATGTATTTTCATCAAGTATGCATGTTGTTTATAATATTTCGTTACAATAGACTATTAGACATAAAACTAATCCAAAAGACTAAATAAAGTAGAAGTATAAAACTATAACAAATAGTTTGTAATAAAAACTGACCCAATGGTCTACATAGAAGATGAAATAGAAGAATTACACATTAGGAAATGTATTATATAAAAAACTGACCAAAATGTCTTCAAAAAAGAAGAAGAAGATGAATTGAACTATAGGAAATATTTTATATAAAATTCACCCAACATCTACATAAAATAAGAAAACGAAGAATTAGACTAAAGGATAGTTTGTTTAAAAATAGTTTGTATAAAAACTAACCAAAAGGTCTACATAAAGGAAGAAGAAGACGAATTAGACTATAGGAAATAGTTTGTATAAAAACTCACCCAGGTCTACATAAATTAAGAAAAAGAAAAATTAGACTATAGGAAATAGTATATTTATGAACTGTCCCAAATGACTTCACAAAAGAAGAGGAAGATAAACCCCAAGAAATAGTTTGTAGAAAAAATCACCCAAAGGTCTACATAGAAAAAAGAAGAATTTCACTATAGGAAATAGTTTGTAGGTATATTGAATGTGTATTGTAGTTAACCTAAAATAGTTTAATAATTTTCCTATACAAAATCAGTATATTCTTGGTTTTTAAGTAGTAAGTATTAGGTATGTAGGTACCTACCTACAATGATGTTCTAAATTAATTCGAATTCGATTTATAACAAATTTTATTTGAATATCAGAATGTGTCCGTTACCATAGTAACCATGTTCCAACATGTGAAAAATATCAAATGTTATGGAGACATTTTTTGAATATGTAGGTACCTACATTGGTTTGTTCGATGCCATAAAAATGAAAATTGTCAGAAAAATCAAATATTTTTAACAAATTATGCAATTTTATTACTCCTATATCTTTACTAATAATTAACAGACTTTTACAATATATGTCTTAAAACTTGCTGTAATGTCTTGTGTTTCATTTTATTATTTCATAATCACATTTATTTCAAAGGTATATTATTTTAAAGAACATATTCATTCGGTAGGAAAATTAAATATCGTATGAAAAGATATTAAAATGGCGGGGTTATATGTACATTTGTACAAAACGCTTACTTTAAAAATAAGTTTAACATTATAATTAGACAAAATATTCACCATGTTTTTCACTTAAAAGCTAAGTTATACTTGAAAATATATTTTTTTCGTGTAAATACGTACTTCTAACTTTTAAACTAACAGATATTTGCGTGCAAAATGTACACTTTTTTGACAGATATGACTTGGAAAATTTTGTATGAAAAAAATTATTATTGAAATATCTTTAAAATTCAGCATTTTAATCGCATTATTTTTAGCGTGACACTGCATCAGGTATACTGGTACACGTTCGCACATAAATTAGATTTTTAGATGCTCTTGGTTTTTCAAAAGGCACACACACTAACATATTGATTGCTTTATTACTTTAGATTTGTTATTTAGGTATATAAATTTACATAATATTTCTACTTTAAACATTATATAACAAAATAACAATGTTGTTACTCTCTCGATAGAGTTAAAAACTTATATTCGAGAGAGGAGTTTCGTAATTACAAATTACATATTTATACACACAGGAAAAATTCAAATTATAGGATCATGAATTGCCAAAAATACCTTTAATGCTTTTTTTTATTTGTTTTGATCTTTTAAATCTATAATGCAAGTAGACAGGTCATTGTAAAATAATATTTATCAATCATTGGTTGCGCGTCCACTTGATCGCGATGGACACATGGGTGCGAGTCCACTTGATCGCAACGGACACTTGGGTGCGAGTCCACTTGATCGCGATGGACACTTGGATGCGAGTTCACTTGATCACAACGGACACTTGGGTGCGAATCCACTTGATTGTGATGGACACTTGGGTGTGAGTCCACTTGATCGCAATGGACACTTGGGTTCGAGTCCACTTGATCGCAACGGACACTTGGGTGCGAATCCACTTGATTGTGATGGACACTTGGGTGCAAGTCCACTTGATCACAACGGACACTTGGGTGCGAATCCACTTGATTGTGATGGACACTTGGGTGTGAGTCCACTTGATCGCAATGGACACTTGGGTTCGAGTCCACTTGATCGCAACGGACACTTGGGTGCGAATCCACTTGATTGTGATGGACACTTGGGTGCAAGTCCACTTGATCGCAATGGACACTTGGGTTCGAGTCCACTTGATCGCAACGAACACTTGGATGCGAATCCATTTGATCACGACGGACACTTGGGTGCGAGTCCACTTGATCACAATGGACACTTGGGTGCGAATCCACATGATTGTGATGGACACTTGGGTGTGAGTCCACTTGATCCCAACGGACACTTGGGTACGAGTCCACTTGATCGCGACGGACACTTTGGTACGAGCCCACTTGGTCGTGACTTACATATACATCTTCATACATTCCCTAAACTAAACATAAATGCTTGTGAATGGTAAATGATTACTAACTGCTCTGCCACCACCTATCTATAGAAATCACCATCCATTTATTATTAGAAATCTTTTCATTCTACTTAATATGTATATGCCTGATTTTTGTTTTTTTATTAATAATAATTGAGTTATATTTGATGTGTTTATATTAGGAGGGTACACATTTCTCGTGCTACGTTGGAATCGTTGGACGGAGCGTATGAAGTGGAACCTGGAAACGGCGGAGAGAGAAACTCTTATCTCAAAGAGCACAACGTGGAGACCTATCTGGTGAAACATGTTGAACCACTCAAGACGAAGAAACGACAGACCTCTAGACCCAGGTATTGTTTTATTTACCTCTAGTTTTATTTTATTAATTTAATCTATTATTATGATTCTACAATCTGTTGGTGAACGTTGCACAAGCGCATAAAGTGATGACAGGTCGTAAGCCCTGTAGGTGTCTTGAGTTCCTGGTTCTGCTATACTACTCCAACTTCGTCTCTATTATTGAAGTGTTACAGTTTGTCAAAAAAAAACATTTTTCTTTCCAATTGCTTCATCAATCAATCTGTGCCACATTTACTACCTCGCTTTCTCATATTAATCTTCTTCTTCGTTAGCCTTCTTCCCTCCACTGATTCCACTTGTTTTTATCTTGTCTCCACCACATCCAGGTTGTGCAGCCAACTGGACAATATCATCACACTGTATTATTTTCGGGGAACTGTCAACGCATTGATACATTTCTATGTTTATTTTCCAGCCTGTTTACCCAGAAACTGTGGAGTGAGGACGACATGACGGGAAGGGTAAGCAAGGCTCAAGCATCCAGCACAACGATGGATGATGAACTGACGACTGACTGGACTCCTGAAAGACCTTTTGAAAATGTATGAATTGTATTTTATTTCGTTATATATTTAAGAAGTTGCTTGTAAATGTTGCACAAAAATGGGGCTTAAGGATTGGACATATGAGGAGCGGCTCCAAGCCTTGGGACTGACAACGCTTAAAGAAAGAAGAACGAGGGGTGACCTCATTGAGACATATAAAGTGTTAAACAATCATTATGACTGTCATGACTGAACTCCCGCATATATACACTCAGAATCAAAACGAGCACTTGCGTGGCCATAGCCTGAAGTTAAATAGAAGTGCATGCGTTTGGTCAGAATCCGTATAAACACTTCCTGAGCAATAGAGTGGTGGTGGTTGTATGTAACAGGCTGCCTCAGGATCTGGTTGTTGCTGAGAGTGTTAACTCATTTAAGAACGGACTGGATGGACTCATTCAAGCATATCAGCTTTTTGCTGCCTGCTTGTCATCTCGATAATAATAATGATAATAAGCTCATAAAGTGTTTTTACTTCAAATTAGCGACGTTGTCTTAATATGGTTTTAAATAAGACTGGGGTACATAATATAAGTTTTAATGGTAAATAATCCATTTCTATTATCTTCATACTTTGCTGCTAATTCTTTGTGGCACATTTTAACTAGTATAATTAAATTAAATTAAATATCTTAGGCCCGATATTACAGTTGGCCCTCAACTCATTGAGTTTGTTAAACTCAAGATTAATGTTAAGGGGAGATTGAATCCGTTTCCGTATTACAGTGCAATATGACATGTCAGTTACTAAATCTTCAATTATAGACATATTTTACTTTTTTTGTGGTTATTATCTGTCAAATTTTAAATAACCTCAAATAATACCAACTACAAAACGGGACGCTATGACTTGAAATACTATTGTTTTAATATCATTTACTATTCAAAAATGGTACTATTGTTTTATTATCCAACATGGTAAATTAATTTTTTTTCACCAAAATAATGATTTTAAATGCCCATGTTCGTTTCAATATGGCTGTCATTTTGTTTTGATGTGTGGCGCCACCGTCGATACAACTAACGCCTCTAGTGATAAATCACTGAAACTACACGCGTTGCCTAGCAACGAGTCAAGAAATGATTGTTGACTCACCGTTAAGTACTTAATCCGCCAGAAACGTTGAGTTAAATATTTGTCGTTTTAGTGACATATTTGAGGGAAGATTAGGCCTAAACGGACACTGTAATACGCTATTTTTTTGTAAAACTTGAGTTTAGCTCTTAAACTGAGACTGTAATACCAGCCCTTAGTTTCTAACCATGTTGAGTATTTTTATGGCAACTAGTTTTGGAGACGTAACCGCTCCTTTGTCCTGAAAACTTATACTAAACTTAGATACTATGTAGGTACATAATTATGTGACCCGTGTGCCTAAATTATGTATCGGAAAGTTGATGGGCAGAGAATAATATTAAATAATGAAGTATTGTTTAAATGTACTTGATTATTAATTATTTAAGGCTTTTTTAATCTCTAATGCCTCCAAGTTTTCTAATCTTAAGCCCTCTTTATTTATGTGCAAGATTTTATAGCCTGTTTCAGTATTGAAAGAATGATTATTTTAAATAGTAACAATTCCTCAGAGTTCGCCAATCATTTGATTACTTTTATGTTCATATAATACCTATATAAATTTTTATGTATGTACAATTAAATCTTTTTTTTATTTTAATAATACAACACATAAAAAAGTACAATCATAAAATACAGAAAAAATACACAGTAAAAATATATTTTTCCCTTTACCAGAGTGCAAGCACTCATGTGTAATTTTGTGTGTATATGATGTATGTACATTTAATAATTATGTGTATTTTAATGCATGTACATTTAATACTTTTGTTCATGCATTTGGTATATACATATATTAGCACTCTTCATATTAATGAAATTTACATAATTTCAATTTTTAATTATTTGATATCCTTTCAGTGTTACGGGCCTACTTGTCCTATCAACCAAAACCAGATGGAGATAGTCGTGGAGGAAGAAATAGAGAAACATGATATGTATCGAAGTGTCAGGATTGGATCATCAATGCACGAGTCAATACAGACTGTCGAATTGACAACGGCTGAAAAGGTACCTACTCTTCCAGAGAAGCGCACTACGTATCGTCGGGGAGAGTTAACCATCTGCTAAAGTATATATTTGTTTGCATCTTAAAAAGACTTCTGCGGGTGACTTATCTCCCATTCGGTTTGAGTTCTGCCCCAAAAGCCTTCGCCACAGTGACAAACTGGTTGGCACATTACTTCCAGGAAAAGGGTTTCAGAGTAGTGGTGTAATGTATTTTTTTATCTTAATTTTTTTTTTTTTTTGTTTTTGTAACCAATCTTTCGGCCTTCAAGGCTCTGTTGGTTAGGTATCTGACTGCTGATCTGAAGGTCCCGGGTTCAATTCCCGGTGGAGACACAGTTTTTAATTGTGTTTTCAGTCTGGATCTGTGAAACAATTAATATTGTAAGTCTCTTGAATATGGCAACTTGTTATTGGGTGTATATTAAATTATATTATTATTTTTAAGTAAACACCATTTTATTATTTCACATTATCAAATACATGACATCTTCCTTATTATATTTTAACCATTGATCCATAGAAAAAAAAATTTACTGATCATAGAATACACTATAGATCTCTTCCATCCTTACAAAAAAATAGATGTGCATTGCCATCAACAAATTAATATTTGACTGTATCAGTTAGTTGCCCGAGAAGTAATAAATAAATAATGTCATACTTTGTAGTCTGGTTAGTTGTAAGAAATTGCCTGATAGCAATAAACCTGCCAGTATGCAATAGATTTGTTTGTATTATGTACAAAAAGATAAATAAATAAATGAGCAAACAAAATCTCTTGGAGAGCTGTGGTAGCACGTGTTCAATTGGTCATATAGAGTTCTTGTATGATAATATCATTCATTACTGTGGCGATTGATTCCAGGTGGATGAACTGATAGACCACAGCATCGAGATTGAAAGCAACAAAAGAATGAGAGCGGCCAACGTCAATCCGTGGAGTCTTCACTTCAAGGACAAGTCCTCCGAGGGTGACTTCTGCACGCAGCGGGAGGACATGTTCAAGTCCAACATGTTGTGTTGTTACGTCATATGGCTGTTCATTGTACCTACGCAGGTCATCATGGTACCAATGTAATTATTAAATATTATTTAATTTATATATTATTTAATACTTAGTATTCAACAATAACTACTTACTAAGTTTAGTTTGTCGATCGACAATTCTTGATAGAACTCCATTGTACGTTGATATGTTATAAAAATATAAAAATACTTGGTAATAGTTCTATTGTATTTATTAGATTATTGACGCGTTTCGTGCAAAGCACATCGTCAGAATAATGCTCTACAAGACTGAGACTAGTGGTTATATACAAAATTTACATGACAGGTGTATAAAAATGTTGGTTTTTGAACGGTTGAAAAAAAAGTTTATATAATGCAAATGAATCTATACAAATCTACGTTTTAGTACAATGAAAGTAGTTGGGTCACTGGTTGTAGTCCCCTGTGTCCATTAGGTCTGTAACAAAAGAAAACGACAGCAGTAAAAATTTTTTATAACAATAACTACTTAAATAATTCTAAAATAAAATCATTAACAACATTTGTAACTATGCCGTATTGTGTTTGCGATGCTCTTTGAGTAACACATAAAAATATTTGATTTGATTTGGGAACCATGTGATTCATATTAACTACACCAACATAATCGTGTCAGAGATTGGATTTATGACAGGTATTATGGCGGACATTGGGACCTGGTTGATCTGTTTTGTGTGAGCCTATATCTTTGTTGAGGTAATGATTGTGATTGCAGAAAGTTGAGTGTAGTGTACGTAAGTGTGAAAGGGATATTGTGTGTGAAAGAGACGGATGTTGTGCCTATATAGGCTTGGTATGAATGAGTAGGGGGCATTCTGCCATAGGGCCCGTACTGAGACAATACAGAGAGTGATTACAGAGATAACTACTTAGTTATTTATTGAAGAAGACCATCCCCAATATTTAATTGAGGAGATAGTACTGTGCACCCCATCACAGTACATCACATTGAGATTGTGTACATATTTAGTGTGGAAGGGGAAAAATCACCTGGTTCATAATTACATATAATTGTCAATAAAAATTGTAAACTGCTAGCCCTAGAACAGGATTTCCTAGTTGGGCAGCAGTAATCTACTTATTGTTGTCATTATAAATATGGTGTTATAAAAGGTACATAAATAAATATGTGAAGTGATAATATCGGACACCTTTTTAAGCAAAATTCGCCCGCAGAAGATGTATGATTTGTCATAGTTAAAGTTTATATGAAGAAGGAGCAAAGAAAGCTAAAATATATATGTAATATGTGTTGCGATAATATAAATATGTGAAGTGATAATATCGGACACCTTTTTAAGCAAAATTCGCCCGCAGAAGATGTATGATTTGTCATAGTTAAAGTTTATATGAAGAAGGAGCAAAGAAAACTAAAATATATACGTAATATGTGTTGCGTTCTCCCGATATTGACGTATGACTGTGAAACAAAATGTTACATAATTTAGCAGTAACACAAAGATCTATGATAAGGAGAATGATGGGTATTTCGTAAGTAAGCAGAAAATAAATTACAATTTGAAATAAAAGATATAGGTACCTACACACATTGAAACACAAAAATCATTAAAATCAACTGAATATAATCAAATCAATATATCAAAATATTAGCAAAAAAAAAAAAAAAAATTGCTAATATTTTGAATATGGCACACAAATTAAGTTTTCATAATAATTATAAAAGTATCAATATATCAACTTTAAGTATAAAACAAAAATGTAGCTGCTTCCTGCCGACCCCTCTTACGCTCCTCGATCTTCCCCTTTATGATAGACATCTTTACTTTTTTACATTATTCATAGCCCCATTTGGAATAATGCCTACCTATACAGTAATGGGTATTATATCGGTATTAAGGGGACACTGGCTCATAGGAAAGCATGCCAGAAGGCTAGGGCTGTAAGCATACCATTACTGCAGAGCATGCCAGGGCGAGAAGGAGGAGGAGAAGGCGGTGGTCCACTTCCTCTGTCACTGTCACTATCGGAGACATTATGACATTCATTAGCCACAAAAACCATTCAGCACAATTTAGATTCAAGGTTTTTAGCTGTTGTTGAAATCTAAATACTAGTTAATAACAATTAGCGACACAAAAGCGACAAGTCCTTGGATTCCCAAAACTTAAACATGTACACTTTTACACCTTTGATGAAGAACTGCATAGAATTGCACCTTTACGATTTCACCTTCGTCTGCATTGATAGAATATGTTTTTTTTTCAAGGACATTGTTTTTTAACGTCCATTTTTTTCTGGTCAGTTTTATTACACCTCAACCATACAACACTCTCGGTTTCTTTATTAAAAAATAGACAATTGACAAGAGGATGTATCAGGAGGACATAACTCACAGATAGTAGTAGTAACATGTTACAATAGACGCATTGTTTTGTTTGCCGTCTTTCTCAGTATCGATTTTTATTGTTCTTAGTTAGCGCAAAAAAGGGTTTGGTGGGTATGTTTTTTTATACATTCCTGTTATCAAAACGCGGAAATGTCAGTTTATATTTTGGTCAACATTGAATATGTGTGTGTATTTATCTGTTCCTACCTATTTGTGTGTGTATGTTTTTGTGAGTGTATGAACGAAAACAAAAGTGTAGAGAAAAAATATTTTCCATCCAAAATACCCATGTTGTTTTCAATGAAGTCTATGAGACTATTTTACTCATATATTTTTGATACTTACGGACCTTTTGTCATAACAAAAGAATGATATTTAGTTATATCTTTTGAGGCTGAATGGTTTTTGTGCATTAGCATTCAAGGTGGATGAGTGAAGTGGGAGGACAGCCCCATTTGTGATATCACAAATGTTTTATTGGTATCCTCTTTAAGAACTGCCTCCCGTAAAAAAAAGTATGACTGTTTTTTTGTGTAATTTTATATGCTTAAATAAAAAAACAAATAATTTTATCACCCTTGTCTTAAGAACTGCTACCCACAAAAAAAAAACACTCTTGTCCTTTTATATTCCAGTTGCACAGCTCTAATCGTCTGTCTGACGTTGACCACATTACTGTTGACTGTCGCCTGCGTTCTTGTGATGGCCGAAGAGTTTCAGCAGCTGCCACTTCGTCTCCAGAGGATGTCCTCCAAACTGGTCCACAACAGAAACAGGAGAACGTTTTTTATATGCTTCATTGTCATCATGATGTCCGTCTCTAGGTAAGACATTAAATTCCATATCATCCAACTGTTGATTTGTTCAAGAGAACTTTGTTCTCTTAACGTATTGACAATGTTTCAAGCCAGGATACGCGAGATTTGTATGCACAGTCTACATTTTTCATGGCTTTTCCAACTTTGAAGTCAAAAAACACCTACTTAGAGGCTTCGCAGCATATATATTCTATACACGGATTTACTCAGAATTCGGAGTAAAACATATGTGTCTATCTGTGTGTGTGTCCATCCCCCCCTTATCACTTTTGAAATAGAAACCAGTCTCTCTTTTACATAGAATCTTCTAGAACTAACTATATGCTAAACTCATATATTAATAAATCTTGTACTGGCTACAATAGAAATTGTTTAAGTGATCCGGAGTTGGATATGTTTGCTTCGAGTTTATATATATTAAAAAAATGAATTTGTTGGATATTCAATCTGTGCTCTGTTTTGTTGTGCCCATCTTTACCTTTTTAATTGTGCCCTTTTAATTTGATTATCCAACTGTCGATTTGTTCAGGAGAACTTTGTTCTCTTAACATATCGACAATGTATCAAGCCAGGATACGCGAGAATTGTATGCAGAGGTCTACTTTTTTCACGGCTTTTCCAACTTTGAAGTCAAAAAACACCAACTTAGAGGCTTCGCAGCATATATGTTCCATACACGGATTTACTCAGAATTCGGAGTAGAACATTTCGTGTGTCTGTGTGTGTGTGTGTCCGTCCCCCCCTTATAACTTTTGATCCGCTCAATTTACAGAGCCCAAAATTTCAGAATATATAAAAAGTTACAGGCCTACAAAACTTTTATACTCAGAATTTTGAATTTTCGTTTCAGTCAGGGGTTATCAACTTTTTAATTTTTATTTTATTTTTCCATATATCTCAGAAACCATTAAAGCTAGAACGCTGAAAATTGGTACAAACATAGAAAAATAAAAAATCTCAAATTAATTTTTTCAAAAAAATTCCAGGGTTTCTCAAACATTTTTTATTAAGAAAAATATTTTTTTTATGATAAATTTATGAGTTTAACTGCCTATATTTCCAAAACTTATACAATTATCGCAAAAAGCCGAAACACCCCAACTGGATAATTTAATTTTCTATAAAAAATATTAACATTGTAGTAGAAGATCTCAATTTTTTTTAACAATTTTTTTAAAAATTGAATTCAGTGACGACATCGCTTCATACATTTTGTATGGCAGTCGCCTATACACAATATGTAAGAAGACTTAATAGTTTGATACTTCATCTCCAAACATACATACCATCATGATATTTTCATATTCTGGGTAGGAAAAAAGGAACTTCCTCCATACTATCCTATCTTGACATACATACCTACATTATGTAGGTATGTATGTCAAGATAGGATATAGATAGGTTTATAGTTTGGTACATATTCTTCAACTAAACATACTATCGCTATCGACAGTTGGATCTCATGTGTTACATGCAACTAGTTTAATATAATTTAACTACGTATTATTCATACATTAAGGCACGTGGGGTAAAAATCATAATATGAGTTTCCAGTGGTCGATGCTTCCCCCCACTGCCCTTCCTACCTCTCTCCTATCCCATCCTGTTTTCAAAATTGTTAACAATTGTGTAGTTATGTAATTATATTTTAGAATACTATAATTGGCAATATAAAAATTGTCCTTGTATAAATTTTTCTTGTTTGCTGTTGTATTATATTTAAAAAAATAATAATAAATAATAATAATCCTACAAAAACTCGAAGAGGAATCTTTCTATTAATAACAGCTCAAAGAGGACCAAATATCTTTCTCTGAATATGGTTTCCAACAGAATAAAAAAAAATAGTTGCCAGTAGTATATGAGATCCAAATGTCGATGGCGGTATTATGTAGATTTAATTGAAGAATACATACCAAACTGTAAACCCTTAAATCCAAATTATTGAACATATAAAGATATTTTGTTTTCTATACACAAAACATACATGTCAAGATAGGATAGTATGGAGGTCAGTCCTTTTTTCTTACCCAAAATATGTAAACAGATTGATATTTATGGAGATTAAGTATGAAAGTAGAATAAATGCTGTGGAAATGAGATCACTAAGAGAGTATGTAATAGAACGATATATAATAGAATAAAAAATGAGGACATAAGGAGGGAATGCAAAATGAAGAAGAGTATTATAAGTAAAATGAAAGTGAATTCCTTGAGGTGGTTTAGACATCTTGAAAGAATGAATGATGAACGACTGACCAAAAAAATATTATTTTTGAGATAATTCTTCTCCTTTTCCTTACTTCCCTTTGCTACGTAATATTTATCCCTAAACACCTGATCTCGATTTCCTCTTCTTGTTCCTTCCAAATCCTTTTTTTTTTGCTATAATGTTTTTTTTTATTTATCTTGGAGATATGTATATTTTCTCTGTTCTTTTTTAGCTTTCATTTTTTGTTAATGTACATATATATTTCTGTCATTATGTAATCTGGTTGGTTGGAATAAATTGCCTAATGGCAATAAGCCCGCCAGTCTGCATTATATTTGTTTATATTGTGTACAAAAAGTTAAGTAAATAAAATAAAAAATGAAATAAAAATTCAATGTATATGAACAAAAATTCAAAATTCTGAGTATAAAAGTTTTATAGAACTTCTATTATTTTCTAAATTTTTGGGCTGTGTGCATCGAGCAGATCAAAAGTTATAAGAGGGGATGGACACAAACACACTAAATGTTCTTTTTCGAATTCTGAGTTCATCCATATGTGTAACATATATGCTGCGAAGCCTCTAAGTTGGTATTTTTTAATCCATACAAAAATTCCACTACTGGATACGATTCACTCACACGGGACTAGGATTAATACTGTCGATTCATTAAGAGAAATAAATTCTATTTATTTATATTGTTTTCTTTAACACTTTACATGGAATTTATGATACAGGAACTATCCTTAATCCATTAAATTCACTATTGAGGAATGCTATGGGCCGGTATTACATTCTCAGTTTAAGAGCTAAACTCAAGTTTTACAAAAATATAGCGTATTACAGTGTCCGTTTAGGCCTAATCTTCCCTCAAATACGTCACTAAAATGACAAATATTTAACTCAACGTTTCTAGCGGATTAAGAACTTAACAGTGAGTCAACTGTCATTTGCTAGGCAACGCGTGTAGTTTCAGTGTTCTATCACTAGAGGCATTAGTTGTATCGACGGTGGCGCCACACAACAAAACAAACTGACAGCCATATTGAAACGAACATGGGCATTTAAAAGCATTATTTTGGTGACAAAAATTTTATTTATCATGTTGGATAATTATTAAACAATAGTATTTCAAGTAGTAGCGTCCCGTTTTGTAGTTCGTATTATTTGAGGTTATTTAATATTTGACAGATAATAACCACAGAAAAAGTTAAATATGTCTATAATTGAAGATTTAGTAACTGACATGTCATATTGCACTGTAATACGGAAATGGATTCAATCTCCCCTTAACATTAATCTTGAGTTTAACAAACCCAATGAGTTGAGGGCCGACTGTAATACCGGGCCTTATGTCTTCAAAATAATATTGCTTTAAAAATAACCTTTAATTTCTTTTGTTGTAGCTCGATAAGTTTGTCCTTCTGTCCGGGAAGCCAAATGTGTTATTTATCCGATAATGTCACGTCTTATACCAACTTCACCAATGTCACAACAAGCGTACCCTACTCCTTCAACAAAAACTTTTCATCCCTCGTCAAAAATAACGCAGGCGATCGTTCGGACGACGACGGAAGCGTTAAGCCGGTATATCTCATCGCCCTTGTACCGATCAACATAATCAAACCATTCGCATTTCAAAACGGAGAAAACATTTCAAACATAATCCTCAACACCAAACATATCAATGATAAAAACGTTCATAGAAACGTTATAACAGCAAACAGACTGTCCGGTAATGACTTCCAAATAAGCTTTGACTTGGGGAACAACGTAGAAGACTGCCAAGAGAACAAAAGCTGTAGCGTCGATTTGACGCAGTACGAAAGCAAAAATATTAATTTCATTTTGGACCGGTCGAAGAGGAACGAAGTCAACAAGTCGAATAATGAAACAACAGACAAAGATACTGAAAGCAACGGTACAAATTTCAACAATGGAAACATAACTGTGATAAAAAGAAACGTCTTTGAAAAAGATTCAAATGAGACTTTATCGAATGGACAAATTACGAGGAGAAAACGTCAAAGTCTGCTTAGATCATCTTCTAACTACAAAAGTTTGTCCTCAAGAATGATAAAAAAAGGCAGATTTAAGAGATTTTTGAACCACAAGTCTTCGATGGAGCGTAACAAGAAAAACGACAATGAAATCGCATCCAGCAGAGACAAAAACGAACTGCTACGGGAAATTGAAATTGAAAAGAAGATCCACGCCAAGGATCATATTTACGGCGACGCGATCGTCATGGATCGCACGTTCGGATCGTTCTTTCCCTGGATCCGAAGCAGCAAGTACAACGTCAGCCCCGAGGATCAATGGATTGAGAGTAGCGTGGAGCTGTGCCATATTATAGATGACCCGGACGACTGTTACCATCCAGAATACGTCGTGTTTACGTGGATCATGTGCCTGGTGGCACTGACCACAACTCTGAGGCTGTACTATCTCGTAAAGACATTTCTGGCCGTCTTGCTGGTGACCGTGTTCTCCCTCCTCATCGTGGTAGCATTCCCGAAGACATTCAACGACCCTGAACAGGCTAAAGTGTGAGTCGATTTTTGTTTATAGTATAGTACGATTGAAACAGTATTTAGATTGTGAATAATGAAGCATGCCATTGTACGTGTGGAGAGTAATAGTCAAAATATAATGAGTTAATTGTGTACCCTGTTAAGACATACAAGTTTTGCACAACACTACTACACGTACAATGGGGTGGTGTAGTTCAACCAACTTGAAACAGATTTTAGACTAACAACTGAATATAATGAATTCAAAAGAAAAATAAAATAGACTTGTTAAATTTGATTGATTTGTAAATTATATTCATTTAATTTTGTACAGCAATAATTATATATATATATTATTTGGTTTCTTTTGTTTTTAATTGTCTCCTTTACTTGAGTCATAAAAGGGCCACTTAATCCCGCATACATGGTCGCAAGCCCATGTGGCTCGCCTGTTCTGGCTGGTACTCTGGTCACCTGTGCTCGTGGGCCTGGATTCATGAATCCAGTGAAACCACGATTGCCTTTCTCTTTTGTGTCTTAGAAAAAGTTGAGATCCTGTAAGCAGTATTCTCGCAGTACGAGACCTTAACTTTTTCTCAAATAACTCTTGTAATACAACCCTAAGTGTATTGAATAGCTGTCAAACTCCATACGGCTGATATGTCAGCCATTTTTTAAAAAAACGAACGAATCCAGAGGGCCTTACGTCAGGCCATATTGTGATAATGCACCTTCAATTGTATAATCATTCTCCCGACAATTTGTAAACTAACCACCATCCTTCACCGTTTTATCAATTTGTTTTTGAATTATCTCGCAGCATGGGTATGACCCTAACCGCCCAAATGATGACCCTCCTGATGGTGTTTCTCGTGATGGTGACATACCACGCCCGTCTAGTCGAGGTGACCTCCCGTCTCGACTTTCTGTGGAAGCGCCAGGCTGAGCAGGAACTGGAGGAGATGCTGGACACTAGACACAACAACACCCAGCTGCTGAGAAACATACTGCCGGACCACGTGGCCCATCACTTCTTGCAGGAAGACAGGATGTCAGAGGTAATGTTGATCTTTTATTATTATTATCTTAAACTGCGCTGACCGATTTACTAATGATATTAATAACAATTAAGCACTACAAATAATAACACTCAATTATTATTATTAACATTATACACTTCCTCAAAGTAATTAGCAGATTAATGCGTAAATTGTAGATTATTTAATACATCAAAATAAAATGCAACAAATACACCAATCAAGCTTTCAATTGTGAATAATTCACCCATCCAGATACTTAAGTTTTCATTCATCGTTTTTTATATATTTAAGGAATTGTACTCTCAGTGGCAAGACGAAGTGGGTGTGATGTTTGCCAGTATACCAAACTTCACAGAGTTCTACTCCGAGGATATAAACATGGGCATGGAGTGCATTCGACTGCTCAATGAAATCATCGGTGAGTCATCTACAATAACATATACATTTACATGCTCATCTCCTCTAAGGACGGTTGTCTATTATAATTTACAAAATTGGTGTAGCTAACCTGAAATTCTTGAATCACTTTGAATCAATCCTGTGGTATACTGCGTTGGGAGATTGCACAAGTCTTTTGTATTACTTGTGTTCTCTATATGGGGACGAATACACCAAATAATACGCCGTGTAGATATTATTAAGGGGGGACTGCTGCCAACGTACCTTATTTTAAATTAGATATACCATCATTATTTCTAATCAAATATTTTTGAAAAAAAAAAATCAGATAGTTTGGGTATAATTAAGAAAAATATACCTTAACTTTTTTAAAATGTTCTGTAAGTATAAATTGTTGTAGGAAAATAATGGCATACCCCGATTTTCAACGTTTACCTCAAATTTTTAATAAACTATAAGGCGTAGAGTAATATATTTTTTTTTAATTAAAGAAGACAAAATTATCTGAAAAAATATGTCGTGACGTTGCATTAATGCTTCAGGTTTAGTAAATAAACCTAAAAAATGATGGGTCGATGGCAGAGCGGTTAGCGCGCTGGGCTAGTAATCCAGTGATCGCGAGTTCGAATCCTGCTGCGACCGATTTCGTTCACCTATTGCACAAGCATTTATTTGCTTAATTTAGGGAACGTAGGAAGATGTATATGTACTTGTTAAATAAGGACATATTCATTTGTTTACAAAAAAAAAAAACGTTTATTTTCCATTCAGCGCCATTGCGAAATAAAAGTTTTTTTGGTTTATTTACTTAACCTGATACATTAATGCAATGTCACAACATATTTTTCCAGATATTTTGTTCTTCTTTAATTTAAAAAAATATATATTGCTCTATACCTTATAGTTTTTTAGAAATATAAGATAAATGTCAAAAATTGGGGTATGCTTATTATTTTTCTACAAGAATATATACAGAACATAATTAAAAAGTTAAGGTTTATTTTGCTTTATTAATATCCAAACTAACTAGGCTATTTTTTTTTTCAAAATGCCCTCTATCATTTCACACTGTAAATATAATACATTCATCTCTCTCCACTTCAGTATGTCCCTTTCACTCATCTTAATATTACACAACCTTTTGCAGTAGCCATTTTATTCTCTTTGTGTTACGATTTCAGCCGATTTTGATGAACTTTTGGATGAGCCCCGTTTCAAGAGCATAGAGAAGATCAAAACTGTTGGCGCAACATACATGGCTGCCTCCGGCTTGAATCCAGAAGAGAAGGTTTGTATTGATATGATATACAGTGGTACCTCGACATACGAGTTTAATTCGTTCCGCAACCTTGCATTAAGGTAGGCGCGCATGGAAGCTAATTTCATCGGCCGATTAATAATCGGTGAGTTACAACATACGAATTACATGTAAGAGCGCGCATGAAAGCTAACAGAATCGGCCGATTTTAAAATCTGCGACGAGACACAAAAAAATCGGCCGATCTCGATCGGTCGATTTTTTGTAACCAATCTTGTTGTATGAGAGGGCGCACATGGCGCATGCTCACCGATAATTTAATCGTCCGAGCGCAGTAGATCGAGAAGTACGTTCTCAGTGCTGCCAAACGAAATGTCAGATGAAATAAATTTTGATTCGGAAAAATTAATTATATTAGTTGAAGCACGTCCTTCATTATATGATAAAAAATTATAGTAACCGCCAAATTAAGCAAAAATTATGGTTGGAGATAAGCGAAATATTAACAACTGGCTGGGAACAGCTAAATCATAACAAAAGAACTGAATTGGGTAAGTTATTACTTAATTGAATGATAGTTACATAGGTAATTTAATGAATATTCCGCTTAATGAATAAATACTGTGTTTCAAGTGTTTTTTTTTTACAATTTATAATTATGAACTTCAACTGTGTCAACGAAAAACCTTAAAAAAAGTTTTATATTATATATACTTGGTTCACTATTGCGTCTGTACATTTGCTCTGTCACACAATAGTTCTTTTCTGTTTCCCGCGCAATGTTTGTATTTTCCGCTTTTCCGTACGCGCGCGGAGCCCATCATAATGATTTCTAGGTTATGTTTGGTAAATTATGATCTGTCAATTTATTTATCTTTTCCCGTGCAATACATACCTTTTACCACGCAATACAAAGGTACCGCAGTTTTCTGTTTCCCGCGCAATGTTTTTCTTTTTCCCCGCTTGTTGTACAGGCGCATGGAGCCCAAGTTAATGATTTTTTGATTAAGTTCGGTAAATTATGATCTGTCAATTATTTCTAATCATATGAATGTTGACCGCCGTGTTATTTCCAATTGTACGATTCTAGAAGCTTCCATGCGCGTTAGAACCGATCGGCCAATTTTTTATCGGCCGATTTATTTAAGCTTCCATGCGCGCCTTACCTAACTCGATGTATCTTGAATTACTCGTATCTCGAAGCAAATTTCCCCATACAAAACAATTGAACTACCATTAATCCGTTCCAACCCAAAATGTCACCCCAGTTATTTTTGTTACGTGGTTTTGAATAATAAAAACGTATTTATAAATGAAAAATATTTATTTTACAAAAACAAAAAAGAGAATGTAAAAAAATAAATTATATATCCTCACTGGTCTTTGCCTTTTTCGCTACATTTTTCTCGCTTTCACCTGTAGACCGTTTAGAAAAAAACATGTCCAAGGAGGTTTGTTTCTTCCTCCCTCTCAGAATGTTCCGGAAATGAGTTAGGCAAGTGTCATTAAAAAGATCCTATGCACGACCTGTTGCAACTTTTTCTGGGTGTTAGTTCTCCACAAACTGTGAAACTCTCTCCCACATTCATAAGATCTCCTTTATCTCAATTGTAGAAATAACCTCCTCCTCCTCTGACTCCTCGAAACCAATTTCTTACATAACCTCCGAATGCTGCTGTGACTGTAACTCTTGTATCTCCTCAGTCGTCAGTTCCTGGGTGTGCTCCTTGACAAGCTCGTTCACGACTCTCTCTTTCACATCTAGACCCATGGATTTCCCCAGAGACACAATCTCCTCTGCTAAACCGAACTCGTATCTCGAATTTCGCTCATAACTCAAAGCAAAAAATCACTCGCTCGCCGGCTCGTATCTCGAAAAACTCGTATGTTGGGGCACTCGTATGTCGAGGTACCACTGTATATGTATTATATTCTATTTACACATAACTAGTGATCACGCAGAGGTTAAAAATCTACTGCAATTCATTACATTTTTAAGTTATTGGACCTGATCTATGATGAAAGAAGACATCATCAAAGTTCACATACTGCCAAGTGTAAAACAAACGCTCAACAGAAATTAATTCGACAAAGTCATAATTTCACAACCGCTATCATTTCCATGGAATGTTGGTGAAACTTCTTCATTACGCCATCTATTGAGAAATTAATTGGTAAGTAAAAAATAGGGCGACCACAAAAAAGATGGGTCGACGATATTATTCCGGTTGCGGGAAAGGGTTGGCTGATGGAAGCATAAGACAGAGAGAGATGGAGTTCGTTGGAGGAGGCCTACATCCAGCAGTGGAGAGATGGCTGACAAAGAAGAAGAAGAAGAAACAAAAAATAAATTGTTAAATTGTAAGTGTTTAGTTGTTGGTTGTCTTATCTATATTGAGATGATGAAAAAATCCAATGTTTGCGTATATATTATAATATGATATCATTTATAAAATGTTCGGTTTAAAAATTCTTGTGTCACAGTCTGTCCACGATGATCTGGAGCACCTCTGCGCCCTGGTGGACTTTGCTATGGCCATGAAGCAACGGTTGGAGGAAGTCAACGTACACAGCTACAACAACTTTCATTTGAGAGTCGGTAAGTTACAAAAGTTATTTTATTCATGTACCAAAGAAATAAAGATAGAAGTTAAATTAATATGGATAGGTACATATTCTCAGATATATTTATATATCCGAGAGCAGGCAACGACTGAACTGGCTAAAGATCCGTCACCGAAGAGACTCGCATGTTCTTTCCCTACTCTACCAAATCCTTAATAACCCTCTTACACCCACGTACCTCAAAGAGAAATTCGCCCACTTATCCTCACATGGCCTTAACTTACGGTCCCAACAAAATAGCACACTTACAATACCAATACACCACACCTCTACTTATACTTACTTACGGTCCCAACATAATAGCACACTTACATACAATACCAATACACCACACCTCTACTTATACTTACTTACGGTCCCAACATAATAGCACACTTACATACAATACCAATACACCACACCTCTACTTATACTTACTTACGGTCCCAACAAAATAGCACACTTACAATACCAATACACCACACCTCTACTTATACTTACTTACGGTCCCAACATAATAGCACACTTACATACAATACCAATACACCACACCTCTACTTATACTTACTTACGGTCCCAACAAAATAGCACACTTACAATACCAATACACCACACCTCTACTTATACTTACTTACGGTCCCAACATAATAGCACACTTACATACAATACCAATACACCACACCTCTACTTATACTTACTTACGGTCCCAACAAAATAGCACACTTACAATACCAATACACCACACCTCTACTTATACTTACTTACGGTCCCAACAAAATAGCACACTTACAATACCAATACACCACACCTCTACTTATACTTACTTACGGTCCCAACATAATAGCACACTTACAATACCAATACACCACACCTCTACTTATACTTACTCGTTCACAGTTCATGCAGCTCGGATGTGGAATCTATCCAGCAGCCGGAGAGTATCAGAGATGCCACTAATTTAATAGCATTCTAAAAGCGTCTGAAGTCACACTTTCTATCCACATAAACACAAATTCACGCCTTTTTCCCTTTATCCCTCTTCCTTCCTCCTTTCCTCTCCTATCCTCCATCCAATAAACATAGTGTATCTATCTGATGTATTTTTTTATTCTTATTTTTGTTCTTATTTATAAATATATATTATTTTTTGTTTTTCATATTTATTTTGTATTTTTAATTTATGATTTACTTATTTATTTATTTTTTCTATATTTCTATTTGTATTCTTAACTGATAATGATATTCTTCACCTGTAACTGATTGCATTCACCATGGTGGTTGACTGGTAGAGATTGCCTGCGGGCAATAAGTCCGCCACATTGTTTAACCCAATAAAAGTCTTTTATTATTATTGATATTTTTACTGTTGAAATTGTATCAGTTTTGCGGTTGTTCCAGGTATCAGTTGTGGACCTCTCGTTGGCGGAGTTATCGGAGCCAGAAAGCCCGTCTACGATATCTGGGGTGATACTGTTAACGAAGCATCGCGTATGGACTCAACAGGGTCTATGGGCAAAGTGCAGGTGCCCAAATATACAGCACAGGTAAAACGAATCTAAGATCATTGAATATAATTGTCTAAAACTAAACTAAAAATCTTGCTACTTATTCATATTTCTATATCTAGTTAATATGAAAATTCCAATTGTCGATTTGCTCAAGAGAATTTATTTCTCTTAACATATCGACATAGTATCAAGCCATGATATGCAAGATTTGTATGCCAGGTCTATATTTTTCATGGTTTTTTTCAACTTTTAAATCAAAAAACACCAACTTAGAGACTTACATGTTCTATATAAGTATATAAAGCATACATTTTCTGTATAATATATATAAGAATTAACTCAGAATTCAGTGTAGATCATTTAGTGTGTCTGTGTGTGTCCGTCCGTCCCTTATAACTTTTGATCTGCTCAATGCACAGAGCCTATTTGACTCAATAGTTGGATACTTAATCTCCAAATGTAGGGGAGGGGGAGGCAGATTAGGACAAAAAATACATTTTAATTTTTATAAAATTTTCTCATTTGATTTTCAAAACCTTTTTAGTTGACATTGAAGGCCTCATTATTACGTTAACATAATTTACTAACCGAATGTGTCAATTATTTGTTATAGGAGCGTGGTAAGCATTTTACATGAACCATTCATTTCGTCCAAATGTGCCTCACAGGGGGGTGCATTTGGACGCCTAAGAGGCAGATTCGGACAGACTAAGGGGCACAATTTTATTTTTATTTATTTATTTTTTTTTTTTTATTTTATATAGCTTCTCGGGCAACTAACAGGTACTATGTCAAATAATTATTTAATACGCACCCAATAACAAGTTGCCACATTCTGGAGACTTACGATATTAATCGTCTCACAGATCCAGACTGAAAACACAATTTTAAAACTGTGTCGGGAATCGAACCCTGGACCCTTGGATCAGCAGTCAGATATCCAACCAACTGAGCCACGAGGGCCGACAATTGGACAGACTAAGGGGCACAATTGGAGTATAAAACATATTTACACATTAAATCAATTTAAATGTTTATTTCAACTACAAATAAAAGAAATAATAGTCAGTATCGGTTCAAATTGGCAAAAATAGAATACTACCTACACAAAAAAATTTAAATATTAGGCATAGGTTTAAACATTTTTTTGTTTAACGAACTTTAAAATTACTGAACATTGTCCCAATGTGCCTCATCGTCCTTTGTCCAATTCTGCCTCACATTATACTTTAAATAAAAAAAAAATATCACATGGAATGAGGTTATATATGAGATACTTTTATATTATCAAAAAACTGTTGAATTACATGGTATTTGAAAAAAAAATACACATGTTTACTTACCAGTATAATAAAATAATTAGAGGCTTAGAAATATCGAAAAAACAATTAGCAAAAATGCATTTTTTTTTTAATTATGTTAAATATACAGATGTCAAACTCGTGACCAAAGGTCGATATATGAATAACAGAGAGAATCAACTAACTATTTAGGCGGTCAAATTCAAGCTGTCCAAATCTGCCTCTGTCCAAAAGTGCCTCCTTCTCCCCAACATACATACCATCAAACTGTTTTCATATTCCGGGTAGGAAGAAAGGACTGACCTCTCCATACTATCCTATCTTGTTTTGTATAGAAACAAAATATTTTAAAATATTCAATATTTTAATTTCACTGTTTGACGTGACTTGAAGTCTTGCCCCCCTGAAGTCTGATTTATTTTTACATTTTTCGGGTTGATTGAAAAGATAATCTTTAACAAAATTAATTGTAAAAAAATACATCGACGAGGATGGGATTCGAACCCACGCGTGCAGAGCACATTGGATTAGCAGTCCAACGCCTTAACCACTCGGCCACCTCGTCATGTTGTTTGGTCGCAATCATATACACTATATTATATTTTATGTAATTTTTTATAAAGAAAAAAACAATTAGATTGTCATAAATTTTATGTTCGCACATTAAGTACTTCAATAAAAACTAAATTGCTATTGTTAGCTTGGTAACACTTTCTTTGACTATGTCATTGCATCTCGGTTGATAATGTTAAGCTTATCTTAAAATATAGGGATGTCTTCATAACACTATTAAATTATTATTACAACTTATTTTTAAGTTTTCTTCCTTATTAAAAGAATCGCTCCCTTGGCCTAGGTAAAATTATCCAGCCACCCCTTCCCCCAATAAAAAAAAACTAATTTGATTTCATATTTCTCTATGTATACATAGAGAAATTTTTTTTTTATTTATTACAAAAAAATACATATTTTACATAAAAAAATTACATAACAAAAAAGAAATTAAAACACTTTATAATATGACTTCCTTCAAAAAGAGGTATACTTGTGTTAATAATATTAATGTTAATATAATCTCAAATCTCCTCTTTGGCTTATTTGTAATCGATTTTGTGATTTTCTCAATATTTTAATCACTGCGATAAAACCCTTTTCTACTAAATATGAAGATGAAAATACTATGGCCTGGTATTACAGTGGCCCTCGACTCATTGAGTTTGTTAAACTCAAGATTAATGTTAAGGGGAGATTGAATCCATTTCCGTATTACAGTGCAAAATGACATGTCAGTTACTAAATCTTCAATTATAGATATATTTTACTTTTTCTGTGGTTATTATCTGTCAAATTTTAAATAACCTCAAATAATACCAACTACAAAACGGGACGCTACGACTTGAAATACTATTGTTTTACTATCCAACATGGTAAATTTAATTTTTTTCACCAAAATAATGCTTTTAAATGCCCATGTTCGTTTCAATATGGCTGTCATTTTGTTTTGTTGTGTGGCGCCACCGTCGATACAACTAACGCCTCTAGTGATAGAACACTGAAAATACACGCGTTGCCTAGCAAATGACAGTTGACTCACCTTTAAGTACTTATTCCGCCAGAAATGTTGAGTTAAATATTTGTCATTTTAGTGATGCATTTGAGGGAAGATTAGGCCTTAACGGACACTGTAATACGCTATATTTTTGTAAAACTTGAGTTTAGCTCTTAAACTGAGACTGTAATACCGGCCCTTTGATGGGTAATTTTACATTTTTCTACAGAAGAGGGTATTAATGTTGAAAACAATAAGCATTATTTATTTTTCTATATTGACACAATGTCCTCTTGAACTTCTTCGGGGACACGGAAGGAGCCTCCACGTAGATTGAGTTTCGGTTAACTTCGGAAAAGCAATCGGGCGTCCCTGGAAACGGCAGAATGCCGGCCAATCCTTCCACCACCGGAGCACCAACCAATATGATGGTGTTCCGGACACGGAAAGTAAGTAAGTAGTGTCCCCTAAATGAATAAAAATTAAATAACGCTGACAAGTAACTGACAAGTTCAATAAAATACAATTTATATCTACCACAGTTCGGAGAGTTATTAAGATGTACTTAATATTAACAGTAAGTTCAATATTTTTCAATGTCTCTTGTGGCACATATTTTCTGTTTAGCTGTTGGAGTCTCGCGGCTATCAAGTGGTGTGTCGTGGTCTTGTTGCTGTGAAGGGCAAGGGCCACATGGAGACTTACTATGTGTCTGGTCACCGAGTCCAGAGGGCCATGGCGTGCAGGAGGCAGCCCTCGCAGCACAGCAGTCTGGCTGCCGTCGTCTATGGAATGGTGCAACAGAGGAGGAGACAAAACACATGTACGTGGAATACAGTGCCTTTATTTTAATATATGGCTTCAATCACTCACAAAACACTTCTTAACCACTTCACGCTTTTAAACGATCAGTGTTCCAAGCGGCGCATGCGTCGTGCCGAGCACTGCTCGCATTTTCGACTTGTTTGAGTTACATAAGATAAACGATCTGTGCTCGCCAGTTGTCAATTGTAGAGGTTTAAAAAATCATTTCTTCTGTTTTATTTATTTATTTTATTTTTTATTATTAATACTAAACTCCTCACTACATGAAACTCATTTTATGAAAGCATTTTCATAAAATGAGTTTGTTAAATTATTTTAAATTTAAATATTTTATTATGAAAACTTGAAAAAATTTCAGTGCCATTTTATGAAAGTGATGTGTCTTTTTACCAATTTGAAAATATAAATGACAAATTTTGAATTTCCTGAGTTTGGGGTCACTTTGAAATATAAGACAGATAAAAAATTGAGAAGCACTATTCAGATAACCTTCAAAATCTAATGGCATGTAAGCGAGTATTAGATCTACAAATTTTCAAAATTTGAAAAGTATTAAATGAGTACTTTAGTCTATAATCGATAAAGTAAAATAAACACGCCGTACATAGCACACACACACAGATACATTGTGATGAAACTTTCAGAATACAATCTCAGCATGAGACTAATTGATAATCTGCAATAAAAAATAGCCTTAAGAATTGCGAATTCATAACTCCCACTATATCCCCTAGGGTTAGTGAGGAGTAAAAATATAGATTATAAAGATAACAGAAGAAAAGAGAAATAAAAAATTGAATATAATAACAGTTGATAGCAATGATAGGAAAGTAAAAAGATAAGGAGAGGAAGTAGAAATCAGATTTTAATAATTATATCCATGATATGGGTAATCATGAGGGTTTTGATTTCGCCGGTTGGACCAGACTTGCGCCCCCTGATTTGTACTTACATTTCTCTTGTCGATTTATTCTAAGTAATATATACACTTTTTACTTAATTAAAATTATTAAAATATTTGATCGCGAAATAGGTAGGTACTTGAATGCGAAAAGGAAGTTGAGCTCTCGTAAGTTAACATCCGTCAGCTGGTCTCTTGACAAAGCGAATGAATGCGCATCTTTATGCTCACACACAGATGGGCCGCTGAGTTGTTCTGCGCTTGCGCGATTTTATTCTCAGAAATATCATAGATACTTCCGAAGGTAGCCACAGCATTATAATAGATGAAAATATAAATTGTAAGAAATACTCTTCATGTTGGATGCAGAGAGAAGGGAATATTGCACCTACCTGGTGGCGAATTTCTTCCTTCGTCTGGTAGGTCTTCACGGAAGGCACTCACTATAACTCTTGTATCACAACACAAAATATTGATGAAAGACACACCACTTTCAAACACGGTTTGGGTATATTAAAGGGGCGCACGGCGCGTAGTATTTAATTGATAAACACGAAAGGACACGAAGTATGTACATATATTTCGAGTGTATTGAAACTAATTTTTCTTCTTCAACTGTCAGTGATGTCACGATGATGAGTTGTAGACAATTGTATATACAGCTGACTACTCATGTAGGTAGCAATATATTTGGGAGAGGAAAAGGTTAGGAGTGTTGCCACATTTACCGAACACTTGACAAAAAGAGGTGTGGGAGGTAGATATTATCAAACAATATGCTGGCATGCACTGTAGCAGACTGACATGAAGGCAAATGATGGAGGTCATCGTGCAGGAGTGGCCGGAATTAGGCTAAGAAAGAAAAAGATGTCCATATTTTAACCAAATATTTATTCATTTTCAGCTGGTGTGAACACGGTAGTCAGTAGATCGACGTTAACCAGCCGAGGGGAAGCTGGTAGTCGAGTTCCGTTCAGTTCCTTGAGGATATCACAGAGAGTGGCCACTAGACCGTTGCGTAGAAGCACCACCAGGGCATCGGCACATGATCCTAGACCAAGGTAATATACACTTAACTTCATTTAAGTTCGTTAGCTGGAGAATTTGACTGCAAATCTGAAAGAATGATAATGTGGCGAAATATTTATCATTTGAAACATGGAACGATTACTAAGAAAAACAAAATGTTCTACCAAACGAGAGTCTATAAATACTGGAAAACCAACGAAGACGGCCAGTGCCTATTGAAAACTCTCACGCGACAGTTAACTTATCTTGTGTAATATTGTTTATTTAATTATTGTGAATAAAAGCTGTAAATAATTAATTATTGATTTTCACTATTTGATCTACATTAACACCTGGTATTATATATATATAGAATATTTCATAAATAACATAATTATTACTATATACAAATCCCAGGTTAATAAATAGGAACATACTAAAATTGTAGATTTTTAGATTTACGGTCTTATTTCAGCGTTATAAAATATCAACTTGGACTAAATGAAATATTACCCCCTATTCAGTAACTATTGTAACTAAAATAGGAACGTTCTAAAATTGTACATTTTAGATTTACGGTCTTATTTCAGCGTTATAAAATATCAACTTGGACTAAATGAAATATTACCCCCTATTCAGTAACTATTGTAACTAAAATAGGAACGTTCTAAAATTGTACATTTTAGATTTACGGTCTTATTTCAGCGTTATAAAATATCAACTTGGACTAAATGAAATATTACCCCCTATTCAGTAACTATTGTAACTAAAATAGGAACGTTCTAAAATTGTACATTTTAGATTTACGGTCTTATTTCAGCGTTATAAAATATCAACTTGGACTAAATGAAATATTACCCCCTATTCAGTAACTATTGTAACTAAAATAGGAACGTTCTAAAATTGTACATTTTAGATTTACGGTCTTATTTCAGCGTTATAAAATATCAACTTGGACTAAATGGAATAGGTACGTACCTATATTGGCCGGAACATTCTTAAAATGTTACTGAATTAGTCGTATTTTGAATAATTATGATCCATCTAATTATTTTGAATAATTAGATGGGTCGATGGCAGAGCGGTTAGCGCGCTGGGCTAGTAATGCAGTGGGCGTGAGTTAGAATCCTGCCTCGACCGATTTCGTTCACCTATAGCATAAGCATTTATTTGCTTATTTTAGGGAACGTAGGAAGATGTATATGTACTTGTTTAACAAGGACATATATATTTTTAAAATAGGTATGTTCTATTCCATTTAGTCCAAGTTAATATTTTATAACGCTGTAGTAAGCCCATAAATCTAAAATCTACTATGTTAGAACGTTCCTAATATAGTTACCGAATACGGGGTAATGTGAAAAGAAACATAAAAAGAGAAGATGAAGTCTTCGTACTCTCCTACCTATATATTGTCACAATATCAAATTACTTTTTGGATTTTAGAGATTAAAAATACATTTTAAAAGCTTCAAATCAATATGCTTTCGTAGTTATCAATTTGTTTTAAGGGGGGGACTGCTGCCAACGTACCTATTTTTCAATTTGATATATCATCATTATTTCTTATCAAATCGTTTTGAAAAAAATAATTTAGATACTTTGGATATTAATAAACAAAAATATACCTTAACTTTTTGATAATGTTCTGTATAAATTCTTGTAGAAAAATAATGGCATACCCCGATTTTCAACGTTTATCATATATTTTTAATAAACTATAAGGCGTAGAGTAATATATTTTTATTTAAATAAAAGAAGACAAAAATATCTAGAAAAATATGATGTGACGTTGCATTAATGCTTCAGGTTTAGTAAATAAACCAAAAAAACATTTATTTTCCATTCAGCGCCATTGCGTAATAAAAGTTTTTTTGGTTTATTTACTTAACCTGATGCGTTAATTCAACGTCATATCATATTTTTCCAGGTATTTTGTTCTTCTTTAATTTATAAAAAAAAAAATTGCTCTATACCTTATATTTTTTTAGATATTTAAGATAAATGTCTTAAATCGGGGTATGCTTATTATTTTCCTACAAGAATATATACAGAACATAATCAAAAAGTTAAGGTATATTTCTCTTTATTAATATCCAAACTAACTAGGTTATTTTTTTTCAAAATGATTCGTTTAGTAATAATGATGGTATATCAAATTGAAAAAATAGGTACGTTGGCAGCAGTCACACTCTTAATCACATTATTTTTTTAAAAGAATGAATATTGAATGGTGGTTGACTGGTAGAGATTGCCTGCGGGCAATAAGTCCGCCATGTTGTATAAAGCAATAAAAGTGTTTTTTTTTTTTTTTTTTTACTTACGGCGCTGGCCGATTTACTAATGATATTAATAACAATTAAGCACTACAAATAATAACACTCAATTATCATTACTACCATTATACACTTCCTCAAAAGAATTAGCAGATCAATGCGTAAATTGTAAATTATTTAAAAGAGCAAAATAAAATGCAACAAACGCATCATCAAGCTTTCAATTGGGAATAGTTCACCCATCCAGATACTTAACATATCAAAGGATTAGGCTCTGAGGAGGTCTCTATACTACCTAACAACCCTACTGATTCCCGAATATTAACGTTTAAAAAATCTTTAACGATTCTACATGTATTCATTATTACCGTTTTTTGCATTTTTATTATTAAGTTTTTTGATAAATCTATAATTTCTAAATTACGGATTAATTATTAATATTATTAATATTAATTAATTATTAATATTATTTATTTATTTAATATTGCTTCTCGGGCAACTATCAAATATTAATTTAACACGCACCCAATAACAAGTTGCCACATTCTGGAGACTTACGATATTAATCGTCTCACAAATCCAGACTGAAAACACAATTAAAAACTGTGTCTCCACCGGGAATCGAACCCGAGACCTTTGGCTCAACAGTCAGATATCTAACCAACTGAGCCACGAAGGCCGACGTCCTTGTATTATGTCCTTGTTACAAGTACATATACATCCTCATACATTTCCTAAATTAAGCATATTATGCTTGTGCTATAGGTGAACGAATCAGTCTTGGCAGAATTCAAACTCGCGATTACTGGATTACTAACCCAGCGCTCTAATCGCTATGCCACCACCCCTAACACATGTTATTTTTGACAGATGATAAAAATATCAAAAGCAATGCCCTTTTTTTTCTAAGTTCCACATTTTTTTTTCGTTCGCAGGACGATCCTTTGTTACATTAGGCCCAAATGATGAGGATCTAATCTGCGGAAGCGATTGTCATGTAAAAGGAAATAACATGACAATGGTCTTTGTGGAATGCAAATCATTAATTTGAATTTATGAAACCCTAATATGGAGTTCTTAAATAATATTCGTCCTTTTCCTCATGACTGAGGATAGTGGCTGTAGTCCGTTGCCACACGTATGGCCCGTCTCCGTGCCAATCTGTTTTGGGCTGAACCCAGAGCACCAGTGACCGAAGACCCCATTGTGGACTTAACCAAATCGCTCCATCTGGTCGGTGTGCGAAACCGCCGGCGCAGACGTCGGGTCAGACATCCTGTGTTGACAACTAGACGTCAAATCTGACAGGTGATGATTGCGTCGGATGCCCCCGGTGTTAGCCCGCGGAACCTTCGGACGCCAACACGAGGACCGAGGGGTCGGGGTACAAGCCCCTCCGACTTGAAACGGAGTGTTCTTAGCGGCCGATTTCGAGACCAATCGGAGGCCCTGACGTGTGTGGTTGGATTCTCGGGGGCAGTGGTTGAACCCGATGGATGGTGGATATTTTGTGTTTGTCCGATGTTGCGGCTGCGTCCGGTGGCGAACAGGGCCAATGGGCTCTATAGCGTCGCCGGCGTGGAAGTGGATCGCGATCTCCCTCGATGGTCGGTGTGCGACCACGAGATCTCCGTCCTTCCACGCTGCCTATCACAACAAACTTCTCAAGGCAGTCTGGTTCCCTTCTGGCAATGTGTCCAAAGAATTGAAGGATACGTCTGTAACATATCGTCGATACACGATCCTCGATCTTCAGCTCATCTAGAATTGACACATTCATTCTTCTGGCTGTCCATGGGATGCCCAACATACGCCTCCAGCACCACATTTCGAAAGCATCAATCCTCTTTCGCTCTGACTCCCTAAGTGTCCATGTTTCCACACCATACAGGAACATCGAGAATATCAGTTCTTAAATAGACATAATAAAAACATTTAATATGCTTTCTGTTTCAGAATTCGTCAGTCCAAACAGATAAGCTCTTCGACTGGCGACGTGGGAGCTCCCAGGGCGCCGGTCTCCGCCCCCATGACACCCGTCTGCAGTCTGTACGTCGAGGACTCTGTGCCTCGTCTGCTGTCGGAGCCGTTTGTAAACAACCTCGAAAAGACCAACTCGACCAAGAAATCCATGGTGACGAAGCAAAACTCAAACTCGTCCGAGACCAACGGAATAACCGGAGAGTTTCTCAAGGACGACACCGTGGGTGACAAGAGCTTCGGCTCCAGACATTATAGTTTCAAGGAGAACCTCAGGAATGTGCTGAAGTCTTCGAAGAACGCCCTTCCGACGCCAGTGCACGGATCGAGGTTCGTCTCTTCGATATCCCCGAGGGCGCTGTTGAGAAGGGAGGCCAAGAGTCCTTCATTGGACCAAAGTATAGACAGTAGTAAAGATAGTAACAAAGGTACTAATGTTTAAGGTGGTTTTTCGCACAACATAACCTCAAAAGAGCACAAAAATGTGATTACACAACATGTTGGTTAAACAAAAAATAACAATTTAAATTAAATACCAATTACTTATGTAATATAAACCAAAAATTATCTTAACTTTGATACTTGGGGCCTTATTTATAAAACATATTCAATACTTATATTTTGGTGTGCTAAGCATTAAATTAGTAATGAGAATGCTTTGTAAATATATGGCCCTTGAATAATCACAGAGTTTATCAAAAGTTCACTGATTACATTGTTGAAAAATAACATTTTCTATAGAAAATCAAAAATATTTCTAAGTAAAACTTTGATTAGTTGTGACAAAATTCAAAATGAACGCTTTTTATTGCTTTTGTGATCAAAATTAGCTTAAAAAAATCCTAGTTTATTTTTGAAATGTATTAAAAATGAAACCGTTCACAGAACTGTACATATATAAGTCATTCTTCCCATGTGGCCAAACCATCTCAAACAGTTCACTTTCATTCTTTTACCATGTTATTGATCACAACCCTTTTTTTTATTTTTATGTATAACATGTTTATAACATGTATATTCTTATGTATGTATAACGTGTTTATGACATGTATATATGTTTATAACATGTATATTATGTATAACATGTATATTATGTATAACATGTTTATAACATGTATATTTTTATTTTTATGTATAACATGTCACAAAAATTCAACAAATAATCATAAGTGAACTATAAATTATTTTTGTCTATGCTCCTTTTCCCGAGAGAATGACCAGACCAAGCCTTACTTGACAAGAATCATTTTATTTTCAAACTAAGATTAATTTATATTTTTAATGCAATAATGTTATTATAGATTAAGAAAAATCATCTTCAATTTTTTTATCACCGTCATTAGTGTTTTACATTTAAAAAATCATTTCATTTTTATGTTGGTATGATTGCATTTGGTGTTGCTATATGTAAAAAAACAGGATATTGCCTACAATTAGGGATTTTTTCTTTCTTCGTAAAAGTTATTTCTGATAAATCTGCACAAATTGTGTGTTTGTTTAGGATACATAATGTAGAAGACCACGTATTATTCTATCGTATTAAACTCAGATTGTTTTCTTTTAAAATTCCTTATTATGAAGTTTTAAATATCAGATTAGAGGAACTTAATTTGGAGATATGGCAACATTATCCCGTTTATTTGGGATAGCCTAGTCTTCACACCATTTTTTTAGACCTAACCTACAAAAGTTTGGTCAAAATAGGTTGATTAGGTTTGTTTATAGTTATAATTGCGAATGGCGTGAGCCAGTTGCATTATATATTAAAAAAAGTAACTAAAATATTAAAATAATATAACTAAATTGGTATTTTTACTAAACTTTTATAGGTTATGTTTAAAAAAAATGGTGTGAAGACTAGGCTATCCGTTTATTTGACTGACAGTTGTACCAACATTACCATGAATTTCACTTTTAAGCGAAACACAATATACACAATTAAGAACTCGGCGAAAAATTCAAACATTCAAAATATAAATGAAAAACCTTATCGATATATTTTCAGGTGGGGGCGTATCTGTGCAGGATAGATCTCAAAAGTTGGTCGTTCCCTTGGGAAAAATAGCATAGATGAAATTCATCTAATTACGATATGTGTTATTCCAATAAATAATTTTAATATACATATTTAGGAAGCTATTAATTAATTGTTTATGGCTGTGTTGTTAATTTTACATTATCTATGAATGTATTATGTAAAATAATTATAATTTATTGTGTACATAATGTAATTATTTATATATTCAGAATAAATATTTCTTTTTCTCTTGCTCTATAAATCAAAAAGCACCGCCGCCCAACGGAATTCTCAACAATACAATGTATTTTAGTATTTTGTCTTTTTAGTTGCTATTGAAACTACCGTTTAAGAGAGTGACTGGTGCTAACGTATCTATTTTTTCAATTTGAATTTGCATCATTACTACAAGACGAATCATTTTGAAAGTTAGTTTGGATATTAATAAAGAAAAATATACCTTAACTTTTTAATTATGTTCTGTATATATTCTTGTAGAAAAATAATAAGCATACCCCGATTTTTGACATTTATTTTAAATTTCTAAAAAACTATAAGGTATTGAGCATTATATTTTTTTATAAATTAAAGAAGATCAAAATATCTGGAAAAATACGATGTAACATTGCATTAATGCATCAGGTTAAGTTAATAAACCAAAAAAACTTTATTTCGCAATGGCGCTGAATGAAAAATAAATGTTTTTTAGGTTTATTTACTAAACCTGAAGTATTAATGCAACGTCACATCATATTTTTCTAGATATTTTTATCTTCTTTAATTTAAAAAAAAATATGTTGAACTACGCCTTATATTTTATTAAAAATATAAGATAAACGTTGAAAATCGGGGTATGCCATTATTTTTCTACAAGAATTTATACAGAACATTATCAAAACCCAAACTATCCAAATTATTTTTTTCAAAACGATTTGTTAGGAAATAATGATGGTATATCAAATTGAAAAATAGGTACGTTGGCAGCAGTCCCCCCCTTAATTTTAATCCCGGGCTGTGGAGCTAGAATTTATTTATTTATGGTAGGTACATTGAAGAAAGGACTGTTATATAACTTTAAGTCCTGTTCAACCCAGGAGCGGCTACTCGTCGGACGACACAAGGAACTACTATCAGACATATTTAATACCACTGTCCCTAAGAGGCCAATCTCAAACGTGGTGACACCGCCCAGATCGACAGGGGACTAACCCCACTCCAAGCATAGACCTGGAGTCCCCATGGCAACATGTAAAATCCAGATCAGTCAGAAAATGACTGCTTGTGCTAACCAGAGGTGGTCTGAGGAAAGCACATGCTCCATTGCCAAACAAACATGGCCAAGATGTGATCTCAGAAGAACCAGAGAGATACTCTCGTTCAGAAGAGACTCACTCGCCAGAGTCATATCGGTATTAACGGGACACTGGCTCATAGGAAAGCATGCCATAAAGTTAGGGCTGGATATTTTATTTTTTTATTTATTTATTAATAAAAATATAATTCCACTATTTATGTTATTTTGCCTAATCCCTTAAGGGGATTTTTGGCTGTGAAATATACAATTACTGCAGAGTATGCCAAGACGAAGAAGAAGAAGAGACTGTGGTCCACTTCCTCTGTCACTGTCCTGCTCTCTCGACAAATACGATAAGCTTTGAGAATTGAAAACCCGACTTTGTATCATGAACTGAAGTAAAGTGTTGCTGTATATGAACGACTTCTATATTACAATTACAATATTAACTATAAATTATTATCATGAGCCAATCGGCTTTATTAATTATTATTATGAATAAAAAAATCACAGAAGCAATATTTGCATGAGCAATGAATTTAAATAAATTTCTCCTCCTGGGCATCGAACCCAGGACGCCCGCACAAAAACCAAACGGTTTACCAACTGTACCACATTAATTGAAGTCAGAGTATGTAAATTTGGAACTAATCCACAGCCCTGATTCACACTCGGAATTGAGATAAAATATCACTTTTTAAGTGCCATGTAGTTGTCAAAATCAAAGCCATTTTTTTTTATTTGATTTCAAAATACAAACACTGTTAATTCTAGGAAACACTGGAGGTACCTAATCTGTAGAGACCCGGATTATTCGCATTATTTTTTCACTAAAGTGATGTTATTTTTAGTAAAATGGTGACATTTCTAAGAAATTGATGTTATTTTCTACAAATAAATGTAAATTGAGATAAATCAACACATGATATCGATTTGTAAGTTATTTTTTTCAATATATATGATAATATGCTTAAATAATTTTCATAATAAAGATTAAAAGTTGTTTGAAAAATTTGAAAAAAACAAATAGAACTTTGTCATCTGAAATAAACTTTTTATAACACTATTTACATGGCAAATTCTATTAAGGCCCTTTGTATACCCTGGGTATACAGATGTACACAAAAATACACACTAAATTACCTTTTAATGTATGAAACATGAAAAAATATTGTATATCGCCTTACCTGTGATATACAATATTTTTTCATGAAGAAAAGGTAATAAATAAATAATAATTTATTTGTTGCACATAAATGAGAAAAGAATAACAAACCAATTATACATGTTTTGCATTATTTTGCAACAAATAGGCTATTGCTCAGCTGTACACCCGTGGAGACCCACAGTGCAGCTGGTTTTCAGCAATGCCTTGGACGATCACAAAATATATAGGTAATAATACAAAAAGAAAATAAAATATAATTATATACGAAAATATTTAAACAGGAAAAAAAAATAAAAGAATTAAATAAAAAAAAAACATGAGAAAAAATAAATAAATTTACAAAGAATGCACTATTACTTGTATTATAAGTTAATTTTGTGTACTCAATAGCCATTCACTACAATGCTTTTTAAAGCTCTGCAGTGACTCTGTAATATTTACAGTTGATTTCTTAAACAGCAAGAATAGTAATTAAAATAGTTAAAAACCCATCCGGTAGATTTTCATATTCTCTTTCGATTGAAGTAAAAATCTACTTCATAGGCCTTGTAGTTTTTTAGTTACGTACAGTAAAAAAATTAAAAAAGGGTTTTACTTAAACTAATTTTACAAGTATTAAACAAATTCAAATTTCAAAAAACTCATGCAATAGAATTAAGATGAATAAAAAAATATAATATCTAAAAATATTACAGAACTCTATAAGATAATTATATCCACGATATGGGTAAACATGGATGTTTTTGATTCCACCTTTTGACCAGACTTGCCACCCAGGTCTCTAACAAACTGTAATGTAAAAAGGGCCGGATCTGGTGCTTTATTTAAAAAGGACAACATATTATGAAATCAAATTTCTAAGTATTTTATCATATATAATCTAAGGATTTAGTTTTTTTTTTCACTCTAAAGTGTTTCTGGATACGAAAACAATGAGCCAAAATATGACTGATATGAAATTAACCAAAATGTATAGTAAAATTCATGTTTAAATGTGTTTAATATAAAAATCTTTTTAAATTTATACATTTGTTTTATTGATGAATTTTTACCCTTAAAATCCTTCTTTTTGTTGTTTTATTGAAATTTGACGTCCAAAACAAGGATTAAAGTAAATTAATAATGGATCATTATCAAAATTTGAAAAAAATAAAAATTTTCAAAATGTCATTTCTTAAAACTGGAATGTCATAGAAAAATTCTAAAGGGTTCACAGCCCCCACAGTAAAAGGTCTAATCGCTTTAAGTCACATGACCAAAAGAGTCATATTGACACCTCCATTAATTCAAGTGCTGATGAGTATTTTTTTTTGTTTTTCATCTATCAAAAGCAAAATGCTCTCACAATTTTTAAAAATGCTGTTTTTTGTTTGATGAATAAATACAATAGAAATATATGTTTATTACATGCATTCAGGGATTTTCAACTTTGAAGAGAAAAAAGTATTGGTATTAGTACTTCTCTAAAAATGTCGGCATTCTGCCTCCCGAGACATATGTTCCAGGTTCGATTCCCGATTTTTTTCATGTAATAGTCTGGGTCTGTGAGTATCATAAATCTCCATAATGTGGCAAATTCTTATTGAGTACGTGTTAAATTAATATTGGCATAGTACATGTTAAATGCATGAATAAAAAACTAAAATTTGAATATAAAATTAAACAAACGTAATGAAGTTCAACATTGGCTATAAAAATCATTATTTGTAAAGTGTGGATGTATATTTATTGCGATTCGCGTGTGAGATTTGCATTACAAGAGTTGAAATACGTGCAAAGTGGAGTGGAGATGGGCGGGAGGCATAGCAAGAATGAATGATTGATGAATCGAAATATAATTAAAAATAATTTTTAAAATTACTCTCAAAACATTCAATAAACACAAAAGAAGTTAATTTAATCGTATTATAACTTGCTTTCGTGCTTAAAAATATGACCATATTATATTTATTTAACAAATTTATGTAAACAAATTTTTCTGATTTATTCAAATCATGGGGAAAATATTGTGTATTGCCATAAATGATAATTCAAAAATGTACCGCAAGCCAGCCTAACGGCGACAAATAATACTAATAAGTGCATTTACGAACTCGACAGCGCTTAGTGACATGGATGTATATAAGGTAATCCTCTTTCTTGGGATGATTTAAATCTACTCGATCTACTTTTGCAACCAAAAGCAGCACACATAACCATATTTATTTTTATTTAATATTTCATAGAACAAATAATACACTGTTTCAACACAAAAATGATTTTAAAAATAATAAATTAGGTATGCAAAGGACACCCTGACAGCTAGACGCCAAACGACAGACTGGTTGGAATAACGCGCGGCTTCAAAAATATTACAAATGCCTCTATCTATCCAGTTAGTGTACATCCTTGTGCTACCAGTGCTGCATTTGGGTCGAGCAAGATGGCCGCCAGGGGGTTTCTCCACACCCCCTATCGGACTCAAATGTCTTAATACATATTGGTTCGAAAGTTCCATCCATTACATCCATGCTTAGTGACTACGAATTGTCGTCACGGGCGTAAACATGGCGAGAAGAGCGGCGATACGTTGTCGGATCTCGACTTTTTTACTGACTTGGCCTGGGACTGGATGGAAGTGGATTGGGACACTCAGGCGATAAGCGTCCACATGCGCGACCAAGAAAAAGATTTAAATTTGTCTGCGCACCCACGTAATATTTCTATATGTTTGACGCTAACTACATCATAATATATCTACGTTTTAAAAACAAATTACATTTTTCCATTCTTTGTAGTGTCATCACCTTGACTTGTGTCATTATAATAAAATACATAAACACATATTATATTATAAGTAAATCTTCGTTCCATTCCTCAAAGATTTTATCCCTTGTGAATCGACTTGTCCTTCTCTAGAATCTTTCAGAGACAATTCTGAGTTGTTCTTTGATAAATTTCCAATAGAGACAGAGACAATAGAAATAATGCCGATTTAAATTGCCGATTGAAAAAATATCGATTTTTGGTACTCGTACAATTTAAGTGAACTTTTCAACATGATCCTCTAATTCTAATACAAGGCAAATGAAATTTGCAGAGCTAGCTCTCTATGAATGGTAGTAGTTTTTAAGATAACTTGTGGAAAAAAAAGTTATGTGAAATTATTTTTCAAGAGCCTTTGAAAAGTTAGTGGAAAATTGAGGCTTCCAAAATTTTTTAAGATTTTCTTTTTGTTTTTAAAGTTATTAGGTACTGACTCACAGCGGTATTATTTTCATTAAGCATCACTATTGAACTATTCCCTGAAAAAAAATCATGATCGCAAACCTAATAGTTTAGGTACAGTGATGTAGTTTAGTATGAAATCCGATTTTTATTCAAATTTTACAAAAGTGTACATAACTTTTGAACCACCCAATATCACTGAACATATATGGGGGTTAAATCGATAGGTTTTGAGGTCCTCTACCTCCATGCTTCGGTTGATCCACTCCTCATGATACACCCTGTATATAAATATTAAAACCTATGTTTGCGGTAAGTAGGTACATACATATATGACGTTTGGCAACCTTATAATAGTTAATTGACGAATGTAGAACAATTCTCTCAACCACATCGAATTAATTAGGTACTAAATCTTCTTCGTGTTCTCTTATGTAGACGTTTAGGTCTGTTTTCAAGAGACCTGCTCCTCCTGCGAAGTGGACTCTCAGCTATATCTTCATGTTTTAAGCGGTCTACGTGTAGGGCGGGTTCTGTGAGGCTGATTATGCAGCAAAACACATATGTTTTTAAGAACTTTTTTTGCGTTGAAGTCCTCTCTTGACATATATTTTTTACTTAATTTGCATCCATGCAGTCTCTTTATACCTACGCGTTCTTTTGTTGTTAAATTGCCTTGGATTTAATAAATACCGAAGAAATAAATACCATATTAAGTACATAAATTTTACGCAGTTTTAGCGTGATACCACAATAGGTACCACGATCGTTCGGGTAATTAAAATCAATTTATCATTTTAATATATCGACCTTCGTTGTTCAGTTAGACATTTAACTTCCGAACCACAAATTCCTGAGTTCAAACATTATTCACATATTTCAAACTAGAACAATTAAGTCGGTGTTAAAGCAAATAGTATAAATTAGTAAATTGTTAAATTATATTATGTAATTAATAGGTAAGTATATTATGTAATGACCAATATCAGTATAGTCTTGTATATTCGGTCATGTTGTGTTGGGCTTGAATCACAAAATATACATTTATTCATTCGTTTATTGAGTAGAATAAGATGTTGGTGGCCCGAGGGCCATTATGGTTGAAGACTCATTGTTTCGGCTATTTTGTATAATTTACGGGGGGGACTGCTGCCAACGTACCTATTTTTCAATTTGATATACCATCATTATTTCTTATCAAATCGTTATGAAAAAAAAATTTAGATAGTTTGGATATTAATAAACAAAAATATACCTTAACTTTTTGATAATGTTCTGTATAAATTCTTGTAGAAAAATAATGGCATACCCCGATTTTCAACGTTTATCATATATTTTTAATAAACTATAAGGCGTAGAGTAATATATTTTTATTTAAATTAAAGAAGACAAAAATATCTAGAAAAATATGATGTGACGTTGCATTAATGCTTCAGGTTTAGTAAATAAACCTAAAAAAACACTTATTTTCCATTCAGCGCCATTGCGTAATAAAAGTTTTTTTTTATTTATTTACTTAACCTGATGCGTTAATTCAACGTCATATCATATTTTTCCAGGTATTTTGTTCTTCTTTAATTTATAAAAAAAAAATTGCTCTATACCTTATATTTTTTTAGAAATATAAGATAAATGTCTAAAATCGGGGTATGCTTATTATTTTCCTACAAGAATATATACAGAACATATTCAAAAAGTTAAGGTATATTTCTCTTTATTAATATCCAAACTAATTAGGTTATTTTTTTCAAAATGATTCGTTTAGTAATAATGATGGTATATCAAATTGAAAAAATATGTACGTTGGCAGCAGTCACCTCTTAAATTTTCTCGTGCAAATATTGCTGCTCTGAGCTGTAAACGCTGGTTAGTTGGGAGAAATTGCCGTATGCCAATAAAATAGCCACAAGCGCGGGGTACAAGGAAGTGTTTACTATTTATTTATTTATTTATAGTATATAGTACAGGGCTCGGCAGTTTGACAAGTAAGAAAAGCGAAATTGCCAAGGAAACATGATAAAAATAATATGTCAAAGAGCTGCATATTATATTTTTTATCAAAATCTTTAAAAAGAAATAGAAATAATCCAACTGTCGATTAGTTCAAGAGAATGAAATTCTTTGAAGGAAGAGGCAGTTTAAAACCAAGACGCGTGTGTGAAGGAACACGATTGTATGCAGGGTCTATATTTTTCACGGTTTTTCCAACTTTAAAGTCAAAAAACACCAACTTAGAGGCTTCGCAGCATATATGTTCCATATACGGATTTACTCAGAATTCGGAGTAGAACATTTAGTGTGTGTGTGTGTGTGTGTGTGTGTGTGTGTGTGTGTGTGTGTGTGTGTGTGTGTGTGTGTGTGTGTGTGTGTGTGTGTGTGTGTGTGTGTGTGTGTGTGTGTGTGTGTGTGTGTGTGTGTGTGTGTGTGTGTGTGTGTGTGTGTGTGTGTGTGTGTGTGTGTGTGTGTGTGTGTGTGTGTGTGTGTGTGTGTGTGTGTGTGTGTGTGTGTGTGTGTGTGTGTGAGGGTGTGTTTGTAAGTGTGTGTGTGTGTGTGTGTGTCTGTGTGTCCATCCCCCCCTTATATATTTTGATCCGCTCAATTTACAGAGCCCTAAATTACAGAATATATAAACAGTTAAAAAAACAAAAACAAAAAAAAAACAGCCTACAAAACTTTTATACTCAGAATTTCGAATTTTTGTTTCAATCAGGGATTATCAACTTTTGAATTTTTACTTTATTTTTCCATATACCTATCTCAGAAACCATTTTTTATTAAGAAAAATATTTTTACTATGACAAATTTATATTTCCAAAGTTTTTAAAAATATTGGAAAAAGCCGAAACACCCCAACTAGCTAATTTAATTTTCTATAAAAAATATGAACATTGTATTAGCACATCTCGATTTTTTTTTAACAATTTTTATAAAAATTGAATTTAGTGACGACATTGCTTCATACAATTTGTATGGCCGTCGCCTATACACAATATCTAAGAAGACTTAATAATTTGATACTTAATATTTAAACATACATATTATGTACATACCATCATGCTGTTTTCATATTCCGGGTAGGAAAAAAGGACTGACCTCCGTACTATCCTATCTTGACATACATACCTACATGTGTTGTACAAAACAAAATATCTTAAAATATTCAATAATTTGGATTTATGGGTTTATAGTTTGGTACTTATTCTTCAACTATACAGTATACTATCGCTATCGACAGTTGGATCTCATGAGTTACATGCAACTAGTATATTTACATTTTTCATATTTTGGAGTAAATTAAAGCTTATTGTGTTTTGTTATAAATAAACAAATTTTAAGCGTATTGTGTTTTTTTTTTTAATAAATCAAAACGAAAAATTTATTTTTCGTAACAAAAATTGAATGGCCGCGCAGCTAGAAAATTTCAAATCGCATGAAAAAAAAAACATGGCGGACCCAATGGATTGTGTTTCCATTTTATGTGTGTTTGATTATAGGCTATTTTTGCACCTCCCCCCTTTATATAATGATAAAAAAAACACTTCCTATTATATTATTATGTACGAACATAATATTTTAATAAAAAGAAATATAATTGTGGAAAAGCTCTAGAATGAGTGTCCCTTGGTGTACCAACATAATAATTTTTAATAATTGATTTGAATTTATCATCTCGTTTTGAATATTTCGATAACAAAGTTGGTTGGCAGCTCTGTCTCATAAATTCATTAGTTATAAAGGTGCTTTAGAAGAAGTGACATAGGAGGTTATATCTGGAGTCTGGAGAGCCACAAACGTCCATACAAAGCGTCGCTTATTCAAACTCCAAAAAAAAAACAACACAATAAAGTAAATTGAAATTTTATCTGTCGAAAACCATCACTGGTTGTGAATAAAGCAATGTGCAATGTATTATCATTCAAAACATTGTCGTTTTTGATTGATACTTGGCAAAAAAAATATCCACATACATTTTGGATTATTTCTCAAGCAATTCTTGCTCTCTGCACTGAAAATACTGGAAGCAATTGCAAAATAACAATAAACTTGTGAAGGATGCAAGGAATCATTAACAAGGAATTAACCACTAACAAGTCATTCTATAAATTATTCAAATTTTGTAAGTATGGAAAATATTCAGCATTTTCATGAAATGAGTTTGATAAATTATTTTTTATTTAAATATTTTATTATGAAAACTTGATATCTCTTCAATGCCATTTTATAACGGCTTAACGGTGTTTAATGCTTTAAATAACCTAGCACCACAATACATACAAGAGCTGTGTCAGAGAAAAGATCTCTCTGGGAGGCATCTCACACTTAGGTCTTCTGGATCACAGAGTACCAACTCCCTAAAGGAGTTGGACAGAGCCAATAAAGCGGCTTACTATGATCGATGCTTTGGTGTGAGTGGTCCTATAAAGTGGAATAAATTGCCTCTAGATGTCCGCAGTGCAAATAGTAAGAGCACTTTCTCTAAAGGACTGAAAACAGTTTTGTTTCGTAGAGCAATATAATATCTATCTAAATAACAGCGCCCTTGGAATGATCTTGAATCATTAAACGGCGCTATACAAATTATTATTAATATTATTGGAGATTGATCTCGGTTATGGTTCGGTAGTTTCCTTCACAACGGAGCGTACTCAAGTTGTGAGGCTATGTGTTTGTGTGTCTGTGTGGTTGTGTGTCTGTGTGGTTGTGTGTAGTTGTTTAAAGTGGTACCTGTAGAAATTTTCTGACTATTGTGCATGTGTTGATAATTGTAGTTTTTTGTATGTTGGTGATTACGTATGGGGGTAACTTTAGTATGTCTATATTTTTTGGAGAGTTTTTGGTATGATGCCTGTAGACGATAATATTATTGGGACTATTGTTACTTTTTCTTGTTTCCACTGTGATTTTATCTGTTCTGCTAAAGGTATGTATTTATCTATTTTTTCTAAATGTTTCTTTTGTAGATTTGCTGTATTTGGTATCGATATTTCTATTAGATATGTGTGTTTATGTATTTTGTCGATTAATGTAATGTCTGGTCGGTTATGTAGGTTTGTTCTGTCTGTGATTATGTCTCTATTCCAGTATAGTTTGTAGTTATCATTTTCTGTTACAGCTGGGGGTGTGTATTGATACCACTTGGGGTGTGTTTCGATAAGTTTATGTTTGTGGGCTAGTTCCAAATATATGTGTTTGCAGATGTTATCGTGTCTTATTGTATATTCCGCACTCAAAAAATGTAGTTGTTAAAAATAAATGATTTGCTGCTAATAATAACCAAGCAACTTTGTTAATATAGTACCTGCAAAGTTCGTTGCTAAAAATTGCCAAGTAAATGGTCTGCTAATTTTAACCGAGTAGCTTTGTTAACAATCTGTCAAAATTAATCTAGTAACTTGGTTAACCACGGACAACTTTGTATAATCAGCCAAGTAACCTGTCAAAACTTAACCTACTAACTTTGTAATATCAGCAAAGTAACTGTCAAATTCAACCAACCTAGTTGGCTAATTTCTATCAACTTACTCGGTAATCTGAACTAATTCATTCAGTATCCACAACAAACAACTTGGCTAATTTCAATCTACTAATCGGTAATCTGAACTAATTCATTCAGTATCCACAGCAAACAACTTGGTTAGATTTAATTAACTACTCAGTAATCTGAACTAATTCATTCAGTATCCACAGCAAACAACTTGGTTAAATTCAATCTACTACTCAGTAATGTGAACTAATTCATTCAGTATCCACAGCAAACAACTTGGTTAAATTCAATCTACTACTCAGTAATGTGAACTAATTCATTCAGTATCCACAGCAAACAACTTGGTTAGATTTAATCAACTCACTCAGTATTCTGAATTAATTTATTCTGTAGCCACAGCAAAGCTACTTGGCTATTTTCAATCTACTTACTCAGTATTCTGCTAATTTACACAGGTAGGATATTTGGAGTGAAATAAAATACAGGTTTCATTCAAAATTTCATTTATTGCACAGGAATGTGATTTATTGTATTAAAAAAATATTATATTTCTAATACATAGAGACATATTAAACATAATAAATATAAAAAAAACATCTTTTTATTCTCAAGAGTACATAATTTTTATTTCATGCAAGTTAGGTTGGTTCTGAAAATGCCAAAAAAACAACAAATTCTGGGTTTCAGATAATTTAAATTAGGTATGAACTCTTTTCATGTAGGTACATGCGATAGTTACCTTTTCTAAAAATTGCTGAAATTGACGATACAACCCTTTCAAAAAGAATTTTGTGGATAAACGAGTCAAAATTTACTAGCGAGGGGATTATAAACCTTCACAATTTATATGCATGTGGTCTAATGAGAATCCTGCGTGGCCCGTTTAGTGTACTTTCAGAGAAAATTTAGAGTCAATGTTTGGGCAGGAGTGATAGGCAATATTATCGTGGGACCATACTACTAGCTGGACAACCTTAATGGTATAAATTACATGGATTTCCTTCAAAACAACTTGTTGTGTCCGGTTCACTATGCAATAGTATGCCAATTCCCGGATTGGAAGTCTAGGCCCCATTCCGTGGCCCGCACAATCCCCAGAGCTATCGCCACTTGATTTCTATACCTATTTTGTACAGATAATGCAAACATCTTATCTTCTTCAGAATATTTTCAATGAAATTTATTACGTCTAATATTCTGCTCTTGGTTTTCAAGAAAATATTTTACAACTAGAGGCAGCTCATTCAGATATGACCATTCACCCTTTTTTAAACATTTTTTCAATACCAGGACACGTATTTTTAAAGATATATGTTTCCGCAAACAATTATTTGTTTTCTTGCGAGTGAACGAAGAACGCCTGACGAAGAAAATATACAAATCTGACAGGAACGGAATAAGAGGTCGCGGGCGCCCTAGAAAAGGATGGCACGACCATGTAAACGAGGGGCAGCTGCACAGATGTGCGGTGGTCTGTTGTTGTCCACAGTCACATGTCGTTGGTATTCCCTGTTGCAGGAAGCCCCATGTAGACAGGTTATCCAATGTTCTCCCAACGCCCGTCCTCAGTCTGTTTAGTGTCTTCCACGTACGTCACTCCACGTTGTGGCCCGGGGGAAGACTCTCTTTAAGACTCTCCACTGAATTCTGGCTGCATGTTGTTTTTTCATCTTGCCTCCTTCTATAATGAAACAAGAAATGTTTAATAACAATGATGCATTTAATTTCTATCAGACCATCATGGAGAAATGCAGTCGTGGTACCTTTGTATTAAAGTAAAGGCTCAAAGCTCGACTGCAAAAACTATAGAGCCATAAGTTTGTTAAAATTGAGTACTGTTATAGTGCGAGATTTGATGTATGCAGACGATAAAGTTCTGTTAGCAGTAAGTATGGAAGATCTACAGTATCTTGTAAGTATGGTATATGAATATCCGTATCCATACACCGTACCTACGCCATACATACAAACACATCATGATGAAAAACTCAGTGTGCACTCTCTACATGATATCCGTTGAGTAATTGATGTAAAAAATATGCTTAAAAATTGTGAAATCATGACTCTCCACTATTCCATAGTGTTACACCTTTATAATCAATATTTAAATAAATAAATAAAATATAAACTTTGTTTAACTTACTTTTCGAGGAACGTCCTGTGGATTACATGGAAATGTAGATACATAGGGCGACAAACGTCGAGCGAGGTTCAGGAACTGAAAACATACACAGTTCATTAAGTAGTTAATACATCAACAATATACCATCACGCCAGGTCCCTTGCGGGATAGGCAGAAAAGAGAACCGAATGCCACATTTTTCTATCTTGGCATACATTCATCGCCTCGTCAACATTCATGCATATTCTCATACATGTTCGTCTATTGTTCACACTTCTAACATTTCTGTCTTTCAGAATATCGTTCACATGGTCATGCCATCCCTTTATTGGGCGGCCCCGACCTTTCATTCCATTCCTCTCCGCAATGTTTATTTTTTTCGTCAGGCGTTCCTCATTCATTCTTCCCATGTGGACAAACCATCTCAATGTGTTCACTTCCATTCTATTATTGATATCTTTCTTCATCTTACATTATTTCCTAATGTCCTCATTTCTTATCCTGCCACAAATCAAGTATTTGCAAGTAATACATCAAGTGTTTGCTATAGGTACATTTATTGCAATTAAATATTTTATTTAACTTACTTATGATGGATGTGGAAAGAGTGGTGAACTTGAGTGGACAATCGTAAGCGGGTATTATCTGGGATGAGACGGTATCCATTGATGTTGACACATAAATGAGTTCTGTAAAAACAAATGTAGAGCGAGCGTTAATCTGTTATTTTCTTACAACTTTGAATTTATTTAATAGCATGATATCACACTGTACAACTTACCATTTCATCATTCGTCCTTTTCCTCATGACTGAGGATAGCGGCTGTAGTCTGTCGCCACACGTATGGCCCGCCTCCATGCCAATCTATTTTTGGCTGAACGCAGAGCACCAGTCACCGAAGACCCCGTCCCTCCACGCTGCCCATCACAACAAGCTTCTCGAGGCAGTCTGGGACCCTATTCTCCAATCTCGCACTATCGATGTCGTATGCGACATATTATTACTTTCGCACGATTTCTAGAATATGCTATTCTTGAGTCTCACATGCGACATAGTCGAATGAAAATCATTCGAGATTTTGACGAGTGGTATAGGACCACTGGGACCCTATTCTCCAATGTCGCCTATCGATGTCGTATGTGACATTTTATTACTTTCGCACGATTTCTAGAATATGCTATTCTTGAGTCTCACATGCGACATAGTCGAATGAAAATCATTCGAGATTTCGACGAGTGATATAGGACCACTCGACATTCAATGTCGCATCAATGTCGCATGATTTTATCTGTCAAAAATAGCCGCCATATTACGATTGCCATTGACATAGTACATCAGTGAAGTGTGTTTAATCATTGTTTTTCCAATTTCGTGTTTTTTTTTTGTAATAATAATGGCTAGTTTCGACGAGTTGGTTATTCTGTCTATTGAACAGAATCACAATATTCACGGACGACGTAATAATTCCAAAATAGTGGATGCATTCGCACAAAGCGATACGTCTTTCATAAAACACTTCCGCCTCAACAAAAAACTTACAAAGTCCCTTATCGAGGTTGTAACTCCTCATATGTGTTTGCCATCTCGAGCATCTGCATTAAGTGTCGAAACCAAGGTATGTTAATCATTTTTTACTAAACCAATATCTCTCTTATGGGTTTTTTTGTAGACTATCATGAATGAGAAAGTCGAAAGTAAATACTATAAACTTTTGTATTCTTTACATGAACATTTTCGGCGTGAATCACTGGCTTAGAATAGTTCTTCCACTATTTTCATTGTTTGCAAGTGTCCCGTAAGAGCCGGGTAATGGATAACATCTCACATGATTCAGCAATGAGGTTCACCCATTCTGAATGTAGTCCCTTGTAAGGTGAAATGAGACTGTGGGTGAAAAAACTATCTAACGCTTTAAACTATTGCTACACGAGCATTAGAATAATTTGTCGAACGTTCCATTTGTCTACAATTTTACAGATAAAACATATTTTGATTTGAAGATCAAGATTTGACACATTTGGTAAATTTTGAAAAAAGTGGATTTGACGCTCATGGATTCATGTCTTAGCTGATGAAGTTCATTGCGTTTTTATAAACCTACTACATATAATTAATTCATGATTTATATTTTTCAGGTTCTCACAGCCTTAAATTTTCTGGGAACAGGATCTTATCAGTTACCTAGGTGGGAAGCAACATAAATAATAATATATCGCAATCTTCCGTCTCAAGATCTTTGACTGAATTTGTGGATGTACTAAATAAACCAGAAATTTTCAATGCATGGGTTAAATTTCCAAGCACAATCCAAGAGTTAAGGAGTATAAGAAATAGGTAAACTATAGTATTGATTTACTTAAGGTGTGTTGTTGGATGTGTTGGGAAGTGTAGAATCCAAATGGAACAAATATATACTTCAGGTTCGATAATACATACCATCACGCCATATCCCTAGTGTGTAGTAACCAGCAGCATGCATTACCTTCTCAAAGAATCATGACACACACCAACTTTGTCTCACAAAAGGCACTAGATTCAGAATGTGCGGTGAACCTCATTGCTGAACTATATGAGATGTTATTTTGCCCGTTGAATTTTCAATTACATAATAATATGTTATGTGAAATGTTATTTAATAAAATAAATTACTTGTCTGTTACGGGATACCTGAAAAAAAAGTGTTGGTTGGGGAACTATTCTAAAGATTCCTCATAGTAACATTTTATAATACAACCAAAAAACAATATTTTCAAAAACATTATATAGATCTAAAAAACTTTTTGTTTCAGGTTTTATAGAAAGTACAATCTGCCAGGTATAATCGGATGCATCGATTGCACCCATGTTGCAATTGTACCGCCAGCAGGAAACAATTTAAATTACCCTGAACATGTGTATGTAAACCGTCAGAGCTACCACTCCATTAACGTCCAACTAATTTGTGATGACTCTTTAAAAATATTAAATGTTAATGCTTTGTTTCCTGGTAGTCTTTTTATAGCTAGTAATTATTTTTTTACATAGATAATTAATTTAACAACTCATTTCTTGTATTAAATTTGTCAAAATTATTACATACCTTTCATTATGGAAAGGTTGTACATATATGAGTAAATAAAGTGTATTGCATTTACTACTGTTTATTATTCTACCTAAATTAAAATTGGAAGGAAAGAAAAAAAATATATATTCAGTGTGGTATAAGAAAACATTTATTACATTATATTGAATTAATAGAGATATATAAACAAAGTTAAATATTAAACGGGAGCATTTAGAAAACTTATTTGAGATACTTATAGAAATGTTACATATGAACAACATAAAAAAATTGTATTAATGACATATTATTACAGATTGTTACTGTAAATTAATAGGAACTTTTATAAAATGTTATTTATAGAAATATAAAAACAAAGCTAAATACTTAAAAGGAACATTTATAAAATGCTGTATTAAAAGACATTTGTCAACAAAGTTTCTATATCTCGTCTAAAAGTATATATAAAATTCTTTATGTATCTCTATTAAAACCTTTTTGAAATGTTCCTACTAAGAACTTAACTTTTTTTATAAATCTCTGTTAATACATTTTATAAATGTTCCTATTGAGTTTTTGGCTTTGTTTTTATATCTCTCTTAATACATTATAAAATGTTCCTATAAATTTACAGTAATAATCTGTTAAGTTTCATTACGAGAATTTTTTTGTTCATACAAGAAAATAGTTAATACATTTTGATCAAATTTTGTTTTGTAAATGAAGAGAAGCGTTAAGACATATCATATAGAAAATTACATACAAGAAAATAGTTAATATATTTTGATCAAATTTTGTTTTGTAAATGAAGAGAAGCGTTAAGACATATCATATAGAAAATTACATACAAGAAAATAGTTAATATATTTTGATCAAATTTTGTTTTGTAAATGAAGAGAAGCGTTAAGACATATCATATAGAAAATAACATACAAGAAAATAGTTAATATATTTTGATCAAATTTTGTTTTGTAAATGAAGAGAAGCGTTAAGACATATCATATAGAAAATAACATACAAGAAAATAGTTAATATATTTTGATCAAATTTTGTTTTGTAAATGAAGAGAAGCGTTAAGACATATCATATAGAAAATAACATACAAGAAAATAGTTAATATATTTTGATCAAATTTTGTTTTGTAAATGAAGAGAAGCGTTAAGACATATCATATAGAAAATTACATACAAGAAAATAGTTAATATATTTTGATCAAATTTTGTTTTGTAAATCAAGAGAAGCGTTAAGACATATCATATAGAAAATTACATACAAGAAAATAGTTAATATATTTTGATCAAATTTTGTTTTGTAAATGAAGAGAAGCGTTAAGACATATCATATAGAAAATTACATACAAGAAAATAGTTAAAATATTTTGATCAAATTTTGTTTTGTAAATGAAGAGAAGTGTTAAGACATATCATATAGAAAATTACATACAAGAAAATAGTTAATATATTTTGATCAAATTTTGTTTTGTAAATGAAGAGAAGCGTTAAGACATATCATATAGAAAATTACATACAAGAAAATAGTTAATATATTTTGATCAAATTTTGTTTTGTAAATGAAGAGAAGCGTTAAGACATATCATATAGAAAATTACATACTTACAAGAAAATAGTTAATATATTTTGATCAAATTTTGTTTTGTAAATGAAGAGAAGCGTTAGACATATCATATAGAAAGAACTTAACTTTTTTTATAAATCTCTTTTAATACGCTTTATAAATGTTCCTTTTGAGTTTTTGGCTTTGTTTTTATTATCTCTCTTAAAACATGTTCGTATAAATTTACAGTAATAATCTGTTAAGTTTCATTACAAGAATTTTTTTGTTCATATGAAACATTTCTATATCTCGACTAAAAGTATATATAACTTTCTTTATGTATCTCTATTAAAACCTAAATTTTTCGAACAAATGAATCCGAAAGTTTTTCAATGGCAACAACATGTCTCTCCATCAATGCTAGTTTTTTTTTCATGTATGCTTCTTTGATCTCGATTTTTTTTTGCTAGCTCTACTAGATCTTCTTGCACGCCTCTTCTTCTGGGACGAGGCGTGGTTCTGCTATTGTGTGTTTCTTCAACTGGCGGTATAAGTATTTCTTCTGTTTCAATAAAAGAATCTTCTGTGTCATGATTACCTCCCTCCATAGAACTCTCATTGATATTTTCTCCTATTGTCCGGCATACCTCCGACTCTACTTTCAGAATGGCCAACAACTATTATTGGAGTTAACATGTTAACAATGGCCTCTTCTGATTGGGTTAGCTGACTCCCTATGGATGGCCCGCCCCCAGTCCCTCTCCTCTCCCTCTGCACAGCTGCCTCTTTGGACTTGGCTTTTGACCAGAGACTTGTCTAGAAAGAATAAAACAATGATAATATTAATTATACAGTTCAACAAATCTTTATAATAAAAACACTTAAAGAATCTTATAAGTAAACACACATATTTTATACTTTAGGTTTGGACATAATAATACAGTTTAACAAATCTTTATAATAATTTTAAGCACTGAAAGAATCTTATAAGAAAACACACATATTTTGTTCTATAGGTTTGGACATTTTAATGCATAAATGTTCAAACCAACTTTTTTTAAATTATTGAGACAAGCCCCCTGAGTCAAATTGTCAAGCACTGTTCGTAATCGCTGTTGTCTACAAAATAGAAAAATTTTCTACAACAGACGGCAAATCCCATACAAAAAAAGGTTGGTTGTTTGGCACATGGAATTTGACTTAGCGCCAAGTATGTCAAATTAGGCTCTTATTATAAAGATATGGTTTCAGTTTTCATTGCTAAGCTTTCTAATTCCCAACCAAATTGAAATCAGCTGTTTACAGTTATTTCTAACTATATTACATGACATGTGGTTTCAAACTAGAACATTATTTTTAATCCTTTTACTTGTCAACACTAACAAACGTTTTTTATAGAAGTACATAATTTTGTTGATTTACTACGTAATTTCTTCTTAAAAACAAACAAACTATATATTCTACTGGTAAGGTTTTCATAAAAACTTGTTTTATAATTACAATAGTATAAAATCACATTTTTCTAATTTAATATAGCTGAAAACATTGTCAATCAATTTATTTAAACGAAAGACTCAAAATCAAAAATACTGCTTACCTTCCGCCAATGTAACCAATCCTTGTTAGCGCCCGGAATTGAATTAAGTTTTTCAGCTATCTCCATCCACCGCATTTTAGCCGTATGCCTTGTGAAGGTATTGGAGAACTTCCCCGATAAAAGTTCTTTTTCTCCATTCATCAATTCCACCAACATGCTTTTTTGTGCATTCGAACAATAATTCATTTTCAAAATAATTCAAAATACACTTGTATTCGACTTTCGAGAGCGTCACAGCAATCAACAGCAATGAACGAGGAACAAAATACAAAAATTTACCATAGATTTTTGACAACCATAGAAAAAATGACAAAATAATGCATAAAAAATATTTCAAACGCATCCTAAATGCTATGTTGCCGCTACTTTCAAATGACATTTCAATGTCGAACGATTTTCAAGTCGAATGATTTCAAGAATAGACTAAATGCCCAACATACGACATTTCATTCGACATTTTTTAGGCGACATAGGCGTATGCGACATTAATCATGCGAGATTGGAGAATAGACCCCCTGGTTCCCTTCTGGCAATGTGTCCAAAGAATTGAAGGATACGTCTGTAACATATCGTCGATAGACGATCCTCGATCCTTAGCTCGTCTAGAATTGACACATTGGTTCTTCTGGGTGTCCATTTATATTTTTCCAATATTGTCGTTAATTCCGTTGAACCACAAGAACATTGATGTGGCATTTGATAACATTGACAACATTGATGTGGTATTTTTAAATAATAAAAATAACACCATTACACCACACAATTTAAAACAAAACAGCAAGACACAAAAATATTTGAACAAGAAAACACGTCGTTTTGAGCAGTTTTGAGTTTTGACAGAAGACCAAAGCGAAACGGTTGCGCGTAATACATATTATTGCCAGAACAAAAAAAAATTCAACATCATTTCAGACATTTCAGTTCTTTCCAGTAAATAAATTCATTTGAATATTTTTAATAAACGCAACATATGTAAAAAAATAAGAAATAACAATTATTTTAATAAATAAAGTAGTTAATGTATTCCATCATGAGAATAAGTAGATATTAAAACGAAATACCATTTTTATATATGGTCATTCCACCAATATCAACCACCGAAACGTAAATATTTGACATGTCGCTTTATACACAAATAGAACGTAGAATCTAACCTTAAAATTTACTAAATACAATATTCGTCAACATTATTATTGAATGAAATTGTTTATTTTTCAGTGTGTTAATTCAAGAAATGATGTTAAGAAATTGATCCTAATTTTCTATAACAGTTTTACGTTCCCGAGGTTTTTTCTTAAAAACAATTTTGTAATATGAAAGTGTAGTTCTTTTAGGATCGTTTTATCATTATCAGTATACTATACAAGTCATTCCTGTGACAGGCTCCAAATACAACGAAATTAATATGTTTTAAAATTAATGAAACGCATTTTTTCAAGTTAGCCAGTGTGATATTTTTTTTAATATTAAAATGACAAATGAAAGAAAAAATCATGAATATTAAGTTCAAGCATATCAAAATAATAATAGGTATACATCTGCAAAAAAATTTGCTGTCTAACTTGCTTAACTCAGAAAGTATGTTGCCTTAGTATGAAGCAGTGCTCAACTGCAACACAATCGCTGTCAACGTCAATTCAGTTGCAATATGGATTTCGAGGAGGAAACATTATTTATTCTACTATAAAATAACTGACCTACATGGGCACATCCAACATTGAAAATACTGAATATTTCACACTTTTGTATCCATTACAGAAAAATACAACAAAATCTTTTTAACTGATGTCAATGAAGAACTGACTCATATTTAATTTTATTTATTTTGTTCTTTTAATTTTTTTAAATATATTATTTCATATTTTATTTATTTATGAAATAAAAAATGAAATAAAAATTAGGAAACGGACACCGTTATAAGAAAAAGTATTTCTCCTAAAGAAAGTCTAGCAATTGTAGTGGTCAGATTGAAGAAGTTGTGTATTGCTGTCACAACTAATCTAAGAATTTAGCTACACGGCGAAATTCGACCGCAATCCGACTGCTCATTTTGGCTACGACTGCTCAAGCGGTTAGTGTTTTGTAAACAAGAATTTTGCACTGGAACTGCAAACATCCGTGCTGCAACAGTTTGAAACAGCCAACCCCGACTGTTTCAAGCACTTTCTATGGCGACCCATAGTCTTTTAACATTTTATAAATAACAATTGAGTGAAAAATCCATATATTATTTATATTCCGAATGACACATCATGCCAATCAAAATATTTAGAAACCAGAGGAAGCAGCTATCTTAAATGCGCTGGAAGAGATTGCAGAGATGTTGAGTTTATTAAAGAATACTATATATCAGGGGTGGCCAACCGGTTGATCGCGATCGATCTGTCGATCGCGACTATTAGTCCAGTCGATCGTGGCAAGGCAAAAAATATAAACATACATAAATACGTAGAACAGATTGCGCAACGTAATCACCAACTGCTGCACCCATCACGTTACGTTCACGTTGTCACGTTACTTTATTTATCTAGATTTCTGGGCATTGGTTTCCAACGAGAAATATCCATGTTTGAAGAAATGTGTTGAACAATATTGCATTTGTGTTTTGGTTCAACATATTTATGTGAGTCAGCATTTTCCTACTCAAAGCAAACAAAAAATAAACACCGTTCTCGCTTGACAGACGCTCATACACTGGATTCTTTAAGGTTAGCAATTTCCAACTACAAACCTGATTTTGCTAATCTAACGGAAGATGCTCAGACGCAGTGCTCACACTAATATACAAGTAGTTACTAAGAATAATTTTCAGTTTTATGTTTTCCCTCTTAATAAAATTTAAAAAATACTACTTAATTGTGTACTGAACCATGCTGTTTCATTTTAAATTTCAAGAAGTATGTAATTGGTAGATCGCACAGGGCTTCCTCAGTAAACAGTAGATCTTGGATCTAATCAAGTCGGCCACCCCTGCTATATATAATATATTATCATGCAAGTATTAATAACAAAAGCGTTGTTCCTATCTAAAGATCTGCAACCATACTATGGATAGTATGCCATGTCCTAGTAGACTTGCATAGTATGGTGAAAATGAATACATTATCACACTGCCTACAGTTATAAGCAAATAACTTGAGAAATCACATGGGCTGCGTAGAGCGTCAATTTGGGTATTTTGCTTAGGTTGTACACCTATATGCAACCATCCACGATGAAAATTCTCAAGTAATTCCCTCAAGAGTATACTTACTCTATTTTGATATAAGTATATTTACTTTGTTTTATTTTTTTTCACATGGAGAAAATGTATTTGCAGTCTAAATGAGGTTTGATAAATATATAGTATGCAGACAAGTTCATTGAATATAAATATTTTTTTTTTTACTATCATAGTTCACTATCAGGATTATTCAGCCCTTATGGTTTTAACACAAACTACATTGTTAACATTAATAATATGTATATTGATAACACTAATAACATATTGACCCTTCTTCTTGTTACTCTAGGATTTGTGTTAAAATATAACTTGTTTAATATCGTTGGGACATAAAGTTAACCGTTTATGATTTTAAGCAACACAAACAGAACGGCCAACTCTCTCCTCCTGCACAGGCTGTTCATTCCAAAGAATAAGTTAATTGATTGTGTCACACTGAATTTCCATTGAAATCCTTATATTCTTTAGTTAATATCATAGTGAGGTGACCAGACAGTTGAGCAGTTGATATTCAATGATGCTGAGAGTATAGTGCAATGATTATCTATTTATTTAATTTGTGTATGGTCATAGTATGGGTAGGCTATAGTTAGTCTACATATAAAGCCTAATATTCTGTATGCTTTCCCCAGCATGGCATCAACATGAATATTAAACAACAATCCAATATCAAACGATTGACTCACACTTTTCAAATGGGTGTATGTTAATGTTACATATTTATGTAGATATTTATTTTATTATTTGTGAATGTTATAAACTGACATTAACTAATATTGAAGTTATGAGTTATTTATATTAGTTATATTAACTAATACATACATACCTAAACACAATAACCATATTGGGGCAGAGAAAACCAAACACCACAAAACCAATCTTGACAAATCAATGATCTTGACATAATTGGACATAATACATTCTTTACATTCATTAATTGCCCCATTATGGTCTCTTATTATTCATCCAGCTTTAACATCAAAATAGTATAAACATCTTTACATTACATCTCAAATGTAAATATTAGCAAATTAACACAAGATATTTGTGAATAATAATGATAATCTTTGACGAATATCTCATCTTAATTCAACTTAATTCAATTATTTTTCAGTGTCACATGTCTAATTTGACGAGTATTATACTTTACTTAATCATTTTTTAATGTGACATATCATATTTGGCGAGAATTATACTTTATATAATATTTTTTTTAATATATCGTGTCAAATTTGAGAAATATTAATATTTTTATGTATAAAATGTCAAATTTGACAGATGCCAAATACAAAATGTCCGTATAGGTACCTGTTACTCGGTAAAATTTAAACAAGTACATTGCTATTGGTAAGCAACTTCATTCTAACAGTATTATATTCGCAAATAATAACCAAGTGCAACTTTGTTATTTTTAATCATGTATAGGTCAATAACTACCAACATGACTTTTTACATTACTATTGGTAACCAACTACACGTTAACAGTATTCAATTGTTAGATAATAGCCAAGTGCAACTTTGTTATTTTTAATCATATATTGGTTAATAACTACCAATATGACTTTAACCGAGCCAAAAAGGTACTTTGCTAACTTTAGATTTTTTCAGTGCGTCGGTGCAAGAGTTGAGCAGCCACCTGTTATGTGTTCTATTGTTTCTTTTTGTAATTTGCACTTTCTGCATGTGTCGTTTGTTATTGTATTGTCTTTTATAATATGTTTCGTGTAGTTTTTTGTTTTTATTATTTTGTCCTGAATAGCTATGATAAATCCTTCTGTTTCTGCGTATAGGTCTGAGTGTTTGAGCCAATTATTACTAAGGGCTTTATCAATATGTTGTTGTTGTAGATGACTTGGGTGTATTCCATGTAATGTTTTATTTTTCCATGTTTCAATTTTTGCGTCATGTGTTGTTATTTCTAGATTGCGTTCGTTGTCGTTAAGTGTAAGTGGTGAGTATGTGTGATCTATGTTTATGATTTCGTTGTGTATTGGGCTATTTCGTTTTGTGTAGAAGTATTGCCTTAAGTTATTTATTTGTGTATGGTGTAGATTTTTTATGTCTATGAGTCCTCTTCCTCCTTCCTCTCTTGGCAGTGTGAATCTTTCTATTGCTGAATGTTCGTGGTGAATTCTATGTTTTGATGATGTTGTTCTGAGTTTAATGTTGAGATCGTCAAGTTCCGTATTGGTCCATTTAATTATTCCAAATGTATATGTTAGTACTGGTATTGCGTTTGTGTTTATTATAGAGGATATTTAGTCTTTTAAGGTATTCGTTTTTGGTGGTTTCTTTTATCTTTTTATCTTTTATGCTTGGGTTCTGGAGAATTCCCAAGTATTTATAAAATTCATCTTCGTCCATTGCGCGTATTATTTCATTCGTATCCTTCAAGGTGCTTCCCGTGTGTTCCTTGGGTTTACCTCTTACTATTGAGCATGTGTTGCATTTATCAATACCGAATTTCATTTTTATGTCATTACTAAAGCGTTCAGTTTTATAAATTAGTTGTTTTAGTTCGTCATTATTTTTGCCATATAGTTTTAAATCGTCCATGTATAAAAGGTGGTTGATTTTTATAGGATTGGTATTTAAGTTGTGTGTTGTGATTTTGTAGCCAAGTTTGCTTTTGTTAAGCATCTTGGAGAGTGGGTTGAGGGAGATACAGAACCATAGTGCGCTTAGGGAGTCACCTTGAAAGATTCCGGTTTTAATGTTTATTTGTTTTGATTTTATCATTTTGTTGTTTAGTTTTAGGTATATTGTCGTGTTCCAGGTGTTCATTATTTGTTTTAAAAATTCTACAAGTTTTATGTCAATTTTGTATATTTCTAGAACTTTTACTAACCATGAGTGGGGGACACTATCAAAGGCTTTTTGGTAATCTATGTATGCACAGTACATGTTCCTTTTCTTCTTTATCGCCTGATTTGTTATTGTCCGGTCGATGATGATTTGTTCTTTGCATCCTCTGCTTTGCTTTCTGCATCCTTTTTGTTCTTCTGTTAATATGTTATTTTGTGTTAGGAAAAGATCTATTTTTGTAGTTATAATTGAGGTAAGAATTTTGTATATTGTGGGTAGACATGTGATTGGACGATATTTAGATGGATTTTTTGTGTCTGTTGATTTAGGTTTGAGATATGTGATACCTTTAGTGAAAAAAGATGGGAGGTTTTGGTTTTCCGTTACGCATTTGTGTAATAGTTCGGAGAATTTTTCATGTGTTACAGGGAGATATTTGTACCAGTAATTTTGGATATTATCTATGCCTGGTGTCTTCCAGTTGTGTGTCTTCTTTACAGCAGTTTTGAAGTCAGTTATATTTATTTGTATTGTGGCCATGTTTTGAAATTGGTTATTGTCATTTTCTTCCTCTGTTATCCATGTGGCATTTTCGTTGTGTTTTTTGTTTTCAGACCAAATGTTCTCCCAGTATGATTCTATTTCATTTAATTTAGGTGCGTCTGTAATTTCTATATTGTTGTTTTTTAGGTTGTTGTAGAAGCTTTTTTGGCTTGTTTGAAAATTGAGATTGTGTGTTTTCCTGTCATAGCATTTTTTGTAGCGTTTTAATCTATGTGATTGTGCTGATAACTTTTGTGTTAGCGTATCAAGGAGTATAGTTAGGTTGTGTTCATTGTATTTGTCTTTAATCGTTTCAATTTCCCGTAGTTTTCTTGGATTTTTTAGATTATCTTTAATTTTTTGTGTTACTTTGCCTATTTCATTTCTTAATGAGTTGATTTTGATTTGTATTCTGTGTTGCCATGCTGGTATAGTGCTTCTGTGTGTTCTATGGGAGTTTTCTGTTTTATTGTTTATATTTTGTTTGTTTAGTGTAATAATGGTGTATGCACTACAGTAAACTAATAGATGTAATTTTTCGAGTGTTGTTTCAGTGTTAATCATGTTATGTAGAATTGTGTTGATAATATTGATCATGTTAATGGTTTGTTTGTTGATTTTGAGCTTTGGTAGGTGTGGTCTTGTTGTGGGGTCGCTATCTTTATATATTTCGATTGTGTGTTCTAGTGTGTTTGTGATTTGTGTTTTTGTGTCTGGGTTTTGTTCTGTTCTTCCGTTGGTCTCGTCATTGTTGTTAGGGCTTATTGTTGTATTATTGTTGATATTGGTGGATTCGTTAGTTATGTTTATATTTGGTTGTTCAGTGTTATTTTGCTGTGGTATTATTGATATTTCCTGTGGATTGTTGTGGTTTATTTGTGTATTTGTTATGTCTTGTGTTAATGTACTTCTTCTATTTTGATTACTCATTCTGATTGCGTCTTGTTTTATTTGATCAAGTATTGATAGTTGTATTCTTTTGTTGTTTATTATAACTCTTTTCTGGTCCGCCAGTCGCTGTTCTGTGATGTGTGAGAGTTCTGGATAAATTGTGGTGAATTGTGTATGTAGCTCCTGTCTGTATCCAATTATTTGTGTGTCTCCTTGTGTGATAGTGTAGTAGCAACGCATGAGGTTTATGTTCATGTCATCTGTCCATTTCATGCGTTGTCGTGGTTTTCCCGCTTTGGTGGTTGTCGGTTGACTTGCCGGCAAAGCACTTTCAGCAGGTCGGGTGTGTTGGGTTTCGGCTGTTGTTTCTTCGGGTGTCCCGGCATGTGTCCGCCTGTTCGACAGCATGTCATTAGCGGCTCTCATGCTGCTACGCCCAGCGCTAACTCCGGACGTGCCCTGGCGCTCCCCAGGTAGCGGTGTTTGTCCGAGGCTTGTGTTTTTTGTGTGATCCATGTATGTGTTGTGTGTTTGTACCCTTTACCCGTTGGCAAGCTACTCGATGTAGTTGTGTAGCTCCCCGCCCCTCACGTAGTTCTAGATGTTTTTAACTGGACGTGGGTTTGGTTTTTGAGGGGCTTATTATTAATATTATTTTTATTATTATTATAAAAGTGATGTGCCTTTTTATAAATTTGAAAATGAAAATTTTAAATTTCCTGACCTTGGGGTCACTTTGAAATACTTGTCAGTTAAAAAAATTGAGAAGCACTATTCAGATATCCATAAAAATCTAATGAGGTCTAAGCGAGTATTATATTATACATATTTGCAAAATTTGAAAAGAATCGAATGAGTAGGTACTTTTGTCTATAACCGATAAAGTAAAATAAACACGCCGTACATAGCACACACACAGAGATACATTGTGATGAAACTTTCTGAATACAATCTCAACATGATACTAGTTGATAATCTGCAATAAAAAAATACCTTTAAAATTGCGAAATCATAACACCCCACTATATCCCATTGGGTTAGTGAGGAGTGAAAATGCAATGCGGCTTGATGCGCCGAATTTCAAAAACTGGGCGGAGTCGGGCAGCGTGAACGACAGGGGCAATTATTAATCGCCATTACATAACGATGCTAAAATTTTCAAATATATTCTGTTTAATAAATTGTTGCGTGCAAATTGTTAACATGTACAACGTGTAAGTATGTATCTCCATTATCTCAGCGATAACATATTCAATTTTGATTACTGTTGATGTAATTAATGTTCGAAAAACATTGAAACAGTGCATTATGTATGCAGAACAAAATGGAAGTTTCTAGGCATTGTTCAGCCCACAAATGGTACATGTAAAAAAACAGACTTCAAAAGGAATGTGTCAATTTATAAAAAAATATATAGCATTCGGTTCTCTTTGTCTACCCCACGAGGGACATGGCGTGATGGTATGTATGTATATAGTAGTATTCATACAATTCGGCCATATAAATAACTCGCGAATCCTTCGCCAATGGACGAGTTTCATGATTTCTCATGATTCCCACCATCAAATCTCTTTGGTTAGTTTAGATGGAACCACCCCAGAAGTATTCGTTTTTTAATGAAAAAGGAATCATCGAATTCATTCAAGGGAATAATAAAGAATTATCATTGATTTCGCAATTTTCAGAGAAAATTTCATCTCATTTAGTTCATAAATGAGGATCACCACCTCATTTTTAAAATAGTGCCTTTTTAGGTGAGACAAGACTGGTGTTTGGAGATACATGCATGTAGCATACTTCCTTTTACAAGGTAATGCACATCTTGTCGCTGATTAGTTACCCCACATTGTGGGATATGCCGTGATAGTATGAATGAATAATAAATCCATTAAGTCTGCCCAAGAGTTTATTTTCGAATTGCATTTTCTTTCAAATATAACCAGCGTTTTCAGCACAGACCCCCTAGACAACGTGTCATTTAGCTCAAGAAAAGAATCAAGAAAAGATAACTCAATGTATGAAATAACTATATAATGTATAAGATAACTCAGTCACGTGACAAATGTCACTTCCATACATTGAGTTATCTTTTCTTGTTTCTTTTCTTGAACTAAATGACACGCTGTCTAGGGGGGCAGAGAAGCAATAATTACTTGAAAAATATAGGTATTTTTAAATCAAATTTTTCAAAGAAGATTCGTCTTCAAATGAAGTAAGTGAATTATGAATTTACCAAAAAATACATATTTTGTTTCACCGCCATTTTATAACGTGTAAACAGTTTAAAAAAATGAAAAGTATATCCCTTCTTAGACACAATTATTTAGTGATATCTAAGGCAACTGCATTACTCAACGCACGCTCAAAAACACAGCTCTGTGTTATATGTTAAGGAAGCTTGTATTGGTTATTTCAATATAATTGATCTGAGTATTGACTTTGTAATCCATATTGTTAAGTGCAACCATACCTATCACAACACAAAAAATGATTTGGTTCGGGGTACGTACAAATTTATATATTTTTTTTTAAATTTAATTTTGATGTTTTTACTCTGTCAACGTTGACAGATTTAATATCGTCGAATTCCATCATTTCTAATTCAATTTCACAATGATTTAGGTACTTATTTCATTTTTACATGACTATCGTTTCGGCTGATTAAGCCCTTACAAACTGATGATCCTAAACAAATTAGACCTAATTTATTCTTAAGGGGTTTTAATTTTATATTTAAAATGATATCGAGTTTTTGTATTAAGTGAATGAAAACAAGCATTCTAATTTTAGAAACGATAGTCCTATAAAATTATTTTCTATCTTTTTTTTATATTCACATGTTGATACATATATGATACATATATTAGTGAATTTTGTAAACAAAACCATATGTACCTTAATATAGATAAATGTAATATTATAACGTTCACGCGCAAAACTAACCCGTTGATGTTTGACTACTACTTAAATAATCTGATGCTTAAGCGTGTGGAGAGAGTGAGAGACCTTGGCGTGTTGCTTGACTCTAAATTGTTATTTAAAGATCATATAGAATATGCACTACATAGAAAAAGCCAATAGACAAATGGGTTTCATTCTTCGCATTTCGAAACCTTTCTCTGTACCATTTACCTTCGAATTGTTATACATGGCATATGTCAGATCACACCTTGAGTTCGCACCCATCATATGGAATCCCCAATATCGAACATATATTGATCGTATTGAGAAAGTTCAAGATAATTTTTTCAATTATTTAACATATCGTTTTGGAGAAAACCAATGCAAACTATTAAGTTTAAATAAGCGTAGAAAGGTGTTCGATTTGATATTTTTATTTAAAATAGTGAATTGCTTTGTGGATTCTGCATATCTGCTGGAGAAAATTGCCTTTCGTTGCCCTTTACGCAGTACTAGATCGAATGAATTATTTGCTATTCCTATGTGTAAAACTAATTATGCGCAGAACTCTTTTGTCAGACGCAGTTGTAAATTGTATAATTCTGTCATTAAGTCTGATATAGATATTCTAAATAACGATTTTGCAGTTTTTAAAAGAAAACTTTTTAATATTGTGTGAAAAGAATACTTTTTAACTTATATGTGGGTACGTGTTAACTGTTTTCTTTTTTTTTTTTCATTTCTTGACTGGTTAATTATTTTTATTTTTTATTATGTTATGTTTTATTTCAATCTTGTTTATTCTTCCTCTTGCTATAACTAATGTTTTTTCCTTCATCAAGTATCTTATTGTAAACCATTTATGGAAACTTTACTGGTTTATTTGATAATCGTTTTGTGCCATTACAATTTATTTATAAAACTGTATGTTTCCTTGACAAATAAATAAATAAATAAAAAAAATATATCATAATATACCCAAATTACCTAGAGTGTTCCTTCCCTTACACTTACGACGCAGTATTACAAAAGAAAAGTGTTTAAAACATTATTATTTCTTACCCAATCTGTTCCTTACAACTAATCATTCTATATCCGTCAAGAAAATATTTCTACGATTTTTAACAGGACCCAACTAGTAATTTACAATTATTATGTACTCATTAATTTTATTTTATTTTTACTGCCCATCCTCAACGAGACTAGCGAAAGGTGTGCGGGTGTTTTAAAATGAAGCACGACACATGCGTGTACACCCACACACCTGTCTTGCATAGCCTTGATTATTTTAAAATATCTACACTTACACAAATTCGTGAATGCCAAGATCAAATTACTCGAATGAAGTTTTTATTAAACAATATTACAGAATCACAAAAGTCTAGTTTAATTTTTTTTTATATTTTTTACAGAAATAATAATTTTAAGGACGGACCAATGGGTATTCCTATTGAGAGGGGATATAAAGCTAAATCTAGTGACTGAAAACATGATAAATCAAAACCGCCTAATGCACTATGAAGTTACGTGTTAGTAAGGGTAACTATCGCGTGCGTTAAAAAGAGTTTATACGTCATTTAAATTATCAGAAACTCATAATTTGTTGATTTTTTGCATTTTAAGAACAAACCTTACTTGAAATTAAAAAACTTTATCTTTTGATTATCACTTTGATTTTATACATTCATTAAGCACATAAAAGATTTATTTCTCTTCGACATACAGGGTGTCCCATAATCCAACGTATTCCTTTTAAGGGCTGTTATAGTAATTGTTATACTATTTTGGAAATAACAATAATTGCGCCAACTTTCGCAACAATTTGCCAGGTTGGCGTCATACATTTTTTTTTCAGTGTGAACAATCAAAGTTGGTTAATATTTTTTTTTAAATTCATAACCCGGGTCATAATTATTATTTTTTTCCGCCAAAAAAAAAGTTTTATTATTATTTTGAATTGTGATCAACAGCTGAGTTATTCAAGATTGTGAAAAATAAATTAGAATTGCAAAATATTGAAATTTGTAAATATGGCACTCGAAAAACCAATCTAAGGCAGAGATTTTCGGGCACTTTGTAAAAATGGCAATATCTCGAAACTAAGGCACTTTTACTAAGGTCATATTTGCATATTCTGGCGAGTCATGAGTTGGTATAACAGCCCTTAAAAGGAATACGTTGGATTATGGGACGCCATGTATAGTTATGGAGTAATTTTTAAAAAATGTAGTAAAAATGGATATTTATAATATTATTTAGACGAATTTATGCTGATTTTTAAAATTGTGTGACAAATAAATGTTGTAATTACTTATGATATTTTTTAGAAACACATTGTTTAACATATTTGAGGAATTTGATTTGAAATTGGGGTGTTTAGGTTTATATGCCCCCTTGAGATGCTTAGATTATCATTTAATACAGGTATTATGGAGATGTACATATAAACAGGTATTATGGAGATGTACATATAAACAGGTATTATGGAGATGTACATATAAACAGGTATTATGGAGATGTATATATAAACAGGTATTATGGAGATGTACATATAAACAGGTATTATGGAGATGTACATATAAACAGGTATTATGGAGATGTACATATAAACAGGTATTATGGAGATGTACATATAAACAGGTATTATGGAGATGTACATATAAACAGGTATTATGGAGATGTACATATAAACAGGTATTATGGAGATGTACATATAAACAGGTATTATGGAAATGTACATATAAACAGGTATTATGGAGATGTACATATAAACAGGTATTATAGAGATGTACATATAAACAGGTATTTTTTTTTTTTTTTTTTTTTTTTTTTTTTTTTTTTTTTTTATTTAATAATTTATTGGATACAACAGCTATAACAGTTACACAATTAAAGTAGATACATTTCAATATTTATGGCGCCAATAACTGCATCCATCATTTTAACAATTACATAGAGTACATTTCAGTTTTTTTTTTTTTTTTAAAAATACAAAACGCAAAAATAAAAGATAAAAAGAGGGAAAGGGAGAATACGGGAAGTATGGGGAAGGGAAGAATTTAGTCGTCAAATAAAGGTTTTAAGTGTGATAATGATTCGAAAAAGATATAAAAAATTTACGTAGATTTATTGTTTTATATATATTTTTTTTTAATATATGTAATCGTGAGTTAGTCAGTCAGTCAGTCCGCATGCTTATATTTGTAAGTGTGTGTGTACGTCATGTCTAGCCACAATAATAACACCAACACAGTGATACCGACAAAAAGAAATTTTTTTTTTAAATCTACCCGACTTTGTGTAATAATCTTGGCAACAGTGTATTGAAGATCGCTGTCCGTTACTTGAGTTTTAAAAGGTTGTAGCACCCAAATTCGATACCATAATCAGTTTTTTTTTAAAAATGTTTAGACTTGTAGTGAACGGGTCTAGATCTCTACAGTTTCTATTGTAACTCCTACAAACTCTATTTATATACGAATTTTGATGATAGTTTGTTCTGGATGGATCGGAATAAAATAAGCGCGGGTCACGTTGTTCTCTGATCGGGCAATGGAATGGTAGGGCGCTTAATATGTCCGCACTATCTACGTTGTTATTCAAGATTTTGTGCAGGTAACACAGATCGATGATCAATCTTCGATTTTCCAGGGTATTAATTTTGTAATATTGGAGAGCCTGGTTGTAATGATCAAAATGTAATCTATTCCGGTAATTCATTTGTTTTATAAACTTCTTTTGAATGCGTTCGATGGCACTAGTGTGAATTAAGTAATTAGGATTCCATATTATTGATCCGAACTCCAGGCCGCTCCGGATCAAGGAATTGAACAAAATCCTTAGAGAGTCTGGATTTTTAAAATGTTTCGTACTTCTGTTAATAAACCCAAGCAAACTGAAGGCTCGAGAAGTAATGTGTTCAATGTGTTTAGTGAAGCTAAGACTTTCATCTAGTATAACACCAAGGTCTCGTATTTCTGTTTTACTCTGAATCTCTACGCCATTAATCATGTAATAATGTGTGATTTTCTTGCGGTTACGTGTGTACGATATTTTATTACATTTATCAGGATTCAGAAATAATTGATTCCGCTCACAATATATCTGTAAACCATTTAGATCCTGTTGCAGCTCCTCGCAGTCGCTCACTACATTTATTTCTTTATATATCTTTGCATCATCGGCGAAGAGTAGTATTTTTGAATATTTTATGCATTTATCGATGTCATTGATATATATTGAGAATAGTAAAGGTCCCAGGTGTGAGGTATTATGGAGATGTACATATAAACAGGTATTATGGAGATGTACATATAAACAGGTATTATGGAGATGTACATATAAACAGGTATTATGGAGATGTACATATAAACAGGTATTATGGAGATGTACATATAAACAGGTATTATGGAGATGTACATATAAACAGGTATTATGGAGATGTACATATAAACAGGTATTATGGAGATGTACATATAAACAGGTATTATGGAGATGTACATATAAACAGGTATTATGGAGATGTACATATAAACAGGTATTATGGAGATGTACATATAAAAAAGGATCAGATTAGGAATGTTTTACAATTGATAATAATATTACATAAAAGGTATAGAAAGTAAAGACATTATTTATTTTCAATAATCTTAATAGATTACTTAATACTTATTGTAACTCAGAACATTTAATTTATTTCTTAACTATGATCATAAATAAAATGTCACCCTCACGGAAATAAAATAAATAATTAGATATGTATATATTTTTATGGTGATACAATAATACATCTTCATACATGTGGTTTTATAGATAGGTCTTTTTACATCATTTTAAGTAGGTAAATTAAATTACAAAACAATTAACAAATTATCTGCAGTTTTCAATCTGTCGATTGATGCGGCTTCCAAGCTGTAGAATTCCATAATAATTATTAAAAATATAAACACATACATATATTCTACAAAGAATTTATTCAACTTCCGACGACCGTTTAGGCTTATAAGGCCATAATCAATTGGTGTTGAGTATACAGTTTACATTATTTTTATACAGAAGTATACAATAGGTAAATAGATAAAAATAAAATGCATTTATATTATGTTGCTAATAGTGGGAAAATCTGGATACATAATGATGTATTAGGAAAGAGACAAGTAATGGGGTGCTTGTGTGAAGTTGAATAAATTCTTTGTAGAATATATGTGTTCATATTTTTCATAATTAACAAATTGAAATAAAATATGATTGATGATTATTGTTTTTAATTACACAATTATTCTGTCCCTTGTCTTTACTGAGAATCAATTATATACATATATCATACATTAAAAAATATTGTATTACGTAAAAATGACAGTAGATATTTACATAATTTTGTTTAATTTCAGATTGTCCTCTTCCATGCATGTCTCATTACCATGGGATTAGGACAAACTGTGATGGACCCTGGTATCACTCCTCCCGTTGACACGAATTTGAATAGTACAATGAATAATATAAACAATACAATGAATAATATGAACAATACGATGGATAATATGAACAATACGATGGGTAATATGAACAATACTATGGTTAATATGAACAGTACGATGAATAATATGAACAATACGATGGGAAGTATGAACAGTACTATGGGTAACATGAACAATACGATGAATAACATGAACAATACAATGAATAACATGAATAATACGATGGTTAACATGAATAATACAATGGGTAACATGAACAACACGATGAATAACATGAACAATACGATGGGAAACATGAAAAGTACAATGAATAACATGAACAATACGATGGGAAACATGAACAGTACAATGAACAACATGAACGATACAATGAACAATATGAATAACACGATGAATAGTATGAACATAACAATGGCTAATATGAACTATACAATGAATAGTATGAACATGACAATGAACAGCATGAACGAAACAATGAATAATATGATGCAAGCAATGATGGATATGAACAAAACAATGAATAATATGAACGCAATGAAAAATAATATAAATAATAATATAGACCCGAAAACAGATCTTTTAAGAAAGGAAGTGATGGAAAAATTAAGACATATGGGTTTGATAAATTTAATGATGAAATCAGATTCGTTCGATACGCGCGAGTTGAAAGAAATACACCAACTTTGGACGACTTCAAAAAGGAAAGAAGAAAAAAAAGATGACGATGGAATTATTGATGCAATGAAAATGTCGCAGATATACGAATTTTTGAGAAGCGCCGGTTTCAAACAACCCAACAAGAACGAATATTCAGAGAACGTTTCGAAGCAAAACGTTCGTGGTAAAGTAGTGTCTGGAGACTTCGAATATCCCGGTTATTACGAAAAATCTGTTCAGAAACCAGAGTACGGCACTGATATGGGACATCCAATGATGCACCAATACAAGAATCGTTATGGCCAACGAGTCGCCGAGGAAAAGATATTCCCCCACAAACATGAAGGATTTGACTCGTTTTATACAGAATCGCCAGTGAATATCAAAGCAAATCGACCGTCTTCAATCAGCAGACAAGATTGGCCAAATTATTAATACTTATTTGTTGCTTGAAAGTGTAAAATGTGATGAAAAACATTATTAACATGTAAAGTGCACATAAATAAAAACATGTAACAAACTCGTAAAAATACGTAATTCGTCGAATTATGCGATCGTTATTTTTATATATAATAAACAGAACACATAATTATGTAAGCATAGGAAACATCTATTTTATTTTAGCTGGATTCTTAGAACGTTTTCAATCTAGCATTCATCTTCAGTGACAACTTTTTTACTATTATTAGTAATAAATGTTTTGTGTGTCTTTTTAATTTTTTTTTAAAATAACACGTTAAAAAAACTAGAAGTCGAATATTAAATATAAACGTAAAAACAGTGAAAATGAAAATAAAACATCAAGATAATTAAAAAATTTACAAAGCCTACCTAAGCTTGTATTTCACTAAACATTTTAATTTTATAGCGGAAGTAGTTAATGGAAATCCATTTTAATATTATATTAAAAAAAAAACAAAACCGGTTGTATTCCCAATAGATACTAAATGATATTTTGTTAATTATTAATTTTCATACGAATTTTGTATTTGAATCATGATTTCGAAAAAATACTAGACTGAGTTTCTATAAAATAAGAAGTGTATTATAATTGTTACTGAGGTTTCGAATATATGTATGTATATATGTCATATACAAAAAAATGTTGAATACACCATAAAATTATTTAAAAATTAACATAGTTGATTTATCTGTAGGTGCATGTTTTTCAAGAAGCTTCTGAAGTCACACTTCTTATCCTCATACCTATAATTCCTTTATCCTCCATCCCTTCCCAACCCATCCTTTTCCTATTTTTGGACACTATTATTATTATTTTAAATTATGTTAAATTTTGTATACTTGTATTATTTTTTCCTTTCTCATTGTCGTGTATACTTATTAGTTTTAGTTGTTATATGTATTTACTAGTGTGGTTGACTGGTAGAAATTGCCTACGGGCAATAAGTCCGCTACATTATGTGAAAAAGCTTTCCAGTGATCTTTAAAATTTAACAGAAATAATATTAAATACAATATTTTTATCCATTATTTTGAACGCTACATATTTGTGGTTTTGTATCATTATAATGGAAACGGCATTATATTTTACTGTGTAATGTTTGCTATGTATTTTTAATGCATATATAAAAAAATATGTAATTTTTAAATAATTATTTTCAATCAAAAGAATGCAATTGTAACAAAGAAATGAACAAGAAACTTTTAAAAACCTATAATTGTTGTTAAATAGCTTCCATTTGTTTATATTATAATGTAATTATGTACACATTCCTCTTTGCCTACCTCCACAAAGAACATGGCGTGATATTAAACAGTATTTCATTAAAAATAATATATTTTTTATTTGTTTATTAAATAAAATATATAGGTAATATAATCATGCGTGTGAGCAATTATCATGAAGGTAATCAATTTCTTGGGAAAGGGAATTATTCGAATTAGTTAATGTTTTGTTTTGAATAATTTATTGTGTCCATAAAGATTCATTATTACGAATATTTTTCAATCTTTTTTTCATGTTAACATATACTTCGGTCATTTAAATTCCACAAAATTAAGTGATATTTATGTTTCATTCTATTGGTCCATATTAATTGAATGTTTTAGGTTTTAGGTATATATCAATAAGAAACTGAATATTGTAATTTTTCTTACAGAATAAAATATTGTTATCATTTTTTTAAAAATCTTTACCTACTGAAAATGTTAATATAGTTATAATTATTAGCTCATTCTTTTGTCTGACATTACTTACCTATATGAAATAAATATTGTAAAAAAATTGTTTATAATCATTAAATAACAGAAGAGTCTGGCGTTCGGTTCTCTCTGCCTACCCCAAATAGGGAAACGGCGTGATGGTATGTATGTATGTAAATAACACTCCACTCCGTATTAAAGGTTTTAAGAATCTGAACTCACATATCTTTTATATTTTCGATGTTCGGAAGTTGATGTTTCGAAGGAAAAAGCTGCCATGACAGAAAAGACAGTAAATAGTTCCCGTGAAAGTTAATCAACATATTATTTTGCAATGGGGGTATTTTGCAAAAAAGTTTGAATATACCTGACATTTTTATAAACTAATTTGGTTTCGTCTATGACATAATCATCCACTTTAAAAATATTGAAGAAAAAATCTCTGACCCGCAATTATCTATGAATAGTCTATTGCTCGTTGGCTTGCTGTGTTGATTGTTTTCATTCGTGTTTAGTTATTCTTTTGGGATATTTCGTAAAAACTTGTGAGAAAACGGAACAATATTGACAAACTGTGGCTGAAATTCATCCTGAACAATGAGTTTCTCGAGCGACGAAGTTAATTTCCTCGTCTATCGATACCTGCAAGAATCCGGTGAGTGCTGTCACGATAGTCATGTTATTTAATATTATCACATTTCTAAATAAACTGAAGGGAATACGTAACATCAAACATAATATTTAAAGTGTCTTGTATTTTCCACTATTCTCGTGAACGAATCAAACGTTATTTTCTCAACAATGCGAGTCCAAAATTGCCTGCAAAAGTACAATGACACGAAACTTACGTCAAAATCTTCGTGTGTTGGGTTCATTTTGGCGTACTAAATCTGTTCGTATAATTTTATACTGGTTATTATATTTATGTAGATTCTTTGCTAGTTTTTTTAAATTAAATTAGGCTGCTTTAAAGATTATATTTTCTGTAGTAGATATTCAATAAATTATAAATATCATATTCTTAATAATACCTTAGTTAAATAAACTTCCATACATGTGTAGATTATGTACCTACTCTTTTATTTTGTACACACCAATTTTAAATTTCAACTAAATTTGCCAAACACACGTGCTATACCATTAAAATGTGTGTTGATACAGTTGTTTAAGGCGTGGATATAAGAAAACAATTCAAAATTATGGGAGTGAAACGTGAGTATGGAAAAGTATGAACAAAAATAGAATTAACATTGGGGTAATTATTTACAAGAGCTGTCCCTCGCCGATCGTAATAATTTTTATATCAATAGATAGATAAACGCGTATATATTACGGGAAAAATAATAACTTTTGGCGGTGAAGCTTTAAAAAAATTAAAAAAATAAAATAAACTTACGAAAAATATATGGAACTTCTATGACGATTTGTTAGTTTTCTAACACAATTTAAACTTTCGAAAGTCACCGATAGGTGGCAATTCTGCCTCCAAACCTCTAGCGCTTTGAATACAAATTACGAACAATGATAAAATTGCAATTTTCACATTCACACCCGTGGAATATATTATATTCCATTAAAATTATTGTAATCACATATTAATATAACGATATTCTTATATTCAAAACATGATTTTTAAGTAAAAATGAAGCACCAATATAAAAAAAATAACACGCATTATCTAACTAAACAACACCAGGAAATATAAAAAGCATAGATACCATACGTCATTCTATTTTATTTTTCTAAAGATATATTTTCGTGATTATTGCCAACACAAGAAATAACAAGTTTGAAAATGAGTAGGTAGGTACCTACAAAATATCTTGAGCCGTTTCGCTGAGAAGGGGGCTATTTGCACGTATACCAAAGACGCAAATAAACACAAATTGGCGCTCTGCGTACCTGTAAACCATGTTAAAATGCAACAAGTTCGCTCACGCGAGTCGCAATATTGTCTACATACTAACCTAACCAACCTATTTGAACCAAAAGTTTGGTTAAAATAGGTTGGTTAGGTTAGTATGTAGACAATTTTGCGACTCGCGTGAGCGAGTTGCATTACTGATTGAGTCAATAAATTTTGTAGAGAAATACCACTATCATTCAATTTACCCTAATTGAAAAACGTTGAAATGATGTTCACACGTTATATTATTATTTTTATTGATTTTATAATACAGTATATAATGCAACTCGCTCACGCGAGTCGCAATATTGTCTACATACTAACCTAACCAACCTATTTTAATCAAATGTTTGGTTAAAATAGGTTGGTTAGGTTAGTATGTAGACAATATTGCGACTCGCGTGAGCGAGTTGCATTACTGATTGAGTCACTAAGTGTTGTAGAAAATACCACTATCATTCAATTTACCCTAATTGAAAAACGTTGAAATGATGTTCACAAGTTATATTATTATTTTTAATGAATTTATAATATAGTATATAATGCAACTCGCTCACGCGAGTCGCAATATTGTCTACATACTAACCTAACCAACCTATTTTAACCAATAGTTTGGTTAAAGTAGGTTGGTTAGGTTAGTATGTAGACAATATTGCGACTCGCGTGAGCGAGTTGCATTACTGATTGAGTCAATAAATGTTGTAGAGAAATACCACTATCATTAAATTTACCCTAATTGAAAAACGTTGAAATGATGTTCACACGTTATATTATTTTTATTGATTTTATAATACAGTATATAATGCAACTCGCTCACGCGAGTCGCAATATTGTCTACAAACTAACCTAACCAACCTATTTTAATCAAATGTTTGGTTAAAATAGGTTGGTTAGGTTAGTATGTAGACAATATTGCGACTCGCATGAGCGAGTTGCATTACTGATTGAGTCACTAAGTGTTGTAGAAAAATACCACTATCATTAAATTTACCCTAATTAAAAGTATTGAAATAATATTTTCATTATTAAAGTAGGTTAAAAAAGGTTAATTAGGTTTGTAACGTATAGTAACAATATTTTTTTATTCTATGAATGCGCTTATTTTAACAATATTTTTTCAAAACTGTATCAAAGTATTATGTGTTTCTGATAGAAATACCCGGTTTATAGATTCTACAGTAAATTCGCTACTGTTAAGTTAGTTTATGATCATGTTTTTAAATAACATATTCTATATTGTGAATATATGTATGTTCCTACTCGTTCTATTGATGAATTTAGAATTCCGATTATGGCAACATTTTAAATGAAAAATACGAACATTTCTTAGCTTTTCATTGGAGGGAAATATCTAGATTTTCAGAAAGCCGTCCATTTTCGTCGTTCAATCGGAATAATTGTAATTACTTATTTTATGTTAATTTTGTGTGTTTTCTGTATCATTTTTACGCGTGTGATTGTGTGGAAATTGTGATTTAAATATTATTTATTATTTACAGTTAAAAATAATGCCGTGTGAAGTTTGTAACATTAGTGATCCCGACGCCATCAGAATGGACACGACCAAGTCCTCGATTTTTTAATTGAGCATGGTGTTTTAAAAGATTCAACACCATGCGAAAAATGTAAGGTGTTTTTTTGTGTAAATATATTTCATTGGAATCCTTATTCAAAATGGCGTCAAAAATTTTTCACGAAATGAAAATGTGAGTGTTAATAAAATATGTTATAATCGTATTTTTTAATTATTGCTTCTTCAACTCTAGCGGTGAATTTCGAAAACTTGAGTAGAGTCAGGAAACCAACCATTTTTATAATTAATTCTGATTTTTTTTCATAGATTTTTCGCAATTTTATTTTATTTTTTTTTTATTTTTTGAAGCCTCACCGCCAAAAGTTATTATTTTTCCCGTAATATATACGCGTTTATCTATCTATTGATATAAAAATTATTACGATCGGCGAGGGACAGCTCTTGTAAATAATTACCCTTTGAATTAGTGATTTAAGAATGTAGAAAAAAATATTTAAATACTGTGTATAATGCTACTTTTGCTGTTGATAAATAGGTATATTATTGTAACAAGAAAATGAATGACAGGGTTAGAAATGAGGAAATCAGGAATGAATGTGAAATAAAGAAAGATGTCACCATTACAATGAAAGTGAACACATTGATATGGTTTGACCACACGAGGAGAATGAATGAGGTACGTCTGGTGAAAAAATATACAAAGCGGACAGGAATAGAATAAAAGGTTGGGGCCCGTTCAAGAAAAGGATGACATGGCCATGTGAATGACATTCAGAAAGAGGAAAATTTATGAATATTGATAGGAGCGACGTATGCGTGCCGAAATGGAAAAAAAATGCTTTCAGTTCTCTCTGCCTGCCCCTCAAGGGACATGATTTGAGGGTATGTTTGTAGTTAAGCAAGAGCCAGCAACTGCCTAACTTACGTCATAGTATAAAGACTAATTTTTTTTCTGTAAAAGATACCGCAGCAGGTAACAACAATTGGATTGAAGTTGAACATTAAATGTGTTTGTTGAGGGTCTTCCACCAACCAATATGTCTGTAAATGTAAGATGTGAATTTCAATAGTCTTCCATCTATATTATAAATTTGAATGTTTGTCTGTATCTATGTATGTGTTGAATGCGCTCCTAAACCGTTCATCCAATTGCAATGAAACTTTGGTGAATTGTCGAGAATATACCAGGGATGGTTTCTGGATCAAAAAAATTCTTCTTCTTCTTCTTCATCCACCTTCATTTTACCTATGAAGGTGGATTATCCTGGGAACCGTTCATCCGATTGCAATGAAACTTTGATGAATTGTCGAGCGTATGCCCGGGATAGTTTCTGGATTACAAAAATTCTTCTTCTTCTTCATCGGGTATTAGGTCATTTTACATATGAAGTGGACTATCCTGGGAACCGTTCATCCGATTGCAATGAAACTTTGGTGAATTGTCGAGCGTATGCCCGAGATGGTTTCTGGATTAAATTTTTTTTCTTCTTCTTCTTCTTCATCGAGTATTGGGTCATTTTACCTATGAAAGTGGACTATCCTGGAAACTGTTCATCCGATTGCAATGAAACTTTGGCGAATTGTCGAGGGTATGCTCGGGATGGTTTCTGAATTAAAAAAAATCTTCTTCTTCTTCGGGTATTAGGTCATTTTACCTATGAAGGTAAAATGACCTAATACTCTGGGAGAAGAAGCTTCAACTGTCCTTCCATCTCTTCGCAGGTCTTCCAGGACATTTTTTGGATTTAAACTTTTTTCTTCTTCTTCTTCTTCATTGTGTATTTGGTCATTTTACCTATGAAGGTGGAGTATTGTGGAAGAATAAGATACAAATTAGATGGGTCGGTGGCAGAGCGGTTAGCGCGCTGGGCTAGTAATCCAGTGGTCGCGAGTTCGAGTCCTGCCTCGACCGATTTCGTTCACCTATAGCACAAGCATTAATTTGCTTATTTTAGGGAACGTAGGAAGATGTATATGCTCTTGTTTAACAAGGACATATTCATTTTTTTGTAAAAAAAAAAAAAAAAACTGTCCTTCTATCTCTTCGCAGGTTTTCCAGGACGGTTTCTGGATTCAAACTTTTTTCTTCTTCTTCTTATTTATCGTGTATTTGTTCATTTTACCTATGAAGTTGGAGAATCCTGGAAAAAGAAGGTCCAACTGTCCTTTCATCTCTTCGTAGGTCTTCCCAGTATTGTGTCGGGAATTAAACTTTTTCTTAACCTACTGAAGGGACGGGAGGTAATGAAGGGAAGGGAGGTACTGGTGGGTCTGACGGGACGGGTGGTACTGAAGGGTCTGAAGGGATGGGTGGTACTGAAGGGTCTGAAGGGACGGGAGGCACTGAAGGGACGGGAGGTACTGAAGGGTCTGAAGCGACGGGTGGTTATGGACCATTTTTAATTATACAGGCAATACGAAGTTTGCCGGGGGTTCACTAGTAGTAAATATAAAAGTGTTTGTTGAGGGTCTTCCACCAACCAATATGTCTGTAAATGTAAGGCGTGAATTTCAATAGTCTTCCATAGTAAATATAAAAGTGTTTGTTGAGGGTCTTCCACCAACCAATTTGTCTGTAAATGTAAGATGTGAATTTCAATAGTCTTCCATAGTAAATATAAAAGTGTTTGTTGAGGGTCTTCCACCAACCAATATGTCTGTAAATGTAAGATGTGAATTTCAATAGCCTTCCATAGTACTTAAATATAAAAGTGTTTGTTGAGGGTCTTCCACCAACCAATATGTCTGTAAATGTAAGACGTGAATTTCAATAGTCTTCCATAGTAAATATAAAAGTGTTTGTTGAGGGTCTTCCACCAACCAATATGTCTGTAAATGTAAGACGTGAATTTCAATAGTCTTCCATAGTAAATATAAAAGTGTTTGTTGAGGGTCTTCCACCAACCAATATGTCTGTAAATGTAAGACGTGAATTTCAATAGTCTTCCATAGTAAATATAAAAGTGTTTGTTGAGGGTCTTCCACCAAGCAATATGTCTGTAAATGTAAGACATGAATTTCAATAGTCTTCCATAGTAAATATAAAAGTGTTTGTTGAGGGTCTTCCACCAACCAATATGTCTGTAAATGTAAGACGTGAATTTCAATAGTCTTCCATAGTAAATATAAAAGTGTTTGTTGAGGGTCTTCCACCAACCAATATGTCTGTAAATGTAAGACGTGAATTTCAATAGTCTTCCATAGTAAATATAAAAGTGTTTGTTGAGGGTCTTCCACCAACCAATATGTCTGTAAATGTAAGATGTGAATTTCAATAGTCCTCCATAGTAAATATAAAAGTGTTTGTTGAGGGTCTTCCACCAACCAATATGTCTGTAAATGTAAGACGTGAATTTCAATAGTCTTCCATAGTAAATATAAAAGTGTTTGTTGAGGGTCTTCCACCAACCAATATGTCTGTAAATGTAAGATGTGAATTTCAATAGTCTTCCATAGTAAATATAAAAAAATCACGCTTCATAGGCCCAGTATTTCAGTCGGCCCTTAGGAGTTTAACTCAAGTTTAACCAAAATATTGCGTATATCAGTACCTAATCTTCCCTTAAATACGTCACTAAACGACAAATATTTAACTCAACGTTTCTGGCGGATCACGTGTCTTAATCTTGAGTTAAGTATTGTTTCTAGTCTTTTTCGCCAGGTGGCGTACTAATCGCCGCACGCTTTAATGTTTCATTTCATTTTATACTACAAATAACTATGCATAATAATTATAATCATGATTTATTTTTGTTGTTAAAATAAAAGACTTGATATAGAAGTGGTTCATGTATTTAATATTTATTTTCTTTTTTACATAATTATAATGTATTGCCTGACAACAAACGAAATAAACTGCCCCCAAGTCAAATTGAAAACGCTGTTCGTTTTCGCCAAGCGCTAATTTTTTTTGTATGGGATTTGACGTTTGTTGTTTGTTATTGTAGAAAAAATTTCTACAACATACGTCAAATCACATACAAAAAAAAAATAGCGCTTGGCGATAACGAACAGCGTTTTCAATTTGACTTGGGGGCACTGTCAGCCATAATGAAACGTCAGGCACGCAACTTTATTTTTGCGATGTTTTTTCATCCCACTTTTTAAATTGATCCATCCTGTTTCTATATATATAATGTGTATTCTTAAATTTTCTACATAAGACACTATTTTACCATTATCACTTAGTTCCATATCCATCTGTAAAATGTACATACATTTTGCATTGTAGTACTACGTACGTAGTACATATTCAATGACATTTTTTCACTACAATGTTTGATTTTAATTTAAAAAAACATCGATCGGTATAAAAAATTGAAAAAGTAACATGCTGTGTAATAAAACAAATAAAATAATGTGTTGTTATAATAATAAAATAATATTTAGTCACAGCTTCGCGTCACGTATCATTTAAGGTTATTACAATTTTGACAGATGCGTTATAGACAATAACCATAGAAAAACGTAAAATATATCTATAGTTGAAGATTACGTACTTGACGTTTCACTTTGCACTGAAATACACGAATGAAATTTAATCTTCCCTAAACTTTTAACTTGGATTACCAAATCCAACGATTTAAGGGCCAACTGAAATCTCGGGCCATACTCTCCTTCTTCTGGGTCCACAATTCTAGGATTGGTCTGCACCAAACACTCAATCTATCCACTTATCTCTATCGTCCGCCAGTCTCTTCATCTCTTTGTAACTGCTACAGCGCACGTCACCGATTATCTGGTCTATATAGTTGTTTTTGGGGCGACCTCTACAGTTGCCCCCATCAATCATTCCTTCGACGATGGTAAAAAGCAGGCCTGGGTGCCGGATGTTGTGGCCTATCCAAGTTGTTCTCTGTTGGGCAATTCTTTTCATAAGTTGCCTTGTCTCTCCAACCCTACTTAGTACCTCGTCGTTGCTGATGTGTTCTGACCAGTGAATTTTATCCATGCGTCTGTAGCACCACATCTCAAATGCAGACATACATCCCGTTTCGCGTTGGCTGATGGTCCATGTTTTACAGCCATATAGCAGTACACTCCAGACAATAGTCTTGATCAAATTTTTCCTAATTTTGATGGAAATATTAGGGGATTCAAAAATCGTTGATCTTTTGTTGAAGACGACTTTTGCTTGGTGGATTCTGTTTTTGATATCTGCTGTTGAAATGCTTCATACACTTATGTTAAAGCTGCAATTTTCAACGCTTTGAAGGCTGTTATTTCCGAAAACCACCATTACTCAGGTTTCATATTATCAGATGATTGTATCCTTGGCTGTACTTACTTTTATTGTGACTCTGGTACTTGAATCCTCTTCATCCATATGGGCAGCGTCGTAAGTTTTACAACCTTGGATTAAGCTCTGTCAACCATTCCACCGCCTCCGGTCTCGCCTCATGGATATCCTGGAGGGTGCCGCTAAATTTCCTGAGCTGGCAGTCTTTCACCATGTGCTTTACTGTCTGCTTAGCTCCACATTCACAGTCTGGGTTCTTCCCCTTTCCCCATCTCCAGAGCAAGAAGTTACAGCAACCTTGTTCCGTTTTTACCCTGTTTTGCTGTGTTCAGATTCAACGCTCGACGTCGGGCGTCGAATGTAATGTATGTAAGTTGCAGATTATGGCGTTTTTCACACCTATCTCACTGAACGCTTTCGAGCAGTGTTTCAATTTGAACGCTGTATCGGGCATATTAAATTTCATTTATTATACATGTCTCTTTATAGGTTATATTTTCATCAAAAGACAACAATTGGGCAGTGGAGTAAATAATAATCTATGACCTTTTATTGGAAATTGTTGAATGATTATTTTTATAAATTAACCCCTTTGTGAATGCATATTTTCATCATAAATAATGTCAACTGACATAATAGATACCACAGAAACAAATAGAAGTCATTCTTCTTCTGAGTCGCTTTCCTCATCACTGAGGGTCGTGATCCTCTCTTCTCTTCGCCATCATCATCTGGTGGACAGCACTCCTCTATCTCTCCCGACACTCCGCAGTTCGCAATGCACCTACTACTGTTGGGCCAGTAACCGCTTTGATCTGGTCAGTCCATCTAGTCGGGGATCTTCCTCTACCTCTACTCCCCTCCACACTTCCGGTCACAACCAGCTTTTCCAAGCAGTTTTGACCACGTCTTGCGATGTGTCCAAAGAAACAGAGGATATGGCCAAGACAGACAGCCAACAATTAATCTATCCTCAATGTCAAGTTCCTGTAGAATGGAGATATTTGTTCGATGTGCTGTCCAGGGGATCCGGAGCATGCGACGCCAACACCACATCTCAAAGGCATCAATTTTTTGTGTCTCTCTTGCCTTTATTGTCCACGATTCCACTTCGTACAAAAATATTGGGTGGATCAATGCACGGACGAGATGAATTTTTGTGGCTGTGGTGATGCATCTATCTTTCCAAATTTTATCCAATTTGGCCATTGAACTTTTGGCCATGCCGATGCGCTTGCGTATCTCCATCTCACAGCTTCCGTCTACAGAGATCGTTGAGCCGAGATAAACAAAATCATCGACAACTTCGCTCAGATCTTGTAGAGAATCTGTTCTCTCTAGCTGTCCATGACGGTCTATAATCATTATTTTTGTTTTTGATTTATTTATCTCAAGGCCCAAGATGTTGCTTTCTGCTTCCACTCAACGTAGTATCTCTACCATTTCCTGCTCAGATTTGGCTATGAGTGTGGTATCATCAGCATATCTAAGATTGGATATTCTCCTACCCCCGATCTTAATTCCTCCAACCCAGTCCTCAAGTGCCTTTATTCCACAGATAAAATAGAAGTCAACAGATACTATAGCTGTCGTAGAGCAATTTTCATCTGACAATTTTACCGAGCGTTTGGTGCGTACACTCGACTTCAATCTGAACGCCACAGAGTGTCTTTTGAGTGTCTGTTTCCAGTCATTATGAATGACTTAGAGCGTCACTAAGTGCACTCGGCGTTCATTGTAAACGTAGATCGGTCCATCGCTTGCGCTCTCCAGTTTGCAATGCCAGTCTTCTTTAAATTCTCCCGTATGCTGTCCATCCACCTCAGATTAGGGCCCAAATTATAGAATAATTCTCAAGACCGTTCTCCAAATGTGTCATCTCAAGACCATCTTGAGATCATACTCAAAAATCCGTATTAAAAGTAAAATATGTACGCCGTCTCATTCAAGAAAGCGTACTCGAAAAAAATGTGGATGCAGCTCTATAAATAAGTACTTTTTCTCGTGAATGGCAATTATTTCTACATTGTTATGTTGGTAGCAATGAGTTAGAATAGCTTGGTAATCTTCGAAAATGAAGAGAAATTTATGCGTCATAATATTATGATACCTGATTAAATAGTGAAAATGTCAACCATTTTATTCGGAAGAAGAAAATAAATACTTCTTCTTTTATCTGTCATATAGCATATTACGTGAATGTGTGTACCTACAGTCGATAGTTCCAGGAAAAGCAGCCATTTCAAAATATGATACAACATGCATAGAATAACAACATGATGTTTACTGAATGTACCGGAAATTTTATAAAATCTTACAAAATTAAATTCACATAGTTAGTTTATGAATGATTGTACATAAATTACTCCCAGATTGATCTAAATAAGATTCTCGATACATTTTAGTACTGCTAACAATGTAAACTTCAAAATAGTAATTAATGCGAAATTCGTCCGTATCTATATGCGTCTCTTTTTCGTCTAAAGCGCTGTCTCCTCTCTCATTGAGACCGTTCTCAAGACAGCGGCATAGTTGTCTCGAAGCAATTTAACTCTTCTATACATTTCGAGACCGATCTTGAGATCAAGCTCAGTGACTTTTGTCCCTTTAATACCATTTTGGTTGAGAATGTGTTCTCAAGAATCTTCTTTGGGGTTCGGCCTTCCTCCATTGGCTGAACGTGCCCTTACAGTTGAAGTCGATGTGTTTTTATATATACATCTAATTGTTAGGATCACTGTAAAGATTCTCCAACTCATGGTTGTACCTTATCCTACATATTCCATTCTCACAAAGATTTTTAACTATAATGTAAATTTGGCAGCCACTGGGTCTTGGTCTCTGGGAAATAGTGGCTTTTGGAAATTGTCCCACTCACTTGTGTTTTGAATATTTGCAACAATAATATTTTGACAATTTGCATTTTTGTTGTTTTGTTCTTCAATCTGTGTTTGTTACAGATTTTGTGTATTGTGGTGTCCTGTGTTTGTTTACGATTTGTGTGTTCAATATTATGATTTGGAGATATTTGTGTTTAATCTTTTTACTTCTCATTTATTTTAGTGGAACTCTTGCAAGAGCCCTGTTTATATATGTTTTGTTTATATATCATTATGTGTTGATATCTTTCGGTACGTATAATATATATATTGCATTGTATTATTTCATTGACAACTACCAGGTACTAGGTCAAATATTAAATGACATGCGTCTCACAGATCTGTGTTTCCACTGCTAATCGAACCCGGGAATATTGACTCAGCAGTCAGATAACTTACGAACTGAGCCACGAATGTCTACTCTTTATTGTATAAACACTTATGCCCGAATGCAGAGTCTGACCTAAATACTTAATTCTAAATACTAACCATGTTTTCATTGCACAGTCGCTCAGTTAAGTTAGGAGATCACGTGGCTTCCTAACTGGAGGATGTTACCAAGTTATTGTATGAAAATTGCATTGCAGAGACATATCTAAATACTTAGCACATGCGCGTTGGCGTAAACTAACGTTTGCGAACAGTCAAAACGTAAGGTTCACGAGGAACCTTACGAATGGTTTAATACTAAAATACGAGTTGTTTTTGATGGATGATGATTTTAGCAACATATGTATTTGGTAATCTTGTCAAATCAAATCCGACAGAGTATTCAGCGATGTATACGGGATCCCAAAAATTCACTGGAATTTCAGAAGTGCTGCTCTACGAGAAAAAGCTGTTTTCAGACCTTTAGTGAAAGTGCTCTTGGTTTGAGCACTGCGGACATTTGGAGGCAGTCTTTCCACTTAATTGAACTAGTCACACCAAAGAGCATATACATATATACTCCTTTACACACGAGTGCTTGCACTCTGGTAAAGGGAAATATTTTTCTTCTTACTGTGCATCTTTCTCTGTATTTATTGATTGTTTTTTTTTATATATGTATTATAAATTTAATAAAAAATAAAAATGGAGAATTTAAAATTTTGGTCATAGCCCACTCATAACATTTTACCCACATTAAATAGGACACTAAACTTGTTTTAATTTTTAATTTGGAGATGGCTGCTTTTGGAACAGTCCCTTCCCAATTATTTGATTTTCTTGTGACAATAATGTGTTTAATGACATTATCTGTCATTTTGTTTTTTATTTCAGTTGTATTAGTGAAAGATTTAATTATACATATGTAATATATTGTTTTGCTAAGATGATTTGGCAATATTTAATCTTAGTATTGATCCATATGCTTGATTATACTGATACTATGGACATAGCCATCTATCTATTTACCATATTTATGCATTATTTCGTGTTGGAAATGCGCAGTATGTATAGATTATTTTTACTCCTCACTAACCCAAGGGGATATAGTGGGGAGTTGTGATTTCGATATTTTTAAGGCTATTTTTTTTTATTGCAGATTATCAACTAGTATCATGCTGAAATAGTATTCTGAAAGTTTCATCACAATGTATCTGTGTGTTTATTTTACTTTATCGATTATAGACTAAAGTACTCATTCGATTCTTTTCAAATTTTGCATATTTGTATATCTGATACTCACTTAGTCCTCATTAGATTTTGAATGATATATGAATAGTGCTTCTCAATTTTTTTAACTATCAAATATTTCAAAGTGACCCCAAGCTCAGTAAACTTAAAGTTTGACTTTTTTATTTTCAAATTGCTAAAAAGACATTGAAGAATTATCAAGTTTTCATAATAAAATATTTAAATAATGGTTAATGATTCACCACACATTCTAAATGTTGTGCCTTTTAAGGTGAGGCGAGACTGATGTGTGGGGATATACGCATCTGTGGTGCTTCCTTTTGTAAGGATATATCGTGATAGTGTGGATGAATTGAATTCAGACACTTTATTGAAACAAAATACTCCCTGATATCGGCAAAAACTTAATAATAATCATTTTCGTAGTGGAGGGGGGCGGTTTGCACATATGGGAACCAAGCAAAAAACTCATATTAGCACTTTGCGCAGGCCATGTGACATTTTCGAGTTATTTGCTGATAAAATTAACAAAGTGGCAGTAACAATGGACAGGGGCAGTGTGAGAGGGATCTTAGTCATGTTTTAAAATGACGGATCTAACTCATGTCCTAATATCAACCAACACATGTACATACAATACGCACGGACTACATTTTGACTGACTAAATACTTACACAACTACTCATTTTGAATAGGTATTGATATATCCAAGTACCTAATATTGATTTATATTGTATTTTGTATTAATATTGTTATGCAATTACGGCATATTATGTAATTCTTTTATATATGGAAATATAATAATTATGTTATTTATGAAATATTCTATATATATATATAATACCAGGTGTTAATGTAGATCAAATAGTGAGAATCAACAATCAATTATTTACAGCTTTTATTCATCATCATCATCATCAGCCTGTGTTTGCCCACTGCAGGACATAGGCCTCCCCTCTCCTTCTCCACTCCTCCCATTCCTGTGCGACTCCCATCCACTGTGGTCCAACAAATCTTTTTATGTCGTCCATCCATCTATTAGGTGGTCGCCCTTGTGGTCTTTTGTCTCCTCTCGGTCTCCACTCCACCAGCCTTTTATCGGTCATTCTTGATAGGTGTCCTGCCCATCTCCACTTCTGCATGGCTATTCTCTCAACCACATCGGACAGTTTGGTCTGACTGCGTATCCAGTCATTCCTCTTCCTGTCTTCTAGTTTTATTGCCAACATTATTCTTTCCATCTTCCTTTGTGCTATACGCAGCTTGTTGGCAGACAATTTGGTTAAAGTGGTTGTTTCCATGCCATAAGTGAATATTGGTAGAATGCACTGCTCAAACACCCTTGCCTTCAGAGAATTTGGTATGGGGCTACGAAAGGTGCTATCGAGTTTCCCAAAGGCCGCCCATGCGAGACTTATTCTTCTCTCAATTTCTATGGTTTGATTGTCTCTGCCTAGGGTCATCTTATGTCCAAGGTATATATAGTGATCAACCTCTTCCACTGGAAGGCAATAATTGCTTGTGTCTAAGTTTGTCATTATTTTCGTTTTCTTGACATTCATTTTTAAACCAATTGAAGCAGATATACCTTCTAGTTGGCTGATCATTTCCACCATTTCATCGACATCCTCCGAGATTAACACAATATCATCGGCGAATCGCAAATTGTTTAATCGCTCTCCGTCGATAGTTATTCCTTTACTTTCCCAGTTTAATTTTTTAAAAACATTTTCTAGAGCAAGGGTGAAGAGTTTGGGAGAGATGGTATCGCCTTGTCTTATACCTCTGTTTATATATTTATTCACAATAATTAAATAAACAATATTACACAAGATAAGTTAACTGTCGCGTGAGAGTTTTCAATAGGCACTGGCCGTCTTCTTTGGTTTTCCAGTATTTATAGACTCCCGTTTTTTCATTAACATTTTGTTTTCTTAGTAATCGTTCCATGTTTCAAATTATAAATATTCCACCACAGAAATAATAAAAAAAAGTATACTATATTTTCAATACTGCTATAACAGTCTATTGCAAATTAATGTTTTTTTTTTATTTTGGCTATCAGAATGAGAGATTTGATTCTGAAGGCTGTAACATTTTATTCATTTGATGTTATATAATTTTATTCAGGGTTCCAACACTCGGCGTATACGTTTGGTATAGAGTCTCACATATCGCAGAGCAACATAAATGGCGCTCTTGTACCACCGGCGGCCTTGCTCAACATCATACAGAAGGGACTGCAGTACACAGAGGCGGAGATCAGCATTGGAGACGATGGTAATTACATATTATTGCTTAACAAATGTTTGGTAGATAAATTGAAAACGAAAAGACTGTGACATCAAAATAACTTTTATATCTTTTTGTGGCTCCTGCTGACTTACTAATGATAGTAATAACAATTAATACTCAATTATTATTATTACCATTATACACTTCCTCAAAATAATTAGCAGATCAATGCATAAATTGTCAATTATTTAATAGATCAAAATAAAATTTACTGTTTTCCAGCCACTAAGCGATCTTTTTTATATCTTCATACTTTGCTGCTAATTCTTTGTGACACATTTTAACTAATATAATTAAATTAAATAAAGATCTTAGTTTCTAACCACTCAACGTGGTTAGACACTAAGATCTTTTTCATCTCTTGGACATTAAATCAGTATATTTTTTTCTTTGCATAAATTCAATATTGTTCCAATGTAATCTGTTTTTAAAAGAAAATAAATAAAACATTATAAAATCTAAAAAGCAAACAAAACAATAAATCTAAGAAAAAGAAGAAATAAACACAGTTAAAATAATTAATGAAAGCCAGAGTTCATGTGTGAGTTTGAAACATGGAACGTCTCCTTAAAGCCATCCAGATAACCAAAATGATAATCTCAGGCTGGATTTAAAAGACCATTTGGGAAAAATCATTGCTAGGGAAGGGGAAAAAGATAGCTTCGATATTAAATTTTTTTTTTAATATTTTTGTTTTACAAATGATTATTGCAGGAACGGAGAACCGCATGGCTGAGAGTCTCAGTCTCATCGACGCTGTCATGCCGGAAGTTGTGGCGGCACGACAGAATCAGATGAATCAGCAAAAGCAACAGGTTAAGGTAATTATTAATTCATTTTATTATAATGTCACCAAACAAACTTGCCATGGCAAGCGTGGAGGCAGCGTATGAATAAGACCCATCATAAGTGTGTTTGTTTTAAGGGGGGGACTGCTGACAACGTACCTATTTTTCAATTTGATATACCATTATTATTTCCAATCAAAATGTTTTGAAAAAAATAATTAAGACAGTTTAGGTATCAACAAATTGAGATGGTATGGTTACATATTAAGAAGACCCGAGGATCACATTGTAAACCAGGCTATGGCCGTAGACATCCTCCGACCAACGAATACGGGAAGACCAAAAAATACATGGATGGTGCAAAGGAGTTCCCAGTCGATGAGACAAGAATTGACATCGGAGGCGGTCCAGAACCGAAGAGTGTACAACCTGAGGACGAGGAGAGCTGACCCCAACAGTCTTCACAGACGATAAGTTGGGAAGAGGCCAGGAAGAAAAGAACGGTATCAATAAAGAAACATACCTTAACTTTTTGATAATGTTCTGTATAAATTCTTGTAGAAAAATAATGGCATACCCCGATTTTCAAAGTTTATCTTATATTTTTAATAAACTATAAGGCGTAGTTAAATATATTTTTTTTTTAATTAAAGAAGACAAACGTATGTCGTGTCTTTGCATTAATGCATCTGGGGGGCAAGTCTGGTTCGACCGGCGAAATCAAAACCCCAGTGATTACCCATATCATGGATATATGTAATTATCGTATGGAGTTCTATGACATCTAAAGATATTGTAGAACTCCATACAATAATTATATACATGATATGGGTAAACAAGGAGGGTTTTCATTTCGACGGTCAACCAGACTTGCCCCCCAGGTTTATTAAAGAAACTAAAAAAATTCAAACATACATACCATCACGCCATGTCCCTTATGGGGTAAGCAGAGAGAACCGAGCGCCATACTTCTCTATTTTTGCACACATTTCTGGCTTCCTTTACATCCATGCATCGTCTCATACATGCTCGTCGATTGTTCAAACTTTTTATGTTTCCTTCTTTCAAAATAACATTCACATGGTCATGCCATCCCTTTCTGGGGCAACCTCTGCTATTCACTCCAACTCTTGCACCCATGTATATTTTTTTGGTCAGTCGTTCATCGTTCATTCTTTCAATATGTCCAAACCACCTAAAGGCATTCACTTTCATTTTACATATAATATCCTTCTTTATCTTGCTTTCTCTCCTTATGTCCTTATTTTTTATTCTATCATATATCGTTCTATTACATTCTCTTCTTAGTGATCTCATTTCTTTTTTTTGTCGTAACATTTGCATTAATGCTTCAGGTTTAGTAAATAAACCTAAAAAACATTTATTTTCCATTCAGCGCCATTGCGAAATAAGTTTTTTTTTTTGTTTATTTACTTAACCTGATGCATTAATGCAACATCACAACATATTTTCCAGATATTTTGTTCCTCTTTAATTTAAAAAAGTATACATACATACATACCATCACGCCGTATCCCAACTTGGGGTAGGCAGAGAGGACTGAACGCCAAACACCTCTATCTTGACATACATGTTTTGCCTCATTTACATCCATGCATTACGTCAGACATGCTCTCCTATTATCCGTACTTGGTATATTACCATCTTTCAAAATCTCATTTATATGATCATGCCAACTCTTTCTCGGGCGGCCACGACCTCTCATTCCACTCTTTTCAGCCTTGTATACTTTCTTTGTCAGGCGCCTATCGTTCATTCTCTCCACATGTCCGAACCATCGTAGTGTATTTACTTTCATTCTACTCACAATATCTCTTTCAATCTTGCATTCTCATTAAATATATATATTGCTTATATTCAGTATATATTCTTGTATAATAATAAGCACAATAAGTATGTTTATTATTTTTATAAAAGAATATATACAGAACATAATTAAAAAGTTAAGCATCATCGACAAACAATTGTTTTTTATTTCGTGGTATCATTTTGAAATTAATTAAATGAAATAAAACACAACTTTGTGTACATCACTACAATTATAAATTTTATTCAAATGAATAAAAATTCCTCTACATGTTACGAGAACAAAGTTCCCTTCCTCAGGAGGATACAAAGTATACTAAAATAAAATACAATATATAGACTTAAAGTTAACATAATGGGTGGAGTGTGGGCTGGGTTAAACTATTTTTAGGTTGGGGGGTGCAATGAAGTTATTGGTTAATTAATTTTTGTATTGGGAAAATATTTAATATAGGGTTATTAGGGAATTGTGTTTGATTATTAATTATATTATTTCTCATGTTTACGTTTTTTCTGATTTCCAAGATTTCCAGGCTATCGAATTGTCTATCACTTAAATTACTATGTATTATTTTTACGCCTATATTATTAATAAAAGTATAGTTATTTTCGATTAATTTTAGTATACTTTGTATCCTCCTGAGGAAGGGAACTTTGTTCTCGTAACATGTAGATGAATTTTTATTCATTTGAATAAAATTTATAATTGTAGTGATGTACACAAAGTTGTGTTTTATTTCATTTAATTAATTGAAAAGTTAAGGTTTATTTTTCTTTATTTAATATCCAAACTAACCAAATTTTTTTTTTTTCAAAATGATTAGTTTTGTAGTAATGATGCAATATCAAATTGAAAAAATAGGTACGTTGGCAGCAGTCAGCCCTTAAATAAATTGATTGCGTTTAGCTACGGCTTATGCTAGCCATGACTTTATAAATAAGACGGTCTGTGTTCACTCTTTATTTAATATGATTTGGAATGGACTCCCAAGAGATATAGTCATTCCATTAATCTATCAACTAATTAAAAAAAAAAAAAACAAATTTAACCCAAAGGTTGAGGGTGGCACTGGAGCCGGGCCGAGTGGGTGCACCAGCGGCGTGGTCGCCGCCGGTGGCAACACGGGCAGCGGCGCCGCCGGAGGGGCCGGCGCTCCCGGAGGCCAGGGAGCCGCTCTGCCCAGCGGTGCGCAGGGAGGGCCCCTGGCCGCAGATCAGAACGGCGACGAGACCGGAGCGGGCGGAGGGAACACTGCTAATTCGGGAGGAGCACAGCCCCCTACGCCAGCGCCGGAAGGATTAGAGGTAATTGTGATATTCTATCACTTCTTATTAGATCAATATCAATAGTCGACCATCGTAGCTTAGTGCCAAGCCATTTTCCTTTGGCTAAATTTAGATTATCAATTGACAATTCTTGATACAATTTCATAGTATGAAGGTAAAGTAAATATATTATTAAAAAAAAAGGATACAGAAGATATCATAACATTGTCGGCCTTTGTGGCTCAGTTGATAGGGTATCTGACTGCTGATCCAAGGGTCCCAGGTTCGATTCCCAGTGGAGACACAGTTTTTAATTGTATTTTCAGTCTGGATCTGTGAGATGATTAATATCGTAAGTCTCCATAATGTGGCAACTTGTTATTGGGTGCGTGTTAAATAATTATTTGACATAGTACCTGTGAGTTGCCCGAGAAGTTGCCCAGTTATTGTAATTTAATACATAACACTCCAGAATATAGTGTTTTATGTATTACCGAGGCAGATGGAGCCATTTTTTATGTGGTGGAGATTTACTGAGGCAGATAAAATCATCTTTTATGTAGTGGAGATTTACTGATTAAGATGGAGTCATCTTTTATAATAAGGTGGAAAATTAGTCGAAACAGACGAAAAAATGTTCACAGATTGAGTCATATTTTACTTAGTTATTTACAGTTTCACTTGGAGTCATATTTTAGAGACGATATATATCATAAGTCTCCAGAATGTGGCAACTTGTTATTGGGTGCTTGTGAAATAATTATTTGACATAGCTCCTGTTAGTTGCCTGAGAAGTTACATAAAATATAATAAATAAAATTAAAAAGTATATAAGATATCACAATTTAAAATAGAAATTCTCCCCGAAAAGAAGGAATCCTTGTGATTAAGGGAGGAGTTTCGAAAATTTATTAAAATTTACAATTCGTCATTTAGATAAAAGAGAAAAAAAAAATACAATTTATATAAAGGGAAACAAAACTTTAGAGTTTATAAATTATTATATTTGTAATTAACATTAATTTATAATTTCAGGTTGATCAATCGATTGAAATTCCGGCCAGCAAAGCCACAGTTCTTCGGGGTCACGAATCCGAGGTGTTTATATGTGCCTGGAATCCCTCCACCGATCTTCTTGCCAGCGGATCTGGAGACAGCACAGCTAGGTACATACTCATACTTAAGTATTTCATCCCAATTGGTATTTAGTTCATTGGCTCTGGCAAAAGTCCCTTAAAGGAATAATAAGGATGGAAGTGCACATGACAAGACAATATTATTTAATTATGTCCACCTGTTGATTTAATAAAGTATTTTTTTATTTTAAAATAACATTTTTTATACATCTAGATACAATATAATGTAGATTAATAATAATACAGATAAATACTTAAAACTAGATTCGAAATGTAAGCTACTTCACTACGTTATAAACCTCTTCTGAAGCAAATAATTTTATTGCACGTGTGTCCGTCATTGTAATATAAATAAAAATACAGTGGAACCTTTCATAATGAGCATAATTCTTTCCAGAATCTTGCTTGTTATGTGAAACACTCATTAAGCGAAACTAATTTTCCCATATAAATCAATGTAAAACACAATAATGCGTTCCATGCGAAGCATTTATCTCTTTAATTTTATCCTTGTTCTTGAGGATAGTGCAAATTGTTAATGCAGATCGATTGTATGAGCGCACTAGATCAGCTACGCTTACACCACCTTCTCGTTTTTCAATGATATTACGTTTCATTTCTACAGTTACTTTTATTCTCTTATGGCTGGTAAATTTTTGCAAGGGTTATTAAACTTTGCACAAAAAAAATACAAATAATGTCTGAACTGGTCTGAACATAAGTTTAGAAAAATGTGTGATCACATGCGACACTAACGTGCTAACGGTACGAGTGCTAAACACAGACTGACGCAATGATGCGGAAGTCCCGGCCCACAAATGCGTCATACGTTATGTGACTTCCCCTTTCTGCGTTACTTGTTATGCGAAATGTCGCTTGTTAAGGGAGCAATTTATTTTGCTCGTTATGCGAATTACTCGTTAAGATAGGTTCCACTGTATTATTAATAATTTATATAGTGCCGTTTGATGATTCAAGATCATTTCAAGGGTGCTTAGTTGACATAAAGTATTTTATTGATTAAAATTATGTTTGTATTTTTATCAATATTTTAATACCTACCTATGTTTTAGCTTTTTTCAACTCCAATGAGAGTAAATTGAAAACTTTGACTTCCAGGAATTTAAAATGACGTAATATTGATTGACGTAATATTGATTTTTTCAGGATCTGGGACATGTCAGACAACCCGTCTGCATCTCAAAACCAATGGGTTCTGCGCCACTGCATTCAGAGGGGCGGAGCAGAGGTGCCCAGCAACAAAGATGTCACTTCCCTCGATTGGAATGTGAGTTTAAATTTATTATTGCATTTGCTTACATAAAAACATCATTATCATCATCCTCGGTGTCACAATCCTTGTTGGATCCTAGCTGCCTCCCTCTTACAGGCATTGTTAAATGAAGACATCTATGTAAGTAGTGAAGTACTAACTTAGATATACACAATAATTCCCTTGATCTCTTTGCTCAATTTATCAATAGATGTCATTAATGATTTTGATACTTTTTTATAATTGACCTTTTAGTAAACAACTTCAACATTGCTTAAAGAGCTCTGTAAAAGGTCAAGTTTGTGGTAGAAGGCTTTATGGACGGCAAATTTTAGCTTTACCTTTTTGTTTTCTCAAATGGATACAATTGATCTATCTATATATAACACACGAAACGAAAATTTTAGACCCCTAGAAAACTGCACACACGTAGGAGTTTAATATTTGGCATACTTAAAACATTATATGGAGGAGTATAGAAAGCTTAAATTTATACGCAATATGTGTTACAAATACATTAGATTAAATAAAAAAATATTTCATTCAAACCATAGATTGGTTACTTTTATACTGCTAATGTCAAACGCAGTTGTTCCAAAAACGAGGTTAACATGTACACTAGGACCCAAATGCACAGTCCTAGGTACCTAAATACTAACTCCTAACCTCACTGGAGTATTTAGTATTCTTAAACTAGATGTATTAATTTTTATACATGTTATTGCATCTAAATAAATGTTACTACTACTGTAATACGTTTTGTATTTCAGTGTGATGGCCAGCTATTAGCCACGGGATCGTACGACGGCTACGCTAGAATTTGGACAACAGACGGACGTCTGGCCTCGACCCTCGGCCAACACAAAGGACCAATCTTCTCCCTCAAATGGAACAAGAGAAGCAATTATATCCTCAGTGCTGGCGTAAGTCATAACATCTCAATATTATTTAAAGAATTGGTGGATATTTTGTTGTAGTTAATTGCATGCTTTGTCAATTTTCACTTTGCGACACGTTTCAATATGTGTTACAAATATATTTAATTAAATTCAAAATAGTGTTTGTAATAGTGTCAAGGTTTGACCTTTGAACAATCACTAGCAATTACAGTGTATAGAAATAGTGTTTGTAATAGTGTCAAGTCTCAACCTCTGAACGATCACTAGCAATTACAGTGTATAGAAATAGTGTTTGTAATAGTGTCAAGTCTCAACCTCTGAACGATCACTAGCAATTACAGTGTATAGAAATAGTGTTTGTAATAGTGTCAAGTTTTTACACATGTTAATTTTGTGCTCTTTCAGGTTGACAAGACGACGATAATATGGGACGCCGCCTCTGGCCAATGTACCCAACAGTTCTCCTTCCATTCGGCACCGGCCCTCGACGTTGACTGGCAGACCAACACTTCCTTTGCCAGCTGTTCAACTGACCAGTGTATACATGTCTGCAAACTTAATGTGGACAAACCTATCAAGAGCTTTCAGGGGCATACCGTAAGTCAATTACTTGCTTATTTTTCTCTGTCTTATTTTTTACTCGCCTACGTCTGTGTAATTGTGGAGGGATATGAAAATTTTAAAACATATTTTTTACGTCAATTTCTCTAAAAAAACAGGTATGGGCAAACATTTGATTGCATGCGGTTTTAGGATTGACGTTTTTCTGACTTTCAAAAATTAATGTTAATGTGAGGCAGTCGAAATGATGACTGCTTCTGAAACATCAAATACCTTTGACATGGACTTGCCTTCTCTTGAAAACGAGTTGGTGCAGATCATTTCAGACATACGCCTCAAAGTCAGAGCAACAGATACCTAATTTTGGTTTCTTTTATCCAAAGAAAAATACCCAAATCTAATACAAATCGCCCAGTGTTTATCTGCTTTGTTTCGGTCAACGTATTTGTGCGAATCTCCTTTTTCTGAAATGAAAAAAAATTAACCTACAATAATGTGAGATATGTAATTTATTTTTTTTGCGGGTGGTAGTTCTTAAGGAGAACACACTTAGGCCAAACAAAGGCTTAGAAGACAATGGGGCTGTCCTCCCACTCACTCATCCCCCTTGAACCAGCTTGAGTGGCTAATGAATGTCATAATGTCTCCGATGTCGGCCGACGCTATGTCAATTAAATCATCATAGAAGAAACTTCCCAAGGAGCTTCTCCTAATTCTAGAGAGAACAGGACAGTGACAGAGGAAGTGGACCACCGTCTCCTCCTCGTCTTGGCAGCATATGTGTGAGTGCGAGTGAGACAGCATGAGTGACTGTTATATATAGGTGTGTTGTATGCACTACATAGTAATTGAATATAGAGCAGTCGTATCATAGTGTATATGCATTGTATTATACTGTACTATATATATAGTGAATATATTGATTGCTGAGGATTAGATAAATGAGATTAGAGTATGAAACTGAGAAAAATGAGAAAGAAAATTAAAATAAAAATCTTGATTGAGTATTGTATGTATGCTATTCAAAAATTGATTACAAATTTAATATGTGAAGAAAACTATGATAAGGATATCCTAAATTTTGTTTTGACTTCCTTGTTGCAGTGTATTAATCTTCTCCTTAGCGCTTTTGTCCCGTTTCTATCGGGGTACGCTTTGACCATGATCCTGGAATTGGCGAGTCTGGTTATTACATTGAAGCGACTGCCATCTGACCTTCTTAACCCTTAGAAAGGGGAACCAGACAAATTGGATCATGGCTACACATAGTTAGTGATATAATGTGTGTGTTAAATGAAATGATTGTTATATTTACAGAATGAGGTGAACGCCATTAAGTGGGACCCGCAAGGCCAGCTGCTGGCCTCCTGCTCCGACGATATGACCCTCAAGATATGGTCCATGAAGCAGGACAACTGCGTGCACGACCTTCAGGCCCACTCCAAGGAGATATACACCATCAAGTGGTCCCCTACCGGGCCCGGCACCCTCAACCCCAACATGAACCTCATCCTGGCCTCGGCTAGCTTCGACTCGACCGTCCGCCTCTGGGACGTGGAGCGAGGCGCCTGCATCCACACCCTCACCAAGCACACGGAGCCCGTCTACAGCGTGGCGTTCTCGCCGGACGGCAAGTTCCTCGCCAGCGGCTCATTCGACAAGTGCGTCCACATATGGTCCACGCAGACCGGCCAGCTGGTGCACAGCTACAAGGGCACGGGGGGCATCTTCGAGGTCTGCTGGAACTCGAGGGGCTCAAAGGTGGGGGCGAGCGCATCCGACGGCAGCGTTTTCGTCCTCGACCTGCGAAAGTTGTGAACGGAAGGGGGGAGCGACTTTGGCCGAATCTGCTGCATCCAGAGGGTCACGTAGACCGCCCACATTTCATGTGTGGTGTCGGTAGTATAGATGGCTCTATTTTACGTTGACTTTCGTAAATATTGTCGTATCTTTAAATAGCCCTATTTTTTACACCATATTATATATTGTCAAAACTTTATGTTTTCAATTTTAAATTACAAACATTAAAATTGTATTATTCAAAGCTTCAAACTCTATTTTTTGTGACATACATATCGTTATAAGTTTAAATAGTCCCAATTTTTATTGTTTATCAACCATATTGTTGTAACTTTAAATTGCTAATTTTGAATTACATTTTATTCATATAATGCTGTAACTCTAAGGAGCCCCATTTTTTATTAGATTATACATGTTATTGTCGTTGATGATTTCGAATTACATTAAAAGGATATAATGCTGTAGTGTTAAATATCCATATTTAACATATATCTATGTTGTAATATTGAATATTATAATTCGAATTTTCCTTTTTTCCTTGCGTCATATATATTTAACGTAAATTCAATTGATCTGTGTTACAGTGGTAGTCTAAAATCACTTGTGAATCTAGAAAATTACAAAATTGTCTACATTTGCGGAGACATCCTTTCAAACAGTAATTTAAGATTAAATAGACCTGTTCATTTTGCATTTCATTTGTTTTAACTTTAAATTTCCCTTTTTTGTATTACATTTGATACGTTGTAACATAAAATAGCTTTATTCAGTAATACATTTGATATGTCGTAACTTTAAATAGGCCTTTTTTGTATAACATTTGATATGTTGTAACATTTAATATCCCTGTTTTGTGTTACATTTAATATACCACAACATTATGTAGCACCGTTCAATTAAAATTTTATATGTCAAACATAAAATAGCTCCATTCTGTTTTATATTCGATGTGTTGTCACATTAATAGCCTAGTTTTGAATTACATTTGATATGTTGTAACTTTAAATAGTCCCATTATTTATATTTCCATAATTTTGTATCTCTAAATAGTTCTATTTCAAGTCAGTGCTTTATTTGCATTCTGAGATGGTTTAATTTCTACTCTCATAAACATATTGCAGAACAAATAATGGGTTTTTAATCCTATATAAATTTGTTATATCCGATGAATTATTATTTTAAAGAATGAATCAATTTATACTGAAACCATTTCGATGTGCGCTTTGCATAAAGAAATCACCATTTTTTTTTTCTACATTCGCAAATATTTGAATAACTATTTTAAATTGATTATATACTGTCTTTATTTGTATTTCGGACATAATCATTTTGTACGACAAAATGATGTTTTACATGAAAAAATTCTTATTGTATGTATAAGTGTTTACATGCCAAAAAAAGAATTGTAATGACGTGAAACTTTTTATCACAATTTTTTTTTTGTTCAATTTTTTAATTTGGTATAGAGAATTTGTTTGTTTATAAATACGTATTGATTTTTTTTAATCGTTTGTTGAATAACGATGTTTTATTTTATAATTGTCGCCAGCATAAAATTTGATTGTGATTGTTTTTATTGGTGACAGATAATTTTAATTTAATTTTGTGACGTGATCTTAATTTATCTTGGTATAACCGGTGCTGATCACGCACATCAATTTGGCAATTGTTGTAGTGAGTTGGTGAACCTGTTGTTAACACAAGCATCAAACAACAATATGCCGTATTTTGACAATGCAACTTAAAATTAAGTGGTTCATTATTCATAAGTCTAAAGCAGGCCATTCATGATCTTGTCATTCAGCGTCGCTCCATATGGACCGGCTACATTTGGACCATTGTAAAATTTTCATCCCACTCACGGGCGCGCCATTGAGCCATCAAAGTTAGTATACCCAAGATGTCGGCGCTTTCGCATTAATAATTTCTATGTTTTGAAATTTTCAAGTAAAAATGAGTTATAATTCTGATGATGAGTTTTATACAACTGCTACAGCGGTTTGTATATATATAAAAAGAAAAAAAACCAAAGAGAAAATGTTATATTTTCGCATACACGAGAGTGTCAAACAGCTCGGCGCAATGAGATGGCGGGCGCAATGTACCACTGGTTTTCACACTCACGAGCATGCCGTACCGACAAGATGCGCCGCGCTGTTTGTCACGGCACTATGAAGTTTCGATCGTTTAGAATTCCATTTTGGTGTCAGGCCAATAAATTGAGCTGCGCGGGTTTTGACATTCATGAGCGCATTTTGGAGTGATACATAGCAAGCCATTTGGAAGGATGGCACTATCGTGAATGGGGGCCAACAGAGCGACGAAAGCTGTAAAATAATATAGTCAAATAATTATCCTTTTTTATCATTTTTCTTTCATTTTAGATATATATAAAAATCACACAAATAATATGTTGTATAAACAGATTTCCTTGGCCAAATCGCCTAAGATTTTTATCAGCTGAATGGTTGCAGTTATCTCTCATAAAACATTGCAAAAAAAGAAGTCTTTAATGCCTTGTTTAAATTAGTTGTATTTTGTTACGTAGATAAGTACAGTTGTGTAAAACAGTTCGGTCAGTAGCGAGTCAATTTTGGCTCGCAAGCTGCCTCGTAAGTTGAAAGAAATAGAATTGCTTTCTATTTTTTTCGCAAGTATCACCCATTGCGCTCGTCGCCTACGGTACAATAGTATGGTCAAACAGATCCAAGATTGTAACAACGAAGAATTCACTCGAGAAGTTGCAAAGGCTGACATACCGAACTAGCATTGCCTAATTGTGCACATTTTGGAGAAAGTGAGATCCAGCCACTGGATTGAACTCGATTGGAGATATGGCAACATTATTGATTTTATTTGACTAACAGTCGTATCAACATTACAATGAAGTACACTCTATCTGTCGCTAGAATAAACACTAAACTGGTATAAACCAGGCATAAGATTTTCTGAATTGTAGGAATTTTTAGAAGTCATCTGTGTATAAAACAATTCTTCATATTGCCGCTGTAGAGCGAAAAGTTACAAAGTATGTTATAAATCTTTATATTTTTGATACGTATTTCATGAACCAATGACCCATTTTTATACATCTTAACAGATATCCACTGTCTCCAGACATGCTTTGTACGCAGCCAATCATAATAAATGTATATTTTCAGCGGGATACTTAAATATTTCTTTATTTTATATTAACTAGTGATCACGCAGAAGTCAAAACTCTACCGTAATTCATTAAATTTTTAAGTTTCAAAAGTCACTGATATAAAACATGATATATTCATCAAGGAGTCGGAAGTTTTCACTTCACGTATTAATATATAGATAAAAAGAGAACAAATATTTACATAGGGCCGGTATTACAGTCTCAGTTTAAGAGCTAAACTCAAGTTTTACAAAAATATAGCATATTACAGTGTCCGTTTAGGCCTAATCTTCCTTCAAATACGTCACTAAAACGACAAATATTTAACTCAACGTTTCTGGCGGATTAAGTACTTAACGGTGAGTCAACTGTCGTTTCTCGACTCGTTGCTAGGCAACGCGTGTAGTTTCAGTGTTCTATCACTAGAGGCGTTAGTTGTATCGACGGTGGCGCCACACAACAAAACAAACTGGCAGCCATATTGAAACGAACATGGGCATTTAAAAGCATTATTTTGGTGAAAAAAATTAAATTTACCATGTTTGATAGTAAAACAATAGTATTTCAAGTCGTAGCGTCCCGTTTTGTAGTTGGTATAGTTTGAGGTTATTTAGATTTGACAGATTTGACCACAGAAAAAGTAAAATATGTCTATAATTGAAGATTTAGTAACTGACATGTCATATTGCACTGTAATACGGAAATGGATTCAATCTCCCAATGGATTCAGGTTGAGGGCCGACTGTAATACCGGTCCATAGTGTTTTTAATAATAGAAATTTAAAATGGAGTTTTGCAATACAATCATTATTTTAATGGTAAAGAATTTTTGTTTATAATAAAATAAAACTTTCAGGTCTATAGTGACAATATGCTGTAGAAATTTCGCAACACATTTATTTTATTACTTAATAAAATATGCACCTTAATATATGTATGTAAATATTTTTATTTTTTATGCAATAAAAAATATCACAAGTATAATAGAAACATAGAATTATATTTTTATAAAACTTATTTAACAAATATGAAAACACAACAGTGTATTGTACGAATATTTGTTTTTATCCAAATATTAACACAATAGTAAAATAAATAAACGCAGCTTAGTATAATAAAAATTCGTTTATAGTTTTAGATCGGTAATAGATAGCCAGAAGACTTTGCAAAATCAGAATAATTTGTCTAACAAATAATTATTTTTCAATTCAATAATTTACGATAAGAAATTACGCTCTTAGTTTTATGTTCTCAGAAACAAGATATAATAGAGAGCCTGTATATCCTATTCTAAGTGACCAGACAAAATTGTAATAGTCTGATGAGATCATGACTCAGTTTGCCAGATAGATCTGACTGCTGAGCCAAGGGTCACAGTTTTAATGATGAAATAAGTGTGTGGTGAATAGTTACTTTGTTTTAATATGAATTATTATTACATTTAAATACGAATTTTCATTGAATTTTTTAAATATTAATTTGTAAATATCTGATTGTTCATTGTGTGGTAGAAGATGATGGAGCAATGTTCGACGTTTATCCTCGTAATTATTTTACAACTATCCAGGCTTCCTCGTACAAAATATTATTGGTAAAGTCATCCAGTGCTTTGCTAGGGGACTTATTTGTGAGACATCAATTCTTTTGCTAATATTTTTTGTATATAAATATATTAAGACAGAATAATGCTATATTAAAGTATGACAAAGGATATTTAGTTAATTTTGTTTAATTTATAAGAAAATGTGTAAGTAATATTTGTCTGTGTACGAATATATAAATATTAGTTTTTGTAAAGGAATATTTTTTAAATAGTTTTAAGTACTATTATAAACTATTAGTAATTATATTTTCTAGTTTTTATTTCACCCCTGTTACCTAAATCCTCCTTTTCATGTTTTCTCCTTACAATGTCTGGCTTTGGTGACTCAATTATATATATCTTATGCTGCTATCCTGACTGCTGAACTAAAGGTTCGATTCCCAGACCTTTAATTGGATTTTTTTGCGGGTGGCAGTTCTTAAGGAGAAGACAGGCCAATATAGGCCCTTTGTGATACCACAATGGAGCTGTCCTTCTCCTTACTTATACAGCTCTGAGTGGCGTTATGAATGTCATAACGTCTCCGATATTGGCTGATGCTATGTTCATTAGATCATCATACAAGAAACTTCCCAAGAAGCTTCTCCTAATTCTAGCGAGAGCAGGACAGTGACAGAGGAAGTGGAGCACACTCTTCTACCTCTTGGCATGCTCTGCAATAATTGTGTGCCTCCAGCACTAGCCTTCTTTGAGCCGGTATCCCGTTAATACCGATATGACTGGCAAGTGAGACTTCTTAACTGGAGAATCTCCCTGGTTCATCTGAGATCATACCTCAGACCACCTCTACCCCCTTAGAAACCATATCATTTAGCTCAAGAAAAGATAACTCAATGTATGGAAGTGACAGTTGCCAGTCATGTAACAACTGTCACTTCCATACATTGAGTTATCTTTTCTTGAGCTCTATGACACCTTGTCTAGGGGGGCTGGTTAGCACCATAGGTTTTCATATAATACACTAGATGTCGTAGTTAGCAAATTTTGTATGAATCGAATGGAGTCATTTTTCAGGGGGGAATTTTGACATTTTGGTTCCAGACCACATCGTTTTTCTATAGAAAATAACGACTAATGTAAATTGTTTTCGGATTTATTTGTCTAAAAACATTTTAACTATTAATAATTTAGAGAACATTTATCTAGGATGTGTTGAAATGTAAGGAAAACTGAAATATGTTGCCAACCAAAACGTCACTCGTGATATTCCATGACTCACTTTTTGCACAGAGTACTACATCTAGGTATATTATAATAAAAATCTATGGTTAGCACAAGCAGTTGCAAAGAGAATATAACCTTACGGATATGAGCAGTTGTCTCACTGTTGCCATGGAAACTGCAGGTCTACGTTTTATCAAAGAGTATATAATACCTTACGGATTAAAATAATATTAAATTAAATTGCGTTTTATTAAAATAATATTTAACAGGAACCTTTTAGTTGCCAGAGAGCAATACCAAAAATAAAATTATTATTTCATGGAGTAAACACAAATGATAATTAGTTTTCAAAAACCATTTTATTTTCAACATTAATAATATATAGTAAATTGATGTTTTTATACAATACTTGCATATAGGCAAATGACATTTTATAAAATGCTGAGTTCTCTGTATAGCCCATATAATAAGTTCATTGGATTTTATATTGATATCATATGTGTTAGTTAAACACAAACAGTCTTATTCATAATAACTTATGTTAGGTTTAAGACAGTGTATAACAACAGTACTGAAAATCTCTAAACATAATAACATATCGTGGGCATTCAAGCAGAAGTAATTAATTCCAATTTTACCAAAAATGAGATATTTATACCAAAATATGTAAAAAATGTCGACTTTGAAACTTTGTAACCATTACTGACTTATAATGTGCTTCAAATTTAGTTATGTTTTATGAGCATTATTAATAATAATGTTTTCGTTTGTTATAACTTTGAATTTTGTAGAAATGCCAAAGTTATTTTTTAGTTGTAATAATTATTTTTTTTACTGTAAAAACATTTAATGTGTTATAATATAAAAGTGTTACGGTTATAAAGTGTTTTATCATAAAAATAATATACTATGTAACTATTTTGTAAACTTTTCATACACGAAAGAAAATAATGTCTTCTAGAAGTAAACTTTTAGTGGATTTGGCCTTAAAACAAATTAATAAGGAAAAAAGTGAAAAGAAAGGAAATGATTCCAATGTTATACAAGGTAATGACATTAAAATGCAGGTAATCATTATAATTATAATTAAAGTCTTGAGAGTACTTCTGGGTATGAACAGGTGATTAAAATATACTTTAAGTTGACACATTTTTGCTTTGATTTTAAGGCTTTTTTATAAACACAATTGTTTGGCCAGACTGGCAACATTTAATAACTTGAAGGTTTTTTCGTTGACACAGTGGAAGTTCATAATTATAAATTGTAAAAAAAAAACTTATAAAAAGAAAACACAGTTAGATTCCACAATGAGTATTTTTAATTTGCCTAAGCGCTTTCGCCAGTCACAGCTGGCATCCTCAGAGGCACACTATATACTGACTAAAAAATTATACATGTAATGTCAACTGGGTATGAACAGGTGATTAAAATATACTTTAAGTTGACACATTATTAGAATCATCAAATTATGGTCCTGTTATTGTTTTTTTTTATTTTGCAGCATTTACAAGGTGCTGATATATTTCCAAATCAAAATTCTAATGAAGATGTTCTCCTAAATAATTCATTTATGTATAAAAGGAATATTTAACCACGACCATGGTCTCTGAAACTCCTTCCGTATTTCTTGAGATTCAAGAGTTGTAACGAACAATGCAATTACACACCAGGAACAACACGTCATGAAAACCAGATTCAGGTTGAAGACATTCAGGGTGAAGAGATCCAGGTTGAAGAGATTCATGTGGAAGAAATTCAAGTCGAAGAGATTCAGGGTGAAGAGATCCAGGTTGAAGAGTTTGAAGTTGAAGAGATTCAGGTGGAAGAAATTCAAGTCCAAGAGATTCAGGGTGAAGAGATTCATGTTGAAGAGATTAGTGTAAGTGAATCTAGAGATCAACTTTCACAAAAGAAACGAAGCAGATGGAACACTGCTAATCCAGAATCATGGGCTCGCAATAAAGTTAAAAAAACAACGAAATTCAGGAGAGTTCTACACATCACATAAAGGTGTGATAATACCTGCAAAAACACCTAAAATTGTTGACTGCAATAATTGTAAATATCGTTGTTCCCAAAATTTCTCAGAAATTGAAAGAAAAAATATTTGTGCGTCATATTGGAACTTATTAAGGGAAAACTTAAGACTTAAGAGGACTATTTTGAGGACTTAATAGAGAAGATTATTGTCGGAAAAAAGATTTCATTTAAAAAAAAGTCAAGTCTGAGACACAACGTTCCCTCTAATTTTTCTATTGTGTGTGCGGATCTTCGACGCATCTGTGCAGTGGCGGTGCGATAAATTTACACCCCCCCCCCATGAACACACATACAATTTTTTCATTAAAATGCATATTTTTAGGGTATTTATTAATCACAGTGATTTTATATAATAACAACACTAGCAAAGATAATTTTTGAAATAAATAAAATTACTTTTGCTTGAACGCCCACAAATTATATAAGGCAATAATGCTATATAACGGCTATATTACGCCTATATAAGATAAACACGGTCCCAGGTTGTTGTAACAGCAACATAAGAAGAGTATATTAAGAGTGCATTACATGTCAATTATTTTTGTCATTTTTGAAGCGACGTGAACATTTGAGATAATTATAAATACGATCAAATGTATTGTTCGCGTCTTAATATGAGGTAAACGAATTACAATTTTTTTTGTCATAACCACTTTCAGATCATTTGATAAGGCTATATTAGATAACCCACTGTTTCATTATTGCTTCAGTTTTTCATATAAATATCTAAATAATGATATTCAAGAAATAAAAGATGAAAATAAAGCCCAAAAAATGTTTTGAAAACATCGACTGACATCAACAAATGTCAAATCGCCGGAGAAACATGAATGAATTGCAACGTTGTCAGCTCAAACGGTGACATAACAACGATATTGTTATATTGCTATATAAATGTTATTATGAATAGTCAATAATATAAGTGCTTATACTATGTTTTAGTTATATAATGTTTTTACCACAGTATAAGGAAATATTATGAATAAGACTGTATTAGCTTTTCCTTGACAGTGGTCAATTTGTTCTCTACTATAATTTAATCTGTTAACTTTGTTTCAGGAAATTGAATTTTCATTCACAGAATGTACAACAGAACCCAGCTTCGAAAAATGCATTCAGGAATTGTCAACAATAAAGAAAAAAGTGTATCCTAACATCAGTTTAGTGTTGCTCAAACGCCACTCAAAAGACAGGATATTCATTTATCTCAGGAATATTAAATAATGACTTCAAATTTGATAATTAATGTTCTGGATTCGATTACCAGTGGAGACAGTTCTGGCGGATAATAAACATTATAATTCTCCAGACTGCGGCACCAAGATATTGGGTGCGAATAATTCATATTCAGTTGCCGGAGAATATTCAAAATTAAAATAAAATAATCTATCAATAATAGTCATTTTCACATAGTTGGCCTTCGTGGTTCAGTTGGTTAGGTATCTGACAGCTGATTCAAGAATCCCGGGTTCGATTCCCGGTGGAGTCACAGTTTTTAATTGTATTTTCAGTCTGGATCTGTGAGACGATTAATATCATAAGTCTCCAGAATGTGGCAACCTGTTATTGGGTGCATGTTAAATAATTATTTGACATAATACCTGTTAGTTGCCCGAGAGGGTACATTAAAATAAAATGAAATAATATCCAAATTCGACATATTTCTTCAGAAATAATTTGAAATATATTTGTTTTTTGTTACATGGGTCTTTTGTACGCCTGCAGCTTGTCGTGTTCGTACAACTTATGTATCTTTCCATACATGTGCGAGAAGAAAAACAACAAGTTATCGTACTGTCCTCTATACATCCTATCATCCCCTTTTCCGCCTTCCTCGCGATACTCCTCGCAGTAAGGCCCCGCATACTTCGGATGCACGCCCCATGCGTTGAGGTGTACCTCGAGCAGGAACTGATGGACGGCCTCAATCGTGGCCAGGTACCAGCGCGGTGAGCCCTTCTGGTGCCTCCAGAACTGCGATACTCGGTTCTGTATCACGACGGAGGGTAGAGCCTTGAGCCGCTCGTCTTTATAGATCCCCTTGCTCTGATTCCACGTGCTGTCGATGAAGACGGCCCGTTTGATCGGGAGATCTTCAGCGCCCGACAAGTGGAAGCACTTCCGTTTCCATTTGTTGCTGAATCGTCTTTTGAGTAAAGTCCCAGCGTGTTGATCGATATGCTGCTGGCTAATTGCACGACAGTCAAAGTTGTTTTCGAAAAGGCCCTGGATTTCTATTGAAGTTTGACATGGATATATTAGAAATACTTTGTCCTCCAGCGAATAGTCTGGCAAGTTTGGATATGTGTATATTGTGATATCGGGAGAAAGTATAGCGCCGTGAACGGCCGTACTCTTCCCATCTATTTCACTTTTGTGCTTGATTATATCAATTTTGATGGGCAACTGTAACATAAAAAAATATTAATATAAGAAAATTTAGTTAATGCATAAGATTTTCTTTTTTCCGGTAAATAACATAGGACGATTTGCACATATACCGACCGATTAAAAAACAAATTAGCACTCTGTGCAGCCCAAATGTTTTCTTGTTATTTTACAAAACTAATTTATTTACTAAAGTACCTAACTGAACAAAGCCAGTCTCGACTCTTGTACGCTTATTATATTTTCAATATAATGCAGCATTCTTACTTATATTTTTTTTAAAATCTACAAATTAATGATGAGAAAAAATAATGACTTGCAACGAAAAATCTCTACAATCGGCATTGTAAAAAAATCCAAACATATACATCTTTAATTTTTGAAACAGATTTTTAAATCGATTTCAATTTTGGTCATTCTGTATGTTTCCATCGGTACTGTCATAAAACACGTATTTTTGCAAAAGATTTTTCAAAACGATCGGAATAAAGTAGCTTTTGGTGCATTTTAAGCCAATTAATTGAACAGCATTAAAAAAACAAGCTTTTCTATTTGTTATATATGTTTCATAACAAAAACCCGCGTATAACCTAGAAAAATTACCTTCACATGTGGGATTTTGTCCTGTAGCTCACTTATAGGAACGTAACATGAATAACAGAAATACTTTCGTGATTTATAGCACTTTGGACAGGGATTTCGGCCTTCGAGATGACCTAAAATCGATGTGTCGCTAATGGACATGCCTTCAAATGGCCTTTCGTCCATAGCCTCTGGAGATTTTGGATTCATTTTGCTTATCCTCAAACGATTGTCTCACGAAAAGCAACAAGCTTAATAAGTAAACATATTTATTGCTTTCGAGATATTTCAAGAAATAATCACACATTTTGATAAAACAATCAAATTAATATATTATTTTCGGACCTTTTACAAAACTGTAAATAAACACATGTTTGACATGTGTGTCGTGCATAGAAAAGAGATGAAGAGAACCATTATTGTGTCGTGTATTAACCATAGATATGACATTTAAAAGATATTATCTTTGTATATCTATGATTAACTAAAATAAGCCGCCCGAATATTCTAAATTTGTAAAATCAATTATTGAAATAGAGGTTACTTTTTATGAATATATTCAGGATTGGCCTTAGATTATGAGTTTATTTTAAAAAATTTCATTTCTTTCTTTTATAATCTTTTTAATGCACACATTTTGTGCTGTTCTTTCACTACCACCCATTTTACTGATATACAATATGCTCCAATTACTTCAGTGTATTATTTTCATTACGTTACGTTATTATTTTCATTACGCAGTGTATTATTTTCATTACGTCTGTCGTATTTAAGAATTGCAATCTGGCACCAAACAGATTTGTCCAAATCGATCACATCAACATAATTTTTTTATTTCATTCCAAAATCAAATATACAAGATAATAGAGTCGAACTGGTGGGACATGGGTGGAAGCAGAGCGCCCAGAATAGAGAGAAGTGGAAAACTCAGGAAGAGGCCTTTATCCAGTAGTGGAGTGAAAGGGGCTGAAGAAGAAGAAGAAGAAGAGTGAATGTATTACAAAGTTTATAAAAAATGTTTATCATTTATGAAATCCATATTATTTACATTTTTTTTCTGGTGTAACTTATTAGATTATAACCAAACCAAGAATATTAACTAAAATCACAATAAATAAGTAATTTAGGAACGCCAAAGGGTATCATTCTTCTTATAACAGTAATTATGAATCTGTTTAATCAATGGCACAATTATCACAAAAACAAGTTAAAAAATAATTGTTTAATAAACTTACTTTTTAATTATTATTTTAAGTTAAGCAGCCATAAAAAATCACTTAGTTTTGAATAAAGGATCCTAGAAAACAATAGTGTTATCTGCTAATAGCATAGGTTTTCATATAATTTTGTATGAATCGAAGTGAGTCATTTTTCAGGGGGGATTTTTGACGTTTTGGTTCCAGACCACATTGTTTTTCTATAGAGAATAACAACTAATGTGAATTGTTTTCGGATTTATTTGTCTAAAAAAAAACATTTTAATTATTAATAATTTAGAGAACAGTTATCTAAGATGTGTTGAAATGTAAGGAAAACTGAAATATGTTGCCAACCAAAACGTCAAACGCGCGATATTCCATGACTCACTTTTTACACAGAGTATTACATCTAGTATATTATAATAAAAATCTATGGCTAATAGACTTCCAGGGCTACAAATATAACCAACGGCTAAGAATTTGGTTCTATAAATCGATTTCATCTATAATTTCGATTTAGAGATGACCAATGATGCTGGAATTGGTTTTCCAGATTGCAATCCCAAGTTGTATTTATTCATTTTTAACTCAGATCACATATTGTTTCTCCATTACATAATCTTACACTAGTGTTGGAAGTAATGCTATAAAGTCAAGAAAATGTTGTGATTCATATTTATAAAATTAAGGGTAATATTTAAATAAAACTCATTGATTACGATATCATATCGTTTATTCAATAATAAAATATAATTACATAAAAATAATGCGAGTAGGTACATTTTTTACCATTTCAAAAATAATGGAACCTATTTTTCAAATTGTACTATGCATTAAGATGTTTAATATGATTCCATACATTCAGAATATTTGAGATCCAATATATTTGAAATATCATAAACAAAAATACAACAATATGCATTCTACAAATTGATAGTATATATTTTTAATTTTATTTTACAAACAATAAATATTATTTATACACATTATATTGATAAAAACAAAGCAGATTTGTTATTCTACAATGTTTTATTTTGAATAATATTAAATTTAGTTTGATTTTACCAATATAGTCATTAAGTTCTATAATCTACATGCCCTTAATTCAAAACATCATACACATTAAAAAGTTTTATGGCTGTTACAATAAATTATAAACAGCCATAATATTTGTGTTGAGTAGGTACTTAAAAATAGTAATTAAGATATAATCACGACTAAGTATAAATGTAAATTCTGTGTAACAGAGATGCCACATTACATGGTGTGACTGCACAAATCATATTTTGACAAATCATATTTATTTATTTTGAATATATTCGTTTATAGATTTTAAACATTACTTCACCAAGAGGATTCTTTTAGCTGGATTTAAAACTATGTACTTATAGTATGTATCACTTAAAAGTGCATTTGATGGTAATGTTGGTACGACTATCAGTCAGTCAAAAAAAAATGATGTTGCCACATTATCGCCAAATTAAGTTCCTCTAATCTCATATTTAAAACTAAATAATAAGACATTGTAAAAGAAAACAACCTGAAATTTGTATGATAGCACTTATATTTTAAATATGTTGTGCAGAAAATAACTTTAATAAAAGTTACAAAAGAAGTAAAAAAAATATCCTGTTTTTAACGCGTAACAACACCAAATGCAATTAGCGCCCTTGGAGTGATCTTGTATCACTAAACGGCGCTTTATAAATTTTTATTATTATTATTATTATTAGACCAACATAGTCATAAAGTTAACTTTTAAACGAAACATACAGGTTCATAAAATGTAAAGCAATTTTTCTATACAACCACAAATAACGCTGACTATAGGCTGAAAAAAGATTTAATATTCAAAATCATCATCATCACAGTGACTAAACACAACATATTATGTTATTATTTGATCTACCGCTCGAGTTTGTAGAGTCAAATATGAAATTTGGTATTTATAAGTATGTAGCGTTTAAGAGAAGACGCGATCTGGGAACAGGATGGGAGCCACCATTGACCAAATATAGATGATGGAGCAGAGCCACGAGGATATTATCTTGATCCACATTGAACCGACGTTGGCGTTCAGGGTCTGCAGTGTCGAGTTGGGTCTTAAAATAAAGTAAATCAAAGAATATTTTATATGCAGACAGACAAATCAGAAATCTATAGCCAACAAAATAATTAAAAAGATTCTAAAGGAATGAATAGGACGGAGATGCTCAATACAATGATTTACTATTAGTGTAATACTGGAAGGTGTGACTGTATGTGATCTAATGTATCGATACCTCCTACGTAAACTACCGTAAGCCACATTTTTAAGATTTTGAGTTTTTTACATATTCGGGTTCCTTTTGGATCAATCTATCAAAAAACACAAATAAAAAAAATTCAAATCGTCCTACAAATACGTTTTTTACAAACTTAAAATATCGTATCTAAAATTTAGAACGACGTGTAGTACGGTATAAATAGATACAATTGTTTACGCGGAAAAAACGCAGAGAATTCTGTGACGCTAGTGTAGCATTTTTCCGAAAGTATTGACTCTGTTGAAATTATTTAAATCGTAAAATTTAGATAATATTTTATTTATAACTCATAATCAACATGAACGCAATATGTTAAGATTTGTGTTTCCTGTGAACATTTGAAACTTTAAACTGCTCTCCTCTAAATTTGACTTTTTGCACTTACGGTAGTTTACGTAGGAGGTATCGGTATGCGGATGACAAAGTATTAATGGCTGAAAGCGTGGAAGACTTGAAATGTTTGGTTAAAATAGTATTTCGATGGATGCATGCAAAATGAATTGAGAATGAATGCAACTAAATCTAAAGTGATGATATTTGAGAAGAGCGAAAGACGAACAAAATGCGAGATACGAGTGGAGAATGTACAATTAGAACAAGTCGATGAATATCTATACTTAGGAAGCATGTTTTAGCGTGATGGAAGATTGGAAAAAGATATTGAAAGGAGAGTAACGGCAGGTAATAGAGTGAATGGTGCATTAAGAACGGTTAATGGCTGACCCAATTATTTCGAGGCAAGCAAAGCCCGCGGTACACAATGGTATCGTCGCGCCGACTCCAATGTATGCTAGTGAAACATGGACATGGCAGAAGACGTATGAAAGTAAAATTAATGCGGTTGAAATGAGGTCACTAAGACGAATGTGTGGTAAAACGGTGTATGATAGAATAAGAAATGAGGATATTAGACGAGAATGTATGATTGAAAGAAATATCGTAAATAAGATGAAAATAAATGCCCTAAGGTGGTTTGGCTACATAGAAAGAATTAGTGATGACCGTCTGACAAAAAAAGTATACAAGGCTGATAAAAGAGGAACGAAAAGTAGAGGTCGGCCAAGAAAAAGTTGGCACGATCTCATAAATGGGATTTTGAAAGATGGTGATGTTAGAAGTAAGAATAATAGAAGAGCGTGTATGAAATGATGTATGGACGTGAATGAAGCGAGGAATGTATGTCAAGAGAGAGGAGTCTGACGTTCGGTTCTCTCTGCCTACCCCAAATAGGGAAATGGCGAGATGGTATGGTATGGTACTATGTGTTTGGGTATAGAAGTTATTCACAAGTCACAGTATAGACACTACAAAGACAAGAGAAAATTATTTGATCTTAAATTGTACACTTGTTTATAATTAAAAAAAAACTGATATAATTCGGGGAAAAAATCTTCTTGTACGTCTTTTCTCTCGCCTTATTCCCATTATTATGGGTTGGCTAAATACATTTACAATATTAATCTCTTATAAGAATCTTCAATCCCAATGGAGCCAGTTATTTATTCAGCGAATCCATTTCCATATTCTTCCATAAATAATTCTCAAGTCAAGAGTGCAAATCCAGTTTGCCTCGGTGAAAATATTTAGTCATAACAAACGGAGAACGTGGAGAAATACTATTTTATTATAAATAAAATTTTACTTACTTGTACCAATTGGTGAGTGTCATCATTATATAAAGAGTTGAGAGGGCGAAGATTGCATGGAAGAAGGACCAAGAGTAAGCCACGGTATCCTCTTCGTTGTCCCACACCTTCTTTCCTCCGTTTCCAGACTCACCGCCGTCTCCGCTGCTCTCTGCCAGACCAATCAAATATGAAATAAATAACATTTTATCGACATTGTCAGGTGATAAATAAAATAATGAAAAAAGCATGCACACTACAAATTTGCTGTGAAATAATTCCCCACAAATCAGTTACAACAAAATGGATTGTACAACAAAATTAAAGTTGGGTTAATAAATAATAAACACATTCCTGAATTTCTAGAATATGGGATTTACTGACATATCCAAAATATAAATAAATAAATAATAAACACTTCCTTGCACCCTGCGCAAGTTGCGAGTTTATTGCCAAATATTAATTTAAATGTGGTGTTAATTATGGTCATATCTAAAATATGGTGTTCACTGTCATATCTATAATATGGTGTTCATTGTCACATTCAGAATATGGCTTTTATTGAAATGTCCAGAATACGGCATTCATTTAAATGTCCAGAATATGGATTTCATTAAATGTATTATCCATAAGATTAGAATATGGCAATCATTTACAATTGTATTTTTTCAAACAAACCAGGGGGGCAAGTCTGGTCCAACCGGCGAAATCAAAACCCTCGTGATTACATTATATCCATGATATGTGTAGTTGTGAGGGTTTTGTTTTCGCTGGTTGGACCAGACTCGCCCACCATAATAAATTAGAAAAAAATGAAGTAGGTCCGAATGCAGAGTCCTACCTAAATACTAACCATGTTTTCATTGCACAGTCACTCACTTAAGTTAGGAGATCACGTGGCTTCCTAACTGGAGGATGCTACGACGTTTTTCTATGAGAATTGCACTGCAGAGACATATCTAAATATTTAGCGCATGCGCATCGGCGTAAACTAACATTTGCGAATTGTCAAAAAGTAAGGTTGATAGGGAGGAACCTTACGAGTGGTTTAATACTAAAATACGAGATTTTTTCGGTGGATGATGATTTTATCGGCTTCGTTGAATATGTATTTGGTAATTTTGTCAAATCAAATACCAGAGTATTCAGCGATCCATATGAGATGCCGAAAATTCGGTGGAATTTCAAAAAAATCGTGACATCGAGTTGTCAGTGTGAAGTGTGAAGTTGGTTACATATGTTTGTTGTTATAGCAAAAAAACATTTTAAACGTCAAACATCAGAAAAGAGGTAGATAGCTTTCTAAGCCCATAGAAATCTATCTATCTCTTTTCTTCATACACAATAATGTGAAATTCTACGCCATCGACCTTAAGTTTGGCGTAGTATTTAGTATTTAGTTAGTGATGTCTCTGCAATGCTATTGCTAACTTAGGAATACTAAATACTCCAGTGAGGTTAGGAGTTAGTATTTAGGTACCTAGGACTGTGAATTCGGGTCATAGTCAATGATTTTTCCAACTATATAGCAGGTAAAAGAATAAGCACTACAAAAAGTATAATTAAAAGGAATTATGAAATAAAAGCGTACTAATTATAACAGGCAAAGCATCATTCAAATGAAGGAGTAATTCATCATTACACCTAGCAGATAAAGTTGTGATAATTTGAAGAATTATAAATTATGTGATACAGAAAGTCTCTTATTCATTATAATAGTGATCTCATGAAATAACGCACCATCTTGAAAATTGATACATTGCAAATATTATTACAAGTGGCACAAATGGAGGTTTGAGATGCAAGTCTGGTCAAACGATGAAATCAAAACCCTCATGATTACACATATCATGGATATAATTATCATAATGTCGGTCTTCGTGGTTCAGTTGGTTAGGTGTCTGACTGCTGATACAAGGGTCCCGGGTTCGATTCCCGGTGGAGACACAGTTTTTAAAATTGTGTTTTCAGTCTGGATCTGTGGGACATCGTAAGTCTCCAAAATGTGGCAACTTGTTATTGGGTGCGTGATAACTTAATATTAATTTAGTCTATATACGGTTGTAAATCATATATGTATTTCTAGTCATTAACTGCCGACCTTCAACCCACAGACATCTACTAACTAATTAAATCAATTAAGGTGAAAGTTTATAATTTGTTACATAAAATATAAACATATGTATTTAAGTACGAAACCAAACTTAATATAAAACATTAAACATTTGTATATTTCATACCACGCCAATGTCTTATTTTATTACGACGTTCCAAAAATCTCTAGAATGTGGCAACTTGTTATTGGGTGCATGTTAAATTAATATTTGACATAGCACGTGTTAGTTGCCTGAGAAGTAATATAAAACTCCATATGATAATTATATCCAACGATATGGGTAATCCGGAGGGTTTTGATTCAACCGTTTGACTAGACTTGTCCACCTGAACTCTTTCCTGTGCAGAATTTAGGAATTCCCCATAGACAGGAGAAATATTATAAGTAAGTATATTATAATATTAATGTTATGTATCAGTAAATTGTTAACAATTCAAAATATGTTATTCATGTAAAAACTATATGGAATGAATGCCTGTTTGTTTTTACCTAAATTCTATAAATAAATACAATAAAAATAAACACTGTTTTTGTTATTTTTATATTTAAAATATTTATCTATTTTTATTTTACTCTGTGAATGAAACAACATTCAATTTATATATCCCGACATAAATCTATTTCAAGAATAAAATCTATCAAACGGTTTGTTGCTTAACAATAATTAAGAACATAACGCATATGACCCCAGCAGCGTATTTGTAGTGTGCATACCTTCGTTGGAGACCAAACTCTCGTCACCACCACTCCTTACTGCGAGTGCAGAACCAGGACGGATAGTATCGTTTGTCAATTGGCAGGTGATGACGGAATAAAAAACAAAACAAATATATGTATTAACGTTATATGTGTAGGAAAGATTAAACATTATTTCTTCCAACACATATTTATGGATGATAGATTGTGGGTCGGTATTACAGTCTCAGTTTCAGAGCTAAACTCAAGTTTTACAAAAATATAGCGTATTACAGTGTCCGTTTAGGCCTAATCTTCCCTCAAATACGTCACTAAAACGACAAATATTTAACTCAACGTTTCTGGCGGATTAAGTACTTAACGGTGAGTCAACTGTCATTTGCTAGGCAACGCGTGTAGTTTCAATTTCTATCACTAGAGGCGTTAGGCAACGAGTGTAGTTTCAGTGTTCTATCACTAGAGGTTGTATCAACGGTGGCCCCACACAACAAAACAAACTGACAGCCATATTGAAACAAACATGGGCATTTAAAAGCATTATTTTGGTGAAAATAATTAAATTTACCATGTTGGATAGTAAAACAATAGTACTTCAAGTCGTAGCGTGCTGGTTAATTAAAATTTGACAGATACTAACCACAGAAAAAGTAAAATATGTCTATAATTGAAGATTTAGTAACTGACATGTCATATTGCACTGTAATACGGAAATGGATTCAATCTCCCCTTAACATTAATCTTGAGTTTAACAAACTCAATGAGTTGAGGGCTGACTGTAATACCTGGCCTGTGTATCTCAATAGAAACGAAGCCACATTTTAACGGCATAATATGGTGTGCCACGAAATTTTTTAAACTATAAGGTAAAGGCCTCAGAGGGAGGTGTCTCAGTAATATATTGATAACTTGTATATTAATAAGCGCATTCAGGACTTCCACATATTCGTATTCACTCCAGTCAATGCAGCAGCTAGGTTAATATACTATACTATACAATCACGCCCTTTCCCTATTTGGGGTAGGCAGAGAGAACCGAACGCCAGACATACATTTCTCACTTCGTTCACGTCCATGCATCTTCTCATACATGCTCTTATGTTATATTTACTTCTAACATCTAATTCCATCTTTCAAAATTCCATTTATGTGATCGTGCCAAATTTTCCTTGGTCAATTGTTCCTCTTTTATCAGCCTTATATACTTTTTTTGTCAGACGGTCATCACTCATTCTTTCTACGTGGCCAATCCACCTTAGGGCATTTATTTTCATCTTTTTTTTTTTTTTGCGGGTGGCAGTTCTTGAGAACACACTTAGGCCAATTGGCCCTTTGTGATACCACATTGGGGCTGTCCTCCCACTCACTCATCCCCCTTGAACCAGCCTGAGTGGCTAATGAATGTCATAATGTCTGCAATGTCGGCCGACGCTATGTCAATTAAATCATCATAGAAGAAACTTCCCAAGGAGCTTCTCCTAATTCTAGAGAGAGCAGGACAGTGACAGAGGAAGTGGACCACCGTCTCCTCCTCCTCCTCGTCTTGGCATGCTCTGCAGTAATGGTATGCCTCCAGCCCTAGCCTTCTGGCATGCTTTCCTATAACCCAGTGTCCCGTTAATACTGATATGACTCTGGCGAGTGAGTCTCTTCTGAACGAGAGTATTTCTCTGGTTCTTCTGAGATCATATTCTGGCCATGTTTGTCTGGCAATGGAGCATGTGCTCTCCTCAGACCACCTTTGGTCAGCACAAGCAATAATTTTCTCACTGACCCGGAGTTTACATGTTGCCATGGGGACTCCAGGTCTGTGTTTGATATTGTCTAGAGATAACAGGGTACCTGCTCTGGCAAGTTCGTCTGCCCTACAATTCCCCGCTATATTACTGTGACCTGGCACCCACATGATTTGTAGATTGAACCGTTCCGCTGCCCCATTTAAGATGTTGCGGCAGTTCAGGGCCACTCTAGAAGTAGTACTTACGCTTTTTAAGGCTTTAATAGCCGCTTGGCTGTCTGTGAAAATACGGACAATGGACAACGGACAATTTTTTATTTTTTTTCATCTTACTTACGATATCTCTTTCAATCATACATTCTTGTCTAATATTCTCATTACTTATTCTATCATACACTGTTTTACCACACATTACCACATACGAATGTGTGGTAGTTTAATTATAAATTTCACCAAAGTCTGTCCACATATCAAAAATGCTCAAAGATGTTGTAGATATCGGAAAGGATTCAGTACAAGATATGCTGGATGGTGCACAAAGGTATTTGCGGATATGCTACAAAATAGCTTATGGATCTTTGTGAACCAGATCTTCTTAACTAAAAAAGATTCACGCTTCAGTCTGCAAGTAATACGGCTATGCATCATCTATTAGAACATAATGTGTTAAATGACGAACTTTAGTGAAAGAACATTTGCTATAGTGTGTCCGATTCCGTGGAATAAGTTTCCATATAGTTTAAGATCAATAGACAATGAATGCGAATTTAAAAAACAGTTATAAACTTATTTCTTCCCAACGTTTGATGATAAGTCGTTCATTCATTCATACCATCACAGCATATCCCACAATGTGGGGTAACGAGCGGAAAGTGTACCCACACACCAGTCTCGTTTCACCTAAAAGGGCACTACATTAAGAATGTGTGATGGTGAACCTCATTGCTGAACTATGTGAGATATTATTGTTGCCTGTTGTATTTTCTATTACCCGGCTCTTACGGGACACCTGAAACACTACATTCAGAATGTGTGATGGTGAACCTCATTGCTGAACTATGTGAGATATTATTGTTGCCTGTTGTATTTTCTATTACCCGGCTCTTACGGGACACCTGAAACACTAAATTCAGAATGTGTGATGGTGAACCTCATTGCTGAACTATGTGAGATATTATTGTTGCCTGTTGTGTTTTCTTTTACCCGGCTCTTACGGGACACCTGAAACACTACATTCAGAATGTGTGATGGTGAACCTCATTGCTGAACTATGTGAGATATTATTGTTGCCTGTTGTATTTTCTATTACCCGGCTCTTACGGGACACCTGAAACACTAAATTCAGAATGTGTGATGGTGAACCTCATTGCTGAACTATGTGAGATATTATTGTTGCCTGTTGTATTTTCTTTTACCCGGCTCTTACGGGACACCTGAAACACTACATTCAGAATGTGTGATGGTGAACCTCATTGCTGAACTATGTGAGATGTTATTGTTGCCTGTTGTATTTTCGATTACCCGGCTCTTACGGGACATCCGAAAACAATAATAGAAAATAGTGGAAGCACTATTACAAACCGGTGCCTCTCATTCCGATGATAAGTCAAAACAAATAAAATGCTCTGACATTCTGGAAAATGAGATAATTTAATTTTTTGTTTATAGTATGAGTTCAATACTTGATGTTATTAATAGTGATACAATAATGTATGATCACTCTATATTTTGTTTGTTTGTATAATGATACTATTTATTGACTTGTATATAGTGAGCCTACAGTTGGGATTGTAAGATTATTGTTGCAGTTATAACCACAGGTACCCAACTGTGGGTAACTGCGGCATGGTTTATTATTATTCAAAGCTCATTTTTTCATTTGCATTTAATTGTATTTCATTGATTTTTGTTTAACAATTGTCAACCTCAATACAGGCCAGCCCTAGTAAGGTCGACAATTACATATTATTTTGTATTATGTTATCTGTAGATATAATTTAATAAATAAAAATACTTCATAAAAAGACAAATGTGTTCATCTTTAGATTATTTTATCACAGTATTATTCAATAAACTGAATTTATCTACAATTTTATAAATATATATATGATTACCTGCTCCATTATCCTTGACAAGTACGTGATCAGATCCAGTCATCTTGGAGCTGTTTGAAGCCGTCTTCAACGTGGAGTAGAGCATGCAGCAAATCCAAATTACCAAACCAATGATCGACTCCTTGTCAAAGGATACCTGGGAATAACAAATAAAACATATTAATTTATACATACACACCTACCAACATTCTGACAGTTATAGTATATGTTGACTTCTATTTTATATGTGGAATGATGACTTCCATTTGTTTCTGTGGTATCTAATATGTCATTATCTAATATTCCATTTGTTTCTGTGGTATCTATTATGTCAGTTGACATTATTTATGATGACAATATGCATTCACAAAGAGGTTAATATAAAAAAATATCATTAAACAATTTCCAATAAAAGGTCAGAGATCATTATTTACACCACTGCCCAATTGTTGTCTTTCGATGAAAATATAACCTAAAAAGAGACATGTATGATAAATGACATTTGACATTTAAAACACCCGATGCAGCGTTCAGATTGAAACGCCGCTCGAAAGCGTTCAGTGAGATTGGTGTGAAAAACGCCATAATCTACAACTTCAGTAACATTCGACGCCCGATGTCGAGCGTTGAATCTGAATACAGCCCTGAATAAGATTATTAAAAAAATCTATCTTTGCAATATCTTTAATTAAAGAAACATACCTGACTTTGTGTAGTGACATCATTTTTGTTTATCGAGTTCAGGAATGACGGGTTGCATTCACGACCTAAAATTTTAGTTTGCATATTATTAATTATATTGGGAATAATAATAAAACAAGTGGGTTGTGGCCAATGCTATACCAAATCACTCCGCAAATAATTCTAATTTTGTATGGAAAATTTTCAGCATTTTCATGAAATGAGCGTGTTAAATTATGTTTTATTTAAATATTTTATTATGAAAGCTTGATGATTCTTCAATGCCATTTTATGAAAGTGATGTGTCTTTTTAGCAATTTGAAAATAAAAATATCAAATTTTAAGTTTCCTGAGGTTGGGGTCATTTTTAAATATTTGACAGTTAAAAAAATTGACAGGCGCTGACCAGATATATTTCAAAATCTAATGGGGTCTAAGCGAGTATTAGATATACAAATTTGCAAAAGAATCCAATGAGTACTTTAGTCTATAATCGATAAAGTAGAATAAACAGGACATAGTACACAGCACACACACATAGATACATTGTGATGAAAATTTCAGAATACAATCTCAACATGAGACTAGTTGATAATCTGCAATAAAAAAAATAACCTTAAAAATTGCGAGTTCATAATTCCCCACTAAAAGTAGTTCCTTGGAGTAGTAAGGAGTAAAAACAATCTTACCATTGTAGTAGTACACATTTGATATTACCAGCACAAAAAATATGATTTGACTATTTATATATGTCAAACAATTTAGAAGCTGAACCAGACTTATAAGTAAAAGGAAGAAAAAAATATGTTAAGGTTTACCAATATAATACAGTACAATCTCGCTAATCAGGCACATCACTATACCGGCAAATTCAGTAATCTGGCACTGCAGATTTTTCAAAAAATAATTGAATTTGTATTTACATAATTTTTAGTTTTTCGTCCTATTTAATTTTGATGGGAAAACGCGACTCCCATTCATCGGTATCTCTCTCTGGCAAGCCTCTTGCCCCCACCTCTACAGCATATATATTTGTGCTAAAGCCATTTTAAACTGAATTATGTACCAGCTCCTTGTACTAGTTTAGTTTGTATTGGTGGTCTTTTGTAATATTTATGTCCCATGGAACAGTCAGCTCCACATAAATAACCATTTTCAATGAAAGAGAGTAAATTGTCAAGTCAGGCCTAAGAGAAAAGATGCAGATCTCCTTTGGAAGGTTATATCTCTCTGTTCTCGTATCCATCAGGATATTCAAGTCATCTGACTTCCCAATTATTGATACTAATTTCTTTGTTGTAGGTCTGACTTCTTGTCCCGGTTTTGTAAATGTTACAACTGACCGTTTACTCATTCCTGATATCCGAATTTTCTGCTATTCTGGCACTCTTGCGCCTTCACTAGTGCCTGATTTGTGAGATTGTACTGTATAGAAATAAAAAAGTGTAATAACCCGAGTTGCTGAGTGAAGACCATGTTAAGAAGACAATGTAAACGCTGACGACCGAGGACTGAAGAAGACCGCTGCGGTTCTGATACTCTTGCACTTGAGGCAGGATGGAGATGATGGAAAGAATCACGCACAGGATCAGGTTGAAGGAGATGAAGAATTTGTTCAGTTCACATCCGCTTGCCTGCACAATATAACAATCAAAACATCACTAAAATATATTTTATTGAGAAAATTGATGAAACAGTTTTTATATTTGTCGTTTGTGGAACATGCTTTAAATTTTGAAAATAGAATTGCTCTTCATTGGCTATTGATCTATGGTGTTGTCATCAGCAATACCTAAAAAATGATGTTGGTCTGTGTTTCATTTAAAAGTGCATTTCATGGTAAAGTTTGTATCAGTCAAATAAACTGAATAATGTTGCCATATTTCTACTCTCTTTTTTAAAATTAATAATAAGGAATTTTAAAAGAAAACAATCTGATTGTAACACGATAGAATGATACATGTCCATAATTATTTCAAACAAAACAAACTTATTTTTTGACAATTGATTTTTACAAATATTACAAAAGAAAAAAAGAAATTCCTAATTTTAGGGAATATCCTGTTTTTAACATATAACAATACCAAATTCAATCATATGAACAAGTGCATGAAGTACACTTTTAGATGAAACAAACTCTAATAACAATAAATCAAGGAATGTGTTTTTGACAACTTTTAGCATTCATACGAACGAATTTTATTTTATTTTATTTTTTATTTATTTATTTGTCACACCATTTAAATAATCTTTATTAAAATAGATAACTGCTGCCCAACTAGGTATACCTGTTCTAGGGCTAGCAGTGTACATATTATTACATTTCACAGGAGTAACTATTTGCATTTTTTTAAATGAATCTAAACAATATAAACTTAACTATAACACATATAGAAAAAATGTAATTTGAGTCATCATGATATGCATATTATACATAGTATTGTAAAAGTAGGTATCTTGTAATTTTATTTGTTAATTGCACAAAATAAACTGAAATAGTATTTCTTGGGAATACTGAACTGACAGAGCATAGATATGATCCGTCAGTCATATCTTTATTCAGTCGCGCCTCAAATCAAATCAAGACAGCACAAAATTTATAAAACAATTAGGATTTTTTGTAAAAAGTAAATAAAGAAAAAAGAAAAAAAACAATTATATAAATGATGTCCTTTTACACTACGATGTCGAATATTTGATATATTTTAGTTCTCCCGTAGTTCATGATGTATTCGGAACATTTTCTTTTAAATGATTTCAGCGATACTATTTCTTTTAATGATGTAGGCAACATGTTATAAATTCTGGGGGCAATGAAAATAAAATTTCTTTGACCAAAAGTAGTTCTCATGAAATACAATCAGCTAGATTATGGAATTCATTCTTCATTATCTTATTATTCATTCTTAATTTTTCTTTTGAAATACAATCAGCTAGATTATGGAATAACTCAGTTGATGATGTTACGTTATCTCAATCTTTATTAATATTTAAAAAGACTTTTGAGATTATATTTATTAAATAATTCTTGAACAGTATTCTTTCTGTCTCCACCTATTATTTTTTCTTTCAAATATTCATCCTTCCTTTCCCGATTGCTACGATCAGTCTATTATAGTAATATTTATTTTTCTTTTTATGCAGTTGTTTTGAAAAGCCCACAAACTATACAGTATGAATTTATGATCTATGAATTTTTTTATGTTACACATGTTGTTCATACCGTTGTATAGTAAACAAATAGGAGAACGATTCCAACGATGGAGAGGGAATAGTTGATGAAGGTGGCTGAGAAGAGGGCGCAGTACCAACTCTTGGATTCCGTTTCTTCGTAATTACCTGAAATTACAATATACAGTCTCCTTATGATACGGAATGAATTGAACCTTGGAGTAATGAATAGGATGGAGACACCCATACTACAAAGGTAAACTAAAGTAATATTATTATCTTTGAATGCAAATACAGTGACATAATGGCCAAAAATGATTATTTTGATAGATAGTTGCAGCCTGTGAAATGTTCACAGTTCAGAAGTTAAATAAATTATACATTCAAATTATTTGAATTGGCATTGGCAAAAATCAATATTATTTGAATTGGCATCTTTAATGACATTTATCATTATCTTCTTCTTGGTTACAATCCTAGGATTGATTTGCACAAAGCACTCCATCTCTCCACATATCGCTATTGACCGCCAGCCTCTTCATCTCTTGGTAGATGCTACAGCGCACATTACTGATCACCTGGTCCATATAACTGTCTCTAGGGCGACCTCTATATATAGTGTATTCTTCATGGTTACAATCCTAGGATTGGTTTGCACAAAGCACTCCATCTCTCCACATATCGCTATTGACCGCCAGCCTCTATGTCTCTTGGTAGCTGCTACAGCGCAGTCTCTAGGGCGACCTCTATAGTTTCTGCTCTACGTCATTCCTTTGGTGATAGTAACGAGCAAACCCGGATAGCTGATGTTATGGCATATCCATTTAGATCATTGTCAGGCAACCTTCTATATGAGTTGTCTCATTTTTCTGACTCTACTCATTATCACGTTGCTTGGAATGCGGCCTGACCAATGAATCCAACCTATGCGCCTGTAGCACCATATTTCATTATATGCAAAGTTAATCTATTTTCCTGTAACAGCAACTGACATAACATTTTGTATAGGATAAGATATTTGATATTCTCACCGATCCACGAATCGGCCCAGGAATGAGCAAAGTCGATGATCAGCACCAACTGAATAAGTATGAATATGAAGCCACCAATCATACCAAAGTACATCCATGTTAAACCAAAGTTTCCCTCGGGGATGAAGAAAGCACCAATGATACCTCCGATCACGAGGAGATATTTTATCCCCCAGAATCTGAAAGTATGCATGTAAATAATAATAAAAATTCAATAAATAAAGTGATAAAATATAAGATCCAGTAAATAAAGTAATAAAATATAAGATCCAATAAATAAATAATAAAATATAAGATCCAATAAATAAAGTTATAAAATATAAGATCCAATAAATAAAGAAATAAAATATAAGATCCAATAAATAAAGTAATAAAATATAAGATCCAATAAATAAATAATAAAATATAAGATCCAATAAATAAAGTTATAAAATATAAGATCCAATAAATAAAGTAATAAATTATAAGATCCAATAAATAAAGTAGTAAAATATAAGATCCAATAAATAAAGAAATAAAATATAAGATCCAATAAATAAAGTAATAAAATATAAGATCCAATAAATAAATAATAAAACATAAGATCCAATAAATAAAGTTATAAAATATAAGATCCAATAAATAAAGTTATAAATTATAAGATCTAATAAATAAAGTAATAAAATATAAGATCCAAAAAATAAAGTAATAAAATATAAGATCCAATAAATAATGTAATAAAATATAAGATCCAATAAACAATTCAATAAAAAAATAATAATCCATTTATTGATTCAGGATCATTCGAAGAATGCTGATAGCTCAGTTTTGTGTTGTTCTACGAAGCTGTTTTTTTTTCAGTCCTTTAGAGAAATTATGTACACATGGTTTGAGCACTGCGGACATCTGTAGGCAACACAATATGCTTTATAGGACCACTTATACATTTAAGAAATTAAGTTATTCAAAACAAGTTCAAAACATATAATTACCCATTCTGTAAACCAGATCGAGGGTCTTTAGAAGATGTTACATTGATTGTTATGACCGACATTAGTGTGAAGAACAAGAAGAGAATAAGGTAAATTCTGAAATCAAAAACAATTTATATCAATTTAAAACGAGTGGATTGTGTCAAAGCTTGAATCATAAGACATAGGCCCGATATTACAGCTGGCCCTCAACTAATTGAGTTTGTTAAACTCAAGATTAATGTTAAGGGGAGATTGAATCCATTTCCGTATTACAGTGCAATATGACATGTCAGTAACTAAATCTTCAATTATAGACATATTTTACTTTTTCTGTGGTTATTATCTGTCAAATTTTAAATAACCCCAAATAATACCAACTACAAAACGGGACGCTACGACTTGAAATACTATTGTTTTATTATCCAACATGGTAAATTTAATTTTTTTCACCAAAATAATGCTTTTAAATGCCCATGTTCGTTTCAATATTGCTGTCAGTTTGTTTTGTTGTGTGGCGCCACCGTCGATACAACTAACGCCTCTAGTGATAGAACACTGAAACTACACTCATTGCCTAACGCATCTAGTGATAGAACACTGAAACTACACGCGTTGCCTAGCAAATGACAGTTGACTCACCGTTAAATACTTAATTCGAAACGTTGAGTTAAATATTTGTCATTTTAGTGACGTATTTAAGGGAAGATTAGGCCTAAACGGACACTGTAATACGCTATATTTTTGTAAAACTTGAGTTTAGCTCTTAATCTGAGACTGAAATACCGGCCCATAGAGTATAATTTGCATTTTTCAAATAAAAATTCCAAAAACTAGACAATGACACATCATTGATTTGATTTTTTGTTTTATGTTGCTTCTCAAACAACTAGCAGGTAGGTCAAACGTTAATTCAACACACACCCCATAATGAATTGTCACATTATGGAGACTTATGATATTCATAGTCTCACAGATCCAGACTGAAAACACAATTAAAAGCTGTGTCTCGACTGGGAATCGAACCCAGCGGATATCTTACCAAACGAGTCGCGAAGGCTGACAGCTTGTTATGTTAATTATTTTCATTTTAAACATTTGTACTTTTTTTTAAGGAGTTCCTGTTTGAAAAAATATTAATGATTCTGTACCTCATTGAATAACAATTAGAATTAAAAATGGTAGAAATTGTTTTTTTCACATTAATCGATAAATGTTGTATTATAATAAAATAAGCATAAAAAACACACCTTATACAATAACAAATTGTTCTATCATTTATTTATTCACTGTTAATTGTTCTATCATTCATTTATTCACTGTAAATTTTTCTATCATTTATTTATTCACTGTAAATTGTTCTATGGGGGGCATGAAAAGAGCCTCCACGCAGAGTGCAGTCAGAAAATAGAAAAAGAATAAAGAAATACGAGACAAAAACGAGATAAAATGACAAGCAACAAAGCACTCGGGCGCCCCCTGGAAACGACTATGTCGGCTAATCTTTTCGCCACCAAGACGTCATCACCGCCATCGCGTAAAGAGGAAAAAAGGTCTTTTTCAAGACCAACACTTTTGACGACTTCAATAAACATTGAAGGCATGTCTAGAGATAAGGAAATTTTACTCTCTGACTTGTGCAAGGAAAGAAACTTGGACATATTACTGGTGCAAGAAACACATTGTGGCTCCAACAGCCAAAGACCGAAAATAGAGGGTATGATATTGATAATTGAAAGACCCCATGACAAATACGGAAGCGCAATGTTTGTGAGGCAGGGAATGGACGTTAAGTCTGCAGCCATAACTGATGAGAATGACATCGAGATCCTTACAATAGAGCTTTCAAACTGTACAGTCACTTCTATTTATAAGCCTCCCAACATCCCATTCCATTTTAAGGAGACACACAACTTTAGATCTCAGAAAACTAAGATCATCCTTGGCGATTTCAACTCCCACAGTATTGCATGGGGATATAATGAAACCAATGAGGATGGAGATAGAGTGGAGGCCTGGGCCGAAAACAATGGAATGGAATTGATACATGACCCAAAACAACCATCATCATTTAACAGCGGAAGATGGCGGAGAGGGTACAACCCTGACAACATTTTTGTGGAGGACAGGATAGCTCCACAGTGTAGGAAAACTATCGAAAGTCCATTGCCGAGAACTCAACACAGGCCAATATCATGTGAAATCTATGCAGTCGTCAGAGCCGAAACCGTCCCTTTCAAAAGACGTTTTAATTTTAAAAAGGTAAACTGGAAGGCTTTCTCTGAGGAGCTTGACTCCCTAGTACACACAATATTGCCTAAACCTGAGAAATATGACGACTTTATCAAACTTGTTAAGAAGGTATCCAGGAAGCATATACCACGGGGATGCCGATCGGAATATATGCCAGGTTTAACAACTGCCTCTAAAGATCTCTTAACAAAGTACAAAGACCTGTTTGAGGATGACCCATATTCTGAAGAAACAATAAGTGTGGGAGAAGAACTTCTTAAGACTATATCTGCCTCGAGATCCGAAAAATGGTGTAACCTGATTGAAAGTCTCGACATGAAACAGAACAGTAGACGAGCATGGAAATTAATTAAAAACTTAAATGCTGATCCAACCAAACCGTCGGGAGAGTTCACGAATGTCACTGCCAATCAGATTGCCCACCAACTGTTACTAAATGGCAAAACATCTAAAAATCCACATAGAGTAAACATACAAAGAGACCTTGAGAACGAGAATGATTTTGTGGAGAGGCCATTAACGATGGAGGAGATGAGAGGTGCAATAGGAAGTATGAAAACTAACAAGGCTGCAGGACTAGATGACCTTAGGCTGGAACAGATCACAAATTTTGGACCATTAACAGATCGGTGGCTCTTGGATATGTTGAACGCATGTCTGGTAGAAGTGAAAATCCCAAAAATTTGGAGAAAATCTAAAGTTATTGCACTTCTAAAACCAGGAAAAGAACCAACAGACCCGAAAAACTTCCGCCCAGTGTCATTACTATGCCATACATTCAAAATTATGGAACGAATGCTCCTAAACAGAATATCAGAATACATAGATGAAAGGATTATTACTCAGCAGGCGGGCTTCAGGCCTGGGAGATCATGCTGTGGACAAATACTTAACTTAACTCAGCACATAGAGGACGGATATGAGAATAAGAAGATATCAGGGGCTGCATTTGTGGACCTCACAGCAGCGTATGACACAGTTAACCACCAGAGGCTCCTTATGAAATTATACAACCTTACCAGGGATTTTAAGCTGACGTCCTTTGTCGGTACACTCCTACAAAATAGACGATTCTATGTTTCCCTGCAAGGAAAAAATAGCCGCTGGAGAAATCAAAAGAATGGCCTTCCACAGGGTAGTGTTCTGGCCCCAGTTATGTATAACATTTACACAAATGATCAACCAATACTCTATGACGTAAAGCAATTTATCTACGCTGATGACACGGCAATCGTGGCACAAGATGATAACTTTATAAACGTAGAGATCAAATTGTCAAGAGCCTTGAATGAATTGTCCAAATACTACAAAAACAATAATCTCAAACCCAATCCAGCAAAGACACAACTATGTACCTTTCACCTGAGAAATCGGGATGCAAAGAGGAAACTTAACATCACATGGGAGGGAAAGAATCTAGAAAATTGCGAAAACCCAAAGTACCTCGGCGTAGTGCTAGACAGGACACTCTCTTTTAAGCAACACTGTCTAAACACCAGGGGAAAAATTGGTACTCGGAACAATATCATCCGAAAGCTCGTCGGAACAAAATGGGGGGCACAACCATCCATTCTTAGAACTTCGGGACTTGCTCTCTGCTACTCGGCAGGGGAATATGCGGCTCCAGTCTGGTTCCAATCTCCCCATGCCAGAAACGTAGATGTTGCTTTGAATGAAACCAACAGACTAATTACGGGGTGTCTTAAACCTACTAATGTGGAAAAAATCCAATTACTAACTGGAATAGCACCACCACATATAAGAAGAGTTGTAGCCTCTGAAGAGGAAAAGATGAAACAGCAGAATGACTCTCGACATCCGCTATATGGTCACATCCTCCCGCCCTCAAGACTCAAATCTAGAAACAGCTTCCTCAGGAATACAATATCTTTAAACTCAACCAGCGAAAAGAGAAGAGTTGAGCTGTGGAAGGAACGGATAGAAGGTGAGAGCTTTCGTGAACCAGCAGAGGTACTCCCGGCGGGTCACCTACTGCCTTATACAGCCTGGAAATCCCTAAACAGGCTGAGGACGGGTGTAGGAAGGTGCAAGGTGAACCTGGATAGATGGGGAATGCTGGAGGCGGACCAGGACACGGCATGTGAGTGTGGAGAGACGCAGAGTATGTCGCACCTGCTGAGCTGCCCGCTTATGGAGGGAGGGTGCTCTGAAGAGGATTTGTGGCAGGCCAATGAAAATGGAATTATGGCTGCAAATTACTGGAGGGACACAGTGTAGGCGGATGACCTTGGACACGGAAATGAATGAATTGTTCTATAATTTATTTATTTACCTGTAAATTATTCTATGATTGATTTATTTACCTGTAAACAGCCAAATATCCCACTGCCGCCTGACAGTCAAAAGTCACCGAGTCAGGAATAATTTTATTATTCGTGGCGTTTGCACAAAATGGTAACTAAAACATAACAATACACATTTATTTTTATAACTTATACAAAGTTTTATTATATTTTTACTCTTTATGTTAATTGCAATATTAGATATAAGTATGTAATTATCTGTTCAATATATTTTCAGAAGCACTCTGGATACCTCAACCAGAGCAGCTCATTAACCTCTACGAGAGTGAGTTTTGGAATGATGTAGGTACATACCTATACGGAGTGAGTTATTTTAAATATAAAAATTTAAATAAAAAGTATTACGTTTGACGACTCCCGACACAATAATCGGGTAAAAAAAAAAACTTAAAACTTAGCATTTTTCAAAGTTTATATTGAAAAATCATACGATTAATATCATTTAATGATTCAGCAGATATTTTGTGGTAGTTAATTATAAACATATTTGAATTATAATAATATAGACTAGCTATAAACCACTTATTTTTGTGAGTCACTTCGTGACATGTATCGGAAGCGCTGCCCTTCCATCGACCGGCGTGTCGAGACTAACTCAGCACAGCTGCACAGTCAGTGAGGAGTTTAGCGTTGGCCACAACCCACTTGTTTATGTTATAATATTAATATATATATTTTTTATCCTAAATAAACCCAATTAAATTATTGTACCTTGTGGAGAGTTTCTTGCAGTCCCGGAGACAGAGTGATACAAGCGACAGCTGTCGCCACCAATAGCATGATGGCATACATTAGACGAGAAGACGTGGAATTGCGACATGACGGACATGCGGAACAGCACATTGACACGGCTGTACTTCCGCAACAGCACGCCAACTACAACAACATTTAATTTAAATTTATCCTATCTACACACATTTAAATTTTTGATATTTTCTTCCTTTTAATTTGAGTAAGTACTAATTTGTTACCTATAGGGCCGGTATTACAGTCTCAGTTTAAGAGCTAAACTCAAATTTTACAAAAATATAGCGTATTACAGTGTCCGTTAAGGCCTAATCTTCCCTCAAATACGTCACTAAAGCGACAAATATTTAACTCAACGTTTCTGGCGGATTAAGTACTTAACGGTGAGTCAACTGTCATTTCTCGACTCGTTGTAGGCAACGCGTGTAGTTTCAGTGTTCTATCACTAGAGGCGTTAGTTGTATCGATGGTGGCGCCACACAACAAAACAAACTGACAGCCATATTGAAATGAACATGGGCATTTAAAAGCATTATTTTGGTGAAAAAAATTAATATTATCATGTTGGATAATAAAACAATAGTATTTCTAGTTGTAGCGTCCCGTTTTATAGTTCGTATTATTTGAGGTTATTTAAAATTTGACAGATAATTACCACAGAAAAAGTAAAATATGTCTATAATTGAAGATTTAGTAACTGACATGTCATATTGCACTGTAATACGGAAATGGATTCAATCTCCCCTTAACATTAATCTTGAGTCTGTAATACCGGCCCTTAATTAATGTCAACACTACAGGATAAGAGATAAGACACACATACATTTTTATATCCACAAACTGAAATGGTTTATATACAATAAAAATGAGCACTTGCGTGGCCATAGCCTGAAGTTGATTGCAAGTGTGTGTTGGTCAGAATCCACATAAACACTTCCTAAGTAATAGATAGAGTGGTGGATGGTTGTAACAGGCTGCCTCAGTATCTGGTTGTTGCTGAGAGTGTCAACTACTTTAAGAATGAACTAGATGTATTACAGTGACACTGTGGACTCATTCAAGCACATCACTTTTATGCTGCCTGCTTGTCACCTCAATAATAATAATAATATAATATAGGACATAATATTATTATGTCCTATTCTGATTCGTTTCAGAAAATGTCTATAACAAACGGGTGACCGTGGATAAAAGGATTTTTACGCGCGGTGTGACGTAATGAGTCCCGTATAAATGCAGTCAACTTTTTGACATTTCTCGTATACTAATTCAGACGGATAAATTTAGACAAATAAGAATTGGACATAATATATATTCATTTTTTTTAAATGAAAACACCCTGTTTTCATTTAAAAAAACGACCATTTCAACTGGTACAGTAAGTACATGATATAGATTTGCTTACATAAAAGTCAATTTTTTCATTGATTGTAATATTGGTATGTAATATGACTGTATATTTGTTTGGTTAAAAAACAAATAAAAAAGTGATATTTTTTGTCAATTATAAAATGACATTTGGCATTTCTGACTTAGGTTCAATTTCGAGCAGAGCGAGAAGTTTATTTTAAATTATCTCTCATACAAATTTCGTTACTCTGGGCTGGAAACAATGATTGATTGGAAGAAATTAGCATTAGGCAATTAACACGCTACTTGCTCGAGGTGCAAGGGAGTGATTTTTTTTATTATCAGAAGACAAAATTTCATTTTGAGTCAAAAAAAAACGGATAAATATCTTAACACAGTATATTTATTCTTAAAATAGTATTTTTTCAAATGCAACATAAATAAATAAACAATAGTACTTTAATAAAATGGGAAAGAAATAAAGTATAATCACTTGTGAAGGTCACCGTTAGTCTCAACTTAACAAAGAAATCCTTCTTATTAACGAGAATTTTGTCATAAAGACGTACATTGTAATAAAAAATCAATACAAGACATTTTAATTACTTGTTTACACAATAGCTCATACCATTCAATCAAATTTCAATGCGGACGATGACTAATTTGAGTTCGCCAAATACACATCAACTAGAATGGAGATAAATAATTTATTACACTGTACAATTTACCTGGGCTGCTGAACAAACTCCCAACACGGCCCCCATTTTGTTATTTTAGTTTATTTCGCAAATTGTTGCGATAAATGGGAATATAAGCACAATTACTCGGTATTCTTTGGGTGTACAATAATATTATTTTTTAATGACGGTAATATAGACACAGTCGATTTTGACAACTGACATCTACATAATTCAGAGACAAAAGAAAATAGTGACCATAATAGTGACAGACGAAATGAATTTAAATCAATATTTCTCTATGATTTAAAAAATAACTTTGACGGAAAATTCTCCGTATATTACCATTATGTATAAAATAGTTCCCAAAAAAATATATAAATAATGTAATAATATATTATATTTTCCAAGTAACGGAACTGAAGTATTTCTTTCGATGAAATTGATTATAAGTTGACAAATGAAGAAAAGGAGGAGAATATACTCGTCCCACGTTGGGACGCGAAATTGATATCTAGAGAAAGGCGGAGAATATACTCGTATCTAGAGAAGGCGGAGAAAAATACTAGTCCCACGTTGGGACGCGAGATTGATATAAGGAGGCTGGGAAGAAATATATTGGTCCCATGTTGGGACGCGAAATTGATAACTAAAGAAGCTGAAAAGTATAATAAAAATAAACCTTAAACTCTGCCCCTGAAAATAAAAATCAAATAAAACATAATCGGCTGCGATGTGCCTGAAAAGACAAATACATACAAATACAGGTATGGTAAAATAATATATACATAACTGGAAAGATCTTACCAAACTGCTGCTTTCATAACGGGACTGTAGAGGAAACACTTACACTACATATCACTTTTTATTAATTAAAAATAACTTAAAACTAGCTTAAATTCACCCCTCGTTGGTTATATGGACCTGAAACACACTTACTCACTATAATGCGATTATTTAAGTTATTTTTATTCTTAAAAAGTTATTTTTAATAGTAACTTAAACTATCTTAAATTCACCCCTCGTTGGTTATATGGACCTGAAACACACTTATTCACTACTATGCGATTATTTTTATTATTAAAAGTTATTATTAATAGTAACTTAAACTATTTTAAATTCACCCCCCGATGATAGGTAGAGAACCTGGAAAGAACTTAATCACTACTTTATACAATTAGAAAAAAATGCTAAGGCCGTCCGATAGCCTAGCAAACTCGCACTCTCGCACGCGGGTCTCTACAACTACCGACCAACCACTGACTCCTACCGAATGACAACTCACACTGACAACTACCGAATGACAACTCACACTGACAACTATCGAATGATAACTGATCGACTACCGCAGGGCGACCCAGCGCCCGTGAAGCATGGAGTAGGGGAGGGGGGGGGGTGGTTAACTGAAGAATCAATCCGTACCGCCGGGTGCCAACCAATATTCCAGGAATCTGCCAAATGCATTTTACATTTCAAATTTATTTTCAATAGAAAAGACAATGCTTAAATATATAAACAAGGCCTGGGAGGCCGCTATAATCCGTTCCTAGAATTAATAGAAGAAATACATTAGGCCAAAGTAAAATAATGGTTTTTGGGTTTCTTTGATATCATAATGCATGGAAATATATCGATCACAATACCTATGGAAATATCAATCGCCTCTCCTTTTATGATCGAGATAATCCATGCAAAGACAAAAGAAACCAAATATCGTATAATCAGACAAAAGTAAACGCATTACCAGAGCAAGAACGTATTATACGACTAAACACGATTCTTCTTTCCACCGCAATGTTCTACATAATAACATTTTCTTTTTCGATAAACGTATATGTAACGCTTAATATCGCTTCCAGATAACCGCATCGCGAAGAAACTTCACCTTAATTATAATGGGGCCAATACCATACCGCAATCGCTTCCAACCATCGAACAAACAAATCCGTATAACAACTATCCATAATACAATTCGATTTCCGATAACTCAACGTCATAACGCATTTACATAGTTTTACGCTCGTATCTATCTTCAATCGCAATACAACATCTTCCGCAAGTGCCTTTATCTAATACCTCTACTTCGTCGGCTGATTCATTCGTGTCCATCCGTTATCTCATTTTCCTCTGTGATTTACATAACGTCCTCTCAATTAAATAATAAAAATACCGCACTTTTTCCCAAAGGCATATAACACACTAAAAATCCATCACGCCGTATTCTGCTATTTACCAATCAATTATCACGTCTTTGTCTCATCTTTTTAAATCATTATCTCATCCGATTACGTCATTATCTCACCCGATTACGTCATTATCTCATACTACTACGTCATTATGTCATCTTCTATTGTTAGCTTATCGTAATTAATCTCGACTTCATCTCATTGCATTATTACTCATCTTATTACATCTCGTTAACCGGCTACCTACTACTAAACTTATTCCTTTCCTCTAATTCTTCGCTTTCGAGTAGGCTAATTCTGCTTTCGTTACAAATCGTTGTCTCTTTGGGTCACAGATTTCTCCAAATATGCGCGAATTAAACTGCGAGTGGCTGTAGAGTCTATCAATGCTACATAAAGAGAATCATAGATCGTCTAGTTTATCTGCGGGGAGGCTAATCCTACCAATAACACATAGATCGTCTATATTGTATTCTTATTCGTAATTCCGTCATTCTACTCCTCTTCGTACCTATTCATCTCATTACTACTCAGCGCAACTACTGGCGTACCTAACTCATGATCCGGCGCGACTACCGGTCTTCTCTCTTTGAATTTCTCAGGATCTTCTCATCATCCGACGTATCATCATCATCATTTTGCTACCTCTCGACGTTTCTACTTGCTTCCTTTCATCCGACGTATCTTCATCATCATCTTGCTACCTATCGACGTATCTGCTTGCTTCCTTTCATCCTACGTATCTAATCAACTATCAGCTTCCTACTGCTCGACGTATCTGGCGCGACTACCAGTTCTACTTCCGACGCGAATTCTGAACTACTTCTTATGATGCGTATCTTCTCGCTATTAGCCTCCACGGTCTTTACATCGTCATCATCCTCTCTATGCACATACAGCCTCCACAACCACTACAGCAAAATCTACAGAATTGGGATCATCATTATCCTCCAAACAACTTCATTCTTCATTCACAGAATTTTTATTACTCATCAAAACCATCTACAGATTTATAAATCACCTTCATCGTCAGAGTTATAAACCACTATAACTTCATCATCTACAGATTTATTATCCACCTTCATCGTCAGAGTTATAAACCACCATGCTTCATTAACTACAGATTTATTATCATCATCCATCGTCAGAGCTATAAACCACCATAACATCATGATCTACAGATTTATAATTCACCTTCATCGTCAGAGTTATAAACCACAACAACTTCATCAGCTACAGATTTATTCTCCACCTCCATCGTCAGAGTTATTTTACATTTTTCACCTACAGAATTATAATCCACGATACTTCGTCAGAGTTATAATGAATTCGTCACCTACAGAGTTATTATTCATCAATATTCATATACAGAGTTATTTTTCTAAAACTTCACCTACAAATTCAATAATAATTACAGCCTCCTGTGAGGTCACGATATCTTCAAACAATCGTTATATTATTATTATTAGGGCGCCAGTTCCACGTGTTTTTACCTGGTGGAACGCAGGTTATTCAGAACAACTCACAACAACAGCAACAAAAATTTCTTCGAAAAAAAAACGCTTACATATCCTCTACTATCCGACTTTGTAAAAATAGTACTAAATATTCTATTGATTTAACATAAGTTTAAAATATTTAAAAATAAAATAAACATTATACTCCCGGGCTAACATAATATAACAGCAAATATATAATATAGCGGTTTATATTATCATTTATATTATTCGCTACAAATCTAGTCTAATAATTTTTATAAGTATACCACTGATTTCGTCATCACGTTCTACTATTCGATAATTACATACATATATAACGACCGAAAATATATAAAGAAAATCCACCTCAAAAAACATAACTATCAAAACAGTAATAAATTTCTACAACTGAAAATCTCCACGTGGTCTGTAAAAACAACAGTTATTAAAACACGCTCAAGTATCCCGACAAATAAATATTTCAATATCAGTAAAATAAATATACCTACAAATCATTCTTAAAAATTACACGCTTCAAAAAAAACACAGCTATCTACAAACAAAACTTAAATCTCAGGGCGGTTCGTTAAAAAACTACTGTTTTTAAAATGCCCCACGTTGGGCGCCAATTGACAAATGAAGAAAAGGAGGAGAATATACTCGTCCCACGTTGGGACGCGAAATTGATATCTAGAGAAAGGCGGAGAATATACTCGTATCTAGAGAAGGCGGAGAAAAATACTAGTCCCACGTTGGGACGCGAGATTGATATAAGGAGGCTGGGAAGAAATATATTGGTCCCATGTTGGGACGCGAAATTGATAACTAAAGAAGCTGAAAAGTATAATAAAAATAAACCTTAAACTCTGCCCCTGAAAATAAAAATCAAATAAAACATAATCGGCTGCGATGTGCCTGAAAAGACAAATACATACAAATACAGGTATGGTAAAATAATATATACATAACTGGAAAGATCTTACCAAACTGCTGCTTTCATAACGGGACTGTAGAGGAAACACTTACACTACATATCACTTTTTATTAATTAAAAATAACTTAAAACTAGCTTAAATTCACCCCTCGTTGGTTATATGGACCTGAAACACACTTACTCACTATAATGCGATTATTTAAGTTATTTTTATTCTTAAAAAGTTATTTTTAATAGTAACTTAAACTATCTTAAATTCACCCCTCGTTGGTTATATGGACCTGAAACACACTTATTCACTACTATGCGATTATTTTTATTATTAAAAGTTATTATTAATAGTAACTTAAACTATTTTAAATTCACCCCCCGATGATAGGTAGAGAACCTGGAAAGAACTTAATCACTACTTTATACAATTAGAAAAAAATGCTAAGGCCGTCCGATAGCCTAGCAAACTCGCACTCTCGCACGCGGGTCTCTACAACTACCGACCAACCACTGACTCCTACCGAATGACAACTCACACTGACAACTACCGAATGACAACTCACACTGACAACTATCGAATGATAACTGATCGACTACCGCAGGGCGACCCAGCGCCCGTGAAGCATGGAGTAGGGGAGGGGGGGGGGTGGTTAACTGAAGAATCAATCCGTACCGCCGGGTGCCAACCAATATTCCAGGAATCTGCCAAATGCATTTTACATTTCAAATTTATTTTCAATAGAAAAGACAATGCTTAAATATATAAACAAGGCCTGGGAGGCCGCTATAATCCGTTCCTAGAATTAATAGAAGAAATACATTAGGCCAAAGTAAAATAATGGTTTTTGGGTTTCTTTGATATCATAATGCATGGAAATATATCGATCACAATACCTATGGAAATATCAAAGTTTTGCATTTATTATGGTTATTCTTAAATTAGTAGAAAGAGGTATTCAAAATAAGTGAACTTTCCTATTTTTGGAATATGTGCAGCATAAAATATTTTTTGTTCTCAAACAGCCAGTTTCATAAAAAGCAGCAAAAGGACCCTTTAGTTAAAGGTTCTTTAAAAATTTAAAGTCGCCTTTAAGTCGTTGCGTTTCATAAATAATAATGCCGCGTACTTTAGTAAAAGGCAGAAATGTCACCATAATACCTGAAAGTTGGCAATATTGCTATCAAAATCTATGGAAACATAGCTCATAGCATAGTAGTGGTGCAAAGTTCGATATTTTTGTAAGATCCTGTCTTTTAAAATCGATTCATGAAATTTATGCGGATCATCAATTCGCTCTTCGATTCAATATGATTCAAATATAGCTATCCTTATCTATCGTACATAACATGTACGTAGTATGACAGAGAAAACAAAACCGATTCAAGATATGATATGCAAATGTAGGCGTTAAAATGTTTGCATTTCAATGTACTTAATGGTCAATATTGCTTAAATATTTTATGAACCATAATGAATTAGTCGTGAATCGAAGATCGCCTTCAAAATAGTATATTCAATTATAGACGTTACGTATTTGTTTTTCAAAGTATGTTGCGGTCAAAATTGCTTAACATATTTAAGAACCGCAATGAATTAGATTTTATGAACCATAATGAATTAGTTGTGAATCGATGATTGCCATGAGTCGGTATGTGTATCGCATTCTAACGATATATTTTATATGAGATAGAAAGTGTGAGAGTGATGTCCGGTTCATGAGCGGATCGTTGTGGCAACGTGAACCGTGAGTCACCGATTCAATTTAATGATCCGGTCAAATAATACGGATCACTCATTTTTCCCCGTCTCTATAGCATAGGTAAATCTTTCTGTTTACTACCATATAATATGTTATTTCTGTCATTGAATTGATCATTGGTGTATAGGACATGTTTATGGGACAAAACCTATCAAGAAATTCTACTTTTCCATGTGGTCGATTCTTTTCCTATATGCTTTTTACCGCCGTATCAATACGCATCTTCTAATTATCTCATTTCGAAAATATCATTTTGTTATATTATTCATAAAAAAATGTTTAAATAATAAAAAAACTATTGAATATTAGTAAGTAATATGCACATGATCGTCAACATTCAATTGACAATATTGACATCAACCACAGAATTAACCTCCTCAGATAATATAGAAGTAAACTTACATCAAGAACTGACTTGAACATTATGTCATATTGCAGCACACTCTGCTGGCAAAAAAATGAACTGCTCTTAAAGAAGACTTTAGTGACTAAAGTACGAAGACATTGGACTTTAAATTAAAGTGAACTTTAAGTGACATTTTGTTATTATGAAACGCAATTTATTTTAAAGTCGACATTAAGTCTCCTTTATTTTTTATGAAACTGGCCAAGTGTATTATTTTCAATTTTTTTTTTACTGAAAATTTTATCAAATAAGATGTACGGTCACTTATGAATATTTCTTTTAAGTATTGTTTAAGGTTGTGATTAACCAGTAAAAATCTATTTAAATGTTTTTTTTTATTTTAAAGGTTTTTTTATAGAAATAAAATATTATGAACGAATTGTAATAAAATATTAATTTATAACGATGACGTGTGATAAATTCATGTTGAAAGTTCATAAGAAAGATTGTATAATATTGTAAACTGCTGAATTTAAATATATAGTTTAATGTGATTTGAAGATATTGAAAGAATGACAGAAAATAATTTAAAAGTAAATGGGATGGAACTATAAATGAAACGTTTTTTTAAATGTTTACATGTGAAATCGTTAACGAAATTTTGATGCAAATAAACGATTATTTTTTTTTTTCAATATAAAAATGAATATGTTTTTGTTAAACCAGCATATATACATCTTCCTACATTCCCTAAATTAAGCATAAATGCTTGTACTTTAGGTGAACGAAATCAGTCGAGGCAGGATTCGAATTCGTGGCCACTAGATAATTAGCCCAACGCGCTAACCGCTCTGCCATCGGCCCATCTAAATTAAAGATTAGGTAATAAATTATACTTAAAAATTACAAAAATAACAAGCAAGATTAGTCTTGATTGAATCTTTATAGGACAAAATATACTAAACGATCGACATAATAGATTCAATCATGAAGTTTTTTTATTTTAAATAGATAAAAATGTTTTAATATACATAAACATTTTTTTATATTCTTCATTTTGTACGAGTAAAGAAAAGTTGAATACCATTTTCCTATGTTTTGAAAAATCAATCATTTTCTGGCAATATTATATAGAATTTTTTTCGCTATTCTATGGTTATAGGTTTGTGTCGTCTCTGGACGAGAGGATCGGGGCTCTAGTAGAGCAGCCAATAGCGTTCAGTCTTAGATAGTGTGTGTGTGTGTGTATTTTTACTGTCAATATATCTTTTCTATGGTAGATACTGTCAAGCCAAGTATTGTGTAAATGAAATGTCAAATCGTATAACCTTCAAAACAAAATAGCATAACATCAAGTTAAAAAATACAGAAAACATGCGATTAGCTTACCTATATCGCGCGATCCCAATGTACATCGGTACTCTTAAGTAACATGTGTATAATAAATATGTATAGCAATCATGAAGGTATTAAAATGAATAATAACCAACATAAGCAATGAAAACAATATGATCATCGTCTCATAATATTACGAAACAAACTCAGTCTTTAGGAGTATCGAAATATTTGCATTAATGCACTTTCTTGGATTATGTTGTTTGTAAGCTGTAGAAGGAATTTTATACGAATTAAGTAATGTTGAAATAAGTAGAATATGGGGAAGAATGATGGAATAAGGAAATCATAAAGATAAGTACCTACATAGAATTATAAGGTACAGAAGCCGCGTGTAGTACAAAAGTTTTTTGACATGTGTGTGTGTGAGGCGGTAGATCGATAGGTGTACGTATACGGCCGGGCGAGTGAAACTCAGAACATTGTTCTTAGTTTTGTTGTCCTACTTTCATTGCGCTGACTAGGTATCTGCATCATATATAATCTAAGGATAATTAGATGAAAGTAAGACTCTAAGGATAAATAGATGAAAGTAAAACTGGTGACACTTGATTTCATACACTCTATAGAGTTTACACAATGCATGTGTCTTGTGCGACTGATTTTCGTCTGTTGTCTACTTGTATATCAACTTGATAGAGTTGTATCCAAACATCTTGAACTTTTAGTCGAGAAGGGGGGCGATTTGCACGTGAAGCAAAAATACACAAATTTGCGCTCTGCGCAACCGAGGGCTTGTTCAAGTTGTTTGGTGAAAATTCAAGAATCCTACAAACTCATATATATGTATTCAATACCTATGTGAATTCATTGTTACATAATTTATTTTATTTAGTAATCATTAGGTGCAACACCTAAAATAGGCAGAATTAAATATCTTAGGTTAATTATATTTTTTGGAAGAATGTTTGTAGTAGGTAAAAATAAAATAATATACAAAATGAATTATTTTTATTACTTCAATAAATACATCAGTAAAATACAAATTAAAAAGGTAGTAAAAACACCATATTATGTTTTTTTTAAATACAATCTGTATAATATCAATGGGATATATAAGTCTACGTTTTGGTGAAATTAAATTATGATATTTGTAGAGCTCGACTTTGTCTTTGATTAATGAAAATATAGTATGTCCATATGCAACACAAAGAGATATGGTCAGTTTAAAAATGAATATTATGCAAATATGCCATCATTGTGAATATTCATGTTGAGTAAAACCCCCCGAAAAACACCTTTAAAAAGACAACACTTTATTAAACTTTAAAGGTGTATGTCTGGGGGTTTCCACAAACCAATGTGTCAGTAAATGGAAGGCGTTATTTATAATAGTCTTACGCTATCAAAAATCACGCTTTATACTATAACCAACATGTTAAAATAACAATTTTCTACACTTTAAAGGCTGTTATCTTCAAAAGCCACCACTACTCAGGGTTCAGATTATCCAATCATCGTTACCTACTGAGGTATCCTTTCACAGAAAAATTTTGCCTTTTTTACAGCGCTGGCCGATTTACTAATGATATTAATAACAATTAAGCACTACAAATAATAACACTCAATTATTATTATTACCATTATACACTTCCTCAAAAGAATTAGCAGATCAATGCGTAAATTGTAAATTATTTAAAAGAGCAAAATAAAATGCAACAAACGCATCATCAAGCTTTCAATTGGGAATAGTTCACCCATCCAGATACTTAACATATCAAAGGATTAGGCTCTGAGGAGGTCTCTATACTACTTAACAACCCTACTGATTCCCGAATATTATCGTTTAAAAAATCTTTAACGATTCTACATGTATTCATTATTTATTACCGTTTTTTGCATTTTTATTATTAAGTTTTTCAATAAATCTATAATATAATTTATATATTACGTATTAACGATTTTGGAATAATGCTAGTGGCTGAAATAATGAAGGGTAATATTATTATTTTACGAGAATGTCAAAGTCTTTTAATCTCGTTACCTAAAGCGGTGTATTTTCAAATTTTTTCATCAAAAGTTTTTATAATAATTTTACTAGAATTTGGAATAGCCACGTCGCAAATATATGTTATTTTTTTTATTTTATCATGTATTATTAAATCGGGTCTGTTATGTTGAATTGACCGGTCAGTTAATATTGTTTTATCGTAATAACGTAAGATGGGTCGATGGCAGAGCGGTTAGTGCGCTGGGCTAGTAATCCAGTGGTCGCGAGTTCGAATCCTGCCTTGACCGATTTCGTTCACCTATAGCACAAGCATTTATTTGCTTATTTTAGGGAACGTAGGAAGATGTATATGTACTTGTTTAACAAGGACATATTCATTTTTTTATTAAAAAAAAATAAATTTTATTAAAAAAAAAAAAAATAAATAAAGCGAAATATTATTATTTTCTAAAAATTAAATTGGATCATATTCATAATATGGTTTTATGTTTATCGCGTCAATTAATTTATATTTAATAGGTAAATTTTGATGTATTATTTTTGCTACTTGGTTATGTCTAAATGTATATTCTGATTGCGCGAGAAAAAAACAGCCCGATATTATATGCTCGATTGTTTCCGGAAAAGCCAAACATTTCCTACAACTATCACATACTATGGCTTCTATTATTTATAAATATTATTATTTGTTTTAAAGTAACTTGACTAAAATATAATTATATTACAAGAAATATCTCATTACTAGACCTGACTTTTTAACGTTTATGTAAAACCCGATTTTATTTGACATTTTCGTAAAAAAATACTCATCAATTATCCACCGGATGAAAATACATATCAATTATTGAAACTCAATTTTTTGTGAGTAAAATCTACACAGCACAGCATAGAATTCTATGGCCAAAGCTATACAATAATGGTTGCTTTTCGCTAATGTCTATTCATAAGGGTTTCTATCCTAGCAGACAGAAGAACAAACCTTTTAAAAAAAAAATATTCTTAAGAGGTAATTTTTCATTATGAATATAGTTTACATAATATATTGCATAAAAATGCCATTTAAATAGTATTTTTAATTGAATCCAATAAACGAGGATAAAAAAAATGTTATTATTAATGTGCTAATAGATAATGTAAATTATATAGGTACATTATTTTTAAAAAAATGAGACTAGTAGATATAATAAGCAACATATTTGACAAATAGTATACAGGTAGTACTAAGTTGTGTCATACACAAAATGATCCATGTGCCTGTATATACATATAGAAAATGACAAATGTAATTAATTTATTGAATTATAATATCTTGTGTGAATTTGGGATAGTATTTTTATTTTTTCATAGTGCTATAATAAAAGTGAAGTGTGTAGCTATTTATTTATAATAGTTAAAAAACCATTGACATAGTACTTTTTGTTTTAACTTTTCAAACAATTTCAATTCTTTATTATAGTATTATAGTGCAAAATTAAAGTACAATTCATTCTAAATCCTATATAAATTTCGCTTAATTAAGAAAATTATATTGATTTCCTAAAAATGTAACCATTTTACAAAAAAAAAAACAACGCTTTCATATTATCACCAATTTCTTAAAAATAATGCCACTTATCTAATAAAAATATCACTGCTTTTCTTTATGTGGGGTCAGCTTAAAAAAATAACACCCCTTTTCCGAAAATATAACACAAATAATTCAGGTCCCTACTTATTAGTTCTATTATTTTTTTTTGGTATTAGGTAAAAAAACATTTTATTACATTACTGATACATTGACTGATTGTCTCTGTTAAATTATTGAAGTAATTATGTTCTGTATGCACACCTTAACAATCCAATTACAATGAAACTTTGGTAAGTATACCTTGGAAGGTTTCTGGATATTAATTTGACATCTTACAAAAGAGAATATTATATATAAATTAAAATATTTATAAAAATATATATATATATATATATATTTTTTTTTAAATGAATATGTCCTTGTTAAACAAGTACATATACATCTTCCTACGTTCCCTAAAATAAAAATTAATGCTTGTGCTATAGGTGAACGAAATCGGTCGAGGCAGGATTCGAACTCGCGACCACTGGATTACTAACCCAATACGCAAATCGCTCTGCCATCGACCCATCTATAAAAACACAGTTTTAATCCACAAATGAGTATGAATTTAATGAGCCTTTGATGGTTCCGGCTGTGTTCGGTGAAAGCGCTAAGGCTCATTAAATTCATACTCATTTGTGGATGAAAACTATGTGTTTTTATTTATTTTATAAATATTTTAATTTGTAATTACGAACTACCACTGTGTTAATGAAAAAACTTTAAAATGATTAGACAATATTAAAAATGACTTACTAGGAATTCATTTAAAGATCTGGTGATGTGCTAATGAAGGGACTGGTGGAATGGAAAAATCTGAAGGAACAAAAGGATCTAAAGGAATGGGATGGACTGTAGAAGACACTGAAGGAACAGTGGGTACTGAAGGGACGGTATCTATATTATAACCGTTCACCCAATTACGATAAAACTTTGGTGAATTGTAGAGCGTATGCCCGGGATGAAGGGACGAGAGGTACTGAAAGGGCCTGAAGGGACGGGAGGTACTGAAGGGGCAAGAAGTGTTGAAGGGACGAAAGTTACTGATGGGACGGGAGGTACTGCAGTTCCTGAAGAGACAGGAGGTACTAAAGGACCTGAAGGGACAGGAAGTACTGAAGGGAAGGGAGGTACTGAAGGGCCTGAAGGGAAGGGACCTACTGAGGGATTGAAGGGACGGGTGTTACTGAAGGGCCTAATGGGACGGGAGGTACTGGAAGGGATGGGAGGTATATAAGGGACGGGTGGTACTGGAAGGGACGGGAGGTATAGAAGGGACGGGTGGTACTGAAGAGACGGGAGGTACTGAAAGGAAGGGAGGTACTGAAGGGACGGGTGGTACTGAAGGGACGAGAGGTACTGAAAGGGCCTGATTGGACGGGAGGTACTGAAGGGGCAGGAAGTGCTAAAGGGACGGGAGGTACTGCAGTTCCAGAAGGGACAGGAGGTACTAAAGGACCTGAAGGGACAGGAAGTACTGAAGGGAAGGGAAGTACTGAAGGGCCTGAAGGGAAGGGACGTACTGAAGGATTGAAGGGACGGGTGTTACTGAAGGGACTCATATGCACCACCTTATTAGCTAAAGATCAACCATGTTTAATTATATAGTCTGTCAGGTTTCACTAGTTAACAATAATTATGATCAAAGTCACAATGGATATGCTCCACCTTATTAGCTAAATTATCTTTAATGCAGTGAATTTCTGATGTCGAACCTTTTTTCAAGGCAGACTTATTAGATCTTTGTATCTTTCTCACCTTATTACAAAATCTAGACTGAGGAACAATTTTCTTATTTGCGGGTTCATGTGGTGTAATAACTTTAGGTTTTCCTAGAACTGCTAAAAGAGAATCCATTTTTTTTGCACAATTAATAATTCATCTTTAGTAAATTTACTAGTGGACATGAATCCAATGACCATTTCAGCCTTTTTTTTAATATCATCTTCCAAATATTTTTTTGGAGTGATGATGCATAATTGCATGACCAGCCTTTTCAACCGAAGAAACACTTACATCTAGATTTGTTTTTGGTAATGTAGAAATCATTTGAGTATTTATTATTGTATAATGAATATGCTTACACATATTCAAATATAGAATATATTCCTTACATTCACAAATGTACATATGAGAGCAAACATTACAGGTTTGGCACTTCAAATGGCAATTGGTTTCATCACAATTATCTTCAATTTTACATACTTCATATATTTCAGAATTTGAGGTAATTTCCCAAGTTGAATGAGAAATTTCTTTAAAATTGACAGGCTTCAAGTTGCAACCTTCTTTATGATTCTTATATATATCAATGTTTTTTCTAGAATATTTATTTTTAGAGTACTTTATTAACCTTTCAAAAATTTTATCTCTAGTAAATTTCAGTAGAGCATTTAAGCATTTATCAAGTCTTTTATTTTTCTTACCATTTAGATAAAAATATTTGAATGTCTTATGTAATGCCTCCAAATACATGTTGGTGTTTATGCCACACGTTTTTCTGTAACAGTAGGCCCACTGTTTTACTTTGGATAAGTAATATGTTTTGAAATATTTCCCAAAATCTTTTGTAACCGGATCATTTTCAGCTTCTTCCATAAAATTATTTAAATTAATTATAAAAACATATTCATTAAGTTCTTCTTGCAAAATTTTTAATGATTTATATACAAGAGCTTTTTTTTCTGTGTCTTTTACTTTGCTTTGTAATTGATTTCTCCATGCAAGATCTACGTGCCATGAACATATCAATACATGGTCGACCTGACCCATTACTTGTGACCAGGCATTGTAATATGAGCTATCCATATCACTCATAAAAATTTTAGGAGTCACTGTTCCAATTTTTTCTTTCAATATTGAGAACAACACACACCATGTTGCAGTATTTAATTTACTTGATAAACAGTAAGCAGCTGGAAATCCAGCACCAAACTCATCGACAACAATCACTGTGGTTAAATAATAATCGTAACTTGTTGTTCCGTGTGTTGAATCAATGCAAATAGTTTTATTATTCCCAAGTAAAGTTAACATTTCTAACTGGAATTCAGAAGCCAATATCAATATTGTGGATTGGTTATCAAAAGTTTTATTGATGTCCACAAATCCACTACAACAATCTTTATTTTGATCAGGATGAACAAAATAAAGGACAGGAGAGGCATGTCCTGTATGGGAATTCATGTTATTGGCCCATAAATGAACACTTACAAAATCCGATTCGTGCTGCCTGCCTTCAAATAATCCAAAATCTCTTTTCAAATTGTATAAGTCGCGTCGAGTAAGTAAGGTCATGGGATCATTAATGTTACTCACATTGTCCCTTATGTCATCCAGAATGCGGTCAAATGTGACACCTTCAGATATTTTACCTGCAACATAATTGGATGATAAGATAACATAAATATTTTATAACAAGATTTCATTTTTGAGGTTTATGATGAGAAATATGGAGAAAATTAAGCTTTAAATGCAAAATAATTTATCCAGTAGAAAGTGGTTAATAACATACCTGCAATCATTGTTTTCTCGCTGGTAGTGAGGGTACATCTTCCAATATTGGTAGTGTGTCCAAAGTGATTTTTTAGATATTCTACATGTACCGATTTACCTAGAGTCACCACCTGGATAAAATAAAATGTAGGTACTTATTTTAACTTTATAACACAAATATAACCAGAGAAAAAACTGTTAAAGAAGAGTTATGGGACAAAACAGAGTGAATGGAGCACTTGCCAAGTTATGAATGATCGCAACATATCAAAGGAAGCCAAAGTTGCCATTCATAACGCTATCATAGTGCCAACATTGACGTATGCAAGTGAAACCTGGTCAGGGCAGAAGTAGTGCGAAAACAGAATAAATGCAGTTGAAATAAGATTGTTAAGACGAATCTGTAATAGAACGATGTATGACAGGGATAGAAATGAGGACATAAGGAAAGAATGTAAAATAAAGAAAGATGTCATTAATAGAATGAAAGTGAACACATTGAGATAGTTTGGCCACATGGGTCAGAATGAACGAGGAACGCCTGACGAAGAAAGTATACGGTGTAGACGGCAAAGGAATGAAAGGTCGGGGCCACCCAAGAATGGGATGGCACGACCATGTGAATGATATTCTGAAAGATGGAAACATTAGAAGCATGAACAACAGACGAAAACATATGAAACGATGCATGAATTTTGATGAGGTGTTGGATGCGTGCCAGGATAAAAAAATGTAGCATTTGGTTCTCTCTGCTTACCCCGCAAGGGATATGGTGTGATGTATGTAAAACTCATTATAAAATATTTAGCAACTATTACCATGGTTGAAGGACACATAGCATTTATTTTGTTGGTGCCTTGACTCTTGATCCTTCTTATGCCAGTGGATCGACTAACAAAGAATCCGCTTCTGTGACATAAAAATTGTTTCCTTGTGGTTCCATTTTTTATTTTCCACTGCTGCCTTAAAACATAAGAGCACAGTCTTTCTCTTTCCACCTCTTCCTTCCATTTCAAAAATTCTGAAAGAAAAGTATAGGTTAATTATAAATCCGGTACCTATATTCAATATATACCTACATACTTATACACACACACTGCACCATATAATTATAAGGTACAGAAGCCGCGTGTAGTACAAATTTCGAATTCAAATGTATGCCAAGTTTTTACATGTGTGTGTGAGGCGGTAGATCGGTTGGTCTACGTATTATGTAGATGTGCGTATCGGTAGGTGTACGTATACGGCCGGGCGAGTGAAATTCGTCTGTTTCAGCGTAGTTTTCGTTGGCATACATTCATTGGGCTGACTAGGTATATATAATCTAAGCACTGCACAGAAATTCACAAATCTTTGTAAAAGGATTATTAAACACATAATTTTGCACCTTCAATTCTTGGTAAACAGGAGTGATCGAATTGTATTAATATGTATAACTTGCCTTCATAGGTAATAAATTCCCTTTCTTCTTTCTCCTGAACAAAGCTATGTTGTTTCTCAACGTGTTCATTGAGACAGCTTTGTTTAGCGAATGTTGCACTACACTCAGCACACACTATCCGGATATTTTTCAAACAACCCTTATTTTGGTGCCTTTTTAGGTTCTTTTCGAGAGAAAAAATTCTTTGACAATGTTGGCATTTATTCATTATAGCTCTAGGTATGTACACAATACAATTTCCAACAGAAAGACAAGTAAAGACAACACCGAAATAACCCGCGAAGAACCAAGCAATTTTGACAGTACATTGGCAAGTACACGCACACACACAAAATATCAAAGACCACAGATAAAATAGAAAAGACTGAACGCTATTGGCTGCTCTACTAGAGCCCCGATCCTCTCGTCGTCTCTGGTGTCTCACTTATCAGCACAGCTGCACTTTTGTTTTTTTCTCTGCCGTTTCAACAAATAGGTGTGTGTGAACGTGATGGTGGACTGTCCGGAGAAAGTGCATTTTTTTCATTAAAAACACTGTCAGATGGTTAATTCAATCTATTCTATATCGTTGCGGTTGTGTGTATTAAGCCGTCGAATTTCCAGTTTCGTTTATTTCGCTTTAGTAACTGTTTATCTCCGTCGAAAAAGTGTCACCTGTGTTTCCGTGATGTGTCAAAAAATTGTGTCATAAGTTTATCCAAGTGGTGTTTGAATAAATAAATGTGAAATATGAAAGCCAGGATGCCGGGAGAGAGCAGGTCCAGCCTGCTGCTGACGAGGGAAGAAAACGAATTAGTCTTCAAACTGGTTGGGCAGAGATGTCAGGTGAGTTTATGGAAAATTATTTCAACGCTTAGAAAGTCATTAAAAGGTATGAAAAGGTTGTAACGCGTCCACTATTGAGAATATAAACCGGCTCTATTTACATCGACGAGGACTTTCTTTATCGCCTTGTTAGTAATGTTGTACCGACTGATAATAAAACTAGATTTTAATAATCTGTTAATTGTATCGCGTCTAATTTTGCACAATTATTAGGGTAAACAACTGCGAATTTTTCAATTCAACTATGTAATTACCTATTTACGATTGAAAGTAAAAAAAAATAATCCTGTAAATAAACTTTTAAAGGCATCATTTTTTGACAAGTTGATAGAAAAAAACAATTTGTCCCTTTTCTTATGCAAATATCTATGATAAAACATTTTTTTTTGTCTTAATAGATTGGAAATTCATCAAAAAATTAACAAAGTAGAACACAGTATTTTTCCATAGATTCGATTGTACATGAATGTTTTCACCAATGTGTCTTGACATTATCAAGGACATTATCTTTGTTTCGTAGAGCAAATCAAGACAGTCAGTGCCCTTGGGATGATACTGAATCATTAAATGGCGTTGTAAAAATTGTTTTCATGTCCCTGTTATAGGGACTGACAGAACCATGTGCTACACACATGTCTTTTTATATATTTATCGCCTTATGTTCATTTGTCGTCTCTTACATGCTTGGGTAAATCTATTTCAATTCATCCAGAAAAATATAAAAATGAAACCCATAGTCTCAGAATATCATGATTTTTTTTATTCATACCATTTCCCACCCTTATTTACAATCTGAAATTGTATGTTGATATTTTGAATACCAGCAGAGGAGAAATTTATTTAAATTCATTTCTCACGCTAATATTGCTTTTTTGGGCTGGAAACACTGTTTAGTTGGAAGTAATTGCCATACGGCAATAAACTCGTCACTTGCGCAGGGTGCAAGGAAGTGTTTATTATTATTATTGTTTACCATTTCACTATAATGCATTCACTTTAATAACTCGTTTCGTGTTTTCTGCTGGTATAATTTATTAGTATTGTCAGATGTAAGAAACTTAACTTGTATGTGACAACATATAGATAACGCTAAGTTGTCCAACTGTCGATTCGTTCATGAGAATTCAATTCTGAACATTTTGTATGGTGTAGTGGACTTTTTGCATGCTAATAACACCAACTAGAGGCCTCGCAGCATATATGTTCCCATACATGGATTTACTCAGAATTCAGAGTAGAACATTTTATGTGAGTTTTGTGTGTCTGTCCGTCCCCCCCTTATAACTTTTGATCCGCTCAATTTACAGAGCCCAAAATTTCAAAATATATAAACACTTACAAGCCTACAAAACTTTTATACTCCGAATGGTGAATTTTTGTTTCAGTCATGGGTTATCAACTTTTGAATTTTTGGTTTATTTTTCCATATATCTCAGAAACCATAAAAGCTAGAATGCTGAAAATTGGTATAAACATAGACAAATACAAAATCTCAAATAGGTTTTTTTAAAAAAATTCCAGGGTTTCTCAAACATTTTTATTAAGAAAAATATTTTTTTTATGATAAATTTATGAGTTTAACTGCCTTTATTTCCAAATTTTTTAAAAATATCGAAAAAAGCCGAAACACCCCAACTAGAGAATTTAATTTTCTATAAAAAATATGAACATTGTATTAGCACATCTCAATTTTTTTTAACAATTTTTATAAAAATTGAATTTAGTGAAGACATTGCTTCATACAATTTGTATGGCAATAGCCTACACACAATATCTAATAAGACTTAATAGTTTGATACTAATCTCCAAACATACATACATAACATCATGCTGTTTTCATATTCTGGGTAGGATCAAAGGACTGACCTCCATACTATCCTATCTTGACATACATTTCTAGGTACATGTGTTGTATAGAAAACCAAATATCTAAAAATATTAAATAATTTGTATTTATGGGTTTATAGTTTGGTACTTATTCTTCAACTATACGTACTATCACTATCGACAGTTGGATCTCATGTGTTACATGCAACTAGTTATTATAATATACCTAGATGTAGTACTCTGTGCAAAAAGTGTGTCATAGAATATCGCGCGTTTGACGTTTTGGTTGGCAACATATTTCAGTTTTCCTTACATTTCAACACATCCTAGATAACTGTTCTCTAAACTTCAATAATTCAAATATTTTTTTAGACAAATCCGAAAACAATTCACATTAGTCGTTATTCTCTATAGAAAACGATGTGGTCTGGAACCAAAACGTCAAAATTCCTCCGAAAAAATGACTCACTTCGATTCATACAAAATTTGCTAACTACGACATCAAGTATATTATAATAAAAATCTATGGTTATTGTAGTGTTTACACTATAGTTCAACCTGTTTTGAAGCAGTTATAATATTTAATTGTCCATCAGCATCCTTGTAGATACGTGTACATTAGATTAACAATAAATTGTCTTTTTATAAATTCAATTATATAATTAATAAATAAAAACACATAGTTTTAATCCACAAATGAGAATGACTTTAATGAGCCTAAGCGCTTAACCCAACACAGCCTTTTTGTAGGAAATTTTGAATATTGAAATGAAAAATAAAAGATGAAATAATTTATTGTTTTGGTACATGTATACTCAATAATAAGATGAAAACAATGAAATATATTTTTACACAATTTTATTTAATCCAACTCGATATGTTAAGAGAACTTTGTTCCCTTAACATATCGACAAAGTATCAAGCCAAGATACGCGAGATTTGTATGCAGGGTCTATATTTTTCACAGTTTTTCCAACTTTGAAGTCAAAAAACACCAATTTAGAGGCTTCGCAGCATATATGTTCTATATATATGGATTTACTCAAAATTCAAAGTAGAACATTTAATGTGTGTCTGTGTCTCCCCCCCCCCCTTATAACTTTTGATCCACTCAATTTATAGAGCCCAACATTTCAGATCTTATAGATATTTATACGCCTACAAAACTTTTATACTCAGAATTGAGAATTATTGTTTCTGTCAGGGGTTATCAACTTTTGAATTTTTAATTTATTTTTACATTATATCATAAAAACCATATATGCTAGAACACTGAAAATTGGTATAAATACAGACAAATACAAAATTTCAAATATATTTTTTCAAAAAAAATCCAGAGTTTCTCAAACATTTTTTTACTAAGAAAAACATATTTTATTATAAATGTATGTGTTTAACTGCCTGTATTTCCAAAGTTTTTTAAATCATTAAAAAATGCCGAAACACCCCAACTAGATAATTTAATTTTCTATAAAAAATATCAACATTATAGTAGGTATCAAATTTTTTTTAACAATTAAAAAAAACAATTTTTTGACGACATTGCTTCATACAATTTGTATGGCAGTAGCCTATACATTGTACATTATATCTAAGAAAACTTAATAGTTTGATACTTAAACTCCAAACATACATACATACCATCATACTGTTTTCATATTCTGGGTAGAAAAAACAGACTGACCTCCGTACTATCCTATCTTAACATACATAACTACATGTATTGCATAGAAAACAAAATATCTTAAAATATTTGTTAATTTTTGTTTATGTGTTAATAGTTTCGTGTATTTTTCAATTATACACACTATTGCCATTGACAGTTGGATCTCATGTGTTACATGCAACTAGTTATTTAAATATAGTAAGAACGTAAAAAATATATAGAACATATCATAATAATTAATTGATTGAAGTTAACACAATAAAAAATATTTATATATTTTCAAAAGGCGAAATTTTTAAAATTATTATGATAAACATCGACGACATCAATCTGAAACTACGCCAAAGGATGATCAAATGCTATGTATGGTCGGTCCTGCTCTACGGTGTTGAGGCATGGACCCTCAAGGTTGGTACCATAAACCGTCTGGAAGCGTTCGAAATGTGGATTCATCGTAGAATGCTAAGGATATCCTGGACCGAGATGGTGAGCAATGTTGCGTAGAGCTTATACTGACAGACAGTTGTTCACGACAGACAAGCTCCGTAAGACTTCATATTTTGGTCACATAATGAGAGGCGAAAAATACTCGATCGTACAGTTAATCATAAAAGGAAAGATTGAGGGCCGTAGAGGGGTCGGCAGGAAGCAGCTATCCTGGCTCCGTAACATTCGGGAGTGGACTGGAATGAGGCGTGTGGAGGACTTTTTCCGCACCGCACAGGACAGGGAAAGTTTCTCCCGAGTGATCGTCAACGTCGGGGGGGACCAGACAGGACACATAGAGAAGAAGAATGATAAACATAAAGTGACGTTTATGAAAATTAAAAATGACATCACGTTCCTCTGTTTGGGGTATGTATATGATGATTTTTTAACAAATCAATTGTCATTTAATCTTATTTGATGATATCTATATAATTTAGATAAAAAAATATAAGATTTAATAAAATATAATATGAATTAAAGATGATTTAGCATTCTACTATAAGACTAGTGTATGAATGACCCTAATGTATATTACTTACCTTACAAAACATTTAATAATATATATGAATCAAAGATGATTTAGCATTGTACTATAAGACTAGTGTCTGAATGACCCTAATGTATATTACCTTACAAAACATTTAATAATATAATATATGAATTAAAGATGATTTAGCATTGTACTATAAGACTAGTGTATGAATGACCCTAATGTATATTACCTTACAAAACATTTAATAATATATATGAATCAAAGATGATTTAGCATTGTACTATAAGACTAGTGTATGAATGACCCTAATGTATATTACCTTACAAAACAAATGGCGCGTAAAAGTTCATAGGCGTCATTAGTTTTGATATGTTTCACGCAACCCCCCATTTATATTTCATACAAACTTAGTGTAATTGTGTGAGTAGGTACCATTCATATAATTTCACAATAGATTATGTATGTATGTATATATTTAAAAAAAAAAGTGTGAATATGCCCTTGTAACAATTACATATACATCCTCATACATTCCCTAAACTATGCAATAAATGCTTGTACTATCTGTATTTGAATTTGTTTGCTGTTACATAAAATATCTGAGTTTGACATTGGCATTATTAATATAAACAATCTAGGACTGACGTGAAATATTTTTTACTCTCCACTACTATGGAATACTATGAAAATCGAGGATCGTCTATCGACGATATGTTACAGACGTATCCTTCAATTCTTTGCCTCGAAATACTGCCTCGAGAAGTTTGTTGTGATGGGCAGCGTGGAAGGACGGAGATCTCGTGGTCGCTCACCGATCAGATGGAGCGATTTGGTTAAGTCCACAATGGGGTCTTCGGTTACTGGTGCTCTGCGTTCAGCCCAAAACAGATTGGCATGGAGGCAGGAATATACTATGGAATAGTGGAGAGTCATGATTTCACAATTTTTAAGAGTATTTTTTTTACATCAATTTCTCAATGGGTATCATGTAATGTAGAGAGTGCATACTTTGAGTTTCGTTGTGATGTTTTTGTGTGTATGCCGTATCCTGTATATGCCGTACACAAATATGAAAATTTGTGTCCTCTGTACAGATCAAACTAAAAGGCCGATGAACTTAATATTGATACCATATGTGTGAAATACATAAACTTAGAGCCGATTAGTTTTCCATAGACATCGGTTCATTTTTTCTCAAATGTTTCTCTATGATTCCATCTGTTAAAACTGAAAAAATGCTCTCACGACCTGGAAATTTGAGATATTTTAATTTTGTTTAAACTATTTATACTATACCAAAAATCTTCAAAAAACTGCCTTCAAAGTTGGTCAATGTTAAAAGAAAAACATACAACCGTTTTAAAAATTATGTTCATAATAATAGATTTTTGTATGAAAAATATATGTAACAAGAGAATTTTTTTGTGTTTGTCAATGTTAAGTTATTTGATTTCGTATTGATATTAGAGTGTAATATTAGCAGAGAAGCTTCATTGTGTAGTGGCGAGTTTAGCGTTGGCCACAACCCACTCGTTTATTCTTCATTTCAATGTGTCTAGAAAACATTGAAGAGTAATTCTTAATTTTTTTTTTTATATTTTTAGTTTCCTCTTTCGCTCTCTCATATTCAAAATCTTCTCTCTCCACTCTCTGTTTGCCGACAACCAGTTGATATTGTGATGATATACGCACAAAAGTAGGTACCACTGTCATGATTATAGCTTTGTGCGTTTGTATTGTTTAATCAATTGAACATCCTGCTTAACCACGACTATTTTCAACGTTTGTTTTATGTTGACATTATCAGTATGAGAATGTTTGTTATCTATTGGCATAGTGAAAAATTGAATTGTTTATAAAATTATCAGTTAATATATATACAAAGTTTCCCTACACTACACATAGCCAACACAAGTGACTGACTATCAATAACTTAATATTAGGTACCTACCTATTAATATTTTCCTGTTTAACCTGGAAGCATTTTATTGTATGATTTGCCCTTTAGTAATCCAACTGTCGATTCATTCAAGAGAATTTATTTCTCTTGAATGAATCGACAGTCCACCGCATTCTTACCCTGAAGTGGAGATGGGCGGGCCACGTGGCTAGATACCCCGAAGACCGATGGCCAAGAATAGTGTTGGCTTGGAGACCGAGAACGACAGTCAGAGGTGTTGGAAGACCGCCAATGAGATGGAGAGATGACATCAGCCGTTATGCTGGTGCCAATTGGTTGCTCAGAGCACAGGATAGAGTGGCGTGGAAGGAGATGGAGGAGGCCTTCGTCCAGGAGTGGACGGGATTGGGCTGAGAAGAAGAAGAAGAAGAAGAATGAATCGACAGTATTAAACCTAGATACCCAATATTTTTATGATCAGGTCTATATTTTTTGTGGTTTTCAAAAAACACCAACTTAGAGGCTTCGCAACATATATGTTCGACACATGGATTTACTCAGAATTCGGAGTAGAACATTTATTGTGTCTGTGTGTCCTCCCCCCCTTATAACTTTTGATCCGCTCAATGCACAGAGCACAAAATTTCATGTCATTGACATGGATCTCATGTGCTACATGCAACTTGTAATTTCCCAAATTCTAGATAATTTGATGAAAAAGTTAGTACGTAAATATATTTGATAAACCATACTGTAAGCACTCTTCGATGACACCATCATCATTAAATACATCAAGATTGGTAGATTGTGATTGTTGGGTCACGTTGAGATAATGGATGCGCAACAACCACCAAAAAGAAAACTCAATCGAGACCGACAGCAAAAAGAAGCTTAGGAAGACCCAAACTTGGATTGCTGGTCTGTGCAGCCATGCGGTGAATAACTGGAGGGGAAAAGCCGTCAACAGAAGGTCTTTTTGCAGAGGCCAAGAACCACGAAGGATTATTATACTAATGATGATGATGATTATGACTGCTTCAGAATAATTAATCGAAATATTAAAGAGGCATTATTAATATTATCATCATCAGAATGTTGGAATTGTAGAAAGCAGGAAGAACAGAGACTCCATGTCACCCAAATAAAAATGTTCAGCGGGCCGGCCGTGTGATAATGCTGGACAAGGTCAGAAATGAACACATCCAAGGCAGCTTCAAGGTGGCTCCCATAACCGAAAAGATGAGGGAGGGTAGATTGCGGTGATATGTGCATATATGCAGAAGAGACGACTCCCACATTGTAAATAAAGCCCTGCATATAGAAACTGAGAAGCAATACCCAGGACGACCGTCAGCAACATGGATGTGATTCAGATTGAAACATTGGAGAGGGCAACCTGACGCATGCAGACTAGGAGAGACGACCATAAATTATGGGAATAAGGCGAGGAAAAAGAAAAAGATTTTGAATACGAGGGAGATCGAGAATGCGGCGAGGATCCAGCCTGCATCATTCACTGAGCATGGAAATCGAAAGTAATTTTCACATGGTGTGGTACCTGTAAATCGCCAACACGAGTACTAAGGGGTGGAGGAGCCTCCCGGTATGATTGGTGGGCACCACCCACACCCGACTTCGAGTGTTGTATCTGAACATAGCCCTGACTTGCCAAGCATATGTGGTAAACAATATGCTTGGCAAGGAATAAAAAAATATTCTTATAACTCCATTGCATATAAGTAGTGGTAAACAGCTGTTTAAAAACATACAATTGTCTTTAAAAATTTATTTTATAGAACATAATATATTAATCCATTTATTTAGGAATTTTAAAAGTAAATACTGACACACAACCACAACTTTTCAAAATATTTAGAAATATCAGAAGTTAATGGTACGTATAATAATAAATCGTAAAGTTGTCTCTCCTGTATAATTCAGTTTTTGGACTTGCTGTAGTTTATTTCTGGTACACAGAAATATGTTTTATCTGAGGTTTTTAAACATTGACAAAATAATACATGAATACTTGAAAAATGCATTGTTCACTTCCACTAAACTTTTATAAATGTCGTATCATTTTCCTCCATCTTCTGACTTAAGAGTTCAAGATACAAAAGAAACAGGCAAATCGTGGTTTCACTGGGTTCATGAATCCAGACCCACGAACACAGGCGACCAGAGTACCAGCCAGAACAGGCGAGCCACACGGGCTTGCGACCATGTATGCGGGATTAAGGGGGCCCCTTTATGACTCGAGTCACGCTCACCACTCACCCACCAACCTCCGACTGATACTCTATTCCCCTGCGCAACCAAATCCAATGGGACGCGGATAATGCTGCTTTTACCACCCTAGTTATTTTATTTCACTCCTATCTACCAGTTCATTGTACTTGTTTAGCTTGTATTGGTAGTCTTTTGTAATATTTGTGTCCCATACAACTGTCGGCTCCACAAAAATAAGTCTTTTCAATGAAAGCGAGTTTTTTTTTAACATGTCTACGTAGGGGACACCAGCTATTAGGATTTGGATCCATTTTACACTTCCGAAGAAGCGCACTACGTAGCGTTGGGTTTGCAATCTAGAAAAGAGTATTAATTCGGATTTCAAAAAGACCCGGGTTGTACGAAGGTGGAAACACAGAATTCGGAAGATCGTTCCACAGTCGGGCTGCTGTATTAATAAAGGAATTCGAGAAGGGACTGGTTCGTATATCGCTCGTTTGCGAGAACAACGACATAAGTCAAAAAATCTGATTTTTGAGTTGATAATGCATAAATGTTGTGTTTTATCAATATTACAGTGAATATATGACAGTGAAACAACGACACATGTGCTGTTTCTCTCACACTTATAGAGATATTGTACTGAGAATTGGATACGACATGAATATTGATAAACACAAAATTTCTGCAATATTAACTCAAAAATCGGATTTTTTAATTGTGTCGTTGGTCTCGCAAATGAGCGATATGTTGAAGGTCTACTGTGAATGAGTTTATTGAAGGACAGTGAATATTTTTAAATCATTTGCAATGGATGCTATACAAACTGTTATAACTTTTGTTTGATTTTATGTACTTATAAGATATATTTTTTTGTATGTATATATTTTTTAGTTATGTAATTGTTTAATTGATACCTAATGGTGTAAAATATTTCTAGGTTATAACCTGTTATTTTACCAATAAATAAATACTTAAATATTGTCAAGTCAGGCCTAAGAGATGAGATGCAGATCTCCTTTGGAAGGTTATATCTCTCTGTAATATCCTAATGGTATTCTCATATCCATTAGGATATTAGGATATTCCAGTCATCTGACTTCCCGATTATTGATACTATTTTTTTTTTATAATTATTGATATCATGGCGGAAAATGTCCGAAAAAGTTACAACATTTATAAAACAGTGCATTTTTTTAGTATTCTTAGAATATTTTCTCAAGTTTGATAGCTTCTTCTCAAGTTTGATAACATTCCACACTGCGATTAGTAAAAACTTATGTATTATGACATTCCACACTGTGATTAGTAAAAACTTATGTATTATGACATTCCACACTGTGATTAGTAAAAACTTATGTATGATGACATTCCACACTGTGATTAGTAAAAACTTATGTATTATGACATTCCACACTGTGATTAGTAAAAACTTATGTATGATGACATTCCACACTGTGATTAGTAAAAACTTATGTATGATGACATTGCACACTGTGATTAGTAAAAACTTATATATGATGACATTCCACACTGTGATTAGTAAAAACTTATGTATGATGACATTCCACTCTGTGATTAGTAAAAACTTATTTATGATGACATTCCACACTGTGATTAGTAAAAACTTATGTATGATGATATTCCACTCTGTGATTAGTAAAAACTTATGTATGATGACATTCCACTCTGTGATTAGTAAAAACTTATGTATGATGACATTCCACTCTGTGATTAGTAAAAACTTATGTATGATGACATTGCACACTGTGATTAGTAAAAACTTACGTATGATGACATTCCACACTGTGATTAGTAAAAACTTATGTCTGATGACATTCCACACTGTGATTTGTAAAAACTTATGTATGATGACATTCCACTCTGTGATTAGTAAAAACTTATTTATGATGACATTCCACACTGTGATTAGTAAAAACTTATGGGTGATGACATTCCACTCTGTGATTAGTAAAAACTTATGTATGATGACATTCCACTCTGTGATTAGTAAAAACTTATGGGTGATGACATTCCACTCTGTGATTAGTAAAAACTTATGTATCATGACATTCCACTCTGTGATTAGTAAAAACTTATGTATGATGATATTCCACTCTGTGATTAGTAAAAACTTATGTATGATGACATTCCACTCTGTGATTAGTAAAAACTTATTTATGATGACATTCCACACTGTGATTAGTAAAAACTTATGTATGATGATATTCCACTCTGTGATTAGTAAAAACTTATGTATGATGACATTCCACTCTGTGATTAGTAAAAACTTATGTATGATGACATTCCACTCTGTGATTAGTAAAAACTTATGTATGATGACATTGCACACTGTGATTAGTAAAAACTTACGTATGATGACATTCCACACTGTGATTAGTAAAAACTTATGTAAATTGAATATTTTTATTGTTGCATATACGCAAACATTGTTTTTTTTTTTCAATGATATTTTTATGGCAAATTTTTAACATCTCAATAGAGATGAAGCTGGAATATTATAGAAGAACCAGGGGCCCTACGCAATATGCCATGTCATGTTATCTTATATTCGTTCAAGAAAAGAGTGTTATTAAATTGGATCAGCAAAATAAATTTCGTAGGCAAGTGACACATTACAAGAATAAGCTACGCTACAGCGTCGTTGGCGTCCAAAAGTTAAAACCATTGACTATAATTAAACATTATAATGGTTAGGTTGGCAGTCTGTTCATTTTCTCAATCTGACTGTCATCGCCTATGTGGCGCACGTTATCCGTAGGTTATATTCTCTTTGGCGCGCGTTCGGTTATTATTTAATTAAATGTGAGTATCTTGATTTGTTATCCTACGCAATATGTATTGACTTATTTTTTTTTTTGTATTTTAAGTATATGTTTACTATTTCTACGATATAAAACCGAGATATTATATTAAATACAAAAATCATCAAACAAAATATCAATTTGCGTGGTAATTTTTTCACGCTTATAATGCTTCTTTTTTAATATGCAAAAAATATATTTGCGAAGGTATATTTTAATACTTGTTCACATAATGTATTAAAACTAAAATGTATTTCAAGTATATATTTACCAGGTTCAACGACAAAATAATGATAATAAATGAAATATAAAAATAAATATCTATCAAAATACCACATTCCAGACAAAATTTTAGTCGCTAATGACGTTTCATTATTATCCAAAAAAACGTTATTTTTCCATTCCTAACGTCAGAAATATGGCACGTTGCCTACCGACGATAACCAGTTTGTATGGCCGTTGCTAGGCGTCGAAAAGAATCGTAGCGAATATAAGATCACGTATAAAGTATCGTTTATCAATGGCATGTTGCGTAGCCCTGTCACGTGACAACTGTCATTTCCATACATTTAGTTATCTTTGCTTATTCTCTCTATCGCTAAATTGGCATATTGCGTAGGCCCCCAGGAACTCAAGGCACCCACAGTGCTAACAACCTGTCATCGGCAGGTTTACGTGATCCTTTTATGCGCTTGTGCAACGTCCACCAATTATGCCTTCTTATTGAGTTTCCTATGAATACAATTTTTGAAAGTTCTATATAATATGTTATTCATGGAAATCTTTATAAAAAAACTTTTTTTTCAATTCATTTCAGAGTCTAGCGACGGCCGTCGTCCAGCTGTTTGTTACTGAAGGTCCCGCCCACAATCAGTGGGTTAAACGGGACACGGGCATCCTCTGTCTGGTAAAGGACAACCAGAAGAGGTCCTACTTCTTCCGCATATACTGCATGCAGCGCAGGACGATGATATGGGAGCACGAGGTGTACAACCAGATAGATTACAAGACCCCTCGTCCGTTCTTGCACACCTTCGAAGCAGAGGTACAAACCTGTTGATTATTCTTTGTCTCCTGTTATGTTTATTAACTATTAATGATCAATAATCCAATCTCACAGAATACATCCTTCGTAGGCCTTCGTGGCTCAGTTGGTTAGGTATCTGACTGCTGGGTTTGATTCCCGGTGGAGACACAGTTTTTAATTGTGTTTTCAGTCTGGATCTGTGAGACGATTAGTATTGTGTCTCCAGAATGTGGCAACTTGTTATTGGGTGCGTGTTAAATAATTATTTGACATAGTACCTGTTAGTTGCCCGAGAAATTACATAAAATATATTATAATAAAATAAATACATAAACTGTTGACAGCCATCACACTTCAAAAACCTTGTAACAATACTCAACTCTGGAGGGAACTATTGTAATTCAATACATAACACTCCAGAATATGGTAGTTTTATGTAGAGAGGTATTACCGAGACAGATTGAGTCATTTTTTTATGTAGTGGAGATTTACTGAGGCAGATGAAGTCATCATTTAGTGGATATTTACTGGGACAGATGAAGTCATCATTTAGTGGAGATTTACTGAGGCAGATGAAGTCATCATTTAGTGGAGATTTACTGAGGCAGATGAAGTCATCATTTAGTGGAGATTTACTGGGACAGATGAAGTCATCATTTAGTGGAGATTTACTGGGACAGATGAAGTCATCATTTAGTGGAGATTTACTGGGACAGATGAAGTCATCATTTAGTGGAGATTTACTGAGGCAGATGAAGTCATCATTTAGTGGAGATTTACTGAGACAGATGGAGTCATATTTTATGTAGTGTGGAGATTTACTGAGTCAGATGGAGTCATCTTTTATGTAGTGTGGAGATTTACTGAGTCAGATGGAGTCATCTTTTATGTAGTGTGGAGATTTACTAAGTCAGATGGAGTCATCTTTTATGTAGTGGATATTTACTAAGTCAGATGGAGTCATCTTTTATAATAAGGTGGAAAATTAGTTGAAACAGACGAAAAAATGTTCACAGATCTAGCCATATTTTAGTTATTTTATAAAATATATTTATATATTGGAGAACTATCATATCCTTAAGTATTTTCTCAGATGTATATATGTCTGATTAAATACTAAACTACTACATAAATATATTTGAGAAAATACTTTTTACTACATAAATATATTTGAGAAAATAAATAAAATATGACTCCATCTGTGAAAAATTTATGAGTCTTGTAGACTTTTTCTAATATGTGTTTATACTGTGAAGAATTTAAAACATACAGATGGAATCAACTTAAATATCTTTTGATACTGTAATATTAATTTTATACATATTAATGTTAATTTTGTACATATTAATGTTTTATAGACAGTTATGATGGAACTGTCTTTTAGTTTTTTTTATATTCATGTAATAAGGCTTGTCAATAAATGTTTATCTAGTGTAAAATGTAATGTCAACATGTTATATCTACATATATTATATTGACAATCACAGAGACAGATTGAGTCATCTTTTAATGTTTATCTAGTGTAAAATGTAATGTCAACATGTTATATCTACATATATTATATTGACAATCACAGAGACAGATTGAGTCATCTTTTAATGTTTATCTAGTGTAAAATGTAATGTCAACATGTTATATCTACATATATTATATTGACAATCACAGAGACAGATTGAGTCATCTTTTAATGTTTATCTAGTGTAAAATGTAATGTCAACATGTTATATCTACATATATTATATTGACAATCACAGAGACAGATTGAGTCATCTTTTAATGTTTATCTAGTGTAAAATGTAATGTCAACATGTTATATCTACATCTATATTATATTGACAATCACAGAGACAGATTGAGTCATCTTTTAATGTTTATCTAGTGTAAAATGTAATGTCAACATGTTATATCTACATATATTATATTGACAATCACAGAGACAGATTGAGTCATCTTTTAATGTTTATCTAGTGTAAAATGTAATGTCAACATGTTATATCTACATATATTATATTGACAATCACAGAGACAGATTGAGTCATCTTTTAATGTTTATCTAGTGTAAAATGTAATGTCAACATGTTATATCTACATATATTATATTGACAATCACAGAGACAGATTGAGTCATCTTTTAATGTTTATCTAGTGTAAAATGTAATGTCAACATGTTATATCTACATCTATATTATATTGACAATCACAGAGACAGATTGAGTCATCTTTTAATGTTTATCTAGTGTAAAATGTAATGTCAACATGTTATATCTACATATATTATATTGACAATCACAGAGACAGATTGAGTCATCTTTTAATGTTTATCTAGTGTAAAATGTAATGTCAACATGTTATATCTACATATATTATATTGACAATCACAGAGACAGATTGAGTCATCTTTTAATGTTTATCTAGTGTAAAATGTAATGTCAACATGTTATATCTACATATATTATATTGACAATCACAGAGACAGATTGAGTCATCTTTTAATGTTTATCTAGTGTAAAATGTAATGTCAACATGTTATATCTACATATATTATATTGACAATCACAGAGACAGATTGAGTCATCTTTTAATGTTTATCTAGTGTAAAATGTAATGTCAACATGTTATATCTACATCTATATTATATTGACAATCACAGAGACAGATTGAGTCATCTTTTAATGTTTATCTAGTGTAAAATGTAATGTCAACATGTTATATCTACATCTATATTATATTGACAATCACAGAGACAGATTGAGTCATCTTTTAATGTTTATCTAGTGTAAAATGTAATGTCAACATGTTATATCTACATCTATATTATATTGACAATCACAGAGACAGATTGAGTCATCTTTTAATGTTTATCTAGTGTAAAATGTAATGTCAACATGTTATATCTACATATATTATATTGACAATCACAGAGACAGATTGAGTCATCTTTTAATGTTTATCTAGTGTAAAATGTAATGTCAACATGTTATATCTACATATATTATATTGACAATCACAGAGAAAGATTGAGTCATCTTTTAATGTTTATCTAGTGTAAAATGTAATGTCAACATGTTATATCTACATATATTATATTGACAATCACAGAGACAGATTGAGTCATCTTTTAATGTTTATCTAGTGTAAAATGTAATGTCAACATGTTATATCTACATATATTATATTGACAATCACAGAGACAGATTGAGTCATCTTTTAATCCCATGTCCGAAATATAAACCAATTTTTTACTCCTCACTAACCCAAGGGGATATAGTGGGGAGTTATGATTTCGCAATTTTTAAGGGTATTTTTTTATCGCAGATTATAAACTAGTATCATGCTGAGATTTTATTCTGAAAGTTTCATCACAATGTATCTGTGTGTGTGTGTGTGTGTGCTATGTAGGGCTTTTCTTCATTATCATTTTTTATTTTTAAAAATTAAAACTTTAAAATAGCGGTAGGCAGAGAGAACCGAACGCCACTTATTTCTATCTTGACACATTCATCGTCTCGTCGTCATTCATACACCGTCTTATACATATTTGTCTGTTTTTCACGCTTTTAACATTTCCGTCTTTCAAAGTACCTGTTCACATGGACGTGCCATCCCTTCCTTGGGATGACATCTTATTCCATTCCTGTCCGCAATGTATATTTTCTCCATCAGGCGTTCCTTGTTCATTCTCCCCATGTGGCCAAACCATCTCATTGTGTTCACTTTAATTCTATTAATGACATCTTTCTTTATCTTACATTCTAAGTCCTCATTTCTGACCCTGTCATACATCGTTCTATTACAGATTCTTCTTAGCGATCTCATTTCAACTGTATTTATTCTGCTCTAAATATATTAAAGTGCACGCATTATGATGATGGTTTACCAAGTTCTGTTTGATTCCTGATGAAGACATAGCTTTCAAATGTATTTCCAGTCGGGATCTGTCAGACGATAAATATCATAATCCTCCAGAATGTGGCAACTTGTTATTGGATGTGTGTTTAATTGATTGATGACGTAGTACCTGTAGGTAAATTATTTTTTATAGATGTAAATATTTGTTCCAGGATTATATGACTGCATTCAATTTCGCCAGCGAGGAAGAAGCCGTCATTCTCAAGATTAACCTGTATGAGAAGATCGAACTTCGGAAGCAACGCAGAGAAGGTCATTTTTACATTTTTCTTCTTATTTTTCTGTGTGAAATACAACTGAACACTTCATCCTGCTTCTTAAAAAATATTTTATTCTATTTTCAATATCAGTACAGACAGAGTCAACAAGACAGTTTTTTTTCGCGGGTGACAGTTCTCAAGGAGAACACACTTAGCCCAATCGGCCCTTTGTGATAACACAATGGGGCTGTCCTCCCATTTACTTTTCCAAAATTTTGGGTTTTCGATATAAACCCTTTTTAATGCACGGTATAGTTACTCTCACTAACACATAATTTCATAGTGTATTAGGCAGTTTTAATATAAATTTTTTAATTTAATTTATACCTAATTTATATCATAACTGAAACCAGTTATGAATGACCGCAACATATCTAAGGATGCTAAAGTTGCCATTCATAATGCTATCTTAGTGCCAACCTTGACGTATGCAAGTGAAACCTGGACATGGCAGAAGTCGCACGAAAGTAGAATAAATGCAGTTGAAATGAGATCGCTAAGAAGAATCTGTAATAGAACGATGTATGACAGGGTCAGAAATGAAGACATAAGGAAAGAATGTAGGATAAAGAAAGATATTATTAATAGAATGAAAGTGAACACATTGAGATGGTTTGGCCACATGGGGAGAATGAATGAGGAACGCCTGACGAAGAAAATATACATTGCGGACAGGAATGGTATGAGAGGTCGAGGCCGCCCAAGGAAGGGATGGCACGTCCATGTGAACGGTATTTTGAAAGACGGAAATGTTAGAAGCGTGAACAACAGACAAACATGTATAAGACGATGTATGAATGTTGTCGAGGCGATGAATGTATACCAAGATAGAAGTAAGTGAAGTTCAGTTCTCTCTGCCTACCCTGTAAGGGACATGGCGTGATGGTATGTATGTATGTAATTTACTTTATATTACGTTATTTATTATTTAAATAAAAACATATTGGCCTTTACCAGAGTGCAAGAACTTTTAAAAACAAAAGAAACAAAATATTATCCAACTGTCGATTTGTTCAAGAGAACTTTGTTCTCTTAACATATCGACGAAGTATCAACCCAAGATACGCGAGATTGTATGCAGAGTCTATATTTTTCACGGTTTTTCCAACTTTGAAGTCAAAAAACACCAATTTAGAGGCTTTGCAGCATATATGTTAGGAAAAACAGACTGACCTCCATACTATCCTATCCTGACATTCATACCTACATGTTTTATATAGAAAATAAAATATTTTTAAATATTTATTAATTTGTGTTGTGTTTATAGTTTGGTACGTATTCTTTAATTATGCATACTATCGCCATCGACAGTTGGATCTAATGTGTTACATACAACTAGTTTATACATAATTATTGCTATACAAAATGAAGTGAATATAATTTACAAATCAGTCAATATTTAATAAGGCTGTGTTTCTCGAACAAAAGTATTTGTTATAGCAGAGGTTCCCAACCCCGTGCCTGCGGGCACCATGGCGCCCGCGGAACGATTCGTATGTGCCCGCCACTATTCGACAGAATTTTTTCATAAACATTAATTAAAATGTGAATTATTTTAATTTGTTTGTTAGAGTTTTAATTTTTTTGAGTGCCTAGGTTTGTTAAATACGTTGGTATGTTTGCAATATTGTATGTATGAGTGGTTCCTTTGCTGACAGTAGGTACTTGTCACTTATGATTGTTTGCTAACAGGATTATCGTTATACTCTCCTAATTATGAGGCACTGGCCAACGATATGTAATGCCAAAGATCACATTGACATATTTATAATATATTTTTTTATAAAATATTTTCTCTGTATTTGTGATTTTTTGTTTGCTTTGTTTACGTTTTGTAAATACATTTCTCTGTGTGTATGCAATTTTAATAATAACTTTATTATTTTGAAACACTTTGTTTATTATTTATTAATAAGTTATGAATATAAGAAAATAAATCATGGGAAAATGAGAAGTTATGGAAGGAGTTTGTGAATTAAAAATAGATTGTGCCCGCCACCCTTCTGATATTTTAGAATGTGCTCTGGGGTATAAAGAGGTTGGGAACCCCTGTGTTATAGTATAGTTAAAATAATTTGATTTCATGAAATTGTGCAACACTTTTGGTTGTTTCATTGAAATATAATGCCGTCAAACGACACAATTTTGAACAATTTTATGAAATCAAAGTATTTTAACTATACTATTACTGATACTTTTGTTGAAACAACCCAGACTTTATCTATCTTGTTTTTCTTCTGATTTTATTTAATTTATATAGTTGTCAGTCTCAAATCTGTTTCGAGTTAGTTGAACCCATAGATTTATATTGTAATATACTAGATGTAGTACTCTGTGCAAAAAGTGAGTCATGGTATATCGCGTGTTTGACGTTTTGGTTGGCAACATATTTCAGTTTTCCTTACATTTCAACACTTCCTAGATCTTAATAAACAAAGTGTTTTTTTCGACAAATAAATCCGAAAAAAATTCACATTAGTCGTTATTCTCTATAGATAAATTATGTGGTCTGCCAATCAAAACATCAAAAATCCCCCGGAAAAATGCCTCACTTTGATTCATACAAAATTTGCTAACTGCGACATCTAGTATATTATAATTGTTGACACGGATATGAAATTAAAGATAAAGTGGACTGTATTTTTTGGTGCGGGTGATTAGTTGCAACCACCGCAAGGCAAAGGAAGGATATATATGGAAACTCACCAGATCCTTAGTCCTCTCTCTGGTTGGATGATAGCACTTTATTCACACGCGCGCGGTGATGGCAATTTTATAGCGAGTTTGGAGGAACGGTAAAAAAGGTGGAAGAGATGCGGACAGTCTTTATAAGACGCGGTTTGAAAGGATACTGAATTATGGATGTGGGGCGGGCAATGATTGCAACAATTTTGTGTCACTTTATATATGTAATAAAAATAAAAATGTGACAATTATCCCAATGACATATTGGCGCCAACAATAATAAAAATCTATGGTTGAACCACACCACTCCATTGTATGTGTAGTTGTCTTGTGCAAAGTATATCATGTTTTCAGTCACTAGATTTAGCATTATATACCAAGACAATTTTTTCGTTCAACAGAGCGACGTCAGAAGATGCAGCAGTCTACCCGCAACTCGAGCGACATGACCCGTTCTTCGCCCGGCTCCGTAAAGAGCTCCCTCTCCATCCAGTCCTCGGTTTCGCAGCAACAGCAGCCGTCCCAGCAGGGACACCACCACCATCATCATCACCACTCCCCGTCGGGAGGGAGGGGAAGCGTAGGAGCGGCGGGGGGAGGGTCGGTGCAGCCGTCTCCAGTTCCGATGCCGACGAGCGCCACGGTCAACGGCGCAGGTTCCAAAGCCGTCGTCAGTAAGTTACTAACCAAAATCTTTGATTTTCTTAGTATGTTTTGAATACCCTAGCGCTGCAACTATTATTCATGATCTGTTTGTAAGACAATGTGTTTTGTTTGATTTTGTATGCTAGATTATTGGTTTTTATTTTTATCTTTTAATTAATTTACAATTTACGCATTGATCTTATTGATAAATGTTATGACTATTCCACGGGACACAGATATTCCAAAAGACCACCAATACAAACTAAACAAGTACAAGGAACTGGTAGATAAAACAGTTCAAAATGGCTTTAGCACAAATATATATGCTGTAGAGGTGGGGGTGAGAGGCCTGCCCGCAAAATCTTTATATTCCTACTTTAAAGACCTGGGTCTCCCTGTTAGGGATATCCTTTTGAATCCTCTCCTTATCCGTATCCCTATCATAGACAATGTTTGCCAACCCGCCTAGCCGCGAGAAAAAATGTTACAAGCGAAGACTACCTACAAACAGTTCAGCGAGTTTACTTCAAGCGACGACATTGTGCACTTCACCTTCATATATTTCATAAGTTTACCTTCGTTTTTTGTGTTATTCTTCATATTTTCTTCGTAAAGTTATAGTTTTCTTCGTATAGTGTTTCATGTTTGTGTTCCTGTGCTGCAAAAAACATTGGATTTGGTTGTGCAGGGGAGTGGAGTATCAGTCGGAGATTGGTGGGTGAGTGGCGAGCGTGACTTGAGACATAAAGGGGCCCCTTAATCCCGCATACATGGTCGCAAGCCCATGTGACTCGCCTGTTCTGGCTGGTACTCTGGTCGCCTGTGCTCATGGGCCTGGATTCATGAATCCAGTGTAATCACAATTGCCTTTCTCTTTTGTACCTTAGGGAGTGTCTATAGTGCACTTTACACGGACACTATTTACACAGTTTACACAAATATATGTGCAAATGTTTAATATAATATAAATAAATGTATATCGAAAAATTATATAATAAATGTTCAATATAGTATAAATGTATATCGAATGTTTCGACACTTTTTAAATAAACAAAATACATCGCGAGCGAATGTCACGTAAAAGTCAACGCAAACGGCAGCCATGTTGATTCGTCGGTAACGACGACAGCGAATACTTATACAGATTTCTGTTTTACCAAAAAGGATGAAAATCGCGTTGAAAATAGAACACGTTCTATTTTTTTACCCATCACGTTGAAAACCCCGTCGAAAACCTGATATCCGTTGAAAACAGCGTGCGTTTAAAGTAGATTTATGTCGATATACTGAATTTAATAAATATTATGATTGTATTTTCAGATTTCCAGGGCAACGCTGCCAAGCGTTCCAAGTCCAGGAAGCTGACAAAGGCTGACATTGGTTTCCCGCAGGACTTCAAGCATGTCTCGCACGTCGGCTGGGATGCCAACAGAGGTGAAAAAGACAACTTTTAACATTTTTTTATTTTACGCAAAACGTTGATGTCGAAATAATTCAACTTTGGTCCATAATTGACTCTCGATAATGTGTATTTTTAGCCCTTCTTTGTATCCATGATATAAGATAGAAATTAAAATGTCAAAACCTCGTTGAATCTATACGAAGAAGGACAAATTCTTTGCTTGATTAAAATATTTAGTTATAATTTTAATCAAGCAAAGCAAGCAAATTTCAATACTACACATTTTTTTTAATTACATTAAAAGACTTTGGCATTCTCGTTAAATAATAATATCATCCTTGATTATCGCAGCCACTGGCATTATTCCAAATTCGGTTAGCGAATTTTAGATTTATCGAACAAAATAAAAATAATCAGGAATCATTAGGGTTGATTGGTAGGACATTACACTGCTTGAGAAAGTGCAAAGACGAGAAACCAAACTGCCAATTGGAATGGGTGGTCTGGAATACTCAGAAAGTCTGCAAATTTTAAAAATCCCAACTCTGCAGGAACGCCGGAACCGTGGGGATATGATCGAGACATACAAAATCTTATATCCAGGCTATTATCACTGTAGTGTTTTATAATTCACTAGCGGACCCGACAGACACTGTCCTGCCCGAACTTTTTGTGAAACAAAAAAATATATGTAACATATATTCGAATCCTGCCTCGACCGATCTCGTTCACCTATAGGACAAGCATTTATGCTTAGTTTAGGGAACGTAGGAAGATGTATATGTACTTGTTTAACAAGGACATATTCATTTTTTTTTCAAAAAAAAAAAAAAAAATATATTTGAATCATATGGATGTTATTTCATTTTCTTGTTCAATGAGTCGCTAAACACTTTGAGGTTAAATTGATTGTCATTTTGTATATAATTGCAATACAGCATATATGTATTGTCTGGACAGATTTCTTAGTGTTTATTTATTTATTTATTTTAATTGTTGTCAGATGGATAAAACTAAACATTGCTCATTCGACATTTGCGCCACCTATTATACTTTATTGTTATAAAAAATAATGTTTTTATTTTCCTTTTACTATGTTAATGTTTAACCTTTTTAAGACGAGCGTCATGTATACATGCCCTCATGGCTATACACAATTGTGAACCTTCATATCTCAGTAAATTCATACTTGATTGAGACGAAAATCGGATGAATATTACTTCCATATATTTGACTTCAAGACATCTGTCGGTGAATCGACAAAACAATTGTTAAATTATTTAAAAAAATTAAGAACTCTAAACACTGAAATTAATCGATCATCACCCGCGATATTCACACTCTCCCGCGCTTTGTACGGATGTAATACGCATGCGCGTAGGAAAGAGGGATACTGCGCCAGTTCATTTTGTTGTTTCGTGCTCAACATTTTGCTTTGAATTCGATCCTTACCAATACACAAATGGGCGCATATTCTTTATCTACATTCAAATGCCGGAAGGATCACGTGACATATCAATGACGCCATGTACTTTTTTGTATGGAGATAAATACGATAAAATTATTCTTCATTTATCTTATGTTTATATTATGATGTGTTCAATTTCATTGAGTTTATGTGATCTTTTGTTTATCTTTGATCTTTTTATCATATATCTACATCGTTAGATTTTTTTTACCGTTATTATATTCAATTAAAACGAGATTGAAAAAAAAACTGTGTGCGACGCGAAATACTGTCCGTCTGTAGGTAATGCAAGTACTTGTACCTACCCGTCTTGATTGGGTTAAAATTCCATTTTATGAATCTAAACCATTCAGGGACTCACACAAACACACACAAAAAATTTCATCAAAATCGGTTCAGTCGTTTAGGAAGAGTTCAGTGACATACACATGTACAGAAGAATTATATATATAAAGATACTCGAATAATGCCTATAAGCTATAAGGATTGACTGTTATAAGGCGCAACATCAATATATTAGAATGTTGTATATTTTTTATTATTATTGAAATGTGTTACCAGACAGGCAGGTATGGTGATATGTCTGATCTCACAACAGTATTCACTTGTTCAGTATGTCAAGTACATTTTTAAACACATTAACATTTGTGCAATGGCTAGTTCCAGTGGCAGACCATTCCAAGCATTCAAACTTTTATGTTTTGTTTGTGAATACCCCTCCTTTTATAATAACTATGTGTGAAATCTGTTTGTAGGTTTCGACATAGACAACCTGCCAGAGAAGGACATGAAGGACTTCTTCCTGAGGGCGGGCGTCTCCGAGAGGGAGCTGCGAGACAAGGAGACGGCCAAGTTCATCTACGACTTTATCAACACGCACGGGGGCGCAGACGCAGTCAAAGACGACCTCAGCCGAGAGTCTGACAATGTCGTTCCTCCCGCTAAATGTAAGCCCTTCCATCCTTTGCAACTTGTTTCATTTGTCAATGTTCAATTTCATATGTGCTACCTCAACATAAGTAGTTCCAAATAATATATCTATTAGTTTTCTTCAGTCTTTTATATCTGTTTCCTAACTAGGTAATGAAACACTTTTTTGTTACATTTTGTTAAGCATTTCAATTGTAGTGCCTACTTTGTCGTGGTAAGAAACGCATGAAAGTACAATAAATGATGTAGGTAGCAATGAGATCATTAAGAATAGTATGTATCAGAACGATATACGATATAATAAAAAATAACGACACTGCTGGAGAGAGTGCAGCGAAGGTTCACCAAACTGTGAGCGGGGCTTAAGGATTGGACATATGAGGAGCGGCTCCAAGCCTTGGGACTGACAACGCTTAAAGAAAGAAGAATGAGGGGTGACCTCATTGAGACATATAAAGTGTTAAACAATCATTATGACTGTCCTGAACTCCCACATATATACACTCAGAATCAAAACGAGCACTTGCGTGGCCATAGCCTGAAGTTAAATAGAAGTGCATGCGTTTGGTCAGAATCCGTATAAACACTTCCTGAGCAATAGAGTGGTGGTGGTTGTATGTAACAGGCTGCCTCAGGATCTGGTTGTTGCTGAGAGTGTTAACTCATTTAAGAACAGACTGGATGGATTGCAGTGACACTGGACTCATTCAAGCATATCAGCTTTTTGCTGCCTGCTTGTCATCTCGATAATAATAATAATAATAATAAAGAGAGAATGCAAGATAAAGGAATATATAAGTAAATTGAAAGTAGATGCCCTGAGGTGGTTTGGGTATATTGAAAGAATGAATGATTAATGACTGACTAAAAAAATATACATGGCCACCCCAGAAAGGAATGGCATGACCATGTGAATATTAATATTTTGAAAGAAGGAAACAAAAGAAGCTTCAACAATTGACGAGCATGTATAAGACGATGCATGTACATATATAGTAACCTATAAATGAAGCATTTTGAAGATTTTATAATGAAAATCTTTAAATTTCATATGAACAAGTTTCCATGACGCAATTTTTCACGGTCGTGTTTCAGCATCTCGAGGTCAGATGCCACCCCCTGTGCCTGCGAGGACTCCCGCTGCTGCCATTCCTGTTCAGCCAGTCGTACCGAGCACTCCGTCTACAGGTGTGTAATAATTGTAATAAAATTAATTAGTTTAATCAAGTGCATAATGATTAATTAATAAGATTAATCATTATGCACTTGGGGCCTAATTTCGTCTATCTAAACTTCAACCTTTTTAAGACGAGCATCATGTATAGATGCCCACAGGCCCCGTCCTAAACGCCGAGCGTCATCTATACATGCCCTCATGGCTATACACAATTGTGAACCTTCATATCTCAGTAAATTCATACTTGATTGAGACGAAAATTGGATGAATATTACTCCCATATATTTGACTTCAAGACATCTGTCGGTGAATCGACAAAACAATTGTTAAATTATTTAAAAAAATTAAGAACTCTAAACACTGAAATTCATCGATCATCACCGGCGATATTCACACTCTCCCGCGCTTTGTACGGATGTAATACGCATGCGCGTAGGAAAGAGGGATACTGCGCCAGTTCATTTTGTTGTTTCGTGCTCAACATTTTGCTTTGAATTCGATCCTTACCAATACACAATCGGCGCATATTCCTTATCTACATCAAATGCCGGAAGGATCACGTGACACATTGATGCTGCCATGTACTTTTTTTATATGGAGATAACTATAATAACATTATTCTTCATTTATCTTACGTTTATGTTATGAAGTGTTCAATTTCTTTGAATATATGTGATCTTTTGTTTATCTTTGATCTATTTTTGATATATCTACATCGTTTTCAATTAAAACGAAATTAAAAAAATACTGTGTACATGGCGAAATACTGTCCGTCTGTAGGTAATGCAAGTACTTTTTCATACTCGTTTTAATTGGGTTAAAAATGCTATATACTTTTTTTTAATTTTTCTGAGACACCAGCAAAGAATAGTGCTTCCAATCTTTACTATTATCATCATCATTTTCGAGTCCCATAATAGCTGGGAAATAGAAAATACAAAAGGCAAAACATCTCACATAGTTCAGTAATTAAGTTTGTCACTCTTTCTGAATGTAGTGCCTTTTTAGATGAGAAGAGACCGGTGTTGGGGGATACACTTCACGTCACAATAAAATAATTGTATAAGAAAAAAGAACAGTTGAAATTTTTTTAACAGAAATGTACTTCATAGGCCCGATATTACAGTTGGCCCTCAACTAATTGAGTTTGTCAAACTCAAGATTAATGTAAAGGGGAGATTGAATCCATTTCCGTATTACAGTGCAATATGATATGTCAGTTACTAAATCTTCAATTATAGACATATTTTACTTTTTCTGTGGTTAGTATCTGTCAAATTTTAAATAACCTCAAATAATACCAACTACAAAACGGAACGCTTCGACTTGAAATACTATTGTTTTACTATACAACATGATAAATTTTTTTTTTTCACCAAAATAATGCTTTTAAATGCCCATGTTCGTTTCAATATGGCTGTCAGTTTGTTTTGTTGTGTGGCGCCACCGTCGATACAACTAACGCCTCTAGTGATAGAACACTGAAATAACACGCGTTGCCTAGCAAATGACAGTTGACTCACCGTTAAGTACTTAATCCGCCAGAAACGTTGAGTTAAATATTTGTCATTTTAGTGACGTATTTGAGGGAAGATTAGGCCTAAACGGACACTGTAATACGCTATATTTTTGTAAAACTTGAGTTTAGCTCTTAAACTGAGACTGTAATACCGGCCTATAGAGATGCATTCAAGTGATGGCTATTTAACTTTTTCCTAATTAATATTGTATGTGCAGTTTACATAATTTGTTTATTAATATTAAACTAGAGTAGTAACATTCTAATTTAATATATGAATAGTTTATTACTAACAAGACTGCAATGCAAACAAAGTAATTAATATTCAATTCATATAATATTATTTATCCTTTCATTTTGTTGTATAAGTCAGTTAATTGGTAAACAATGCAATGTCACTTTCACTTTATGCAAACTTTTACCTCTATAAGCTTCTAGTAAATCACTTGACTATCATTCATTCATTATCATAAATTAAACAAATTACTTTCACTTTTAAACAATACATCTTTACATTAAAATAATGTATTTCTCTTTGTATCAATCTATATTAGAATATGCAATTATATCATGGGGAGGCGCTTACCATGTTACAATAGACCCTTTGATAAAACTACAAAAATACGTTTTAAAGATAATCTACAAGGTACCAATCCGCACTCCATCCGATGCATTATTTAATGACTTTAATATACTAAACATATCACAATTATATGCAAAGAACGCTTGTACATACATATATAAAAACATAGACAAACTTGACTCTACGCAAACATCTAGACCAACTAGACAGACCGAACAGGCTAAACTCCTAATACCTAGACTCAAGACAACTTTTGGACAAAGAAATTTCCTGTATTTTGGAGTCATATTATACAACGAACTACCTTTAACACTTAGACAAAACAGTAACTTGAAAATATTTAAGTGAGGCATTAAATTTGGATTAAAAAAAAGGGCAGAGACTATATTAAAAATAAATTAATCACCTGAACTCTGAAAATACTCCCATAGTTACTAACCAAAACTGAAAACTAATAAGACATCTATACACTGTCTCAGAACAGGTTTTACCTAGTGAGGCAGTTTATGACAATAGTAAAATATCTGGTAACTATTATGTAACCTAAGTTAAATATATTATAATGCATTAAAAAAAATTTTTGTTACTAGATTTAAGGAAAAATTGTATTTTATATAGTAAATAAATAAATAGAAATTACTTATTATTTAAATGCAATTAAACAAAATTAAGAAATCTTTTGTTTATACATCAACAGTTGTTGACAAATAGAGCCCTTTTTTACTAGACCCATTGTACAATATAACATACACAAAATAATGTTTAACATACTTACACAAAAGGGAAATTTTAAACTCACTCATTACTGCACTACAGATACATCATGAATAATGATAATATACATACATACCATCACGCCATGTCACTTACGGGGTAAGCAGAGAACTCCGAGTGCCATACTCCTCTATTTTTGCACACATTCCTAGCTTCCTTTACATCCATGCATCGTCTCATACATGCTCGTTGCTTTTTCAAGTTTCTTTTGTTTACTTCTTTCAAAATATATAACTTAATATATGTATGTTGAAATATGTATTATTTTAGTCAAAGAGTCGAGAAAGAAGCACTTCATAAAATGCATTCAGTGATTGTCCACCTTTCAAAGAGTAAAAAAGTGTACATTAATAATAATATTAATTAATAAGTGCACTAGAAAAATTTGGCCAAAACTAATTAGTTTTTTAAATATATCTTAGAAAAAGTGTAATCATTTGAAGAGTTATTAAGTATTGTAAAAGTGTAATCATTTGAAGAGTTATTAAGTATTGTAAAAGTGTAATCATTTGAAGAGTTATTAAGTATTGTAAAAGTGTAATCATTTGGAGAGTTATTAAGTATTGTAAAAGTGTAATCATTTGAAGAGTTATTAAGTATTGTAAAAGTGTAATCATTTGAAGAGTTATTAAGTATTGTAAAAGTGTAATCATTTGAAGAGTTATTAAGTATTGTAAAAGTGTAATCATTTGAAGAGTTATTAAGTATTGTAAAAGTGTAATCATTTGAAGAGTTATTAAGTATTGTAAAAGTGTAATCATTTGAAGAGTTATTAAGTATTGTAAAAGACTGTTTTTAAAATAATATGAAAACGTAATAAATTTTTCATCAGGTCAATCTGGACGAGAGACTCGTCTCGCTCCTCCTCCACCTGCTCGAGTGCCTCCTCCGCCTCCGCCTCAGAGAACATTGCCACCGCCTCCACAAGGTAATACATCCATCAATAATAATTATTCAATTAATGATTCTAGAGTTTTTGTGTTTACAGAGTGGAAATCCATTTTAAATGAATAAATAAATAACTTTGTATTTTTACACAATATTTTTTTATTATGTTTAACTGCCTATATATCCAATTATTTTAAAATATCAAAAAACGACGAAATACCTCTACGACCCATCGCAGGCGTAACACTTCTTGACAGAGTAAGGAACTCGGAGATAAGAAGAATCTGTGATGTCGAAGATGTTGTGCGATGGGGAAGAACACGAAGACGATTCTGGAGAGATCATGTGAGGAGAGCGGGTTCGGATCGAGTGGTGAGGATGGCAGCGGATGGGGAGATAACAAATGGCAGACCCCCCTGGAAGACCACCCAAACGATGGAAGGATAGCTGGACGTCCACTTCACAAGAGCAGGCCTCCGAGAATAACAGGACACAGTCCTAACTAAAGCAGAAGAAGAAGAAGAAGACGAAATACCCCAACTAGATAATTTAATTTTCTATAAAAAATATGAACATTATAGAAGAACATCCCAAATATTTTTTCAATAATTTTTGTAAAAATTGAATTTAGTGATGACATTGTTTGATACAGTTTGTATGGCAATATACACAATATCTACGGGGACTCTCAATTGCTTGATACTTAATATCCATACATACCATCGAGCTGTTTACATATTCGGGATAGGAAATAAGGAATTACCTCCACACTATCCTATCTTGACAAACATGTTTTGTATAGAAAACAAAATATCTTAAAATATTCAATTATTTGTATTTAAGGTTTTATAGTATGTATTCTTCAATTATACATACTATCAACAGTTGGATCTCATGTGTTACATGCAACTAATATAGGAAATAAAGCAGGATTTATATTTGCTTGTAGCAAGGACATACTCATTCTTTAATAAATATATTTCTCATTTTTGCGCTTATAACATATACATAATATTATGATTTTCAGTGTCTATGGGTGCTGTGCCTCCTCCGCCGCCTCCTCCCCCCGCACCACCCGCCCCCCCTCCGCTTCCCACCGCTGCTACCGCCGTGCCGCAGCTGAGTGCCCCACCGCCTGCTCCAGTCATGGATCCTAGAGCCGCGCTCATGGAGAGCATCAAGGGAGGCTCGCTAAATCTCAAGGTCTGGTTTTATTTTTACTTATTTAAATATTAAAACACTTTCATGAAAAATTCGTAAATGATAATTGATTTGCGATTGAATTTTAAATATTTAGCCAGTAGATTAATATAAAATGTTATCCAATATTGTGTTTTTATCTTTGTGCTTAAAAAAGGAACAAAAATGGAGACGCGTGTTGTTTGTCAATAACCTATCACAAATAGTTTCAAATTACTTGCATCTTATACTGATAACAACCTTGGAAAACAATTGATAAATTGTAAAGACAAAGGCAAAAAAATGGAGAACTCCGGGGTGTATGAGTTGACTTGTGAGGACTGTTCTATAATATATATATATATATATATATATATATATATATATATATATATATATATATATATATATATATATATATATATATATATATATATATATATATATATATATATATATATATATATATATATATATATATATATATATATATATATATATATATATATATATATATATATATATATATATATATATATATATATATATATATATATATATATATATATATATATATATATATATATATATATATATATATATATATATATATATATATATATATATATATATATATATATATATATATATATATATATATATATATATATGCAAAACAACTTTTTGGGTAAACCCGTGTAGGATAGTCCTGAGAAGGACTGTTTGTCGCCTGACGTTTCGCCCGAATAACACCGGGCATTTTCGAAAGCCGCCTTAACGTTACCTACTCGAAAAGAACGAACGCGCGCGAAACACGACCGCTCGCAACGAGAGCTCTACGCTAAGTGAGAAGCGCCTGTCTATAGCGGACGGAGTTAAGGCGGAGGGGGGGGGGGGGTGCCCTCCTCTCCCCCTTCCTCGGTTTGACCGATTGTTGATGGAGAAAGTTTATTGTTAATGAGTCGGCTTTGTGCACGTGTTATTATTTGTTTGTCAGTGGATTTTTCCGGTACTGGGGTTTTTTCTGTATTTGATGCTAGGGTATTTATTATTGTTGTTGGATTAAATGTTTTATGATCTAAAATATTTAACCATGTCGGAGAAATTCTTATAGCGTCATTTCTGGTGTTCATATTATTGGTGTGTTTAAATATCTCAATTGCCTCTCTATATATTCGTTGTGGTTCGGATCTCAAGTTTGCTATAGTGGATGTATTTTTGAAATCTATTGTGTGGCCTTCATTTAAAACATGTTGTACTATTGATGATGTTATCTTTTTGTTTTTGACGTCTACTTTGTGTTCTGCCACTCGTGAAGAAATTTTGCGATTGGAGCGACCGATATATACTTTATCACACGAATTACACGGAATTTTGTACACTCCGTGTGATTCGAGTGGAACTGAGTCTTTTGGGTTGCGTAAGAAGGTGGATATTTTATTTTCTGTCTTAAAAATTGTTTTTATATTGTTCTTCTTGAGGAGGCGGCTTAGTTTGTCTGTTGTACCTTTAATATATGGCAGGAATGCTATTGACGTTGGTTTAGGTTCTGTTTTCTTAATATTTTTATTATTATAGCGTCTAATGGATTGATCAATGCGTGACTTAAGAACACGTGCACAAAGCCGACTCATTAACAATAAACTTTCTCCATCAACAATCGGTTAAACCGAGGAAGGGGGAGAGGAGGGCACCCCCCCCCCTCCGCCTTAACTCCGTCCGCTATAGACAGGCGCTTCTCACTTAGCGTAGAGCTCTCGTTGCGAGCGGTCGTGTTTCGCGCGCGTTCGTTCTTTTCGAGTAGGTAACGTTAAGGCGGCTTTCGAAAATGCCCGGTGTTATTCGGGCGAAACGTCAGGCGACAAACAGTCCTTCTCAGGACTATCCTACACGGGTTTACCCAAAAAGTTGTTTTGCATCTTATACCCGTGAAAACCTTAAAGTTAACATATATATGTATATATATATATATATATATATATATATATATATATATATATATATTATTATATATATATATATATATATATATATATATATATATATATATATATATATATATATATATGTATATATATATATATATATATATATATATATATATATATATATATATATATATATATATATATATATATATATATATATATATATATATATATATATATATATATATATATATATATATATATATATATATATATATATATATATATATATATATATATATATATATATATATATATACATATATATATATATATATATATCGGTATAACGGGCCGTAAAATCGAGACTAGAGTTAAAGAACATGTCAGATGCTTTAAAAATGATGACTTCTCTGAATTTGTGAAACATTTAATACTAAATGACCACTGATTTAATATTCAATCAGGTACAAAAGTTATTATTATTATTATTATTAAATGTTATCAGACAGGCAGCTATGCTGATATGTCTGATCTCACAACAGTATTCACTTGTTCAGTCTGTCAAGTCTATTTTTAAACACATTAACACTTTGTGCAACAAGTTCTGGTGGCAAACTGTTCCACGCATCCACGACTCTATTGGACAAGAAATGCTTCCAGGGATTCTGCCTGAAACTGTGTTTATCTAGCTTCAAACTATGACCTCTTAAGTTAGTATTTTGGTTGAGGCAGAACATCAGCTTCAATTCAGGACAGTCATAGTATTGGTTTAGTATTTTGAAGATTTCTATGAGATCCCCTCTCTTTCTCCGTTCCTCAAGAGTAGTGAGGCCCAACACATTCAGACATTCTTCATATGTTAAGCATCTGAGGCCATTCCCCAGTTTGGTAAACCTTCTCTGCACCCTTTCCAGCATGCTTATATCTTTCTCAAAGTAAGGATTCCAAACTTGGTAACCATATTCCAAAACTGGTCTCACATAAGTTTTATATATAGTTCTACACATTAATAAAGTAGGTTTACGCTTAGATAATTTAGAGTCACTTGAAATAAAAAAAATAATTAATTAAAAAAGAAATATAATAAATAATCAAATAAATTTAACTTACAGCCCGCTTTTAAATATGTTTCCCCTTTCCATCAATCTAACCAATCAAAGCCATTCTATACAAGACCCGCCCCTAATGACCTCCCACCAGTATCCAAATACATAGCCTTCTTTTAAGCACCCAGTCACATTCTGCGTTTAGTTGAAAAAGCGGGAGGTGTTAATGAAACTTGAAGTTGCCATGGGATTTTCCCCTTTATGATTTACTGAAGGATTGAGTATTTCTCTCCTCTCATTACGTGACTAAATTACAAAGTTTTGTGGACAGTATTAGTAGCTCTACGTTGCTCACCATAATATACAATATTTTAATTTCTTTTAATGTCCATCTATAATTTTTTTTAATGCATTTCAGCCCGTGGACGTAGAAAGGAAAACGTCTGGCGAGGACAAACGCGGAGACTTGCTGTCTGAAATACGTCAAGGAATCGAACTGAGATCGGTAAATGTAACACATTTATATTATATCCTAAAGCAATTATAACCGACAGTGATTTATGTGAGTAAGAATTGGACAAAGCAAAATAAATGCACAAAGTTTAGTTTGTCGATGGACAATTCTTGATAGAACTCCATTGTATGTAGATATATATTACAGATAGAACTCCATTGTATGTAGATATATATTACAGATAGAACTCCATTGTATGTAGATATATATTACAGATAGAACTCCATTGTATGTAGATATATATTACAGATAGAACTCCATTGTATGTAGATATATATTACAGATAGAACTCCATTGTATGTAGATATATATTACAGATAGAACTCCATTGTATGTAGATATATATTACAGATAGAACTCCATTGTATGTAGATATATATTACAAATAAAAAAAATACTTGGTATTAGTTGTATTCAAATTTATTTGATTATTGACGCGTTTCATGCAAAGCACACATCAAGGCAAGATAATGTACCTTGCATGAAACGTTCAATAGTATTGAGATGTTAAAAAGTTTGTTAATAAAAATATCCTTTGACTCCCATAAGGGAAAAAATACAATGTTTGCATATATGCAATTAAAAAAATATTCGATTAACATACACAAACAAGACAAAAATGAAATAATATTTCTGGTGCAGTTCAGGGGTGACATCTGTGTGAGACACCGTCACCTCATTTATAAGGACTGTTGCTTTCATTGTTTACAAATAAACTAATTTCTCAATAGATGGCATTACAAAAAAGGTTTCTTCGTTACTTCATAGATGGCAATAGTATAGTTCCTATTTTCAGGTGAATTGTTACACATTATTCAAATATATAGAACTTTCAAAGATTACATTGATAAGGGAACTCAATAAGAAGGCATAATTGGTGAACGTTGTACAAGCACATAAAGTGATCACTTAACCTTTAAGCGGTTCATGGTACGGATCCGTACCAAGTACAATATACCAGCCGATGACAGCTCGTAAGCCCTGTAGGTGCCTTGGGTTCCTGGTTCTTCTATAATATCCCAACTTCGTCTCTATTGAGATGTTAAAAAGTATGTCAATAAAAATTTCAATAGAACTAATACCAAGCATTTTTTTTTATATTTGTAGTATATCTACAAAATAAATGCAGTTGAAGGGAAGCAAATGGCAATCACAAATGGCCAATTGGCCTAAGTGTGTTCTCCTTGAGAGCTGTCACCCGCAAAAAAAAAGGATTACATGAAAATTCTTCGAAACACAATTGTTCGAATGCGCAATTGTACGAATAACAATTTTTCGAAAATCAGTTATCAGAATGACAATTGTCCGAAAGCAAATTATTCGAACTAACATTTGTTGGAAAACCAATTGACCGAATTTAATATATTTTTGTGTCATTATGTTGCCTCCTTTGGCATATTTGTTGCCAGTAAAATATATTCGATGAAGACTATCATTACTTGTATTATTGTGGGTACCTACGTATGTTTGCACATTTTTAATAATTGATGTTCAGCGCGGGATAGCCTAAGTTGTACACCAGTTTTTGATTTTGACACATCATGTACAAACAGTTTATCTAGTATTCACACCAATTTAGTTATTTTATTTTAATATTATAGTTACTTTTTTAATATACTAGTTGCATGTAACACATGAGATCCAACTGTCGATAGCGATAGTATGTATAGTTGAAGAATATGTACCAAACTATAAACCCATAGATACAAATTATTGAATATTTTCAGATATTTTGTTTTCTATACAACATATGTAGGTATGTATGTCAAGATAGGATAGTATGGAGGAAGATCCTTTTTCCTACCCAGAATATGCAAATAGCATGATGGTATGTATGTATGTTTGGAGATGAAGTATCAAACTATTAAGTCTTCTTACATATTGTGTATAGGCGACTGCCATACAAAATGTATGAAGCGATGTCGTCACTAAATTCAATTTTTAAAAAAATTATTAAAAAAAAATTGAGATCTTCTACTACAATGTTAATATTTTTTATAGGAAATTAAATTATCTAGTTGGGGTGTTTCGGCTTTTTTCGATAATTGTAAAAGTTATGGAAATATAGGCAGTTAAACTCATAAATTTATCATAAAAAAAATATTTTTCTTAATAAAAAATGTTTGAGAAACCCTGGAATTTTTTTGAAAAAACTTATTTGAGATTTTGTATTTGTCTATGTTTGTACCAATTTTCAGCGTTCTAGCGTTTATGGTTTCTGAGATATATGGAAAAATAAAATAAAAATTCAAAAGTTGATAACCCCTGACTGAAACAAAAATTCAAAATTCCGAGTATATAAGTTTTGTAGGCCTGTAACTGTTTATATATTCTGAAATTTTAGGCTCTGTAAATTGAGCGGATCAAAAGTTGACGGACGGACACACACACAGACACACACACGAAATGTTCTACTCCGAATTCTGAGTAAATCCGTGTATGGAACATATATGCTGCGAAGCCTCTAAGTTGGTGTTTTTTGACTTCAAAGTTGGAAAAGCCGTGAAAAAAGTAGACCTCTCCATACAATTCTCGCGTATTCTGGCTTGATACATTGTCGATATGTTAAGAGAACAAAGTTCTCCTGAACAAATCGACAGTTGGATAATGCAACTGGCTCACGCCAGTCGCAATTATAACTACAAAAAAATCTAACCAACCTATTTTTACCAAAGCTTTGTAGGTTTAGGTTTAAAAAATAGGTGTACATCCTAGGATATCTGACAGCGCGGTGCATCGCCATGTTGTTTATTCCATAGATTTTTATAATACATTATACTATGTAGATGTAGTAAAAGTGAGTCATGGAATATCGCGCGTTTGACGTTTTGGTTAATAACATATTTCAGTTTTCCTTACATTTCAACACATCTTAAATAACTTTTTTCTAAATCTAAATTAACAAAGTGTTTTTTACGACAAATAAATCCGAAAACAATTACGTAAAAACTACAACGTCAAAAATCCCCCGGAAAAATGCCTCACTTCGATTCATACAAAATTTGCTAACTACGACATCTAGTATATTATAATAAAAATCTATGGTTTATTCCTTTCACAATACTACCAACATGACGTCATAAAAATTCGAACAATTGTAAATTCTGATAATTGTGTGTTCGGAAAATTGTTTTTCGAAAAAATGTGATTCGAATAATTGCCATTCGTAAAATTGATTTTCGTACAATTGAGCATTCGAATAATTGTTTTTCGAATAATTTTCCTGTCACCAAAAAAAAGCACTGTTATAATTGACTAACATTTTTTTTACTTACAAACGTTACAAAAATGTTCAGTATGTTGCCTGATGGATAAGGAAATGGATTTCGCTGAAGAAGACAGTAAATAACTGGCTTATGTCCATCGGGATTTACAAGTCTTATAACAGATGAAGTATATAAATGTATTTGGTACCCGGCTAGGTCTGGCTGCTACTACTTTTTTTATGTTTTTTACTCCTCACTAACCCAAGGGGATATAGTGGGGAGTTATGATTTCGCAATTTTTAAGGCTATTTTTTTATTGCAGATTATCAACTAGTATCATGCTGAGATTGTATTCTGAAAGTTTCATCACAATGTATCTGTGTGTGTGCTATGTACGGCGTGTTTATTTTACTTTATCGATTATAGACTAAAGTACTCATTCGAATCTTCTCAAATATTGCAAATTTGCATATCTAATACTCACTTACGCTACGTCCTACGTAGGCGATTCAAAGCGAACTCGATTGCGAAACGATGCGGTGCGGATACAAGCGAATTCGATGCGGTGCGACGCGGCGGCTCTGTCCTACGTGTGCGCGAATCGTTCCCTCTGCCGCCAGCTACTGTCATGGATTGCGAATACTCAAGAAATATGTACGGCAGAGAAGTGAAACTAATATTGTGTACTTAGAGAGGCATATTTATGGGGAATATCACAATTTGTATGAAGAATTACGTGATCTTGAATTAATAAATGAGACTGAATTTACATCTTTCCGGGAAACCTATCAAAATTTGACATTCGTGCAAGCGAGAGAAAACTTTGTGTGTTTTGAACAACATCCTATTGTAATATAGCAATAATAAATAATGTGTTACTTGTAGTCCCATTTATTTTTGCCAAATCCTAAAATTCGCGGTTCGATAATAATTTGTCCCATAATATGGGACGTTCATGGACAGAAATTAAAATTTCTGTTTCTGACATGTCAAAAAACAATGGCGCCGCTATCAATTCGCGCGAAAATATCAAACCAACTGATCGCGTTTGCTTCGCATCGCGCCGCGCCGCATCGAAACCAACTCGCGGTCGGTAACGTAGGACACTACCATAGTTACCGACTGTTTGTTATTTTCACGCCGCGCCGCTTCGCATTCGCTTTGAATCGCCTACGTAGGACGTCGCGTTAGACCCCATTAGATTTTGAAGGATATCTGATCAGTGCTTCTCATTTTTTTTAACTATCAAATATTTCAAAGTGAATAATTTCAATTCATGAAAATGATGAAAATTTTCATGAATTGAAATTTGGTAATGAGGAGTATAGCGTTGGCCACAACCCACTCGTTTTGTTACTTGTCACAAAAAATTACTTACATTTCGTCACTCTTTTTATTTTGTATTTTTCAATTCATATAAAATGTATATTAATTTGATTGCATATTGATGATGCTTTCTTTATCAGGTGGTGACCAATAACAACACGGAAGACCGCAAGTCCATCAACAAGACCGGTCTAGCGGGGGCGCTGGCTCGAGCCTTGGAGGAGCGCAACAAGGCGATGCACTCGGACTCATCCAGCGAGGAACACGACGATACGGCAAGCGACGGAGAGGAATGGGAAGACTAGATCATATCAGATAATATATCTACACGGATACAACTTTGAAATTGAATCAATTGATTTTTCTTTTTATTGATCATTGACAGATATTTTTTTTTGTATTTGGTTATTGTATACCTATGTTGGTTGATGGTATGATTGAAAGAATTTTTTGTAAGTAAAATGAAAGATTTACAGTCAATTTCAATGCAGCTACCAAAACTGCCTCCTACATATGAATTACACTGGATACTCTATTGTACAAGATTTAGGTAGCCGTGGTGAAATTGACCATTGGTCATTCTGAAAGAATGAATGGTGAACGTCTAAAGGCCCCCATTCACGATTATGCCATCCTTCCAAATGGCTTGCCATCACTCCAAAATGCGCTCGTGAATGTCAAATCCCGCACAGCCCAATTGGCCTGACACACCAAAATGTAATTCCATACGATCGAAACTTCATAGTGCCGCGACAAACGCCGTGGCGCATCTTGTCGGTACGGCATGCTCGTGAGTGTGAAAACCAGCGGTACATTGCGCCATCTTATGGCGCCGAGCTGTTTGACACTCTCGTGAATGCGAAAATACAACATTTTCTATTTGTTTTTATATATAAACAAACCGCTATATAGCAATTGTATAAAACTCATCATCAGAATTATAACTCATTTTTAATTGAAAATTAAAAAAAAATAGAACTTATTAATGCAAAAGCGCCGACCGCTTGTGTATACTAATTTTGATGGCTCGATGGCGCGCCCGTGAGTGTGATGAAAATTTTACAATGCTCCAAATGGAGCCGGTCCATATGGAGCGACGCCAAATGGCACGATCGTGAATGGGCTGCTTTACGAAGAAAACATACGTAGTCGAATTACTTTGGAGTGAGATGTGGGGACAGCCAAGAAAAACCTGACATGATCATATACAAGGTCAGAATAATTTGAGAACATTTATTGTGATGATAGGAAGTTAGCCTTTATTTCTTTTTCGTTCTAAGTTACATACATATGATGTATAGCGTGAATAACACCATCACCAAGTCCCGAATGCAGAGTCTGATCTAAATATTAACCATGTTTTCACTGCACAGTCGCTCACTAAAGTTAAGAGATCACGTGGCTTCCTAACTGGAGGATGCTACCAAGTTTTTCTATGAGAATTGCATTGCAGAGACATATCTAAATATTTAGCGCATGCGCGTTGGCGTAAACTAACATTCGCGAACTGTCAAAAAGTAAGGTTGATCGCGAGGAACCTTACGAGTGGTTTGCGAGTGGTTTAATACTAAAATACGAAATGTTTTCAATGGACGATGATTTTAATGATTTAGTCAAATCAAATCTCACACAGAGTATTCAGCGATCTATATGAGATGCTGAAAATTTGCTGAAAAGTCAGAAGAATTGTGACACCGAGGTGTCAATGTTAGCTTGGTTATGACAAAAAAACATTTTAAACGTCAGTCTAAACCCATAGAAAAATATCTTTCTCTTTTCTTTGTACACAATAATTTGAAATTCTACGTCATTGACCTTAAGTTTGTCGTAGTATTTAGTTAGGGATGTCTCTGCAACGCAATTGCTAACTAATACTAAATTGCTAAACAATTACTAAGAATACTAAATACTTCAGTGAGGTTAGGAGTTAGTATTTAGTTACCTAGGGCTGTGCATTCTTGTGCTGTCTTACGACTTTAATTAAATATATCTAATACTAAAACCTCTCATATACAATAAGCATTCAATTTACTTCTATTTCATCTAATTAATTGATAAAATTTATACTCTATGCAAGTGGAAAATTCATCGTCAAATTACCATTGTCCAGATAAGTGAGAGTCGCATAAAAATATTTTTTAATAAATCACTGCTATGCTGGGGATTGAATTCGCAATGCTGCCACAGAAGTACAACCGTTTGAAACGGCAGTCGATTGAAAATTACATAAAAATCTTGGATTGATTTTTTCTCACAATATATGTCAATTTTCTTCTCATTATTTACACTCTTAAAATGTTATTTTACACCTCTCATGTTTTAAAATCTTAGTAAAGTCTTTAAATCATTCACCCATTTGTTTTTTTATGTTTTCTTCATCTTTTTTTAGGAAATTTATTTTAATGTTTATTTATTACTGTGTATATAATTTTCAATTTGTTTTATAATATGGTTACTTTCTAAAGTGTATCATCAAATATTTGAGATTTTTTTTACACTACTTTGTTTCAAAATCAAATATTTCACATCAAAAATTACAAGAATAGAAAATATATTTAATTTATATCACTAAATTTCTTTTAAAGAAATATTATACTGTAAATTATTTCTTAATATGTTTATTATGTTATAATTGTACTAAAGCAGCTTTTTTTAATGTTATTAAAAAAATTGATGTTCAAGTCTGGTTGCACACCAAAGACAACATACATATTATATACATAGATTTTTATTATAATATACTAGATGCAGTACTCTGTGCAAAAAGTGAGTCATGGAATATCGCGCGTTTGACGTTTTTGGTTGGCAACATATTTCAGTTTTCCTTACATTTCAACACATCCTTGATAACTGTTCTCTAAACTTTAATAATTAAAATGTTTTTTCGACAAATAAATCCGAAAACAATTCACATTAGTCGTTATTCTCTATAGAAAAACGATGTGGTCTGGAACCAAAACGTCAAGTATTTCAGTTTTCCTTACATTTCAACACATCCTAGATAAATAAATAAATTAGGATGATTTTTATAGCGCCGTTTTTGTGATAACCTCACCTCAAGGGCGCTTAACTATTCTCTAAATCTTAATAAAAAAAATGTGTTTATTTCGACAAATAAATCCGAAAACAATTCACATTAGTCGTTATTCTCTATAGAAAAACGATGTGGTCTGGAACCAAAACGTCAAATATCCCTCGGAAAAATGACTCACTTTGATTCATACAAAATTTGCTAACTACGACATCTAGTACCTATATTATAATAAAAAATCTATGATTATTTTATATAAGTGTCACATAGTGAAAAGATTTTAAGTAGTACACACAATTTTTACATGCTTTTATTTTGTCTGTGTGTTTGGTGTGCTTCCCGACTTGACATAGTGTTTTATATTTATCTATGACATCCGTAGACTTATCGTAGTGTAACATTTTATAAATATTACATATTAACCGTGAAACTAATTAACTTATGTATCCTATAGGTTTTAACTTAGCTATTTAAGGATATTTATGACAGCAGTTTTATTGTATGATATATTATAAGAAATTATTTTCAATAGAGAAATGTTAACAATATTTTTTCAAAAAGTATTAATAATAATAATGCAAAAATTGGTAATAATGAATACATGTAAAACGTTAATAATAGGGAATCAGTAGTGTTGATAGGTAGTATAGCGACCTCCTCAGAGCCTAATCCTTTGATATCAGTGTCTGGATGGGTGAATTATTCCCAATCGAAAGTGCTAGTAATAATAATTGAGTATTATTGTTATTAATTCATTATTAAATCGGCCATAGCCGTTTAATAATGAATGTTTTTATTTCAGTATGTGAGCAGAAGGGGGTGCAATACTACACAAACCATTATATCTTAGATACCAAAAGTTACAAAAAAAGAATACAATAAAATAAAGAAAAAAATGAAACAAGAGTTAAATGTATCGCAGCTAATCTTGTCCCTCAAGAATAAAAACCTTTATAATCAATTATGTCAAAATTTTTATACTTAATTATGTCAAAACCTTTATAATTAATAATGTCAAAACCTCACTTTTTTAACATAAATACAAAATATACATTGCAGTAATAAACATGAATAATAATCTTGAATCTATTTTTCCAATTTTTTAAAAGTTACAATGTCGTAATTCCTCGTAACAGAGTTTTTTCCCTACAAATTCAACGTGTCCCAGACACCAGTGCAGTACATTCAGAATAATTTGACTTGATATTCTCTTATAGATCAATATAAATTAGAGGGTAAACTTAGCATTTATACATTCTTCTTCTTCTTCGATGGCGCTACAGCCCAAATCTCATCTTCCCACCGCAGCCTTGGTCTTCCTACCCTTCTTCTCCCACCTGGGTGTCCAGTCATGATTCGTTTCGGCACCCATGAGGTTGGCATTCGTTGTACATGTCCAGCCCATCTCAGCCTAAGTAATTTCATGTGCGTTGAGATACTTGGGGTCTGGTATATGTTGTACAACTCATCGTTGTGTCTAATGCGCCATCCTTCACGGGTCTGCATATTCTATGCAGTACCTTTCTTTCAAAGGTGTCCAGCGTTTCAGACATCTTCGCCGTTATGGTCAATGTCTCGCATCCATATGCCAACACTGTTCTGACTATTTATACATTACAAATGTATAAATTATGTGTTTAAAAAAAAGTATATTAGAAATTAATTTGTTATATTTTTACCACACTGTGTTACTTTTAAAAAAGTGGGAAAATAGATTCAAGATTATTATTAATGTTGTAGCGAGGATCGAGGAGGCAGCCCCTCTGACTCTACTATATATGTATATCCCCACCAATTACTAGCTCAGCCAGTTTTCCTCGCGCCTCCGTCAAATAAACAACATGTAATTAGAACACGCATTATTATTCCACCACCTTAAAGTGGTGACCCCGACGTGAATTATTATTCCACCACCTTAAAATGTTTACTACTGTGATGTATTTATGTTAAAAAATGAGGTTTTGACGTAATTATTTTTTTTCTTGAGGGATAAAATTAGCTGCACTTAATTTGAAAATGACCCGGGGTATGTCAAAAATGCATGGTAAATTTTATAAATATAACATCCTATAAAAAAGGAATAAATATAGTTGTCTGCTTTCTTAGCTCAGTCGGATAGATATCTGATTCCTTATTGTAAGGTTCTGGGTGTGATTCCCAGTGGAGACACTGTGATTGTATCTTGAATCTGGATCTGTGAGACGATAAAATTACAAGTCTCTACAATACGGCAACTTGTTATTCGGGTACATGTTAAATTAATATCTGTTAGTTGCCCGTGAAGCAATAAAAATAAGATGCAATATTTATTCAGTATATGAAATATCATTTTAATTTTTTAAAGAAACTGAGGGGTGATAAATCCAATTGGAGGTTTTCCTATAATTTTTAGCATTTCTCTGTAGTTAATAATTTCTGGTAATATATAAACAATATGTCTGCCAATTTGCACAAAATTCACATCTGAATTTTGCTATATTGCCTTTGTTGAATCTAGGAAAGACTAACGACAGATTTTGTGGTTTTATATGAATTAGTACATAGATTTATATATAACTGTTTATATCAAATAGGTAGTTTAATTATTTGTACCTAATGCCATATATGTATAATACATATTTAATATGAATGTAATATTTGATTTATCGGTTAGGAGGAATACTTTTTTTCGTAGATCAAAAAACCATACAGGGCTTATGACATACATGTTACAGATTGATTTAAATTAAACAACATTCACAAAAATTGATCCTTTTTTCGAAATTGTATTTGTTCCAATATTATTATGCATTCACTAATTTGTGTTTTTGTGTTGGTAAGCTTGCATAGTTGACAATTTGGCCACTACGGAATTGCTAACATTTTAAATACTTTGTTACTCTGTAAATTTGCTTTTATAAATAAATTCGTAACACATAAGGCATGTGTGGTAACCGGAGGGGTTACCAATAAAGCAAATAGTAACCTAAAAGGTTTACTAAATAATGATAGAAGCCACAGTTGTTGGGTTCTATGTCTAGACTCCAGAAGGGAATTTTAAGTTTAGATATACAGAATGAAAAGTGTTGGAAGAGAGGTCACCAGAACAGAATACTGTTCACTAAATAGAGTGCAAACTCTATTTAGTAATATTTTAGTTCCAACAAGTCACAATATATTAGAGAGTGTATTTCACAGAGGGCGAAATACCTATTATTGCTCTAAAAGGAATTTAGGCAGGTGTATTGACAGAGAGAAGAGATAAGAAATAACAAACAAATGAAAACTTACAATTGGTGTATTAGCACAAACACAGAATTTATACAAATGAAAAATAATAACACACGCGAGTAGTACTTTATCAGGTCGATGCTTCACGAAGAAAGTTTGACAGGAAAAGAGATAAGGGGTCATCTGCTGTCCTCATTATATACCCCTATTGTTTTGACAAATAGGGGTCATTGTACTACCGCATTGTCAACATTATTAGGTATGACAGTATGGAGATAGCATTATTGTTGTCATGAAAAGTGAAAGTGACACAGTGGAAGTCATTACCCTTTCTAATTGTTTTTAATGAATTTTACTTGTGACAGAAATACCATAGTATTCATGTAGGTATTCTGCCACACACATTTTATTGTTTTTGGGGTTATGTCAAAAAACAACTATTATTATTCTTACTTTGTGATGAATACTATAGAATTAATTTATCCTAATTAGCTTGATCTATTTGTTGTCAAATCTGGTAAATTTTAGTTACTTACATCTGACTACACTTGAAATATCTTACCAACACAAAAGTGAATGGGTTATAATAAGGTGACTAGCTGTTAAAAATGTGTTAATTGAACTCTGCATTTTTGTGTTGTTGATATAGAAGTGCTACTTTTAAATATAGCTTATTCAGGTTCAGCTTCGAAAATATTAGACATTAAAATACTCAAAAGTAAAGTTTGAATAAAATCTTTTAAAATGTATAAGTAAAACGGTGCACATTGCACAAACATATAAAACTATCACTTAAAGCAGTTGATAATAGGTTGTAAGCCCTGTAGGTTCCTGATTTCCCAGATTCTTAAATGGAAAAACGTTTTCCTGCTTAAGATAGGGTAGACCGATAAAAGGACGGATGATGATAATCACACAAATGTAATTTCAAAATAGGGAAACAACTTGAATATCCTTGGATGGATATTTGAATATGTAATAATTTCAAGCTTAATTTTTTTAGTTTTTCTTATAATAGCAGAAAATTTTCTATGTTTGAGTTATTTTTTTAGTAGAAGTAGATAAAAACTGAAAATTTTGTATGCCCATGCGCAAATTTGGTTAAATTGAATGGTTTAAATGGTTAAACCCGCAGGGCAAGTTCGTTCAAATTGCGGAGTGAAAACCCTCCACTTAAATATTTGGGTGGAACGGGATTTGCTCTGCTGGTCGTAGTAATGGGTATTACATTAATTCCACAAAATTTGTGTTTTTGTTAAAAACATTTGTATATGATATGTTTTTTGTACATAGAAGTTATAAAGATTATATTTTCTGTTTAAATCGAGACACTTTAAGTGATCTCACAAAATCTGTGCCAAAATGACAAAATTGAAATTGGAATGAGTAGTTAATTATTTTTTTACAATTTCGATTGTAAAATACTTTTTTAATGTATATTGTTATCTTCGAATGTTTATGTATCATGATTGATATAACTTGTGCAGTTTATTATTTAATAACTTTACCTATAGTGATAGTACATGTACACTGAATTGTCTTTTTACACGCTGGATATGTTTCACACAAATAATATGATATATGTTCCATGTAAAAAAGTGTACAAAAATAAAGATGTACATAATGGTGGATATGTGATAATATAACCCATTGCTTAAAAATAAAAAAAATATAATAAGTAGAACACCTTTCCTCACACATATATGTACATAAAATAAACACTAACTTTGGGCAAAGATTTTTTTCATATATTGTATTGCACTACACTTATATGACAAATAACCATCGGCACCTCAAAGTGTTAAAAATTTTAATTATTTAATGGAAAAATACAGTCTATTGTAAAATAAATAGAAAAATACATTATGAAATCATAGATTTTTATTATAATATACTAGATGCAGTACTCTGTGCAAAAAGTGAGTCATGGAATATCGCGCGTTTGATGTTTTGATTGGCAACGTATTTCAGTTTTCCTTACATTTCAACACATCCTAGATAAATAAATAAATTAGGATGATTTTTATAGCGCCGTTTTTGTGATAACCTCACCTCAAGGGCGCTTAACTATTCTCTAAATCTTAATAAAAAAAATGTGTTTATTTCGACAAATAATTCCGAAAAAAATTCACATTAGTCGTTATTCTCTATAGAAAAACTATGTGGTCTGCTAACCAAAACGTCAAAAATCCCCCGGAAAAATGACTCACTTTGATTCATACAAAATTTGCTAACTACGACATCTAGTATATTATAATAAAAATCTATGTATGAAATAAACAAAGACGGACCAATTATGTTTGTCCACAATTGATGTTCATTAAATAATCACATATGTTAGGAATAAAGTGGCTACTTGAAGTAGGTACACTTCAAAAAGAAATCAATGTTTCAACTATAACAGTCTTACTAATAAACGTGTTGTAAAAGTTACACGATCGTTTAACACCTGTGTAGGCAAAAACGTTACTAATAAACGTTGTGTAGCAGATCAGTTGGTCAACGACTGTGTATCTCTCATACTAATTTTACACATCGATTGCACGCCTGTCCAAGGTAGTTTAGCAATTTTTTAAGACAAATTTATCTATCACGAATACGTGCAAATTTGATTTTGATCTGCATGTTTATATTGTTATATCTTGGAATAATATGACAAAAATACTAACCACGACAAATGTCAAAATTAGGATGGCGGCGCATACGCGGGTGCTAAAATACAACGTTGTCAGATTAATTTATATTGTTAGTGTGTTGCAACTACACAGTCGTTATACAGCGCTTATTAGAAAGATTTTTAAATAATTGCTACACGGGCTTTACACGGCGTGTAACTAAAACTGGTCAACAGGTGTGCAGTCAATTTTTATCAGTAAGACTGTAATAATATAACTCATGTCTTTCTTCTGTGTATTATATTTTTGGGTGTTATTTTTTTGTATGCTGTATTTTAAGATTGTAAAATGTAATAAATTTATAAACTTTACAGGTATGTACATACTTCGGAACAGACTGTCTAGTGAAGCAGTTATCTTTAATATAATATTTTCTTTGTAATATTATGTTCTTAATTAATAAATACAGAGTATTAACCCAATCAAGACGGGTAGGTACATGTACTTGCATTCCCTACGGACGGACAGTATTTCGCGTCGTACACAGTATTTTTTTCAATCTCGTTTTAATTGAATATAATAACGGTAAAAAAAAATCTAACGATGTAGATATATCATAAAAAGATCAAAGATAAACAAAAGATCACATAAACTCAATGAAATTATACACTTCATAATATAAACATAAGATAAATGAAGAATAATCTTCATCGTGGTTATCTCCATACAAAAAGGTACATGGCGTCATCGATATGTCACGTGATCCTTCCGGCATTTGATGTAGATAAGGAATATGCGCCCATTTTGTATTGTTAAGGATCGAATTCAAAGCAGAATGTTGAGCACGAAACAACAATATGAACTGGCGCAGTATCCCTCTTTCCTACGCGCATGCGTATTAGATACTTACAAAGCGCGGGAGAGTGTGAATTTCGCCGGCGATGATCGATAAATTTCAGTGTTTACAGTTTTTAATTTTTTTAAATAATTTAGCAATTGTTTTGTTGATTCACCGACAGATGTCTTGAAGTCAAATATATGGGAGTAATATTCATCCAATTTTCGTCTCAATCAATTATGAATTTACTGAGATATGAAGGTTCACAATTGTGTATAGCCATGAGGGCATGTATAGATGACGCTCGGCGTTTAGGCACGCTGCCGGTGGGCATCTATACATGACGCTCGTCTTAAAAAGGTTAAGTACATAAAGTGGGAAATTAAAACTATCGCATTGTTTAAAATGTGCAATAGTTTTTTTGCACCGTGTAAAAAGGGAATCCAGTGTACTTATAATATTTTCTTGTTTTAAGAGATGTATGTTATGACACAAATGCATTTTATTGTTAATAATATTATTATATCAATTAGATTATAAAAAAAAATGTCACATTTCTAACCTGTTAACATTTAATATATTATTTGTATAATATCAAATGCTGTATGGATAGAATTTAATATTGATGGTGAGTCAGAAATTATATTTATTCAATTCATTATTGATACAAATTTAAGGGTTATCAACATGCACATTATTTTTATTATTATTATCTCCTATCTAACAAAGATATTGTAACAATTGGTAAGAACTATGGAGTTTTATAATATAATTTCCGGTCTTGTACTCTTTAATAATAGTAAATATTTCCTTAAACTCTGTGCGCAAGTGGCAAGTTTATTGCTGAATACCAACTTCTTACAACTAACTAGTATTTTTAGTCCAAATGAATTCATACATATATATTTCTCCCCTGCTGTAAATCGAACCCAGAATGCCGGCGCAGAAGTCAAACACCTTATCACTAAGCCACAGCGGTCAACTGTCAGTTAGATGTATTCAACAGTTTAAATACTAATTCTAGCTCGGTGTAAAAACCTATAGCATAGATAATAATTTTTGACTCGCGTCTGTATTGAAATTATTTTTGAGCATATTTGATTGTTATTATGGGCCGGTATTACAGTCTCAGTTTAAGAGCTAAACTCAAGTTTTACAAAAATATAGCGTATTACAGTATCCATTTAGGCATAATCTTCCCTCAAATACGTCACTAAAATGACAAACTCAATGTTTCTGACGGATTAAGTACTTAACGGTGAGTCAACTGTCATTTCTCGACTCGTTGCTAAGCAACGAGTGTAGTTACAGTATTCTATCACTAGAGGCGTTATTTGTATCGACGGTGGCGCCACACAACAAAACAAACTGACAGCCATATTGAAACGAACATGGGCAATTAAAAGCATTATTTTGGTGAAAAAAATTAAATTTACCATGTTGGATAATAAAATAATAGTATTTCAAGTCGTAGCGTCCTGTTTTGTAGTTTGTAATATTTGAGGTTATTTAAAATTTCACAGATAATAACCACAGAAAAAGTAAAATATGTCTATAATTGAAGATTTAGTAACTGACATGTCATATTGCACTATAATACGGAAATGGATTCAATCTCCCCTTAACATTAATCTTGAGTTTAACAAACACTCAATGAGTTGAGGGCCGACTGTAATACCGGCCCTATGTGTTCTTAAGAGTGTTATTTTAAACAATTTTGAAACAAGCATAGCTCTTTTTCTGATAAATTACGTTAATAAATGTAGTGATACATTACATAGAAATAATGGCTTATTTTTGTATAGTCTTGAAGTGTCAATGTTGAAAATATGCACTTTTTCTTGAGATATGTACTTATTTTGGACCAAAGAATTCAACCAAACTATTAGTGCGTTTAAAACAATGGTAAGCCGTGCATCACTCCATATCAAAACTTACGCAACTAAAGCACACACATCTGATATTTTATGCCATTATATGACTAATGAAATTATACTATAGCAACTTTATCATAAATTTTCTAAATAGTTTAACTGAAATATGATTTTATAAGGAAATGAGCGCATTGCATTATCTGAAGTCTCTAGTTTTTATCAATCTTGACACATTATATCAATACTGTATGATAGGAATTAAATATACAGTTGATCTGCGTTGATACGACAAACATTTTGTAAGCGGTCTTGGATGATTGAAGTACCGCCACAGACTCCGTAGTCTGGAACTTTGAAAAAGAGTACCGTGTAATCCGACAAATTACACATAAAAATGGTATGATTTTATAGGTATGTACTATAGCATATGATTTTGAATTTAGCAAATTAAACAGCACAACAGACAGCATAGACATGTCGGATTACAGGGGGCGCCACTGTATATAAATAATTTGTTATTATTTGTATATCAATAAAAAGACAAAAATACATGTTATGATATTTAATAAGAAAAATATTTTTAATACATTAATAAAAATATTTAATATTTCATATTGTTTTATTACCAGAAAGCTTTGAATGTTGAATGATTTCAATAGGTACTAAACAAGTGCTATTTTGAATTTTCATGTTAATTGAATTAAATTAAGAGGGTGACTGCTGCCAACGTACCTACTTTTTCAATTTGAATTTGCATCATTAGGTACTACAAAACGAATCATTTTGAAAAATATAACCTAATTAGTTTGGATGTTAATAAAGAAAAATATACCTTTTAATTATGTTTTGTATATATTCTTGTAGGAAAATAATAAGCATACCCCGATTTTTGACATTTATCTTGAATTTCTAAAAAAACTATAAGGTATAGAGCATTATATTTTTTTATAAATTAAAGAAGATCAAAATATCTGGAAAAATATGATGTAACGTTGCATTAATGCATCAGGTTAAGTTAATAAACCAAAAAAACTTTTATTTTGTAATGGCGCTGAATGGAAAATAAATGTTTTTTAGGTTTATTTACTAAACCTGAAGCATTACAGCACTTCTATGCCGCCAACTTTAACAGACTCATCGGGCATAGCCATATCTAATCAAAAAGAGATAGCCAATACTTTTGCTGCTGCTGAATTCAATAAAATGTATGTCAAGGAGCCTGATGGGCCGCTCCCAGCTGTAGATTTATTGGAATGGGTACCACACACTGTTACAAATATGCATTTCACTGAGGAAGACGTCACAAGTGTACTAAATAATATGCAAGATGACACATCAATGGGCCCAAACAATTACAGAATGTGCTTCTAATATATGTAAACCAGTGTTCCACCCGTTTCACTCATTTGAAACAGGAAATCTTCCTATTAAGTGGAAGAAAGCAATAGTCACACCGATCTACAAAAAAGGAAATAAATTGGACCCAAGCAATTACAGACCAATAAGTTTGACAAGTATATTATGTAAATGCATGGAGAAGTTAATAGTGTGTAAATTAAGAGCCTTATTATTAGAAAATAACATTATTAATGATGAACAACACGGCTTTGTACCTGGAAGATCCACCATATCTAATCTCCTCTTGTGCCTAAGACTGGGCTAAAGACCATAATGATCACCAACCAATAGACATTATTTACCTGGATTTCGAAAAAGCATTTGACAGAGTGCCAATCAAAAGATTGTTAGCTAAATTATACCACATAGGAATTCGAGGAAAACTACACAACTGGATCAAGGATTTCCTTACAGGTCGAACTTATCAGGTTCGAATTGGTGGCGAACTATCACACGAAGAAGCAGTGATAAGCGGCGTACCACAGGGCTCGGTCCTTGGTCCGGTTCTTTTCATACTGTACATCGTAGACCTACCAGCAGTGATTAAGTCAAGATCCAAAATCTTTGCAGACTATACAAAGTTCTTTGCCAATCCATGTACAATCCATGTCATGTAAAAAAATGGCTCATCAATCTGAATCCCAATAAGTGCACTGTTCTACATATTGGAAAAAATAACCCCAAGTTTGAATACTTTCTTGAAAATACTCAACTAAAAGATGTTGAATCACAAACTGACCTAGGTATCATTGTATCCGCAGATTTGAAATGGGAGGATCATATTATTAAGATTGGTAAGAAAGCATACTCCTTTATTTACTGCATCAGAATAGCTTTCCAGAACATCACATCATACTTAATGTTAAAAATTTATAAAGCATTTGTTAGTCCATTGTTGGAATATGGTTTCCAGATATGGAGTCCCTATTTTTCCAAGGACATTGACTTACTTGAGAGAGTCCAAAGACGTTTTACAAAAATTCCCAGGACACTTCACAACTTAACATATGAGGAAAGACTTGACTTCTTAAAACTGTCAAAACTAGAAAACCCGAAGAGAACGTGGAGATCTTATTGAAACATTCAAAATATTATCAGGCCATTATGACTGTGAAAACATGAAAAATCTCTTTCAATATAGTCATAACACTAATTTTTTTTTTTTTTTTAAATGAATATGCCCCCAAGTCAAATTGAAAACGCTGTTCGTTATCGCCAAGAGCTAATTTTTTTTTGTATGGGATTTGACGTTTGTTGTTTGTTATTGTAGAAAAAATTTCTACAACAAACGTCAAATCACATACAAAAAAAAAATAGCGCTTGGCGATAACGAACAGCGTTTTCAATTTGACTCAGGGCCTATGTCCTTGTTAGACAAGTACATATACATCTTCCTACGTTCCCTAAAATAAGCAAATAAATGCTTGTGCTATAGGTGAACGAAATCGGTCGAGGCAGGATTCGAACTCGCGACCACTGGATTACTAACCCAGCGCGCTAACCGCTCTGCCACCGACCCATCTAATCATTTGTGTGGCCATAGCTTAAAACTTGTGAAAAGTAGGTTCTCGACAAATCCTCGAAGGCATTTTCTTTCAAATAGAGTGGTGAATACTTGGAATAAACTGCCCCAACATGTTTTGGATACTGAAAATGTTAATATTTTCAAGAATAGACTGGACTTTTTTGGACAAAGCAAAATAGTTACAACCAAATAATAAAATTCGACAGTGAATATAGGCACATCAGCCTTGGCTGCCTGCCTATAAATAAATAATGATAATAATTAATGCAACGTCACATCATAATTTTCTAGATATTTTTGTCTTCTTTAATTAAAAAAAAAATGTTGAACTACGCCTTATATTTTATTAAAAATATAAGATAAACGTTGGAAATCGGGGTATGCTATTATTTTTCTATAAGAATTTATACAGAACATTATCAAAAAGTAAAGATATATTTTTCTTTATTAAGTAATGATGGTGTATCAAATACAGCACAATATTTCATTTCACCAAACAATCATACAGCGCATCAACTCTCATTCATACCATCACGCCAAGTCCCTCGTGGAGCAGGCAGAGAGAACCGAACCTATATAGTATAAATCAAATCAATCACCAACAATCAAAACGTTTGACAAAAACATTTGAACATAACAATACATTTGTGGCAGAAATACCTACATCAAACATGATATTTCTGTCACAAGAAAATTAATCAGTCAAAACAATCAAGAAAGGGTAATGACTCAAAGGTGTTACTTTCACTTTTGGTATACAACAATAAATAATTCTTCATACTGATATACCCCTAAAGGCTGTTTACCAGACGACAGTTCAATGAACCCTAAGTACCCAAACAATGGGTATATAAACAAAACAACAGGGGGTTCTTGATCTCTTTACCTGTCAAACTTCCTAGTGAAATCATCGACCTGCTAAAGTTTTATACGCGAGTGAAAATTGTCATTATTCTAATTTATAAAAACTGTGATAGTGCTAAAATACAAATTTGTAAGTTATCATTTCAATTTGTTATTTCTCATCTCTACTCTGACTTTACCCTGTCTTAAATACTACTACTTGATTGTGACTTGTTGGAACCTTTTATAATACTAAATAGAGTTCGCATTCTATTTAAGCGAACAGTTTCTGTTCTGGTGACCTCTCTTCCAGCAAGTCATAACAAGGAGTTCATTCTGCATTAATTTCCCTTCTGGAGTCTCAAAACATAGAACCTAACTAAGGATTCTATTGGTATATAGTAAACCCCTCTGGTTACTAATTTTATTGACCTACCAAATTGGTAATAGGCACACACTGGCCTGTAGTTGGCCACACCGCCTCAGTGGTTACCCCAAAAACGTGAGTTTAAACCTGCTGTATGGTTTTACCGTAACGTAAGTTTAAACCTGGACGCGTAAAAACCTAAGTGAATGAACTATAGTAGATTTTGTTTGCCTACCTTGTAAATTTCCAATCCAAAATCCTTTCTTTCTTCCGAGAGATATTAGAACTAGCAATAACAAGCACAATCACAAACACAGGCAAAGAGATCATTTCGTAGAATTTGCATTTCGTTTCACGATCATTTTTCCCAGGTTATTCGAAGTCACTTCGCAATAACATATTGCGATTTTATTTTGGGTTTCGTATCACATCACCGCGTTCCTGGTGCGTAATTCAAAATTATTTTTATTGTAATTATCAGTTTCTTCCTCACATTCTTGCAATTTTAATTTACTTTATATTTCATCAATACTTAAAGACCGTTTCCTTTAAATTATATCCATAACTTTATCAACAGTAACAATGGTAGCTTACTGAGTAATATAATACTGCACATGCTTGAGGATTTGAGCTCTGAATTTGTACTAAGTTGTAAACATACAAAACAAGTGATATACTAACTGCCCAATTAGCAGAACCTTGTGATGTTTTCCTCTTTATTTCTGTCGTTTTTTTTTTGTGGGTGACAGCTCCACTCCATTCATTCCAATGTTTATAATTTTTTTTATAAATAAAGTGCCTGATTAAAGGATTATTTTTATGGAATAAATTATGTAAAAAAATTACCTTTTTTATTATATCTCAAGGAGAACACAATTAGGGTCAATTGGCCCTTTGTGATACCACAATGGGGCTGTCCTCCCTCTAACTTATTCAGCCTGAGTGGCTAATAAATGTCATAACACCTCCAATATCGGCTTACGCTATGTCCATTAGATCATCACAGAAGAAACATCCTCTTGTCTTGTCTCCTCCTCGTCTTGGCATGCTCTGCAGTAAATGGTATGCCTCCAACCCTAGCCTTCTGGCATGCTTTCCTATAACCCAGTGTCCCATTAATACCGATATGACTCTGTCTAGTGAGTCTCTCTCTGGTTTTTGTTAGATCATATCACATTTTATTTTGAGCCATATTAATGTACAATGATGTGTTTTGAAGTAAATCATGACATTTTACATGCATAAAAAGTTTATTGTAAATACTTATATAGATAGTGAAATATACAGTAATACAGTAAAAACCAGTAACTGGACAGGCAATAGTAATTGGACATGACAAAATATATAAATACATGGTACAAAACATAATTTTAATTATTCAAAATGTTCAAACTTATAATGATTACTTCTTCTTCTTCTTTATTAATTGGTCCTGCACCGAATATGTGAGTGATTTGACCATTTCCATACATATTATGTAATCATTTACATATTTATAATAAAGGTATACAATTTATACAACTATACAAATAAGTATACAAAATAATAATATTAAAACAGAAGAAAAAATAATGGAAATATGAAGCCAATTTATGCAATAATAAAACACACTGTGCAATGATAAAATAATACAGCAACAGGTCACTTCAATTAAAAAACTGGGACTGCCTATGCCAGGTTCTGTATACGACCAATATAGTCACTATTTCAGGTATAATGTCCCCCTTTAAAAATATTTATAATTTATAAAATTACTAACCCACTGTCCAGTTACTATTTTTTGATAAAAAATAATTACAGTAACTGGCTACCCCAGTATATACCCTTTTATATGAGACATTTAACAGTCGTTTTATAAATTAAATTAGAATAATATATTTAGAGGTAAATAGGAAATAATTTATAATGATAATTAACAGAGTACTAACTTAAATACAAAAATATAGTTCCGTTATTAAAATAAATAGATGTATTACTCGAAGCAAAAAAATAAGAATATTTTAAAACAAACTGACCCCCTACACAAGGTGTCATTTAGCTCAAGAAAAGATAACTCAATGTATGGAAGTGATATCATTCACGTGACTGACAACTGTCACTTCCATATATTAAGTTTTCTTTTCTTGAGCTAAATAACACATTGTCTAGGGGGGCTGTGCCATGTTGGAAACAAGAAATGTTTTAAATAAACCATAAATAATGAAAGTTCATTAGCATAAACAATATTTATCATTTAAATACAGTTCTTATTGTTAAACATTAAATTATAAAGTGTTTAGTTACTGACACTGTACTGTCCAATTACTATATAATTAAATTTACACTATTCAAAATAACTTATAATTATAATATAGTCGATCACATTTTTGAAAACTTATTTTTCAGTGTGTTGTTAATTATATTATTGATGCTATTTATCCTCTCTTCAATCTGTAACAAATAAAAACATGGCATATATGTAAATACTGCCTAATGTAACAAACATGTTAAAAAGGGTTTATATGTGATTTATAAATTATCTGAAACCCAAAATTTGTACAAACCTGACTAAAAATATCACAAAAATTCACTTTCATTTTATGCACTCTTTAAGCACATAAAAGATATATTTCTCTATGAGTTATATTTATGGAGTAATTTAAAAAAAAGCTGTTAAAAAATATTTTTAATATTTATTTAAGGGAAATTCATATTGAATTTTAAAATTGTGTGACAAATATTCACTCGAGAAATGTTGAAAATACTTATGGTATCGAATATTTTTTTTAATTGCATATACGCAAACATTGGATTTTTTTCCTTTTCGGGAGTCAAATGATATTTTTATTGAAAACTTTTTTAACATCTCAATAGAGACAATGTTGGGATATTGTAGAAGAACCAGGAACTCAGGGCACCTACAGGGCTTACGACCTGTCATTGGCTGGTTAAAGTGATCACTTTAAACGTCAGCGTATTTATAAACCAGCCATAAGCCCTGTAGGTGCCTTGAGTTCCTGGTTCTTCTACAATATCTCAACTTCGTCTCTATAGAGATGTTAATAAGTTTGTCAATAAAAATACTTATGGTATATTGTTTTTTGGAACACATTGTTTAACATATTTGAGAAATTTGATTCTTACAGTCGATGGGTGAGTCGAACAGGAATGAGAGGAGTAGAGATGGAGACGGGAGGCATGTTGTGTCATGTAGTGGGCAAACATGGGCTGATACTGACTTCTCCGTGAATTCTTTGGTCAGTTTTTCATAACTTACTGTGTTAGGACAGTAAAAAACAGTAATTTACTGATTTCTTGATCAATAAGGTGATTTGGGCCAAAATTAAATGAATGTTATATTTATATAAATTAAGGCTATGATTACAGAGAAACAAATAGAGACAATAAGGAAATAGTGTAGAGAATTTAGATGAGTTTGGCAGAGCGGTTAGTGTGCTGGGTTAGTAATCCAGTGGACAAGAGTTTGAATCCCTCCCCGACCTATTTTCTTCATCTATAAGCATTTATGCTTATTTTAGGGAATATATATTTACTTGTTTACAAGGAAATATTCATTCTTTGTACTTGTTTACAAGGAAATATTCATTCTTTGTACTTGTTTACAAGGAAATATTCATTCTTTGTACTTGTTTACAAGGAAATATTCATTCTTTGTACTTGTTTACAAGGAAATATTCATTCTTTGTACTTGTTTACAAGGAAATATTCATTCTTTGTACTTGTTTACAAGGAAATATTCAATATTCATTCTTTAATTTTTTTTAAACAAAATGTAAGATAAAGAAAGAGGTCTTACTTTAGGTTTCGATTCCATAAACAAAAATGAAACAAAATGTAAGATAAAGAAAGAGGTGTCTTAAGTGGCCTACAGACGACAAACTTGGTTGTCAACAATGTTTGTCAACCTTGTTGACAACAATGTTGAATAACGAACAGGAGGTTGACAACCAAGTTGATCAACATCATTTCCGATGATGTTTCTATTGAATCAACAAGTTCGACAAGAATATATAAATTAAACCTACCTATAGCGGGTTATATTACTTTATTGTTCCGTCGCGTTCAAAAAATTGAAACATACTGAGATGTTGATCAACTTGGTTGTCAACCTTCCCACACACACTAAACATCGTCACCAACATCAAGCTCCGCCCACTAAATGTCAAACCGATTTGATATTGTCTCAACATTGTTGTCAACATGAAATATCAACCGCCAACATGCCCACAGACGTTCAACATTGTCGTCAACATGGCATGTTGATGACAAGGTTGTCAACCAAGTTTGTCGTGTGTAGGCCCCTTTACATTAGGTTTCGATTCCATAAACAAACTGTCCTATACTATAGCAAGCAATTTATTGTAGCTAGTTATAAAAAATACATATGATATATTCAACTTACATCGACATCATACTCCTGAGGAATCTGTTTGGTATATAGATTGATGAGGTGTTCCTTTTCCTTATTGTATTTAATGGTGGCAGCCTTGTAGTACATTATCTTTTCCTGATATTCGTGTGCTTTGGTCTGACGCTGATTGACTTCTGCTTCCGTTTGTTTCTCCTCTCTGAAAACAAAAGAAATTTGTTAGGTGTGAGTAAGGCACATAATTTTACCATTTTTTTTCAATAATTTTAATGCAATTTATACATTTACTATATTGCATAAGTAATTTTTTTTCTGTAGCAAGACACTGCCTTTTTTTATTAAGAAGGTGCTACTTTTTATTTTTCTTTACTTTACTTTTGTGATTTAGTTTGTTTATATTTTTAGAAATGAGAAAATCAGACGCCAGACAAAAGCTGTTGATATCATGGATCGAGTTGCAGAACTTAAATGGCAATGGGTGAGTTATGTTGCCAGACTGACCTAACTAACTAACTTATGTTGCCAGACTGACCTAACTGACTAACCTAACCTAAAATGGAGACCATGGGATATGGCCGGCCTCGGTAAAGGTAGGCCGATGATATTGTCTCCGTCGCTGAAAGGTAATGGGTCCAAAGAGTCATGAAGTACTTATAATAGGCCTACATCCAGCAGTGGAGAGATGGCTGAAGGAAGGAGAAGATGGATATTGATAATGTTATATATTTACATGCTGCACATTTCCAGTTCCTTTTGTGCCTCTTCCTCGGCTTTGAGAGCATCCTTCCTCCAAGCATCGTCAGCCGCTTTCACTTCCTCTATCCTCTGCATTAGTTCCATGCGAGTCCCATTCAGCTTCTGCAGTTCAGCTTCCAGCTCTCTCGATGGCGTATTAGTCTTCTCCACCTCCCTACAATTAAACGAAAATGAATATATGGAATGTAATATGGAAAGGCCCAAGTGATGAAGTTACATCGTCTCAAACTATACAAATATTTAAAGGTAAACTAAAAAAAATTTATTTGTCAAATAGTTCCAGAACATTCCTTCTACATCCTTCCGCACTTTCCTCCCTTTCCTCATTGCTATGTGAGGTGTTATTATTGTTTTTTTTAACACTAATTTGCCTGGCCATAGCTTAAAACTTGTGAAAATTAGGTTCTAGACAAATCCTCGAAAGTATTTTCTTTCAAATAGAGTGGTGAATACTTGGAATAAACTGTCCCAACATGTTTTGGATGCTGAAAATGTTAATATTTTCAACAATAGACTGGACTTTTTTTTGGACACAGCAAAATAGTTACAACCAAATAATAAAATTCGACAATGGATATAGGCACATCAGCCTTGGCTGCCTGCCTATAAATAAATAATAATAATAATAAATTAATTTAAGTGACTTCACGTTGCAAACTAACAGGTACTATGTCAAATATTAATTAAACAAGTTGCCGCATTCTGGAGACTTGTGATATTAATCATCTTACAAATCCAGACTAAAAACTGTGTCCCCACCAAGATTTGAACCCGACATCTTACGATCTGGAGTAAAAGTTAATCTCAGACAATCCGCTAGAAATTTATAACAAATAAAAACTACAATAAATAAATAATTTAAATGCTAATATTTTTTTAAAATACCTAATAGTAAAATGTTGTCGCCATTTTTCTTTAAGTCTACAGTAAAAATATTTACAACTAACTCGATTTTGGCGTAGAGGGAGTGCAAGGAGTCCAGAAAGGTCTGCACTTTGTTGATCTTCGCCAAGTTCTCTTGCAGCTTGGCTATGGTGGTGCTCCTACCCCACATGCAGTCCTGAGCCTCCTGGCGTGCCTCAGCCGCCTCGCGCTCCCTCTGCATGGCAAACTCGCGCCCGCGCAACACCTCGGAGCGCTCCGCCTCGGTCACGACACATGAACGCAACCTGCAAACAACAGAGAAAAATTCAAAAGTCAAAACTTGTGTGATGAATGGCAAATAAGTCAGTGAATATATTTTATTTGTAACAATAATTAATTAATTAATGTCATAATATGATTCCAGGTGAGCATTGGTGCAAAATATACGCTTAATAATTATGGAAATTATTTCCCTCATATATTTCATAGTAGAAGAGAGTCAAATCCTTCATCTTGAATAAAAAAAAATAATTTAGTATGGACAGTATAAATAGTACAGGTCCAAGCGGTCACCCTTGGGGCACTCCAGATTGGGCAATATTAAATATAAATGGCCGTTATTTTATATCACCTGTCAACTTGGTGTTGCATCTCCTGATGCTGGTGCTGTTGGGCCTCGAGCGAGGCCTGCAGCTGCAGCACTTCCTCTTCTTCCTCCTCCCACTGCCTGTGCAGATCATCCAGTGACTTTTCCAACTCCAATTCTTCCATCCTCAATCTCTCTATTTTATTTTTGAGCTGCACAAAGAGTAATAACACATCAATAAATTTAAAAATAAATAAAACAATTTGTTTATTTCATTTTATTTTGTTTTGCTTCTCGGGAAAATAATAGGTACTGTGTCAAACATTAATTTAGCATGCACCCAATAACAAGTTGCCACATTCTGGAGAATTGTGGTATTTATCCTTTCACAGATCCAGACTGAAAACACAATTAAAAACCGTGTCTCTACCGGGAATCGAACCACGGTCCTTGGCTAAGGAGTCGGATATCCAACCAGCTGAGCCATGATTTTAGACAGAATGAATAGATTCCAATAGAAAAAATGGCTCTTGATTCTCTCAGCCTTCTCTTTTCAGTGGCCTTTCTCTTGACACTCGAATCCAATCCATATTTCACTGAAAACCTAATTTTACTATGGAGAGTTAGACAATATAAAGGTATCTTCTAATCATAAGAGTAATTAGAATGTACGTTTTTGATAATTGTTTTAGAATGTACAGAAAATAATTAACTGATTAATAATTTATCTAATCATGGACTTCCACTATGATCTGTTGAACGTAAAACACTAGTAGAATAGTAATAGACAATTATTTATCAAGCAAGCTATGTGCAATTTTTTCTCTAATATCGGTACAGCTAATAGATCACAACAAAACAGATTGACTAGAGAGAATCAGAGAGTGTCTCTCTCAAGTTCTGGCCAAACAGAATGAACACCCGTTATGTTTAATGTTCTCCCTATTGCTATCAAGTCTGTGAAAACGATTACAAAATTTAAAAAACTGGTCCACTCTCATGCTTGTTCTGTTTTCGTAAATATGCTTGATGTTTTTAAAAGTGATACAATAATGCATGGTCGCTCTATCATTTTTTTTTTGTTTGTATAATGGTACTATTTGTTGACTTGTGAGCCTACAGTTGGGATTGTAAGATTATTGTTGCAGTAATCGACACAGGTACCCAACTGTGGGTAACTGCGGCATGGGTTATTATAATTCTGACCTGATTTTTTTCATTTGTTTTTAGTTAATTTATGTTTCTTTTTTGTTCAACTTTTGTTATAGGTACACTGTCTTTACTATTTTATGTTAAATTATCAACCTCAATACAGGCCAGCCCTAGTGTAGTCAAAAATTATATATTATTTTGTATTGTTACCTGTAAAGATAAATAAATAGTCTTAGTTCGGATATTGCGTCGTCTAACTCACTTTGTATTAACAACAAGAACTAAAGAAGGAATATTTATCCCTAAACACCTGCTCCCAATTTCATCTCCAAGTCTTTTACCAATACTTTTTATTTTTATCTTGGTGGTACGTATTTTTCTGTTGTACATATGTATATACATAATTTTGTCATACTTTGTAATCTGGTTGGTTATTGTAGAGTATTTATTGATTAATTAAAATAAAATACAACCTAGATGAAAAGTGACATCTGTAGATTATATGGATAAACATATTAATATAAAGCCACTTCTGCACATATTTAACCTCAGCCTGAAAACTGGTATAGTACCGGATCACTTAAAAGAGGCAATCATTAAGCCCATCTACAAAAATGATGATAAAACGAAGATTAGTAACTACAGACCGATCTCGCTGCTGAGCTGCTTTGCTAAAATACTGGAAAAGGCAGTGAAAAAGAGACTCATGGTTTACCTTGAAAATAATAAAATTCTTTCTGAAACTCAATACGGGTTTAGGTCAAATATGGGAACCGAAGATGCCATTGCAAAGGTAGTGGAAAATATTGCCACAAATATGGACAAAGGACGGAAGGTTCTGGGCATTTTCATAGACTTGTCTAAGGCGTTTGATACCATATCACATTCCATGCTTTTAAACATGCTGCATTCGATAGGTATCACTGGTACTCGACTAGATTGGTTCAAGAACTATCTAGAACTTAGAAAGCAATCTGTAGAAATAAACGGCACTCGCAGCAACCCTATGTACATAAAATATGGCGTACCTCAAGGAAGCACACTTGGACCAATATTGTTCTTGATATATATAAATAACATTTTAAAAACTACTATAGATAACGAAATCACAATCAGCTACGCAGATGATACAGCCATTATTATTAATGGTGTTACATGGACGGAAACATTTAAAAGGGCAGAAAAATGTATTTCAGCTATCAAGAGTCTACTTCTACTAACTCTTAACTCCACAAAAACTAAATTCTTAGCATTTTCAATCAACAAACAAGAGAACCCCACCATCCCAAATCTCATTAAAGTACACACTTGCCCTACAAATGCAGCCCTACAGTGTAACTGCGAGACTATTGAAAGGACAACAGAAATCAAGTATCTCGGTATAATATTGGATGACGGTCTGAGATGGGTCCCACACATTGAATATGTTAGCGCCAAGGTGCGAAGATTAATATATATATTCAAAATTCTACGTAGCTTTATGAACATTTCTCTATTAAAAATGATGTACTACGCTCTGTGCCAGAGTATTATCAGTTATGCAATTAGTGCCTGGGGTGGTGCTGCGCGTACATTACTGGATCCACTAATTAAATCACAAAAATTTGTGGTAAGAGTTATGAACAAAAAGCCTTTTAGGTATTGTTCTGAAGAACTTTTTAAGCAATTCAAAGTATTGGATGTGAGGCAGCTTTATACCAGATCAATATTAATTTTATTTCTAAAAAACAAACCTCCTCAAAAATACTCCATCTTGAAGAACACAAGAGGTAAAACATCGGGTAACTATTTGGTGCCAAAAATGAATACTAAATTTGGGCAAAGATTTTTTGTATTTACTGCACCTCGAATTTATAATAAACTTCCATCGGACCTTAAAGGGTTAACTCAATTCAAAGCCCGTGGTACCAAGTGGCTACTCAATGTGGGTAGAACCCAAAATGAAAGTTTCGTTGCAACAATAATTTCTTAACTTATTATTTTTTGTTGTCTGTTTAGTTTGTGTGTACCTATTTCACTTTTAAATCTGTATTTTTTAATTTAAAATATGTAATTATTCCTAATGTTTATTTTTATAGATTTCTTATTCTTTTGTTTTTTACTTGTGATATACTCACTTCCTGAGTATAATATAGATTAATAAGAAGGAAGTAATCCAATAATGTCTTAATATAATTATCTCCTTTACTATCTCAAATGTTCCTTCTGACAGCCAGTAACAGAATGCCTCGCATAACCATCTGCATAGCAACCAACATACATTCATTTCTTTCGCACTTCTATCCATCCCACTCACACACCTCTATACTACATTACTGTAATGTAATAATTTCACAAATGTACAGGAGGCTGCTTCAGAACAGATTTATTCTAGTGAGGCGGCTATCTTATATTAAAATAATGTATATGTTTACATGATCATAAATAAATAAAGATTGATAGTTCTTTAGTTTGGTTCAGAACCATTTAAATGATTACTTTGAAGAATGTTATCAAAAGTTTATTTGTGAAAAATCAAGTTATTCAAAATTCAAACCCCACCATCCAAGAAAAGATATCTCTGGATTAGAGAGATATCCCACAATTATATACAAAAAGATACATAAATAAATAAAATAAGGTAGCAGGTAAGTAGGTTCTAAGCATAGATTGAAATCGGATTTGGAATCTAGTGTTTGGAGAGTGAGGCAGACAGTTATTTCAACAGTAAAAAATTAAATTAAGGCATTGGTAAAGACATTTAGCAACCTGCTTGGTACGGTATTCTCTGTCGGCTCCTTCAGCCTGGACGGTGTTGAGCTCATCGCACAGTTGGTCCACCTCCTCCTTGAGATGTTCAAATCTCTTTATGTCATTCTGCACTTCGCTCTCCGTGCTGGCCAAGTCTTCCTGGAGGCCGCGTACAAACACCAAATAGTTCAGCAGGACACTAGAACCAAGAAACAATGCAAAAGATCATTATATCATCCTTGAAGTGAAAACAAAAAAAAAAAAAAAAAACCTTGATTACATTTTTTTTTAATTAAAAAACCATGTCCGGCTGGTTTAAGCCCTGCCACTCCCAATAGGATCTCCAGTATAATATACACTCCAATATAATCTCCAGTATAATATACACTCCAATATAATCTCCAGTATAATATACACTCCAGTATAATATACACTCCAGTATAATATACACTCCAATATAATCTCCAGTATAATATACACTCCAATATAATCTCCAGTATAATATACACTCCAATATAATCTCCAGTATAATATACACTCCAATATAATCTCCAGTACAATATACACTACAATATAATCAAGGGATTACATGAAAATTCTTCGAAACACAATTGTTCGAATGCGCAATTGTACGAATAACAATTTTTCGAAAATCAGTTATCAGAATGACAATTGTCCGAAAGCAAATTATACGAACTAGCTTTTGTTGGAAAACCAATTAACCGAATTTAATATATTTTTGTGTCATTATGTTGCCTCCTTTGACATATTTGTTGCCAGTAAAATATATTCGATGAAGATTATTATTACTTGTTGTACATATTATTGTTGGGTACGTATGTTTGCAAATTTTTAATAACTGATGTTTGACAGCGCGGGATAGCCTAGTTTGTACACCAGTTTATGTTTATCTAATATTCACACCAATTTAGTTATTTTATTTTAATATTATACTTACTTTTTTAATATATAATGCAACTGGCTCACGCCAGTCGCAATTATAACTACAAACAAACCTAACCAACCTATTTTTACCAAAGTTTTGTAGGTTTAGGTTTAAAAAATAGGTGTAAATCCTAGGATATCTGACAGCGCGGTGCGTCGCCATGTTGTTTATTCCATAGATTTTTTTTATACATAATATACTATGTAGATGTAGTACTCCGTGCAAAAAGTGTGTCATTTGTTTTCGATTCATACAAAATTCGCTAACTACGACATCTAGTATATTATAATTAAAATCTATGGTTTATTCCTCTCACAATACTACCAACATGACGTCACAAAAATTCGAACAATTGTAAATTCTGATAATTGCGTGTTCGGAAAATTGTTTTTCGAAAAAATGTGATTCGAATTATTGCCATTCGTAAAATTGATTTTCGTAAAATTGAGCATTCGAATAATTGTTTTTCGAATAATTTTCCTGTCACCTAATCAAGGGTGTATCGTTCCCCCATCAGCGGGTATATCAGAAGGTGGATCTCATGCTGGGTTGCGCCGCAGTCAAATAGGGGGAACCTATCTTCAGATATTCTATCCACAGTATTTTATCTTACTCATTTTCCGAATCTGGAACACCATCATATTCGTAGCCAACAATCCAATATCCAGTTAACCGGAATCCACTAGTGTTTGCTACCACTGTGTCTCGATGGGTGGATGTCACTCCCATCACCGGACATGACAGTAGACACACATTGTCTTATCTGGCGTCACACTCGCAGGTGTCGTCTATATCTATTCTATCCATAGAATAATAATAGTATAGAATACTCTTTAGCCTGCAGTAAACGCGACCACTTTATGTTGACTAATTTGGTCAACATTTTGCTACGAGCATTCAGTAATCATTTGGCCGTCTGCGTGATACGTTCTCCAAATAGAGAATTTTTTAACTGCTTGCAAAATTATTTACGCAGTCATAACGAGTAGTACTATACGAACAATGTCTACCAGCAGAGTCATACATATATTGACACGAGCCGGCCAATAAAACGGCTTCACTTTTTCAGCGAGGTATTGTATGGGAATGAGTATTCTATAGTTTTATTATTCTATGATTCTATTGTGACACAGATTCATCAACATTCGTGCAATGTATTACATGCGTTTTTCAAGCTTTGAGTAAATAACAACAATATATAAAAAAAGAGTGGAATGTGGCCATCATTCATTATATAAAAAACGAGTGGAATGTGGCCATCATTCATTATATAAAAAACGAGTGGAATGTGGCCATCATTCAATTCTCCACTTGCTTGGGTTTTTTTTTTCACAAAAATAGTACTAAAAACACGTAAGTTAAGAAGAAAAAATTAAAATTTATCACTAATTTTTCAAATACAATACTATTTCAATAAGCTAAAATCTTTTTTTTAATATCTCAATATAGACAAAGTTGGAATATATGAAACACTGGTTATTTGGGAGAAATTGCAAAAAAACTCGCAACTTGCGCAGGGTTCAAAGGAGTTTTTTATTATTTTTTATATATGCAGCGTGCATACCTGAACACACTGAGTGTTCCAGACAAGGTCGGAGTAATAAGATCGAATATATGTATCTGGGGACCAATTTTTCCAAGACGCTTGAGCAGAACGTTAATGGCCTCCGCTAGATTCATCACTGGAACAAGGACGCTCAGAGCATCTCCGTTCTCGATGTCTTCATCAGGGCAGGTCTGTAAATATTAATTATTTCGTCCAATTATTGAATATGGCAGTCACCTCTGGAGTGGCGCCCCCCAATACCTACTGAATACCCTCGACGCTGTCCAAAGGCGTGCTATACGTCTGATTGATGATCCATCACTGACTGATGGATTGCAATCACTAGAACACAGACACAGAGTCGGTATTTTAAGTTTATTCTATAGATACTACCACGGGAATTGCTCAGAAGAACTTGCATCTTTGGTCCCTCCTCCACCCACTCGCAACAGAGTCACTCGCTTCACTCAATCGCAGCATCCATTCACAGTGGACCTTCAACATATACGAACAAGTCGCTTCTCGAACTCCTTTATTAATACAGCAGCCCGACTGTGGAACGATCTTCCGAATTCTGTGTTTCCATCTTCGTACAACCTGGGTCTTTTTAAAATCCGAATTAATAAACTCTTTTCTAGATTGCAAACCCCTCCCAACGCTACGTAGTGCGCTTCTTCGGAAGAGTAAAATGGACCCAAATCCTAATAGCTGGCGTCATCTACGTAGACATGTTAAAAAAAAAAAAAAAAATATTTATTGAATATATATAATTAACCTAATTTTACTATATAATTATGTCAATAACTCATAATAAATAATAACAAATAGATCAAACTAACTAATAGCCTCATCTCACAGGAATCAGGAAGTACTAAATTAATCACACTAGGAATAGGTCCGAATGCAGAATCCTATCTAAATACTAAATTCTAAATACTAACCATGTTTTCATTGCACAGTCGCTCACTAAAGTTAGGAGATCACGTGGCTTCCTAACTGGAGGATGCTACCAAGTTCACCTATGAGACATTGCATTGCAGAGACATATCTAAATACTTAGCGCATGCGCATCGGCGTAAACTAAAATTTGCGAATTATCAAAAAGTAAGGTAAGATAGCGAGGAACCTTACGAGTGGTTTAATACTAAAATACGAGATGTTTTCGGTGGATTATGATGTTATCGACTTCGTTGAATATGTATTTGGTAATTTTGTCAAATCAAATCTCACACAGAGTATTCAGTGATCTATACAAGATACCGAAAATTCGCTGAAATTTCAGAAAATCGTGATATTGAGCTGTCAGTGTTAGCTTGGTTATATGTATTTGTGTTATGACGTCAGTATAAACTCATAGAAAACTATATATACCTTTTTTTCGTACACAATAATGTGAAATTCTACACCATCGACCTTAAGTTTGGCGTAGTATTAAGTATTTAGTTAGTGATATCTCTGCAACGCTTTGCTAACTTAAGAATACTAAATACTCCAGTGAGGTTAGGAGTTAGTATTAAGTACCTAGGACTGAGCATTCGGGTCTTAGAGTTTCATTGTATTGTGTACAATCTCAATGTAAAAAGTCTTAATGATACACAGTTTTTATTAAATAGTACAGAATCAAATCATGCAGAGCCATGAAGACCATCAAGCATGCTTGATAGCCCACTAGCTTTGGGCATCTTACCTGTATGATACCATCGCAGTCGAATCTCAAGGCGTCCAGAATCTCAATTATGGCGTTCATAATAACGTCGGGCTTCGGTTTCAACAAATCATCGGCAGTCAGTTTGAATTTTGGCAATATATTATTCCACATTGTAAGAATTTTGTCTACTAGCCATATATCTGAAAACAACATGATCATATAATAATAATCAAATCCAAGTCGATAATTAAAACGCCTCACACTCTCCACACCAGGAAGGTCCAATCTGCGAAGGATGGACTCTGTCAGAAACTGGAAAACAAACAAGTTTCAGAATGGAAGATGTTGCCACCAATACAGTATACAACCGTAGCGTGCACAATTACATATGTATAAAGGCAAGAATGGAAGATGTTGCCACCAATACAGTATACAACCGTAGCGTGCACAATTACATATGTATAAAGGCAAGAATGGAAGATGTTGCCACCAATACAGTATACAACCGTAGCGTGCACAATTACATATGTATAAAGGCAAGAATGGAAGATGTTGCCACCAATACAGTATACAACCGTAGCGTGCACAATTACATATGTATAAAGGCAAAAATGGAAGATGTTGCCACCAATACAGTATACAACCGTAGCATGCACAATTACATATGTATAAAGGCAAGAATGGAAGATGTTGCCACCAATACAGTATACAACCGTAGCGTGCACAATTACATATGTATAAAGGCAAGAATGGAAGATGTTGCCACCAATACAGTATACAACCGTAGCGTGCACAATTACATATGTATAAAGGCAAGAATGGAAGATGTTGCCACCAATACAGTATACAACCGTAGCGTGCACAATTACATATGTATAAAGTGTATTATTTTATAATACTAGTTGCTTGTAACACATGAGATCCAACTGTCGATAGCGATAATATCTATAGTTGAAGAATAAGTACCAACACTATAAACCCATAAATACAAATTATTGAATATTTTAAGATATTTTGTTTTCTATACAACACATGTACCTAGGTATGTCAAGATCAGTCCTTATTTCCTACCCAGAATATGAAAACAGCATAATGGTATGTATGTATGTATGTTTGGAGATTAGTATCAAACTATTAAGTCTTCTTAGATATTGTGTATAGGCGACGGCCATACAAATTGTATGAAGCGATGTCGTCACTAAATTCAATTTTTATAAAAATTGTTAAAAAAAAGTTTGAGATGTGCCACTACAATGTTAATATTTTTTTATAGAAAATTAAATTATCTATTTGGGGTGTTTCGGTTTTTTCAATATTTTTAAAAAAATTGGAAATACAGGCAGTTAAACACATAAATTTATCATAAAAAAAAATATTTTTCATAAAAAAATTGTTTGGGAAACTCTGGATTTTTTTGAAAAAAACAATTTGGGATTTTGTATTTGTCTATGTTCATACCAATTTTCAGCGTTCTAGCTTTTATGGTTTCTGAGATATATGGAAAATAAAGTAAAAATTCAAAAGTTGATAACCCCTGACTGAAACAAAGATTCAAAATTCTAGTATATAAGTTTTGTAGGCCTATAACTATTTATTTTTAATTTCTCGACTGCTAATACGTGATGGAATTCCATTATCAATATTATAAAATTATTTACAAAAAAATTAATGGAAATTCAGTAGATACTCTGAGCGAAACGCGTCAGTGGTCAACACTTTAAATTAGTGGAATAAAGTTAAAAAAAATTGTGTTTTTACTTATTTTTTTTAAGTAATTTTATATAATCTATAACTATTTATAAATTCTGAAATTTTGGGCATTGTAAATTGAGCGGATTAAAAGTTATAAGGGACGGACGGACACAGACACACGAAATGTTCTACTCCGATTTCTGAGTAAATCCGAATATAGAACATATATGTTGCGAAGCCTCCAAGTTGGTGTTGTTTGACTTCAAAGTTGGAAAAGCCGTGAAAAATGTAGAGAGTGCATACAAATCTCGCGTATCCTGGCTTGAAACTTTGTCGATATGTTAAGAGAACAAATTTCTCTTGTACAAATCGACAGTTGGATAAGGTGTATTATGTTATAAAATGATTTATATAAATTACGAGTATATCAAAATAAATATTATTTCATTTTGTTTTATGAAAAGACCCATTACCAAGGCACAAAAGTTATCACATGACCTTCATAATGTAAGAATATACGAGCGAGCGCAGTCGTCAATATTACTTCAATAGTTCAACCACGGCGTGCACACCATACACATCGTCAAAGCAATTTTCTTAACTACATATGTATTTTTAACTTTTATCTCTTTTTAAAATAAGTATTTATATCTACATATCAAATGACCTGGTAGAATATAAATTAGTGTCTTGCTCTACAATAATATGATATAGGTAATTTTTTCATTTAGCGTAAGTTGTGGAAATTTCATAATGTTCATATTTATTCATAATACGTCTGATTCAGTAACTTTTTAAGAATGTTCCAACCAAAATAGGTATGTTCCTATTCCATTTAGTCCAAGTTGATGAATAGGGGGTTTTACCCCCTATTCAGTAACTATTGTAACTTAAATAAGAACGTTCTAAAATTGTAGATTTTAGATTTACGGTCTTATTTCAGCGTTATAAAATATCAACTTGGACTAAATGGAATAGAAACGTATCTATTTAGGCCGGAACGTTCTTAAAAAGTTCCTGAATTAGACGTTTTATGAATAATTGTGAAAATTATGAAATTTTCATTATTTTCATAATTATTCAAAATACTTCTAATCCAGGAACTTTTTAAGAACGTTCCAGCCAATATAGGTATGTTTCTATTCCATTTAGTCCAAGCTGATATTTTATAACGCTGAAATAAGACCGTAAATCTAAAATCTACAATTTTAGAACGTTCCTATTTTAGTTACAATAGTTACTGAATAGGGGGTATTTATAACGCTGAAATAAGACCGTAAATCTAAAATCTACTATGTTAGAACGTTCCTATTTTAGTTACAATAGTTACTGAATACGGGGTAATGTGATGTAAATTTACTAGAAAGATATTAACATCAAAATGATAAAACGAATATTTTTTTTAAATTGCATATACGCAAACATTGGATTTATTAATAATTTTGAATGTATAATAATATATTTATTATAATATACCTTCGGATCTCTTCGTGGGGTTCATCACTTTTTTCATGGTGCTCATGGTGGACTTCAACGTATACCCGATTTGGCAAAATATAAATTAACAAAATCGCAAGTAATTTATATATTTGTAAAGATTATGAAAACTATTTAACGGGACGAATTTCACGAATTTATTTTTCAAAACCGTTTTGTTTCGAATTTTAACATTGTGCATTGAATTGAACTTTATAGTTCCATAGATAAAATATAGAGACGGGGAAAAATGAGTGATCCGTATTATTTGACCGGATCATTAAATTGAATCGGTGACTCACGGTTCACGTTGCCACAACGATCCGCTCATGAACCGGACATCACTCTCACACGTTCTATCTCATATAAAATATATCGTTAGAATGCGATACACATACCGACTCATGGCAATCATCGATTCACAACCATTCACAACTAATTCATTATGGTTCATAAAATCTAATTCATTGCGGTTCTTAAATATGTTAAGCAATTTTGACCGCAACATACTTTGAAAAACAAATACGTAACGTCTATAATTGAATATACTATTTTGAAGGCGATCTTCGATTCACGACTAATTCATTATGGTTCATAACATATTTAAGCAATATTGACCATTAAGTACATTGAAATGCAAACATTTTAACGCCTACATTTGCATATCATATTTTGAATCGGTTTTGTTTTCTCTGTCATACTACGTACATGTTATGTACGATAGATAAGGATAGCTATATTTGAATCATATTGAATCGAAGAGCGAATTGATGATCCGCATAAATTTCATGAATCGATTTTAAAAGACAGGATCTTACAAAAATATCGAACTTTGCACCACTAATAAAATATATTTCTTATAACCATAGATTAGAAGAGAAATACCGCCCGGTCAAATTATTCTTAAAATATCTCTGTAAATCATCAACTACGGCTTTTCGTCACAGAACGAGTGTCTCGGGACAGTAAAACCAATGGCTACCATAGAAAAAATACATTTCTTTAAAATCCATAGATGTCATAGCTAGATCCCTAGAAAGTGCACATCAGTGCACATACTTCAAAAGTTCTGACAGCCAGTGAATGATAATACTAAAACATCGTTGATGTATGTATAAATGTAGGTATTTCTATAATACGAGTTGTTTTTTGTTTATTTTTTTTAATAAAAAAACTATTGTGTACATCAAACTTTTGTAAATAAATATAAATGAAGTGTTTAAATATATTTTGAAAAGAATATTAGCCGTTTTACATAATCATTTATATTAAAATTATGTTGATCATGTAGGTTAATTACAATTTCAGTGATTTTATATCAAAAACTGTTTATTTTATTGAAATCAGACTTTCACCAATATTTTCTTCATTAACTTGATAATAGTATAGGCTATATAATGTTATGAAAATATATCTTGAGGCAGCGCAAAAATAAGATCAGGTACGACGAACAGACCTTTCCTTGGGCAGCCCATTCCTTTCAATGGCATTTATATATGGAGGCCGCAACCTCCTCTTGACGCAAACATTTTCGTTTATCTATAAATTTAAATTGCTATAATATCATCTTAATACCTTGATGATATAATATAATTATAGTAAGACGGAAGTACCCAACAACAGAGGCACGAAGAAGAATTATTATAGTAACATTGTAACTGGAAAACTTACAAGTAGTTTAATTAATTTATATTGAATTTTCAGAGCGTAGTCTTTAAAATAATAAAGTTTTTGTCATAGAAAAATATAATATAGTGATTAAAATCTCTTTTATATTATAGTGATCAATCAAATATAGCAAGAGATCAGAAATATGGATGAAGGGTGGAATATCCCAAATTGAAACATCAATTTATTGAATAACTTATTTTGAAAACTATCAGTTAGATATTTTACAATAAATTTATGTACACAATAAATGTACAATGGGAGGTTTATTGCTTGTTGGCGATATCTTCCATCCAACCATATAGTAGGCAGACTGAATGAGTTTCTAAGGAAATCATAGTTAATGTCATACACATACAAGGATATGCCAAGCCTGAAATAAATATAACGTAACAGTTTCTGCTGAATATTTTCCAATGTATTAGAATGAATATTTTAATGCGGTGACCAAACTGTCGAGTTATATTCCAATTGACTACGATTTAAAGAACAATAGAGATGTTTTACAGCTAACAAAGATTTAAAATTCTTAGAGGTTCGCAGAACAAAGCCCAACATCTTCAAAGCCTTACGACATCTATCATTTATATGCATGACAAAGGTTAGTCGCTTATCAAAGATTACATCCAAGTCAGATACACTGGACACTGGACACCCTAGTTAATATTATATTGTTTATAGAATATTGAAAGGTGATCTTATTTTTTATATTGAAGAAAGTGATTATTTGACATTTTAAGCGGTAACTTATTCAATTCACACCATTCGTAAAGTCTTTCTAGATAATGATGAATAATAAGTTACTCATTGTATTACAGAATATTGCAAGATTATTTAAAATATGTATGGTCAAAACTCTGGTGAACATTAAGAACATTTTTCTCATTCACAATAAAACTTTTTCGTATTATTTGGGCTTCCACAACTGAAGGAATTTCTTGAGTTGATTTGTTATGCTTTTTTTTTGCTGTGAACTTTACTTGCTTTTCTATGCATTTTTTAGTGTTCACATTCTCACTGTTTTTAAAATTTACTTCGCCCTTATTTAATTCATCAATGGCTTTGTTTAAATAATCAAAAACTACATGGGTACTTTTGTCACTAATATTTGCCCTTTGGCTTAACCCAACAATAAGATCACATTTAGTCTTTATCTCATTCAAAGTATTAGAATGCATTGTCTTATTTTCACAAGGCAAAAGTTGTATGATATCTTTACATTGTTTTGAGTCAATTTGCTGCACATCTTCAGTATTACTCTGAATACATAAACGAGCACATGCATGTATGTGTTTGCAAGTATTTAGCTGAATCACATTATTTATGCAACTACATTTAAATGAATGAATACAAATGGTACATGGAATACATTTTAAATTACAGTTTACATAATGGCATGTTCTCTCTGAAGTACATTTCTCTACTAAATAATTTGTGTTACTGAGACTGGAACTAGCAACAAGCCATTTACCCTCATCAATTTTATTTACCATTGCCTCTGTTATGTGTCCGCTGCTTTTGTGACTTTCCCTTATCTTAATACTTTTGTCAGATAATTTATTTTTTGACAGTCTTATTATCGTTTCAAATGTTTTGTCACGTACGAGTCCCAGAAGAGCATTTATTGACTTATCTAAGCGTTTGCATTTCTTCCCTTCTAAGTACAGATATTTGATTCTCTTGTGCAGGGACTCCAAATACATATTGGTGTTTATTCCAATATATTTACGATGACAATAAGCCCACATTTCAGCTCTTGAAACATATGTTTTTTTGAAATATTTCCCAAATTCCAGAGTGTCTTCATCTTCCAACACCTGTTTTAAAGTTTTTTCTAAGCCTGTTGTAAAAACTTCTATATTTGTTTCTCTTTGAAAAACCTTCAAAGTTTTATAAATCAATGATTTTTTAGACATCACAGAAATTTTATTTAGGTTCTGGAACCAGTTCCTTTGAATGTGCCACGAACAAAGCAAGCGGTTTGGAATGGGCCCCATTACTTCACACCAAGCATTATAAAAAGCTGGAAAATCATCAGACATAAATGCGTTTGCAAAGAAGAGCAAAAATTTTTTCAAACCTGAATATCAAATGATTAGAATAATCAAGAATTTTCTTAAACAGTTTACTTTTTTTAACTTTTCTACGGACAATTCTTGGTAGAACTCCATTTCAAATTATAAATGAATTTGGTATGGTAAAATAAATACCAAAGTTTTCAGTTCTACTTGAAAATGGTCACTGTATGACCGAAACTAGTCAGTGTCATTAAAGTAGTAGAACTGAAAACTTTGGTTTTTATTTTACCATACCAAATTCATTTATAATTTAAACAGTTTAATTATATTTATTTTTGTGTTTGTTAATTATACCATTTTACATCAACATAGATTTATTAATAGGTTATTAACTTGTATTATTCTACGTCAGCCCTCCTTAATCCAGTAATGGACATAGGCCTCCTCATGAGACCTCCACAGCTCTCTATCCACCTCCAGCTACCCGTCGTGCCAACGTTAATGTAATCGTGCCAACTTTTCCTTGGTCGACGTCTACCTTTCGTTCCTCTTTTATCAGCCTTATATACTTTTTTCGTCAGTCGATCATCATTTATTCTTTCTAAGTGGCCAAACCACCTTAAGACATTTATTTTCATCTCACTCACAATATCTCTTTCGAATCATACATTCTCATGTAATATCCTCATTTCTTATTCTATCATACATTTTTTACCACACATTCGTCTTAGGGACCTCATTTCAACCGCGCTAATTCTACTTTCATGCGTCTTCTGCCATGTCCATGTCTCACTACCATACATTAGAGTCGGTACAACGATGCCATTGTGTACTGCGAGCTTTGCTTGACTCAAAATAACAGGGTCGTTCATTACAGATCTTAATGGACCATTCACTTTGTTGCCTGCCGTTATCTTTCTTTCAATATCCTTTTCCAGTCTTCCATTACGCTGAAATATACTTCCTAAATATAAATACTCATCCACTTGTTCTAATTCTACATTCTCCACTCGTATCTCGCATTTTGTTCGTTTTTGGCTTTTCTCAAAAACCATCACTTTCGATTTAGTTGCATTCATTCTCAGTCCATTTTGCATGCATCCATCGAATACTATTTTAACCAAACATTCCAAGTCTTTCACACACTCTGCTATTAATACTTCGTCATCTGCATACACAAGGTCACATACAGTCACACCTTCCAGTTTCAGCCCAATTTTCTCATTCTTTAGTGCTCTCACTCAGTAGTCAATGTATAGATTAAAGAGCCACGGTGATAATACGCAATCTTGTTTTACTCCCTTATTTATGAAGAACCATCCTGTCAGATTTTTCAATCCTCACACAGGCTTGGCTTCCTTCATAGAGAGACGATATTGCCTTTTATTAACCTGGTCTCTGCTCCATACACTGACACTGATAGAACCTTCCAAAGTTTTTCACGGTCTACTTTGTCGTAGGCCTTTTCCGGGTCTATAAAGGCACAGAGAAGCTTCTGGTTTTAAGCTAAAACCTTTTCAGTAGCCATTCAAAGGTAAATAATTTGGTAAGTGCATCCTCTACCTCCAACAAATGCTCCTTGTGCATCCCATACCCTGCTTGTTGTAGCCTTTCTCAACTTTTGGTCCAGAATCCTAGCATACAGTTTTCCAACTGAACTCTTCAGACTGATAGCTCGGTAGTTTTTGCAATCTAATTTCTAATCTTTCTTAAAAGGGGCACAATAACTGCGTTCCTCCAATCTGATGAAGTATGTCCTACCGACATTTGTTGAAGAGGCAATGACACCATTCTATCGTCTTTTCGCCAGCATATTTAATAAATTCAGTTGGTATGCAATCAAATCCCGTAGCCTTTCATGTACGTGCATGCTTCACTGCTTCTCTAACTTCTTCTATTGAAATTTTTTCTGTCATTCTCAATTTCATTTATTGGTACTCTTTCGTACGTCACACTGTCATACTGCGTACTTTCATATAACTCTTTAAAGTATTCCTTCCATCTTTCCTTGACATTTTCCTCGTCTATAACCATACATCCATTTTCTGAGACCCTTCCTGTTGGCCACAGTCACTTTTATCAATCATTCTCTCATCATGCCCAAACCACTTTCATTGATGCACAATGATAAAAATAAAGGAATGAATACATTATCAAAAAGATGCATTCTGGTGATTACCTGCAAGTTTAGCTCTATCGTTTGCTTGGAGAGTTATTCTGCCAATTTCAGCTTCATGTCCTATGTGAGTGCTAAATAACGTAACACAATATGTGCCGTCTTTAACCACCACTTCAATTGTAGATGGGCAAGCTGCTCCAATTTTGTTTGTTCCTATATTTTTTATAGATCGTTGATTACTTCCTCGCCCTTTATAAGAATTAGATCTATGGCAGTGATAGTAATATTTGACTGTATTAGATGTACATTTCTTAGAAGAAGTATCCAACACATAAGAATAAAAATTCTTCCTCTCATAGTTTTCCTTCCACTCTAGAAAATCTAAAAATTAACAATTTTGTCAAGTAATCAAAAATACATTCAATGCTACAATTTCTCTAAGAATATGTAATCTATTATCAATTTAAATAATAAATAAAGTCTGAGTTTACCTTCATTGCATTTCAATGTCAGTTTTTCAATATGAAATTCCTTTTCATGTTCTTTTACAAAATGTTCTCTCAACCTTTTATAGGAAACTAAATGTTTAGAACATTCTGAGCACTTTATTCTACAATTGCGGGTTTTGGATGTATTATGTACGTTTTTTCTGTGTTTTAATAACGATGATTTAGTAGAAAAAACACATTTACAAAGATTACATTCTACCTGTTTAGTAACCGGATTTATTTTACAAGCAGTGGTTATACCAACTTCTTGGATTCTGATAAGTTTCTGGCCAGAAATCAATCTGCCTATAGAAAATTCCACTCTACGGAAACGGCCACAGTAAGAATTTTGTCTGACAATCATTCAAGCTGAATCAGGTAAGATTACCCTAATTTCATTTTTAGACATGAGCGCTGCTTTCGATACTGTAGACCATAATATTCTCTTTTCTAAACTTAGACATGAATTTGGCTTGGGTAATGACTGCATTGCATGGCTATCTTCCTACTTAGTAGACCGTAAATACAAAGTTGTATTTAAAGATAGTACCACAAATAATATTACCTCCTTGTACGGGGTCCCACAAGGTTCTGTACTTGGACCAATTCTCTTTCATTTATATACCAATCAGTTGGAAAATCTTGTTCAAAATCTTGGTTTCAACACACATGCCTATGCAGATGACCGCATACTGTTCAAGTCCTGTTCACCTGAATTTAAATATCATTTAACACACGAGGTATCCACATGCATAAATCAGATATCCACCTGGATGTGTAAGAACAAGCTAAAACTGAACCCAACAAAAACTAAGTTCCTTTGGCTTGCCTCACCTCGCAGGCAACAATACATAAATAATGACCCCATTGTAATTCAAAATGTCGAAATTACTCCTTCTAACTGCGTAAAATTTCTTGGTATACATATCGACAGTGCACTCTCTATGGATAAACACATTTCTTCCATAGTCAGACAAAGTTGTTACTTTCTCAGACAACTTAGACCTATTCGAAGGTGTCTCTCGACAAATGCTGCTAAGGTCCTTATAAATTCTTTAATAGTTTCCCATGTAGATTATTGTAACGCCATATTAGCACACCTACCGCAATACCAAATCCATAGAATACAACTCATCCTCAATGCAGCAGCCCGTTATATTTACCAGATTGATCGTTTCTCGCATATCTCACCAACACTTCACAAACTTCATTGGCTGAAGAGCCCAGAACGTATAGAATTTAAAACATGTCTCCTTGTCATTAAAGCACTCAATAGCATGGCCCCGGAATATATATCGGAACTTTGTGTTCCATTTTCACCTAACAATAAACAAAGTACGCTAAGATCAATGACCCAATCCAATAAAAAACTAGTAGAAACCAATCTCACAAATAAGCCAAAATACCTATATCGATCTTTTGGCGTTTCTGGACCAAAGTCATGGAACAATCTTCCAATGGATATAAGATGTGCCGAAAATATCAATGAATTCAAGAAGAAATCAAAAACTCATCTTTTCCGCAAGTCGTATCCAGATTGTCCTTCATCCGTTCAATAATATTATGTGTACTAAATATTATGCCAGTTTACTTTGAATCGACTATTTTTTATAATTAATTTCATCTGGATTATGTAACAAGATTAATTTGTGATTTCTAGGTATTTTTTTAAGTTTTATATTTCACCATTTTCAATGTGTTAGCTATAGGACTAATTTTAACTTAATTTTAACTTATTGTATTTTTTTAAGTTTTATGTTTCACCATTTTCAATGTGTTAGCTATAGGACTAATTTTAAATTATTTTTTGCAAACTGAAAGCGCCCTTGAGGTGACCACGGTTGTCACTAAACGGCGCTTTATAAATTGTCCTTATTATTATTATTATACCATGAATATTTCTTCTATGCGCGTTTAAATTTTTTTCATGTTTATATCGACATCTACATTCATCACATTCGAAACTATTTACAGTAGAGTGGTTATCTTTCCCAGCCATTTTATCAATGTATACGAAAAGTTGGTTGAAGTCTGATGCAGATGAACGTCTGTTAAAAATTTACAATGAAAATTGTTGTAATATCATTTATATATATTAAAAGACATTTATATATATATATATATATATATATATATATATATATATATATATATATATCATTTATATACATAATTTATTTATATATTATATATATATATACATATTTAATCTTGTATGTATTTATTTATGTGGAAATCCTTTACAGTAACTTTACATATGTCTTACACCATTGAACAAAATTGAACAGAGTTAGGCACACAGAGATAAGTAGACAGGGAGCAGTTTATCTACGCTAAAACATTTTTTAAAACTAGTGTCCACTTTTTAACAATACCCCTCTTCAATGAATACCATGTCTAAAAAAAATATTTTTTTACATTAAAAAAATTGTTGTTTTCATTCTAATCCTAATCCATCCCTGAGTACACAAATATCTTTCTCGCAAGAGGTTTAGTTAACATATCACTTATTCGTTCATTAATTGGAATATACGCAATGTTAATACCATTATTAATAATTTTATTTTTTACAAAATGTAATTTAATATCTAAATGTTTCAGCTTTGTATGATGAGATGGACTTTTGCATATCTTGATCGCACTTTGATTATCTTCAAAAATTATTATTTTTACCTTTTCATCATACACTCTGAAATCATGAATCAAATTTTGCCACCAACAAGCTTCACTTACAGCTAAATTTATTGCTACATATTCTGCTTCAGTCGATGATAAGGCAACCGCTGCTTGCTTTCTTGATATCCATGAAACTGTGCATCCTAGCACTATGAAAACATAGCCAGCAGTTGACTTACGATCGACTTTATATCCTGCCCAATCTGAGTCTACATAGCCCACAATAATATTTTCATTGTCTAATGCAAACACTAAACTTAAATTTACAGTTCCCTTTATATAACGTAGGACTCTTTTTAAGGCAGACCATAGTTCTTTGCTAGCACAAGATTGATAGCGACTTAGTATACTCAAACAAATACCGAGATCTAGTCTTGTGCATAACATGGCATACATGAGAGCACCAATTAAACTTCTACAATTACTTTCTAACTCTGGGCTCTCAGAAGATTTTCCTTTTAAGCTACTATGATCAAAGTTAGCACCTAACGGAGTTGACATAGATTTACTATCTTGCATATTATATTTTCTTAATATGTTTGTGAGATAGGCAGTTTGATTTAACTTAATTTGGTTCTTAACCATATCTTGGTGAATAGTCATGCCCAAGTAATTACATGCAGGACCAAGGTCTTTAATTTTAAAATTACTATTTAGACTATTTTTACATATGACACCTCTTCCTCTTCAGTACCTGATATCAACAAATCGTCAACAAATACTGGTAAGTATATGTAACCGTTGTCTGTTGATTTTACATAAAGGCAGTATTCATTTTCAGATCTTTTAAACCATGGACTTGTTTTTCTTATTTCCATTAAATAAAATATCAAAAATTGCTAATTGTAATGGGTGACACATGTGCTCCGCGCGAGCACTCAAGGAGTACTTGAAGGGCCGAGTACTCTAGTGTTAATAAACAGATTTTTTCTATAATGTGTCTTTTATTGTTTTCTTCTCTGAGTTACATATATATCTTTTTTTCTCTATATTTCACTTTGTATATGCTATATTATAAAAAACAAAATTCCAAGCAAAAAAAATCCAGCCATGAATTTTTTGCCCATCATTTAAATGTAGATAAAGAAAATGTTCCAGTGTGCAAGTTTATGTCTTTATCGACATTATCATTAGGTGAATTTTGTGATTGGATAAAGAAAGCTACGTGCAAAAGGAAAATAGCCAATATGTAATGGATTCTATTGTTTTTTTAAATGAATTAATAATTTATTATTATTGCACATATTACTTGTAAAACATGTGACTTTATTGTAGCACTAGGATTTTCAATCCATAAATTTGTTAAAAGTAATTACTCGTAAGCCACAATTTTGTTATTTTTGGGGAAGCAATACCCAATATCCCACATAAAAAAAATATTATATTTCACATAAATTTAGATACCCTATGATTAAAAGATACATACATACATACCATCACGCCATGTCCCTTGCGGGGTAGGCAGAGAGAACCGAACGCCACATTTTTCTATCCTGGCACGCATCCCTCGCTTCGTCCACATTCATGCATCGTCTCATACATGCTCGTCTATTGCTCACACTTCTAACATTTCCGTCTTTCAAAATTTCGTTCACATGGTCGTGCCATCCCTTTCTTGGGCGTCCCCGACCTCTCATTCCATTCCTTTCCGCTCTGTATATTTTCTTCGTCAGGCGCTCCTCATTCATTCTCCCCATGTGACCAAACCATCTCAATGTGTTCACTTTCATTCTAGTAATGACATCTTTCTTCATCTTACATTCTTTCCTTATGTCCTCATTTCTTACCCGGTCATACATCGTTCTATTACAAATCCTTCTTAACGATCTCATTTCAACTGCATTTATTCTACTTTCATGCGTCTTCTGCCATGTCCAGGTTTCACTTGCATACGTCAAGGTTGGCACTACGACGGCGTTATGAATGGCAACTTTGGCATCCTTTGATATGTTGCGATCATTCATAATTGTTCTTAGTGCTCCATTCACTCTGTTTCCTGCCATAACTCTTCTTTCGATCTCTTTATCGAGTCGTCCATTCCGTTGAAATATGCTTCCCAAGTACACACATTCGTCGACTTGCTCGAGCCATTCGTTCTCTACTCTTATTTTACACGCTGTTCTGCTTTCACTCTTTTCAAAGACCATTGTCTTTGATTTGCTGGCATTCATCCTAAGTCCATTCTCTATACATCCTTCATATACCTGACTTACAAGATACTGTAACTCTTCCATACTTTCTGCTAATAGAACTTTATCGTCTGCATACATCAAATCTCGCACCATTACAGTACTCAATTTCAGACCCTTGCTTTCATCCTTAAGGGCTCTTATGCAGAAATCAATGTACAAGTTAAAGAGCCATGGAGATAGCACGCACCCTTGTCTAACGCCATTATTTATAGAGAACCACGTTGTCACTGTGTCGTTGACACGAACACATGCTTCGCTGTTCTCATATAATGACGCGATTGCGCGTATCAGCTTGCTCTTCACTCCATACACTGCTAGTATATCCCATAATTTTTCTCTAACAACTTTATCATACGCCTTTTCTAGGTCTATGAAGGCACAGAAAATTTTCTGATTTTTATCCAGAACCTTTTCTGTGACCGTGTGCAGAAAAAAAATTTTGGTCTATACATCCTCTGCCGCCCACAAACGCACCTTGGACATCCCATATCTTGCTTTCTGTAATTTTTCGCACTCTTTGATCCAGGATCCTTGCATACATCTTACCAACTGAGCTTAATAAACTTATGGCTCTATAGTTTTTGCAGTCGAGCTTCGATCCTTTACCTTTATACAAAGGTACCACGACTGCATTTCTCCAGTCTGAGGGAGTGTGTCCTTCTTCCCAACATTTGTTGAAAAGAGAGAGACACCACTCCAACGTCTGTTCGCCGCCATATTTTATAAGTTCAGCTGATACACTGTCATATCCGGCAGCTTTCCCCGCTTTCGCGTGTTTTACTTTACTGCTTCAAATACTTCTTCTCGCGTTATTTCATCCTTATCACTTTCGCTTACTTGCCATGTTCTCTGACTCACGTCCCCACTTACTCCGCTATCATACAGTTCCTTGAAATATTCTTTCCATCGTTCTTTCACGCCGTCTTCGTCCATAATTATTTTTCCATCTTTATCATTTATTCCTTTCGAAGCTTTCACAGTTCCATTTTTTCTTTTCGCTACGCCTTTCCAGAACATTTTCATGTTTCCAGGAAAGTCGTTGGCTATTTTCAGGCTTTCTTTCTCTTTTATACCATCTTTTTCCTTTTTTACTGTGTCTCTGACTACCTTTTTATATACTTTATAATTTTCTTTTGCTCTTTCTTCATTATTCGATCCTTTCGCGGCTATTAATGCCATCCATGCTTTCTTCTTTTCACATTAAAAGATTTATTTCAAATATATAAAAAACATAATTATACAAAATACAACACAAAAATGTATAAATGTAAGTTTTTTGTCTCTCCTGTAAAATCTTTGGTGAGTGGATTACGAGGTATTGCTTTATCACAAACGATATGATACACTGTGTCGATTGTTTACCTACTTGATAAAATATATTATTCATGCTAATTATTGAAATAGTACTTATATATTAATTATTGTAATTGTCTTATTTATTGTAATAAACAAAGTGAGATTCAACTTTTGTTTATTCATTGGCTAATACACCACAGAATTACATTTTCATTGAAATGTTTTTTACTCTCCACTGCTATAGAATCACTATACTACAGCCAGAAGAACGAATGTGTCAATTCTAGACGAGCTGAAGATCGAGGATCGTCTATCGACGTATCAAGATGTATTTATTTTTTATGTATTTCTACAGACGTATCCTTCAATTATTTGAACACATTGCCAGAAGGGAACCTGACTGCCTCGAGAAGCTTGTTTTGATGGGCAGCGTGGAGGGACGGAGATCTCGTGGTCGCTCACCGACCAGATGGAGCGATTTGGTTAAGTCCACAATGGGGTCTTCGGTGACTGGTGCTCTGCGTTCAGCACAAAACAGATTGGCATGGAGGCGGGCCATACGTGTGGCGACGGACTGCAGCCGCTATCCTCAGTCATGGAAAAGGACAAATGATGACTATAGAATAGTAGAGAGTCATGATTTCACAATTTTTAAGCATATTTTTTACATCAATTTCTCAATGGGTGTCATGTATAATCACCGGCAAACTAGTAGAACCAAAATAGAGGGTGCGCATACCGCAAATTTGTGTCGTTTCGGTTGTTAGGTACATATACAGACCCCTCCACGGCGATTTGCCAGAAACTACAGAGAGTATACAGTTTGAGTTTCGTCAAGATGTTTTTATATGTACGGCGTATCCTTTTTGTGTCCTCTCTAGAACCCAAACTATAAGTCTGATCGACTTCAAATTTATATCATAGGTGTAAAGTACATAAGCCTAGAGCTGATTATAAAACATTTTTCGTCCATTTCGTTACCTCATGTAAATTTTGCAAATATATTTTTGGGTAGTTAGTTAAACATTTTGTACATATTTTGAATTATATAAATAATTGGATAATTTATATAGCCCCATTTTTGTAAGAGCTCACCACAAGCTAGGTTTGTAATGGTTTAAAAATGTAGGTTAGTGATCTTTATATTATATTAATCACATAAAGATTTTAATGCCATGAGACATTTAGAAATAAAACTATTAGAAATTAGTCAGTAATGTAAGCGTGATTGAGTAACATAAGTGAATATATTCTTCATTAGAAACAAATTATTTATTTTTTTCTTAAAAAAAGAATAATTTGCTATAACTATATTTTATATGGCAGTATCTGTGCATCCACAATTGTCACAAAATAAAAAGTGTAAACACTAAACAAAGTAAATTTAATGTAAATATGTATAAACAATCTATCTTCAAAATCAATTTTACTTCTTCTCAGAACACGGATTGTCTGTTTATTCAGATACCAAAAGACTCAGTATCCCAGTGCAGTGCACAATACTTCTTACTTCACAACATTTTTATCCATTTAAGCAGCAGGTTACATACCATACACATTAATTACTTCAACAAATGAATATGGTTGGATGGAAGATATCGCCAACAAGCAATAAACCTCCCATTGTACATTTATTGTGTACATAAATTTATTGTAAAATATCTAACTGATAGTTTTCAAAATAAGTTATTCAATAAATTGATGTTTCAATTTGGGATATTCCACCCTTCATCCATATTTCTGATCTCTTGCTATATTTAATTGATCACTATAATATAAAAGAGATTTTAATCACTATATTATATTTTTCTATGACAAAAACTTTATTATTTTAAAGACTACGCTCTGAAAATTCAATATAAATTAATTAAACTACTTGTAAGTTTTCCAGTTACAATGTTACTATAATAATTCTTCTTCGTGCCTCTGTTGTTGGGTACTTCCGTCTTACTATAATTATATTATATCATCAAGGTATTAAGATGATATTATAGCAATTTAAATTTATAGATAAACGAAAATGTTTGCGTCAAGAGGAGGTTGCGGCCTCCATATATAAATGCCATTGAAAGGAATGGGCTGCCCAAGGAAAGGTCTGTTCGTCGTACCTGATCTTATTTTTGCGCTGCCTCAAGATATATTTTCATAATATTATATAGCCTATACTATTATCAAGTTAATGAAGAAAATATTGGTGAAAGTCTGATTTCAATAAAATAAACAGTTTTTGATATAAAATCACTGAAATTGTAATTAACCTACATGATCAACATAATTTTAATATAAATGATTATGTAAAACGGCTAATATTCTTTTCAAAATATATTTAAACACTTCATTTATATTTATTTACAAAAGTTTGATGTACACAATAGTTTTTTTATTAAAAAAATAAACAAAAAACAACTCGTATTATAGAAATACCTACATTTATACATACATCAACGATGTTTTAGTATTATCATTCACTGGCTGTCAGAACTTTTGAAGTATGTGCACTTTCTAGGGATCTAGCTATGACATCTATGGATTTTAATGAAATGTATTTTTTCTATGGTAGCCATTGGTTTTACTGTCCCGAGACACTCGTGTCACAGACTTCTATAAACATAGACTCAGCATAAATTAAGAGGCTATAGTAGGCTATGTAGTATATTTTGAAAATAATTCCCCTAATACCAACAAAAGATACGTCTTTAAAATAAAGGAGAGTTTGTATTTACACCTAAATTCTATTGCATGAGTTTTTTGAAATTTGAATTTCTTTAATATTTTTCTTGTAAAATTAGTTTTAATAAAACCCTTTTTTATTTTTTTACTGTACGTGACTAAAAAACTACAAGGTCTATGAGGTATATATTTATTTCAATCGAAAGAGAATATGAAAAATCTACCGGCTGAGTTTATTATTATTATAATATTTTAATTACTATTCTTGCTATTTAGAAAAAACCTCTAAATTTTACCATTTTTTCACGAAAAAGTGTTGTATGTCACAGATTAGGTCATATCTTGGAGGAGTAAGGTCATATGCAATATTTTTTCGTGTTTCATACATAAGAAGGTAATTAAGTGTGCATTTTTGTGTACACCCGTATACCCAGGGTATACAAGAGCCTTAACAAACCTGAGACACTTTGCATTCATTCCTTTTTATGTAGTATGGAAAAGAAAGAGATAGATGATACCGGGGAGCCCTGGGCCGCGAGAGAAGCCCACCGTCCTACTGTTCGCGGTACTTATTTTATTTTTATTTTTTTTTATTTACCCAACTTGTTATTTTGCTTTTCGTCTGAATTTTTTCGGGAGATTTTTTTTGAACAGTGTGACAACACCGGGTTTTCACCTGCCACATGACTTTCGAATTCAAAATTGAAAAATAAAGTTTTTAAAAGAAACGAATCGACAATCGGCCCTGCCGCCGACAGAATTTACGAAAAAAAGGAACCGGTTCCATAAATACGACAGAGAAACGCCAACAACACGGTTCCGTAAAGAAGACATCTCCGCACTCCACGCGGGCCTAACTTTGACTATACAGTATAGCTTTTTTATATCATAGGGAAATTATTGTGACTGTGGAGGCCTTCGCAGAAAAAGAAACCCTAAGGCTTAGGATTTTCCCAACCGCTGCATGCCTCTCAAAGGTTTATTTTACAATATTGACATTTCTTTTATTTTCACTTATCTGACTTTGACATCCTTGACGAGGGATGTCGGCGATTGAGGAACGGTGACCAACACCAAGGTAGGGCATTGTACCGCGTGGAGGAAGCTGCTCTCGCCCCTGCATCTCCTGTCCTCTGATTCGGACCAACACTGAGGACGTCACCCGCCCGTAGCTTCCCGCCGGCCTACGACTGGGTGATCTACTGAGCGTCTTCCTTAGCAGACGGTCGAAGAGGAAAGAACCGCGTCCTTCGAGTGAGAGCATTCAAGTTCTCTCTCGATCCAAGACCGAGGCTGGTCACATTGTTTAACCAGGACGCCTTGCGTCTATAGAACTGACAGCCCTCCTCTGCAACCGCAGAGAGAGAGCTGCAGGCTGATTTTGTATAAACACCAGAGGAGAAGAAAGGAGTTAAGTACTATTTTATCTGTGGTTTTAGCTCGTTAACACCAATGTATGTATATTTTTGGTATTTTGTAAGCGAATTTTCTTTAGTTGTCTTAACCCCAATAAAATACTCGGGGTTAAAATTATTTATTTATTTGTAGAATAAGAGTTATCTCCTGTCAAATCACGCGACGAATTTACTTCTATATTTTCTATGCACGCGAGTTTGATATTGTAAAATTGACTAATTCATAATCATTTACAAGGTGTGTATTATTTATCTTGTACAATATTCATACATATTACTAACCAAATTTATTATTTATTTTGTATTTGACTTGTTTATACATTCGTTGTTATTTTTTCGACTTTGGAGGCTTAATATATCATGAATTTGACGTTTCAAACGCTTTTTTTTTCCCGCTTGGGTGTTTGTCGGAGCTGGACGCGTGCATCGCTGCGGACTGTGCTGCCTGGATTTGACTTTGTATAAACATCACATTTGCATAACTGTCATCTCATTCGGCATTCTTTGGTTTCTTGTTCTTTTGTTTTTACTTTTTCTTTTTAAATAGTGTTAAATTTGTATTGTTTGGGGTAAGTGTCCCATATTTTAAGTTGTTTTTTTTTTAAATATTTAAACAATGGCGGACAAACCGCCTGATCCGCCGGACCCTCCAGACAAATTAATTTCTACCTACACAAATGAGACTGATACTGATTCAGACAATGGATCTTTGATCACCATCCCTGATCTGCCATACCCTCCGTCTCCTAGCACGTTTGTCACAGTACATACTAAAAAAAAAAATCTCAAACGCAAAAATATTCATGCCTCTTCCAGTGATTCAGACCAGGCTTCACCTTCCAAGCCTCCTGCTCCTGTATCTGCGCCTCTCTCTGAACAAAATATTCCTAAACTACCACATAACTCAGACTTTGCCAAGATCACCAGAAATAGATATGTCGAAAGTGATCAAAGGCCTTTTTTGGTCCATGTTTCGTCGTTAGATTCGTCTCCAATATCTGCCATAGAGTTTGGAAGACAACTTAAAAAGACTGCCATCAAGGGAATTGTCATTGGCTCTTGTAAGTCAATTGGTAGGAGTAAAATTAGTCTGAAATTTAATTCCATGATGAGTGCCAACTCCTTCCTAAATAGCACCCACCCCAAATTCGTCTCATCCATCCCAACCCATCAAGTCTCCCGCATGGGCCTGGTGAGAGGTGTTCCAGTGGGGGAGGAATTCTCGAATGAGATCCTCTGCCAAGAGATTGAGACTCCATATCGTTTTGGGAAAATCCTGAAATGTAGGAGACTCAATTACAAGGATACCTCCTCAGGCTCTGTTGTCTGGAAGCCTTCTCGCACGGTAGTCATTACTGTTGACGGGCAAAGACTTCCTGACAAAGTCTATATTTCCTACACCTCTTTGTCAGTAGAGAGGTACGAATTTCCAACCATCCAATGCTGGAAGTGCTGTAGATTTGGACACACCAAATTGCAATGCAAATCTTCCCCACGGTGTTTCAAATGTGGCAGCAACCATCTAGCTGATGAATGCCAGATTAAAGAACCTGATTTCTCCTGCCTGCATTGCTCTGGGAAGCACACGGCTGTTAGCCAAAGCTGCCCTGAACTTGCCAGACAGAAGTCTATCAAGCACCTCATGGCTGAGAATAACATCTCGTTCCAGGAGGCATCGAAGCTCGTCCCCTCTGTGAAGTCATCCTTCTCTGCTGTTGCTTCCGACGAATCTTCCCTCTACTTCTAATATTCAGCCATCCCTCTCTCGGGCTTGTTCTCAAGCTTCTCCGTCAAGGGTTGCTCAACATCAGACTGTCACCAAGCAGATAAAGAAGAAGATACCTACCCCTCCAGCATATGACAAATCGGCCCACAGAGACCTAGCCTGGTTCCCTAATGGCCAACTCCCCTCCCCAGTCAACGGTTGCGGGCTTCCCCCCAACCTAAACACGCAACCTCCTCTAGATACCTCTTCTCTCATCAAAACAGTTATGAGTTTCATTATTTCTATCTTAAAAAGCCAAAGTAACATACCGTCCAACGTAGCACATTCATTAACCCTTATGTCATCTCTCTTATGTCCTGATGGCTCCACAAGCCATTACGAGGATTCTTCAGTGGAATTGCCGGAGCCTCAATTCCAACAAAACTGATATCCTCTTTCTCATCCATCAATTCAACCCCACTATTATTGCCATCTCGGAGACATGGCTCCTCCCGGGATCCTCTTTTAGGCTCCCGGGATTTGCCTGTGTCCGAGATGACAGAAATGATGGAAAGGGTGGCTCGGCCCTTTTCATCAAACAATCCATCCCCTTCTCCTCCATCCCCATTGATTTAAACTCTGATCAAATAAACCTGGTCGGAGCCAAAATCAATGACATTTCCTTTTTTTCAGTCTACATTCCCCATCCTACCCCGTCTATCATTTTTAAGCTGAGGTCTACTATCCAGCCATTTGCTGACTCACTCTTCTTATTGGGTGACTTCAACTGTCACCATCCTTCCTGGGGGTCAGTCTCCCCCAATAGTTCTGGCAGAACCCTAGTTAATACATTGGATGAGCTCAGTCTCTGCTTACTAAATGATGGGTCTCCCACTCGCAGTGTCTCTCCCTTTCAGAATCCAAGTTCGGTAGATCTGTCTATCTGCTCGCCCAACTTTGCATCCCTTGCGTCCTGGTCCCTGGATCAGGATCCGCAGGGTAGTGACCACTTCCCTATCTACATTTGCTTTGGGAGGGAAATAGAAGAGTGCTCCCACTCTTCCCCTCATAAGTATAATGTTAACAGAGCTAGGTGGACGGTTTACACAGAAATTCTGGATTCTCACATCTTTCAACTCCCCACCCCCTCCCCATCTAACATCCCCAAGTGCTATGACCTCCTAAAACAATCCATATACGCAGCAGCAGAGAAATCCATTCCTCTAAAATCCCTGCGTAGGTCCAATCGATCCCCTCCCCCGTGGTGGGATGCTGAATGCACGAAAGCTGTGCAGGACCGCAAAGCAGCAAGGTCTCGGTACAAGAAACAAATGTCATATGAAAACTTTGACTTTTTTCTTAACACTCAAGCAAAGACCAAGAGGATTCTTAAAGACAAAAAGAAAAAGGGATGGATAGAATACTGTTCCTCCCTCTCTCCAGAAACCAATATTACATCCGTATGGAAGAAGATTAGACAGTTTAGATCGGCTGCGAGTACCCCTGCACTTAAACCTACCTCCGATACTTGGGAGAATGAATTTTTAAACACGTTAGCCCCTCCTACAGTCCCCATTCAGAATCTCTCTCCAAATCCTTACCTGCTAGAGGAATTTAACTGCACTCTAGACTCCCCTTTCACTCTTCATGAACTGCAAGCTGTATTGAATAGAGTAAAAGACTCAGCGCCAGGAGTGGATGGCATCCCTTACAGTTTTATTTCTCATGCTCAAGAATCTTCCCAGAAATACTTCCTCTATATTATTAACAACATTTACAACACTGGTAACATCCCTGAAGACTGGAAAACTCAAATTATCATCCCTATTCTCAAACCCGGAAAAAAGCCTAATAATGGTGACTCCTATCGACCGATTGCACTATCCACTACAATGAGCAAAATTATTGAACACCTAATAAATGATCGAATGGAGCATTATTTTGAAACCAATAACCTTCTTCCAAGATTGCAGTTTGGATATAGAAAAGGGAAAAGTACTGCAGATAACCTTAGTATCTTTATTACGGATGTACATCTTACAAAATCAAGAAAAGAAGTCCTAGGGGCAGTCTTTCTTGACATGAAAGCGGCATATGACAATGTTCACATTGACATACTTATTAAGACCCTCCTAGATAAAGGAGTCCCACATAAAACAGCTCTTTTTGTACAAAACCTGTTAAGTGGAAGAAACATTGTATTAAATGCTGACAGTAAAAGTAAGAAAACCCGCAAAACATGGAAGGGCCTTCCTCAAGGTTCTGTTTTAGCCCCACTTCTCTTTAATATCTACACCTGCACCCTTGAAAAATTAATCACCAAATATGCTAGAATTCTACAATATGCTGATGACATCATGATATATGTGTCAGACAGATCGATTGAAAAGGTTGAAGGGATCTTGAACCTGGCCCTGCAAAATTTCAGTGAGTGGCTTGACTCTCACGGTCTTCAACTTTCCCCGCATAAAAGCCAGGTCATGATTTTCTCCCACAAAAGATTAGTACCAGACATCAATGTATCATTTGATGGCATTCGTATCCCCATAGTCCCTCACACAAAATTTCTAGGTTTGGTCATTGACCAAAAACTTACTTTCCTTCCTCACACTGAGTTTGTTATCGACAAATGTGAGAGAGCGATTAATGTTCTGAGGTCAGTCTCGAGGGTCTGGTGGGGCGCTCACCCCAAAACTCTCAAACTCCTGTACAATGCCCTTGTCCGTTCTCACTTGGATTACGCTACATTTCTAATGGATCCTTTTCCGAAATATGTCTCCTCCCAATTAGATAAAATTCAATCCCGTGCCCTTCGCATCATCATAGGAGCCATGAAATCATCTCCTATTTCTGCTTTACAGGTGGAATGTGGGGAAGCTCCCCTTTCACTCCGTCGACAGTATCTAGCAGATAGATATTTCATTAAGGCTTCCCGAATCTCCAATCATCCAATTATTCCTAAACTAAAGCTTCTTTCGGAATACTCCATCTCTAAACCATACTGGAGACATAAAAAATCTTTACCTCTGCTCATTGATAGCTTCAAATTTCTCAATTCCTTCCAAACTCCCTTCTTCAGTGACAACAACTTCCCAATCTTCTCTTGCCCCCATGAATCTAACACTTTTTTCCCAAACATCTCTGACTTAAAGCTTCATAAACATGACTATCAGACTCCGCTTCTATTTCAAGAAATCATTAACACCAAATGTGTAAATCATGTTCCCATATATACAGATGGTTCCAGGAGGGCGGGAATCCCAGCTCTTGTAGGAGCAGCGTTCTTCTGTCCCTCTTTAAACCAGTCTGGAAAGTACAAACTCCCAGCGGAAACGTCTATCTTTAAAGCAGAATGTTTGGCTATATTAGAGGCTGTTAATTTTATATCTTCAAACAACATTTCAAACTCTATTATTCTAACAGACTCTCTTAGCGCAGTCAAGGCCATATCCTCCAATCCCAAAAACCTTCTCAACCAACTCACTGTTCTCCAGATCAAACACAAGATTCTGGATTTAGGAATCTTGGGCCAATGTGTCACCATTGCGTGGATCCCTGGTCACAGTGGAATCCCAGGGAACGATAGAGCTGATGAACTTGCAAAAGAAGCTTCTGAAGATGGGGACCCTAAACACTTCTACATCTTTCTGGAGGACATGATTCCAGTCCTCAAACAGAGAATGAATGATCGCTGGCAACATCTTTGGAAGCAAATCAGTTTCAGATCTCGCTCTTTTTATGCGTCCATCCAGCAGAATCTTCCCACCAAGCCTTGGTTCACACATATACCAATGAAAAAAAAGCAAGTGTCAATCATCAGTCGTATCAGACTTGGTCACTCTTGTACTCCTGTATTTCTCAACAAAATCCGAGTAAAAGATTCCTCCCTGTGTGATTGTGGTCTGGAGGATGGTGATGTCAATCACATTTTCCTTGGCTGCTCCATATTCAATAAGGCTCCCTTTTATTCCAAAGCTATCAAACTCAAAATTACTCTCCCCATAAATATGTCTTTTCTTCTATCCATAGCTACCCCTCCAATCTATTGAAGTCTGGCGTCATTCATTAGTGAGAACAATATCCTGATTTAGCATGTGTACTCAATTTATTATATCGGCACATGTTCATTTATTTATTTTATCTTTTCTCTGGTTGTAATGTCCTTGTTAAGTTGTATACATTTTTTCTTTTGATCAAATTTATTATAAATTATAATTCCTTAATTTTGGTTTCTTTTAAATACTGCACATACCTTTGTAATGTGCATGTATGTGTATATGTATGTATGTGTGCACGTTTATATTTGTGCAGGCATATGACTTTCAATTATGTTTTATGTAACTTTTCTTATATTTCTTCTTTTTAATTTAATTATATTGTTAAACTACATTATAAGCACTGATCTACTCACTTAGCTATATTCATCCTTTCACTTATTGTTACTTAAATATTTTAAATATTAAATATTTTGTTATTTCATGACATGTAAATAATGTTTTCTTCTTATATAATGTTATATAATTTATTTTCTGTTAAAAATACAATCTAAGTGTTCCCAAGCTGACAAGGTATAACCTTGCATTGTTACGTTATATTGTTATGTTTCATAAGAACCAAAGACTGCCTAAATGTCATGATGGTTACAAATGCTCAGCAAAACATCAAAATTTTGTTAATTTTTTTCTATCCTTGCAGTACTGGTCTCTAAGCAGTGTAAGAGCTAGAGTCCAAACTCCCACTTAACTCTCGGATCAGCATCGGATTCTGAATGATTCTGATCATATACAGACAAGGGCGAGAACACTGGATTACGGTGAAAAGCCCCCAAACAGAAATAGAATAGACGTTTCAAACAAAGAAACGTTTTTCTTTGAGTATAATAATATAAAATGAGAATACTAATCACGTTTTGTTTATTTGCAGCATGTCATACTTATTTTTGCGAGCTTTAAAAGACGATGAAAAGCGATAAAAAGACGATGGTCCGTTGGACATGCCGAAAGATGTATTTGTCGCACATTACAGAATTAACCATTCATTGTTTGTTGTCCTGTACGACCAAATTAAAACTCCACATCCATATTTAAATCAATAAATAGTATTTAAAAGCACATTGTACTATAATATGAAGATAACTAAACATCATATACACATAAAAGTACTAGTTTCACCTTTTTATACTGCTTCATATTAATATGCATGGTATTTATGTAGTGCGTTTAATAATTCACTCACATGTTAAGAGCAGATAATTCTGAAACTATATATTTTGTTGGAAAAAATAGGATATAAAGAAAACACAAGCATGAAAATTTTTGAACCATGATCATTATAGTGGTCAAAGTAAATTATTTTATTAACCTTGTTTATTATTTTTACAGATATGTAATTGAAATCTTGCAAATATTCTAAGGTAGAGGCGTTTACATTGTGGAAATTCATTTTAATAAATTATTAAAATAACAATATAACTTTGTTTATTTCCACTTATTTATTTTTATTCCACAACTAGTTTCAAGAACTACCGTTCTCTTCTTCAGGTGGGTTTAAACTAAAACTAATTTGGTGTGGTGTGTGGCCGTGTCATAGGTAAAGCGGGAGGTGGGGGTAAGGGGGGAAGTGGGCGTTGCCCTAACGGGAACATGGATAATAATGGTGAAGTGTTGGGTTGTGTCTGGTTGTTAATTATTTTCTTGTGACTGTTTATGGCTTTGTGGATTTCTAATGTCTCTAAATTATTTTGTTTCAGTCCGTATGTATGCTTATGTAATAATTGTGCGTTTGTATTGTCAAATGTATGATTTTCTTGTATTAGGTGGTTTGCATATTCTGAGAAACCGTGTCCATTTAGGCAGCGTTTATGTTCATTAACTCTAGTTTCAATTGTCCGTCCTGTTCTCCCTATGTAAATACTGTCACAGTCCCCACACTGCAATTCATAAATTCCACTTTGTTTCAGATTACTTGTTTTTTCTGTGTTGTTTTTCAGTATAAGTCCTATATTGTTGTCTGTATACAAGGCTGGTTTTATGTTTAAAGGAAGATGTCTCGTTATATCATGTGTAATTTTATTAAGATATATTATTTTTCTCCAATTTGTGCCAGTCTCTCGTGGTTTTGGTTTGTATATGTATTTATGAATGATGTTTGTACGTGTTTTTCTGTTTAATATTTTATGAACTATATCTTTCTTGTAACCATTATTAAGAGCTATAGTTTCTATTGTTTAACAAGGAGTTACAAACAATAGAAACTATAGCTCTTAATAATGGTTACAAGAAAGATATAGTTCATAAAATATTAAACAGAAAAACACGTACAAACATCATTCATAAATACATATACAAACCAAAACCACGAGAGACTGGCACAAATTGGAGAAAAATAATATATCTTAATAAAATTACACATGATATAACGAGACATCTTCCTTTAAACATAAAACCAGCCTTGTATACAGACAACAATATAGGACTTATACTGAAAAACAACACAGAAAAAACAAGTAATCTGAAACAAAGTGGAATTTATGAATTGCAGTGTGGGGACTGTGACAGTATTTACATAGGGAGAACAGGACGGACAATTGAAACTAGAGTTAATGAACATAAACGCTGCTTAAATGGACACGGTTTCTCAGAATATGCAAACCACCTAATACAAGAAAATCATACATTTGACAATACAAACGCACAATTATTACATAAGCATACATACGGACTGAAACAAAATAATTTAGAGACATTAGAAATCCACAAAGCCATAAACAGTCACAAGAAAATAATTAACAACCAGACACAACCCAACACTTCACCATTATTATCCATGTTCCCGTTAGGGCAACGCCCACTTCCCCCCTTACCCCCACCTCCCGCTTTACCTATGACACGGCCACACACCACACCAAATTAGTTTTAGTTTAAACCCACCTGAAGAAGAGAACGGTAGTTCTTGAAACTAGTTGTGGAATAAAAATAAATAAGTGGAAATAAACAAAGTTATATTGTTATTTTAATAATTTATTGAAATCTTGCAATCTCATCAGTGTGTCGCACATGTTTGGAAGCCATATTATGTAATAGCTTTGCAGTATAGTATAATATGGTAAACTGCTGCAGGAATTGTTGAGCCAGACAGAGTTGAGCTGATACTGAAGATCTGTAACAAAGAAAAAACAATTTTAATACTATGTATGATATTTAATTATAAAAATAATAAAAGGCAGACTCAAAATTTCATGAAAAAAATATTATGCTCTTTTTTTGTCCACTCTAAACAAGAAATTATTTATAAAAAAAACGTTAACCCATGATATTACCCAAACAAACATATTTGCATGTCAATTTTATTAGAATAATCACTTGCATAACAAATCGTGTCGGTATAAAATTGTTCAAAATTGAGTCGTTTGACGTAACACCATTTCAATTAAAATTTTATTTAAAACATGTTATTTATAAAAAGCATCGAGTAAATAAGCTATAAAATACAAAACAATGAATGAAAATAGAGTATATACCTTGCTAAATATTAATAAAATAAACAAAAAACACACGATTAGCTGTCAAAATCTGATAAATGCGGGTAAATGTACGAGATTGCCATATATAAATTAAACTGGACATAGAAATTTTATTTACATATGGCAAATTTATACTATTGTTTGGGTCACGCCCCCTTCAGTTTTCTCACGGAGTTAACACCGGAAAACTCCATACAAAATACCAAATTCCGAGATTTCTCGGGAGTTAATACCTGAGGACAGGCTACATTGAAACCCAAGCAAAGCATCAACCAAGACAGGCTAGAACACTGGCAACGGTGAAATAAAGCCTTTTAAAAAGTAGAAAGAAGAAGAAGACAAGTTAAGTGTTTCATACAAAATCAGCCTGCAGTTAGTAGCTTGAACGAATGTGCACGAATTTTGCTAAATTAAATTATTAAAATATAACAATAAAACTAGCTCCACAATTTGTAATTTGTATCGATATTTTTATGATTAATAAACAATTTCTTAATAGTCAAATCTTTTCTTTGGCCGAAGGATGCAACTGGGGCTAAAATCTGAGCTTCGGTCGGATAAGCAACATTGATTAAGATTTAAGAAGTTGATTTTCTTTCAAAATATTTATGTGATTATCATTTTTAATGTGAAAATGTCAAAATCTATATTGTAACATCAATAATTGAATAATATTTATTTATTTGTTTAATTGTGTCGTTAGAACATAAATTTCTTCTATGCGTCCGCCAAACCGCCTTATTGTATATTTTTAAAACTGATATATTGAAAAACAGCGCTCCTACTAAAACTCGTGTTCTAAAAAATGGGGCCCTGTTCTTTACGTAAAAACATTTTCTAGCAATTTCTGTCTTTCTTAAATAATGATTATTTATGATGTTGATATTTCCATGAGTATGATGATCGATATATTTCCATGCATTATGATATCAAAGAAACCCAATAACCATTATTTTACTTTGGCCTAATGTGTTTCTTCTATTAATTCTGGGAACCGCTTATAACGGCCCCCCAGGCCTTGTTCGTATATTTAAGCATTGTCTTTTCTATTGAAAGACAATGCTTAAATATACGAACGACGCGAGTCTCAAGGAGATGCAGGCCGTTACTCCAGGGTCCAGCGCGACCCGACAGCGTTTGGAACACTTTCCAAACTCAGCACCCGCTTCGGTCCAGGAAAGCGGCTCTCTCGCCGAATGGTGGTGCGCCGATCCGTTTCGGCCCTCCAGGTGTCACGTCCATGGCTGCTGATGTGGAGCGAGCCTAACCGACACCCTTTGGTGCGGCTTGCAGCTGCTCTGGCCACGAGGGATGCAGATATTCATCCCTCGGCCGCGGTGAGCGCGGTCCGTGTCGAAACGACGCGTGTCTGATTTCGACTGTCAAAATTATTCACTCGTAAGGTCACATTTTGGAGGTTATCTTTTATTGTCAAAATATGTTTTTTTATTCTCACAATCTTTCACAAATGTTTATTTTTATTTTATTTTATTTTTATTTATTTATAAAGGCGCATCAACAGAAATCCAGCTTATAACTTTCATGTCAAAATATTTGTTTTTATCTATGAGTATGCTGGACTTCCAATAATGGATGTGTAACCGACACCCTCTCGAGTGCCAATAACAAAGTTTCAGAAAAGGGGGTGGCTCGCCTTCTCACCAGGACGTGTCGGGTAGCTCACTACCGTACCTCGGCGATACACAGTGGCATGTATCGCAGAGGGGAGGTCGAACGCTCTGCTCGTGGTAGTGCAGATAAGTTGAAGTACAGGGTACAGCGGCAGCAATAGTCCAGAATCCAGGCAGGGTCAATCAGCGGTATCCAAGCAAGTCCAATCCAGTGTCAAATCGAGTCCGTGAAGATCAAGCAAAGCAGTCAAAATATATCGGTAGGTTCAGGAACAGAGAGATAAACAAAAGGCGGTCGTCGAGGCGTACAAAATGTAAGTGTTTATTTACAAAACATGACAGGTATTTATATGGTTACGAACAATGCAGTGGGAAATACCGCCGCTTATCGGCCGGCAGGCACGACATTGGCGTTTACAAATAACAATATACGCACACGACAGTGGCGTTTTACAATTGATTATTATCACTATTTATCCCTATTTATATATTTATTTATATATTTTCTCGTCCGTAACATCCTCCCCCCGTGTTGCTTCGCAGCACAAAGGCGTTAACGGACGAGAACCGGCAATGCTGCAACCTTTACTGCTGGTTTCTCGTAGTCCCCGGCGGCGGTCCGTACCCGCACGGTGCGGACCTGTCCATCCACTGCGGTGGTCGCCTCCACAATGCGACCTCGCGGCCAGTAATTTCGCGGCAGGGAGGCATCCATTATCACCACGAGGTCCCCGACCTTCAGTGGCGTAGCTGGTTCCTTCCATTTCTTCCGTTGGGCCAGAGTGGGAAGATATTCTCGCACCCACCGGCGCCAGAACATATCCGCCAGCTGTTGAGCCATCTGCCACTGTTTTCTAAGGCAGATCTCTTCCTGCTGCGCGGTATACAGTGACAGGTTTGGCCTCTGTCCAGATGATCCCACCAAGAAATGATTGGGGGTCAAAGGCTCCTCATCCTTCGGGTCGACCGACACATGTGTGAGTGGTCTACTGTTATGCAGAATTCTGCTTCCGCCAGCGTGGTGAGGAGAGTTTCCTCGCGGGGAACCCGTTCCTTGAGGGTCTCCCGCAGCGCGACTTTCACTGATCTCACCAACCGTTCCCAGGCGCCGCCCATATGCGGTGCCGATGGTGTGTTGAATCGCCATTCAATGCGACGGTTCGTCAGCTCGTTTATCACATGCTTGTCGTTTCGCAAGCTCTCCAGCGCGTCTCGCATTTCCTTGTCGGCACCTCGGAAGTTGGTGCCGTTGTCACTGTAAAAGGCGATAGGTTGACCGCGCCTCGCGGTCATTCTCCTTATGGCCATAATGGTACCATCGCTGCTCAGTGAAGAGACGAGCTCTATGTGCACGGCGCGTGTCACCATACATGTGAACAGCGCCCCGTACCTCTTCTCTCTCCGCCGTCCCACTGCGACCATCATCGGCCCAAACATGTCCAGGCCGCAGTGCGTGAATGGTCTCTCATTATGGGCGAGTCTGGCTGGCGGCAATTGACCCATCATGGGTGGTGATGGTCTAGCGCGTGCCTGTTGGCAGTGTAGGCAGCTTCGTAGTACCTTGCGAACCGTAGTTCTCATCCTCACGACTGTGAACGACACTCTCAAATCGGCGATCGTTCGTTCGCACCCTGCGTGCTGAGCTTGGTCGTGGTATCGCCTGATCAGAAGGTGTGTATACGGGTGAGCTCCATCCAAAATGATAGGAGCCTGCACGCCGCGCGCTGTCTCGCCGAGCGCGCCCAGCCGTGTACCCATGCGTAACATGCCTTGTTCATCGACGAAGGGTTTCAAATGTGCCAGTCGGCTGCCAGCCGCAATTGCCTCCCCCCGTCGCAGCACCGCTGCATCTTCGCCGAAGCTGTCTTCCTGGCAGTGGGCAATCCATGCTCGTTCGGCCTGCACCAGCTCAGAGACCGTGAGCTCGGAGCCGGCCGGCCCTCGCCGTCTGCATCTCTCCGTGAATCGCAACGTCCAAGCTGTCGCCCTGATGAGTCGCGTCCAAGATGAGAATCTTGACACGTCAGGATGAGCTTCGTGAAGCCCACGTACTTGGACCGTTGTCATGACGCGATGTGGCCGCACCTCCAGGTCGGCGCATTCATGCTCCACACGCACATTCCTTTCTTCGGGCCAGTCAGTGGGCGGCCTCCTCAGAAAGTTCGGCCCACTAAACCACATGCCGTCTGGCCCAAGATACGGCATGTCTCCATCCCTTGTCCCAATGTCAGCCGGGTTGAGCTCGGTCGGAACCCACCGCCAACTCTTCGTGTCCGTGAGCTCGTCAATCTCGCCCAACCTGTTTGCAACGAAGGTTGAGTAGGTCCGTGGGTCCGTTCTCAGCCATTGCAGTACTGTCGTTGAGTCGGTCCAGTGGACCGTCTCGCCGATGTGTGACGTTAGCTCCTTCTTTATGGTGGCCGCCAGCCTTGCCGCCATCAACGCCGCCTGCAGCTCAAGGCGGGGTATCGATAACGGCCGTAGCGGCGCTACCTTGCACTTGCTGGTCAGAAATGCGACACGCGTCTCGCCAGGGCTCTCCTCCACCAAGTAGGCGACAGCGCAGCATGCCTTTTCCGAAGCGTCGCCGAACACGTGAAGCGTACGCTTCGCTCTAGCCTCCCACACGCAGCATCTTGGAAGGGCGGGTCGGCTGGCCGACATGCCAGCCTTGAGTGACTCCCACTCGCCCAGGATGTCGGGGGGTAATGTGTCGTCCCATCCAACGTTCGTCCGCCACACTCGCTGCAGCAATATCTTCGCCCGAACCGTCAGGCAGGAGACGATTCCAAGCGGGTCGAAGATCCTCATGATGTCGCTTAGCAGCATCCTTTTACTGACGCGGTCATCATCATTTTCCCACAGGTGGTCGAAGGCGAATATGAACACGTCGTTCGTTGGGTCCCATGTGACTCCCAGTACTCGCTCGTTGGTATCGCCGCAGCCGTGGATCTCTACGGCGGCCGTTGCACGGTCGCTGTCAGCTATTGATCGCCTAACCAGCGGGTGGTTCGACGCCCAGTTCGTCAGCTCAAAGCCGCCTTGACGTAAGACGGCCGTGACGCTCTTCATTATTTCAATGGCCTCTCTAGGCGTCTCGACAGCATCCAGATAGTCATCCATGTAGAATTTGTTCTTTATTGCCGCCGAGGCCTCCGGGTGTGTTGCTCCATGCTGTTCAGCGATCTTATCACGAACAAACTGTGCACTGCTCGGCGAACACTTAGCTCCGAACATCATCGAAGTCAACACATAAGTGCTCACCGGTTCTTCTCGATTGGCCCTCCAAAGGAACAATTGTGAGGCTTGGTCCTCTCTTCGTATCTTCACCCGAAGGAACATCTCCTTTATGTCTGCGGCGATGGCAATTCTTCCCTCGCGAAATCGCAGGACATTGCCCATCAGAGAAGATAGGAAGTCAGGACCCGTCAGCAACATATCGTTAAGTGAAGTGCCTCGGTATTTGCTCGCCGCGTCGAAAACCACACGCAGCTTGCCTGGTTTGTTCGGGTTCTGTACAGCAAAGTGTGGTAAGTACCATACTCTGCTAGACGCCATTGCCTCACCGGGCCCTAGCCGGCGCGCGTAACCCTTGTTCACAAGGTCTGCGATTTTTTCCTTGTAGGCCTTCGCAAGTCCTTCGTCGGCCCGTAGCCTCGATTCAAGCTGCGTGAATCTTCTGGTCGCGCAGCTGCTGTTGTCGGGCAACGACACATCGTCATACCGCCACAGTAGGCCGGTCTCCCACCGACCGTCCTGGCACTGTCTCGTAGTGCTGTTCATAATTGCTGTAGCTCTCTTCACGTCTTCCGATACTCGCGGTGTCGCCGATACGCCAAGCGAGTCTACAGCAAAGTTCAATTTCACTAATTCATGCAGTTCTTGGTCGCGTGCTACTGCCGTGTTGGCCACTGTAGCGAGCGCGATCGCGGAGCCATCACGCCCTGACTCGCCGCCTCCATGTATGGTCCATCCAAGAGCTGTGCGTGATGCAAGGCGCGCATCACGCATTTGTCGCACTTCACGCGACACAATAAGATGGGCGTTATCTTGGCCTAGTAACACTAGCGGTGTTACCTCGCGAGCCGGCGCCTTGCTCAGCCTCGAAGAAGCATCCAATGCTGTCGTCGGCGGCAGGTCTAAGTCGCGCACTGTGTTGGCCTTGATGGAGTATGTCTGTCCGTCTCCGGCCACTCCCACCTTCACCCGCCGCGACTCCGTGTCATCCGAGCGCATACCGCCGGCCCCGCGGATCTTGATGCCGCGAACCGGTCCTGTCGCGCCAACCTTTGCTGCGACGGCTGCGTCGATAAGCGATATCGTCGAGCCCTCGTCGAGCAAGGCATATACACTAGCCTCGCCCGCTGGCCCGGTTATCGTCACCGGTAACACCTTCAACAATACATCACTCGCATGGTTGATGTGGTGGACGCTCTCAAACGCCGCACCATCCGATTGTCCGTGTAGCATAGCGTGATGGTATCGTTGACAGCTATCGACACCGCACTTCTTTTTCTTCTGACATTTCGGCGTCATGTGCCCACTAGCCAGGCACGCATAGCACAGTCGTTTGTTCTTTACATAACTCCACTTCTCGTTTAATGCCTTCGACTGGAACGCAGCACATTCTGGCAGCCGGTGCGACTCACTACACAATTCGCAGGTCGGCCCCGATCTCCTTTCCTCCGTGAGGTGGTGGGCCACCGCGTGAGTGTCTCGGCGAGCGTCTCGTCTCGGCTGTCGTCCGGGCTGCAGGCCTCCCAAGTTCGGCACCGCGTTGCACATTGAGTCCAGCCAAGTCGACAGGTCTTCAATAGTAGCTTGGTCGGTGCTGTGCCGACCAGTGAAAAACCACAACCACTGGAGCACCGACGGCAACTTCGCCACCATCTCCTCCAGGAGCTGGGGTCCTAGCAGATATTTTTCATCTATGCCCTTGACGGTGCATACCACATTGCTTATCGCCAGGGCGAAGTCCCGCACAGCGTCTATAGTGGGCGGCTCAGCGATCCGTGGCAGCCTTCGCATCTTCTCCAGCATGGCCGCCACAATCATCTGTGGATGTCCAAAGTTTTTTTCCAGTTTGTCGATTATTTTCGAAACGTTTTTCGGGTCTGCTAACATCGCGGAGACGACATCCCGCGCACGCCCGGTCAGGGCGCGTTGCAATCGCAGGATGTTCTCGGCATCCGTCAACCCGCAGAGGCTCGTCGACTGCTCCCACTGGCTTTTAAAACTCCTCCAGTGCACGGCATCCCCCGAGAACGTCGGAAGATCCTTAGCCGTGGTTGTTCGGGCAATCAGAGCACTAAATTGCGCTTCCTCTCGATGAGGCGACGGGCAGCTGACACTTGCAGTCATTGCACGGAAGGCATCCGTCATAGCTGCCGCCATCATCGCAAATGGTTCAGCTTGCTTGCTTGCCCATTCCTGGGTACGCCGGGCGGCCTCATTGTCCACAGAGGCCCCTGGCATCACTTCATCCTCGTCGATCACACCGTTGGTAGCTTCGGGTACTGCGCGGCCGGCCTCAGCGTCGGCTCCATCCGCGCATGACTTCTCCATCTCCTCAATCTGACGTTGCTGACGTTGCAGCTCAAGCTCCTGTTGTTTCAACTTTCTTCTAAGTTGCACAATCGTATCCTCCGACGTAGAGCCTCCAGATATCGTCGACTCGTTCTCAGAGACCGACTTAGCCTCGACGTCTTTGGCAGCAGTCTTCTTGCTCCTTAACGATGGTGTCATCCTGACTCCTGGTAAGGGTCGATCCGCAGCACGAAGGACCAATTTGTAACCGACACCCTCTCGAGTGCCAATAACAAAGTTTCAGAAAAGGGGGTGGCTCGCCTTCTCACCAGGACGTGTCGGGTAGCTCACTACCGTACCTCGGCGATACACAGTGGCATGTATCGCAGAGGGGAGGTCGAACGCTCTGCTCGTGGTAGTGCAGATAAGTTGAAGTACAGGGTACAGCGGCAGCAATAGTCCAGAATCCAGGCAGGGTCAATCAGCGGTATCCAAGCAAGTCCAATCCAGTGTCAAATCGAGTCCGTGAAGATCAAGCAAAGCAGTCAAAATATATCGGTAGGTTCAGGAACAGAGAGATAAACAAAAGGCGGTCGTCGAGGCGTACAAAATGTAAGTGTTTATTTACAAAACATGACAGGTATTTATATGGTTACGAACAATGCAGTGGGAAATACCGCCGCTTATCGGCCGGCAGGCACGACATTGGCGTTTACAAATAACAATATACGCACACGACAGTGGCGTTTTACAATTGATTATTATCACTATTTATCCCTATTTATATATTTATTTATATATTTTCTCGTCCGTAACAGGATGCACACAACATTAATAAATTTCATGAGCTATTATTAAATTAAAGCATTAATTACACACACACACATATATATATATATATATATATATATATATATATATATATATATATATATATATATATATATATATATATATATATATATATATATATATATATATATATATATATATATATATATATATATATATATATATATATATATATATATATATATATATATATATATATATATATATATATATATATATATATATATATATATATATATATATATATATATATATATATATATATATATATATATATATATATATATATATATATATATATATATATATATATATATATATATATATATATATATATATATATATATATATATATATATATGTTATATTTGATGTTTTCACGGGTGAAATATGTTATAATATTTTTATCTCGGTTTTCCCGTGTCAGTAGGTCTTGACTAAGACCATTTGTCTTCCGACGTTTCGCCTGAATATCACCAGGCATTTTCAAGGACTTAACGAAAAGCACGCGCGCGACACACGTCTACTCACACTGAAAGCTCACCGTCAAGTGACTCGTAGCGTACAAGATGGCCGCTTATGTCAAATATTGCTAGCGCGACGTGATTGGCTCCTTGTGACACGCCCACCTGCTGTCGTGTTCGTTGGTAATAATATTTTATCATTATTTTTGTGTTGTGATTCATTGTTAATTTTAGTTGTGACATTAATATTATTATTGTTGTGTTTTGGGGTTATTTTCGCTATGGTATTATTAATATTATTATTGTATTGTTTGTCATATAAAATGTTCTTCCAGGTACTAGGCAAACGAACTCCGTCGTCCCGATTGTTCATTATATCCCTTCTCTTATATATTTCTATAGCTTCCCTGTAAATTCTGAGAGGTTCACTGTTTAAACTTGCTATTATTTTTGAATGGTCAAAATCTATTGTATGTCCTTCTGTGAGCGAGTGTTGTACAAGTGAGGATGTAAGTTTTTTGTTTCTCATGTCGACTCTGTGCTCCGCTATTCGTGCTTCAACTTTTCGATTGGTTCTTCCTACATAAGTCTTATTGCACGATCCGCACGGTATTTCATATACTCCATGAGCTTCAAGTGGAATGATGTCTTTCGGGTTTCTTAGAAAGGTTGATATTTTATTTGTTGTGCTGAAAACGGTACGTATGTTATTTTTGTTTAATAGACGGCTGATTTTATCGGTGACGCCTTTGATATATGGTAGTCGGGCTGTTGATAATGGTGTTTCATTGGATTTTTCTTTCACTGTTTTTGGACTCTTTAATGCTTTGTTTATTATATAGTCTGAGAAACCATTACAACGTAGAGCATTTTTCGTGTATTCTAATTCTTGTTTTTTATGCTCGTGGTCTGCAATTCTTTTTGATCTTGTTATTAGTGTTTTTGCGACTGAGCATATTTGTGCGGGGTGATGATTGGACGTTGCGTGTAGGTATCTATCGGTGTGTGTGGGCTTTCTATATACTGTGTGCCCCAGTTTACCGTTTGCTTTTTTTTAACACTAAAACGTCTAAGAAAGGTATTTGTCTGTTATTTTCCTTCTCCATTGTAAACTTTATATCTTTATGAATGCTGTTAATAGTGTTCAAAAAATTATTTAATTCTTCTTCTCCGTGAGACCATACTACGAATGTGTCATCCACATATCTTAGCCATTTCTTTGGTTTGAGTATTACTTTCTTTAAGACTTCTTCTTCAAACCTCGTCATAAATAAGTTGGCGACTGCTGGTGACAATGACAAACCCATAGGTGCTCCTTTTATTTGTTTGTATGTCTTATTGTTGTAATAAAAAAATGTGTTATTTAAACAGTGATAAAATAAATTTAAAATATCGTCTGTGGTATTGAGTGTTTCTTTGATTATGTCTAGTGTCTCGTTAATTGGAATATTTGTAAATAAAGAAACAACGTCAAAACTCACAAGAATATCTGTACTTTCCAGTTCTAAGTCAGTGATGAGTGATATGAAATGTTCTGAGTTTTTGACATAGGAGTCTGCGGATTCTACATAGGGCTGCAACATATTCGCGAGGAATTTAGAAAGCATTTGTAACGGCGAACCAATGGAACTAACAATTGGTCTGAGAGGAATATCTTTCTTATGAATTTTTGGAAGACCATATAATTTTGGAAAGCGTGACGACTTCTCTCGTGGAATAAGTGACTTCTTGATATCATCACTAAGTTTTGTTTCCATTATTTTAGTTTTCGTGGTTTTCTCAAGATACGTGATTGGGTTGTTTGCATGTATTTTGTATGCTGGGTCTTCAAGGATATCGGTCATTTTCGATTTATAATCTTCACTGTTCATCACTACTGTGGCATTGCCTTTATCAGCTGGAAGGATTATCAAATCTTTGTTGTTGCGTAATTCTTTGAGGGCTATTATTTCTAGTTTTGATAAATTGCATTTTGGTGGTGTATTTTTTCTTAAAATCGAGCATGTTTCTTGTCTAATTGTTTCGGCAGTATTATTGGTGCATTTGTGAATGGCTGATTCAACCGCTGTAATTATTTCTTCTTTAGGAATAGTTTTATATGATACACCATAGTTAAAACCTTTTGAGAGGACGGAAATAGCATTATTATTCAGTTGAAAATTTGATAAATTGTGAATGACCTTGTTTGTATCCAGAGCGGCTTGGTGACAATATTTATTTTTCTGTAGGTTGGTAAATTTCTTTATTTGGCGTTCCGTGGTGTATGTTGTATTGGTGTCAACACGATATTGCACAATATTATTTAGTTGATCCCATATCACTGGATGTAATGTGTTTGCGAGGTTTAAATGAAGTACACGTAGTTGAGAACTCACTTGATCTAGTTTGTACCGTATGTATTTAATTTCTTCACGAATTAGAGTCAAACCGGTATTTTTTAATATTTTGGATGTTTTTACTGATTTTCTATTTGTTTTTAAAGTAAAAGACACTGGTATTGTTTCTGTATCACGACATCGGCGTAAGAAAGTTAAATCACATAGAAGTTTTGCTCTTTTCGTATTTAACTTTTCAAATCGTTTTGTTGAACGATACACTTCCTCACCGTAGAGGTTATTTATGTTATATTTGATGTTTTCACGGGTGAAATATGTTATAATATTTTTATCTCGGTTTTCCCGTGTCAGTAGGTCTTGACTAAGACCATTTGTCTTCCGACGTTTCGCCTGAATATCACCAGGCATTTTCAAGGACTTAACGAAAAGCACGCGCGCGACACACGTCTACTCACACTGAAAGCTCACCGTCAAGTGACTCGTAGCGTACAAGATGGCCGCTTATGTCAAATATTGCTAGCGCGACGTGATTGGCTCCTTGTGACACGCCCACCTGCTGTCGTGTTCGTTGGTAATAATATTTTATCATTATTTTTGTGTTGTGATTCATTGTTAATTTTAGTTGTGACATTAATATTATTATTGTTGTGTTTTGGGGTTATTTTCGCTATGGTATTATTAATATTATTATTGTATTGTTTGTCATATAAAATGTTCTTCCAGGTACTAGGCAAACGAACTCCGTCGTCCCGATTGTTCATTATATCCCTTCTCTTATATATTTCTATAGCTTCCCTGTAAATTCTGAGAGGTTCACTGTTTAAACTTGCTATTATTTTTGAATGGTCAAAATCTATTGTATGTCCTTCTGTGAGCGAGTGTTGTACAAGTGAGGATGTAAGTTTTTTGTTTCTCATGTCGACTCTGTGCTCCGCTATTCGTGCTTCAACTTTTCGATTGGTTCTTCCTACATAAGTCTTATTGCACGATCCGCACGGTATTTCATATACTCCATGAGCTTCAAGTGGAATGATGTCTTTCTCATGAAGCTCATGAGAAACTTGAAGCTCATGGAGTATATGAAATACCGTGCGGATCGTGCAATAAGACTTATGTAGGAAGAACCAATCGAAAAGTTGAAGCACGAATAGCGGAGCACAGAGTCGACATGAGAAACAAAAAACTTACATCCTCACTTGTACAACACTCGCTCACAGAAGGACATACAATAGATTTTGACCATTCAAAAATAATAGCAAGTTTAAACAGTGAACCTCTCAGAATTTACAGGGAAGCTATAGAAATATATAAGAGAAGGGATATAATGAACAATCGGGACGACGGAGTTCGTTTGCCTAGTACCTGGAAGAACATTTTATATGACAAACAATACAATAATAATATTAATAATACCATAGCGAAAATAACCCCAAAACACAACAATAATAATATTAATGTCACAACTAAAATTAACAATGAATCACAACACAAAAATAATGATAAAATATTATTACCAACGAACACGACAGCAGGTGGGCGTGTCACAAGGAGCCAATCACGTCGCGCTAGCAATATTTGACATAAGCGGCCATCTTGTACGCTACGAGTCACTTGACGGTGAGCTTTCAGTGTGAGTAGACGTGTGTCGCGCGCGTGCTTTTCGTTAAGTCCTTGAAAATGCCTGGTGATATTCAGGCGAAACGTCGGAAGACAAATGGTCTTAGTCAAGACCTACTGACACGGGAAAACCGAGATAAAAATATTATAACATATTTCACCCGTGAAAACATCAAATATAACATAAATAACCTCTACGGTGAGGAAGTGTATCGTTCAACAAAACGATTTGAAAAGTTAAATACGAAAAGAGCAAAACTTCTATGTGATTTAACTTTCTTACGCCGATGTCGTGATACAGAAACAATACCAGTGTCTTTTACTTTAAAAACAAATAGAAAATCAGTAAAAACATCCAAAATATTAAAAAATACCGGTTTGACTCTAATTCGTGAAGAAATTAAATACATACGGTACAAACTAGATCAAGTGAGTTCTCAACTACGTGTACTTCATTTAAACCTCGCAAACACATTACATCCAGTGATATGGGATCAACTAAATAATATTGTGCAATATCGTGTTGACACCAATACAACATACACCACGGAACGCCAAATAAAGAAATTTACCAACCTACAGAAAAATAAATATTGTCACCAAGCCGCTCTGGATACAAACAAGGTCATTCACAATTTATCAAATTTTCAACTGAATAATAATGCTATTTCCGTCCTCTCAAAAGGTTTTAACTATGGTGTATCATATAAAACTATTCCTAAAGAAGAAATAATTACAGCGGTTGAATCAGCCATTCACAAATGCACCAATAATACTGCCGAAACAATTAGACAAGAAACATGCTCGATTTTAAGAAAAAATACACCACCAAAATGCAATTTATCAAAACTAGAAATAATAGCCCTCAAAGAATTACGCAACAACAAAGATTTGATAATCCTTCCAGCTGATAAAGGCAATGCCACAGTAGTGATGAACAGTGAAGATTATAAATCGAAAATGACCGATATCCTTGAAGACCCAGCATACAAAATACATGCAAACAACCCAATCACGTATCTTGAGAAAACCACGAAAACTAAAATAATGGAAACAAAACTTAGTGATGATATCAAGAAGTCACTTATTCCACGAGAGAAGTCGTCACGCTTTCCAAAATTATATGGTCTTCCAAAAATTCATAAGAAAGATATTCCTCTCAGACCAATTGTTAGTTCCATTGGTTCGCCGTTACAAATGCTTTCTAAATTCCTCGCGAATATGTTGCAGCCCTATGTAGAATCCGCAGACTCCTATGTCAAAAACTCAGAACATTTCATATCACTCATCACTGACTTAGAACTGGAAAGTACAGATATTCTTGTGAGTTTTGACGTTGTTTCTTTATTTACAAATATTCCAATTAACGAGACACTAGACATAATCAAAGAAACACTCAATACCACAGACGATATTTTAAATTTATTTTATCACTGTTTAAATAACACATTTTTTTATTACAACAATAAGACATACAAACAAATAAAAGGAGCACCTATGGGTTTGTCATTGTCACCAGCAGTCGCCAACTTATTTATGACGAGGTTTGAAGAAGAAGTCTTAAAGAAAGTAATACTCAAACCAAAGAAATGGCTAAGATATGTGGATGACACATTCGTAGTATGGTCTCACGGAGAAGAAGAATTAAATAATTTTTTGAACACTATTAACAGCATTCATAAAGATATAAAGTTTACAATGGAGAAGGAAAATAACAGACAAATACCTTTCTTAGACGTTTTAGTGTTAAAAAAAGCAAACGGTAAACTGGGGCACACAGTATATAGAAAGCCCACACACACCGATAGATACCTACACGCAACGTCCAATCATCACCCCGCACAAATATGCTCAGTCGCAAAAACACTAATAACAAGATCAAAAAGAATTGCAGACCACGAGCATAAAAAACAAGAATTAGAATACACGAAAAATGCTCTACGTTGTAATGGTTTCTCAGACTATATAATAAACAAAGCATTAAAGAGTCCAAAAACAGTGAAAGAAAAATCCAATGAAACACCATTATCAACAGCCCGACTACCATATATCAAAGGCGTCACCGATAAAATCAGCCGTCTATTAAACAAAAATAACATACGTACCGTTTTCAGCACAACAAATAAAATATCAACCTTTCTAAGAAACCCGAAAGACATCATTCCACTTGAAGCTCATGGAGTATATGAAATACCGTGCGGATCGTGCAATAAGACTTATGTAGGAAGAACCAATCGAAAAGTTGAAGCACGAATAGCGGAGCACAGAGTCGACATGAGAAACAAAAAACTTACATCCTCACTTGTACAACACTCGCTCACAGAAGGACATACAATAGATTTTGACCATTCAAAAATAATAGCAAGTTTAAACAGTGAACCTCTCAGAATTTACAGGGAAGCTATAGAAATATATAAGAGAAGGGATATAATGAACAATCGGGACGACGGAGTTCGTTTGCCTAGTACCTGGAAGAACATTTTATATGACAAACAATACAATAATAATATTAATAATACCATAGCGAAAATAACCCCAAAACACAACAATAATAATATTAATGTCACAACTAAAATTAACAATGAATCACAACACAAAAATAATGATAAAATATTATTACCAACGAACACGACAGCAGGTGGGCGTGTCACAAGGAGCCAATCACGTCGCGCTAGCAATATTTGACATAAGCGGCCATCTTGTACGCTACGAGTCACTTGACGGTGAGCTTTCAGTGTGAGTAGACGTGTGTCGCGCGCGTGCTTTTCGTTAAGTCCTTGAAAATGCCTGGTGATATTCAGGCGAAACGTCGGAAGACAAATGGTCTTAGTCAAGACCTACTGACACGGGAAAACCGAGATAAAAATATTATAATATATATATATATATATATATATAATACTACATCCATTAAACAACAATTAGACATTTTAAGAAACAGTAAAAAATGAAAAAAATCCTTAACAGAATATGCAATAGCATTCAAACATCAAGTAAATTTTAATTTCAATTTAAATTTAAATTTCACGGAGACATTCTAAACCAACAGGCGTAACTTAACTTTTTTCTTAAAAGCAGACAGCGAATCGGCAAACACGTCAAGATCAGGATACTCCCGTCCCTTGTCACCTCATTATACTGTCTACACATTCTTGGTATAGGACTGTAATACATAAAGCTAGTACGAAGCATGCTGACATGAAAGGTATTGGCAAATCTCAACGATCTTCTAGGAATGTTAAATTGTATGTATTGTAAAAGTCTCGAATCTATGATACCATTAACAATTTTGTGAAGTATAGTAAAGTCATGTATTTGTCGTCTAGTCTCGAGTTTAGTAGTTCCGAAATAGTCTAAACGTTCATCGTAAGTCCTCAACCTATTACACAGCCCTGCTCTATTTGTGATGACTCTTAAAAAATATTTTTGGACAGATTCTATCGGGTCGATGTCAACTCCATAGTGAGGACTCCAAACACATGAGTTGTATTCAAGTATGCTCTGCACCAGTTAACGGAACAGGGTGATCAGACTTTCATTTCTCTTGAAAGGTTTTGCTGTTCTCAAGACGAACCCTGCTGTTCGTCTTGCGCGAGCCACAATGTCGTCTATATGACACTTGAAAGTCAGTCCAGAGTCAAATATTACCCCAAAATCCCGTATTGAGTCAACCCTTTTTAATGGAATATTGCCCAGCTTATAGTCGAAATGAATTGTTGTGCGTTTTCTGGAGAATCCTATAATTAAACATTTTTCGACGTTTAATTCCATTTTATTGGATTCGCACCACGTGTTGATAGCATCAAGGTTGGATTGTAAATGTAGACAGTCATTGAAGTTATTAATGTTCTTAAAGATCTTTAGGTCGTCTGCGTATAACAAACAATCACAACTAAGGATGGCCGGGAGATCATTTATGAAAATATTAAACAATAATGGGCCTAAGTGGGAACCCTGGGGGACAACCGACGTTACAGTGGAAGGCGAAGACTCAAAACCATTCACACATACAGTCTGGATTCTTCCACTTATGTAGGATTTCAGCCATCTTAGAAGATTGCCGTGAATTCCCGTCGCTTCTAACTTTTTATAGAGTATACCATGATCAACCTTATCAAACGCCTTACGGAAATCAGTATAGATTGTGTCTACCTGTTTGCGTCCACCAACAGTCAACTTAAGATAGTCAACATATTCCAGCAGGTTACTCGTTGTAGAACGCCCATTGATGAAACCATGCTGGGACGGACTGAGTAGCTGTTTGAAGTGATTAAGTATTCGACCGTATACTAGAGACTCAAATATCTTACCAAAGCTTGATAGAAGACTTATTGGGCGATAATTAGAAATATCTTCTCTATCGCCAGATTTATAAATTGGCGTTATGTTAGCCATCTTCCAGAGTTCAGGAAATTCCCCAGTTAACAGAGATTTGTCGTAAATAATATGCAAAGGCCTGGCAAGATGATCGGCACACTTTTTTATGAATGATGGTGGGATTTTATCAGGTCCCGGTCCCTTATTGGGATCGAGGTTAAGCATCTTGTCACGTACTTCCTTCTCGGACAAGCTAACAGAAAAGATAGAGTAACTAATCTCGTATGATTGGTTTGGGAGTACTACGTCAGCCTCCGTCGACGTATTAATACCAAAAACAGATGAAAAATACTTTGAAAATAATTCCACAATTTCATGACCATTAGATGAAGATACATTGCTTAAGTGCATTACACGAGGAATCGCTTGTGAGCTTTTCTTAGATTTAATAAACCCCCAAAAACTTTTCATGTTACTCTTTATTGAGTCCTCAACATTAGCGATGTATGATCTATAGCATTCTCTTATAAGTCTTTTAGATCTGGATCTCAATAAAGAGAAGGTGTTATAATCTATGAGATTACCAAAACGTTTGAATCTATGGTGAAACTTATCCTTCTCCCTCAGAACTCTGATCAGAGCACCACTGAACCAATTGGGATAAGCTCTCGATGTCCGTCTATATATTGGTGTATGTTTGTCAATTATCTCCCAGATATTGTTATAAAAGTATTCCACACAATGGTTTATGTCCATGCCCGTTAGTACATTCCAGTCAATGAGTGACAATTCTTTAATACATTCGTTATAGTCAGTTTTGTTAAAATTATATTTCAAAGAGTCAGGGTCTGTACGCAGGCACCTACCCCGACCAACTCTAACCTCGATTTCAAGAGGAGGGTGATAATCATCGACCATGACCAATGGCTGGGCTGCTTTAACGGTAATTGTCTTGATATCACTCAAAACCAAATCAAGAGTTCTGGAACTGGCGTTCAAAACACCATTGAATTGAAATAAACCCGACGAGGAAATAAAATCAAGGAAAGACGATACCTTGAGGCTAGCAGAGCCCGTCGGTGTTCTTGATACTTCTAACATTCTGATAGTAAATCGAGATTGCCATAAAAAAAGAAAAATTGTTCAAAATAATACATGCATAAAATTGTCAAAGGAAAAGATGAACGAAATTTTAATGATAAAACAAACAAAATATATTTGAAATCACAAGAATCTAAACAATCAAGAATTGCTGAAGGTAAAGAATTGCAGGAGTAAGAATCGGATTTATTCCAAGAAAAAAGTACTTGTATGAAATTAATAAAGCTTGCCATTACAAAGACCATGCATATAGATTAAAAATCTTTAAAACCTACCGGCAACTGCTCAAATTTTAAATCGTTTAGGTACGAAGAAGAAAATACATATTGTATAAATTCATTAAAATGCGCTGCAAACAAAACAAATTTGAAGTCTGTTGAAGATAACATCTCATCGTTCAAATCCCTAAAACTTGTTGAAAACAATGCCAAGCAAAAAATCGCAAAAGTTCGATGAAAAAAATATATGATTAAATTTATAAAGCCTGCCGTAAAAAAGACAGTACATATACAGTGAAAGCCATCAAAACCAGCCGATAACGGCATGTACCTTATTAAATTCTTCAAGTACGATGGAGCAAATACACTTTGTACAGAAACTACATGTTGTATAAAGCTATTAAAGTCCGCTGCAGATAAAATAAAATAAAACATATTCAAAATCACAAGAAAAATGTTGAGACAGTGCATTTTTGAAATTATTGAAATTAACTGGTAATAAACTATAGTAAAAATGATGGAAAAGCGTACTAAACAGCACAAGCTTATAAAGTTGTTAAAATCTGTTAAACACAGAACACACTCACATGCACGATTACAAAAATGCATAAGTTTGAAAACATGACAATACGTTGCAAATGCAATATATTTAAGATCACATAAGACTGTTGAGAGCATTACTTTTATAAAGTTGTTAAAATCTATTGAATGCAAACGACAGTCAAGATCGTTAAAGTCTGATTCTGATGAGAAAAGTGTATGCATATTATTATTATTAAAAACCTTTGATAAATAGTATGATTTACTCAAGATCATTAAAAACTGATGAGAACAGCACCTGTTTGAATTGAATAGAGTCTGAAGTTGAAATGACATAGAAGAGAAAGTAAAAAGCTATTGTGTACCAGGCTCAGTCGGGATAAGCCTACTAAGAGTCTCTTTACTAGAAACAAGAATTGGTGGGGACGTATCATTTTTTCTAATGAATACTCTTCCCTGCTTCAACCAAAAGTACTTGTATCCATGTTCCCTGGCGAATTTCCGGGTGGCCGCGTGAATTTCTCTATTAAAGGAAGAAAGATGCTCTTGCACATATATAGGTTGCGGACGTCCTGCCAGGCCCATGTGTCCCGTGTTTAATTTCCCATTAGACAAATCACAACTTACAAAGAAAGCAGGTTGCGTCGAACCGCTCTTAGTACGCTGTGTGTTAATTCGTTTGTCTCTGTGCTAAAATGTTACGAAACCCTATACACATATATATATTTCTACTCGCCGGAAAATTGTGCATTCGAAGGTGCTAAAAGTTTGAGAAAATCTGTGAAAATAATAAAGTTTTTATATGTGAAAGTGAAAAGTGAACGAAAATTTTAGGAAAACTCGAAGTTGCTACCTTATTAGTGAACACTCGGAGTTAAAATCACTTCTACGTGATAGAGACTCATTTCCCACAAAAAAAACCTCGCGGTGGCCATATTGTGAACCTAATATTTTCCGAGAAAAACTCAATTTTCTGTCTTGAAAATTTTCCAAACTTTTCCAATTAAAATCTTAAATATACAGTTTCATTCCTCTCATATACTGCAGTATTCAATAGTTATTAGATTATTTAAAAAATATATGGTTGTGGAAATATACCGAGTTTTATCCGGAAAAAAATATTTTCCTTAAACGCTGAATATAATAATATTTTTCCTGGACATTCATATATACCATCTGAAAGAGCAGAAAAAAACACACAAAAAAGTTCGCGAGGGCAATAGTGTACTATAAACACAAAAAGTGCTACATCCATAAATAACATTTTCCCATACTAATATTATACAAAAGTACATTGAAGTACCCGCATATCGATTGTCTCATAAACTCCGTTCTAACAAGCATTTTTGTTTTAATTTTGTTTTTTCGTTCTACATCTAAATGACTATCTTACATACATAATTTGATATATACTATAACAGTATCCACCGCACCATGCCAGGTCCAGGAGAGAAGGTTCCGTGTACCAGATGTGCTCATTCAATTAGCCCGAAAAAGCAACTTCGGTGCAGTAGGTGCGAGCTATATTTTCATTATACCTGCGTTGGCACCACCGAATCTAATTACAAAAAAATGTCCGTAATGACAAAGGCCTCTTATAAATGCATGTCTTGTAAGAATTCAGATCCAAGATCAATTTCTACATCTTCACCTACAACTGCGAGTGTTGGAGCTTCCGGTAGCCCAGCTGTTGTCCTGCCAACTGATCCGACAAATACTGACATAATGCTACTTCTAGCATCTTTGAGGGCAGATTTTGGTGGGATTCTAAAGCAGTTCGAGGATCTTAAAGCCAGTGTTGAGTCCAGTAAGGCGGTAATGGACACGCTGGTTGAAAGATCTAGGGCTGTCGAGTCAAAGCTCAACCTAATCGATGAGATGGAGAGAAGATTTGACGTGAGTGAGGCGAGAATGGATATGCTTGAGACTAGACTGGAGGACCTCTACAAAAACGGCGGAGTGCAGCGTGAGGAGACTCTGGAGCGTGAGGTCGTGGAATTGAGGACGCGAATCGATGTGCTTACGGATGAAAGCAATGAAAAGGAACAGTATCAGAGAATAAATAATTTGGAAATATCGGGAGTGCCGCAAACTAATGATGAATCTCTTGTAAATATTGTTCAAGACATGGCAAGTAAACTTAGTGTCACTATGAATCCCCACGACATTATTTTCTGCCGGAGGGTCACACCTTGGAATACAGATGGTGTCAAGGGCAACAAAATTATTGCGAAGTTTACGAATAGAGATATGGTCGACAATTTCATTTCAGCTGTCAAAAAGAAAACCAACGGCCTTCTGACTAAAGATTTGGGATTTGGTGGGAGAGAATCTAATACTCGTATTTTCCTAAACTACCATCTGACCGTCAATAATAAGCGACTTCTGAAGCGAGCAAAGGAACTAGCTAAATCAAGAGAATACCAGTATTGCTGGGTTAAACGATGCAACATATATGTAAGAAAAAATTCAAAATCCCCCGCTATTCTAATTAAGCGTGCTTCCGATCTTGGAAAGTTATCGTGACTTCTTTTTGCCTTCCCCATTGCTGACTCCAGGAAGATGCCCTCATTAATTGTTGTATCATATCCTTTTTGTTTTGTATTACTTGTTTTTTCTCATTTACTTCTATTTATGAATCTTTGTTTTCACCTTATCCACTTTATTAACTATACTTGTTTTTATGATGCTTGTTTTCCCACTCACACATATATCCTTTACACGTATGCGCGCGTACTTGGACCCTGTCGTGGAGTTTTGATTTCTTCTATTATATCAACCTTACTATGAATCTTACAATATACTATCAGAATGTTAGAGGTCTCAGAACGAAAACACATGTATTCAAGAGCAACGTACTGAATAATAATTACGACATAGTTTGTCTCACAGAGACTTGGTTAAATAAAAACTTTTATGATTATGAACTTTTTGACCATAGGTATAACGTTTTTCGTAGAGACCGCGATTATGATGCAACAGGTCAAAGGCTTGGTGGAGGTGTGCTCATTGCAGTGAAGTCTAGCTTGTCAGCAAGGCTTAATACTGATTTGTCTTGTTGTAGCGAGGATATTTGGGTAACTATTCAACATCCGAACCAAAAGGTGCGTATAAACCTTTGCTGTGTTTACTTGCCGCAAGGTGAAAATTATAGAAGTCAACTTAACACTTTTTTAGAAAACACTTCTAAAGAAATCCTTAACTACTCCGAAGACTCATTTGTGATAACAGGTGATTTTAATTTATCCAATATAACATGGATATACAACAATGAATTTAATTATTTGTCACCTTCGTATTTCAGTGACTGTGTCGGTTCTCTCATTGCGGATTTCATTTCTTATAGTGATTTAAAACAGTACAATGGCATCACAAATATAAACGGTAGAATATTGGACCTTGTGTTGTCGAATACTATTTGTAGTGTTTCTGAGAGTACTGATCTACTTATTCACATGGACATTCATCACAAGCCCCTATTAATAACTTTATCCGTAGATAGTGAAATTTTTATTAAAAACTGTCCTAGATTAGTAAAACTCTTTCATAAGGCAGATTATGCACCTATTAAACAGTTTTTGTCTGGCATTGATTGGAATTCTTTGTTTAGTAGCGATATTGAACAATCCACGAACGATTTCCACAGAATTCTGAACGAATGCATTTCTAAATTTATACCAACCAGGCTTATCCAAAGTATTAATAGATTTCCATCATGGTATACTAAACCTCTTATTAATGTCATCAAAGAAAAACTTAAGGCACATAAGAAGTGGAAAAAAAACAGGATCTCCAGTTTATTACGACGAATTTTCTTTACTACGCTCTAGACAAAAGATCCTCCAAGCTGAATGTTTCGAAAACTATGTCAGTCAAATAGAAATTTCTATCGCCTCTAACCCAAAACGACTGCACACTTACATAAAATCAAATAAACCACACTCTGCATACCCTCGTGACATGTTCTATAACAATTTAACAACTAGTGATATCAATATTATATGTAATCTCTTTAGTGATTTCTTTCAATCGGCGTTTACGGTCAATACACCCGATATGCCTGACGTTGTTTGCTCAGGTGAGGTGGATATAAGTGGTGTGACGTTCTCGGAACCAGATGTTTTGAAGAGATTGAAGAGCCTAGATTTGAGTAAGGGCCCGGGTCCAGATGGCATACCACCTTTATTCATAAGAAACTGTGCTTCTGAACTGGCAAGTCCTTTATCGTATCTTTTCAATTTATCCTTCCACACAGGCGTTTTTCCGTCGTATTGGAAGAGATCTTATGTTACGCCTATTTATAAGGCCGGCGATAAACATGATATAAAAAACTATAGACCAATTTCTAAGCTCTCTATATTTAGTAAACTTATGGAAAGAATTGTGGTTGAGCAAATAACACCTTTAATTAAGCGATTCATTATACCAAATCAACATGGATTTTTCCCTGGGAGATCAGTGGAAACGAACATGTTAGAATATACAGAATATATACTGTCGTCCATGAAAGCAGGTGGGAGTGTTGACGCAATCTATACAGACTTTTCGAAAGCGTTCGATAAGATTAATCATGATATATTAATACACAAACTTGAAGTTTATGGTATACATGGAAATTTACTAAGATGGTTAACCTCATACATCAAACACAGGCTACAAGCAGTGACAATAAATAATTTTAGGTCAGAATTTAGGACGTGCAGTTCAGGAGTGCCTCAGGGCTCTCATTTGGGTCCTATTCTCTTTATATTATATATAAACGATATCTCAAATTGTTTTTCCTCTTCTAATTTTATAGTATATGCGGATGATATTAAATTTTTTAAAAAAATATGTACACAAAATGATTCACTAGCTTTACAATCCGACCTAAACCGCTTATATGAATATTGCTCCAAAAACAGTTTGTTTTTGAATACTGATAAATGCAACATTATCACTTTTACTCGTTCTAAGTATGTTGTTCTGGAAAACTACTCTATCAATAATAAAACGCTTGGCAGAAAGCATGAAATAAGAGACCTTGGAGTGTTACTCGATTCAAAAATGACTTTCAAAAGTCACGTAGATAAAATTATGGAAAAAGCATACAAACAATTGAACTTTATCATAAGAGTATCTAAACCTTTTAAGTCATCAAAAACTATTAAGATTTTGTATTATGCCTATGTCCGTAGCTGTTTAGAATACGCATCTGTTGTGTGGAACCCACGATACATAACTTATATAGATAGGATAGAGAAGCTACAAAATAAACTTCTCAAACATTTAGATTTTCGAGAAAGACAGGCATTCAACAGCTCAACCCAATCCGCTAAATATCATGGACTAATTTCTTTAGAGAACCGACGCACACTGGCCGACATGATGTTCTTATATAAGATTACAAACAATATTGCAGATTCGAGCCTCTTGTTGAGTAAACTGGCCGTACATGTACCAATAAGGCTCACAAGAACTGCCCATACCTTCAGACCTCCCGGCTGCGATACCAACTATGCTCAGAACTCTTTTATATACAGATCATGTAATACATTTAACGGTTTCAACGACATTGATTTGTTTCATAATACGTTTTTAAATTTTAGGACTTCCATTACAAACTCTTTACTTCGAGCGTCATCGTAGTGCGTGCGCCCCCCCCCCCCCTTACTGTCCTCATTTTCCTTTTCCCATTAATCAAGCATAACTCATTCAATTTTTTCTTTTACACTTTTAGTTTCAGTTCTTATGATTTATCTTTTTTAATGTACATGAGCTAATAGTAATATTTTATTTATTTTATTTTATTTATGATCATATAAACATATACATTATTTTAATATAAGATAGCCGCCTCACTAGAATAAATCTGTTCTGAAGCAGCCACCTGTACATTTGTGAAATTATTACATTACATTAAAAAACAAAAGAATAAGAAAGCTATAAAAATAAACATTAGGAATACTTACATAATTTTAAATTAAAAAATACAGTTTTAAAAGTGAAATAAATAAAAATAAACACAATATAAACAGACAACAAAAAATAATTAGTTAAGAAATTATTGTTGCAACGTTACTTTCATTTTGGGTTCTACCCACATCGAGTAGCCACTTGGTACCACGGGCTTTGAATTGAGTTAACCCTTTAAGGTCCGATGGCAATTTATTATAAATTCGAGGTGCAGTAAATACAAAAAATCTTTGCCCAAATTTAGTATTCATTTTTGGCACCAAGTAGTTACCCGATATTTTACCTCTTGTGTTATTCAAGATGGAGTATTTTTGAGGAGGTTTGTTTTTTAGAAATAGAATTAATATTGATCTGGTATAAAGCTGCCTCACATCCAATACTTTGAATTGCTTAAAAAGTTCTTCAGAACAATACCTAAAAGGCTTTTTGTTGATAACTCTTACCACAAATTTTTGTGATTTAATTAGTGGATCCAGTAATGTACGCGCAGCACCACCCCAGGCACTAATTGCATAACTGATAATACTCTGGCACAGAGCGTAGTACACCATTTTTAATAGTGAAATGTTCATAAAGCTACGTAGAATTTTGAATATATATATTAATCTTCGCACCTTGGCGCTAACATATTCAATGTGTGGGACCCATCTCAGACCGTCATCCAATATTATACCGAGATACTTGATTTCAGTTGCCCTTTCAATAGTCTCGCAGTTACACTGTAGGGCTGCATTTGTAGAGCAAGTGTGTACTTTAATGAAATTTGGGATGGTGGGGTTCTCTTGTTTGTTGATTGAAAATGCTAAGAATTTAGTTTTTGTGGAGTTAAGAGTTAGTAGATGGTCATCAAGTAGACTCTTGATAGCTGAAATACATTTTTCTGCCCTTTTAAATGTTTCCGTCCATGTAACACCATTAATAATAATGGCTGTATCATCTGCGTAGCTAATTGTGATTTCGCTATCTATAGTAGTTTTTAAAATGTTATTTATATATATCAAGAACAATATTGGTCCAAGTGTGCTTCCTTGAGGTACGCCATATTTTATGTACATAGGGTTGCTGCGAGTGCCGTTTATTTCTACAGATTGCTTTCTGAGTTCTAGATAGTTCTTGAACCAATCTAGTCGAGTACCAGTGATACCTATCGAATGCAGCATGTTTAAAAGCATGGAATGTGATATGGTATCAAACGCCTTAGACAAGTCTATGAAAATGCCCAGAACCTTCTGTCTTTTGCTGGCTAATTTTTTGGTTATACGTGTATAAGATTTTTGTTTTGTATTGCTGTATGTTTACCGAAATATATAAAATAAAAAATAAAATAAAATAAATAAAATTAGGAGCAGAGCTTTTTTTATTGAAATCTCTCACTTTTGAGAGCAGATTATTTCTCAACTTGCTATTTTGCAAGGTTAATATTATTGTCCTTCATCATCATCACTGGCTCTACAGCCCGTTGTGGACCTTGGCCTCCTCCAGCATTCGTCGCCATCTTCCTCTATCCTGACAGGCACTCCTCCAATCCCTTATTCCGACTGCTTCTACGTCCCGCTGCACACCATCCAGCCATCGGAGTTTGGGTCTACCGACACTACGTCTACCTTGGGGCTTTAAATGAATGATCCTTTTTGGCACTCTTTCATCACTCATTCTTTGGACGTGCCCTGCCCATCTCAGCCTCCCTGTTTTGATGATTTTTACGATGTTTGGTTCTTTGTAAACATTGTAGACCTCTGTGTTGTGTCGTATTCTCCAAACTCCGTTTTCCTGGATTGGGCCGAATACTTTTCTGAGTATTTTTCTCTCAAACACCAGTAGAGATGTCTCATCTTTTTTACTCAGTACCCAGCATTCAGAGCCGTATGTCAGTACAGGACGTAGTAATGTTTTGTAAATGGTGACCTTTGTTTTCCTCGACAACACCCGAGATGCAAGATGTCTTCTTAAACCATAGAAGCATCTATTAGCCATGAATATTCGGCGCTTGATTTCAGTACAATTATTGTCCTTGGTCTGTCCCTATTCTGACCGGATAGAGGTCGCACTCTGTGACACGATACTATGCCATCATCATGCATCTCCAAACCAATTGAAAGATACATGCCGTTTACCATAGTAAATAAATCCTCGTCCCGGTGCTCAGGGACCATGTGAATCTCCACGTTGTTGTTCCTCATAGTCTGCTCAATTTCGTTAACTCTTTGCTTAAGCTCATTTTTCTCCTCCTTGAGTTTTATGTTCTCTTGTGTGAGGTTACAAATTGTTCGAGTGTTCAATGCGCAAGCTTCATTGAGTCTGTCATATTCGTTTGATATGTATTCCAAAGAAGATTTCACTTCGTGATGATGTGGTCGATGTTTGTTTGTGGTCTGATTTGGCGCCGAATTCAAACAAAACAACGCGAACAGGAGAGGTCGTGTCACCTTATGATATCAAAGAAACTCAATAACCATTATTTTGCTTTGGCCTAATGTGTTTCTTCTATTAATTCTGGGAACGGCTTATAACGGCCCCCCAGGCCTTGTTCGTATATTTAAGCATTGTCTTTTATATTGAAAATAAATGTAAAAGGCATTAAGAAGATTCCTCGAATCTTGGCTTTCACCAGCTGGTACGGGTTGGTTCTTCAGTATAACCCCCCCCCCTCCTCTACTCCATGTTCCACGGGCGCTGGGTCGTCCGGCTGTGTCCGATCAGTTGTCATTCGGTAGTTGTCAGTGTGAGTGGTCAGCGAGTAGTATATCGAGTCTAACGCGTATCGAGCGGTCTATCTTATAAAGTTGTAAAGTGTAGCGCCACGTGCTAGAGCTGTCGGACGGCTCTAGGTTTTTTTCTTTTTTGTGTATAATAATATATTAATTGCATGGTAGTGACTAAGTGTGTTTCAGGTCCATATAACCAACGAGGGGTGAATTTAAGATAGTTTAAAGTTATTTTTAATTAATAAAAAGTGATATGTAGTGTAAGTGTTTCCTCTACAGACCCGTTACGAGAGCAGCGGCTGGTAAGATCTTTCCAATTTATATATTATTTTGCCATGCCTGGATTTTTTGTGTATTTGTCCTTTCAGACTTCTTCAGAAACAGCGTTTAATGTATGTTATGTATTTTTCTTTTCAGACACATGAGAGCCGATAATATTTGTTTTAATAGAATTATTTTTTTAGCCTCTTCGGTTATCAATTTTGCGTCCCAACATGGGACAAATATATTTCTTCCCGGTCTCCTTATATTAATTTGGCATCCCAACGTGGAACCGTATTTTTTTCACTCCTCCTTATATCAATTCGGTGTTTCAACGTGGGACAAGTATTCTTCTCCGCCTTCTTCATTTGTCAATTTGGCCCCCAAAACGTGGGACATTTTAAAAACAGTAGTTTTTAACGAACCACCCTGAGATTTAAGTTTTATGTTTTGTAGATAGGTACCTGTGTTTTTTGAAGCATTTTATTTTTAAGAATGATTTTTTATTCATTTTACTGCTATTGAAATATTTATTTGTCGAGATACTTGAGAGTGTCTTAATAACGGTTGTTTTCACAGACCATGTGGAGATTTTCAGTTGTAGAAATTTATTACTGTTTTGATAGTTATGTTTTTTTAAGAATGATTTTCTTTATATATTTTCGGTCGCTATATATATTTGTATTTTACTATCGGATAGTATGTAGAACGTGATGACGAAATCAGTGGTATGCTTATAAAATATGAGACTAGATTTGTAGCGAATAATAGAAATGATAATATAAGCCGCGATAATATAGTATTGCTGTTATATGTTTGTCCGGAAGTTAGATATTTATTTTTAAATATTTTAAACTTATGTTAAATTAAAAGGATATTTAGTAATATTTTTACGACGTCGAATAGCAGAGGATAGGTTGATACGCCCGAGATGTATGGTTTGGAGATTAACCACACACTCGGGGTCAAAAGGAGGAACAGAGCAGTGAAAAGCCGGTATAAGTGTCAATAATGTTTATTGTGAGACACAGAACAATACACAACAAAATACACGATACAAAAGAAAGAAGTACAGTGGCAGGAGAATCCCTTAGTGTCCAAATTCACAACCAAAATAAATAGTGTCCTATCACAAGTACAAGTATGTTCTATTATAATCACAAAATGTGTCCTATCACAAACACTAGCGTGTCCTATCACGATCACCAGATGTGTCCTATCACAAACACTAATCACACAGATCAGGTGCGCAGACCCGGGTCGCAGAGCAGGTGCGCAAAGCAGGGGCACAGAGCAGGTGCGCAAAGCAGGGGTGCAGAGCAGGTGCGCAACCCAGGGGCGCAGAGCAGGTGCGCAACCAGGGGCGCAGAGCAGGTGCGCAAACCAGGGGCGCAGAGCAAGTGCGCAAACCAGGGTGCGCAGAGCAGGTGCGCAAACCAGGGGCGCAGAGCAGGTGCGCAAACCAGGGGCGCAGAGCAGGTGCGCAAACCAGGGGCGTGGAGCAGGGGCGCAGTGGCAGCGGCTGGGGCTGGTTGCGGGGCGTGGCTCAGGCTGGTGACCAGGGGCGCAGAGCAGGTGCGCAAACCAGGGGCGCAGAGCAGGTGCGCAAACCAGGGGACAGAGCAGGTGCGCAAACCAGGGGCGCAGAGTAGGTGCGCAAACCAGGGGCGCAGTGGCAGGGGTGCAGACCAGTGGTGCAGACCAGGGGCGCAGACCAGGGGCGCAGGCCAGGGGCCCAGGCCAGGGGCGCAGACCAGTGGTGCAGACCAGGGGCGCAGACCAGGGGCGCAGGCCAGGGGCGCAGTCCAGGGGCGCAGTCCAGGGGCGCAGTGGCAGGGGTGCAGACCAGTGGTGCAGACCAGAGGCGCAGACCAGTGGCGCAGTCCAGGGGCGCAGTCCGGGAAGGCGGTGCAGTGGCAGAAGCAGTGACTGGGGGCTGGCCGCTGGGCGCAGGTCCAGGCTGGTGCGAGGTCGGAGTGCTCGAGAGATATCGAAGTGTGCAGTGTTTATTTATTTATTTATTTATTTAATTTAAGGGGAAACATACAGCAATTTATAATCCGTAAACAAAAACAGTAACAAATATCAGTAATTTGCCAAAATAGTTCCCACAACATGCGTAATATAAAAAAAGGACAGGTTAGCCTAAAAAACATATACAGTGGAGTGAGTTAAAAACTTAATTAAACAACATGCGTAATATAAAAAAAGGACAAGTTAGCTTAAAAAACATATATAATGGAGTGAGTTAAAAACTTAATTAAACAACTGAGTAGTAATGAGATGAATAGGTACGAAGGGGAGTAGAGTGACGGAATTACGAATAAGAATACAATATAGACGATCTATGTGTTATGGTAGGATTAGCCTCCCCGCAGATAAACTAGACGATTGATGATTCTCTTTATGTATTGATAGACTCTAGAGCCACTCGCAGTTTAATTCGCGCAGATTTGTAGAGACATTTGACCCAAAGAGATAACGATTTGTAAAGAAAGCAGAATTAGACTACAAGAAATCGAACGTTTAGATGAAAGGAATAAGTTTTAGTAGTAGCGGGTTAACAAAATGTAATAAGATGATATAATAACACAATGAGATGAAGTTGAGACGAAGTAAGATAAGCTAATGATATAATAAAACGAGATAATGACGCAATATGATGAGATAATGACGTAAAACGGCGTAATGGATTTGTAGTGCGTTATATTCAGATAGGAACAAATACGGTATTTTTTTTTATTAAATTTAGGTAAGCGTTCGTAAATCATCCATGAAAATGAGATAGCGGGTGGACACGAATAAATCAGCCGACAAAGTAGAGTTATAATATAAAGATCATTAGACAACAATACTAGTAGTGTAGACGCACCTTTTTTAGCTCCTGTCAAATTTGAAATATTAGCTGTATATCTTTACTTTTGCCGAATATATTTGCATACTGTTTTTGTGTTATACTGCTGTTTACCTGTGTCTTCATTATCTCGCAGGTATTACATTGATTTGATACTGTATTATAAATTTCAAACCCAAAGTATACCTAATTTCATACAAATATCAATATCATATTATTGTCACAATGGATCTAAACGGTGTAATTCGCCATAAACCGCTCAAGAGCACTGAATGCATAAAGTGCACATTGTGCATTTCTCCGTTCCACTTTCATTGCACTAACATCAGCGATTCAACTTTTAAAAAAATGTCCACCGAGAGGAAATCAAGCTGGAAATGTGATACTTGTAAATTAGGACCTCGTCCGATGCATTCTACGGATAATACATTGTTGTCGTCGAAACAAAAAGATGACAGTACGGCAATAATTAATGTTTCGGAGCTGGTTACTGAAATCCGGAAGCTTACTCTTCAACTCCAGTCAACTAATTTGAGGCTTGATGAGTTTGAAAAAACAATCGAATTCAATAATAATCTTGTAGAGGAACTTAAACTGAAAGTGAATGTTCTAGAAAATAAGCTAACTAAAATGGATAACCTGGAATCCAATTTCATTGAACTTCAACATACTGTTATTAGATTGGAAAGTGAAAACATTCGCATGGAGCAGACCTAATTAACCAACAATGTGGAGATTCAAGGTCTCCCCGAAACCCCCAATAAAGACGTCACATCAATCATACTTAAAATTGGAAGCAGTGTTGGGTGCATTATCAAACAAGAAGACATTGAATCTGTCAACCGAATTGAATCAAAAAAGAACCACGCCGATAACAAACCAGGAAATATTATTGCAAAATTTCGATCGAAAACAAAGAAAGATGAACTCATTGCTGCCGTAAAAAAGATGAAAGGTATTAATAGTAACTTACTGGAAATGCCAGGAAAAACTGTAAGGATATATGTCAATGATCATCTAACATGGAAGAACAAGTCTCTTTTGTGGGCTGCGAGAGATTTCAAGTTAAAAAATAATTACAATTTTTTATGGATCAGAGATTCGAAAATTTATATTCGGAAGAACGAGATGGCAAAGAAAATCTACATTTCCAGCTTCACTCAATTGAAAAATTTAATTTAATTATTTTTTGTTGCATATATTACTTACTTCTCAATCACTTTTTATTTTCTGTTAATATTCCGTTTTTCTACTTATCCACTCATATCCGTCAAATCGCACACATACATCTTCACTCAACCAGATAATTACATTTTACACAACACGCACATTGTCACAGACCTCACAGTGAACTTTTTTGTGATAGGTACCCAACCTATATCAAATCCATTTTATATTCAATACTTTCTATTATAATTTATTATTTCTTTATTTATTCACCATACATTAATATTGCTAATATTTTTACTATTTTTTATGTTACTGTGGGAATTGAGTGATACGCGTAACTACTGATAATAAATGTATTTATGAGATTCAATAGATAAGAAATACAAATGTCTATGTAAGTAAAATTAGTGACGTGAGGAGATAATGCTGGATGGCGACACGGGGCCCGCGCGGGAATGACTGGCTGGCTCGCTCATCCGCGTGTCCTATGATCCCGGCTGCTTGATCAAAAGATGACATCATCTATCTCTTCATTGGCTGGCGAGTGTCATCTGACACTCGCTGATAAATATTATCTTGTTGTTTGTAGTCGAATGCAGCGACGCTACATCACCCTCGCCCTGGTAACGGAGTTACATGTGATAAAAATTCCGATGCGTTCTGAGTCCGTTTCTTATCTCACATGTTTCGTGGATATGGGTCAGCAGGTTATTACCTTGGCCCACTGCGTTCTTGTTTAATAAAACAATGAAGTCCATTGCACTATTGTAACTTGTAACACAATATGTTATTGTTTTGTTATGCGGTGTTATTTATTTAACGGTATTTACACTATGTTTAAAACACTTACAGCTAATTTTCATTTATTATTTTATACACTTTAATGATTTGTTATTGTTTGTTTATTTATGGTTGTTTTGATTTCGAATGTTTATTTGAGTTAGAAGGTTGTTCACATTGTCACACTTTGTTTTTTTTTTTAATTTAAGTCAGTTAGGATTGTTTTTGTTTTCACTATGGTACATGTCTTGGTAGGGGAGGTATAGGGCCCCTTCTGTTAAAATTTTCTTCTAATTGCTTCGTTATCGTTTTCTTTAGTTTTTCGTATGCCAGGTAGCCTACTCCTGTAAGTATTGCTGTACAGACTAGGATGAAAGACGCCACGTTTATCCTGTCCATATGCGAGGTTTCGGCTTGAGCAGATCCTGCTGCAGTCTGTGCCACCACGATTTCTTCTTTGGACTCTGTGCTGCCCATGTTGTTGTCGTGTTATATTAATACGTTATGAACTGTGCGCGCTAAATGTGTCATTATTTATCAAAGAAGGAATGAATGTTCTAGTTAGTCATTTGTTTGAATATGCAGACCTCGTAGCAATTGTTTCGGTTCGCGAAATCACACATTATATTATAATATGCATATGATTCCATTGTGTGATATTTTCGTGGGAAAATAAACAAAATGAATTTAGTTTCTTATTACGGAATGTGGCCAAGAGTTAATTGTAGGTGTCAGCAATTGAATTCACGGAATGCCTGGTTCACAAAAAAAAACTTTACCTGTGTACCAGGTCACTGCGATGTCATTTGTGAAAAACAACGTATATTTGCACTTAATTATTATAATTGTTCTTTTTTTTGTAAGTATTGTACCGAAATTTATATTTATTTATTTTATTATGGTTCAAAGTCTTATTTATTTTTACAATTTATATTTCTACAATTTATATTTTTACAAGGTTTGTCTAGTTTTTCCAACTCACTACTCAAATCTTTTGTTTTCATTTTTCTTGGGTTCTTATTTTCAAAATATTTCTATTTAAATTTTCAATTTAAATAGAAATAGTACTTAATTTCATAACACTGCCTCCCTCTTAGTTCAGTTCGTCCCGAACAGAATTCTCTAGATGAATAAATCGGCATTTTGAACCTTCTCTACAGTGAGATGCTTTGAAAAAGTAACATGGTACACTTTTTTTTATATTTTTACTGTATCTTGGATTATAGCAGCAAACTAGAACATTAATTCCAGTATTATGAAAAATCTCTTCTATCATATTCCGAACCACTTTCCAATCCATACCATCACTGATCTTTGGAATGCCGAGCTTCATAAGATTCAACTGTAACATTTGATCCCGCATACTTCGTAGACAGTTCCACATCTGAGCATACTCTGCTCGTTCCTCAGACGTTTCCTTATTCGTCATGTAGAATAAATGCTGTTTTCCATGCTGTGAATGGACCGCTTCTCCAATCTTCAGATTCTTGGCTTTTAGCTCATATAACATCCCAAACTTTCTCATGATAACTTTGGCTATACCACTAGTCATCTTCATGTCTTGAGCCACACAGTAAGCTAAAACATTATCTTCTGGGATATCGAAGAGGTCTTGCTCAATTTCCACAGTCACACCATGGCGAGTGCGTCGATAAGGAGTCATCATGAATTCCTCGAAGGTCTTTTCTTCACTTTGGACATTGCAAACTTGAGCAACTGGATTTTTTTCCTCATCCTTGTTATCACCTAAAAAGGGAGCCAGGCGATTGAAATGTACCACTCTTGGCTTCCCATTTGGTTTTCTTCGTATACGATAAACCACATCATTAATCCTTTTGATCACTTCATACGGTCCTTCCCAGGATTTCTGAAGCTTTGGTGAGTAGCCTCGTCGTCGTTGTGGATTAAATAACCAAACCAAGTCTCCAGCCTGATAACCACCTTCCACAGCTTTAATGTCGTATCGCTCCTTCATCTTGTCACTAGCTACTTGAATATTGGACCATACACGGTCATGTATAGCATTCATTTTCCTCCGAAGATCTGACACATAATCTTCTCCAACTAGATCTTCTCCAGGCTTAGATCCATACTGCAGGTCGCAAGGTAACCGTAACTCACGGCCAAAAATCACACTTGCCGGTGTTTGCCCTGTTGTCTCATGAATTGCTGCTCGATAAGCTAATAAGAACAAGTGGATGTATTCGTCCCAATCCTTCTGGTGATCGGACACTGCTTTTGACAAAAATCTTCCAATTGTTCGATTCATTCGCTCCACCATTCCATCCGACTGTGGATGCAAAGCAGTTGTTCTCGTCTTTCGAATTCCTAATGCTTCACAAATTCCCTGGAATACGGCTGATTCAAAGTTTCTTCCCTGGTCCGAGTGTAACTCCAATGGTACTCCAAAACGACTTATCAGTTCCCTTACCAAGACTTCAGCAACAGTGGTAGCTTCTTGATTCGGTAGTGCATAGGCTTCTGTCCATTTACTAAAATAGTCCATTGCTACCAGAATATATTTATTCCCTCTTTCCGTTGTGGGAAACGGCCCCGCTATGTCAATGGCTATCCTTTCAAATGGGCTACCAACATTATACTGCCTCATTGGCGCACGCCTTCGTTTCTGAGGTCCGTTTGAAGTGGCACAAGTTACACATCTTCTACACCAATCTTTTACATCTCCATTGTAATTGACCCAATAAAAACGTTGACGATTTTTTTCTGTGGTTTTTTTAACTCCCAAGTGTCCCCCAGACACATCATTGTGAAGCAGTTTAAGAACTTCAGGAATTCTCTTCCTTGGAATCAATAGTTGTTGTCTCTGCTGTGTTCCATCTTCATTCTCCAATACACGCTTTAACAACCCATTTTCCACGACAATGGATTGCCACTGAGCCCAGTATGACTTAATATTTGGAGATAGTGAAGCTATTTCTTCCCATAAAGGTCTTTGATCATTTTCCTTCCACTGCATTACAAACTTGAGATCTGGGTCTTCCAATTGGTCTGCTCGTATTTCATCATCTTGCCAAAAATTGTCAACGACCGTGGTTCTACAAGCTATAAAAAACTTTTCCTCAGCCTTATTACAGTGCTGGCAATCCTCTGGACATGGTCGCCTTGACAGTGCATCGGCATTTCTATGATGAAGTCCGGCTCGATGTTCAGAATCATAGTCATATTCTTGCAATCTCTCTATCCATCTTGCCACTTGACCTTCAGGATTCTTGAATCGCAAAAGCCACACAAGTGCCGAGTGATCTGTCCTTAAAAGAAATTTCCGTCCATATAAATGTTGATTTATTCAGAGTAATTATACATTTATTCATTTAGACATATTTAATAAAGACTTTTGTATGTAACACAAAATATTTGACATAAGTATTGTTTCTTGAATTATTTTTCATAAGATAGAAAACAAAGGAAAGTAAGATTCACTCTGATTTTGAATACACAAAATCAGACATTACATAATAAAGTAGGAACTTGCTATGTAAGGTACCTGTGTACATACTACTTAGTTTTAAATATTAATGTAGGTACTTCAACACTCTCCCATATTTAATAACTAGGATACACCCATACTGTTGCATAATTGTTTTAGCCTAACAGCAAATAGTGGTTTTGTTAATAAATCTGCAAGTTGTTTTTCAGTGTCTACTCTTGAAATAGTAATTTCATTAGCTGCTACCAATTCTCGAACAAAGAAATTTCTCAATCGAATATGTTTTGTTCTTCGATGAAATTCTGGATTTTGTGAAAGACGAATTGCTGCTTCATTATCAACTTGTAGATTAGGCTTAGTTACTTTTAATTGATCAAGTTCTACTAAAAGCCTCTTGATCCAGATTATTTCACGTGCTGCTTCACTGGCTGCTACGATTTCAGCTTCTGTAGTAGATATTGCGACCGATTTTTGTTGTTGACTTAACCACGTAATAGGTGCTCCGGAATAAATACAAAGTACACCAGAGGTTGAACGTCCTGTATCAGGGTCGCCTCCATGATCAGCATCGCTATAACAGTCTAAGACACTCTTATTGATATTATTTTTGTATATAATTGCATAGTCAGTAGTGCCTTTTAAATAACGAAAAATTCTCTTGACTTTGATCACATCACAATCTGTGGGTTTTTCAAGACTTCGGGATACTACTCCAACAGCATACGCAATATCAGGTCTTGTCCCACACATGAGATACATCAAAGCTCCAACCGCTTGTCTATAAGGATACTTGGTGTTGAGGGAACTCTTTTCTGTACTATTGTCCTTAATTATTGGGGTAACAACAGCTCTGCAGTTGTCCATACCAAATCGTTCTAGAATATTCTTGGTGTAGTGAGACTGACATACTCGAATAGAACCATCTTCTTCTCTTTCTATTTCTAATCCCAAGAAATATGATGCTGGCTTTGAGGTGATTTTGAACTCCTTTTTCAGGTCCTTAATCAATTCCTGAAGTTCATATTCACTGTCAGCAGATATCAATCCATCATCTACATAAAGGACAAAGAAAATTCTACTAGAACCTTTTTGTCTCACAAAGAGACATGGATCGGCTTCACTCTTTTTGAATCCCAGTTTGAGTAAAAAATTGCTGAATTTTTCATTCCAGCAACGAGGAGCCTGTTTAAGTCCATACAGGCTTTTTTGAAGTCGACATACTTTGCCAGAACCATCATCATATCCATCAGGCTGTTTCATAAATATGGTTTCTTTTAAATCACCATAAAGAAAAGCTGTTGATACATCAATTTGAACTAACTTCATATTTTCTTTAGCTGCGACACTTAGTAATGTACGAATAGTAGAAGTTCTAGCTACAGGACTAAAGGTTTGGTCATAATCAATACCCTTCTTTTGAGAAAAACCTTTAATCACTAGCCTGGCTTTAAATTTGTCAATTGATTCATCTACATTCTTTTTCACTTTATATACCCATTTACAAGGAATTGCCTTTTTCCCAGGAGGCAGATTCTCTAAAGCCCAAGTTTTATTTTCTTCATGTGCTGCCATTTCTTGATCCATTGCTACTTTCCAGTTCTTCATTTGATCAGAATTAATGGCCTCGTAATAAGATTCTGGTTCTTCAAATGTGTTAGATAACATTGCATAATCCAGATATCTTTTAGGCTGTATGAGTGTTGAACGATCACGAAGCTGTCGGACAGTTATACCATCAGTGGGTATTCTGATGAGTTCTGTTTCATCTTCAATTTCTTCCTGTGACTCTTCAATTTCTTGTTGTGATTCTTCATCAAAACCATAAAAATCTTTTTCACTCTGAGTGTCCATCTCAGACTTGTCCTCGGTTTCGATTCTTGAATCTTCGAGTTCTTTAGAAGAAAGATCAACATTTAAAGGAGTCAATGTCATTTTATATTGATGTAATATTTTTTCTTCAAAAATAACATCTCTTGACCTTATTAACTTATCGTTCTCTTCACACCAAACACGATAACCTTCATCGAAATCGTATCCAATTAGAATTCCTTTCACTGCTTTCCGGTCCAATTTCTTCCTTCTTTGCTTTGGAACATGAACATAGCAGGTGGACCCTATGATACGAAGATGCTTTATACCAGGTTTCTTCTTATACCACAGTTCATAGGGAGATATCCCAGAAACACTGGATGATCCTGTTCGGTTTAAAATATACGATGCTGAATTTATCATTTCAGCCCATAGTTTTTGAGGAATGTTTCCATGTGCATGCATCATAGCCCTAGCTGTCTCAACAATGGTGCGGTTCTCTCTTTCACTTACACCATTTTGTTGTGGAGTGTAAGGCATAGTGAATCGATGAATTATGCCTTCCTTATTAAGAATTTCTTTTACTTCTTTATTATCAAACTCTCCTCCATTGTCACTTAAGAGCTCTTTAATAGTATATCCAGCAGTCTTAGTTTCAGCTATAAATTGACTTAACTTATAAGAAACTTCAGATTTTTCTTTCATAAAATAAATACTACGAAATCTGGTATAGTCATCTTTGAAGAGTACATAATAACGGTAGCCAGACACTGAGCTCTGAAATGGACCACATACGTCCGTATGAATAAGCTCTCCCGGATTTGTGGCTCTATTCCTAGTACCAAAGGGACGTCTGTGAGCTTTGCCATAAATACAACCTTCACAGCATTCAGAATCCATTTCCACATCGATATTCAAATTTTTCAATATCATCGTTTTTACATGTCGTTTGTTCTGGTGTCCAAATCTCTCATGATACAGTTGAAGTAAATTTTGTTTATTTATTTCAGTTATATTTACTTCAGCAGGCGAACTAGATTTCACACTTCTCATGACTAATTTAAATAAACCTCCAAAACGATCTCGTACACCTACTAACTTGACATCTCGTCCAATTTTAAAAGTGCACATTTGTGTTTTTGACATAAATATACTTTTCGGGTTTTTATCCTGAGCTTTAAGGACTGAAAATAAATTCTTTTGAATTTTTGGCACATACCACACATCTGTAAAAGAGATTTTGTGCCATTTTCCATTTACGGATGCTTCGAAGTCTATTACACCTTTGCCAAGAGCCTCTATAGTTTCACCATTGGCTGTAGTTACTGTATGCGTCGTTTTTTTTTTTTTTTTTTTTTCTTTTTTGGCGAGATGACTCCTAACAAATGGGTCTTACGGCCAGTTTCAAGTTAAAATCTTCTCTTTGTTTAAAAAAACAATAAAATGAAAAAAATAAGTATTACAAATATAGATATATTAAATCAAATCTTGATGTCGTTTCTTTTGACAAATTTTGATATTAAATTAAAAATGATATTTTTATTACTGCTATGCAGCAAGGTCAGAATGTTCACTGGCAGTGGGATCTTATATTTTGATAGAGATTGGTAAAGTGATGGGGATTGGGAGTTGAGAGGACAAGAAAAGAAGATATGGTCCAAGTCTCCCACTTCCTCACCACATTCGCAAGCTGGAGAATCTTTTATCTTAATTTTGTATAAATGAGCAGGTGTACAACAGTGACCGAGTATGCGTCGTTGTAAATGGTTCAAATGTCCTAAATAATTTGTCATTATTTGTGATATGATTAGTTGCTCCATTATCCACAAACCAACTGTCATTATCACTCTCAGAGGACATCACAATAGAAAGAAGAGACATATTAGTTGAATTTTTATTCGTTGAACCAACATCTAATGTATCAATTTTTCTTGGTTTCTGTGGTCTTCCGTCTTCTATCCATTTACGACATTTCTTTATTATATGGTTAGGTTTTTTGCAATAGTTGCATGTTATAATTTTCTTCTTCTGTTGATGGTTATTTTGCCTCGTTGAATCTAATATAAGTGCCTTTTGAGTTGCTGTTACAACTCCTTTACTTAACAAAGACTTTTCATAAGCACATAACTGATTCGTCAAATTATCAACAGTTCTGTCATTTTTTGACATAAGCATCCAACTGGATTTGAATGAAAAATATTCTTCTGGTAATGTACCTAGTATTTTGCATATTAAGAATAAATTAGACATCTTTGAATCATTCTCATCATCTTTAATCATCTCTTTTTCTAGATCATTCCATATATTTTTCAATTTTGAAATATGAGTTGCAATGTCATCACTAGGACTTTTCTTAAATCCAAAAAATTGCAAACATAGATCATACACTTTATCTTCAGAAACACCATCAAATAATTTGTGCAGTTCAATCCAAACATCTCTTGAATTCGTAAAACGCATTATTTTTTGTAAAGTTTCTTCAGTCATATTTGTTGTTAAAACAATTAAGGCATTACTGTCAGCCTTAAGAAATGCGTTCAAAGCGTTTCTATATTCCTCATGTTCTTTAGTTGTGCAGTCTTTCACAGGCTCTATAGGTTGCATCAACCTACCTTCCACAACATCCAGAGCTCCAGGAATACCACGTAAACAAATATTTGCTTTGTACTTCCACGTACTCCAATTGGATTTTCCTTCTAAAAACCCAATGTTTATCAGTCTTGTAGAATCCATTCTTTTGTTCAATCAAGCACTTTAATGGATGAAAAACTCAATACAAAGTCTAAATTGGTCTAAAAGCTACAGTCCTACGTGACTGGGCCCATAACCTGTTGATTTATTCAGAGTAATTATACATTTATTCATTTAGACATATTTAATAAAGACTTTTGTATGTAACACAAAATATTTGACATAAGTATTGTTTCTTGAATTATTTTTCATAAGATAGAAAACAAAGGAAAGTAAGATTCACTCTGATTTTGAATACACAAAATCAGACATTACATAATAAAGTAGGAACTTGCTATGTAAGGTACCTGTGTACATACTACTTAGTTTTAAATATTAATGTAGGTACTTCAACAATAAATACTTGCGAAAGTACTCAACTGACTTGATAACAGCAAGCAATTCTCTTCGTGTTACACAGTAATTGCGTTCTGGTTTCGACAATACTTTACTGAAGTAAGCAATCACGCGTTCTGCCCCATCTTGTACTTGGGAGAGCACACTTCCGATACCAACGTTACTTGCATCTGTATCCAGAATAAACATTCCTACAGCTCGAGGATAACTCAAAACCGGAGAATTAATTAGAACCTGTTTTAATTCTTCAAATGCATGTTGGCACTTGAAATCCCATATGAATTCACTGCTTTCCTCCGTGAGTTTTGTCAGTGGCTTTGCGATGTCAGCAAAGCCTGGAACAAATCGTCGATAGTAGGTACTCAGACCCAAAAAGCTTCTTACTTCATGTTTGTCTTTAAGTACTGGCCAATCTCGAACAGCTTTAATCTTCTCAGGATCTACTGCTACTCCCTCCTCAGAGACAACATGACCTAGATAGTTGACTTGCTTTCGGAACAATATACATTTCTTGCAATTGAGTTTAAGGTTGGCCAACCTCAATCGTGAAAATACCTGTTCCAAATTTCCTAAATGTTCTTCAAAACGCTTCCCAAGTACGATGATGTCATCTAAGTATACCAAACAGGTCTCCCACGATAATCCTCTTAGCACACTTTCCATTAGTCGTTCAAACGTAGCCGGTGCATTGCAAAGTCCAAATGGCATCACTTTGAATTGCCACAATCCACTTCCAACAGAAAACGCCGTTTTTTCTCTATCCTTGGGTTCCAATCCAACCTGCCAATAACCACTCTTTAGATCCAAAGTTGAGAAGATCTTACAACCAGCCAATGTATCTAGGGTGTCATCGATTCGAGGCAGTGGATAACTATCCTTCTTAGTTACATTATTCAATAAGCGAAAGTCCACACAGAACCGAGTTGAGCCATCTTTTTTTTTAACTAACACTACTGGTGAACACCATGGGCTGCTTGATGGTTCAATAACGCTATCCCTTTCCATGTCTTGAATAATTTGATCTGCTTCCGCCCGCTTTGCTAATGGAAGCCTTCTAGGTAATTGGCGGATAGGCCTTGCGTCACCCGTATCTATTTGATGTTGAACAACATTGGTTCTTCCTTTAGAAAGACTCGCATTCTCAAAAACATCTTGATAATGAGCAATGAGGTATCTAATTTGTTTGCTTTGTTCTTTGGTAAGTTCCTTACAAGCATCTTTTACAAAGTCTTCAAGATGTTTTGGTACATCCTCTGAAGAAACTTGTGCGATGCAGGCATTTTGTGTTACTGATGAAACTGATGAACACACACTTAAATAAGCTCCTTTTTTGACAGTTACTGGATATTCATTTATGTTCATTAATCTGACTAAAATTTCCTTTTGGTTTTGAATCAGTGCTCTTGCAATTAATACTCCTTTTCCTGCTTCATTGTTGGCGTTGGACTCCACAACCAAAACATGTCCATTCGGGATAACACAGTCTAAATTGACTCGTACTAACATCTCACTTTGTTTTGGAATAGTTACAACATCCGCTGCAAGAACACGTGTAGAAAATTCCTCACGCTCTTGCACGAGAACATCTTCATCTCCAATTTTCAAAGATCGCCTCTTTAGATCCAACTAGAATCCATATTTCGCCATTATGTCCATTCCGAGAATAACTTCCTCCTCTATATTCGCCACTAGCACCTGATGATCGAAGATAGAACTACCAATTTGAAAGTTGGCATATGTCTCACCACATATAGATGCCGACTCCCCAGTAGCTGTTCGTAATGTCCATTTAGTTGGTGTAATACACTTTTTGTTATAAAGCAAATCTGGTCTCATGATTGTCATCGTTGCTCCAGTATCCAGCAAAAGTTTCAAATTCTTTCCATTTACTTTGCCATTTATAAACATACTGGTATCTCGACCACTGAATGATGCAACAACTGCAGATCTCTTTGAGGCATTGGTAATGTAGGTCAACAGTTGCCCCTTCCCATCAACCCTTTTTAGTTTTCCTGTGGCTGTTGCTGTTGCGTTGTTGCTTCATTTGGACACCGATTACGTAGATGTCCAGCTCGTCCACAACCCCAGCAGCGAAACTGTCTTTTTCTTCCTTGCAATGCCTTCATCACCTTTTCGACAATGCATTCGATGAGTTTTTGATTCTCTTCAACGGCCTCAACAACGCGGGCTTGAGCATGACCTCGTAAAGATTTTTTTATAGATTCAAATTCGATTGCCTGGGTTAGAGCGTCACTCAAAGTTTGTGGTCTAGCTAGTTTTACAGCTTGTTGTGTCTCATTTGCCCACAATCCATCCAAGAACTTTTCTACTGCAAGGCTTTCACACACATCATCAGGAACCGTAGGGTATGCATATCTAATTAGACGCGCTATATCCGCCTCAAATTCCTGGAGAGTTTCATTAGATTTCTGATTACGATTCTTAAGTTGTGACCTGTAAAACTGTTCCATGTGCTTGTGTCCAAATCGCATCTCAAGTCTCTCAATCAACAATTTTAAATCTCGTCGCTCAGCTAGAGGAATTGTCTCCAAAACTTTTAAAGCATCACCTCGTAATGATACACTCAACACTGAGGCCTTTCTTGTCATGGACCAGCCATTTATCATGGCCACTGTCTCGAACAATGTTAAATATTCTTCCCAGGGGCATTTTCCATCAAAGGTTGGCATATCATTTCGCACGCACTCCACTGTTGGTACTCTTGTATCTTCTACACACTTAAAATTTGTATCTACAGCTGAATTTTGCTCGGAATTCATTGGCGTGATTGAAGGAAGCACTTGATTCTCCAAAACTTTCATCTGTTAAGTTAATTCATTTATCTTCTCATCAAAGGTCATAGAATAATTCTGGAATTTCTTTTCTATAGTATTTGAATGCTTTTGAAGCATCGCTACTTCTCCTTTGATTTCTTTAATTTCTCCTTTTATATCTCTGGAATGTTCTTGAAACTTCTCTTCTATGTCTCTGGAATGTTCTTTTAAGACTTGACAAAGATCGTTGTTAGAGCAAGGCATTTCAAAAAGGTATGTGTCTGGATCCTCACCTACTTCTTGCATCACTTTTCTCAATCGTAGTTGAAGTGCATTTTTATTTCCTGATGTATCAGCGTCTCTCTCCTCCAACTCATGTTTTAAATCAACTCTAAAAGAGTTATTTTTTTTGATGCCATAATAAATGTCTTTATAAATAACTATTTTATTTTTTTCTTACACAAAAAATACTTGGGTATTTTTATACCCCACACCTGACACCAAATGTACCGAAATTTATATTTATTTATTTTATTATGGTTCAAAGTCTTATTTATTTTTACAATTTATATTTCTACAATTTATATTTTTACAAGGTTTGTCTAGTTTTTCCAACTCACTACTCAAATCTTTTGTTTTCATTTTTCTTGGGTTCTTATTTTCAAAATATTTCTATTTAAATTTTCAATTTAAATAGAAATAGTACTTAATTTCATAACAGTATTATATTTCACTTGAAACGTTCCGGGAAATGGACTTTCCTCCCATAACGGGTTACGGTAACAGGGTTGGTTGGTACTACATGTGTTTGCTGTGGGTTTCCTGGAGGGTTATGTGTTCTTGTTGAGAGATTTAAGCTTGGCGCCTGTTTATCGAGGGTATCTTCTATTGCGATATAGGCTGGTTTTACTCTGTCTATGGATACTGTTATTTCCTTATCGCGGATGTCCAAGGTAAGTGTTTTATCTCTGCGGCGGACAACCCTGAAAGGCCCTTCGTATGGGGGTTGCAAAATCCCTCTGACCATATCTTTACGTACGAAAACGTGCGTCGCCGTTTCAAGGTCCTTGAATATGAAGGGTTTTCGTTCTGTGTGGTGTTTGGCATCAGTAGGTCGTAGATCCTGGAAACTTCTGCGGAGTGTTTTTGCAAAGTCGCTCGCCTCCCCCATTACTTCGTGTGGTTGTTCCGTCAGAAACTCTCCCGGTAGGCGAAACGGCTCCCCGTATACCAACTCGGCTGAAGTGGTTTTAAGGTCTTCTCGCCATGCTGCGCGGAGACCCATGAGGACCGTGGGCAGTGATTCCGTCCATCGCTCTGTTTGATGGCAACGGATAGCTGCTTTTAATTGTCTGTGCAAGCGTTCTACCATGCCATTGGCTTCTGGGTGGTAGGCTGTTGTCCTGAAATGAGTCGAACCTGCCAAACAGTTAAGTTGCTTGAACAGGCGGGATTCGAACTGCCGGCCTTGATCGGTAGTTATCCTTGCAGGTGAGCCGAAACGTGCGATCCACCCTGCGTAAAAAATGCGTGCCACGGTTTCAGCTTCTTGATCTTGCATGGGGAACGCTTCCGGCCATCTTGTAAAACGATCTACGCATGTAAGACAGTACCTGTAACCTTCTGATGGGGGAAGAATAACGATATCTATATGAACATGCTCGAATCGTGCCGATGGAGGTGTGAACGTCCCGCAGGGTGCTGTCACATGACGGGTGACCTTATTTTGTTGACATTGTATGCATTCTTTCGCCCACTTTCTACAGTCTTTGTTTATGGAGGGCCAGACGAATCTTGATGTCATCAGTCTTGTGGTTGTCTTAATGCCTGGGTGTGCTAGGCCATGAATATAATTAAAGGTTTGTTTCCTTAGTTTTTTGGTAACGAATGGTCTTGCTTTTGGTGTTTTAATGTCGCAGAAAATAGTCGTATCTGTGCCTGGAATCGGTATTTGTTTGAGTTGGAGTGCCGTTCTATCATCGTGCAAATAAATTTTTAGTTCTTTGTCCTGAGTTTGATCTGCTGCGAGTGCTTCGAGATCAATAGCACATTCTAAGGATTCCACTCGTGAGAGGGCGTCGGCTACAATATTTTCCTTGCCAGCTATGTGACGGATGTCCGTAGAGAATTGAGAAATGTAATCTAAGTGTCGAAATTGTCGTGGCGAGCACTTGTCTAATTTTTGTTTAAAGGCGAAAGTGATTGGTTTGTGGTCAGTAATTATCGTAAAAATGCGCGCCTCTACCATATGTCTAAAATGTTTGATGGCTAGATAAATCGCTAGTAATTCTCTGTCATACGCTCCGTATTTCGCTTCTGCCGGGCTTAGTTTCTTTGAGAAAAAGGCTAAGGGTTCCCATGTGTTGTCAACCTTTTGCTGGAGAACTGCGCCTACTGCGGTATCTGATGCATCTGTAACAATAGCTAGATGTGCGTCGTGCGTCGGGTGCTTTAGCATAGTCGCCTCGCAGAGTGATTTCTTGCACTCCTCAAAGGCTTTGGTTGTCTCTGGGGTCCAAGGAACCGGTTGTCTTCCTTTTGCATTATTCTGTAGAAAAGTATTGAGGGGAGCCTGTATGTCTGCTGCTTTAGGTATAAAACGTCGGTAGAAATTTAGTGCACCGAGGAATCGTCGTAATTCTTTAATAGTTTTAGGGCGTGCGAAATTGGCGATCGCTTCTACTTTGTCTGGTAACGGGCGTGTCCCGTTGCTGGAAACAAGGTATCCCAGAAATTTTACTTCTGGCTCGCCGAATTTGCATTTAGCTGCGTTAATAACTACCCCGTATTGTTGTAAACGAGTAAAAAGTGTCTTGAGATGTGCGAGGTGTTCTTCTTCGGTGTCAGATGCTATAAGAATATCATCTATGTATGCGTATGCGAAGTCGAGTCCATGTAGCACTTCGTGAATAAATCTTTGGAAAGTTTGAGCTGCATTGGAAAGGCCGAAAGACATGAAAGGGAATTCGAAAAGACCGAATGGGGTCGTAATCGCCGTTTTCTGTATGTCCTCCGGCGCAACAGGTATTTGGTTATATGCCCGGACGAGGTCAAGGGTAGAAAATAACTTTTTGTCTCTTAGGGTGTGTGCAAAATCTTCGATATGTCGCACTGGATATCGGTCCGGTATTGTCCTTGCGTTCAGACTGCGGTAGTCTCCGCATGGTCTCCATTGTTTATCTGTTTTGGGAACGAGATGTAAAGGCGATGCCCATGGGCTCTCCGACGGACGCGCGATTCCAATTCGAACCATTGCGTCAAATTCTTGTTTAGCCGCTGCCAGTCTCTCAGGGGCGAGACGTCTAGGACGCTCTGCGACTGGTGGGCCCGGGGTTGTGCGTATGTGGTGCTGTGTAGAATGTCGTGGTTCTCGTATGGTGCCGCAAGGGCGTGTAAGGTCAGGAAAATTTAATAACAATTGGTGAAATATTGTCGTGCCCGTGACGGTTTTGATGGAAAGCGTGTTTACTACTGAACTGCGACCGAGTGAAGTCAGGTTTGTAATCTGATCTATGAGTCTTTGATTGCGTATGTCGACGAGTAAATCATAGTGTGCTAGTAAATCACTGCCGATGATGGGACGTGTCACATTCGCGATCACAAATCTCCACGTGATGTCGCGTCGAAGTCCCAAATTAAGTGTCAAAACGATGGTTCCATATGTTGCGATTGTCGTGCCGTTTGCTGCAGAGAGGGTATAGTCCGTTTTTTCGCGGTGGCCGTGAACTTTAGATCGCGGAAACACACACACGTCTGCTCCCGTGTCTATGAGAAAGGGTAGTTTTGTTGTTTTATCTGTTACGAACAAACGGCGTGGGGACGGGCTGTTGTCGCTAGTCGCCATTAGTGACTGCCCGAGTCGTTTCCCGACTGCGGTGTATGTTCGGCTTTATCGCAAGGCGGTGTGCACCGCTGGGCCTGTGCACCGAATCGTTTGTGATACCAACAAGTAGATTCGTTGGTCCATGCCTGCCCACGCCTGCTAGGTGACGGGCTCATCTCACTTCGTCGACGTGAGTCATATCGCTGTCTGGAATATGATCTGTTTGGTGTCGGGTAGCGGTCGCGATGTTGGCTTCGTCTGTATTCCCAAGGCGTGTTATCAATTCTGCGCACGGCTGCTATCTCGTTCGTTACTGTAGTAGCGAGGTTGTCGAACCGACCAACAAGGCTCTCAAATCGGGAGGCGAGAGATAATTCCGCCTCCGCAATTATTGGTGGTCTGTGTGCGGGGGCGACCTCACCCACGGCATCCGCTGTTTCAGCCATGCGGTCCAACGTCGCGTCTTTCTGCGTAGCTAGAACTACTTGCATATTGTGTGGGAGTCGGCTCAACCAAAGCGTTTTGAGGATATCATCCCCAACGGTTGTCCCAGCGAGTGCTCTTAAATGGCGGAGGAATTGTGAAGGCTTTCTGTCCTCAATCTCTTCGTGTTCCAGCAAACGTCTAGTTTTTTGTTCCTGTGTGGAACTTAGTCGGCGGATGAGCTCTGATTTCAGCTTTTCGTACGCCCCGATCGCTGGTGGATTGACTACCAAGTCGCGTACTTCGGTAGCCCAGCGAGGCTCTAGGGCTCCTAAGATGTAGCCGTACTTAGTCTTGTCGGCCGTTATCCCGCTCACTTCGAAACTACTTTCCACTATGTGGAACCACATTTCCGGATCGTCTGGATAGAAAATGGGTATCCTTACTGAAATACGACCGACTGTTTCTATTTTCTCTGGCGCGTACATTTTGTATTTATTAGTTGCACTTTTCACTTGAGTTCGCGTAAATTCCTTGTTTTTATTTCGGGGTCACCACTGTGGGAATTGAGTGATACGCGTAACTACTGATAATAAATGTATTTATGAGATTCAATAGATAAGAAATACAAATGTCTATGTAAGTAAAATTAGTGACGTGAGGAGATAATGCTGGATGGCGACACGGGGCCCGCGCGGGAATGACTGGCTGGCTCGCTCATCCGCGTGTCCTATGATCCCGGCTGCTTGATCAAAAGATGACATCATCTATCTCTTCATTGGCTGGCGAGTGTCATCTGACACTCGCTGATAAATATTATCTTGTTGTTTGTAGTCGAATGCAGCGACGCTACATTATTACTGTTTTTTATTATCTCTGTTTTATTTACTCTTTAAATGACTCTCACAATTTATTACCAAAATGTTAGAGGCCTTCGTACTAAAACAAATACCTTTCTTCAAAATTCATCCTCTAATGACTTTGATGTTTATGCACTAACGGAAACATGGCTTACGGATGGTATTATCGATTGTGAACTTTTTTATTCTCGGTATATCGTCCATAGACGGGACCGATCTTACGATTCTACAGGTCAACGTCTGGGAGGAGGTGTACTATTACGCGACGTCCTACGTAGGCGAATCAAAGCGTATGCGAAGCGGCACGGCGCGGCGCGAAAATAACAAACAGTCGGTAACTATGGAAGTGTCCTACGTTACCGACCGCGAGTTATTTTCGATGCGGCGCGGCGCGATGAGAAACGAACGCGATCAGTTGGTTTGATATTTTCGCGCGAATTGATAGCGGTGCCATTGTTTTTTGACATGTCAGAATCAGAAATTTTAATTTCTGTCCATGAACGTCCCATATTATGGGACAAAAGAATTATTATTTTAGGATTTGGCAAAAATAAATGGGACTACAAGTATGTAAACAAATTTATTTATTATTGCTATTTTACAATAGGATGTTGCACACAATGTTTTCTCTCGCTTGCACAAATGTCAAATTTTGATATGTTTCCCGGAAAGATGTAAATTCAGTCTCATTTATTAATTCAAGATCACGTAATTCTTCATACAAATTGTGATATTCCCCATAAATATGCCTCTCTAAGTACACAATATTAGTTTCACTTCTCTGCCATACATATTTCTTGAGTATTCGCTTACGTATATCCATGACAGTAGCTGGCGGCAGAGGCAACGATTCTCGCACACGTAGGACAGAGCCGCCGCGTCGCACCGCATCGCATTGAATTCGCTTGTATCCGCACCGCATCGCTTCGCAATCGCGTTCGCTTTGAATCGCCTACGTAGGACGTAGCGTTAGCGGTTCGTTGTGATCTTTCTGCTCAAGTTCGTCCCAATTTTCAATCTCGCGCTGAAGATGTTTGGATCTCACTTAACTCGAACACTCGTTCTAATTCTAGTTTACACGTTTGCTGTGTATATATTCCAAAGGGTATATTTGCTGTGTATAACTTATCTTATTCACATGGAAAGCTTTCTCAATAAGTTATCCAGATTAACTTTGGACTACCCGTGTGATAATTTTCTTGTTTTGGGTGATTTTAATATTCCTGAAATTACTTGGTTAAAGCACAATAACAATATATTTCTCTCTCCACTTGTTGTGTCCTCTCCGGTCAGTGCTTTGTTTATTGACAACATTAATTTTGCTGGACTAAATCAATTTAATTCTGTCACTAACTCTAACAATCGTATTCTTGATCTTGTCCTGTGTAACAAATTTGTCCAGGTCTCTGCCTGTGACGATCCTGTCATTGATGAAGACTCTCACCATAAATCACTGACTGTAACAATTTCTTTTTCTAGTCCACCTGTGCTGGTTGGTGAAAGAAGATTCGTGCATATTTTTAAACGTTGGGATTACGAAATGATTAATTTAGCACTTAGTAAAATAAACTGGGTGAATGTACTCTCACATTGCAACATTGACTCCGCTATTGATAAATTTTATTCTATTCTATATGACTTAATTGATACCTATTTACCAAGAAAACTCTCCGCGAATTCTAAATACCCACCTTGGTATAATTCAGCTTTAATTAAAATCACTAAAGAAAAATACAGTTTTTTTAGAAAATATAAATTATCCAAAAACCCTTTAGACTACTTGACTTTCTCACTTCTTCGAAAACGTCACAAAACTCTCAGCCGTGAATGCTATAATAAATTTATTTCAGAAACCGAGAATGCTATCTCAATCGATCCCTCGCACATATGGAAATATATTAAATTAACATCCAATTCACATGCCATACCTAGCACTATGCAGTTTATGGATAGAAAAGAGCATCACGGGCAAGGAATATCTAATCTATTCTCAGATTATTTCAGCTCCGTTTTTGACAATGCTTCTCTAGGTCAGAATTCACTTTGTCACGATATGAACAACTATGCTGGGAATATTGATGATGTTAGTATCAACCAAGCATCCACATTAAGATATCTACTTAAAATCGATCTAAAGAAGGGAGCTGGTCCGGACAATATCCCCCCATATTTCATTTTCATGTGTGCTAATAATCTACGCACCCCCCTATCTTATCTATTTCGTAGATCACTTAATGAGGGCACAATGCCACTACGTTGGAAGCAAGCATTTGTTTCACCTGTTTTCAAGTCTGGCGACAAGGCGGATCTAAAAAATTATAGACCGATTTCCAAACTATGCATTTTCAGTAAAATATTCGAAAAAATAATATATGACCAATTGTTCCCAGCCTTAAAGCCATTTTTGAATTCCAACCAGCATGGCTTTGTAAGTGGTCGCTCTACTGTTACCAATCTTGTATCTTTTCTTGAATTTCTCCACGAAAAAATGGATAGTAAAACACAGGTGGATGCAATCTACACTGACTATAGTAAGGCGTTTGATAAGGTTGTTCATAGCACATTGCTTGAAAAACTTTATCGAATCGGTATTCACGGTGACTTGTATAGATGGTTTTCTTCTTACATCTCCAATAGAAGTCAGGCTGTGGTAGTCGGTGGATTTAAGTCAAGTTGGGTTCGTGTTACTTCAGGTGTCCCTCAGGGTTCCTTGTTGGGGCCTCTGCTTTTTAATATTTATATAAATGATATTTCAAATTGCTTTCTGTTCTCTCATGTTTTACTTTTTGCCGATGACATGAAAATTTTTGCTTGTGTGAAAAGTGTTGAGGATTGTCAGAACATTCAAAATGATCTAAATCGCCTTGACCTATATTGTAAACACCATAACCTGAAGATCAATACTGATAAATGCTTTGCTATCCGGTTCACCAGAAACCGGAATATTGTTAATTATACTTATAAACTTAACAACCATCCTATTACTATAACCACTGAAATAAAAGACCTAGGCATCAAGTTGGATGGTAAATTACTCCTGGACAAGCACATAGATAATATCACCTCCAAAGCATCCAAAATGCTGGGATATGTTCTCCGTTTGTGCAGACAATTTAATAATATCTCTACCTTTAAAACTCTGTACTTCGCATATGTTCGTAGCATTGTTGAATACGCATCTCAAGTCTGGTCTCCTTCATATGCCATATACAAGATCAGAGTTGAAAGGCTGCAAAAGAAATTTCTCAGATATCTTGACTTTCGTGCGCATAGAGACCACATTAGTTACTCTGATTCCTTAAAGCATTACAAAATTACATCACTCGAGAGCCGCAGAACTATAGCAGATGTTATATTTTATCGATTATTTAAATTAAACACAAACTATACTTTGTATGTTTCCACTTATTTATTTACTTGTTCACTACATGTATCGGGAACGTCCGTTCCTTTCCTCAGGTGGATATGTTTACATCCACCTGAGGAAGGGAACGGACGTTCCCGAAACATGTAGTGAACAAGTAAATAAATAAGTGGAAACATACAAAGTATAGTTTGTGTTTAATTTAAATAATCGATTAAATATGAATTTCCACAAAGTTGAAGCCTCCACATTTGATTATTTATGTTATATTTTATTCAAAATTGCAAACTCAACGGTTGACTGCCCTGGGGGCCTAGACAACGTGTCATTTAAGCTAAGCGTTATATCGCTAAGCGATAGTAAATGTATGAAATTGGTCGCTATGACAACACGTGACAGCCACAAATTTCATACATTTCTATCGCTTAGCGATATAACGCTTAGCTTTAATGGCATGTTGTCTAGGGGGGCTGATCTGCTAGAACGCTTGACTCTGAGAGTGCCAACAAGACCGACTAGACTGACTGACCTACTTTACCTCCCCATTTGCAACACTAATGCCAGACAGAATTCTTTCATATACCGCACTTCCCATTTTTATAACTCCAACATTAGTGATGCAGACCTTTTTAACTCCCCATTGATTATGGTAAAGAATAGATTATTAAGTACTCTAATATAATCCTAGATACTCATGCTGATAAGTTGGGTTCATCACATAAAGGTTCACACACATCCTCATACACCCCCACACACACCCACACATACACATACTCACACACACACACACACACACACACACACACACTCGCAACTCACATGTCACATATCTGATTATTACTGTTTTCTTTTTTTCTCCTACACTACATAAATATATAAATGGTAATAATGCATACATGTAAGTGATGCTGGGCATGCTTATTTTTTATTTAATTTTGTATCACCTGTATATTTTGTCCAGTTATTGTTTGTATACTTTGTATATAATAAAATAAAAATAATATAAAATAAAGTGACGCGACCTCTCCTGTTCGCGTTATTTTCTATTTTGAAATCGGCGCTAAATCAGACCACAAACAAATATTTGTGAAAATTAAAGTGTAAGAAAAAATATTTGACATAAGACATAACCTGAAATGTGACAATACAAGTGACAGATGACAGTCGAAATTAGACACGCGTCGTGTCGACACGGACCGCGCTCACCGCGGCCAAGGGATGAATGTCTGTATCCCTCGTGGCCAGAGCAGCTGCAAGCCGCACCAAAGGGTGTCGGTTAGGCTCGCTCCACATCAGCAGCCATGGACGTGACACCTGGAGGGCCGAAATGGATCGGCGCACCACCATTCGGCGAGAGAGCCGCTTTCCTGGACCGAAGCGGGTGCTGAGTTTGGAGAGTGTTTCAAACACTGTCGGGTCGCGCTGGACCCTGGAGCAACGGCCTGCTTCTCCTTGAGACTCGCGCCGCCGCCGTTTGCTCCCGCCAGTCGCCCGACCGGCATCTTCCGGTGTCTGGGACCCGAGGTTGCTGTCGCCGATAGCCTTGGCCGACGACGGTCCATTCCGGCATTGGCGGTGCATTAGCTCGCCCATGGCCGAGAAGATAAAACTATGTGTGCACGCATTTTCATAGTTTACGCTCATATCTCTCTTCTATCGCAATATAACATCTTCCGTACATCCTTTTGATACCCTCCTCCCAAGACGCTGGGAGGTAGAGCTCACTTTTTTAAAGTCAATATCGAGTCGAAGCACAGGTTCATGTCACAATTTAGGTTAAAAGAAAATATTAAATAATGCGATCGTAGTCTGACTATACAAAGAAAAGAATGTCAAATTGTTAATGGTCAGACGGCACGATTTTGTCACATAATAAAATATTAAAATGTCTAATAAAATAAATAAAATTGTCGATAAATTAGGATGTCACAAATTAAAATAATAAGAGTCAATATTGGACGCCACACATTAAAATAATTAAATAAAAATCGCACACAGCCGAAATATTGTCACAAGAAAATAAAAAAAATGTCACGAATATTGTTGTTTTGGGGCACACATAGTTTTCTCTTCTCGGCCATGGGTGTGCTGATGCACCGCCAATGCCGGAATGGACCGTCGTCGATGGGCGAAGGGGCAAGGCTTTCGGCGAAAGCAACTTCGGGTCCCAGACACCGGCAGATGCCGGTTGGGTGACTGGCGGGAGCGAACGCATTTTCATAGTTTACGCTCATATCTGGAGATATTCATGCCTCGGCCGTGTCGAAACGACGCGTGTCTGATTTCGACTGTCAAAATTATTCACTCGTAATGTCACATTTTGGAGGTTATCTTTTATTGTCAAAATATGATTTTTTATTCTCACAATCTTTCACAAATGTTTGTTTGTGGTCTGATTTGGCGCCGAATTCAAACAAAACAACGCGAACAGGAGAGGTCGCGTCACCTTATGATATCAAAGAAACTCAAAAACCATTATTTTGCTTTGGCCTAATGTGTTTCTTCTATTAATTCTGGGAACGGCTTATAACGGCCCCCCAGGCCTTGTTCGTATATTTAAGCATTGTCTTTTCTATTGAAAATAAATGTAAAAGGCATTAAGAAGATTCCTGGAATCTTGGCTTTCACCCGGCGGTACGGGTTGGTTCTTCAGTATAACCCCCCCCCCCTCCCCTACTCCATGTTCCACGGGCGCTGGGTCGTCCGGTTGTGTCCGATCAGTTGTCATTCAGTAGTTGTCAGTGTGAGTGGTCAGCGAGTAGTATATCGAGTCTAACGCGTATCGAGCGGTTTATTTTATAAAGTTGTAAAGTGTAGCGCCACGTGCTAGAGCTGTCGGACGGCTCTAGGTTTTTTTTCTTTTTTGTGTATAATAATATATTAATTACATGGTAGTGACTAAGTGTGTTTCAGGTCCATATAACCAACGAGGGGTGAATTTAAGATAGTTTAAAGTTATTTTTAATTAATAAAAAGTGATATGTAGTGTAAGTGTTTCCTCTACAGACCCGTTACGAGAGCAGCGGCTGGTAAGATCTTTCCAATTTATATATTATTTTGCCATGCCTGGATTTTTTGTGTATTTGTCCTTTCAGACTTCTTCAGAAACAGCGTTTAATGTATGTTTTGTATTTTTCTTTTCAGACACATGAGAGCCGATAATATTTGTTTTAATAGAATTATTTTTTTTAGCCTCTTCGGTTATCAATTTCGCGTCCCTACATGGGACAAATATATTTCTTCCCGGTCTCCTTATATTAATTTGGCATCCCAACGTGGAACCGTATTTTTTTCACTCCTCCTTATATCAATTTGGTGTTTCAACGTGGGACAAGTATTCTTCTCCGCCTTCTTCATTAGTCAATGTGTTTGAATTTATGGCTACTAGACTTGAAAATATTTATATTATGTTCACACACTTTGATTTGTGATATGTCCGATTACCATTTTTCTACGATATTTTTCATTTATCTGTGTTCAACTTGGCAATGTGATGACCGTTGTCAAATGTCAATACAACTAACCTGTAAAATGTGACAGATTTATGTATTTTTAATGAAATATTCATATTATTTTGAAAATGTCAGCACCACCATATTACGATGCGTTTAGAGGTGCTATTGAAACACTATTCAATAACTGGACAGCTTTACAATTGGCTGTAGATCAAGGTATGGGGGGACACAATGCAAAAGATGTAAGTTGTTTTTATATATTTCATAGATTTCCTATATTTCTGCATTTTATATTTTTCTTCAGACAAAATAGCAACCGTTTTCGTGTTACATAAACTATAAAAATATTACACTACATTTATCAGTTTACGCTGTAAGGAAAGTTATACATTTATGGAATAACAAAATCTTCTCATATTGTTTCAGACAGCTCAGCAAATGGTAGATTATGTAGCACAGTACGTGTGTATATCTGAAAACATTGATGCTGGAGACGTAGAAAACTTATTAGAAGATATTATGGACGAGAAGTTTGATACTATTTGTGAAGATGCGTCGCCACAAGGTAAAACATATTTTTATAGATCTGAAGGATCTTTTTGTGCTGCGGTATTCGTATCCAGAGAGCTCGACCGCCAGCTGTGTCCGGTGCTCCCTTGAAACACTTCATGGGAACATATTGATACCTGAGTTTTAAAGCTACCACGGAAATCGGAAACAATAATACTATATGATTAACAAAAGGAAACAACCATAGAAAATGGTGAGAAATGGATTTTTCTTTTTAATTCTAATGGATAATACATTTTTCTTAATTATTAAAAAGAAACAACACAGTAATTATTAGAAGGAAAAAGAAATTGGCATTTTCGACTTGTTGCTCTTAACTCAGGTATCAATATAACCTATATATATATTTTTTAAATATTTTCAATTAATAATGTGTATGTAGATTATAAATACGAAAAACATTAAAATGAAATAAAATAATCTCAATGTTTTTCACTCAAACGCTAAGTTATACCTGCTTGCAAATATATGTTATTCGTGTAAAAACGCACTTCTGAAATTGAAATAAACAAATATTTGCTTACGAAAAAGTACATATTTTGATGTTTCATTAGGATAAAATTAAAAATAATACAGTTAAACATTAAAAATTATATTTAATTTATTGACAAACAATTCTTGGTAGAATTCCATATAAAATTATTAAAATGAAACCAATATATAATTATTCCACTTATTTATTTTGTTGACAACGACTAGATTCGTGCAAAGCGCATTTACGAGTAGTACCAATTCATACATATACATACCATCACGCCATGTCCCTTGCGGGGTAGGCAGAGAGAACTGAACGCCACATTTTTCTATCCTGGCACACATTTCTCGCCTTGTCCACATTCATGCATCGTCTCATACATGTTCGTCTGTTGCTCACACTTCTAACATTTCCGTTTTTCAGAATATCGTTCACATGGTCGTTCCATCCCTTTCTTGGGCGTCCCCGACCTCTCATTCCATTCCTTTCTGCTCTGTATATTTTCTTCGTCAGGCGCTCCTCATTCATTCTCCCCATGTGACCAAACCATCTCAATATGTTCACCTTCATTCTAGTAATGAAATCTTTCTTCAACTTAAATTCTTTCCTTATGTTCTCATTTCTTACCCTGTCATATATTTATATATTTGTCATATATATTTATACAGAAGTTAAAATTATAAATATAATTTTAACTTCTAGTCGTAGTTAGCAAAATAAATAAGTGGAATAATTATATATTGGTTTCATTTTAAAATAAACCTTAAATAGTATATTTTTAATTTGCCTATGTTACTCACTGGTCGCTAACGAAGCGATATGCAGAATATTTAACATTTAAAGTTTTCTAGTTGTTGATTGATGCGCTCACTAAAAAAAAAAATACCCACATACATATAAATTTCCAAAATATTATGGTGAGGATTAAGTATTTATTGTTGAATGAATATACATTTTTGTACTGTACCTATCTCTTATATAACGATTTACCAAGTTCGACTGTACATATCTAGTTATATTTCATAATTGATTCTAAAAATAAACCAATTTTTCGAATCGCTAATCAGGAAAATTTTAAAAATAAGGTTGCCATTACTCCAAAATGAAAAATCACGAAAATTTTCTTGTGTATTCATAAAAATTGTGAAAAAAATTATGCATTTTGGAAGCAGAGCCTTCATATCGGTAGAAATACCGAAAAATCGGTAGGTTCAAGACCATTGGTTGAATGATTAGATGGGATATAGGATATAGCCACAATATATTGGATTCATTGGTACTATTTTCTCTATCTGTATTATTTTGATCTGTTTCAGAATTGTCTATGATTATAATGAGATACATACAGTTATGTAAATCAAATAACCACCAACAGATGATATTGGAAGTATCAAATTTGCCTAAATGTAAATTATGGCTGTGCCAACCACAGATTCAGAGAATTATACCGGTGAGTAATTACATTTAATTAAAATACAAGGGGACTCAGGCCCAGGCAGACTTTGTTCTTCCACAGACTTCCTTCTAAGAAGACCGCATTTTATCAAATTTTATTTGTACATTTGTGTGTTCATTGAGTGTGGTATTTTCTCTAAATGTCAATTGATTTGTTCACACTGCCATACATTGAATACTTACACAACATAAAAATTGTGGTCATGTTTTCCTTTAAAAAAATCTTGGAGGGTTTTGGGAAGTCAAAATTAGTGTTTATAAGTATTTTTGGAAGAGAAATTAATATATTTTTTTTTATATATATCGATAATCAGGTCCAAACTATGCTATCTATCAATCCAAAATCAACCATATAAATTTAGAAAATTTCATTGAAATCAGTTGGGTGGTTTATAGCTAATCTCGTGACTGAAAACTGCACTTGTCCCGAATGCAGAGTCCGACCTAAATACTAACAATTTTTTGATTGCACATTCACTCACTTAAGTTAGGAGATCACGTGGCTTCCTAACTGGAGGATGTTACCAAGTTTTTGTATGAGAATTGCATTGCAGAGACATATCTAAATACTTAGTGCATGCGCGGTGGCACAAACTAACATTTGCGAACTGTCAAAAAGGTAAGGTTGTTCGCGAGGGACCTAACGAGTGGTTTAATACTAAAATACGAGATGTTTTCGATGTTATGATTTTAGCTACTTCGTCAAATATGTAATTTTATCAAATCAAATCCTGCGCAGGGTATTCAGCAATCTTTACTAGATGCCGAAAATTCGCTGGAATTTCAGAAGAATCGTGACATCGAGCTGTCAGTGTTGCCTTAGTTACATGTGTTTGTGTTGTTATGACAAAAAAAACATTTTAAATGTCAGTATAAACCAAAGACCTTATAATAATTTATAGACAGATTGTTTGGTGACTTTAGTATGAAACTTTTCGTACGTACCTGCGGGGGGAAGTGGGAGGGTTGCGGGATGGGTATTGTGGTATAGTCGGCCGCGTCCGGTATACATCGTAGAAACAGGCCACTCCTTTCAATTCTAACAGGTGAAACGGTAATGTATCGAGTCAATTTTTGAATACATACCAAAATCAATTTTTATATATAAGTACTTAATACTGTTCTTAAATCGTTCGTTGTCGTGTACAGTGTACATAGATAACCTTTATTATTTCTTTGATGGATATTCGTTCATCGAAAATGGGGATAAAGAATAACATAACATGTGTTTGCAAACATTTTTATTGGGAAATAATACAAAGTACAATACCTGTTTTCCATCATCAAGAACACATAATATTCTTGATTATTGAAATGAAATTAAAGATTTTTACAGAATATTAGTAAATTTTACAAATATAATGAGAACGAACGTTGTTATAATAATAATAAATGTATATCAAGATAGGATAATATGGAGGTTGGTCCTTCATTCCTACCCCGAATCTGCAAACAGCTTGATGGTGTGTATGTATGTAAGGAGATTAAGTATCAAACTATTAAGAGCTCCCATAGATATTATGTATTCTAACCTTGATTCTTGAATTTGTACGAACAGTATCGTCACTAAATTCAATTTTTACAAAAAATTGTTAAAATTCATTAGAACTGCACTTGTATAATATGAAATGAAGGTATAAGTATTCCAACTACGTTAAATTGGCAGTTATTAGTGTCATATGAAAGAATATTACTTAAAACCCTTAATCGCTTAAAAAAGTAGAAATTTGTAATTTTGCGACTTTATTTTTTATGAATAAATTTAATGAATAATTATGAACTTCCCTATGATAATGATGAAACTTTGAATTTATTAGAAAATATTATGTATACATCCATGAAACTGCCGTGATAATAGATGGTATAAATGTAATATTTTGGACAAGAATATTTTTTTGTTGAATAGAAGAAATATTCTAAATAAAATCAAAAAAATCACTTCTTTATTATTATTTTGCCATCATGGTAATTATATATGAAAATGGATGTAACCAGTGAATACCTACTACATGATCCATGACATTTCTACTGCACTCAAAGTAGATGGATAACCAACTCAAACTATTACCCTATCCATATAATTGTTATATGTAAATGTACGATCACACCATAATACAAAGTAGTTTAATTTTTAAAATGCTTACCAATGACAAGTTATCAGTACAGCAGTTCTGCTGAGTGTCCTCTTCCCGGTTTTCGTCACAAAAATCACATGTTTTAAAATATCTTGAGTAGATCCTACTATGGACGTTAGCGCTCCAATTCGGCCGATTGATTGCAGTTTCCCATAAACCTATCCTCGACGATTCTTTTGGAAATCTATGTATAGTAAAAAAAACGTAAATTTGAGACACATTCAAAGTAATAAAAAAAAAATCAATATCCAATTTGTTTGCCCACCATAAAGAACTGCAGCGATAATTGAAAGAAACGAAAAGTGTATACATTAATACTAGTTATTAAATGCTCGTAGACACTGTTAAAAATTCTTACAATACAATTGTGGGAACCCAATAAAAGTTCAACATTACATGGGATTTGAAAACGATGATTAAAATATATAAATAAAATAAAAAAATATATAAAAAAAAATATTATTTTTGGACTCGATGAATTTCTTCACACAGCGCTATGTGTCAAAATGACTGTAACATAGAAGTTTATTCGAAATATTTAAAATTACTTACCGATGAATTCCTGCACAAGAATTTGATTCTTAAAGGAGCAATTTGCAACTGCACACTGCACCATTTTCGGTTAAAATTAATTTTTATTTCTATAACCGTTCACCACAACACGCCGCAAGCGACTAACTTTGGCGATAAAATGGTGAGTCGAGTCCCCGCCCCCTTATCATTAAATGTTGTACGTATCACCATTCGTAACAATCAGTCTATACTTTAGTATATAAGGTCTTTGGTATAAACTCATAGAAAACTATCTATCTCTTTTCTTCATACACAATAATGTGAAATTCTATGCCATCGACCTTAAGTTTGACGTAGTATTTAGTTGGTGATGTCTCTGCAACGCAATTGCTAACTTAAGAATACTAAATACTCCAGTGAGGTTAGGAGTTAGTATTTAGTTACCTAGGACTGTGCATTTGGGTCTATGAAGTTATGTGGCTCAGTTGGTTGGGTATCTGACTGCTGATCCAAGGGTCCCGGGTTCGATTCCCGGTGGAGACACAGTTTTTAATTGTGTTTTCAGTCTGGATCTGTGAGACGATCAATATCGTAAGTCTCCAGAATGTGGCATGTTAAATTAATATTTGACATAGTACCTGTTAGTTGCCCGAGAAGCAACTAAATAAATAAATAAATAAATGTGTTAGTAAGGGTAAATATTGCGGGCGTTAAAAAGGGTTTATACTTAATTTCAATTATCTATTATATACTTCATTTACCTGCAGTAAATTTTTTTTTATTTATTGTATGACATAGTGGATTCACAATACTTACATTAAAATCATATTAACAAATACACAATTAAATATAAACAAAATATGATCATATATTCAGGTCGAGGGCCCCGAGCCAGTCCACAAATGCAGGCGTCAGCTCGCAAATATCCGTCTTTGGGCCCTTATATGCACGGACGCTGCATTCCTCCAATATATGTTGCATTGTTTGAGAAGGGTGGCTGTAATCACATTGAGCGAATGGAACAATGCCCCACTTTGCCATGCAAATGCACAAAGCCCACAGCCATATATCTATAAGGAAATATTCTTCAATAAAATAAAACCATTGATTAACTTATATTTTTTCTTAGATCCAACCAAATGAAGTTATAGAAGACGACGATGAAGATGGTGATGAGAACCAAGAAGAACCGATGGAAGAAGATCCAGATCCAGGTTGGACTGTTGTCAAGACAAGAAAAAAATAAATATTATTTTTACACAATTTTTTTGTATCATGTAAATCTATAAGTTATTAAATAAAAAAAAATGATATATGTAATTAAACTGATATTTTTAAACACTATCTCTTACCAAAACAATGCTGAATTATCTTGACAAAATACCCAAAAGAACTCCACAAGTAATGGAGATGTTATAGATATAATAATAATAATCTAGGATGAACTGTATAGTACCCCGTATTCAATAACTATTGGAACTAAATTAGGAACGTTCTAAAATTGTAGATTTTAGATTTACGGTCTTATTTCAGCGTTATAAAATATCAACTAAATGGAATAGGAAAGTACCTTTATTGGCCGGAACATTCTTAAAAAGTTACTGAATCAGACGTATTATGAAAATTATGAAATTATTATAATTTTCATAATTATTCAAAATACGTCTAATTCAGTAACTTTTTATAAATGTTCCGGCCAATATAGGTACGTTCCTATTCCATTTAGTCCATGTTTATATTTTATAACGCTGAAATAAGACTGTAAATCTAAAATCTACAATTTTAGTATGTTCCTGTTTTAGTTATAATAGTTATTGAATAGGGGGTAGTGCCATTTTTGTGATAACCTCCTGGGCTACGTACATAGTGAACGGTCTAGGAAACTTGGCTGCGGGCACTTGGGTGCGGGACACTTGGGTGCGGGACACTTGGCTGCGAGACACTTGGCTGCGGCGGACATTTGGCTGCGGGACACTTGGGTGCGACGGACACTTGGGTGCGAGCCCACTTGGTTGTGAGTCCATTTGGTCGCGACGGACACTTGGGTGTGAGCCCACTTGGTCGCGAATTCAAAAATATTTTTTTCTGCCTAGGGCTGAAGTTTTTCGTGCTGATTTTTGTAATGCTCTTTATCATATAAGTAGTTGATATACAAGTAGGTATAGGTATACAGACATTAAAAATATAAAAAAAAATATTTATTTTATTTATTTATTTAATCTTCTTGAAATTATAATTAGTACACTGGCGGGCTTATTGCCTAGTGGCAATTTCTTCCAATTTGTTCTTATGTTTGAAATTGTAAAGTAAAAACAAGGTTATTGAGCCAAATTATTTTTTACACTATAAAAATATGAGAATTTTTCATACACACTAGTTGCATGTAACACATGAGATCCAACTGTCGATAGCGATAGTATGTATAGTTGAAGAATAAGTAAGTACCAAACTATAAACCTTCTTCTTCTTCAATGGCTCTACAGCCCATATCGAGCCTTGGCCTCCAGCAACTTCCTCCTCCAACCTCTCCTGTTACCTGCTGCGACCCTCCAGTTTGGCACATTCAGAAGCTGGGATGCGTCCCTCCCAATATCATCTTCCCATCGCAGCCTCGGTCTCCCGACTTTTTTTTTGCCACCTGGGTGCCCCTCTAAGACTCTTTTTGGTACCCGTGATGATGGCATTCTCTGAACATGCCCGGCCCATCTTAGCCTGCTTAGTCTTATATGTTCAGACAGTTTGGGTGCTTTGTAAATACTGTACAACTCATCGTTGTATCTAATTCTCCATGTTTGTCCATCATTCACGGGTCCCAGGATTTTACGCAGCACTCTTCTCTCAAAGATGTCCAGCATCTCCGCAGACCTTATTGTCAGTGTCCAAGCCTCACACCCATATGACACAACAGTCCTGATGATTGTTTTATATAGGGTTACTTTTGTCTTTCTATGGACACTTCTAGACCTGAACACCGGTAACAGAGAGAAGAATGCTTTATTACCTGTCATTATTCGTCTTTTTATTTCCAGGGTATCTTCATTATCTTTATTAATAGTAGAACCCAGGTATGCAAACTCCTCTACAGTTTCAAAAGTGTATTTTTCTTTGAACGTTATGTTGCTTTGTAGAGCGTTTCTAGCATTCCTAGTTTGCTTCATTATTTTGGTTTTATTTGCATTAATTTGCAAACCTATTTCTGCTGCTGCTGTTTCAAGTGGGTCAAAGACTTCCTGTAGGGCTGCAAGGGATCTTCCGATAATATTGAGGTCATCTGCATAACCAACTATTTGAGAACTTTTAAAATATATAGTGGAGCTGGTGTTAACAGATGTTTTTCTGACAGCATATTCAAGAGCCAGATTGTAGAACAGTGTAGGTGCCAAACCATCACCCTGCTTGAGACCCTGGGATACAACAAATTCTTCGGTCATCTCGCTGCCAATTTTCACCATGCATTTTGTATTGCTCCCAAACTATAAACCAATAAATCGAAATTATTGAATTTTTTTAAGATATTTTGTATGTATGCCGACCGCCGTGGCACTGTTGGTAAGCCGTTCGGTTTCTGTGCGGGCGTCCTGGGTTCGATTCCCAGTAGAGGAGAAATATATTTAAATTCATTTCTCACGCAAATATTGCTTCTCTGGGCTGGAAACACTGGTTAGTTGGAAGAAATTGCCATACGGCAATAAACTCACCACTTACGCATGGTGCAAGGAAGTGTTTATTATTATTATGTATGTCAAGATAGGATAGTATGGAGGTTAGTCCCTTTTTTCCTACCCGGAATATGAAAACAGCATGATGGTATGTATGTATGTTTAGAGATTAAGTATCAAACTATTAAGTCTTCTTACATATTGTGTATAGGCGACAAAACAAAAAATATAACGAATTAGAAAGATAACTTATCTATTTAAACATCAATTTATACATACCATCACGCCGTATCCCTAATTTATGTGATCTAAACAGTTTTTACTCTCCACACTATGGAATAGTGGAGTCATGATTTCACAATTTTTAAGTGTAATTTTTTTCCATCAATTTCTCAACGAGTATCATGTAGAGAGTGCACACTGTGAGTTTCGTCCTGATGTGTTTGTATGTATGGCGTTCGGCGTAAGGAATTATTTTAATTTATCCTCTCTACAGCCCATATGTGTATAGTGGATAGACCTAGAGCTGATTAGTTTTCCATAGATATCCGTTAATTTCTTCTCTATGATTTCATCTGTCGAAATTTTCAAAATGCTCTCACGTTATGGAAATTCGATTTTTTTGTAAACTGATAAAATTTCCTACATAAAAATATTGTGTGTTCCAATTTTAGATTAATATGATTTTGAATATGGGTAATGTCTTTTGTTTTAAGAAAATTATGTGAGCTTCTGTCATAGAATATTGTAAAATGTTAACCTTGATAATAAAAAGATTGTTTTATAAATATATTTACTGAGAAGAACAAAACTGTATATTTTATAAAAATAATAAACATTATAGTTTCTGTTGTATCTTTTTATTTTCATATACTTAGATTCTTTTTTGATATTCTTTTTCTTATAGATTTGTAGTCCGATATTTAATGCAGGATGTGGCACTTGTAATTGGCTGCCCAGTTTTGTAGTAGCTTGCCCTTATTTGATGGAACAACGATGTATAGTAACTTTTTAGCTGTAAGTGGTTCTTTAAATAAAAATAAATAAATAAATATAAAGAGCATTACAAAAATCAGTACGAAATATTTCATTCCTAAGCAGAAAAAAATATTTTTGATTTCGCGACCAAGTGGGCTCGCACCCAAGTGTCCGTCGCACCCAAGTGTCCCGCAGCCAAATGTCCCCCGCAGCCAAGTGTCTCGCAGCCAAGTGTCCCGCACCCAAGTGGCCGCAGTCAAGTGTCCCATTCCGACATAGTGAACGCCGAGTGCATTTAGTGACCCAAGGGGATATAGTGGGGAGTTATGATTTCACAATTTTTAAGGCTATTTTTTTTCATTGCAGATTATCATGCTGAGATTGTATTCTGAAAGTTTCATCACAATGTATCTGTGTGTGTGTGTGTTATGTATGGCGTGTTTATTTTACTTTATCAATTATAGACTAAAGTAGGTACTCATTCGATTTTTTTCAAATTTTGCAAATTTAATATGTATATCTAATACTCACTTAGACCCCATTAGATTTTGAATGATATCTGAATAGTGCTTCTTGATTTTTTTAACTGTCAAATATTTAAAAATGGCCCCAATCTCAAAAAACTTGATATTTGAAATTTTTATTTTCAAAATTGATAAAAAGGCTCATCAAATTCATAAAATAGCTTCGAAGAATTGTCAAGTTTTCATAATAAAATATTTAAATAAAAAAAAAATTGAACAAACTCGTTTCATGAAGATGCTGAAAATTTTCCATACAAAATTTGAATACCTACCTAATTTATGGAGTGACTTGTTAGTGAGGTGTTTAGCGATGGCCACAACCCACTCGTTTTTTTTGTCATAATTTCTTATGGTAAGTAAAAACAAATGGATATCAATTATTTATATATTTTTAGTTTGGCGCTAGTTTTTACATTTTTACCATTACAAATAAAATACAAAAAAAAAAAAAAAACAATCGCACACACGCTATTAATAAACAAAAGATTAAATATGCTAACAATTACAAAAAAAAAACTGAATAATACAACTTACAAGTAACAATTTTTTTCCTACTTAATTATTACATAGAGAAAAGTAACGTCTGATGCGAAAAATCACTGGCAAACTCAATGTATTGATAATAGTACCCCCTATTCAGTACTTAACTATTGTAACTAAAATAGGAACGTTCTAAAATTGTACATTTTAGATTTACGGTCTTATTTCAGCGTTATAAAATATCAACTTGGAATAAATGGAATATTACCCCCTATTCAGTAACTATTGTAACTAAAATAGGAACGTTCTTAAATTGTAGATTTTAGATATACGGTCTTATTTCAGCGTTATATAATATCAACTTGGACTAAATGGAATAGGAACGTACCTATATTGACCGGAATGTTCTTAAAAAGTAACTGAATTAACCGTATTTTGAATAATTATAAAAATTATGAAAAAAATCATAAGTTTCATAATTATTCAAAATACGTCTAATTCAGTTACTTTTTAAGAACATTCCGGCCAATATAGGTACGTTCCTAATCCATTTAGTCCAAGTTTATATTTTATAACGCTGAAATAAGACCGTATATCTAAAATATACAATTTAAGAACGTTCCTATTTTAGTTACAAGAGTTACTGAATAGTTATAAAATTTTCATCATTTTCATAATTATTCAAAATACGTCTAATTCATTATCTTTTTAAGAACGTTCCGGCCAATAAGGTACGTTCCTATTCCATTTAGTCCAAGTTGATATTTTATAACGCTGAAATAAGACCGTAAATCTAAAATCTACAATTTTAGTATGTTCCTATTTTAATTACAATAGTTACTGAATACGGGGTATTGTATTCGAGGCTCTGTAATCTCTTGTCCTTTAATTTCAATATATTTAAAATCAATTTTTTGTGACCATAATATGTACTATGTACTTTTTCTGTAACCATGAACCCAAGTGTTCTGTAAGGAAACTATGGGAGATAAAATTTGTGAAAATACTTTGAGTAACTATAAGTAATTATGTGCGTAAAATGTAGGATAATGAATAAAAGTATATCACATAAAATTTTACAGTGACACATTACGCACAAAATAAGTTATTCTCAATTACAAACGAGTTTTTGATAAAATATGATCATTTTCACATCAAACTCACAATATACACATACAAATAAATACTTTACACACAAAACTGTCTCTGAATTGTACATTTTAACAATTTTTAAAGTAAATTACTTATTTAGTGCTCTGTATTTTCATAATCCCTCGTAACTGGTTAGTCTAAATAAAAAAATCAGTTGCACATCAGGGGGACAAGTCCCGACTAATGGTAGAATCAAAACCTTCATGATAACCCATATCATGGATAAAATTGAGTGCTATAATACTTCAAAGATAATTATATCCATGATATGGGTTATCATGAAGGTTTTGATTCCATTGTTTGACAGGACTTGCCCCCCCCAGGAAATGATATTATACGTTGTATTGTTTCTCGGGCAACTAACAGGTACTATGTCAAATAACAATTTAACATGCACCCAATAACAAGCCACATTCTGGAGACCTTTGATATTCATTTTCATTGTGTATTGTAGTCCTCCATTTCTCCAAGCACGGATATACCAGTGGCAGCCCAAGTCTGGTCTGTCCAACTTGTGGGAGATCTCCCTCTTCCCCTTCTACCTTCAACGCCACCAACGACAACCTGCTTTTCGAGGCTATTCTCAACGCGTCTGGCAATGTGTAGAAAAATTGTGAAGAACGCGCTTGATAAATGAGGCAGTCAAAGCAAAAGTGGACTAACCAATATTGAATAAACTTTGGGACTGTGGTGTATTTATTTGGTTCAAAAATAGACATAAGTTGATAACAATAATATGATATTATAATTCAAACAACTATATTATTACAGACCATTGAATTAATACTTGACATAGTAGGTACCTGTTAGTTGCCCGAGAAACCCAGCTCACTTTTACTCAAATTGTAATACCATTGAAGAAGTGCTCAATAAGTGAGACTGTACTGTAATATATATATTTTTTAATTTCATGTTTTAACTGTGACGAGGCTGAATAACTGTAATCCATATGCGATTCACACATATTTCTTTTCCATACCATTTCCTAAAATACACAATAGTGCTGCCAAACAGAAATATGTAGAAGCACTCGGGATTGAAAATAAATAGATATTAAAACAGCATTGGTCATATAACGTGTATGAAATATTCAAGTATCACCACGTCATTTGCTTACAAACACGTAATATAATATATATCCCTGCATTCCAAAATAATTGTGATCAAATTTACTAAAAAAGACAAATTAATACAAGCATATGTAACAGTACTATAATTAAATTGTACAGAAATCTCATTTTTAAAGATTTTTTTTATTTTGTTACAAAATATTAAGGCTTTAATCTAAAATTAAAAGCCATGAAATATTGAGTAGTCTTATGTACATAAACAGGATAGTAAAAAGGATTGTTTTATGTTGTCAAGTATTACTACTACAAGTTTCAGATAATATTTCCTTTTTTATTTTTGCATCGGTTAATAGTGTTGTCATAATATATAAACAAACATGGGTAGACATTTTGGATAAAAAATTCTGCCGTATTCCATTTTTGAATTTATTAAATCTTTGTAACTTCGTACAGTAGCGAAATATTTAACATTAGCAACTCCGTGGAACTAAATTTCCAAACTGACAACTATGCAAGAGTACGAACACAAAAATATGAAAGGGTTATTAAAAGAAACGGAATAAAAAAGAGAATCGTAAAACAATGTCCTTTTGAAATTGACACAGTTAATACATATATCTGAAAACATGCTCATACGGCGACATTTTGAGACGAACGACGACTTTGGAGCTTTGGATATGGAGTCTTCAGCTACAAGACCACCAGCCACCAGGTTGTCGAGCATCAAAAAACATCTGTGAGAAGGTTTTGTACATTTTATTACTTGTACACACATATAAAAACTTGCCAGTTAAAAAAATACTCCATCGCTTGTATTTTCGAAGGCTTTGAACAATACAATCTCTGAAACAAAATTATTTACTATATTTTTCATCATAAAAATTTTGTTTAGTAAAAAATGACTTTCAAACATTGAACTCTTTTGAAATGGCAGTGATCTGTATTAAAAATTTATTTTATTTGTAACAACATATTGATTGCTGAACTTTTTCTTAACATTAATTTCTTATGTCTATGGTTAAATCATATCTATGGAAAAATGCAATATATATTTCATAATAATATGCCTAAATTTGTCGCGGGAAGTTGCGATTATACAACATATAATACAAAATATATTTCAACTATTTATATGTATTAAAGTTTTAAAACTTTGGAAATGATGAAAAGAAAAATTTAATCTCTCACTTGAAGAAAGTTTTTTGACAGCATGAAATATTTCTGTTTTAAAATTACAAATGTGTTCCAAATCCATAGAAATATCACTACTTTTCTTGTTCTATGAAAAGACATAAAAAGACAGTTCCACGTATGACCATTTTCAACCAATAAATTGTTATTATAACAAAATAACATATACGAAAATTTATACATGGAAAAATATAAGCTGGAATACGTGCGCTGATAATATTAATGTCATGAATATGAACTGTAAAAAAACAATTGGTGCTCAGCACGATACTTAAAATTCCCCAAAATATTTTTAAATATACATCTGTTTATTGTGAAAATACATTTGATTTAATTATATATACTGGCAATAATGTAATAATTAATTTGTATCTAGTTCAAATCATTAATTATTCTAAAACATAGAATTGACCAATTCAATTGATTAGTATGTAAATTGTGATAGGTAAGGAATCAACCAATCAGATTAATGTTGTGTTTTAAAAAAAATACTAAAAGCCTTAAATTTTAGATTGTAAATTGTAATCCACATTCAACACATTTTTGCCGAAAAATTCCATTTTCAAAATAATTCAATATGGCGGATATTACACCGTTTTATTAAGACCTCGTATACTTGTATTATCACTATAAAATGATCACACAAAAATTTAAATTATTCATGTGGCAAAAAAAATAAAATAAAAATCCATTTTCAATAAAAAAAAATTGACTTAGTTGTCAAGTGCATTTTTTCAAAATGGCTCATTTTATCGTTATAACAAAAATAATTCCACCTACATATCAGGGAATGTCAAAATTTATCAATAATAAAAGATCAAGAAAATATTTTAAACAAAACATACAAATAATCAATCATCAAACAAATCCAATTTATTTATGTACAATTACATCCAATTTAATATATAAAAAAAAAACATACATATAACGAATCAACCGTTTCACAAAAAGACAGATGGTGACTTTCACCAATGTTACCTAAACTGTCACATAGCTGGGTATCACCTAAGCTTAGGTAGCCCCTAACGTATCGTTTGGTTTTCACCAGTCTATTTTATCTGTTCCCTAGCTAGGAATTCAAAACGATTATTTTTGTTTATACAGTGGCAACATTTGTATTTGGAATGCATCATATTGCATCATGTTTTTTCTATGACTGTCACTTTCTGTCAATTACGTTGTGATTTCGTTCAACATTTCCAAATAATTAAGTTTTCGTTTAGTTGATTTTAGTTATTTTCTCGTTAATAAGTAACTATTACTTGTGCTATTACTAATAATATGTATATTCAATGCCTAAAAATGCAATAATGTTATACATAAATATTGAGGACATCATTAAGAAATTTTGTCTTGTATTTTAGGAAATGCCAATCGAAAGAAAACGGCAACCAAATTTTACCGTCGATGAGAGTTTGAAACATTACGGCATTTATAATCCTATTCATTTTTATTATCAAAATGTGTGTAAATCGACGAAAAATTAAAATTATAAACACAATTGACAATATTATGCTACTAAATCGCTATATACTGACTGTCATTTTGACAGTTGTTTCTTAAGTATTCGTTTAGGTGGCGGAAATCGGCTCCCCAGAATTAGGGGGGGCTCTTAGCGTCTTAGGTAACTCTTATGTAGGTGGTGAAACGAAAATTCACGTTAGGTGCTACATAAGAATTCTTAGGTAGCACCTAAGAGTTAGGGGACGTTGGTGAAAGTGACCAAGAATCAAACATATTTTGTCCCGACAAAGAAAATAAACAAAACTAGAGATTTTTTTGTAAATTAAATGTCTTTAACAAGAATTTCATTTTTTAAAATGCCATGTTATAAAAAGCTTGCGTGCATGCATGACATAATAACAAATATTTGACTGGATTTAATAAAAAAATATTCTCTTTATTGAGACAAAAAGTAACGTAACATTTTGCTATGTTTACTGTTAAAGATGTGCATTTATAAATACATAATATTAAGATATCAAGCAAAGGTTTTAGAAAAAAAAAATAAGAATCACTATTAACCATAGAAATGCAATTTTTGTTAACTTTATAGATAAAAGGTTCCTTATTCAAAATAATCTTAAAAAATATGACTATGAGACACAAACGCCATCTATATGATGTTCTCGAAACCTTTATATAAATACACCTTCTCTGTTAAGTCTTTCAGTCCCTTAAATCGAAGTTTAATCAAACGTCTTACATTGTTTTTTGTAGTTAAATATACGCAACCTAGCTATGGGAAAAATCATTCATTTTTGTTAGAAATACATGCTAAAACACATTATTTATACATTTTTGTTAGAAATACATGCTAAAACACATTATTTATAAATTTTTGTTTATTCTATTTTGACACTCCTTAGCCACAATTGTTTTGATGGCCTTCATGGCTCAGTTGGTTAGGCATTTAACTGCTTATCCAAGGGTCGCGGGTTCAATTCTCAGTGGAAACACAGTTTTTAATTGTTTTCAGTCTGGATCTGTGAGATTAAGTCTCCAGAATGTGACAGCTTGCTTGTTATTGGGTGGGGGTTGAATAATTATTTGTCATAGTACAGCTGTTAGTTGCCCGAGAAGCTACATTAAATAAAAATACAATAATTTCTCAATATTATTAAAATCAAACGTCACTGTATATCCAGAGATTCTCTGTCAAATGATACCTAATTTATAATATACAAGAAAAAACTGTATTCTTATAATTTATTGAGTCAACAGAGTAGAAATCCATCTTAATATTATAAAAGTCTTGGCATTCGAGGTCTAATTTTGACAAGACTAATCCAACACTACTTTGATAATATTTTTTTATTTGGATGATACTTTGATAATATTTTTTTATTTGGATGATACTTTGATAATATTTTTTAATCTTGGATGATACTTTGATAATATTTTTTAATCTTGGATGATACTTTGATAATATTTTTTAATCTTGGATGATACTTTGATAATATTTTTTAATCTTGGATGATACTTTGATAATATTTTTTTATTTGGATGATACTTCGATAATATTTTTTTATTTGGATGATACTTTGATAATATTTTTTTATTTGGATGATACTTTGATAATATTTTTTTATTTGGATGATACTTTGATAATATTTTTTTATTTGGATGATACTTTGATAATATTTTTTAATCTTGGATGATACTTTGATAATATTTTTTAATCTTGGATGATACTTTGATAATATTTTTTTATTTGGATGATACTTCGATAATATTTTTTTATTTGGATGATACTTTGATAATATTTTTTTATTTGGATGATACTTTGATAATATTTTTTTATTTGGATGATACTTTGATAATATTTTTTTATTTGGATGATACTTTGATAATATTTTTTAATCTTGGATGATACTTTGATAATATTTTTTAATCTTGGATGATACTTTGATAATATTTTTTTATTTGGATGATACTTTGATAATATTTTTTTATTTGGATGATACTTTGATAATATTTTTTAATCTTGGATGATACTTTGATAATATTTTTTAATCTTGGATGATACTTTGATAATATTTTTTTATTTGGATGATACTTTGATAATATTTTTTAATCTTGGATGATACTTTGATAATATTTTTTAATCTTGGATGATACTTTGATAATATTTTTTAATCTTGGATGATACTTTGATAATATTTTTTAATCTTGGATGATACTTTGATAATATTTTTTTATTTGGATGATACTTTGATAATATTTTTTTATTTTGATGATACTTTGATAATATTTTTTAATCTTGGGTGATACTTTGATAATATTTTTTAATCTTGGATGATACTTTGATAATATTTTTTTATTTGGATGATACTTTGATAATATTTTTTTATTTGGATGATACTTTGATAATATTTTTTTATTTGGATGATACTTTGATAATATTTTTTTATTTGGATGATACTTTGATAATATTTTTTTATTTGGATGATACTTTGATAATATTTTTTTATTTGGATGATACTTTGATAATATTTTTTAATCTTGGATGATACTTTGATAATATTTTTTAATCTTGGATGATACTTTGATAATATTTTTTTATTTGGATGATACTTTGATAATATTTTTTTATTTGGATGATACTTTGATAATATTTTTTTATTTGGATGATACTTTGATAATATTTTTTTATTTGGATGATACTTTGATAATATTTTTTAATCTTGGATGATACTTTGATAATATTTTTTAATCTTGGATGATACTTTGATAATATTTTTTTATTTTGGATGATACTTTGATAATATTTTTTAATCTTGTATGATAAATTGAATATACTTGGATGCCCTATAAGATTGATACAATTTATACCAATCTCTTTGTGGAAAGGTTGACAAAGTGCAGTTTCCACTAACGACACCTTGCAATTGTCTCCCTAATTATTTACAGGGAAACTTGAAAATTTGTGAAGTAAAACATGCTAGTATTAATAATAATAATAAAAATGAACACCCTGCGCAAGTGGCGAGTTTATTGCCGTAGGGCTATTTCTTCCAACTAACCAGTGTTTCCAGCCCAGAGAAGCAATATTTACGTGAGAAATAAATTTAAATAAATTTCTCCTCTGCTGGGAATCGAACCCAGGACGCCCGCACAGAAACCGAACGGCTTACCAACTGTGCCACGGCAGTCGGCTAGTATTGTAGGAGTTGTTTGACTTTTTTAAACTGTTCAATTGTTTAAAAAAAAATACCCTGTTATCAAATGACAACAAAGTAATTTTGTGACAAATGTCACACATGCGTATATTTATAGCTACAAAAAAAAAATATCGACGTGATTAATTTTCGATGCATTCTTACCAAAAACCTACGTATGTACAAAGTTATTTAAATTAACATTACAAAATAACTATCACCTATAAATTATGTTTATCCTTACATATTATTATTTCACTTAATTATTAATATATTTGTAGAATAAACATTTTACTTTATCTAGTTATTTATTTTGTAGACAAGATATCATCATGTCTTGTTTTCGTTAATTATTTTGACTATTAAAAATGTCCGTACAGTCGAAATACGACATAAAATGAAACGAAAACAGGCCGATATTATAAAAAAATACAAATTTCTTTACGACGCATGTTAAATGTTGTTTTTAGAGAAATTATTAGCAAGCTGAAAATTGTTTCAAATTCATTATATACACAGTAAAATATCAGCTCGTAATAAAATAGTGTTAACATGTTTGCTGCAGTTTTGTATTGCTTAGTAAATTTGTATTAAAATTTTTATTTTAATTATAATATCGGTCGTGCGTCATCTCTAATGATGCAACTACCATAATCAACAATGATAAAAAGATTTTAAAAATGCAGACATCATGGTACGCAATTAAAAATGTTTTGTCCATACATAATAATAATTAATATATATACTATAAAATACAAACTTTAAATATATTTTATCTGTGTAATTATTGTTGACCATAGATTGAGTTCACTCAAATCACAATATTTTTAATACTTCACTCGTTTGACGGCGGCTGCTCTTCGACAACGCTCACGTCTCCACCGTTTTCGACTGTGGGAAAGCTGTTTTCGAGATCGTCAACGATTTTGTGGAGCTCTTCGGCCGATTCGGCGTTACTGGCTTCGTCGTTCAATACGTTGGAAGTATCCTCGGACGTCCCCAGCGAAGTCGTCTGACTGAGAGACACGGTCGACGAAATGACGGGAGTAAAGTTTTCGAAGGATCCCGTCGAACTGCCACCGAAGACCACCTGATCGGGTATCTGAACTATCATGTCCTGGTTGGATATGGATATGTCGGGGGAGTATGACATGTTGCTGATGTCGACGTTGTTCAATACCGAATCGTCCAGCTCGGACTCTATGATGTCGATGTCATCCAGGGGATAGTCTTTGGTCTGCTCGCTCGCTTCCACCTCCGGAGAGGGTGCGATCCTATGAAGGGGGCGATGCCTGAGGGTGTTGTAGTCAAAGTGCCCCACGGTCAGAGAGGTGATGTCTTCGTTGTACTCCAGAATGAGAGTAGGGTCTTCGTTGGGGTCGTTGCAGATGTGCGTGTTGTACAGTTTCTCAGACATGATGTACTTGAGGCATGACTTGCACCTGAACTGTAGGTGGAATCGGTAATGATAGTGTATGTTGGAGAAAGTCCTCTTGCATATCTTGCACTCTTGGGGCGGGAACTTGGGCCTGATGATCATGTTCTCCTTTTCCTGGTGCGCCTCCCTCAAGTGTTTGATGTAGACACCGTATTTGATGAACTTCTCCCCGCAGTGTTTACAGAGCAGAGGGTTGTCCTTGTAGTGACGTCGACGATGAGTGGAGGAATGGATGGCGAAGAGCGTCAGACTGGTGAATTTCTTTTCACAGTAAAGGCAGCTGAAGCTGAGGACTTTGTTGTGTGTGATGCGGTGCATCCCCTTGGAGTAGTTGTATGTGTAGGGTTTGAAACAGAAGGGGCACTCTTCATACGGCTCCTGATCGAGCGTGGGATGCAATGGAGCTTTATGAGTTTCATTTTCATCTTCCGGGTCGCTATCAACATCGCAGATGTGACAGTCGTAAAGAAAATCGGAGAAAAAGTATTCTTTACATTTCTTGCAGCGATACTTTTCATGATACATGTAGTGGTTGTGTATGTGACTGAAACTCTTGTGGCAGATAGTGCACTCCAGAGTGGGGGAGTCAGTGGGGGGTATCAACCAATCTACCTTGGCGTCGTGAGCCTCCTTGAGGTGAGTGGAATATTCGGGAAAGTAAATGAACTTTTCATCGCAGTGTTCGCACTGGATGGGGTTTTCAGTAAAGTACTGGTGGATATGACTATTCTTATGCTTGTGGTAATAGGTAAGTGTTGTGAATTTCTTTGGGCACATTTTGCATCCGTAGATGGGAATGAAACGCTCGTGTTGTGCGCGATGTTTACGCATGGCCTGCTCACTGGGATAGGTGGTGAAACAAAAATCACAGACGGTGTGTCGCTCCTCCTTATATTCTACCATCTCGAGATCCTTGCCGTGCTGCACCCTCATGTGGCACCGCAGTTTGATAGCCACGGAGAATGGTTTGTAACAGACTGTGCACTTGAGGCGCTTCTCGAAGGAGTCCGCCCCCCCGAGAACTAGTTTTCTGTCGCAGTCGTACATAACGTGCGCCTCCATAAAAGGTTTGCTGGTAAAGTACTTTAAGCAGTAGTTGCATCTCATGGAGTTGTGATAGTCCAAGTGACGTAGGTAGTTGCTTTCGCGGGCTAGGATCCTGAAACAGATGGGGCACTGGCAGTCTTTGAGAGTTTCTACGTTTTTTCTGTCGTCGTACTTGACGGTGTAGGTCTCGAGGATGCCATGCGCTTGGAATAGATGAACGTGCAGTTCCTGTCTTCTGACGAAGGTTTCAGTGCACCGTTCACATTTGAGAGGGTTGTCCTTGAAGCGTTGGTGCAAGTGAGACTTAATATGCAGTCGATGCAGTTTGGGAGATATGTTTCTCTTGCCACAGAGGCTACAGATGTAAAATGTGGGTTTCCTCTCGTGTCTCAAGTTGTGATTTTTGAGTTTGTATTCTGTTGGAAACTCTTTTCCACATATTTTGCAGATATGCTTGGTGACGGGGAGATCGTCAGCTCCCGGGTCTTTCTTCTTGACCATCTTTTCTTCCGGATGAGATCTCTGTATGTGGCGCTGCAACTTTAGCTGATTGGGATAGTACTGATCGCAGATTGGACAAGCCATGCTGCCCGGCTTTCTGTTTCTGCTGGAATGGCTCTTGACGTGCGAGAAGAGGAGTGCGGCACTCTTGAGGTATCGATGGCAGATATGACATTTGTACGGAGTGAGGGGTCCGTCGTGCATGCGCATGTGCAGCATATGTCTGACTTTGTTGGTGAAGGAGACGTTACACGTGGGACATTTGTATCTCATGGCGAATCTGGCAGTGTTAGAATTGTGCCAACGCACATGATGTGAGAGTGATACCTCGGTGGGCATATATTTCTGGCAAATGTGACACTGGAAATTGGTGACGTTGTGCAATTTGGGTGTGGAGGGATCAATGTCATAGTTATCTACGACAGTGATTTCATTCTTCTTGACGTGTTGTTTGTAATGGTAGTTGAAATTGCCTAGCTTGTTGAATTGTTTAAGACAGACGGGACACTGCAGGTCCTTGAGTGACTTGTGCCAGTTCATGTGAATGACAAATCCCTTAACATTCTTAATGCGACGTCCGCACTCCTTGCAGTCCAGAATGGATGGATTAACAAGAGACTCGGCTGCGTGCTGTTTAACATGGTCCCGCAAATTTGTATCACTTTGGAACACCTGTAATAGAAAACAAAAATAACAAATCTTGGAGTTGTGTTATGCTTATTAGAAAGTTGTGTTAGCTTGCAGTATGGGGTAGCTTATGCAAATATTTAACTTATAAACACTTCCGTTTTCTCCGCTTTTGTTGTACAGGCACGTGGAGTCTAAGCTACCGAGTCAAATAATGATTATTGGGTTAAGATAGGTAAATTATGAATACAATTTTCTCATTAATATAATACACAAAACTCTGCATCAAAATCAAAAGTCATTTTTACTTGAAATAATAACAAAAAATAAATTATTGCGTAGTGTATACCTACTAATATACTAGATCTTAGAAAACGCACTATTCATTTTACCAATGTTGGAAGAGCTAACAAAGTTGATATTAAACGCGAAAATTTTCAACACAAATAAGTAGTATTATAAATAGTAAGTATCATACAATAAATTACTTAAATAATATGATGAGATAACTAATTTATTTATTTGAAAAATGTGATCAAATGCGAATATACATAACTAGTTGCATGTAACACATGAGATCCAACTGTCGATAGCGATAGTATGTATAGTTGAAGAATAAGTACCAAACTATAAACCCATAAATACAAATTATTTAATATTTTATGATATTTGGTTTTCTATACAACACATGTACCTAGGTAGTCAAGATAGGATAGTATGGAGGTCAGTCTTCTTTTCCTACCCGGAATATGAAAACAGCATGATGGTATGTATTGTATGTTTGGAGATGATAAATTTATGAGTTTAACTGCCTATATTTCCAAATTTTTTAAAAATATCGAAAAAAAACCGAAACACCCCAACTAGATAATTTAATTTTCTATAAAAAATATTAACATTGTATTAGCACATCTCAATTTTTTTTAACAATTTTTATAAAAATTGAATTTAGTGACGACATCGCTTCATACAATTTATATGGCAGTCACCTATACATGATATCAAAGAAGACTTAATAGTTTGATACTAATCTCCAAACATACATACATACCATCATGCTGTTTTCATATTCTGGTTAGGATCAAAGGACTGACCTCCATACTATCCTATCTTGACATACATACCTAGGTACATGTGTTGTATAGAAAACCAAATATCTTAAAATATTAAATAATGTGTATTTATGGGTTTATAGTTTGGTACTTATTCTTCAACTATACGTACTATCGCTTTCGACAGTTGGATCTCATGTGTTACATGCAACTAGTTTTAAAATACCTGTTGACATATTGCACATGAATAACCCTCTCCATTTCCTCTATTTGAGTGCCAATGCTGTTTCAGGTGATTCTGCAAATGTGTTTCGTATTGGAATTCCTGTAATACATAATTAAAATACTCATTTACATTTATTTAGTGGTTTAACCTTTTTAAGACGAGCGTCATGTATAGGATGCCCACCGGCCACGTGCCTAAACACCGAGCGTCATCTATACATGCCCTCATGGCTATACACAATTGTGAACCTTCATATCTCAGTAAATTCATACTTGATTGAGACGTCATCTATACATGCCCTCATGGCTATACACAATTGTGAACCTTCATATCTCAGTAAATTCATACTTGATTGAGACGTCATCAATACATGCCCTCATGGCTATACACAATTGTGAACCTTCATATCTCAGTAAATTCATACTTGATTGAGACGTCATCTATACATGCCCTCATGGCTATACACAATTGTGAACCTTCATATCTCAGTAAATTCATACTTGATTGAGACGTCATCTATACATGCCCTCATGGCTATACACAATTGTGAACCTTCATATCTCAGTAAATTCATACTTGATTGAGACGTCATCTATACATGCCCTCATGGCTATACACAATTGTGAACCTTCATATCTCAGTAAATTCATACTTGATTGAGACGTCATCTATACATGCCCTCATGGCTATACACAATTGTGAACCTTCATATCTCAGTAAATTCATACTTGATTGAGACGAAAATTAGATGAATATTACTCCCATATACTTTACTTCAAGACATCTATCGGTGAATCAACAAAACAATTGTTAAATTATTTAAAAAATTAAGAACTCTACACATTGTAATTCATCGATCATCACCGGCCAAATTTACACTCTCCCGCGCTTCGCAAGGATCTTATACGCATGCGCGTAGGAAAGAGGGATACTGCGCCAGTTCATTTTATTTTTTCGCGCTGAACATTCTGCTTTGAATTCGATCCTTACCAATACACAATCGGCGCATATTCCTTATCTACTTCAAATGCCGGAAGGATCATGTGACATATTGATGCGCCATGTACTTTTTTATATGGAGACAACTGCAATATTATTATCCTTCATCTATCTTATGTTTACATGTTATAAAGTGTTCAATTTCATTGAGTTTATGTGATCTTTTGTTTATCTTTGATCTTTTTATCATATTTCTACATCGTTAGATTTTTTTTTACCGTTATTATATTCAATTAAAATGAGATTAAAAAAAATCTGTGTGCGCCATGCGAAATACTGTCCGTCCGTTCGTAGGTAATGCAAGTACTTGTACCTACCCGTCTTGATTGGGTTAAGTTGTATACAGGCTGTTATTGAGTGCTATTCTGAAATTTCTACAATTGTATTGAAATTAATCCAATTACAATAGTTGTAATTGTTTGCCAAATCAATTGACATCCAATCGTACAATCTTTGGTGGTTATTTTGAACATGCTATTGTATTATCAATTGTAACAATTTTAACATTATTCTGTTATAACTCATCAGCCGCTGACATTCACTAAAACTGATTGTATTTATAACGTTCTCTTTTATAGGCGAAGAGCCAGCGAGATTGCCAAATTTACACTATAGAGCTGTAAAGGCTGAATTTTTTCTGCAAAAGGTATACCACAGCAGGTACCAATGGTTATAGATATACCTAATGCAATGTATTATAGATAGGTATATAAAAAAGGTAAATTTGAATATACCTGTTGACATACTGAACATGTAAGATTCTTCATTAGATCTTTCCCTCTACTTGCGTGCCAGTTCATGTGATATTTATACCTAATGCAATGTATTATAGATAGGTGTATATAAAAGGTAAATTTGAATATACCTGTTGACATACTGAACATGTAAGATTCTTCATTAGATCTTTCCCTCTACTTGAGTGCCAGTTCATGTGATATTTATACCTAATGCAATGTATTATAGATAGGTGTATATAAAAGGTAAATTTGAATATACCTGTTGACATACTGAACATGTAAGATTCTTCATTAGATCTTTCCCTCTACTTGCGTGCCAGTTCATGTGATATTTATACCTAATGCAATGTATTATAGATAGGTGTATATAAAAGGTAAATTTGAATATACCTGTTGACATACTGAACATGTAAGATTCTTCATTAGATCTTTCCCTCTACTTGCGTGCCAGTTCATGTGATATTTATACGACCTGAAAATTTAACATGAAAATTAGATATAAGTTTACATATAATATTTATTTATACTAAAATAGAATAATACACTATAAAATAATAACAAACAGACCAATTACATACCTATGTTCACAGATATTAAATATAAAACATTTTAAACATCATAAATTTAAATATAACCAAGATTTAGGGCAATTCCACGGAAAAGTGGACATGATAATATTTTTATTAATGTGTGCAATTTTATATTATTTTTGGTCTACATGTTCATAGAGGTCAATATTTTATTATGGTAATATTTGTTTCATCCACATGGCAACATTTATGGTATCCCGGCCATTTTGAAAAATACTTGACTCAGGCAAGTCGCAGTAGACGAATTTAGAGAGTTTTAATTTATATATTAATATTAAATCAAGGTTAAGATTAGAATTTTTAATGTTTTTAAATCACTGAGTGGAACTCTGAGCAAGGTACTTTTATATGTTTTTGAACGTATTCAATATGAGAACAAAGTATATAAGCTATTTAAAATTGTGTTAATTTCATGTTACGTCAGTGACAAAATTTAGGTTTATGTTTTTATTACTTCATTTTGATGGTTGCTATTGCCTCCATTTTTATATTCCTGTAAGTACAGAGGGTAACTAAACAACTTTGATTGTAAACTTTTCTAGCTTCATATAAAAATATTTTCAAAATGCTGTCACTGACGAACAATTTCAGTGTGTCACTGACGTAACCATGTACATAAGTTACGTCAGTGACAAAGATCGGATTTAAAGTTAGCGGCAAATAACTTGAGTATGTCACATAGGGTGCGCAGAGCGCAAATTTGTTTTTTGCTTTGTTGCTATATGTGCAAACCGCCCCCCTCCACGACGAAAATTTTCAAGTTATTTGCCAGAAAATATACTTAGGTGACAAAGATTCGGTTTGATGACCACCGCAAGCTCTGGAACCGTAAATCGAGTAAAAAAAATTGCCTATTTGAAAGATCACTTCTTATAAATTTGCATATTTTCTCGGATGGTGCCGGGATCCAATTTATTTATTTATTTATTTATTGCTCAGCACATTGCTTGTGCCAGAAAAGATTTACCTTGGCCTAACTTCAGTTGACTGGAGTTTTTTTGGAACAGCACACGTGCCTTGGGGGTTGGAAGTGGCCAATACCACCTGACCAAATTTGGTATTCAAAAGAAAATGTCATTTGAAAAATAGAACAACTCGATCCTGTGAATGATAGAGGCATTTTTAACTTTTCTGCTCCAATTTAGGTTTAGATTTAATTTTTTTCTCAATTTATTATTTTAAATATTCTCATACAATTCGCACATGTTACGTCAGTGACATGCACCTGTTACGTCAGTGACATGCACCTGTTACGTCAGTGACATGCACCTGTTACGTCAGTGACATGCACCTGTTACGTCAGTGACATGCACCTGTTACGTCAGTGACATGCACCTGTTACGTCAGTGACATGCACCTGTTACGTCAGTGACATGCACCTGTTACGTCAGTGACATGCACCTGTTACGTCAGTGACATGCACCTGTTACGTCAGTGACATGCACCTGTTACGTCAGTGACATGCACCTGTTACGTCAGTGACATGCACCTGTTACGTCAGTGACATGATTTTTATATTGTTATTTTTTTATATATTTTTTTGAAAAATGATTCAATGTTATTATAAAGAATTTATTTGAGCTGAGTACTTGATATTTTTTTTAATTAAATATCCATTATTTTCAGAGGAATTTTTGTTTTATTGGGACTATCAAAATTTCATGTCCATTTAATGTTACGTCAGTGACAAGTCGTTTTTTATTATTTTTTCCCTAAAATTTTTAGATATATTATGTGGATGTTTCAGAAATAATAAGTTTAACATATAAACAATATTAAAACAATAAAAAAATCAAATGCTATCTTTGAAGAACATTAAAAAAAATAAGAAAAAACATTCAAATTTGACTATCAATGTTACGTCAGTGACTATGGAATTGCCCTTTACTGTATGTTTGCCTGTGACGGGAAAGGAAGGGAAGAGAAAAAAAAAGGATGGGAAAAGGATTGTGCCAGTTAAATTGTTATATTTTTGTTACAAACAACAAAAAATGTAAATAAAAGTATACAAAAGATAATATTAGAAAAAAACACAAATAATGAAAAAAAAAAAAATTAAATATACTAAGAGCCGGGTAATCGAAAATACAACAGGCAACAATAACATCTCACATAGTTCAGCAATGAGGTTCACCACCCATTCTGAATGTAGTGCCTTTTTTGGTGAAACGAGACTGATGTGTGGGTATACATAGATGTGTTGTTCTCCCTTTTATACTGCACATCCGCACACCTTTCGCTGGTTACTCCACATTGTGGGATATGCCGTGATGGTATGAATGAATGAATGAGTTCATGCTATGCACTTATAGAGAGAATTTTTGTATACATTATTACTAGCGGTGTATATAATATCAGAATGTGTGATAGTGGCCGAGAGGTTGACATTATAGAAGTTACAAGCCCTTTTGATGAACTCATTTTGATTATAATTGTTAATTCGAGGAACGTAAAACAAGTAGTTCAATCTGCCATTTCGCAACGGCGCATGGAAATTAATATTATTTAATAAATCAGGACAGTCAACTTTTGAATTAATAATCAATTAATATGTCCAATTCTGATTCGTCTAAATTTATCCGTCTGATTTTTAGTACATGAGAAATGTAAAAAAGTGCTTGCATTTATAAGGGACTCATTACGTCACAGCGCGCGTATAAAATCCTTTTATCCACGGTCGCCCGTTGGTAACAGACGTTTTCGTACTCTAAAACGAATCAGAATAGGACATATTATGTACACTGACTGGTTTATTGCTAAACGGAAATTTCTTCCAACCGAACAATGCTGATGATAATATACAATATAATGTGTACAAAGATAACAAAGTGAAAAATATGAACAAAGACAAAAAAAATATTGAATATAAGAACAGTTGATAGTGTAGCTGCACCTTGTCAGCTGCAATATGTATAGCTTCATGATTCTCAAATACTCCCGAAGATTAACGAAAATCAACGAACCACAGCCCGCTGGATGTTGATACAAACCTACAGTTATTTATTCATGTGTTGATCATTCAATAAAGTAGAGTCACGGTAAATTTTTATCTATTAGTTCCGACCCACGACATCACAAATTAAGTAAGTTATTATTTATATTGTAATTTTATTTATTTCGAATGATCCAGTGTTGATCATGTAACCCTTCTGTTATGAATCAAAATTAGAATTTTAAACTTCGCAGTAGGAACCCAAGTATTATTAAATAATTTGAATATAGATACCTTTATTCAAATTATTTGAATAAAAAAGAAAATTTAATAAATCACAAAAAAACAAAGTTTTTTGAATGAAGAAAATTCTGACAGATCATGGCTTGTTTTTTGGGCTTGTTGATTGAGCTGTCAGATTCGAAGTGAAAAATATGTATTTTTCATGTTTTATATAAATTGTTATATAAAAGTAGGCGTATAAAAATAGCGCAACTTTATAAGTGTCTGGATGATTGAAGCCTGATGTTGGTCTTTTCTTTTTTTCTTCGTTCCTGGTTTTGCCTTATTGGCCAATGGCACTCGTATATATTTGTGGGATTCGTCGAGTGACCGAAGGTGTTGCTGGTAATCCTAGCCAGCCTGACGAGACTTGGTGAGTCAAAGACACATATTTCCTGTAGTATGGAAAATTGTTTTAAGATATTTTGTGTGCATAATATTGTGTGATTTTGAACATTTGTTTAAAGACAGAATTAAATTGAAATTATGTACTGCAATTATTTTGATTTTTCAATTTACCTTCAATGATACCTTCTGATATTTGAATAAAGATTAAATAACATGGGAACGGCATGACGGAGGGATCCTAGGACATCACGGCCTACTAATCAATTAATAAATTATTTAAATTCCCTGAAGGGCTTGGTTTCAGACAAGAGAACCCACCCGATATCTGTGCCAAAGACTTTTCATATTTTTGTGCAAGTCGGCGTGTTATACTTCATCACTATAAATTATGTATTATCAATTATTTACTGAAACAGATATGAGGAATATCATACATGGAAGTATAGAGTTCTTTTGAACACGCGGGTAAATCCATTTCAATTCATCAAAAGAAAAAAAATTAAATCCATAGTCTCAAAATGTCATGATTTTTTTATTCATGTCCATTTGTCATCCTTATTAACAATCTGAAATATTATGTTGATATCTTAAATACTTTTAGAGATATGGTTTTTCAAAATTTGTAAAAAAAAAACAACATTTATGTGTTGTTTCCGAGCTTTTAGGCGGAGACACAAGGTTTTACTAAAAGAATCATAACTTTGACAATTTTCATCATATCAGAATAATTTTTTCACTTATGTTTTTTAAAATCTTTACAGAACAAAGAAATAATACATTTTGCAACTTATATATAATTTCCTTGCATACTATTTTGCTGTGTCCAAAAAAAGTCCAGTCTATTTTTGAAAATATCAACACTTCCAGTATACATACCACGTTGATGCAGTTTATTCCAAGTACTCACCACTCTAATTGAAAGAAAATGTGCTTTCGAGCATCAGTCGAGAACCTACTTTTAACAAGTTTTAAGCTATGGCCAAGCTAATAAGTGTTATGACAATATTGAAATAGATTTTTCATCTTTACACAGTCATAATGCTGTGGCAGTACAGTGCCTAGTGACTGCCCTGTCAAGTGGATGCGTATTCCTCCCAGCGCTCAATCAGCGAGCATCAATCTTCCTGGAATTTGGTGCTAGGGGGTCATGATCAATGCAATAATTTAATGAATTTAATTAATGTCTTTGTAACTATGGCTTAATAGTATTTTTTATGAACAAATAAAGTTATATAGGGAGAGACTCACTTGAGGGTGGAAAGTGTCTTCTTGCAGAGCAGACAAGTGAAACCGCCGAGGGTGACCACCAGCGTCTGCCCCTTCCCTGCGATCTGCGTCGTTGTTCCCGATATAGTTCCGCCGTGGCCACCCTCAGTCGCGTTGCTTCCGCTGCCTTGCTTCTCTTGTTTAATATTCGCCACGACGGACTCACAAAAATCCATTGCATTCATCTCACCGCTGCTGTCTTCAGCTCCGTCCACTCCTGCCTCATCCTGGTCTTCCTCCACTCCTTCGCTGTCATCCATCACGACGGTGCCGCCGCCCTGAGACTGCTTCTTAGACAGCCGCGAGTTGTGCTCAATTATGTGAGAGCTGAAAACACAATCAATAGTTTGAATCTTACATATTATCACACCACTTCCATATTTGGGGAACCGAACGCCAGACTCTTCTATCTTGACATACATGTTATGCCTCATTTACATCCAAGCATCGCATCATACAGGATCTCCTATTTATATGACCATGCCAGGTTTCCGGACCACTGCAGATTACATTGATGAGGGAACTCAATAAGAAGGCATAATTGGTGAATGTTGCGCAAGCGCATAAAGTGATCATGTAAACCAGCCGATGATATATGATGTAGAAGCATATTTCCATGAATCCTTTCCTTGCCATTGTCCTCTCACCGATGCGTTTGAGAATTGTCACTTGGAAAGTTTGTCGCAATAATTTTGGGTGACAATAAGTGACAATTTAAACGAGTGGGTTGTGGCCAACGCTAAACTCCTCACTAACAAGTCACTATAGAGTATTCAAAGTTTCTATAGAAAGTTTTCGGCAATTTTATGAAATGAGTGAGTTTAATTCTTTTATTATTTAAATATATTATTATGAAAAATTGATATTTATTAATGACATTTTATGTAAGTGATGTGCCCTTTTAGCAATTTGAAAATAAAAATAACAAATTTCGAGTTTCCTGAGCATGGGAGTCACTTTGAAATATTTGACAGTTAAAAAAAATGAGAAGCACTATTCAGATATCCTTCAAAATCTAATGAGGTCTATGCGAGTTTTTGATATACAAATTTGCAAAATTTGAAAATATTCGAATGAGCACTTTAGTCTATAATCGATAATCTAGAATAAACACGCCGTACGTAGCATATTATAGTACACAGCACACACACACACACACAGATACATTGTGATAAAACTTTCAGAATGCAATCCCAGCATGATACTAGTTGATAATCTGCAATAAAAAATTACCTTAAAAATTACGAATTCATAAATCCCCTTGGGGTAGTGAGGAGTAAAAACAATGTTAAGTTCAACCCCTTCTTCATAAAAATTCATATTTTTTTCGTGCAACTCTCCAATAATATCTAAAAATTTAAGTCCTGGCAGCACCGTCCACCGTGGTTGACATTTGTCATTTGACAGATATTATACGCGTTCGTTCTGTCATTTGATAAAACATTTAAATAATTAATCAGCATAATATTATATTATAACTTTTTGTTTTATGTAGCTTCACGGGCAACAAACAGGTACAATGTCAAATAATTATTTAACATGCACCAATAACAAGCTGCCACATTCTGGAGACTTACGATCTGCTTATGGTATTAATCGTCTCACAGAGCCAGACTTATGTGTGTGAATGTGTGTCAAGATAGAAAAATGTGGCGTTCGGTTCTCTCTGCCTACCCCGTGAGGGACATGGCGTGATGGTATGTATGTACAGAGCCAGACTTAAAACACAATTAAAAACTGTGTCTCCACCGGGAATCGAATCTGGGACCCTTGGATCAGTAGTCAGATACCTATCCAACTGAGCCACGAAGGCCAAAGATAGAAATGATGCGACTATTTTAATTTTATGTTTCCCCCAGAGACAATCCAACTAGCAAACAAGTCGTATAAATAAGAGTTATACCTATGACTTTTAGTCGTATAGGAGTTTTATAGTGGTTATTAACTAACTCTGTTAGTCGTATAGACGTTGTACATCTGACGGTTAAGTCGTCTAACTAAATAGTCTAATTGCAACGTCCCATAAACGTTTTTGCAACGTAATTATACAAGGATCACATAATGGTCTTAATCGAAATGTTAACTTAACAAAGCTGTAAGTCGTAAAAACATTTCAGTTGTATAAAGATTTTTAAAAAGACAATATCGTCATAAAAAGGGTATTATTATAACATCTAAACAACTTATTGGCCTATAAACGTTTTAGAAAAAACTTTAATAGACTATTGTATAGTGGTATTATGGATGACTTCAATAGGACATAAAATTATTAGTGTGACGTTTATATACCTATTATTCAACAGTTGGTTTTATAAATGAAAAACAAAAACTTTTATAAAACATAATATGTAGTTGTCGATGAACCTGTTATATTCCTTTTATATGACAATATGTTTTATAGATGTTAAGTACAGACTTTTATAAAACAAAATTAAACATTTTGTTTTACATTTGGGAGAAATTAAGAGAACATAAAACGCTGAATCTAGTAATTGAATATAATATGATTTATTAAAACATCCTAATACATGATGAAGTTACATGTTAGTTAAGATAAATATCACGTGCGTTAAAAAAGTTTTATACGTGAATTAAATCAACGGAAACCTAATGTTTATTGATATTTTTCTGCATTTTGAACAAACGACTTGAAAAAACTATGAGTCTTTTTTCCCTTTGTTTACTATTCAAGTAAGCTTTTTTCTTGGCCTTCTGGCCCTTAATCCATTGTTGACTAGGCGTCGTCGAATCGTCCTATCGCTTACAATTATACCACTCTCAGCAAGGATGTGTTGGATATCACTCGAAGTGGATCTACGGTCTTGAAGAGCTAATTTCGTTATCCTTCTGTCGTCTATCAATAACGTCTTCTGGTTTCTGCCAGATTTTACAGCATTGTGTAAACTTTTGGAGACTTTGAACCTCTCGCAGACCTTTGAACTCCAGACTTGGACGCTCTGTGTCCCAACTTTTCAGCAATTTGTTTATATGTATATCCCTCTTCTCGCAGGGTAACTGCTCTACTACATTTTGTAGGTGACCAGTAGCCTCCAAGCATGTTTCAGAAGAAGTTTCAGAATAAAATAATCTCAGAACTTGAAAAAACACTCCAACCACTTACAAATGACACAGTACAGGACGAACGACAGACTAATAGCTCTTGCTTAGATAGGATTTCAAATATCCTCAATAATTACTTTCTAATGATCACAGACATCAAAAAAACAAATTTCCAGAAAAAAATGTGAGTAATAATGATGATTCATATCATCAAATAGTAAGGTATATGTTCCTTACAACTCATTATGAGACAAATTAGAAAGGATTAACTAATTTTGTAAAAAAAAGTTAAAATAATTAAGAAAATATTTATTGTTTCTTGCGAAATAAACAAAAGAAAATATTTGTCATTAAAAACAATAAGATTGCAATAAAATTTCAATGAAAAAGTAAAATGAATCACCTAGTAAGTTGAAAAATGTAGTCAAAATAAAAAGTTTCCATTCTTTTGGCCACTACTGAATATCACGTGTTTGTGTCACCGACACAGTAACAACATAGTTCTCTATAAATAATGGGGTGCATGCTATCTCCATGGCTCTTCAATCTATACGTTGAATGTTGCATCAGAACTTTTATGGAGGATAGCAAGGGTCTGAAATTTATTTATTTATATTCACATACACGGCCTCTTAGCCATTATAAAAATATGGTAAAAATAAAACATAAAACTCGTATTAAACAACACAACAATTAAAAAGAAAAACAACACAATAATTCATTAAAATACAAAATCTATCACACAAATCGAAATATTCATAATATGTCCCATTCCGATTCGTCTAAATTTATCTGTCTGAATTTTAGTAGGTATATGAGAAATGTCAAAACGTTGACAATTCAGTAAGTATAGTATATGAAGGATGTAAAGAGAACGTACTGAGAATGGATGCCAGCAAATCGAAGTTCAAATGGTGTTTCAAAAGAGTGATAGCAGAACAGCGTACCAAATAAAATTAGAGATCAAATGGCTCAAGCAAGTAGACGAATATGTCTATTTGGGAAGCAACGGAACACCGGAATGGACGGATTGATAAAGAGATCGAAAGAAGAGTTATGGCAAGAAACAGAGAGAATGGAGCACTTAGACCAGTTATGAATGACCGCAACATATTAAAGGATGCTAAAGATGCCATTGATAACGCTATCTTAAAAGTGCCAACCTTGATGTATGCAAGTGAAACCTGGACATGGCAGAAGTCACATGAAAGCAGAATAAATGCAGTTTAAATGAGATCACTAAGATGAATCTGTAATAGAATTTAAGATGAAGATAGATGTCATTAATAGAATGAAAATGATGAATTCATTTCATTCATTAATTGGCCACATGGGGAGAATGAATGAGGAATGCCTGACGAAGAAAATATACAATGCGCATAGGAATGAAATGAGAAATCAATGCCGCCCAAGAAAGGGATGGCATGACCATGTGAATGGTATTTTGAAAGACGAAAAGGTTAGAAGCGTGAAGAACAGATAAACATGTATAAGAAGATGTATGAATGTTGACGAGGCGATGATTGTGTGTCAAGATATATGGCATTCAGTTTTCTCTGTCTACCATGTGAGGATCATGGCATTATGGTATGTATAAGAATCACATACATTAGGTATGAGAAATTTTATAAATATAATAATTAAATTAGACAAATGATTTACTACAAACAAGACAAATATTGAAAATAATATTTCTATATTGCCCTCATTCAGTATAACAAAAGCTGTTTTTCATTCAAATTTTGCTTATGAGTAAAAGCATTTCTTTATAAACATTATTCTTTTTCTATTTTACAAATATATATATATATATATATATATATATATATATATATATATATATATATATATATATATATATATATATATATATATATATATATATATATATATATATATATATATATATATATATATATATATATATATATATATATATATATATATATAAAGTCACTAAAATTTAACGATTTATTATACACAGACTAATCTCCTGAGCTTGTAGTGCACAGTGACATAGATCTGTAAATGTGTGGGTGCGAGAGAGACTGCTCAATAGAGTCTGGTCAATCAAAGAACACTTTTAATATATAATACTAAACATAATATAGGAAAAAAAATTCACTTGATCTCTGAAGTGCTGCTTTAACTAATACCATGAAATATTTATTTAGCTTTTGTGCATAATTTTAAGACAATAAACCAAAAATTCTAAAAGAAATTTTTCAAAAGCATACTTTGTGAAATATAAATTATATATAGTAATATGAAAGTTTTCTATGCATGACATGTTATGGCTGGTCTGGAAAAATATAGTTGTTTGTTACTCATGATGAACATACACAATATTATGATTTCAAAAATCAATATTAAGTCTATACAAGTTGTTCTAAATTCAAACTTTACATGGGAAATTAGTAATTGATGAATATTATTTGTTTTGTTATTTTTTATAAACTTAATTTCTTTATGTTACATTGAGAATACATGAATGTAATTCAATGTAAATAATGTTCTTTTTATATATTTTTCAAAACAACATAGTAAAACATCAAGTTTCCCAAGTAGAATAACTGCCGTTGAAATGAGGTCTCTCAGACAAATGTGTAATAAGACGATGTGTGATTGAATAAAAAAAGTAAGCACAAGAACAGAATGTATGTTGGAAAAGGACACCACATGCAAAATAAAAATATAATATATGTCCTTAAGTGGTTCGGCCACATAGAAAGAACAGATGAAGAACAGTTGACAAAAAAATTATACATGGCTAAAAGATGCGGAATAAGAGATAGAGGTCGGTCGAGAAAGACTCATTTAAATCACATGAATGGAATCTGATGTGTAGATAGTAGGAGAGTGTGCATGAGGCAATGTTTGGATTAAGTGAAGCGAGAAAAGTATATCAGGATAGGAAAGTATGGCGCTCAGTTCTCTCTGCCTACCTCAATATGAACAAGGCATGATAGTATGTATGTAAAAAAACACAAAATATTTATTTGTAACTAGTATATTCCTAGAAAATAAACTATCATGACGTTCGGTTTCTAAAAAAAACTGATAAAATAAACATTTTCCTAATATTCATATAAGATATTATGAAAAATGATGTAAAAGAGTAAAATTAAATAATAATTTAACATAAACAGAGCAAATTTCACAATAATAATGTTAATATATTACCTTTAGTCAGTATATATTATTATAAGGTCTTTGGTATATACCTAGTCAAAGATGTTCCGTACTCAAATTTTGTATGGAAAATTTTCAGCGATTTTATGAAATGAGTTTGTTTAATTATTTTTTTATTTTATTATGAAAAGTTGATATTTCTTGAATGCCATTTTATGAAAGTGATGAGCCTTTTTACCTATTTGAAAATAAAAATTTCAAATTTTAAGTTTCCTGAGCTTGGGGTCACTTTGAAATATTTGACAGTTAAAAAAATTGAGAAGCACTATTCATATATCGTTCAAAATCTAATGGGATCTAAGTGAGCATTAGATATACAAATTTGCAAAATTTGAATAGAATCGAATGAGTACTTTAGTCTATAATCGATAAAGTAAAATGAACACGCCGTACATAGCACATAGCACACTGCACACACACAGATACATTGTGATGAAACTTTCAGAATACAATCTCAGCATGATACTAGTTGATAATCTGCAAAAAAAAAAATACCCTTAAAAATTGCGAAATCATAACTCCCCACTATATCACCTTGTGTTAGTGAGGAGTAAAAAAGTTCAGTACAAGTATGAAGACCACCGCGTGTGGATGTGTGCAGTGCACAGAAAGGAAATAATCAGTGAACCAGGAATAAAGAAGCATCGGTGAGATCGTTTATAATACAGTCCACTACCTAACATTATTAATACCCATCACCTGATGTTTTCTACAGGTGATAAGCCCTGTAAGTGCCTTGAGTTCACCTGTGCTCGTGGACATGGATTCATGAACCCAGTGAAACCACAACTGTCTTTCTCTTTTGTATCTTATAACAAAGGGTTTTGCCAGCGATGCTTCTGAGTACCTTCATTTCGCGAAAGAAAGAGAAGCTAAATTACTTTATATAAATTTTTCATCTACTGGGGATGGAACCTAGAACGCCCGCTCAGAAACCAAACAGCTTAGCAACTGTGCCATGGCGGTCAACACATTTTTTTTTATTCCAAATTATAAAACAATCAAAATATATAGAAAAGATGCACAGTAAGAAAGAACATATTTCCCTTTACCAGAGTGCAAGCACTCGTGTGTAAAGGAGACTATTTAATACAAAATACACAAAATATTATATATACATAATTATTATCTAGGCAAGGGATATTTTTAAGACTCAACCATAGATAAATTCTTATCATTCTTTCCATACCCATAGAAAACGCAGATAAATCAAGTTATAAAAATATTTACCTTTGTTTATACTTTGTTATAATAGTAGATCTCGATGAAAAAATGATTTATAAAATTAAGTAAATGTAATAAGATGCCAATATTATTTATTTTTTCTTAAGTTGGTTTCCATGATGCATTTATGACCATTGAATAAATGACAAAGGTAAATATTTTTGTAACTTGATTTATCTGCGCTTTCTATGGTTATAAATGACTTATAAATAAAAACATAGACGTCAGAAAATTTGTCACGTAAATACACTTTTTGGCGGGAAAACGCTTTTCCCGCCAATTCCGGTCGTAAAAATAGTGGCACCGTATATTATCTATACAAAAAGAAGTATATATAATTTACATATCAGTCAAATAATAAGTTTAATTCATTCTTTATTTTTCTTTTAAATTCATTATATTCAGTTGCCAGTCTCAAATCTGTTTCAAGTTGGTCAGACCACACCACCCCATGGTAATGGTTGCTTTTGTTATATCTATAGATTATTAGTCTGTGAGTCAGCCCTTCTGGTATAGTGTCGGCCTTCGTGGCTCAGTTGGTTAGTTATCTGACAGCGGATCCAAGGGTCCAGGGTTCGATTCCCGGTGGAGAAACAGTTTTTAATTGTGTTTTCAGTCTGGATCTGTGAGACGATAAATATCATAAGTCTCCAGAATGTGGCAACTTGTTAAATAATTATTTGACATAGCACCTGTTAGTTGCCCGAGAAGCTATAAAAAACAATAGAATAAATAAAAGAATAAATAAAAGAACGTTACCTGAAATATTTTTTATTCTTAAAGTTGACATTGCACACGGGACACGTGTACTCGTTGTTGGGCTTTTCATTCTGCGCAAGATGCTGTATGTTGTGTTCCTTGGCTTCGATCTGTCCCGGCAGTGTGATGTTGCAATGGTGACACTTGACAGGGCACGTCAGAAAGTTGATCGGCTCCGTCATGCGCTCTTCCCCTTGGGACGACGCCGGTACAATTTTGGACATCTGCCTTTCCTTGCTGGACATCTTGCTGTGTTTGCTGTTGGTGTGGTAAATAAGGGACTTCTCCGACTGGAACGTCTTGTTGCACTTGTCGCACGTGTGGTGGTTGAACTTTCGCTCGGCGCTGACAATGTCCTCGGGGCAGTAGTCGTGGTGGACCTTGAGATGGATTCGCCAGTTACCTTTGTACCTGAAAGACGTATTGAACGTAATCAATTGGAGACAAATTTATTATTGCCAGTGATCGTGCAGAGGTTCGAACAAATTCGACCATTCTTCATTAAATTTTTAAATGTGAAGTCATGAAGTTGATTAAAGTAAGATTAAAATCAGCTTCAGACTTTACCAATCTTTGAGGTTAAATTAATTGAATGATAATCAAATAATTTTACTCCTCACTACCCCAAGTGGGGAGTTATGATTTTGCAATTTTTAAGGCTATTTTTTTTTATTGAAGATTATCAACTAGTATCATGCTGAGATTGTATTCTGAAAGTTTCATCACAATGTATCTGTGTGTTTATTTTACTTTATCGATTATAGACTAAAGTACTAATTCGATTCCTTCCAAATTTTGCGAATATGTATATCTAATACTCGCTTAGACCCCATTAGATTTTGAAGTAAATCTGAATAGTGCTTCTCATTTTTTTGAATTGTCAAATATTTCAAAGTGACCCCAAGCTCAGGAAACATAGAATTTAAAGTTTTTATTTTCAAATAAGTAAAAAGACACATCACTTTCATAAAATAGAATTGAAGAAATATCAAGTTTTCAAACTTGATATTTCTTCAATTCTAAAGAAATATCAAACTTGATATTTCTTCAATTATATGTACAGAAAATAAATAGAAATAAAAGAAATATTGAAATCAAAAATGATTTAACAAACTCATTTCTTGAAAATGCTGAATATTTTCTATACAAAATTTGAATACTATACAGTGATATGTTAGTGAGAAGTTTAGTGTTGGCCACAACCCACTCGTTTAATATGTATATTTCAATTCATTCACTGGTCTAAATATTGCCATCTCATTCTTCATTATAGGGAGAGTAAGAAGTATGACAGAGATAACAAATATTGTTGAAAATATATATGCTTATCGCTAGTAGACATTACTGAATTTTGTTTTTAGTGTTTTGTATATTTAACATTAACTCTGGTTGGTTGGAAGAAATTACCATTAGGCAATAAACCCACCAGTGTACTAATTATATGTACAGAAAGTAAAAAAAAAAAATTAACATTTGATTTTTTTCCCTGTCTATTTTTATTAGTAAGATTGTTATGGTCTACTATTTGCAATTTGTGTTTAAGCCGATACTTACCCATTTTTTGTATGGCCTAAACTGACTTAGCACTGGATTAAACCATAGATTTTTATTATAATATACTAGATGTAGTATTCTGTGCAAAAAGTGAGTCATGGAATATTGCGAGTTTGACGTTTTGGTTGGCAACATATTTCAGTTTTCCTTACATTTCAACACATCCTAGATAACTGTTTTCTAAACCTTAATAATTAAAATGTTTTTTAGGCATAAAAATCCGAAAAAAATTCACATTAGTCGTTATTCTCTATAGAAAAACTATGTGGTCTGGAACCAAAACGTCAAACCCCCCCCCCCCCAGAAAAATGCCTCACTTTGATTCATACAAAATTTGCTAACTACGACATCTAGTATATTATAATAAAAAATCTATGGATTAAACTCATATTTTTAATAGTAAGGCCCTTAATGTTTAAATTTTGATATACAGATGTTTATGATTATTTATGTTGACGTTGAAAAAAATTGAAAATAAATAATGACAATTATAATATATATATATATATATATATATATATATATATATATATATATATATATATATATATATATATATATATATATATATATATATATATGTTATAATATTTTTATCTCGGTTTTCCCGTGTCAGTAGGTCTTGACAAAGACCATTTGTCTTCCGACGTTTCGCCTGAATATCACCAGGCATTTTCAAGGACTTAACGAAAAGCACGCGCGCGACACACGTCTACTCACACTGAAAGCTCACCGTCAAGTTTTCAGTGTGAGTAGACGTGTGTCGCGCGCGTGCTTTTCGTTAAGTCCTTGAAAATGCCTGGTGATATTCAGGCGAAACGTCGGAAGACAAATGGTCTTTGTCAAGACCTACTGACACGGGAAAACCGAGATAAAAATATTATAACATATTTCACCCGTGAAAACATCAAATATAACATATATATATATATATATATATATATATATATATATATATATATATATATATATATATATATATATATATATATATATATATATATATATATATATTATATATGACTGTTGTATGAATGAAAGTTATTTGGACTACTTTAGACATACCTGAACTTCTTGTAGCACTCTTGACACTCAAAGTTGGTATCTTTTGATTCCTTTTGTTTGCCTACAGTGGGGGCGACGCCCTTCTTCTTCGGCTCGTTGATGTTGGCCATGTGGGCGGCCAGGTGCATCACCAGCTGGGTCTGGTCGGAGAAGGTCTTGTCACACTCCATACACTTGAGGCGGCCCCCGGTGCCCTCCTCCCCTCCCGACACCGGCTCGGCCTTCGGCTTCAGCAATCCCTCGCCCCCTTGCTTTTTGGTGGAGTGCTCCAGAGGAACGTGAATCTTGCGGATGTGCTTGTAGAGGCCGCTGCTGTTGACATACGAGAGGTTGCACGTTTTGCACATTATGGGGCCAGAGCCCCTGCGTCGAAAGCAGAGCTGGAAGTGTTTGAACATGAGCATGTGTGAAGAGAACCCCGCCGTGCATATTGAGCACTCGGCCTGGAAAGCCGATGTCTTGGAAGCCGTCTTTGCCTTAGTTTTGTCCGTCTTTTTCTCTTTTCTCAGGACGGGCTCCGCGGGGAGCTTCGTGACTTGTTCGGGGAACTCTAGCGCTATCTTGCTGCACACCGAGCGCCTAAAGTGTCTCACAGCGTACATGCGCTTCGTGAAGAGCTTGTTGCACACGGGACACTTGAGCGAGCCGTGCGGTACATTGAGATCCATTAGACTCGTTATTCTGGCCTGTTTTCCTGCTGCGGTTGGCTCCGGGCCCTTGCACGTTAATAGATGCCTGTTCAGCATGATGTTAAATTTGAACGTTTTTTGGCAGAGGTTGCACTCAAAGTTATCTTTCTTTTTCGAGTCAGGCGTCGGGGAATTTTTGGCCGACTCCACAATGGATACTTCATCTTCATATTCGTCATCATCTTCTTCTTCCTCTTCTTCTTCATCAGTGTCATTTTTGTGCAACGTGAGGTGGGTGTTTAGAGATTTCGCGTTGAGAAACGTCTTGTCGCACTTTCTGCATTCGAAACGGGCGTTTTCGTTGATGACAGGACTGTTGCTGCCCGACTCGGAGGATTTAGATTTGGCTGGATTTTTCTTGTAGGTGGGTGCACCCTCGAAGGACATGGGATCCGATATGTCGATGCTGTAACTCTCCTCCAGTAACCCTCCCGACTTTGCGATGGATTTATTGGGTTTGGATTTGAGTTTGGTTGTGGGTTTCTCCTTCTTGGATGTGGAGACATCGGTGCGGTTAGAGAAACCCGAGTCGGAACTGCGACGTCCATAAGGTGATATTTCGGGAGCTCCTGCTGCAATAAATAACAAAATATGAAAACCTTTTGATGGTATACTTTATCTTTGATTCAATTCATTGTTTTTTTCTTTACTTGGGACACCAGGAATAAGATTTAGGTCCATTATACTCTTTCAAAGAAGCGCACTACGTGGTGTTGGTATAATTTGGATCTTAAAAAATCCCGGTTTTACAAATGTGGCATTTGGAAGGTTATTCCAGTCGGACAGCTGTATTAATAAGAGTTTGAGATGTTTAAGATACTAATGTTAAAGAAAGTACAAAGGTGGCCTAAGTCAATTTTGTTGATTTTTTGTCTATGGATGGATAATACTCTACAGATTACGGGTAAAATATAACGCCTAGAAAAAATAAAAATATTAACGCATAGAAAAAATAAATGAAATTAAATTATGAAAAATATAATGAAGAAATTCACATAAATGTGCGATTTCACAACACCTATCGCTGAGGTATACTTTGGTAAGGTATACTTTGAATCTCATCGGAATTCTTGTTTTAAATGGAGTCTGTAAAAAATTGAAACCTTGTATTTTTTAAGCTTTATTATTTTTTTAAATATAATAGAATAATCATTAAGTTGATATCATTAAGTCGTCGACCTTCATGGCTCAGTTGGTTAGGTATCTGACTGCTGATCCAAAGGTTCCGGGTTCGATTCCCGGTGGAGACAGTTTTTAATTGTGTTTTCAGTCTGGATCTGTGAGACGATTAATATCGTTAGTCTCCAGAATGTGTCAACTTGTTATTGGGTGCTTGTTAAATTAGTATTTGACATAGTACAGCTGTTAGTTGCCCGAGAAGCGATATAAAATTTTGCCACATGTTTCTATACTAACAATTAGTATGGAAATTCACCGATAGATGTCTAAAAAGCAACCGTTTGCATTGATCTCTTCATACATTTTTCGTAATTTATTTAGTTTTTTATTTATTTTTCTAGATATTTCCCGGAATATAAATATTTTTTCCCATAATCTATATAATATTATCCATCTATAGGCAAAAAATCAACAAAATTGTTGCAGCAGCTTTACACCTACGTACATTTCAAACATCATTACCTTTCGACGGTGGTTTATTAAAATATATAATCACATACTAGGGACTTGTTGTGAAGAAGAGTTTGGTAAAGAAGGGTGAGTACATGAAAGTTTCTTCGATTTCAAATTTTCAACCGGTTCAATTTTTTTCTGAAATCTGATTTGAAAAATATACCTTTAAATCTTTCTTTCAAATTAAAGCCCGTATTCGATCAGCTGAACGTAACATTCTTGCCATTCCCAATCACTACACTGAATTTCCTAAATTTCTAGTACAATTAGCATGACAATATTTATTTATTTGTAATGAAATGAAATTATTTATTTCCATTATTTACACATATTATATTACAATAACAAAAAATAACTATATTTTAAAAATACTTATTGTAAACATTTACAGTGTTATTTATAAAAATAAATTTGGTTCAATTGAACCCGGTTCAAAGTCTTATTCTGAAATTCAAATATTCTTATACAAGAATTATTTATTCTTATATGAAAATATTTGAATTTTAGAATAAGACTTTGAACCGGGTTCAATTGAACCAAATTTATTTTTATAAATAACACTGTCTATGTACAATTGTACCTATTTGGAAATTTACTGCCTCACTAGAGTCTGTTCTGAGGCAGTACTTTTTCAATTTGGCCTAAGGTTACATGTTTTTGAATGCAAAATAATTAAACATAAACAGAAAAGAAAAATATTCAGAAAAATATAACGTGATCTCTCGGTTATTTTCTCTCATATAATTGTAGTGTAAATGACGGATGGCACCAAGCTATGGTACAGTTTCTCAGGTTATGAAGGCACAGAGCAGTGAACTATGTAAGGTTTTCAGCCAGTCAATTACCAGTTTTTTGAAGTTTGTTTCGTCGCATGAGATATTGTGTTCTATGTCAGGTAATATTTTATTGTAAAGTCTAGGAGCAAGAAAGGGGTTATGTCGCTGGACAAAATTAGTCCTTATTAGTGGGGGTCTTATTTGTTTACGGTAAAAAAAAAACATTTACATAAAAAAGAACAAAAAGCGAGTTTATTGCCGTATGGCAATTTCTTCCAACTAACCAGTGTTTCCAGCCCAGAGAAGCAACATTAACGTGAGAAATGAATTTAAATAAATTCTCCTCTGCTGGGAATCGAACCCAGGACGCCCGCACAGAACCGAACGTCTTACCAACCGAGTCACGGCAGTCGGCCATACATCATCGTAAATTAATATGAGATGGGTGGTGACAAGGCGGTTAGCGCGCTGGGTTAGTAAAAGAGGTTGCGAGTTCGAATCCAGCCACAACCGATTCCGTTCACCTATAGCACAAGCATTTATGCTCAGTTTAGGGAATGTTTGTGGATGAATATGTACCTGTTATAAGGACATATTCATTTTAAAAAATGTTTGCCAATTTTTCTAACCGTTGTGCAATTAAATTCTAGAATAAATTGTCAAAAATTTCTAATGTGGTAATTAGCAGCAAAAAATGGGTGGATTATGCACCTGTTCAAAAACAAAAAAAATAGTATTAGGTCTAAATATATTATATTATGTCATATTCTGATTCGTTTCAGAATACGAAAAGGTCTGTAACCAACGGGCGACCATGGATAAAAGGATTTTATACGGCACGCTGTGACGTAATGAGTCCCGTATAAATGCAAGCACCTTTTTTACATTTCTCATTTACTAAAATTCAGACGGATAAATTTAGACAAATCAGAATAGGACATAAATATTATATTATTATTATTAAGACAAAACAACACTAAGGATTTTTGTATATCGACATCGTAGTGTAAAAGGTCATAATTTATATAATTGTTATTTTTTTCATTTTCTTTCCTCTTTCGCAAAAAATCCTAATTGTTTTATAAACTTTGTGCTGTCTTGATTTGATCTGAGACTCGACTGAATAAAGATATGACTGACGGATCACATCTATGCTCTGTCAGTTCAGTATACCCAAGAGATACTATTTCAGATTATTTGTGCAATTAACAAATAAAAATTATAAAATACCTACATACACAATATGTATGTATATGCATATCATGATGACTCCAATTCCATTTTTTAAATCTATGTCCATTAGTTAAGTTTATATTGTTTAGATACTTTTTAAAAATGCAAATAGTTACAACCTATATTATGTCTCCTGTGAAATATAATAATATGTACACTGCTAGCCCTAGAACAGGTATACCTAGTTAGGCAGCAGTTATCTATTTTTAATGACGATTATTTAAATGGTGTGATAAATAAATAAATAAAAAATATATATGCTCATAACTTACGTAACTTTCATATACATTTCTTCATTTTGAATACACGTATATTTATAGGCAAACAAATTCAGAAATCAGGTGAGCCGCGTAGAATGCATATTCGTATTTTAGCTTGGTTGGCAGATGTACAAACCATCCATTTTTCCTCAAATGATTTGTCAATATTTATAAGATGCCATGTCATAACATTCTTTAAATATATCTATTTAATTTCACTGTTATGTTAATGACACAATATAACAATTTTAACTGATTCTAGATTCAACCAAAAATCACAATCAATTTAGTCGGTTAAGTGAATGATAACATTTACGAAACAAATTATGAAGTTAGTAAGTAATGAAACATAAAAAGTTACAATGAAATTTATCAGAACAATCAATGTTTACGTTTAAGTTGACAGAAGTTTATCTATTTACACATATTATAAATACATAAATAATTCACAAGTATGAACTAACCTGAATTATTAATATTTAAAGTTTTACGAAGTTCAGCGTCCGATCTTTCACATTGCTGTTTGAAGATATAAGCAGAACTTAGTTTCTCAATACACTCTCCACATATCTTATCTGGCAATCCATCGCCTTCGTAGATCTGAAAATAATACAGCGAATGAAAAACACGACCAAAAGGAAAAAACTGCACTCAAGATGTTATATTATTTGAAGTCTACCTTTATTTCAGAACATGCCATTGCCATTTTAGACAGTTGAATAGAACTATCCGCCGCGAATATAGAGTAAAAGTCGCCGAGCTTGAGACACAAGCGGCATTTACTGAGCTTGAGTACAAGAGACATTTTTGTTGATTTGTTAAACTGTTTTTAAATGACGAAAGAGGGTACATTATACGCACTGCACACAACCGGCCACATATTGAGTATCAATCGAGGCCATTTGAGACGGCAAATCAAAGGAATCGCCGATTCAATACAAATTATTGCGGTGAATAATACCCGGCGACATGCAATACGAAATTCGCCATTTTACCAATTTTTCGAACCAATCCAATGACCAATCACGGCAATCAGTGATTGATGGCAACAATTTCTCTATGGTCCAAGATTATGCGTATGTTTTGTTATCGATGCAATCAAATGGTATTGATAAAATCTTGCCTTTTATTGATTTTTCATCATTTACTAACACATTGTATTTTATTTTTGATAGTACAGTAATGAATATTGTGTCTAATTTACGTTATCATATTGATATATACATAGGTATTATGATCAAAATATTACCATGGGTTATGGTAGCATAGAAGCCAGACATCTATTATTTTGTTTCAACAAAATACCTTGATTCTTGGAAAACTTTCTCTTATAATGGTTTTATCATATTAACGGGTCTTTGGGTCCTTAATGTGTTTAAACAATGCTTATATTTTGTAAATATGTCATTTCTAATAATTTTATATTCAATGCATATTCCTGGAACTTTATACTTTCTAACTTGGTAGGTGAAATGGAGGCTTCCTATTGGTAGATGGTAGAACGCGCCCCGCCGCGCGGTGGGGTAGCTCCTCCTCCCCCCCCGTCTCCAGCGGTGGACGCGATAGCTGGTTTGAATCAGTTTTTGAGTGGACGCTTGGTCGGGATAGACGAATTTTAACTCACGCGTACGAAAGATAACTTATATATATTTTTTAAAAAACAAACGTAGACCGCGAACGTTGAAAGAGAAAATCTTATCTCTGCGAGGCGTCTGCTTGAAGCTCAGCATTAAATTTCATATTTGCATGGTAGTGCATAAGTGTGTTTCAGGTCCATACATAACCAACGAGGGGTGAATTTAAGATAGTTTAAGTTACTATTAAAAATAACTTTTAAGAATAAACATAACTTAAATAATCGTATAATAGTGAATAAGTGTATTTCAGGTCCATATATCCAACGAGGGGTGAATTTAAGATAGTTTTAAGTTATTTTCAATTAATAAAAAGTGATATTATGTAGTGTAAGTGTTTCATCTATAGACCCGGAACGAGAGCAGCGGTTGGTAAGATCTTTCTGATTTATTATTATTTGTTTTCTTTGCTCTGAACGTTTCGTTTCGTAATTCATTTTAGCAAAATTGTCATCAATATTACACGTGCATTTCATGTATTTGATTATTCTTTTCAGCACTATTATTCTCTGTTCCACGTGTATTTCCTGTATTTAATAATTATTTTCAGCGGCCGTCATCACTGGTTTTTCTAATTTATTTTCTTTTTAATTTTACAGCAATATTTATTAACCGATAATTACTATTACGCGTGTATTTCTGTCAATTTAAGCATTGTTTTATTTTATACGCTCAACACATTCTTTCGTCTCCACCATATTTAATTATTGTATTGACTAGCCGGCATGTAAACACCTTTATCAACGCTCTTCTTTGTTATATGCGATAACAATATGGACGTTTATTAGCTTTTATATACATGATATTTCCATAAGTATTGTGATCGATATATTGCCATAAATAATAATAATAAATTTGGATTATTTTTATAGCGCCGTTTTTGTGATGACCTCACCTCAAGGGCGCTTTGAATATATTAGGGGTTATTGTAAGACTCGCGGAAGAAGTGAGTTTTTAGGTGTTTCCTGAATAGTGCTAAGTTGTCGATTTGCCTCAGTTCAGGTGGTAGTTTATTCCACGAGGCTGGTCCGGCCACAGCAAAAGCACGATCACCGAAGGATGAAGTGTTGACTCTATTTATTTCAGTCAACTTGCCAATCACGGATGTGGTGGCTGACCGAAGTGTTTGTTGTCGCTCGTATACGGTGAGAGGGATGCAGAAGTCTGAAAGATACGTGGGAGCCATGCCATGGATCGCTTTGAAAGTCAACAAACATAATTTGTATTTGATTCTCTCTGGCACTTTTAGCCAGTGAAGATTTCGTAGATGGTGGGATATGTGTGAGAATTTCGCGGCTCCGGTGATTAGCCTAGCAGCAGCGTTGAAGACGGATTGAAGTTTGTTTAGCTCCAGCTTTGGAAGGTTTGCGTAGATACCATTGCAGTAGTCCAGGCGGGAAATAACAAATGCGTTTACTAGAGATGTCGTTGCTTCCGTAGGATTATTTCGTCTAATAGATTTTATTCGTCGTAAGTGGTAGAAAGCAGAGGATGTTGTGCTGTTTATCTGTTTTTTGAGACTTAGACTGGAGTCAATATGTACTCCCAGAAGTTTAACGGCGGACTTAGGAATAATGTCGGTGTCTGCAACAGAGACAGAGGTGTTGTCTATGTAATGCTGTCGGCGGTGTGTGGCCGTCCAGAGAAATTCGGTCTTAGTTGGATTTAGTTTTAGTTTATTTGAAGACATCCACCGCTCTATCTCTTCGATGCACAGACAAATTTTGTCTTTTAGAAGGCATGACTCACTCGGAGTTGAATAAAAGTACAGCTGCCAGTCATCGGCGTAGCAGTGTGCAAGTAGATTTATGCGATTTAACTATGTTAAAAATGTCCTTTGTGTAAAGTGTGAACAGTAACGGGCCAAGCACAGAACCCTGGGGAACTCCTGTCGTCACTTTTTTAGGGAAAGACTGTTCTTTATTTATTATTATGGTTTGAGAACGGTTTTGTAAATAAGATTGCAGCCACGAGTGGGCTGTTCCGTAATGCCATAGGATATGTTCAGTCTGTTTAAGAGAAATTGATGGTCGACTGTGTCAAAAGCCGCGCTCATATCCAGAAATGAAAGAAGAACTAGTTTGCCTGTTTCTGTTGCAAGGATTATATCTGAAAGTAATCGAAGGAGACCCGTTTCTGTGGAGTGATACTTTCTGTATGCTGATTGGTGGGTAGCGAACATGTTTTGTGATTCAATGAAGTAGTTAATACGTGATTTTCTCTAGTAGTTTCGACAAGAAAGATAGGTTAGATACTGGTCTATAGTTGTTCAAATCACAAGGGTCCAGAGATGGCTTTTTCAGTATGGGAGTGACTAAGGCCTTCTTGAAGAGGTTTGGTACTACGCCTGAATTCAAGGAGATGTTAAACATCATGGAGATAAAAGGAGACAGTTCGTGAGAACACTTTTTGAGGAGCCATGTCGGAATGGGGTCGAGAGAGCAGTTTTTGGCTATTGAGTTTTTGATTAGCTTTTGAATTTCATCTATATTAGTCTCATTGAAAATGTTGATTTGTGCTTTCGTGTTTTGTTCGTAATATGGTGTATCAGGAGAGGTTGTGTTTTTGAGGATATTTTTTATTTTGTTGTTGAAAAAATCCGAGACGTCGTTGGGGACCAGGTCTGTGGTAGGCGGTTGTATTGACTGTCCTAGGACAGAATTGAGAGATCTCCACATGCGTTGGGGGTCGCCTCGTTCTGAGTCGATTTTTTCCGTCCAGTACGCGTTTTTTTCTTATTTATTATGTCTCTGTAGTTTTTTTGTGCGTCTGTCCATTCATGTCTGTGAACTGTTTGTTTTTTAAAGGCTCTTTGCCGTTTCCTCATGAATATTTTTGCCTGTCGACACTCTTCGTCGAACCACTTGTCAGAAGTTCGTATTTGTCGCCTTGTCGTTTGCTCAGGAGCGTGTTTATTTAAAAGTCTAGTCAGTGTATTGTCATATCAAGCAGTCATTTCGTCAATTGTGAGCGTTTTAAGTTGGTTTAGGTTACACAGAGGGGATCGTTGAAGTTCGGTTTTGAAGTTTTCTATATTAAAGTTTCTCCATGCTCGGGATTGTACTGTGTGGTATTTCGGTGGAGATGGAGTGAAGTTAATTGTCGTGTGAATTAATCGGTGGTCTGATAGGCCGATGTCCGTTATTTGTGGGACTAACTCCCTGTTGTCAGCTCCAGTAATTAGCAGAACGAGTATTCCCCCAGCGTCATGCGTTGGTTGTTGTATGTATTGTGCAAGTCCAAAAGATGTTAAGATGTCATTAAATCTAATTATGATAGGGTTAGTTTGTTGCTCTAGGTGGACGTTAAAATCTCCCGTTATATACATGTTTTTTGTGTTAAATAATACAGTTTTTCCGAGAAGAAGAGATAGTTCATTAAAAAATAAGTCTGTCACAGGTTTTGATCCAGGTCGGTATATGGTGATGATGATGAAGTAGGAGCTGCCGATAGATATTCGACAACCTAGACACTCGAAGGTCTGGTATTCTCCTATTGCGATTTTGGTGATCCGCAGTCCTTGTTTCCCGATTATCGCGATTCCTCCGTGGTTCGTCTTAAGGGCGTTAGTGGGCTGATCTTGTTTTCGTTTTCTTGCTTCTTCGACGACGGTGAGACCCTGGGAGTGAAGCCTTCTCAGTGATACAGAATTAAGGTCGTCATGCCAAGTTTCAGTCACACACAAAACGTTAAGTTTATTTCTACGAATAACGTCCACGACATCCTCTACTTTATTGTTCAAGGACCGCGCGTTCCAGTGTCCAATAGCTACTTTTCTGGGTATGGGTACTCCATGGCGCTCTGGTGTTGGGTGACCGATAAGAGTCTTCTTACGTCTTTCTCTGTGTCCGCGGGGTTTAAGTTTATTGTCTATTGGCAAAGTAACATTATGTTGTATCTGTCGGGGTGTATAATTTCTATTCGTCCGTGATCGGCAATTTTTACCTCCACGGCATCCTCGGAAACGTTTTTTAATAGTATTTTGTTGTAAGTCTGCATTTTGGGTCTTCTCAATAACATTTGGTTGTAGGTGGTTGTAGGTTTTTTTTTGCTTTGGATCTGAGGGTAAGTAGGTAGTCAAGGGTATACCTAATTTGGGGTGTCGATTGCATATCATAATTCGGCCGTCTGTCAAGCTGCTTCCAACATGTGGTCAACAGGGATTGCTCAGCATACGGTTTGTCAACAAAATCCTAATCATAGGTACACACACATATTATCACTGAGTAACGACACTGTTTTAAACTGTATTATAACCACATATCTAATAGCACATTGAAAAATGCCATGCATTATGATATCAAAGAAACCCAAATTTCATTATTTTACTTTGAACTAATGTATTTCTTTTATTAATTCTAGGAACGGCTTATAACGGGTCCCCGGCCTTGTTCATATATTTTAACATTATCTTTTGTATTGAAAATATATATATAAAATGTAAAATGCATTAAGCAGATTCCATTAAGCAGATGCATTAAGCAGATTCCTTCAGTTTAACCACCCCCTCCCCTCCCCTACTCCATGTTCCACGGGCGCTGGGTCGCCCGGCTGTGTCCAGTCAGTGGTAGTCGGTCATTGTTTAGTGAGTGGTTGTGAGTGGAGTCCCATCTGAGAGTTCAGCCATGATATATACGTTGTCTAACGCTAGTCGAACCGAATTCAATATAATTGTCCGCGAACGGTATAGAACCATTAAAATTTGATTGGCTGGGCTGTCGGACGGCCTCAGAATTTTTAAAAGTAGTGATGAAGTTCTTTTCAGGTTCTCTACCTATCATCGAAGGGTGATTATAATAAGTATTAATAAAAAAATCTTTCAGATACCATTACCAACGAGGGGTGATTATAAGATAGTTTTTAAGTTATAAAAAAGTAATAAAGTGTGTCTTTCATCGCAGTCCTGGTTGGAGAGCAGTTTGGTAAGATCTTTCCAGTTATATAATATTATGTTTGCCATGCCTGTGTTTTTGTGTATTTGTCCTTTCAGACACGTGATAGCCGATTATGATTTATAAGATTTTTCTTTCCAGAGACAGCGTTTAATGCTCATTTTGATATTTTATTTTTCAGCAGGCACTAATATGTTTAATTTGTTCTTTTCACATTTTTTTATAACAATTTGGTCCCACATGAGAGCCGATAATGTTTGTTTTAATAGGAGTGTTCTTTTCAACATCTTTTAGATATCAATTTGGCGCGTCTTAACGTGGGACCAATATATTTCTTCCCAGCCTCTTTATATTATACATATCAATTGCTACGTATTGATATTTACATGTATTACGATGTAAATATTGCCATGGGTTATGTGATAGCAAAGAAACTCAATCTATTAACACGGCACTAGGAATAATTTATAATTGGTCCTCGGGCCCGGTTGTTATGTTTAAACAATGTCTATTGTTTTGTGAATGAGTATTTTCAATAATAAATAGATTCACAGAACTTTGTAATTTCCATACTTGCTAGCCGACGGAATAGCTCGTTCTTTCTTTCTTCCCGCGCAGAGAAAGAAATGGAGTATTTCTATTGGTGGATGATACTATTGACGGGTACTTAGATTAATTAGTAGCCCGGGTAGGCGTTTGGCATTGATAAGACGATTTTTATCAATACGCGCGTACGAAACGAAGATTGTTAATTTCAAAGACCGTGAAATCAATACTATCTCTACAAAGCGTCTAATAGCTGATTGGCATACGGATTTTTTCTCTTTTGTTTTTATTTTTAACTTAATTAATGGCAAAGTGATAAAGTTTTTTTTACAGATCTTTCTATCTACGGGGATGATTATAAGTGTTCTTTAAGATTAAAAAAAGTGTTATGTAAGTTTCAATAACTTCCATGCCATATTAATTGGTTACTGTTTGCTTTGTTGGTTTTAGTAATGGCGTTGATAAAACAGAAGTTTTTTGGTGACATAATTTATTTGTTGCAGTGAAAATATGTAGGTATTTGGAAATAGAACTGATGCCGGCCAGCCCCGGCCATGGGTCTACGAGAGAAACCCACCGACCCTCGCATTTGAGTAGGCTGCGGATTTGGGTACTTACCCAAATTCTTTTTGATTTTTTTGTCTATGAGTCATTTTTATAGAGAAATGGCAACACCGGCTTTTTTTCACGTGGACACGATTTTTAAAATTCAAAGTTTTCAGTGTTTTTCAGGGAGAAGTTTTTAAAGAGGTGAACTGAGGTGAACGAGAACGTTCACAGGAACCATACTATATATCCGTATATCCATACATCCGTAGGTATCATATACTCTTTGACAGAAACGGCAACAATAATGTTTCGAGAAAAAAGAAAAGCCTGACGGGCATGTTTGGTCAACTGTCAAAATCAAAACCATCCATGTTTACCCATATCATTGATATATGTAATTATCAGTTCTATAACATCTTAAGATATTATACAACTCCATAAGATAATTATTATATATATCCATGATATTGGTAAATATGGATGGTTTTGATTCCACCTGTAGACCAGACTAGCCCCCCTAATCTTTACCGCCAGCATAGTAAAATATTTAAAAAAAATTTTTTTAACAAAGTGACTAGTTGCCCGGTCCTAGACGCTGGTAATTTTAATAAAATATTGACTGTATCAAAATAAAGCCATTCTGGTGCAACATATCTGGGTTTTCCCAAGGACTGTCCCATCGGCTGAACCATTGAGGTCTTTACGAGTTTCGGCAAAGTTGCCGCCAGGGGCAATCACAAAGAATCCTTTTGAATGTGTTGTGCCAGTGAGGTCATCCACCATGCCAGGGTGTTTCCTGCCTAATTAGTTCTTAACTGGGTTGCATGCACTCGGTGGGAGCAAACGGACCATCCCAGGCGACCGAGGACGTCACCAACATGTGGATAAACAAGGACTACGCCAGGTGACCTGTTGACGTGTCCCCATCTACAGGCGGTCTAAATGAGATTGCCATGTCCTTAGGGTAAGTGGCTCAAGAATGGAATATCGCATGTTTGACAACATAATTTCAGTTTTCCTTACATTTCAACACATGCTAGATAACTGTTCTCTAAATTGACTCACTTTTTGCACGGAGTACTACATCTAGTGTATTACAATAAACATCTATGTAAGTACATGGTTAGTGGGATCTTGTATAAATTAAATTTTGTTGAAATAATTAAAATAAAACAATATATATATTTTTATAACTTTATTTATCTGCGCTTTCTATGGTTATTTTTTGCGCGGGAAAAATAAGAAATTACATTTTCTATGGTTGAGTCGTAAAAATAAAAGAAAGTCATATGGTTGAGACTAAAAAAAACTAATTTCATGACAACACATTTTATTTTTGAATAATAGTCAATAGTACAGTATAATAATTTATACACACATGCTTCTGGGAAACATAAAATTACATACTAAATTGGTCACTCATTTAACAAACAGAAAATTTTATAAAAAATAAGTTAATCATTATTTCATTATTTCTCACTTTGAAGTTTTAGAGATATGTAGAAATAAAAAAGACACTCTTAATGTTATTCTGAGTTCAGCCATATACATAACTTAATATATGCTGCGAAGCCTTTAGGTTGGTGTATTTTGACTTGGTAGTGAGGAGTATAGCATTGGCCACAACCCACTCGTTTTATTATCAAGTGAATCCCTCATCAAGCAAATGATTTTAATCATCTTGATGAGGTATTGCAAAAAAAATATAACAGTAAATCATTTATCTTGTTATATTTTGTTGAACAAAAAATATGTTATATAAAATAAATAAAGAAATATATACATATTATAGTATGCATCAATATCTTGTGTCATGAAAATATTTTAATTTATTGCGATAAAACAATGTTAACAACGTCCTTAATAATAATCTTTCATTTAAGGAGGCATGTAAACCTAAACACCCCAATTTCAAATCAAATCCTTCAAATATGTTCTTTTTTTGGAGCATTTACTCCATAACTTTGTGTTGTAGAGAAATAAATCTTTTATATGTAAAAAGAGTGCATAAAATCAAAGTGAATGACCGATAAAATATTTTCCTTTCATTTCAGCTACGACTGCGCGAGAACCTATTATAAAATCGACAGTCTCGAGAATAGACGCACAGTAAATGATATGATGCTTCTGTACAACATTATAAATAATAATATCGACTGCCCCTCAATACTCAATACCATTTCATTTAATATTCCTACTCGCAGAACTAGACATACACATTTATTCCACCTTGCAATTCACCGCACCAATTACGCACAAAACATGACTATTCATAGAATGTGCGATACATACAATAACAGATTTCAAGAGTTTGACATCTTCCACCTCAGCTCCACAACATTCAAATACTCTATACAAAAGAAGATCAATAACCACTTATTATAGGAAACCTTGACGGCATTTATTCTCTTTTTTCTTTTTTCCTTTTAGTTCAATATTATGTTTTAAATCATTGTTAACTTGAAATGTTGCTCTTACCTACATACCAACCTATGATCATATTTTTATTTTTTGCAAACTTGTATTATTTTATGTCAATCATAACGACAAAATGTAATAGGCCTTAATACTTGATGTTACTATTGTATTGTACTATGTCTTAACGCTGTTTTTTGTCCAACTCTAACATAAATAAATAAATAAATTTAAGGTTTGTTCTTAAAATGCAAAAAATCAACAAATTTTGGGTTTCCCATAATTTAAATCACGTATAAACCTTATTTAACGTATGCGATAGTTACCCTTACTAACGCGTAACTTCATAGTGCATTGGACGGTTTTAATATATCATGTTTTCAGTCACTAGATTTACTGTTATATGACTTCTTAAGACTTGTTGAAATTTCTAAATATCAGGGTCTTTAACACACACTCAAAAACTGTCACTCATTCTCAAAATTTTGATTCCTGCAAGCATTACACCAAATTGCAGAAATATTTGCAAAATTATTTTATGAAAAAAATATAAAATACACCATTTTAGGAAAGAAAAATATTCTTCAAATAAAAATATGTGACATTAACATACTCTTCAAATAAAAATACATGATATTAATATACTCTTCAAATAAAAATACGTGATATTAACATACTCTTCAAATAAAAATACATGATATTAACATACATTTCAAATAAAAATACGTGACATTAACATACTCTTCAAATAAAAATAGATGATATTAACATACTCTTCAAATAAAAATATGTGACATTAACATACTCTTCAAATAAAAATACATGATATTAACATACTCTTCAAATAAAAATACATGATATTAACATACTCTTCAAATAAAAATATGTGACATCAACATACTCTTCAAATAAAAATATGTGACATGATATTAACATACTCTTCAAATAAAAATATATGACATTAACAAACTCTTCAAATAAAAATATGTGACATTAACATACGCTTCAAATAAAAATACGTGAGATAAACATACTCTTCAAATAAAAATACATGATATTAACATACTCTTCAAATAAATATGTGACATTAACATACCCTTCAAATAAAAATTAGTGACATTTACATTCTCTTCAAATAAAAATATGTGACATTAACATACTCTTCAAATAAAAATATGTGACATTAACATACCCTTCAAATAAAAATATGTGACATTTACATTCTCTTCAAATAAAATACATGATATTAACATACTCTTCAAATAAAAATACGTGACATTAACATACTCTTCAAATAAAAATACATGATATTTACATACTCTTCAAATAAAATATGTGACATTAACATACTCTTCAAATAAAAATATGTGACATCAACATACTCTTCAAATAAAAATATGTGACATCAACATACTCTTCAAATAAAAATATGTGTTCGAATGAAGAGTTCGAATCCTGCCACGACCGATTTTGTTCACCTATAGCACAAGAATTCATGCTTTATTTAGGGAATGTATGAGGATGTATATGAACTTGTTTCAAGGACATATTCATTCTTAAAAAGAAAAAATATTAATCGGTTATAATTAATTATTTAAGAAAAATAACCAAATATTTTTTAAGCATTAATTTTCAGAAAACTCTAGGGTTGATGTAAAGTATAAAGACCCTCTGAGAGCCTTATCCTTTAGTATGTTAAGTATTTGAATGGGTGAATTTCCCAGTTGAAGCTTGATTATGCGTTTGATGCTTTTTAATTTGATATTTAAAATAATTTAAAATTTACGCATTTATATGATAATTATTTGAAGAAGTTTTAAAAAAAATATGTCCAGTCCATTCTAGTGGCTTAAGGTTAAGTTCACATTCTATTTTTTTCACCATTCGTCTCCGCTGGAAGATTCATCGGAAGAGTTTGAAGAATAAACAACGTTACGAATTGATTTCACTTTATTTGCTAACACATGTGCGATCGTTCCTGAGTTGTCTGTAACATCTCTTTTTTCTGTTATATTTGGTTTAGACTGAAAAGATAAAAAATAAGTATTTTAGTATACAACAAAAAATGGAAATCTTGGAAATCAGAAAAAACGTAAACATGAGAAGTAATTTAAGTGATAGACAATTAGATAGCTTGGAAATCTTGGAAATCAGAAAAAACATAAACATGAGAAATAATATAATTAATAATCAAACACAATTTCCTAATAACCCTATATTAAATATTTTCCCAATACAAAAATTAATTAACCGATAACTTCATTGCTCCCCCCCACCAATAAATAGTTTAACCCAGCCCACACTACACCCATTATGTTTACCTTAAGTCTGTATATTGTAATTTATTTTAGTATACTTTGTATCCTCCTGAGGAAGGGAACTTTGTTCTCGTAACATGTAGAGGGATTTTTTATTCATTTGAATAAAAATTATAATTGTAGTGGTGTACACAAAGTTGTGTTTTATTTCATTTAATTATTTCAAAATGATACCACAAAGTAAAAAACAATCGTTTGTCGATGATGCAAAAAATAATAATTTATTTTTTGTTAACTTTTAAATATTACATGCAAAATTTGAAAGAGACTTTTAGCTGTGCCTTGGACATTCACAAAAATAAAGAAAATAAAAGATATATCTGTATAGAAAACAAAATAAAAAATATTAAAAAAAAGAAAGAATAGAAAAAACAGTAAAAATAAACAAGGAAAACATTATTACTGGTATATTTTACATGTATGTAGTTAGCTAGTTTATACTTTTTTCCTTCTTCTTGAAAGGTGGACAATCACTGAATGAATTTTTATGAAGTAAATTTCTATTGAATGCATTTATAAAACAAAAATTAAAATTTCATGCTGTGTAGTACCGGCAAAGAATAGTGCTTCCACTCGTTTTTATTATTTATCATAGTTTTCTGGTGTCCCGTAAGAGCCGGGTAATCCGAAAATACAACGAAAATATAACATCTCACATAGTTTGGCAATGAGTTTCACCATCACACATTCTGAATGTAGTGTCTTTTAAGATGTTGAGATACACGCATGTGCTGTGCTTCCTTTTATATTTTAATGCACACCAATCCCACATTGTGGTGGTATGCATGAATGAATAAATTTTCCAGAACATGTTTTTATATTGAGAACATTTTGACAGTTGAAATCATGGAGAAGAATTTAATTGGATGTGTATGGGAAACTATGGATTTAATTATCGTATGGAGTTCTATAATATCTTAAGTTGTTATAGAACTCCATACGATGATTATATCCATGATATGGGTAAAGATGGGTGGTTTTGATTTCGCCGGTTGACCAGACTTGTCCCTCAGTTCTAAGTTAATGCACTTTACACATATGAATTCAATAAGAGATGTTGAGAGTGAAAATTTCTTTTATTCACAAACTGGTGTCAATATTATGCATAGTTTAAAATAAGGTAAAAAATTAGAGTAAAAGGTGACAGTAATAATCCTTTGATTAACGCACTAATAGATTTTAATAACAAATAAGTAAGTACTTATTACTAACTTAATATTTTTCGGTTTTTAGTCATATTTTTTTAGAACTTGTTATATTACACATTTGTGATTAATATGTAATTGGTCTCATTGTCGTACATCTTTTCTTTTTATTATATAATTTTTAATTTGACTGTATATTAATCCAAATAAATAAATTTTTAACACCTCAATAGAGACAAAATCTATTATGCCTTCTTATTGAGTTCCCTATATCAATCCAATTTTTGAAAGTTCTATATATTATTTTAAGGCGGGGACTGCTGCCAACGTACCTATTTTTCAATTTGAAATATCATTATTTCTTATCAAATCGTTTTGATAAAAATAATTTAGATAGTTTGGATATTAATAAACAAAAATATACCTTAACTTTTTGATAATGTTCTGTATAAATTCTTGTAGAAAAATAATGGCATACCCCGATTTTCAACGTTTATCATATATTTTTAATAAACTATAAGGCGTAGAGTAATATATTTTTTTTTAAATTAAAGAAGACAAAAATATATAGAAAAATATGATGTGACGTTGCATTAATTAGTAAATAAACCTAAAAAACATTTATTTTCCATTCAGCGCCATTGCGTAATAAAAGTTTTTTTGGTTTATTTACTTAACCTGATGCGTTAATGCAACGACATATCATATTTTTCCAGGTATTTTGTTCTTCTTTAATTTGTAAAAAAAAATTGCTCTATACCTTATATTTTTTTAGAAATTTTAGATAAATGTCTAAAATCGGGGTATGCTTATTATTTTCCTAGAAGAATATATACAGAACATAATCAAAAAGTTATGGTATATTTCTCTTTATTAATATCCAAACTAACTAGTTTATTTTTTTCAAAATGATTCGTTTAGTAATAATGATGGTATATCAAATTGAAAGAATAGGTACGTTGGCAGCAGTCGCCCTCTTAATAATTAAAATCTGTTTGTTTGAAAAAAAGCTGAAACTACCATCGCCACCTATGAAGTGATGAAGACACTTTTTTGTATCGCCATCTATTGAGAAATTGTTGTGTATAAATTAATATGAAATCTTGATTCTCCACTATTCTATAGTATTGGAGTGGTAATACGACAAAGGAAGAATAAATGGACAAGTAGGTACTTACTGGACGTAAGGATTGGCTTTTTCGTATTTCACTCAAAAGATCAGTCCTGTTCGAAGTATGCTTGAAAATTCCTAAAGCGGCCTTATTCTGGAATCAAACAAAGCATTTAAATTATCATGTTTAACCCAATTTGTATATTATGTATATATATTTTTTTTTTGTTTTGATGCTTTTTTTTGTATTGATGCTTTTTGTATTGATGTTTTATTTTTGTGTACCTATAGTTATAATATTGTTGATTTTATATATTTTGTATGTCTTTATGTACCTAATTGAATCATTCTATATGTACTCACTTTCTCAGCACAAGCATTTTATGTTTTTGGGAAAGAAAAAAAAAACAGTGTACGAATTTTAATAATTGTTTTATTGGAAAAGTGACGCAAGTCCCTGTGTACACTTACAAAATGACTGATATAGGTAGTTGGATGTGACGCTCGTCGCTTGTAAGAACGCAAAAAAATTGACTAATAAAATTTCAAGGTTCATACAAAAATGTTGCGTCACAAAATGCTCGTAGCACAACACAAAAAAAAATTGACTCAAATTATAATAGTCATCATCATCGTTATTGGCCCTGCGGCCCGTTGTGGGCCTTGGCCTCCTTCAGAATCCGTCCCCATATAAAATTATGTAAATCCTTATGCAATTAAAAAAAAAAATCGTAATGTTTGTATTGAAAGAGGAATTCATCAATAAATTTTCATCCTTGACCTTGATCAGTTAAATAATATTTTATTAAATTTCATTTGCAATAGTAATTTATTGAATATTGTTACAATAATTGTCTTCTTCAAATGAATAATGCATAAACAGTGACACTAGTAACAAATTTTTTTGTATTTAATTGTCAGTTTTGTTCATCACTCTACTTTATTTAACCTCAATACAGCCCTTGTCCAAAGATTTCCATATAATATACTAGATGTAGTACTCCGTGCAATGAGTGAGTCTTGGAATATCGCACGTTTGATTTCTTGGTTGGCAAAATATTGCTGTTTTCCTTAGATTTCAACACTTCCTAGATAACTGTTCTCTAAATCTTAATGAACAAAATGTTTTTTTCGACAGATAAATTCGAAAACATTTCACATTAGTCGTTATTCTCTATTTAAAAACAATGTTTTCTGGCCACCTTGTTTTCATAAGTTCCGCGGAAAAAATCCTCGCTTCGATTCATACAAAATTTGCTAACTGCAACATCTAGTATATTATATGAAAATCTACGTCCTTGTTCTGTCCTTGTAAGGACAAACATTACTATGCTCATATTGCTCATAGAATAATAATAGTATAGAATACTCTTTAGCCTGCAGTAAACGTGACTGCTTTATGTTGACTAATTTGGTCAACATTTTGCTAAGAGCATTCAGTAATCATTTGGCCGTCTGCGTGATACGTTCTCCAAATAGGGAATATTTTAACTGTTTGCAAAATTATTTACGCAGTCATAACGAGTAGTACTATAGGAACAATGTCTACCAGCAGAGTCATACATATATTGACACGAGTCGGCCAATAAAACGGCTTCACTTTTTCAGTGAGGTATTGTATGGGAATGAGTATTCTATAGTTTTATTATTATTCTATGACTATGCCATATATACTTTACTGTAATGTGTGATTTTTTATAAAATAATTCTTTCACAGTTTGAATAAAGTAAATAAAATGTTATTTTAAATGTGCACCAAAGTCAACTATGAAAATTTCAAACAAAATATCAACTAGGAAAGATGATGAAATTTTCAAAATATGTAATTAACATTATTTACCGAGGCGCTGTCGTCGCTGCCAATTGAAATTAAATCATAGGTCGTCAATGTGGGCGGTGGTGGAGGTGGAGGAGGGGCAGAGATATTTGATTCCTTGGACAAATTCACATGGCGATCTGGAACATTCATTTTACAAAGATATTTATTTTTGTAATCTATTATTATTATTTCATATGGCACATGGCATATTATGAAAAGAAAAATAGCACTAGGCACGTCATGATAGGTCACACGCAGGGTGCTCGTCACAGGTATACATCCAAGTCATCAAGCTAGGCAGCAGCAAATCTATGTGCAGATGCAAAAGAGAAAGGCAATCGAGGTTTCAATGGATTCACGAATCCAGGCCCACGTGCACAGGCGACCAGAGTACCAGCCAGAATAGGCGAGCCACATGGGATTTCGACCATGTATGCGGAATTAAGGGGCCCTTTTATGACTCGAGTTACGCTCACCACTCGCCCACCAACCTCCGACTGATACTCACTCCCCTGCTCAACCAAATCCAATAGAACGCGTACAATGCTGCTTTTGACACCCTATCCAATAGTTCTTTTGCCACCAAATTTTGGTGGTGGTGTGTCTTTAGATTTATGTCTGTGGTTCGGCCCTTCTGGTATGCAATCGCCAGACCTTTCCATCTTGCATCATATCTCTTGGTTAGTTGTTTCTCCCTCTATCAATATCTGTTCACCAGGAGGCCTGTGGACGACCTATAGGTGAGTATAACCACGTGATCGTCATTTCGTCTGTTTGCGTGTCCGTACCATCGGAGTCTGGTCTCCTTTAGTTTCTACGGAATAGGCGCGACCCCGAAACTATCTCGGACGTATTCATTTATAATACTATCCTCCATTGTAACACCAGCAGACCACCTGAGAATCTTCATTACTTCTGTGTGCATCATTGCTCATGTTTTTCTTTCTTGGTCCCAGGCTGAGTTCACAATAAACGCCGAGTGCGCTTAATGATGCGTTCATAATGACTGGAAACAGACACTCAAAAGTCACTCTGTGGCGTTCAGATTGAACGTCGAGTGTACGCACCAAACGCTCGGTAAAATTGTCGGGTGAAAAACACTCGACAGTTAATAGTATCAATCTGTTGACTTTTATTTTATCTGTGGAATGATGACTTCTATTTGTTTCTGTGGTATCTATTGTGTCAGTTGACATTATTTATGATGACAATATGCATTCACAAAGAGGTTAATATATAAAAATATTATTCAAAAATTTCCAATAAAAGGTCAGAGATCATTATTTACTCCACTGCCCAATTGTTGTATTTTGTTGAAAATATAACCTAAAAAGAGACATGTATGATAAATGACATTTGACATTTAAAACGCCCGATGCTGCGTTCAGATTGAAATGCCGCTCGAAAGCGCTTAGTGTGATTGGTGTGAAAAACGCCATAATCTGCAACTTCAGGTACATTCAATGCCCGACGTCGAGCATTGAATCTTAACATAGCCCAGCATTCTGATCCGTAGAGCACAGACGATCTATGCCTTGATCTATGCAATAAAATCTAAAAATATAAAAATAATAATAGATATAATCACCCCATTTTCTTACCTTGCATTTTCAATGGTTTTGGTAATATTTTAGTCCTGGACATAGCAGACGGTTTATTGGACATTCCAGGAGGTTTTCTGGGTGGTGGTTTCAATTTCATCATTCCTGGAAAATAAAAACATCATAAATAAATGAAGGGAACTAAAAATTTGATATGTTTATGGGGATGGTCTTTATATAAATTCAAATACGGTATTTGTTGTGGATGCCAATATGGTACCTATATAATGATAAATATCATCTTCATCATTGGAGCTACAGCCCTGTGTGGGCCCTGGCCTCCTCCAGAATACTTCTGCAACCATCCCTGTCCTTCTATATATTATATATGTGGCAGACCACATCTCGAAATTTCTTTCGAGCGCGCGCCTAGCCACGGCAAGTATATTTGTTTATCGCTAGGCCGAGTTCATCGCCCGCAACGTCAAACAAGTGACAATACTCCTCAACTGGGTATGACACTTCAATGAAATAAGTCTAGAAATTTCGAGGACATTGAACTTGCTACCCCCAGCGCAGCAATATTTAAGGGAGTCTACACCTGTACACGTCGTCACTTCATTTCCATATTTCATCCGTCACTTCACGCCGCCGTTACCACCACGCGACCACTGGTCGCTTCTCGACCACGCCGTCTCGCCGATATTTCATCTCTCGACCTCGCGAGCATGATGGTGCTTCACCATGTGAAGATTCGGACAATTTGAACACACCCGTTAACTCGCTCGTTATACCTACTCATCGTGAGAAAGTTCCTTTGTAAGTTATTTTATCAATTGTAAATTACCTTTAAGCAAACTATTAATTGTGATCAATATACTCATTGTTACTTTTGACCATTCTTTCTTCTTCTCTCTCAACCACTGTCCTTGTGTTCTTATTTCAAATCATATCCACTTAATTGGGATACAGCAAACTCTCTTTATTGGTAACCCCTCTGGTTACCACCTATATTTATTAGTAACCCCTCTGGTTACTAACTACGTCTGATTGGTAACCCATCTGGTTACTAATCAACTAAACTAAATAACAACTTTTGATTGGTAACCCCTCCGGTTACCAGTCAGCTAAATATATTTTTCATACTTATTACAAATAAATGACTTTGTTTATTTTTTTTCGTTTCCATAGTTACAATCAAATACTCGCTAATATTTTAGAGTGTAATATTTTTGATGGTACATAGGTATTATATAATATAGGTGTAAAATTTTTAATTATTTATTTAATAATTATCTAAATTTTTGTTTGTTTATATATTCATCTCATAAATGAATTAATAAAACGAGTTGGTTGTGGCCAACAATAAACTCTCTACACCATAGTAAGCATTCATTTTTTCTTCTTGAAAGGTTGACAATCTCTAAATGTATTTTTATGAAGTATATTTCTATTAGATTCTTAAACAATTATAAGATTCCCAGAGGACAACAGTTTTCACAATACACCATACACATAAAAACATTGTCACGGAAATCATTGTATGCATTTTCTACATTATACCTGTTGAGAAATTTTAAGTAAAATTGCATTATTAGCAAGATGAGCATGTATGAGACAGTGTATCAATGTTGATGAGGCGATGTATGTGTCAAGATAGAAGAATGCGGTGTTCAGTTCTCACTGCCTACACCTTGAGGAAGATATAAGTGGAGAGTAAAAAATACACTTGTCTATAGAGACACATACATTATCAATATGAAGTTGATCACTCAATATTACCTTACAGAAGTTATTTTACGACGTTGATTATTATTTTTTGCACAATTGGGCTGAGACCACGAGTCTAGAGGAGCTTCTAGAGCTACTCTTCGTGCCATGAATTCTTTGTCATTTCTACTAGGGTTCTGCTAAGAGACCGTTTTCAGTCCCCATATGCGGGGCGGGTGGAGGTGGGCGTAGCTATCACAAAGGGTCAATTGGCCTAAGTGTGTTCTCCTTAAGAACCGTCACCCGCAAAAAAAAACATAGGACTGTCTCTGTTAGTGTGAAATATTATGAAATAATAAGACATCATAAATTATGGGAGGACAGAACTAACACAAATACTTTGTATTCAACAGTAACTATGTACTTAAATAATTCAAAATTAAAATTATTAACAACATTTGTAACTATGCCGTATTGTGTTTGCGATGCTCTTTGAGTAACATATAAAAATACTTGATTTGGGAACCATTTGACTCATATTAACTACACCAACATAGTTAACTAGTCTCTTTCTATGGCTCTGAAATAAAAATCGCGTCAGAGATTGGATTTATGACAGGTATTATGGCGGACATTGGGATCTGGTTGATCTGTTTTGTGTGAGCCCATATGTTTGTTGAGGCAATGATCGTGAGTGCAGAAAGTTGAGATTGTGTACATATTTACTGTGGAACGGGAACAATCACCTGGTTCATAATTGGATATATAATAATTATCAATAAAAATTGTAAATTGCTAGCCCTAGAACAGGACTTCCTAGTTGGGCAGCAGTAATCTACTTATTGTTGTCATTATAAATATGGTGTGATAAAAGGGAAATAATAAATAATAGTTTATCACAGTACCTGACGGTTGAACTTCTTCATTTTCCATATCAGAATCTTCAGTTGGAATAATGGTTGGTGGTGTCCTTTTCAGAGGTTTTGGTTTTATTTCTGCAAAGAAACAATTTAATTTATTGAGTAATGAGTAATATAGTTGAGGCCGCTCAGGAACTCAAATGTGATAAGTTGCATTGGCGTTTCCTTATTTACCCAGCCAATACTGAGATTGTTCAATCGTTACCTGCTGTGGTATCCTTCTACAGCAAAAAATCAGCTTTAAGTATAAGAATTAATTGTGTATGGGGCCCACTATTCAAAATGACGAAATTCTACAATCGCGGGCTCTTAGTGTGAGATATGTGAAAGTGTAAGTGCAAGCGAGACGGCAAGAGTGACTGAGACAAGGACCCGAATGCAGAGTCCTAGGTACCTAAATATTAACTCTTAACCTCACTGGAGTATTTAGTATTCTAAAGTTAGCAATTGCGTTGTAGAGACATCCCTAACTAAATACTAAATACACGCTAAAGTTAAGGTTGATGGCGTAGAATTTCACATTATTGTGTATGAAGAAAAGAGATAGATAGCTTTCTATGGGCTTAGAGAGCTATCTATCTCTTTTCTGACGTTTAAAATGTTTTTTTTTGCTATAACAACACAAACATATGTGACCAACTTCACACTGACAGCTCGATGTCATAATTTTTTTGAAATTCCGCCGAATTTTCGGCATCTCTTATAGATCACTGAATACTCTGTTTGGTATTTGATTTGACAAAATTACCAAATACAAATTCAACTTAGCCGATAAAATCATCGTCCACTGAAAAAATCTCATATTTTAGTATTAAACCACTCGTAAGGTTCCTCGCTATCAACCTTACTTTTTGACAATTCGTAAATGTTAGTTTACGCCGATGCGCATGCGCTAAGTATTTAGATATGTCTCTGCAATGTAATTCTCATAGAAAAACGTCGTAGCATCCTCCAGTTAGGAAGCCACGTGATCTCCTAACTTAAATGAGTGACTGTGCAATAAAAACATGGTTAGTATTTAGAATTTAGTATTTAGGTAGGACTCTGCATTCGGACCTATATAAGGAAGGTGTGTTTGGTGACTGCCAAATTCATTCTTACGGCTGTCACGAGTTCACCCATATTGTATAATTATAGTTGTTGTGTGTTTTGTAATTGTTAATATATGAATACTGAATAAACCTGAGTATAAATCATCTCTACTTTAACCCAAATAAAGGATATTATACTTATTAAATACTCTTTATATAAATAAATTTTTTTAAAAAAGGTTTTCTTCTTCTACTTCGATAGTGCTATAGCCCAAATCGAGCCTTGGTCTCCGTAAACTTTCGCCTCCATCCCGTCCATCCTTCTTCTCCCACCCGGGTGTCCATTCATGATTCGTTTCGGCACCCGTGAGGTTGGCATTCATTGTACATGTCCAGCCCATCTCAGGCTAAGTAATTTCATGTGCGTTAAGATACTTGGGGCCTGGTATATGTAGTATAACTCATTGTTACGTCTAATGGGCCATTCATCGCCATCCTTCACGAGTCTGCATATTCTACGCAGTACCTTTCTTTCAAAGGTGTCCAGCATTTCAGAAATCTTCACCGTTATAGTCAATGTCTTGCATCCATATGCCAACACTGTTCTGACTATGGTCTTGTAAAGTGTAACTTTTGTTTTACGATGGACACTGCGAGATTTTAAAACCGGGAGCAATGAAAAATATGTTTTGTTAGCTGCCGTAGTTCTTTTTCTTATCTCAGCTGGATCTTCATTATTTTCGGTCAGACTGGAGCCCAGGTAAGTGAATGCTCTTTATGTAAATAAATTTTTTAAAAGATTTTATAGGCCATAAATTAATAAATATTGGTATTTTAGTACCTGTTTTAAGATTCTGATATTCAGAATCAGCCTCATCGACATCCTCACTGAAAGATGGTTTCTTTTTAGATTTTTTAGATGACATTCCTGAAAAAGACACATTGATTAAATATAACAGTCAAATTCAACAAACTAAAAAAAAAAAAAAGTTATATGCTAAAAACATTTCACACCTTAACAACTTCCAATCGACCCAAACTACACGTCAGACTAGACAGACTAGACAAGCAAATATACAGATACCGAGAACCAAGTCCACTTATGGACAAAGAAATTTTCATTTCCTTGAAGTAAAAATTTTCAATTTGCTTCCAATTTGAATTGAAGAAAACTACAAATATAAACAGTTTTAAATGTGGATTAAAGAAGTGGGTAAAAAAAACAGGCAAGACAGTGATAAATAAACAACTCTACGTTAACATATAATGGCACACACGCACACCTAAACAATATACCTATATAATTATAAGCTGCTTCAGAACAGGTTTTTAACCTAGTGAAGCAGTTTACATTCCGCGTCAAGTTCTTAAGTATCTTTTTTCGTAAAAATATTGTATTGTTAAACTTTGATGTGTACCTGTATATTAATTCTTATGTTACAAATAAAAAAAAAAACATTTTTTATTTATTTATTTAAAACTTTTTGAGCACATGTGCACAATGGCAGGCTAATTGTAAAATGGCAATATTTTCCAACCAACCATATTCATTTGGTGAAGCAATTGTTTTTATGACACCAATTAATATGAATAAAATACATAATGAAAATATAAATACATATAAAACAAAAACAATAAAAAAACGGAGGAGACAGGAGAGGGGGGACGAGGATATGATAAGGAGACAAATTAAAGTGTTATGTGTAAGGAAATGATTCCTCAGATTTCTTTCGAAAGCGGAAGTGTTAATGAAACTCGAAGTTGCGATGTGAGGTGATTCTAAAGTCGGGCTGCTTGTACGGAGAAAGATGTGGTGAAAAAGGAAGTATTGTGTACTGGGATATTGAAAGTTCTATCAGTATTTGAATGAAGAGGCAACCCGTGTTCTGAGAGGAAGCGTTATTGATATCGTAGATAAACTGGAGCACTGGGATTGTTTAAGACCTTGTATAGAAGTATGAGGGTATGTGGGTTCCTATGAAACACCGTTGCATCTACTGACAGAATGTGGCCCACTAATGCAAACAAGAGTAAAGAAAATAGGTTTGCATATTGCTGATCAAAAGCAAATCAGAGACACCGATCCACAAAGGATTTTACAGTTCTTCCAGGAGATAGGACTATGGAATGACATCTAGGAGGCAAATTATCACAATGGACTACTATTGAGTCGACGTGAGAAGGTCTCTAGATGGGTTAAAAAAAAAAAATGTGGGTTCCTATGCTACATTTTGTTACTTCCTTGTTTTTGTTACTGGACACTCCTGAGTTTCTTTCGATGATTGATAGATGCGCCCAATTCAACCTTGACAGAAGATACAATGGGCAAGAGATTATATAAATACAAAAACAAAAAAATTGATTTCTTTACACTTTGAACAAATAATAAACGTATTTTAATAGTCACTAATTTAAATAGAGACATCTAACTTATACATTTCATATTATTTACCCAAGTAACAAAATATTGACAGATGATTAACACATATCTCAATAGATGGCGTCGGATTAATTACAGAAATTTATGATTATGTATAGATTTAAGTTTTAAGGGCATATTCATTCTTTAAAAAAAAAAACTAAGAGAGCTATATCCAACAAAAGCCAAATGAAATTTAATAAAAATCAGCTAGGCTTAACTAATCATCTGTTGCTATCAGGAGACTATGAAACATTTTAATTAGTAAGTAATATTCATTAATTATATGTCTATAGAGAGTATAAAATAATATTCTCTATTTATTTTATACATATATTACCAAGCCTAATTTAGATTATACAAAAATATATATTATCTAGTAAATAATAACAACAAAATATTATTACTTTGTATAATACCACCTTATTTGACAACAGACAACATGTTTCAAGAACAATGCATGTTGACTGTTGTCAAATAAAGTGGTGTTACACAAAGTAATTTTGTTGTTATTATCTATTAATGATGGAGCCACAAAGTCATTTCGCAGAAGATTACGTATATTATCTAACCTAATCTAGATTATACAACAATATATATTATCTAGCCTGATCTAGATTATACAACAATCTAGATTATACAACAATATATATTATCTAGCCTAATCTAGATTATACAATAATAGATATATTATCAAGCCTAATCTAGATTATACAATAATAGATATATAATCTAGATTGTCAATGTAGATTATACAACAATATATTAATTATATATGTTTGTATTACTATTTTTAGGTTTCCAAGTATCTTCTGTATCAGAATTGTCTGTAGGTATCAATTTCTGAATCATCTTTTCAGAGTTTTTCCATTTTCCTGAAAGAGAATAGATCAGTTATATAACACAATACATACCTATATACCAAGTGTTTTTTGTGTATTATTACTCCTCAGTACCCCAAGGGGAGTTATCAATTTACAATTTTTAAGGTCATTTCCTTTATTGCAAATTATCAACTAACATCATTCTGAGATAGCATTCTGAAAGTTTCGTCACAATATATATCTGTGTGTGTGTGTGTTTGTGTGTGTGTTATGTGCTGTGTGCTATGTATGGCGTGTTTATTTTATTTTAATGATTAAAAAATAAAGTATTCATTCAATTATTTTAATTTTTTTTTCAAATTTATATATCTAATACTCGCTTAGACCCCATTTTTCAAATATTTCAAAATGACCCCAGGAAAATTAAAATTTGATATTTTTATTTAAAAATTGCTAAAAAGGCACATTACAGTCATACAATGTTATTAATAAGTGAAATAATTATATATTGGCTTCATTTTAATAATTTTAAATATTTACAAATTCATTTCATGAAACTGCTGAAAAATTTCCATACGAAATTTGAATACTTTATGGAGTGACTTGTTAGTGAGGAGTATAGAGTTGGTCACAACCCACTTGTTTTGAATATGGAATTGATAAATTATAATCTATTGTTTAATTATCTAGAAATATATTATGTCGCTTTCTCAATGTTCCATATTCTTGCATATTTTCAATTTTCATAAAATATTTACCTTTTTGTTTTGTAGATTCTGCAGTAATTGGAATGGGTGGTAGTGGGCGTTGAGCCACATGATTTTTTTCAGAGTTTTCAAGAACTGAAAGCAATGAATGTATTCTTTAATTAATGTTATTAATATAGCTCAATGCGTATATGTGAAGTAAAAAGAGTGTTTTTGAGAAGCATAAAATATAAATGCATGTAAAAAAGTCTTGTACTTAACAAGATGGCAGACAACAATTATTGTTCCTGACACCTGATCATAATTAATTATTGTACTAAGCAAGATAGCATAAGTCCTTATCATAATTAATATAATATCTACATATTATGTACTAAAGAAGATGCCAGGCAACAATAATTGGGACTATAATAATTGTATGGGCTAAATAAGATGATGGACAACAATAATTAGTCCCTATCATAATTAAGATTTATACTCAACAAGGTGGTGGTCGCTTTACTGGTCCTGATCATAATTAAGTATTGTAATAAACATGGTGGTGGGCAAAGATTGGTCCCTATCATAATCAAGTTTTAGACGAAACAAAATGGTCGGCAACAAATAGCCCTGATCATAATTAAGTTATGACTAAACAAGACACAGTCAAAAATATATTATTATGTGATCAATCAATTTTTTTGGAAGGAAAAATAATAGGTACTAGATACTATACCAGGGGTCGGCAACCTTTTGAGTCGGAAGAGTTACAAAATTACAAAATTTCAAAGTGTTCAAAGTGTGTAAGGAGCCACAATTTTTTGCAAACAATAAATAGTACTCGCATAAATAATTTTTTTTGATAAAAAAAACTAATCTATTTATTCAAAAGAAAAAATATCTATTTATTCATAGGCATATAATTTTTTTTCTTAAAAATGTTTGTAATCCTCAATTTTCCACTAAGTTTTCAAGGGATTCATTCACAATGGCGTTCTAAAGCGTCCATCTATCGGGCGGAGCACAAACTAATGATAAAAGATATTAGTTTGCGCTCCGCTCGATAGATGGACGCTTTAGAGCACCATTGTAATTAAATAAATATATCTTAAATTAACAGCACTCACAACGAAAAATTCACTAGAAAAGGACATTCTAAATTGGCGAATGTTGCAATTGCGAAAGTGGTCACTTAAGTCAGCCGATAACAAATAATAACATTGCATTTCTATAAAAATAACACCCATTACCGTTTTCTACAAAAATAACACCCCTTTACCCTTGGAGCCTTTACCAAACAATTACGCGAATAATAAAACCACTTTTCTACAAAAGTAAAAAACCTCTTCCAAAAAATAACGCGAATAATAACACCGCTTTTCTACAAAAATAATACTCCTTTTCCAAAAAATAACTCGATTAATAACACTGCTTTTCTACAATAATAATACCCCTTTTCCAAAAAAATAACGCGAATAATAACACCACTTTTCTACAAAAATAAAACCCCATTTCGAAAAAAACCGCGAATAATAACACTGCTTGTATACAAAAATAATGCCCCCTTTCCAAAAAATAATGGGAATAATAACATCGCTTTTCTACAAAAATAATACTCCTTTTCCAAAAAGAACTCGATTAATAACACTGCTTTTCTACAATAATAATACCCTTTTTCAAAAAAAAACACGAATAATAACACCACTTTTTTATAAAAATAATACCCCTTTTCTAAAAAATAACGCGATTAATAACACCACTTTTTTTACAAAAATTATACCCCTTTTCTAAAAAATAACACTTCTTTTCTACAAAAAATAACACCCATTTTCAAAAAAAAAATAACGCGAATTATAACTCCGCTTTTCTACAAAAATAATACCCCTTTTCCACAAAATAACTCGAATAATAACACCACTTTTCTATAAAAATAGTACCCCTTTTCCAACAAAATAACTCGAATAATAACACAGCTTCTCTACAAAAATAATGCCCCCTTTTCAAAAAATAATGCGAATAATAACATCGCTTTTCTACAAAAATAATACTCCTTTTAAAAAAAGAACTCGTTTAACAACACTGGTTTTCTACAATAATAATACCCTTTCAAAAAAACAACACGAATAATAACACCACTTTTTTTACAAAAATAATACCCCTTTTCTAAAAAATAACGCGATTAATAACACCACTTTTTTACAAAAATAATACCCCTTTTCTAAAAAATAACACTTCTTTTCTACAAAAATAACACCCCTTTTCCAAAAAAATAACGCGAATTATAACTCCGCTTTTCTACAAAAATAATACCCCTTTTCCACAAAATAACTCGAATAATAACACTACTTTTCTATAAAAATTATACCTCTTTTCTAACAAAATAACTCGAATAATAACACAGCTTCTCTACAAAAATAATGCCCCTTTTCCAAAAAATAATGCGAATAATAACATCGCTTTTCTACAAAAGTAACACATTTTTCCACAAAATAACGACGTGAATAAATGTCGCTTTTCTACAAAAGTAACACATTTTTCCACAAAATAACGACGTAACTTTTCTACAAAAATAAAACTCCTTTTTCAAAAAATAACACGAACATTAACACCACTTTTCTACAAAAATTATACCCCTTATTGTAAAAAAAACTCGACATTACTTCTATACAAAAACAATACCCCTTTTCCTAAAAATATCTCGAATAATAACACTGCTTCTCTACAAAAATAATACTCCTTTTCCAAAAAGAACTCGATTAATAACACTGCTTTTCTACATTAATAATACCCTTTTTCCAAAAAATAACACGAATAATAACACCTCTGGTTGAAGAAGAAGATAACACCACTTTTTTACAAAAAAAATATATCTTTTCTAAAAAATAACGCGATTAATAACACCACTTTTTTTACAAAAAAAATAACCCTTTTCAAAAAAATAACTCGAATATTAACACTTCTTTTCTACAAAAATAACACCCCTTTTCCAAAAAAATAACGCGAATTATAACTCCGCTTTTCTACAAAAATAATACCCCTTTTCCACAAAATAACGCGAATAATAACCACTTTTCTACAAATATAATACACCTTTTCTAAAAAATAACGCGATTAATAACACCACTTTTTTTTACAAAAAAAATAACCCTTTTCAAAAAAATAACTCGAATAATAACACTTCTTTTCTACAAAAATAACACCCCTTTTCCAAAAAAATAACGCGAATTATAACTCCGCTTTTCTACAAAAATAATACCCCTTTTCCACAAAATAACGCGAATAATAACCACTTTTCTACAAAAATAATACTCCTTATCCTAAAAAAAATTCGAATAATAACATTGCTTCTCTAAAAAAATTATACTCCTTTTCCAAAAAAATAATGCGAATAAATACATTGGTTTTCTACAAAAATAATACCATTTTTCGACAAAATAACGACTCGAATAATAACACCACTTTTCTACGAAAATAACAGCCCTTTTCCAAAAAAATAACACAAATAGTAACATCACTTTTCTACAAAAATAATACTCCTTTTCCAAAAAATAACGCGAGTAATAAAACCTCCTTTCTATAAATATAATACCCCTTTTCCAACAAAATAACTCGAATAATAACATCGCTTTTCTCCAAAAATAACGCGAATAATAATATCTGTTTTATACAAAAATAATACCCCTTTTTCAAAAAATAACGCGAATAGTAACACTACTTTTTTACAAAAATAATACGCCTTTTCAAAAAAATAACACCCCTTTTCTTAAAAATAACGCGAATAATAACACTGCTTCTCTACAAAAATAATGCCCCCTATCCTAAAAATAATGCGAACAATAACATAGCTTTTTTACAAAAATAATACCCCTTTTCTAAAAAATAACGCGATTAATAACACCACTTTTTTACAAAAATAATACCCCTTTTCTAAAAAATAACACTTCTTTTCTACAAAAATAACACCCCTTTTCCAAAAAAATAACGCGAATTATAACTCCGCTTTTCTTCAAAAATAATACCCCTTTTCCACAAAATAACTCGAATAATAACACTACTTTTCTATAAAAATTATACCTCTTTTCTAACAAAATAACTCGAATAATAACACAGCTTCTCTACAAAAATAATGCCCCTTTTCCAAAAAATAATGCGAATAATAACATCGCTTTTCTACAAAAGTAACACATTTTTCCACAAAATAACGACGTGAATAAATGTCGCTTTTCTACAAAAGTAACACATTTTTCCACAAAATAACGACGTAACTTTTCTACAAAAATAAAACTCCTTTTTCAAAAAATAACACGAACATTAACACCACTTTTCTACAAAAATTATACCCCTTATTGTAAAAAAAACTCGACATTACTTCTATACAAAAACAATACCCCTTTTCCTAAAAATATCTCGAATAATAACACTGCTTCTCTACAAAAATAATACTCCTTTTCCAAAAAGAACTCGATTAATAACACTGCTTTTCTACATTAATAATACCCTTTTTCCAAAAAATAACACGAATAATAACACCTCTGGTTGAAGAAGAAGATAACACCACTTTTTTACAAAAAAAATATATCTTTTCTAAAAAATAACGCGATTAATAACACCACTTTTTTTACAAAAAAAATAACCCTTTTCAAAAAAATAACTCGAATATTAACACTTCTTTTCTACAAAAATAACACCCCTTTTCCAAAAAAATAACGCGAATTATAACTCCGCTTTTCTACAAAAATAATACCCCTTTTCCACAAAATAACGCGAATAATAACCACTTTTCTACAAATATAATACACCTTTTCTAAAAAATAACGCGATTAATAACACCACTTTTTTTTACAAAAAAAATAACCCTTTTCAAAAAAATAACTCGAATAATAACACTTCTTTTCTACAAAAATAACACCCCTTTTCCAAAAAAATAACGCGAATTATAACTCCGCTTTTCTACAAAAATAATACTCCTTATCCTAAAAAAAATTCGAATAATAACATTGCTTCTCTAAAAAAATTATACTCCTTTTCCAAAAAAATAATGCGAATAAATACATTGGTTTTCTACAAAAATAATACCATTTTTCGACAAAATAACGACTCGAATAATAACACCACTTTTCTACGAAAATAACAGCCCTTTTCCAAAAAAATAACACAAATAGTAACATCACTTTTCTACAAAAATAATACTCCTTATCCAAAAAATAACGCGAGTAATAAAACCTCCTTTCTATAAATATAATACCCCTTTTCCAACAAAATAACTCGAATAATAACATCGCTTTTCTCCAAAAATAACGCGAATAATAATATCTGTTTTATACAAAAATAATACCCCTTTTTCAAAAAATAACGCGAATAGTAACACTACTTTTTTACAAAAATAATACGCCTTTTCAAAAAAATAACACCCCTTTTCTTAAAAATAACGCGAATAATAACACTGCTTCTCTACAAAAATAATGCCCCCTATCCTAAAAATAATGCGAACAATAACATAGCTTTTGTACAAAAATAATACTCCTTTTCCTAAAAATAACTCGATTAATAACACTGCTTTTCTACAATAATAATACCCTTTTTCCAAAAAAATAATGCGAATAAATACATCGGTTTTCTACAAAAATAATACCATTTTTCGATAAAATAACGACGCGAATAATAACACCAATTTTCTATAAAAATAATACTCCTTTTCCAAAAAGTAACTTGAATAATAACACAACTATTCTGTAAAAATAATACTCCATTTCCAACAAAATAACTCGAATAATATCAGTTATATACCACTTTTCCAAAAAATAACGCGAATAATAACATCACTTCTTTACAAAAATATTTTTCCGTTTTTTTCAGAAAAATAACTCGAATAATAACACTTCTTTTCTACAAAAATAACACCCCTTTTCCAAAAAAATAACGCGAATTATAACTCCGCTTTTCTACAAAAATAATACCCCTTTTCCAAAAATAACGCGAACAATAACACCACTTTTCTATAAAAATAATACTCCTTTTCCTAAAAATAGCTCGAATAATAACATCGCTTTTCTCTTAAAATAACGCGAATAATAATATCTGTTTTATGCAAAAATAAAACCCCTTTTTCAAAAAATAACGCGAATAGTAACACTACTTTTTTACAAAAATAATACGCCTTTTCAAAAAATAACACTTCTTTTCTACAAAAATAACACCCCTTTTCCTAAAAATAACGCGAACAATAACACCACTTTTCTATAAATATAATACCCCTTTTCCAACAAAATAACTCGAATTATAACATCGCTTTTCTCCAAAAATAACGCGAATAATAATATCTGTTTTATACAAAAATAATACCCCTTTTTCAAAAAATAACGCGAATAGTAACACTACTTTTTTACAAAAATAATACGCCTTTTCAAAAAAATAACACTTCTTTTCTACAAAAATAACACTCCTTTTCCAAAAAATAACGCGAATAATAACACTGCTTCTCTACAAAAATAATGCCCCCTATCCAAAAAATAATGCGAACAATAACATAGCTTTTGTACAAAAATAATACTCCTTTACCAAAAAATAACTCGATTAATAACACTGCTTTTCTACAATAATAATACCCTCTTTCCAAAAAAATAATGCGAATAAATACATCGGTTTTCTACAAAAATAATACCATTTTTCGATAAAATAACGACGCGAATAATAACAGCAATTTTCTATAAAAATAATACTCCTTTTCCAAAAAGTAACTCGAATAATAACACAACTATTCTGTAAAAATAATACTCCATTTCCAACAATATAACTCTAATAATATCAGTTATATACCACTTTTCCAAAAAAATAACGCGAATAATAACATCACTTCTTTACAAAAATATTTTTCCGTTTTTTTCAAATAAATAACTCGAATAATAACACTTCTTTTCTACAAAAATAACACCCCTTTTCCAAAAAAATAACGCGAATTATAACTCCGCTTTTCTACAAAAATAATACCCCTTTTCCAAAAATAACGCGAACAATAACACCACTTTTCTATAAAAATAATACCCCTTTTCCTAAAAATAGCTCGAATAATAACACTGCTTCTCTACAAAAATAATACCCCTTTTCCAACAAAATAACCCGAATAATAACACAGCTTCTATACAAAAATAACACCCCTTTTCCAAAAAAATAACGCGAATTATAACTCCGCTTTTCTACAAAAATAATACTCCTTTTCAAAAAGATAACGTGAATAATAATATCGCTTTTCTAAAAAAATAACAACCTTTTTACACAAAATTACGACGCGAATAATAACACCACTTTTCTACAAAAATAATACTCCTTTTCCAAAAAATAACGCAAATAATAACACTTATTTTCTACAAAAATAACACCCCTTTTCCAAAAAAAATAACGCGAATTATAACTCCGCTTTTCTACAAAAATAATACCCCTTTTCCACAAAACAACGCGAATAATAACACCACTATTCTACAAAAATAATACTCCTCCAAAAAATAACGCGAGTAATAACACCTCTTTTCTATAAATCATAATACCATTTTTCCAACAAAATAACTCGAATAATAACATCGCTTTTTCTCCAAATATAACGCGATAAATAAATAATATTTGCATATGGAACTAAAGAGCCGCAGCTTAACATCCAAAGAGCCGCAGGTTGCCGACTCCTGTACTAGACTAAACAAGACACAGTCAACAATATATTATTATGCGATCAATCAATTTTTTTGGAAGTAAAAAAAAGTACTAGATATTTTTTTTCCTTATAAAGTCTAGAATTTTGTATATTATGTGTAATGATAAAAACTGAATATGTATAATAAGTTTGGTATTGCATTTATTGTATTCATATCAAAATAATAGTAGCGCTATCTGGTGGCAGAAATGAAAAGCACCTTTTAATGTGTAAAATATTTTCAATAAAAAAAAAGTACTGTCACTTGTATAAAAAATAACATGTTGTTTTAATTTTGGTTACGATTATTTACACGACTCAACCATAGACGAAAACCAAAAATAACCACAGAAAACGCAGATAAATCAAGTTATAAAAATATTTACCTTTGTTTATACTTTGTTATAATTGTAGATCTCGATGAAAAAATGATTTATAAAATTAAGTAAATGTAATAAGATGCCAATATTATTTATTTTTTCTTCAAGTTGGTTTCCATGATGCATTTTGATGACCATTGAAAAAATGACAAAGGTAAATGTTTTTGTCTTTTGGTTTATCTGCGCTTTCTATGGATATAAATGACCTAAAAACATAGACGACGTCAGAAAATTTGTCGTGTAAATAGACACTTTTTGGCGGGAAAACGCTTTTCCCACCAATTCCGGTCGTAAAAATAGTGACACCGTTTAATTTTTAGTTTATGAGCCATGTTAAAGATGGCACATACAACAGAATCAATAAAAAGGACACAAGGAAAGAATGTAAGATGAGGAAAGATTTTATTAATAGAATGAAAGTTAACACATGGAGATGGTTTGGCCACTTGTCTGATAAAGAAAATATACAAAGCTGACAGGAACGGAATAAGAGGTCGTGGGAGCCCAAGAAAAGGATGGCACGACCATGTAAACGAAATTCTGAAAGACAGAAATGCAAGAAGCGTGAACAACAGACGAACATGCACGAAACGATTCATGAATGTTGACGAGGCGATGAATGTGTGTCAAGAAAGAAAAATGTTGCATTTGATTCTCTCTGCTTGCCCTATAAGGGACATGGTATGATGATATGTATGTATTGTATCAAAATAAATTAACCATATATTGACTGTTGTAAATCTGTTTATTATCCTTCAATATTTTGGAATGATTGTCACAAGTCTCTAATAACGTAGACGTGATGGGACGCACGGAGGGTAGAAGATCCAGAAGTTTCTCACTGATCCTCAGTTATAAGGAAAAGAAGAAAGAAGGGAATAAACAAGAAAAATAATTATATATACCTTTTGTTTGTGTGAAACTGGCAAAATGTATAAATTCAGTTGGAGTACCGATGCTTGTTTTAGATAACTTCCTAGCGAGTGTTTTGGTCTTTACCTAAACAAACATACAAACATAGAATAATGATAGTATAGAATACTCTTTAGCCTGCAGTAAACGTGACTGCTTTATGTTGACTAATTTGGTCAACATTTTGCTACGAGCATTCAGTAATCATTTGGCCGTCTGCGTGATACGTTCTCCAAATAGGTAATTTTTTAACTGCTTGCAAAATTATTTACGCAGTCATAATGAGTAGTACTATACGAACAATGTCTACCAGCAGAGTCATATACATATATTGACACGAGCCGGCCAATAAAACGGCTTCACTTTTTCAGCAAGGTTTTGTATGGGAATGAGTATTCTATAGTTTTATTATTATTCTATGCATACAAATTATTTATTAGAAATTATGAATAAATTATCTGAGATTTTATTTATTTATCTTCTTGTTGTCTAAAAATAAAAACTTACAATGACAAAATATTTGTTCTATTTACAAAATAACAAAGTTAGATCAAGATAAGATGTACTTCTTCTTCTCTAGTTTCAATCCTGAGATTGGTTTGCAACAATTTCTTCAAATCTATTCTTCCTTTCTTCCCTGTCTTGTCTGTACTAAGGAGTTCATACAGTAATGATTTATTTCAAAATCCGACATTGTTAAATGCAAAATCAACCTTGTGCTGTGTGCGTATCTACCACTTCCAACAAAGTTTCGGGATTGTGTCTTAGCCTTCAGGTATCCATTATACTAATTTTGTGTCAAAACATAAAATATCTTTGTATGAACTATGCAGTTTTAATATAGTGAACCAACATTTCCAGTAGTAATTTTGAATGTGGTAGTTACAACAATGTTATTCGAACCTTCGATTGAATATTTAAATGTAATTATTTATGACATATATCACTAGCTATGTGTAGCCATGATCCAATTTGTATGGTTCCCCTTTCTAAGGGTTACGAAGGTCAGATGGCAGTCGCTTCAATGTAATAACCAGTCTCGCCAGTTCCAGGATCATGGTCAAAGGGTACCCCGATAGAAATGGGACAAAAGCGAAAGAAGAAGTAATTATTTATGACATGTTTTTATCCTTCAATTGATTAAGTCAGGGATCTCCAAACTTTCCAGCCTTAGGCCCATACTGATTACCCCAGTAAGTTCCGAGGGCCAAAACCATATTATCATTGTTGCCGGTGGTAAAAAGTGAAATAGTCCACTGATGAAAAAAAAGTCCGAAAAAGTACGCAACGTTTAAAAAAGGCTGCAAATCGGACTAAAGTCCGCAAAACGGCAACACTGCATATTATTAATTTTCCTGTCATTATCTGCAATTTCTAGATTAGTCCATAGAAAAGAGAACTTATTGATTAGTCGTAGAGTACGAGCCATGAGGAGTAACGTGACACGGCATCAGAACAAGCGGAAATAGGTAGTACCTTCTATCGCTAACAGATGGCGCTAATAGCACGTACAGAATAATCTCGTTGGTTCGAGAAAGTTCTGGTGTCTTCCACTCACTTCTAGATGGCAGTAATTGGAATATATAAGAAGGCTAGTGGCGCAACCACAAGTCAGTTCCTATGACACTGTTGTGAAATAAAAAAGTGCGTGCCTCCTTAAAACGTGTTGGTGCATGTTTAAGTATAAGACATCGTTGTAACAGTATTTTGATTTGAATTGTTGCTTTTGTGTGTGATTTAGTACGCTTAAGGAAGATTCTAAATTAAATTAATGATAAATAATAAATTAAATTTATTAAAGAAAAACAGTAGTTAACACCATATTTCTGTGAAGTATCTCGCAAGAAAACAATCAAACTTTGTTCAATTCTAACATATTATATAATATTATAAAAAGTAGCGGAATCTTCCGTGAACCATTTAGTAGTATGGAAAAGAAGCGAAAAATTGATAGTGAATGCAGAAAATTCAAAGATCAGTGGAACATTCAGTATTTCGTAATTGAGTCCAGTTACAAGGCGCTATGTTTGATTTGCAATGAAAGCATAGCCGTTCTCAAGGAATATAACATTAAACGTCATTATGAAACAAAACATTTTCAAAATTACTCAAAATATACAGGAAGTTTGCGGACAGAAAAATTCGAAGCTATGAAGCGCGGATTGAAATCGCAGCAATCTTCATTTACAAAACTCAAAACTGAACAAGAGGCTGCAACTCGTGCCAGCTTTCGTGTGGCTCTTGAAATTGCAAAACGTGGAAAACCATTTACCGATGGAGAAATGATCAAAGAATGCATAATTGCAGTAGCCGAAGAAATGTGTCCTGAAACTGTCAGTATGTCAGCAAACACTGTGTCATATTAATAATTATTGAACATAAAATTAGAATACTTCAGTAAACTAAATTTAATTTGCTATAAAAAATATGTTCTCTAAAAGGAGTTTTCAAGTATGCTAGCTCTCCGCGGGCCGGACGAAATCTGTCCGCGGGCCGGATGTGACCCTCGGGCCGTAGTTTGGAGACCCCTGGATTAAGTGAATGTAGATAAAATGCTAATTAATTTTCTCTTTAACTAATATATCCGACAATGCTTTTCGAAGAATGATATTTCTAAACGCTGTAAGTAGCAGATCCGCAGTTTTAACGTGGAATGTAAAGGGCAAAATGTGTCAGATTTGATACACATTATGATGCAAAATGTGTCAGATTTGATACACATCATGATGCAAAATGTGTCAGATTTGATACACATCATGATGCAAAATGTGTCAGATTTGATACACATCATGATGCAAAATGTGTCAGATTTGATACACATCATGATGCAAAATGTGTCAGATCTGATACACATCATGATGCAAAATGTTTCAGATCTGATACACATCATTATGCAAAATGTGTCAGATCTGATACACATCATTATGCAAAATGTGTCAGATCTGATACACATCATTATACAAAATGTGTCAGATCTGATACACATCATTATGAAAAATGTGTCAGATGTGCAATATCTCAAAACCGAGTTAATTTTCATAAAATTCTTAAATACCGTTTCAACAATAACAATTAGAATACAACATGTGCAAAATTTCAAAAAATTTCCTTTATAAATGTATATTTCATTTTGCTCTCCAATAAAATTATATTTTGCAGATCTGACTTTGTTGAGAATCTTTAGTTTTTACTTTTATTAAAAATTAATATTAAAAAAAATAAATACCGCATTGGGACTTTCTTGTTCGATGACTTCCGGAGGTAGATTTTCATTGGGCCAGCTTTTGGTACTGTGCGTTTCGTAGATATTCTATAAAAAATAGGTTAATATTTTAATAATAATATTTTTTTAATTGTATTTATAATTCTGTTATTTTTAAATCATTGTTGTAATATATTTACTGTAGACTGTTTCACTTGAGACCTTTGTATACCCTGGGTATAAAGATGTACACAAAAATGCACACAAAATTACCTTCTAATGTATGAAATACGAAAAAATATTGTACATCACCTAATATTATTATTATTATTATTATACTAGTTGCATGTAACACATGAGATCCAACTGTCGATACTGATAGTATGTACAGTTGAAGAATAAGTACCAAACTATAAACCCATAAATACAAATTATTTAATATTTTAAGATATTTGGTTTTCTATACAACACATGTACCTAGGTATGTATGTCAAGATAGGATAGTATGGAGGTCAGTCCTTTGATCCTACCCAGAATGTGAAAACAGCATGATGGTATGTATGTATGTTTGGAGATTAGTATCAAATTATTAAGTCTTCTTACATATTGTGAGTAGGCTACTTCCATACAAATAGTATGTAGCAATGTTATCACTAAATTCAATTTTTATAAAAATTGTTAAAAAAAATTTGAGATGTGCTAATACAATGTTAATATTTTTTATAGAAAATTAAATTATCTAGTTGGGGTTTTTCGGCTTTTTTCGATATTTTAAAAAAATTGGAAATATAGGCAGTTAAACTCATAAATTTATCATAAAAAAAATATTTTTCTTAATAAAAAATCATTGAGAAACCCTGGCATTTTTAAAAAAACTAATTTGAGACTTTGTATTTGTCTATGTTTATACCAATTTTCAGCGTTCTAGCTTTTACGGTTTCTGAGATATATGGAAAAATAAATCAAAATTTCAAAAGTTGATGACCCCTGACTGATACAAAAATTCACAATTCTGAGTATAAAAGTTTTGTAGGCCTATAACTGTTTATATATTCTAAAAATTTGGGCTCTGTAAATTGAGCGGATCAAAAGTTATAAGGGGGGGGTACACACAGACAGACACACACAAAACTCACATAAAATATTCTACTCCAAATTCTGAGTAAATCCATGTATGGGAACATATATGCTGCGAGGCCTCTAGTTGGTGTTATTAGCTTGCAAAAAGTCCACTACACCATACAAAATTTTCCTTGGTACACGCATCTTGGCTTAATAATGTCGATTCATTAAGAGAATTGAATTCTCATGAACGAATCGACAGTTGGATTAGTTAACAGACAGGCAGCTATTGGTGATGGTCCTGTATCATGTCCTTATTTTTGTAATGTGCATCCAATCTGTTTTTAAATTGATTGAGTGTTCCAGCACTCACAACCTTATCTGGTAAACTATTCCAGGCATCCATCACCCTGTTGGTCAGGAAGTGTTTCCTTGGATTCAGGGAAAAGTATGTTTTATTCAGCTTTAAGTGATGGCCCCTCAGTTGTGTATTGTGATTCAACAAGTTATCCATAACACTACAGCACGTGATAATAGCCATGTCAAATTTTGTATGTCTCAATCATATCCCCACGGTTCCGGCTATACAACATGTGATAAAATGTGATATACAACATTTTATTGTGAGAAACAGGTAAAATTTAGAGGTTTTTTTTATAAATAGCAAGAATAATTAATAAAGTATTATAATAATAAAAAACTCAGTCGGTAGATTTTCATATTCTCTTTTGATTGAAGTAAAAGTCTATTTCATAGGCTTTGTAGTTTTTTAGTTACATACAATAAAAAAAAATGGGTATTTTAAATCAAACAAATGATTTGGTCTACATATATATTTTTTCCTGAGTCCAGGACGACCGTTTCAGCTTATTAGGCCCTTATCAACTGGTTATTAGGCCCTTACCAGTTGATAAGGGCCTAATAAGCTGAAACGGTCGTCCTGGACTCAGGAAAAAATATATATGTAGACCAAATCATTTGTTTGATTTAAAATACCCATTATGGAATTCTACATATTCAACACCGTCAGCATTGACAAAATTAAAAAATAAAAAAAAAGGTTTTACTAAAACTAATTTGACAAGTTAAATAAAAAAAATCAAATTTCAAAAAAACTCATGCAATAGCATTGATAACTCAATGTGCAATAGTCCCTTTTTACTCCTCACTAATCCAAGGGGATGAAGTGGGGAGTTATGATTTTGTTATTATCAAGTTTATTTTTTTCATTGCAAATTATGGGGGGCAAGAAAGGAGCCTCCACGAAGGATTGCAAATTATGAACAAAGCAATCTGGCGCCCCCTGGAAACGACCAAAAGTCGGCCAATCCTTTCATTACCGGAAAACAAAGGCCAAAATTATAAAAGGTCCTTTTCAGGACCATTTGACAAGTCCCTTGGACGCAATATCAAGACAACCTCGATAAATATTGAGGGCCTCAGCGTAGATAAGATTGGAATGGAAAGGCCTAATGTTTACCCGGACACGTTAAGTAAGTAAGTATTGCAAATTATCATCTAGTATCATCCTGAAATTGATTTCTGAAAGTTTCATCACAATGTATCTGTTTGTGCTGTGTACTATGTGCTATGTATGGCATGTTTATTCAATTCTTTTCAAATTTTGCAAATTTGTATATCTAATACTTGAGATATAATATTTTCTTAAAAATAGAGTAATAAAATGATTACTTCATCGTCTTCCATAGATAATGGTGGAAGATAGTCATCATCGTAGCCAATTTCTTTTGTAGCTGATTTCTTTTGTTTCTTCTCTTCCTTAAAAAAATAATCAAATATTATTGTTATATACAACAAATTAATGTCATACAACAAGAAACTCAGTTTCTTTGGAATGCAGAACTTGTGTAGGAGAAGAGATTTGACTGATCTATTCGTGTTACACGAAATTGCAAATGTTGAACATAATGTGAACTTAATGAACTTAAAAAACAAGCTTAAACTGAATGAACTTGATAAATAAGCTTACACTTAATAAACAAGCTTAAACTTAATGAACTTAATAAAGAAGCTTAAACTTAATGAACAGTAAACAAGCTTAAACTGAATGAACTTGATTAATAAGCTTAAACTTAATAAATAAGCTTAAACTTAATGAAATTAATAAAGAAGCTTAAACTTAATAAACAAGCTTCAACTTAATGAACAGTAAACAAGCTTAAACTGAATGAACTTGATAAATAAGCTTAAACTTAATAAACAAGCTTAAACTTAATGAAATTAATAAAGAAGCTTAAACTTAATAAACAAGCTTCAACTTAATGAACTTAATAAACTTAATAAAGAAGCTTAAACTTAATAAACTTAATGAACATAGTAAACAAGTTTAAACTGAATGAACTTGATAAATAAGCTTAAACTTAATAAACAAGCTTAAACTTAATGAACTTAATAAACAAGCTTAAACTTAATAAACAAGCTTAAACTTAATGAACTTAATAAACAAGCTTAAACTTAATGAACTTAATAAAGAAGCATAAACTTAATAAACTTAATGAACTTAGTAAACAAGTTTAAACTGAATGAACTTGATAAATAAGCTTAAACTTAATAAACAAGCTTAAACTGAATGAACTTGATAAATAAGCTTAAACTTAATAAACAAGCTTAAACTGAATGAACTTGATAAATAAGCTTAAACTTAATAAACAAGCTTATACTTAATGAACTAAATAAAGATGCTTAAACTTAATATACAAGCAAAAATGAAACTGTTTAACTTAAAAATAAGTAACTGGAATGTGGATCAGTACTCTCCTCTAAACAGAGCTGCTGTATGTCATAATTGAGTTTCGATAGAATCACTGTATGTTGAATTGTTCACAGATTTCCTAATTTATAGAAAGAATATAATCAAATATGCTTAATTTAGGGAATGTAGGGAGATGTAGAGAGTGAGATCAGTACAAACTAGTAAATAACAAAGAAGCGTGATGTTAATCCCGGTCTGCTTGTGTTTATTGTTTAATCTTGTGCCAGTGTATATGTATATGTTTGGAATTGTTTTTTTTTGTACTTTCTGACTTTCAACATGTGTACAAAATGCATTTAAAATAATATAAATTATGGGCGGACAGAACTAACACAAATACTTAACATTCAACAATAACCACATAGATAATTTGTAATTAAAATTATTAATAACATTTGTAACTATGCCGTATTGTGTTGGCGATGCTCTTAGAGTAACACATAAAAATATTTGATTTGGGAACCATGTGATTCATATTAACTACACCAACATAGTTAACTAGTCTCTTTTCTCTGAAGAATCAGAGATTATGGCGGTACTATGGCGGACATTATGACCTAGTTGATCTATTTTGTGTGAGCTGTACCTCCTATGATGTTTGTTGAGGTGATAATTGTGAGTGCAGAATACTGAGATTGTGTGTGACGGGAACTATCACCTGGTTCATACATAATTGCTTATATTGTCACTAAAAATTGTAAACTGCCAGCCCTAGAAGAGGATTTCCTAGTTGGGCAGCAGTAATCAACTTGTTATTGTTATTGTAAATATGGTGTTAATAAAAAAAATAAACAATAGTTTTCTTTTTATAAAATAGAAAAAAAAACAAAAATGAATATATAAATAAATACTTAATGAAAGTATATAAAGTAAATAAATGTGAATCACATACCTTCTTCTTCTTTTTTTTAATACTGAGCATCAGCTCAACCCAATTCTTCTTCAACATCATCTCAGACACTTCAGTGGGAATACCTTCCACTGATAGGGGTTTGATAGGTTCAACAACTGGGGCTTCTAGAAGAAAATAAAATATCAACTGTAGTTTAGCTGTGTATTTCGTAGACAACTAAGTTATTGATTGGGGAATGAGAGACCAGATGAAATGGCAAAGGAGGCTACAGTCACCATGTGTGGGAAGATCAATCAAATCCCATATACTGACTTAATTCTGGGCTGCAAGGGGAGTGCATTAGAAGAATGGGGGAGGAGTTGGAGAGTGTCTTTGGCTTTGCGGGGTCGATGTTTTGGAGAGATCCAGCCACATAGTCCAAAAGTTCCGTGGTTCTGGAATCTGAATATCCCAAGATGGCAGATTTCTCTGGTCTGGCGACTAAGATCTGGCCACAGTGTCTCTCTCCTGCCCACCTCCACAAAATAAATATCATAGATTCACCGCATTGCGTTTGTGGCTCAGAGCTAGGTGATGCAAATCATTTGATCATGGAATATGCACACATGAGAGACAAACTCTTTGATGGGGATGCTGAGACGGGTGGGAGTGGGGTTTCCTACCCAGCTTTCGCTTGTTCTTGCTGATCCATCATTGAGTATTGTGAGGTCTCTTGGTTGGTTTGCTCGGGAGAACTCCCTCAAGATTTAAGTTCTTTTTTCTATTTATTCATTTTACGGTCGTTAATAAAATGATATACACAAATTTATACTTAGCTAGACATGATACTCAATACAATTGAATATAACAATAAGAATGCAATATATTGTTGTAATTGTTAATTATTAGTTAAGTAATTTAAAATGAATAAAATATCTTTAAACCAGTCTCGTCTGTATATCCAGAAAAAGTCTCGTCTCACTCAAAAAGGCCACTACATTCAGAATGTGTGGTGAACTTCATTGCAAAACTATGTGAAACATTATTTTGACTGCCACTTCTGGCCACCTATAGACCTTGCATCCTATGCAACTTCGTCAAACCACTGAAGTTTCGGCCTTCCAGCTCTCCTTTCCCCCGGTGCAATATTCATATCAATAACTTAGTCAAACATATTATGCAGAGAGGTAATTAAGTTACCAATTGTTTAGTTAATTATACATAACTTAGTTATACCCAGCACAAGTGGCGGTTTCACTTATTGGCTATTAATAAAAATAACAATACCTTCAGGAGCAATTTCTTCTGTGCTATTGACCAATGATGACTTATCGTTCTTTTCCGTTTTCTTATCTTTTTTATTTATTGAAAATATCCATCCTGATTTACGACCTGAAAGTTTAATAAATCAAAGGCCACTTGTCAATTAAAGAGGCAACTATTGACAATGAACTTGCCTTTATTCACTTGTCCGTGACATAAATAAAAAAATTGAGAATCCGAATTAATCATTTTTACTTTTTTTAAATTTTCTACGGACAATTCTTGGTAGAATTCCATTTCAAATAATAAATAAATTTGAAATGGTAAAATAAAACCAAAGTTTTCAAATTAGTAGAACTGAAAACTTTGGTTTTATTTTACCATTCCAAATTTATTTATTATTTAATCATTTTTATGTTATTACAGATATTTTCACATATTTATTAACTGCGTGGTCACCTTACTGTTATGTTTTTTTACTATGTATATATATATATATATATATATATATCGAATGGAGGATCGGAGAGGAAAATCATATGCATCCAATTAGCAAAAATGGACCTAAGGCCGAGATTTTTGCAGATATGTTGTCTTTATCAGGCCTAAAGCAATATAATGGTGTATGTAATAATCATTTTGGTATGTTGGATCTTGTTCTCTCCAGTGCTCCAGTTCAGGTGTCTCTGGCGGATGGGTTGGTCAATCCTGACGGCTTTCATCCTCCGTTGATGATAGATTTTGTTAATCCTGATGCTTTGGAGTGCCTGCGTCCAAATGTTGAGATTGTTCGGTACAATTTTAGAAAAACCAACTATTCTCAATGTAAATCTAAGTTGTCTGAGATTGACTGGTCAGTTCTTGACGAGCTCAATTGTAATGATGCATTACAAGCATTTTATAATATCGTTTGGCAGGCCATCGAATGTCACACTCCTAAATTAAGGCCCAAACCCCGCGATTATCCCACTTGATACAGCTCCTCCCTCATCCGTATGATAAAAGAAAAGAATAAACACCACAAAAATTTTAAAAAATATGGTAACCTAAATGATAGAAATTGTTTCTCTTTATTAAGAACTAGAATAAAAAAAGCTATCAAAGTTTGTTACAGGTCATACATGTCTTCAATCGAGAATACATTAAAGCACTCTCCTAAAGCATTTTGGAGCTATGTAAACTCCAAAAAGCATACAAACTCTATTCCGCGGGAAGTCAATTACCGGGGAGTCTCTGCCACCAATGGAGAGAATATCTGCGAATTATTTGCCAACTTTTTCTCATCTGTTTTTGTTGAATCCACGAGCAAGACAACTGATGAATCTTCATACATGTGTAATTCTTTGAGCCGAATTCATCTAAACAAAGCTGAGCTTTTGATTATAATGAGCACCTTGGATATAAACAAGGGCACCGGGAGTGATGACATTCCTAACCTATTCGTGAGGGAGTGTGCCGGTGAATTGGTGAGTCCTCTCTTTGAGATATTTCAGAAATCTCTTTCTGAGGGTAAATTTCCTGATCTTTGGAAAATTTCTCGAATTGTTCCTATGTATAAATCTGGAGATAGAACTAGTGTAGAAAATTATCGACCAATAAGTCTTTTGCCGTGTTTCGGGAGATTGTTTGAAAAAATGGTGTATCCACATATATACCATCACGTGAGCCCCCTTCTGACAAAAGGCCAGCACGGGTTTGTCTCGAATAAATCTACTAGCACCAATTTGTCAGAGTTCGTTAATCAAGTGAGTGAATGTTTGGATTCCAGAACGCAGGTAGATGCCATATACACCGATTTCAGCAAAGCCTTTGATCGAGTTGACTTTGGTATACTTTTGCGGAAGTTGTGGGGTGCAGGTATTGTCGGCAAATTGTGGGACTGGATTAGTTCTTATCTTGATAGCAGAGTGCAGATGGTATCGGTGGGGGGTTTTGACTCGGGACCCATCATGGCTACTTCAGGTGTGCCACAGGGTTCCCACCTTGGACCATTGTTGTTTGTGATTTTCATTAATGACCTTGGCTCGTGTCTTAGTAGCAAATTCCTGATGTATGCTGACGATCTAAAAATATACACACCTGTGAGCTGCATCAGCGATTGTATGAAACTTCAAAATGATCTTGACAAATTGTCTGATTGGTGTTTTAAAAATAATATGCGCCTAAACACCGACAAGTGCCACTCAATAAGCTTCACCCGAAATAGGAAAAAGATAGAATTCACATATAATATAGACAGCGTCGACCTGAGGAAATTAAGCTCTGTCAAAGACCTTGGGGTGATACTTGATTCTGAACTCTCGTTTAGGGACCATTACGATCATATTACGGATAAATCGTACAGAACTATGGGTTTCTTATTTAGGATAACGTTTAAAGATCCGAATAGTTTAATAAGGTTATATTATTCTCTGGTACGAAGTTTACTCGAATACCAATCGTTCATATGGTCCCCCTACTATGTGTCTCATAGAGACAAAATAGAACGTGTTCAGAAATATTTTACTAGGGTTCTTTCTTTTAGAGCGGGTCATAGTGGCCGGTTGGAATACCAGGAGCGCCTTTCGCTTTTTAATATGGTTAGTTTGTCAGTTAGGCGGAGTGTGGCCGAATTAATGTATCTTCGTAAGCTGATTCGAGGTCACTTGGACACATCTGACATAGAATTGTTAAACTTTCATGCAAATAATAGATTAAGATGCAGCGAAGTGTTTCGTCTGAAAAGGTATAGAACCAATGTGGGACAGTTTTGTCCTATAAGCCGAATGATGAGCTCATATAATAGTTTGTCAAGGGTTGTATCGGATCTTGATGTGTTTCATAATCCGGTGTCCACTTTCAAACGTTTGATTCGAGGAAATCTAGTGATAGGGACACCTTGATGTTGTGTGGCTCTGTGGGTGTTGATTTGTATTGCGCATTTCTCCCCACTTTTGTATATTGTATTTTGTATTAGGATAATTTGGTATCTTGATTGTATGTTTTGTTCTTATTTAGTTTTTATAGTTTTAAAAATAAAAAAATACTAACACGTGTATAGTACGACATATAAACCAGCAAATTCGACAACATATTAACTTATAAGTCTTACTAAAAATATTCTAGTTAGACGGGCATGTTGCCGAGTTCGCGATTTTGTCCGCGACGTTATTTATTGACTGTCGTTACATTGCACTCGCGTATGCACCTGCCAATACAGTGACATTCTGCCGTGTCGGAGTGTCATTGTATTGGTAGATTCAGACGTTGCGTCTGAATCGTTGTGACAATTTAATGTAATGACAATGACGTTCATATTTCATAGAAATTGATCTATGATAAATTGCTTATTTTTATCCTTTAAAATATGCTGGGTAAAATCTATTTGTTTTTTTTTGTCTCGGTTCAATTGTTCCTTCTTTTTTTATGTTTTATTTTATTAGTTCAACATTTGTTTTCTTTCTGTTTTCCTACATATATGTATATGTGTATTTTAAACTTTTCTTTTAACTGTGCAAAGTAATGTCTTTTTTATAATATGAATGGTCAGGAGACGTTGATTGTACATACCTAACTATGCACAATAGCCATGCGGGAGATACCTGTTATTGGAGCACTGGAGATTCTATTTTTTGTTTCATGTTTTTTTTTGTTTGTGTTGTTCAGTGTTCTGTTGGTGTCTCTGTATATTAAATAAATAAATAAATAAATATGTATATATCACAAAAATCCAATAGTCGATTTGTTCAAGAGAATTTATTTCTCTTAACATATCGACAAAGTATCAAACCAAGATATGCGAGATTTGTATGCCAGGTCTATATTTTTCATGGTTTTTTCAACTTTGAAGTCAAAAAACACCAACTTAGAGTCTTTGCAACATATATGTTATATACCTACATATATTTATTTTTTTTAAACCAAAATGAATATGTCCATGTTAAATAAGTACTTATATACATCTTATAATCTAAAGTAATAAAGCAATCAAAATGTTAGTGTATGTGTGTGTGTATGTGTGTGTGTGTGTGTTTGTCTCACGCCTTCTGAAAAACCAAGAGCATCTAAAAATCTAATTTAAGTGCGAACATGTACCAGTATACCTGATGCAGTGTCACGCTAAAAAGAATGCGATAAAAATGCTGAATTTTAAAAATATTTAAATAATTATTTTTTTCATACAAAATTTTCCAAGTCATATCTGTCAAAAAAGTGTACATTTTGCACGCAAATATCTGTTAGTTTAAAAGTTAGAAGTAGGTATTTACACAAAAAAAATATATTTTGAAGTATAACTTAGCGTTTAAGTGAAAAACATGGTGAATATTTGGTATAATTATAATGTTTAACTTATTTTTAAAGTAAGCCTTTTGTACATAAACGCCGCCATTTTAATATCTTTTCATACAATATTTCATTTTCCCACCGAATGAATATGTTCTTGAAAATAATAAACCTTTGAAATAAATGTAATTATGAAATAATAAAATGAAACACAAGACATTACGGCAAGTTTTAAGACATATATTGTAAAAATGTGTTATTTATTAGTAAAGATATAGGCATAATAAAATTGCATAATTTGTAAATAATATTTGATTTTTCTGACAATTTTCATTTTTATGGCATCGAACAAACCAATGTAGGTACCTACATATTCAAAAAATGTATCCGAACCATTCGATATTACTTATGTGTTCGAATCGTTTCCATGGCTACAGAAAGAATGTGATATTCAAATAAAATTTGTTAGGAATCGAATTTATTTAGAAGTTTGTTGTAGGTAGGTACCTACCTAATACTATTTACTTACAAATCAACAATAATATACCTATACTGATTTCCTATAGGAAAATTATTTTATTTATTTATTTATCAACCGTTTGTCCGATTATAATGAAACTTTGGTGAATTGTCGAGCGTATGCCCAGGATGGTTTTTGGATTTAAACTTTTTTCTTATTCTTCTTCTTCTTCGTGTATTTGGTCGTTTTACCTATGAAGGGGGAGTATCCTGGGAAAAGAAGGTCCGACTGTCCCTCCATCTCTTCACAGGTCTTCCAGGACGGGTTCTGCATATAAACTTTTTTCTTCTTTTTCTTCAACGTGTACTTGGTCATCTTACCTATGAAGATGAACTATCCTGGGAGATGAAGGTCCAATTTTCCTTCCATCTCTTCGCAGGTTTCTGGATTTAAACTTTTTTCTTCTTCTTCTTCATCGTCTATTTGGTCATTTTACCTTTGAAGGTGGACTAACCTGGGAGAAGAATGTCCAATTTTCCTTCCATCTCTTCGCAGGTATCTGGATTTTAACTTATTTCTTCTTCTTCTTCTTCATCGTGTATTTTTGCTCATTTTACCTATGAAGTTGGAGAATCCTGGGAGAAGAAGGTCCAACTGTCCTTCCATCTCTTCGCAGGTATCTGGGTTTAAACTTTTTTCTTCTTCTTCGTGTATTTAGTCATTTTACCTATTAAGTAGAGCATCCTGGGAAAAGAAGGTTCTTTCATCTCTTCGCGGTTCTTCCAGGATGGTTTCTGGATTTAAACTTTTCTTAACCGACTGATGGGACGGGATGTAATGAAGGGAAGGGAGGCACTAAAGGGCCTGAAGGGACGGGAGGTATAAAACTGCCTGAAGGGACGGAAGGTACTGAAGGGCCTGATGGGAAGGGACGTAATGAGGGATTAAAGGGACGGGAGGTACTGAAGGGCCTGAAGCGGGGGGTCCTGGAGTCTAATTCTTTTTCTTCTTAATTTTATGTAGACCTTTAGGGCAGTTTTTATACAAACTATTTCTTTTATGTATACATTTGGGTCATTTTTTTATAAAAATTATTTCCTTTAGTCTAATTATTATTCTTCTTCATTTAAGTACGTAGACTTTTGGGAGAGTTTTAATACAAACTATTTCCAATAGTCTTATTCATTTTCTTTTATGTAGACCTTTTGGTCAGTATTTATACAAACTATTTCCAATAGTCTAAATATTCTTCTTCTTCTTTTTTGTAGACCTTTGGGTGAGCTTTTATACAATCTATTTCCAATAGTCTAATTCTTCTATTAGGTATATGTATTTTTACTTATTTTATGTAGACCATTGGAATAGTTTTTTATACAAACTATTTCTTATAGTCTTATACTTATTTTTCTCTTTTTTATTTAGTCTTTTGGGTTAGTTTTAAGTCTAATAGTCTATTGTGCAGAAATATTAATAACGATATGCACACTTGATGAAAATACATATGAAATGAATGGGATATGGGATGTGACGATATAACCTGCACTAGAATCTTTTCAATACTTTTGTTTAATTAAATTTAAACCATTTATATCATCCTATTTTGAATAATTTTCAACACCTAATATTTAAAGAATGGGGGTTGTGGCCATTACTGAACTCTTCACAACATTTATATTCAAATTAAAAACTATTTACTATAGTTCAAGTCTTCTTCTTCTTCGTTAATGAAGACTTTCAGTCAAATTGAGCAAAAATATAATGCACACTTGATGAAAAAATATAAAAACGAATGGGATGTGACCAATACTAGATCTTTTCAGTACCTACGTTTGTTTAATCAAATTTTAACCACATCCCAACATCCAAAATTACTAAATTTTCAATAGGTACACATTACAATTTGTTTTCGATGATAATATTTAAAAATGGGGGTTGTGGCCAAACCAATCTCTTTACAACGTTGATAAACAGTCATATTTAAAACCATTACGCATAGTCCATGCGAGCAGAAATTGTATAAATATTATACTTCATTCACACTTTATAGCAATATATAAAAAAGAATGGGTTGTGGCCATCACTTGAACATTTTACAATACTTAAACTCAATCAAATTTCAAACCACTTTTCATAGTCTGATATTGCAAAATAATTGGGTGACAATATTATAAAAACGATTGCTTTTTCTTTCATAATTTTACATTCTTGGCCAACGGCGGGACATAAAAGCTAGTAATAATAATATAAACACTTCCTTGCACCCTGCGCAAGTGGCGAGTTTATTGCCAAATGGCAATTTCTTCCAACTAACCGGTGTTTCCAGCCCAGAGATGCAATATTAGCGTGAGAAATCAATATAAATAATTTCTCCTCTGCTGGGGATCGAACCCAGGATGCTCGCATAGAAACCAAATGGCTCACCAACTGTACCATGGCGGTCAGCATCTTCCTACATTCCCTAAATTAATCATGTATGCTTATGCTATAGGTGAACGAAATTGGTCGAGGCAGGATTCAAACTCGCGACCACTGGATTATTAGCCCAGTGCACTAACCGCTCTACAATCAACCCATCTAAATGTGGATTAACTCGGAGTAGAACATTTAGTGTTTCTGTGCGTCTGTGTGTGTTCCTCCCCCCCTTATAACTTTTGTTCCGCTCAATGCACAGAGCCCAAAATTTCAGAATATAGATAGTTATAGGCCTACAAAATTTGTATACTCAGTATTATGATTTTTTTTCAGTCATCAACTTTTGAATTTTTAATTTATCTTTCCATATATCTCAAAAATCATAAAAGTCAGAAGGCTGAAAATTAGTGTATAAATATAGACAAATACAAAATCTCAAATTTTTTTTTACACAAATTCCAGAATTTCTCATACATTTCTTATTTAGAAAAACATTTTTTTAATGAATATATGTGTTTATATATTTCCTCTGCCTATATTTCCAAAGTATTATATCTGCCTATATTTCCAAAGTATTTAATGTCTGCCTATATTTCCAAAGTATTTAAAAATATTGAAAAAAGCCAAAACACCCCAACTAGAAAATTTTATTTTCTATAAAAAATATTAACATTGTAGTAGTACATCTCGAATTTTTTTTTAATATTTATTATAAAAATTTAATTTAGTAACGACATATTTTCATACAATTTGTAAGGCAGTATACACTACACAATATCTATGAGGACTCAATAGTTTGACACTTCTGCCTTCGTCTGCACTTCTGACTTCGTCTGCAAACATACATACATACCATCATGCTGATTTCATATTCTGGGTAGGAAAAAAGACTGACCTCCATACTATCTTATCCTGACATACATACCTACATGTTTTATATAGAAAATAAAATATCTTAAAATATTTATTAATTTGTGTTCAAGTGTTTATAGTCGGTACGTATTCTTCAATTATGCATACTATTGCCATCGACAGTTGGATCTCACGTGTTACATGTAACTAGTTATACTATTAACTTGGGTAGGTAAAGTCTGATTTTTTTTAAAGTGCCAATTCTATACATAAACAAAAAAAATGCATAGTATTTACGCATGTAAATGTATTAGTAGACTCGTGGTTGCTGATTGGTTTACACCATTTGGTGTCCTTAACAACAAACATCAACAAACCCGACAGTACGTATCTATCTCTCGAAATGAGCGCACGTTTGATTTTTTATGGTGACCATGTGTTCTAAATTAAGAATTTAATTTTTTATTTCTAACTTATGTTAGGAATTCAATTTTATTGTTGTATGGAGACGAGAGATAGAAAAATGGCGGGCGTATGGTGAGACGTCATATATAGTGGTGGTGTTTTATTTTGTATTCTTAGTGAAATAAAAGGCGTTAAACAATATAAAAGGCGATTATTTAATATTTCAGAAGCGGGATAACTTGAATAAAGCTATAATAATAAAACCAAACAAGTGAAAATCGGAGATATTGGCGAAAAATAATTATTCGTCTTCGGAAAAAAAGAGCGGTTGAAATTGGAAGGAAAGACGCGCATATTTCGATGAAAAGTGTCGAAAACTCGCATGTTAACATTGTGTTGAATAAAAATAGGACTATATTCGAGTGAATTGACAATATTTCGTGGTGAAAAAGTGATAATCGATTTTGTTGAACTGTTGCGTCAGTCGCATAACCTCAATCTTCAATATGGCGTGTTCGGAGGAAATTGTTTGTGAAGCGGACGTAAATGAATATTCTGAGGAGATGGTCAGAAATATAATTGGTGTACAGGTGCCAAATGCTCGTGAATCCGATACTTCAAATAATGTAATTATGAAAACTCTCATAGAACAGCAGAAAGTATTGATGCGATTGTTGGAAAATCAAAGTAGTAATGGAAAGGATAAATCGTATCATATTATGCCGGACTTCAATAAACAAATTGTTAAATTCACGGGGAAAGAGAGTCCTGAGGATGCAGAAAATTGGCTGAACACTCTTATTGGAATCTCAAACATTCATGGGTGGCCAGATGAATTTAAATTTGAGACAGTGAGGATAAATCTTGACGGGGCGGCGAAGTTTTGGTTTAGCGGGAGAAATTTAAAAAGTTGGACTGACTTTGAGACGGAGTTCAGAGCTACGTTCACGCGAGCAGGCAGTGTTGTGGATAAGTGGAAGTTAGCCTCTTCCCGGTTACAAGCTAAAAATGAAGATGTGGCGACATATTTTCATGAGAAATCATATTTGTGCAGATCCATCAATCTTAACTTCATGGACATGAAAATAATGATTTTAGAAGGCTTATGGTCCAAGGACCTGGCTCACTATTTGTTGGCACGTTATCACACAGAAGAAAATCAATTGTATCAGGATATCATGGCTTTCGAAAGAACAAACCTAAATAGACTGGAGAGAATTAAAACAGTTACTCGACCGATGTGGCGAAAGGATGATCGTATACAGGTGAAAACAGAAAATCAGCCTTTTGCGGAAAATTATAATTCAAGGTATAACCTGAAACCAATAGCAACACCAAACTCAGTCCGAAATAACAACAATTCTATCAAAAATAGCAGTGCTCCAGTAAAGTGCTTCAACTGTGGTGATTGGGGACACATTTCCAGAGACTGTGCCAGACCAAAGAAGAGTAATATCTGTTACAAATGTAAAAATACAGGCCATATTCAAGCCAACTGCCCGGAGAGCAGAGAAATAAAGGAGTCCTTAGTGACGTCAGCAAAACAAAGCCGGAGCTGTGAAAAGTATGTGAAGGAGGCGAAAATAAATGGTCACATTGTAGAGTGCTTTATTGATACTGGAAGTAGTGATTGTTTAATGAAGGCGTCCGTGGCCTTGCGCATTAGGAGTAATGTGAAGTTCTGTGACACACCTATATTTGGGATTGGCGAAGGGCCTCAGTGCAACGCTCTTGGCGTTACCTGCTTAGACGTTGATGTCGAGAATACGGTGGTGCATGGTGTAAATGTAATTATCGTACCAGATAATTGTCAGCCTTATGATCTAATTATTGGGCGATCGTGGACAGATTCGCCGGATGTCGCATACATTAAAGTAAAGAACACTCTTAGATTCGGTCATTTTGAAGAATACCCATTTAAAAACCTTTGTGTTGAAGTGGATAATGTTGAGAAGATAATAGTGAATCGTGATTCTCAAATAAAATCGCAAGAGCTTGAATTGATAGATGCTCGAATTAATTGTTTGCAAATTCAAATACCTGTGTACAATTACAGTCAGGATCATCAGTATCTGAAAGAAGGACAAGTGCTCGAGAGAATGATTGCTACACCAGATTATGTTAGTTCCGAAAGAGCAATAAGTGTTAGCAAAAATAGGCTTGAACATAATGATTTAAAAATTTCAAACTATCTTACTACCAGTGAACGTGATTCTTTGATGGACTTATTGAACGAGTATCGTTGTTGCTTTGCCTTTGATATTTCGGAGATTGGATGCACAGACAAGTGGGAGGTGGATATCAAAGTGCAACCTGACTCAAAACCTGTGTATTCAAAACCTTATAAAGCTTCTTGGCCAGAGAGACAGCAAATGAAGAATATTATTGGCGAATGGAGAGAACAAGGAATAGTGGAGGATACCAAGTCACCTTATGGAAGCCCAGTGTTACTTGTGAAAAAGAAGTCAGGAGAAGCACGCTTAGTTGTTGATTTTAGGAGACTGAACCAACAAACAATCAAACAACCGTTCCCATTGCCAAACATAGATGACCTCGTCGAACATCTGTCCGAATGCAAACTCTTTACCATACTGGATCTTGCCCATGGTTTTCTACAGTTGCCATTGTCTGGGGAATCGAAGGAGAAAACGGCATTCGTCACACCTGATGAAACTGGCCAATTTACGAGAATGGTTTTTGGGCTCATGAATGCCCCGTATGAATTTAGCCGTCTTATGCATATAGTTTTGGGACCCTTGAAGAATACTGTAGCGATATGTTATATGGATGATCTTCTGATACCCGCTAAAAATGTGAGTGATATGCTGATCAGATTGCGGCAAGTGTTAAAGGCATTGAAGGCTGCTAATTTAACATTGAAACCATCCAAATGCGAATTCATGATGTCAAAAGTAACTTATTTGGGGTATGAAATATCTGGAGAGGGAATTTCACCCGGTAATGATAAGCTAAATGCAATAATGGAGTTTCCAATACCTCGAAATGTTCATGATGTACGTAGATTTATGGGGCTTACGAGCTTCTTCCGAAGATTCATACCAAATTATAGTAGGATAGCCGAACCCATTACAAGGCTAACCAAAAAGTTTGAAAAATTTTGTTGGAATACTGATCAACAGAACGCCTTTGATAAATTGACGAGTCATCTCACTTCCAAACCAGTATTGAAATTATTTAATCCTAGGTGTTACACGGAGCTGCATACTGATGCTTCAGCATCTGGTCTTGGAGGAATGTTACTGCAACGGGGGAATGATGGGTTGATGCACCTGATTTATTGCATCAGTAAAAAGACTTCAGACGTAGAAAGAAATTACCATTCCAGCAAGTTAGAATTGATGGCGATAGTGTGGTGCCTTGATCGCTTGAGAGCAATATTAATCGGGATACATGTAGTTGTGGTGACTGATTGCCAAGCTTTGGTTTACATGAACACTATGAGAACCAAAAATTCCCAAATTGCGAGATGGTTTGATCTGGTTCAGGAGTATGATATAGAGATCAAACATCGACCTGGAGAAAAGATGGCTCATGTTGATGCCTTAAGTAGGGGACCCGTTGGTGAATCGGGAGACACATTTGAGGATATAATGGATACCAGAGTCGAGTTATTTACAGCTATGAATGAAGAAGACTATGTCGTAGCAATGCAGAATACAGACCCGGAGGTGAAACAGATAATAGATGACATAAATACTGATAGAAATATTACAAAAACTAAAGATTACAAATTGATGAATGGAATGTTGTACAGACGCATAAAAATAGATGGTGATGGAGAAAAATATCTGTGGTTCGTTCCGAAAAATATGAGGAAAAGTATAGTTGTAAAGTTCCATGATATGCAAGGACACTTTTCTCTAGAAAGGACTGTAAAAAAAATCCAGGAGAAATACTATTTCCCCTACATGCGACGTTATGTTAGATACCACATAAAAATTTGTCCAGAATGTACGCTTTATAAGGTTCCTAGGGGAAGGCAGGCAGGAGAATTACATCCTATTATTCCTGGTGGGAGACCCTTTGAAACAATTCATCTCGATCATTTAGGACCCTTTGTGAAGAGTTCGAGGAGGAACAGTTTTCTACTGGTGCTGGTGGACAGTCTAACAAAGTATGTCAAGCTGTATCCTACAAAGGATACTTCAACCAACCAAGTTTTGAAGAATTTAGTTAAGTTTACCTTGTTGCATGGATTACCAAACCGAATCATAACAGATCGAGGATCTTGTTTTACCTCAAAAAATTTTGAAGACTATTGTGCCATCAATGGAATTAGTCATAACCTTATCTCGGTGAGACACCCACAAGCTAATGGACAGGTAGAGAGAGTAAATTCAACAGTACTCCCAGTGATACAATCTTGTATGAAATCGGAGAAATCTTGGGATGATGCTATAGAAGAAGTAGAATGTCATTTGAACAATGCAGTCAACAAGACGACCGGACGAACACCATTTCAGGCATTGTATGGATATTTACCCAAATTAACTGATGGAGCTATCAGAAAAATTACTGACTTAGGTGAAATAAGTTATGAAAATCCAATCGAGATTCAGGATGAGATACGAAAGAAAATACTTGAAGAACACGAGAAATGGAAGAAGACATATAATAAAAAACATTATTCCGGAAGCAAATATGAAGTAGGAGAAGTCGTGTTTCTGAAGAGACCACCTGAAAACACTGGATATTCGACAAAATTACAACCAAAGTATAGAGGACCTCTAGTTGTCACTGAAGTACTGCCAGGAGACACATATCGAATTGCTTCTTTAAGAAATGAAAAAGGATACCTGTATGCTACTACCGCCCATATTTCAAATTTGAAGAGCTTTGGAACAAAGGAGAATGCAGATGGCGAAGACGGAATGGAAGTTCCTCAAGAATACCTCGGAATTGGAGATCACAAAGTTAAAGGTTCAGATGATACAACACACGAAGAGGAAACCGAAGAGGAAGAACCTATTCGACGAGCTCGCACTAAGAAAACTCCAAGATACCTAGATGATTATATTAGATAGACCTTTAGTTTAAGTTTTATTTGTTTGTATGGGAAAACCTTTAGTGTGACTGTGAGATCTGATAGTTGAACTCAGTGATGGCCGGATGTTAGGAATTCAATTTTATTGTTGTATGGAGACGAGAGATAGAAAAATGGCGGGCGTATGGTGAGACGTCATATATAGTGGTGGTGTTTTATTTTGTATTCTTAGTGAAATAAAAGGCGTTAAACAATATAAAAGGCGATTATTTAATACTTATGTATTTTATTTTTTGTTTAATATCGATATATAATTATTATTATAAACATGTGTTATCACCGTCTTAGTATAGAATATGTGTCCATTATTTATTTGTATTAGTTACATAGATATATTATTTATGTATGTGTGTTTGCCTCAATGAACTATTATGTAAATATTTTGTATAATATAATTTATTATTTTGTAAAATAATATGTAACTGTTTATTATTATAAGGATTAATTACTTCATAATGTATTCTTTTATTTTCCTAACAAAAAGTATCAAATAAATATTTTGTTTAAATATTACTTTCCCAGGAGATGCCCATTAACATTTGCAGAAAAAACCTAATAATATAGACTCATTAAAGCCGCATGGTACCGGGAGTAAGAATAGGTATGAAAAGATTTGAAGGTTTTGAAGATATATGCATGTGAAAGTTACAACCGTTTTATATCATGAAATGATAAAAAAAAATCCCATATTTTTTTCTTTTACACCATGGTCACCCTATGAGCTTTGGCACTCTTAAAAAAATCAGACTTTACTACACTAGATGGGTGTCTTACATTTGTGCGGTGACAATATTATTGTTGCTGAATAGGTGTGAGATACACTATTGTGAATAATGTCACACTAATTGAGTGAAATCGTCAACCTCGAAACAGGCATATTCCTAGTGAGGTTGGGGATTATGTGATAATATTTATAAAATATTAGAATCAAGATTAAAAGAGTGGGTTGTGGCCAACGCTAAACTCCTCACTAACAAGTCATTCTATAAAGCATTCAAATTTTGTATGGAAAATTTTCAGCATTTTCATGAAATGAGTTTGTTAAATTATTTTTTATTTAATTATTTTTTTACGAAAACTTGATAACTCTTCAATACCATTTTATGAAAGTGATGTGCCTTTTTACCAATTTTAAAATAAAAATTTCAAATTTTAAGTTACCTGAGCTTGGGGTCACTTTGAAATATTTGACAGTTAAAAAAAATGAGAAGCACTATTTATATATCGCTCAAAATCTAATGGGGTCTAAGCGAGTATTAGATATACATATTTGCAAAATTTGAAAAGAATTGACAGTCTATGATCGATAAAGTAGAATAAACACGCCGTACATAGCACATAGCATGCAGCATATAGCACACACACACACACACACACACACACACACAGATACATTGTGATGAAACTTTCAGAATACAATCTCAGCATGGTACTAGTTGATAATCTGTAATAAAAAATAGCCTTAAAAATTGCGAAATCATAACTCCCCACTATATCCCCTTGGGTAAGTGAGGAGTAAAAATAAATTAATTAACTAAGATCAATATGCTATGCTACTAATGGAATATCTCTAACTAAGATTAGAAAATTTCATTGCATTTGATAAAACAATTCACAGCAAATCATGATGAAATTTATCTGCATATTACAATAAAAAAAGTGAATTTCTTACGGCCTTGTTGAGCTTCTTTTGTATTAGAATCTTCGGGAATATTTGTACGATTATGTTTTTCTGAAAAATAACAACATGATAAATATTAATTTTGTTTTTTTTACATTTATTCAAAATACAATTATAAATTAAATATGCTCAATCCCAAAAGGGATTTTCGGCATATTGACTGACATCATTTATACTATGAAGAATTGATCTGTGACAAACACGCACTGATTTTGCAGGTTAGGTTTAGCATTTACTGATGTATTAATGCGTTTAAATTATTTTTTATTTTTCAGGTATTCGAATACAATGAAACCTCTATCTATAGTTTTTGGAAGGGACCTAATGAAAAAAAACTATGAATGTGGGAATACAAAATATATAGGAAAAAAAAACCATTTTTTTTTTAATAAAAATGAATATGTCCTTGTTGAACAAGTACATTTACATCTTCCAACATTCCCTAAATCAAGCATAAATGCTTGTGCTATAAGTGAACGAAATTGGTCGAGGCAGGATGAAGCTACAAACTTATGTTAAGAGAGACGAGTCTGGCTACCTCAAACAGGGAAATGGCGTAATTGTTTGGTGGTGGTGGATGTCCTCCTTTTCTTTATTAAAGCTCTATTCTTTACAAAAATAAAAATACAGTTAAACCTCTATCTATCGTTCCCCGAATAATAATTATAGCACAAGCATTTATGCTTATTTTAGGGAACATAGGAAGATGTATATGTACTTGTTTAACAAGGAAATATTTATTTTTTAATAAAAAAATAAATAAATAGAATTAAATTAAAGGGGCACAATTAAAAAGGTAAAGATGTGCACAGTAAAATAGACCATAGAATAAACATACGTCAAATTCACTATATTTTTTTAAATAGATAGGTATAAACCAGAAGCAAACACATCCAAATCTGGATCACTCAAACAATTTCTGTTCCCAGTACAAACTCTATTAATGTATTAATTTAGCATATAGTTTGTTCTAGAAGATTCATTGTAAAAGAGAGAATGATTTCTAATTCTTCTAAGTAGATGGTGAAAATATAGTGAATTGTCTATAAATAGTGAAATACATACCACTTTCTTTTTGCTGGGGATCTTTCAGAGCTGGTGTTGGAGGCAAAGGGCGACGAGCAGTAGACGAAGCCGCAATAATTAATTTTTGATCTGAAATAGCGACACAATAAACCGCAACATAACTAAGAACAATTTTAAAGAAATTTTGCCTTAAGGTGTTTACCCATTACAACGTACCATACCATGATCATGATATGAGCATATCAGGCACGGAGAACAACACGATACGCTCTACTATGCCCATTGAAACGGATCGATGGCATTATGTGCCCGTATGCAACCCGTATTTTTTTTATTTTTATTTATTAACAAAAACAATACAAGGTTCACATATAAATCATAATTTAAAAAGGTATACAATTTCTATCATATAATTCATAATAACCCTCTTTAATTGAGATAAAATCTCGTGTTAAAAGAGGGGAGTATCTATTTAATATTGTTACATTTACCAAAACATTGTACATCTACTAAAAATATGAAGCTACACAAAACAAGAATGAAATAACAAAAAATAAATAAATAAATCAGTACAATTTTTTAATTTTATTTTTAAATATATTATAATTTTTTTCGAGTCTAAGACTCAAAGGGAGTTCATTAAACCACCTAGTACCTTTATACTTATAGAAATGTTGTGAGGCAGTTGTACGTAAAAGAGGAATGGTAATACATCCTTGTGAATTTATTCTGCTGCTTAAAGAAAATGACAATTGGTTTGAATTTGTAAGAATATCTTTATGAATTTGGAACAATGAGATATTTTCAACAGTTGAAACTTTAAATTCTTGAAATAAATTAATAGTTGGATAATCAAATCTCTTTTTTAATATAATTTTAATAATGATTCTTTGAAAAACTTCTAAAGGCACTAAAGTGGTTTTAAAAGCTCCCCCCCAACATATAATGCCATGTATGTATGCCACGTATGCATCCCATATGTTGCCCGTATATACCTGCTATGCAACATCCATGAAATCTCGCATACCGTGCCTGTATCAGTGTTTGCCCAATACCTATCTACATACATGCCTTTACATGTATAGTGCTGCCCTCTGCAAAATAGTTTCTTATGGGGCTGACGTTTATACCGTTTGACCGTTTGTTTATACCCGCTAAGGTATATGTATTCTGTGTGTTAATTTTGCTCTAGCTCTTTAAAATTAGCTTTCTTGGAAGTCTTTTGCATTTTTTTGTTATTGTATTTGTCTTTAATTTTGTGTTATTGTTTAATAAAAATGATTTGAAAGTGCGTTGTGTGGAATTGTCGAAGAAATTACGATGTGCGACCCAAAGAACACGTGTTCTCATCCCCTAAAGACGAATCTTAAAAAAAATGGCTAAAAGTTGTATGCAGAAAAGAAATTACTCCAACTATTCATTCTAGGGTAAGTAACTATTGTATTCAATAATTTTTTATTTAATATTTCATGTAAAATATTCACTGTCATTCTTGCTTAATTTATCTAACCTCTAAAATTGTATCATGCTTTTCAAAATATCAAAACATTCCCGATTGTTTTATTCAACAATAAAATCAATTAAGACGCAGTGTTTTTGTTTATGTTCGTAGTAATGCACATATTATTTTCTGGCGATTCGAAAGTTATGACATAAATATCAATAAATCTAACCTATAACATAAACTATTAATTTACGATATTCGTTCAGTAAAACATTTACAAGACATTTGATATTATTTTTCTATATTAGGTATGTTTATTAAATGTTTTTCTTGAAATATGCCTGCATATCTGGTTCAGGTAATGAAGATATGTAATTACAAGGAAAAAATAAATATATATTTATATATTATTACTTGCATGCATTACAAAAGATGATAGATCTGATATCCCATACAAAAATAGTTTTATAAATAATTGATTATCATACATGCCATCACGCCATGTCCCTCACGGGGTAGGCAGAGAGAACCGAACGCTACATTTTTCTATCTTAGCATACATTCATCAAATGAACTATTGATTATCCAACATATTAATATAATTTGAATTTACAGGTTTGTGAACTTCATTTCAATTCAACGGTTGGGTTGACTGCAATGGTTGGGCCATGTCTACAGGACGAGTGATGATCGTACTACCAACAAGGTTTTAAACTCCACACCAGACGGAAGAAGAGGCAGAGGCAGACCAACAATGAGATGGCTGGACGATGTGGAGGCTGATATACGAGCGCTGGGCCTTACCAACTGGAAGAGAGCTGCAGAGTGCAGGGAGGAATGGCGACGAATCCTGAAGGAGGCCAAGCCCCACAACGAGCTGTAGGATCAATGATGATGATGATGATGAACTTCATTTCAAGGAGACAGATATCCAAAAGGAAGTTTCAATATTGAGTGGTTCACTTGAAAGGATAACTGTGCCTCTTTCTAGATGCCGTTTATTGAAAGGTGCAGTACCATCTATTCTGCCGAATTGCTCAAAATCTACACCAACCAGGGAAAGTCCTAACAGAAGGGCTAATCGCAAGGAATCAGTGCAGATGAAAATGGCAATTGCCAACAGTATTGTGACTCATAATGACTATAATTTAAAAAGACTTTTATTGACTGAGGCATTTATAAATGTAGTGAAAAAAGTTTTTGGTGACTGGAGTGTATTTATAAGAGAAAGTTCGGTAATATTTATTATCAAAACCTTCAACAACATTACAATTTTCTATTGTTGTAGATACTAGTTTAAAATTAAAATTTAAATAACTATGTAAAGAAGAAAAACAATTTCATCAATGTGGCACTATCTAGAAGGCGAAAAATTTTGACTAAAAAAACATTTTTCAAATATGTATAATAGGATAGATTAAATATATTGTATTTATTTAATTAAATGAGTGAAAGAGAAGTATCACTTAAAGAGAAGTATACTTATAATGTGTTTTTATTCAATGTTTAAATGATATTAAGGATGTAATAATATGATGTTTGAGTAGATTAATTTTATATAATGTAACATGAACGTATGGTGTGATGATGTAAATGTCAATTAAGATGAATAATTTTAATGAGAACGAACGATTTGTTTAATTTTTATTGGGTTTTTATTCAATGTTATTATGACAACTTAACATTAAGGATACAATAAGTTGATGTTTAAGTAGTTTGACTGTATCTAATGTAACATGAACATTATGATGTGAATGTAAATGTATTTTATCTAATGTAACGTGAACATATGAAGTGAATGTAAATGTCTATTGTATTATGAAAAACATGAAAGAAATTTATATGAAAAAGTTATGTACAAAAGGAAAGCGTGAATATTTATCTTAAATAATTCATTGTGATAATTGTAATGAAAAGGAACTACTTTTTTAAAGTTTTTATTCTATGTTTAAATGTTATTATGACAACGATAAGGATATAATAATTTGATTTAAGTTTATTTTTTATTCAATGTTATTATGACAACTTAACAATAAGGATATAATAATTTGATATTTAAGTAGATTCATTTTATCCAATGTAACATACACGTATGTGATGATGTAAATGTCTGTTGTAGTTTAACAAATATGAAAGAAATTTATATGAATTGGTTATTACAATAGGAGAGTATGAATATTTGTCTTAAATAATTTATTGTGATAATTGTAATGAAAAGGAACCACTTCATTAATTTTTTATTTGGTTTTTATTCAATGTTTAAATGTTATTATGCCAACGATAAGGATATAATAATTTGATTCAAGATTATTTTTTATAGGGTTTGTATTGAATGTTATTATAAAAACGATAAGGATATAATACATAAGTTGATGTTTCAGTAGACTAATTTTATCTAATGTAACATGATTGTATGATCTGATGATATCTGTTTTATTTTGCAACATGTTACATGAAAAATGTATTTAGTTAACCAGTTTTCTTGTCAGTTTTTTTCTGGTGAAACTAATTGAACCGACGAATTTACCTAAATAAATGACATTTTTATTCCTACATAATTCCTGTTTTATTTCCCATGTTTCACTAAGGTTAGTTAAACTTATTAATAAATAGGATGAACAAATTGTTAAATGAATATATTTTGTTCAAGGTTAAAATAGGGAGTATGTAGTAATTCATAGTGAGATTATATTGTGTATATATTTGCATTTTATTAGTAATGTTTACATTACTAATAATTATGAATTTTAACTGTGCATACTCCATAAGGGACAAAGAATGATTTTTATTTGAAGTTACTAAATAATACAACCAAAAGTAAGTACAAATATATGATTGATATTTCATAAGTAATCCACTGCTGTGGGTGATTTGTAAAGGGTTATTTCATTAATATAGAATAAATTCACATTTTTTCTAAATATTATTTTTTCATTTCTTTACTTTTCTAATAGAAATGAATTTTAAAATTTAATAAAACATGTAAGAATCTTTTTGCAACATATATTATGTAGTATTGAATGACAGCTGTCAAATTCATACAAATATTTGGTCAGCCCCATATGGCGGCCCTTTTGTTTGGCTGTTAAGGCATGTATGTAGATAGGTATTGGTTTGCCTCCCTATATATTCAAGTGACTAGTTAGTGTGTTCTATGCAAGTGACTAAAGGCAAAGCGTTTACTACGCTTCTATAACGGTCATCATACGCGGTTACAATCCGTATACTCACCAGTTTGCCCCCTGCGTACAGCGGTTTGGCAACGTCGCCTGCCATGCACGAAGCGTGTCAACGCCGGCAAAATATTCTCGCCGACAATTGTTGACGCTCCGTTCATAGCACGCGACGGTGTTGGTCGGTGACGAATCGGTCTAGTTGGGCATAGTCTCATACTTTTATTTTATTTTTATTTATATTTATACATCTTCTTGTACATAATATAAACAAATATTTTATTTTATTTTATTTTATTTTATTTGGAAACATAACAGCTTTTGTATATAAAATATAATACAGTTAATAATTAATTAATAAGAAGCCTATTATAATGTTTCACAGAGTATACAAATACATTTACGTCTAATTGATCATGAAGGGTTTAGGAATGGGGTACGGTTAGGAAACTGGGAATTGAGGAATGAAATGGGAGAAGGAAGAGAGGGAAAGGACAGTTTCCCTAACCGATGCTTGTAGGCGCATTAAGAATTTGCTTAAATGCTTGTAGGGATAGATTAAATAGATCTGGCTGGGGGCTAAGATTATTATAGTAATTACAGCAGCGGTTAATAAAACTGTTTTGATCGTAATTAGTTCTTGACAAAGGTGTGTAGAATAGATTATGGTGACGCGATGTTCTAGAAGGGCAGTTAAAAGGTATTTTTCCAACAAGATAAGGACTATCGACCAGATTATTTAATGTTTTATGAAGAAAAAGGATATCTGTATTTTTCCTTCGTTTTTCCAAAGAAAGTAATTTGTGCTCCCTTAAGGATTGATCGTATGTGTAATTGTATATTTGTTTACGGAAGTTAAGGGATTTGACAAACTTTCTTTGGATTTTTTCGATACGATTTATATGTATATTGTAGTTAGGGCTCCACACGGTTGAAGCGAACTCTAGGTGGCTTCTAACAAAAGCATTATAAAGAAGAATAAGGGAACTAGTGCGTTTAAAGGATTTCGTACATCTAAGTATAAAGCCCAGATTCCTAAAGCTCTTGTTCACAATGCTATCAATGTGAGGAATGAATGAGAGTTGACTGTCAATGATAACACCCAGGTCCCTTGCTTGGAGTTTTGTTGATAAGGAAGTATTGTTGATAGTATAGTTGTAGACAATCGGTTGTTTTTTCCTGCAGAAAGATATAGAGAAGCATTTATTGACATTTAAATATAGTTGATTACGTTCACAATAATTAATGAGATTATTTAGATCATGCTGTAGAAGCAGACAATCTTCAGATGAGGATATTGTTTTAAAAAGTTTACTATCATCGGCAAAAAGAAGAACTTCCGAGTCTGAGATACAGTTTGTTATGTCATTAATATAGATTAGGAAGAGCAATGGACCTAGGTGGGAACCCTGAGGTACGCCAGAAGGAATAGGCGAGAAGCACGATTGATAGCCCTTAACTGCTACAGCTTGAGATCTGTTTGTTATATATGACTTCATCCATCTATACAAATCGCCACGAATACCAAAAGACCATTGTTTATTTAGAAGAATAACATGGTTTATTTTATCAAACGCTTTGGCAAAATCGATATATATTGTATCTAATTGTTTATTATCGGACAATGCGGAGTAAGTTTTGCTAGAGAATTCAAGCAAATTAGTTTCTACGCATCTTTTGCTGAGAAATCCATGTTGTTTAACGGTTATGGATGACCGAACAACAGGACTTATTTCATCAACAATAATTTTTTCAAGTATTTTACTGAAAATACAAAGTTTCGATATAGGCCTGTAATTTTCGATATTAGAGTTATCTCCACTTTTATAAATTGGGGTAATAAGAGCTTTTTTCCATATTATTGGCATAATACCTTCACTCAGTGATCGTTGAAAAAGTAAGAATAAGGGAAAACATAATTCATTAGCACATTGTTTGATCATGTGGGGAGATATTCTATCTATGCCTGCTCCTTTGTTAATATTGACTTTAATAAGATGATTATATACTATACTAGGGCTGATATAAACATTCGTTAATAACAAATGGGAGTTATTTGTAGCAGATGAGTTATAATTTGCAGTTTCGCAGGTGGGGCTATTCACAAATACAGAGGTGAAATATTCATTAAACATACTGCATATTGTAGGACCGTTATTTGCTGGACATTGTTTATAGTGCATGGATTTTGGGAGAACATTTGATGGATGCTTAGATTTTACAAACGACCATATATTTTTCGGATTAGTTTGAAGTGAGCTTTCAATATTCGTAATATAGGAGTAGTAACAAGCATGTGTAATTGTTTTTTGGCGTGATCGCAGTAGTTTAAATGTATCGTAATTTCTAGGGTTGGCGAATTTTTTCCATTTTTTATGGAATTTGTTTTTTTCTTTTATAATTTTAATAAGTGGTCTATTAAACCATATCGGAAAACTTTTGTTAGCTGAAACACGTTTCTTGGGAACATATTTATCAATTAAATCAAAAAGTTTATCATAAAATACGGACAAAGCATCATCTAGATTTAAATCATTAAATTTAGTCAGCCAATTGATAGTTGATAATTCATGTCTCATGTTAATAAAATCGGCTCTATAGTATAGGAGTACTTGGCGCGAGTTAGTGTTAATATAATTTGGTTCATTTAACTCAAGTTTAATAATAAGGGCTTTATGGTACGGATCTTCAGGAACAAGAGGAGAATCGCATATAATAACCGAGGTGTATCCAAAGTTAGATATTACGAGATCCAGTGTTCTACCTAAAGTGTTCTTATGAGTATTTATTTGATATGTGCCAGTGAAGGATAGAAAATCGATAAGAAGAGTACTGGACGGAGATGCTGTATTGGAGCTTAATGAAGGCAAAGAGTTGTCATCAGTTAATGACCAATTCAATTGGGGAATATTATAATCGCCGACCAGGATAAAAATATCATCAGGATAATTATTAATGCGATGTTCTGTATTTTCTAGATGATTCTGTAAATTATTAAGATAATTGATACCTGGTGGGTGGTAGCTACAGCAGATATTGATTATACGAGTAGTGTTAACTTTAATTGAAACCCATATATCCTCCGCTAGTGATATCCATGTTGGTTGATATTTTGGATTTAATTCATTTTTCACGGCAATTAATACCCCGCCGCCTAATTTTTGGTTAAGTGCGGTATAATTACGATCTCTGCGAAAAACAGTATATCTTGAATCGAAAAGTTCTGAACTATGTATGGTATCTAAAAGCCATGTCTCAGTTAGGCAAACAACGTCGTAATTACTACTCAAGCAATTTAATAAGAATAATTCTGTTTTACTACGAAGACCGCGTACATTCTGTAGGTAAATACTTAATCCCATTGTGATATGTAGATTATTAATAAGAACATTGATATAAAATAATATAACACGGGGATGATTTTATACCTATGGGAGAATGATTTAAGAATATAGATATAAGATAATGTAACACGAAGATGATTGTACATACATATATATGGAATTATCAAGAGCGAGACAACACCGGCCGGGAGACAATCGGGGGAGGTTAGGAGAGGAAGGAGAGATGGAGCTCTAGAAAGGGAAAGGGAAGTTAAGTGACAAACAAGTATTAGTAGATTATTATGGAAACAAATTTGATGAGTTATAAAAAAACAATGTAAACACAATATAAAAAAAAATAGATTCATTTCAACTTCTGCAGATCCTCTTCCTGGCCAATAACAACAGCTTGTGACACTCCATTTTTGCGTGCGAAAATTCGACAGTTCCTCACCCAGCAATATTGATATTCCTTCTCCTTGCATGTTTTCCTTGCTTTGTGAAAAAGGGATTTGTTATTGCTCGTTAAATGTTCATTAATATATATATTACGAGATTCTCCTGGAAAGCCGATGTCGCAAGTCGTTAGTCCTTTAGTTTTCCGAATGGAAGATAATATTACATCTTTGGTAGAGCGTTTATGGAATTTCACAATTACTGTTTTCAGTTTGTTTTGTGAGTTTACACGAGGTGCTACACGTGTGCAAAAATCGATATCTAATTTATTTATTTGGACATTTATTTTCTTTCCAATATTCAAGATTATATCATCGAGAATAATTGTACACTGGCGGGCTTATTGCCATTAGGCAATTTCTTCCAACCAACCAGATTACAAAGTATTACAACATTGTGTATGTACAACAGCAAATAAATAAGAGTAAAATAAATCAATGAAAATACGTATAACACTTACATAAATACTATTAAAACAAAAAAAAAAAAATAATAATAATAATTCATAGCAAGAAAAAAGGATATGGTAAGGACAGGCAAGGAAATCGGGATCAGGTGTTCAAGGATAAATATTCCTTCTTTAGTTTTTTCTTGAAAATACAAAGTGAGTTAGACGACGCAATATCCGGACTAAGGCTATTCCATAATCTTGCTGATTGTACTTCGAACGAAGAGCTGAAAAATTCTGTATTATGGTTAGGTATGGATAGTGTTGTACGTTCAGCAGATCGGAGTGGAAGTCCATGATTGGATAAATAAGTGAATTTGCTTTTTAGGTACTGTGGCAGGTTTGGGTTGGAGAGAATATTGTACAATAGTGACAGAATGTGTATATTGGTGATTCCTGGGCCAACAAAGAAGATTGCGGTAAGGTGATATGCGATCAAATTTTTTCAACCCAAAGATGAATCTGATACATATATTCTGAAGACGTTCAAGTTTATTGAGATGCACTTCATTTGCATCCAAATAGCACACTTTTCAATACAAAGAATATGTTTTTGCCTGAAACGTTCCTATTACGGTCATGGTATTATACGTTGTAGTGGGCAAAGACCTTTACTGTAAGAGGAGTCAAATTATGACAACTATTTACAGAGATGCTCTACGCATGAAAAGATCCGAATTAGATAAAGATCCTAATTAGATGAGTATCATATTATTATTACACTTTGTTGTTTACCCCATGTCATTCAAGGCTGACATAGCCATGGTGTGTGTGCAATAATTTAATTTATTGTTGTTGTAAAATATTGTAATATTATTATTAATTAAAAATAAAAACAACTTGGATGAAAATAAAGGTGATATCAGACGGTTCATTTTTTGTTCATTCGCATCTTTCACTATTCATTGTTCACTCGAAATGACACGTCTGAACAACACAAAATGAAACTAAAGTGCCGAATGAATTCACTAGTGAACCAATCCGACAATGTTGGATCGGTTCATTTTTGTCAACAGGCATCTTTCACTCGCACTCCGAGTCTTTCACAAATTAAAAAAGGAAAAGATTTTATCTCTAATAAAATAGAGAGATTTTAGAGTAGTATAATAATTATGTCATGTTTTTTCAAAGTAGATTATTATGTAAGTATTTACCTTTCCATCGTGTGGAACCAGCGAAATGAATAAATTCAGTTGGCTCACTGATACTGATTTTGCTCGTAGACTTTTGAGGCTTTACCTAAAAATAAAAGTTTGGGTTTAATACATGTAGAAAAAAGGTGGATATGACGTGTAACTAAGAGGTGGAAGATAAGAAAGAACACAAGAGAGAAAATTCATGAAGTTGTGGCGCAACATCCCTATGATGTTCGCTCATCCCTAACTACATAGCATGGCTGCCAACTCAAGCGGAAGATATAACTATTCAGGGTTAATTCCAGTGCCGTGACTTGACGTATCGCGAATTCTCCTCGACATTCTTATTCTGTATTAATTAAATATCATAATTGTTAAACAACTAAAATGTAACCTTAATTGAAATAAATAACTGTCAGAGTGAGCAAGGCCATAGCCCGAAATGAAAAAATGAAGATATTGCTTTAGTAAGTAACAATGAGACTGCAGTTACATACGGTGCACCCATTTCACTCTGTTGTTACAGTGCGCCCATTTCAAAATTTTGTATGAAAAAAAATAATTATTGAAATATATTTAATAATTCAGCATTTTTATGACATTTTTTTTAGATTGACACTGAGTCAGGTATACTGGTACATGCTCGCACATACATTAGACTTTTAGATGTTCTTATTTTTCCAGGATGCGTGAGACAAACACACGCTTTATTACTTAAGATGACTGCTTTATGCTCGCTTGGTACTCGCACTGGGATACGCTCGCGGGGAGATTTGTTTCCACTGTTCCACGCTAAACCCCCCCCCCCGAAATTATTTTCTGGCTACGGCCTTGAGAGTGAGTACTACCTTTCATTATATAAATTATCAGTTGCCCCAATATTTACTGTCTGTAGTATATCTAATATAAAGAGATGTGTTTTGACAATATTTTTGAACATGCAAATAATCTTCTGATAAAAATTCTTTTAAATTAATTAAGAGGGTGACTGCTGCCAACGTACCTATTTTTTCAATTTGATATACCATCATTACTACAAAACGAATCATTTTTAAAAATATAACCTAGTTAGTAAAGAAAAATATACCTTAACTTTTTAATTATGTTCAGTATATATTCTTGTAGGAAAATAATAAGCATATCCCGATTTTTGACATTAATTTATCTTAAATTTCTAAAAAACTATAAGGTATAGAGGATTATATTTTTTATAAATTAAAGAAGATCAAAATATCTGGAAAAATACGATGTAACGTTGCATTAATGCATCAGGTTAAGTTAATAAACCAAAAAAACTTTTATTTCGCAATGGCGCTGAATGGAAAATAAATGTTTTTTAGGTTTATTTACTAAACCTGAAGCATTAATGCAAAGTCACATCATATTTATTTGTCTTCTTTAATTAAAAAAAAATATGTTGAACTACGTCTTATATTTTATTAAAAATATAAGATAAAAGTTGAAAATCGGGGTATGCCATTATTTTTGTCTACAAGAATTCATACAGAACATTATCAAAAAGTTAAGGTATATTTTTCTTTATTAATACCCAAACTATCTAAATTATTTTTTTCAAAACGATTTGATAAGAAATAATGATGGTATATTAAATTGAAAAATAGGTACGTTGGCAGCAGTCCCCCCCCTTAATCACAATAATCATTATAATTTAAAACAAACATCCCTATAAAGTAGACAAAATGAAACAAAAATGAGATATTTAAATGGTATGCAATAAGATGTATAACAGGAAATATAATTAAAATATAAAGACAGAGTGTAGTTCAATCAGGAAATCAAACGCCAGACAAAATTTGTCATTGTGGTAGATTGTATTGCCAGACTTAAATAACAATGGGCAAGTGATGTTGCCAGAGACGGAATTGATAGATGGGCAACCAGAGTTCTGCGGTGGAGGCCATGTCAGAGGGAGATGAACATGCTGAAGAAGAAGATGTCTTATTTTATTTAAAAAAAAAATTAATAACTTACCAGAGTGGAACTTCCTTGTTCAATAATTTCTTCTGGTAAATTTTCTTCTGGCCAATATCCCAATTTGTTTGGCTCATTGCAGTTCTGAAAAATTAAGTAGTCCAAATGTTGATATGTTCAAGAGAATTTATTTTTCTTAACAGATCGACAAAGTTTCAAGATATGATACGTGAGATTTTGTACGTCCAGCCACCCTAGACAACGTGTCATTTCGATCAAGAAAAGAAACAAGAAAAGATAACTCAATGTATGGAAGTGACAGTTGCCAGTCACGTGACAACTGTCACTTTCATGCATTGAATTACCTTTTCTTGAGCTAAATGACACATTGTCTAGGGGGTCAGGTATGTCACTGAACTCCTCCTAAACGGCTGAACCGATTTTGATGAAACTTTTTGTGTGTTTATGTGAGTCTCTGAATGGATTAGATTCACAAAAAGGAATTTTATACATTAATAAATATCAATCGTTATAAATACTTTGGAATATGTATTTTGAATAGTGGCAACATTGCTTTCCAATATGTCATAATATTAAGCAATGTTGGTTATGCCATTAAAACTTGATGTTTTCTCAACACTGTCTGCGATATTTGTTTTCATATTTTTAATATTTTATGAAATTATTAAGTTATTTGTATAATTTTTTATTATTATTGTTTATTTATTTATTTATTTATGTAGCTTCTCGGGCAACTAACAGGTACTATGTCAAATAATTATTTAACACGCACCCAATAACAAGTTGCCACATTCTGGAGACTTACGATATTTATCGTCTCACAGATCCAGACTGAAAACACAATTTTAAAAACTGTGTCTCCACCGGGAATCGAACCCGGGACCCTTGGATCAGCAGTCAGATATCCAACCAACTGAGCCACGAAAGCCGAAGAATTGTTTAAAGCTATTTAGTTTTTTTACAAGTATATTCTGTTTTAAGTGGTATTACGATGATAGGTATATCAAAGTCATCTCAATGTAATGTGTCTTGCTTCTTGTTTCTTTTAATTCACAAAATCCAAATCCATTTCTATGTTTGGTATACATAAAAGGTCACAATCCTGGGATTGTTTGTTAAACCAGCTAATAACAACAAGCCAATGTTCGTACATGGTTCGCTAGTTAATTATATAACTCACATTCCACATCCTAATACATTCCCTAGACTAAGCATAAATGCTTTTGCTATAGGTGAACGAAATAGATTGTGGCAGGATTCAAACTCACGACCACTGGATTACTAACCCAGCGCCGGAAGCACTCTGTCACCACCCATCTGACTCCTGATTCGTTATAAAATTAATATTATGAGTATTCAAAACGTAGCAATTTTTAATTGGGTGCATGTTAAATTCGCAAACTCGCTTTCCATTTTCAAGAAAAGATTAAAGCAGGGATATCTCTCCGAAAATACCTGAACCCTCTCCTTTTCCTTCCTTCACTTTGCTACGTAATATTTATCTCTAAATACCTGATCCCTCTCCTTTTCCTTCCTTCCCTTTGCTACGTAATATTTATCTCTAAATACCTGATCCCTCTCCTTTTCCTTCCTTCACTTTGCTACGTAATATTTATCTCTAAATACCTGATCCCTCTCCTTTTCCTTCCTTCCCTTTGCTACGTAATATTTATCTCTAAATACCTGATCCCTCTCCTTTTCCTTCCTTCACTTTGCTACGTAATATTTATCTCTAAATACCTGATCCCTCTCCTTTTCCTTCCTTCCCTTTGCTACGTAATATTTATCTCTAAATACCTGATCCCTCTCCTTTTCCTTCCTTCCCTTTGCTACGTAATATTTATCTCTATATACCTGATCCCTCTCCTTTTCCTTCCTTCCCTTTGCTACGTAATATTTATCTCTAAATACCTGATCCCTCTCCTTTTCCTTCCTTCCCTTTGCTACGTAATATTTATCTCTAAATACCTGATCCCTCTCCTTTTCCTTCCTTCCCTTTGCTACGTAATATTTATCTCTAAATACCTGATCCCTCTCCTTTTCCTTCCTTCCCTTTGCTACGTAATATTTATCTCTAAATACCTGATCCCTCTCCTTTTCCTTCCTTCCCTTTGCTACGTAATATTTATCTCTAAATACCTGATCCCTCTCCTTTTCCTTCCTTCCCTTTGCTACGTAATATTTATCTCTAAATACCTGATCCCTCTCCTTTTCCTTCCTTCCCTTTGCTACGTAATATTTATCTCTAAATACCTGATCCCTCTCCTTTTCCTTCCTTCCCTTTGCTACGTAATATTTATCTCTAAATACCTGATCCCTCTCCTTTTCCTTCCTTCACTTTGCTACGTAATATTTATCTCTAAATACCTGATCCCTCTCCTTTTCCTTCCTTCCCTTTGCTACGTAATATTTATCTCTAAATACCTGATCCCTCTCCTTTTCCTTCCTTCCCTTTGCTACGTAATATTTATCTCTATATACCTGATCCCTCTCCTTTTCCTTCCTTCCCTTTGCTACGTAATATTTATCTCTAAATACCTGATCCCTCTCCTTTTCCTTCCTTCCCTTTGCTACGTAATATTTATCTCTAAATACCTGATCCCTCTCCTTTTCCTTCCTTCCCTTTGCTACGTAATATTTATCTCTAAATACCTGATCCCTCTCCTTTTCCTTCCTTCCCTTTGCTACGTAATATTTATCTCTATATACCTGATCCCTCTCCTTTTCCTTCCTTCCCTTTGCTACGTAATATTTATCTCTAAATACCTGATCCCTCTCCTTTTCCTTCCTTCCCTTTGCTACGTAATATTTATCTCTAAATACCTGATCCCTCTCCTTTTCCTTCCTTCCCTTTGCTACGTAATATTTATCTCTAAATACCTGATCCCTCTCCTTTTCCTTCCTTCCCTTTGCTACGTAATATTTATCTCTAAATACCTGATCCCTCTCCTTTTCCTTCCTTCCCTTTGCTACGTAATATTTATCTCTAAATACCTGATCCCTCTCCTTTTCCTTCCTTCCCTTTGCTACGTAATATTTATCTCTAAATACCTGATCCCTCTCCTTTTCCTTCCTTCACTTTGCTACGTAATATTTATCTCTAAATACCTGATCCCTCTCCTTTTCCTTCCTTCCCTTTGCTACGTAATATTTATCTCTAAATACCTGATCCCTCTCCTTTTCCTTCCTTCCCTTTGCTACGTAATATTTATCTCTAAATACCTGATCCCTCTCCTTTTCCTTCCTTCCCTTTGCTACGTAATATTTATCTCTAAATACCTGATCCCTCTCCTTTTCCTTCCTTCCCTTTGCTACGTAATATTTATCTCTAAATACCTGATCCCTCTCCTTTTCCTTCCTTCCCTTTGCTACGTAATATTTATCTCTAAATACCTGATCCCTCTCCTTTTCCTTCCTTCCCTTTGCTACGTAATATTTATCTCTAAATACCTGATCCCTCTCCTTTTCCTTCCTTCCCTTTGCTACGTAATATTTATCTCTAAATACCTGATCCCTCTCCTTTTCCTTCCTTCCCTTTGCTACGTAATATTTATCTCTAAATACCTGATCCCTCTCCTTTTCCTTCCTTCCCTTTGCTACGTAATATTTATCCCAAAACACCTGATCTCGATTTCCTCTTCTTGTGCCTTCCTAATCCTTTTTTTGTTGCTATGACGTTTTTCTTTTTATTTATCTTGGTGTTATGTATATTTTATTTGTTCTTTTGTAGCTTTCATTTTTTGTTGATGTACATGTATAATTCTGTCACTCTGTAATCTGGTTGGTTGGAAGAAATTGCCTAATGGCAATAAGCCCGCCAGTGTGCATTATAATTGTTTATATTATGTACAAAAAGTTAAATAAATAAAATAAAATAAATAAATAAATTGATATTTGACATAGTGCTCGTTAGTTGCTTATCGAACATGATAACAATTTGCAACAATTCCCTTAACAATTTGCAACTCCCATCTCTGTATATCAATAATCAATGTATTCCTTATACCAAGGTCGTGAAAGACCTTGGGGTCTACATTGATAATAACTTATCTTGGCATGAACAGATCTCACATGTCAGCAAATCCACTTACTTTGCTATACAATCACTTAATAAACTCAAGAATTTCCTTCCACTTCACTGTAAAATTACCTTAGCTCAATCACTTCTCCTACCGTTGCTTGACTATGCTGATGTTAGCTATTTGGATGCAAACGAGGAACATCTCAACAAACTTAAACGCCTTCAAAATGTTTGCATCCGTTTTATCTTTGGACTAAAAAAATTCGATCATATTTCTCATTACCGTAATCTTCTTCATTGGCCCAAGATACGACAACGACGTAATATACATATCTTGTCATTACTATACAATGTCCTTTTTAATCCAAATTTACCTCAGTATCTCAAAGATAAATTCACTTATCTTTCAAGCCACGGGCGTCCACTTCGATCTTCTGAATGTGCTTTACTATCTATCCCTATTCATAGTTCTGAATTTTTTAGCTCTTCATTTGAAGTACATTCAGCTAGACTATGGAATAGCCTAAGTCCTGATATTACGTCGTCTATCTCAAAGAAAAGGCTAAAGCAAAAATATTTATCTGACAACATCTGATTACAACCTCCTCTCCTCTTCCTTTCCTTATCCCTCAGTCTTCCTATCATTGCTATGATTTGTTCTTATATGCTATCTTCTTTGTTTTTGTGTTCTTTTTTTTCTTTTTTTACTACTTTTCATCTGCTATCTTTATTTATTTTGAAATGTGATTCACTTATTGCCATAGTACACATTGCCCCCAAGTCAAATTGAAAACGCTGTTCGTTTTCGCCAAGCGCTAATTTTTTTTGTATGGGATTTGACGTTTGTTGTAGAAATTTTTTCTACAATAACAAACAACAAACGTCAAATCCCATACAAAAAAAATTAGCGCTTGGCGAAAACGAACAGCGTTTTCAATTTGACTTGGGGGCATTGTTTTGTATATAACACATTTACTCTGGTTGGTTGGAAGAAATTGCCATTAGGCAATAAGCCCGCCAGTGTACTTATTATATGTACAATAAGTTTAAATAAATAAATAATATTACTCAATTAAAAGTAAACTCACGTAGAAAAAACCTTCGGCAGTTAAACTACTTAAAGAAATATATTTTACCTGTGTACAATAATGTATATGGCATGAGAACATGGGAATATCTCCTGACAAAAATACTAAGTGATATGAATGATGAGCTCTTGCATATATACACTATATGCCCAAAATATTTTACCCACTTAAAAAGGTACATGATGAGGTCCGATGATGACAGTTATGTGCTCTAAGAGCATGCTCTTTGAGTTGCTCGGCTGACGTAGGATGGAACGTGCATCGTATTATGTATATTAAAACTACCAAATACTGAACTCGTCATCCTCAAATAAACCCTAAGGGTTTTCGATGGTTGACTATGGTCCGAATGCAGAGTCCTACCTAAATACTAAATTCTAAATATTAACCATGTTTTCATTGCACAGTCGCTCACTTAAGTTAGGAGATCACGTGGCTTCCTAACTGGAGGATGCTACGATGTTTTTCTATGAGAATTGCATTGCAGAGACATATCTAAATACTTAGCGCATGCGCATTGGTGTAAACTAACATTTGCGAATTGTCAAAAAGTAAGGTTGATAGCGAGGAACCTTACGAGTGGTTTAATACTTAAATATGAGATTTTTTCGGTGGATGATGATTTTATCGGCTTCGTTGAATATGTATTTGATAATTTTGTCAAATCAAATACCAAACAGAGTGTTCAGCGATCCATACAAGATGCAAAAATTCGGTGGAACTTCAAAAAAATCGTGACATCGAGCTGTCAGTGTTAAGTTGGTTACATATGTTTGTGTTGTTATAGAAAAAAAACATTTTAAACGTCAAACGTCAAAAAAGAGACAGATAGCTTTATAAGCCCATAGAATAGAAAGCTATCTATCTCTTTTCTTCATACACAATAATATGAAATTCTACGCCATCGACCTTAAGTTTGGCGTAGTATTTAGTTAGGGATGTCTCTGCAACACAATTGCTAAGTTAAGAATACTAAATACTCCAGTGAGGTTAGGAGTTAGTACCTAGGACTGTGCATTCAGGTCTTACTAACTGCAGTTATTCATTCGGTTTATATAATGTACGCACTAGGGACATACTCAGCAATTAATGAGATGTCAGAGTATACACCAGGAGCGCACTCCGCGATGAACTTGTTAAGTTGGTCCAACACTAAATATTAAAAAGATTGTCAAATATAAAATCTTTACTCACATCCATTGACACTGGCAGTAGATAATCCTCATCACAACATTCCTTCGTAGCTTTCTTATCTTCCTTATTTTTCTTCTTCGGCTTCTAAAACAAATCAAAGTCTTCATTTTATTTGATTATAAGTTAAATTGCAGATAAGTTTTTGATATGATGAATGGTGTTGTAGCACATCTCTACGAGGCTTGACCATCCCTAGTCAATCACGTGCACCAACATAACGGCAAACCTTGTACGGGCCCTTGTAGTTCTGTGACACGGTTGTATCGCAATGTAATTTTCAGTCTCTTATCATATGATTAGTCAGTAAAAATCATATTAATTGTTGTAATATTTATTTTGTGAAATAAACACACCTAAAAACACAAGCATTTACGCTTATTTTAGGGAACATAGGAAGATGTATATGTACTTATATAAGTAATTTTATCTTTTTTTTTTTTAACTTTCTACAGACAATTCTTGGTAGAACTCCATTTCAAATAATAAATAAATTTGGAATGGTAAAATAAAACCAAAGTTTTCAGAACTGAAAACTTTGGTTTTATTTTACCATTCCAAATTTATTTATTATAAGTAATTTTATCTCTCGATTGAATGAATTTTCAGGTGTCCTATTTGTCAAAAATCTCTAAAATATTTTTGTAGGTAGGTGTCTAAACACATTTTATAATGTGCAAACATATTACCTTCTGATTAATAAAATAAATCAATATAACCATTAAACACCTGCACCCAAAGTGTTTCCTATCTACAGCCCAAACTAAAAAACCTATCGACTTTATATTAGTATTGTATGTGTAAAGCGCATTGATTTGAGCAAACTAGATTTACATATGTTAATTTTTTTTCTATAATTTCGTCTGTTAAAACATTAAGATACTTTAACATTCTGGAGATAATGGGCTTTAATAAAAACGTTTTCAGGGATTGTCAAATTTTTATGGTGAAAAAAAAGTACAATAGTTATATAGTGGAGAGTTTAAATTAATCCACTCATTTATAAGAGACTGTTTTTACAGACCTTTTTAGTTCTTTCATCAACAACAAGATCCGTCCAGTCCTTCTTCAATAATCCCTCGGACACTCCGGGAGGTATGTCTTCAACAGGTATGGCTGGAACTGGTGGGGAACTGGCATCCACATTGTCTTCGAAGACTAAATATTTTTTAACAGATTTTTAATTATCTCAATAGAGACGAAGTTGGAATATTTATTGTAGGAGAACCGGGAAATCAAGGCACCTACAGGGCTTACGACCTGTCATCGGCTGGTTTACGTGATCACTTTATGCGCTTGCGCAACGTTCACCAATTATGCCTTTTAATGAGATCCCTATCAATTCAATTTTGAAAGTTCTATATATTGTAATACTGAAATTCTTTTCGCTTGAAAATAAGGAATTTTTACTACAGCCATCTATGGGTGAAATTATGAACAACAATCTTATTATTTTTATTTATTTTGTTGGAACGCCATCTATTGAGAGAATTGGTTTTTTGTAAATAATGAAAGCTACAATTCTTATATCTGAGGTGAAAAAAAACAGGGAAAAAAATCCAATGTTTGCGCATATGCAATAATAAAAATATTCGACTAAATATTGATAAACACAAGTATTTATTCATTCAAAGTAAATTTATTAATTTATTTGTAATTTTCTATGCATATAATTTGTACATAAGCGTACTTGCCAAACGGCTATTACTTCCAACCAACCAGTGTTAATGTTAAATATACAATACAGTGTGTACTACGGCAATAAGGTAACAAATCCACAACTACAACACGCATACAAAAAAATATTTCTAACTGAGAAAGCTACAAAAAACATTGTACACAAAAGAATAATGTGGCTGTGGACTATGGGCCGGTATTACAGTCTCAGTTTAATAGCTAAACTCAAGTTTTACAAAAATATAGCGTATTACAGTGTCCGTTAAGGCCTAATCTTCCCTCAAATACGTCACTAAAACGACAAATATTTAACTCAACGTTTCTGGCGGATTAAGTACTTAACGGTGAGTCAATTGTCATTTGCTAGGCAACGAGTTTAGTTTCAGTGTTCTATCGCTAGAGGCGTTAGTTGTATCGACGGTGGCGCCACACAACAAAACAAACCGACAGCCATATTGAAACGAACATGGGCATTTAAAAGCATTATTTTGGTGAAAAAAAAAATTAAATTTACCATGTTGGATAATAAAACAATAGTATTTCAAGTCGTAGCATCCCGTTTTGTAGTTGGTATTATTTGAGGTTATTTAAAATTTGACAGATAATAACCACAGAAAAAGTAAAATATGTCTATAATTGAAGATTTAATAACTGACATGTCATATTGCACTGTAATACGGAAATGGATTCAATCTCCCCTTAACATTAATCTTGAGATTAACAAACTCAATGAGTTGAGGGCCGACTGTAATACCGGGCGTATGTCACTACAATAATTATTTGTCAGAACAACTTAAAACTATCAACGATAAAGCATTCCAACGGGAATAGAAAATCAAGAACTGAAGTAAAGTGTTGCTATATATGAAAAACTACTGTATTAAAATTACAATTTTGAATATAAATTATTGTCATTAGCCAATCAGCTCTTTCACTAAAAAAAATGACAGAAATAAAAAGAAAAAAGAATAACATCTCATAAAGTTCAGCAAAGAGGTTCACCATACATTCTGAATGTAGTGTCTTTTTAGATGGTACGAGACTGGTGTGTGGGCAGCCCATCATTGTAATAATTGAAATTGATTAAAGTAAAGCCTGTTTTTTTTTTAAAACTCATTGAATATACCTTGATTTGAATATAAATCTGATGTGGACACTGCTTCCAAAGGGACCTGTGGCAATGGTCTCGTGGAGTATGGTTTCTCAGCTAGAATTTAAACCATATAAAATGTTATACTGGTGAAAATCAAATAAAATTTAAAGGGCCATATAAACCTAAACACATCAATTTCAAATCAAATCCCTCAAATATGTTAAACAGTGTGTTTCTAGAATAAATAGTATAAGTCTTTGCAACGTTTCTCTAGTAAATGTTCGTCACATAATTTTAAAATTCAACCTAAATTCACATAAAAAAATGATTAAAAATATCCCTTTTTACAGCATTTTTTTTAAATTACTCCATAACTATGTGTCGTAGAGAAATAAATCTTTTATATGCTTAAAGAGTGCATAAAATCAAAGTGAATGACCGATGAAGTTTTTTCTTTTTAACATAGGTTTGTTCTGAAAATGTTAAAAATCAACAAATTTTGAGTTTCCGATAATTTAAATAACGTATAAACCTTTTTTAACTCACGCCATAGTTATCCTTACTAACGCATAACTTCATAGTGCATTGGGCGGTTTTAATATATCATGTTTTCAGTCACTAATTTTAGCGTTATATGTCCTTTTATGTACAAAAAATTATTCCCTTTTTATATGACAACTGTTTTGCCAAGTAATGGCCTATTCAACCGATAGAGCAAAGCTTATAATCGTTCCTTATGAATTCTATCGATATTTTATGTTGTTCAATATCTAAATATGAAGAAACATTTATTAAGCATTGAACAATTTATCAGGTCAATTCAATTCATATCATTTTTTTTTGTTTGTATCATATTATTTTATTTTTTCAATTATTTGTTATTTTTAATACGGTGTTTAAGGGGGGGACTGCTGCCAACGTACCTATTTTTCAATTTGATATACCATCATTATTTCTTATCAAATTGTTTTGAAAAAAATAATTTAGATAGTTTGGGTATTAATAAAGAAAGATATATATTTACTTTTTGATAATGTTCTGTATAAATTCTTGTAGAAAAATAATGGCATACCCCGATTTTCAACGTTTATCTTATATTTTTAATAAAATATGAGGCGTTGTTCAACATATTTTTTTTTAAATTAAAGAAGACAAAAATATCTAGAAAAATATGATGTGACGTTGCATTAATGCTTCAGGTTTAGTAAATAAACCAAAAAAACGTTTATTTTCCATTCAGCGCCATTGCGAAATAAAAGTTTTTTTGGTTTATTAACTTAACCTGATGCATTAATGCAACGTTACATCGTATTTTCCAGATATTTTTATCTTTTTTAATTTACAAAAAAATATAATGCTCTATACCTTATAGTTCTTTAGAAATTTAAAATAAATGTCAAAAATCGGGGTATGCTTATAATTTTCCTACAACAATATATACAGAACATAATTAAAAAGTTAAGGTATATTTTTCTTTATTAATATCCAAACAAACTATGTAGGTTATTTTTTCAAAATGATTCGTTTTGTAATAATGATGCAAATTCAAATTGAAAAAATAGGTACGTTGGCAGCAGTCCTCACACACTCTTCGGCAAAGTCTTTATATATCTACTTTAAGAACCAAGGGGTAAAAAAACTCCTGGATAGGGTGGTAAAAGCAGCATTGTCCGCATCCTATTGGATTTGGTTGCGCAGGGGAGTAGTGTGTCAGTCGAAGGTTGGTGAGTGAGTGGTGAGCGTGACTCGAGTCATGGGCCCCTTAATCCTACAAACATGGTCGCAAGCCCGTGTGGCTCACGTATTCTGACTGGTACTCTGGTCGTCTGTGCTCATGGGCCTGGATTCGTGAACTCAGTGAAACCATGATTGCCTTTCTCTTTTGTATCTTATGTATATGTCACTATGTAATTGATACTAGATAAATAAATAAAAAAAATATATATTTTGTAATTTCCAACTGAATATAAATGGAAAATAAAAAAAATTAAGTAGGTACCTACTATATTTTTTTTTCTTTCTTATTTGTATGGACAAATAAATTTATATTTCAAAAAGCATTTCAACTTACATTTTGTAATGTAAATATTGTCAACTGATTGGTGACGCTGACTGACTGAACTGCTGTCCTCGGCTTCGACTCCTTGTAAAGATAACACATTAAAAATCACAAAGAATTCATAGAAATAATGTTTAAAAAGAAACAAAAGAACATTTACATATTAATAGTAATAATCCACCAAGAATACCTTCACATCAACAATAGTTTAAGAAATAATCCCTAATATTGAATGCACTTAATGCATTTCACTGTCCATTAGGGCACAATACCATGTACTGTTACACCGATAAAACCAGCCATTACCATAAATCAATTCATTATATTCAATTTCACTAATAATCTAAATAGGGATTGGTGAAAAAATAAATAGTATCAACCAATGTTCCCTGTAAGGTGTGCGCGTGTGCGCGCGCACACCTACTAAAATGTCTCCGCACACATGTCATGTTTTACCCTCCGCACAGTCAATATTATATAAGAAAGTTTCCATTGCCAGATTTTAGTTATCTTTTTTATTTATTTCAAAAATTATCTTTGCTAGTGTTTTCATTATATAAAATCACTGTGATTAATTCATTTTCATAAGATTTTTCATAATAAATAATATGCTTATGTTTCTATGGTTAATTATAGATTTCTTATGTCTATGGTTTTGAAACATAATAATTTATAAAAACTGCAGGTACATATATTTCACTCAATTTATTCTATATCTTATTAGAAATTGATTTAACCAAATTATAAGAAATATTACCAGCGTCGTCTCCTGTTTCAGATGATTTTCCATTTTTATTTGTCTTCTTGTCAGATTTCGACTTTCCAAACAGCCACCATTTTTTTCCAACTGAAATTTAAAGTAGTTTCACTAAAGAAAAAAGTAATTAATTTGCAGGTCTATTATATTTTTTTTTATAAATGAATATGTCCTTGTTAAAAAAGTACATATACATCTTCCTACGTTCCCTAAAATAAGCATTAAATGCTTGTGCTATAGGTGAACGAAATCAGTCGAGGCAGGATTCAAACTCGGGACTACTGGATTACTAGCCCAGCGTGCTAACCGCTCTGCCATCGACTCATCTAAATATTTCAAAACATATGTTTTTAATACTATTTTACTCCTCACTACCCCAAGGGGATAAGTAGGGAGTTACGAAAAACTAGTATTATGCTGAGATTGTATTCTGAAAGTTTCATCACATGCTGCCAACTGAAATAAGGAACATCAAAAAGTGTAGTGTTCATGTTTTATATAAAAACGAGTGGGTTGTGGCCAACGCTAAACTCCTCACTAACAAGCCATTCTATAAAGTATTCAAATTTTGTATAGAAAATTTTCAGCATTTTCATGAAATGAGTTTGTTAAATTATTTTTATTTAAATATTTTATTATGAAAAATTGATAACTCTTCAATGCCATTTTATGAAAGTGATGGTGAGTTGGGGTAAGATCGATAGTTTGAATTTACTCCGAAGTCTTGCAACATTATTAGTTGTCGATGGTTCGGTTTGTTACGTCATTTCTTCACATACCATTATTCAGTTCAAGATAGTTCCTCGGCTAAGTGGACGTGTGATATGATCAATTTACTCAGCAGAGGTATTTTCGCGCCAAATTGTGAGATATTCGGTCTTACCCCATATTGAATAACTCGGCTAATATTCGATTTTTTTTTTATATTTTTTTATCGCGCACTTTATTTTTGAATTTGCGAACATATTTGCAATGTTTTATTTCTCTAAGTATAAAAGTTTTCATTTTAAACCTTATTCCAGTCTTAACCCATCAAAAATTCAAGGGGAAAGTTTGGAATACTTAATTTACGATCTTTCCCCATTTTGATTATCCATAGTAAAATCCAAATGTTCCCAAACTGTTAAAAAAAACATTCTTAAAAAATAATTTTATTTAGGTAGGTACTTACTTAATAATAAAGTATAATATTAATAAAATATTTATTGAGACGAATAAAAGTTTAGATTTAATAATTATATTCCTATTTTATAGATAAATTAAAAGTATAATTTATCATTGTTGAATCGGAATGAAAATAACATAAAAATTTGACCAATGATCATAATACTTTAATAATACTTTATAATGTTTATTAAAGATTTCAGAAGATATTCCGATCTTGCCCCTCAAATGTACGATCTTACCCCACAGAAAATTAAAATAAAGTTATATTATAAAATCTTTTTTTAAAGAAAGTATAACCGCTATGATGCTATAAATATTTTTATATTGTAGAAAAATTTGTTTTCTTAGCTTAAATAACATTTTTTGTTTACTAACTCTGATATTTTATGTGTGAAAAAATATTCAACAAACTTCACGCACTTTGCTAAAAAACCATCCGGTCTTCCCCCAACTCACCTTGCCTTTTTATCAATTTGATAATATAAATTTCAATTTTTAAGTTTCCTGAGTTTGGGGTCACTTTGAAATATTTGAGAGTTAAATAAATTGAGAAGCACTATTCATATATCGTTCAAAATCTAATGGGGTCTAAGCGAGTATTAGATATATATATATATATATATATATATATATATATATATATATATATATATATATATATATATATATATATATATATATATATATATATATATATATATATATATATATATATATATATATATATATATATATATATATATATATATATATATATATATATATATATATATATATATATATATATATATATATATATATATATATATATATATATATATATATATATATATATATATATATATATATATATATATATATATATATATATATATATATATATATATATATATATATATATATATATATATATATATATATATATATATATATATATATATATATATATATATATATATATATATATATATATATATATATATATATATATATATATATATATATATATATATATATATATATATATATATATATATATATATATATATATATATATATATATATATATATATATATATATATATATATATATATATATATATATATATATATATATATATATATATATATATATATATACTAGCTTTTATGTCCCGCCGTTGGCCAAGAATGTAAAATTGTGAAAGAAAAAGCAATCGTTTTTATAATATTGTCACCCAGTTATTTTGCAATATCAGACTATGAAAAGTGGTTTGAAATTTGATTGAGTTTAAGTATTGTAAAATGTTCAAGTGATGGCCACAACCCATTCTTTTTTATATATTGCTATAAAGTGTGAATGAAGTATAATATTTATACAATTTCTGCTCGCATGGACTATGCGTAATGGTTTTAAATATGACTGTTTATCAACGTTGTAAAGAGATTGGTTTGGCCACAACCCCCATTTTTAAATATTATCATCGAAAACAAATTGTAATGTGTACCTATTGAAAATTTAGTAATTTTGGATGTTGGGATGTGGTTAAAATTTGATTAAACAAACGTAGGTACTGAAAAGATCTAGTATTGGTCACATCCCATTCGTTTTTATATTTTTTCATCAAGTGTGCATTATATTTTTGCTCAATTTGACTGAAAGTCTTCATTAACGAAGAAGAAGAAGACTTGAACTATAGTAAATAGTTTTTAATTTGAATATAAATGTTGTGAAGAGTTCAGTAATGGCCACAACCCCCATTCTTTAAATATTAGGCGTTGAAAATTATTCAAAATAGGATGATATAAATGGTTTAGATTTAATTAAACAAAAGTATTGAAAAGATTCTAGTACAGGTTATATCGTCACATCCCATATCCCATTCATTTCATATGTATTTTCATCAAGTGTGCATATCGTTAGTAATATTTCTGCACAATAGACTATTAGACTTAAAACTAACCCAAAAGACTAAATAAAAAAGAGAAAAATAAGTATAAGACTATAAGAAATAGTTTGTATAAAAAACTATTCCAATGGTCTACATAAAATAAGTAAAAATACATATACCTAATAGAAGAATTAGACTATTGGAAATAGATTGTATAAAAGCTCACCCAAAGGTCTACAAAAAAGAAGAAGAAGAATATTTAGACTATTGGAAATAGTTTGTATAAATACTGACCAAAAGGTCTACATAAAAGAAAATGAATAAGACTATTGGAAATAGTTTGTATTAAAACTCTCCCAAAAGTCTACGTACTTAAATGAAGAAGAATAATAATTAGACTAAAGGAAATAATTTTTATAAAAAAATGACCCAAATGTATACATAAAAGAAGAAGAAGATGAATTAGACAATAGGAAATAGTTTGTAAAAAAACTGCCCTAAAGGTCTACATAAAATTAAGAAGAAAAAGAATTAGACTCCAGGACCCGCCGCTTCAGGCCCTTCAGTACCTCCCGTCCCTTTAATCCCTCATTACGTCCCTTCCCATCAGGCCCTTCAGTACCTTCAGTACCTTCCGTCCCTTCAGGCAGTTTTATACCTCCCGTCCCTTCAGGACCTTTAGTGCCTCCCTTCCCTTCATTACATCCCGTCCCATCAGTCGGTTAAGAAAAGTTTAAATCCAGAAATCATCCTGGAAGAACCGCGAAGAGATGAAAGAACCTTCTTTTCCCAGGATGCTCTACTTAATAGGTAAAATGACTAAATACACGAAGAAGAAGAAAAAAGTTTAAACCCAGATACCTGCGAAGAGATGGAAGAACAGTTGGACCTTCTTCTCCCAGGATTCTCCAACTTCATAGGTAAAATGACCAAAAATACACGATGAAGAAGAAGAAGAAGAAATAAGTTTAAATCCAGATACCTGCGAAGAGATGTAAGGAAAATTGGACATTCTTCTCCCAGGTTAGTCCACCTTCAAAGGTAAAATGACCAAATAGACGATGAAGAAGAAGAAGAAAAAAGTTTAAATCCAGAAACCTGCGAAGAGATGGAAGGAAAATTGGACCTTCATCTCCCAGGATAGTTCATCTTCATAGGTAAGATGACCATGTACACGTTGAAGAAAAAGAAGAAAAAAGTTTATATGCAGAACCCGTCCTGGAAGACCTGTGAAGAGATGGAGGGACAGTCGGACCTTCTTTTCCCAGGATACTCCCCCTTCATAGGTAAAACGACCAAATACACGAAGAAGAAGAAGAATAAGAAAAAAGTTTAAATCCAAAAACCATCCTGGGCATACGCTCGACAATTCACCAAAGTTTCATTATAATCGGACAAACGGTTGGTAAATAAATAAATAAAATAATTTTCCTATAGGAAATCAGTATAGGTATATTATTGTTGATTTGTAAGTAAATAGTATTAGGTAGGTACCTACCTACAACAACCTTCTAAATAAATTCGATTCCTAACAAATTTTATTTGAATATCACATTCTTTCTGTAGCCATAGAAACGATTCGAACACGTATGTAAGTAATATCGAATGGTTCGGATACATTTTTTGAATATGTAGGTACCTACATTGGTTTGTTCGATGCCATAAAAATGAAAATTGTCAGAAAAATCAAATATTATTTACAAATTATGCAATTTTATTATGCCTATATCTTTACTAATAAATAACACATTTTTACAATATATGTCTTAAAACTTGCCGTAATGTCTTGTGTTTCATTTTATTATTTCATAATTACATTTATTTCAAAGGTTTATTATTTTCAAGAACATATTCATTCGGTGGGAAAATGAAATATTGTATGAAAAGATATTAAAATGGCGGCGTTTATGTACAAAAGGCTTACTTTAAAAATAAGTTAAACATTATAATTATACCAAATATTCACCATGTTTTTCACTTAAACGCTAAGTTATACTTCAAAATATATTTTTTTTGTGTAAATACCTACTTCTAACTTTTAAACTAACAGATATTTGCGTGCAAAATGTACACTTTTTTGACAGATACGACTTGGACAATTTTGTATGAAAAAAATAATTATTGAAATATTTTTAAAATTCAGCATTTTTATCGCATTATTTTTAGCGTGACACTGCATCAGGTATACAGGTACACGTTCGCACATAAATTAGATTTTTAGATGCTCTTGGTTTTTCAGAAGGCGTGAGACAAACACACACACACACACACACACACACACACAAACACTAACATTTTGATTGCTTTATTACTTTATATATATATATATATATATATATATATATATATATATATATATATATATATATATATATATATATATATATATATATATATATATATATATATATATATATATATATATATATATATATATATATATATATATATATATATATATATATATATATATATATATATATATATATATATATATATATATATATATATATATATATATATATATATATATATATATATATATATATATATATATATATATATATATATATATATGTTATATTTGATGTTTTCACGGGTGAAATATGTTATAATATTTTTATCTCGGTTTTCCCGTGTCAGTAGGTCTTGACTAAGACCATTTGTCTTCCGACGTTTCGCCTGAATATCACCAGGCATTTTCAAGGACTTAACGAAAAGCACGCGCGCGACACACGTCTACTCAGTCGCAAAAACACTAATAACAAGATCAAAAAGAATTGCAGACCACGAGCATAAAAAACAAGAATTAGAATACACGAAAAATGCTCTACAAGAATTAGAATACACGAAAAATGCTCTACGTTGTAATGGTTTCTCAGACTATATAATAAACAAAGCATTAAAGAGTCCAAAAACAGTGAAAGAAAAATCCAATGAAACACCATTATCAACAGCCCGACTACCATATATCAAAGGCGTCACCGATAAAATCAGCCGTCTATTAAACAAAAATAACATACGTACCGTTTTCAGCACAACAAATAAAATATCAACCTTTCTAAGAAACCCGAAAGACATCATTCCACTTGAAGCTCATGGAGTATATGAAATACCGTGCGGATCGTGCAATAAGACTTATGTAGGAAGAACCAATCGAAAAGTTGAAGCACGAATAGCGGAGCACAGAGTCGACATGAGAAACAAAAAACTTACATCCTCACTTGTACAACACTCGCTCACAGAAGGACATACAATAGATTTTGACCATTCAAAAATAATAGCAAGTTTAAACAGTGAACCTCTCAGAATTTACAGGGAAGCTATAGAAATATATAAGAGAAGGGATATAATGAACAATCGGGACGACGGAGTGCGTTTGCCTAGTACCTGGAAGAACATTTTATATGACAAACAATACAATAATAATATTAATAATACCATAGCGAAAATAACCCCAAAACACAACAATAATAATATTAATGTCACAACTAAAATTAACAATAAATCACAACACAAAAATAATGATAAAATATTATTACCAACGAACACGACAGCAGGTGGGCGTGTCACAAGGAGCCAATCACGTCGCGCTAACAATATTTGACATAAGCGGCCATCTTGTACGCTACGAGTCACTTGACGGTGAGCTTTCAGTGTGAGTAGACGTGTGTCGCGCGCGTGCTTTTCGTTAAGTCCTTGAAAATGCCTGGTGATATTCAGGCGAAACGTCGGAAGACAAATGGTCTTAGTCAAGACCTACTGACACGGGAAAACCGAGATAAAAATATTATAATATATATATATATATATATATATATATATATATATATATATATATATATATATATATATATATATATATATATATATATATATATATATATATATATATATATATATATATATATATATATATATATATATATATATATATATATATATATATATATATATATATATATATATATATATATATATATATATATATATATATATATATATATATATATATATATATATATATATATATATATATATATATATATATATATATATATATATATATATATATATATATATATATATATATATATATATATATATATATATATATATATATATATATATATATATATATATATATATATATATATATATATATATATATTTGCAAAAATTGAATAGAATCGAATGAGTACTTTAGTCTGTAATCGATAAAGTAAAAATGAACATGCCGTATATAGCACATAGTACATAGCACATAGCACACACAGATACATTGTGATGAAACTTTCAGAATACAATCTCAGCATGATACTAGTTGATAATCTGCAATAAAAAAATAGCCTTAAAAATTGCAAAATCATAACTCCCCACTATATCCCCTTGGGTAAAGTGAGGAGTGATACATTGTGATGAAACTTTCAGAGTACAATCTCAGCATGATACTAGTTGATAATCTGCAAAAAAAAATATTCTTAAAAATTGCGAAATCATAACTCCCCACTATATCCTCTTGGGTTAGTGAGGAGTGATACATTGTGATGAAACTTTCAGAATACAATCTCAGCATGATACTAGTTGATAATCTGCAAAAAAAAATATTCTTAAAAATTGCGAAATCATAACTCCCCACTATATCCCCTTGGGTTAGTGAGGAGTGATACATTGTGATGAAACATTCAGAATAATATCTCAGCATGATACTAGTTGATAATCTGCAAAAAAAAATATTCTTAAAAATTGCGAAATCATAACTCCCCACTATATCCTCTTGGGTTAGTGAGGAGTGATACATTGTGATGAAACTTTCAGAATACAATCTCAGCATGATACTAGTTGATAATCTGCAAAAAAAAATATTCTTAAAAATTGCGAAATCATAACTCCCCACTATATCCCTTTGGGTTAGTGAGGAGTGATACATTGTGATGAAACTTTCAGAGTACAATCTCAGCATGATACTAGTTGATAATCTGCAAAAAAAAATACCCTTAAAAATTGCGAAATCATAACTCCCCACTATATCCCCTTGGGTTAGTGAGGAGTAAAAATAGACTGTTTATGCAAGGGAGGTGCAAGGGAGTGTTTATGAATAAATGAATAAAATCTTACCAGTTGACGTTTCATTTATATCATTTTGAGACTCCTGTGGCTGCTTAAGGGTTTCTTTCTCAGGATATTGGAATACAGTAGAGCATTCGTAAATGTCCTCATCAGTTTTGTCAGACATTTTGTATTGGTCATTGCGTCTTTTGCTAGTGCTGTTTCCTGAAAATTTATTTGAAATAATTTTGAGCATACCAAACACTCTTTTCTTTTTTTTATATGGTTGACAATCTCTGAATGCTTTAGATTCTTTAAACAGATATTTAAAAAATCCAGAAAATGAGAGCATTTTGAAAGTTTTGACAGGTGAAATCATAGAGAAGAAATAAACGCATGTCTATGGAAAATTAATCAGATCAAAGTCGATTGAATTAGTTTGGAATTTAATTTTTTTTGTCGTTAGACAAGAATGTAACTAATTTTACCTTTTTACAAGACTTAAAATATGAATGAAAACATAACATTATTATTATGCCATGCCATGTCCCTAACAGGCTAGGCAAAGAGACTTGAGCGCCATATGGATTGTATAGTTAGTGGCAATATTCGTGAGCCCATCACATGGACGTGCAAAGCTCAAATGTGTTTTTTTTTTGTTGGGTTGGTATATGCGCAAACTTTTCCATCCCGCGACTAAAAGGCTTTCGAAGTTTGCTGGCATCTGTAAACATTCAATGCTTCCATTACATTCATGCATTGTGTCATACATGCTCGTTGATTATTCAAGCTTCTTATGTTTCAAAATATCATTCACATGGTCATGCCACCCCTTTATACAACAAAAAATAATTTTTTTTAGACCGTGAGAGCATTTTCAATAGACGTTTGTCCATTTAATCTGTCAAAACATTCAAAATGTCCTCAAGTTCTGAAATTGTAATATAATGATTTCTTCTTCTTTGTGGCATATCAGGTCCTCCCGATCACTGCTGAGAAGGCATCTTTATCTGCTGTCATATGGAACAATTTGCCGATGTCTCTGATGCCGGTCCACTCACGAATGTTGCGGAGCCATGACATCTGATGTCTTCAGATTCTAAGGCGACCCTCAATTTATCAGTTCATAATCAGATGGAGCAGACTGTACCTTATGCCTCGCAGAAAGTGATCCAAATGTGATACCTTCTACTATATTACGTTGAAATTGTTGGAGCAAATGGACTTTAGGAAAGTCGCAGTCACCTACCCCACTCCATAGGGAACGTGAGAACTAAGTGTTCTGTTCATCCCCGGAGCGGCTGCTCGTCGGACGAAACAAGAACTACCACCATGCATATTTCATACCACTACCACTAAGAGTCCAACCACACTCGTGAAGGCCCGTGAATCATAGCAGGGGTTACCTTCCCAGCAGCTCCACGAACAACAGACTGCCACAGGGAGCCTTCGCCACGCCCGTAGTACAAATGAAATGAGCAAATGGACTGTACAAAGTGATTAAAATCGGGAATGGAAGTTAAGCAATATTTCGAAAGGAGCATAGTTCAATGAAGGTAAATTTGCACTTGCCGACAGCTGTGACGAACCAATTTTGAAGATGAACTTGAATGTTATTTGCAGCACAGGAAACACCACACGAAGCACTACGAACTATGACGGAGAAAACTTTGTAGAAAATTACTAAAACGCAGGTAAACTCATGACATATTATATGTAAGTGAAGTGCACTATGTTGTCTCTCGAAGTTAACTTGCTGTACTGTACTGATTGTAGGTAGTCTTTTCTTTTGAAACATTTCTTCTCGGCTAGGCGGGTTAGCTTACATTGTCTATAATAGGGATACGGATAAAGGCCCCCATTCACGATCATGCCATCCTTCCAAATGGCTTGCCATCACTCCAAAATGCGCTCGTGAATGTCAAATCCCGCACAGCCCAATTAACCTGACACACCAAAATGGAATTCCAAACGATCGAAACTTCATAGTGCCGCGACAAACGGCGCGGCGCATCCTGTCGGTACAGCATGTTCGTGAGTGTGAAAATCAGCGTTACATTGCGCCATCTTACTGTGCCGAGCTGTTTGTCACTCTCGTGAATGCGAAAATACAACATTATCTCATTGTTTTTTTTCTTTTTATATATAAACAAGCCGCTATAGCAGTTGTATAAAACTCATCATCAGAATTATAACTCATTTTTACTTGAAAATTAAAAAAAAAATAGAAATTATTAATCTCATTGAGGTCACTAAGACGAATGTGTGGTAAAACGATGTATGATAGAATAAGAAATGAGGATATTAGACGAGAATGTATGATTGAAAGAAATATCGTAAGTAAGATGAAAATAAATGCCCTAAGGTGGTTCGGCCACATAGAAAGAATGAGTGATGACCTTCTGACAAAAAAAGTGTACAAGGCTGATAAAAGAGGAACGAAAAGTAGAGGTCGGCCAAGAAAAAGTTGGCACGATCTCATAAATGGGATTTTGAAAGATGGTGATGTTAGAAGTAAGAATAACAGAAGAGCGTGTATGAGACGATGTATGGACGTGAATGAAGCGAGGAATGTGTGTCAAGAGAGAGGAGTCTGGCGTTCGGTTCTCTCTGCCTACCCCAAATAGGGAAATGGCATGATGGTATGGGTAAATTATTAATGCGAAAGCGCCGACAGCTTGTGTATACTAATTTTAAAGGCTCGATGGCGCGCCCGTGAGTGTGATGAAAATTTTACAATGCTCCCAATGGAGCCGGTCCATATGGAACGACGCCGAATGAGACGATCGTAAATGGGCTGCTTGAGGAGAGGATTCGGAATGGATATCCTTAACAGACATGGTACCTAAGTATCTCCACATTTAATATTTTAGCGACTCTGGAAATTTTCAATGATTGTTTTGAATAATTTAAAAAAGATTTACCGTTCCGTAAAATTTTCTTGTTGAATTTATCATAGAAGTACTTGCACTCATCTTGGCAGGCAAAATTGAACGCTGTCATATATTCCTGGAGAACAAATATAATAGATTATTCATGATAATAGAGTATTTATAGGTTATGTGTAATAATCTCCAAACTTTATAAAAAATTATCCAACTGTCGATATGTTAAGAGAATTCATTTCTCTTAACATATCGACAAAGTATCAAGCCAAGATATGCGAGATTTGTATGCTAGGTCTATATTTATCATGGTTTTTTTCAACTTTGTAGTCACCACACCAACTTAGAGGCTTAGCAGCATATATGTTCCATGCATGGGTTTACTTAGAATTCAAAGTAGAACATTTAGTGAGTCTGTGTCTGTCCCCCCTTATAACTTTTGATCCGCTCAATGCACAGAGCCCAAAATTTCAGAATATATAGATAGTTATAGGCATACAAAACTTTTATATTCAGTATTATGAATTTTCGTTTTAATCAGGGGTTATCAACTTTTGAATTTGATTAGCTTTATTTTTCATATATCTCAAAAATCATAAAAGCTAGAACACTGAAAATTGGTATAAATATAGACAAATACAAAATCTCAATTTTTTTAGTTTCTCAAATATTTTTTTTAAGAAAAACATTTTTTTATGATAAATATATGTGTTTAACTGCCTATATTTTCAAAGTTTTTAAAAACATGTAAAAAAGCCGAAACACTCCAACTAGATAATTTAATTTTCAATAAAAATTATGAAAATTGTAGTAGTACATCTCGAACTTTTTTTAACGATTTTTATAAAAATTAAATTTAGTGAAGACATTGTTTCATATAATTTGTAAGACAGTATACGATACACAATATCTACAAAAGGGGACTCAATTGTAGTTTGATACTTAATCTCCAAACATACCATCATGCTGTTTTCATATTCTTCGTAGGAATAAAAGACTGACCACCATCATATCCTATCCTGACATTAATACCTACATGTTTTACATAGAAAACAAAATATCTTAAACAAACATTGGATTGATAGGGAACTTAATTAGAAGGCATAATTGGTGAACATTGCGCATCACGTAAACCAGCCGAAGACAGAACCTAGCGCAGTTCAGGGGTGACATCTGTGCGAGACACCGTCACCTCATTTATAAGGACTGTTACTTTCATTTTTTACAAATAAGCCAATTTCTCAATAGATGGTGTTACAAAAAGGTTTCTTCGTTACTTCATAGATGCCAATAGTAATAATGTCTTATTTTCAGGTGAATTGTTACACATTATTCAAATATATAGAACTTTCAAAAATTACATTGATAAGGGAACTCAATAAGAAGGCATAATAGGTGAACGTTGCGCAAGCGCATAAAGTGGTCACATAAACCAGCCGATGACAGAACCTAAGCCCTGTAGGTGCTTTGAGTTCCAGGTTTTTCAATAATATTCCAACTTTGTATAGAGATGTCAAAATCTGTCACAAAATATTATTGATTTCCGACAGGAAAAAAAATCCAATGTTTGCCTTTATGCAACTATAAAAATATTTAATTTATCTTTTATGTACATACACATCCATTCCATTGACACTCTTTTGTTTTGCTGTCAGTAAACATTTTTGTTCTCCAATATACTAGGGACAGTCCCTGTGTTATATCGGGAGCGTGAGTCTCTGGTCTTAGTATTATAACTATTATTAAATGATCATACTTCAGCTTCAAATGTGTGCAGAAAGGGTCTTGGCATTTTGTATTCAATCTCCTTGTATATCTCGTGTTCCCATACAGCCTGCTCTCGTTCCAGGCAATACAAACGGAAGTAGTAGGAACGCATGTTGAAATCTTTGACAAGACACAGTACTCCGGTGTCCAGTTTGAACCAGTCATCGTGGTGCGGTTCTTCTGTTCTGTATACCTGAACAATCCCTGATGCCAAGCACTAGAAACAAAAGAACTAGGTATCAAAAAAATGACATTAATTTATTGTAAAATAATATGTTAATATATTACATACATACCATCACGCCATGTCCCTCGCGGGGTAGGCAGAGAGAACAGAACGCCACACTATTCTATCTTGACATACATTCACCGCCTCGTCAACATTCATGCTTCGTCTCATGCATGTTCTTCTATTGTTCAGACTTCTAACATTTCCTTCTTTCAGAATATCGTTCACATGGTCGTGCCATCCTTTTCTTGGGCGCCCCCGACCTCTTTTTCCATTCCTGTCAGCCTTATATATTTTTTTCGTCAAGCGTTCTTCATTCATTCTTTCCACGTGACCAAACCATCTAAGTGTGTTAACTTTCATTCTAGTTACTACATCTTTCTTCATCTTACATTCTTTCCTAGTGACCTCATTTCTAACTCTATCATACATCGTTCTATTACAAATTCTTCTTAACGATCTCATTTCCACTGCATTTATTCTACTTTCATGCGACTTCTGCCATGTCCAGGTTTCACTTGCATACATCAAGGTTGGCACTACAATTGCGTTATGAATGGCAAAATTATGTATGGCATCTAAAGTTAATATATTAATTATATATAAAAATTAAAAACAATAAAATGTATAGCAGTGACATCTGTGGAGGTGGGGTTAAAATTAAATAAAATAATTATTATTTAGTGAAAGGTTTATTATTGTATTGAAAAGTTATTTATTGCATGGGAACAATAAAAAGTTTAGGTTATGAATGAAAATTTAACATTGTATCGTTCTAGGAACATTCCTCTGTTAAACAGTATCAATTCGGAGTCGACTTATAAATTGTATATATTATATTTAAAGTATTGTAAATATATTGTAATTTAGTAAAATTACACGAGCAAGTCTTTTTTGAATTTAAACTCCCAGATTTCCACGACAAGGAAAAAGAAGTCTCTCTTGAGATATATAGAGAGATTCCACATTTATGTACAGTAGAATTCCAATTATCCGGATCGATTGGGACTGTAACTGATCCGGATAGCCAAAGATTTGGATAATAATGGAAAATTGGTATAATTTCTTTAAAAAAATGTACAAAACATGAACAAAATGTGGACTATCAGCCGGAGAGAATCTAGACGTCTTGCTACCTTCAAAATGTGGTGCTATAGGATCATGATCCATTGGTCAGACTACATTCCAAACTATGTGGTACTGAGTCGGAGAAACTAAACAACTCTTAAAGAGGGTTGCTCAACAACGATCCAAATGGATAGGCCATAGATCAGGCATCCGTATCTGATATGGTCATACATTTTGGGGGATATTTATGGTGAAGAATTCCTTAAGATTACCAGAGGCAGCCCATCCAAGACAGATTCTCTGTCGAAGCTCCGTGGTCTGATTATCTCGGGAGGTTGACCTCTTCTATTGTTTGGTTATTTATTGTTATAGAGCCACCCAATATCAATTAAGATACAAAAGAGAAAGGCAATCATGGTTTCACTGGATTCACAAATCAAGGCACACGAGCATAGGTGACCAGAGTACCAGCCAGAATAGGCGAGTCGCACGGACTTGGGACCGTGTATGCGACCCCTTTATGACTCGAGTCACGCTCACTACTCACCCACCAACCTCCAACACATACTCTACCATCCTACGCAACCAATTTTTTTAAATTTATTTATTTAAAGTCAACACAGACAGCGTTTGCTGGTATGAGTGTTGACAGACATTTACTTAGATTAATACATGTTATACAATGTGGTAAACAAGAATATTACAGTGAAATGTACAAAAAAATATTTAAAAATTGAATATTCAACTATAGTGCACTATCATTATTAAGTATGCATAATCAGCTAATTATTATTAGTAACAAAATGACCAGTAGCCTTACTCTTGAAACTCGAATCCGATCCCGATTTCAAATTTCATTTAGAACTTACCTATCTGTCGCCTGCGTACATTCAAATGAACGGCTATTACTATTAAAACATACCTACCTACTGCATTCATTCTCCGTTACAAAGGTAGGTTCTTAGCGAGTCGGATCGTATTGGGATCGGATTCGCAGTGGAGAGTAAGGCCGCTGGTTAAAATGTTTGATGCTAAATTGTTTGTAAATAAATTTAATAAATAAATTAAATTTAATTTTAAAATTTAGCAATTCTTAACTTCGACTTCGCCCAAAAATAAGCAGATGCTTTTTTGGCTGAATATGAATGTTTGGTCGGACACTAATTATAGTGAATGTTTTGAATAATAGTAACTTCTTACCCTACAGTTAGGTTTGAATATGCGAAACAATATATCTTGTTCTTCCGGAGTTAGTAAGAAACTGCGACGAAACTTATAGGAAGGTCTTATTGCCATATCGGCAACTGTGAAAATTAGATAAACTAACGTAGAAAATATAAAACAGAACACTACTGGATTATTCAATGAAACATTTGAATAAATCACGAGGATAATTTTTTAACTAACTGATAAATTGTGATAAGAATGTCGGACAAATTTACCTTATTAAAAATTATCAATGACTTCCATTTGTTTTTCCTTATTTGTCATGAAAATTTCACAAACAACATAAGTAAACACCATTATGCAATGTTCCTAAAAGGGTAGGCAGAGAGAATCATTGTCATCATCAGTGGCTCCACAGCCCAGGATGGGCCATGGCCTCCTCAAGGAATCGTCTCCATTGCACTTTTCTCTCCAATTCCGCACACCGGCTATCTGAAGGTCCCTCTCGACTCCATCCATCCATCATAGTCTAGGCCTTCTCACACACTTTCCCTATGGACGTGTTGTGAGGATTCTTTTCCGTGTCTGATCATCGTTCATACGATGCACGTGTCCTAACAAGGGGAGCCACCCTAAGGCAGAGAGAATTGAGTGCCACATTTTCTATTTTGGTACGCATCCATTAACATTCATGCATCGTCTTATAAAATTTTGTCTATTATTCAAGCTTCTTACATTTTCCTATTTCGTTGTGTTACCCTTTTCTTGGACGACTCCGACATCTTATTCTATTCCCTTCAGCTTTGTATACTTATTTTCTCCATCAGGCATTATTCATTTGAGGACTGAGGCCTCTGAGGTTTAAGGTACTTTCAGTAAATACCAAACCGCGGGCTCCACTCCACTTAGTCCAGTATTGATTCCTGACTCCTGAAAGGAATGTAGTTAAAGGTAGATACCTGTAATATTTAAAAAGTAATTTATGAAAACAAAAATATTAAGAGGCATCTATATAATTGTGATATAATTATGATAGTTTATAGTATTACATGCAACAAGGTTGATAGATAAAACTTATAGAGTTTTCTTATAGATGTCTCTGATTTTGAATTCTTAATTCGGGTATTTTTGTTTACATATATACATACATACATACCATCACGCCATGTCCCTTGCGGGGTAGGCAGAGAGAACCGAACGCCACATCTTTCTATCCTGGCACGCATCCCTCGCCTCATCCACATTCATGCATCGTCTCATACATGTTTGTCTATTGCTCACACTTCTAACATTTCCGTCTTTTAAAATTTCGTTCACATGGTCGTGCCATCCCTTTCTTGGGCGTCCCCGACCTCTCATTCCATTCCTTTCCGCTCTGTATATTTTCTTCGTCAGGCGCTCCTCATTCATTCTCCCCATGTGACCAAACCATCTCAATGTGTTCACTTTCATTCTAGTAATGACATCTTTCCTTATATCCTCGTTTCTTACTCGGTCATACATCATTCTATTACAAATCCTTCTTAACGATTTTAACGATATTTTTTGTTTACCTGTAACTAATTATTGTATTACACAATGAAAATCTAGCTGTGAGTAACTTAGCTGTGAGGCACCGGCTTAGAATAGTGCTTCCACTCTTTTCTATTATTGTTTTCGAGTGTCCCGTAAGAGCCGGGTAATCGAAAAAACAACAGGCAACAATAACATCTGACATAGTTCAGCAATGAGGTTCACCACCCATTCTGAATGTAGTGCCTTTTTAGGTGAGACGAGACTGGTGTGTGGGTATACACAGATGTGTTGTGCTCCCTTTTATAAGGCAATGCACACCCGCACACCTTTCGCTGGATACCCCACATTGTGGGATATGCCGTGATGGTATGTATGTATAATGAAAATCTAATTATTGTATTACACAATGAAAATCTAATTAGAGATTTTTGTTTACCTGTAACTAATTATTGTATTACACAATGAAAATCTAATTAGAGATTTTTGTTTACCTGTAACCAATTATTGTATTACACAATGAAAATCTAATTAGAGATTTTTGTTTACCTGTAACTAATTATTGTATTACACAATGAAAATCTAATTAGAGATTTTTGTTTACCTGTAACTAATTATTGTATTACACAATGAAAATCTAATTAGAGATTTTTGTTTACCTGTAACTAATTATTGTATTACACAATGAAAATCTAATTAGAGATTTTTGTTTACCTGTAATTAATTATTGTATTACACAATGAAAATCTAATTAGAGATTTTGGCTACAATAATTAGTTTTCTTAAAGTGAAAAGAATAAAAATTATTTCTGGTTTATTTTACTTATAATTGATTATATTTGTATTCAATTTTTTCTGTAATAAAAAGTGAAATTAAAATCAAGTATATTCATTGGACTCCAAACTATCACCACCACAACAAGAAAAACAGGGCCGGATAAATCATAGAACAATTAGGAACAAGAAATCAGGGCGGTAGTCCTAAAAAGGGCGCTTAAAATTCCAAAATGTTATATAAAATGTTTTTAATTGTGTTTTAAGTCTGAATCTGTGAGACGATTAATATCGTAAGTCTCCAGAATGTGGCAACTTGTTATTGGGTGCGTGTTAAATTAATATTTCACATAGTACCTGTTAGTTGCCCGAGAAACAATATTAAATAAATAAATAAATAAAAAATCCACAGGTATGGCGCTCGGTTCTCTTTGCATACCCGGATAGAGGCTCGGCATGATGGTGTAAATATTTAATATCATTATGAATCTCCAATTGTTGTAGCTATTTTTTTATAAACAACTATACATATAGGTAGGTTTAGGTAATATAAACAAACTAATTCGTCATTTTAGACCCGATGTAATTTTACATAATTTTAAATTGTTCTACATTTAAAATTCCCAAAAAAAATTGGGAGGGGGGGAGGGCGGATTCAAATATATTGCTACGGGTGCAAAAACACATTTATCCGGCCCTGAAGAAAAATATTCTCTGCAAGGAGAGGTGTTAAGGACCAATTCTGAAGATTGAAAAGGGTCACAAGGACAGATTCTGTCCACTAAGTAAAGAAGTAAAGTGAAGCTTCAGTTGTAAGTTCAAACTAAGTAAATTGAAGCTTTACTTAGTTTGAACTTACAACTAATCTTGACTCAATAAGTCACAATTAGAAGTCAACATATTCACATTGTTCCTAAGTGGTCAAATAACATTGTCAGTTGAGGATGTTTCATACGCTATTGTCCATTGTGTTGCCCTTACTAACTTGCCGCGTTTGATTGCAGCGTCCCCTCAAGACCCGAGTTTCTTAAGAATCTCAGAGGTAATATACATTATACTCAATAAACCTTTCAGATACCCCAGTAATGAATTTTTCACTGAATTTAGAGTCCTTAATGTTAGACAATTATACATTAAGAAAATAATTTTACACACTCACAAACATAGACAAGAATATCCGATAGCTAGCCATTTATATTCTACTCGCAATGCTCAAAGGTCAATTATCGTAAAGAAAAAAACAAACACCACATTTGCACAGAGTAATTTTAAATTTCTTGGTCCCAAGATGTACAATATACTACCTGACGCTTGGAAAAATATGAAAATAGACACTCTGAAAAAAACAATAAACAGTTGGCTTATATCCATCGGTATAGATGAATCCAATAATAAATTAAGCTTATTCTAGATTGCTCGCTATTCATTTACAATTTTTATTTAGTAAGTTTTAAAGCATCTTAAATTGGTTAATTTATTGATACCTACAAATCGTATCTACATATAGAACGTCCTAAAACAGGTTCACCTAGTTGGACGTCCAATGAGACAATATAAAAATAATACACAATTTTATGTTCATATATTAATTACATATATGTATCCTCCTGTAGCACTTTTACTAGTACCAGCTTACTTCAAACCTTTAATAGTATGCTAGCATCAAATTTAAGATATATTATCACTGTAATACAGGTTCACCTAGTTGGACGTCCAATGAGACAATATAAAAATAATACACAATTTTATGTTCATATATTAATTACATATATGTATCCTCCTGTAGCACTTTTACTAGTACCAGCTTACTTCAAACCTTTAATAGTATCCTAGCATCAAATTTAAGATATATTATCACTGTAATACAGGTTCACCTAGTTGGACGTCCAATGAGACAATATAAAAATAATACACAATTTTATGTTCATATATTAATTACATATATGTATCCTCCTGTAGCACTTTTACTAGTACCAGCTTACTTCAAACCTTTAATAGTATCCTAGCATCAAATTTAAGATATATTATCACTGTAATACAGGTTCACCTAGTTGGACGTCCAATGAGACAATATAAAAATAATACACAATTTTATGTTCATATATTAATTACATATATGTATCCTCCTGTAGCACTTTTACTAGTACCAGCTTACTTCAAACCTTTAGTAGTATCCTAGCATCAAATTTAAGATATATTATCATTGTAATACAGGTTCACCTAGTTGGACGTCCAATGAGACAATATAAAAATAATACACAATTATATGTTCATATATTAATTACATATATGTATCCTCCTGTAGCACTTTTACTAGTACCAGCTTACTTCAAACCTTTAATAGTATCCTAGCATCAAATTTAAGATATATTATCACTGTAATACAGGTTCACCTAGTTGGACGTCCAATGAGACAATATAAAAATAATACACAATTTTATGTTCATATATTAATTACATATATGTATCCTCCTGTAGCACTTTTACTAGTACCAGCTTACTTCAAACCTTTAATAGTATCCTAGCATCAAATTTAAGATATATTATCATTGTAATACAGGTTCACCTAGTTGGACGTCCAATGAGACAATATAAAAATAATACACAATTTTATGTTCATATATTAATTACATATATGTATCCTCCTGTAGCACTTTTACTAGTACCAGCTTACTTCAAACCTTTAATAGTATCCTAGCATCAAATTTAAGATATATTATCACTGTAATACAGGTTCACCTAGTTGAACGTCCAATGAGACAATATAAAAATAATACACAATTTTATGTTCATATATTAATTACATATATGTATCCTCCTGTAGCACTTTTACTAGTACCAGCTTACTTCAAACCTTTAATAGTATCCTAGCATCAAATTTAAGATATATTATCACTGTAATACAGGTTCACCTAGTTGGACGTCCAATGAGACAATATAAAAATAATACACAATTTTATGTTCATATATTAATTACATATATGTATCCTCCTGTAGCACTTTTACTAGTACCAGCTTACTTCAAACCTTTAATAGTATCCTAGCATCAAATTTAAGATATATTATCACTGTAATACAGGTTCACCTAGTTGAACGTCCAATGAGACAATATAAAAATAATACACAATTTTATGTTCATATATTAATTACATATATGTATCCTCCTGTAGCACTTTTACTAGTACCAGCTTACTTCAAACCTTTAATAGTATCCTAGCATCAAATTTAAGATATATTATCACTGTAATACAGGTTCACCTAGTTGAACGTCCAATGAGACAATATAAAAATAATACACAATTTTATGTTCATATATTAATTACATATATGTATCCTCCTGTAGCACTTTTACTAGTACCAGCTTACTTCAAACCTTTAATAGTATCCTAGCATCAAATTTAAGATATATTATCACTGTAATACAGGTTCACCTAGTTGGACGTCCAATGAGACAATATAAAAATAATACACAATTTTATGTTCATATATTAATTACATATATGTATCCTCCTGTAGCACTTTTACTAGTACCAGCTTACTTCAAACCTTTAGTAGTATCCTAGCATCAAATTTAAGATATATTATCATTGTAATACAGGTTCACCTAGTTGGACGTCCAATGAGACAATATAAAAATAATACACAATTATATGTTCATATATTAATTACATATATGTATCCTCCTGTAGCACTTTTACTAGTACCAGCTTACTTCAAACCTTTAATAGTATCCTAGCATCAAATTTAAGATATATTATCACTGTAATACAGGTTCACCTAGTTGGACGTCCAATGAGACAATATAAAAATAATACACAATTTTATGTTCATATATTAATTACATATATGTATCCTCCTGTAGCACTTTTACTAGTACCAGCTTACTTCAAACCTTTAATAGTATCCTAGCATCAAATTTAAGATATATTATCATTGTAATACAGGTTCACCTAGTTGGACGTCCAATGAGACAATATAAAAATAATACACAATTTTATGTTCATATATTAATTACATATATGTATCCTCCTGTAGCACTTTTACTAGTACCAGCTTACTTCAAACCTTTAATAGTATCCTAGCATCAAATTTAAGATATATTATCACTGTAATACAGGTTCACCTAGTTGGACGTCCAATGAGACAATATAAAAATAATACACAATTTTATGTTCATATATTAATTACATATATGTATCCTCCTGTAGCACTTTTACTAGTACCAGCTTACTTCAAACCTTTAATAGTATCCTAGCATCAAATTTAAGATATATTATCACTGTAATACAGGTTCACCTAGTTGGACGTCCAATGAGACAATATAAAAATAATACACAATTTTATGTTCATATATTAATTACATATATGTATCCTCCTGTAGCACTTTTACTAGTACCAGCTTACTTCAAACCTTTAATAGTATCCTAGCATCAAATTTAAGATATATTATCACTGTTATACAGGTTCACCTAGTTGGACGTCCAATGAGACAATATAAAAATAATACACAATTTTATGTTCATATATTAATTACATATATGTATCCTCCTGTAGCACTTTTACTAGTACCAGCTTACTTCAAACCTTTAATAGTATCCTAGCATCAAATTTAAGATATATTATCACTGTAATACAGGTTCACCTAGTTGGACGTCCAATGAGACAATATAAAAATAATACACAATTTTATGTTCATATATTAATTACATATATGTATCCTCCTGTAGCACTTTTACTAGTACCAGCTTACTTCAAACCTTTAATAGTATCCTAGCATCAAATTTAAGATATATTATCATTGTAATACAGGTTCACCTAGTTGGACGTCCAATGAGACAATATAAAAATAATACACAATTTTATGTTCATATATTAATTACATATATGTATCCTCCTGTAGCACTTTTACTAGTACCAGCTTACTTCAAACCTTTAATAGTATCCTAGCATCAAATTTAAGATATATTATCACTGTAATACAGGTTCACCTAGTTGGACGTCCAATGAGACAATATAAAAATAATACACAATTTTATGTTCATATATTAATTACATATATGTATCCTCCTGTAGCACTTTTACTAGTACCAGCTTACTTCAAACCTTTAATAGTATCCTAGCATCAAATTTAAGATATATTATCATTGTAATACAGGTTCACCTAGTTGGACGTCCAATGAGACAATATAAAAATAATACACAATTTTATGTTCATATATTAATTACATATATGTATCCTCCTGTAGCACTTTTACTAGTACCAGCTTACTTCAAACCTTTAATAGTATCCTAGCATCAAATTTAAGATATATTATCACTGTAATACAGGTTCACCTAGTTGGACGTCCAATGAGACAATATAAAAATAATACACAATTTTATGTTCATATATTAATTACATATATGTATCCTCCTGTAGCACTTTTACTAGTACCAGCTTACTTCAAACCTTTAATAGTATCCTAGCATCAAATTTAAGATATATTATCACTGTAATACAGGTTCACCTAGTTGGACGTCCAATGAGACAATATAAAAATAATACACAATTTTATGTTCATATATTAATTACATATATGTATCCTCCTGTAGCACTTTTACTAGTACCAGCTTACTTCAAACCTTTAATAGTATCCTAGCATCAAATTTAAGATATATTATCACTGTAATACAGGTTCACCTAGTTGGACGTCCAATGAGACAATATAAAAATAATACACAATTTTATGTTCATATATTAATTACATATATGTATCCTCCTGTAGCACTTTTACTAGTACCAGCTTACTTCAAACCTTTAATAGTATCCTAGCATCAAATTTAAGATATATTATCATTGTAATACAGGTTCACCTAGTTGGACGTCCAATGAGACAATATAAAAATAATACACAATTTTATGTTCATATATTAATTACATATATGTATCCTCCTGTAGCACTTTTACTAGTAACAGCTTACTTCAAACCTTTAATAGTATCCTAGCATCAAATTTAAGGTATATTATCACTGTAATACAGGTTCACCTAGTTGGACGTCCAATGAGACAATATAAAAATAATACACAATTTTATGTTCATATATTAATTACATATATGTATCCTCCTGTAGCACTTTTACTAGTACCAGCTTACTTCAAACCTTTAATAGTATCCTAGCATCAAATTTAAGATATATTATCACTGTAATCTTGAAATTATTTTGTTGTTATAGATAGGTACTTAACGCTGTTTATGTATAATGTATTTATGTATCGTTGCCAAATAAATATTGAATCTATGGGTCTTCCAGTCTTTTAAAATAATTGGGACTTGAGGTGACACCGTAAACTGAAACGTGGCTAGTAAGAAAGGGGAGCACGATAGATATTAAAGGTCGCAGTGCACGGCTACCACTCTAAATAATAATAAATAAATTATTAAATAAAATACATGTTTTTTAAATAAAAGAATGAATATGTCCTTGTAACAATTACATATACATCTTCATTCATTCCCTAAACTAAGCATAAATGCTGGTACTATAGGGGAATGAAATCGGTCGAGGCAGGATTCGAACTCGCGATCACTGGATTACTAACCCAGCGCCAGAACCCATCATCTTAATATTTATTTATTAATCTATATTTATTTTTATTTATTTATACACCTTCTTGTACATAATATAAACAAATATAATTGTACACTGGCGGGTTTATTGCCATTAGGCAATTTCTTCCAACCAACCAGATTACAAAGTATGACAACATTGTGTATGTACAACAGCAAAAGAATAAGAGTAAAAGAAAACAAAGGACAAACAATACTATTAAAACAAAAAAAAAATAATAATTCATAGCAATAAAAAAGGATATGGTAAGGACAGGAGAGGAAATCGGGATCAGGTGTTCAAGGATAAATATTCCTTCTTTAGTTTTTTCTTGAAAATACTAAGTGAGTTAGACGACGCAATATCCGGACTAAGGCTATTCCATAATCTTGCTGATTGTACTTTGAACGAAAAGTTGAGAAATTCTGTATTATTGATAGGGATGGATTGTGTTATACATTCAGCAGATCGGAGTGGAAGTCCATGATTGGATAAACATATGAATTTGTTTTTGAGGTACTGTGGCGGGTTTGGATTAGAGAGAATATTGTATAATAGTGACAAAATATTATAAATAAAGTAAAAATTTATAGAAAATGAAACACTGCTATATAAAAAAATCAATATATTTTTATCTTAAATAAAAAAAAGAGTTAATATTTACACACACTTACAATTAATTATATTAATATTTTATATAATATATATATATATATTTTAATTATGTAACAATTTTTACAATTTATACATAATGATAATCAATTTCAACAAATTGTTTTTGGACATTCAAAATAAGAACAGAAATAAATCATAATATTGACAGGTGTAAATCATAATATAGACAACGTGTCATTTAGCTCATGAAAAGAAACAAGAAAAGATAACTCAGTGTATGGAAGTGACAGTTGTCAGTCACGTGACAACTATCACTTCCATACATTGAGTTATCTTTTTTTTTGTTTCTTTTCTTGAGCTAAATGACACGTTGTCTAGGGGGCAAGGTTGTTGGTAAAAGGAGAGACGAGAGAAGATGTTGAATACGATAGAGCGAGAGAGGAATACTTTAATTCCATAGAATATATTAAAAAAATAATAATTTATATACAAAGTGTCCCAAAACTCAACAATAAACAATATTAAAAAAAAAATTGAAAAAAATAGGCAGATTTATGTTTTATTCCGTATTTGAATCTAATTATAGTACTATATAAAGTTTACGAGGCTGATTTGAAATTGGCTCACCATTACGCTACGTCCCTCATGGGGTAGGCAGAGATAATAACACCAAATTGGCTCACCATTACGCTACGTCCCTCATGGGGTAGGCAGAGATAATAACGCCAAATTTTTCTATTTCAAAACGCATCCATCACCTCATCAACATTCATGCATCGCCTCATACACGTTCTTCTGTTGTTCATATTTCTTACATTTCCTTCTTTCAGAATGCTGTTCAAATGGTTATGTTATCCTCTTCTTTATATAGGATCCTGACCTCTTGTACCATTTCTGTCACTTTGTCAGGCGTTTGTTCATTCATTCTTTTAATTACATCTTTCTTCATCTTGCATTCTTTCCTTGTGTCCAAATTGTACAACGCATTCATTCTGCATACTTGCTACTTCTGCCATGTGCAAGTCTCACTCGCATACATCAAGGTTGGCGCTACCATTGCATTGTGATTGACAAACCTGGCTTCCTTGATATAAACACATTTAAATTCAATTTATTTGTAAAAATGAGATAAAACAATGTTTTAATCCACAGTGAATATGGGCCGGTATTACAGTCTCAGTTTAAGAGCTAAACTCAAGTTTTACAATAATATAGCATATTACAGTGTCCGTTTAGACCTAATCTTCCCTCAAATACGTCACTAAAACGACAAATATTTAACTCAACGTTTCTGGCGGATTAAGTACTCAACGGTGAGTCAACTGTCATTTGCTAGGCAACGCGTGTAGTTTTAGTTTCTATCACTAGAGGCGTTAGGCAACGAGTTTAGTTTCAGTGTTCTATCACTAGAGGCGTTAGTTGTATCAACGGTGGCGCCACACAACAAAACAAACTGACAGTCATATTGAAACGAACATGGGCATTATTTTGGTGAAAAAAATTAAATTTACCATGTTGGATAGTAAAAAAGTAGTATTTCAAGTCGTAGCGTCCCGTTTTGTAGTTGGTATTATTTGAGGTTATTTAAAATTTGACAGATAATAACCACAGAAAAAGTAAAATATGTCTATAATTGAAGATTTAGTAACTGACATGTCATATTGCACTGTAATACGGAAATGGATTCAATCTCCCCTTAACATTAATCTTGAGTTTAACAAACTCAATGAGTTGAGGGCCGACTGTAATACCGGGCCTATGAATACGAATTTGAGAATAATATTTTTTACTGACAAACTTTTTAGCATCTCAATAGAGACTAAGTTGGGATATTATAGAAGAACCAGGAACTCAAGGAACCTACAGGGCTTATGACTTTTGGCTTTTGTAGGGATGGTGGCGGAAGAACCTTCAAGGTAAATGGCGGCGCCCACATATTGAGGAGGTAAAGGCCTTGACTTGACTTATGACTTATGCTTATGACTTTATGGCTTTTGTAGGGATGGTGGCGGAAGAACCTTCAAGGTAAATGGCGGCGCCCACATATTGAGGAGGTAAAGGCCTTGACTTGACTTATGCTTATGACTTTATGGCTTTTGTAGGGATGGTGGCGGAAGAACCTTCAAGGTAAATGGCGGCGCCCACATCTTGAGGAGGTAAAGGCCTTGATGTCGGGTGCCAAATAAAATATTTATCAAACAATAATCTCCTCGTACGGACAAAAACAAAATAATTAAAATGTTTGACAACCCTGGTGCATATGTACAAGGAAACCCGTCCCCGGATAAACCGATTTAGAGGGTTAAGAAAAAGAAAAATCTATAATTATGAACTTAAAAAAGAAAACATTGAAATTATTACAGTTAACTTTTGTTATTTTTACCTAAATTTAACGCTTATTCGTCTGTACAAGCGTATTACAACACTAAAGCGTATCTGTTTGTCTGGACGAAGAAGCAAGTGTGCTTCATAAGCACATTGGACTAAAAATACTAAATACAAGTTATAAAGATTCATAATATAAATGAGTTCGGCTGCGTTTACCGAGGTGCATCAGATTGAGTATCAAGTATATAACCATTTGGAGGTTGAATCCTCGGGCGGAGAATGCGCGGCACAGGAAGTCTCATTTGTTTTCGTATAATATTGAAAAGTGCAAACGTTACTGAAATATAAAACATACACAAAACAGTGAGACGGTATTCTGCTGTGTTTGGTGGAAACACAGTAATTACGAAAACACAAATGAATACATTTTTGTATGGAACACTTTTATTTAAGTTGACCTGTCTGTTTGTACTAGAATATTGCAATTGACTTCCCAACCATTTAGAGATTTGAAACTTTCAGAATTTGTGTATTACCGATAACAATGCATATTACAACTATTTCCAGCTTGATTCATTTGATATTTTGATAAAATTGAACAATTTTGTATTTCATTCAAACTTAGTTTATATTGTGTCACAATAGATTGTGTGTGTTCTGTATTTTAATTTGTTTGCTGTATAAAATAGCTGCATTTGACATCAGCAGTATGAATATTAACAATCTACGGACTGTCAATTTGAAATATTTTTTATTCTTCATTTAAATGTGAAGGAAATTTTGAAAAGCGTGTCCTTTATTTTTATTTCTGATTCACTTGTCATAAATTAGAATAATAAACATGTCGAAGCCATCACAAATATCTAAATTATTTTATTTATAGGTAAAATAAAAGATTGAATATCTTAGGAAGTAATTACAATGTTTTTAGACAGTGAAAGTTTAGCTGTGAGGCACCGGCTTAGAATAGTGCTTCCATTATTTTAAACCATTGTTTTCGAGTGTCCCGTAAGAGCCGGGTAATCGAAAATACAACAGGCAACAATGACATCTTACATGGTTCAGCAATGAGGTTCACCACCCATTCTGAATGTAGTGCCTTTTTTGGTGAAACGAGACTGATGTGTGGGTATACATAGATGTGTTGTTCTCCCTTATATAAGGCAATACACACCCGCACACCTTTCGCTGGTTACCCCACATTGTGGGATATGCCGTGATGGTATGAATTGAATGAATGAATGAAATTCCTTTTTTTTTAATTCAGATCTAAAATTTTCAAGAAAACAAGGCATAAAGCATTTTGCAAGAAGGAAATATCCAAAAATCAGCCAGTAAAAAAATCTCTTAGACTGATAGAACTCCACACGAAAGTTGATGAACTCTCACAAAGGGGAGGTGAGATTGTTTGATGAAATTAAATTTTATGCTGAGTGCATCAAATGAACTTCGGTGAATTTTCTGATAATGTTTATTCTCACATTACTAACTAAATAAATAAATTTATATTTAAATACATGTAAACTAAAAGGAACATTAAATGTTAATAATAATAATAACAATTAATAAAAAATATATTTTTACTATTGTCATGTGTTAATTTTGTAATAAAGAGATATTTATATACCTATATAATGAACCGTCAATTCTGTTTACAACAAGGGGGGGAGAGTTCTATAAGTGAAATATCGTGCTATGGGTATTGAGTTTTTTTTTAACATATAACACGACAACATCATAAATACGGATGATAACTTCGTATGATATTTTAAAAACATTACTACTACGTTGATAACTGCATAAACTGCGTTGTCTTTATAAACTGTTTTAGAATATTGTCCATAGATGCCTCTGCTATGCATATTTTCAAGTTATTTTCCATAGAATGTATTTTATAGACCATGACGTTGAGGAACGCCGACAAACCTTTAATGAAATGTCCATAATCCCCCACTTGTTAATTGAGCAGTGTCAAACGACTAAAAAAAACATTATCTTCTTACAAGAGAAACTAGTTGGTTGTGGTCAAAACTAAATTCTCCAAAACAAGGTAACATATAAATACTTAATTACTAAAAATATTAAATACTTTTATTATTCTACTCTACAACAATCACTTTTTAATAGGTAAATTTAAAAATTGTCAATCTTATTGTATAGATATGTATAAAATATATTTGAAATTCAACGTTTTCGTTATGTTATCCGATTCAAGGAATCAACACACCATCTATTGGTGAAGTGATAAAACAAAACATAGCTAAACATTAGTCAAGGCTCAAACCAAAGAAAAATTATAATACAGACTAACGTAATTTAGTACGGGTTGGACAAATTGATTTTTATTATATTATGTTAGTAACACATTATAATTTTTTAGACACTTGTAGATGGGCCACAGATGAAGACCCGAATTATAGATTCGTTCTCCAGCTCGAGACTGGTCTTGAGCACACATTCTCAAACAAAATGGTATTAAAAATACAAATGATCTCAAGACCAGTGTCGAAATGTACAGAAGAGTTGAGATTGCTTCGAGACAGCTGTCCCGCTGAAGGAGACAGCGCTATAAACGAAAAAGAGACGCATATAGACACGGACAAACTTCACATTATTAAATATTTTGACGTTTACATTATTAGCTGTACTAAAATAGATTGAGCATTTTATTTAGAACTTTCCGGTAGTAATTAACATACAAGCATTCATATATTAACTATGTGAATGAAATTTTGTATGATCATCATGTTGTTTTATATTTTGAAATGACTGGCTTTACTGAAATTTCCTATCACAACTTAATAATGAATAAGCAATTATGAAAAATATGAACACTACAAATAATTTATTCAACTTCCGACGACTGTTTCGGTTTATAAGGCCATAATCAACTGGTGTTGAGTATACAGTTTACATTATTTTTATTATGTTGCTAATAGTGGGAAAATCTTGATACATAATGATGTACTAGGAAAGAGACAAGTAATGGGGTGCTTGTGTGAATGAGGGAGAAGGAGGATAAACAATTACATATATAATAGGCTTGTATGTAGATAGGAACAGGGTTGTCTACTTAAATCTAACAGTCGTCGGAAGTTGGATAAATTCTTTGTAGAATATATGTTTATTTATTTTATTTATAATAAACATGACATTGTACATTAAGAGGTTTGACAACTATATTGAAGGTATATAAAAAAATATATTATGTATATATATGAGACAGAGACAATGGAAGGTTACACATACACATTCAGACCATTGACACTCTCTTGCGCTTTGTTGTCAATTAGAGGTTTTGCTCTCCAATATGTATTCATATTTTTCATAATTATTATGGAATTCTACAGTTTGGAAGCTGTATCAATCGACAGATTGAAAACTTCTAATGAAGTAGGTATTCATTTTTCCTCTTTCAAAGAAAATGGTTAACATTTTCACTTTCAAAGATTACCAAGACATTGAAATGTCAAAATATCCATAAATAACTTTTTGAAATCAGTGCTACCAATATAACAGCACTGAAATTAATGTCATTCACAAGAAAAAGTACTTTTTTATAGAACATTTTGTTTGAATACATACATACCATCACGCCATATCCCTCACGGGGTAGGCAGAGAGAACCGAACGCCACATTTTTCTATCTTGACACACATTCATCGCCTCATCAACATTCATACATTGTCTTATACACGTTCGTCTGTTGTTCACGCTTCTTACATTTCCATCTTTCAGAATATCGTTTACATGGTCGTGCCATCCTTTTCTTGGGCGCCCCCGACCTTTTATTCCATTCCTGTCAGCTTTGTATATTTTCTTCGTCAGGCGTTCTTCATTCATTCTCATCTTCAGTTGTTTGAATACACTTTGTCAAATGAGATGTCGTACATATTTTACTTTTAATACGGATTTTCGAGCATGATTTCAAGATGGTCTTGAGAATTCTTCTATAATTCGGGCCGTAAAGTGTCAAAGAAAGGGGATAAAGAAGTTGTTCTTTTAAAGAAGCAAAACGGTCGAGCTATTTACAAAAAGAAACATTTCATTTGTATTTAATGATTTGTGCGTTAATAAATTATAACATTGAAATTTAAAATAGCTCGCATTACCGTTAAAAAAACAATTTGTGATATATTTATATATGATTGAGGTTGATGTTAATGTGACACATTTCACATAGACATTCCATGTTAATGTGACACATTTCACTGATGAGGGGAGGCTGTACACCTAGGGACCTGATTATGGCCAATGACAAAGCGATGAAAGTCGCGGCTTACTGGAGTGGCAGAATTTAACCCGGACACGTAAAGTAAGTAAGTATTTCACATAGATGGCACTATGGCTTTTGGACGTGTATTCTTGAAGTAGTTAATTTTTTTTTCGCTATACATACATATTACAATAGCACGTGGGTGTCGTTGTCTAAGGCAAATTGTTGGTAACATTCAATGGTGCATACGAAACAATCTACCCATAGTTATTTTCTAAAGGTGGAATTTAGCTAGTGCGATTTAGCCAATTTAGCTAGTGCGATTTAGCTAATTAGTTTTATTTTTTCAATGTTGAAAATTGTCATTTTTTAAAATTATTAAAATCTTAAAATATCTTATCTTTTTTGTAATAATGTGACAATGGCGGGTTTATTGCCGTAAGGCAATTCCTTCCAACCAACGCAACATGAGGCTATACATAGTGAAGTGGTAGGTGTATTAAATTTATATAAAAATAACAAATAGAAAGACAAGAAAGAAAGGAAGGAGATAGAGGATGTGGGAGGAGGGGGTGGAGAAAAATTTGTCTTAAAGACTTCATTAACATTATTTATGAGCATCAAAAATTAAATTTTACATTAAGACCCGAATGCACAGTCCTAGGTAACTAAATACTAACTCCTAACCTCAATGGAGTATTTAGTATTCTTAAGTTAGCAATAGCATTGCAGAGACATCACTAACTAAATACTACGTCAAACTTAAGGTCAATGGCGTAGAATTTCACATTATTGTGTATGAAGAAAAGAGATAGATAGCTTTCTATGGGCTTTGAAAGCTATCTATCTCTTTTCTGACGTTTAAAAAGTTTTTTTGCTATAACAACATAAACATATGTAACCAACTTCACACGTCTGAAATTCTGTAATTCCAGCGAATTTTCGGCATCTCGTATGGATCGCTGAATACTCTGTTTGGTATTTGATTTGACAAAATTACCAAATACATATTTGCTGAAGTCGCTAAAATCATCATCCATCGAAAACATCACGTATTTTAGTATTAAACCACTCGTAAGATTCCTCACAATCAGCTTTTTGACAGTTTGTAAATGTTAGTTTAAGTCGACGCGCATACGCTAAGTATTTAGATATGTCTCTGCAATGCAATTCTCATACATAAACTTGGTAGCATCCTCCAGTTAGGAAGCCACGTGATCTCCTAACTTGAGTGAGCGACTGTGCAATGAAAACATGGTTAGTATTTAGATATGTCTCTGCAATGCAATGTGTCTCATATGTGAACTTGGTAGCATCCTCCAGTTAGGAAGCCACGTGATCTCCTAACTTAAGTGAGCGACTGTGCAATGAAAACATGGTTAGTATTTAGATATGTCTCTGCAATGCAATGTGTCTCATACGTGAACTTGGTAGCATCCTCCAGTTAGGAAGCCACGTGATCTCCTAACTTGAGTGAGCGACTGTGCAATGAAAACATGGTTAGTATTTAGATATGTCTCTGCAATGCAATGTGTCTCATACGTGAACTTGGTAGCATCCTCCAGTTAGGAAGCCACGTGATCTCCTAACTTGAGTGAGCGACTGTGCAATGAAAACATGGTTAGTATTTAGATATGTCTCTGCAATGCAATGTGTCTCATACGTGAACTTGGTAGCATCCTCCAGTTAGGAAGCCACGTGATCTCCTAACTTGAGTGAGCGACTGTGCAATGAAAACATGGTTAGTATTTAGATATGTCTCTGCAATGCAATGTGTCTCATACGTGAACTTGGTAGCATCCTCCAGTTAGGAAGCCACGTGATCTCCTAACTTGAGTGAGCGACTGTGCAATGAAAACATGGTTAGTATTTAGATATGTCTCTGCAATGCAATGTGTCTCATACGTGAACTTGGTAGCATCCTCCAGTTAGGAAGCCACGTGATCTCCTAACTTGAGTGAGCGACTGTGCAATGAAAACATGGTTAGTATTTAGATATGTCTCTGCAATGCAATGTGTCTCATACGTGAACTTGGTAGCATCCTCCAGTTAGGAAGCCACGTGATCTCCTAACTTGAGTGAGCGACTGTGCAATGAAAACATGGTTAGTATTTAGATATGTCTCTGCAATGCAATGTGTCTCATACGTGAACTTGGTAGCATCCTCCAGTTAGGAAGCCACGTGATCTCCTAACTTGAGTGAGCGACTGTGCAATGAAAACATGGTTAGTATTTAGATATGTCTCTGCAATGCAATGTGTCTCATACGTGAACTTGGTAGCATCCTCCAGTTAGGAAGCCACGTGATCTCCTAACTTGAGTGAGCGACTGTGCAATGAAAACATGGTTAGTATTTAGATATGTCTCTGCAATGCAATGTGTCTCATACGTGAACTTGGTAGCATCCTCCAGTTAGGAAGCCACGTGATCTCCTAACTTGAGTGAGCGACTGTGCAATGAAAACATGGTTAGTATTTAGATATGTCTCTGCAATGCAATGTGTCTCATACGTGAACTTGGTAGCATCCTCCAGTTAGGAAGCCACGTGATCTCCTAACTTAAGTGAGCGACTGTGCAATGAAAACATGGTTAGTATTTAGATATGTCTCTGCAATGCAATGTGTCTCATACATAAACTTGGTAGCATCCTCCAGTTAGGAAGCCACGTGATCTCCTAACTTAAGTGAGCGACTGTCCAATGAAAACATGGTTAGTGTTTAGAATTTAGTATTTAGGTAGGACTCTGCATTCGGACCTAAGACAATAACAAATTACCTTTTGTATTGTGAACAATCATGTTTGACATGTCACACACAAAACATGTTTTATTGTGTATTTTAGTAATATTACTACAATATAAATTAAATATATGCTTGAGCAGTTGAAGTTGTCGACAATTAAACAAAAAATAATTTCATATGTGTTGATTTTTATTTGTATATTAAAAAAATAGACTATTACCACCTTAATTGTAAAAATATATTCTTTATAATATTGAACTTTGCGACTAACAGACTAGAAGTTGGCGGGACTTTAGACTGCCTCAGACAAACCTGGCAGGTACACAAAATAGTGTGTATTATAAAGTATATCAACCGCATAATGATTTGCCAGAATATGGGAAGGCAGCTGGTCTTGCCGATTTTCGTCGCCTTGGTGATGAATACGTAAAGGAAAAGTTTTTTTAAATAAACTATCAGCCAGTTTCATAAAAAGCAGCAAAAGGACCCTTTAGTTAAAGGTTCTTTAAAAATTTAAAGTCGCCATTAAGTCGTTGCATTTCATAAATAATAATGCCGCGTACTTTAGTAAAAGGCAGAAATGTCACCAAAATACCTGAAAGTTGGCAATATTGCTATCAAAATCTATGGAAACATAGTAAATCTTTCATTCATTTTCATTCTTTTTTCTAATAGCATAGGTATATCTTTCTGTTTAATACGGATAGCCTAGTTTGTACACCAGTTTTTGATTTTGACACATCATGTACAGACAGTTTATTTAGTATTCACACCAATTTAGTTATTTTATTTTAATATTTTAGTTACTTTTTTAATATATAATGCAACTGGCTCAAGCCAGTCGCAATTATAACTACAAACAAACCTAACCAACCTATTTTTACCAAACTTTTGTAGGTTAGGTTTAAAAAATCGGTGTACATCCTAGGATATCCGTTTACTACCATATAATATGTTATTTCAGTCATTGAATTGATCATTGATATATAGGACATGTTTATTGAACAAAATCTATCAAAAAATTCTCCTTAATTCTACTTTTCCATGTGGTCGATTCTTTTCCTATACACTTTTCACCGCCGTATCACAGTACGTATCTTCTAATTATCTCATTTTGAAAACATCATTTTGATATATTATTTATAAAAAGATGTTTAAATAATAACAAAACTATTGAATATTAGTAAGTAATATGCATATGATCGTCAACATTCAATTGACAATATTGACATCAACAAGAACTGACTTGAACATTATGTCATATTGCAGCACACTCTGGTGGCAAAAAAAATGAACTGCTCTTAAAGAAGACTTTAGTGACTAAAGTACGAAGACACTGGACTTTAAATTAAAGTGAACTTTAAGTGACATTTTGTTGTTATGAAACGCAATTTATTTTAAAGTTGACATTAAGTCTCCTTTAATTTTTATGAAACTGGCCATATGTGTATCTTTTGTTTTTTGTGCTCTTTAAATGGATACTGGATATTTTTCTAGTTTTAATACAAGTCATACTATGTTAATTTGTTATTTCAATTTGTATATTTTTTTGTTAATACTGGGCTGTGTTTAGAATGAACACCCAGTGTACTTAGCAACGCTCTGAGCTGTTCATAATGACGAGAAACAGACGCTCTAAAGACACAGTCACGTTTAGATTAAACGTCGAGTGTACACTCCGAACGCTCTGTATAATCGTCGGGTGAAAAAAACTCTGACAGGTATAGTATCTGATGACTTCTATTTTATCTGTGGTGAGATTAATTCTATTTTATCTGTGGTGTCTTTTACGTCAGTTGATGTTATTTCAGATGATTATATATGCATTCGCAAAGAGGTTATTTTAAGAAAAATGAAATTCAAAAGTTTCAATAAAAGATCAGAGAACGTTATTTACTCCACTGCCCAATTGTTTTCTTTAGAGGAAAATATAACCTAAAACGACACGTGTATGATAAATGACATTTAAAATGCCCCAAGTTGCGCTTAGATTGAAATGCGTTGCTAGAAAACGTTCAGTGAGATTGGTGTGAAAAACGCCATAATCTGCAACTTCAGGTACATCATATACTCGACGTTGTGTGTTCTATCTGAATGCAACCCTAGATGTGAGAAATTTTACTTTTTGTTTAAATCTAAATTAAATATAGATACATAAAATAAATATTAATTTGCAACAATCGCACTGTCCAAACTCCACCCATATTATATAAGGTACATTGTGTAATATCAGAGTGAAGGACAATAATATAAATACAATACAATAAATAATGGTGTTATTGTGGTTTACTATGAAATATAAGTGTTATTTCGTTGTGTCAACTTTCAGATCTTCTGGTATGTAGATGTTCCTCTCCGAATGACTGCTGCGGTTCAGCTCGTTTCTGAAGTAGTCTATCGTCTTCTTCAGACCCTCCTTCAACGGAACCTGGAACGTTAAAGAGAGTAAGAAGAGACCACCGAGGACATTGTCTGCCTTAAAATAGGAAATATTCTCATTTTTTGACAGATTTTTATAACCCTTTGAACGTGTTAAGCAAAAAATAAAATTTGATCTGAAAAATGCATATTTTCAATAAAAAATAAAGCATTCTATAAAATTCCTTTTAATTTTTTTAATCAATATCTTGATTTAATACACAAAAAAATAGTTGTCACGTTATATTTTGGGAGGTTCAAAAAATTTTATTTAAATATATTTTTTCGCATCCAAAGGTAACGTTTTTTACAAGCCATTGATTTACAAGTCGAAAGGGGAAAAAAATTCGGGCGAATTTAGTTGATTTACTCGTTCAAAGGGTTAATATCTCAATAGAGATGAAGGGGTAATATATATTTTATAGGAGAATCGGGAAATCAGGCATCTACAGGGCTTACGACCTATCATTCTCTCCACTTGGACACAACCATCGCAATGTTGAAAACCTGGTTTTATAAAAATCTACTATAATTAAATGCCGAAAAAACCTATTATATACCCTATAGCCTAACGGTAAGTATTGCAAATATAAATATTACGATCAAAGTTCATCATCGAAAGTGCTTGCTAGGAAATATAAACTGCGATTCAAAATGTATTGACATATCTGGTAAATCGAGCATAAAATATCTTGGAATTATAATAGATAACAATATTAAATGGAAATCTCAAATAAATTCAACCGTAGTTAGAATGAGAGTTGATTTACATTTTCTATAGACTACGGAACACTGTATCACTGAACTCGCTAAAAAACATTTACTTTGCACTAGCCCACACGGTATTACAATACGGTATTATTGGATGGGGAGGTTTGTATAAGTCGATCATTATTGCCACTTGAAACAACACAGAGAATTTTAATAAAAATTATACTAAAAAAACCGTATGACTTCCCAACTAATAATGTGTTCAAACTTTTTCCAGTCCCGCCACTCTCAAAAATATACAACAAAATCGCATTGCTACAAATACATAAAGAAATCAGCAACAATATACACACAGACACAAATATTAGTACTAGAAATAGCACCATAGGAGGTCTTACGACACCTTTATTATTATTATTTATTTATTATTTCTGGGGCAACTAACAGGTACTATGTCAAATATTAATTTAACACGCACCCAATAACAAGCAAGTTGTCACATTGTGGAGACTTACGATATTAATCGTCTCACAGATCCAGACTGAAAACACAATTAAAAACTGTGTCTCCACCGGGAATCCAACCCGGGACCTTTGGATCAGTAGTCAGATACCCAACCAACTGAGCCACGAAGGCCGACATTTATTTCGAACTACTACAGCACAACATCATTATATATATAAAGGCATTAAATTATTTAACAACCTACCAATAAATATTAGAACAGAAACAAATAACAAATTATTTAAAGATAAACTCAAGACACTTTGAAACACTCTCCCTCATATTCTTGATATTTTTGTGGTTCATTTTTATTTTTATATGTACCTATTGTAATTTTAATGTTGGTGTTTTCTTGATTTTGGATGTATTTTTTTTGTTCTTTCTAAATTTTGTTCTGAAATTGTGTCCTTTTTTATACAGGGTGTCCCAGAAGTCGACGTCAAGCCGGAAACGGGTAACAGGCTAAGTCATAATAGTAATCAGAAAAATAAAAAAAAAATCTATGTTATGTATTTAAAAAGTTATAGGTATTTTAAAAAAAATTGAAAAAATCGACACTCTGTGACGGTTTTTTCACTCCTGTTATTACAGATATATATTTTTTTAATATTTTTTTTCTGTTATGTAATCCCGAATACTGCTTCTTTAAATTCTGACCTAAAATTTCAACCCAGCTGCTCCAGCTTGGAATTAATCTCACTTTTTGCCCAACCAAAGATTCAAACTTAATACTTTGTCCAGTTTTAACTGACCATACTGAAAAAAAAATGTACTAGGTGAGTTTGGCAAGTAACTTCAAAAGTTGGCGCATTTAACAAGGATTCCAAAATGGTATGACACTTGATATTTTATTTCTTAGATTGCGGACATTTTTTTCTTTTCCAATAAAACACAAGTTTTTAAAAATTTTCTTACTTACTTAAAATTTAAATTCTAGTTAGAATTAGACGGACAGAGTCTTTTTATGAATTGCCTTAGCCTGTTACCCGTTTCCGGCATGACGTCGACTTCTGGGACACCCTGTATATAATTGTTAATTGATTTGTTTTATGTATTTTTTGTGAAGTATTTATATAATGTAAGAAAAGAGCTGCTGCTTTCCTAAACACAAGCTTCTAACTTAAATTAGGAAAGGAAATATTAATATGTTGATATATGTAACCAAATATTTGTAATCGTATGTATTGTATAATAAAAAAAAAAAAAAATGTTCCGATCTTGAGCTAGGTAACTATTGATTAATATATTTTTTATGTAAACAAATAAATTTGAGTAAATGGAGCACTTAGACCAATTATGAATGATCGCAATATATCAAAGGAAGCCAAAGTTGCCATCATAATGCTATCGTAGTGCCAACCCTGACGTATGCAAGTGAAACTTGTACATGGCAGAAGTCGCACGAAAGCAGAATAAATGCAGTTGAAATGATATTGTTAAGAAGAATCTGTAATAGAACGATGTATGACAGGGTAAGAAATGGGGACATAAGGAAAGAATGTAAGATGAAGAAAGATGTAATCACTAGAATGAAAGTGAACACATTGGTGGGGAGAATGAATGAAGAACGCCTGACGAAGAAAATATACACTGCGGACAGGAATAGAATAAGAGGTCAGGGCCGCCCAAGAAAGGGATGGCATGACCATGTGAACGATTTTTTTTTCTACTTCCACCACGGCCCCTTCACAAAACGCTAAATGAACGACAAGGAAAAAAATGCATAGCACGAAAAGTAGCTCATGGAGCCCTCTAGATTAACAATCTCGGCACCATAGTGCAAAAGAACAATCGACGAATGTGAATGGAAGATTCACATTCGTGCACTTTAGGTCTTTTTAAATAAGAAACATCAGGGGTATGACCAAGATAAAATTTTAATTAATTAACCTACAGGGAATCTAACAATAGTAATGCGCCATAATTGCACGTGACAAAACTTCTTAAAGGCTTTAAAATTGCTCTTCGAGATCACAAAATCCGCATAGGACCTTGAAGAAGCCCAAGCATAGCAACGAGGAGCTCGACGCAATGATCTATAAGAAGACACCATTGGGTGGCAACAATCCCACAGGATATGTACTGAAGTTTGGTCTGGGTACTGACAGAACTGACATGAGGCAGAGAAGGCAAATTTGAATCGGTGAAGATAACTTTTAAAATTTCCGTGTCCTGTTAAAAATTGAGAAGTCCAAAAGTTGGGGACAACCCAGGAAGATTTAAGTCAATTCGGCCCTCTGAAGGGAAAAGAAGAACATTTCCAATTACAGAAGAACGGCCCCGCATAGTATTGAAAATAGCAACTCTACGCTGCATTTCCAGATCTAGGGGTGTTATGCTCGTCAATATAGGCAATGCTTCGGTAGGACTCGTTCCATATGCTTTGGATAAAGCAATAAGAGCGAATATTCGGCCTGAGAGCAAAATTCTTCACAAGCGTGAGACTAACAGCCAGCCGCATAGCAAGCAATGCCGAGGTAAACTGCCCTATACTCGAAGCTGTAAACCCTAGATTGCCTTGGCTATGTGTGAGATCTTTAAAAAATCAGACTTAGATTTGAATGTGAACAATATTCTGAAAGACGGAAATGTTAGAAACATGAACAACAGACAAACATGTATGAGATGCATGAATGTGGACGAGGCGAGGGATGCGTGCCAGGATAGAAAAATGTGTTCGGTTCTCTCTGCCTACCCTGCGAAAGACATGACATGATGGTATGTATGTACAAATAAATATATATGACACAAGCCATAAGGATATGGGTCCATAAATCTCCGGACCTACCCAGTGCACTTCCGAAAAAGTGCACTGGGTAGCGTTTAGCAAATTTTTAAAACATCTGCTTTTCAATTGATTTGAATTTAAAAAATACCCTGGTTGTAAGAAGATAGAAACACAGAACTCGTTAAATTGTTTCACAGTCGGGCCGCTGTGAAAATAGACTTGAAGAAGTGACTGGTTCGTGTAAAATTTAAATTATTATAATATTAATAAACAAACAAACCTTTGGTTCCCATCCGAGGTACTTTTTGGCTCGGGTGATGTCCGGCCTTCTGCGCTGAGGATCATCCTCCACGGCTGCCAACTGCGACATCTCGCTCTTGCATCCGTCCACCTGGTCTCTTATGATCACGGCAAATTCTGAAAGTAAAATTACATTCAATTAAATATTTTATTTATGATTTTGATTTTATTTGTAAAGTTGGCAATCTTTGAGTGGATTACTATTATTAATATTAAATGTTATCAGATAGGCAGATATGTATGGTGATATGTCTGATCTTACAACAGTATTCACTTGTTCAGTCTGTCAAGTCTATTTTTAAACACATTAACACTTTGTGCAACAACAAGTTCCGTTGGCAAACCGTTCCACGCATCCACAACTTTATTGGACAAGAAATACTTCCAGGGATTCTGCCTGAAACTGTGTTTATCTAGCTTCAAACTATGACCTCTTAAATTAGTAAAGGTCATAGTTTGAAGAGAAGAAAGTACCTACCTACAATATGGAATCTTCATTTCAATAATTCAAATAATTCGAAACACATTAAAAAATAAGAGTTGCGTACCATTTAAGAAACTCTGGCCGAGAAAAGCGGAAGGCAACATCCGGTGCATCGCCAAGAACCTGGGTAAATTGATCTCAGTTCCTGTTAATAAATTTCTCTTGTCCTATCCCAACCCGACCAATTCCTTCAAAATATACAGTCCACTTAACCGAGTCGGGCATTATCCTCCAGAGCCAATATTACCAATTTTCATTTCACCAGGGCCACAACAGTGATCAATAAAAAACAGAGAGAAGAGAATGAGAATGAAAGGAGCAATAAAAAACACAATTTGTATTTTCATCATCATCATCAGTGGCTCCACAGCCCGGGATAGGCCTTGGCCCCCTCAAGGAATCGTCTCCATTGCACCCTGTCCATGGCCTTCCCTCTTCAATTCCGCATACCGGCTATCTGAAGGTCCCTGTCGACTCCAAACATCCATCGTAGTCTAGGCCTTCCCACACCTCTGCTTGCCTCCGGGCATGTTATGAGGATTCTTTTCAGTGTCGTGTCATCGTCCATACGATGCACGTGTCCTAACCAGCGGAGCCTCCTTATTTTTATCATTTGAACAATATTTGGTTCCTTGAATAGGTTCTGTAGTTCATGGTTGGTATTTTAGGCTTCAAAATAACCATATCAATCTTGGTGTTATGTATATATTCTTTGTTCTTTTGTATTGTGGCGGCAGTTACCTGCAGCATCGACACAGAGCTGCGCGTGCACACGCCGAGCGAAACATGATTACCTACAGCTCCCTTGCACAGCTGGCTTCCATTCCCGCCTGTTGCCTCTGCTGTTGAAGACACTCATAACACGAAGCTCTCCGCGTAGCCGTCTTTCATTACATTAGTATTACTATGAACTATTATCAGACAAAGTGGACGGACACAATGATCATTACCTTCGATAGTGTGTTCCGTTGGATTACCAATATTGACTGGCTGGGTGTAATTAGAAGCCATGAGGGCAACTAAACCGTCCACAAGATCCGACACGTACTGGAAGGACCTCGTCTGTTTACCATTACCGTATATCTGTAATTAGAAAACAATGGTACGTCAACAACAGCATTATTGTAATGGTTTATCTTCAAGGGCATGAAAATATAATGTATTATAAACTCAAAGTTTGATGTATGGCGTATGCAAACGCCGTACGCTATACATAAAAACACATCACGACGAAAATCACAGTGTGCACTCTCTACATGATACCCGTTGAGAAATTGATGTAAAAAAATACGCTTAAAAATTGTGAAATCATGACTCTCCACTATTCCATAGTGTGGAGAGTAAAAATATAGTTAGACTAGTATTGAACCCCCTTCCTCACAGAAATTAATAAAATCTTTATTATTATATAAAGGCCCCCATTCACGATGGTGCCATCCTTCCAAATGGCTTGCCATCACTCCAAATGGCCCTAGTGAATGTCAAATCCCATGCAGCCCAATTGGCCTGACACACCAAAATGGAATTCCAAACAATCGAAACTCCATAGTGCCGAGACAAACGGTGCGGTGCATCCTGTCGGTACGACATGCTTGTGAGTGTGAAAACCAGCGGTATATTGCGCCGAGCTGTTTGACACTCTCGTAAATGCGAAAATACAACATTTTCTCTTTGTTTTTTTCTATTTATATATAAACAAACCGCTATATAACAGTTGTATAAAACTCATCATCAGAATTATAACTCATTTTTACTTGAAAATTAAAAAAAAACAGAACTTATTAATGCGAAAGCGCCGACCGCTTTCGTATACTAATTTTGATGGCTCGATGGCGCGCCCGTGAGTGTGATGAAAATTTTAGAATGCTTCAAATGGAGCCGGTCCATATGGAGCGACGCCGAATGGCACGATCGTGAATGGGTTGCTTAAGTGGGATTTCGGGAGATTTTAGAAGTAAGACTAATAGGAGACAATGTATGAGACAATATGAATGAAGTGAGAAATGTATGTCAAGAGAGAGGAGTCTGGTAGTCGGTTCTCTCTACCTACCCCAAATATAGGTAAATTGCGTGATGGTATGGTATGGTAACTTACGGTAATGGTGAGATTTTGCAACGCCTGCATTATGAAGTTTGACACGACCCTCCCGTCACCAGCGTGCATCCTCGGTCCAAACGTGTTGAAGATCCTCGCCACGCGCACCTGCACGCGCTCCTGCTTGGCGTAAGCGTACGCCAGCGTCTCCGCAACACGTTTGCCTTCGTCGTAACACGCTCTGGGACCTGTTCAAATTAATCTTATTTATTTAATAACACACTATCAATGTTCTATTCTTTGATCTTATGTTACCTTTCAATATTTAAAAAATCTGAATTTGCACTCGCAGCCGAGGTGATTTCTCAAGTTATTCGCTAAAAACTTAACATGTCCAATTAAGTGATCAAAAAAAAATTTTAAAATTCTAATTTGTAATAATACTTGTTTAAAAAATAATAGTGGGCTCAATTCTGAATACACGTTAAAATTTAAATAGGTACACATTTAAATCATTTTTATTTTTAAATTTTTTTTGCCAGGACTGTCACTTTAAACTACGACATAACGTTATTTTCCATTTTATAGCACACTGTTGATGTTTTTTGTGATTATAATCTTATTTGCTATTATGAACATTTATTAAAATTTTCACACTTACAATCAAAAGAAGCTTTAATACCCACGAAAAAGGTATAAAAATATTTACTATCTTTTCTAATGTTTTTTGGGACTATATTTCTATAACGAATAAGTTGTGGCCAACATTATACTCCTCACTACCATATTACTTCACAAAGTATTCAAATTTTGTAGGGAATATTTCCAGCATTTTCATGAAATGAGTTTGTAATATTTTATAATGAAAACTTTCACTGAACTCTTCGTAAACGGGTGAACCGATTATGATGAAATTTTTTGTGCGTTTGTGTGAGTCCCTGAATGGTTTAGATTCACAAAATGGAATTTTTAAATAAATATAATAAAAGGAAAATAAAAAACATGATTTTTCATAACTATAAATTATAATAGGTGGCGCTAATGTCGAATCAACAATGTTTCCATCTGACAACACTAAGAAATCTGTCCAGACCATATATCGACCGTTTACCGCCAATACCTCCTATCTTAAATATGCAAAATTTTACAGAACATTCTGAAAACACTGTTTTATAATTTTATTTCCAAGAAAGAGCTCTAATTACTATGAATATTTCTTTAAAAAATAGTTGTTTTTTACAATGTATAGCTCTATATTCGTTTTTGGTGTTAATTAACACTTCTGTGTATGATAGAAGTTGAAGGTACAAATTTAATTGAAATTTGAGTTAGGAGGTATTGGCGGTAAGCGGTCGATATGCTGTATTGCAATTATATACGCAATGACAATCAATCTAACCTCAAAGTGTTTAGCGGCTCATCGAACAAGAAAATGTAAGTTTGCTCGGCGAATAATAACATCCATATGATTCAAATATATGTTACATAATATTTTTTTGTTTCACAAATAGTTTGGGTAGGACAACGTCTGTCGGGTCCGCTAGTATCCTATAAAATATAGGAATTTGAAACTACACTATGAAGATATTAAATGACACACACCTATAGGATTAACGTTTCCCCAATATGTTTCTGGTTGAGGATGTTCAGTCGGATCTCCATAGACTTCGGATGTGCTGGCTATTAGTACCTTGGCTCCCACCCTCTTCGCTAAACCTGGAACATGATAGCATTAAAAAATAAATATTCTGTAATCTGCAGTTACATTCCACTGTCAACAGACGCAAAGCCGCATAATTTATTGTTATTTTATTTTACAGAATACAAACAGTGTATTCATTGCATAGTTGACGGTGCAGTGGGGCAACCAGAATAAAAAGTTAGCACGAGTAACGCGCTGTGGGCAGGCGAGAGGTACCTATCATCTCGAGCAAATTCACAGAATCGACATCTCCATTTATGATCTTAAACAAAAAAAATTTATTTATCTCTGTTTTTCTATTCACGAGTGTGGCTATTCCACAATGAAGAGCAGAAATTCCAGAATGCTTTATATATTGTGACATAATGCTTTGCACGTCACTGAAGTGTATTTTATTTAAAAAAAAATATTAATTATTAAGGTAGGAATGCAAGGTATTTTTTTTACCGTGTGGAAACATTACGAGCTACTGCGCATCTGATCTGCGCTGATATCATGTGATTGGTAGAGATTTTTGACTATATTGAAGATGGTTCCGTTTTTGTCAATGACAATAGAGGCAACATGGAGTGTTGTACCAATCATCAAAAATATTTTATAATATTGATTAAGATTTGCCGAACCGCGTGGAGAGTGCGGGTAAAATTTAAACATTAATGATGGAGGATAAATGCATCTCAATAAACTTGAACGTCTTCAGAATATATGTATCAGATTCATCTTTGGGTTGAAAAAATTTGATCGCATATCACCTTACCGCAATCTTCTTTGTTGGCCCAGGAATCACCAATATACACATTCTGTCACTATTGTACAATATTCTCTCTAACCCAAACCTACCACAGTACCTAAAAAGCAAATTCACTTATTTATCCAATCATGGACTTCCACTCCGATCTGCTGAACGTACAACACTATCCATACCTAACCATAATACAGAATTTCTCAGCTCTTCGTTCGAAGTACAATCAGCAAGATTATGGAATAGCCGTAGTCCGGATATTGCGTCGTCTAACTCACTTAGTATTTTCAAGAAAAAACTAAAAAAGGAATATTTATCCTTGAACACCTGATCCCGTTTTCCTCTCCTGTCCTTACCATATCCTTTTTATTGCTATGAATTATAATTTTTTTTTGTTTAATAGTATTTAAGTGTTATACGTATTTTATTTGATTTCTTTTACTCTTTTTTATTTGCTGTTGTACATACACAATGTTGTCATACTTTGTAATCTGGTTGGTTGGAAGAAATTGCCTAATGGCAATAAGCCCGCCAGTGTACAATTATATTTGTTTATATTATGTACAAGAAGATGTATAAATAAATAAATAAAAATAAATAAATGAGTGTGGCTTATTTTGGAAGAATAGGGTAAGCATTCATTAAATATTTTTCTGTGAAAATTGAGATCGATTATCGGGAGAAATCTTTAGTTACGTGAATCACATGGGATATTTTTTTATTACAGATTGTATTCATATCAATCCTTTTTTTTTTTTTATACATCTTCTCGTGCAACTAACAGCTGTACTATGTCGAATATTAATTTAACACGCACCCAATAACAAGTGACCCTTGACCTGGTCTATTCTATGAGATTTTATTGATTTATGAGTTGTGGATTTAAGGGGACCTTATATATTTTCTCTCTTGAAAAGTATCGTTTACATGGTCGTGCCATCCTTTTCTTGGGCGCCCGCGACCTCTTATTCCGTTCCTGTCAGCTTTGTATATTTTCTTCGTCAGGCGTTCTTCGTTCATTCTCCCCAAGTGGCCAAACCATCTCAATGTGTTAACTTTCATTCTGTTAATTACATCTTTCTTTATCTTACATTCTTTCCTTGTATCTTCATTCCGAACTCTATCATACATCGTTCTGTTACAAATTCTTCTAAGCGATCTCATTTCAACTGCATTTATTCTGCTTTCGTGCAACTTCTGCCATGTCCAGGTCTCACTTGCATACGTCAGGGTTGGCACTACGATTGCGTTATGAATGGCAACTTTAGCGTCTCTTGATATGTTGCGATCATTCATAACTGGTCTAAGTGCTCCATTCACTCTGTTTCCTGCCATAACTCTTCTTTCAATATCCTTATCAGGCCGTCCATTCCGTTGGAACATACTACCCAGATAGACATACTCGTCGACTTGTTCAAGCCATTCATTCTCTACTTTTATTTGACACACTGTTCTGCTTTCACTCTTTTCAAAGACCATTACCTTTGATTTGCTGGCATTCATTTTAAGTCCATTTTCTATGCATGTAAACGATATTTTGAAACATGGAAATGTAAGAAGCGTGAACAACAGACGAACATGTATAAGACGATGTATGAATGTTGAGGAGGCGATGAATGCGTGTCAAGATAGAAAAATGTGGCGTTCGGTTCTCTCTGCCTACCCCGTGAGGGACATGGCGTGATGGTATGTATGTATGTATGTATGAAAAGTAATGGAAGATTATCAAGGAACTAATATAACTTGTTTCAGTTGTTTCCAACCCTGTGACTTTTCTAACGGAATTCTAAGTTTTTGAGATGCCCGATATTATGATTTTATTTGGAAATGATCTACACTGTAAATGATTATTAATCTGGAAATTAAAATGTTAAATTTATATACCTAATGGAAGATTCGCGAAGTTTTTGGTCTACCGTGAAGATATTTTTTTTGTGTGTAATTTAAAATTTATTTTGTCAAATCTCTTATAATAATCTATTGAGAGGTTAATTAATATCTTAAGAAGGCATTTTTATTTAAGAAAAAGAATGTTTGATGATGTTAAAAGGTGGATTTCAATCTGTTAAATCATTTTTACTTTGATAATATTTTTTCGTTCATATTGGAGTAAAGGAGAAATTTTATATTTAACTAAAAATAATGAGTTATAATAGACAAAACGGTTACATATAGTAATTTTTGTATATTTTGTTAATTAATTATATATTCTAAATTATCTGAATCGAACACTTTTATTTGTCACTCTAGCCAGTATTTTCTTTCCCAGAACAGAGATTCTTTTCATTGGATATTTTATATATAAAAAAATCTATTTCACTTTGTTTATTTACCTTTAAAAAAAAACTCGATCAATTGGTATCTTTTCCTACAGATCTGAAACATGCAATTAACTTCCCTGAGGTGGTATTATTGATATTTCTTAGTTATCTATAAGAGAGTTCGATTCTCTCCATTGGGAATAGCCGGTGGACAGTGAAGGGAAGGGACATCAGATCCCTCCCGTAGAATTCACATCACAATATTTTTAACATTAAGTCTGGTGTGCTTAACAAATGCCTTATATATTTTTAACATTGAGTCTGGTGTGATGTTCTGGAAAGCTTTTCTGATGCAGTAAATAAGGGAGTTTGCTTTCTTAACAATCTTGATAATATGATCCTCCTTTTTTAAATTTGCTCATGAGAATCACGTCGTCAGCTTATAATATGTTCCAGGGTGCCCGTCTCTGGATGACTACCAATTGGCTATTTAATAATTATTATAGAAAAAAACCTAGCTTGACAACACAAAATATGACAGTGAGATGATTTTGTCATGATACGTGTGTAAAGTATACATTACCTAGCATATTGATAGTTCCCAGTGTGTTGGTTTTGATGGTTTTGACTGGATTGTGCATGTAGTGTGGGGGGGACGCCGGACTGGCCAGGTGATATATCTCGTCCACCTAGATAAATATTTATTACATCAATTTACACTTTGACAAAATCAAACTGACAAATAACACAATTGAAGATAAAAATTGGTGAATTATAATAGCTGGGTAGTCTCAAATCAAAGGTAGTCCGAAGATATTATCATCCCTTCCTAGCAATATTACACTCTAATATCAATATGAAATCATATAACTTAACAATGCCAAACGTAAAAAAATTCTCTTGTTACATATATTTTTCATACAAAAATCTATTATAATGAACATAATTTTTCAAACAATTGTATGTTTTTCTTTTAACGTTGAACAACTTTGAATGTAGTTTTTTGAAGATTTTTGGTATTGTATAAATAGTTTAAACAAAATTAAAATATCTCAAATTTCCAGGTCGTGAGAGCATTTTTTCAGTTTTAACAGATGAAATCATAGAGAAACATTGAGAAAAAATGAACCGTTGTCTATGGAAAACAAATCTCTAAGTTTATGTACTTCACACATATGGTATCAATATTAAGTTTTAGTTTGATCTGTACAGAGGACACAAATTTTCATATTTGTGAACGGCATACAGGATACGGCATACACACAAAAACATCACAATGAAATTCAAAGTATGCACTCTCTACATGATACCCATTGAGAAATTGATGTAAAAAAATTACTCATAAATAAAACAAAATAGTGACCTCTATAAATAGCGGATTGACAATGTCGTGATGGATCAGTTCAAAGTTCTCGTGTCCAAGCCAATGCTCCACGTTCCTCTTGCGTCCGGTGAAGAAGTTGTCCACGACGATAATCTCGTGTCCCTGCATCATCAGGGTGTCCACTAGATGGGAACCCACGAAACCGGCTCCTCCCGTTATCTGAAAGAATTTATTTCATACTTGCAAAATATGTCACATAACTACACTAAGTTGAAAGTCTACAACGAGTGGACTATTCTTTATATTGTGTCATGTCAGGTATCCCCCGACGTCGTCTACCACTCTGGCACAGGCATCCCTGTCTTGAGTTAACTGGAACAGTTCTTCCATTCTGTGGAAATTGTATATCACCTGTTCAATAATTGTTATTATTATTATTAAATGTTATCAGATAGGCCGGTATGTATGGTGATATGTCTGATCTCACAACAGTATTCACTTGTTCAGTCTGTCAAGTCTATTTTTAAACACATCAACACTTTGTGCAACAACAAGTTCCGGTGGCAAACCGTTCCACGATCCACAACTCTATTGGTCAAGAAATGCTTCCAGGGATTCTGCCTGAAAGTGTGTTTATCTAGCTTCAAATTATGACCTCTTAAATTTTGGTTGAGGCAGAACATCAGCTTCAATTATCCGGTAATTTTTTGTGTACTTTATATAAAATAAAAATTATTTGTCAAATTAACATCTCAATAGGCACGAAGTTTGAATATTATAGAAGAAACAAGAGCTCAAGGCACCTACAGGGCTTACGACCTGTCATCCGCTGGTTTTTGAGATCACTTTAAGCGCTTACTAAACAACTGTCTAGTCTGTTGAACTTTGTTCTTCTTTCTTTCCCCTTAGCGCTTACTAAACAACTGTCTAGTCTGTTGAACTTTGTTCTTCTTTCTTTCCCCTTAGCGCTTACTAAACAACTGTCTAGTCTGTTGAACTTTGTTCTTCTTTCTTTCCCCTTAGCGCTTACTAAACAACTGTCTAGTCTGTTGAACTTTGTTCTTCTTTCTTTCCCCTTAGCGCTTACTAAACAACTGTCTAGTCTGTTGAACTTTGTTCTTCTTTCTTTCCCCTTAGCGCTTACTAAACAACTGTCTAGTCTGTTGAACTTTGTTCTTCTTTCTTTCCCCTTAGCGCTTACTAAACAACTGTCTAGTCTGTTGAACTTTGTTCTTCTTTCTTTCCCCTTAGCGCTTACTAAACAACTGTCTAGTCTGTTGAACTTTGTTCTTCTTTATTTCCCCTTAGCGCTTACTAAACAACTGTCTAGTCTGTTGAACTTTGTTCTTCTTTCTTTCCCCTTAGCGCTTACTAAACAACTGTCTAGTCTGTTGAACTTTGTTCTTCTTTCTTTCCCCTTAGCGCTTACTAAACAACTGTCTAGTCTGTTGAACTTTGTTCTTCTTTCTTTCCCCTTAGCGCTTACTAAACAACTGTCTAGTCTGTTGAACTTTGTTCTTCTTTATTTCCCCTTAGCGCTTACTAAACAACTGTCTAGTCTGTTGAACTTTGTTCTTCTTTCTTTCCCCTTAGCGCTTATGTCCCGTTTCTATCGGGGTACGCTTTGACCATGATCCTGGAATTGGCGAGTCTGGTTATTTCATTGAAGTGACTGCCATCTGACCTTCGTAACCCTTAGAAAGGGGAACCAGACAAATTGGATCATGGCTACACATAGCCAGTGATATAAATCCGCACATAGATTTTTTGAAAATCCAGAGGTGCGTGCCCCACCCGGATTTGAACCGTCAAACTCACGCATGTGAGGCGACGACCTTACCGCTGGGTTATCACCGCTCTTAGTCTGTTGAACTTTGTATTATAAGTAATTTTCACTCTGCATAAACTAACTACTAGCCGACCGCCGTGACACAGTTGGTAAGCCGTTCGGTTTCTGTGCAGGCGTCCTGGGTTCAATTCCCAGCAGAGGAGAAATTTATTTAAATTCATTTCTCACGCAAATATTGCTTCTCTGGGCTGGAAACACTGGTTAGTTGGAAGAAATTGCCATATGGCAATAAACTCGCCACTTGCGCAGGGTGCAAGGAAGTGTTCATTATTATTATTATTATACGACAAAAAATATATATATATAAGACTCACCAATATCCGTTTACGAGACTTGTAATCTAAATATTTCACGTCTGGAAATCGCTTTGGTATTCTCGTCTCCAGCGATCTGAGCTTCTCCTCCAGTTCGTATATCTTCCTGTGTGCGTCTGCCAGATTGTTGATTCCGTCTTTAGCCGTTCTCTCGGCCCCCTTGGAGACAACGCTGTCCTCCGGCTTCAGCACCTCCCTGGCGTCGTTTGCGATCCCGTTTTCGTCCTTGTCGACCATCTTGTCTTTGAGGTCGTTGCCAAGATAGTCGGGGTCAAACTCGTTCTCGTCTATGAAGCTGAACTTGGTGTTGAGTTTCTTCTTGAAGTTTCTGATCAGCGGTATGGACTTGACCCTCTCGACGGCGTCTCCGGCTTCGTTTTCGTAGACGGGATCGGCAAAGTCGACCGCGTGGCCGTTGACGACACCCTTGAGCTTGACGTCCTTTTTATATACGTGAGTGTCTTCAGTTTTCACTAGACTTTTGTAAAAGGCTAAAACTGCAAAGATAAATTATACATTAATGATATTAATAACAATTAAGTACTACAAATAAAAAAACTACATTATTATTACTACCAATATGCACATTCTCAAAAATATTAGCAGATCAATGCGTAAATTATAAATTATTTAATAGATCAAAATAAAATGCAACAAACGCACTGATCAAGCTTTCAATTAGGAATAATTCTAAGCGTGACTATGTTTTATATATTGTATAATATATCACTTGTATTTGTCGTTATTGACTGTTTACTTTGGGCAGCACTTTCGTGCAATTACAATATTTCCAATTATAAAACAAAGTTTGCGCAAAGAAGCTATACCTATATAGCACCTAAAGTCTTCAACATCCTGGATCCCTTTGTCAAGACAATCAATAGAAAAACACTTTTTAAGAAGCATGTGCAAATTTGGCTCTACGACATTGGTCGGGAAAGGACGGAGACCATTCTTTATAATGAATATTTGCCTCATATATGATGTAAAGAACTCAGGGATTGTATGGTGTTGGCGGACTAACGTGTTTTCTTTTTTTATACCCTTAATTATTCTAAACTGTCTTTAAGTTTGATTTTTGTTTAATATGTTCTATTTCTACTTTTGAATGGGCATTCGTTGATTATTTTATTGCTTTTTTTTCTAATTTGTAATGCTTTTTTTATTTATTTATTTATTTATATAATTTATGTACATGTGTACAAAGGCAGGTTTATTGCCATAAAGCAATTTCTTCCAACCAACCCGAGCAACGAGACGAAGTTAAATTGGCACAATACTTATTTAGTGAGAAATAAATTGATAAAAAAAATAAAATAAAGGAGTAAGAAAAAAATACAAAGAGAAAAAAAAATGAAAAGAGTTAAAAAAAAAGAATAATAAAAATAACACCTCACATAGCAATGAGGAAAAGAAGGTTACGAAAGGATATAGAAGGAATTCAGGAACTATTTGACAAATAAAGTTTTTTTAGTTTACCTTTAAATATTTGAATGGATTGAGATGACGTTACTTCATCACTTAGGCCATTCCATAGTCTAGCTGATTGTACTTGAAAAGAGGAGCTGAAAACTTCTGTATTGTGAATGGGGATAGCTAGTGTAGTACGTTCAGCAGATCGAAGGGATAGGCCGTTACTTGACAAGAAAACGACGTTATTTTTTAAATATTGTGGTGAATAGGGATTATAAATAATTTTTATGTATTTATTTTTAATGTTACTTCTAATTTTGTTATTGTATGCTATTTATATTTAGAATGCTATTTTTGTGTATGTTTTGTTATTGGCATTCACTGTTAAAAGTATCATTATTTCAAAATGCTTTAGCCCCGGCACAGGTTTTTTACCTAGTGGGGTATTGCAGTTAAGAATATAATTTGTCAATTATGTATATGTATGAATAAATAAATAAATAAAAGAGTGAAATAAAATAAAATTTAAAAAATACATATGTAGCTAATAATTATGTACATAGACATCAATATTTTGGCCTTTATGATAGCTACACACGCTTTGTCAGCTTTAAGAGGGAGGCGATGTTGTATAAGATTATGTTTTGTATATATTATATTGTTTAAATATATGTATTTTTTTTTGTATGTTAATAAATAAATAAATTCACCCATCGAGATTATAACATTTCAAAGGATTAGGATCTGAGGAGGTTTCTATAATTATACCTATTAATTTTTTTGTGGATAATATTGCTTTTACCACCCTAAGTTCTTTTATCTTACCCCTAGGGAGACCCAGGTCTTTAAAGTAGGAATATTTTGCAGGCAGGCCTCTCGCCCCCACCTCTACAGCATATACATATATCGTGCTAAAGCCATTTTGAACTGTTTTATCTACCAGTTCCTTGTACTTGTTTAGTTTGTATTGGTGGTCTTTTGTAATATTTGTGTCCCATGGAACAGTCAGCTCCACATAAATAACTCTTTTCAATGAAAGAGAGTAAATTGTCAAGTCAGGCCTAAGAGATGAGATGCAGATCTCCTTTGGAAGGTTATATCTCTCTGTTCTCGTATCCATTAGGATATTCCAGTCATCGGACATCCCAATTATTGATATTAATTTCTTTGTTGTAGGTCTAACTTTTTGTCCCGGTTTTACAAACGTTACAACCGACTGTTTCCATGTGGTTAATCCTTTGATTGCTCTTGCCACCGCAAGGCTGGAAGCCTCTCTCACAATTTCAAGTACCTTATCGTGTCTGTATGAGAACCTTCCCTCCTGTAGTGCTGCCCTGCAGCCGGCCAAGATATGCCTAGCCGTGCATGCAGATGTCCCACAGAGGCGACAACTGTCATTTCTGTCTATATTCCATTGTTTCAAGAACTCGGGTCTGAGAGCGTACCCTGTATTGAGTTTAGATAGAACATCAGCATCTCAGATGACAGATTTAATTCATATTTGACATATTCATATTATATTTTGTTTTTGAAATAAAATAATATTAAGATTACTAACCTCATTGTGCCAAGATGTTGTTAGGTGCAAATTGTGTTACTGAATACAATACAATGACTCTGATAAGATATAACTATTACCTACACTCTATATATTATGTACTTGTAATATGTTTACATATATTGTGATGATAAAAGAGTGGATTGTGACCAATGCAAAACTCTCCACTGCGTTAAAATATTAAATTATTTTTGTCCTATTATCATCATTTCTTACCATCATACATCACCTAACTATTTTTTAAATAATAAATAAATTTGGAATGGTAAAATAAAACCAAAGTTTTCAGTTCTACTAATTTAATGACACTGACTAGTTTCGGTCATCCAGTACCAAGTAGTTCCAGTACCATCATATACCAAGTAATCAATAATAAGGAATGGTATTTCCAACCATTTATCATTATATATTATGTAAACAAACAACTCAATGCTTTTGAATTTTACTGCCCCAATATATTTTGTTACAGGTACACAGTTAATCTATAAATATATTATTCATATACCAAGTAATCAATAATAAGGAATGGTATTTCCAACCATTTATCATTATATATTATGTAAACAAACAACTCAATGCTTTTGAATTTTACTGCCCCAATATATTTTGTTACAGGTACACAGTTAATCTATAAATATATTATTCATATACCAAGTAATCAATAATAAGGAATGGTATTTCCAACCATTTATCATTATATATTATGTAAACAAACAACTCAATGCTTTTGAATTTTACTGCCCCAATATATTTTGTTACAGGTACACAGTTAATCTATAAATATATTATTCATATACCAAGTAATCAATAATAAGGAATGGTATTTCCAACCATTTATCATTATATATTATGTAAACAAACAACTCAATGCTTTTGAATTTTACTGCCCCAATATATTTTGTTACAGGTACACAGTTAATCTATAAATATATTATTCATATACCAAGTAATCAATAATAAGGAATGGTATTTCCAACCATTTATCATTATATATTATGTAAACAAACAACTCAATGCTTTTGAATTTTACTGCCCCAATATATTTTGTTACAGGTACACAGTTAATCTATAAATATATTATTCATATACCAAGTAATCAATAATAAGGAATGGTATTTCCAACCATTTATCATTATATATTATGTAAACAAACAACTCAATGCTTTTGAATTTTACTGCCCCAATATATTTTGTTACAGGTACACAGTTAATCCTTACATTGCTGTTCTCAACCATTGGTCACAGAACTTCAATAATCGATACAGACACCGTCATGCCATGTTCCAGCAGCATTCAATAATTTTGCAATATAACTTATTTAATTTCTTTTTGTATTTGTACGCTCCGCTTTGTTTGCTAGTTTTCTTTGTCAGTTCTTTCTAGTAACACTAATTGAACTGACGGAAAAAAAATGTTGCAAACCCCTTAACCAGATATTATATAAACACCAACCAGCTCTTGTTTTTTCACACTTTGAAAATGGTCACTGGATGACCGAAACTAGTCAGTGTCATTAAATTAGTAGAACTGAAAACTTTGGTTTTATTTTACCATTCCAAATTTATTTATTATTTGAAATGGAGTTCTACCAAGAATTGTCCGTAGAAAAGTTAAAAAAAGTTAACTATTTTTTATTTATTTATTTATATTAACAATACAAAGAGTAAGTTACAAATTCAATTACATACTAGTGCTAGAAGTTAAGTATATGTGTACATATAAGTGTGTGCATATGTGTTATTGGTAAGTGTATAATTGCGAGGATACAATGAACACCTCACTAGGATGTCCTGTGCCGTGGTGTTCATTTGAACAGTTGTGTGAAATTATGTGTTCTTTAATTAAATTATACATTAAATTGTTATTGAGAAAAAAATGTGAAAGTTGATTATATTTGATTAGGTGTAATTATGTGTATTTATATGATCTGAATCGGTGTTATTTATCCATATGGTGTTATGTGTTTTTTGTACTTTTGTGACGATGTGTTTTGTGGTAGCAGTTTTAGTGAGGTTGGTAAAATATCGAAAAAAGCCGAAATACCCCAACTAGATAATTTAATATGCTATAATAAATATTAACATTGTATTAGTACATCTCAAACTTTTTTAACAATTTTTATAAAAATTGAATTTAGTGACGACATCGCTTCATACAATTTGTATGGCAGTGGCCTATACACAATATCTAAGAAGACATAATAGTTTGATACTTAATCTCCAAACATACATACATTCCATCATGCTGTTTTCATATTCTGGGTAGGTATTTCATTTCTTGCTCAATCACTTCTTCTTCCATTGCTTGATTATACCGATGTATGCTATTTGGATGCAAATGAAGTGCATCTCAATAAACTTGAACGTCTTCAGAATATATGTATCAGATTCATCTTTGGGTTGAAAAAATTTGATCGCATATCACCTTACCGCAATCTTCTTTGTTGGCCCAGGAATCACCAATATACACATTCTGTCACTATTGTACAATATTCTCTCTAACCCAAACCTGCCACAGTACCTCAAAAGCAAATTCACTTATTTATCCGGTCATGGACTTCCACTCCGATCTGCTGAATGTACAACACTTTCCATACCTATCCATAATACAGAATTTCTCAGCTCTTCGTTCGAAGTACAATCAGCAAGATTATGGAATAGCCTTAATCCGGATATTGCGTCGTCTAACTCACTTAGTATTTTCAAGAAAAAACTAAAGAAGGAATATTTATCCTTGAACACCTGATCCCGATTTCCTCTCCTGTCCTTACCATATCCTTTTTCTTGCTATGAATTATATTTTTTTTTGTTTTAATAGTATTTAAGTGTTATATGTATTTTATTTGATTTCTTTTACTCTTTTTTATTTGCTGTTGTACATACACAATGTTGTCATACTTTGAAATCTGGTTGGTTGGAAGAAATTGCCTAATGGCAATAAGCCCGCCAGTGTACAATTATATTTGTTTATATTATGTACAAAAAGATGTATGAATAAATAAATAAATAAAAAAGGACTGACCTCCATACTATCATATCCTGACATATATACCTACATATTTTGTTTCCTACAATTTGTGTTTAAGTATTCATAGTTTGGTACGTATTCTTCAATTATACATACATACTATTGCCATCGACAGTTGGATCTCATGTGTTACATGCAACTAGTATAGATGAAAAGATCAGAAAGGACTCACTCAAAAGAAGTTATGTCTGTATTAACGGGACATAATTAATACAGAGCATGCCAAGATGAAGAGGAATAAGAGACAGTAGTCCACGTCCTCTATCAATACCCTGCTTTATCCAGTAATAGTTTTTCTATGAAGATCTAATGGACGTAGTAACTTCTGACATTCTTTAGCCACCTAGGCTGATTCAGGTGGATGAGAGAAGGGGAGAAGGGGAAAGAGCCCGTAGAATTTCACATTATTGAGTATGAAGAAAATAAATGGAACAAACTTAAACCACCTCCGTTTTGCAGATGACATAGTGCTTATAAGTGATTATCTGGAAGAACTTCATGTTATGATAAAAGAACTCCACGATGCTTCCCTAATGGTCGGCCTGGAAATAAATATCAACAAAACGAAAATCATGAGTCCATCATCTAACAGCACTATCACAATTGATAGTAAAATAATTGAAGCTGTTGAAGAATATATATACCTTGGACACAAGATAAAATTAGGAAAGGATAACCAGACAGCAGAAATACCCAGAAGGATCGGACTAGGTTGGGCAGCCTTTGGAAAACTTAAACATGTCCTAAAAAACAGAGATATTCCCACATGTCTGAAAAGAAAAGTTTTTGAAACATGTATCCTGCCTGTGCTTACGTATGGTCTGGAAACTATCACGCTAACTGCGAGGACCATACATAAGCTAAAATGCACTCAGAGATCCATGGAAAGGCAAATGATAGGCGTAAGTCTAAGAGACAAAATTAGAAATGAAGAAATCAGACGCCAGACAAAAGTTGTTGATGTCATGGATCGAGTTGCAAAACTTAAATGGCAATGGGCAGGTCATGTTGCCAGACAGGGTACGGACATATGGGCACCCAGAATTCTAAATTGGAGACCATGGGATATGAAAAGGGGAATAGGCCGGCCCCAGAAAAGGTGGGCCGATGATATTGTCCCTGTCGCTGGAAGCGGATGGGTTTGAAAAGCCCAGAAAAAAGACGAGTGGAAGCTATTAGAAGAGGCCTACATCCAGCAGTGGAGAGATGGCTGAGAAAGAAGAAGAAGAAGAAGAGTATGAAGAAAAGAGACAGATAGCTTTCTATGGGCTTAGAAAGCAATCTATCTCTTTTCTGACGTTTGACGTTTAACACAAACATATGTAACCAACTTCACATTGACAGCTCGATTTCACGATTTTTCTGAAATTCCAGCGAGTTTTCGGCATCTTGTATAGATCGCTGAATACTCTGTTTGGTATTTGATTTAACAAAATTACCAAATACATATTTGTCGAAGTCGCTAAAATCATCATCCATCGAAAATATCTCGTATTTTAGTACTAAACCACTCGTAAGGTTACTCGTGATCAACCTTACTTTTTGACAGTTTGCAAATGTTAGTTTACTTCGACGCGCTAAGAATTTAGATATGTCTCTACAATGCAATTCTCATACAAAAACATCGTAGCATCTTCCAGTTAGGAAGCCACGTGATCTCCTAACTTAAGTGAGTGACTGTGCAATGAAAACATGGTTAGTATTTAGAATTTAGTATTTAGGTAGGACTCTGCATTCGGACCTAAAACTAAAAATCTCAACTCTCCGTTATTAAATAGTAAACACGAACAGTAAATAACAAGCAGAAATCGTGAGTTATTATAATAAATATTAATTTTTTCTTTTGTATTTTAGTAACGTTTTTATGAATCATAAAGAGATCATAAAATATTATTGAAGTGATGGAAAAATGGTGTATAGAGATCAATGCCACATTCTCAACGGTTACATTTTCATTAATAATATTGTTCAGGTATATTTTTTAGTCATGACATCATTTTAACTAAAAATTTGCACATAATTAATATTCGCATAATTTATCAGTCACTGATTTTAATATATGTTTTTTTCCTTTGATATTTGCTAAAACACTATTAAGTTTTTCAAGGTTTTATTTTAGAAATGAATTCAAATGCTCTTTTTGTGCTAATTTTTATTAGCATAAGTAACTTTCGATTCTTTTAAATTGTTACAGTCTTACTAATAAACGTGTTGTAAAAGTTACCCAACCGTTTAACACCCGTTTAAGCAAAACATTACTAATAAATGCTATGTATTGGATCAGTTGGTTAAAGACTGCGTATCTCTCATACAAATTTTACACAACGCTTGCACGCCTGTTCATGGTAGAATAGCGGTGTTTTAAAACAACTGTCATCTATCACAAATCAAATTTGATTTTGATCTGCGTGTTTATATTGTTATATCTTATAATAATGTGACGAAAATTTTTTATAAATAATTTTAATATCGATAGAAAAATTTGTTAAAATTAGCTCCTTTATAATATCTACAAACGTGTTCTCATGGGTTTTCGTATGATGAAATAATTCATTATATTTTCCATATTCCTATTTTAAAATGTTAATAACCTATGAGAATTTCAACCATGACAAACGTCAATATCACAATGGTAGCTGGCGGCTCAGCGTGATTACATGAAAATTCTTCGAAACACAATTGTTCGAATGCACAATTGCACGAATAACATTTTTTCGAAAATCAGTTATCAGAATGACAATTGTCCGAAAGCAAATTATTCGAACGAACATTTGTTGGAAAACCAATTGACCGAATTTAATATATTTTTGTGTCATTATGTTGCCTCCTTTGACATATTTGTTGCCAGTAAAATATATTCGATGAAGACTATTATTACTTGTTGTATTTTTGTTGGGTACGTATGCTTGCAAATTTTTAATAACTGATGTTTGACAGCGCGGTGCGTCGCCATGTTGTGGATTCCATAGATTTTTATTATGCATAATATACTATGTAGATGTAGTACTTCGTGCAAAAAGTGAGTCATGGAATATCGCGCGTTTGTCGTTTTGGTTGGCAACATAATATTTCAGTTTTCCTTACATTTCAACACATCCTAAATAACTTTTCTCTAAATCTAAATAAACAAAGTGTTTTTACGACAAATAAATCCGACAACAATTCACATTAGTCGTTATTCTCTATGGAAAAACGATGTACTAAAACGTCAAATATCCCCCGGAAAAATGCCTCACGTAGTTACATACAAAATTTGCTAACTACGACATCTAGTATATTATAATAAAAATCTATGGTTGATTCCTATCACAATACTACCAACATGACGTCATAAAAATTCGAACAATTGTAATTTCTGATAATTGTGTGTTCGGAAAATTGTTTTTCGAAAAAATGTGATTCGAATAATTGCCATTCGTAAAATTGATTTTCGTAAAATTGAGCATTCGAATAATTGTTTTTCGAATAATTTTCCTGTCACCGCTCAGCGTATGCGCGGGTGCGGAAATATAACATTGTCATGTCTGTTCCAACTACCCAGTTGTTATACAGCGTTTATTAGTAAGATTTTTTAATAATTGTTACACGAGCTTTACACGGTGTATAACTAAAACACCGTTCAACGGGTGTGAAGTCGATTTTTATTAGAATACAGTGTGTTTATACATTTGGGCCCATTGTTAAGCTGCGGCCCAGTGCTTTGCAAAACCCACCTGTTAGGTAGATACTCCACTGACTAAAGTAAAATTATCTAAATGAATAGTATAAAAATGGGTATTGTATGCGCGTGCGTGACGTAAGATATAGATTTAGTGTGCATTTGTCATACGTAGCTAAAATAATAATTGATTCCTTTTATTACAAATTATCAATATAATATCACAATACTTATAATTGAATTTTCTAATCTGTAGAATAAACAAATGACTATTGTTAAGATAGTATAAACTACTTCCACAGAGGCACATTAACCCTTTGAACGCGTTAAGCAAAAAATAAAATTTGATCTGAAAAATGCAAATTTTCCATAAAAAATAAAATATTTTATAAAATTTTATTTTTAATCAATATCTTGATTTAAAACAGCAAAAAAATAGTAGTCACATTATATTTTGGGGGCAGGGGGGTTCAAAAAATTTAATTTAAATATATTTTTTCCGTAAATTTATCGATAGTGATTATACAATTATTAGTCATTATTTATGATTTTAGGAAATAGAAAAAATTTGATATTTATATTGTAAGTATTTATAAAAACCTTTTATAAAAAATATTACGAAAAATAATAGAAAAAAAACAGAAAATATATAACAATTAGTAGTGTCAATAAATAATAAATTTAAAAAAAAATTAATTTTCATTATTATATTTTAACAATTTTCATATCATTTAGGTAATTCATATAACTTAAATGCAAATTATAATAATTCTAAATAATACAATAAAAACACGAAAACGTTTATGATAAGATTCTAATGAAAATTACTCATTTTTATTGAAAAACATTTTTTTTTAATATCTCAATAGAGACGAAGTTGGGATATTGTAGAAGAACCAGGAACTCGAGGCACCTACAGGGCTTACGACCTGTCATCGGCTGGTTTACGTGATCACTATATGCGCTTGCGCAACGTTCACCAATTATGCCTTCTTATTGAGTTCCCTTATCAATGTAATTTTTGAAAGTTCTATATATTTGAATAGTGTGTAACATTTGAGTGTAAGAAGGCATAACGTTGCGCAAGCGCATAAAGTGATCACGTAAACCAGCCGATGACAGGTCGTAAGCCCTGTAGGTGCCTCGAGTCCCTGGTTCTTCTACAATATCCTAACTACGTCTCTTTTGAGATATTAAAAAAAATGTTTGTCAATAAAAATATCATTTGACTCCAGAAAGGGAATAAAATCAAATGTTTTCATAAGCAATTAAAAAAATATCCGAAAAGTACTCACGTATGGTATCCAACAGGGGATGATAATAATCTTAGGAGCAGCACCACAGTATACACGACTTCAACAAACACTAACTAGAATCGTCTAATAATTCTAAATATTCAGCATCAACAAATGTGATAAACATATGATAAAAATGAATGCTGTCCTCTATAATAATGATGAGAAGAATTACGACCAAACTCGACTATCGCGTTCAAAGGTAACGTTTTTTACAAGCCATGGATTATAGTCGATTTTACGCGCCTAAAGGTGAAAAAAATTTGGGCGACTTTAGTCGATTTGCACGTTCAAAGGGTTAAATGAGATAATATCTTTTATAGCACCTACCCATTCCAATCTCAAATTCACAGTACTTTGCAACAAGCCAATATTTTTTTTTTTGTACCCAGTGGACTTTAAGGGGAAAGGGTATTAAAAATTTTAGTTCCTATTTTGTTGATTTATTAAATAAAATGTCAAGTCCCATATTAAGTGGTAACAAGGCCTTGTACTCGCTTAGAATTTATAGTTGTATAAAATATACTGTATAAAATATACTGTATAAAATATACTGTATAAAATTTAAAACATACCTATAATTTTAAGTATTTGTGGATATTTTACGTAGTAGAATTCCATTTTAAATTATATTAAAAATAAAACAATATGTTTTAAATTCTACGTATATTTTTTGCCAACAGCCGTGGCACAGTTGGTAAGCCGTTTGGTTTCTGTGCGGGCGTCCTGGGTTCGATTCCCAGCAGAGGAGAAATTTATTTAAATTAATTTCTCACGCAAATATTGTTACTCTGGGCTGGAAATACTGGTTAGTTGGAAGAAATAAGCATACGGAAATAAACTTGTCACTTGCGCAGGGTGCAAGGAAGTGTTCATTGTTGTTATTGTTATAATTCTTTAATAATGACAAATCTAAGTATCCGAGCTAGGGTCTTCAGATGAAAAAAAAATCTAATGGAACGAAACTAAACCTAACCTAATTCAACCAAACCAAATTTAACCTAACCTGATGTAAAATAATTTAAAATAAATTTTGTATTGTTCTACATTTATACTAATTTACATGGTTCTAGCTTATATGGTTTTAAGATATATGGAAAAATAAAGTAAAAATTCAAAAGTTACCCCTGACTGAAACAAAAATTCAAAATTCTGATTATAAAAGTTTTGTAGAACAGTAACTATCTATGTATATATTCTGAAATTTTGATTTGTGAATTGAACGGATCAAAAGTTATAAGGGGGGGAGGACACACAGACAGACACACTAAATGTTCTACTCCGAATTCTGAGTAAATCCATATATGGAACATGGAACATGCTGGGAAGCCTCTAAGTTGGTGTTTTTTGACTTCAAAGTTGGAAAAACTGTGAAAAATATAGATCCTGCATACAAATCTACATATCTTGGGTTGATACTTTGTCATTATGTCAAGAGAACAAAGTTCTCTTGAACAAATCGATAGTTGGATAAATAATTAAAACTATGAAAAAATTTTTTCTTGAAAAAATTATGAAACTTATGAAAAAATTTTTTTTTGAAAAAAAAAAAACCATTCTGACGATGCTCATCATAGAGCGATACCGGTGAATGGGAGTCGCGTTTGCGAAAAAATTTAAGTAGAACGTAAAATTAAATATAAAATTTTTTCATAGTTTTAATTAATTATGGAGTTCTACCACGAAGTGACAGTGTCCAATATTGAAAAAAAAAAAAAAAAAAAAAAAAAAAAAAAGTTGGATAAATATTTTTTATTGTGGCAACAAAATAGTTTGTTTTTTATTTGCAGATGAAAATTATCAATAGAAATGTTGAATAAGTAGCATTAAAAGAAAAAAAAACTATTTATAGGTATGTTAATTAAAAAAATAGATAAAAAACGTTGTCACCAAATTTTATGTGTTGTCAGTCATATTATTAGCAATAATAATTAAGTGGAAAACTTAATAAACACTGAAAATAGATGGAAAACTCATTTACATGTTTATTAAGGGGGGGACTGCACTGCCAACGTACCTATTTTTCAATTTGATATACCATCATTATTTCTTATCAAATCGTTTTGAAAAAAATAATTTAGATAGTTTGGGTATTAATAAAGAAAAATATATCTTAACTTTTTGATAATGTTCTGTATGAATTCTTGTAGTAAATAATAATGGCATGCCCCGATTTTCAACGTTTATCTTATATTTTTAATAAACTATAAGGCATAGGGCTATATATTATTTTTTAAATTAAAGACTTTGCATTAATGATTCAGGTTTAGTAAAGAAACCTAAAAAAACATTTATTTTCCATTCAGCGCCATTGCGAAATAAAAGTTTTTTTGGTTTATTAACCTAACCTGATGCATAAATGCAAAGTTACATCGTATTTTTCCAGATATTTTGTTCTTCTTTAATAAAAAAAATATATATATTGCTCTATACCTTACAGCTTTTTAGAAATTTAAGATAAATGTAAAAAATCGAGGTATGCTTATTATTTTCCTACAAGAATAAATACAGAACTTAATTAAAAAGTTAAGGTATATTTTTCTTTATTAATATCCAAACTATTATTTTCTATGCAATATCAAATTGAAAAAATAGGTACGTTGGCAGCAGTCGCCCCCTTTACCTTAGAAACAAACTTACCTATCCTATCCTGATATATATGTTTTGTATAGAAAACAAAATATTCAATAATTTGGATTTAAGGGTTTATAGCAGTGATTCCCAAAGTGGTCTATATCGACCCCCAGGGGTCTATGATAACTTGCAAGGGGTCTACGTTAGGTAAAAAAAAAATTGGGGGTCCACGATAGTGGATCTCAACATACACTGATAGTACCTATTTACTTACATTATACTATCATAAAATATAAAGACATAATATACATTATATATTATTTATACAAGTGCCTATGAAGTAAAAAATTCATTATATATGTTATGACACTATTTTACTAACGTCATGTCCCTCACTTGTCGGTTTGGTGGTGTGCGGAACGCGCTTTTGCGAGTCCAGACGAGCATTCTCGAACGCACTCCCAGGATGCATAGAAAAATCTGACGTTTTCACTTTCTTTTGTTTTTCGACATGCGTGCCGATAAGACCATGTGGCCTAACCTCTTGAGAAGGGTGAAAGCGAGGAGTTAATGATCCTGGGGGACGGGATAACGTCTGGATAAGCTCGGGAAGGTGAGTCCCACACACTACTATGCATTATTTACGTAATTTTTGGTAGGAAACTGGCATGATGGTCTCTAACCCCGCTTGAATTTTTGCAGGATGCTAATGGCAAAGGTATCCTTCCCGATCCCGTCTCCCAATATTTTATTATGTTTTTGTATTTTTGGTATCGTGCAAGTGCCCGTCAGTCATGACGTGGTGATGTTTTGGAAAATTTTAATCATTGAATGCTGGACCCGATTGATTTCTTATAATGTACTATATATCATCAATGTGACCCTTCTGGTGTCACTTTCATCCATACCACTGCTGATCCGTAAATAATGTCTCCCAACCCAGAGATAATTAGGGGACACCCAAAAACGAACATAGTAGAAAAGAGTAGAGCCACTATTATAATAATAAAAAACATTTCCTTGCACCCTGCGCAAGTGGCGAGTTTATTGCCATATGGCAATTTCTTCCAACCAACCAGTGTTTCCAGCCTAGAGAAGCAACATTAGCGTGAGAAATGAATTTAAATAAATTTCTCCTCTGCTGGGGATCGCACCCAGGACGCCCGCACAGAAACCAAATGGCTTACCAACTGTGCCACGGCAATCGGGAAATATTAAATTAAACTATTATTAATTAGAGTACTTTGCATTTTGAAACAATTGAATTCGAAACGTGCCATCCCTTTCTAGATCAGCCCCCTAATATTAACTATAGGGTGGTTTTTGTAGAAGCAGAGAACTTCAAATTGAAATAAAACACAGAAAAATGTTTTAACCCTTTGAACGCGTTAAGCAAAAAACAAAATTTGATCTGAAAGATGCAAATTTTCTATAAAAAATAAAGTATTCAATAAAATTCCTTTTAAATTTTTTTAAACAATATCTTCATTTAATACACCAAAAAAATAGTTGTCACGTTATATTTTGGGGGGAGGGGGGATCGAAAAATTTAATTTAAATATATATATATATTTTTTTTTTCGCATCCGAAGGTAACGTTTTTTACAAGCCATGGACATAGTCGATTTACGCGTCGAAGGGGGAAAAGAATTCGGGCAATTTTAGTCGATTTACGTGCTCAAATATGGCATTAATGTTTAAATATGATTTTGAGCATGTGGCCGACACGGCTGGCGCATACATGGTGTTGTCGGGAGGCCCATTTTTAACACCCTCTTCACAGTAAATGAGGGGAATAACGAGTCAAATAGAAGTGGTCAGTAAACAGGTCCCATATTTGAAGTATATAGTTTTTTTTTCAATTTGAATTTCTCAGCCTCCAAAGATCCGATTGGCATTTTACAAAATGAAAAATCTTCTCCTTGACGACAATATCAACTTAAAGCTGAGACAAAGAACGGTCAAGTGTTATGTGTGGTAAGTTCTGCTTTATGGGGTGGAGGCGTGGACTCTCAAAGTTAATATTATAAACCGCCTTGAAGCATTTGAAATGTGGATCTACCGCACAATGATAAGAATACCATGGACTGACATGGTCAGTAACACTGAAGTACTACATAGAGGAAACACCAACAGAGAATTATTCACCAATGTTAACCTCTAAATGAGTATGGCTGTTCCCGTACGGCAGGAAATGTTATTGCAAATCGAAGTATGGCAGTATCGGTACGGCTAGAGAAGTGAAGTGAAGAGATAGAGTACGAATATTATTGACACCGCAACTAATAGTTGAAGACACCTGAAATAATCATAGGAATTTTCAATATTATGGTAGTCACCTCTGGAGTGGCGCCCCCCAATACCTACTGAATACTTTCGACGCTGTCCAAAGGCGTGCTATACGTCTGATTGATGATCCATCACTGACTGATGTATTGCAATCACTAGAACACAGACGCAAAGTCGGTATTTTAAGTTTATTCTATAGATACTACCACGTGAACTCTTTTCTAGATTGCAAACCCTTTCCAACGCTACGTAGTGCGCTTCTTCAGAAGAGTAAAATGGACCCAAATCCTAATAGCTTGTGTCCCCTACGTAGACATGAGGGTCGTACAGGTGTTGGAAGAAGGTAGATTTTTCTGGCTGCGAAACATCCGAGAATGGACCGGTATGAGAACTGTGAAGGAGGCTTTCTCTATGGTGGTCGTCAAAGTCGGGGGGACCTGGCATGACACAAGAAGAAGCCTCTAAAAAAACACCCGTTGTATGGGGTTACAGAGAGGAAGACACTTGCGAGTGTGGCGCCAGACAGGACAACGTTCACCTACTGTCACGCCCCATGATGGGAGCGACATGCACGCACCAAGACACAATGGAATCTGGGTGGTCAAATATTGGGGACTACGAATATGATGATGTTCCAAAAGTAAGAATTCATTTTATTTATTTTTTTATTTTTATTTACATAATTAAATTGCACACAAACAACACTAGGTAAAAAATTACAATGAGTAGGCTTAGTATATAATTGTTAAAATATCCCTACCTAGTGTCAATTACTTGTGGCAAATCAATTCATATAATTAATAACATACTGGGATGTGAATGTGTAGTGGGTGAAAATGTATAATGAGGTGTGTAAAATGTGTCTTGCTATGCTGATTTTAAATTGAACAGTAAGTTTTTATATTGGTAAGGCGAGTTATGAAAAATATCTAGTTGTAGGGTACTTTGATGCTTATTGTAAGTGGTGAGGATTCTGTTAATTGGTGAGTTTAGAGATGAGTTAGTTCTATAGCAATAATTATGGAAGAGTGGCGTGTGTCTCGTACGTCGAGTCGGTACATGCAAATTTATATATGAAACAAGGTCTGGACAGTCAATATTGTTATTTAGTATATTATACAGGAAAAGTAAATCATTAATGGTTCGTCGTACTGATAGGCATGGGATGTTACACATAGCATAGTCATTGTATTTTCTGGTCATTCTGTAGATGAATTTATTTTGTATTCTTTCTTCTTCTTCTTCTTTCTCAGCCATCTCTCCACTGCTGGATGTAGGCCTCTTCTAAAAGCTTCCACTCGTCTTTTTTCTGGGGTTTTCGAACCCATCCGCTTTCAGCGACAGGGACAATATCATCGCCCCACCTTTTCTGGGGCCAGCCTATTCCCCTATTCATATCCCATGGTCTCCAATTTAGAATTCTGGGTGCCCATCTGTCCGTACCCTGTCTGGCAACATGACCTGCCCATTGCCATTTAAGTTTTGCAACTCGATCCATGACATCAACAACTTTTGTCTGGCGTCTGATTTCTTCATTTCTAATTTTGTCTCTTAGACTTACGCCTATCATTTGCCTTTACATGGATCTCTGAGTGCATTTTAGCTTATGTATGGTCCTCGCAGTTAGCGTGATAGTTTCCAGACCATACGTAAGCACAGGCAGGATACATGTTTCAAACACTTTTCTTTTCAGACATGTGGGAATATCTCTGGTTTTTAAGACATGTTTAAGTTTCCCAAAGGCTGCCCAACCTAGTCCGATCCTTCTGGGTATTCTTTCTATATTATTGCAATGGATATTGTATTTAGGGTTCCAAATGACAGAGGCGAATTCCAATGAACTTCTGACGAGCGCAAAATATAGAATTGTTAGTGTTTTTGGATTTCTGAAATGCTTCCCTATTCTGAATATAAAGCCGAGAATGTTATATGATTTGTTGACAATATGCTGTATATGCTTGATGAAACTAAATTATTCATTTTTTAAACATATAACTTTTCTCCTCGATAATAAGAATAAGAGGTCTTACTGTAATTCTATCATATATTGTTTTATATGTGGCTGTAGGTTATCATCATCTTCATTTATTTAACAACAAATAGAAACATGATAATATTATACAAGTTTAAAGATAACAGAGAGACGTTATGTAACATGTTGTGATTCAAGGTGATTGTAAACAGACTGACATTTCCTTGACTACAACAATACTCATACATCAACTCACTATTATTAACCAGGAAGCCGTCTACACAATTTGGGTCAACAAATATACTCAATAAAGTGACATTTCTGTTATCAAAGTCACAATACGATGTCGACCACTTGGCTTTTTTGCGGGAGTCTTGATTTCGATACCATGCAAAGGAGAAATTTATTTCAAAGTCATTTCTCATACAATTCTAGCTTTTAGGCTGGAAACACTAGTTAGTTGGAAGAAATTGCCAAATGCCAATAAACTCGCTACTTGAACAGGATGCAAGAAAGTGTAAATTATTATGCAGCATCATTCCAAGGGCGTTGGTATTTCGGTATATGCTTCTTCTTTTTCTTCAGCCTTCCTTCGTCCAGTAATGGACTAAGGCCTCCCCCTGAGACCTCCACAGCTTCCTATCATGGGCAGACCGCATCCATCCGCCTCCAGCTACTCGTCTTATATCATCAGACCACCTTGTTTGGTGCCTTCCAACACTTCTGTCGTCCGTTCTAGGTCGTCATTCCACCACTTTCTTAGTCCATCTGGAGGCTGTGGTTCGGGTGACATGCCCTGCCCAGCTCCACTTCTGGTTTGCAACCTTTTGGACAACGTCGGTTATGTTGATTTTCTCTCTTATCCACAAGTTAGTTTTTCTATCTCTCAACGAAATACCCAACATTCTCCTTATCATGGCTCTTTGTGTTACTGCTAAATTATGCTACTCTATGGACATCCGGAGGTAATCTATTCTACTTCACATCAAAGAATCAATCATAGTAAGCTAAAGTCTGATTTTTTTTTAAAGTGCCAATTCTATACATAAACAAAAAAAATGCATAGTATTTACGCATGTAAATGTATTAGTAGACTCGTGGTTGCTGATTGGTTTACACCATTTGGTGTCCTTAACAACAAACATCAACAAACCCGACAGTACGTATCTATCTCTCGAAGTGAGCGCACGTTTGATTTTTTATGGTGACCATGTGTTCTAAATTAAGAATTTCATTTTTTATTTCTAACTTATGTATTTTATTTTTTGTTTAATATCAATATATAATTATTATTATAAACATGTGTTATCACCGTCTTAGTATAGAATAAGTGTCCATTATTTATTTGTATTAGTTACATAGATATATTATTTATGTATGTGTGTTTGCCTCAATGAACTATTGTGTAAATATTTTGTATAATATAATTTATTATTTTGTAAAATAATATGTAACTGTTTATTATTATAAGGATTAATTACTTCAAAATGTATTATTTTATTTTCCTAATAAAAAGTATCAAATAAATATTTTGTTTAAATATTACTTTCCCAGGAGATGCCCATTAACATTTGCAGAAAATACCTAATAATATAGACCCATTAAAGCCGCATGGTACCGGGAGTAAGAATAGGTATGAAAAGATTTGAAGGTTTTGAAGATATATGCATGTGAAAGTTACAACCGTTTTATATCATGAAATGATAAAAAAATCCCATTATATTTTTTTCTTTTACACCATGGTCACCCTATGAGCTTTGGCACTCTTAAAAAAATCAGACTTTACCTATATTCAACTCCTATAGGTAGTTGTTACTCTGTGATCGAGACGTCCTGAGTGTAAGATGCCTCCCAGATAGCTCTTTTCTCTGACACGGCTCTTGAATGTGTTGTGGTACCAGGTTGTTCAAAGCACTGAATATTGTCAAACAATTTTTTTTAATCGGTAATATAGACGACCGCCGTGGTATTGCATTTTTTTTAATTGTGGTTGTTGTGGAGAAAATAAATTTTGGGAGTTTTGCTTGATTGGAGAATGCGCAAACCATCCCACTATGACGACAATTTTCAAGTTGTTTGCCTACACGTCTTGAAAATGAACTATTCAAACGCATACATAATACTTATCAACATGTTTTAAACATCAAAATAGATTTATCTAAAACAAATACATAGTAAATCAACAATAACCACTTAAATTATTCGTAAGTAAAATTATTAATAATATTTGTAAATATGCCGTACTATGTGTGCGATGCTCTTTGAGTAACACATAAAAATATTTTATTTGATTTGGCACACATGTGATTCATATTAACTACACCAACGTCGTTGACTATTCTTATTTCTATGGTTCTGATATCGTCAGAGATTGGCTTGATGACAGGTATTATGGCGGACATTAGGACCTGGATGATCTATTGTGTGAGCCCATATGTTTGTTGAGGTGATGATTGTGAGTACAGAATACTGAGATTGTGTGCCTATTTAATGTGGAACGGAAACTATCGCCTGGTTCAAAATTTCTAATATTGTCACTAAAAATTTTTAACTGCTAAGCCTACAACAGAATTTCCTAGATGGGCAGCAGTAATCTACTTATTATTGACAATGTAAATATGATGATTAAAAATAAACATAAAAATGAGAGTATTGAGACCTCCTCAGAGCCTAATCCTTTGATATGTTAAGTATCTGGATGGGTGAACTATTCCCAATTGAAAGCTTGATGATGCGTTTGTTGCATTTTATTTTGCTCTTTTAAATAATTTACAATTTACGCATTGATCTGCTAATTCTTTTGAGGAAGTGTATAATGGTAATAATAATAATTGAGTGTTATTATTTGTAGTGCCTAATTGTTATTAATATAATTAGTAAATTGGCCAGCGCCGTAAAAAATAAATATAAAAATTTATAACCTCACTTTACAGAACAGAAAAAATTGTATATGCATATATAGTACCATATGGTAGAGATGTAGCCAAATATCTTGAACTTTTAGTCAAGAAGGGGGCGATTTGCACGTAAACCAACAAAGCAAAAAGACACAAATTTGCGCCCTGCGCAACCGGAAGCTCGTTCAAGATGTTACCTTAGTAACTACCATACAATTTTCCCTCTTCAATATACACATAGTATATGATAAGGTTAGTTAAATCAATTATATTTGTTTCGTTTTAAAGGTGATTTATCATAAAAAAAAATAGCGATAAAACTAGACCAAAACTATGATTGGTCTCCCAATAGTCTCTACCTCAAATAAAATCGTTAAAAAACAAAGGTTCATGTCCCGGGAAAAAAATACAAAAATGAATAATAAAGTAATTATACTACCATTTAATTAGTAGTTAGGTATACCATATTGACAATAATCATAACCTAAATTTATTTTATAGAAACAATATATTTAAATGATAAATAAAACCGTGGAATAAATCATAAGGCATCGTTATGAAACACGAAAGAATTTATTTTTTCGTAAAACGTGAAATCTAAAATTTTTCAAGCGATATGCGTAACACGACACATTTGACAGACATAAATGCACAATTATTTAAGTACGACTAATTATTATTGTTGAATAGTAATGACGATATGATAATAACAAACGTGATGTTGTATACATACCACTGTCTGTAATAACTTAACCGTAAGCGATTGCATTCGTCTGACAATACGGCGAGGATAAATTCCATACGTCAAAACAAAAACAAATCACAAAGATTCAAAAAGAGTAAACTAAGCGTGCAAAATATAGTCAAATACTCACGTAACAATAAAGAAAATGAACAGAATAAGACAAATTTCATCCTTTTCAATTGTGTCAACATTATTTTTCACCTAATATCCATGTATATTTTGCACGTTTCACTACCAAATAACATTTTTGATTTTTGACATTTGCATAAATTTCTTGCGACCTTTATTTCGGTCTTTGGTGTGTCACTTGGCAACACCGCGGAATGTTGCCATGGCAAAATAATATTTTGACACTGTCGATTATCGCGGAAAATTCAAAATTTCTCAAAAGTCAATAGGTAATTATTTAACAAAAAAATATGGCAAGCTAAACTATGAATACTTTGATACAATCATGATTTTCAAGAATTATCAAAAGTATATCTAAATCGTTTTATGAACAATATTAAATCAAAAGGTGACCGAAATTTTGATTCACTATACCTCTTACCTTATTTACTAGTCGTTGTCCCCAATGTTGAGGATCGTGGCCATCATTTACCCTGCTGCAGACCATTGGCCTGCAGCAGGGTACACGATTGGTCATCCTGTCAACTGCCAGATGTACGGCTCTATGGAGTTTTGTAGCAGAAATATTTTGCCTTATTTGGTCGGACCAATGCATCGGCGATTTGTCTCTCGGGTTTTATACCAGGAGCTTTCCGACATTATAGGTAGGTACTCATAAACACAAGAACACTGTCGGAAGGTACGGCATCAGTGAAAGAAACGAGAGAGGAGAGAGGCTGTTACAGTTCTGCAGTACAATGAATCTAGCCATCATGAACACCTGGTTCAAGCATCACATAAGAAGACTATACACCTGGATATCTCCGGGAGATACATAGATATCGTAACCAAATAGACTACATCATGATTAATCAAAGGTGGAGATCTTCAATGGTGAATGTAAAATCTTATCCAGGAGCAGACTGCGGATCTGATCATCAGTTGCTTGTGGCAAATGTCAGACTCCACCTTAAATCTATGAAGAGGAGACAAAACAAGCAAATAAAATTTTCTAACACTGAACTGAAGAACTTTAATGAAAAGATTCAAATTAAGGTGATACCTGAGATAGCTGAAAATTCTAGCGCCGAAGAAGCATGGAATAATCACTGACACAATCCAAGAATGCCGAACAAATGAACAAAGACCTAAGAAGGAATGGATCTCAGATGAAACTTGGAAATATATACAGGAAAGACTAACATTAAAGAACCGTGGAATAACAGACCCTGATACGCGCAACAAATACAGGGATCTAAGCAAGATCATTCAACGTTTGTGTAGACAAGACAAAAACAAACACATTGCGGATATCTGTGAACAAGTTGAGAACCATGCAAATAGAAGCGAGACCAGAGATCTGTTTCGGAAAGTGAAGCTTTTATACAAGGATTTCAAACCACGAACTTGGGTCATTGAAACGCGAGACGGGAACGTGATGACGGATGTTGATGACGGATGTATTGGACAGATGGAGAGAATACAGTGCAGAATTATACAAGGATGACGAGGACCACGAGGAGATGGAACTGAGAGATGTAAATTGTGAACCAGAAATTTTGATCAGCGAAGTTGGGGAGGCGATTGCAAAATTAAAATTTAACAAATCTTCTGGTAACGATAATATTCCCACAGAAGTGATCAAACAGATGGGAGGTAAAGGTGCACAGATAATCCATCGAATATGTAACCGCATTTAGAAGACAAGTGAATGGCCACAGGATTGGGTACACTCTGTATTCATACCCTTGGATAAGAAAGGCTCAACAAGAAAATGCGAGAATTACCGGACCATCTCTTTAATATCCCATGCCAGCAAGATAACGCTCCACATAATTAATCAAAGACCAGCACAATACCTGAAATTTCAAATTCCACAAGAACAAGCCGGATTTGTGAAAGGGAAAGAAACTAGGGAGCAAATTCTAAACATTCGTCAACTTATAGAAAAGAGCCGAGAGTTCCGAGTACCGATGGTCTTTTGTTTTATAGACTACAAGAAAGCTTTTGACTGTGTTAAATGGAAATATATGTGGACGGTGCTTCTGGAAATGGGAGTGCCAGGTCATCTTATAAACATCATTAAAAAATTATACCAGCATAATACTGCCACAGTAAGAGTAAATGGACTGTCAACCTCAGAATTCCATGTCCAAAAAGGTGTACGACAAGGATACATTCTGTCCCCACAACTGTTTAACATATATGGTGAATACATCATGCGGAAGGCACTTGAGGACTGGGGTGGAGGAATTAAGATCGGGGGTAGGAGAATATCCAATCTTAGATATGCTGATGATACCACACTCATAGCCAAATCTGAGCAGGAAATGGCAGAGATACTGATACCGGCCGGTCAGTCGTCACGAGTGACGTGAGCGAGAGAAATCCGACGCCCCTATATGACGTGCGAGTATTTTCGGGTACCTACCCAAAATACCGCGGGAAGCACCATTCATTTTTGGGGAAATATTTTTTTATTACTTGGGATATTTTTATTTAAAAAATGGCAACATTCGGTCTTGTCAGCTGGGAGAAAAAAAGGCGCGCTGAGTTTTTTGCCGCGTGTAAAAAGAATTTTAATTTAAAAAAAGAGGAACGATTCTTTTAGCATTATTTTATTTTTTTTCAAAAAGGAAATTTTTTTTAAAGTCTGGCCGAGCCGCCAGCAGTAGAAATTAATAAATAACTTCTCGTCTCAAGTCCGGTGCCCCAGAGCCGGCAATAATTTTTATTGTATTTTTTCTACCCAACGAAAGTAAGAAACTCTAACTTGAGCCAAGCCTGGTGCAGCTGGCTGGGTTTTTCCTGAGACTGTTGCCTTGGCTGAACCGTAGAGGCCTTTGCGCGTTTCGGCGAGTCGCCTGCCAGGGTTTCGTCCGACGGATTCCCTCGGTCAGATTGTGCCACCTAGGTGTTTCCATCGGCTCTAAGCCAACTATAATTTTTAAATCTTCTTTGCATACGTTGGGCTGAACACGGACCTTCCCAGTGGCCGAGGACGTCCACCAACCCGTAGGTCAGCGCAGACTACGCCTGGTGGGCTGTCGATCCACCATCATCGACAGGGGTCCAAGCTGGGAGACCACGTCCTCACGGTGAGTGGCCTTTAAGTGTTCTCTTACCTTGGTCCAGTAGTATTAATAGTATTATCCTAGGGGAGTGACACCTTGAGACGACGCTTCACGTCGTCCCTAGCGCTCCACCTAAACTGCACACGTCTACGCTGAGTGCTGTTCGGAGCTGGTCAGCGGTCTTGCCATCTGAGTCTCCGGACAGCGTGAAGCGAAGGAGTGTCAGATTGTCTCCCAACAGAGGGGCCTTCCATCCAAACGAGAGAGTTTGGACGAACCAGCGACCCTGAGTGGAACTCTCAGAATGGGCAAATTATAAATATTTTTTATATTAAGTATTGTTACAAGTAGCAATGGAAAACCCATTGTATGCTGGACATTCATAGTAGAGAATGTTATTTTAAATTCATTCTATTTGAAATACAAATGGGAAACAATTTATAGGTAAATAATGTTTTATTCTTGTTTTATTGTTATAAATATAGTGTTTTACAAATTGAGTATAAGGAAACAATTTTAAAGTGAATGATAAATAATAAAAGGTACGATTAGCGCTCAGTGCGTCTCAATAATGTGTTTTTACATAGGATATTGTATTATTAAAGGTTTAATATAGATACTAAATAGTAATATTGAAGATTAACGGTTTAATATAGATACTAAATGGTTATCTTAAAGAGACAAATATAATGAATGTAACATATGTACGTAATAAAAGTAAAGCTATCTAGGCTATTGCGTACATATCTAAGAGACTGATATCGAGTCAATGTTGAATGTCAGGTTAAAGAACCATAATGATTTATTAAAATTGAAGCCCATTTGCACTGCAAATGTTGGAGCTGTGAATATAAAATTCTTTGTTGAACGAGTCATGAATGATTATTGGAATCGCCCATCAGTTGTGATACTCCGTGATTGTCGATTTTGGTTCGATATTGATCTCTTGTAGCTGGCTATTGCTGTCATGAGTGAATTTGGCCGTCACGTCAGTGTTGAAGTTGGTTTGAGATATATTTTGTGTAATTGGCCGTAGTTAGATGATTCAGAAGTTGTCCGTCACTGGCAAAAGCTGCTTCAGACACCCGACAAACGTTGCATTGCAGTTTGTTGTATAAAAAAAAGCTCAAATTGAATAATGTTGTGCTGAGGCTGAATCAAACTGATTTATATAGTTAAATTTTGACAGTGACAGCGCCAAGCCATAGAGAAAATATTGTCTTCAAAATATTTTTTCTATGAATAATATATATGGCTATCAAAAGTCATACCAAAAAAATATTTTTAAATCGTTCTGAACAAGATCGTTAATTAATTTAACTAAAGAAAAATATATGTGATAAATAGTGCAAATTCCATTATTTTTATATTGATATTCCTTATTCATAATTTATTACTTATTCATAATTATTTTTTTATTATTGATATTCGAGTTTGGATTAATTATTACTTATTTATAATTATTTTTTTTATTATTGATATTCGAGTTTGGATTAATTATTACTTATTTATAATTATTTTTTTTTATTATTGATATTCGTGTTTGGATTATTTGTTATATATTTATAGTTATTTCAAATAATCGATAATTGTGTTTTAAATTATAATTGCTTGTTCTTAATTATTTTAAGGATTTATTTTTATTTATTGATTTAATTGTTGATTGTTATTTATAATTATTTTAAGAATCGATTTTATTTATTGCCATTTGTTTATTAATTGAATTAACAACATTTATTTTAATTTTCAACACTCCAGTGTTTATTGATGATTATTTATTGTGTTTTTATCAACGCCGATTTTATAGAGTATATTTAATTGAATGATTTGATGTAATTAACTGTTTTGCGGTTATCCCTTACCGGTTCGAACTACCCCGTTCTGAGAGAATCGATTCAGGGCGCGTGGATTTTTTTTTTTTTTTGGACCGGGGGGGGAGGATATTTTTGGGTCGCTTACGGGTCCGTCGCCAGTAAGGGGATCTCGCCGCCTTTTTGCTTCCGAAATGTTTGTTGCCGCGCGATCTCCTCCCGAGAGCGGCTCCCGCACCGTTTCCCCTCCGCCAGGCGGTTACGACCCACCACAGGAAACTGAGGACAAACGGCCCACCTACAAGGTCTACGTGCCGTCGAGCACAAAATTGGAGGAAACATTCTCGGGAGGCCTAGCCGAAGACCCGGAGAGTTTCTTGTCGGCCTGCGACCGTCATTTCTCACGAACCGAGGACAGCGAAACCCTGAAATGCCAGAAGGCAGTTCAACAACTGCGAGGACGGGCTCGCGTCTGGTGGTCACAGTACCAACAAGGCTTGTGGACGTGGCATCAGTTCAAAGGTCTCATAAGACGGAGCTTTGGGACCGAGTCTGTCCGCTCCGCCCTTCTAGCATATTTACATGCTGGTACGCAAGCAGAAGAGCAGAGCGTCCTGCTATATTTGACTCATAAGCAGGACATATTTCGTCGATTATTCCCGGGTGAGGAGATGGACGAAGGACTAGTCGAAAGAATCGTAGAATTAATGACCCCCCGGAACCGAGAGATCTTCGAAGTATGGGCCGCGGCAGGTGCGCCGTACGACCGGCTTTTGGGAAAGGCCGAGCGGATGGGCACGCGACCATTCGAGCTCACTCTAAACGACGGCGGGAGGCCCCAAATACCAGTATACGAAGAACCAGAGTCACGAAGATGGCAAGCCGCCGATGACCGTCATTCTTCGCCCAGGTACCGTGACCCCAGACCCGAAACACGACGTGGCCAGCAGGACCGCGCACAGGGACGTCGTGCGGACAACGCGCCGCCGCAATACGGTTATCAAGGCCGTACACAAGGTCGACGCGAGGACGACCGACGACCGCAGCAATACGATCGCCAAGAGCGCGTACGTGGTCGCCACGAGGATGAAGTGCAGTCGCGGTCGTGGCGTACCCCGAATAACCCTGAGCAACCTCGTGGAGAACCAAGGACCCGTCCTCTGAGAGACTGCCGGTTCTGTGGGAATTCCCACGCCGTTGGGCAGTGCCCAGTATTGAAGAGATTGGAGGAAGAAACGGCGCGTGCAAAAAACGTGCAGTCCCCGGCCGGAGAGCGACAGCCCCCAACCGGCCGGAGACATTAGGAGTTGATCGAGAAATCGATCGTTCTGGGGGCGTCACTGTTTTAGACCCGACTCTGTCCGCGGGCAGGAGAAATCAGTTCAATAGCGCCCCGTCATCTAAATCGAGTGAGGCGGAATGTCATCTGGTCACTCGACAGGCGAATCTTCCCCGGATACGCATTGAACTGGGAGATCAGCAGTGCAAAGCACTTATTGATACCGCGGCTTCCCACAACTTAATTAGGAGTGCTTTGGTTCCCCCCGAAGCTGATGTCTCCGAGACCGAACTCCCGTCGCTGGGACTTGCCCACTTTAGCATGACCATGAAGGTGCAAGGGGAGGCGACTTTGGAGTGGTCGACCAGAGATTTGCGAACCGTGTCAAGTTTTCTTGTCGTGGACGGCTTACGCGAGGAGGTCATTCTCGGTCAGCCATGGCTCACCGAGGAAGAGGCCTGCGTGGACTTTTGTAGAAAATGTGTAAACTTCGGAAAGAGGGAGCGGACGAGCGTCCACCTGATCCCCGAGCAACCGTGTCCAACTCCGAATTCCGTTACATTGCCATCTCGCGACGATATCCCCGCTCTTCATCGGGACAAGATTCGGAAGGTCTTGGAGGATCTACATGAAGTTTTCCTCCCATTCAGCGGGCCTGCTAGAGTGCCCGAGCTCAAAATACGTTTAACCGATGCCCGTCCGATAAGCGTTCGCCCTCACCGACTCTCTGACGAGAAAAAGCGTGAACTCTACGTCCAGTTGGAAGGGATGCTCGCTGATGGCGTTATCGAGACCAGTCAGTCGCCGTATAACTTTCCCGTAGTGATGGCTGCACGGAAGGGAAAGGATGGCCGGCGGTTCTGCGTGGATTACAGGCGTCTAAACGCAGTGACGGTGCCCGAAGCCTCTCCTCTGCCAGTCATAAGTGACACGCTCAAGGACTTGAGCGGAGCGAAGATATTTACAACATTCGATTTAAAGAAGGGATATTGGCAGGTCCCGATAGCTCCTCAATCTCGACCGCTGACGGCTTTTACGACGCCGGACGGTGCCCGCTACCAGTTTCGGGTGATGCCTTTTGGCTTGGCTGGTGCGCCCTCCAGTTTCCAGAGGACGATGATGCAAGTGCTAGCAGGATTCGTTCGCGAATTCTGCATGGTCTACTTGGATGACATTATCGTTTTCTCGGGGACGTGGGAGGAGCACTGCCGTCACCTGCGGTTGGTGCTGGAGCGTCTGGCGCTGTATGGCCTGCGCTGCGCCCCCGAGAAGTGCATTGTTGGAGCGAGTTCCCTCCAGTATTTGGGACACGTGGTTACTGCCACTGGTACTCGTCCCCAAGAAGTACACGAACGCGCTATTCAAGAAGCACCCGAACCTACAAGCCGCAAGGGAGTACGAAGTTTCCTGGGAACTTGTAACTGGCTCCGGGAATACGTACCACGCTTTGCGGAACTGGCTGCGCCTTTGACGGACTTGCTTCGGCTGAAGAAGCCCTTCAAATGGACAAAGCAAGCATCAGCAGCGATGAAGGCTATTAAGCAGGCCATGAGTCAGCCACTCCAGCTGACCCGTCCAGACTTTGGCCGAAAATTTTGCCTGCAGACGGACGCCAGTAAGCTGGGAGTCGCGGCCGTACTGTTTCATCCAAGGGAGGATGGAACACGAGACGTTATCTCCTACGCAAGCTCGCGATTCAATCCCGCTGAGCAGAAATACCACTCAAACGAGCAGGAGGCTCTAGCGGCCGTCTGGGCGTTAAAGAGATACCGCCCATTCTTGGAGGGCCACCATTTCACCCTGTATACAGACAATCGTGCCCTAACCTGGCTGAATGTGGGAAAGGACAGAAGGGCGAAGCTGATGAGGTGGGCTTTACTACTCCAGGAATTTACTTTTGATTTAGTGCATTGCCCAGGGGCGGAGAATCAGCTTCCTGATTCTCTGTCGAGGCATCCGATGGATGTCCCGCTAGGCGACTTATCGGGCGAGGAGGATCGCATGATGTACCCCTGCGTCGGGCCGAGTCATCACTCTGTCGACCGCCAAGCCGCGGTTATGTGTATTGGGTCCAGGGACTCTACCACATCGTCATTAGGTTCTGAAATCTTGCCCGATGTGTCCGGGGAAGCCTCTTTTGCGCTCGCCGTCAGAGCGGCGCAACAAACGGACGAGGTTATACGATTGCTCGTCCAACGATGGGAACGTTTGCACGAAGCGCAAGCTGAAGCAACGAGGCCAAGCGATCGACGGTTCATAAGGAACCATGAGGTGCGAGATGGGCTCCTTTGGAAGGTATCACTAAACCGGCCACCCTGTTTGGTGGTGCCTTCTTCATTTATCCCGCGAGTACTTGCAGAGTATCATGACTCTGACCTTGCCGGTCACCCAGGGGCGGAGGAAACCGGAAGAGCAATAAGAGAGTTGTTCTTCTGGGCACACTTGCAGAAAGACGTGCGCGATCACGTCCGAGCGTGCATGGTGTGTGCCACAACAAAGGCGGGGCCCAACCGCCAGCGAGCGCCGCAGGGAGGAATCAGACCAACGGAGCCGTTCAGCCTGATAGCTGCTGATATCATGGGTCCGTATCCCAGGACGGACCGAGGAAAAAGGTTTATTTTCGTAGTGACTGACCTGTACACCCGATGGGTAGAAGCCTTCCCTATAAAAACAAGTCGGGCCTCAATTTTAGTCCAATTACTCGAGAGGGAAGTTTACCCTCGCTTTGGGTATCCTAAGGCGGTCCTCACCGATAATGGGCCACAATTCGGTCATCGACTGTGGACAGATGCGATTGCTCGATGGCAGTGCCAGCACTGGACCACGGCTATTTACCACGCGAGGGCAAACCCCACTGAACGTAGGAACCAGGAGCTTAAAAAGGGTCTCCGGGTTGCCCTCCAACGCTACCCACATCGCACATGGGACCAGCACTTGTCTACCGTTCTAGTAGGTCTAAGAGGTAGACGAAATGAAGCCACGAGCGTCACGCCAAGCCAAGCGCTCTTTGGCTACTCTCTGGCCAGACCCGGAGAGTGGCAGCTGAAGGAGCCGGATGATGCCCCGCCCTCAGATGCCGCGGCTCGAGAGAGAGTCGCCATGGACGAAGATATAAGGGCTCACCAGCAGGAGTACCAAGAGAGGTATATGGGGCCCACGGAGCCGCGCCCCGTTTTTCTGCCGGGACAGAAGGTCCTTATCAGGGAACATCCTAGAACGAATGCCTCCGGAGACAGGCATCCCGGTTTTGCCCCTAAGTGGGGTGGACCATGTACGGTCCTCATGGCTGTTGGCCGGGGGAACGTCTACTGGGTAGAACGGAGTGGCAGGCCTGTGAAGGTGCACGCTGACGACATGAAAGCGGCGCCGGCGTCGGGGGTCGCCAGACTTGAACATCATGTGGAACGCCCCGTGGAGCGAGGACCGTCACCGATTGTTCACCGAAGAGAGACGGATGAGTCCTCCTCCGAGAACTCCGACCTCGAAACTCCGGACGTCCTAGTGGATTCGGATGACCCACTGGCGGAGACGAGCCACATTCCCGCATTGACTTCTCGGCACTCGGCCTCGACCTCCAGACTTGACCGCCCGCGCAGGGTTTCGCGTTTGCCTAGCCGCTTTCGGGAGGATTGAGCACGTATCGGGACGTTGGGTTTCTCTCGAATTGGAGGTGGCGATTGATACCGGCCGGTCAGTCGTCACGAGTGACGTGAGCGAGAGAAATCCGACGCCCCTATATGACGTGCGAGTATTTTCGGGTACCTACCCAAAATACCGCGGGAAGCACCATTCATTTTTGGGGAAATATTTTTTTATTACTTGGGATATTTTTATTTAAAAAATGGCAACATTCGGTCTTGTCAGCTGGGAGAAAAAAAGGCGCGCTGAGTTTTTTGCCGCGTGTAAAAAGAATTTTAATTTAAAAAAAGAGGAACGATTCTTTTAGCATTATTTTATTTTTTTTCAAAAAGGAAATTTTTTTTAAAGTCTGGCCGAGCCGCCAGCAGTAGAAATTAATAAATAACTTCTCGTCTTAAGTCCGGTGCCCCAGAGCCGGCAATAATTTTTATTGTATTTTTTCTACCCAACGAAAGTAAGAAACTCTAACTTGAGCCAAGCCTGGTGCAGCTGGCTGGGTTTTTCCTGAGACTGTTGCCTTGGCTGAACCGTAGAGGCCTTTGCGCGTTTCGGCGAGTCGCCTGCCAGGGTTTCGTCCGACGGATTCCCTCGGTCAGATTGTGCCACCTAGGTGTTTCCATCGGCTCTACGCCAACTATAATTTTTAAATCTTCTTTGCATACGTTGGGCTGAACACGGACCTTCCCAGTGGCCGAGGACGTCCACCAACCCGTAGGTCAGCGCAGACTACGCCTGGTGGGCTGTCGATCCACCATCATCGACAGGGGTCCAAGCTGGGAGACCACGTCCTCACGGTGAGTGGCCTTTAAGTGTTCTCTTACCTTGGTCCAGTAGTATTAATAGTATTATCCTAGGGGAGTGACACCTTGAGACGACGCTTCACGTCGTCCCTAGCGCTCCACCTAAACTGCACACGTCTACGCTGAGTGCTGTTCGGAGCTGGTCAGCGGTCTTGCCATCTGAGTCTCCGGACAGCGTGAAGCGAAGGAGTGTCAATACTACGTCGAGTGGAAGCAGAAAGCAACATCTTGGGCCTTGAGATAAATAAATCAAAAACAAAAATAATGATTATAGACCGTCGTGGACAGCTAGAGAGAACAGATTCTCTACAAGATCTCGAAGTTGTCGATGATTTTGTTTATCTTGGCTCAACGATCTCTGTAGACGGAAGCTGTGAGATGGAGATACGCAAGCGTATTGGCATGGCCAAAAGTGCAATGGCCAAATTGGATAAAATTTGGAAAGATAGATGCATCACCACAGCCACAAAAATTCGTCTCGTCCGTGCATTGATCCACCCAATATTTTTGTACGGAGTGGAATCGTGGACAATAAAGGCAAGAGAGACACAAAAAATTGATGCCTTTGAGATGTGGTGTTGGCGTCGCATGCTCCGGATCCCCTGGACAGCACATCGAACAAATATCTCCATTATACAGGAACTTGAGATTGAGGATAGATTGTCGGCTATCTGTCTTGGCCATATCCTCCGTTTCTTTGGACACATCGCAAGACGTGGTCAGGACTGCTTGGAAAAGCTGATCATGACCGGAAGTGTGGAGGGGAGTAGAGGTAGAGGAAGATCCCCGACTAGATGGACTGACCAGATCAAAGCGGTTACTGGCCTAACAGTAGTAGGTGTATTGCGAACTGCGGAGTGTCGGGAGAGATGGAGGAGTGCTGTCCACCAGGTGATGATGGCAAAGAGAAGAGAGGATCACGACCCTCAGTGATGAGGAAAGTGACTCAGAAGACTCATAAACACACTAATGAAAGTTGCATTATGCAGTCAATTCCCGTTAGTAAATTGATGCAAAAACATCACTCGAAAATTGCAAAATCATTACTTTCCACGATAACATACCTAGTAGCGGAAAAAAACATTGTGTATGTAATAATATGTAAGTAAAGGCTGCCGTGGTAGGCATAGTTGTAAGCTGTTTGATTTCTATGCAGCTGTCCAGGTTTCGATTCCCAGCAGAGGAGTAATTTATTAAAAATCAATTCTCAAGCAATTCTTATTTCTCTGAAAAATACGCTCAAAAAATTCAAAATCATTTCTCAACTATTCATTACCTGTAGGTTTCGGCAAATATCTTTAGATAACTTTCGAAGAAGATGGTTTGCGCATCTACCAATCAAGCAAAAATCCCAAAATGTTCTGCGTAGTCCACGTGATTATTCGAGACGTTTATAAAAATATTAATAGAGAGTAAACACTGTATAGTATAGCTACATACTTAGTTGGGTACTTCGTTAAAAGATGGCGCGTTGCAGTTTCATTTCATTGTGACGTTTACATTGGATTCACATTGGATTATTATAGGTATCCCCGCTCCCTTCAAGTTTTTCCGTTCTTTATTAACTTTTGTAACTCGGCCATTATAAAGGCGTCCTTTGATCCGATTGTTTACATCATGGTTTACATTAATGGGGACGGGGTTTAAGGAGCGGGTGTTGTGTTAATATATCCTCCCATAGATAAACCGGAATCTAATAACGAGGGATCATCTTGTAATCCTTCAATAATCCAACTAGCTGAATTGAATTAAAGATCCGTGAAGCTCGAAAGGGCGCAGCGATTCGCGTTCTTTATACACCAAATAATTAATATTGGAACAGGGGTGGACAAAAATTGGGACAACGGACAAGATTCAGAAATTCAAAATGAACGGCGGCGGCAGAAGTAAAATGTTTACTTCCCTCGTTATGAAATTTTACAAACATTGAGAAAGAATTAAATATAAGTATTTGTATTATTTTACGTATTATTCGTTTTCTAAGAATTCATAAAGTAAAAAATGACAGCCGCAGCGAAAAATTTTCATTTTATTCCCAGTAAAAATAATTCCGTGTAACGAGAAATTTTCAGCCATCTTTTGATTTTTTCTATAAATGAAATCAAAAAATTGTAAGTAGCGAGAAATTTTCATTTTTTATTTGTTTATTTCGATAAACATAATTAAACAAAGTCCGCTTAGTGAGAAAATATCAGTATTTTTTTTTATTTCGATAAATCGAGTAAATTAAAAAGTCAATGAAGCGAGATTTTTTCATTTTTTTTCGATTGCAATGCATTCGAATATAATGGATAATTTTGAAGTTGTTTTTAGAAAAAAATACAGAAACACTTGGCGGGTAGTTTGCTTGTTTGGCTTCTATAGAATAAACACATTTCAAATGAGATTATGCAATGTCTACTGTCTTGTTCGTTTAAATTCAACTTTTATTACCTACTTTTTTATTCCAACTATCGATTTCGTTCAAGAGAATTGATTTCTCTTAACAGATCGACAAAGTTTCAAGCCAAGATTTGTGAGATTTTGTATGGCCAGGTATATATTTTTCATGATTTTTAAACTTTGAATTCCAAAAACACCAACTTGTGTAAATAATTCGGAGTAGAACATTTAGTGTGTATGTGTGTGAATGTGTGCCTCCCCCTTATTACTTTTGATCTACTTGATACATAGCCTAAAATTTTAGAAAGATTAGAAAAGTATAGACATACAAAACTTTTATACTCGGAATTTTGATTTTTTTTATCCAGTCAGTGGTTACCAATTTTTGTAGCTTTATTTTATTTTCCATATAAGTAGATACCTATTTCAAAAACCATAAAAAGTAAAATATTGAAAATTTGTAAAAGCATAGACAAATACAATCTCTTTAAGGGGGCATATAAACCTAAACACTCCAATTTAAAATCAAATTCCTCAAATATGTTAAACAGTGTGTTCCTAGAAAAAATACCATAAGTGTATTCAACATTTCTCTAGTGAATGTTCGTTACACAATTTTAAACTTCAAGATAAATTCCACTAAAAATATCAAAAAAATATTTAAAAAAATATTTAAAATATCCTTTTTTACAACATTTTTTTTAATTACTCCAAAACTATGTGTTGTAGAGAAATAAATGTTGTACATATATGTTAAAGGAGTGCATAAAATCCAAGTGAACGACCGATAAAGTTTTTTCGTTTCAAGCCAGGTTTGTTCTTAAATTGCAAAAAATCAACAAATTTTGGGTTACCGATAATTCAAATCACGTAAAAACCTTTTTTTACGCACGCAATAGTTAGATACCCTTACTAACGCGTAACTTCATAGTGTATTAGGCGGTTTTAATTTTTAATATATCATGTTTTTAGTGACTAGATTTAGTTTTATATGTCCTCTTAACTTGGTTTTATAAAAAAAGTTCTAGGATTTCTCATTTTTCTTTTAAATTAAGAAAAATATATTTTATGACAAATTTAGGGAAGATGAGGTAACGTGGCCAAAATGGATATTTTGGCCACGTTCAACGACACCACGAAAATGCTATTTTAAAAATATACATAACTCGGTATAACTACTAGTTGCATGTAACACATGAGATACAACTTTCGATCGTGATAGTTAGTACCTATCTATAATTGAAGAATACCTACCAAACTATAAACACAAAGTCAAATATATTTTAAGATATTTTGGTTACTATATAAAACATGTAGATATGTATGTCAGGATAGCATAGTATGGAGGTCAGTCTGTTTTTCCTACCCAGAATATGTAAACAGCATGATGTATGTTTTTAGATTAAGTACCTAGGTACTTGGGTATCAAAATATTGAGCGAGATATTGTGTAGTATTAACTGCCTTACCTACAAATTGTATGAAGAAATGTCGTCACTCAATTCAATTTTTATAAAAAAAACGTTAAAAAAGTATGAGATGTAGGTACTTACTACAATGTTCACATAGTATGAGATGTACTTACTACAATGTTCACATAGTATGAGATGTACTTACTACAATGTTCACATAGTATGAGATGTACTTACTACAATGTTCACATAGTATGAGATGTACTTACTACAATGTTCACATAGTATGAGATGTACTTACTACAATGTTCACATAGTATGAGATGTACTTACTACAATGTTCACATAGTATGAGATGTACTTACTACAATGTTCACATTTTTTACAGAAAATAAAATTTTGTAGTTGAGGTATTTCAGCTTTTTTCGATATTTTTAATACTTTGGAAATATAAGCAGTTACAAACATAAATTTATCATACAAATTTGAGATTTTGTATTTGTCTATATTTATACTAATTTTCAGGGTTCTAGCTTATATGATTTTTGAGATAAATGGAAAAATAAAGTAATAATTCAAAAGTTAATAACCCCTGACAGAAACAAAAATTAAAAATTCTGAGTATAAAAGTTTTGTAGGCCTATAACTATCTATATATTCTGAATTTTTGGGCTATGTAAATTGAGCGGATCAAAAGTTATAAGGGGGGACGGAAACACAGCCACATTAAATGTTCTACTCTGAATTCCGAGTAAATCCATATATGGAACACATATGCTGCATAGCCTCTAAGTTGGTGTTTTTTGACTTCAAAGTTGGTAAAAACGTGAAAAATATAGACCCTGCATAAAATCTCGCGTATCTTGGCTTGAAACTTTGTCGATATGTAAATTAAAATAAATTCTCTTGAACAAATCGACAGTTGAAAAAGCGATATTTTTAATAATAATAAATGGAATTTATAAAGCGCCGTTTAGTGATACAAGATCACTCTAAGGGCGCTGTAGCTTATTTGTTTGCTCACAGAAACATACCACTCGTAAGAAGTCTATCGAAGGTGTCAATGCTCTGAGCTCCACGTACGTCAAGGGGAAATTTATTTCACTTTGAATGGCCCGTTCACACTGAAACCGCCTTATTGACTCTGTCCGATTCTTTCAAAGATTTGGTACTCTGTGATGATGATCTCAATATAAGCAGCTGTCTTCCCGATGGAACATTCTTTTGACACAGTTCTTGAATGTAGTGTGGAGCCAAGTTGTTCACAGCCTTAAACACCATCAGGCATACCTTATAGCCTAACCGTTCTGGACATTTCAACCAGTAGGGTTACTCATGAAGTTGATAACAGTAAAATAAAGATCAGCTTCAGATTTTAGCAATCTTTGAGGTTAAATTAATTGAATAATAATATTAATTTATACTACTTGCATGTAACACATGAGATCCAACTGTCGATAACGATAGTATGTATAGTTGAAGAATAAGTACCAAACTATAATCCCATAAATACAAATTATTTAATATTTTAAGATATTTGATTTTCTATACAACACATGTACCTACATATGTATGTATGTCAAGATAGGATAGTATGGAGGTCAGTCCTTTGATCCTACCCAGAATATGAAAACAGAATGATGGTATGTATGTATGTTTGGAGATTAGTATCAAACAATTAAGTCTTCTTAGATATTGTGTGTAGGCTACTACCATACAAATTGTATGAAGCAATGTCGTCACTAAATTCAATTTTTATAAAAATAGCTAAAAAAAATTTGAGATGTGCTAATACAATGTTGATATTTTTTATAGAAAATTAAATTATCTAGTTGGGGTGTTTCGGCTTTTGTTGATATTTTTAAAAAATTTGGAAATATAGGCAGTTAAACTCATAAATTTATCATAAAAAAAATATTTTTCTCAATAAAAAATGTTTGAGAAACCCTGGATTTTTTTTTTAAAAACTAATTTGAGATTTTGTATTTGTCTATATTTATACCGAATTTCAGCGTTCTAGCTTTTATGGTTTCTAAGATATATGGAAAAATAAACCAAAATTTCAAAAGTTGATAACCCCTGACTGAAACAAAAATTCACAATTCTGAGTATAAACGTTTTGTAGGCCTATAACTTCTTATATATTCTAAAAATTTGGGCTCTGTAAATTGAGCGGATCAAAAGTTATAAGGGGGGAAAGACAGACACACAGACACCCACACACACACACACAGACACACAAAACTCACATAAAATAATGTTCTACTCCGAATTCTGAGTAAATCCATGGAACATATATGCTGCGAGGCCTCTAGTTGATATTATTAGCATGCAAAAAGTCCACTACACCATACAAAATTTTCCTTCGTACACGCATCTTGGCTTAATAATGTCGATTCATTAAGAGAATTGAATTCTCATGAACGAATCGACAGTTGGACAACAATTAATGACGATTTCATACTTAACGTTGATATTAAGAAATTTTCGTGATGTAAAGAAAGATAAACATTGGATTATAATTGAGTACTGATTTACACATGTTTAAGATGAAGGCAAGCTAAGAAAGCATTAAGAACATATCATGACATCATGAGTAGCCCCGCAGTGTAGTTCGTTAAGAAGAGGTTAAGATCTTTTTGGCGTAAGCCAATCTCTTCCAATAAATCCATGTGCCCTTGATAGAGGTAAACATAATATACGAAGTAATGACGTTAAATGAATTCTTTTAATGTATTATTTTATTCATAAAAAACCTTTTTGTAATCCAACTGATACATTTTTGAGTCACCCACGCCTCACACACACAAATATTTTCCTTGTTGCTATTAATATTCATCCGTAGCATATCATGTGCAATATAAAATAATACGCGTGTCTAATTTAGACATTTTATTAATATATATACAATGCATAGAAACATAAATTCACGATCCCGAACGAAACAAAAAAAAAATGTTATGGCAATTTCATATTTTTGTGTTTATTCTATGGACGCCGTTCTGTCTGCGCTTACTTAACCCAAAAACAATATATCATCCGAAAACACCTTTTCTACGTCGACAATGGCCACATAATTAATAGCGTAGCGGGCAAAAAAGGAACCAAGAAGAGGAAAAAAAAACAACAAAAACAATGATCCACAGATAATATGATCCATAGATCATCTGCGCTGGAATGTATATGGCTGTCATGCGCGTTCGGGTCTTCGGAGAAAAATCGATTTTTCAAATATTATGTTTTTGTGTCGCGAAATATTATTATTGTGTTTTTTAGATCGTATCGATGCGAGTTGTTTCTTAAATAATATTAATAATGCATTAAAAAACATTCATCATAACCATTTTTTGGTATCCAACGTACCTATTTGATGTATCATTTATCAAAATATCAATCAATTATTATTTATTCAAATCGCATTTCAAAGAAATAATTTAAATGTTTTAATAATCAGGATACATAATCTGTGGATATTTTGAATTTGGAATAAACTAGGTACCAAATATATTTTATGTTAAAAACATAAGGGAAATTTAGAGGTCTAGTTACTGAAAACATGATTTATTAAAACTGCCTAATACAGTATGAAATTCCGTGTTAGTAAGGGTAACAATCGTGTGCGAAACAAAGGGTTTATACGTAATTTAAATTATTGGGAACCCATATATGCTAGATGATTTTGATACCGCAGGTTGACCAGACTTGCCCCCCATGACATGAAATGAAAAAACTTTATCGGTCATTCACTTTGAATGTGTGCACCTTTTTGAAGCACATCAAATATTTATTTCTCCACGGCATATACATACCTACTTAGTTATGGAGTAATTAAAAAAAAAAGAAAAAAATAAGGATATTTTTTATTATTATTAAATTTATTTAGAGGAAAAAATTTGACACATTTCATTTCAAATTATGTTGTTTAGGTTTATATGGCCACTCAACGAGCCAACTCCAAACTTTCGAAGAAGGGTGTATATTGGCGGCATTCGTGGCTCAGTTGGTTGGGTATCTGACTGCTGATCCAAAGGTCCCGGGTTCGATTCCCGGTGGAGACACAGTTTTTAATTGTGTTTTCAGTCTGGATCTGTGAGACGATTAATATCGTAAGTCTCCAGAATGTGGCAACTTGTTATTGGGTGCGTGTTAAAGTAATATTTGACATAGTACCTGTTAGTTGCCCGAGAAGCAATATTAAATATTGAATTTCATTAACGATGTCAAATAACTCCACTACTAAAAGAATTACACTGGTTGAAGTGTCCAGAGCGAGTTGATTACAAAATTTGCTTGACCGTGTGTAATGCTTTGAAAAATCTAGCTCCACAGTTGTTATAGAAAACAGTTCTCTGGGAGGCATCTCACACTCAGGTCGTCTGGATCACATAGTAACAACTCCCTATAGGAGTTGGACAGAGCCAACAAAGCGGCTTACTATGACCGATGCTTTGGTCTGAGTGGTCTAATTAAGTGCGATGCACTGCCTCCAGATGTCCGCAGTGCTCAAAGCAAGAGCACTTTCACTAAAGGAATGAAAACAGCTTTGTTTCCTAGAGCAGCACATAACTAAACTATCAGCGCCCTTGGAATGATCTTGAATCATTAAATGGTGCTATATAAACCCCCCTATTATTATTATTACATTATAGAGGATGATGTGACGAATTTATAAATAATCAACAATTTTAATTTCTGTTCTCTTTCCACTGCTGGATATAGGATTCTCAAGTTTCTTCGTTTATCTCGATATTGCGCTCTTTGTATCCATCTTCGTCCTGCGACTTGGATAATGTCGTCTTCCCATCTTTTTTTGTGGTCTGTCGACACTTATTTTCACATCCCAAGGTCGCCACTTGAGGATTTTAGGAGTTCATTTCTCTCGTCACAAGTACTGCCCATTACCATTGAATTTTCGTAACACTATCCAAGAGATCTGTGACGTTTCTTGTTTTAGCAAATATATGCTAAACATTACCTACCTAAGAACGCTGAAATACCATGGGCTGCTAGGAGTTTTGGAGTTTAGCTCGACAAAAAATTGAGCAACAGAAATAGTCATGGCTCTTAGTACCAGGCAGATACTATGCAGAGGAGATTTTTCAGCCATATATGGGTATAGCTATAGCTTTCGACCCAATATTTTATTTTGCTCAAGTATATAAGTGCATTTTCATACAGGTTAATGTTTTTTTTATGTACCTAGTATGTTTTTTTTTATTTTTTCATTGTTATTTGTAACACTTTTATGTACTTTTGATGTAAGTATCAAGACAGTGTCACTGTCTCGAGATGCATTGGTTCTGGCACAGGTTTATTTGACTAGTGGGGCATTGCAGAATCAATAAATATTGTGATGTCTATCAGTAATAAATAAATAAATACTAATCGAACTGCACAGGATGGACGCATCTCGAATCTCATCCATAGCAGCAAACGAAATCCCACCAGGGCATCGCCTCCCCGGAAGACCACCGAAGAGTTGGAGGGATATCTGGACCTCAGCTTCACAGGAATAGCTTTCTCGAAAAAACAGATCTACGATCTAATATAAGAAGAAGAAGAACTGTAGATAAAGGATCGCCTTTCGACAATCTGCCTACAGTGCTTCCTTCACAGTAATTTGGGCACATGCAGAATGGTAGGTACCTGATAACCTTGAATAGATAGTAGGAGATACAAAGATAGCTCAATATACGAAGATCTTCGATGTGTCCAAGACCATTATACCCAGTTATCTACATGAAGGCGGACCATTTGGGAGATGATTGCGTGTAAGATTGAGAGTGTGAAGTAGGAGATATCACTCGTAATACGCCAGTAAATATAATTCAAGATGGCGGCTATAAATCCCACATGTGGTTCGCGCTCTAGAAAATGCAAAAATCATTCAACAGGTGTTCACAAGATTGTATTCAATAAGGATTATTAATGATATTAGGCCTCTTTGGATTGAGAAAAATACTATTGTTGCAAAATTAAATTATAGAATTTCTTATACCGCATTACAATGGCGTATTATAAATACTTACCTACCTTATTGAGGGATCTTCAAAATTTTGAAAAGATCTTTTAATTTAATTTTTAGATTGTCATATGAGTATTTTTTTTAATTTTACTATCCACTTCTATTGTTAGAATGGAGCGGTATGAATTCTTTATGATTTTTAAAAAAATATCACACAACACTTACCTAACCATCGGGCTGAAAGAAATTTCCATGATATTTGCACAAGATGGATGCAAAAAAATACTGAATCCATGATATACAAAACAAAATAAAATAATTTGTGCTTCGTATACCTAATTCCGAGAATGCTGTGAGACATCGGCTAAGATGAGTACTACCACTCTTTTCTGTTGGGTGTCCCTTAACCTTTTGGATGTCCCTTAATCTATTCTGTTGGGTGTCCCTTAGCCATTTATGTTGGGTGTCCCTTAACCTTTTGGGTGTCCCTTAATCTATTCTGTTGGGTGACCCTTAACCTTTTCTGTTGGGTGTCCCTTAACCTTTTCTGTTGGGTGACCCTTAACCATTTCTGTTAAGTGTCCCGTGTTTGGTGTCACATGGGAAGAATAAATGAAGAACGCCTGACGAAGAAAATATACAAAGCTGACAGGAACGGAATAAGAGGTCGGGGGCGCCCAAGAATAGGATGGCACGACCATAAAAATGATATTCTGAAAGACGGAAATGTATGAAGCCTGAACAACAGTCGAACATGTATGAGACGATGAATGAATGTTGACGAGGCGATGAAAGTGTGTCAAGATGAAAAAAAATGTGGCGTTCGGTTCTCTCTGCCTACCCCGTAAGGGACAAAGCGTGATGATATGTATGTAATCAAAAATACAACAGACAAAATAATATCATATATAGTTCAGCAATGAGGTTCACCACACATTCTGAATAATGTATCTAATGTCTTTTTAGGTATGACGAGGCTGGTGCGTGGGGATACGATGCATGTGTCGTGTATCCTTTTATAAAGTAATGCATACCTGTCGCCGGTTACCTCACATTGCCGTGACGGCAGCATGCATGTATAATTCCGACCAGACATTTTAAATAATTATTAATATCGCTGATCAAAAAGATTATGTATAACGCGAGCTGTCAAAAAAATAATTACAACTATTGAAGAATAGTTCTACTTCAGCTCTACAACAATTGAAAAAAAACTACATTGTTTCATCTTTTCTTGAACCCAATAATGTAACTATTATTTCTCTCCACTATAAAGGGATAGGGGAGAGTTATGGATTAACAATTTTCAAGGGTTCAAAAAGCGAACAAAACTGTCGATTTGTTCAAGAAAATGTATTTCTCTTAGCATGTCTTCACTGTTTCATCTTAGTGTATGTAAATTGTGATTTATTAAAAACAATAAAATAAAAAATTTAAAATGATCTATTTTGCGTTAGTTCAGAGTATTCTTGCATATGGACAGATCGTGTGGGGTGGGGCCGCAAAAACATTATTGTATCCTTTGGTCAAATCGCAAAAATGTATATTGAGAACCATATGTAAGAAACCGTATACGTACCCATCAGAAGAATTATTTAAACAATTCAATGTACTTGATGTCAGACAACTTTACATACGAACAATAGTTTCACATTTTAAAAAAGATATAAGTACAAGTAATACTGCGGGGCAAAACGTATATAACACAAGACATGGACATAATTTTTTCAATTATTTAACATATCGTTTTGGGGAAAACCAATGCAAACTATTAAGTTTAAATAAGCGTAGAAAGGTGTTCGATTTGATATTTTTATTTAAAATAGTGAATTGCTTTGTGGATTCTGCATATCTGCTGGAGAAAATTGCCTTTCGTTGCCCTTTACGCAGTACTCACAGATAATATGGAAGTAAACTTTCAGTATACTTCAGATGTGTCACTCAATACATAGAAGCTGTAACCGGATAATCATAAGGTTTCTCGCATCTCCGCTATAGGGGCAATGAATACGCGACCGGTCCATGGCAAATTTAAATTTCCATTTTAAAATGTTTCCAGCTTTGAGGAATGGATTCAAGGATAACTTAAATAAAAAATAACCATTTTTCAATCATTATTTATTAAAAAAACACATGTGATGGATTTTATTTGCAATATTTCAAAAATCATGCCATAATTCATAAAATACATTGTTCTAAATAAAATGTGCATTGTAAATTATTAGGTTTTTTTAATTTATTTTCCACAAAGAAAGATTTAATACTGATTTTCGGAAAACTATATAACTTCACTTCGCCGTATTTCACATGACAATTTATTCAAAACAACAAAACTTGTCAGCCATCTTGCGAAGATAATCGAAAAACACAAAAAGCTGGCAATAGATTAACACCATCACCATCACATGGCGTGATAGTGTGTATGTAGATTAACACCGAAAACAGCAAGAATTTTACAAAATCACACGTGTTATATTTATTATCTGGTTTACTTCAAGATTTTAAAGGATCAAAATGTTTCGCGTCACAACAAACAACAAAACACAACTGAAGTATGCTGAAGGTCTGAAAATTTTACATTGCATTTTCAAAAATACCAACATAAAAAAAAATAAAAATAGCGCCACCTTTGGAGATGTACGCGTAAAGTAAAACCAGTGCTACCAATAGAGTGCCACCGGCGTGGCAGTAGGTACTAGATCGAATGAATTATTTGCTATTCCTATGTGTAAAACTAATTATGCGCAGAACTCTTTTGTCAGACGCAGTTGTAAATTGTATAATTCTGTCATTAAGTCTGATATAGATATTCTAAATAACGATTTTGCAGTTTTTAAAAGAAAACTTTTTAATATTGTGTGAAAAGAATACTTTTTAACATATATGTGGGTACGTGTTAATGTTTTCTATTTTTTTCATTTCTTGACTGGTTAACTGGTTAATTATTTTATTATTTTTATTTTTTTATTATGTTATGTTTTATTTCAATCTTGTTTATTCTTCCTCTTGCTATAACTAATGTTTTTCCTTCATAAAGTATCTTATTGTAAACCATTTATGAAAACTTTGCTGGTTTATTTGATAATCATTTTGTATCATTACAATTTATTTATAAAACTGTATGTTTCCTTGATAAATAAATAAAAAAAAATAACTTTCTACCACCTTGGACACGTACTACTTACGGACAAAGACATTACAGATATCTTGTTCCAAAAATATTTAATATTATTAATAACGATACACTACCCTCCTCCACGCACAACAATTTCAAGCGTTTGGTAACACTTTGGCTTATGACTAAGGGCAGACAGGGATCAGAAACAGCACTAACACATATTTTTAGTCAAATTTGCACACATATATATTGAACTAAATTATCTTACAAATCCAGTAAAAATAATTTTTTTTTAGTTATATAATCTTAATAATATACCCTCAATATCTAACCTTTGACTAAATGCTTTATAAGTACTACCTCAGAACAGGTTTTCAGCCTAGTGAGATAGTAAAATTTCAGTATTTTTATTATGTATACTTTTTATGAAATGTACTGTATTGAAATATGTAAATGAAATAAAAATAAAAATATCTACACTGTTTAATCTTAATAAATGTAAATTGTGATTTATTAAAATTAATAAAAAATGTACCTATTTATATTCTGTATATTGATGTAGATGTAACATACGTGTAGGTACCTTCCACTGTCTTTTGTGATCTCTGCTTCATTTATTTTATTACTTTTTTTTCATAAAAGTTTTACATAATAATAATTGGGATCTCACTAGCCTAAAGGCTATAAATGAGTTTACTATACAAAGAGGTCAAGTACCTACATAATTACATTCCTTAAGTTACAGTATTAAAATTATAAGATGGGATAAGTAGGTACATGTTTTTGTTTTAATTACTACCTGCTTATAAATGTGTCAAATGTTTTTAATTATTTTATTTTATTGGGGGTATACACAGATGTCCAGGTTACAATCATTAAAATATATATGCTAAGTGGTACAATCTATAGCTAGGCCTGCCATCCAATTATGTATGTATATCCACTGTTATAATATTTAACACACAGAAGAGAAAAAAAAAATTAAAAACTTTATACAACATTTTTTTTAAATACAGATTTAACTGAGGATATTTTATGAAGTTTACCCATACAATATAGGTACTTCGGTATGCTTACTTTCAGCGTCCTTTCACCGCAATAGGTTGTCCATTTGGGAAATCAAAAAATCATTATTTTTATATAATTCATGTATGTTATAAATAAATAAATAAATTAAATGTCGTTTAATGCAAGCGACCTTGATTCAAGGAATCGCGAAAACGGCGTATAATGTAAATTTGTGTCTTCTGTAGGTAGGTACAGCATATAATATATATCTAGTTCATTTTAATCATGTAAAGTGAATATATAGAGCTACATCAATACCTACTCATATGTGATTTAGTTTAGATTCAGACTCAAGAATTCTTTTGGATTAAAATAAGTTTTTTTTTATTTATTTTGTTAGTCATAATATTATAAACATGGACAAATACAAATAAAATTATCACAGTTTTATTCAAATTAAGTAGGTACTGCCTCAATAAAGATAATAACTTGTGTTTGGGACAGGAGTAAATTACATAGATTTTAAATATTTATATTCACATGGTCTTCTCTCGAACCACAATGGGCTGTAATATATCTGTGGATGGGAAGGCGGTAGAACAGGTTGATAAGTTCAGATATCTGGGTGTCGACTTATGTGGTAACAGTAACCTTCCAGAAGAAATTGTGGGTCAAATTAACAAGGCTTCTTCTGTCTCAGGGTGCTTAAGGAATTCAATATGGAAAAACCCCGACATGAGACTTAAAAGTAAAGTTAGAATTTATAAGACCTGTGTGCGACCCATAATGACGTATGGAATAGAATGTAGGGCTGACACATCCATGACGAAGAGTACACTTAGAGTGTCAGAAATGAGAACTCTTCGAGCAATAGCCGGTCTCACGCTTAGAGACAGAATAAGAAACACAAGAGTCAGAGAGATCTGCGAGGTTGAGGATGTCGTCAGATGGGGTCGGCAAAGAAGGAGATTCTGGTATGCCCATGTAAATAGGATGGAGGCATCCAGGATCCCTTACATAGCACTACACAGCCGACCTGAAGGAAGACGACCACCAGGCAGACCACCAAAGAGGTGGAAGGACAGCTGGGACTCAACCTCGCAGGAGAACAACGTCTCTGCAAATAACAGGCCTTAGGCCTAACATAAGAAGAAGAAGAATATTCACATACTTATAGTTACATACACATATTTCATACGTAGGTACATACACGAGAATTATTGATTAAATTGTCAATTAAATTTAACTTACAACTAATACAGATGTTCAAAGTTCTTTATTTTTTGTTAGGGATATAGAGCATTAATTAAAATTTATCTGAATAAAAAAAATAGTAATAAAAATTTTCTTCTTATTTTAAAAATTTGATTTTCTTTTAAATTACCTAAGTCAATTGATTATGTTAATGAATACAACAAAATTATGACATTTTATTTATTTAATAATTAATTTCTTAATAATTAATACATTAATTTCTTTGATCTTAACATTTTTTTATGATTGAATGTAGATTAAAATTAGATTATGGTCGAGTAATGATTTATACATTTTTAATATTAATACAAGATTAACAAGATAAAAACGTATTAAGATCGTGTCATTATTTTCCATAGACAATGATTCATTCATTCATTCACTCTCATCTATGTTTTCATCTGGCAAACCTTTTAAAATTGAGTTTTTTTTTAATATTTGTCAAAAGCATGTACCTATATGGTATAATGTACTTCATAACAATGAATTCAGGGATTGTCTTATTAGAAAAGAAAAATGTCTACATTAATCATCTATAGTGGAGAGTTTAGTGTTGACCACAACCCGCTCATTTTTTACTATTATGATTTGTTTTGGTCGAGTCTAAATAATACGGATAACAATAAAACAGATTAAGTAGGTAGGTAGGTACCTATGTATTTGCCAGTTGTTATTTTATCTTTTGTTATGGCATCACCACCTGGCGGAAAAAAGCGAATCTGATGAAAATGGCGGGACAACTGTTGACTGCGAAAGGAAAATTGAATTTAGCACACATTTATTTTTCCACTTTCGATTCAATAAAGATTGTTTTTTTTTTAATAAAGGGACAGTAGGTACTTGTAAACGATTACCGGGCAGTGCTCCCCAAACTACGGAATATGTAAAAACGAGAGGCTAAAATTTGAGAACATCGTAAAATGTTATGTATGTTTGTATCGGATTAAAATGTATGCCAAAACATAGACAACTAATCAAATGAAACAATAGTCAATCCCTTATCGATATTAATTATCATAGAAACATGATTGGTTATTTATTTGAAGACTTATAAACCATAGATGTATAATTAATTACTCTTAAATTTTTATTACCCGCGATGACAAGTCAATTCATTGGCCATAAAACACTGAAGGCATTCCACGAATGAATAAAAAAAAAAGAACAATGACTCGCAAAGGGATTCGATGGCAACACTGATTTTTAATTACAAAACTATACCTCGATTTATACGAATTGCTTTAAAACAAGAAAATCTGCAATTCTAAAAATATATACCTACTTTTAATACTTTTGAAAAAGCAAAACTATAAAATAAGAAACCCCAGGTACAGATGCTCTTTCTTCTTTCTGTTCTGTTTCAATCAATTGTATTTCAGGATCTGTCTTCCCCTTTCCAGATTATTTTGAAGGTTATCGTGTTTTTCCATACATCCATCATAAGCTTGATAACCCCTTGGTGGGCCTTGGCTGAATGCAGGAGTCATGTTCTTCACATAATATGTTGGTAGGTAATTCTATGTGGTCTGCAAATGGTAAGAACCTTGACGAAGCTGTGAATAGATTAACAGTAGCGGAGTGAGTAGGTTCCGATTCTTGATGTAATTCAACATTTATAGGAAATTCTGATGAAGTTCTCGAAGTGTATCTCCGCGTTTTTTGTTTTTTTTGAGTTTTCATACATATCTTAGCAGTATATTCTGGCGATACTATGAGCGCTAAGTGCCGCCCATATCAGACTTTTAGGAATTTAAGTAAAGTTATAATATGCTAGATTCAATAATTAAGAGTTTAATGAATATTTGATGATTTGTAGTAACGAGAGACGTAGTTCGAATGGAAGAGATGTTTAGGTTAGCTCAAAACAGCGATGCCAAAGTGGTAACCGACGTCAGGGAGACCTGAAATGGCACAAAAAGAAGAAGAATATAGGTACAATTTATAATAGTCACGCCCAGCACACCAGCATCAATTATATATAGGTACTGCCTCCCTGACTTATTTGACCAAAACCAATTTAGTTATTTTATTTTAATATTTTAGTTACTTTTTTTGATATATAATGCAACTGGTTCACACCAGACGCAATTATAGCTACAATCAAACCTAACCAACCTATTTTTACCAAACTTTTGTAGGTTAGGTTTAAAATATCGGTGTACATCCTAGGCTATCCTGGCTGGTCAGGGAGGCAGTAGGTACCTTACATAATATATACATTGTTTCTAGGTATATTAACGGCGCTGTGGCTGATTTACTTATGATATTAATAACAATTAAGCACTACAAATAATAACACACAATTTTTATTATTACCATTTTACACTTCCTCAAAAAAAAAATAGCAGATTAATGCATAAATTGTAAATTATTTCGATCAAATTAAATAAAATGCAACAAACACACCGATCATGCTTTCAATTGGGAATAATTCACCCATCCAGATAGGTACTTAACATATTAAAGGATTAGGCTCTGAGGAGTACCTTACCAAACAACTCTAAGGATTCCCGATTATTAACGTTTAAAAAATCTTTAAAAATTCTACATGTATTCATTATTACCGATTTTCGCATTATAAATTTTTCGATAAATCGAAAAATTTCTAGATTACGACTAAACGATTTTCGAATAATGCCAGTGGCTGACATAATGAAGTGTAATTTTATTATTTTACAATAATGCTCAATTCTCTTAATCTCGTTACCTAAAGCGGTGTATTTTCTAATTTTTTCATCAAATGATTTTATAATATCACTAGAATTTGGAATAGTCACGTCGCAAATGTATGTTATTGTTATAATTTTATAATTATTTTAATTTAGTAGTGTATATAAGAAAAAAGAATAATAAAAGAGTTAAAATTAGGTAGGTATATATATAAAATGTAATCATGTATGTATGTGAGTGTATGTGTGGTGATGGTGAGGGTATTTGTGTATATAAATAGGTAGGTACATAAATATAATGGCAAATATGATATTCGTATAATTCGAGGTACGATCATGACACGAAACTAAACTTTGCATTTTTTCCATATCGGAATGTTGTTAGGAATTCCACGTGGCCAGTTGAACTCTTCCGATTTTGTTTTTGGAACGTCTCGAGCTGTCAGAAAAGGGCGGGAACGCTGTGTGATTTGGATTCCATTGGGGTTATGTAATTTGTTTAAGGAACATTTTGAGTTATAAATAATATGCTTATGACATTTTGAAAATATTCAACTCTAGGAATGCAGGCATATTATTATAAATAACTCGAAATAGAGACAAAAGGCTTTGATATAGTACCTATGTGTAGGGTCAATATTTTATATGTAGGTACCTACCTACATAAACACTAGTTCTATACCTATATACCTACCTATATACAAATCTGACAATTGCTTACAATGTTTTACCAAACGTATCTACACAGTAACTTACGTGAATTTAAAATAAAACTAGTTGCATGTAATACATGAGATGGTCGATGGCGATAGTATGTATAATTGAATAATACGTACAAAACTATTAACACTTAAATACAAATTAATTAATATTTTAAGATATTTTGTTTTCTATATAAAACATGTAGGTATGTATGTCAGGATAGGATAGGATGGAGGTCAGTCTGTTTTTCCTACCCATAATATGAAAAAAGCATGATGATATGTATGTATGTTTGGAGATAAAGTATCAAACTATTGAGGAAGATATTGCGTAGTGTACACTGCCTTATAAATTGTATGAAACGATGTCGTCACAATATTCAATTTTTATAATAATGGTTAAAAAAGTTTGAGATATAGGTACTTCTACAATGTTCATATTTTTAATAGAAAATTAAATTATCTAGTTGGGGGTATCATAGAAAAATGTTTTTCTTAATAAAAAATGTTTGAGAAACTCTGGAACTTATTTAAAAAACAAACTTGAGATTTTGTATTATTCTATGTTCCTATATACTAATTTTCAGCGTTCTAGCTTACATATATGGTTTTTAGCTTTTTTTAAAAGAATGAATATGTATGTATGTCCTTGAAACAAGTAGGTAGATACATAATACTGTCCTGCAGGCCAAGTCAGTAAAAAAGTCGAGATCCGACAACGTATCGCCGCTCTTCTCGCCATGTTTACGCCCGTGACGACAATTCGTACTCACTAAGCGCTGTCGAGTTCGTAAATGCACTTATTAGTTTTTTTTAATTTTGTCAATGCTGACGGCGTTGAATATGTAGAATTCCATAATGGGTATTTTAAATCAAACAAATGATTTGGTCTACATATATATTTTTTCCTGAGTCCAGGACCAGTTGATAAGGGCCTAATAAGCTGAAACGGTCGTCCTGGACTCAGGAAAAAATATATATGTAGACCAAATCATTTGTTTGATTTAAAATACCCAGCGCTTATTAGTATTTGTCGCCGTTAGGCTGGCTTGCGGTACATTTTTGAATTATCATTTATGGCAATACACAATATTTTCCCCATGATTTGAATAAATGTCAAATTTGTTTACATAAATTTGTTAAATAAATATAATATGGTCATATTTTTAAGCACGAAAGCAAGTTATAATACGATTAAATTAACTTCTTTTGTGTTTATTGAATGTTTTGAGAGTAATTTTAAAAATTATTTTTAATAATATTTCGATCAATTTATCAAGTGTGATGACAGCAGCGTGTTATTTTTTTACTAAAAACTACGCCGAATTTTCTTTTGTTAAGTGTTAAAATACATATGTGATAAAATAGCTTACAAGAATACTTTCTCAAAATCAAAAATTATTTCAAATCTATACCTACGGAAAACATTTACGGACGCATAGAATTATAATGTTATAATCTAAGTACGGACGCATATTTCCAATAAATATATAACCATATAAAACTTTTGTTACGCGGTAATTAGCAATAAATGAATTACACGGAATATTTAAAGGGTTTGAAGAATCTCTTAAACGGCGTCGTTTAACCCGTTTATATAATTATTCTCAAAATAAATATGAAATTCGGCATTGTTCGCGTAAAAAATGACATTTTATTCAACATGGCGGCGTTAGATCTTGTCTCTCGACTCGATGTCGACCATGTCGACCCAATCTCGCCGTCAAATAAGTGGGCGAGAACGATTCGACGCGTTATCTGCTTAGTGACTACCAAAACTGTCAAAATATCGACTAGTCGATATCTCGACATTTATCGGTCGAGATCTACTTACAGACTTAGCCTGCTGGTGTGGGGTTAATATGTTAAACACATAATATGCAACTTTATACTTGGTTTATTCCGTAGCAGAGCTCTTGGCCGAACTGTACATATATAGTTATCTAACTATCTGTATAGCGCGCGGAAGCGATAAGACGCGCCGAATAGCTTTTCTACCGTATTTATATCCTTTATATATCATGTATTCTAATACACTACAAATAAACATCCTCATCCTCATTCCACCTCAGTAAGTAGATTGTTTACATTCATAGTGCCAATGTCAAACGCAGTTGTTTTATACAGCAAACAAATTCAAATACAGAACACACATAATCTATCGTGAAACGATATAAATGGTACCTAATTGTGCTGGTAACAACGTGCATAGTCATCGGTAATATACAAATTCTGAAAGTTTCAGAACTCCAACTGTTCGGGAAGTTAGTTAAAAATTAATTGCGAAATTCCAGTTCGAACAGATAGATGAAATTCATAGGTTTTCATATAATACACATGTCGTAGTTAGCAAATTTTGTATGAATCGAATGTGAGTCATTTTTCAGGGGGGATTTTTGACGTTTTGGTTCCAGACCACATCGTTTTTCTATAGAAAATAACGACTAATGTGAATTGTTTTCGGATTTATTTGTCTAAAATACATTTTAATTATTAATTATTTAGAGAACATTTATCTAGGATGTGTTGAAATGTAAGGAAAACTGAAACATGTTGCCAACCAAAACGTCAAACTCGCGATATTCCATGACTCACTTTTTGCACAGAGTACGACATCTAGGTATATTATAATAAAAATCTATAATGAAATTAAATAAAAGTGTGTTAAAAAACTTCAAAAATAATGAGAAGATCATAGGTAATGATGTTAAAAAATCATGCGTGTTCTTTATTCGAATATATAATTTGAATTATTCAAAATGATTCCGCGAAACGAGCGCCACAGACGAAGACAAACGCAACGACAGTAAAGTTCCCACAGATACAAAAAGGTTTTTTTCTTTGTGGACAAGGTGCGCCAAAAGGTGACAGGGACAAAAAGAACACGAAAATGGAATATAAATAATATTATAAATGATTTTGAAAATAACATAAAATATAAATGACCGTCGTGTCATTATTTTCGTTTCGGACAAAATGGCGTTTAATGGAGTGAATCTTTTTCGGGTTCAGTGAATTAATATTTTATTTACCAAATAATATTTTTTAATATATTCCGTTGTCATTTTTTCTCGATCGCTTTGTGGCATTATGACGAAGCAGGTACCATTCGTATGGTATTGGAACAATAAGACAATTGAAGGGTGACCATCACTTCAAAATATATATTTAATAGTGTCATTAAAACAATTAATTTTGATTTATTACAATTCAGTTTGTTGAAACAACTAATGAGTTTCTTGTTTATTATTTCTTATTGCATCTCAAGAAATTATAACACTTCCCGCTTTCAAAATAAATCTGATGAATTATTTCCTTACACATAACACTTAAATTTGTCTCCTTATCATATTATCTTTGTCCCCTCCTCTACTTTGTCGTTCGTATTTTTATTATTTTTGTTTTATATGTTTCGATACATAATTCACATAAATTGGTACGTGTCAAAAAAACAATTTATCTCACCAAATGAATATGATTGCTTGGAACTTATTACCTTATGGCAATAAGTCCGCCATTGTGCACTTTTAATGTGATATAAATAAATAACAGGTACTATATCAAATATTCATTTAATTTGCGTATAAAATTCCCATTTTGCCTCTAATAATTGCACAAAGATTGATAGTAAAAAATATAAGTGCCAAAATTCAAAAATTTTATTTCAAACACTAAGGCTGGGTTTCAACAAAAGTATCAGTAATATTATAGTTAAAATACTTTGATTACATAAAAGTCACAGCCTTAAACTCACATGAAAGTCACGCCCATAGATTTTCATATAATGTAATCGAAGTGAGGATTTTTTCCGTGGGACTTTTGACAACAATTTTCGGATTTATTTGTCGAAAAAAAAGCTTTTTTCATTAAGATATAGGGAACAGTTATCTAGGAAGTGTTGAAATGTATAGAAAACTGCAATATGTTGTTAACAAGACGTCAAACGCGCGATATACCATGACACACTCATTGCACGGAGTACTCCATCTAGTTTATTATATGAAAATCGTTTGTGCGTGGAGAGTTTGTAATTGTCCCACTATAAACAAAATATAGTGGGACAATTGCGCACCCCGTTGACTCATACAAATTTTGGGCAGCACTACTACATGTACGGGTGGTGTAGTTCAACCAACTCGAAACAGATTTGAGACTTGTTACGGAATTTAATTATTTCAAAAGAAGAATAGAAAATAAAATACTTATTAATAATTGACTGATTTGTCAATTATTTTCACTTCATTTTGTATAGAAATAATTCTGTATAATATAATATTTTGTTTCTTTTGTTTTTAAATGTCTCCTTTACACACGTGTACTTGCACTCTGGTAAAAGGCAATATATTATGTTTTTATATAATATATCGTGTATCTTTTTCTGTATTTCGTGATAATTTTTTGAATACCTATATGTTGGAATATAATTAATCACAAAAAATGTTCGAAGGAAGTTAAACTCCGCCTACAAATAAAATGAATAAATAATTTAAATTATATAAAGTATGGTTACCGAGAATGGTCCCACAAGATTTAGTTTGTATCTGGTGTCTGTAGCAGATATTATTATGTAGGCATAAGGCATGACCTCACGTTGTAGAGATGGACTGTGACTGTATAGTTTCATATATTTATACTTGTATACCTTCATACATCTTCTGTAGCACCACAAGTGTGGTGTGAGACCCGATTGGTGGGGTGGGGGAGTCGAACATGGTGATTTTTGAAAAGCCTTGATTTCTGAATAAGCTCTTGGTGCGAACATCTCTTTCACACAAAATAACTTATTAATCTGGCGAATTTAGTTCTGTGGAGTTTTTAATATTTCGCAAAAAAAGGTATTTACGGAGACTTTGATTTCATAAATAAATTATGTATAAAGAAAGACGTTTCTTAAAATTTTTAATAAACATTAAAAAATAAAAATTCATAAGTACCTATATGTATATTTACTAGTTGAAAATGTGCTCAGTACGAAACCGGTTGTAAGTTGTGGTCTAAATAAACAGTGGAATTATGTTATAAACGCTTTTTATTATTAATGTTTATTAAAAATTTTAAAAAGTTTTTATGGATTCCATCAAGAACTTTCGATCAAAAAATTAAATCTAATTAAAGAAAGGCGTGTCAAAATAGCAATTTTCCACATTTCGAAGCCTGTTATCTGCGGAAGCCACCACTACTCGGAGTTCATACTGTGGCGACACGACGCCTGGCTACTATACAACCAATAGGAAGCGTCGATTTCCGATGGCAACGGCGGAACCAATAGCGGGCGTCGAACTTTCCAGAAAACAGCGTGGAGAAGCGTTACAATAAGCGGATAATTGAGGGCGGGCCTTACAGAATAGGAGCAACCTCTCTCTCATTCTGGTACTCCATGACAAATATTTATATTTTTGAGAAATTGTTCGAGAGAAAAATACTCAGTAAGATATTCGGACATGTGCAGGAATACGACAGAATGGCAAGATCTACAATATTTATAATGAGCCCATCATTATAAAGGTGATAAAAATAGGGAGGCTGCAATGGGTAGGACAAGTGGAAAAAATGGGCGATGAAAGAGTGCCAAAGAGGATCCAGCACCCAAAGCCCCAAGGTAGACAAATCGTTGGTAGACCCAAGCTCCGATGGCTGGATGGCGTGCAGCGGGATGTGGAGGCTGTTGGTGTGAGCGACTGGAGGGGTGCATGCCAGGATAGAGGGAGATGGCGAGGAATGTTGGAGAAGGCCAAGGCTCGAAACGGGCTGTGGAGCCATTGATGAGATGAGATGAGTGAAATTGTATTTTTATATCGTAAAAGTTGTAAAAAAACAGAGTGTGAGTATTCTTTAATTTCTCTATCTCCTGCAAATTTGAACCTGGTACCTTTGTTTGAAAACATCCTAAATATCATTTGATCAATTTAATATCTTAAAAATTTAGTTAACATAGGTGTATCTGTATATTTAGCTGGACTAGTTCGAAACTGTATTCGATATCCGTACATCGGTATGCCCAATTCCCGTGGTATTTACAAGGGCCATAACTGATTTTCTTGAAAGTAGTCATCAGTCATCATCAGATATATTTTTTTAAAAAATGAATATGTCCTCGTAACAAGTACATATAAATACTCATTTATTCCCTAATTTAAGCAAATGCTTGTCAAATAATAAGCAAATCGGTCGTGGCAGGATTCGAACTCGCGGCCACTCAGCGCGCAAACAGCTCTGCCACCGCTCATTTATTATCCCATCATTAAAACCGCTTTTTTGACATTAATCGATTATTATTTGAAGACTTATCTGAATTCATTCAAATTGTTTTGCGATGTGATTAAATTTGAGAATGACTGACATCATAGAACAGAAATATTCATATGGACAAGATATCAATCATTTAAGTCAGAAAATTTGTTTGGTATACGTTCCATTTCCACATACATTCTACATGGACAGACCTCTACAGTAATAAATAATAATATTCCTATCCAATCCAGGTATATCGCTCTCTCTCTATCTTAGATACCTACATCCTGAAGATTGATTGATAATTTTTGATTGCATTAATATAAACCGATACATTGTATGTATGTATGTATTGTAAGGATTGAAAATTATTACGAGATTGATTATTAAAACAAGAAATAAAAAAAATTAGGACATCCTTCTCAAAGTTTTCTTCACGTTGAAACGAAGAACAAGAGAAGTGAAAGAAAACTGAACTAATAAAAATATAAATAACGCCTCAATACTAAGCAACATGTATAGCATTCAAGTTCAGAAAAACGAATTCGTTCAATTTAATCAAAATATCAAGAGAATCGAGCTGAAAACTATTATTGTAGAATATTATTCATTAATTTACATTGGCGGGTTTATCACTAAATTATTTCTTCCAATAAACCAAAGTTGATGTTAATAATGTATACAATGTAATGTGTACTAGGGTAATACGGTTATGACATGACAAAAACAAAAAAATAAAACTAAAGAAAAAAGAAGAAAAGAAAAAAAATCAAAGAGACGAAAAAAATGAATACAATAATAGTTGATAGCAATGATAGGAAAACAAAAGGATAAGGTGAGAAAGAAGGAATAAGGTTATGTCAGATAGATATTTATGTCAGATAGCCTTTTATTAATATGTTTAATGAGATACCCGACGTAATGTCAGGACTTCGACTATTCCATAGCGTTGTTGATTGTACTTCAAATGAAGAGCTAACAAATTCAGTACTCTGAAATGGAATAGGTATGTGTTGTACGTTCAGCAGATCGAAGTGGATGCCTGCGACTTGATAGATAAGTGAATTTGTCTTTGAGATACTGAGGTAAGTTTGTATTAGAAAGTATTTTGTATAACAATGACAGGATATGTATATTACGTCGTTGTCGTATCTTGGGCCAATGAAGTAGTGAGAAATGTGATATTTTTTTTAGTCCACAGATAAAACGGATAATTGTTGAATTTCTTTATATATAACCTATATCAGGGGTGGCCAACCGGTCGATCGCGACTATTAGTCCAGTCGATCGTGGCAAGGGAATAAATATAAACATACATAAATGCGTAGAACAGACTGCGCAACGTAATCACCAACTGCAGCACGCATCACGTTACGTTCACGTTATCACGTTACTTTATGGATCTAGATTTCTGGGCATTGGTTTCCAACGAGAAATATCCATGTTTGAAGAAATGTGTTGAACAATTGCATTCGTGTTTTGGTTCAACATATTTATGTGAATCAGCATTTTCCTACTTAAAACAAACAAAAAATAAACACCTTTCTCGTTTGACAGACGTTCATACACTGGATTCTTTAAGGTTGGCAATTTCCAACTACAAACCTGATTTTGCTAATCTAGCGGAAGATGCTCAGACACAGTGCTCACACTAATATACATAGGTAGTTACTAAGAATAATTTTCAGTTTTATGTTTTCCCTCTTAATAAAATAAAAAATACTACTTAAATGTGTACTGAACTATGCTATCATTTAAAATTTCAAGAAGTATGTAATTGGTAGAACGCACAGGGCTTCCTCAGTATACTCAGATCTTGTTTATAAACAGTAGATCTTGGATCTAATCAAGTTGGCCACCCCTGACCTATATGATACAGCACACAGTTCGCTCATAATGATTTTATATTTAAAGCCTTATCGTGCTACATATTCATAAATTGTTGTATTAGCATAGACAGGGCCGGATCCACCATAGGTTCGAACGGTGCAGTTGCGCCAGGCTCAAATAAATCTGGGGTGCCAAATATAACAAAAAAATTCAACAAATATATAAAAAAGACCAAAAATATATACCTAAAAATCCCGAAATAGAAAATATATCACGGATGAATTTGAATTCAATTACTGCTATTATTATAATTATCTATTAACAATCCAGAGATGTCGATGAAGAGTGTTTTTTTATTAAATAAATGCAAAATATGAATAATTGTATTAAATTTATACTTAATATTATTATTCGAAGTGGTACACAACGAAAACCGCATTTAAATAATAATAATAATGCTTAAAATACAATAATGCTTAAATACATGGTGTGTTATTTTCCTTGAAAAATAATGGAAATGTGGTGGGTGCCGAGAGGGGGGGGGGGCGCTTTGGTATTAGTGCGCCAGGCGCCAAATTGGATAGATCCGGCCCTGAGCATAGAATTCTGATTTTACGTTTTTGTAAAAAATGTGTGATCCTTTGTATTATTTTGTTTGTCAGGGTAACCAAATACTTAAGTAGGTATTAACTATTAATACCTATTGTCATTAAAAAATAATTCAACTTCTATTCCGACACAAGCACTGCTTAGTGGAATAGTTGTTATCCACTGGATTCAATATTGATCAATTAATAATTATTCATTTCAATATTGATAATATTATGTAAACTTAACGATTCAACCATCAAATATAAGTAATCTTCACTACAACTATCAATTACAATTTCATTGCGTTTTCAATTTTTTTCCATCAACTATCCTAGAACTTCATTAGTTTGTTGATAATATTTTCAGAACCATTTGTGTTTTAAACTTTGCTACCGCGGTTTGGAGACTAACCGCCCTTCATCAGACTAATTTACAGTAATGACATAGTGGTATATACAGTGAATACTCAAGAAAATAAATAAGTAAATACTTTTAAAAAAATACTTTACAATTGCAATATTACCTACACTTAATGTATATTGTCACATAAATTGGTAACTGTTAGCTCTAGAACAGGATTTCCTAGTTGAGCAGCAAAAATCTACTTGGTGTCATTGTAAATGTGGTGTGATTAATAATAATAATAATAAGGACAATTTATAAAGCGCCGTTTAGTGACAACCGATGTCACCTCAAGGGCGCTTTCAGTTTGCAAAAAAATAAGTTAAAATTAGTCCTATAGCTAACACATTGAAAATGGTGAAACATAAAACTTAAAAAAATACCTAGAAATCACAAATAAATCTAGTTATATACATATTACATAATCCAGATGAAATTAATTATAAAAATAGTCGATTCAAAGTAAACTGGCATAATATTTAGTAAACATAATATTATTGAACGGATGAAGGACAATCTGGATACGATTTGCGGAAAAGATGAGTTTTTAATTTGAGTTTTTAATAAATATGTATGCAGTCATTGAGAATAAAACTAAAACACATAGTTCCAGTATATAATAATATACCAAATGTAATTCATTGAAATCATTTTATAAAACGTGTTTTAAATTAAAAGCAATAAAATTGATCGTAGAATCATTCCAGCTCGTAGCGTATATATAAAAGTAGGTACCAATATGTATTTTGTTTGTTACCTTTAATATTTTGTATAATATCGTTGTGTCCACATATAGTTTTTGTATTCGTATTTTTATCTTATTTTCTAATAATATATTGATCGTTAAGCCTCTGTCAAATATAATATTCTTCTGAAATATCATCCTTTATTAGGAGCCATTGTCCTATGCATTATACGGACCCACAATCGAACCTTGGGGGACTCCTTTCAGAAACACTAAATAAAACATACTCAGTTTGCGCGTTGTAAAACGCAAAGATGGAAACTGACTTTTTATTTATTTTTATTCGAGTACTTATAATGGTTTTTAAGGCTCTGAAAGATTTGGCTCCTTACTATATTCAAAAGCTGTATCAAAATTGTGTGTGCCATCAGGAGGACATGTCACATTGAGATCATCTGAATCACAGAGTACAGACTCTTTAAAATAATTATTTTTATTCTTCAATGGCTCTTCAGCCCAATATCGAGCCATGGTATCCAGTAACTTCTTTCTTCAATCTCTTCTGTAATTTTTTGTATTAACAAATAAAAAAGAATTACATAAGAATATTAATACAAAATACAATACAAATAAAATATATTTCAAGTTTTAGGTACTTGGATATTATATTGTCTTACTAGGCAAAAGCCTGCTCCGAGGTAATACCTATCTATTCAAAATGAGTAGCTGTGCAAGTATTTAGTCAGTCAAAATTTAGTCCGTGCGTATTGTATGTATATGTGTTGGTTGATATTAAGACATGAGTGAAATCCGTCATATTAAAAGATGAGTAAGATCCCTCTCACACTCTTCTCTGCCCCTGTCCATTAACCACTTTGTTACTAATTTGTTTATATTGCTATTGTTTGGTAGGAGTAATTGAAGTAAGTCTGTACAAAAGTAGTTTGTACAGTTGTTGGATGTAGCAAAGTTCTGCTTCTTGTGTTTAACGTCAGTGCGTATTGTGGATGGTATTTTTTTAAGTATTTTGATGGATCGTTATGCATTATTTCAATGATTGTCTTAATATACAGTTGTCGTATGTCCAGCACTCCAAATTTTTAAAAAAAAGTTGATTAGAGGGATATCTGTATGTTTTACGTGAAATAACTTTTAATAAAGATTTTTGAGACACTGTAATTTCATGGAGATTGGTCTTTGCCATGCCAACCTAACCAACTATACCGTATGACAAAACAGACGGCCCCAGTACGAGATACAAATATTTTAGATATGTTTATGTCAAAGAGCTCTCTGAGACCCCTAAACACAAACAGGTTTTCTATATGTATCTTCCACTTTAGACAGTCATCCATAATCACATCTAGGTATTTGTACTCTGTAGTCTTTGTCAGCATAGAACAAGTACAAGTTATACCTTGTGTGTTACAATTGTGTACAATAATGTTACAGTCATATATTTCAGTTTGCTGTATTTTGTCAATTGTTAAAGTCATGTATTTCGTTTTTTCAACATTGAATGTCAGTAGATTTGTGTCTAGCCAATATTTTATTTTCTTTAGTTCCCTTTCTGCATTTGAGTGCACCAAATTCCAAGAGTCAGAAGAGAAAAGTAAAACAGTGTTGTCCGTATAGGAGATTATAGATCCATCTATGTGTAAGTTACACAGGTCATTTATATACATTATGAACATTGTGGGGCCCAAAATGCTACCTTGGGGAACACCATAGGCAACTGGTAGAAATTCCAGTTAATTTGACAGCTTGTGTAATATTTGTCAGGTATGATATGAACCATTTTACAATAATATCACTATTGCTCATTTTTTTAACAGTAAATCATGAGAAACAACTTTATTGCTAAAATAGTAGAGTTTTGTACATCTAGATCTTACGTTACAATCCTTCCATCACAACCTCGTTTTTCAGCCTTTATACTATGTCGTATGATGCAAAAAAAAGACAAATACATAAAAAAAATAATAAACCGTGAATTTCGAGGAAGATAGTCTATTGTTGTTGATAAACCCAACATAAAAAGATTGTATATGATACTTGAAGTTGTCATATAAAAAATGTATCACACACGACTCGGAGATTCGAACCTGGGAAATATGGTAAGCAACAATATAATACAATACAATAATAACATACAGGTGTTTTATTGGTGAATTTGAATTATTGTCTTATCGATTACATCGTTTCATTTTTACGACCACAACAATCAAAAGTTATTTACGACTTGTTCTAGGACAGTTGATCGAAAAAAATTGTAAACGCAATGAAATTGAAATTGATAGCTCTGCTGTGGTTAAGATTACTTCTTTTTGATGGTTGAATCGTCAAGTTTGCATAATATTATCACTAATGAAATGAATAATTAATTTATCAATATTGAAATGAAAACAGTGATTTGAATTTTACGTCATATATCAAATTGATTTGCTGACGTAAGAACGATTAATGAGCTAACTAAAAAAAAAAAAAACAAAAAAACGAGCGGGTTGTGGCCAACGTTATACTACTCACTACCAAGTTACTCCACAATGTATTCAAATTTTGTATGGAAAATTTTCAACATTTTTATGAAATGAATTTGTTCTATATTTTTTTTATATATATTTACTATGAAAACTTATTTCTACAATGTCGTTTCATGAAAGTGACGTGCATTTTTACCAATTTGAAAATAAAATTTTCATGTTTTAAGTTTTCTGAGCTTGGTCACTTTGAAATATTTGACAGTTAAAAAAATTGAGAAGCACTATTCAGATATCCTTCAAAATCTAATGGGGTCTAAGTGAGTATTAGATTTACAAATATGTCAAATTTGAAAAGAATCGAATGAGTACTTAAATCTACAATAAACACGCCGAACCAAAGTGGAATAATAATAATAATAAATTATATAGCGCCGTTTTTGTGAAACCACCTCAAGGGCGCTTTACATATAAACTTAAAATTAAAATTAAACACAGAAACTTTTCTTAAATAAATGAGTTTTTACGATAAACACGCCGTACGTAGCACATATGTAGTACACGTGTGCCTTCCTGGATCAGTTGATTAGGTAGCTGGGTTCGATTCCCGGTGGAGACACAGTTTTTAATTGTGTTTTCATTCTGGATCTGTGAGACGATTAATATCGTAAGTCTCCAGAATATGGCAACTTGTTATTGGGTGCGTGTTAAATTAATATTTGACATAGTATCTGTTAGTTAGTTGCCCGAGAAGCTATATAAAAGAAAATTATAAATCACACACACACATATATACATTGTGATGAAACTTTCAAAATACAATCTGCATGATACTAGTTGATAATCTGCAATAAAAAATAGCCCTAAAATTGCGAAATCATAATTCCCTACTATATCCCATTGGGGCAGTGAGGAGTAAAAAAACTTATCAAGTGATGATACCTGCCTGTTTGATAACAACTTTAGTAATATCTTATGATAATTTCACCTCTTAATAGAAACAGAGGGTAGGTACCTATGTACCTACTTGCAGTTGGTATCGATAATCGGTATTATATTTACTTCACGCTCATACGGGGCTTACGACTCGATCTCTCCATCAATCAAACTGTATCGTCTTGATATTGAATAAAATTACAGTCACATTATTAAACCCGTCAACCCTAAATAAAATAAAACATGGCGACTGGGGTGAGTTCATCCCCCTGGCGGTGCGTCCAGTAACTAAATCAATTTCTTTTAATAAATCTTACTAGCGGATTTAGTTTATTAAATTTCACCCCCTCAAAACCAAAAAAACAACACAATTAAACGCCCAGTAGCCTCTCCCTTCCAACCTCGATGTTTGTTCTAAACGCAATTAAGCTGGGATTTTTTTTTATTAAATAAATCCGGCACCCTATACATTACGTTAGCAATTTTACGATCTTTAATCCTATACTACGAATAAATTTGAATTTTTATCATATTTAAAATTTTATTGTAACAGTTTCTGATTTCATTATAACGATTGGATAATATGAACCCTGAGTACTAGTGGCTTTCGAAGATAACAGCCTTAAAAGTGTTGAAAATTGCTATTTTGTTGCGTCAATTATAGTATGAGGCGTGATTTTTTTTTATATTTACTACGGAAGACTATTATTGGTGGGTGTAAATCTCCCGATAGACACCTTTAAATTTCATTAAATTGTCGCCTTTCCCGAGTATGGTATACATACATATCATCACGCCATGTCCCTCGCGGGGTAGGCAGAGAGAACCGAACGTCACTTATTTCTATCTTGACACACATTCATCGCCTCGTCGACATTCATACATCGTCTTATACATGTTCGTCTGTTATTCATGCTTCTGACATTTCCGTCTTTCAAAATACCGTTCACATGGACGTGCCATCCCTTCCTTGGACGGCCCCGACCTCTCATTCCATTCCTGTCCGCAATGTATATTTACTTCGTCAGCTGGCGTTCCTCATTCATTCTCCCCATGTGGCCAAACCATCTCAATGTGTTCACTTTAATTCTATTAATGAAATCTTTCTTCATCTTACATTCTTTCTTTATGTCCTCATTTCTGACCCTGTCATACATCGTTATATTACAAATTCGTCTTAGCGATCTCATTTCAACTGTATTTATTCTGCTTTAGTGCGACTTCTGCCATGTCCAGGTTTCACTTGTCTTTCCAGATTATGGTACACGCATTGCCAATTTACAAGAATCGACAGGAAAAAAAAATATAATATACTAAATTGTCTATTTTTCATATTTTTTGTTGTACTATGTTTCACTATTGTATTGTTGTAATTTTTTTGTATGGTTATTGTGAATTTTGAATAAATAAATAAATAAATAAATAAATAAATAAATAAATAAATAAATAAATAAATAAATAAATAAATAAATAAATAAATAAATATAAATAAATAAATAAATAAATAAATAAATAAATAAATAAATAAATTAATTAATTAATAAATAAATAAATAAATAAATATAAATAAATAAATAAATAAATAAATAAATACATACATACATACATACATACATACATACATACATACATACATACATACATACATACATACATACATACATACATACATACATACATAAATAAATAAAAAATAATAAATTAATAAACAAAAAAAATAATGAACAAACGAAAGAATGACGATCTAACGAACAAACAAAGATGGCAGAGCGGTTAGCGCATTGGCCACGACTGATTTAGTTCGCTATTAACAAACTTTTTTTTAAATCTCAATAGAGACGAAGTTGGGATATTGTAGAAGAACCAGGAACTCGAGGCTCCTACAGGGCTTACGACCTGTCATCGGCTGGTTTATGTGATTACTTTATGCGCTTGTGCAATATTCACCAACTATGCTTGTGCAATATTCCCTTATCAATGTAATTTTTAAAAGTTCTATATATTTGAATAGTGTGTAACAATTCACCTGAAAATAAGGAACTATACTATTGCCATCTATGAAGTAACGGAAAAGCCTTTTTTGTAACGCCATCTATTGAGAAATTAGCTTATTTGTAATTGTGCGTATATGCAACTAAAAAAATATTCGATTTCGTCCGCCTATAGCACAAGCATATATGTTATGTATGAGGATGTCTGAGTATGTAGTGTCTTCCAACTAACCAGAGTTAATGTCAAATGTACATTATCGTTTAAAATATAAAAAAATCTAACCTTGACTCTCAATAATAGTGCGTCTATAGATTGTCAAATGTCACCCTATGTTCAAATACAATAAACGGGTGATTAGATGACTGAACAGACTGAACTGTTTATACATATATCTTGGGAAAGATTAGATGATATACCTACCTACATAGGTACGTATGCATATATGTAGCATAGGGTGGAATCATACGTCCCACGCGCCCAAACAATACCACGGGGACACATTCATATGATTGCTGACCCGTTTAGAACACACTTCACACAATCCAGTGTATTATATTATATGGTCGTATAATGTGATTATCATGAAATATATTAGAAAACGAGTGGGTTGTGGCCAACACTAGACTCTCTACTACACTACACAGTAACTGTACATTTTTTTTTCCTTTTTAAAGGCTAGCGTCCATAAAGGCGCAGCGGACGGATTGCCGACACATCTGTCATTTGGATTTGTTGACAATTTTTCATAGAAAGTGCAAATAACTAATGATTATTTTTTTGATTATGTTCGGCTCTTCAATCTTGCTACGCGATCTATGACATCCGCTATACTCTGGTTCTCTTCCTAATTTCCTCATTTCTTATTCTCTTAGGCTTATACCAAGTATGGATCTTTCCATGGATCGCTGTGTGCATTTGAGCTTTGCTACATTTCTTTTTGTAAGGGCCATGGTCTCCAATGTTTATCTTATATAGGCATAATATGGCCGTTATATGGCATTATTGCCTTACACATATAGGTACATTGTTTCAAACCTAACATAAGTTATTATGAATAAGATGATAGCCTCTCACTCTGACACACTCTTGCTGTCTCGCTAGCACACGTCAGTCATCTCACACATACCATATTACTTCAACATATGGATATGGTTGGTTGGAAGATTTTGCCACTAGGCAATAAAGACGCCATTGTGCATCATTTATGATCGTGTTCGGAAAGATTATAATAAACAATAAAAAAAAAACAAAATGAAATTTCATTTTCACAAAAAAAAGTCCCTTTACGAATTTATTATAAACGACTTCAATGATTCATAAATATATTTTACATAATTTAAACAGAATTCCAAAAAAAGCAAACAACGTCAAAAAACAAAAGTCATAATATAAAAAAAATAAAAAGTAATATTGTATAAATCAAAAATGGAGTTCCGATCTTATCTCCTTCGAGATTATTTAGTTTTGCCACCCATCCAAAAATACGTTATTCCCAAAAGGAAAAAAAAATCCAACAAAAGGCGAGCCGTCTCAATCTTTTCAGTTTTATTATGGGTCCCATTTTGATGGTTTTGGTTGGATCCAAGGAGGAGAGCCTAATCGGTGTCGCATCACATGACTTTTGAAGTGTATGTTACAGGTTTGTTTTTAGATTAGCTACCTTTTGTTGGAGACCAAACTGCCGTAACATATATTCAAGTACCTGCGCGGGGTGCCCCAGGGATCACAAATCGGACCATTATTGTTACTTATATAATATTATTTTTAAATCTTTTTCTGCTTAATAGTGTGTAATATGATAAATATTAGATAATTTAATACAAATCACAAAAGATTGACATACAGAACATATGCAATGGAAGAATTGTTAGCTACTTTATGGCATGAATTTTAGTTTCGCCCTTTTTTTAGAAACTACGCTAGGAGCTTCTGAGCTTGGGAAACCTATATCCACTACCCACTTAAATCTAATTCCGATTCTTAAGAAAAAACTGGCGTGCCATCAATCTAAAGTTGCTGAAGTGCTATTTACTTACAATCTGACATGAAAAATTTAACAAATTTAAAAGAGATTGCCTTCTTCTGTTTCTTAGCCTTATCCTACTGTAGCAGGGTCGGTTCTCCTAATCATTTGGCGCCAGGATGATCTGTCCTGTATTGTCGGGGCTGGTGTTTGTGCTTTATCCACCAGCTACCTCACATTACTCCACTCCGTGGGTTGTGGATGTCCTTTTCTTTTCCTGTTTTCTGGGATAACTAGAGCAGTCTGCACCTCATGATCATTTTATGGCAGTAAATTCGTTTATGAACAATAGTTTGTGAATACATAAAGAACTTTTCTTGCCTCAGTTTGAAATGAATTCAAGATTTTTCAATGATTACTAAAGTAGCTACGTAATTCTTGCTTCGTATCCAATATCATATAATCATATTTTATCCAATAATATAAAATGTTTGGCACTTCTGGTGATATACAAATCTTTACATTTATTTTTATCTGTCATCTGTATCTGTTCCGAATGTCTGACATTTCTTCTTCTCGGGTCGGTAAAGAGATTAAAACCTTTTTTTCTTAAACTGTTTAGATGTCCATCTCAGAGATACTATGCTATGATAAAATCGCGCATATTTGCTTAAATTAACTTCTCACAATCTCATGCATACACGATACACATTGCATATATACTTATTTTGTATTTGGATAGAAACGGCATTTTTTCCTCATGACGTTTGGTTAAAAGTGAAATTTAACCAGTGGCGGCTGCTAACTAATAAGTTTAACGGTTCTGTGGATCAAAACAAAAACACTTATTTATTTTTTTGTAGGAAAGCTTTGATATTATATTTACGAACACTTAATTACTCGCATATTAAAATCCGGTATTGTCTGAATCAACTTATTTTCGGTAATCAGCACTGAAAATGCGTTGAGACGGTCTTGTGTCATGGTGTTTCTTAAACATATTTTTATTCTATTTAATGTGGACAAATAACATTCACTCTCAACAGAATTTGTGGAAATTATACATATTAGTTTAACGGATTCTGAAGAAGACTCGGTTAGATCATTATTTAAAAACATTTGTCAAATTGAAATATTGCCATCAACCTTTCTAAAATCGTCAAGATTCTAAATTGTGCAAAGTTTATTTTCAATATAACACAAAAATCCATACATAATTCAATAATACTCAGTCATGTAGAAAAAATATACAGTATAAAATGAGTTATTATTTATAATTAAACAAACTTATTTAAACAAAAGCGAAATGCGCGCCGCCTAACATAGAATCCGCAAACTATATAGCTTATCGGTGCGGCGCGCCAAAGTCGTCGAACATTCGTATGAGATATCTATCATTTCACGAGCCAGTACGTTATCTAAATTTCCATACATTTGTTATAGAATTTGTGGTGCGCTTAGAATAACGCACCGCGGGTCTCACCGATGCATACATTCAGGCGTTTATTTAAGTAAAGCGATACTAGAAATTTTTGTCTTCATTATTGTACTTACTTGACAAGTAATTTGGTATTTTTTAAACATGTTTGTTGATACACAATTTGGTTTATGCTTTTATTCAATGGCAGCGCTCCTAAGGAGCGTCCGCCATTGAATTTAACCCAAGTATTATCTGCGAATTCATTGTCAAAACAATCACTTCTATGGATATTTTATTGTTGTCAAACAAATATAATATTATACAAAATAATTTAATGATACTGCCTTAGTGGAGACTTGCTGTCGACAGGGGGGGGGGGTGGAGGCAGTTTCTTGAGGAGGCTGTAGTGCCATTGCTAATGATGATGAATAATAATAATTAAAGAGTATTTAATATAGCACCGTTTAATGATTCAAGATCACTGCAAATGCGCTGATAGTTTAGCTATGTTTTGCTCTACGAAACAAAGCTGTTTTCCGTCCTTTGGTGAAAGTGCATTTGCTTTGAGCACTGCGGACTACTGAAGGCAGTACATTCCACTTAATTGGTCCACTCACACCAAAGAATCGGTCATAGAAAACAGCTTTGTTGACTCTGTGATCGAGACGACCTGAGTGTGAGATGCCTGCCAGATAGTTCTTTTCTCTGACACAGCTCTTGTATGTACCTATTGTGGTGCTAGATTGTTTAAAGTAGGATATTAAACACGGTCAAACAAATTGTTAGAAACAGGGGCTGTCTACGGAAAGATATTAAATAGTGTAGTGGTATTCAAATGTAATTGCATACTAATTATTTTTTTGTTTTTTAGTAATGGCTTTTGTTATTTCTAAGGCCTTCAAATTATGTTATCTCAAATCCTCTTTATTGATATGTAATACTTTGTAATCGAATATTTTTATTATTGCATATGCGCAAACATTGGATTTTTTTCCCTGTCGGGAGTCAAAGATATTTTTTAACAGATTTTTAATTATCTCAATAGAGACGAAGTTGGAATATTTACTGTAGGAGAACCGGGAAATCAAGGCACATACAGGGCTTACGACCTGTCATCGGCTGGTTTCCGTGATCACTTTATGCGCTTGCGCAACGTTCACCATTATGCCTTTTTAATGAGATCCCTATCAATTCAATTTTGAAAGTTCTATATATTGTAATACTGAAATTCTTTTCGCTTGAAAATAAGGAATTTTTACTACAGCCATCTATGTGTGAAATCATGAACAACATTCTTATTATTTTAATTTATTTTTGTTGTAACGCCATCTATTGAGAGAATTGTTTTTTTTTTGTAAATAATGAGAGCAACAATTCTTATACCTGAGGTGACAAATGCTTTTCAAAATAGAACTTTCAAAATTGAATTGATAGGGATCTCATTAAAAAGGCATAATGGTGAACGTTGCGCAAGCGCATAAAGTGATCACGTAAACCAGCCGATGACAGGTCGTTAGCCCTGTAAGTGCCTTGATTACCCGGTTTTCCTACAGTAAATATTCCAACTTCGTCTCTATAAAATTAAAAATAATCATACTAATATCATCATTATTATAAAATTTTATTAATTTAAATTATTATTTTAATATAAAATTAATTAAAATTATTAAATTATATTTAAAAAAAATAATTTATAAAAAATTTTAATGACAAAATAATTATACTCTTATTGACATAATTAAAAATCTGTTAAAAAATAATACTTTGTAATCCGTTTGACTATTGTATGAATGACTATTTTCAATCAAAGATATTAATCTAAGATGTACTACAAGGAAATAGCTGCAATATTTAAAGATAAAGGAAAGTCATAGATGAATAAATTCTACTTACAAATGTCATTATTACTAGTAGGTATAAAGGTACAATATTTTGGACAGAGTCCATAATATAAGTTAGGTTAGGTTATGTTCATGGTAAAGATTTGGATGCGGGCGGTCTGCTACTCACAAATTCAGGACTCCAGGCCGCAAAAAATGACGTTTCTGAGAATGCGGTGTCATCCGTCAATCTATGATCCTTTGTCTATGGACAACACAAAAACCAGGCTGATGCGGCGACCCAATGTGACAAAATTATTTATTGTAATGTTTTTTATAATATTTTTCAAATGCCGTGTTTTGTAATATCGTACTTCAATTAAAAGTAGCACTTAGCGTGTCCGGAACACCATCAAAATAGAAAACTCCAGTGATTGACCACCCGTATGCCGCTTTCCTTCGCTGTCACGGTGTCTTCATGTGTACATGTGACTCCAATCAAGGTGCATGCACAGTGCCACACTCACAGGTATCTTCCTCTCTGTATCCCCGTTTTTTGAGGTTACTATAGCAGTGGGTGACGCCTGTTCTTAGTCTGTTGAGTGCCCTCCATGTTGCATATGGTAAGTTGTGTCCCACTGACATCTCCTCGGCTGGAGGTAAGTGTGTGGGACTGGCACTCTCTGCACGCCACAATGACAGCCGTCGGGCCCCGGGTGGTTCGGCCACAGGAGAAGTCGACTCCAGGAAACTCTTCCTTGACGTAAGTCTACAATGACAAGAAAGTCTACACTGGGGAGCAAGAAAGGAACCTCCACGAAGACTGCACATAGAAACAACCTCAAAAGCAATCGGGCGCCCCCTGGAAACGGCTGAATTCCGGATAATCATTTCACCACCGGAACAACACCAAAGAAAGAAATTAATTGTATAATTCAATATTGTTTTAATAAATTAAAGAAAAATATATTTTTTGATGCCACGCAATGAAATAATATACTTTTTTTAGATAGATATTTAATATTTTTTAATTTTGTCAATGCTGACGGTGTTGAATATGTAGAATTCCATAATGGGTATTTTAAATCAAACAAATGATTTGGTCTACATATATATTTTTCCCTGAGTCCAGGACGACCGTTTCAGCTTATTAGGCCCTTATCAACTGGGATATTTAATAGTAAGGAAACAGATATTTAATAGTAAGGAAACATACATATAAAGTCTTGAAAATACAAAAATATCACTCTGCATGATCTCTCAAAATGTTTTTCGATAGCATATCACATTGTTGTTGCAATCAGCCTGCAAAATAGCATATTATAAATTTTGTAATCTGCCCGCAAAATAATACACAAACTTTGTAATCGGCCCACAATATACCCACCATAACACTTAATGATTGTTAAAAAATAATATTACATAATTATAATTAGGTATTGGTACATATTATATTTCACTTATATTTTTATCTTTATAAGAATTTTCTTACACACACTCATGATTATAATAAATGTATTTTTTTTTTAATTATCGTTATCACATCATCTTGTAAAAAAATTTCATTAATGCCTCATATATCGCTCGTTTGGGGGAACAATGACATATTTAAAAAAAAGTGATTTTTAAACGCGTTTAAAAATTTCAAATATGATTCATACCATTCATAATTAATTTGTCGGTATTGACTTATAAATAACTTGTAGTGATATTATATTCTTCTATTAAACATGTATTCATTTTATTTGAAATGGTATTAGTTAAAATGCCGTCGGAAACAACCAAAGTACCTAGTACATGTGATGTTTTTGTTGAATGTAATTTTTGTTTTTTTTAATATTTTTAAGACTTCTCTCTCACAAGTTGAAGATCATGTTCAATTATAAATTTATGTTTTTTAATTTACTCAACTTCTTCTTTTTCTATTTTTTTCTATTTTCTGTTTTTCTTTTATGAATATCTGGTCCTGTACTTGCTTTTTTTATTTATATTGTTTTCGTGTACCTTCGGTATTGTTTATTATTTGGTTGCTGTGTATTTTTGTTGTTGGTTGCGTTGCGGTGCTTCACTCCATTGACTTTGTGCATATTGTATTGTTTATGTGTATGTATTTGAGAGTAATTCTTGTGTTGAGCAATTATTGTGGTGAAATATTTTCATTGATTTTTTTTTTTTTTGAGTAAATTTAATTTAAATAATAATCCAGAATGAGTCGATTCAGGAATAAAAAAAGGAGCTTATCTATAGGCTTACTAAATGCTCAATCTCTAGGCACAGGGTTCGATGATCTGTGTGTTTATATGGATGAACATGAAATTGATGTGCTTGCCCTGAACGAGACGTGGATTGATGAGGTCAGAGGTGCAACGGATAGGGCTATACCAGGTTACACTTTATATTTGGCACCACGACCAAGTCGAGGTGGAGGTGTAGGTTTCTATGTTCGTCGCGGACTTTCTTGTACGATTTTATCATACGAAAACAAATATTTAGAACAAATGTGGATAAAAATCAAGGCTCCAAACATCAGTATTATATTGGGTACATTATATAGACCGCATAGTAAGGGCGTAGGTGAATCAATCGAATGTATTAGTGATAATATATCTAACTTCATTTTTCATTGTGATAATATCTTTGTACTAGGTGATCTTAATATTGATATTACGGACACTGAAGAAACTAATGCAAGAAAACTTTTGGAATAATTTAATATTTTTAATATGACTTCAGTTATTCATGAATCCACAAGAGTAACAAATACTTCATCAAAGATCATAGATTTGGTATTCACTAATGCACCTGAGAAAGTTACAAATCTCAGCGTGCATCATTGCAAGGATATGAGTGATCATGGTTTAATTGTATGCGATTTAAAATTTCCCAAACCCAGAAGAGTAACTAAAACAATAACATTTAGAAATATCAAAGATGTTGATGTAGATAATCTCAGTGCCGAAATAAATAATGGTCCGTTAGAAGACATACGATCAATGAATAGTGTAGATGATATGGTTAAAAATTTCAATTCATATGTTGTAGATTTATTTGACACCTTTGCACCAATACAGACCAAAATAATAAGAGATAGACACAAACCCTGGATAACCGATACAATAAAATATATGATGCGGGTTAGAGATCGCGCCCATAGCCGATATCTGAAAACCAAAGCAGAAATTCATTACACATATTATAAACAACTTCGAAATTTGGTAACCTCCTCTATAAAAAGAGAAAAATCGGCTTTTTTTGCATATAATGTCAATTGCAATATTCACAACTCAAAAAAACTTTGGAAATCTCTGTCAAACAGCCTTGAATTAAAGGAAAAACAACCCGATATACCAACTGAATTAAATGATCCAGACAAAATTAATAATCATTTTATAAACATAAATCAAAATATATCACATAATGAGGACTTACTTAATCATTATAATATGAACAAGTATATAACCTCACAGTCTTTTAAGCTCCAAACTGTAGACGAAGCTGCTATAAGTAGACACATACAAACTATTAAATCATATGCTATCGGGTGTGATGGTATTAGTATTAATATGATAAATCTCATTCTACCGTATACGATTAGTACTATTACAACTATAATTAATAAATCATTGACATCTGGTACGGTACCAGAGATCTGGAAAAATGCACTTGTTAAGCCACTGCCCAAAAAGACACCGATTTCGAGCTTAAATGACCTTAGACCAATTAGTATATTGCCCACTCTCTCTAAATTACTTGAGAAAATCGTGTTTGATCAAACAGTAAAATATGCGGAAAAATGTAAAATTATACCCCCTCATCAGTCCGGCTTTCGTAAGGGTTACAGCACAACTTCAGCGTTACAATGCATTACCGATGACTTACACACTTCATGTGACAAGGGCAAAGTATCAATATTGGTTCTTCTTGATTTCTCCAAAGCATTTGACATGATAAGTATTCCATTGCTCTTATCGAAATTGCGGTTCTATGGATTTGACGATGGAACTATCAGATGGTTCCAAAGTTATTTCAGAGGCAGAACGCAGCGTCTAGTCTGCAGTGAAGTCGGTGGGTCTTTGAAATACTCTACTGCTGTTAAGCTGACTCGCGGTGTTCCACAAGGGTCCATACTTGGGCCATTGTTGTTTGCTTTATACACAGCTGATATGATGAATGTTCTTAATTACTGCAAATCACATATGTACGCAGATGACTCACAAGTTTATTTGTCTTTTGAAAAACATAACGTACAATCGGCCGTGGGCATGATAAATAGTGATTTAAATAAAATTCATTCTTGGGCACAAGCCCATGCACTACTTCTCAACCCCCGAAAGACTGTAGCCCTGGTTGTGGGCCCAAAACAAAAAATTACTGCTGTGGAAAGCAGCGGCTTTGGGGTTGCCATTGATTCCACTGACATTCCATTTGTAAGCGTTGCACGTAATCTCGGTATAGTGATGGACCAAGGGATGAAATTTGAAGAGCATGTAAAAAAAAAGATGCAATGGGGCTATTCAAGGCTACGCCTTTTATATAAAATACGGGAATATGTTTCGGTCAATGTTCGCAAACTGCTGACAGATAGTCTTGTTTTATCCATATTAGACTATGGGGATGCGGTGTATGGTCCTTCTTTGTTAAAAAATACACAAAAGCAAGTGCAACGTATTCAAAATGCGTGTGCACGTTTTTGTTACAAAATATCTAGGCGAGCACATGTTTCTCCATACCTTAAGCAGCACGGGATACTGAATATGTTTAACAGAAGGAAGTTTCATCATCTGTGTCAAATATTCAGAATCATTAAAAGTAAGACACCTTCCTATCTGTATGACAGATTACAGTGGTCCCGTGATATTCATATGCATGCTACGCGACAAAGAGACTATCTACTTATTCTCCCCAGACATCGAACCACTGCCTTTGAAGGGAGTTATACATACACATCAACCAAATATTGGAATGAATTGCCGCAGCACATTCGTACGGCAGCCTCACTGCAGAGCTTTAAAAAGCATTGCAGTGAATGGCTGTTAAGTACACAAAATTAAATGTAATAATGCCAAAGTAAGTACCTATGTACAACAAAATTAACTATCCTAATAATGCTTTCTTTGTTTATTTATTTTTATTTGTATATATAATATATATGTTTTTTCCTTTTGTTTTTTTTATCTTTCTCAATTATTATTATTTTTTTTCTTTTCTTCATGTATAAATGTTTTCGTATATAATTTTATGTTATTTTATTTTTTATTTATTATCTGTATGTATAAAATATATATTTTGTGATCGTCCAAGGCATTGCTGAAAATCAGCTGCACTGTGGGTCTCCACGGGTGTACAGCTGAGCAATAGCCTATTTGTTGTAAAATAGTTCAAAATGTATATAATTTCTTGTTATTTTTAATGCAACAAATAAATTTATTATTATTATTATTATTATTATTATCTGAAAATGCCTGATTTCTTCTTCCTCTCATCTTCCCCTCGTTATCTTTTTGTTTTACTTTCATTGCTATGAACTGTACATACATACATACCATCACGCCATGTCCCTCGCGGGGTATATAAGAACAGCATACATACATACATATTGTTCTTTATTGTTTTTTTTTTGTTTTCTCTGTACTGGAATTTTGCGTTCGATTTAAACTAACTTCCCGACCAGTTATAGCTGAGAAATCATGTATTCCCGATTAAAACGCTTGTAAACTGTTTTCAGTTTGATTAATTTGATATTTTGACAAAAAAAAAATAAAATGCCATAAAATACTTAATTCAAATAAGTACTATCAAATAATAATATCACATACATCACATACATACAAAAATTTACTTTGTGAAATAGGCATACATGCTCCTATTAATTATATCAGAGGAAGAAATCACGCGTTGTTACTGCAGCCATACAGTCGGACGAATTTACTAGCCAAGTCTCCAATACACAAAGCCGTCTCAATGTTCAACATGTGAATTTTATAATTTAGTAGTTGCATGTAACACATGAGATCCAACTGTCGATAGTGATAGTATGTACAGTTGAAGAATAAGTACCAAACTATAAACCCATAATACAAATTATTTAATATTTTAAGATATTTGGTTTTCTATACAACACATGTACCTAGGTATGTATGTCAAGATAGGATAGTATGGAGGTCAGTCCTTTGATCCTACCCAGAATATGAAAACAGCATGATGGTATGTATGTATGTTTGGAGATTAGTATCAAACTATTAAGTCTTCTTAGTTTATTGTGTGTAGCTATTGCCATACAAATTGTATGAAGCAATGTCGTCACTAAATTCAATTTTTATAAAAATTGTTAAAAAAAATTTGAGATGTGCTAATACAATGTTAATATTTTTTATAGAAAATTAAATTATCTAGTTGGGGTGTTTCGGCTTTTTTCGATATTTAAAAAAAATGGAAATACAGGCAGTTAAACTCATAAATTTATCATAAAAAAAATATTTTTCTTAATAAAAAACGTTTGAGAAACCCTGGAATTTAAAAAAAAAACTAATTTGAGATTTTGTATTTGTCTATGTTTATACCAATTTTCAGCGTTCTAGCTGAGGTTGTATTTGTTGGTTTTTGAGATATATGGAAAAATTAACCAAAATTTCAAAAGTTGATAACCCCTGATTGAAACAAAAATTCAAAATTCTTAGTATAAAAGTTTTATAGTTCTATAACTGTTTATATATTCTAAAAATTTGGGCTCTGTAAATTGAGCGGATCAAAAGTTATAAGGGGGGGACAGACACACACCACATACACACACACACACAAACACACCCTCACACACACCACATACACACACACACACACACACACACACACACACACACACACACACACACACACACACACACACAGACACACACACACACACACACACACAAAACTCACATAAAATATTCTACTCCGAATTCTGAGTAAATCCATGTATGGGAACATATATGCTGCGAGGCCTCTAGTTGGTGTTATTAGCATGCAAAAAGTCCACTACACCATACAAAATTTTCCTTCGTACACGCATCTTGGCTTAATAATGTCGATTCATTAAGAGAATTGAATTCTCATGAACGAATCGACAGTTGGATTATTTTAAAATTATATTATGTATAGCATAAACTATATTTTTTAAATTGTGATTATGTTTGTTGTTCTTTTTCATGTTCTTTTTCATGCCATGCCAGTTTAGGTTTCCCTGTAGAGGCATGGCATTCTCTTTGCCAAATAAATAAATAATAAAAGTAATTTTGATCGTCGAAATGGCTCAGTGTACAGACTGGTTTGAACACGCTCATAGCGAAGTCAGGTGTATTATGCATATAATATATTATAATGTAGGTAGGTATATCCATAGGTATTAGGTACAATACTTGAGAATATAATATTTTAATACCTATACCTATATATTATAATAGAAAGATCGGGCCATCATATTGTTGTATGGTGAATATAATCTATTATCTACATACACTATGACTTAGCTTTAGTACATGTGTTGCTCTTTGTATGATCAGATGTTTTATATTGAACAATATAACAAACTCGATGAGCATATTAGTCATATTACAAAAGTCAGTCATTTTGATAATATTATCATGTTTTCCAGTACGATTCAATCTAGATTTGTACTTCTCACTAACCCAAGGGGATATTGTGGGGAGTTATGATTTCGCAATTTTTAAAGGTATTTTTTTATTGCAGATAATCAACTAGTATCATGCTGAGATTTAATTCTGTAAAATAAAATAGTAAATGTAGCATATTAAAACTACATAATTATCGCTTATTTTGTAAAATTTCGTTTTAATCACTGCTGATACATTGAATGTCTCGTAGTATTTTGAAATCAAAAAAAGAAGGCAATCGGTTCGTAGCCATATAAACGAACTTTTTTTTCAGGCAATTTATTTATTTATATAATTTATGTACATGTGTACAAAGGCAGGTTTATTGCCATAGGGCAATTTCTTCCAACCAACCCGAGCAACGTGAAGTCTCTTAGTTAAATTGGTACAGTACTAATTTAGTACTAATTTATTTAACTTATACGAAAAAATAGGAAGTTTATTCTGTTATTAAAAATAGTTTCCGCACGGTGAATTGTTCGTTCGGTCAATTATCCATACGATAAATTGTCCTCAAGGTCAATTGTCCGTACGGTCAACTGTCCCCACGGTTAATTGTCCCCACGGTCAATTGTCCGTGCGGTCAATTGTCCTCACGGTCAACTGTCCTTATGGTCAAAAGGACGTACAGTCAACTGTCCGAGAATCTCAAAATTTATGTAAATATTCAGCAAAAAAAACAAGATCACAATTTGATGTAAAATTTCAACAAAAAAAACAAAATTTCGAAACGACGTAAAAATTCAGTAAAAAAATCAAGGTCACAATTTCGTGTAAAAAATTCAATATAAACGTTCCAAATTCACAATTTGATTAAAAAATTTAGTAAAAATCCTCCAATTTCAATACTTGATGAGAAAATATCACCCTCGCTTCTCTATCAAATCATATTTTCTTCAATAACTTCATCTTGTTCCTTTGATGCATTACCTTGTGCCCCCAAACACCTGGAAATGATGTTTTCACCCCCCGTCCCCCCCCCAATATTCCTCCCTCACTCTAGGTCTGTGCTCCAGCCAATGCTCCTAACGCACAATACGACCCTCCTAAGCTGTCACCGGCAGACCAGGGACGCCTTATACAGGACCTATTGTACTTACTCACGATTGTCTTCCTACATAATAATTATAATACTATATCGTATGATTACACTACCTATACCTACCGTGTTCACATGTAAGTAGATATAGCATGAAAAAATAAATTGTTGTGGCCAACACTGCAAACTTCATAGTACCTACCTAAGTTTATATATTTTTACTCCTCACTAACCCAAGGGGTTATAGTGGTGAGATATGATTTCGCAATTTTTAAGGCTATTTTTTATTACAGATTATCAACTAGTATCATGCTGAGATTGTATTCTGAAAGTTTCATCACAATGTATCTGTGTGTGTGTGCTATGTGCTGTGTGATATATGCTGTGCTGTGTGCTATGTACGGCGTGTTTATTTTACTTAATTAATTTTTATTATCATTTTTTTTTAATTTTGCTTATATGTATATCTAATACTCGCTTAGACCCCATTAGATTTTGAAGGATATCTGAATAGTGCTTCTCAATTTTTTTAACTGTCAAATATTTCAAAGTGACCCCAAGCTCAGGAAAATTAAAATTTGAAATTTTTATTTTCAAATTGGTAAAAAGTCACATCACTTTCATAAAATGGCATTCATCAAGTTATCAAGTTTTCATAATATAATATTTAAATAAAAAATAATTTAACAAACTCATTTCATGAAAATGTTGAATGTTTTCTATACAAAATTTAAATAATTTATAGAATTACTTGTTAGCGAGGAGTTTATCGTTGGACACAACCCACTCGTTTTTTTGTTTTTTTTTTTTAATTAAAAGGTTGAAAGTTCCCGAATGTAATTTCGAGAAGTAAGTACATTTAGGTCAATAATATACATTCTTTGAACACAAGAAATTTAACGAAGAAGATATAATATATTCTATACATTCTTAGAACACATACTAAACGAGTGGGTTGTGGCCAACAAATAACTCTCCGCTGCATACAGTGCATATTTTTCTTCTCAATATATTTTTATTGCATACAATATTTAAACACACATATGTAAATAAGTATTTGAAAAGAGAATTTTAAAGTGTGGACAGATAAAATCATGTAGCAGAAATCAATGGAAAACTTAAACTTTAGGCTGTATAGTGGTGACCAAACAGAATATTTCGCACTCACCGACGAAGTATTCAATTACATATATCAAGAACCTTTCATATTTGACAAGCAGGAAACTTTACCCTGTGCAACATTAATTTACCTTAAGAATAGCAAATTTTATATTTTTACTCTATTTTATAATTGCGATATATGCGGCCAAACGCTAAATCTTCTTCTTCTTCTTCTTTGTTTCCTCAATGCTGAGGGTCGTAAACTATGGGGCCGCTAATGGACAGAACTAGTCGCCTCCAGTCCTCTCTGCCCTCCGCAGCTCGCACCGCCGAATAAAGTTCGTTCCCAGTCATCTCCTTAATTTGGTCACACCATCGCGCAGGAGATCTGTCTCTACTTCTTTTGCCTGGTACACTTCCTGTGATAATACTTTTTTCCAGGTTACCTGGCTCTCTCCTGGCGATGTGACCAAAGAAGCTCAATACCCGGCGGCTGCATACTGTAGATAATCTTTCTTTTATTTTGAACTCTTTAAGGACCGAGTCATTCGTTCTTCTTGCAGTCCACGGAATCCTCAGCATGCGACGCCAACACCACATTTCAAATGCGTCAATCCTGTCACGATCACGGGACTTCATTGTCCAGGTTTCGGCTGCATATAGGAATATTGGGAAGATGGGAGTTCTGATGATTTTAATTTTGGTGGAGTTGGAAATATCTCGATCTTTCCAGATCTTTTCCAGATCAAACGCTAAATAAATAAATGATTTCAATAGGAGTTCTAAAATAGGAGTACCATACTGACAGAAATAAGAATAGGAAGACGTTCCAAGACGGATCATGAATGGTGCACCGGGGGGACGAAGAAAAGTTGGAAGGCCGAAGCTTCGATGGCTGCACGGAGTGGTGAAGGATGCGAACAGCATCGGCGTCCATAACTGGCGTAATGCGTCGCAGGATCGACAGTTATGGAGGCGGGCTCTGTAGGAGGCTAAGACCCGACCTGGGTTGTGGAGCTACAGATGATGAGGAGTTCTAAAAGGCAAAACAAAATCAATAGAGAGTTGGAAAGGGCAAAAGAGGACTATTAACCGAAACGTATTTGAAAATTAACAGAGACATTGAAAGATTTCTAGAGACAACATACTCAAAAATAAAGATTTTTAACGATGATTAGCCTAAAACAGCAGGTAGTATCCAAGATTAGAATGAAAAGGTACGTTTTGAAGACGAAATGGTGGTAAAAAGATGGAAAGAATATCTAGAAGAACTATACAAAGGTGATAGTGCAAGTATAGAGAGTGATGCTTTAGTAATGGGACTGGACGTTGAAAATAATGGAGATGCAATTTTGAGGTATGAATTTGACAATGCTATCGCAATATTGAAGGATTACAAAGCTCCGGGAACTGAAAATATTCCATCGGAACTTCTTAAATGCGCAGTCAGTGGTACACTTTACAAACTACTTGTCTGCAAATTATATAACATTGGAGAAATACCCAAAGACTTTACTAAATGTCTAATAAAAACACTCCCAAAAAAACCGGTACAACTAAACGCGAGCAACACATAATAATAAGCCTGATTTTTCTCAGTGTGGTATCAGACCAGCTGAAGACATTTCCTCCCCAAAATATAAAACCCTTATTTTTCCATTGAATTGGTTGTACCTCGTACAGGAGGCTTTGGCGCACGCGTGGAGGGAGACAGGTATACACGTGGACATAGTTTGTCTCTCTCGGACACTTTCCCCGTAGTAACAGTGAAAGGGAAAATTATACAGAAATATCTATATATGTGTGTCTGAGCCTTCTATAAATACATACACATCATAATATTACGTATGCATGTATGTTTGTTATATTCTACAACAATCACACACACACACACACACACACACACACACACACACACACACACACACACACACACACACACACACACACACACACACACACTACGATACACATCAATAGTTTATACAGGGGTACAAATAAATTCTATATTGATTTAAAAATAAAAAAAGATTAATAGTTCTACAGGGTATGTTGAGCGGTGATAGCCCAGCGGTAAAGTTGTCGCCTCACATGCGTGAGGTCGACGGTTCGAATCCGGGCGGGGCACGCACTTCTGGATTTTTAAAAAATCTATGTGCGGATTTATATCACTAGCTATGTGTAGCTATGATCCAATTTGTCTGGATCCCCTTTCTAAGGGTTACGAAGGTCAGATGGCAGTTGCTTCAATGTAATAACCAGACTCGCCAATTCCAGGATCATGGTCAAAGCGTACCCCGATAGAAACGGGACAAAAGCGCTAAGGAGAAAGAAGAAGTTCTACAGGGTAGGTATGTATTAATTAAATAGACTTTTGACTGAATCGTGAATACATATTTCATTGAAAATATACCAAATTTTAACTATTGTTTACAGAAATTGTATATTCCCAATAACAATTCTTAAATCAACTTTAGTAGTATTAGTAACATTTATTTAGATGTAAAAACATACCTATATAAAAAATAATACATCTAGTTTAAACAAAAAATATAAAAATAAAGTTTTTTGAAACAAATAATTATAGTAAGAGTATGACTTTAAATTATAAAAACATCAATATATACTATGGAGAACATTTATAGTTTAGCTATAAACCACTTGTTTTTTGAGTCACTTCGCGACATGTTTCGGAAGCGCTGTCCTTCCATCGACCGGCGTGTCGAGACTAACATGTTGAATTTGTGTGAATCTGTCTACACAAATTCAACATGTTAGTCTCGACACGCCGGTCGATGGAAGGACAGCGCTTCCGATACATGTCGCGAAGTGACTCAAAAAACAAGTGGTTTATAGCTAATTAATAATTCAAAAATGGTTTATATTAACTACCACAAAATATCCGCCGAATCATTAAATGATATTAACATTTATAGTATTTAATTATGTATTCATGGTACCTAGCCTACGTAGGGTGACAAGACTTGTGGTTTCTTTAATGTTTGGTGGCAAACTATTATATATTTTGAGACCTTTATGGTATAAACTATTTTATGTAAGTAGGTAGGTACACGTTAATCTCGTTTTTGGATGTCTAATATCCTGACATCCTCTCGTAGGGTAAGTGTGAACTTCTTCTTATAGGCTTCAATCCTGGGATTGGTTTGCAACATCTATCGCTGCCTCTCTTCTTCTCCACTCCGCCCTGTCCTCTGTCAGCCTCTTCATCTCCACGTAGCTACTACAGCACATGTCGTCGATCACCTGGTCCATGTAGCTCTTTCTTGGTCAGCCTAAATAGTTGCTGCCCTCTACCATTCTTCCGCGATGGTTATGAGTAGACCCGGGTGACTCATGTTATGGCCAATCCAGTTGGATCATGAACATTGACACATATATTTTGGAAGCATATTATTTCTCAGTTTGTAAATCAAAGTTAATGTGTTGCATATTGTCGAAGAAGATTTCTTGATGTCTCATTTTTGTGTAAGTTAGTCAACGGAGATGATGGAGATCGCGATACCACTTCCACGCCGAGGACGCTATAGGACCCATTGGTCCTATTCACCCCCGGACGCGGCCGCAACGTCGAACAACACAAATATCCACTATCCATCGGGTTCAACCACTGCCCCCGAGAATCCAACCTCAAACGGCGGGGCAAACGCTCAAGATCGGCAGCAGGGGCAAACCCCTAAGCACACCGATCGAACGGAAGGGCTTGTCCCGGCACCCCTCGGTCCTCGTGTTGGCGTCCGAAGGTTCCGCGGGCTAACACCGGGGGCATCCGACACAATCATCATCTGTCAGATATGACGTCTCGATGTCAACACAGAGATGGTCTGACCCGACGTCTGCGCCGGCGGTGTGCCCGAACCTCACAACAATATTCGCCACAGTTGACGAGTCACTGCCGAGCGAGACTAAAGGCGTTCGTCCTGCTCTTCTCTAAGTACAGAATTGAAGGGGGGCACAACAGCGTCGGCCGCCCACCCCCCCCTTCTTTACTGCCTAGGCCCTTAGAGCCGCAAACTAGGCCCAAAGTCAACGGAGAGATGGACTGTATCGAACTTGTGAGTGCGGTTAAATTTCACGTCCCGAATAGATGGACAAGACAGTCGGTGATGTTTCATGAGGTAGCAGCTTCCACGTAATATTTTTTAACTCACCCATACCGCGATTGCATAGGTTTGGTAATGAACTGTGTCTTGATGCAGATATTTTCGGAGATAGTTTGCAGGTCTTCAAAAAAAAATTATGGATCTTTCATATATCGATAGTTTTCCCTCTTAATATTATTTTTTTTATTGTCATTGGTACATTGGTTGATAAATTTATTTCTTTTTGTAAACAATTATATTTTTTCTTTTATTCATGTTAGTTGGGCTCATTTTAAAGTTTTTTTAATCAGATGGTTAAAATTTTGTTATAATATTTACAGCATTCTTATTGTTAATTTTATTTTGTACTGTTTTTAAGGTGTCTCATTATCACATCTGCAATAAAAACATATTAAAAAATGCGAATTTATTACTCCCCAGTCTTCCTACTATATTTTACTGACAAACTTTTTAACATCTCAATAGAGACGAAGTTGGGAAATTGTAGAAGAATCAGGAACTCAAGGCACCTACAGGGCTTACGACCTGTCATCGGCTGATTTACGTGATCACTATGCGCTTGCGCAACGTTCACCAATTATGCCTTCTTATTGAGTTCCCTTATCAATGTAATTTTTGAAAGTTCTATATATTTGAATAATGTGTAACAATTCACCTGAAAATAAGGAACTATACTATTGTCATCTATGAAGTAACGAAAAAACCTTTTTTTGTAACACCATCTATTGAGAAATTAGTTTATTTGTAAACAATGAAAGCAACAGTCCTTATTTTTCGGTCTAGGACACTTGGCTGCGGGCACTTGGGTGCGGGACACTTGGGTGCGGGACACTTGGCTGCGAGACACTTGGCTGCGGCGGACATTTGGCTGCGGGACACTTGGGTGCGACGGACACTTGGGTGCGAGCCCACTTGGTTGCGAGTCCATTTGGTCGCGACGGACACTTGGGTGCGAGCCCACTTGGTTGCGAGTCCATTTGGTCGCGACGGACACTTGGGTGTGAGCCCACTTGGTCGCGAATTCAAAAATATTTTTTTCTGCCTAGGGCTGAAGTTTTTCGTGCTGATTTTTGTAATGCTCTTTATCATATAAGTAGTTGATATACAAGTAGGTACCTATATACATACAGACATTAAAAATATAAAAAAATTATTTATTTATTAAATCTTCTTGAAATTATAATTAGTACACTGGCGGGCTTATTGCCTAGTGGCAATTTCTTCCAATTTGTACTTATGTTTGAAATTGTAAAGTAAAAACAAGGTTATGAAACCAAGTTATTTTTTACACTATAAAAATATGAGAATTTTTCATACACACTAGTTGCATGTAACACATGAGATCCAACTGTCGATAGCGATAGTATGTATACTTGTATAGTTGAAGAATAAGTAAGTACCAAACTATAAACCAATAAATCGAAATTATTGAATTTTTTTAAGATATTTTGTTTTCTACACAAAACATGTAGGTATGTATGCCGACCGCCGTGGCACTGTTGGTAAGCCGTTCGGTTTCTGTGCGGGCGTCCTGGGTTCGATACCCAGTAGAGGAGAAATATATTTAAATTCATTTCTCACGCAAATATTGCTTCTCTGGGCTGGAAACACTGGTTAGTTGGAAGAAATTGCCATACGGCAATAAACTCGCCACTTGCGCATGGTGCAAGGAAGTGTTTATTATTATTGTGTATGTCAAGATAGGATAGTATGGAGGTTAGTCCCTTTTTTCCTACCCGGAATATGAAAACAGCATGATGGTATGTATGTATGTTTAGAGATTAAGTATCAAACTATTAAGTCTTCTAACATATTGTGTATAGGCGACAAAACAAAAAATATAAAAATATATTTACTGATATATATTTACTGATTTACTGATATAAATATGTTTACTGATATATTTACGAAAAATATATTTACTGAGAAGAACAAAACTGTATATTTTATAAAAATAATAAACATTTTAGTTTCTGTTGTATCTTTTTATTTTCATATAGATTCTTTTTTGATATTCCTTTTCTTATAGATTTGTAGGCCGATATTTAATGCAGGATGTGGCACTTGTAATTGGCTGCCCAGTTTTGTAGTAGCTTGCCCTTATTTGATGGAACAACGATGTATAGTAACTTTTTAGCTGTAAGTGGTTCTTTAAATAAAAATAAATAAATAAATATAAAGAGCATTACAAAAATCAGTACGAAATATTTCATTCCTAAGCAGAAAAAAATATTTTTGATTTCGCGACCAAGTGGGCTCGCACCCAAGTGTCCGTCGCGACTAAATGGACTTGCAACCAAGTGGGCTCGCACCCAAGTGTCCGTCGCACCCAAGTGTCCCGCAGCCAAATGTCCCCCGCAGCCAAGTGTCTCGCAGCCAAGTGTCCCGCACCCAAGTGGCCGCAGTCAAGTGTCCCATTCCGCTTATTTTTATATTGCTTCTTGGGCAACTAACAGGTATTATGTCAAATATTAATTTAACACGCACCCAATAACAAGTTGCCACATTCTGGAGATTTGCGATATTAATCGTCTCACAGATCCAGACTGAAAACACAATTAAAAACTGTGTCTCCACCGGGAATCGAACCCGGGACCTTTGGATCAACAGTCAGATACCTAACCAACTGCGCCACGAAGGTCGACAGTATAACACGACAACTTGGCACTATTCAGGAAACACCTGAAAACTCACTTCTTCCGCGAGTCTTACATACAAAAACATGTTATAGTTATATTCAAAGCGCCCTTGAGGTGAGGTTATCACAAAAACGGCGCTATAAAAATTATCCCAATATAAATGAGGTGACGGTGTCTCGCACAGATGTCACCTCTGAACCGCGCCAGAAATATTATTTAATTTTTTGGCTTGTTTACCTACTTGTACCAACGTATATGTAAATCATATATTAAAAAAAAAACCGATCCCCACTATAAGTATCTTCTTGGGGTAGTGAGGAGTAAAAAGAAAATTTTTGCGAGGTCCAAAATAAAATATTAAAAAATAAATATCCGATTGCGCTTTTTTAATCCTGTATATTTAGTTTCTTATGCAATACATTGAAGTAGATAGACATATGTATTTTCACCCCATCCCTTAACAAACACTGTCATACACACTTGAACTCGGGACCGACTATATACTAAAGTGTGTTTCAGTAAAGGTCCTGAAACATAATATATATTAGTATTTCCAGATTAACACGCACATATATAATAATTTGTCAACACGCGTATTACGATAACGCTTTTAATATTATAATTACATTAGAGACTTGTTATCAAGAGATAATGCATAATACACAATGGAAATATGTCTTGTTTATACATCTTGTTTTCTTGTTTATGACAAATATTTAGCATACCAGATATCAGGAAAATCATGCTAAAGTATTCAACTGTATAAGTAATATTATTTATTTGGTAGAATTCCATTTTTACATTCAATTAAAAATAAAACAATATTTTTTAACAGATTTTTAATTATCTCAATAGAGACGAAGTTGGAATATTTACTGTAGGAGAACTGGGAAATCAAGGCACCTACAGGGCTTACGACCTGTCATCGGCTGGTTTATTTTTAATGAGATCCCTATCAATTCAATTTTGAAAGTTCTATATATTGTAATACTGAAATTCTTTTCGCTACAAAAAATAAGGAATTTTTACTACAGCCATCTATGTGTGAAATTATGAACAACATTCTTATTATTTTTATTTATTTTTGTTGTAACGCCATCTATTGAGAGAATTGTTTTTTTTGTAAATAATGAGAGCAACAATTCTTATACCTACCTGACGTGACAAATGCATTTTTCGCATAGAAGTCGCCCCTGAATTGCGCCAGACTTATAAGGTCATTTTTGTCTTATTTACCTACTTGTACCAATTTGTAAGTAATCGAATATTCCAAATATTTCAACTTCGTCTCTATTGAGATAATTAAAAATCTGTCAAAAAATATCTTTGACTCCCGACAGGGAAAAAAAATCCAATGTTTGCGAATATGCAATAATAAAAATATTCGAAAAACAATATGTTTTTCGGAAGTAATGAAACATATAGAAATATGTAGGTACTTAGGTATATTTTGGAACATCTCTATACAGATGTTCTATTTATTTGGAAGAATTCCATTTTTACATTCAATTAAAAATAAAACAACATGTTTTTTGGAAGTAATGAAATATATAGAAAAATATACTTAGGTACAGTTTGAAACATCTCCATGGAAATGTATTAAAATATACCTGTGTGATTGAAAGATATGTTGTGAGTATAGTGAATATGGTTCGGACATGGTGTAAGGAGAATGATCCATGAGCGCCTGACAAAGAAAGTTTGCATACAAGGCTGATAGGAGGGAAACGAGAAGTGGCTGGCCGAGAAAGAGTTGGCATGATCATGTTAGTGAAACTTTAAAAGATGGTAATACAACAAGTTAGAATAATAGGAGAACATGTAGGTACCTATGACGCGATGTATGATTGAAATAATAGGAGAACATGTAGGTACCTATGACGCGATGTATGATTGAAATAATAGGAGAACATGTAGGTACCTATGACGCGATGTATGATTGAAATAATAGGAGAACATGTAGGTACCTATGACGCGATGTATGATTGAAATAATAGGAGAACATGTAGGTACCTATGACGCGATGTATGATTGAAATAATAGGAGAACATGTAGGTACCTATGACGCGATGTATGATTGAAATAATAGGAGAACATGTAGGTACCTATGACGCGATGTATGATTGAAATAATAGGAGAACATGTAGGTACCTATGACGCGATGTATGATTGAAATAATAGGAGAACATGTAGGTACCTATGACGCGATGTATGATTGAAATAATAGGAGAACATGTAGGTACCTATGACGCGATGTATGATTGAAATAATAGGAGAACATGTAGGTACCTATGACGCGATGTATGATTGAAATAATAGGAGAACATGTAGGTACCTATGACGCGATGTATGATTGAAATAATAGGAGAACATGTAGGTACCTATGACGCGATGTATGATTGAAATAATAGGAGAACATGTAGGTACCTATGACGCGATGTATGATTGAAATAATAGGAGAACATGTAGGTACCTATGACGCGATGTATGATTGAAATAAGGCAAAACATGCATGTCAATATAGAAGAGTCTGGAATTACGTTCTCTCTATATACTTATCCGAAATAGGGAAACGGATTGATGGTATGTGTAAGTTTGTGTAAGACTGTATTTGTCCCTTAAATTACCCTTAAAGAACAATTGAAAAAATCTTGTTTATTGCAATTTATTAATGGGTTATAATAGTGTGATTATAAAGGGTTATAATAGTGTGATTATAAAGGGTTATAATAGTGTGATTATAGAGGGTAATAATAGTGTGATTATAAAGGATTATAATAGTGTGATTATAAAGGGTTATAATAGTGTGATTATAAAGGGTTATAATAGTGTGATTATAGAGGGTAATAATAGTGTGATTATAAGGGGTTATAATAGTGTGATTATAAAGGTTTATAATAGTGTGATTATAGAGGGTAATAATAGTGTGATTATAAAGGGTTATAATAGTGTGATTCTAAAGGGTTATAATAGTGTGATTATAAAGGGTTATAATAGTGTGATTATAGAGGGTTATAATAGTGTGATTATAGAGGGTAATAATAGTGTGATTATAAGGGGTTATAATAGTGTGATTATAAAGGGTTATAATAGTGTGATTATAAAGGGTTATAATAGTGTGATTATAGAGGGTAAAAATAGTGTGATTATAAGGGGTTATAATAGTGTGATTATAAAGGGTTATGATAGTGTGATTATAAAGGGTTATAATAGTGTGATTATAGAGGGTAATAATAGTGTGATTAAAAGGGGTTATAATAGTGTGATTATAAAGGTTTATAATAGTGTGATTATAGAGGGTAATAATAGTGTGATTATAAAGGGTTATAATAGTGTGATTATAAAGGGTTATAATAGTGTGATTATAAAGGGTTATAATAGAGAATAGTGTGATTATAGAGGGTAATAATAGTGTGATTATAAAGGGTTATAATAGTGTGATTATAAAGGGTTATAATAGTGTGATTATAGAGGGTAATAATAGTGTGATTATAAGGGGTTATAATAGTGTGATTATAAAGGGTTATAATAGTGTGATTATAAAGGGTTATAATAGTGTGATTTAGTGACACCTTCATCGCTGTCAAGTTGTGTTTGTTTACTTCTGAGTTTATTTTGCTTATTTTGTGTCTTTTATCGTATGAAATCTTTTATTTTTTGCTTTAAGTGATTTGTTGCCGTATCCTGTTTGTGGTGATGTATTTTTTGTGTATTTCGGGTGTTATTTTTAGGTTTTAAAGTGTTTTGAATGTTTTTTCTCGTGCCTGAAAAATAACATTTTATTTTTTTTTTGTTTTCTTTTGTGTACTTTATATATATCATTGTGCAGGGAATTTTCCCGTGATTCCAATAATATATAACTTATGTACTTTATTACTATTTTTTACTATTTTATCGTGATTTCAATTTATTTTTTTGACATTTCGGTGTGCGTTGCTCGTGTGTTTTATTTTACGTCACTGACTCTAGTGTCATTGAATGTAGAATTAAATTGTGCACAGAAAAGTTCGCGGAAGATAGTGTCTGCCAACTGCCGTTGATCAGATATTAACGTCTTTCTGCGCTCCTCATACTGGCGCTTACGCCCTTTCGGCGTTGAAAAGCATAAATTCATAGATACAGGCCGCCCGTCAAAGAGACGCCCCTCACCCCCTTGACTTATCCCGTTCCCGCACCGCATTACAATCATTTGTATTTTTATATTATAATATTATTATATTCATAGTTTTTACTCTCTACTAATATTAAGACTTGAGAGATATTTTGATATATTTATATGTACCTAATTGTTTTCTTTCACTCCTTTTATTTGTTCTAGTAATTTATAGCAAGTACTGCTTTCTGGTACCTATTCTGTACCTATCTATATATTTGTTTTGGTATAAACCTTTGTACATTATACTTTACTGCGCTTGCCGATTATTATTATTTTTTAATTATTTGTGTTATTATCTATTCTTTTTTCTCTTACATAGTATTTTACTCCATCCTTTATAAAAAATTATTTTTTTATTTACTCTTCATATCGTTCCCTTGTCTCCTAGCATCTAACCGTCGTTTATTTATTTATTTATTTATTATACTCCTACCTGTCCCAGTCACTTGTAAGACTGCAATATCTGCAATTTTCGTGGGCTAGGTTTGGTCGTACAGTCCTTGTTATTCTGTTAGGGCAGCTCTGTTGCTTATCTTCCAGTGGCTTACCTTTCCTGCTGTCCAATCTATGACCCTTCACATCGATGGAGGAATCTGATTATAGGATGACAAAAAGGGAACGAAAGCGGAAGAGGCAGAAAGAACTCTTAAGTCTGCCGGCAATCGCCAATGACTCTCCTCCCAGTTCAAGAACCAGAACTTTTAGTCCTTCTGTCGTCCCTTCCTCCCTTGCCTCCATAAAACCTCCTCCCCTGCCCTTGTCATCTGCAGTCCCTGCCCCGACCACTGAATCCGAGAATATGAGTTCAGACTCTGATACAGAAGATGAGCGAGAAAATGATTATTTGCCATCTTCTAAAATAGAAGCAGCCTACGTATGCCTGAGTAATATTCAAGACATTGTGGAAAAACACTCAAAAATATCGAAGTCGCATCTCATTCGTGTTGGTCGTGAAGCTCAGCGCATATTATCATTTATTGGTGATCTGTCGACTGAGTTGGCGGAAGCAAGGGGCGTCATATCTTGCCTGAAAACAACAATTTCCAGCCGAGATGAAAAAATCTTGCATTTGTGTGAAAAGATTGATACCACTGAGACACAGATTGCACCGGTAATGAATAAAATTGCCGATAAACTCAACGACCGCCCGACCTCCCTGTATGCCACGCAAGTGACAGGTCCACCACCCTTATCCAAGGGAGGATTTCCTGCACTCCCTGCAAAACCTGCCGTCTGCATTTTTCCCACAAACGATGAAGTCAAGTCATCGATGGAAACCAGGAAAATCCTGAATGCAGCCATTAAGCCTTCCGACGTAGGTGCTCGCGTCACAAGTGTACGTACCATAAGAGGTCACGGCGTTGTTGTTAACACGGCCACCACGGAAGACTCCATCAAGTTGCTGAATGCCCCGGCAATAAAAGCATCAACGACCTTGACCGCGCGACTCGCTACCAAGAGACAACCTCGTGTGAGGTTTAGTCATGTGCCACGGGACCTGTCTAATGACGAATTTTTAGAGATAGTTGCAGAGAATACAAAAGAGCATGCCATTAAAACTGCAGTATTCAGTCATCTAACAGGACCTACAGTTGGCCCGACTTGCGATAGAGTTTTTTCAGTACCTGCTGCCGTTCGCCATAGCCTCATCAATTTAGGAAAGGTGTATGTGGACTGGAATGTCTGTCGTGTTACAGATTTTCTTCCAGTCAGTATTTGTGGCCGTTGTCGAATGTACGGCCATGGTTCAAAAACTTGCAAAGAACCCGTCAGATGCTCACATTGTGCTTCAACGGAACACGTTTACGTGTCATGTCCGAATAGAGCCAATCAACCCACATGCGCTGTTTGTAAGTTGTTTAACAAACCAGCAGTACACCGATCAGGCACTAACGACTGTCCAGCTTATCAAGCAACAGTCAGCAGAGCTTTACTCAATATTGACTATGGCGTGTAATGCTTCTGTTAAATTTGGTCAGCTTAATCTTGGCCGTGGACAATCGGCTTCAGCCGAACTCAGTCAGTCTGCTCATCGCATGAACATTGATGTTTGTCTTATCCAAGAGCCGTACTCTCGAGATGGAATTGTGCCATCATTTGGTCCGGGTGTTCGAGTTGCTATGGCTTCGAGCTGTACCTCAACGAACCCTCCGATGAGCTGTATAGCTATTTACAATCCCAACATTAACTTCATATGCCTGGATCACTTATCTTCTAGTCACTTGGTTGTAGTCCAGATTTCTTCTCCAAGTGATTCGTTTTATATTATTTCGATATATTTTCAGTTTAGTGAATCTGAATTTCGTTTTCTGGATCAACTGGATATTATATTGGGTCAACTCGGCAACGCATCATTAATTATTGGAGGTGATTTTAATGCCGAATCTATTCTATGGTGTAACACTACCACTTTCGGGTCCAGGAAATTCACCAGAGGTGTAAGCTGCGAAGATTTTATCTCTCGCCATAATTTGAGTGTGTTGAACAATCCTTTCAGTCCACCTACCTTCTCCAACCACATGGGTACAAGTCATATAGATGTCACTTTAGCTACACCTCAGATTAACCACAGAATATGGAATTGGTCTGTTGACGAGGATGCCTCGTGTAGTGACCATAACCTTATCACGTTTCAGATTATTTCCAATGTACCCCCAATTCCTTTAGAAACCTCTAAACCTTTGCTTAGAAGATTCCGGACAAGGTGTGACAGATGGCGTTGGTTAGACTTTGACCGCTACTTTGAATGCTCGCTGGATCGTTTATCTTGTAGATCTTGTACTACTGCGGAAATGGCCTCATCTTTTACGCAGAGTATAATTTATTGTGCCGAGAAGGCGATCGGCAGATCTTCTTCTAGTCATATGTCTCCTAATGAATGGTGGCATCCTGGCTTAGACATCCTTAAACGAACTTCGACTCGAGCTCACCGCGCATTGAGAGCGGCCCGTCGTCGAGGAAGTTCAAATGACTTTGTAACTGTACTTCAATGTGAGTATAGACGCTCAAATAATATCTACAAACGCGAGATTTCTCGTGCCAAGTCTGATGCATGGCGCCGTTTGGTATCTGAGGTTTCAACCACAGATCCTTGGGGTGCTGTGTTTAGATATGCATCAATGAAAAAATATCCAAATGCGTCAGTCTCGTGCATCCGTGATCCACGAACTGGAATTATCACAATAGACTCTGACTCGACGACAAGCACGCTACTTGACATACTTATTTCTTCTGATGACATTTCATCTGATACTCCTCTTCATTCACAAATACGCAATAACCAATCCGATATCCCGCAAACTCCCATATCGACCTTCGCCAATTTCGATGAGCTCGATTTTATAATCAAGAATCTTCACCAAAACAAATCTCCTGGCATTGACCGCATTGACGCAGCTCTCGTACAAAGGTGCTGGCACATAGCTCGCCACGAGATTATCTTATTGTACAACAATTGCTTGCGAGAAGGCTACTTTCCGGATTGTTGGAAAACAGGTTTAATGACTGTTATTCCCAAGCGTAGTGACCTGGATCCTTCTGACCCAAAATCATATAGACCGATTACTTTACTACCTATTTTGGGTAAGGTCTTAGAAAAGCTTATATGTCGACGCTTAGAAGATCATCTTTCCAGTACCCACCCACTGTCCGATCGTCAGTTCGGTTTTCGCGCTGGGAAATCAACGGTTGATGCTATCTTGGCTATATCTGATATTGTTAGAAGCTCTGATAGTAAATATGTTATCTCTATATCTCTTGATATTGCGGGAGCATTCGACAATGCCTGGTGGCCTCTAATTTTAAAAAAACTTCGAGACCGTAAGATTCCTAGCAACATATATAAATTAGTGAAGAGCTATTTTACTAATAGACATGTGGCCATGCCCGGGGGACAGGATTTGCACTGGCGACCAATTAGCATCGGGTGCCCTCAGGGTTCTGTTCTGGGTCCACTGTTATGGAACATCTTGTTCGACGAACTTCTATCACTTTCAACGCCTACGGGCTGCAGTATTTTGGCATATGCCGATGATGCTACAATCCTTATTCAAGGTAACACCCGAGCACTTATTGAGCGCGCAGCTACTCAGTTACTTTCTTCTGTTGCAGATTGGGGTATAAGTCATAGACTCAATTTCGCACCTAAGAAGACGTATGGGTTAGTGTTAAAAGGCATAATGAAAAGTCCTCCCTCCATCAAATTTATCAATACGCGTGTAATATTTAAGGATAGGGTCAAAGTTTTGGGTGTTACACTAGATAGAGGCCTAACTTTCCAATACCATGTTCGTGCTGTATCCGATAGTGCAAAAATAGCCTTCCAAAAGATTTCACGTCTTGCTCGAGCTAGTTGGGGCCTTAAATTTCCAGTAGCAAGACTGTTTTACAACGCTACCTTTCTGAGTATTATGTGTTATGCCGCTCCTTGTTGGGCTCATCGTTGTGAAACCCAATACATTAGACGTCTGCTGCTTTCTGGACAGCGCTTCGCTCTAATAGCTTTAGCAAAGGCTTACAGAACCTGCGCTACCGACACACTTTCTATTCTCACAGGTATGGCTCCCCTTGATCTGGAAACACAGCGACGAGCTTCAATTCACAACCTGTATAGAGGTCGAAGCTCAATTTTGGGTGGTGTTTCTCTCCCACCTGTAAATTTACCCACAGTTCGTGGAGAGATTGAGAACTTGGCCCGGAGTTCTCTTTTAGATGCTTGGCAACGTCGCTGGTCTTCTTCTTCCGTGGGCAGACTGACATTTTTATTTCTTCCTGATGTGAGGACTCGAATTTTTTCCTCGTGGATTGTTCCCGATTATTGGACCACGCAATTCCTTACTGGACACGGCAGTTTCAAAAGTTATCTCTTTCGTTTTCACTTATCCGATTCTTCCTCATGTCAGCTTTGTGATAACCCTGAACAGACTTCTGAGCATATCCTATGGGAATGCACTAACTTCTCCGTGTCAACATTCCGACGAGAACTCTACGACGATGTCCGAGGGAATTTCTTTGGACCCATTGGACATGCGGACCTTGTAGCCACGAAGAGCAACTTTAGGGCTTTCAAGACTTTCTGTCTTAAATTCGGTGCACTATTATCTTCACTATCACTGAGCAGTGAGCCAGTTGTTTCAACATGATTAGCTCTCTTTGGCACATTAAGTGCAGTGTCTGCAAGGTTTTAGAGTTCTCCGGACTCTTCGTATGTTCTTTATGTGTTCTTTCAGAGTTTTGCAAGGGGCCGTTATTAGTCCCCATAAGCAGAACGGGTGGTGGTGGGGGAAGAACAGTGTGATTATAGAGGGTAATAATAGTGTGATTATAAGGGGTTATAATAGTGTGAATATAAAGGGTTATAATAGTGTGATTATAAAGGGTTATAATAAGGGTTATAATAGTGTGATTATAAAGGGTTATAATAGTGTGATTATAGAGGGTAATAATAGTGTGATTATAAGGGGTTATAATAGTGTGATTATAAAGGTTTATAATAGTGTGATTATATAGGGTTATAATAGTGTGATTATAAAGGGTTATAATAGTGTGATTATAAAGGGTTATAATAGTGTTATTATAAAGGGTTATAATAGTGTGATTATAGAGGGTAATAATAGTGTGATTATAAAGGGTTATAATAGTGTGATTATAAAGGGTTATAATAGTGTGATTATAGAGGGTAATAATAGTGTGATTATAAGGGGTTATAATAGTGTGATTATAAAGGGTTATAATAGTGTGATTATAAAGGGTTATAATAGTGTGATTATAGAGGGTAATAATAGTGTGATTATAAGGGGTTATAATAGTGTGATTATAAAGGGTTATAATAGTGTGATTATAAAGGGTTATAATAGTGTGATTATAGAGGGTAATAATAGTGTGATTATAAGGGGTTATAATAGTGTGATTATAAAGGTTTATAATAGTGTGATTATAGAGGGTAATAATAGTGTGATTATAAAGGGTTATAATAGTGTGATTATAAAGGGTTATAATAGTGTGATTATAAAGGGTTATAATAGTGTGATTATAGAGGGTAATAATAGTGTGATTATAAAGGGTTATAATAGTGTGATTATAAATGTTTATAATAGTGTGATTCTTATCAGCTTCAATCCTGGCATTGGTTTGTAACAGCTATGGCTGCCTCTCTTCTACTCCACTCCGCCCTGTCCTCTGTCAGCCTCTTTATCTCCACGTAGCTATTACAGCACATGTCGTCGATCACCTGGTCCATGTAGCTAGCTCACTTTTTGCACGTAGTAGGTACTACATCTAGTATATTATAATAAAATTATATGGGGTGGAGTTACAATGATTTTCCAATGTTGCCAAATACGTGGGTCAGCCTAAGTTTAATAATGCCGAGTCACCTTGCGAAAAGTTCGATCATTGTAATCGAATTTTGTGGAATATTTGTTAATATTAATTTAACACGCACCCACCAAGTGACAACGCACAAGCAAGTTGTCACATTCTGGAGACTTACGCTATTATTCGTCTCACAGATCCAAACTGAAAACATAATTAAAAACTGTGTCTCCAGCGGGAATCGAACCCGGGACCTTTGGATCAGCAGCCAGATACCCAACCAATTGAGCCACGAAGGCCGATACCCAACCGACTAAGACAGAAGGCCGTTTGCACGAAAAATTGTTTTTTTTTTTATTGCTTTTTTCTTAAACTATTAGTTCATAAAACTGTAAAGGAATACAAAATCTGTTCGAATAAATCTTTTTTTGTTTCTAAACTATGTACATAAATGTATTGATATATATTTTCAATGGTGAAATTTAATACGGCTTAAGGTTAATCTCGAGAATAACAACCGAACGCCCGTCGCTGGTCGAATGACGGAGGACTCGCATAAATATTTGTTAGGAGATTTTCCCCAAATTCTCCACGAATTTTCTCGGACAGGGGGGGACGGGGGAGGGGGGTTGATATACGAGGGACAGGAGGGTATGGGGTTTTCCGTGACGTGGATCGATGGCCCCGCCCCCCGCTGTGTCGCCATGGCGACGGCTATACACGCACACACACCCGCGATCACCAAAATTACAACATATATATGTATACATTTCCATACAAATGCATATACATATATATGTTGTCAGTGAGGGTTTTCCCGTAGACGGGCCCAAAGTGAAAGCGTTGAAAACCGCGGATGTTTGTAAACAAAGATGAAAGTCATCTGTTTAACGATGAAAGTTCACGGTCAATTTGTATAGATTTTATTGCAACATTTATATTTCGAACACAGTTTGATAAGTAATCTTCAGGTACCTATTCCACGTTTATTTTTTTTTTTGCTACGACTATTTACACGACTCAACCATAGACGAAAACCAAAAATAACCACAGAAAACGCAGATAAATCAAGTTATAAAAACATTTACCTTTGTTTATACTTTGTTATAATTGTAGATCTCGATGAAAAAATGATTTATAAAATTAAGTAAATGTAACAAGATGCAAATATTATTTATTTTTTCTTCAAGTTTGTTTCCATGATGCATTTTTATGACCATTGATAAAATGACAAAGGTAAATATTTTTGTATTTTGATTTATCTGCGCTTTCTATGGTTATAAATGACCTAAAAACATAGACGTCAGAAAATTTGTCGTGTAAATAGACAATTTTTGCCTGGAAAACGCTTTTCCCGCCAATTCCGGTCGTAAAAATAGTGACACCGTTTTTTTTTTGGTAGCAACATTCATATCTGAACACTTTTCTCTCGGTATAAGTGTTCTACGTTTGAATTATTTGAGCAACATTCATATTTCAAAATACATTTCGTAATGATTTTCTCTATGTATTTAATTATTCCACGTTTGAATTTTTGTGAATTCATACTTGAATAATTTTTCTATGATTTCACGTCTGAATTTTTTCATATTTCGAATACCACTCAATAATTTTCCCTCTTTTTCATAATTCCATGTTTGAAACTGTTTTGTAAACATATTTATTCATTTGTCCTGACATTTTCGGAGTTAATTTGATAAACATTTTAACCACGAACAAATAATCCATAGACATGATAAAAGTAAAATTTCATGGTACACACCGCTACCAATATTTGGTGGCAATCAATATAACGTAATTGAACATTTTCGGAATGGTTCTGAACGAAAATTGAAACAGTACTCTACATTAATATGAAAAAGTACATATTGTTAAGAAAGGGATTTAAATTTTGAAAAGCAAAAACTTTAAAAAAAATACTGCTATATAAATATGTCATTACGTAATATCCGATTTATATTTAAACATTGAATGTGTTTGGGATACCCCCGTTCCACCTTATTTGTATGACAATCCCCTGGCCTAATGTCGTAACTTATGTCAGCTCTGTAGATTCCTTACTCTTTTATTTTCTTATTCAATGACGCTACAGCTCATATCGTCGAGCCTTGGCCTCCGTCAGTCTTCGCCTCCAGCTTCTTCTATCGTCTGCAGCAACTCTTCAACTGCCCGGCACTTGCAATAGTTGGGAAGCATCCCTTCCAACTTCGTCCTCCCATCGCAGCCGCGGCCTTACAAACTTTCTTCTTCCACCTGGATGTCCACTCAGAACTTTCTTTGGTATTCACTGTGGTGGCATTCTCTGTACATGTCCGGCCCGTCTCAATCTGCTCAATCTGACATGCACAGAGAGTCTGGAAGTCTTGTATATGGCATACAGCTCATTATTATATCTAATCCTCAAGGCGTCACCATCAGGCACAGGTCCTAGGATTCTACGAAGGACTCGTCTCTCAAACGTGTCCAGCATTTCAGCAAATTTGATTCTTATTTTAACCTTTTTTATTTATCTTTGTACTAATTATACCTGTAAACAACTGTTTGTGAACACAGCCATACCGTACATAGCCAAAAATAAGTTAATTATTACAAAAGTTAATTGATTTATCTTTTTGCACATAATATAAACAAATTTGATACTCGCTCCGACACGGGTATGTTCCCAATGAAGCGGGTGTCGGTCGCACATAAAAAATAAAAAAGAAGTGTAAAGAATCAAAATAAATAAATAATAAAAATAAAAAATTTAATGCTCACTGGCGGACTCCTTTTCATTGAGCAATTTCTTTCAACCAACCAGATTACAAAGTATGACAAAATTATATGTGTACATCAACAATAGAATAAAAGCGAAAAAAAATAACAAAGAAAATAACAAAAAACATCATAGCAAACAAAGGATTGGGAAAGAACAAGGAGAGGAAATCGGGATCAGTGATCAAGTTTAGTTAAAATATTCTTTTACAGGATCTTCTTTATTTTGGAGTGAGATGGATTAACCAAGTAAAATTACATACACAACTTTGCAATTTGCAATTTGTGTTTAAGCTGATACTTACCCAGTTTTTTGTATGGCCGAAACTGACTTGGCATCGGATTAAACTCGAATTATAAATAGTAAGTAAGGCCCCTTATGTTTAAACCGCCATTGCAAAATCTGACAATTATTCATAACCATAGAATCAACTGTCACATATTTTTACCATCGAACAATATTATGATATTATCATAGATTTTCATATAATATATTAGATGTAGTACTCCGTGCAAAAAGTGAGTAATGGAATATCGCGCGTTTGACGTTTTGGTTGGCAAAATATTGCAGTTTTAATACATTTCAACACATCCTAGATAACTGTTCTCTAAATCTCTATATAGTGTTTTTTCGACAATTACTCTTTTAATAATAATAATAATGAACACTTCCTTGCACCCTGCGCAAGTGGCGAGTTTATTGCCGTAGGGCAATTTCTTCCAACTAACCAGTGTTTCCAGCCCAGAGAAGCAATATTTGCCTGAGAAATGAATTTAAATAAATTTCTCCTCTGCTGGGAAACGTACCCAGGACGCCCGCACAGAAACCGAACGGCTTACCAACTGTGCCACGGCGGTCGGCGGTCTTTTATCTTTTTAAATAAGAAACATCAGGGGTGTGACCAAGATCTCTGTAAAATATTAACCCACACTATAGAGACTTCACGTTGCTCGGGTTGGTTGTAAGAAATTGCCATATGGCAATAAACCCGCCACTGTATGATCTATAAATAAATAAATAAATACTAAGATAAGTTAAAATAATACTGCGCTATATTTTAATGGCTTACATAAAAACATTATAATTAAAATATATGAATATGATTGAAAGTGTAATATTTTATGCTTTTGACTTGTTATTGTCTGCCGCGTGCTATACACGTGTCAGACACGTGACGAACCAGGCGCTAAAAACGCCCATGACTGTTCAGTACATCTTCAATAGAAACATGGCTAGGTGTACCGCAAATGTTTTTCAATGAACTCAAATGCTTTCATTGATCTTCGTATACTTCGTGACTGAGAATCGTAACATTAAAATATTATTAACTCTTAACAGAGCGTAATTTTTTTAATATATATATTTTTTTGTTTTTCCTTTTTTTATTGTTATGGTTATGATTGTTTTTATTTCAATGTATGTTTATTTTTATTTACGTATGTACAAGTACTTACTTTAGTATATAAGGTCTTTGGTACAAGGCAATTTGATGCCGTAAATAAAAAAATAAATTAATTAAAGAATAAATAAATAAATAAATAAATAAATAAATAAATAAATAAATAAATAAATAAATAAATAAATAAATAAATAAATAAATAAATAAATAAATAAATAAATAAATAAATAAATAAATAAATAAATAAATAAAAAAAAAAAAAAAAAAAAAAAATAAATAAATAAATATATAAATAAATAAATAAATACATAAATAAATAAATAAATCTAAATGTTTACACCTATTTCTTGAACTTCGTTTGACTCATTCATTTGATATTTTAAAAAAATTAAACATTTTTTTTTTAATTGAAGACGATGGAAGAGCTTGGTGGCGGGGGATATGGGAGCATGTAGGTAATGTCTCTGAGAACGATTCTCAGGATAGAAAGAAGTGGACGAGCTCTGTAAGGAGAGCTGACTCCATCACCATGTGGGATAAATGCTCAGGAGGAGAGAGAGAGAGGTAACCATTAAAGTTGTACAATAACAATTATAATTGTTGCATCGCCTACCAATAAATATTATTTATGGGCCGGAAGTCCGCCATATTGTAGAGTGTACTATAGCGTATGTAGCACCGGATGTCAGCACCTACATATTATTATACTCGCGAGGGTTGATAGAGAGTGACTGCAGTTATTATTTTTGCAATTTATCATATATAATCGTTTTCTCGGACATACCATATTATATTTTTGCAAAGAATGGCTGCGTTGTTAATGCGATGGGCTCGTAAGACAGTTTCCGGTAAAAAAAGTCGATTATAAATCTATTTTATTGGTCCACAATACTTTTTTAAAGGACATAGATTTCTTTAAGGGGCCATATATACCTAAATAACCCAATTTCAAATCAAATTCCTCAAATATGTTAAACAGTGTGTTTCTAGAAAAAATACCATAAGTGTTTTCAACATTTTTCTGAATAACTGTGTATCGTAGAGAAATAAATCATAGGTTAGATCTTAAAATTCAAAAAAACTAAATAAAGGTTAGATCTTAAAATTCAAGAAAACTAAATAAAGGTTAGATATTCTTCTTCTTCTTCTTTTGAATAGACCTTCAGGTCTGTTTTTTAAGAGGCCTGCTCTTCCTGCGAGGTGGACCCCCAGCTATCCCTCCATCTTTTTGGCGGTCTTCCGCGAGGGCGGGTTCCGTGAGGCTGATTGTGAAGCACGATATGAGGAAGTCTGGTTTTGTCCATCCTTTGGACATGACCATACCAGTCCCTCCTCCGCTGCCTACTCCATCTAATGATATCGTCAACCTCACATAGTTCCCTTATTCTGGAGTTCCTCACTCGGTCTCTCAGGGTTTTGCCTGTAATAGCTCTCAAAATTCAAAAGGTTAGATCTTAAAATTCAAAAAAACAACAAATTTTGGGTTTCCGATAATTTAAATCACGTATAAACCTTTTTAAATACACGCGATAGTTACCCTTACTAACACATAACTTCATAGCATAGGATTTAGCGTTATATGTCCTCTTAAAAGAAGACTCTTTACTTAACAATTGGCTCACATCTTGAATTACATAAATATGAAATTCCAGTTTACTATATCAGATCACACCATCACGTTTTTCCCTTATTTGGGTAGGCAGAGAGAACCGAACGCCAGACTCCTCTCTCTTGACATACATCGCTTCATCCAAGCATCGTCTCATACACGCTCTTCTTACTAGTAACGTCTCCGTCCTACAAAATTCCATTTATGTGATCGTGCCATCTTTTCCTTGGCCTACCTCTACTTTTCGTTCCTCTTTTATCAGCCTTACAAGTATACTTTTTTGTTAGACGGTCATCACTCTTTCTCTCTATTTTTTATTTGCATCTCGCTTACGATATCTCTTTCAATCATACATTCATTCTCGTCTAATATCTTCATTTCTTATTCTATCATACATCGTTTTACCACACATTCGTCTTAGTGACCTCATTTCAATCGCGTTAATTCTACTTTCATGTGTTACTAAAGAATGAGAACATTGGATTGAAACTGGAAGGTGGAACTATATGTGATCTAATGTATGAAGATGACAAAGTATAAATGACAGAAAATGTGGAATACCCAGAATTTTTGGTTAGAATGAGAATGAATGTAACTAAATCTAAAATCTAAAGTGATGGTATTTGAGAAGAGCAAAAGACGAACAAAATGCGAGATACGAGTGGAGAATGTACAATTAGAACAAGTGGATGAATATTTATACTTAGGAAGAATGTTTCAGCGTGATGGAAGACTGGAAAAAGATATTGAAAGGAGAGTAGCCGCAGGTGATGGTGCATTAAGATCTGTAATGGTTGACCCAATTATTTCAAGGTAAGCAAAGCTCGCGGTACACAATGACATCATCTTACCGACTCTAATGTATGCTAGTGAGACATGGTCATGGCAGAAGACGCATGAAAGTAGAATTAACATGGTTGAAATGAGGTCACTAAGACGAAAGGTAAAACGATCTTCTTCTTCTTGTTTCATATCAGGTTTCCCCGACGTTGACGACCACCATAGAGAAAGCCTTCCTGTCCTGTGCAGTGCGAAACAACTCCTCCACAGTTCTTATACTGGTCCATTCGCGGATGTTTCGCAGCCAGGAAAGCCTTCTTCCGACCCCTCTAAGACCCTCAATCTTTCCCTTCATGACAAGCTGAAGGATGGCATACTCAGGTAAAACGGCATACTTAGGTAAAACGATGTATGATAGAATAAGAATTGAGGAGAATGTATGATTGAAAGAGATAACGTAAGTACGATGAAAATAAATTCCCTAAGGTGGTTTGGCCATAGAAAGTATGAGTGATGACAAAAAAAGGATATGAGGCTAAAAAATGAGGAAAGAAAAGTAGAGGTCGGCCAAGGAAAAGTTTTGAAAGATTTACAGTTGGTTGACGTTCGGTTCTCTCTGCCTACCCCAAATAGGGAAATGACGTGATGGTATCGATCATTACCATTTATTTACATCATCATTTTACCACATACTTAGGTAATAAATATCTGTAAAAATTAAAAATAGAACATTTAATCAATATTCTGAACGCGAAATCATTACCATATATTTGATTGACTATCTTCATTCTATAGGAAAAAGTATATCCTGTCACATGTGCATATATATTTTTTTCGTTGTGTACATATTATGTTGACAATAATTAAGATAGGGCCCCGTTACACCGGGCGCCCACGGAATACTAATAATATTTTAATTAATTATTATCGTTTTTAACCTGCTGTTTAGATACTGTCGTGCAAGTTGCATACCTATATTTTTTTATATCGATTTTTTGTTTTACATATTCTGTATCTAGTTATTTAATTATGTATAATATATGATTGTTTTTATAATTTTGCATTTCAATTTTATATTATCCAATGTATTTCAATGTGCTTCAAATCTTTTATCTCTATTTTTTTATAATAGTTCACTTATTTTAGCTTACTTCGTATTATAACTGTATATTGACTTTTTAAAAATTTACTATGTAGTTTCCTTTTTTTTCTAAGTAGGTACCTATATACATATATGATTGTTTTTATTTTTCTATATATATATTTTTCTATGTGTTTATCTTGTATGTTATATTTATAAAATGGTTAACATAATTTTACATAATTTTATTGTGTAGTTTTTTTTTTTTTAATGTATGTAAACACTTATGACTGTATGTCTTGTATCTAAAATTTTTAACATAGTTAATCTATTTTTAAAATTATTAAATGAAACCCATATATAATTATTCCACTTATTTATTTTGTTGACTACGACTAGTTTCGTGCAAAGCACATTTAAGTGCGAATACTCAAGAATGTGCTTTGCACGAAACACGTCGTGGTCAACAAAATAAACAAGTGGAATAATTATATATTGTTTTCATTCTAATAATTTTAAATGGAGTTCCACCAAAAATTGAATAAATTAAATATAATATATTTTTGTTTACTGCACATAATTAAATTATGTAGTTTTTCTTATTTTTTTCTATTATGTACAATGTACATATGTGATTGGATGTATGATTGGGAAATTGGAGTTATCTTGTATCACTAAACGGCGCTTTACAAGTTGTTATTACGGCATTTTTTGTTGTTGGCAACACTAAATCAATCTGTCAGGTATATAGCGCGTCCAAATCACCGTCGCTTTCCTTCGCCAGCAGACACAAATCATCTTAGATGACAATTGTTATATTGTAGGGTGTGCATAGAGAGGGGGGGGGGGAGGGATACTGCATATCCACACTAACTTGACTAGAGATGAGACGATGTGATGGGGTGGCGACTGTAATAATATTTATATTTATGTCCCATTGTTGCGGGCTGCCGCCTGAAGAGGGGTCGGAGCGTCCCTCCGAATCTCCGCACTCGCGTAACAACCATAAGCACGGCGTGTGTTGAAAGGGATCTGCGGTTGAATTGACTGGGAATATATTGAAATTTATCGGTAATTAAACAGAAGTTTTTGGTATTATTCTTTTAATCCAACTGTCGATTTGTTCAAGAGAATTAATTTCTATTAACATATCGACATAGTTTCAAGCAAATATACCTACGCAAGATTTGTATACCATGTCTAATGCCTATATTATTCACGGCTTTTTATGGGCTTAGACTGACGTTTAAAATGTTTTTTTGACGTTTAAAACACAAACATATGTAACCAAACTCATAATGACAGCTCGATGTCAAAATTTTTCTGAAATTCCATCGAATTTTCGGCATATCGTATCGCTGAATACTCTGTTTGGTATTTGATTTGACAAAATTACCAAATACATATTTGACGAAGTCGCTAAAATCATCATCCATCGAATAGAAAACATCTCGTATTTTAGTATTAAACCACTCGTAAGGTTCCTCGCGATCAACCTTACTTTTTGACAGTTCGCAAATGTTACTTTACGCAGAGACATATCTAAGTATTTAGATATGTCTCTGCAATGCAATTCTCATACAAAAACTTGGTAGCATCCTCCAGTTAGGAAGCCACGTGATCTCCTAACTTAAGTGAGCGACTGTGGCAATGAAAACATGGTTAGTATTTAGAATTTAGTTTTCAGGTCTGACTTTGTATTCGGACCTACATATGTGTGTCTGTGTGTCCGTGAGTCTGTGGGTGTGTGTGTCCCTTTATAACTTTTGATCCGCTCAATACACAGAGCTTAAATTTTCGAAATATATAGAAAATTATAGGCTTACAAAACTTTTATACTCAGATTTTTTATTTTTTTTTTCAACCAGGGGTCATCAACTTTTGAATTTTTAATTTATCTTACCATATATTATCTCAAAAACTATAAAATCTATATCGCTGAAAATTTGTATAATTATATACAAATACTAAATCTCAATTTTTTTTAAAGTTCCCGAGTTTCTCAAACATTTTTTATTAAGTAAAACATTTTTTTTGACAATTTTTGTGTTTAACTGCCTATATTACCAAATTTTTAATAAATATCGAAAAAAGTCGAAACACTTCAACTAGATAATTAATTTTCTATAAAAAGTATTACCACTGTAGTAGTAGGTACATCTCAATCATTTTTTTACAATTTTTATAAAAATTGAATTTAGTGACGACATCGTTTCATACAATTTGTAAGGCAGTGTATACTACACAATATCTCACTCAATAGTTTGATACCTACTTAATCTATAAACATATTCTGGGTAGGACCTCCTGAACAGACTGACCTCCATTTTATTAACCTGCGTTTAAATGTTTGTTGTTTGGTACGTTTTCTTCTATTATACATACTATCGCCATCGACAGTTGGATCTCGTGTGTTACATGCAACTAGTAAATAAAAAGATTTGAGACTGTAAAATTGTTTTTTGAAACGATATAATTGTTATCTGAAACTGATGTCTGAGAATTATCTGAAATATTATCTAAATAAATGTTATCTGAATCTGTATAAATGTTATCTGAGACTGTATAATTCTCATCTATCTGAGTTGAGTAATTGTTATTAATATTTTTTTAATTTTATTTTAGCACTTTATTGTACATAATATTTTTTTTCAGTACAAATAGCGGACTTAATTATTGCCTAGTGGCAATTTCTTCCAGACAACCATTGTTATCTGTGACTATATAATTGTTATCTGAAACTGTATGATTGTTATCTGAGAATTATCTGAAACTGTATGATTTTTATCTGAGAATTATCTGAGACTGTATAATTGTTATCTGAGAAATATCTGAAACTGTATGATTGTTATCTGAAACTGTATGATTGTTATCTGAGAATTATCTGAGACTGTATAATTGTTATCTGAGAAATATCTGAAACTGTATGATTTTTATCTGAAACTGTATTATTGTTATCTGAGAATTATTTGAGACTGTATAATTGTTATCTGAGAAATATGTGTGTCTCTGTATTTGTATAAATATCATGAAACTGAGTAAATGATTTATTTTTCGTTTTAAACCTGTTTTCTGTTTGCACATAAGCGATTAATAAATAAACGATAATTATTCAATAACTATTTATTTACTGACTAATTAAGAAAATAATAAAATGTTCGATTCAAAACACAACTGATCACGAGCATGTTAAAAATTATGCATAGTTAAGTGGCATAGTGTTAAGCAGTTTGATTTCTATGCCATTTTCCTATGTTCGTAAATGGCTTTTCTAAATACGAAACACGTAAAAAGTGGATAATCTAAAAAAATATATCGACGAGGATGGGATTCGAACCCACGCGTGCAGAGCACATTGGATTAGCAGTCCAACGCCTTAACCACTCGGCCACCTCGTCATGCAAAGCACGTCCCAACAATTCTAGATATAACGTGACATATTAAACATATGTATGTATGTACTTACCTAATGTTAAATAGCGACACACCTGATTAAAGCACCAGGTGATAACAGTATTTAAATAGATTATTTTTAACAAAATATATTACGTTCACCAGAACACTCGCTAAACCAATACTAAACTTCTTAATCAGCCATCTCTCCACTGCTGGATGTAGGCCTCCTCTAAAGCCCGTCTGACACGAGGTAATATTTCAACACATATGGAATATGAGTTGAAAAGTAGCGTTTGCAGTAATTTTTGAAGCCATATGAACTGAAACTGTTTATCTCTTTTGTCTATGATTATCTATCTACTACATTGTCATTCGTCATACAAAGGAATAAATATTTCATAATGTTTTGTAAAGTTTTTTTCGTATTCTTTTTGATTGATCTATACGTACATTCCTAGCTATAAAAAAATATCGGCACATCGGAATTCTTTGATATAATTGCTATGATTTGGAATGTTCATACTAATACTGTTTTAAGGATATTTCTTCTCGCTTTACTATTTTGGTCTTTGGATGTATGGTTTTGAATATTAGTAATTCATTCCATTTATTTTCGAAAATTCTCATTTTTCTGTGCAAATGGATCTTATAATGAGAGTTGTTCGTTTAATATGCTAAAAAAACTCCTTGATTTATTTCTTCTCCTATCCAATGAAGATCGCGTACATTTTATGCTAGATCGTCTCTTTTGATTTTCATAATATTTCGAAACAGGTAATAAAAATCAAAATGTAATAAAAAAACAAGCGAGAATCATTAATGCACCCAAAAATGCATGTTATTTTTGACAGTCAAGAGAGATTATTGTTATAATATCGACATGTAATTTCAATATAATGTTTTTAAAGTGACAACATTTTTAAGACATTTAAATGATATCGTGTCAGGCACAATGTCATTTTTTCAGTTCATATTCCAATGAGTTGAAATATGAGTTGTAATATTACCTGCAGGCTGATTTTGTATAAACACCAGAGGAGAAGAAAGGAGTTAAGTACTATTTTATCTGTGGATTTAGCTCGTTAACACCAATGTATGTATATTTTTGGTATTTTGTAAGCGAATTTTCTTTCGTTGTCTTAACCCCAATAAAATACTCGGGGTTAAAATTATTTATTTATTTGTAGAATAAGAATTATCTCCTGTCAAATCACGCGACAAATTTACTTCTATATTTTCTATGCACGCGAGTTGGATATTGTAAAATTGACTAATTACTTGAATTATTTCATCCATAATCATTTACAAGGTGTGTATTATTTATCTTGTACAATATTCATACATATTACTAACCAAATTTATTATTTATTTTTGTATTTGACTTGTTTATACATTCGTTGTTAATTTTTCGACTTAGGTCTTTGGAGGCTTAATATTTCATGAATTTGACGTTTCAAACTAAGAAACATGACGTTTTTCTTTGAGTATAATAATATAAAATGAGGATACTAATCACGTTTTGTTTATTTGCCGCATGTCATACTTATTTTTGCGAGCGTTAAAAGACGATGAAAAGCGATAAAAAGACGATAGTCCGTTGGACATGCCGAACGATGTATTTGTCGCACATTACAGAATTAACCATTCATTGTTTCCGTTGAACCAGTTAGTGTGTTCTATGCGTTGAACTAAAAGTATGTACCTACAATAACCTATGCTAAATTTGTTTTTGATAACAAATTTAGTGTTTAATATATCACACACTGCATTACATTGTCAGATACATGACATATTACCATTTTCTTTGATGTTTAATATAGCATTGACACCTTCAGCAGACTGCCTTGTTTCGTAGAGCCAACAAATAAGCTACAGCGCCCTTGGAGTGATCTTGTATCATTAAACGGCGCTTGTAAATTCTATTTATTATATATCATATTGTATTTATCATAGGGCAGAGAGAACATCTATTTATACTTTTTTTAGATTTTATTAATTTTCTGCTCCAATCAATTGTTTTTGCATAGCGACTAATGCTGATCCATGTGGCATAGTGGGAGTTTGTTTTAACTTCAGTTAATTCATGACTCAATAACACATATATGTAACTTTGTTATAATGTATCTAATGAAATGTTTAAATTTAAATAAATGAAAAAAATATTGGAGTTGGTTTTGAAAGTAAATTTAAATCAATAAATAGTATTTAAAAGGACATTGTACTATAATATGAAGATAACTAAACATCATATACACATAAAAGTACTAGTTTTACCTTTTTATACTGCTTCATATTAATATGCATGGTATTTATGTAGTGCGTTTGATAATTCACTCACATGTTAAGAGCAGATAATTCTGAAATTATATATTTTGTTGGAAAAAAAATAGGATATAAAGAAAACACAAGCATGAAAATTTTTGAACCATGATCATTATAGTGGTCAAAGTAAATTATTTTATTAACCTTGTTTATTATTTTTACAGATATGTAATTGAAATCTTGCAATCATCAGTGTGTCACAAATGTTTGGAAGCCATATTATGTAATAATAGCTTTGCAGTATAGTATAATATGGTAAACTGCTGCAGGAATTCTTGAGCCCGAGTTGAGCTGATACTGAAGATCACTTTCTTACTGCTGACATCATATACTATTGATATATAATATCTGCAACAAAGAAAAAACAATTTAACTACTATGTATGATGTTTAATTATAAAAATAATAAAAGGCAGACTCAAAATTTCGTGAAAAATTATGATGCTCTTTTTTTGTCCATTCTAAATACCAAGAAATTATTTATAAAAAAATGTTAACCCATGATATTACCCAAACAAACAGGTTTGCGTGTCAATTTTATTAGAATAATCACTTGCATAACAAACAAATCGTATCGGTAATAATTCAAAATTGAGTCATTTGAAGTAACACCATTTCAATTAAAATTTTATTTAAAACATGTTATTTATAAAAAGAATCGAGTAAATAAGCTATGAAATACAAAACAATGAATGAAAATATAGTATATACCTTGCTAAATATTAATAAAATAAACAAAAATCACACACGATTAGCTGTCAAAATCTAAAATGCGGGTAAATGTACGAGATTGCCATATGTAAATTAAACTGGACATAGAAATTTTATTTACATATGGCAAATTTATACTATTGTTTGGGCACGCCCCCTTCAGTTTTCTCACGGAGTTAACACCGGAAAACTCCATACAAAATACCAAATTTCGAGATCTCTCGGGAGTTAAGACAAGAGTTAAGACAATTCTTGGTGTTTCATACAAAATCAGGCTGCTGGTGTCGCATCTCTCTATGTCTTGTGCTTCCCTCAGCCAACCCCCATAAAAACAATACATACATTATAAATATATACTAGTTGTATGTAACACACGAGATCCAACTGTCGATGACGATAGTATGTATTGTGGGTATTAATGGGTTTTAAATCAATTTCTGTTGGTACAGCATTTCTGTTTCTGTTGGTGTTTGAAAAACTCTAGAATTAAAAAAATAAAAAAATTGAGATTTTGTAATTGTCTATTATTACCTATACCAATTTTCAGCGTTCTCGCTTTAATGGTTTTTGAGATATATGGTAGAATAAATTTTAAATTGAAAAGCTGATAACCCCTGGCTGAAAAGAAATCAAAAATTTCAATATAAAAGTTATGTAGGCCTATAATTTTCTATATATTTCGAAATTTTAAGCTCTGTGTATTGAGCGTATCAAAAGTTATAAGGGGGGGGGGACACATAGACTCAATGCAGTCCGAATGCAGAGTCCGACCTAAATCCTAAATTCAAAATACTAACCATGTTTTCATTGCACAGTCGCTCACTAAAGTTCGGAGATCATGTGGCTTCCTAACTGGAGGATGCTACGAAGTTTTTATGAGAATTGCATTGCAGAGACGTGTGTAATACTTAGCGCATGCGCCTGTTGTAAAATAACATTTGCGAACTGTCAAAAAGTAAGGTTGATCGCGAAGATCCTTACGAGTGGTTTAATACTAAAATACGAGATATTTTCGATGGATGATGATTTTAGCGAATTCGTCAAATATGTATTTAATAGTTTTGTCAAATCAAATCCCACACAGAGTATTCAGCAATCTATACGATATGCCGAAAATTCGCTGGAATTCCAGAAGAATCGTGACATCGAGCTGTCAGTGTGAGCTTGGTTACTATGTGTGTGTTGTTATGACAAAATAACATTTTAAACGACAGTATAAACTCATACAAAACTATCTATAGGGCCGGTATTACAGTCTCAGTTTTATAAAAATATAGCGTATTACAGTGTCCGTTTAGGCCTAATCTTCCCACAAATTCGTCACTAAAACGACAAATATTTAACTCAACGTTTCTGGTGGATTAAGTACCTACTTAACGGTGAGTCAACTGTCATTTGCTAGGCAACGCGTGTAGTTTCAGTTTCTATCACTAGAGGCGTTAGTTGTATCGACGGTGGCGCCACACAACAAAACAAACTGACAGCCATATTGAAACGAACATGGGCATTTAAAAGCATTTTTTTGGTGAAAAAAATTAAACTTACCGTGTTGGATAATAAAACAATAGTATTTCAAGTCGTAGCGTCCCGTTTTGTAGTTGGTATTATTTGAGGTTATTTAAAATTTGACAGATAATAACCACAGAAAGAGTAAAATATGTCTATTGAAGATTTAGTAGCTGACATGTCATATTGCACTATAATACGGAAATGGATTTAATCTCCCCTTAACATTAATCTTGAGTTTAACAAAGTCAATGAGTTGAGGGCCGACTGTAATACCGGGCCTATATCTCTTTTTTTCGTACACAATAATGTGAAAGTCTACGCCATCGACCTACAACTTTAACGACCTATGACCCATAAGATTCGTATCTAATACTTTAAATCACATTAGTGAACTTTATAATTTTTACTCCCTCACTAGCCAGAACCTCCTGAGAAATATAAGCGTATCGTCTTAAAATTAATTATAATATAGAGTCTCATATTTTTGCTTATACCACTAGCTGTTGGTGGCGGAGTTGTCATGTGGGAACAGGGCTTACGACCTGTAAAGCTTGTTCTCCACTACCTCGCATTTTGGCGTAGTATTTAGTAGGTAAGTTTTTTGGCGTATTAGTATTTTTAATAATCTACTAGAACACAATATCTCACGCGACGAAACAAACTTCAAAAAACTTGTAATTGACTGGCTGAAAACAAATGGCAGAATACAATCTGCTCATGTCCTGTTAAATATCCTTACATAGTTCACTGCTCTGTGCCTTCATAACCTGAGAACCTCTACCATAGGTTGGTGCCATCCCTCATTTACACTACAATTATATGAGAGAAAATAACTGAGATATCACCTCATATTATTCTGATTGTTTTTCTTTTCTGTGTTATGTTTAATTATTTTGCATTCAAAAACATGTAACCTTAGGCCAAATTGAAATGGTACTGCCTCATAACAGACTTGTTTAGTGAGGCAGTAAATTTCCAAATAGGTACAATTGTACACAGTATGTTTATACTAAGTCTTTTTAAAATATAGTTATTTTTTGTTATTGTTATATAATATAATGTGTATGTGTAAATAATGGAAATAAATAATTTCATTTCATAATAATGGGTATTTTAAATCAAACAAATGATTTGGTAGAGTCTACATATATATTTTTTCCTGAATCCGGGACGACAGTTTCAGCTTATTAGGCCCTTTTCAACTGGTTTTGTTTGATTTAAAATACCCATTATTATGAAATTCTACATTTTCAACAGCGTCAGTATTGACAAAATTAAAAAATCTAATTTCATTTCATTGTTTTTAATACTCCAGTGAGGTTAGGAGTTAGTATTTAGTACCTAGGACTGAAGGAAAATATATGGAATGAAGAGACGGAAGGGATCATTTAATTATACAGACAATGTAAAGATTGCCGGGTTTCGCTAGTTCTCTATACTAGTTGCATGTAACACATGAGATCCAACTGTCGATAGCGATAGTACGTATAGTTGAAGAATAAGTACCAAACTATAAACCCATAAATACAAATTATTTAATATTTTAAGATATTTGATTTTCTATACAACCATGTACGATATTTATGTCACGATAGGATAGTATGGAGGTCAGTCCTTTGATCCTACCCAGAATATGAAAACTGCATGATGGTATGTATGTATGTTTGGAGATTAGTATCAAACAATTTAGTCTTCATAGATATTGTGTGTAAGCTACTACCATACAAATTTTATGAAGCAATGTCGTCACTAAATTCAATTTTTATAAAAATTGTTATAAAAAAATTGAGATGTGCTAATACAATGTTAATATTTTTTATATGAAATTAAATTATCTAGTTGGGGTGTTTCGGCTTTTTGTCGATATTTAAAAAAAATGGAAATATAGACAGTTAAACTCATAAATTTATCATAAAAAAAATATTTTTCTTAATAAAAAATGTTTGAGAAACCCTGGAATTTAAAAAAAAAATAATTTGAGATTTTGTACTTGTCTATCTTTATACCAATTTTCAGCGTTCTAGCTTTTATGGTTTCTGAGATATATGGAAAAATTAACCGAAATTTCAAAAATTGATAACCATTGACTGAAACAAAAATTCACAATTCCGAGTATAAAAGTTTTGTAGGCCTATAACTGTTTATATATTCTGAAAATTTGAGATCTGTTAATTGAGTGGATCAAAAGTTATAAGGGGGGGACAGACACACACACAGACACACAGACGCACAGACACACAGACACACACACACACACACACACACAAAACTCACATAAAATGTTCTACTCCGAATTCTGAGTAAATCCATGTACAGGAACATATTTGCTGCGAGGCCTCAAGTTGGTGTTATTAGCATGCAAAAAGTCCACTACACCATACAAAATTTTCCTTCGTACACGCATCTTGGCTTAATAATGTCGATTCATTAAGAGAATTGAATTCTCATGAACCAATCGACAGTTGGAATAGAGTTTTTTTTTTTAAAAATTGTATGTAAAAAATAATTAACAATAACATTTACCTCCAAACAACACAGCATTTTTTTGGCAGTTCAAATTGCAATTTCTACCAAGTAACAATTTTTCCAGTTTTAAAGAATATATATTTTTTCACTGTTGAGAATCGAACCTTGACGTATGCAAGTGAAACCTGGACATGGCAGAAGACGCATGAAAGCAGAATAAATGCAGTTGAAATGAGATCAAGAATCTGTAATAGAACGATGTATGACAGTGTAAGAAATGAGGACATAAGGAAAGAATGTAAGATAAAGAAAGATATCATTAATAGAATGAAAGTGAACACATTGAGATGGTTTGGCCACATGGGGAGAATGAATGAGGAACGCCTGACGAACAAAATATACAGAGCGGACAGGAATGGAATGAGAGGTCGGGGACACCCAAGAAAAGGATGGCACGACCATTTGAACGATATTTTGAAAGACGGAAATGTTAGAAGTGTGAGCAATAGACGAACATGTATGAGACGATGCATGAATGTGGACGAGGCGAGGGATGTATGTATGAGAATCGAATGCGGGAGGCCTGCACCGAAACCAAACGGCTTAACTGCACTTATTATCAAGAGGGTCGACTGGTCGAGAGTGTAGTGTTGGCCACAGCCCACTCTTTTTTTCGAGTTAAATAATATATCTCCCATTATATGCTAATTATTTGAACCCAAGGACGGCCAATAAATAAATAATAATAATAAAACTCGAAAGAATTTTCAGCATAAATTATAAATTTTAATGTGGGCTTGCTTCTTTTTTATCCGAGTACCCCAATAAATGTGTCATTTTCATAAAAGATATCTGAAATTGGTGACATAAATTGTCGAGAGAAACAGGGCCGGTCCAGAGTACTACGATAACATTCAATTCAAGCAACAATACCTAATATTACGAGGGCCCCTGCTGCCAGCGTACCTAGTTTTCAATTTGATATTGCGTCGTGAACGAATAATTTTGAACCTACTCAACGAATCATTTTGAACCTACTGAACGAATCATTTTGAACCTACTCAACGAATCATTTTGAACCTACTCAACGAATCATTTTGAACCTACTCAACGAATCATTTTGAACCTACTCAACGAATCATTTTGAACCTACTCAACGAATCATTTTTAAAAATAAATTAATTAGATAGTTTGGATAACAACGATGAAAAATATTTCTCAAATTTTTAATTATGTTCTGTGTATATTGTTGTGGAGAAATAATTAGCATACCTACACTTATTTTCGACATTTATTAAAAAAACAATTAACAAATTAAATAATTTACGAATTGCAATAATATACATGAACGAATGGGTTGTGGCCAACACTAAACTCTCCACTACACAATGAAGCTTCCCTGCTAATATTACACTCTAATATCAATATGAAATCAAATATGTAACTAAACATTGCTAAACATAAAAATTCTCCTATATATTTTTCATACAAAATATCGATTAATAGAAACATAATTATTGAAAGGATATATATTTTTCTTTTAAGGTTGGCAAACTCTGAATGCAGATTTGTGAAAATTCTTTTTTTTGCAAAAATAATTCAAATAAAATGAAAATATCTCAAATTTCCAGGTCGTGAGAGCATTTTTAAAGTTTTAACAGATGAAATCATAGAGAAATAATTAACTGTTGTCTATGGAAAACTAATCAGCTCTAAGTTTATGTACTTCACACATATGGTATCAATATGAAGTTCATCAGTCATTTGATTTGGGCTGTACAGAGGACACAAATTTTCAAATTTGTGTACGGCATACACACAAAAACATCACGATGAAACTCAAAGTATACACTCTCTACATGATACCCATTGAGAAATTGATGTAAAAAAAATACGCTTAAAAATTGTGAAATCATGACTCTCCACTATTCCATAGTTGGTAGTGGAGAGTAAAAAAGTAATGAAACAATGCAGATTACAGAAACAAATAGAAGTCTCATACAAATACCATGATGTTCATTCAAAAAATCAAGAATATTTTCAATATTAGTATAATATATTTTGTTTTTTATATGAAATGATATCATTTGTTACAAGTCAATATAATGTTTAATTATGATAGAAACTGTACAGGACCGTGTGGCCTAATGGATAAGGCGTCGGACTTCGGATCCGAAGATTGCAGGTTCGAGTCCTGTCACGGTCGAAACATTCAAATTTGTTTTTTTAATCAGTATAATATATTAATTTGAATTGAATTATTTTTACATCGTAAATAATATGTTGATATACAATAATATTATGTTGTTTGATAATGATATCGATAAAAAAATACAGAAAGACGATGTATGACAGGATCTTATTACAATTTCCTCTCCATTCCCTGTCCTTATCCTTTTCTTTTCCTTTGATAGGTATCAATTATTTATTTGTATATTTATTTACAACAAAAATTTCCATACACAAACAATAATTAAAAAAATACCGCATTGAATACAAAATCAAAACAAATATTCAAAAAATAAAGTCGTTTTCTTGTCAAGTCCCGGTCTACCCCTTCGAACTGCTGAACGTATTACACTAGCTATCCCCATTAACAATACAGAAGTTTTCAGGTCTTCTTTTCAAGACGATCAGCTAGACATGGAATGGCCTAAGTGATGTCATCTCAATCCATTCAAATATTTTAATGTAAACTAAAACAAGTGGGTTGTGGCCAACGTTAAACTCCTCACTAACAAGTCATTCTATAAAGTATTCAAATTTAAAGTATTAAAGTATTAAAATGAGATTGTTATTATGAAAACTTGATAACTCTTCAATGCCATTTTATGAAAGTGGTGTGCCTTTTTACCAATTTGAAAATAAAAATTTCAAATTTTAAGTTTCCTGAGCTCGGGGTCACTTTGAATTATTTGACAGTTAAAAAAATGAGAAGCACTATTCAGATATATTTACAAAATTTGAAAATAATTGAACAAGTACTTTAGTCTATAATCGATAAAGTAAATTAAACACGTCGTACATAGCACACACACACACACACACAGATACATTGTGATGAAACTTTCAGAATACAATCTCAGCATGATACTAGTTGATAATCTGCAATAAAAAATACCCTTAAAAATTGCGAAATCATAACACCCCGCTATATCCCTTTGGGTTAGTGAGGAGTAAAAACTTTTATCTATCAAATAGTTCCTGAATTCCTTTTATATCCTTCCATGAACTCCTTCTTTTCTTCATCGTTATGATCACTTCTATATTTTATTTTTTATCAATTTATTTCTCCCTAAATACTATTGTACGAATTTAACTTAAGAGACTTCACGTTGCTCAGTTTCGTTGGAAGAGATTGCCTTATGGCAATAAGACCGCCTCTGTACACCTGTACAAAAATTATATATTAAAAAAAAAATAGCAGATACAATTGGTCAATTTCGTGTGTCATAAAAAGTATGACTATGCGATTTCGGTTGAGAGTTAAAAATGATTTCATTCAGTCAGTAATTTCACGTGAAAATAATATTTTACTATTTTTATATGTTTTCGAATGAAAAAAAAGTTAAAATAATGTACATGTTTCAACTAACTTGAAATTAAAGAAAATAAAAAAAAATCTGGTTGATTGGAAGAAATTGCTTATGGCATCAAGCCCGCCAGTGTCTACCAAAAAATAAAAATTAAGATAACTAAATTAAAATGATTATTTTAAGAATAAACTTTGTAACAGAATTCATAAATTTGAATGAGTATCGAAAAAAAAAAGAGTGGGTTGTGGCCAACACTAAACTCTCCACACCATAGTAAGCGTTTATTTTTTCTTCTTGAAATGTTGACATCTCTAAATGCATTTTTATGAAGTACCTACATTTCTATTAGATTCTTAAACAAATATAAGATTCCCAGAGGACAAAAGTTTTCACAATACACCATACACACAAAAATATTGTCACGAAACTCATAGTATGTATTTTCTACATGATACCTGTTGAGAAATTTTAAGTAAAATTGCATTACTAGCAAGATGAGCATGTATGAGACAGTGTATCAATATTGATGAGGCGATGAATGTGTTAAGATAGAAGTTCGGTTCTCACTGCCTACCCCTTGAGGAAGATAGAAGTGGAGAGTAAAAAATACATTTGTCTATAGAGACACATACAATATCAATATGAAGTTGATCACTCAATTTTTCCTTACAGAAGCTATTTTACTTCTGTTATATACATTTTTCATACAAATATGAAATTTATTTCACATTGATATGGCAGACCATAGATTTTTTCTTTAAATTTTGACAATCCTTGAATGCATTTTTGATGAGTGTATTTTTGTTGTATCAAAATTTCAAACGGTATACAAAAAAGTCGATTTTCCAGACCGTGAGAGCATTTTGAAAATTTGAACATATGAAATCATAAAGAAGAAATTAACGGATATCTATGGAAAACTAATCAGCTCTAGGTCTATGAACTTAAAACATAATGATGTTAATATGTAGTCGATCGGACTTATAGTTTGGGCTGTAGAGAGGACCCAAAAAGGATAATCCGTACGGCGAACGCCGTACGCCGTACGCCATACATACAAACACATCACGAAGAAACTCACAGTGTGCATTCTCTACATGATACCCGTTGAGAAATTGATGTAAAAAAATACACTTAAAAATTGTGAAATCATGACTTTCCACTAGTCTATAGTGTGGAGAGTAAAAATAGTTTTATTAAAACCAATTTTACAAGAAAATTAAAATTTCAAGACTTATCTTTTGAGGGTTCTGGTGAAAAGGTTTTCAAATTTACTATTTTTATTTTGAATTTATTATTATTTTTTGTTGGTGTTTTCTGTCCCTAACAAATAAAAAATAAACGCTGTCTCGATGTTTAAAAACAAAAGATAGTCATAAAAAAGTTTGCAAAGGTTTTTTGTGAATCTCTCTTTATTCTGTCAATATGAACGAACCGAACCGCCTTGATGTAACAGAAATGAAATATCCTGAACACATTCCGCTATTTTTTACGGCGCTGGCTGATTTACTAATGATGATATTAATAACAATTAAGCACTACAAATAATAACACTCAATTATTACTATTACCATTATACACTTCCTCAAAATAATTAGCAGATCAATGCGTAAATTGTAAATTATTTAAAAGCGCAAAATAAAATGCAACAAACGCATCATCAAGCTTTCAATTGGGAATAGTTCACCCATCCAGATACTTAACATATCAAAGGATTAGGCTCTGAGGAGGTCTCTATACTACCTAACAACCCTACTGATTCCCGAATATTAACGTTTAAAAAATCTTTTACGATTCTACATGTTTTCATTATTACCGATTAAAAATATTTTTACAAATAAACACATTAAAAATGTTTTTGTATCAATATTAAATTTTATTAGCGATATTTTTTTAACTACCTACAAAGGTGATAAAATTTATTTAAGTGTTTACACAAGTGTAGCCATAAAATTGTAACCATCTATAGGTACCTACCAGTTTAAAAATGTCCACTGTTTCGATATATTTTGAAAGCGAAGCATCACGACGAGGTGGCCGAGTGGTTAAGGCGTTGGACTGCTAATCCAATGTGCTCTGCACGCGTGGGTTCGAATCCCATCCTCGTCGATATTTTTTTTTAGTACAAATTAAAACTGTAATTTTTTTATGATTCTTATTCGACTTAATAATATATTTTTACTCATCACTATAATGAAATAGTGGAGAATTATTAATTTTTTTTAGGGCTTTCAAGACTTTCTGTCTGAAATTCGGTGCACTATTATCTTCACTATCACTGAGCAGTGAGCCAGTTGTTTCAACATGATTAGCTCTCTTTGGCACATTAAGTGCAGTGTCTGCAAGGTTTTAGAGTTCTCCGGACTCTTCATATGTTCTTTGTGTTCTTTCTGAGTTTTGCAAGGGGCCGTTATTAGTCCCCATAAGCAGAACGGGTGGTGGTGGGGGAAGAACAGTGGAGAATTATGATTTCAAAATTTTCACATATTTCTTTCATATCGATTTCACAACGGGTATCATGCATGTGTATTACTAATATAGTTATTAGTTCGACCGACTTTACATAGAAATAGTATTTTTATAATATGTTGGTATATTTTTTTACTCTCCACTACTATGGAACTATGTTATAATATTCATCTACACGGGGTAGGCAGAAAGAACCGAACACCACATTATTCTATTTCAACACGAATCCATCGCCTCATTAACATTCATGCATCGTCTCATACCTACATGAAAACGATTTTTTTGAATTAATTTCTCAAAAGACATAATGTAGAGAGCGCATACTCGTTTCGTCGTGATTTTTTTGTGTGTATGGCGTATGACGTGTTTTTTAGTAATAATACGAACGTTTTATGCCAAGTTTTTAACATTTCAATAGAGACGAAGTTGGATTGTTATGGGAAAACAAGGAACTCAAGGCACCTACAGGGCTTACGACATGTCATCAGCTGGTTTACGTGATAACTTTATGCGCTTGCGCAACCTTCACCAATTATGCCTTTTTATTGAATTCCCTATCAATAGAATTTTTGAACGTTCTATATATTCTTCACGTACCTCGGTTCACTAATTACTAGTAAGAATAATAATAGGTAACAGTGAAGAAGTGAACAGAAGAATTGTTGCTGCTAACAAATGCTACTTTGGCCTACAGATACACATGAAGTCCAGGTTGTTGTCGAGCAAGACAAAGCTTACACTATATAAAACTATTGTCAGACCAGTGTTGACATATGCCTCCGAGACCTAGACTAAAGATTGATAGGATAAGGACTAAGGATTGGGAGACTCAGATGGCTTGGACATGTGGAGAGGATGAGTAAGCAACTGCCCGCCAGAAGAGTCCTTCACTATAGACCAAAGACCCAAATTGAGATGGATGGACTGCGTCCAGGGGGACCTGGACTCTTTGGGCGTGGTCTATTGGAGACAAGGAGCCGCTGACAGATCGGAATGGCGAAGACTTCTATTGGAAGCCAGGTCCCACCTTGGGATGTGGAGCTGATGATGATGATGATATATTCTTCAACTATACATATGTAATATCGCTATCGACATTTGGATCTCATGTGTTACATGCAACTAGTTTTAAGTAAATTTAAATATATTTCTTGTTGTATTGTATTGATACATACATCTATGATTATTTAATGTACATCAGTTGTGGACAAAAGTAATTGGTCTATCTTTTTTTCATTTTATAGTGAATTTTCTGTTTTTTTTTTATATAAGATTGTTGTATTTGTCCCTTAAATAAATAAATAAATAAATATTAATTGACCTCTGTCGAGAATCGAACCCGCGTTATAATTGCTGCATTGTTGGTAGTTGAATGGGTAGTTCCCCCAAGAAAGTACATGTAAATATATAGGGGGGGGCGTGCCCACGAATGCACTTGACATATGACAATATCGCATCTACTATATGTAATGTTGTGTCAAATTTAACTCTTTCATTAGTCGATGAAATTATATTCAACTTTCACACATACAATACAGGGTGATTATAAATATAGTCTCAATAAATATAGTCCTGAAAACTCACTTCTTCCGCGAGTTTTACAAAAACCTGTAATATATTCAAAGCGCCCTTGAGGTGAGGTTATCACAAAAACGGCGCTATAAAAATCATCCTAATTTATTATTATTTATTTATAGTCGAGTATTATGTTAATTTTTTTTATCTTTCAAGTGTGTGTAGAGAAATTTAAAAAATATTTTGATAAAGACTGCTAGCCCTAGAGCAGGTATGCTAAGTTGGGCAGCAGTTGTCTATTTTTAATGAAACATATATATATATATATATATATATATATATATATATATATATATATATATATATATATATATATATATATATATATATATATATATATATATATATATATATATATATATATATATATATATATATATATATATATATATATATATATATATATATATATATATATATATATATATGTATATATATATATATTTTTTTTTTTTTTTTTTTTTTTTTTTTTCAATGAATATGTCCATGTACATATACATCTTCCTACGTTCCCTAAAATAAGCAAATAAATGCTTGTGCTATAGGTGAACGAAATCGGTCGAGGCAGGATTCGGACTCGCGACCACTGGATTACTAGCCCAGCGCGCTAACCGCTCTGCCATCGACCCATCTGCCATTTTTTTTTACTTTTTTTACACACCATATAAATACATACCATACATACCATCACGCCATGTCCCTTACGGGGTAGGCAGAGAGAACCGAACGCCATATCTTTCTATCCTGGCACACATTCATCGCCTCGTCAACATTCATGCATCGTCTCATACATGTTCGTCTATTGTACATGCTTCTAACATTTCCGTCTTTCAGAATATCGTTCACATGGTCGTGCCATCCCTTTCTTGGGCGGCCCCGGCCTCTCAATCCAATCCTATCCGGATTGTATATTTTCTTCGTCAGGCGTTCCTCATTCATTCTACCCATGTGGCCAAACCATCCGATCATCTCACTAAACATATTCAAAAAAAGGCTAAAGCAAAAACATATACCTACTATCTGCTAATATCTCATTTCATCGAATATTTTTTTAAATGCATATACGCATATATATTGGATTTTTTTCCCAGTCTGGAGTCAAAAAATATTTTTACTGAGAAACTTTTAAACATCTCCATATAGACGATGTTGGAATATTTAAGAAGAACCAGGATTTCAGAATGACAGGTCGTAAGCCCTGTAGGTACCTTGAGTTCCTGATTCTTCTTTAGTATCCCAACTTCGTCTCTTCTTCTTATCAGTTTCAATCCTGGGATTGGTTTGCAACAGCTATGGCTGCCTCTCTTCTACTCCACTCCGCCCTGTCCTCTGTCAGCCTCTTCATCTCCACGTAGCTACTACAACACATGTCGTCGATATCTGGTCCACTTCGTCTCTATTGAGATGTTAAATAGATTGTCAATAAAAAAAATCTCATTTCGTCTTGTCCTTATGTTTTCCTATCAACTGTCAACTGTAACGCTATCAACTATTCTAATATTCTTTCAATCTTTTTTCCATCTTTTCTTTTATTTTTTAACAGATTTTTAATTATCTCAATAGAGACGAAGTTGGAATATTTACTGTAGGAGAACCGGGAAATCAAGGCACCTACAGGGCTAACGACCTGTCATCGGCTGGTTTACGTGATCACTTTATGCGCTTGCGCAACCTTCACCAATTATGCCTTTTTAATGAGATCCCTATCAATACAATTTTTGAAAGTTCTATATATTGCAATACTGAAATTCTTTTCGCTTGAAAATAAGGATTATTACTACAGCCATCTATGTGTGAAATTATAAACAACATTCTCATTATTTTTATTTTTGTTACAATGCCATCTATTGAGAGAATTGTTTTTTTTTTGTAAATAATGAGAGCAACAATTCTTATACCTGAGGTGACAATGCATTTTTCGCATAGAAGTCACCCCTGAATTGCGCCAGACTTATAAGGTCATTTTTGTTTTATTTACCTACTTGTACCATTGGGTAAGTAATCGAATATTTTTATTATTGAATATGCGCAAACATTGGATTTTTTTTTCTTTTGTTTTAATTTTCTTCTGTAAAAAAACCTATTGTAAAAATTTCTATACTTGTGAATTACCTATATTTTATGTGTATTGGAACTTAATATGTTAAATAAATAAATAAAAAAAATAGATAAATAAATAAATAAACAAAATATTTAATATTAACTCTTGTTTGTTGGAAGAAATTAAATCCCTACCTACATATGGTTTAATTTTCTCCAAATATCTTGAACTTGGCTAGCGGGTGCCAGAGCGAAAATTAATGTCTTTTTGCTTTGTTGGTATACGTGCAAATCACGTCCGCGAAACGGCTCAAGGTATTTGGCGTCAGCTATTTTTGATCGTGTTTATTAAATATTCGAAACTTCAGAGTAGGCTAGCCTAGGAGCCAAGCCACGCAATCTAATCATATTTTTTCAAGTATTAATTTTTTCTCCTTTAATGTGACGCTTGTATACCGTCGCTTCCCCCAACCATAACTCTTCTCGTCCACCTTCCATAGCTGGACGGCTGCAGATGAAGTGACGACGATATTGATAAGTCTCCATTCTCTGTGAGCACCCTCTACCTCACCAATGTTAAATGGCCCGAAATGATGACCTCTGGTTGTGACGCGAGGACACGCCCCTCCAATATAGACAGACACGCGTCCCGCTATATCGATCGCAACAACAGATAAAATGACTACGAATTTAATGATTATTTTTGGACTTGTTTCAGTTTGCATCTAAGCCGATCATTTTACTACGTGCACAATGCATATCATTGTCTTGTTGCATATTTTGTGTTTTTTGAATTGCATGTTTTTTCTTTTCTTTTGATATTGTGAATATTATTGATTTTTGATTAATTATGATGATAATGATGATTATTTTTATGTTTTTTATAAGAATCCCCCAAAGCACTAGTTAAATATTTTTTTGGGGGGTAACACAAATAAAATATGTGTGTGTATATTATAAGTACCTACTTATTTGTAAATTGATTTATTTATAAATTTTATTTCAAATTAATAAATGAACGAATATTGTACTACAATATTTTTAATTTTTTTTACATACATACCACACCATGTCCCTCATGGGATAGGCAGGGAGAACCGAACGCCACAATTTGTATATAGACTTGTGTTGTTTATTATCTTCTTGCAGACTGAAACACACAGACAAAGTGATAAACTGTTTCTTCACCGGGAATCGAGCCCGGGATATTTTTTTTTTTTATAAAAAATCAATATTTGTTTGTTAAACAAGTACATATACATCTTCCTACGTTCCCTAAAATAAGCAAATAAATGCTTGTGCTATTTTTTTTTTTTTTAACATGTCTACGTAGGGGACGCCAGCTATTAGGATTTGGGTCCATTTTACTCTTCCGAAGAAGCGCACTACGTAGCGTTGGGAGGGGTTTGCAATCTAGAAAAGAGTTTATTTATTCGGATTTTAAAAAGACCCGGGTTGTACGAAGGTGGAAACACAGAATTCGGAAGATCGGGGGGGCGCCACTCCAGATGTGACTGCCATATTCAATAATTGGACGTATTTGCGCTTTGTAGAGTATACAGATCTGGGTCTTAGTAAAATATCTGCGCGCTCTATATAGTACGCTCAATTTTTTGGAGGCGAGTTTCACCTTAGCTTCGATGAAGCCCTTGTATATATACTATAGGTGAATGAAATCGGTCGAGGCAGGATTCGAACTCGCGACCACTGGATTACTAGCCCAGCGCACTAACCGCTCTGCCATCGACCCATCTAAATATTTGGATCAAGAGTTAGGTACCTTATTTACTGAGTCACGAAAACCGATGATTTGTATGCTGTTAATAAAACATTAGATTCAGGAGACGTTCCACGATCATCATGGAAATATTATGGCTTGATTCTGCGAATAGTCTTTTTTGTCACTGCTTCAAATTAAAAATCAATCAAATCCATAAAAAAAACAAGTCCAAGATTTGTGTTATTTGACAATAATATAATCGAATAGTATATTTATGCTAAGAGATTCTCTCATCAGCAAAAACTGTTGTGACCACAGAGTAAAGAATATGTAGAGCTGACATAAGCTATGATTTTAAGCTAGGGAATTGGTACCTTCATATTAATTAAGTTGAACGGGTCCTAAATACATTCACAGTCTTACTAATAAACGTGTTGTAAGTTGTTGGTGTTTTAAGACAAATTCCATCTATCACAAATCAAATTTGATTTTGATATACGTGTTTATATTGTTATATCTTGAAATAATATGATGAATACGGTCGTGTCTGGATTCGACCTCGCGACCACTGTATTACAAACCCAGCGCGCTAACCGCTCTGCCATCTCCCATCTGAATCTTGTTTAAGTCATGTCTATAGATTATTGGTCCGTGTTTATGATACCTTCACTCTCTCTTGACTGGCTTTATCTGGACACTAATAGTGATGAGCCAAATCCAACACTTGGTCCATTCATAGGCCCGGTATTACAGTCGGCCCTCAACTCATTGAGTTTGTTAAACTCAAGATTAATGTTAAGGGGAGATTGAATCCATTTCCGTATTACAGTGCAATATGACATGTCAGTTACTAAATCTTCAATTATAGACATATTTTACTTTTTCTGTGTTTATTATCTGTCAAATTTTAAATAACCTCAAATAATACCAACTACAAAACGGGACGCTACCACTTGAAATACTATTGTTTTACTATCCAACATGGTAAATTTAATTTTTTTCACCAAAATAATGCTTTTAAATGCCCATGTTCGTTTCAATATGGCTGTCAGTTTATTTTGTTGTGTGGCGCCACCGTCGATACAACTAAGCTTCTAGTGATAGAAACTGAAACTACACGCGTTGCCTAGCAAATGACAGTTGACTCACCGTTAAGTACTTAATCCGCCAGAAACGTTGAGTTAAATATTTGTCATTTTAGTGACGTATTTGAGGGAAGATTAGGCTTAAACGGACACTGTAATACGCTATATTTTTGTAAAGCTTGAGTTTAGCTCTTAAACTCAGACTGTAATTCCGGGCCATAGTCTTACCCTCACTTATAAACGTAAACTATCTATAGTGCCTGGTAATAGACCGTGATTAACGAAAAAGTTTACTTATAAACCGTGACTATCTTTATTATTTACACCTTTAGTTCATAGACGTCAAGTTAGAATAGGTCTAGAGGTTTTTTAACGATAACGTAGTTTGACTAACGCGTCATACCAAGTATTTCAAAATGGCGGATCTTTCACATACGATCCGACGCATATTTGAGATTGACAGAAAAATGTAATATTCATAACATTTTTCTTTGTTATTCTTCATCGCAATCATATTTAAATTAACTCAACATAGCGTAACACGGCATGTTTGTTTTCATTTTTCGATGTCTGTTATCCAAAGTTTACATGCATTTATGATATCAATGAACGAATCCAGAGGCTCTTGACCTGATCTTTTGCAACCATGATGTATGAAACTGTATCCCGCATTCTCTTACATATTTATCAATCTTTATGTAGGTACTTAATGTATATATTTTGGTACTATTTCTTATCTTTGTTCGAGCCATGTGTGGTTCTTTGCATAGACATTTTGGACTTGTAAGACATAAATTCCAATTTAGCCTCGTCTCAAGCACTTTTGTAAATCTACATACATACATACATACCATCACGCCATGTCCTTTGCGGGGTAGGCAGAGAGAACCGAACGCCACATTTTTCTATCCTGGCACGCATCCCTCGCCTCGTCCACATTCATGCATCGTCTCATACATGTTCGTCTATTGCTCACACTTCTAACATTTCCGTCTTTCAAAATTTCGTTCACATGGTCGTACCATCCCTTTCTTGGGCGTCCCCGACCTCTCATTCCATTCCTTTCCGCTCTGTATATTTTCTTCGTCAGGTGCTCCTCATTCATTTTCCCCATGTGACCAAACCTTCTCAATGTGTTCACTTTCATTCTAGTAATGACATCTTTCTTAATCTTACATTCTTTCCTTATATCCTCGTTTCTTACCCGGTCATACATCGTTCTATTACAAATCCTTCTTAACGATCTCATTTCAACTGCATTTATTCTACTTTCATGCGTCTTCTGCCATGTCCAGGTTTCACTTGCATACGTCAGGGTTGGCACTACGATGGCGTTATGAATGGCAACTTTGGCATCCTTTGATATGTTGCGATCATTTATAATTGGTCTCAGTGCTCCATTCACTCTGTTTCCTGCCAGAACTCTTCTTTCGATCTCTTTCGATCTCTTAAATCTACAAGTTTATGAAATAGAGTTGTTAAACAAACATAGTCAAATTTGTGATTATTAATTATATTCATTTACTAAAATCATCAGAAATATTTGCAGCTCTTTGGACAAATTGGCTCTTCTCACTTGACTGGTCCAAAATATCCGATGTCGGATTCGAAAAACTCATGTTAGCCAGAAAAGTGTATCTATATTCTTGTTCATAAGTTGCGCAGTAATATCTGTCTTAAACCTATTTCTATTTTTTATAACTTTGAGATCCATCAGAAGCCGATTAAATGCAGTCGGTGCTCTAAAAACAAATTGATACTTTGCCATTGTTGTTCTACTAAAAGGTACACAAAAACTAATATTTACATACTGATTGACGTGTATTACGAATTTGTTGTGACATAGATTTAAATCGATCATTGTAAAAGAAATGCATTGTTATTGATCTTATGTATATTTGCTTTAGGTATAACAAATATCTTGTAATTTTTAAACAATGTTATAGATGAATGGTTCCTAGGCCATTTGTTGATTACTTTTAGGGCCGGTCTTATAAACGTCCGTTAGTTAGATTTCAGACCAAATAAACCGAAATTTGATACAAATGCTCTATATTTCGTCTTATAACAATCCGTTAGTTAAATTTTAGTAAAATTTTACCGATAGCCTTTACCGACGGTCGGACCACCGATTAAGCGTTCGTTAACGATAAGTTATGGAAGGATTGAGTTTTACCACACTTGTTTTTTTTATGTTGCGGTACATTTTTAATATTACGAATATTTCGAAATATACTGTTTAATATTTTTTGGATTTTTATATTGAATTGTTTTTTTTTCGGTAAAAAATGTCGTCCGACAGTGATTTTGAATAACCAAAACGAATTTGATTACAAGTTTGTGTTTGACAAAATATTTTATTAATTCAACATGACATTTATGACACTGAATTATTTTATTTAAAAAAAAATTAAATAAAATAATTAGATAAAATAAAAAATAATAATTCACCGTTTTATTTTCTTTAAAAAATAAAAGGAATGAATAAATAATCGTAACTAGTACCTACATATGCATTAAGTTTTTTAAATTTCATTTTAATGCCATAAATTAGGCATAAATGCTAGTGAACAAAATCAGTTGAGGCGAGATTTGAACCCGCGTCCACTGAATTACTTATCCAGCGCGCTAGCTAAATAATAAAGGATTATCACCATTTTTGTAATTTTTGATATTGTTTGAAGTACGCAAAAAAATAAACACCTGTTTATCCATTACAATCCATTATAGTCCATTACAAATCCATAGTAGTCTAATTAGACTGTAACTGTCAAATAAACAGACAGTTAAAATAGTTTTATAATACCGCCGATAGTAATATCTACTTAGGAACATCCATCCGTTAGTAAATCGTCAACATACTTACGAATATTTGGTCTTTCGTTTATACGACCGGCCCTTAAAAGACTTTTTGCGCCCTTTGTAAAGTGTCTTTTTAAAGTTGAAGCGCCCTTTGTGTTTTTTCAGTGAGGACTCATTGTTTTGCCTATAGTCTTGGTCAAATCTTGACCAAGACCATGCCTCCACGATTCTTGCTCATCCCAACATTCGTGGCTGACTCTATCCGCAGGAGTCAAATGCCCAACAAAAACGGAAAGGTCTCTCCCATTAACATATATTTCTGCTGCTCTTGGCAAAAACTCAACATTCACGATTCAATATAGTATTATTTTATATTGATTCGTAAGCAACTGAATTATTTCCAAAAGAAATATTATTCCTGTTGGCATAATTATGTGGTTTATATAGCTACCTATTCAGCTTTGGCTACAACTAAGTTGTGGTTTTTTGGCCCTGGCGCCTCTGGACATTCCAGACAATCCTCTAGGCGCCCTCGACAGATCCTTGAAATACCGAATGTTTTATGTAAGTGGCGTTTTAGAGCTGATTGCAAAAGATTTCTTATTAAATTTCTAGCAATCCTTTTCAATTTTATACAAGTATTACAATGCGGTGGAAATGAATTCCTGAATTAAACAAATGTGTGACAAAATGGGAAATTATTTGATAAGGAATGAGAAATTGTTACAAGATAACCCCTGCATGTCGGTACTTCATCCAAGTTGGATTTGGCTGGCCCTCACGTTTGAGGTTAGCCTCTTTGTGGTAAAGGTATGAAATAATGCTTGAATGATGAACAGGGCTTCGAGTCCTTTAATCTATATTTATACAAATTTTCAGCGTTCTAGCTTTTATATTTTTTGAGATATATCTATGGAAAAATAAAATTCAAAAGTTTAAAACCCCCGACTAGAACTAAATTTCGAAATTCTCGGTGTAAAAGTTAGGTATGTCTAAAACTTTCATGATTTTCTGAAATTTTAGGCTTTGTGCATCAAAAGGATGAAAAATTATAAGAGACTATATATTCCAGTTGTGAGCAGGAGGGAGCAATGTTACACAAACTATATTTTTTACATACAAATATAAAATATACATTATAAAATCACACAAATATAAATACAAATATAAAAATAAAATAAATAAAATAAAAATAAAATAACATATATGCAGCGAAACCTCTGTCTTTTTACTTGAAATGGCCATACAAAAACACGCGGATCTCGGATTGAAACATTGTCGATCTGTTAAGAGAAATAAATTGTTGTGAACAAATTGACTTTTGTATAGTTCATTTTTTTATTTTGCACAATGGTGCCGAGATTGCTAATCTAGAGGTCTCCATGAGCTACTTTTCGTGCAATGCATTATTTTTTCTTGTCGCTCTGTGAAGGGGCCGTTTACAGTCCTCATATGCAGAAATGGTGGTGTGGGAGTAGCAAATAAAAAAGTTCATAACCGCGTCAACATTTTTACAAAATAGAAATGTAAAAACTTAATGAATTGTGCCCGCATGTTTCCTATTAAAGGTGTCGCTAGTCAATTATGCGTTTTTGTGACAATACTCTGATTATCTATATATCAATTGAGGTAGGATGCTACATCTGTTTATATAAGGGATGGGGGTATTATATACAACTATCTAACTACAAATTTGATAACATCTCTCTATATTTTGGTATAATTCATCATTTTTGATCTCCGAGCTTTAGAGGGGTAGATCAATTCAATAATTTAAAATTATATTATTTTTTAAATTATTTAAAAAAATCAAATGAATTAGCTGCCCATCATAGCACAGGACCGAGAGAGATGGAGTTCATTGGAGGAGGCCTACATCCAGCAGTGGAGAGATGGCTGACGAAGAAGAAGAAGCTGCCCATCATAAAGCAAAGAAAATAATTAATAACATCCGGGAATGTACTGGTATTGGGACGGTCGAATAACAATCCGGGAATGTACTGGTATTGGGACGGTCGAGTAACTATTAGGGAATGAACTGGTATTGGGACGGTCGAATAACAATCCGGGAATGTACTGGTATTGGGACGGTCGAGTAACTATTAGGGAATGTACTGGTATTGGGATGGTCGAGTAACTATTAGGGAATGTACTGGTATTGGGACGGTCGAATAACAATCCGGGTAGGTACTGGTATTGGGACGGTCGAATAACTATTAGGGAATGTACTGGTATTGGGACGGTCGAATAACAATCCGGGAATGTACTGGTATTGGGACGGTCGAGTAACTATTAGGGAATGTACTGGTATTGAGACGGTCGAATAACAATCCGGGAATGTACTGGTATTGGGACGGTCGAGTAACTATTAGGGAATGTACTGGTATTGAGACGGTCGAATAACAATCCGGGAATGTACTGGTATTGGGACGGTCGAGTAACTATTAGGGAATGTACTGGTATTGAGACGGTCGAATAACAATCCGGGAATGTACTGGTATTGGGACGGTCGAGTAACTATTAGGGAATGTACTGGTATTGGGACGGTCGAATAACAATCCGGGAATGTACTGGTATTGGGACGGTCGAGTAACTATTAGGGAATGTACTGGTATTGAGACGGTCGAATAACAATCCGGGAATGTACTGGTATTGGGACGGTCGAGTAACTATTAGGGAATGTACTGGTATTGAGACGGTCGAATAACAATCCGGGAATGTACTGGTATTGGGACGGTCGAGTAACTATTAGGGAATGTACTGGTATTGAGACGGTCGAATAACAATCCGGGAATGTACTGGTATTGGGACGGTCGAGTAACTATTAGGGAATGTACTGGTATTGGGACGGTCGAATAACAATCCGGGAATGTACTGGTATTGGGACGGTCGAGTAACTATTAGGGAATGTACTGGTATTGAGACGGTCGAATAACAATCCGGGAATGTACTGGTATTGGGACGGTCGAGTAACTATTAGGGAATGTACTGGTATTGAGACGGTCGAATAACAATCCGGGAATGTACTGGTATTGGGACGGTCGAGTAACTATTAGGGAATGTACTGGTATTGAGACGGTCGAATAACAATCCGGGAATGTACTGGTATTGGGACGGTCGAGTAACTATTAGGGAATGTACTGGTATTGGGACGGTCGAATAACAATCCGGGAATGTACTGGTATTGGGACGGTCGAGTAACTATTAGGGAATGTACTGGTATTGAGACGGTCGAATAACAATCCGGGAATGTACTGGTATTGGGACGGTCGAGTAACTATTAGGGAATGTACTGGTATTGAGACGGTCGAATAACAATCCGGGAATGTACTGGTATTGGGACGGTCGAGTAACTATTAGGGAATGTACTGGTATTGGGACGGTCGAATAACAATCCGGGAATGTACTGGTATTGGGACGGTCGAGTAACTATTAGGGAATGTACTGGTATTGAGACGGTCGAATAACAATCCGGGAATGTACTGGTATTGGGACGGTCGAGTAACTATTAGGGAATGTACTGGTATTGGGACGGTCGAATAACAATCCGGGAATGTACTGGTATTGGGGCGGTCGAGTAACTATTAGGGAATGTACTGGTATTGAGACGGTCGAATAACAATCCGGGAATGTACTGGTATTGGGACGGTCGAGTAACTATTAGGGAATGTACTGGTATTGGGACGGTCGAATAACAATCCGGGAATGTACTGGTATTGGGACGGTCGAGTAACTATTAGGGAATGTACTGGTATTGAGACGGTCGAATAACAATCCGGGAATGTACTGGTATTGGGACGGTCGAGTAACTATTAGGGAATGTACTGGTATTGAGACGGTCGAATAACAATCCGGGAATGTACTGGTATTGGGACGGTCGAGTAACTATTAGGGAATGTACTGGTATTGAGACGGTCGAATAACAATCCGGGAACGTACTAGTATTGGGACGGTCGAGTAACTATTAGGGAATGTACTGGTATTGGGACGGTCTCTCTCATTCTTGCTGTGACTCAAAACCAGAAAAAATGTTACTTCCACCACCACCCACGCGTGGTGCCTTGTAGTTTTTTATTTCACTAGTAGCAACGGTTGATTAGGTTAACACTACTGAGTTTTTCCAATAAAATTTAATTTGTTTAATTGTTGGCAGCATAATTATGGAGTTCTTCAATCTGTCTCAATCTGTAAAAACAAATTAAAGGCCGTCTCAATCGCTAAAACCAAATGAAAACTTGTTGAATTATTTATTAGCAGCATAGTTATGGAGTTCTTCAATCTGTCTCAATCTGATAAATCAAATAAAAAGCCGTCTCAATCTATTTATTACCAGCATAATTATGGAGTTCTTCAATATGCCTCAATATGTTAAATCAAATTAAGGGCCGTCTCAATCGCTAAAACCAAATGAAAACTAGTTGAATTACATATTAGCAGCATAGTTATGGAGTTCTTCAATCTGTCTCAATCTGTTAAATCAAATTAAAGGCCGTCTCAATCGCTAAAACCAAATGAAAATTAGTTGAATTATTTATTAGCAACATAATTATGGAGTTCTTGAATCTAAAAGCTTTCTCAATCGCTTAAACTGAATGAAAACTAGTTGAATTATTAGCAGTATAATTATTGAGTTTTTCAATCTAAAGACTGTCAAATTCGCTAAAACTAAATCAAAACAATACAGTTATTATTTAACCAAAATCGGTTAACAAGGATGAATTAACAATAAATAATTTCTCAAATTATATCACACATTATTATTCTGTGAATGTGAACCTCCTTTGAATTCCAGGTGCACATATATGGCGGAATATTTATAATTTGAAACATGGAACGATTACTAAGAAAACAAAATGTTCTAGAAAACGAGAGTCTATAAATACTGGAAAACCAACGTCATCACGTCACATCAACGAATAATCACGTCGGGGATCACCATTGTAGTAATTATGTTATTTGTTATTTACGAAATATTCTATATATATTTAATACCAGGTGTTAATGTAGATATGATAGTGAAAACTCAATAATATTCTATTTACAGCTTTTATTTACAATACATATACAATATACACAATATTACACGAGATTGAGACAACTGTCGCATGAGAGTTCTAGATTGGCACTGCCCGTCTTTGGTCATTGGTCATTGGTCATTACTGTACATCAGAGTACCGAGTCTAGGACTCCTTGCTCCTTCATCTGACGTTACTTGACTGGGTGGTTTGGAGATTTATGTACTGAAGATGTAAGGGTTTTAGGTTGGAGGGATGATTTTATATTTTATATGAAGTTGGTGGGGTTGTCAAGTTGGATTTTATGTATTGAAGGTTGGTGGGGCAGTTTTTCGGATCGCTATTATGGTGGGGGTGGTCTCTTGAGGACAGTTTTGGGTCTTTTGTACTTATGGAAGTCGTTTTCATCATATGTGGCTAGACTGTTGATGGAGGCGTTCTTATGCGAGGGGATCTTCGCATAAAAACGCTTCGAAAGGGAGATTATGAAGTCTTGGATTGTGGGTACTAGGGACTGCCCATCTTCGTTGGTTTTCCAGTATTTATAGACTCTCGTTTTCTAGAACATTTTGTTTTCTTAGTAATCGTTCCATGTTTCAAATTATAAATATTCCTCCACACATATATGACATATTTTATCTCCTGATTTAGTCAATTCACCCCTGGTACATGATACTTTAAATCATTTAGCAAATATACATTTATGAAAACACCTGATTCTTTTTTACTCTCCCAATACTAATTACCCTTTCAATTGTATATACGAGTTATTCCATTTTCATTACTTTATCATTATACGTTTTTCTTTTTTGCTTTGTCACATGCAATGAAAATATAAAAAATGTAAAATATAAAATATAAAAATATCTTCCAACAAACAAGTGTGAACAGTCCAGATAACTGATATTTACCTGAGAAATAATTTATGTCATATATGTATATCCTTGTATTTAATATACCACGGAAACTATTTTGCCAAATCAAAATTATTTTTGAATGAAACATGTTATTATGAAAACATTTTTAATGCCATTTTATGATAGTTATGTGCCTTTTTAGCAATATGGAAATAAAAATACAAAATTTTATGTTTCCTGAGCTTGGGATCACTTTGAAATATTTGAGAGATAAAAATGAGAAGCACTATTCAGATATATGTATGTAAAACTATAATTTTGAAAAAACATTATTAAACATGATATCAACACTTTGACTGTTTTAGATATTTACATATGTGTTTTGATTTTTTTTTAAAAAGGTATAAAAGATATTCAAAAACAACGTAATATAATAATAAATTAAATATAAACAAAAAAATATATATTTAAAAACACATTGGTACAAGCAAGTAAACAAGCCAAAAATAACTTAAAATTCTGGCGTGGTTCAAGGGTGACATCTATGCAAAAGTAATGTCACCTCATATGTAAGGACTGTTGCTTTCATTGTTTACAAACCAATTTTTCAATAGATGGCGTTACAAAATAGTTTTATTTTACATAACTTCATGATGAAAACTTCATAATTTTCATAATTATTCATAATACGTCTGATTCAGCAATTTTTTAAGAACGTTCCGGCCAATATAGGTACGTTCCTATTCTATTTAGTCCAAATTTATATTTTATAACGCTGAAATAAGACCGTAAATATAAAATTTACAATTTTAGAACGTTCCTATTTTAGTTACAATAGTTAAGTACTGAATAGGGGGTAATCTGCAATAAAAAAGTAACCTTAAAAATTGCGAAATCATAACTCCCCACTATATCCCCTTGGGTTAGTGAGGAGTTAAAAAAAATGTTTGCGTATACGCAACTATAAAAATATTCAAATAATAAATTAGGTTGTTGATTGTGCCGTATAATGTTTCACACAGGCCACAATCTTCAGCATCGAGGTTATACGACGTAGAAATGGAGAATGTAAGTATATTAAGAACATCCTAAGGAAACACTCGCCTCATGATCACTAATAGACACTCTCATCTGTGAATATAGTCGTGAATTTATTTATTACACATACAAAATTATTTCTTACCAGATATTATTTATGGTCAATTGAATATATATTTAGTATAGAAAAGTGTCTAAAGCACCATATTATAAAGTCGCATCCTCCCATAACGCATAAATTAAAACTATACCTTGAACATGACAGCTCATTTTTACCAAGATCGAATGATCGCTGTCAAAGTTGACATTAAACGCGAAAATTACGCGAACGCATACGCAAAACGAGTGGGTTGTGGCCAACGCTATACTCCTCACTACCAAGTCGCGATAAAGTAAAATAAACACGCCGTACATAGCACACACACACATATACATTGTGATGAAACTTTCAGAATAATTACAATCTCAGCATGAGACTAGTTGATAATCTGTAATAAAAAAATACCCTTAAAAATTGCGAAATCATAACTCCCCACTATATCCCTTTGGGTTAGTGAGGAGTAAAAATTATTTCAAAAATGTGAATACACAATAAACTTATGCCTAACCTCAAATGGCAAAGGTTTTGATAACATTTTTCCTGCAACCAATTTCCATCTAATTTATAAAGCAACTCGCTCACGCGAGTTTATAATATTCCTACTTCGTCTCGTATTATTTTTCTTTTTTGTTTTTGAAGAATGAATACGTCATTCATCCACATACAAACATTCCCTAAAATAAGCATTAAAGCTTGTGCTATAGGTGAACAAAATCGGTCGTGGCAAGACTCGAACTCGCGACCACTGGATTATTAACCTAACGCGCTATCCTCTCTGCCACTACCCATCTATTGAGATGTTTGAATGAGGCGTAAATATTCGCAATGTTGAGCTGTTGGCAGACAGTCACACTGCAGTAGTCATACGTACGAATACTCTCTCTTTAACCATCAAAGCACATAATTTGTAAAAACTTAATGACCATACTGACATTTTTATTGTATCTGAATCTATATTCAAAAGGGAAATTGTAAAAAAGGTCACAGATACAGCCTCTTAGGACCTGGGTATGGCTGGAATGCACTGTTGAGAAAATTTTGTGATATAGATGATTTTTAAAACGCCATGCTTGTGAATTCAAAATTATACTTCATAATATGTTTTTTCAACATTCATAGATTTTTTTTATATTTTGTTACTTTTGTTTTAATTCTTAATCTCTAAGCATGTCTATTTTTTCTTTGTAACTTCTCTATGGGGTATAATGTGATTACACATACCTATATATCAACTTATACAAAATAAAAATGTATATATACGATGTATAATTGTTTTTTCTCTAAAATACATAAATTAATAATATAATTACGAATTCGACATTGACGTATGCTGTCCAGGCCATGTCCAGGGGGGCAAGCCTGGTCCAACCGGCGAAATCAAAACCCTCGTGATTACCCATATCATGGATATAATAATTATCATATGGAGTTCTATGACATCTAAAGATATTATAGGACTCCATAGGTATATGGGTAATCGTGAGGGTTTTGATTTCGCCGGTTAGACCAGATTTGCCCCCCTGGGGGGCAAGTCTGGTTGCTTATTTACCCAGGGTATGGAATCATTCCATTTTCTAAACCTCATGGCAAGTCCCGTTCAGGGTAATCGAAAAGATTCCATCGATAATCGGGGTTTTGATTTCGCTTGCAAAATAGGTCGCGTTTTGCGAGCTGTCAAATTTGTCCAAAGTTTAAAATGACGAATCTTTTATATATTTCAGAAAAGTGCATCAACTTTTTACGAAAGTATACAAATAAAACATTAATGTTTCGTTCAAAATTATTTATTTTGATCCAGAAAGGTTATTTGTGTGCAAAATGACCACTTTAATATTACGTCTTTTTTGTTGTTTCTGGCGTGTTTCTCTTGTAAAATTGATTGTTTTTCTATGTTTCGTTATCTTTGGTTTTAATAAGGAGGGAAATATAAAATGTGTCACTTCATTTCTCGGATCTTCTATAATGTTATTTTTCATGATTATAACAGATTTTCATGATTAATAAATACAGTTAAATGAAATCATTAAGAAAAATCTGTAATTACCGACGTATGACAGGTAAAGAAAAGAGGACATAAGGAAAGAATGTAAGAAAATCATTAATAGAATGAAAGTGAACACATTGAGATGGTTTGGCCACATGGGAAGAATGAATGAGGAACGCCTGACGACGAAAATATACAGTGCAACACAGGAATGGAATGAGAGGTCGGGGCCGGCCAGGAAAGGGAATAGCAGACGAACATGCGTGGGACGATGCATGAATGTTGACGAGGCGATGCGTGCCAGGATAGAAAAATGTGGCGTTCGGTTCTCTGCCAATCCCGCGAGGGACATGGCGTGATAGTATGTATGAATTCGATTTAACTTATATTTTGGGCGTTTGCATAGGACATGAAACAATGCATTGTTTAAGCTGTAGATTAGTGCCAATTAGAAACAAGCTTGTAGCTTATAAATAAACTCCAACGAATTATGTCTCCAAGGATCAGAGGTCACAAATGACCTTCCCTGAATCGATCTGTTTAAATAACAAAATATGATCTTTTATAAATACTATAGGGAATGTCGTTATCACATAATACATGATTGCTTTTGTTATTTAAATTTGTCCATACATATATACCTACATATTATTAGATATATGATGCACTATTTCCTACGAACGCGTACCACAGTTATAGCACCAAGCCAGTGTTTCTCAATATATTTTTATATTATTATTTATATTTTTATTTGTATAGAGTTATTGCCAAATTTTTAGAAATTTCTAGAGTGGGACAGTTTACGCCCACATGATCAAATCAAAAAAAAAAAAACAAAAATTGTCTATTGCGCAACTATGTATTTTTTTCTAGATGTTAAACAATATAGATGGGTCGATGGCAGAGCGGTTAGCGCGCTGGGCTAGTAATCCAGTGGTCGCGAGTTCGAATCCTCCCTCGACCGATTTCGTTCACCTATAGCACAAGCATTTAGTTGCTTATTTTAGGGAACGTAAGAAGATGTATATGTACTTGTTTTACAAAGACATATTCATTTTTTTCTTTAAAAAAATTAAAAAAAAATCGCATAAGTTGCCACGATCACATAAATGGATGTTGAGGGATGGAGGTGTTAAAAGTTAGAATAATAATGGAAGAACGTGTATGAGATGATGTATGGACGTGAATGAAGCGAGAAATCATTTCAAAAGAGATAAGTTTGTCGTTCGGTTCTCTCTGCCTATCCAAATAGGGAAATGGGGTGATGTTATGGGATATTTTCAGAATTGACTTGTTGCACATTATATTTTTTTTATTTTCAATAACAATTTGTTTTGTTTATGCTACAAATGAGTTATTCAACCGATTTCAGAGTGAATCATTCAATCTCAGGAAGAAGCGGTCATTTCCGGTCAAATCAAATAACTAATAATAATAATAAAATTCTTTTATTATGCAAAACAAATCACATAATTTGGCGGACTTATTGCCGAAGGCAATTTCTACCAGTCAACCACACTAGTAAATATGAGTCACAGATGAGTCGGTGGCAGAGCGGTTAGCGCGCTGGGCTAGTAATCCAGTGATCGCGAGTTCGAATCCTGCCTCGACCGATTTCGTTCACCTATAGCACAAGCATTTATTTGATTATTTTAGGGAACGTAGGAAGATGTATATGTACTTGTTTAACAAGGACATATTCATTTTAAAAAAAAAATATAAAAAAAAATACAATAGTACGAGCAAGTGCAAAAATACACAAAACAAAAAAAAAACTAATAGGCATACATGAGAAAGAAAAAGTAAATTATACAAAAATGCAAAATTTTAAATACTGACATAAATTAAAATTTATACTGACATAAATTACTGACATATTTGCATAATTAATGATAATGTACAAAAATAGCACAAGGATGGGTTGGGAAGGGATGAAGGATAAAGGAATTATAGGTATGAGGACAATAATTCATTCGTCATAGAAATCTTAACTATTTTTTGTGTTCAGGCCTAATCTTCCCTCAAATACGTCACTAAAAAGACAAATATTTAACTCAACGTTTCTGGCGAATGAAGTACTTAACGGTGAGTCAACTGTCATTTCTCGACTCGTTGCTAGGCAACGCGTGTAGTTTTAGTGTTCTATCACTAGAGGCGTTAGTTGTATCGACGGTGGCGCCACACAACAAAACAAACTGACAGCCACATTGAAACGAACATGGGCATTTATAAGCATTATTTTGGTGAAAAAAAAAAAACTTTACCATGTTGGATAATAAAACAATAGTATTTCAAGTCGTAGCGTCCCGTTTTGTAGTTCATATTATTTGAGGTTATTTAAAATTTGACAGATGATAACCACAGAAAAAGTAAAATAAGTATGTCTATAATTGAAGATTAAGAAACTGATATGTCATATTGCACTGTAATACGGAAATGGATTCAATCTTCCCTTTAACATTAATCTTGAGTTTAACAAACTCAATGAGTTGAGGGCCAACTGTAATACCGGCCCATAGTTAGATATCTGAATCCAAAGTCAAATGTTCCGGGTTCGATTCTCGGTGGAGACACGTTTATTCACTGCGTCTTCAGTTTGGATTTGTCAATTTGTGAATCTCCAAGTGATTCGTGTTAAATTAATATTTGACTTATCTGCACCTACCTATCTATTGATTTCCAATAAAAAAAAGATCACCATGGTATGACTTCTGTACAGCCATCCTGAGTTCAATTCTCACTAGGGCAGAAATTCGTTTTAAATCATTCCCTGACCTTCTTTAAAAATACTGGTTTGTTGAAAGAAATGTTAAAAAAATGATATAATATATCAATTATAAAAATTTTGTCACCTCTTTCACCAATGTGCTTTAGAACTACTGAACACAAAAATAAACATTATTTAATTTTTATATTTCAACATATTTTAATGTGTTTTAAATTATGATCGTGTGTAATTCCGAGTATGCATATTATATAAAATTTAATAAATAATAATTTAAAACAAACGCCATCTTGAAAAATCAAACGCAATTACAACTAGCGTTTGACGATAGGAATGCCCCGTTGTGTCATTGGCTGTAAAAGTCAAATAAACGTGCAACATTTTATTAAATTTTTAAGTAGATATATATTTATTATTCGAACACTAGAATTAAAATAAATGTATTGAGACATACCAAATAAAACCATGATAATACATATTTTAATTAATATCTAACGTTAAAAAAACCTGAAGTATTTTTGAAAAAAATTCACAAATTCGCGATTTTTTATACGAAATTCCGGTTTTAAATCATTATTTTTTTTTAGTATATCTTCGATATAAGTAATGGATCTTTGGTGATTTGTATTTTTATATAATAAAATATGTTTGTTTGTATGTTGCGTCATTAAAAAAAAACATCTACAATGAAATAATAAAAACTGCATAATACTTACTTAACGAGTCCGGAACTCAGATTTTGACACTCCAATGTGTGGCGGCGGAAATCGCCCTGTCGGTTAATCTTATCAGGTCGTCCATGTGACAGCCTTCGTCCAGTTCTGGGTAGGACAGCAGATGGTCGTCATCCTGCACTGCCCCACAATATTACAGAAGGTATCCCTTATTTACTGCATCAGAAAAGCTTTCCAAAACATCACACCAGAATTAATGTTAAAAATATATAAAGCATTTGTTAGACCATTGTTTGGATATGGTTTCCAGATATGGAGTCCCTATTTTTCCAAGGACCATTGACTCACTTGAAAGTGTCCAAAGACGTTTTACAAAAATTCCCAGGACACTTCGCAACTTAACATATGAGGAAAGACTTGACTTCTAAAAACTGTCAAAACTGGATAAACGAAGAGAACGTGGAGATCTTATTGAAACATTCAAAAAAATATTATCAGGCCATTATGACTGTGTAAAAATGAAAAATCTCTTTCAATATAGTCATAACACTAATTTGCGTGGCCATAGCTTAAACTTGTGAAAAGTAGGTTCTCGACAAATCCTCGAAAGCATTTTCTTTCAGATAGAGTGGTGGATAATACTTGTAATAAACTGCCTCAACATGTTTTGGATGCTGAAAATGATAATATTTTCAAGAATAGACTGGACTTTTTTTTGGACAAAGCAAAATAGTTACAACCAAATAATAAAATTCGACAGTGGATATAGGCACATCAGCCTTGGCTGCCAACCTATAAATAAATAATAATAATAATACCGTCTTCCGTCGAGAAACCCCACCTGTGCAGGTTGTTCTTGCAGCCACTCACACCCACCCTCAGCCTGTTCAATGTCTTCCATATTGGGAATGTCAGGTAATGCGCTCTATTCACCTGCTCGCTTGTGTCCATCCATGCAGAGATTAGGTCGTCCATCCACATCTCTCAGCGTTGCTTCTAGGAGGTCTAATTAAAAATGTCTATAATTAAAAATGATACATTCATAGGTTGCAAAATATTTATTTACACCAAAACACTTTTTTTATTGTAAGTGTTTTATTTTACATACATACATACATACCATCACGCCATGTCCCTTACGGGGTAGGCAGAGAGAAGCGAACGCCATATCTTTCTATCCTGGTACACATTCATCGCCTCGTCAACATTCATGCATCGTCTCATACATGTTCGTCTATTGTATATGCTTCTAACATTTCCGTCTTTCAGAATATCGTTCACATGGTCGTGCCATCCCTTTCTTGGGCGGCCCCGGCCTCTCAATCCAATCATATCCGCATTGTATATTTTCTTCGTCAGACGTTCCTCATTCATTCTACCCATGTGGCCAAACCATCTCAGTGTGTTCACTTTCATTCTATTAATGATATTTTTCTTCATCTTACATTCTTTCCTTATGTTCTCATTTCTTACCCTGTCATACATCGTTCTATTGCAAATTCTTCTTAGCGATCTCATTTCAACAGCATTTATTTATATTGCTTCTCGGGCAACTAACAGGTACAATGTCAAATATTAATTTAACACGCACCCAATAACAAGTTGCCACATTCTGGAGACTTACGATATTAATCGTCTCACAGATCCAGACTGAAAACACAATTAAAAACTGTGTCCCCACCGGGAATCGAACCCGGGACCTTTGGCTCAGCAGTCAGATATCTAACCAACTGAGCCACGAAGGCCGACAATTTATTCTGCTTTCGTGCGACTTCTGCCATGTCCAGGTTTCACTTGCATATGTCAATGTTGGCACTAAGATAGCGTTATGAATGGCAACTTTGGCAGCCTTTGATATATTGCGATCATTCATAACTGGTCTCAGTGCTCCATTCACTCTGTTTCCTGCCATAACTCTTCTTTCGATATCCTTATCAGGTCGTCCATTCCGTTGAAACATGCTTCCCAGATATACATACTCGTCGACTTGCTCGAGCCATTCGTTCTCTACTCTTATTTTACACGCTGTTCTGCTTTCACTCTTTTCAAAGACCATTACCTTTGATTTGCTGGCATTCATTCTCAGACCGTTCTCTATGCATCCTTCATATACCATGCTTACAAGATACTGTAACTCTTCCATACTTTCAGCTAACAGTACTTTGTCATCTGCATTTTATTTTAAATATCTATTATTGTTGTCAAACCTCCTCTTGTAAAAATCCACGTATATAATAAACAAATAAAACAAAAATAATCATCATCCTTATATACTTAAATGAATAGTAAAAAAATGAATGGACCAATCGAGCGAAGGTGCATTCCTGATTCACAACCCAAGTGTGGTTCGTTGACAAACATAATGTATAATGAATATTTAAATAGTGAAGTTAATGTAGACGAAGAAACGCTTTAACCAACACCATCTTAATAAATTAAATATGAAAATGATGATAATTGTACATCTAAACGATTGTATAAAACTAAATTATATATCATATCTACTAAAGTATGTGTGGCTATGGATGGTAGGTACCTATATGCTGTAGAAATCTAATATTTTTTATAGCGTGAAAAATATAGAGAGGCTATGACATACTTATTAATCTATAGCTATTAAGAATAACTATAGTTGAGAATTGGGAGATTCAGGTCTCTTGAAATTAAAATTATGAATCTATTCCGTGTAGGTTCCTACCTACAAATATTTAAGACAAAAAAGCCTTTAAATACTGGTAAGAATCTATATATACATATATATATATATATATATATATATATATATATATATATATATATATATATATATATATATATATATATATATATATATATATATATATATATATATATATATATATATATATATATATATATATATATATATATATATATATATATATATATATATATATATATATATATATATATATATATATATATATATATATATATATATATATATATATATATATATATATATATATATATATATATATATATATATATATATATATATATATATATATATATATATATATATATATATATATATATATATATATATATATATATATATATATATGCATGGATGTAAAGGAAGCCAGAAATGTGTGCAAAAATAGAGAAGTATGGCGCTCAATTCTCTCTGCTTACCCCGTAAGGGACATGGCGTGATGGTATGTATGTATGTATGTATGTATGTATGTATATATATATATATATATATATATATATATATATATATATATATATATATATATATATATATATATATGTATATATATATATATATATATATATATATATATATATATATATATATATATATATATATATATATATATATATATATATATATATATATATATATATATATATATATATATATATATATATATATATATATATATATATATATATATATATATATATATATATATATATATATATATATATATATATATATATATATATATATATATATATATATATATATATATATATATATATATATATATATATATATATATATATATATATATATATATATATATATATATATATATATATATAAATGGATGTACGTATATTTGTTTGTTTGTATATTTCCATCCGCTTTTATTTGTTTGTTTGTATATTTTCATCCGCTTGTCGACCCCTACCTACTACCTACATACAAACATATCATCACGCCATGTCCCTCGCGGGGTAGGCAGAGAGAACCGAACGCCACATACTTCTATTTTGACACGCATTCATCGCCCCGTTGACATTCATACATCGTCTTATACATGTTCGTCTGTTGTTCACGCTTCTAACATTACCGTCTTTCAAAATACCATTAACATGATCGTACTAACCCTTTCTTGGGCGGCCCCCACCTCTCATTCCATTCCATATATTCTTCCTCAATGTGTTCACTTTGATTCTATTGTTGACATCTTTCTTCATCTTGCACTATTTCTTTGTGTCCTCATTTCTGTCCCTGTCATACGTCATTCTATTACATAACCTTATACCTACAACATATGTCAAATATACATTTTTTATCACGCGCTCAATAACAAGTTGACACAATAGACATTTGAAGACACAATCAAAAACTGTGACTCAACCGGGAATCGAACCCGGGACTTTCACTCGGCAGTCAGATATCTAACCAACTGAGCCACGAAGCCCAACATAGTGCCTGTTTTTTGCCTCATATATAAAAATAAAATAAAATATTACGAGGTTTTAATATCCAAACATATTGATTGTTATTCTACATACATTTTCCCTCTTTTGCAGGACGATGGTTTCGCCTGACTTGGCCAGTATCAACCAATTTATAAGGATCTTGTCGTAAAATGGAGTTCTACACCATTAGGACCTAGTCGTAAAATGGAGGTGTACACCATAAATATAAATATAATGTCAAAATTATAAATATAAATAAATATCTAAACATTAATAGATACCTCTCCCTCATTCTCAAAAAAAAAATAGTGCTAAAACTATGTATGATCGAATAATAAATGAGAAATTTAGACGAGAATGTATGATTGAAAGAAATATCGTAAGTAAGATGAAAATAAATGCCCTAAGGTGGTTCGGCCACATAGAAAGAATGAGTTGTTCATCTTCTACTTATGTAATTTGTGTAGCTTCTATAACTTTATTTTTTCTTTTCTTAAATTTCTTAAATTATGTAAATATTTTATCTTCTTCTTTTCCAACTGTCAATTTGTTCAGGAGAACTTTGTTCTCTTAACATATCGACAATGTTTCAAGCCAGGATACGCGAGAATTGTATGCAGAGGTCTACTTTTTTCACGGCTTTTCCAACTTTGAAGTCAAAAAACACCAATTTAGAGGCTTCGCAGCATATATGTTCCATACACGGATTTACTCAGAATTCGGAGTAGAACATTTCGTGTGTCTGTGTGTGTGTGTGTGTGTGTGTGTGTGTGTGTGTGTGTGTGTGTGTGTGTGTGTGTGTGTCTGTGTGTGTGAGGGTGTCTGTGTGTGTGTCCGTCCCCCCCTTATAACTTTTGATCCGCTCAATTTACAGAGCCTAAAATTTCAGAATATATAAAAAGTCACAGGCCTACAAAACTTTTATACTCGGAATTTTGAATTTTTGTTTCAGTCAGGGGTTATCAACTTTTGAATTTTTATTTTATTTTTCCATATATCTCAGAAACCATAAAAGCTAGAACGCTGAAAATTCAAAACAAAATCTCAAATAAGTTTTTTCAAAAAAACTCCAGGGTTTCTCAAACATTTTTTATTAAGAAAAGTATTTTTTTTATGATAAATTTATGAGTTTAACTGCCTATTTTTCCAAAACTTTTACAATTATCGAAAAAAGCCGAAACACCCCAACTAGATAATTTAATTTTCTATAAAAAATATTAACATTGTAGTAGAAGATCTCAATTTTTTTTTAACAATTTTTTTAAAAATTGAATTTAGTGACAACATTGCTTCATACATTTTGTATGGCAGTCGCCTATACACAATATGTAAGAAGACTTAATAGTTTGATACTTCATCTCCAAACATACATACATACTATCATGCTATTTTCATATTCTGGGTAGGAAAAAAGGACCTTCCTCCATACTATCCTATCTTGACATACATACCTACATAATATGTTGTATAGAAAACAAAATATCTGACAATATTCAATAATTTGTATTTATGGGTTTATAGTTTGGTACATATTCTTCAACTATACATACTATCGCTATCGACAGTTGGATCTCATGTGTTACATGCAACTAGTATCTAATTTATGTAACTTATACTTGTGTAACTTAGTGTGAGATTGAATAAGAGCTCATGTAATTTTATGTGCATCCATAATTGGACGTCCAGCACTCATAATAATAACCAATATTATTTTCTTTTTATGAAAATTGTAAGCTGGATGTCTGTCGATGTACCCTTTTTAATAAAATAAAAAAAAAATAAAAAAAAATCAACCCAAAAATCTTTTTTCAATTTTTACTAAAATAATAATAAATATACAATTTAATTACGATCGTATTTCGACCTCGGCGCAACATATAAATAATCTCTCTGGACATAGCAAATTAATTTTTTAATATATTTATGATATATGGATACAGAATGATTATCCTATATGATACCTTTGTAAGGACGATAATCCTTTTATATATTGTAATTTGTTTACAAAAGTGTTTTGTCCTTTGGACAGTGCCAAGAATGGGTAAATGAGGATCCTCACGGCGAGTATGTAAATATGTACATGTTATTTTGTATTTGGGTATAAGTTTTACGAGGTCGTAAAAATATAATGAACCGTAGCAAAAGAATACCTATAAAATTTTATTACTTGTATATTTTATATTACACACGGACAATCTACATGCATAATTATATACTAGTTGCATGTAACACATGAGATCCAACTGTCGATAGCGATAGTATGTATAGTTGAAGAATATGTACCAAACTATAAACCCATAGATACAAATTATTGAATATTTTCAGATATTTTGTTTTCTATACAACATATGTAGGTATGTATGTCAAGATAGGAAAGTATGGAGGATGATCCTTTTTCCTACCCAGAATATGCAAATAGCATGATGGTATGTATGTATGTATGTTTGGAGATGAAGTATCAAACTATTAAGTCTTCTTACATATTGTGTATAGGCGACTGCCATACAAAATGTATGAAGCGATGTCGTCACTAAATTCAATTTTTAAAAAAATTGTTAAAAAAAAATTGAGATCTTCTACTACAATGTTAATATTTTTTATAGAAAATTAAATTATCTAGTTGGGGTGTTTCGGCTTTTTTCGATAATTGTAAAAGTTTTGGAAATATAGGCAGTTAAACTCATAAATTTATCATAAAAAAAATATTTTTCTTAATAAAAAATGTTTGAGAAACCCTGGAATTTTTTTGAAAAAACTAATTTGAGATTTTGTATTTGTCTATGTTTGTACCAATTTTCAGCGTTCTAGCGTTTATGGTTTTCTGAGATATATGGAAAAATAAAATAAAAATTCAAAAGTTGATAACCCCTGACTGAAACAAAAATTCAAAATTCCGAGTATAAAAATTTTGTAGGCCTGTAACTGTTTATATATTCTGAAATTTTAGGCTCTGTAAATTGAGCGGATCAAAAGTTATAAGGGGGGGACGGACACACACACACACAGACACACACACAGACACACAGACACACAGACACACACACACACACACAGACACACGAAATGTTCTACTCCGAATTCTGAGTAAATCCGTGTATGGAACATATATGCTGCGAAGCCTCTAAGTTGGTGTTTTTTGACTTCAAAGTTGGAAAAGCCGTGAAAAAAGTAGACCTCTCCATACAATTCTCGCGTATTCTGGCTTGATACATTGTCGATATGTTAAGAGAACAAAGTTCTCCTGAACAAATCGACAGTTGGATTAGTTGATTCTGCACGTACATAAGTAGATACCGATATATTTTATTTTGAACTCAAAAAACGCTTATATTACATGCATTATTTTTTGAAATCGAAAAATGCTTATGTTACATGCATTTTAATTTTGAACGCGAAAAATGCCCATATTACATGCATTTTATTTTTGAACTCGAAAAATGCCCATGTCACCAACATGCATTTTTTTAACTCGAAAAATACTTATATTACTTACATTTGATTTTTGAACTCGAAAAATGCTTATGATACCTGCATTTGTTTTTAAACTGGAAAAATGCTTATATTACATGCGTTTTATTTTTTTACACCATTTTCGCGTTTTTTTTTAGCAAAAGGAGTATAATTTTTATAGAAAAGCAGGTTTATTATTCGCGTTATTTTTGGCATAAGGGGTATTATTTTTGTAAAAAGTGGTGTTTTTATTCGCTTTGTGTTTTTGGAAAAGGGATGTTATTTTTGAAGAGAAGCTATGTTATTATTCGCATTATTTTTTGGATAAAGGGTATTATTTTTGTAGATAAGTACTGTTATTATTTTCATTATTTTTTGGAAAAATGGTATTATTTTTGTAGAAAAGTGCTGTTTTCATTCACGTTATATTGTGGAAAAGAGGTGTAATTTTTAAAGAAAAACGACGTTATTATTAGCGTAATTTTTTGGAAAAGTAGTATTATATTTGTAATTTTTGTAGAAAAGTGATGTTATTATTCGCTTTGGTTTTTTTAGAAAAAGGGTATTATTTTTGTACAAAAGCAGTGTTATTATTCGAGTTTTTTTTGTGTAAAAGGGGTATAATTTTTGTAGATAAGTGGTGTTATTATTCGCTTTAGTTTTTTGAAACAAGGGTGTTATTTTTGTAGAAATTAATGATATTATTCGTCGTCGGTTGCTTAAGTGACCACTGTATGCAATTGCGACATTTGCCAATTTAGAATGTCTTTTTGTAGTGTGTTTTTCGTTGTGATAGCTGTTAATTTGGAAGAATATTGAAGAATTTTTTGTTAACCAATGTAAATCAATTCACAATTGTGTTCTAAAGAGTCCATCTATCGGGCGGAGCACAAACTAATAACTGTTATCATTAGTTTGTGCTCCGCTCGATAGATGGACGCTTTAGAACACCATTGTGAATAAAGCCCTTGAAAAGTTAGTGGAAAATTGAGGCTTCCAAAAATTTTACAGAAAATTTGTTTATAATATATCTATGAATAAATAGATATTTTTTTCTTATGAATAAATAGATTAGTTTTTAATAGATGGACTCTCAAAGTTAATATTATAAACCGCCTTGAAGCATTTGATATGTGGATCCTCCGCAGAATGCTGAAGAATATCGTGGAGTGACATGGTCAGTAACACTGAAGTACTACGTAGAGCCAACACCAGAAGAAAATTATTCACCAATGTTAAGCTCCGTAAAGTGTTATACTTCATACATATTCTGAGAGGTGAAAAGTATGCCATCCTTCAGCTCGTCATGAAGGGGAAGATTGAGGGTCCTAGAGGGGTCGCAAGAATGTAGCTTTCCTGGTCGCGAAACATCCGCGAATGGACCGGTATTATAACTGTGGAGGAGCTGTTTCGCACTGCACAGGACAGGGAGGCTTTCTCTATGGTGGTCGTCGACGTCGGGGAGACCTGATATGACACAAGAAGAAGAAGAAGAAAAATTTTGAAAATTTGTAAATTGTAAGTTTTTACTTTTCCAACTCAAAAGGTTGCCGACCCTTGTAGTAAGCTATGCCTGTCCCAGAGTGGCGCTATGTAAATCAGTTCTATTATTTTTTATTCATCATAGTGTTAACTACATATTTGAATATTGGCGCCAATCAAATTAGTTACCCAGTTGACCACCAGAGCGATTATGGCGCCTAGACTCAACCAATCACACGCGCCTGCTTGCGCATGCGCGTTTCCCAAGCAGGACGGTAACATTACCGACTCAATGGTTGGCTACACTGAACAACCGTTGGGGACTGCCCACTTTTCCAACACTGTTTGAATCGTAGAGATCTCTTTCGCGCGATATAAACATCTGTATTCTGTGTTAATTAAGTAGCATTATTTATAATTGCTAACATCAGAAGTGGGATACTACTCCAAAGTATCGTTAATTTTACGTAAAGACTTTTGTGCCGACTTTCCGAAAATCGATTTGGACTATTTTATTAGCATCGATATTTTGGAAAGATCGATTTGCGTCGTCCGCCATTTTGTGACGCCTACTTGTTTGTTTGTTTGTTTGTTTTTTTTAAAACAAAAAAAAACTATTTATTTGTGTTTATCAGTGTTTTATTTTCGTTTTTATTGACTTTTCTGTGTTCATAATGCCGCGGTATAGTTCCGAAGATAGTTTATCTTCCGAAAGTCGCTATACGCCACTGAGAAGATCTCGAGAACACCGCCATGATCGTTCCCGATCTCGAAGTGTCTCGCAGAGGAGACATCGCCGTCGACGCAACAGATCGGAGACCCCGGAATTAGGTTCCATCCCGCACTTTAATCCAGCTCGAGAGAATAGCTACGTGAGTGAGTGGATTTGTCAGGTCGAGGACGTTACCGACGCTTGCGGTTGGAGTGAACGGCGTAAATTATACCGCGCCACCCAGGCTCTCGAAGGAGAAGGAAAGGCCTGGTTTAATTTATGGAAGCCATCGAAGCGCACGTGGCACAACTTCACGAAAGACTTCCAGCTATCCTATCCTGGGGAGCCAAATTTCTTCTCAATGATAGAGGATATAGTTAAATTTAAGAGCGACCAAGCCCAATCTCTTGTGTTGTATGCAGGGCGCATGACTGCCAAGATCAAGCGGTTAGGCGTAAAGTTGTCAGAAAGACAGCGGCATCACCGACAAAAACATAGGTGTGGTACTTGAGAGTTGCGAGACAATGCAAACCTTAGTCACGCAAATGTCGCGACGTTCGATGGCCACCCCTAGAACGAAGGCACCCCCGCTGAGCAATACGGGAACAGCTCGAAAAAATGATGGTCGGCCTTCGATCACTTGTTTCAAGTGCGGGCTTAAAGGGCACAAGAGAAACGAGTGTAAATCGACGAACGCACCTAAAACTAAGTGCAACCATTGCAAGAGGGAGGGGCACACAGAAGAAAAGTGTTTTCGTAAGCTAAAAGCAGTGAATCTGTGCGCAGATAAATTGGTCAAGATGTCATCGAAATGTTCTATCAACGGAAGGACCATGGATGCCATAATTGACACGGGAAGCTCGTGTACCCTTATAAGGGAGAAGCAGGCGAAATCCATCGGTCTACGTATGGAGCCATCAACTGCCCTTATGAGTGGTATAAATGGAGTTATCGTGCCTGCTATCGGGCAGACCAAATGCCAATTAACATCGCATGGAGTTGGTGTTGACATTGAACCCCTTGTCATGAACGATGAAGACTTGCCTGTAGACCTGCTACTTGGACGAGACATTCTTAGTCATCCAGTTTGTTGCAGATGCTGCTGGAGTCCGAATAACTCATACAGATATTAAGACCGATCATGTCTGTAACTTAGTGGATGTAAAGGAAATCCCAAGTGGAGCTCTGTCCGAGGAAGGAGCTGCTGCCTTCCAAACGTTAATGAGGACCTATGGCGACCGCATCTCCACCTCATTGAAGGACATTGGAAGCTCTCAGGTTGGTTGTCTTAATATTACCCTCAATTCCAATGTTCCAGTTTTTGTAAGACCTCGTAGACTGTCACAAACAGAGAGAGGCATGGTCAAAACAATGATTGCAGAGATGATAGAAGCTAAGATCATAAGACCAAGTTCTTCACCATATGCGAGCCCTATCTTACTCGTGAAAAAGAAGGATGGTAGTAATATAGATGCTCTGGGTAAAGGAAAATATTTTACTACTCTAGACCTGATGTCTGGGTTTTATCAGATACCTATTGAAGAAGACTCCATAGCCAAAACAGCTTTTGTGACTCCGGATGGACAATACGAATTTCTAAGAACTCCTTTTGGTCTTGCCAATGCACCTTCGGTTTTTCAAAGGTCATTGAGTAAAGCATTGTCAGATTTAGGTGATGATGTTCTGATTTATATTGATGACATACTCATTCCGTCCAGAACTGAGGTAGAAGGCCTTGAAAAATTAGAAAAGGTTCTTATTCGCCTAAGAAATGCTGGATTAACACTGAATTTAACGAAGTGTACCTTTTTCCAAACTTCAATTATTTACTTGGGCAAGGAAATATCTGCTGGCTCTGTTAAACCAGGAGCTTTAAAAACTGATTGTTTGGTAAAGGCAATGGTCCCAAAAACAGTCAAGCAGCTGAGACAGTTAATTGGACTTGCTAGCTATTTTAGGCAATTTATCCCAAACTTTGCAACGAGAATAAAACCACTTTATGACTTATTGAAAAAAGATGCTGAATGGAGTTGGACTCTTGAATGTAAACAGGCATTCGACGATGTTAAAGCAGTTTTGACTGATAGACCGATATTAAAAATATATGATCCAAATGCAGCTACCGAGGTCCACACTGATGATTCTGCTAAGGGTCTTGGAGCTTTCTTGTTACAACGAGACCAAGATAACAAGATGCACCCAGTAGCTTATTACAGCCGTAGAACGTCAGCGGATGAGTATGTACCATTCATATGACTTGGAGACGTTGGCAATAACTCAAGCATTCAAACACTTTCGTGTTTATCTGATCGGGATACACTTTAAGGTGGTTACAGATTGTAATGCTGTAAGATCAACAATGACCAAGAAAGATATTAATCCACGTGTTGCTCGTTGGTGGATATTTTTACAAGACTATCATTTTGATATTGAGTATCGACCTGGTAAGAAAGTCGCTCATGTAGATTATTTGAGTCGAAACCCTGTTTGTCTGACTTATGAATGGACAACCCAAGAGCAGTTGTTAGATATGCAAACAGCGGATATCGAGATATTACATATTAAGAACATTCTTAGGAATGGTAATGAGGAAGGTGATCAGAAACAATTGTTTATTGATTATGAAATCAAGGAAGACAGAGTGTTTCGGAAAACAGCCGATGGTTCTAAGTGGTTTGTACCAAGAAATGCTAGATGGGGGGTTCTAAGGATACTCCATGATAAAAGTGGACATCAGGGTATAGACAGAACACTGGCTGCTATTAGAGCCAAGTATTGGTTCCCTCGGATGAGGAGGGTGGTTACGAAGTATGTTAAGAACTGCTTCAAATGCTTGGTTGGGAAGAGTGACACGGGCCGTAAACCTGGTGTGTTACATCCTATTCCCAAAATTGAAATTCCATTCGCTGTGGTGCATGTGGATCATCTGGGTCCTTTTGTAAAGAGTACGGAAGGAAAACAATTTCTCATTGTTCTCCAGGATGGCTTTACAAAGTACTGCTTTTTAGAAGCAGTGGCAGAAACAAGTACGAAAGGTGTGCTCAAGGCACTCACCGCTATGGCATACCTGTTTGGTGTTCCTAGGCGTCTTGTTTGTGATCGAGGTACTGCATTTACCTCGAAGGCGATGCGTGCTTTTTGCGAGGAGCATGGTATCAAATTGACCATTAATTCGGTTTTATTACCGAGGGCCAACGGTCAGGTAGAGAGACTCAATAGAACAATATTGAACACGCTGAATTCTATTATCAGAGATCAACCTGAAGACCAATGGGTTGAGGCTCTGGCAGCAACACAGCAAGCACTGAATAATGCGGTGAATAGAACAACGGGTAAAACTCCAAATGAGTTGTTGTTTGGCTATAAGCCTTCAGCATTGTGTGAAGCTGTGTTGGATAATAATCTCACCGAGGCCGGTGAGAGGCAGGACCTTAGGGTCATACGTGCTCAGGCACGGAAGCTTTTTGACGAAGATCAAAAGCGGCAGATGAAACGGTTCAATGCGAAACGTTTCATAAGTCAGCCGTATCAAGCTGGTGATACGGTGTTGATCAGGATTACCAAGGGTAATCCTGGGTATAAAAAGTTAAAGGGTCGATTTCGCAGCTTGCCCTATAAAGTAGTGGAAGTCCTGCCTAATGATCGCTTTGACGTGTTGGGTACCAGACCCAACGGCAGCACTCACAGAGTGACGGTCACATATGAAAATATGAGGAAATGGCCGGCTGAACAAATATCTGAATAATGGTCAGGAAGGACGAGCAGTCTCACACACTGATTGTCAGACTGACCAATTATTTGTTTTGTTTTAACTATTCTTTTCTCTTCTCTTAGGTCCAGCTTTGAGGACAAAGCAGTCGTCAGTATGGCCGTGTTAACTACATATTTGAATATTGGCGCCAATCAAATTAGTTACCCAGTTGACCACCAGAGCGATTGTGGCGCCTAGACTCAACCAATCACACGCGCCTGCTTGCGCATGCGCGTTTCCCAAGCAGGACGGTAACATTACCGACTCAATGGTTGGCTACACTGAACAACCGTTGGGGACTGCCCACTTTTCCAACACTGTTTGAATCGTAGAGATCTCTTTCGCGCGATATAAACATCTGTATTCTGTGTTAATTAAGTAGCATTATTTATAATTGCTAACAATAGTGTAAGTTAATTTTTATAAGGTTTAGTGGTAGGTTGAAGCAGGGCCGGATAAACATGTTTTTGCGCCCAGAGCAATATATTTCAAAACGCCCCCCCCCCCCTTCCTTCTCAAATGTTTGAAATTTCAATATTATATTATGCAGTATATTATGCAATATTATACAGTAAAAATCAATATATCAATATAAACCAAAGAACAAAAATAAATTAAAATTCTACCTATTCCTATTCATGTATGTAACGTATCCTGAGAAGTAGGCATTTTAAACTAAAACCTTAGGTCTTACAATTTTTAAAATATTGGATCATCACATAAACCGTTTAAAGTAAAATATAATTTAAAAGTCCTTTTAACTATCTCAAGTATTATGTAAATAAACTAAACTTAATAACTAATTTTAACACTAAAAATATCATAAAAACTATTTTTAATTAAAAAAAACTCAATATAATTATCAAATTCCAGTAAAAATTTAAAATCACACCAAACTTAAAATAAAAAAAACAAATCGCGATTCTAATTAACACAAAACACTAAATAAGTTCTTGGTATAATAAATACCTACATAAATTAATATTAATAAAACGAGGTATGCCAATGAATTTTACACAAAACAGCACACGAAAACTCCCATTGATTTCGATACACTTTGCCGACTAGTATTCCATCTAGTTATAGGTATATATTAAAATCTATGGTCTATACTAGACTCGTAAAAAATATGGACACGTGTTAACATTTGACATCAGACAGAAGAGAGAGATAGAAACAATAATATATGAATAATTGAAAGAGTCAGGTGACGAGTCGGCGACCGAGATCGAGAAAATAAGTATGTCGCTAAAGTCGAAAGGGAAAACTTCACTGAAATTATCATAACATTTCTAAAGAACTTCGTTTCCCTTTTTTAGAAAACCTTGCTATTAGTTGCTGACAGGTTCCGCTTATTGAAACGGCTTATGTAGTTTCATTAACAAGCAATAAGAGTTCTTAGTATAATGTATAATTAAAGTTACTGTGGCGTGTAGCATCTGGAATGTTTTCAAACACGCCGCTATCATCTCATATGAAATTCATTATCAAGCGCCCGGGCGATTTCAGATAGGGGGGCGCTGGCTTCATTATGTAGATAATTTAACACTTTAGCAAGTAAATTATTAGAATGATTATTTTGTGTGTGTGTGTGTGTGTGTGTGTGTGTGAATCGACTATATATGTTTACGAATAACACGGTAATAGACGGACAAGATATTAACACCGCAGAATTTTATCATACACACCATCACGCCGTGTCCCTTTCGGGGAAGGCAGAGAGAACCGAGTGCCATACCTGGGGAATTTTTGATTTATATAATTAACATTTTAGGATTTTAAGCGCCCTTTTTAGACAAGCGCCCTGATTTCTTGTTCCGGGTTGTTCTATGATTTATCCGGCCCTGGGTTGAAGTGAGACAAAAATGCATATTAATGTAGTGTCAAATATTGTAAGTAATAATCCAACTGTCGATTCGTTCATGAGAATTCAATTCTCTGAATGAATCGACATTATTAAGCCAAGATGCGTGTACGAAGGAACATTTTGTATGGTGTAGTGGAATTTTTGCATGCTAATAAAATAACACCAACTAGAGGCCTCGCAGCATATAATCAGCTAGTGGGTAGCATTGAGGTCGGTTGTGTTTCACAAAATAGTGTTGATTAGTATTGTTACATTTTTTTTTTTTTTTTTTTTTGTTTTTTGTCTATCTACATTCTTATTAACCCTTTAAGACCTTAGTGCAATCTAATAATTTTATAGTTTGTGAAAGTTATCAATATAAAAGTGAAAAAAAGAGAGAAATGTCTACTAGAAGTCAAAAATCAACATCTGTTGACTTTAAAAGTGAAGATGATTTTTTAAACAAAATTAAGGCAAGTTTTGAAAGGAAAATAGAGGAATTAAAAACTGAAACATTCAAAAAATTAGAAAAGGAAATTGCTGAAGTAGTCAAAGCACAAAATTTTGTCTCGCAACAATATGAAGAAATACTACTCAAACTGACAACCGTTACGAAACTGGAGAGAGAGGTGGAGACCATGAAAAAAGAAGTGAGTCGCAAAGATGTTGTTATCAGAAATTTAAATATAAGAGTCTCGGAAATGGAACAAAAACTATACAGCAAGAACCTAGAAATTACTGAAGTGGCATACAACAAGGACGAAAAAACCGATGATATCATCTTTAAAGTGGCCACAAAATTAAATATTCCTCTAGAGACTAGCGATATAAAAACTGTAAAAAGGATTCCAAGCAAGCGTCAATCTGGTGTTCCAATAATCTCAATTTGTTTTAATGACTCTAGAAAACGAGATCAATTCATCGAGAATAGAAGAAAGATCATTTCTTCATCGGAATTGGTGGGACAAGGAGATAATCGAATTTATATCAATGAGGGGATGTCACCATTTCTGAAAGAACTGTTTTGGAAAACAAAATCAGCTGCAAAAATCTATAATATAAAATTTGTCTGGACAAAAAATGGAAAAATTCTTGCTAAACGTGACAGTGAATCAAAAATAATAATTATAAGAACTGAGGACGATATAGAAAATTTCTTTCCAAAGCAAAGAAAAAACCAGAATTCTACAGAATAAATTCGGTATTGTGCATCTTTTTCAGTCAAGCTCACCATCAGAAAAATAAATATAAATGGCTATTGATATAGAATTTGATGAATACTATGATAAAACTTACGCAAACCTCGTTGATACGAATTTTGAATATAATTCCCTATTGCCGGGACTAAATATATTTAACATGAATATCAGAAGCTATAATAAAAATTTTGATGAATTTTTTATTCTCCTCAATAATGCAAAGTACATCTTTGATGTAATCATTTTAACAGAATGTTGGCTAAGGGAATATAGTATTTTTCATGAAATTGAAGGATACAAATTATATTATACTAAATTTAACCGTTCCCAAAATGATGGTGTTATAATGTATATTAAAGAAACTATAAATCATGTTGTTAATGAAATACACCTAGAACAATCAAACTGTTTACAAGCATCTCTCAATAATAAAACTCACATCTTAGGGATATACAGATCTCCAGCGGAGCACAATGTAGTGTCATTCTTGGATTCCATTTCGAAAATTATTGAATCCACGAAAGAAAAAACTGATTATATCATTGCTGGTGATATTAATATAAACACCATAAATAGCATGCACCCACAAGCTAATGACTACCAATCATTGTTGGCTTCATATGGATTCATTTCTTGTATTGATCTTGCTACTAGAGTTACCGCTACTTCCGAAAGCTGTCTGGATCATATATTTTTAAAATCAAAAAAAGCATTCAAATCTTTTGTGCTACTTTCCTCCCTCACTGACCATTATCCAACATTCATAAACCTTCATAATAAGGAAAAACTCTCGGAAACCAGAAATTTCAATTCTACGACTACTACATATAAAACAAAAAGACATCTTAATTTTAATAACCTTAAAGATGATCTAGAAAATGAAAAATGGACTGGTACTCTATCAACAAGTCATCCCAATCAAGCAATGAACAACTTTATCGGAACACTTAAGAAATACCTCGATAAACATACTGTCATCTCAAATATAGTGACAAATACACATAAACTAAAACGTCTGAAAGAATGGATAACCCCAAGTCTGGTGAAGTGCATACATAAAAGAGATAAAATGCACATGAGAGTTATTAAAAACCCTAATGATCTTCATCTTTTGAATACATACAAGCATTACAGAAACAAATGCAATAACCTCATAAAAAATACAAAAAGAATCTTCTACGAAAATAAAATAAAAGAAGCGAAAACAGACCCCAAAAAAATTTGGAAAGTTATCAAAGATGCAACTTACCACAGCAGCCCTAAATATCAGACAATAGATGATATTAAGATAAATGACATCACCTTGTCAGCTAAAATAAATCCTAAATCAGTTGCCGATAATTTTATCGACCACTATACCAATGTTGGCCCCAGATTAGCAGAAAATATAATCAAATATAAAAAACAGAACAGGCAGCATGCAAAAGTAACTGCTATGTATCCCCATACACAACACAGTTTTAACTTCTATAGATTAACTACAAGTGAACTATCAAAACATATCTCATCACTTCGTAAAAACTGTGCAAATGGTCATGATATGATATCAAGCTCAACTGTGATGGAAATTAAGGACTTTATTCTGAAACCACTTCTGCACATATTTAACCTCAGCCTGAAAACTGGTATAGTACCGGATCACTTAAAAGAGGCAATCATTAAGCCCATCTACAAAAATGATGATAAAACGAAGATTACTAACTACAGACCGATCTCGCTGCTGAGCTGCTTTGCTAAGATACTGGAAAAGGCAGTGAAAAAGAGACTCATGGTTTACCTTGAAAATAATAAAATTCTTTCTGAAAATCAATACGGGTTTAGGTCAAATATGGGAACCGAAGATGCCATTGCAGAGGTGGTGGAAAATATTGCCACAAATATGGACAAAAGACAGAAGGTTCTGGGCATTTTCATAGACTTGTCTAAGGCGTTTGATACCATATCACATTCCATGCTTTTAAACATGCTGCATTCGATAGGTATCACTGGTACTCGACTAGATTGGTTCAAGAACTATCTAGAACTCAGAAAGCAATCTGTAGAAATAAACGGCACTCGCAGCAACCCTATGTACATAAAATATAGCGTACCTCAAGGAAGCACACTTGGACCAATATTGTTCTTGATATATATAAATAACATTTTAAAAACTACTATAGATAGCGAAATCACAATTAGCTACGCAGATGATACAGCCATTATTATTAATGGTGTTACATGGACGGAAACATTTAAAAGGGCAGAAAAATGTATTTCAGCTATCAAGAGTCTACTTGATGACCATCTACTAACTCTTAACTCCACAAAAACTAAATTCTTAGCATTTTCAATCAACAAACAAGAGAACCCCACCATCCCAAATTTCATTAAAGTACACACTTGCTCTACAAATGCAGCCCTACAGTGTAACTGCGAGACTATTGAAAGGGCAACTGAAATCAAGTATCTCGGTATAATATTGGATGACGGTCTGAGATGGGTCCCACACATTGAATATGTTAGCGCCAAGGTGCGAAGATTAATATATATATTCAAAATTCTACGTAGCTTTATGAACATTTCACTATTAAAAATGGTGTACTACGCTCTGTGCCAGAGTATTATCAGTTATGCAATTAGTGCCTGGGGTGGTGCTGCGCGTACATTACTGGATCCACTAATTAAATCACAAAAATTTGTGGTAAGAGTTATCAACAAAAAGCCTTTTAGGTATTGTTCTGAAGAACTTTTTAAGCAATTCAAAGTATTGGATGTGAGGCAGCTTTATACCAGATCAATATTAATTCTATTTCTAAAAAACAAACCTCCTCAAAAATACTCCATCTTGAATAACACAAGAGGTAAAATATCGGGTAACTACTTGGTGCCAAAAATGAATACTAAATTTGGGCAAAGATTTTTTGTATTTACTGCACCTCGAATTTATAATAAATTGCCATCGGACCTTAAAGGGTTAACTCAATTCAAAGCCCGTGGTACCAAGTGGCTACTCGATGTGGGTAGAACCCAAAATGAAAGTAACGTTGCAACAATAATTTCTTAACTAATTATTTTTTGTTGTCTGTTTATATTGTGTTTATTTTTATTTATTTCACTTTTAAAACTGTATTTTTTAATTTAAAATTATGTAAGTATTCCTAATGTTTATTTTTATAGCTTTCTTATTCTTTTGTTTTTTAATGTAATGTAATAATTTCACAAATGTACAGGTGGCTGCTTCAGAACAGATTTATTCTAGTGAGGCGGCTATCTTATATTAAAATAATGTATATGTTTATATGATCATAAATAAAATAAAATAAATAAAAATAAATAAATAAAATAAAATAAAATATGTTCCCATACATGGATTTACTCAGAATTCGGAGTAGAACATTTTATGTGAGTTTTGTGTGTGTGTGTGTCTGTGTGTGTCTGTCCCCCCCTTATAACTATTGATTCGCTCAATTTACAGAGCCCAAATTTTCAGAATATATAAACAGTTATAAGCCTACAAAACTTTTATACTCAGAATTGTGAATTTTTGTTTCAGTCAGGGGTTATCAACTTTTGAAATTTTGGTTTATTTTTCCATATATCTCAGAAACCATAAAAGATAGAACGCTGATAATTGGTATAAACATTGAAAAATATAAAATCTCAAATTAGTTTTTTCAAAAAAATTCCAGGGTTTTCAAACATTTTTTACTAAGAAAAATATTTTTTTGTGATAAATTTATGAGTTTAACTGCCTATATTTCCAAACTTTTTAAACATATCGAAAAAAGTCGAAACACCCCAACTAGATAATTTATTTTTTTATAAAAAATATGAACATTGTATTTGTACATCTCAATTTTTTTTAACAATTTTTATAAAAATTGAATTTAGTGACGACATTGCTTCATACAATTTGTATGGCAGTTGCCTATACACAATATGTAAGAAGACTTAATAGTTTGATAGGTACTTAATCTCCAAACATACATACAGAACCATCATGCTGTTGTCATATTCCGGGTAGGAAAAGAGGACTGACCTCCATACTGGACTGGATATCTTGACATATATACATACCAACATGTGTTAAATTTTTCAATAATTTGGATTTATGGGTTTATAGTTTGGTACTTATTCTTCAACTATACATACTATCGCTATCGACAGTTGGATCTCATGTGTTACATGCAACTAGTATTAATAAGATTTTATTTCTATTCGTGAGCAGGGCGGTGTAATGCAACACAAACCATATCATATATACATTTAAAAAAAGGTATACATTTAAAAAATAGGTATACATACAAATAAAATAGAATAACAGAAATAAAAGAAAGCACACAGAACAAACAATAGATAAAAAAGAAAAGAATAACACATAATTTGTAAATACAAAAAATGAAAAATAATCAAATATATACATATACCGAGCGTCAAGCCTGAAGGGCGTACAAACTACTTTACAGGAGAGACAAAAAACTATTTATTTCTGTAACAGTTCAATTCATCCATGTAGAAGTTTTTTGGAAAATTTAGCAAAAATGAAGACTCATTGAGGAGTATTACCTAAATTTCAATAACTAGTGAATTTCTTATATATTTTGGACATACGCCCCTCTGGCTCGCTAATGTTTCTAGATGTGGACCATAGACATAAAATATATATACCTAGACGGCGTACCTGATAATTAGAGTGAGTTTAAAATTTCTTGGCTGGCAATAAATTGTGGTTTTTCATACATTTTTCCATAACTTTTCCGTTTTTTTCAATAATATTTCGAATTGGTGATTTTTATTTAGTAAAAGTGGACATATTTATCAAAGACATATTAATTTGTTTTTTTTTTGTGTTAATTTATAAATTATATCACTTTTTGTAAAATGTGTGAAGTTTCTTTTTTGTGTGAAAGCAAACTTTGAAACTTAAGTTTAATAAATAAAGTTATATACGATATTTTTTTTCTAGCGATATTTTAGATTATTTACGATCGATATTCATAGTAATAGTTTATTTTGGTGCGTGATATTGTCTTTTATTTGAAGTGCCCGTTTCATGTTCTGGATATGGATGTACTTATCGACACAATAACGGAGATAATATACAAATGCACATGTAATCATTTTGGTATTTTGAAATTGAAAAATATGAAATAAAACAGATATAGGTTAAGTTAAGATGAAATAATTTTAATATTAATTCATAATTAAACTGATTAACAAGGATTTAACTGTTGTTTCTTGGGATGTCAAGAAACAACAGTTGTTGTTTCGTTTCAGAGCTCAATATTTAAATAAGTACATACATACCATCACAAATGGTAACCAGCGACGGGTGTGCAATACCTTATAAAAGGAAGCACCACATACCTATAATGGCAGATTTTATAATTACTACAAAGCATATACCTATTCACTCACTGTTAAAAATTCAATCTAAATAAATTAAATCACTTAGAATGTTTCTATTAACAAATGAGATATGAAAAACGGTAAAAAACTAAAAATTATTTAGAAAGGAATGCAGGAAGGGGCTGCCAAAGGAAAAATCTGTGACATACAAATCGCTTAATCCTTTATCTGATTTTTGCGTAGCTGCTCGATGTGTTTTCGTAATATTACGCTACTTATACTATTATAAAGTTAATAAAGAAAATATTGGTAAAGCTAAATTAAAATATAACAAACCGTAATTGAGATTATTGAATACAAAATCATTGAAATTCTTAATGATCCTAGGCATTACTAAAATGTTAATATATCAATAATTACACTGTAAACCGCCCATTATTTTAGCCTAATATTTTTGAAAACTTCCTAGATAACTGTTTTTTATAACTTTGATGTACAAACTAGTTTTTTTCGACAAATATATCCGAAAACTATTCATATAAGTCGTTATTCTCTATACAAAAACAATGTTTTCTGCCAACCAAACGTCAAAAGTCCCGCGGAAAAATGACTCACATTCGATTCATACAAAATTTGCTAACTACGACATCTAGTATATTATATGAAAACCTATGACGTGGACTCGATATATGCATAGAAAATTCATAATTATTGTGGGGCGTAAAAACACATTTTCTAAAAAGCTTCAAATCATAGAGAAAAAATATGTACCTTAATTTATGAGACGTACTTAAACGTTTTGATAGTGAAATTGAGACAATTAGTCTAAAGCTTTTGCCATTTTTAATGTTTGTAGGTACGCCCTTCTGGCTTGGCAGGTTTCTATGACATCGTCAATTTTTTGAAAGGTCGTATCATATTGTTTTCTTTTTTCATCATCATCAGCTATCTTGGGACTTTGGAGAGCGGCAAAGCTATGGACCCGGCGCTCTACAAACATTAGATATGCACTACTGAATCTGCGTAACCCGAGCATTATCCGAAAGGCAGGGAGAAATATCCCTGCTTCAGTCTTTTCTTGAAAATGAAAAGCGATTTTGACGAAGTTATATCAGGACTCGAATTATTCCAGAGTCTTGATGAACGTACTTCAAAGGAAGAGCTGAAAAATTCAGTGTTGTGAATGGGAATAGTTAATGTAGTATACGTTAAGCAGATCGAAGCGATAGGCCGTGATTAGATAAATAGGTCAATTTGGTTTTAAGGTACTGCGGTGAATTAGGATTAAAGAGCGTATTATATAGAAGTGACAAAATATGTATATTTCATATACATATTATATTGTGACAAATATGTCGTATCTTAGGCCAATGGAGAAGATTACGGTAAGAGGAAATGTGATCGAATTTTTTAAGTCCAAATATGAAGCGGACACAAACATTCTGGAGGCGCTCGAGATTAGACGATATACAATATATTTTCGTGTTTCATACATTAAAAGGTAATTTAGTGTGCATCTTTGTGTACATCCGTATGCTCAGGGTATACAAGGGCCTAAAGAAACAATCCACTATGCAGATGGGAAAACATCTCCCAATGATTGTTGGCTTGAAATATGCCATGATGGTATGAATAATGAATGAAGATCCTATTAATTTTATTTACATATAACATTAACCCAAATTATGAACCTGAGGTTTAATTGGCTCTGTCAATGACATACCATAATATTTTTCGTTTAAAAATGAATAAGGTTTTATTGAGCAGATCGAGATGATGTGTAGAGAAGGTCAAATCCAATATTTTATTTTTTATTATTATCTCTTTAAATAAACAAAAAAAATAATAACCCATCATTCTTGATCATACCATCTTCTCCTCGTTCGTTTTATTTTCCTATAAAAGTAATCTCGAACAAAACTTATACGACCCATGTCAACATAATTATCAACTAAATATGGGTAAATTATATTTTGTCAAAACTATAATTAATACAAAATATTCCTTAATTCATATCACACAAACAAGTGAGAGAAAATAACGATGCTTGAAATTTTAATTACATATTTCATATATGTTGTAGGTATATTTACTAGTTTTTGTAACCGGCTTCGCTTGCAATAAAATAAATAAGTAGGCTAAATAGTTCATTTTGATAATCATTTCCCCGCTATCCTCTGTCTATCTCTATCTGTGCTCGCATAGTATTAAATGTGGGATAGATATTAGTGTATGTATGTAGTGCGAATTTGATGTTTCGTTTCCTACCTACCTCAGTGTATATTTTGTAAACAAGCGAAGGACAATCTTTTTAATTTATTTTTTACTTCATAATTTGTAATTTTATACACAGTATTGTAATTATTTTTAAGGTGAATCGTGTAGAATAATTATAGGTTTAATCCTGTTTGTTTTACCAAAATCTTCTTCCTGGCCTCTTCCCAACTTATCGTCGATGAAGACTGTTGGGGTCAGCTCTCCTCGTCCTCAATCTGTACTGGGTTCTGGGCCGCCTCCAATGTCAATTCTTGTTTCATCAATTGTGAACTCTTTTGCGCCATCCATGTATTTTTTGGTCTTCCCCTATTCGTTGATCGGGGGATGTCTACGGCCATAGCCTGGTTCACAATGTGATCCTCGGGTCTTCTTAATATGTGACCATACCATCTCAATTGTCTTTCTTCTAATTTGTTGTTAATGCCTGTCACTCCTAAGCTTCAGCGAATGTATGAACTTTTTATTTTGTCTTTTAGAGACAACCCCGCTGACCATCTTAGCATACGCATCTCGGTGGTTTCCATTTGCCTATGGAAGGTATTGTACATCGTCCAACATTCGGAGCCATACAGAAGCGCAGGTCTGACAATTGTCTGATATATTTTTCCTTTTAGTTTAATTGGCATTTTTGGGTCATACAAAACTCCATATCACACAAAACTTTGTCGGCCCTCGTGGCTCAGTTGGTTGGATATCTGACTGCTGATCCAAGGGTCCCGGGTTCGATTCCCGGTGGAGACACAGTTTTTAAAATTGTGTTTTCAGTCTGGATCTGTGAGACGATTAATATCGTAAGTCTCCAGAATGTGGCAACTTGTTATTGGGTGCGTGTTAAATAATTATTTGACATAGTACCTGTTAGTTGCCCGAGAAGCTATATAAAATAAAAATGAAATAAATAAAATAAAACGTCATAGCCCTAAATTTCATCTATCCCACATTCATTCGGTGTGTTACATCCGCTGCACAGCCTCTGTCGCTATGAATCATCGACCCCAGGTACTTTGTTTTACCAAAATAAATAGATAAAATAAAATTTGTAATAAAAAACTGTTTGTGAACTTTTTTGTGTGATTTTTTTTTTAATTTGAAATTGTTTTTTGTATGAATTTGTTTATTTAATTTTTATGTACTTTAGATTAGCAATCTCGGCACTCTCTGAGACCACTAGATTAGCAATCTCGGCACCATGATGCAAAAAGAACAATCAGCAAGTTCAAGTCGAGATTCACACCTACGGACTGTCGACGACTTCAGATTCATATGTATAGGGCATAAGAGAAGTGACCAAGATCTCTGGAAACAAACAAGTCAGTGGTAATCTTCGAATAATAAGGCACCGTATCTATGGCAAAATCGTTTGAAGGCTTTGTAATTGTTCTTCGAGATCACTAAATGCGCATGTCCAATGGGACCTTGAATAGGCCCACGGACAGCAATGAGGAGCTCCGATCTGTAAGAGGACACAATAATTATTAATTTGGTGGAAACACTCACAAAGGATGTAATCCGAAGTTTGGTCCGGACATTGACAAAACTGACATGAGGAGAGGGAGAAATGTTGAAGCGATGAAGATAGCTTTTAAAGTAACCGTGTCCTGTGAGAAATGGAGAAGTCCAAAAGTCTGGAACAACCGAACAACCCAAGGAGATTTCAGTCGCGACCTCACGTCAGGTAAAGTAAGAAGATAACTCTACCAACTGGACAGGTCGTCCAGCGGTTTTTCCAGATGTTTAGTAGAGTTTCGCTCACGTTTCTTTTAATTGTGCTTCGAGACGTTCGACTCTCAGGGAGGTGAGAAGAAGTGTCACCGATAACAGAAGGACGGCCTCGCAATATGAGCGAATCTTTGGCCTGAAAGCAAGGTTCTTCGAATATGCTGAAAATTGCAGGCGTTAGAACAGCCTGCCGCATAGCAAGCGATGCCAAGATACACGACTTTGTAGAAAAGGCAGGCGATGGGAAATTGCAGACCCCAGCATGCTTTACATCATTATTATTATTATTATAATTATTACTATTTGCAATTACCGCTGCATACCGCTCTTCCACCAATAATTCATGAAATTGTGTATTTTTTCTACTCGATTCCGCATACTGCCCATCTCTTTTCCCACTTTAATCTATTTATGTTGTTTTTGTGAATGAATAGAGACTTGTGCTTCAACATCCCACTGAGGAATTGTGGACTCAAACATAGGTACCGCTCGATCACATCCATTGGTAAGTCGCTCTGATTTTTTATATTTTCACCACAAATATTCATTCAGCCACTAAATCTGATTATTTACTGTCCATCCAATAACCTAATTCATTTCTACTTGCTATCCGCTTCAACTAAAATTGAATATTTACACGCCGATACAACCCTTTTTACAGACCTACAAAACTACAAGGCCTATGAGGTAAATGTTTTCTTCAATCGAAAGAAAATATGAAAATCTACCGACTAGGTTTTTTAATATTCTAATTACTACTCTTGCTATTTAAAAAAATATTTAAATTTTACCCATTCTCAAGTTAAGTGTTAGATTGTTAGATAAAGTTCGCTGTGGAGAAATTCGGTTGTATATTTTACATTCCTACATACAAACAGACAGTTATATGGACATATAATATTATTAGGTATATAACTAAATCAGTATAAAGAAACACAATAATAAAAAAAATTATTTGTTGGCTCTACGAAACAAGGCAGTCTTAAGAAGTTTACCGAAGGTGTCAATGTTCTGAGCTCCACGTATGTCAAGAGGCAATTTATTCCATTTTAAAGGCCCGTTTACACTAAAACCGCGATCATAGTAAGCCGCCTTATTGACTCTGTCCAATTCTTTTAAAGAGTTGGTACTCTGTGATTCAGACGATCTCAGCGTAAGCTGCCTCCCCGGTGGAACATTCCTCTGGCACAATTCCTGAATGTAGTGTGGAGCCAAGTCGTTCAGAGCTTTAAACACCATCAGGCATACCTTATAGTCCACTCGTTCTGGACATCTCAACCAGTGCAGTTCGTTAAGAAGAGGTGTTATGTGACATATTTTTCGGCTCCATATATCAACCTCGCAGCTGCGTTGAAAACTATTTGTAATCTATCAAGCTGATACTTTGGCAAACCCGCATAAATAGCATTGCAGTAATCCAGCCGTGACACAACGAATGCATTAATAAGCGTTTTAGCTTCGTTTTTGGGTAAGCTCCGGCGGATACTTTTCAATTGCCTCAGATGAAAGAAACAAGAGCTAACAGTTTTTGAGATTTGCAAGTCCAGTGATAGTTTGTTGTCCAGGTGGACGCCTAGAAATTTGAAGGTATTTGATGGTGTAAGTTCTTCTCCATTGATGTTAATCGGAGTATTTTCATGAGTCATGATCTACGGTGTCAAAAGCAGCACTCATGTCTAAAACTGATAGTAGTGCAATGTTTCCAGATTTAATTTTTGTGATAAGATGAGAAAGAATTCGCATTGGTACAGTTTCTGTTGAGTGATTTTGTCTGTACGCTGATTGTTTTTTAGGAAACAAATCATTTTTATTTAAATATTGCGTCATCTGATTTACCACTGCTTGTTCTAATAATTTTGAGAGGACTGGTAGATTTGAGATCGGCCTGTAGTTTACAGTATCTTCCGGATTTAGATTTTTAGGTGTTATAAATAATCAACAATCCTTAATAATAGGTGTTATAATAGAAAATTTTAGGTATTCCGGGACATTCAAAGTATCAACTGTAGAAAGATTTACAATTCTTGTTATTACAGGGGTTAGCTCATTTACACAGACCTATATGAGCCAAGTTGGAATCGGATCCAGTTTGCATTGTTTATTCGGGTGTGCCTTGATCATTTTTGCCACATCATGCTTATTTATCAAGTTCATTTTATCGAGGACTGGTTTTCGAGTTTGTGTTCTTTGCGGGATTGGAAGAACATCAGAAGTACTAACAGACTTTCGAATATCTTCTACCTTCTTACAGAAATAATCTGCAAAGTCTTGAGCACTTAGTGATGTATTAGAGCTGGAGACTGTTTTCTCTCTCACATTGTTCAGATTAATCTATAGTTTTTTTGGGTCACCCTTTTCGGATTCAATTTTATCCTTCCAATACACAGATTTTTTGTTCTTTATAGTCACTTTGTATGTGTTCTGCGATGTAAGCCATTCATGTCGGATAGAAGGAGTACATACTTTTCGAAAGATTCTCTCACACTTTCGCATTTCCTTCTTTTTCTCGCGGCACTCAGAGTCGAATCATTTACTGTCTGTCTTTCGCTTTCGGATAACTTTAGTTTTATGGGGTACAAGTGTGTCTATAATGGTCAGTAATGTGTCGTTATAGGTGTTTATCAATTTAGAACAAGAGTTAGATTATGTTGTGTTACATTATAAGATAATGCTATGGTTAATTTTGGTTATATTTACTTAACTACGTATAAACATATAGTTATTAGAACATTATTATATAGATCAGTATAAAGAAAGACATGAGTTAGATTATGTTAGGTGTTACATTATGAGATAAAGCTACATACAAACAGACAGTTATTAGAACATATAAAATTATTATATAGATCAGTATAAAGAAAGACAAGAGTCAGGTTAGGTTAGGTTATGACATAAAAATATAATCGTTATTGGTCACACAGACTGGCAATACTAATAAAACCGGAATCAGAGACATCCACAGCTGTGTATCTACCTAAGATGTCGTGTCCCTATATTATAATGTTGGGCCATTCGGTACGTATGGACAATGTAATTTATAGAACATAATATTATAATAATAATAATATTTATAAAAAAGTAACCATAAAGAATGTGTTGTCCGTGTGATCAGACATTTATAATGCGACGTCATTTATCTATGGTCAACAGAGGTAAACCGGGGGGATATCACAATATGAGCTCAGAAACAATCAAATGCATTTTATTTTTTTTTTTATTTTTATTTTATTTATTGTCAGGAACAAGGTGGCTACTCAAAGTAGGTAGACTCCAAAATGAAATTAATGTATCAACGTATATTTTGTCTGTCATCTTTTTTTTGTGAACCTTTTTACTGTGTATGTAGGTTGATAAATAATTAATATTTTTACTGTGAATTATTTTATATTAATTATTTTATATTATTGTTAATTTTTTATGTTTATAATATGTAAAATGTAATAACTTTACAAACTTTATTGATAGTTGCTTCGGGACAGACTCTGTCTAGTGAAGCAGTTATCTTTAGTATATTTTCTTTACATTGTTGTACTAAATAAATAAATAAAAATAATTAACAATTTTATATAATGGTGTATGTTTTATTTTATTTTTTGTGTGTTTTTTTGTACTAGTAAATTAATTATGAATTATTTGTAATTTTTTAAAATCAAAATTAATTATCCTATTATTCCTATTGAATAATGCATGGTGTTTTCATTGATCCATTAATACATTCTAGTACTAAATATGTGACAGACGCCTGTCATTGGAGGATTGGAGACCTTATGTGTCTGTATCATGTGTTAATTTTTTTATTTTTTTTAATACTGAAACCATACAAAAAATAACAATATACAGACAATAAAATATCAGAAAAAGTACAATTTAATTAAGTAGTAGGTATGTAACATTTTTTTTATATTTTTTCTTGGTATAAACCATCTCACTAGGATGAGCCTGTTCCGAGGTGGCAGAATTTTTTTTGCGTTATATCTGACAGAAGAAAACTATTAAACTTGTTATAAAATAGACCTTTTATAAAATAAAAATATAAGCTATTGTAACTTGATCATGTTTCCGCAGTATATAATGCCCTTGTTGCTAATCCATGTTTCAATTGTTTTCTTGAGTTTCAAATTATTCATCAACTGTATGTCCGTTATTTAATTTGTATCGTATTAAAAATTTTTGGAGCTAAATAATAGTAATGTCTTTGTCCGAATGTCGTGTTTGTCTTTGGAGTCATGATAAAATTCCTGCATGTGTATATTTCAATGTTCTGTTGGTGTCTTAAATAAATAAATAAATAAATAAATGAATAATTGTCCGTTTTATAAATTGGGTAGACTGTACAACTCTCTATCAATCAATAAATAATATAAAAATATAATACAATGAGTAAAATGACAACCAATATACAATAGTCGTACCATCAATAATGTATGCAAGTGAAACATGGACATAGCAGAAGACGCATGAAAGTCAAATTAACGCAGTGGAAATAAGGTCCCTGAGACGAATGTTTGACAAAACAATCTATGATAGGATAAGGAATGTGGATATCAGACGAGAATGCAACATTGAAAGATAAATTGTTAGTAGAATGAAGATAACTGCTCTGCGATGGTTCGGACATGTAGAGAGAATTAACGATGAGCGCCTGACAAAGAAAGTATACAAGGCTGAAAAGAGTGGAATGAGAGGTCGTGGCCGCCCGAGAAAGAGTTGGCATGATCATATAAATGAGATTTTGAAAGATGGTAATATACCAAGTACGGATAATAGGAGAGCATGTATGACGTAATGCATGGATGTAAATGAGGCAAAACATGTACCTACCTATGTCAAGATAAAAAAGTCTGGCGTTCGGTTCTATCTGCCTACTCTAAATAGGGAAACGGAGTAATGGTATATGTATGAATGTAAGAATAATTTAATATTGCTTCTCTGGCAACTAACAGATATTATGTCAAATATTAATTTAACACGCACCTAATAACAAGCAAGTTGTCACATTATGGAGACTTACGATATTAATCGTCTCACAGATACAGACTGAAAACTTAATTAAAAGCAGTGTCTCAACCGGGAATCGAACCCGGGGACCTTTGGATCAGCGGTCATATACCCTATCAACAAAATAGTTTCAATTGTATGTTTTCTTTTTTTTGTTTTTGTATGTTTGTTTACTTTTTTGTTTATTTTCTCTTTATATTTGTTTTATTATCAAGTGATTCCCTCATCAATCACAACATTTTAATATTTTTGATGAGGTGTGCAAATTTTTTATTTTATAATTTTCATTTATCTTATAAATTATTATGTTGTAATATTGTTAAACAGTAATGTTTTTTTTTAATATTTAGTGTAATATATATTTTCTTTTTTTTCGATTTCATTTTTTTATTTACCTACATACAATAAATTTGTAATACTTTGTAATCTGGTTGGTTGGAAGAAATTGCCTAATGGCAATAAGCCCGCCAGTGTGTCATATATTTGTTTATATTATGTAAATAAAATAAAATCATACGAACTTTAAAGAAAAGTTTGCACGGCCATTTGTGTGATACATATTTTGGAAGGAGGATACGTAAAGCAATAATGTAAAAATGCGCAGAACAACTGACGATCATGTATAAATTACCACTAGTTTTAATCTTGTGGAGTGTTATCCTGACGATGTGCCTTGCACGAAACGCGTCGATACTCAATATAATTTAATAGAACAAAAACAAAGTATTTTTTCAATATTCAATGGACGTAATATATATATCTTGTCATTACTATACAATGTCCTTTTTAATCCAAATTTACCTTAATATCTCAAAGATAATTTCACTTATCTTTCAAGCCACGGGCGTCCACTTCGATCTGCTGAACGTACTTTACTATCTATTCCTATTCATAGTTCTGAATTTTTTAGCTCTTCATTTGAAGTACATTCATCTAAACTATTATATGAAATAGTCCTAATATTACGTCGTCTATCTCACTAAACATCTTTAAGAAAAGGCTAAAGCAAAAATATTTATCTGACAACACCTGATTACATCTTCCTCTCCTCTTCCTTTCCTTATCCTTTAGTTTTCCTATCATTGCTATGAATTGTTCTTATATGCTATCTATATTTATTTTGCAATGTGATTAACTTATTTCCATAGTACCTATACACTGTTTTGTATATTTAACATTAACTCTGGTTGGTTGGAAGAAATTGCCATTAGGCAATAAGCCCGACAGTGTACTAATATAAATAGTACAGAAAGATTTAAATAAATGAATTTCAATTAAGAATTGTCGATCGATAATCTAAACTTAACAAAAGACCAATAATATTTTTAAAAACATCTAGTTGAAGCTACTGTTGTGATATTCCTTCCTCAAACATAATATCAACATTAGGTATACATAATATAATAATATGTAAATATGTTTGTATGAATGTATGTATGTTGTAAGGTCCTCCAAGAATAAAAAAATACCTTGTGGCAATTAATATATTGGGTTTGGGCGCCATCTACGTGAATGTCAAACTGGAAATATATGTATTCACTAATCACGCACACCTACAGCTACCTATCATAGAGACACGGCGTGTTGGGGTTTAGCCAAGAGATCTATATAATATATCTCTCATAGATTGTACGATTGTAATCTTAAGTTAAAAAAATACACGAATGAATAATTAAAGATAAAAAAAAAACATTCACATTTACATTCACATTGGTACAAATAGGTAAACAAGCCAAAAATGAAATAATATTTCTGGCGCAGTTCAGGCGTGACATCTGTGCGAGACACCATCACCTCATTTACAAGGACTGTTGCTTTCATTGTTTACAAAAAACTAAATTCTCAATAGATGGCGTTACAAAAATGTTTTCTTCGTTACTTCATAGATGGCAATAGAAGGTATAATTCCTAATTTTCAGGTGAATTGTTACACATTATTCAAATATATAGAACTTTCAAAAATTATATTGATAAGGGCACTCAATAAGAAGGCATAATTGGTGAATGTTGCGCAAGCGCAAAAAGTGATCACGTAAACCAGCCGATGACAGGTCGTAAGCCCTGTAGGTGTCTTGAGTTCCTGGTTCATCTATAATATCCCAACTTCGTTTCTATTGAGATGTTAAAATGTTTGTCAATAAAAATTCTAGATGTTTTTTAATCAAACAAAAATGATTATGGTTTTACATGTATATTATATATGTATTTTGATATGTTTTCTCATTTGTCTATTCCTCATTTTCAAACTTTTTAATGTTTAATTGATTTTTTGTTCATGTATTATTTGGTTTATTAACTTTATGTTGACTTTGGTAAATTGCTTTGTATTAATATTTTTTACTTTTTTACAAGTGATTCCCTCATCAAGCACAAGATTGCAATTTTTTTGATGTGGTAGGTACTGCAAAGAAAAAATTGTAAAAATACTATTACTAGTGAATTATATCTTTATTTGTATTATAAAATTATTATGTTAAATAAATAAATAAATAAATATTTTCCTTATAATAGATCGACCGTTTCGGATGACTAGGCCCTTATCAACTGGTCATATCCGGTCGTCCTTATTATAAGGAAAATATACATGTAGAACCATTATCATTTTTGGTTGATTAAAAAATACCTAGTTTAATGGAGTTCTACACATTTAAAACCATCAGTATTGACAATTTAAAAAATAATTATAGATATAATTATCGATCTTGTGCCAACCTAAAAAGAGACGCCGCATCGGGAATCCCAAACCATCTTCTCTCTATCTTTCCCTTCACTGTAAGCTTTAGGGTGACAGGAAAATTATTCGAAAAACAATTATTCGAATGCTCAATTTTACGAAAATCAATTTTACGAATGGCAATTATTCGAATCACATTTTTTCGGTAAACAATTTTCCGAACACACAATTTTCAGAATTTACAATTGTTCGAATTTTTATGACGTCATGTTGGTAGTATTGTGAGAGGAATAAACCATAGATTTTTATTATAATATAGGTAGGTACTAGATGTCGTAGTTAGCAAATTTTGTATGAATCGAAAACAAATGACTCACTTTTTGCACGGAGTACTACATCTACATAGTATATTATGTTTAATAAAAATCTATGGAATAAACAACATGGCGACGCACCGCGCTGTCAGATATCCTAGGATGTACACCTATTTTTTAAACCTAAACCTACAAAACTTTGGTAAAAATAGGTTGGTTAGGTTATATATTAGGTTATAGTCGCATTATATATTTAAAAAGTAACTATAATATTAAAATAAAATAACTAAATTTGTGTGAATACTAGATAAACATAAACTGGTGTACAAACTAGGCTATCCCGCGCTGTCAAACATCAGTTATTAAAAATGTGCAAACATACGTACTCAACAATAATACAACAAGTAATAATAGTCTTCATCGAATATATTTTACTGGCAACAAATATGTCAAAGGAGGCAACATAATGACACAAAAATATATTAAATTCGGTCAATTGGTTTTCCAACAAATGTTAGTTCGAATAATTTACTTTCGGACAATTGTCATTCTGATAACTGATTTTCGAAAAATTGTTATTCGTACAATTGCGCATTCGAACAATTGTGTTTCGAAGAATTTTCATGTAATCAAGCTTTAGTAGGGCATATTTATCACCACGGGATAGGCGGCCCAAATATGCGGACTTGCTTCTCTTCACAGTGGTCAGCAACTCTCTCTTTCTCCATCATATATATAGAAATCTTTCATTGGAGACTCTATCGACCCAGCATGAGACGCGCATCAACCTTCTGTATAGGCACATCTCGAATGCTTAATTTTTATTTATTGTTGAGATTTTGAGAGTCTAACCTTCCAATCCATACAACAGTACTGGCAACACGTATACTGCAAGATATTTAAATATAGTTTTTTAATGTAATTATTTGATTATATAAAATCTATCTTTATTATTTTATTAAGATATTTATTTTATCTGCGTGGCGCGTAGCAAGTCTATTGCCATATGGCGATCTCATTCAAATAATCATAGTTTCCAACCAAGAGAAGCAATATTTACGTGAGGAATGAAATTGAATAAATTTCTCCCCTGCTGGGGATCGAATCCCCAGACGCCCAGATAGAAGCTCAACGGCTTGCCAACTGCGCCACAGCGGTCGACATTTGAAAAAGTTGGTTTAATAAATTGATTGTATTAAAAAAAATCGTTTTTTTAAAACAGTAAGTATTTTGAAATTATAAAAATAAAATATATTTTGAAACGATATAAATGGTACTCAAACAATTACCTACACTAAGTTTGTATGAAATACAAAATCGTTCAGTTTTATTAAAATTTTAATTAAATGATGAAATTCATAAATGAATTGAAAATGAAGCTAAAATGCATTGTCATCGGTAATACACAAATTCTGGAAGTTTCAGACCTCTAACTTTGAATTATTATTGTTGACTGATTATAGGAATGTATCCCATTCTCTATTAATAAACTGAAAACAGATCTGGATTTGAAAATAACCATACATCATAATAATTGCAACACCAGTAACTGCCGCGAAATTTGCTCAACACTACGACCAACCTCAAAGATAAAATACCTCGGTATTATTATTGACCAAAACATGAAATGGAATGCGCATTTAGGTGACTTAGTTAAACGAATAAGGAAATGTATTTAAATTTTCATAAGACTAAGAAATGAATTAAATTTAAAAAACCTAAAAAACATCTATTATGCGACGGTCCATTCCTTGCTTATTTATGGAATCGTTGGTTGGGGAGGAGCATATGACAATATTTTAAACCAAGTTAGAGTTGTACAAAAATTAATCATAAAGGTTATACTTAAGAAAACACGCACTTTCCCCACTACAACACTATTTGACATGTTCAAAGTACCCAAAGAAGATAATATTTATAAAAAAGTGTCTATTTTGCAAATTTTCAAAGATAATGTTTTACAAAAAATTGAAAAAAATAAGTCTCTGCGATTCCAAAATGATTTTAAAATACCCAAATGTAATACAGGACAATTACAAAACAACTACATTTATTTGGGAATAAAATGTTTCAATTGCCTCCCAAATGAATTAAAGCAGATAAAAGAATTTAAAAAATTTTAACATAAATTAAAATTGCACTTAACTTTCTAAAATAGTAGTCTTCGATTTTGTTGTTTTGATTTGTTTCAATTTCCAGTATTTTCTTTTTTTTTATTTTTGAATATGTGTTTTGATATATTTGAATCGTCTATAATTCTATATTACCTACTCATTTTTCTATTATTTTCATGTTTTTCTTTTTTTTTTCTTGGTTTGAATATGTATTCTGATATGTTTTCTCATTTGAATATTCTTCTTTTTTTTTATTTTCAACCTTTTTTAATGTTGATTTGATTTTTTTTCGTTCATGTATGATTTGATTTAATTACTTTTACTTTTATGTTGACTTTGCTTTGTATTGATATTTTTTATTTTTTTATAAGTGCTTCCCTCATCAAGCACAAGATTGTAATCTTTTTGATGAGGTACTGCAAGGGAAAATATGTAAAAATATTATTACTAGTGAATTTATATATTGATTTGTATTATAAAAATATTTATGTTAAATAAATAAAATAAAAATAAATAAATAAATAATTATGTATGTTTCTTTCAAATTTTTGTTTAGTTTCTGTTTCTTTAATATTTGACATAAGTTTAATGAAATAATTTTATTTGAAATTTATAATATTATGCGAAACAGAGAATTTGTCCTGCCAAAAAACTGCTTTTTAAATATCTTAAATTAAAACTGGTAGGTAAACTTATTAAAAATTGATTGCGAATTTCCAGTAGAAAAATAACGCGAATAATAACACCACTTTTTTACAAAAATATCACACCTTTTCCAAATCGAATATAACACTGCTTTTCTATAATAACATAATCCCTTTTCCAAAACATCTCTAGAATACATTGCTTTTCAACAAAAATAGCACCCCTTTTCAAAAATATCTCGAATAATAACACCACTTTTCTATAAAAATAACACCCCTTCTCCAAAAAACTAAAGCGAATAAAAACACCAAGTTCCTACAAAAATACACCCCTTTTCCAAAAAATAACGCGAATTATGACATTGCTTTTCGAAAAAAAAACACCCCTTTTCAAAAACAACTCTCGAATAGTAAAATTGTTTTTCTACAAAAATAACACCCCATTTCCAAAATATATCTCGAATAATATCACCACTATTCTACAAAAATAATACCCCTTACCAAAAAAATATTTCGAATCATTACATCGCTTTTCTAGAAAAATAAAACCCCTTTCCAAAAAATAACGCAAATAATAACCACTTTTCTACGACAATAACACTCATTCTCCTAAAAAATAACGCGAATTATAACATCGCTTTTCCACAAAAATAACACCCATTTTCCTAAAAAAAAAACGCGAATAAGAACAACGTTGTCTACAAAAATAATAAACCTTTTCCAACAAATAACTCCAATGATACCACCACCTTCCTACAACAATAACACCCCTTATCCTAAATAAAAAACGAATTAAAACACCACTTTTCTAAAAAAATTATACCCCTTTTCCTAAAAGTATCTCGAATAATGACATCGTTTTTCTACAAAATAATATCCCTTTTCCACAAAATAATGCGAATAGTAACACCACTTTTCTCTCCTCTCGTCTTCTTAATAATTACACTGCTTTTCTACAAAAATAATACTCCTGTTCCAAAAATAAACGCGAATGAAACATTTTTCTTTGACAAACATAAAACCCATTTCCCTAATAAATACATACATACCATCACGCCATGTCCCTTACGGGGTAGGCAGAGAGAACCGAACGCCACTTACTTCTATCTTGACATACATTCATCGCCTCGACAACATTCATACATCGTCTTATACATGTTCGTCTGTTGTTCACGCTTCTAATATTTCCGTCTTTCAAAATATCATTCACATGGTCGTGCCATCCCTTTCTTGGGCGGCCCCGGCCTCTCAATCCACTTTTCAACAAAAATAACACCCTTTTCCAAAAAATTAAAGCGAATTATGAATACCCCTTTCCAAAAAAATAACCCTAATAATGACATCGCTTTTCTACAAAAATAACATACCTTTACCAAAAAATGAACGGAATGATTGAACGGAAGGTTTTAAGAAAAATCTTTGGGCCTCTTTGTGAGAGTGGAATATGGAGGATAAGCTACAACCATGAGCTAGAGAACCTTTACAGTGATCCTAACATAGTAAAATATATTAAAATACATCGGCTTCAATGGTTAGGGCACGTTCAGCGAATGGAGGAAGGCCGAATCCCAAAGAAAATTCTCGACACACGACCGGAGGGGAGACGTGGTGTGGGGAGACCCAAGCTGCGGTGGATGGAGGGCATACAGGAGGATCTAAAAAGGATTGGCGTTGCAAACTGGAGAGTGCAGGCGATGGACCGATCTAAATGGCGAAAAATTCTGGAGGAGGCCAAGCCTCACAGTGGGCTGTAGCGCCAATGATGATTATGATGATTTACCAAAAAATAACGATTATACAAAAATAATACTCATTTCCAAAAAATTACGGAATAAGAACACCACTTTTCTATAAAAATAATTTCCCTTTTCCAAAAAATAACGCGAATAATAACACCACTTTTTCACAAAAATAGTACCCCTTTTCCAAAAAAGATCGCGAACAATAGCATCGCTTTTCTACAAAAAATCTACCCCTTTTCCAACAAATATCGCGAATAACATAATCGCTTTTCCCACAAAAATAACACCCTTTTCAAAAAAAAAAATTTATTTATCCAGTCTAATGCTGTGACCCAGGTATATATAATTTTTGGAACATTTTCTATGTTGCTGCCTTCAACCCTAATCTGAAAGTCGTTTGTGCCCATTACTTTTGTTTTTGCCAGGTTCATACATAGTCCCACATTTTTGGAGACCTCATTTAACTCTAGCAGCATTTCTGCCAGCTCTTGGGGGTTGTTGCTAACCAGGACAATATCGTCAGCAAATCTTAGATGGCTTAGTTTTTTCCCATCAATGCGGACACCTTTGTTTTCCCAGTTTAGCTTTTTAAAGACGTATTCCAATGCCAATGTGAACAGTTTTGGGGATATGGTATCACCCTGTCGGATTCCTCTTTTAACTTCTATTTTATCTGTTGACCAGTCCTCATTAAATTTAACATGTATCGTTGCATTTTTGTATAAGTTTTTTATTAGCGTTGTATACCTAGAGTCTATTCTTGCTTGATCCATCCCTGCCAGTATGGCCCATGTTTCAATGGAGTCAAAAGCTTTCTGGTAATCGACAAACCCTAAGCATAGTGGGACATTATACTCAGTACACTTCTCTATCAGCAAACGTATAGTGTGAATATGGTCAATAGTGCTGTAGCCTTTCCGGAATCCTGCTTGTTCCACTGGTTGGTATAGGTCGAATTTGCTCGTCAGTCGTTTTGTTATTATTTTTGTTAATAGTTTGTACAAAACACTGAGCAAACTTATTGGTCTATAGTTTTCTACTTTATTGGGGTCTCCTTTCTTGAAGAGTATTTTAACTTCCGCATTTTGCCATGTTTCTGGTATCATCTCTTCGTCAAGACCAATTTATTAAAATTTACCGACCATTCATTTTCTGCCTTACTCGAAAATAACCAGTTAGATACAATATTTTTTATTTTTTATTTTATATGCTTCTCGGGCAACTAACAGGTACTATGTCAAATAATTATTTAACACGCACCCAATAACAAGTTGCCACATTCTGGAGAATTACGATATTAATCGTCTCACAGATCCAGACTGAAAACACAATTTTAAAAACTGTGTCTCCACCGGGAATCGAACCCGGGACCCTTGGATCAGCAGTCAAATATCCAACCAACTGAGCCACGAGGGCCGACCTATATACCTAAATTTTGCCAAAGCGTTCGAAAAAATTAACCACAATATTATGTTGTTTAAATTATGGAACTTTGGCATACGTGGCGATCTGTACAGATGGATAAAGTCCTATATAACAAATAGATCACAAGCAGTAGCCGCCAAAGGTTTCCAATCGTGTTTTGTTCCAATTCCCTCCGGAGTACCACAGGGTTCTCACCTGGGTCCCTTGCTTTTCCTGATCTACATTAACGACATTACACAATGCATAGCTACCTCTGAAATAATTCTTTTTGCCGACGACAGTAAATTATATAAACAAATCTCATCTACACATGACTGCTCACTGCTACAACAGGATTTAAATAACCTTTTATGCTACTGTGAAAAAAATCAATTATATATAAATATAAATAAATGTTTCTCAATGAGTTTCAGTAGAAGCAGAAATGTAATTAAATTTCACTACACTATTAATAATAATATATTGTCGCAAAAACTCGAAGCGAGAGACCTAGGCGTTATCCTTGATAACAAACTATCATTTATTCCTCATATTAATTCTGTCGTAAATAAAAGCTACAGAAACTTGGGTTTCATACAAAGAATAACCAAATGCTTCAAAGAAACAACCTCGCTTGTTCTTCTATTTAATGCCTTCGTTAGAAGTCATTTGGAGTTTGCATCAACCGTATGGAGCCCTAGTTACAATATTCACATCGACAGAATTGAGAGGATTCAGAGAAGGTATGTTAAAACGCTTAATTTTAGAAAAAAAATTTACCGCCATGATTATGACCAATCTTTAAAATTACATGGGTTTATATCACTTGAAAAAAGAAGAAAGATATCCGATGTCTATCTGCTTTATAAAATACTTAATAACCTTGTAGACAGCTCTTACCTACTCCAAAAAATTTCTTTCAACTGCCCCATGAAAACAACACGCCAAAATCACCTTTTCTATACACCATACTGCAGAACAAATTACGCACAGAATAATTATGTCAACAGATGCTTAAATTATTACAATATTCTTGACCCCCAACCTGATATATTTAACTCCACACAGACAGTTATTGGTAATATTACTGGTTAAAAATCAAACCTACTTTCCTTAAACATTCATCCCTTCCTTATCAACGCTTTCCTATATCCATTACCCTTCCCTTTCCCCCACATACACTCACCATCTTACAATGACTACCCAACATTAATAATGTATAATAATTTAAATATGTGAAACTTTATAATTGGCTATTTATTTTGTATTCTCATTTGAAATTAAGTATTATAAATGTATAGCTGTTAAGTTTCCAAACAAATAAAAAATAAAAATAAAAAAGACATTTATTCAACAATATACACAAGGCATCCTTCAGAGAGTCTCCGCCATATTTTAACATTTCTGCGGTGATTTTATCTTCTCCTGGGCTTTTTCCTGTTCTTCATCTCTTTCAGTGCAGCTTTTACTTCTAGTTTGATGACTTCTGGAATTTCTTCGGAGCCAATGTTCAATATTCGTTGATTGCTTCTAGTTCTCAGTTGCCACGGTGTTGGAATATGTTGTTCATATAGGTTTCCATAAAATTTTTGTACGATAGCTATTATGTCTTCTTTTTCGTACGTTAATATTCATTGTCCTTTTTCATGCAGCTAATCCTTTCTCTGCCTTTACTGAAATTTGAGCGTAGAACCTTCATGTTCATGTTATCTTCTATGGCTTGTCGTATCTGTTGGGTGTTGTATGCTCTGATATCTTTTCTAATCGCCTTCATGGCTCGTTTATTTATTTCCTCGTATTTAGGATAATCCTTGCTAGTATTTCTTCTAAGTACTATTAATGTCACAGTTTCACACAGTTCACAGTTGTTCATTATATTTACTATTTTATCAACATTATTATACTTCTAAAAAAGGATTTTAAATAAATAAATAACCATTTTGTTCAAAATATGTTCCTGTAAATCAATCCTCATTATTCTGAATATTTTCGGCGCTCCCGATTTAATTGTGTTTGACGCTTTCGCACTATTTCATTATACATTGGGCCAGACCCTGAAGATGGGTACTTACTTATCTAAGTTTCCACAATTCAGGAAGTATGTATTTAGGTATCGATTAAATTACATCTTTATAGTGTTGAGACTGAATTATTATACCCAGCACAGCGGTAGGTTGGTATCGCCATTGTCCGCATTGCAAAAAGATTCGTCTCGTGCCGGACGAAAGCGTGCGGATAGATTCGTTATAATGTCACAACACTAATTTAGTTTCTTTAAAGTGTTGCCAACTTACAAAAAAAAGTATTAAATACAAATTATTACGCAAGTTTTTTTTTCTTCTTTACACATTCAACTCTGTGTGGTCACCGTTTTAGACCAAGTACATGCAATTGAAGATCGAAAGACGTACATACGTCACTGGTGCTACATTCCTCTTGGTGTGTCTTGGATTCTACAAGAGGGCGCCAGTCGCCATTACCCTCTGTCGACGGCCTTTTTCTTACAGTTATTTACTCTGCGCTGCTCAGATTTCTCTCCGTACAACAATCCAATCATCTTCTTTTTCCTGAAAATCGAAAAGGTTGGACATAAATTAATTTTATATACCTAATTGCATTCAATTAAATAGTATGATTGCATTAAATTAAATAGTATGCTTCAAATAAAAGTTCCATCTAGAATCTAGAATAACGAGACAGCGCCAACTTTTTTACACAAATACTCATTCGATTATTTTCAAATTTTGCAAATTTGTATATCTAATACTCGCTTAGACCCCATTAGATTTTGAAGGATATCTGAATAGTGCTTCTCAATTTTTTTAAACATCAAATATTTGAAAGTGACCCCAAGCTCAGGAAACTTAAAATATGATTTTTTTTTTCAAATCGGTAAATAGGCACATCACTTTCATAAAATGGCATTGAAGAAATATCAAGTTTTCATAATCATATATTATATTGAATATACTCATTTCATAAAAGTGTTTTCCATACAAAAATTGAATACTTTGCGGAGTAACTTGGTAGTGAGGAGTGTAGCGTTGGCAACAACTCGTTTTCCTCTCTTTCTGTTTATCTGTATTTTTTTATGTGTGTATCTGTTATTTATTATGTTTTATTTTGAATAGAGGGCGATGGGTGGTGGCAGAACTTTATGCTCACTGGGTTACTAATTCAGTGGTCACGATCTCGAATCCTGATACGACTGATTTCGTTCACCTATAGCACAAGCATTTATGCTTAATTTAGGGAATGTATCAGGTATATATTTACTTGTTACAAGAACATATTTATTCTTTTAAAAAAATGCAAAAGACGTTTAGGCAGACGTTTATAAATGATAATTTTAATTATTTTTAGTATAAATAATCTGTTTCATACCATACCATCACGCTATTTGGGAGAGGTAGAGAGATCCGCTGCTCTTTCTTAACACACATTTCTCGCTTCATTCACGTCCGTGCATCGCTCTTCTGTTATATCGCCCTTCTAACGTTTCCATCTTTCAAAATTCCATTTATGTGATCGTGTTAACTGTTCCTTGGTCGACCTCTACTTCATAGGTACATTCCCTAAATTGAACATAAATGCTTGTGAATGAATGAAGGTGAATGAAATCGGTCGTGGCAGGATTCGAACTGGCGGCCAATCCAGCGCGCCAACCGCTCAGCCACCACTCAACTTAAGTCTGTTTGGTTCGCTATCCCTACTCCGCGAGGGACATAGCGTGATAGTATGCATGCGTATATTTTATTTTACATTAGGTACCTACTTCTCGGGCAACTAACAGGTACTATGTCAAATATAATATTAATTTAGCACGGACCCAATACTTAACAAGTTGCCACATTCTGGAGACACGATATTAATCGTCTCACTGATCCAGACTGAAAACACAATTCAAAACTGTGTCTCGACCGGGAATCGAACCCGGGACCTTTGGATCAACAATCAGACACCCAACCTACTGAGCCACTTAGGCCGACAATAGTAGCATAGTAGGTATATATTAATTCTACTTGCATGCGTTTTCTGCTTTTTTTGTCTGATTCATTGACGACATATTTTTCAGCAATTTTATGAATTCAAAGTATTATCACAATACCTTCGATTGCTCCGAGTATATTGATTTTTCGCGCTATGTGAAATGGTTCGCGTGTTGGTTCCAGTAAAAGTGTCTTTATTTCCGGCTCGAAGGACCATATTTTATTGTTACGTCTTTTGATACCATCAAACGAGATGTAACGGGCAACAAAAAATATATATCGTATAAAAACAGCGGAGCAGGCGGTTCCGATTGGTCGAGCACTCGATAAGATGTTTCGATAAGCATCTAAAGTGCTCCGACAGCGTGTTCAGGATTGGTCGTAGGAAGATATAGGCAGGTACAACAACACCGCTGATTACTCCCATATAGATTAACACAAAAAACACGCAAGTCGACGATTTTTTTAGGATTACTTTGTGTCGCAAACAATCGAATAAATAAATGATCACATTTGGGATAAAATTTTGTTGCTGTGACAAAAATTTGTGCTAATTTGACAAAGATGGCGTTAAAGATAAAATGATAAATAAAAAAATAAAGAACTGCCGACATTCTTATTATAATATACAGGATACGCCACTCAAAATTTTAAGATATTTTTTAGTATTCATTTATAAAAGAAAAATGTACCTACCTATTAATTCTTATTTATTCATTTACAAATTTTTTTGCTACTGTGGCTGGGTTATTGCCAAACGACAATTTCTTCCAGTCAACCTGAATGATTTTTATCAAATAATTCTTGAACAATATATATTCGAGTACCAATCTCAATTATATAATCTCATAAGTCCCTATAATCCGAGAGATTTGTGGTTTCGTTATTATCATGTTATTCATACATATGTGTTTTTTTTCTCATTTGTTTATTGGCATACCATGAAACTTTACTGGCAACTCTATAAATGTATTTTTTTATTTATTTATTTTATTTTTTATGTTTTTTACAAATACAATATGACAACTTGAAAACAATAAAGAACAAAAGAATTACGTTGATACTCTCTCGATAAAGTTAAGACTGTTAAGAACTCGTGTTTGAGAGAGGATAGTCGTACTCCATATTGCGAGACGATTAATATTGTAAGTCTCCAGAATGTGGCAACTTGTTATTGGTGCGTGTAAAATTAATTTTTTACATATTACCTAACTGTTAGTTGCCTGAGAAGTGCCAAATGTAAAATAAAATATTATTTAAAGTTAGAAAACATAACATTGTACAAAGAAATCAGCAATCGCAAAGTTGTTGCAAACAAGAACAAGAGTATCCCATCCGAAGCCATGAAATCTTTGGTAAGCGCCTTTGTTGCCTCCCGTTTGGATTACTGTAACGGTATATATGCGAATCTACCAAAAAAAGAAATTAATAAAATTCAGTCAGTTTTCAATGCTGCAGCCAGGCTCATCACCGGAGCCTCCAGGTTTTCTCACATCTCTCACCATCTCCGCAATCTCCATTGGCTTAAAGTTCCTGAAAGGATTGGATATAAACTCTGTCTCATGATCTTCAAAGCACTTCATGGTATGGCTCCTACTTACCTCACCGAACTTTGCATTCCTCTTTCAATTAACGACAGACAATCATCACTTCGTTCTGCATCTTCATCCATGGTTGGAAAATTATTTGAAATAAACAGGATGCATACCACTAATTTCGGCGATCGTGCGTTTGCTGTGGCAGGACCAAATGCATGGAATAAGCTCCCAAATACCCTCAGACAAACTGAAAATATATCTACCTTCAGAAAAAATCTCAAAACACTCCTTTTTCGCAAATCTTACCAAAGCCATAATGATACATCTTAATCAAATTTCAGCGCCCTTGAGGTGAGATATTCACGAAAACGGCGGTATATAAATCATCCAAATTTATTATTATTATTAGTTCCTGGGTCACAAAGCTTTTACCACTTTGTATCACAATCTGAAGTTATTTTGGATTAGTTATTCGAAAACACGAAAAGGTGATATTAAAATAAAATTATACATCCGTGTAGTCCTGCTCCATCCTTTCCCTGGACTTTTATAGATGATATTTGTTGTTCTCCTTATAGTAAGTAGGTAGTACAGTTTAACGATCTCATTGAGATCGTTAAGAAGAATTTGTAATAGAACGATGTATGATAGAGTTAGAAATGAGGTCACTAGGAAAGAATGTAAGATGAAGAAAGATGTAGTAACTAGAATGAAAGTTAACACACTTAGATGGTTTGGTCACGTGGAAAGAATGAATGAAGAACGCTTGACGAAAAAAATATATAAGGCTGACAGGAATGGAAAAAGAGGTCGGGGGCGCCCAAGAAAAGGATGGCTCGACCATGTGAATGATATTCTGAAAGAAGGAAATGTTAGAAGTCTGAACAATAGAAGAACATGCATGAGACGTAGCATGAATGTTGACGAGGCGGTGAATGTATGTCAAGATAGAATAGTGTGGCGTTCTGTTCTCTCTGCCTACCCCGCGAGGGACATGGCGTGATGGTATGTATGTGTATGTATGTATGTATGTAGTACAGTTTCATGAATTGATCCTACAAAATGATCAGAATGGTTGCACTATTTTCCTGACAAAAATATCAATTAAAAATTCAAGATGTTAAAAATGTTATACAACAAAAATAGTCAAAAGGAATGTTTTACAACAAATATAACTTCACATGTATCAATATTGTGTAACTAATTAAATAACAAACACCTTTGATGATCACCACCCTTTCTAGGTGAGACAAGACTGATGTGAGTTAACATGCATGTGTTCTGCTTCCTTTTATAAGGTAATGCACACCCACACACCTGTCGCTGGTAACCCCACATTGTGGGATATGCCTTGATGGTATGAATGATTGAAAATAAAATTCAATATCATATAACGTAATAAATTAAAAAAAAAATACTTTGGATGCGTTGAATTAGTGACGTAGTAGGCTTTTTGTTCTCGCCATTACACATATTGCGTTTAATTTTTTTTTTTTCTGTATTGTGAATAGTTTTCATATATTTTATGTGATGGGCACAAGACAAATTAATTGATAAATAATTTTTTTTGAGCATTTCAGAATAGTAGGAACTTGACGCTGGTCGCCTATCTTTTTTTTACCTTTTTTCGCATTCTAAGCCACATTTTTAACATTGTATTTTGAATAAAAAAATGTTGAGTGGTTTTTATATTTGCTGTCCCATTGGAGATATTTGAATTCTTGAATGTCATGTTTTTTGCAAAAAAAAATAACCGGAAATCACAAGTTTAACATTTTTTTATATAAAATGTATAAGATTTGAATGAATAATTGTATATTTACATAAATCTGCATTTATTTATTAGAATAATAAAGAAAAATTTACTGAGATATATTAAAAATTAAAATAGTTATTTTGTTTTTATACTATGGTGTCAAAAAAATGCAAGGCCTCGGGTCGTTGTTTTGAAAATTTCAAAAAATGATATCTCAAAAATAAGGAATTTTTACTGCAGCCATCTATGGGTGAAATTATGAACAACAATCTTATTATTTTTTATTTATTTTTGTTGTAACGCCATCTATTGAGAGAATTGGTTTTTTTGTAAATAATGAAAGCTACAATTCTTATATCTGAGGTGACAATGCATTTTTCGCATAGAAGTAAAATAAATAAAAAATAATAAGATTGTTGTTCATAATTTCACCCATAGATGGCTGTAGTAAAAATTCCTTATTTTCAAGCGAAAAGAATTTCAGTATTGCAGTATATGGAGCTTTCAAAAATAAGGATTCTGATCTATAATTCTCTAACTTAAAGCAAGTTTGATATTTTATTTCTCTAACTTAAAGCTATTTTGATATTTTAACTCTCTAACTTAAAGTTATTTTGATCTTTTATTTCTCTAACTTTAATCTATTTTGATCTATAATTCTCTAAATTTAAGCTATTTTTGATCTTTTAACTCTCTAACTTAAAGCTATTCTGATCTTTCTTTCTGTGGGCGGGTCATTGAAAAATAATATTCTTCTCTATGACTTCATTGTTGTATTTTTCTCTGGTATATTGATTTTATTTTCTTCTAGTTTAGCATGCTCTAGAAAGAATTGTTCCGTATGTATTATATGTTTACCCAGTATAATCTATATACATAACTAATCAGTCTTATATTTTAAATATTTTATATATTAATAACTTTTGTAATTTTTCATTCATTCATACCATCACGGCATAGCTGCTACCCCTAGAACAGGATTTCCTGGTTGGGCAGCAGTAATCTACTTATTATTGTTATTATAAATATGGTTGTGATAAAATGTAAATAAATAAAAATAAAATAAATATCACACAGTGTTGGGTAACTAGCGACAGGTGTGCGGTTGTGCATCACCAAATAAAAGGAAACACGAACATGCGTGTAGGTACCTATGCCTACACACCAGTCTGATCTCACTTTTGTATTTTTAATGTTCACAATATTTTTATATAATCTCACACTTGTATCGGATTATAATTTTATTTCTAAAAACACACTCCATATAAATTTGAGTAGGTACCTACCTACCAACATAATATAAGGTTTTAAAAATTTCTTCCTCTTTTTTATGTGTAATAATAATAAATGGATAATTTCTATAGCGCCATTTTTGTGTATCCACCTCAAGGGCGCTTAACAATAATACCTGGAAAAAATAATCATAAACAAGGAAATAATCACTTAATCGAGTTAATACGAGTTCTTGAAAAGATAAGTCGAATACGAGTTTTTGAAAAGATAAGTTTTTAACTGTTTTTTAAACACACTTTCACTGTCTATCGATCTTAACCTATATGGAAGCTTATTCCACTGAACCGGACCCACTACAGCAAATAATGCTCTTTCAAAGTTCGTCATTCGACACGTATTTTGCTCTTTTAGTCGATGCATTACCGTATTACTTGCTGAGCGAAGCGTAGATCTTTTTTGGTTCAGGTCATCTGGTACACAAAGATCCATGAGGTATTTTGGAGCACGTCCGTGAATAACTTTGTGCACCATCCAGCATATCTTGTACTGAATCCTTTCCGATATTCGCAACCAATGAAGATCTTTTAACAGTGGAGTTATGTGGGAAGACTTCGGTGAATTGAATATCAAGTATCATGTCAGGTCTCCCTGATGATGCGATCATTCGGAAGAAACCTCTCGGTCTTGGGCAGTGCATCACAGCTCCTCCAAATTCCTCAACCGGTCCACCCACAAACGTTTCAGAACCAGAAAAGCCTTGAAAATATTACTTAACATATTTTATTGTAAAAAATCATAGATACTTAGATAGTTAGTTGGTTCTTAGTTTTATGTTAATTTAGGTACAATTATTCAAAATAAGGGTGTGAATAATGGTGGCAATTCAGGACACCATACCATCACGTCATTTCCTTATTTGAAGTCGGCAAAGAGAACCGAATGCGACTCTTCTATCTTGACATACACATCTCGCTTCATTCACGTCCATGGATCGTCTAATACACTAATCTCCTTACTTCTAATGTCTCCATCTTTCGAAATTCCATTTATGTGATAGTGTCAACTTTTCCTTGGCCTAATTCTACTTTTCGTTCCCTTTTTATCAGAGTTATATGCTTTATTTGTCAGACGGTCATCACTCATTCTTTCTATGTGGCCAAACCACCTTAGGGCATTAATTTTCATCTTACTTACGATATCTTTCAATCATACATTCTCGTCTAACGTTCTCATTTATTATTCTATCATACATCGTTTTGGCACATTTTTTTAAAGAATAGATATCCCCTTCTAAGTAAGTACCTCATACATTTCCTAAACTAAGCGTAAATGCTTGTACTATAGGTGAACGAAATCGGTCCTCGTCTCGAATTTTATCGTCTGACATCTTCATTTCTTATTCTTTCATACATCCTTTTACCGTTCTTACGCACTTCAGACATCAGTCTTTCTATATGGCCAAACCACCTTAAGGCATTATATAATTTTCATTTTACTTACAATCTTACTTTGAAAGATATTCAGGATAAGAACAAAAATCATATTGTATCTTGAAAATCATTTTATTTGCACATTTCGTTATTTTTAAAATATTCAATATAATAATTTTTATAATCGTATTTTTTTTTATTTTTTGAGTCTTACAATATTACAAAGGTAGGTACCTTATAATTCAATTTTATATAAACATTTTTCTTTAATAATATCTAATATACAATATTACAATTTACATTCAGCAGATATTTTAATTTTACAATTTACACATAAAACAAAATCAATTTTGTATTTTACAATAATGCCTTTATTTACAAATTCAAGGTGAAAAATATATTACGGCGTAATATTTAACAAGAATATTTTTGGACAGTAAAGGTAATAGTTATAAAAATATTTCTTGAGAAAGCTTCTGAAGTACAAACATGTACTTACATATCTAGTAAATAAAAATTAATTCAAAGTAAAATTTGAAAAAAAAAATGTAGCAGTTAATATTTTTAATTTATGACACATTATTATTGTTTATTTTTTAAATGAGTATAATATCGATATCGGAGTTTTAAAATGCAACAAGTCCGGAAATCATTTTGAGTTAGTGTTACCACGGAAATAAAAAAAAAATACTGTATGATTAATACAAGGAAACATCCTTAGAAAAAGGTGAGAAGAAGGATATTTACTTTTGATTCTAATAGATAGAACAAGTTTCTTAATTATTAATAGGATAAAACATAGTAATTATTAATAGGATAAAACATAGTAATTATTAAAAGGAATAAGAAATTGCCATTTCCGAATTGTTGCCCCTTAAAACTCAGGTATCGATATTATGTATGTAGATTCAATGTTCTATTTACACAAATATTAAAAAACGAATGGGTTGTGGCCAACACTAAACTCTCCACTACAGTGTGCCTACATTCTTTCTTTCTTCAAAGGTTGGCAATCCCTTTGACTCAATTGAAAAAAACCCAATTCATTAGAAAGTGAGATCGTTTTGTCAAGTTTGTCATGCAGTATAGTTTCTGTTACACTTCTTGAGCCTCTTCGCCGCGGAGGAGGGCGGTTTGTACATATACAAAACAAGCAAAAATACACAGATTGGCGATCTGCGCACTCACGTGACTGGCTCAAGTTGTTTTCCGATAACTATATGTACCTCCCTATAAATGTATGTAATTCATAACAATGCATTCAGAGATTGTCTACATTTTAAGAAGAAAAATGCACAATCAACGGAGTCTTTTATAGTGTTTTTATTGTCAATTTTTACGTGATTTATGCTGTAGAACTTCACTCACGATGATTTTTAAATATTAAAAAAATGCTGTTGTTCTATCAACATACATATATATTTTTCATTTTGGAAGGACGATCGTTTGAGATGACTAGGCTCTTATCACCTGATATGAGCCAATTGGTTAGGTCATTAAAAAATTCAGCATAAATTCCCTTAAAAATAATATATTTAAGTATTATTTTTACAACATTTTTTTTTAATTACTCGATAACTATATTTCGTGGAGAAATAAATCTTTTATGTGTTTAAAGAGTGCATAAAATCAAAGTGAATGTTATTGATATTTTTTTCACTACAAGTCAGTGTAGGAAGTCTGGTCCAACCGGCGAAATCAAAACCCTCGTGATTACCCATATCATGGATGTAATTATCATATGGAATTATGTATATATGGTTGGATAATTTATATCGCGCCGTTTTCGTGAAAACTCAACTCAAAAAGACTCAAAATCTTTTTTTAAAATGAAAAAATGAATATGTCCTTGTTATACAAGTACATATACATCTTCCTACGTTCCCTAAAATAAGCATAAATGCTTGTGCTATAGGTGAACGAAATCGGTCGAGGCAGGAATCGAACTCGCGACCACTGGATTACTAACCCAATGCGCTAACCGCTCTGCCACCGACCCATCTAGATATACCCTCCGAGAGCCCTCTCAATACCCTCAATACTCTCAGAGCCCTCGGAGAGTTTAGTGATTTAAATTAATGATTCTGCGTAATCAATTTCCATCGCCATTGAGGTGAGATATTTACCAGCACAGCTATATGAATAATACTTATTATTATTATTTTTATAAATTGGCCACAACCCATTCGTTTAAAAACAAGCATGCATTTATTTTTGAAATCGTTTCCGTGTGGTCCCCTCCAATGCAACATTATACTGTTTTTATTCCATTCGCTTTTGACATTTGACTTAATTTACAAAAATACTGGGTTATTTTGTTTTCTGGCAATACACACACTAATAGTTTCATGCTGGGAACACTCGCAAACCATAGCAAATCGATGGGTTCAAATTACGAACACTTTTATCTGTGGAATGTGCAGTAGTTCAAAACAATCTACTTAGAGAATTGAATTAATTGATAAAAAATGTAGACATACAAAAAACAGTTTTATTCCAAAACGAGTATAATTAAAAATAGTTCTCGGTTCGGTTCCCGGTGAAGACACGGTTTTTAATGTGTTTTCGGCCTGGATCCGTGAGACGATAAATATCGTAAGTCTCCAGAATGTGGCAACTTGTTATTGGGTGCGTGTAAAATTAATATTTGACATAGTACCTTTTACTTGCCCATGAAGTAATAATACGAAATTTAAATAAAAAAATAATAAAAAACCTTCGCTTTCAACAGACACATCATCAGATGATAACAGTTGTACGTGATGGTATGCAAAAATTTTGTTATTAAAAATATATTTATTAGTAACATTTCATATTGCGTAGGTATAAAAATGATACAAATTGTTGGATTAAGAAATAAGAAAGACACATTAATAATAATAATAATAAATTTGGATTATTTTTATAGCGCCGTTTTTGTGATAACCTCACCTCAAGGGCGCTTTGAATATAACTATTACAGGTTTTTGTAAGACTCGCGGATGAAGTGAGTTTTCAGGTGTTTCCTGAATAGTGCTAAGTTGTCGATTTGCCTCAGTTCAGGTGGTAGTTTATTCCACGAGGCTGGTCCAGCCACAGCAAAAGCACGATCACCTATGGATGAAGTGTTGACTCTATTTATTTCAGTCAACTTGCCAATCACGGATGTGGTGGCTGACCGAAGTGTTTGTTGTCGCTCGTTTACGGTGAGAGGGATGCAGAAGTCTGAAAGATACGTGGGAGCCATGCCATGGATCGCTTTGAAAGTCAACAAACATAATTTGTACTTGATTCTCTCTGGCACTTTTAGCCAGTGAAGATTACATTGTGCATTAAATATAATTAATTTGTGACGCACCTATGTTTAAAAGAAAACATCTAGTTTAATATATAATTATCTCTTGTCAAAACACATTTTCATATCTGTTATCAAAAAAATATTAAGTAATTTTTCCCGCTTTTTTTTTTCAAAGTTGAACCGTCTCATTTCTACACTCTGACCTCTGTTACTATGACATTTGACGTTTGACACGTGGCTGTCACCGTTAGTTCCACGCTTGAACAAATAACACCATAGATAAACAATATGTCAATACAATAGTAACTAGGTACCTACCTGACACCCCACAGAGTGGCATCAGACGGAAATAAATAAAATTAAACGGCCAATTTCAAAATAGATTTGATAAAACCAATAAAATTATTTGATATACCAATTTAATATGTCTTAGTACTTTACACTCAGGTAAAAAGTATGATTTTAAAACTTGCAGGGCTACTCGTAACACGATCTAAATACGTTCTTAATGTAATAAAATCAGTACTCGATGATAATCTAATCTTAATATACATTCCATCATTCGTTAAGATCAATGTTTAGTATGCTAATTGTCATTCATTTTCGTATAATTAAACACAATTCGAATAAATTTTATTCTAATAAATTTCTAAATTGTGAAACTAATCTAATTCAACTTTATGATTAGCCCTGCAGAACTATTTTACAAATAATATTAATTTGTTTTTGATTTCATGAACGGAATTTTGATTTTATGAATCAGTATTTTAATTTTTTTCTCTGGTGTAAGTACTAATTTGAGTTTGAAATTGTTCAAGAATGCAACATCTGATAGTGTATTAGTCATCTATAGGCAGCAAAAATTAAACAAAAAACATTGAAAAAATATCCGAACACACTGAAATTTAATAAAAAAAGCAAAAAAATATAAACACATTTTGTAATGATTTTTTAATAATATGAATTGAATCACTTAATAAAACTATGCATAAAAATACGTACAATTTTCACTGGGAACAGTAAATAATATTTGACATCAAATTCAATTAAAAAAAAATCAAATATATAAATTTATACACTGGTTTATAATTTGACAGATACGTCTGAATCACTGGTAATAGGAAAAAACATAGATAATAATAGACGAAAGTAACATTAAAATATTAATATTCCTATTTTTACAATAAGCGATTTTTTTATTCGCATTATTTACAAGTTGAGCATATAAAGTTATTAAATATGTGTACATATTTCGAGTAACTATGTAACATTATTTTCATAATCCTTTTTTTGAAGGATTATTGAGAAAAAATAAGATTTTCTCACTTATATTTCCATCAGTCAAAGTTCATCGTTGACATAGTTTACACAACAATAATTACTGACGCACCAACATAAAAAATATTAAAAAAACTATTCTAAATAACGATTTTACACCCATAGTTAACACAACAATAATATTTGACGCGTTGGCTTAAAAATGGATAAAAAAGCTAAAAATAACCCCAATGCATTATTATATTTTGCAATAGAAATATTTTACAACATACACTCGTTTAATTTTCAATCTAGTTTTATTTGCACAAAAAATAGCCAGCAAATAAATTTGTAATACATACATAAATTAAAAAATAACTTTAAATGCTCAACCAATACAATTAAAGTTAAAATAATTTTAATATATCAGTTCTATTGACAATATTACATTTGAGCAATCAAAAAATCAAACAATTATTACAATCAAATGTTGCCATATTAAAAAAAACAACAATCTAAACATAGTCTTATAATTAACAATAACAAAATAATAATAATAATAAACTCGATACGCCTTTGGTATAGCAATATTTTGGACAAGAATATAATATTTGATTAATTACATATTTTTTTAATGAAATAATGTAAATTATTTGACTAAGCACGCCATTATTAAATTTTGTGATATCAAGAATATATTTTTTAAATGTCTAGATATCGATTATAATTTATAACATTCTACAGTATAGGTAACCAACACAGATTTTTTTCTTTTCTCTTTCGCAAAAAATCCTAATTGTTTTGTCTGAGAAATCTGAGACTCGACTGAATAAAGATATGACTGGCGGATCACATCTATGCTCTGTCAGTTCAGTATTCCCAATAGATACTATTCCAGGTTATTTGTGCAATTAACAAATAAAAATTATAAGATACCTACATACAAAATATTATGTATATGCATATCATGATGACTCCAATTACATTTTTAATCTGTGTACAACAGTTAAGTTTATATTGTTTAGACACTTTTTAAAAATGTACCTAAATAGGTACAACCTATATATGTCTCCCGTGAAATATTATAATAATATGTATACTGCTAGCCCTAGAACAGGTATACCTAGTTGGGCAGCAGTTATCTATTTTTAATGAAAATTATTTAAATGGTGTGATAAAGAAATAAATAATTCAAAATAAAGATTATAAAATTGAAATAATCAAATTTTTACAGTGGCGTTTTATGGTAAAAGACCATTGGAACTAGGGCGCTTTTGCTTAATTTCTGACTCTGCGAAACAACGAAGTCTTACGCAATTTACTGAAGGCCCCATAACTCTGCTCGATCAAAGTAAGCAAGCTGCTTTATTGGCTCTGTCCAATTCAATTAAATAATTGGTATTCTGTGATTCTGACAATCTCAATGTTAAACGTCTCTCTGGTGGTGCATTTCTCTTGACTATTAATTTATTTTGTTCATAATATTATTACAAAGAAAGAAAACTGCATCACAAGACAGTACCTGTATATTTTGTATAGTTAATACATTTTACTGTGCTAATGCAATATTCAATCTTTACAAGCTACCCGTTAACTTTTTTTGTTAAAAAATAATTGGGAGATTGAGATCCAAGTGTAGGCCAGAAAACCAGGCTGACCGCTGACAACGTGACACTCCAGCATCAGAGGAGACTTACGGGAGGGAGACTTGCGCAAAGGAGACGCACAGGAGCGAAAGACTTGGCTAATGAAGACGAGGAGGGCCGATCCTACATAGAGAAGAAATGGCCATGGAGAAGAAGTTCATGAAGTCCTTGGAGAAGAAGGCAAAACAACTCAATAAATGTTAAGAAAATAAATTCTTTGTGGAATATATTCATATTTTTTTCTAATTAACTAATATAATTAATTGGCCAGATTGTCAAATATGCAAGCTTACCAACACAAAGACACGAAATGAGTTATTATGTGGAACACTCTATACCTATAAGACGTGCTTAGTAATAACAATTAACATTTCTCCATTTTTCATACACTTTATAACTATTTTCTCGTAAATGCTTTCAATAATCTTCATCGTTGTCTTCAGGCACTATAATTTGTCTTATTCAATCTTTACATGCTTATAACAACTATTTCTATTTTTACATACATTAATATAGATTTAGGCAAATTATAACTTAGGGTAATATCACTTTTGGGTCATTTTAGAAAATATTTTTTGATGGATGCCACGCGAAAATGTCGCAAGATTAGATATAACAAGAATAATTAATGAATAATAAACACAGTCAAAGCGATTAGTAATCGATTCTTGAACGATAATATTCGCCAGCAGCACAGGCATTTGCTTATTTTAGGGAATTTTCGAGGATGTATGAGATCTCTTTCCAAGAAAACAGTAATTCTCACAAATTAACTAAAAATAACATTCCTATTCGCTCAATAAACACTGGCGATCATTGGAAATTAAACAATATCTAAAAAATTAATCAAAAGGAAAAATTAAGGATAAGTATGTTTAAAAACCCATTCAGAATTTAAAATTAATACCTAACTGTGTTGATTAAGTGTGAATAGAAGCAGTATAATCTCTGACCCGAGATAAAAAAAATGAAAAAAGATATAAAATAGGAAATTTTAAAGGCTAATTGACGTTCCACATAATAATATGCACAATATTGTACTTTGTTGAATAAAAAAGATTGGGTACCATCAAAACAATACCGCGAGGGCATCAAAATCGACTGTGTACAAACATAATTCAATAAGCATAAACTTATGATGACAGTTGATAAAAACCAAAGACAATAGATTTTTCAAGACATCACATTCGAATAAAAATCCCAAAAACCTTTTTCGGCAATTATTGACGAACATCATCGCGAGAGCATCAAACTCGAAACAGCAAATTCCTAATAAATGGATCAAATACAACAAAACACAATTGAATTAGAGTCCCTAAGATCACTAGAGTCAGTAGGCCGTCGCAGCCCCTCCGTGATGGTGATGATGCACCAGATGATGATGATGGTTCGCAAAGTGGTGATGATTGAGGGGGTGGGGCGCCGGAGAGTGGTCCTGGGAGGGAGGCGTCTGCAGCCCACCGGCGCTCGCCGACTGGCAGACGTACCACTCGGAGAGGTTTGCAGTCGCCATCTGATGATGATGGTTCATCGGATGGTTCAGGTGGTTTAGGTGGCCACCCTGGAAGCTCGGCGCCTGCGAGTGCAGCGTGTGGTGCGTCAGACCCAATTTGTTGTTGCTGTTGTTGTCCATCAGGTGGTTGTTGACTCCGCCCAACCCTGGATTTATGAGAGTATTTGAGGAGATCTTCGAGTCCGTGTTGAAGTACTTGTCGTTGAGGCTCTCCAACTTCGTGGTTATCGAGTGCTCCTGTTCGTGCATCGAGTTGATGTTGTTTAAAGTTGTAATTGTTGGATTTCCGGTTTTTATTTGGTGGTTTTGGATCGGTGAGGTGATGGGACTCGCCGGACCGTTGGTGATGCTGATGCTCTCTGAAGAGTTGGAGTCTTCTCCGTCGCTGTCGTATCCGTGGGTCGACCTGTCGTCACCGTGTCCCGGCCCGTGGACCTTCATGTGCTTCCTGAGGCTGGACGGGTGGGTGTAGGACTTGTCGCAGCCGTTGACTCTGCAGTTGTAAGGCTTGTCCGAGGTGTGGACATGCGAGTGTTTCTTCCTGTCGGAGGAGTTGGCGAACCTCCTGTCGCAGCCTTCGTACTCGCACTTGAACGGCTTTTCGCCTGTGTAAGAAAGAAACATAATTTTAGTTATCATTTGTAATAATAGATTTACTGGCGAGAATTAAACCTGTAAGATCTCTATATTTTTCCTAAAATGGTCAAATATGTTCTTTGATTCAGGCCCTAATGTTTATAAAATACATAAATAATCGTACCATATCATTCACTTTTAGAGGGCAAGGGAGAAGATGTGTTAATAAAGTAAGAAAAAGGATCAAATATTAATTATTAGCCGCGTATTCTATCAGTCTTACTAATAAAAATCGACTGCACGCCCGTTGACCAGGGTTTTAGTTTTGTTCACACCGTGTAAATAGATTCGGCTAAATTTTCTTATATAAAAATAATAATAACTGTTTATTTTCATACGATTATTTGCCTCGCGTGTACAATAATGTATCTTTTTGTACAAAAACACAAACATTTAAATAATTTGACATTGATATTGTAAATTTAATGACTGGTGTGTATTCATATATAATTAATGAATACTGGAAAATAAATATCAAATACTTTTTGTGTATAAATATAAAACAATAAAAATCAATTTAACCTCAAACATGTCAAAATCTCGAGTGTCAAATAATATACAACCTTCATTGTTTGTACGGACAATCAATAGACGACTTAAATCCCATACAATAATACGCACCGTAACTATTGTATCGAGCTTAAAGACAATACAACTTTCACAAGTTTCTAAAAATGATTGTATGCCCACCCCATTAGGAGCGACAATGTCGCGTGATTTACGACAGGCTAACGTCCAAATTGCAGAAATCACTCGGAAGAACTACCACGGACAATGGGAGCAGGACAGACCCGATTGAACCTAACTGAATACGTTTGTAATTGTTAAAGATATGTTGTAAATCATCGGTAAGGAACAGAAGAAAAAAAAACGCACACAGTCAGAGATATATATTATTATGAAAAGATCTCTGAACATGAGAGGGTGATTTATGACTTAGGAGACAAGGTTTCACATCTCCATATTCTAGGAAGGAATCAATTCAATTGTATGATGGTCAGTATACCAGATTTTTTTGTCGCTGTCCGTTCCCTATTAAATCTTCCATGCCTTGTATTGTTTTGTTTTACGAGTTTTGGTCTTTTCATAATAATTACAGTAATTTATTACGATTTTGCTGTGTGAATCTTCGATCACATGCTCAGAAGGAAAATTTGTAGATATTATACCCACCTGTATGTGAAAACAATTAATATTGATGTCTAGTTTTTAACGTCGCAAAATTTAATGTTCAATTTTTATCTTATACATGTCCGCAATCGTCTTTCCTGTTTTGGCACGAATCCATCGTCTCATTTACTATCGATTATTTAACTTTTTATTTTACTTTTAGTTTTTTTTTTTTGAAGACTTCAACCTCTCGTTCCATCATTATCAGCTCTACGTGTTCATGTTCACTTTCATTCAATCAATTGTATATTTCTTTATCTTATATTATTTCCAAATGTCCTCCTTTCTTACCCTCAAATACATACATTTTAGTTATGAGGCACCGACTTTGAATAGTGCTTTCACTATTTCCAACTATCGAAAATTGAATAGGTTAAAAAACAACTAACAGAATAAAGCAATACGTGCCTTTTTGATGTGATGAGGCTAGTATGCTTGTTGCATATTTTGCTACATTCATTTTCAATCCAAATTCATTTCAAGACTGCATAAATAAGAAAAAAAAACAATAAAACTAGGAATGTCTATTAACGATTCGAGTGTCTGTTATTCTCCAACGATTAAGATGTCGGTAAAATTTATGCGTATGTAACAGATACGTTAAATGTCGTACGAATGTATTTTGGAATTTGGATACCTCAGCTTCTTACATCATCTTGATATCCTGATGTTACAGGTTCTGAACCAGCTCAGGGTGGTTGTTTGATAGCTAATAAATGGCTGGTGGCTAATGCTGGTAAACTACCTTTGCTTGACTACATGAAATTTGATACTATTCGCTGGTAATAAATTGCTTCCTCGGGTATCGCATAGCTACTGTGGACTCATGTTTTACACCCACGTTCATCCTAAAGGTATCGGACCTGCCTTGTACCTATTAGTTTTAAAACTCGTCTTTTCCTCACTGAGAAAAAAGTTTTATCTTTAATTCTGTTTCTTCTTCTTTTTCGTATGTCCCGTCGGGTCCTTCCGACGGGCCTCTTTGACGATCTCCCCACATCACTCCCACATCAATGTGGGGAGCAGGTCCTCGACACGCTTTATTCCGTGTTTCTTAGTATTTTTTTACATTTTTTATCAGTACAGTGTCTTTGGCATACTTGTATTAAGTAAAAAAATGTTTACAAAAAATACAGCGTTTTGAAATAATGTGGAAAAAAATATATCGACGAGGATGCGGATTCGAACCCACGCGTGCAGAGCACATTGGATTAGCAGTCCAACGCCTTAACCACTCGGCCACCTCGTCTTGTTATTCTGTAGCAATTTTAACGAAGTATTTCCTTTAGTATTTTTTTACCATAGCAAAAAACACTATAAAATTGACAATAAAAAATATTTTCTATACGTTTAAGTGGTAATAAACTTTAACTTATATAGCTCCGGTATATTAATAACCTCTATATTTTGAAATCAATTTAAAACTAACTTCCTGACCAGTAATGGCTCGGAAACTTTCAGAATGTGTGTATTCCCGGTGACAATGCATGTTAAAACTATTTTCAGCTGATTTATTTTAATAAAACTGAACAATTTTGTATTTCATATAAAAAAATAATTTTATTCAGTTAGATATACCAACACTTTTGTTTTTTATGAGATTTATTGTACCTTACCTTATTGAGAATTTGTATTGCAAACATGTATTGCATAATTGTTGTTAGTATAACCCTTAGTATAACAGGCTTTCCCTAGTGAGGTAATAAATTCCAATATAATATTTAGGCTAAGTTATATTGTTGGGATTAATTTAATGTACCTATTGTGGAAATAATAAAAAAAAAGGTGAGACAATAATATTTTACTCTCTTTACATGTTTTCAATGTAAAAACAGTTCACAATAGTAGATATACATTTCTAAACACGATGTATCTGTCAATTAAATTTAAATTAAGGAAAATTTATTGAGTAATTTAATGTACCTATGTATGCTAGTGAAAAGTCGATTACAAATTTAATAGGTATGCGAAGAAAACTTTGAAAGGAGTGTCTTCTTAATTTTTATTTACTAATAGTTGTAAACTCGAATAGGTATATGTATGTATAATTTACAAAGAAAAAAACACGATAATTTTCTTTCTATTTGTATTTTTGGATACCTTTCATATTAATAAAACGCGATACACATAAATCAAACCAAATTTTCAATGTCAGCTCTCAAACTTTTTTCTGTCGATATTTTTTATCTTTGATTGGTTCGTTGTTCCATACCATAGACGAATGTCTATTCAACGTAGATAGATAGATAGGTATGTTGTGGTAGGTACCTATCTACTACTCCACGAGTGACTAATTTAGACGGCCCAAATTTAATTAACCATGACTAAACCGTTTTTCTTCCGAACCTTTTTTTCTCTATGGGCTCGTAACATCCATATTACTTCCGACTAGGCGGTATTTAGTTACATAGATAGATACTATAAGAATGACGCAAATGAGGATTAAGCTGAATAATCTATGGTTTATTTTCTGAATAATCCAAATCGCTTTTAAATAAATCGAATAATTAAGAAATCAATTATTATTTTTTATTTGAAATGATTAATTTTTCACCAATGTGTCAGAATCTCAATCTATATGTAGGTAAAAAAATACTAGAACTATATATAATTAAGTTATTGGCAAAAGCTATATTATAAATATTGGACAAGAATAATTGAAAGAGATTTTTTCAATAGAATAAAGAATGATCAATAAAAATCCTAGCGCACTCGAGGTGAGATATTCATAAAAACGGCGCTATACAAATGATTCAAAATTATTTTAAATATTATTACAATCAAACTATTCTCACTGAAAGACTCGAATCAACTTATGGTATGCGAAAAACACTAATAAATGGTTCCAAGCCTATTTCATACGACATCAAATCATCAAATTCATACATACATACATAAATACCATCACGCCATATCCCTTACGGGGTAAGCAGAGATAACCTAGCGCCATACTCCTATATTTTTGAACACATTCATAGCTTCATTTACATCCATGCATCGTCTCATACATGCTTGTCGATTATTATATTTCCTATATAGCTTCTTATATTTCCTTCTTTCAAAATATCATTCATATGGTCATGCCATCCCTTTCTGGGGCGGCCCCTGCTATTCACTCCATCTCTTACACCCATGTATATTTTTTTGGTCAGTCGTTCATCATTCATTCTTTCAATATGTGCAAACCACCTCAAGAAATTCACTTTCATTCTACTTATAATACTCTTCTTCATCTTGCATTCCCTCCTTATGTCCTCATTTTTTATTCTATCATATATCGTTCTATTACATACTCTTCTTAGTGATCTCATTTCCACAGCATTTATTCTACTTTCATGCGTCTTTTGCCACGTCCATGTTTCACTTGCATACATCAAAGTGGGAACTACAATTGCATTATGTACCTACGGCAATTTTGGCTTCCTTTGAGATGCTTGGATCGGACATAACTGGTCTGAGAGCTCCGTTTATTCTGTTACCTGCCATAACTCTTCTTTCAATGTCTTTATCAGGTCTTCCATTCCGTTCAAACATACTACTCCCCAAGTATAAATATTCCTATACTTGTTCTAGACATTCGTTCTCTACTCATCATCAAATTCAATAATCTATAACACGCTTAAAGTCTATCCGCAGAAGTATCTCAATAGCCATGCTGCAGCCAGACTCATCACTGGAGTCTCAATGTTTATTCACATCTCTCACCATCTTCAAAATCTGCATTGGCTTAAAGTCCCCGAAAGATCGAATATAAGCTTTGTATCGTATTATTGTCTTTAAAGCACTTCATGGGATGGCTCCCACTTACATCTCTGAGTTTTACATTCTATTGTCAATAAACAATCATCACTCCGTTCCGCATCTTAATCCATGGTCAAAAAGTTATCAGAAATAAACAGGGTGCACACCGCTAATTTTGGCGATAGCGCGTTTGCTGTGGCAAGGCCAAATGTATGAAATAGGCTCCCACAGACCTCCAAACAAACCGAAAGTACTACCTATATCTTCCTTAGAAAAAGCAAGTACCTACATAAGGCTGAAGTGATATGTAGGTAGGGGTCGGCCGATCAAAATTTGGATTTTGATAAATGGATAAATGGGATTTTGAAATATGGGAATGTACGAAATCAGAATAATAGGACGCGTTGCATAGGTATGAATGAAGCATTAATTATGTCTGGATATAATGGTATAGCGTTCGGTTATGTTTGCCTGCCCCGATAGGGACATGGCGTGATGGTGTGTAGGTATGTATGTATGTACCTATCTAAATAATGTATTTTCAGTAAGTATTTTTTATTTTATACACAAAATTCATAAAATCTTTGTAATAGTTTTTTGATTCTTATATTTTAAAGATGGCACCCTCAATGTGACCACAGACAATATTAAAATAACTAACGTGGCTAGTGTTCATAGTAGGTTATGGATTTATAAGAATTAGTTGCTATATATTATATTATAATTCAATTAATAATCTCAGCTCATTTGAAATGTTCGTGAAAGTAATTCCTGGTAACGCAATCGATCTATCCACAAAAAAATATGATCGAATAAAAATAATACCAAACGAAATCGTGTACAAAGTAATTGGTTGATAATTAAAACATTAATAACAATGTACGGACCGTACAAAAGGTTTATTATTAACAGGCAACGTAGGTACCTACCTTCCTATGTATAAAATGATTTGTCATCATTTTCATAATAACAACTGGCCGGTAATATAATCAAAATAACAGCCACACAAACAGAAGAAGAGAAAAAAAATAATAAAAAGGAACACAGAGTGAAACAACAAATGGGATAGAGATCCAAAATTAAATTTGGAACGCAAATAAAATCGAATGCGCTGGAGAATAGATGGGGTCTTTTGTATAATATTATTATTATTTTTTTATCCATAGAAGCTTTGATAGGATTTTTTCCGTGGGCGGGCGCAGACAATAGACAACATTTAATACATACACAAAAGCATTGCATTTTTCATGGAAAATTCATTATGCTTTATGGCGGGAATATTTATGATTGTGTTCCACGTTGATATAAAACGGAACGATATTCTTTATTTAAAATTTTGAGGAAATCAAAGCGAAGTAATGGCGGAAATTGTTATTTCTTTTAATCGAGGGCTGTCTTGGAATTCAAATGATATAACCAATGTCAGGTTGAAAAAAGTATTTATTTCTTTTTCCTTTTCTTTTCTGACAATCGAAAACCCATTTCTCGTTATTTGTTCATCATCCATAATTATTTCTGTTCAACAAATCACTTTTGTGTTGTATATGAGTATATGTAATACATCCATTTAATTTTGTACCTACCTTCGTTTCAAAACTATTTAGAGCTACAAAATGATTAATGCCTTACTTTCCTCAGTTGGAGTTAAGATTCATGATCATTTTGTGAGAATTCTTAAGATTTAGAAAAAAGAAACATTGTGCATCTTGACCATTCGTAAAATAAAAATGACCATCTTGAAATTCAAAGGTTATTTACGAAAATAAAGCACACAAAGGACGACAATATATTTATATTTGCTAAATAAAACGTATTGGGAAGCAATATATATCTTTATGTGGCCATTTTTTGTTCCTTTGTCACGAACGAGAGGGAATTCCAAAGCAGACCAAAGACAAGGGAAAAATTCAAACAGGAAGAAACATTATTTATGGTCGATGGCAGCGAAACAAAACAAATGGGACACGTGTCTACAAATTATTTAGCTATGGTATATATTCAATATGTATTCAATGAAGATTTTAAAATGTCTTTTATTTTAACCAACAATTAGGTTACGTATTGGTAATATTTCATTCTGATATAATATATTTTCTCAATGTGTGTGTTTGAAGGTTGGACAATATACATAATAATTTTGGACAATATACGGAAAATTGATATTTTCAACAATCATTTTGGCTCTGGTAGGACTTGCGAGAGATGTGTGTTTTGAATTGGTACATAAGAAAACACCTAAAAAGACACAAGGTACCTACCTTAATAAAAATAATAATAATAAAAATTTATAAAGCGCCGTTTAGTGATACAAGATCACTCCAAGGGCGCTGTAGCTTATTTGTTGGCTCTACAAAACAAGGCAGTCTTAAGAAGTTTACCGAAGGTGTCAATGCTCTGAGCTCCACGTATGTCAAGAGGCAATTTATTCCATTTTAAAGGCCCGTTCACACTAAAACCGCGATCATATTATTGACTCTGCCTTATTGACTCTGTCCAATTCTTTTAAAGAGTTGGTACTCTGTGATTCAGACGATCTCAGCGTAAGCTGCCTCCCCGATGGAACATTCCTCTGGCACAATTCCTGAATGTAGTGTGGAGCCAAGTCCTTCAGAGCTTTAAATACCATCAGGCATACCTTATAGTCCACTCGTTCTGGACATCTCAACCAGTGCAGTTCGTTAAGAAGAGGTGTTATGTGACATCTTTTGTAGGCTCCATATATCAACCTCGCAGTTGCGTTGAAAACTATTTGTAATCTATCAAGCTGATACTTTGGCAAACCCGCATAAATAGCATTTCGTTTTTGGGTAAGCTCCGGCGGATACTTTTCAATTGCCTCAGATGACAGAAACAAGAGCTAACAGGTTTTGAAATTTGCAAGTCCAGCGATAGTTTGTTGTCCAGGTGGACGCCTAGAAATTTGAAGGTATTTGATGGTGTAAGTTCTTCTCCATTGATGTTAATCGGAGTATTTTCAATGAGATGCTGTCGTCGCGGTGAAACTACCCACATAAACTCGGTTTTCGTTGAGTTTAATTTTAGCTTGTAGAGCGACATCCAGGCAGCAATTTTTCCAATGCAACCAACGGTATCATTCACAAGACTATCCCTGTTTTCGGCAGTGCAGAATTTTACAATGAGGCGATTTTCATTTTCTATTATATCATCAAGCTTATCGTAATATTGAGATTCTGTCACTCCAAAATTATGTTTAAGTAGAAAATTGGATTGTCTTTATCAATAAAAATAAACAATAAAGAATTATTATTATTATTATTTTTTTTTTTTTTTTTTTTTTTTTTTTTTTTTTTTCTCCATTCCACATTCCTCATTCTCCACATTCCTTTGTTATTTTTAGCACATTGCTTCTCGCTACGAGAGTGGAAAGGTCCACACGACGCTTCTGACAGTTGATCAAATCATAATTATTAATGTTTCTGTATGTAATTTACCCGTGAAATATTTATACTCTGTCGTCCTTTTTGGCTTATTTGGTTAGATAACCGACTCCCGGGCAAAGTGTCCCGTGTTCGAATTTCGGTAGACACAGTTTTTAATTTCGTTTCAATCTTTATTTATTTAATAATTTATTGGATACAACAGCTATAACAGTTACACAATTATAAGTAGATACATTTCAATATTTATGGCGCCAATAACTGCATCCATCATTTTAACAATTACATAGAGCACATTTCAGTTTTTTTTTTTTATAAAAAATACATAACTCAAAAATAAAAGATAAAAAGAGGGAGGGAGTAGACGGGAAGTATGGGGAAGGAAGAATTTAGTCGTCAAATAGAGGTTTTAAGTGTGATATTCACTGGCTAAAAGTGCCAGAGAGAATCAAATACAAATTATGTTTGTTGACTTTCAAAGCGATCCATGGCATGGCTCCCACGTATCTTTCAGACTTCTGCATCCCTCTCACCGTAAACGAGCGACAACAAACACTTCGGTCAGCCACCACATCCGTGATTGGCAAGTTGACTGAAATAAATAGAGTCAACACTTCATCCATAGGTGATCGTGCTTTTGCTGTGGCCGGACTAGCCTCGTGGAATAAACTACCACCTGAACTGAGGCAAATCGACAACTTAGCACTATTCAGGAAACACCTAAAAACTCACTTCTTCCGCGAGTCTTACAAAAACCCCTAATATATTCAAAGCGCCCTTGAGGTGAGGTTATCACAAAAACGGCGCTATAAAAATAATCCAAATTTATTATTATTATTATATTGATTCGAAAAAGATATAAAAAATTTACGTAGATTTATTGTTTTATATATATTTTTTTTTAATATTTGTAATCGTGAGTCAGTCAGTCAGTCCGCATACTTATATTTGTAAGTGTGTGCTTATATTTGTAATCTTGACCTGTGATACGATAATATCTCCAAAATGTGACAGTTTGTTACTGACGTTGATATTATTTGATGTAAATACAACTCTGCGCGAGTTGCAAGTTTCTCTTTCGGGCAATTTCTTTCAAATAATACCCCCTATTCAGTAACTATTGTAACTAAAATAGGAACGTTCTAAAATTGTAGATTTTAGATTTACGGTCTTATTTCAGCGTTATAAAATATCAACTTGGACTAAATAAAATAGAAACGTACTTATATTGGCCGGAATGTTCTTAAAAAGTTACTGAATTAGACGCATTCTGAATAATTATAAAAACGATGAAAATTTCATAATTTTCATAATTATTCATAATACGTCTAATTCAGTAGCTTTTTAACGTTCCGGACAATACAGGTAGGTACGTTCCTATTCCATTTAGTCAAAGTTGATATTTTATAACGCTGAAATAAGACCGTAAATCTAAAATCTACAATTTTAGAACGTTCCTATTTTAGTTACAATATGTAGGTACTGAATAGGAGGTACATAATGTGTGTTTCCGCCAACATTGAAAAAATATAAACAAAAACAAAGAAAAATTGTTACTTTTCAAAATGTCGACTTATCTATTTCCAACACGAGAAAATTATCAAAGAAACATGGGAAATAAACTTATGAATATTCATAAATGTTAAAAAAATGTGTAGGTAGATCTAAATATTCACATTTTTAGTAGAAATAATATATTTTTGTATAAATTATGTGTGGAATAGTATGTTTAAAAGCAATAAATTATCTTAAAACTAGTGTTGAACATTAAAAAAACGCGTTGTCAAGTTTTGTATATTTATTACGATGTGAATCTATGAATACTTATTTAGAATTGTAGGTGGAATATATGTATAATCATATGGGTGAATATTTATTTTACCTTTGTACCGTGTAATATATTATATTCTTTTACATATCTACTGCCGCTAAATGGTGACCAAATTATATTAATGGTGTGAAAAATCATATAAATTGGTTGGTAAGTAATGGTAGGTAATATTGTAAATAGACAAATAGAAGTAGGTAATGCTAGTTGTAAATCCAAACATTCCATGCTTGGTTAAAATCGTACAAATCGTATTATATTTAATTTTTTGTCATTTTGAGAGCAAATGCTACATTACTTAGGTATTTTTTGGAACAAGAGATTGTACATGAAAGCAAGTAGAAATCATAAAGACATTCTTTCATACATGTGATACATCATATTATAAAAACGTTTGTCATTTTGTTTGACTTATAGCCATATTACACGTTGTATTGTATATTAACATTATCTGATTGGTTGAAAGAAATTGCTGTTCGGCAATAAACCCGCCAGTGTAGGTACTAATTATATACACAAGAAGTTACAAATAAATAAATATATTAGGTATATCCTTAAGGGGGGGACTGCTGCCAACGTACCTATTTTTCAATTTGATATACCATCATTATTTCTAATCAAATCGTTTTGAAAAAAATAATTTAGATAGTTTTGGTATTAATAAAGAAAAATATACTTTTAGTTTTTGATAATGTTCTGTATAAATTCTTGTAGAAAAATAATGGCATACCCCGATTTTCAAAATTAATCTTATATTTTTAATAAACTATATGGGGTAGAGGAAAAAAAATTAAAGAAAAATTAAAGAAAATTATTTAATAAAAAAAAAATTAATTATTTTTGAAATTAAAGAAGACAAAAATATCTAGAATAATATGATACGACGTTCAATTAATGCTTCAGGTTTAGTAAATAAACCTAAAAAACATTTATTTTCCATTCAGCGCCATTGCGAAATAAAAAATTTTTTGGTTTATCTACTTAACCTGATGCATTAATGCAACGTCATATCATATTTTTCCAGATATTTTGATTTTATTTATTTTTTTTAAAAAATATATTGCTCTATTCCTTATAGTTTTTTAGAAATTTAAGATAAATGTCAAAAATCGGGGTATGCTAATTATTTTCCTACACGAATAGGTATATACAGATCATCATTAAAAAGTTAAGGTATATTTTTCTTTATTAATATCCAAACTAACTAGGTTATTTTTTTCAAAATGTAATAATGTTTTGTAGTAATGATGCAATTTCAAGTTGAAAAAATAGGTACCTAGGTACGTTGGCAGCAGTCACCCTCTTAAAAAACACCAGCAAAACAAATATAGAAGATATATTATTGAGATATTTTTGTTTGACATTTAATTTCATTTTGCATTCTACCCACTGACCTACATCAAGTAACCGCTTGGTACCACGCGATCGCCTTTTTGAAACCCTTAAAAGTAAATATTAGTATAAATGATTATGAAACAATAATATTATCGACAGGGCTGCGTTAGTTTTATGGTTGCCCCAGGCTGTATGTAGTATTCTGTATAATAGGCAGATGAACCCTAATTTGACTCCTGTTTTCTCAAAAGGAGGCGTGTGCAGTGTTTACTTTAGCCCCGAGATACGCCCATAACAAGGGGCGCCAATTAAGGTGGGACCCGACTGTTTAAAAAAGTTTAAAATACCAGGAATTAAAAGCCCATTAACACTCTGTCTCATTGTTTTTTACCTGTTAGTATCAATTAGGATGAAGATTTATGGCACGAATCTATGGATTTTATACTAATACAGATAGGTACCTACCTATATAGCTAACCCATAGATTTTTTTTATAATATAACTACTAGATGTCGTAGTTAGAAAATTTTGTATGAATCGAAGTGAGGCATTTTTCCGGGGGATTATTGACATTTTGGTTGACAGACCACATCGTTTTTCTATAGAGAATAACGACTAATATGAATTGTTTTCGGATTTATTTATCTAAAAAACATTTTAATTATTAAAGTTTAGAGAACAGTTATCTAGGATGTGTTGAAATGTAAGGAAAACTGAAATATGTTGCCAACCAAAACGTCAAACACGCGATATTCCATGACTCAATTTTTGCACAGAGTACTACATCTAGTACCTATATTGTAATAAAAATCTGTGAGGTACCTACATAGTTAGTAGTACCTACACATCTTGAGTATGTCACGTGGGGTGCGCAGATCGCAAATTTGTGCAATTTTTGTTTGTTTGTTAAGTATATTATGCGCAAACTGCTCCACTCCACGACGAAAATTGTCGCAATTTACCGGTAACTAATATAGGTGTTACTGAGGACATAACAAGATGGAGACGTAGCAGAAGACGCTTTTGGAGAGACCACGTATAACGCATGGACGACAATAGATTCGTCGAAAAGACAGAACTACCCAACTACAGAAGACTAACCGGAAGACCTACGAAGAGATTGAAAAACAGCTGAACTTCCTCCTCCCAGGAAAGGCTCACAAACAGGACAAATAAGCGATAAAGAAGAAGAAGAAGACGAAACTATAGGTACGTACATTCAAGAGAAATCACGACATATCCTACACATCGCATTAAATTATTTTTGCCTACCAAAATAAATACAGCGCGATTTTATACATAGACGCTAGATACGTTTTTAAAGAACCATGCATTATAATATTGAATGCTGGTTCCAAATCTCAAAAAATACTCACCAAATTAATAATTGCCTTCATACGATTGTATATTGTACGCTGAGATTTCGAGTCATAACATATTATATCGATCACGATTTCACACATGTTCACAAAAAGTAAAAACACATTAAATATTTCATAGCTCGTAATATTTATTATAAGTGAACAAGATCAAAATATGGCCTTTATTGTTATCATGAGGGCCTATAAAGAAATAATATAAATAATTCAAGTAGTTTTTTACAAGCAACCATTAATAATTCGAAGACCCATAGCCAATCTGCCAATCTAAAACTCTCCGGACTCGGCTTGTAAAATAAAAATCTGACAGTCAAACGGATGGAAGAGAAAAAAGAAAAAAAAAACGAGCCGGCTAACAAATGAACGTGGGTACCTAACCGGGAATATCAAATTTGAAAAAGGACTACACGGTAATCGAACATGCATGTTATGATAAATGTATTTGTGTGTCATAATCGAACATGCTCGAAATATATTATTAATATTATTTTAAATTTCAAAATGAGAATGGAACGTTTTTTAAATCGACGTTGCCGTGACAACCGTGGCTAATGTCGTAAACACGGATTCGCATCGTGATTTTCGCGTTGATTCAATGTGTTTATTTATTTATTTAACGCTTCCTCGGCGAGTTTATTGCCAAATGACAGTTCCTTACAAAAAAACAGGGTTTAAAAATCCATATAAATTAAACCCTAGACTCATTTAATTAATACAGACACATTATTATTTAAATTTATACATATTTTACATATTATTCAACATCTTCATTCGTGTTTTTTTGCCTGTTGTATTTTCGAATACCCGGCTCTAACGTGACACCCAAAAACGTTAAAACGAGGTTCTGCACCCATTCTGAATGTTGCCTTTGTAGCTGAGACGAAATTAGTGTGTGTGAGTATACACGCACGTGTCGTACTTCATGTCATAAAGTTGTGCACACCCGCACACCTGTCGTTGGTTATCCCACATTGTAAGATATGCTGTGATGGTATGAATGAATGAATGCATCCATAAGAATAAAATTCGGATCGGTGGTGTGGCAGAGCGGTTTGCGCTCTGAGTTAGTAGTTAGTAGGTATCCAGTAGTCGCGAGTACGAATCCTGTCACAACCGATTTCGTTCACCTATAGCACAAGCATTTTTGCTTAGTTTATGGAATGTTTAATGATGTACAAGTACTTGTTACAAGAATATATTCATTTTGTTAAAAAAAACACCAGCCATTAGGATTTCGGTTCATTGTACTCATTCGAAGAAGTCCACTATGTAGTGTTGGTGAGGGTTTGCAATCTGCTCAGGAAAATATTAATTATTTTAAAAAAAGAATAGGGTTTTAAAAAAGTCGCTAACATTCGTCATTAAAATATGTATATCTAGAGTTTTGGGTGTTAGTATCTATGATCTATATGGAATAGACATAGATTTTTATTATAATATACTAGATGGAGTATACTCCGTTCAAAAAGTGAGTCATGGAATATCGCGCGTTTAACGTTTTGGTTGGCAACACATTTCAGTTTTCCTTACATTTCAACACATCCCAGATAACTGTTCACTAACCATATTAATTAAAATGTTTTTTAGACAAATAAATCCGAAAACGATTCACATAAGTCGTTATTTTCTATAGAAAAACGAAGTTTCCTCGGAAAAATGACTCACTTCGATTCACACAAAATTTGCTAACTAAGACATCTAGTATATTATAATAAAAACCTATGGGAAGTTTATTTTACTCTTTAAAATTCAGCGTTCTTATTATAGGTCATAGATGTCATAGATTAAAAACAATGAGTGTATTGTACATACATTCTAGACTCACATGTTGTATGGTTAAACTTTTATGTGTACCACGCCACGACAGAGCGCGGGAACATTTCAAATTAGGCGCACAATTTAAAGACGAAACGTGATATTCGAATTAGGAATGATTTGAATATTTTTAAATTTATGGAGGGAGATTGTGTTTATTTCTCCTTCCATGTCAATGGCGGTGAATATTGAAATAAATAAAACATCTTAACGGCCCGGCCACAAACATAAATAATATTTTTATTGTCAGTGTCAGACGTGATGGCTGTAAACGACCTTGATTTGTCTCGTGATTTCGGATGATTTGTCAAAATGAGGCGATTAGATTTAAATGTGATATTTTAATTGTCATTTCCCGCTTGCTGAAAGAAAATGCAGTTCCAACACTCATAAATGATGCTTAGAATACATTAAGGCCCAGTATTTGAGTTGGCCCTGAAATCGTTGCATTTAGTTAAGTTATATAATGCGTGCCTTACATTTTAATATGACTGACAGTTTGTTTCGTTTGTTAAGCAATACATTATCATTTATGTAAGAAAAAAGAAAATAAATATTAAATATGTTAAAAAATTTATTGGTAAAAGAACTACGTATTATTCTGTACATATTTTGATATTGTATTTTTTTATTAACTCATTCTGTAAATTGCAGCACGCAATATAAACATTGAATTATATGACGTACTATATAAATCAATGAATATAAATCATTTCCATTCGATAATTTAAAATAATTTATGTCCAAAAATAGGATCGAGTTAAAAAAATATAAAGACGTTAAAATAAAATTGTCAAGGAAAAATAAATAAATATCTAAACACGACGTATCTAACTGTATGAATATGAATAATAAAACTCGAATATGTGTGCCTTGTGGAATACCCAATATGTAAATTAGTGACTTACAACATGAATCGAAAACAATGGGTCAGCGAACGAGAATATTAAAATGCTAAATTTATTACACCGTTTTATTAAACTTCACTTGTATGTCTGTCTGTTTGTACTGTAATTTCGCAATCAATTTTTAACTAATTTCTTGACTATTTCTTTAAGGTCTGAAAACTATAATTTTCAGCTTGATTCATTTGATATTTTTTATAAAAAAAGAAGAATTTTAAATTATATTAAAAAATAAAACAGCATGTTTTAGATTCTACGTATATTTTTTAATTGGTCGATAGCTATTTCGCCTTGTTAGGGCATCTTCAAGACTAGTCTTGTATAGTCTCTATTATAGTCTTGAAGATGCCCCAACAAGGCGAAATAACCATCGACCAATTAAAAAATATACGTAGAATCTAAAACATGCTGTTTTTTTTAATATAATTTAAAATGGAATTCTACAAAGTAAACTATCCACAATTACATAAAAATTTTGTAATTCATCCACAAGCCTTTCCGGCTAAGTGTTAATAATATTTTTAATTTATGCAACATATTTTATTGTTTTACATTGTTTTCAATGACAATTAAAATTATAATGTGACGAAAATTTTGAAAAGGGTTTTATCTTTAATTTTCTTTTAAATCCTTGTTTTTATTTTATTTATTTGTATATAGATTCTTGAGCAACTAACAGATAGTTGTGACCTACTATGTCAAATATTAATTTAAAACGCACCCAACAACGTATTGCCACATTCTGGAGACTTGTGATATTTATCGTCATCCACGTGGACTGCGCAGAGCGCAAATTTAGGTTTCTTGCTTGGATAGTAGGTAGGTAAGACAAAGCAGCTAAAGAATGTTTTTTTTTACTAAAACTAAAAATCATGGTGAATATATGAAACTGCTAATTTAAATATTAATTTAGCATGCACCCAATAACAAAGTTTTTGTGATCGTCTCACAGATTCAGATTTGAAACACATTTAAAAACTGTGTCTGCATCGGGAATCGAACCCAGTACCTTTGGTTCTGCAATCAGATATCTAACTTAACTGACCAACTGAGCGAATACTTTACTTTTTTTTTAACTATGAACGAGCTATTTGATATGGCGACTTTGAATATCGTTCCCTGCGTAAGCTAATTTTCAAAATATTAATTAAAAATAAAGTAAAAAATTGGTTCAATTGTATAAAAGTTGTAGCCAAATAACTTGAACTTTTAGCCGAGAAAGGGGGCGATTTTCACGTAAACCAACGAAGCAAAAAGACATAAATTTGCGCTCTGCGCAACCGGAAACTCGTTCAAAATGTTTGGCGAAAATTATACCACCAAGTTGATGAAAAATTCAATATTTGAAAGCCACATTTTAGTACATATTATGTACAGTACATATTTTCTCTAAGCTCGTCTATTTTTTCTTTGTAACTTCTCTATGGGAAATAATGTTATTACACATATATATCAACTTAATGTATAAAACAAAAATTGTTTTGTTTTTCTCTTAATAAATAAATGAAATTAAATAAAATGTAATATATAACGTATAGTTTGTCGAAAAATCATTCATTTATAAACGTTAGTACGAGTTCAAACAGTCTTTAACGCCTGGATGTGAGAATCGTCGAAAAAGTATGTATGTTTTGAAAAGGGTCTGAGGGGGTCAATGTTTGGTACATATTTTGGGGTCGACAGAGATAGGGACCACATCGAGATGCCATTCCTGGACGGGACCGGGTCATCCTGACCCTTTATATTAAATATCGGGTCAAAATGACCCCGGCTCTTGAAGCGATGCGTTATCATTTTTAACTATGTATACTCACTTAAAATCTTATTATTTTCGCATATAAAATATAATGTTTGATTTTCAAGGAAGTCTACCGAAACTACGGATTGATAATTGGGAATCCACATCACAAGAAACCATCAACTCCTGGTCTAAAGATCTGCACAAAGAAAGAAGAAGATTTTCTTGTAAAAAATTGAAAACCCAAAAAAATATATTAAATGTTTTCAGTGTGAAATTGAAAGAATTCTTTGATTTTAACTTTTGAGAGCGTACTTTGCTCGTGGAACTTCAACCGCTTTGGCATAGTTTGTAAGACCTTTTCTTCTGTGTAGGCGCTCTGGGTTCGATCCCCAGCAGAGGAGAAATTCATTGAAATTAATTTCTCACGCAAATATTACTTAACTGGGCTGGAAGCACTAATTAGTTGGAAGAAATTGCCGTAAGGCAATAAACTCACCACTTGTGGAGGATGTAAGGATGTCACAATAAAATTGTGATACCATAAATGAAGAGTGAGAAATTTTTAACATTTCAATAGAGACGAAATTATCATGAAGATATTTTCGCTTGAGAATAAGCAGAAACACCATCGCTATCTATGAAGTGACTTTATCTATTGAGAAATTGGTGTGTTCTCGATAAAAAGGCATAATCGGTGAACGTTGCGCCAGTGCATAAAGTGATCACTTGAACTAGCCGATGACAGATTGTAATAAAACTTGAAGGTGCCTGACTTCCAGGTTCTCCTTTAATATTCCAACTTAGTCTCTATTGAAATGTTAAAATTTTGTCATAAAATATCATTTATTGACTCTCGACAGGGAAAAAATCCAATGTTTGCGTATATTTTTGGATGAAATTAAACTAAATGCGACTAGTAAATAATAAATAGATCATTGATTAAACTCCTAAGTTTTGTTTTTACTAATTTCTGAAATAGAAAATTCATTTCATTAAGAATTTTTTTACAAAAAAAATTTGATGAATCTCCATAGCAAATTAATAAAAATGGTCAAGTGTATCAGTGCAAAGGATTGTCCCATCTCAAAATTCTTTCAATCCTTACCAGCATTTACATATGAGAGAATTGAAGCCTCAATGAACCTGTGATAATAGTATATGAAATACCTACACATGTGCTTCAAAATTCTCGTTACATACAGTCCACTTTTCCTTTAGCCGAATCGCACTTGAGCAATTTGGCCTTAACAATTGAGTTTTTGTAGAGCAAATCGGTAAATTGTTTCTCTATATTACCAATCATCTCTATAGATTCCTAAATCTAAAAAAATATTGATATATGAATACGTTTAATACGTTTCGTCAATTAATACATTTTCTGTCATTAATATTTATTAAAAATTTAAAAACTGTTATTTATTTAATTATTATTTATACAAAATTTTAAAAATGTGCAATGCTTATTTTATCATTTTTTTGTGAAAAATCATGTCGCAATTCGCTCATATGTGATAAATTCTTAATCTATCAATGTATAAAAAATCGAAGTATTTGTCTAAAGCCTATTTTATGGAATGTAGGATCTAATACGCATACCCACGACTAACATATTTTATGCCTTTATTCCAATCGAAATTGTTTTTAATAAATTAATCGGCGTTTTGTAAAAAGTCATATCCAATGATGTCATTAGAAGATCTAACAAGATAAATCAACAAAGGACACGAAAAAACAACATATTTTAAACAAGATAAAAACAAAATAAGACAAAAAATATCAACACGAGTCACAACAGCATTGTTTTGACAAGGTTCAATAAGTCAAAATGACAATGACACGATTATTAAAAATATTAAAGGAAATAATACATGTTGAATGTAAAACACTTAGGGCTGAATTTATAAACAATTCTCAAATGGTGACTCTGAGAATTCTCACGTAAGTACTACTCAAACGAATCTGAGAACTACTAACACTGTACCATACCATACCATACCATCACGCCATTTCCCTATTTGGGGTAGGCAGAGAGAACCGAACGACAGACTCCTCTCTCTTGACATACATTCCTCGCTTAATTCTCGTCCATACACCGTCTCATTCACGCTCTTCTATTATTCTTACTTCTAACATCTCCATCTTTCAAAATCCCATTTATGTGATCGTGCCAACTCTTTCTTGGCCGACCTCTACTTTTCGTTCCTCTTTTATCAGCCTTAAGTATATACTTTTTTTGTCAGACGGTCATCACTCATTCTTTTTATGTGGCCGAACCACCTTAGGGCATTTATTTTCATCTTACTGACAATATTGCTTTCAATCATACATTCTCGTCTAATATCCTCATTTCTTATTCTATCATACATCGTTTTACCACACATTCGTCTAAGTGACCTCATTTCAACCGCGTTAATTCTACTTTCATGCGTCTTCTGCCATGTCCATGTCTCACTAGCATACATTAGAGTCGGTGCGACGATATCATTGTGTACCTCGAAATAATTGGGTCAGCCATTACCGGTCTTAATGCACCATTCACTCTATTGCCTGCCATTACTCTCCTTTCAATATCTTTTTCCAATCTTCCATCACGCTGAAACATGTTTCCTAAGTATAAATATTCATCCACTTGTTATAATTGTACATTCTCCACTCGTATCTCGCATTTTGTTCGTCTTTCACTCTTCTCAAATACCATCACTTTAGATTTAGTTGCATTCATTCTCAATCCATTTTGCATGCATCCATCGAATACTATTTTAACCAAACATTCCAAGTCTTCCACGCTTTCAGCCATTAATACTTTGTCATCCGCATACATTAGATCACATACAGTCACACCTTCCAGTTTCAGCCCAATGTTCTCATTCTTTAGTGCTCTCACACAGTAGTCAATGTATGGATTAAAGAGCCACGGTGATAGTACGCACCTTTGTCCTATTGATAAACAATACAACACTGTCCTATTAATAAACAATACTTTGAGTTTACTCAGTCGAGAACAACGTTTGTCAATGAGTTGTATTTTTTACTTTATATTACCAACACATTTAGGGACGCTGCGTTGGGATTCTGAATACTTATTGCATATGTACGTGCGCACCTTTATAATAATAATAACAACTAGACATGGGATGGTGAATTGACAATATAATATAACAATGAATCTCCATTGCCTCTCTAGATAAAAAAAATCCAAAAATCAAAAATATAAAGATAATTACTAATTTTGAACAACCATTAATATAACCAAAAATATAAGTAAGTACATAGTAAAAATAATATATTGAAAACTAGCAATTAAACATACAAATAATAAAAAAAACTATTGTGGGTATTTATGTATATTTTTACTTTGATGGAAAAAAGTACAAATTCTTGCATCTATAATAGTATAAATATTAATCAAATATATATGCCAATAAAAGAAGGATCATATAAAAAATAATCAAGGTAGTTTTACAGAAAACATCACTATTCCTATTCAACACATCATAGGTATTTATGGCAAGTATCAGTCAAATAAAAAACCAAATAGATATTAATACAAATTGGAGCGCAAGCCGAAAATTTAAAGAGATGCAATACACGAAACTGACAACTGTAAAATATATAATGGCGAAGTTATGTACACGCATATTATCATCTCTTTCACTCGGTATAGCTTTGTCCCGTTCCGTCTCTCTGAGTAGTTCTCCAAGGCAGGTAGCCGGGCGACTTGAGCATTCGATATATTTCTATAGACTGCGCTGCAATGCTTAAGTACGCGTTTACGACATAAGCATTGCATATTGTTTATTAATACGATTTTGGGGTGCTAAGCATTGAGCACATACGAAGTACGTTTTATAAATTCGGCCTATAGATTTTTATTATATACTTACCCCTATTCAGTAACTATTGTAACTAAAATAGGAACGTTCTAAAATTGTAGATTTACGGTCTTATTTCAGCGTTAGGTATAAAATATCAACTAGGACTAAATGGAATAGGAACGTACCTATATTGGCCGGAACGTTCTTTAAAAGTTACTGATTCAGACTTATTTTGAATAGTTATGAAAATTTCATAATTTTCATGCAATGGCTGAATGGCTGATGGTATAAATGAATGAAATTCGAAAAAATTAGCCAATACGACCACTGTAGTTGCAGATAGAACCTTTTTAAGGTAGTGAGGAATTTGGACGGTATGGTTTTGGTCGCATACTATACGTATCCATAACACGACCCTATGGCGTCAACTATTTCATTTTAAAAACGGGTGGGTTGTGGTCAACGCTTGACTCCACTATTATTATAGCTAGGTATATTATTTATTGTAATACCTACTTTGCTAGCTCATATTTTGTGATTTGTGTGTAAGAATAATATGTTGTAATGCTGTGTTAAATAAATATAAAAAATAAATATCTTATTCCTGGAAATATAATATGACGAAATTTATATACAAGTAAAAATAATCTCTATTTTTAAAAATTCTATTACATTTAAGTGGGTTTCCTAGTTCTAATTATTTAGCCGAAGTCATTCATCTATAATACAAGCATTTTAAGGCCACTTTCCTAGGAAGTTTTGTGTTACGTTGCAAATAGATATTGAAAAAAAAAATGATAATTTTTTTATTTCATAGGAATTGACCCCAAAACGGCAGCATATAAATCAAACGATTTACTATTATGTATGCTACGACAAACGTATCATTCTAAAATAAATATAAATTATTTTTTTAATTACATGGCACAGACGTAAGTCTTTTGACTTTAATGAAGACGCTCCGGGATAGAATTTTTAAAATATATTTCACACCAAATGCTTTCTTCTATGGACGGTGGTTTGTTGGACAAAATATCCGATAGGCAATGAATCTGCCAGATACACGTAATGGGTGCAAGGGTATTGGTACGTATTATTTTATGATATAAATATGGTGGTGAGACGAGACTGGTGTGTGGGTAAACACAAGTGTGTTGTGCTACCTTTTATATGGTAATGTACACCCTCACAACTGTAGTTGGTTAAAGCTGTGATGATATGGATGTATAATAATCCTTGACATTTTTTTTGACTTATGACCATCGTTCACTGAGGTCGGTTCAGTAATCCAACAGTGTATGTAAGTGTTATAAAAAAATTAAATGTCTCGATATGGTATTATTTATACACGAACTAAAAGAAAAGGTTGCAAAAATACCGCCCGACTGTAGATTCTTAGGTATATATTTTTCGTATTTCGATCCTCAAACCCGGAATGTCAGGAATTCACATTAACGTCAGAGGGGTTCACCGAGCTTTGATTTATTTAAAAGCCACTTTTTTTACTTTTAATGTCGACATAATGTTTATAGACGGAATAATTGTCTATATTAATCGGACGACTGTAAAAATAACGTGTGTCTGTGGGCCCGTAAACCCAGCGCCAGAATTTGAAATATTTAAGGGGGCATATAAACATATACCCAAATTTGAAATCGAATTTCTCAAATATGTTAAAAAGGGTGTTTCTGAAAAAAAGTTTTTACAACATTTGTCTAGTGAATGTTCCTCACACAATTTTAAAATTCAGCATAAAATCCCCTCTGTAAAATATAAAAATATCTTTTTTACAGCATTTGTTTTTAATTTCTCAATAACTATGGGCCGGTATTACAGTCGGCCCTCAACTCATTGAGTTTGTTAAACTCAAGATTAATGTTAAGGGGAGATTGAATCCATTTCCGTATTACAGTGCAATATGACATGTCAGTTACTAAATCTTCAATTATAGACATATTTTACTTTTTCTGTGGTTATTATCTGTTAAATTTTAAATAACCTTAAATAATACCAACTACAAAACGGGACGCTACGACTTGAAATACTATTGTTTTATTATCCAACATGGTAAATGTATTTTTTTTCACCAAAATAATGTTTTTTTGCCCATGTTCGTTTCAATATGGCTGTCAGTTTGTTTTGTTGTGTGGCGCCACCGTCGATACAACTAACGCCTCTAGTGATAGAACACTGAAACTACACGCGTTGCCTAGCAACGAGTCGAGAAATGACAGTTGACTCAACGTTAAGTACTTAATCCGCCAGAAACGTTGAGTTAAATATTTGTCGTTTTAGTGACGTATTTGAGGGAAGATTAGGCCTAAACGGACACAGTAATACGCTATATTTTTGTAAAACTTAAGTTTAGCTCTTAAACTGAGACTGTAATACCGGCCCGTGTGTCGTACAGAAACAAATCTTTTATGTGCTTAAAGAGTGTGAAATTCTAAGTTTGGCGTATTATTTAGTTAGTGATGTCTCTGCAATGCAATTGCTAACTTAAGAATACTAAATACTCCAGTGAGGTTAGGAGTAAGTATTTAGTTACCTAGGACTGTGCATTCGGGTCTTATTGCAATATATCATGTTTTCAGTCACTAGATTTAGCGTTACATGTCCTCTTAAAACATTTCATCGCTGCATATCCTACAATGTGTGGTGCAGTACCTTATAAATAGAAGAACGACACATGCGTGTATACCTACACACTAGTCTCGTCTGACCTCAAAAGACAACACCCAGAATGGGTGCATGGTGAACCACATTGCTGAACTATCTGAGATGTTTTTTTATTATTATTGAAATCCAAAAATACATACTTATAAGAAAATGATACAATTAAAAGTAAAATATATATTTTTTTGGTTTCGTCCGTAATATTTATAAATTGTAAGGCATTGGATTACTGTGCACTGACATTATATAATTAATCGCACTTTCCACGAATAAGGTTTTCAGCGCGGTCCGATTTTTAACAGCATCCAAAATACAGGGTTACTCAAAGCATTGCTTTAAACATGAAAACCTCGTTTGGGCAGACATTTTTACTTCACCTCGTTTGGGCAGACACAAACACACTTGACAGCTCCACATATCTTTAACCATTTGGATAGTAGTATTAAAGAATTGACTACAACTAGATCCTTCAAGGCTGTACTGATAAACTGGATAAAGATATCAGGAAGGCACTATGCGGAGGTGGTTATCCTCCCGTGACTTCTGACCCGGCACATGTTATATTTATAATGAATTTTTTTTTCTGTCAACACTATTTTGTATTTTCTTTTTTCAATATTTTGTACAATTGATTTTTTGTGTATTTGTATCATTCATTTTACATTTCTTTTTACTCTTGTTTAGCTACTCTTCCTTTATAACTTGTGAAAATATGAAAATTACATCTGAATAAAGATACTCAACTGTGTAAGATAACAGTCCCAGAACAGACTTTTGCCTAGTGGGACGTTATTAGTTAGTTTATATATGTTGTAATAATAATAAAAATAAAAAAATAAATAAACGAGTATTATTTGCCACGCCTATTATTGCAATTACGAAAAATTTAAATATGCCATTTATGTGAAAAATAGCAACATTTTATTTTTCGCTTGTCCCGCGCTTTGTTGAACAGTATTTTATCTTTCTCTCGTTTGACTTTGATTTTGACTTGAATTGGACACGATTTGAAATTTTTTGTACCTTCACATTTTTGTTTTTGTTTTAAAACATTGCTCTCTGGTCGAGAGATGCCAAATAAACCAAAGATATTAATGTATATACCTAGATGGAGTACTTGTCGGAAAAAGTGTGTCGAAATTCGCGGGAGTTTTTGCGCGCTGGTAGGCAGAAGACTGATTTTTGTACGTTTTTCGGTACATTTTGCTCCTCGTGTTTTGTGAAAAATTCATCGTTATACCTCATTTTATTAATTTTAATGCATGTATTTATTATACCAAGGACTTATTTAGTGTTTTGCGTTAATAAGAATCCCGATTTGTTTTTTTATTTTAAGTTTGGTGTGATTTTTTTGACATTTGATGGTTATATTGAGTTATTTCTAAGTTTAAAACAGTTTTTTATGATATTTTTAGTATGGCATTAGTGGTTAAGTTTATTTACACAGTAATTGTGATAGTTAAAAGGACTTTTAATTATATTTTACCTTAAAACGTTTTATGTGATCAGAGACCCAATACTTTCAAATTTGTGAGACCTAAGTTGCTAGTTTTATGTATGTACCTATACCAAAATTTAAATAAATAAAGTTATTTTTTTTTCAATAAATTTTTGTTTAATATTCTACAAACCCCTTGAATAAATATTGTTTTCTAAATCTTTGAAAACAAAAGATAAAATGTCCAAGAGTAGTAAATTTTAGAAATGTTGCTGATGAAAGAAAGGGAATCCATTCTTATTTAGCTGTGATAAAAAATATGAACTCATTTTTCACATTGAGATGATGTCAAGTTTATTGCCATGGCACAGTAGTAAGCCATTTGGCTTCTTTGGTGGCGTCCAGGGTTCGATTCCCGGTAGAGAAGAAATTTATTTCTCACGCAAATCAATGGTTAGTTGGAAAAAATTGCCATTTGGCGATAAACTCGCCACTTAAATAGGGTGTAAGGGAGTGTTTAAATAAATAAAGAAATAATATGAATTTTTATTCCTAGGGTTTAATTTCAGTAGGTACTTCGAGTTGGTAGATGAACCAAGCTACCAACAATGTATGAACCACCACACAAACAGGTAAAAAAGACAAAAATAAAACCAATGTTGGTATTTTTTACATTATAATACACACTAGTTACTTCCTTAATTGCTTTCGATTATTTTTTTTAACTCTATTTTCGTTTAATAAATACGAAAATATCATGTCATACTCAACAATCTTCATACAAACCGCGTTTTTCTTGCCTATCAATTGTGCGAAAGAGACAACATTTTTTTGCCTCACGTCTCCGCTATGAAAAGTTGACAAGTACTCCATCTAGGTATATACATTTAATATCTTTGAAATAAACAAATGTCAACACAACACAAACGGCAGCCATGTTGACCCGTCGGCAACGAATAATTTTACAGATTTCTGTTTTACGAAACACGATTGATAATGCGTTAAAAAATAGAACATGTTTTAATTTTTTTTTCCCACCTTGTTGAAAAACTCGTCAGTGTAAAGTGCGCTTTACTTTCAAGTATAGCCGAATTTTCACCCTCAAAAGATACGTTCTTGAAATAAGGAACAGTTTATTTTTAATTTTTACATCTTTTTGCAAAACTATCAAACGCGCTACATCAGTATCGTCATACGCCATTATTCGCAGTCATATCAGCCCGCCGAGTCGTCGTTTGACGGGGTCAAATTTTTATTGAATCCTGTTCGCCAAACAGAGACGGCAATAAACATCGTCCGTCTCCCTCCCCCTCTCGTGTCTCTCGCTCGTTTTCCACGAACGCAGATCGGGTCGGGTCGATAAGACCCGATCGCCGAACGGAGATAGCGACGAAAATGATTTACGGCATTACGGACGGACAATTCTATGTGATTTATTAGAATATCCACGAGCAAACAATCCGTCTTGGTTTGATTAAATTCCTACATATTTCGAATACATATATTAATAGGTATTATGTAATTCTAATTAACTAGGCAGAAATAATAATGTACCACGAATAAATTAGAAAATTGAGTCGTGTAAGTTTTAAATTTCCTTATAAATATTTTTGTGAATAAACACAAAAAAAGAACGTTGGACCATAGATCAATCTATAGATATGATATTAGCAAAAAAAATTCGTACACACGTGATTCTGTGCCATCAAAATTATGTGGTGTAAATCAATATAAAGTAAGTATTTGTTGGTTAGGTTTGTATCCTCTCTACAGCCCAAACAAAGTCCGATTGACTTCATATTGATATATATGTTTAGTCCATAAACGTAGAGCTGATTAGTTTTCCATAGATATCCGTCAATTTCTTCTCTATGATTTCATCTGTCCAAATTTTCAAAATGTAATCACGGTCTGAAAAATCGATGTATTTTTATACTTACTATTTCAAAATTTTGATGAAATAAAAATACACTCTAAAAAAATACATTCAAAGATTGTCAAAATTTAAAGAAAAAAATCTAATATCAATATGAAATAAATTTCATATTTGTATGAAAAATGTATAGGTATAACAGAAGTAAAATAGCTTCTGTATGGGAAAATTGAGTGATTAATTACTTCATATTGATATTGTATGTGTCTCTATAGACAAGTGTATTTTTTACTCTCCACTTCTATCTTCCTCAAGGGGTAGGCAGTGAAAACCGAACACCACATTATTCTATCTTGACACATACATCGCCTCATCAACAAACTCAAATAAACTGTTAGTCAAATAAACTGTTAGTCAGTTAGTCAAATAAACTGAATAATGCTCCCATATCGTCAAACTAAGTCCATCTAATCTTACATTTAAAATTATTATTACTTAAATGGCTCCTGTAACCTCAAATGGAGGAAAATTGTCCAGAGTCAGTAAGTTGTTATAAATTTGTGCAGATTTATCTGAAATAAATTTTACCCACTAGGCAAATGCCTGTTCTGGGACTGTTATTTTTACACAGTTGGGTATTTTTATTCAGCTGTCATTTTCACATTTTCACAATGAAGAGTAGGTACATAGAATATACATAAAAAAATAAAAATATTATTATGTAACTAAAAATATGAAAAAAAATCCCTTACTGTCAAGAATATCCTGTTTTTCATGTATAACAATAGGTACCAAATGCAACCACACCAACATATTCACGAAACGCACTTTTGAATGAAACGTACTTTACCTAAAGTTTTAGTTATAAGGCGAAGACTGATAGGATTTTTTTATAAAAAAATTCTTTCAGTATAGTATGTGCCTCCATTTTAAGTTAATATTAGTTATTTGCGTTCTGATACAAGTATCATACTTCCGCTGAGTATTTAAGTTCTTACATATTATAAGACCACGTCTTTGAACTCTCACAGCCAAACTCCAAGAATTCCTAAATAGTTCCACCCCTATTACTCTGTGTTGCTTAAGGTTTCCATTACCAACCCTTAAGTGAAAAGATATGTTAGCAGTTTGGGAATGATTTCATTAAGTTCTTCACTCGAACATCCCCCAGGTCCTATCGCTTATCGTCCCCTCTGGGCAATGAAAACATATGCTGAGGTGTGTAAAAGGGGAGGAAAATGCAAAGAAAATAAATAGGAAAATGTATACCTACACAACTATCGTGTATTAATAAACATTAATGGTAAATGAGTGTGTAGGTACATAATGTAGAATCGGGGCAACATTAAGGCTCTTTATACGTTGGGCATACGGATATGTACACAAATATGCACACTTACCTTCTCATATAATAATAATAATAAACACTTCCATGCACCCTGTGGCAATTTCATCCAACTAACCAGTATTTCCAGCCCAGAGAAGCAATATTTGCGAGAGAAATGAATTGAAATAAATTTCTCCTCTGCTGGGAATCGAGCCCAGGACCCCCGCACAGAAGCTAAATGAAATATAGGTAGGTAGTTATATAGGTAGGTACACGAAACACAAAAAAATATTTTATATCACCAAATCTGTGATACCCAATTTTACAATATTTTTTTGGTGAAGAAAAAGTAAAAATTAGATTTTTTTAAATAGCTAGATTAGTGAATTAAAATATTTAAAAAAAACATCCGGTAGATTTTCATATTCTCTTTCGATTGATGTCAAAAATCTACTTCATAGGCCTTGTAGTTTTTTAGTTACCTATAATGAACCATACCATATCATCACGCCATTTCCCTATTTGGGGTAGGCAGAGAGAACCGAACGTCAGACATCTCTCTCTTGACATACATTTCTCGCTTCGTTTACGTCCATGTATCGTTAATACACGCTCTTCTGTTACATTCTTACTTCTAACCTCTCCATCTTTCAAAATTCTATTTATGTGATCGTACAAACTTTTCCTTGGCTAACCTCTACTATTCCTTCTTCTTTTTCTTTTCTTGAGGAATATTTATATTTGGGGAGTATGTTTGAACGGAATGGAAGACCCGATAAAGATATCGAAAGAAGAGTTATGGCAGGGAATAGAATAAACGGAGCACTTAGACTAGTAATGTCCGACCCAAGCATCTCAAAGGAAGCCAAAATTGTAGTACACAATGCAATTGTGGTGCCTACTTTGACGTATGCTAGTGAAACATGGACCTGGCAAAGAACACATGAAAGTAGAATAAATGCTGTAGAAATGAGATCACTAAGAAGAGTATGTAATAGAACGATATATGATAGAATAAAAAATGAGGACATAAGGAGAGAATGCAAGTTAAAGAAGGATATTATATGTAAAATGAAAGTGAATGCTTTAAGGTGGTTTGGACATATAGAAAGAATGAACGATGAACGACTGACCAAAAAAATATACATGGGTGCTAGAGATGGAGTGAATAGCAGAGGTCGCCCCAGAAAGGGATGGCATGACCATGTGAATGATATTTTGAAAGAAGGAAACATAAAAAGTTTGAACAATCGACGAGCATGTATGAGAAGATGCATGGATGTAAAGGAAGCCAGAAATGTGTGCAAAAATAGAGAAGTATGGCGCTCAATTCTCTCTGCTTACCCCGTAAGGGACATGGCGTGATGGTATGTATGTATGTATGTATCACACTCATTTCTTGCCTTGTTTTCTTTTTTATCACACTCATTCTTTTCATGTGGCCAAACCACCTTAGGGCATTTATTTTCATCTTACTTACGATATCTCTAACAATCATACATTCTTGTTTAATATCCTCATTTCTTATTCTATCATACGTCGTTTTAGTACCTACTATTTTTTTTGAAATAATGAATATGTCCTTAATACAATAAGTACATTTACATCTTCATACGTACATTCCCTAAACTGAGCATAAATGCTTGTACTATAGATGAACGAAATCGGTCCTCGTCTCGAAAATGTATATTTATTCTATAATATCCTCATTTCTTATTCTATCATCCATCCTTTTACCTAACATTCGTCTTAGTGACTTCATTTCAACCGCGTTAATTCTACTTTCATGTGTCTTCTGCCGTGTCCATGTCTCACTAGCATACATTAGATTCGGTACGACGATACCTATAATCAAAAAGAGTTTTATCAAAACTAATTTTACAAGAAAAGTATTAAATAAATTAAAATTTCAAAATAGCACGCAATGAAATATAATTGGTGAACGTTGCGCAAGCGCATAAAGTTATCACGTAAACCAGCCGATGACAGATCGTAAGCCCTGTAGGTGCCTTGAGTTCCTGGTTCTTCTACAATATCCCAACTTTGTCTCTATTGAGATGTTAAAAAAATTAAAAAAAAATGTTTTAAAACAAACTGTTATTTATTTCAAAAAAGTATCTTTTAAGGGTAGGTACTATTTAGCATACGATACACTCTTGAACTCTTAGAAGTTGTAGCCAAATATCTTGAACTATTAGCTGAGAAGGGGGGCGATTATATGTAAACCGACGAAGCAAAAATACACAAATTGGCGCTCTGCGCAACTCGAAGCTTGTTTCAGATGTTTGGCGAAAATTATACATTATACCTGTAGATAAACTTAATATTTAAAGTATTTAAAAAGTCACACACATAATACGATCGCGCCGTGTCCCTAACAGTGTTGGCAGAGAGAATCGAACGCCACATGGCGTGATGGTTTGTATAAGTTATTTTAATTATTTGTTGTTTAAAAAGTGCCATTTTTATATTTGTTTAAATAAAATCCCGGCTCCGTCTCGACGATTTCAATACGTTTGATTAAACACTTTCAGGGGTTGGTTGGTAGCTTTTTAGGTATATATAGCAACAACCCTCCGCAGACAGTGGAAGTAATTCACACCCCATACCCCAACAATGGACTGTGTTTACAAAATATTTACCAGTGATAAGTAGCGTGGCACCCCCTAGCTGCCTCGACCAATAAGGTGAAAGGGATGGGTAGGGTAAGAGTGGTAGGAAAGGAATGGAAGAAGGATGGGCGGGGGGATAAAGGAGATTGAACTCTCGGGGGGTCGTAAAAAACACCCTAGGCTCTGTGAGTGATGCGAACGTAATGCGTGAATCGTTAATTACTTAATAAACCAGTTGTTGAAAGTCTTTAGAAGGCTTAACAGTAGATATATATTGAAAATATAAAGGCACTGTTTAGCCTAACCTAACATCGATTACGAGATTGTGTGCAAAGGAAGTCACGAATGTGTGCAAAAATATAAATGTGCGGCGTTCAGTTTTCTCTATTCACCCCAGTAGGTACATGGCCTGATTGTGTGTAGGTATATTAGAATTTTTATTTGAATAACTAGGATAAGTACATTTATATGACACCTACAAAGTATTTTATTTATTTCTTTTTTTTATTTACTTACAAAGTATCAACTATTATAATTTTATTTATTTACAAAATATCAACTGGTTTACATGATCACTTAACGCTGTTGCGCAATTTCTTAATGCTTCTTTAAGCTCCGTTATCGACGCTTATTTAGAACTAGTTGGAGATACTATTTAATACCATCTATTGAGGAATAGAATGAACAATAAAATCCTCATCTATTATTTTTTTTTTTTAATTTTTGAATGTACCTATGTTTAAAATATAATATGTAATTACAGTGAAAAAAACATCACCTAACCGATAATCGAACCCGTACACTACTGTTTACGAATCATGACTATATTACCTACTGATTCAGGAAAATCGACAATAACGCCATCTTGCATTCAGTCAAATCGAAATGTATCATTACAATTATAACTGGTAAAAAACTTTAATGTCAGAATTCACTGTGTTGACTGTGACAGTTTTAAAAAAGTGGCACCCTTCCTGTAAGTACCTTAGTATATTGCAACGTTGAAACTTGGCCGGGAATACTAAACAGTAGGTACACTCTTCCAACCCAACTGCATTGTGGCGTAAAGTTTGGGGTTCAAATCCTGATAGTATGACCTACCTATTTAGTTCAACATAATATTGTATTTTATTAGGTATTTTTATATTAAGTAAAGAAAGTTTATAAGTTTTGTTTTATGGCTATTTTCTAATATATTTTGTTATGTTATTTTTTATTACAGTTTACTTTATATTTCATATACCTATATTTTTATTACAGTTTACTTTATATTTCATATACCTATATTTTTATTACAGTTTACTTTATATTTCATATACCTATATTTTTATTACAGTTTACTTTATATTTCATATACCTATATTTTTATTACAGTTTACTTTATATTTCATATACCTATATTTTTATTACAGTTTACTTTATATTTCATATACCTATATTTTTATTACAGTTTACTTTATATTTCATATACCTATATTTTTATTACAGTTTACTTTATATTTCATATACCTATATTTTTATTACAGTTTACTTTATATTTCATATACCTATATTTTTATTACAGTTTACTTTATATTTCATATACCTATATTTTTATTACAGTTTACTTTATATTTCATATACCTATATTTTTATTACAGTTTACTTTATATTTCATATACCTATATTTTTATTACAGTTTACTTTATATTTCATATACCTATATTTTTATTACAGTTTACTTTATATTTCATATACCTATATTTTTATTACAGTTTACTTTATATTTCATATACCTATATTTTTATTACAGTTTACTTTATATTTCATATACCTATATTTTTATTACAGTTTACTTTATATTTCATATACCTATATTTTTATTACAGTTTACTTTATATTTCATATACCTATATTTTTATTACAGTTTACTTTATATTTCATATACCTATATTTTTATTACAGTTTACTTTATATTTCATATACCTATATTTTTATTACAGTTTACTTTATATTTCATATACCTATATTTTTATGCTATTTCCCTGATCTATGCTTTGTTGTATGTATTTGTCTTGTTTAAAATTAATCTTGCTTCCTTTTAAAAGGTAATGCACACCCGCACGCCTATCGCTGGCTACCCCACATTGTGGGCTATACCGTGATGGTATGAATGAATGTTTAACATTCTATTATTAGTTTATTGGGATGTATGTTGTGCTCCTCAGTAGGTAGGTATTTATTTATTTATTTATTTATTTCTCATACGGCATGTATTGCCTTTTAAAACATACATTAAAATATACATAGGTACTGAGATAAAACATAGAGACTAAAAACAATAATACATTAAGTAAAAGGAAACAAAAAAGAAAACATACTAAAAAAGTTAATAAAACAATATGTGAAGCAACTAAATATAAAAAAAGATACGTATATACAAATAAAATTTGAACACAAATCAGCAGAGAAAACAGTGCAACTTAAAAATACATTTGTTTACAGTAATATTTACAAAAGAAAAAAAAGAAAAATAATATTACATAGATTGTCAAGATTCATTCATTACATAATATAATCATTTTTATTTGATATTATCTTTGTACGTGCATGTCCTTAATGGGGTATGCAGAGATAACCGAGCGCCATTCGCCTCTATTTTTGCACACATTCATACATTCCTTTATAACCATGCATCGTCTTATACATGCGTTGAGAAGAATCTAAGATGAAGAAAGATGTCATTAGTAGAATTAAAGCACATGAGATGGTTTGGCTACATGGGGAGAATGAATGAGGAACTCCTGACGAATAAAATAATATACAGCGCGGACAGGAATTGAATTAGAGGTAGGGGCCGCCCAAGGAAGGGTTGGCACGACCATGTGAACGGTGTTTTGAAAGATGGAAATGTTAGAAGCGTGAATAACAGACGAACATGTATAAGACGATGTATGAATGTCGACGAGGCGATGAATGTGTGTCACGATAGAAATAAGTGGCGTTCAGTTCTCTCTGCCTACTCCGTGAGGGACATGGCGTGATGGTATGTATGTATGTACATCAGCCTCGTGGAATAAACTACCACCTGAACTGAGGCAAATCGACAACTTAGCACTATTCAGGAAACACCTAAAAACTCACTTCTTCCGCGAGTCTTACAATAACCCCTAATATATTCAAAGCGCCCTTGAGGTGAGGTTATCACAAAAACGGCGCTATAAATATAATCCAAATTTATTATTATTATTATTACATTCTGGATAGATATTTGCAGGGGCGAGACTAGAACCTTCGGACTAGGCAAACCCTGGAGGAAAATTGGGAAATGTCGAAAATGTTGTTTTTTAAGCATCGTTGTTCATTTCACTGGACATGAAAAATATTTTTTAAAACACATTCTAAAATAATATTTACATTTGTAGCCCTGTAAAGTATCGTATGTACAAACGGTTCAACTTTTAATCTTGTAATATGGTTGCAAGAAAACATGTAAACAAATATTAGTTCTTGAATTTTTTGACATAATATTCACAGGCAAGCCAGGATTTTCGGCTTCTATAAGCAATTCCGCTACTGGTCACCGTATTTGAGGTATGTATGATTTTTATCATCTCACAAATCCTGACCGAAAAAAACCGGGAATTGAAGCCGAGAGTCAAATATTTAACCGATAGAGCCACGACGGGCGAAATTTATCTCGAATGACACATTTTCAGGTCGGCATTGAAAACTGCACAATATCGCATCGATTTCGTAGACATCTTATTGGCAGATGACGTGCAAAAAAACGTCTATCATTACCTACCTACCACTCGAGAGATGGCCACAATGGACTTGGCCAACAATTATTATTGTCCATTATTGTATGTTTGTTTGTTTGCCAAACACCTCTGCCACCAAATATTAAGGCCTTACTATGGGCCCCTTCGCTATTGTGTCTGATCGCCGTGCATCTTATACCTATTATATACTTACCTACACTTCTATGAAATAAAGGGGAGTTTTGTATGATTTTTACTTTATTGATTTTATTTATTTTTTTACTTTTGTACGAGATATAAACAAATATAATGCACACTGGCGGGCTTATTGTCATTAATAATAATAATAAATTGGGATGATTTTTATAGCGCCGTTTTTGCGACCTCACCTCAAGGGCGCTTTGAATATATTACAGGTTTTTGTAAGACTCGCGGAAGAAGTGAGTTTTTAGGTGTTTCCTGAATAGTGCTAAGTTGTCGATTTGCCTCAGTTCAGGTGGTAGTTTATTCCACGAGGCTGGTCCGGCCACAGCAAAAGCACGATCACCGAAGGATGAAGTGTTGACTCTATTTATTTCAGTCAACTTGCCAATCACGGATGTGGTGGCTGACCGAAGTGTTTGTTGTCGCTCGTTTACGGTGAGAGGGATGCAGAAGTCTGAAAGATACGTGGGAGCCATGCCATGGATCGCTTTGAAAGTCAACAAACATAATTTGTACTTGATTCTCTCTGGCACTTTTAGCCTGTGAATTTCTTCATTTTTAGGCATTAGGCAATTTCTTCCAACAAACCAGATTAAAGAGTGACTAAATTATATATGTACATCAACAAAAAATGAAAGCTAAAAATAAAAAAGAAATATACGTCATGTGGACCCTAGGATCAGCTGTCAGATACCTAATCAACTGAGCAACGAAGCAAATGAAATCGTTGATTGTCAACCTTTTAAGAAGGAAAAAGTGCGCACTCTTTTTTAGCGAAGAGTTTAGTGTTGGCTACAATTCGTTTTATTAGTATTGTTGCAATTTGGTTGGTGGATGCTACCCATCTGGGGTGTATTGATACTTGAAGATGCTGCTTTGTATTGTAACTTTCTAAGATCAGCTACAATGTATAGAAGAAACGGTGGACCTCAAATATTCCAGGTATACTAAGCAAATTTGTATTGAAACCTATCTGAAAGAAAATCAGGGTTGCGTAAAGCAAAGTAAATAAAAAAAAAATCCGACAGTCCTCTCCATTGGAAACAAATTCAGAATAAATCCAGTTGAGATGAGATTGCTAAGAAGAATTTGTAATAGAAGCATACCTATATATGACAGGGTAAGAATTAGAACACAGAGGAAAGAATGTTAGATGAAGAAAGATGTAACCAAGAATGAAATCAAATACATGGTACACGTGAATTATGAACGAAGAAAATATAAAAAAATTGAAATAGTAACTCTACACAACTATTAAGTAAATAATATTAATATGAGATTGTAGAGTGAAATTAGATCTTTAAGAATCTGTAATAGAGCGATGTATGAGATAAGATGGAGAAAGACGTAATTAATAGAATGAAATTTAATACGTCCTTACTTAAATTTACGTTTAATTAGGAATGGTTAAATTTCACCCCTGTTAGCTTTTCTTTACCTACCTTCTCATATAAATTTATGCAAAATTAATATCCACCACTGTGCAAACTTAGACTGGTTATGGATGATCGCAACATATCAAGAGACGCTAAAGTTGCCATTCATGGCTCTATCGTAGTGCCAACCTTGACGTATGCAAGTTAAACCTGGACATGGCAGAAATCGCATGAAAGTAGAATTAATGTAGTTGAAATGAGGTCGCTCAGACGAATTTGAATTAGAACGATGTATGAAATGGTACGAAACGATGACACCAAGAAAGAATGTAAGATGAAGAAAGATGTATCTAATTAATAGAATGAAAGTTAACACATTGAGATGGTTTGGCCGCATGGGGAGAACGAATGAAGAACGCCTGACGAAGAAATTATACAAAGCAGACAGGAACGGAAGAAGAGGTCGGGGTGCCCAAGAAAGGGACGGAACGACCTTGTGAACGATATTCTGAAAGACGAAAATGTAAGAAGCGTGAACAACAGACGTACATTCATGAGACGATGCATTGAGTTTGACGAGGCGGTGAACATGTGTGTAGATAGAGAAAAATGTGGTGTTCGTTTTTATCTGCTTACCCCGCGAGGTATATGGCGTGATGTTATGTTTGCATGAAGATTTCATTGAAAATTACATTGTACAAGTTCTTACCGTATAATATTAATTACCATTAGTAAATGGTACAATGGGGTGGTGTGGTTCAACCAACTTGAAACATATTTGAGACTGGCAACTAAATATAAAGAACGGAAGAAGAGGTCGGGGTGCCCAAGAAAGGGACGGAACGACCTTGTGAACGATATTCTGAAAGACGAAAATGTAAGAAGCGTGAACAACAGACGTACATTCATGAGACGATGCATTGAGTTTGACGAGGCGGTGAACATGTGTGTAGATAGAGAAAAATGTGGTGTTCGTTTTTATCTGCTTACCCCGCGAGGTATATGGCGTGATGTTATGTTTGCATGAAGATTTCATTGAAAATTACATTGTACAAGTTCTTACCGTATAATATTAATTACCATTAGTAAATGGTACAATGGGGTGGTGTGGTTCAACCAACTTGAAACATATTTGAGACTGGCAACTAAATATAAAGAACGGAAGAAGAGGTCGGGGTGCCCAAGAAAGGGACGGAACGACCTTGTGAACGATATTCTGAAAGACGAAAATGTAAGAAGCGTGAACAACAGACGTACATTCATGAGACGATGCATTGAGTTTGACGAGGCGGTGAACATGTGTGTAGATAGAGAAAAATGTGGTGTTCGTTTTTATCTGCTTACCCCGCGAGGTATATGGCGTGATGTTATGTTTGCATGAAGATTTCATTGAAAATTACATTGTACAAGTTCTTACCGTATAATATTAATTACCATTAGTAAATGGTACAATGGGGTGGTGTGGTTCAACCAACTTGAAACATATTTGAGACTGGCAACTAAATATAAAGAATATAATGAAGATAAAATAGACTTTTTAAATTTGACTGATATGTTAATTATATTAACTTCTTTTTGTATAGATAATTATAAGTAAGATGAAGAAAGATGTCATTACTAGAATGAAAGTGAACACATTGAGATGGTTTGGTCACATGGGGAGAATGAATGAGGAGCGCCTGACGAAGAAAATATACAGAGCGGAAAGGAATGGAATGAGAGGTCGGGGACGCCCAAGAAAGGGATGGCACGACCATGTGAACGAAATTTTGAAAGACGGAAATGTTAGAAGTGTGAGAAATAGACGAACATGTATGAGACGATGCATGAATGTGGACGAGGCGAGAGATGCATGCCAGGATAGAAAGATGTGGCGTTCGGTTCTCTCTGCCTACCCCGCAAGGGACATGGCGTGATGGTATGTATGTAATAATTATGTACCTAACTATATATAATATTTTGTGTCTTTTGTATTTAATTCTCCCCTTTACACACGAATGCTTGCACTCTGGTAAAGGGAAATATGTTTTTATGGTGTATTTTTTAATATATGTATTATAAATTAAATTTAAAAAAAATATTCGTATACTTATGAAACAATTTAATTAATTTTGGTTTGTGACAACCCTGTCAGTTTTCGGATTCATTGGAAACGCATTGCAGTCGAATGAAGTGAAGTCTAAAGCATTATTGTGCTTAAAACCCTGAAACGCATTCATCCTGGTGTATAATTTATTGCACGGGCGGGTAGAGCACAAAACATGCGTTCTTACCCCATGCGCATAATCTAGACACGGAACGTCTCTATAAGTAGGAATACCTACCTTCTGAGGAGCTCCTCATACATTCATTCTTTGTACAACCCTCGTATTGCGGACCAACGAGGCATACATACATACATTGTATATTGCCCAGTAACAAACAGATCATTGTCAAGGTATATATTTATAATCTAACGAGAATAATCACTCATGTCAGATGTGACTCGGAGATGTTCGATAAAAGCATTTATTGAACGTCGAGGGAATATTTACATAGAGCCGTTTTTCGTGAATATCACACCTCAAGGGCACTGAAAATTGATTACGTTGCTTCATATTATGTCCCATACCTAATTTTAATTTCTTAATTATCATTTTTTTTCTTTTTGTTTGTTGATTTCTTTGTATGAACTGTTTTTTTGTTATTGTTGTTTACTTTTTTTTTTATTTTTTATTTATTAATTTATCACACCATATTTATAATGACAACAAAAAATAAGTAGATTACTGCTGCCCAACTAGGAAATCCTGTTCTAGGGCCAGCAGTTTACAATTTATATTGACAATTATATGCAATTATGAACCAGGTGATTTTTCCCGTTCTACACTAAATATGTACACAATCTCAACTTTCTGCACTCACAATCATTATCACAACAAACATATGGGCTCATACAAAACAAATCAACCAGGTTACAATGTCCGCCATAATACCTGTCATAAATCCAATCTCTGACGCTATTTTTATTTCAGAGCCATAGAAAGAGACTAGTTAAATATGTTGGTGGTAATTAATATGAATCACATGGTTCCCAAATCAAATAAAATATTTTTATGTTGATGGAATTATTGATGAAATTAATGCTTTTATTGGCTCTGACTATGTAATGCAAATTGTATAATCAAAACTGTAAATGAGCTGTTTGCTTCCCAAATATAAAATAAATAAATAAATAAATATAACCTCTGGTAAGATTTGCGAAAAAGGTGAGATTTGCGAAAAAGTGGGTAAACTCAGAACACATCGAAAAAATTAAACAATAGATACTGAAAAGGCTGGTAACACTGGTTAGTTGGAAGAAATTGCCATACGGCAATAAACTCGCCACTCGCGCAGGGTGCAAGGAAGTGTTCATTATTATTATTAAGTATACAAAGCAAAAAATTCAGTTCAGTTCTCTCTGCCTGACTTGCGAAAGTAGGCACAGAGAACAGAAGGCCACCTTTTTCTATCCTGACAGACAGATTAAGTACGATTTATTTAATTATTTTATTTATGGGGTAAACATACAGCGCTTTGTAAATAACAAAAGACTACAATGAATGTTAAATATTTACCAAAATACTTCCATCGTCATCATCATACATTACATTATACGTAATATATAAATAAAATTAATTCTTTCAAAATATCATTCACATGGTCATGGCATCCCTTTCTGGGGCGGCCCCTGCTATTCACTCCGTCTCTTACACCCATGTATATTCTTTTGGTCAATCGTTCATCGTTCATTCTTTCAATATGTCCAAACTACCTCAAGGAATTCACTTTCGTTTTACTTATGATATTCTTCTTTATCTTGCATTCTCTCCTTATGTCTTCGTTTTTTAGTTTATCATAATCGTTCTATAAAATACTCTTCTTAGTGATCTCATTTATTCTACTTTTATGCGTCTTTTGCCACGTCCATGTTTCACTGGCATACGTCAAAGTAGGCATTATGTACGGCAATTTTGGCTACCTTTGAGATGGTTGGATCGGACATTACTAATCTAAGTGCTCCGTTTATTATATTACCTGCCATAACTCCTGTTTCAATATTTACTAGTTGCATGTAACACATGAGATCCAACTGTCGATAGCGATAGTATGTATAGTTGAAGAATATGTACCAAACTATAAACCCATAAATACAAATTATTTATTATTTTATGATATTTAGTTTTCTATACAACACATGTACCAAGGTAGTCAAGATAGGATAGTATGGAGGTCAGTCTTTTTTTCCTACCCGGAATATGAAAACAGTATGATGGTATATGTATATTGTATGTTTAGAGATGAAGTATCAAACTATTAAGTCTTCTTTGATATTGTGTATAGGTGACTACCATACAAATTGTATGAAGCGATGTCGTCACTAAATTCAATTTTTATAAAAATTGTTAAAAAAAATTTGAGATGTACTGCTACAATGTTAATATTTTTCCAACTGTCGATTTGTTCAGGAGAACTTTGTTCTCTTAACATATCGACAATGTATCAAGCCAGAATACGCGAGAATTGTATGGAGAGGTCTACTTTTTTCACGGCATTTCCAACTTTGAAGTCAAAAAACACCAACTTAGAGGCTTCGCAGCATATATGTTCCATACACGGATTTACTCAGAATTCGGAGTAGAACATTTTGTGTGTCTGTGTGTGTGTGTGTGTGTCTGTGTGTGTGTGTGTGTCCGTCCCCCCCTTATAACTTTTGATCCGCTCAATTTACAGAGCCTAAAATTTCAGAATATATAAACAGTTACAGGCCTACAAAACTTTTATACTCGGAATTTTGAATTTTTGTTTCAGTCAGGGGTTATCAACTTTTGAATTTTTATTTTATTTTTCCATATATCTCAGAAACCATAAACGCTAGAACGCTGAAAATTGGTACAAACATAGACAAATACAAAATCTCAAATTATTTTTTTCAAAAAAATTCCAGGGTTTCTCAAACATTTTTTATTAAGAAAAATATTTTTTTTATGATAAATTTATGAGTTTAACTGCCTATATTTCCAAAACTTTTACAATTATCGAAAAAAGCCAAAACACCCCAACTAGATAATTTAATAATTTAAAAAAAAATGGAAATATAGGCAGTTAAACTCATAAATTTATCATAAAAAAAATACTTTTCTTAATAAAAAATGTTTGAGAAACCCTGGAATTTTTTTGAAAAAACTAATTTGAGATTTTGTATTTGTCTATGTTTATACCAATTTTCAGCGTTCTAGCTTTTATGGTTTCTGAGATATAGGGAAAAATAAAATAAAAATTCAAAAGTTGATAACCCCTGACTGAAACAAAAATTCAAAATTCCGAGTATAAAAGTTTTGTAGGCCTGTAACTGTTTATATATTCTGAAATTTTAGGCTCTGTAAATTGAGCGGATCAAAAGTTATAAGGGGGGGACGGACACACACACACACAGACATACACACACAGACACACACACACACACACACACAGACACACAAAATGTTCTACTCCGAATTCTGAGTAAATCCGTGTATGGAACATATATGCTGCGAAGCCTCTAAGTTGGTGTTTTTTGACTTCAAAGTTGGAAAAGCCGTGAAAAAAGTAGACCTCTCCATACAATTCTCGCGTATTCTGGCTTGATACATTGTCGATATGTTAAGAGAACAAAGTTCTCCTGAACAAATCGACAGTTTGATTAGTTCTTCCATTCCTTTCAAACCATAGAATAATAATAAAACTATAGAATTCTCATTCCCATACAATACCTCGCTGAAAAAGTGGTCGTTTTATTGGCCGGCTCGTGTCAATATATGTATGACTCTACTGGTAGACATTGTTCGTATAGTACTACTCGTTATGACTGCGTAAATAATTTTACAAACAGTTAAAAAATTACCTATTTGGAGAACTTATCACGCAGACGCCCAAATGATTACTGAATGCTCGTAGCAAAATGTTGACCAAATTAGTCAACATAAAGCAGTCGCGTTTACTGCAGGCTAAAGAGTATTCTATAGGTACTATTATTATTCTATGGTTCAAACATACTCCCCAAATATAAAAAAATTATCATCTACTTGTTCTAGCCGATACCTATAAAAAAATAGGTACTCCCAAGTGTGAAAAATTAAATTTGATGTCACAAACATTGCTACGTCCTACTTCTTAAATGAAGATATGATCTTCAAAGATGATAATCTAAAGCGGTTGGCACTCGACTTTGACATGTGACAATATTGTAGGTGTATAGGCTGTGTGGGTAGGCAAACAAGAAAAAAACTAAAGCACTGCCTGTCTATTGTGTTATAAGCTGTTATCCATTCAAACAAATGTACTTATCATCCATTGAAACTAAATATCTTCGACATAGATGTGACAATGAAGGTGTAAATAGATACGCCACTAGCATAAAAACATTTCACAAAGAGATCATACCTAGTGTAACATAAATACGTGCAAAAAAATGTGCATTATCTTGTAAACAGATTCATGACAAAATCAAACATTGCTAGATTTGTACTTACCTACATGCATACCATCATGTCATGTCCCCAACAACATGGTAGGCAGAGGAACCGAGCGCCATACATTTCTGACTTAGGATTATATTATATACCTACTTAATATCAACACTCGACATCTCTGCGAGCTCTCTTGGTGCATTAAGGTCAGCTGTCTCTTCCTATCTTTCCTAGTACTTTGATTTAATCAGCTGTCTTATTTTTATTTTTTTTATGTAGGCAGGGCCGGATAAACGTGTTTTTGCGCCCGTAGCAATATATTTGAATCCGCCTCCCCCCTACCCATTTTTTGGAATTTTAAATCTAGAACAATTTAAAATTATGTAAAATTATATCGGGTCTAAAATGACGAATCAGTTTGTTAATATTACCTAAACCTACAATATATAGTTGTTTATTATTATTTATAAAAAATAGCCACAATTTGAGATTCATAAAAATATTACATATTTCTAATGTTGCATTACATTATTTGAGTCAATTTTGTTTTGTTTGATAACACCAAATATAATGTCCAAATAACGTATTAAAAGTAGGCGAGCAAGATATTAGCACTAAGCGGGATTTTCATACACACCATCATGCCGAGCCTCTATCCGGGTACGCAAAGAGAACCGAGTGCCATACCTGCGGATATTTATTTATTTTATTTTAGTCTTCTTGTACATATAATTAATACACTGGCGGGCTTGTTGCCTGGTGGCAATTTCTTCCAACCAACCAGAGTAAAAATATACAAAATAATGTAATTTTTGATTTATATGATTAACATTTTAGAATTTTAAGCGCCCTTTTTAAGACTACCGCCCTGACTTCTTGTTCCTGATTGTTCTATGATTTATCCGGCCCTGTATGTAGGTACCTGCTAGTAAATCAATTATACATTATTTATTTTGTATTTTTTTGTAATCAATATTAATTATCCTTTGATTATTTTTTTTTTGCATGGAGTTTTCGCTGGTAAACTAATAAAGCAATGTATAATAATTGTCTGTTTTATAAATTGTGTAGACTGTAGGTATAACTCTCTATCAAACAATAAAATAAAATCTCAAATTGAGCAAGATTTCTAGAATTGTCTAGATACAAATTGAGCAAGATTTCTCTTCACCAATCCTGGCATTGTAACCATGAAAAATCACTTTCAGAGGGCATATAACGCTAAATCTGGTGACTGAAAACATGATATATCAAAACATAATGCAGTATGAAGTTACGTGTTAATAAGAATAATTATCGCGTGCGTTAAAAAGGGTTATATCGGAAACAGGAATTTGTTGATTTTTAGCATTTTAAGAATAAACCTGACTTGAAATGTTATGCACAATTTAAGCATGTTGGAATCTATCCCAACATTAAAATATGTAAAGGAGTTGTTGTCTTTGGTCATAGACTGTACCAGCGGCGAGTCTATATGAAGTGCGTTGGATCAATTGCACTACCAATTTTTAAATGGTATATTCTAAAAATTAATATCAAAATATGTTTTTAATATATTTTTACGCTTTAATTTATTACTGTTATTTTTCTAAACCAATTGATTATTATATATACCCTCGCAATCGACATCATATTATAATGAAATCTACCGCAATACAAATATTATCATTATGTAATGTATGGCGTGCGATATCTATATTGCACCAAAATTGATTTCTTTTTAATACAGCGTATGTATGAAGAGAAAGAGATAGTCCCCTGGCAGATGAAATAGCGATACTTGTACTGAATTCATAAGGCAGACTCGTGCAGGCTCGTGCGCTGCACCAAGCTTATCATATCTTAGATGTAATTAGTATGTATACATCTATCTCGCTCTCTAATTCATAAGCCATTCGTATTGAAAGAGATGAGTGCCACGTATACATGACATACAGCCGATTCCGCGACTAAAATACGAGTGTCACATATTGACACACAACTTTAGACCTAATTACTTAGTATATTAATACTTGATTGAGAGGAAAATTGTATGAATAATACTCCCATACATTTGTCTTCACGACATCTGTTGATAAATCAGTGAAACAATATTGTAAAATAACAATATCACTTATAAAAGAGAACGCTGGCGCGGTTTTTAAAATTATTTGAAAACAAATACTGTGACTTTAATACATTTGTTTGTTTAAATTTCCTATATTGTATTTATGGTTTAAATACCTATTAATTTATTATTAATTCAGGAAAAAATTGCACTACCAAAAATGATCAAAAATACAATCGACCAGTCGCCACTGGACTGTACATGTTAATATTGGTACCTCTGTGAGAATTATATGTAGCAGTTGCTACCTTTGCTGTAATATTATTTGCTTTGACCTGTATCTACAATCAGTCTCACGCTGGTGGCACTCTATTGGTAGCACTGGTTTTACTTTACGCTTACATCTCCAAAGGTGGCGCTATTTTTTTTTTTTTATGTTGGTATTTTTGAAAATGCAATGTAAAATTTTCAGACCTTCAGCATACTTCAGTTGTGTTTTGTTATTTGTTGTGACGCGAAACATTTTGATCCTTTAAAATCTTGAAGTAAACCAAATAATAAATATAACACGTGTGATTTTGTAAAATTCTTGTTGTTTTCGGTGTTCATCTACATACACACTATCACGCCATGTGATGGTGATGGTGTTAATCTATTGCCAGCTTTTTGTGTTTTTCGATTATCTTCGCAAGATGGCTGACAAGTTTTGTTGTGTTTTGAATAAATTGTCAAGTGAAATACGGCGAAGTGAAGTTATATAGTTTTCCGAAAATCAGTATTAAATCTTTCTTTGTGGAAAATAAATTAATACAACCTAATAATCTACAATGCACATTTTATTTAGAACAATGTATTTTATGAATTATTTGGCATGATTTTTGAAATATTGCAAATGAAATCCATCATATGTGTTTTTTTTAATAAATAATGATTGAAAAATGGTTATTTTTTATTTTAGTTATCCTTGAAACCATTCCTCAAAGCTGGAAACATTTTAAAATGGAAATTTAAATTTGCCGTGGACCGGTCGCGTATTCATTGCCCCTATAGCGGAGATGCGAGAAACCTTATGATTATCCGGTTACAGCTTCTATGTATTGAGTGACACATCTGAAGTATACTGAAAGTTTACTTCCATATTATCTGTGGTCAGTCTAAAAATAAAATTCATGCCAGATACGCGTGTTTAATTATCATGCGAGTCCACCACCAGCACCAAAGGAAAATATTAAAAGGACAGCTAATTTCCACAAAGCATATAAAATATTTATTTCCCTACGGTACATAGTTATGGAGTAATTTAAAAAAATGCTGTAAAAAAGGATTTTTTTAATATTATTTGGTGGGGGGAATTTATATTTACATTTAAAATCGTGTGACGAACATGCACCAGAGAAATGTTGAAAATACTTAAGGTATTTTTTTAAGAAACACACTGTTTAACATATTTGAGGAATATGATTTCAAATTGGGATGTTTATGTTAATATGCCTCTTAAATACTTGTGCACGAAATATAAATGATGATGAATTTTTGAATGAGGATTGAATATATTTTAAAATTTGCATATAGGTATGCAAACCTTGGATATTTCGCTTTCAAGAGTCAATGATATTTTTGATAATTTATATTGACAATTATAATATTTATACACAGAATTAAGTTTACTTAGGCTGACCTTTTGTAGCATTAAAAATTGTTTCATGCGAATAAATAACAGTTTTACACAAATTATTTATCAATTTCACCTTATCTTAGTTATTTAGATTCAGCATTATTTATAGTTTCATAGATCCAATTAGTATAATTCCTCAAATCTACAAAAATTACAGGCAAAAATTCTTCGATACACTTGTCACCCCAAGAGGCTAAACCGACTGTTACTCCGTCTATTTGAAGGGCGGCGCCTTCCTCGGGAAGACAATCCACACTTTCACTAGAGTTGCTTTGAAATCCGCAAAATTTGACAGATCTGGCCACTCCCAGAACTCTTGCGTGTCTCAACTTGCACGAACTCGCGTCTCCGAGAGACACTCCGACTCGCACGGGTTCGGGCTTGGTGTCGTGGCTGCGGTAGTCTTCCCTTGCCCATCCTATCACAACGCCCTCGGTCTGGTTGCTCACATTGGCACTTTCGAGACCTTCGACGAAGACCTCCAGAGGATAGGCATAGAGGACATTGTTTCTGACGAGCACGAGCGACACGCTGTCGTCGAACCTTTCGTGATCGTAATCCGGATGGACCAACACTCTCACCAATGGCAATTCGATCCCGGATTCGAGGAACCCGCCGATTCTGGCGTAAAAGTTATCAAACAGTTCCGAGCTGTTCAAAACAGCAAGACCGCACCTGGCCGTAGTGACGAACCACAGTGACGTTATTATGAACATGTTGCAGACAAAGTCCTCGCCGTTTTCCGATTGGACCATGAGAGCCGCCTCCTCGTTAGGGCGGGACGCTCGGGCGCTGAACATGTTACGGTTTTGATTTTCTTCGTTGTTCTTATTTTTGGCGAGGCTTGGTCCCCTTGGCTCCACGTTGGTGTGATATCTGGATCCGCCGACGTATCTGACTCTGTACGTGTTGTCCATCTCGTCCTTGCAAAATATGAAGCTCACGCTGGTCAGCAGGACGCCAAATGCGAATGTCGAAAAAACAATCAACAGCAAAATTTCGCCAAGCGTCCTTTTGCTCAAGTACTCGAGACACATTGTAAAGATTAGATGGATTATCCGATACAATAAAGTTCGATGTTTACAATGAAAATTATTTTGACATTGTTGGTAAACAAACGAACGTTAAAAATATCGCTTTTTGAAATGGTATTAGAATTTCTACCATAGTAACAGGTAGGTAACTAAATTAGGACTATTATTTGATTTTAACATTTACTTAATTTCCATGTTCAAGATCATCAACCTATATTGTGTCCCTCTAGTAATCTGCAGCCATAGTTGCATCTTAATTTGCTCGCGACGGATTCTCTTCAAAGCATCCTCCCTCCATAAGCGGGTAATTCAGCAGGTCCTGGTCATCCTCTAGCATTCTCCATCTGTCCAGGTTTACCAGGTTTTAATAAAATAACAAAATAAAATAAAATGAAATAAAATAAAATAAAATAAAATAAAATAAAATAAAATAAAATAAAATAAAATAAAATAAAATAAAATAAAATAAAATAAAATAAAATAAAATAAAATAAAATAAAATAAAATAAAATAAAATAAAATAAAATAAAATAAAATAAAATAAAATAAAATAAAATAAAATAAAATAAAATAAAATAAAATAAAATAAAATAAAATAAAATAAAATAAAATAAAATAAAATAAAATAAAATAAAATAAAATAAAATAAAATAAAATAAAATAAAATAAAATAAAATAAAATAAAATAAAATAAAATAAAATAAAATAAAATAAAATAAAATAAAATAAAATAAAATAAAATAAAATAAAATAAAATAAAATAAAATAAAATAAAATAAAATAAAATAAAATAAAATAAAATAAAGTAAAATAAAACAAAATAAAAATAAAATAAAAAACAACATAATAGGTTTAAATGACGTGTTGTAATTGTCAACACTTTGAAGGATAGTTACATATTGGCTGTAAGTTGCTTATTAGGTATTTTTGTCTATTTTTTTTATTACTATCTCGCCGGACAACACCTCCTGGGTCGCGTTCTAAATCAGAGTGAATCGCTGAGTGAATCGCTCTACCGGTGCGACCTGAAGTTGCAAAGAGAGCGACATTTGGGCGATGTTTAATCCGAACGGCACTGAGCGATGTTGGGGTGACTTAAAATTACGCGGGCGCGGGAAATTTAAAATGACAAGGCCCCCAAGTCAAATTGAAAACGCTGTTCGTTTTCGCCAAGCGCTAATTTTTTTTTGTATGGGATTTGACGTTTGTTGTTTGTTATTGTAGAAAAAATTTCTACAACAAACGTCAAATCACATACAAAAAAAAATAGCGCTTGGCGATAACGAACAGCGTTTTCAATTTGACTCAGGGCCAAGGTTGGTGTTACTTTAGTTGTGTCATTTTGGTCAAAAATTATAATAAAATAGTGGTTGTATCATTTGTTTTGGTGTTTATCGGATGTTTTCATTATAATAACGAGAGAATAATTTATTAATTATAAGTATTAAACGTGTTGTGACAAGTGATTCGTATTATTCGTAAGTATTTACGATTTTTTCTTGTGTGTGCATAGTTTTCACGAGATTTTTGTGTTTTGGGCATTCTAAAATTGTTTATTTCCCTTAAAATGATAACCACTCATTTAAAAATGCATTATTTTCATAAAACAAAATACACTTACTGTTGATGTATTAAATAATGACCTTCCAAATTTCTTTGTGGTTAACCATTATTATCCATTGAATCTCTTTTTGTAAATTATAATAAATAAATAATTCAATAAATTAAATTATAAATGCAAATAAAACCAACTAAAACCATACCAAACTAAAAGTGTTGACGACTATGTGAAAAATTATTAATTGCCGCCAAATAAAATGTCCAGTCACTTTGACTATGCGAAAATTCATAAATCCCGCCAAAAAATTTGAAAATTTGACAGGAGCGATACTATTTCATCGAGCGACTTGGGCGACATTGGTGCGAGTCAACCGTGATTCCGAACGGGCAGAGTGAATCGCCGCGCGAATCGCTCAATGAATTCCGAACGCTTAGGATGACGCTCTAACATCGCCGAGCGATCACCGAGCGTCTTTCCGAACGCTACCCTGATCATCCGCTCCGGGGATGAATAGGACTTTAAAAAGTCATACAACGGCCCCAATGGAGTACGGTAGGAGAGTACGAAAAAATTCTCTTAATTTTGCATTATCTAATTGCATTAGGTATATTGATATTGTTTATATTAATATCCATAATATTTGTTTATATCCATATTTATTAATCATATTAAATACATATTTTATAATGAAAAAATAAGAAAAATAAGGTTAAAATAATAAGAAAAAAGTTACAAGTTAAGTGGGGCACATTCAAATAAAACTATTGGTACCTAGTAATAATGAGGATTTCTAATAAAATATCCAAAATAAGCTTTGAAAGATGTGCTTTCACTTATAGTTTACATCTTTTTGTCAAATTTATAGCAGTAGGTGTCATCTACCACATTGATGACCATTAATTTTATTTACGGACTGCTGTATTCATCGATCCATTTTGCAAAATCTCTCAAATCTATAAACACCACCGGCACCAAATGTTCAGCGCATTTCTCCCCGTAAGAAACCATACCTACAGCCTTATCTTCGACTTCCAATATCGCTCCTTCGGCGAGCATACATCCAGTTAAAGTACGTTTCGTCCTAACTACACAAAAGTTACCCGTATCTTCGCCAAACGATCTGATGTCTCGCAAACACGCTTCGTGTCCTTTCACAACGACTTTCACATTCTTCAATTCGTCGTTGACTTGATTAATTTCGTACGCATTTTTGCCCCAGCCGATCACAGATCCGACCGCGTCTTTTTTCAACACTTCGTCTTTCCGCATCAGGATGTTGGGGATTCTTTTGATGGAGACGAACGGCCTCTTCGTTCGCAGCAGACTCAGATGACCGTCGTGGTGCGTCAGAACTGCGGCGATCGGACTTGTAAACGAATCGTCGCTAAGGTCGTACATTCCAGCTTTGATGTACCATTTCTCGTTCAGTTTGTACTTTGTGGCCAGTCGTCCGCAGTGTCCTGTTGTCAGAAACCATCTCCTTTTCAGGACGTATACGTTGCAGACGAACCTGTCCCCGTCGGAGAATCGGTACATCAGAGCAGCGTAATATATGTTGTACTCTTCGATTACGTCGACGTCGTGGGATCGTGCAAAGGACCGTTCCAATTCGCTGAAGATACCACCGAGAGATCTGGGCTGGGTGTCCATCGGCACAAGTACGGTCTGTTTGCTCCTGAACCTGTTGGACTTGATGAGTATGTCGTAACAGACGGCGTAGCTGATGCAGATCGTGGAGAATGAGACGAGCAAAACGATAATAATGATTGTAAGGCACTTTTCCCTGGCTGATAAGCTGCGACTGAAGTAGTATTTGAAACACATATTGTTTTATTCAATACTCAATACTGCAGGAAATCTAAACGTATTTCAAACAGTTTATGTAAATAATGACGGTTAGTTTTAATACAGACAGACTCCTATCGAAAAACGCTTTCTGTCAGTTTGACACGAAAGCAAACGATATTTTATTTACTATTCTTTGTGTTTTTCATCAATTCATTTTTTAAATTTTCTTTAAAAAGTACCTATCAACTTACACATGCATATTTTTTTTAATAATTAGGGCCCCGCACATTAAAGACCGATAAAGAGGCAATGGTTTGATCTACATAGTTGGATAGCTTGCTAATTTGTATGTCAGATCGGCCGATATCGAATCGTTGTAATATGCGCACTTGCATTGCATACATCTTCATACTGATTAAGAACCTGACCAACTTATCTTCTTTTACTTCTGGTGCCCTGTCACGAACCTTTGACATTGGCGAATCCTTCTCTGCCCTGTTTTGTCCGGAATATCTGCTCCACAGTTCTGAAGCCCGTCCATTCCTTGATATTACACAGTCAGGATATCTGTCTCCTTCCAGTCCCTCGGCGACCTTCTATCTTGCCCTCCGGTATTAATTGAAGCAAGTGATATTATTTTCCCCTCATTATGTGACATAGAGATGCCCACCTTAATTGTATACAGGAGATTCCTGGATTTTAGCATTCTGCAATGCAACCACGTCTCAAAAGCTTTCAACCTGTTGATGGTATTAACCTTCAAGTCTCACAGCCATACAGCAACACAGACCACACATAACATTTTGTCATCCTCTGTCTCAGGTCCATATTGAGCTTTTCGTTACAGGAGAGGGATCTCATTTTATTAAGGGTAGCTTTTGCTACCTCGATTATGCACCTAATTTCATATCCTTGTAAAGGATCTACTCACTATACCATGGGGATATAGTGGGGAGTTATGAATTCGTAATTTTAAGGATACTTTTTTGCAGATTATCAACTAGTATCATGCTGAGATTGTATTCTGAAAGTTTCATCTCAATGTATAATGTATAATATGCTATGTGCTATGTACGGCGTGTTTATCGATTAAATACTAAAGTAACCATTCGATTATTTTCAAATTTTGCAAATCTGTACGTCTAATACTCGCTTAGACCCCATTAGATTTTGAAGGATATCTGTCCCCTTAGACAACGCGTCATTTAGCTCAATAAAAGAAACAAAAAAAGATAACTCAATGCATGGAAGTTACAGTTGTCACGTGACTGGCAACTGTCACTTCCATACATTGAGTTATCTTTTCTTGAGCTAAATGAAACGTTGTCTAGGGGGGAAGATTAGTGCTTCTCGTTTTTTTTTGAACTGTCAAATATTCCAAAGTGACCACAAGCTCAGGAAACTAAAAATTTTATATTTTTATTTTCAAATTGCTAAAAAGCCACATCACTTTCACAAAATAGGATTGAAGTATTATCAAGTTTTCGTGATAAAATATTTAAATCAAAAATAATTTAACAATCTCATTTCACGAAAATGATGAAAATTATTGATACAAAATTTGAACACTTAGTGTAGAGACTTGGTAGTGAGGAGTTTAAAACGAGTGTGTTGGCCACAACCAACTCGTTTATGTTGTAAAAAAAACATTCTTAAAATTTCAGAATATATAAACAGTAATAAGCCTACAAAATTTATATACACAGAATTTTGAATTTTTGTTTCAGTCAGGGGTTATCAACTTTTGAATTTTTACTTTATTCATTCATTCATTCATACCATCACGGCATATCACACAATGTGGGGTAACCAGCGAAAGGTGTGCGGGTCGTGCATTGCCTTATAAAAGGGAGCACAACATATCTGTGTATACCCACACACCAGTCTCGTCTCACCTAAAAAGGCACTATATTCAGAAAATGTTATAGTTGCCTGTTGTATTTTCGATTACCCGGCTCTTACGGGACACTCGAAAACAGAGCGGTTAGCACGCTGGGCTTGTAATCCAGTGGTCACGAGTTCGAATCCTGCCTCGACCGATTTCGTTCACCTATAGCACAAGCATTCATTTGCTTATTTTAGGGAACGTAGGAAGATGTATATGTACTTATTTAACAAGGACATATTCATTTTTTTATAAAAAAAAAATAATAGATACGAGTGGAAGCACTATTCTAAACCGGTGCCTCACAGCTTCAGCTTGATAACGGTAGCTAAAATGTCAGAACACCTCTATCGTTCACATTAATTTTTTTTTGTTTTTTTAATTTTTACTTTATTTTTCCATATATCTCAGAAACCATAAAAGCTAGAACGCTGAAAATTGGTATGAATATGGACAATTATAGTTAGGTACTTTTTTTTTTTTTATAAAAAAATGAATATGTCCTTGTTAAACAAGTACATATAGTTACATCTTCCTACGTTCCCTAAAATAAGCAAATAAATGCTTGTGCTATAGGTGAACGAAATCGGTCGAGGCAGGATTCGAACTCGCGACCACTGGATTACTAGCCCAGCGCGCTAACCGCTCTGCCATCGACCCATCTCGACTTATTCTTCAACTATACATATTATCGCAATCGACAGTTGGATCTCATGTGTTACATGCAACTAGTTTATGAAATTCAAGGAAGAGACAAAGGGGCTAAAGAGTTGTATGTGGTTCGTTGGCAACGATTTACCGACCACAGGTCTATGTAGGTAGGTACCTACCAATGTAATATATTTGTAATATCTCGCAGCAGTGATGGCAGGATATGAACTGGGTGTCTAGTTTCTTATGTACTTAAATTTATAGTTCCCGTATAGAATCTTGATAATATACCTGACTATTATGTAGGTATATTCTACGGGAGTCTGTGATTGTGACATCAATGTATTGTTATCAAATTATTTACGGCCATACCTATCATATGTACAAACCGGAAAGAAAGCTGATCTTGGTTTTATTTAGTTTTACCAAGTGTCTATATCTATGTATTACAATTAACAACCTACAATTGCCCTACAATTCCTTGAAATTTATTTAATAAATCATAAATCAAAATATATTGGTAGTCTTCTTCTTCTTAGACTATTCCCGTCCACACCTCCTTCTTTTCCTTCCAAGCCACTGTATCTTGTGCTCTATGCATCCAATTGACACCAGCATAACGGCTGATGTTATTCCTCCATCTCCTTCCAAGCCACTCTATCTTGTGCTCTAAGCATCCAATTGACACCAGCATGACGGCTGATGTTATTCCTCCATCTCCTTCCAAGCCACTCTATCTTGTGCTCTAAGCATCCAATTGACACCAGCATGACGGCTCATGTTATTCCTCCATCTCCTTCCAAGCCACTCTATCTTGTGCTCTAAGCATCCAATTGACACCAGCATGACGGCTCATGTTATTCCTCCATCTCCTTCCAAGCCACTATATCTTGTGCTCTAAGCATCCAATTGACACCAGCATGACGGCTCATGTTATTCCTCCATCTCCTTCCAAGCCACTATATCTTGTGCTCTAAGCATCCAATTGACACCAGCATGACGGCTCATGTTATTCCTCCATCTCCTTCCAAGCCACTCTATCTTGTGCTCTAAGCATCCAATTGACACCAGCATGACGGCTCATGTTATTCCTCCATCTCCTTCCAAGCCACTCTATCTTGTGCTCTAAGCATCCAATTGACACCAGCATGACGGCTCATGTTATTCCTCCATCTCCTTCCAAGCCACTCTATCTTGTGCTCTAAGCATCCAATTGACACCAGCATGACGGCTGATGTTATTCCTCCATCTCCTTCCAAGCCACTCTATCTTGTGCTCTAAGCATCCAATTGACACCAGCATGACGGCTGATGTTATTCCTCCATCTCCTTCCAAGCCACTCTATCTTGTGCTCTAAGCATCCAATTGACACCAGCATGACGGCTCATGTTATTCCTCCATCTCCTTCCAAGCCACTATATCTTGTGCTCTAAGCATCCAATTGACACCAGCATAACGGCTGATGTTATTCCTCCATCTCCTTCCAAGCCACTCTATCTTGTGCTCTAAGCATCCAATTGACACCAGCATGACGGCTGATGTTATTCCTCCATCTCCTTCCAAGCCACTCTATCTTGTGCTCTAAGCATCCAATTGACACCAGCATGACGGCTGATGTTATTCCTCCATCTCCTTCCAAGCCACTCTATCTTGTGCTCTAAGCATCCAATTGACACCAGCATGACGGCTGATGTTATTCCTCCATCTCCTTCCAAGCCACTCTATCTTGTGCTCTAAGCATCCAATTGACACCAGCATGACGGCTGATGTTATTCCTCCATCTCCTTCCAAGCCACTCTATCTTGTGCTCTAAGCATCCAATTGACACCAGCATAACGGCTGATGTTATTCCTCCATCTCCTTCCAAGCCACTCTATCTTGTGCTCTAAGCATCCAATTGACACCAGCATGACGGCTGATGTTATTCCTCCATCTCCTTCCAAGCCACTCTATCTTGTGCTCTAAGCATCCAATTGACACCAGCATGACGGCTGATGTTATTCCTCCATCTCCTTCCAAGCCACTCTATCTTGTGCTCTAAGCATCCAATTGACACCAGCATGACGGCTGATGTTATTCCTCCATCTCCTTCCAAGCCACTCTATCTTGTGCTCTAAGCATCCAATTGACACCAGCATGACGGCTGATATTATTCCTCCATCTCCTTCCAAGCCACTCTATCTTGTGCTCTAAGCATCCAATTGACACCAGCATGACGGCTGATGTTATTCCTCCATCTCCTTCCAAGCCACTCTATCTTGTGCTCTAAGCATCCAATTGACACCAGCATGACGGCTGATGTTATTCCTCCATCTCCTTCCAAGCCACTCTATCTTGTGCTCTAAGCATCCAATTGACACCAGCATGACGGCTGATGTTATTCCTCCATCTCCTTCCAAGCCACTCTATCTTGTGCTCTAAGCATCCAATTGACACCAGCATGACGGCTGATGTTATTCCTCCATCTCCTTCCAAGCCACTCTATCTTGTGCTCTAAGCATCCAATTGACACCAGCATGACGGCTGATGTCATATTCATTAAGGCCCTTGATAACGCCTATGACCTTGAGTACATGGGATGTACACAAATATGCATACTTATTACCTTCTTATGTAGGATATACGTACAAATATTGCATTTCACCAAATCTGTGACTTATATTTTTTCGAGAAGAAAATGTAATACCTATTTAGAGGTTTTTTTTATAGCAAGAATATAAATTAAAAAAGTAAAATTCACAGTAAAAAAGGACTTCAATGGCCTTGCGTTTTTTTAGTTATTTATAAAAAATAGTAATAAAGGTTCTTTAAACAAATTTAAAAAAAATATTAAAAAAAAATTGAATATTATTTTTATTGACAAATATTTTTTTTTCAACATCAATAGAGACGAAGTTGGGATATTGTAGAAGAACCAGGAACTCGAGGCACCTACAGGGCTTACGACCTCGGCTTACATCATCGGCTTGTTTACGTGATCACTTTATGCGCTTGCTCAACGTTCACCAATTATGCTTTCTTATTGAGTTTCCTTATAAATGTAATTTAAGAAAGCTCTATATATGTATTTGAATAGTGTGTAACATTTCACCTGAAAATAACGAATTATACAATTGTCATCTATTGAGTAACGAAAAAGCCTTTTTGTAACACCATCTATTGAGAAGTTGATTTAATTGTAAACAATGAAATATGATTTAATTGATTTAATTGTAAACAATGAAAATTGTAAACAATGAAATATATCTAAATGGCTCACGCAATAGAATAAAGATGTAAAAATGAACTGTTCTCTAATAATATAGTTATGTAGATTCTTAACAGATACTGTGTCAAATATTAATTTAACACGCACTCAATAACAAGTTGTCACATTCTGGAGACTTTCGATATTTAAGTTCTGGAGTCTCAAAGATCCAGACTGAAAACACAAAACCGGGACCTTTTCGCTCAGTTGTCAGATATCAAAGTTCCTAAGCGCCAGTAATTTGTTTCTATAGTATGTAGGTAGGTACTAAAGGTGAAAAAAATATATATGTTTGAAATAAATAATAAATTAATAAATAAATAAATAAATAAATAAATAAATAAATAATAAATAAATAAATAAATAAATAATAAATAAATAAGTAAATAAATGAATTAATAATTAAATAATTAAATAAATAAATTATTAAATATATTTTATTTTTTTTTATTTTTATTAAATTCACAATACCTACATATAATATAAAGTATAAAATACATATCAAACTATATAGAAAACATGCACAGTAAGAAAAAATATATTTCCCTTTACCAGAGTGCAGGCACTCGTGTGTAAAGGAGACAATAAATAAATTAATTAATTAATAAATAAAACACAATTAAATAAATAAATAATTAAATAAATACATACATACATAAATAAATAAATTAATTAATTAATAGGTAATACCTAATTAAATAAATAAATACATAAATAAATAAAATCTTACGATGATAGTATGAACTCATCATTCACCCCTTATATATGTCTATTGCCACTCCCATATTATGTATGTATGTATGTAGTTACACTATTGAAAAATATATTTTTATTCAATGAACGCAACACCCTCCCACCCTACATACAATTCGCCATCCCTTGTTGTGTACAAAGCCGTGTGTTGTGACGGGCATGCATGGACGTAGCAGAAGCACAATGGCAGATAGATCTCAGTGGATCGTTTTAGCGGAATAATCCGCGCCGTTGTTGCTACCCTCTGTGGAAAAAATCAAGTACTATATTCAAAAGGTATTTAGTAACAAATAGGAAGGCAGGAGCGGCCGCGGAAATTGCGCCAAACTGCTGAAGCACCGAACGTAGCGAAAAACGAAAAATACATACATTCCATTGCGGCATATCCCACAATGTGTTCATCGCCTTATAAAAGTACGACACTTGCGTGTACACCCAAACACCAGTCTCATCTCACCTTAAAAGGCAACATTCAGAATGGCAGTGAACGGGTGGTGGCATAGTGGATAGCATGCTGGGTTAGTTTTTCATAGACAACAGTTCAAATATTCTCTATGATTACCTTTATAAATACTTTAAAAACACTCTCGAAGAAAACACCTGTCGCTAGTTACACATAGGTATTGTAGGTTTGAATGAATGAGTTTTTTATTTTTGTCTTAAGCATGTATACGTAACCTGAATTCAGGGAATGTCAACCTTTCAAGAAGAAAAAAAGTGCTGGCACATAAATAATTTAGATGGGAGTTTGATGTTGTCTTCGTCAAATTCTCCTTATGACGGTTTGATGTTGGTTTATTTTCCAAAGTTTTCAGCAGCAATCATAAAATATTTAGTAAAATTATTCAATTCAAAACATTCAGACGAAACGATTGGCCAGTGAAAATAAATACATCTTTGTGGAACCTAAATATTTTTTAAGCATGTATACGTAACCTGAATTCAGGGAATGTCAACCTTTCAAGAAGAAAAAAAGTGCTGGCACATAAATAATTTAGATGGGAGTTTGATGTTGTCTTCGTCAAATTCTCCTTATGACGGTTTGATGTTGGTTTATTTTCCAAAGTTTTCAGCAGCAATCATAAAATATTTAGTAAAATTATTCAATTCAAAACATTCAGACGAAACGATTGGCCAGTGAAAATAAATACATCTTTGTGGAACCTAAATATTTTTTAAGCATGTATACGTAACCTGAATTCAGGGAATGTCAACCTTTCAAGAAGAAAAAAAGTGCTGGCACATAAATAATTTAGATGGGAGTTTGATGTTGTCTTCGTCAAATTCTCCTTATGACGGTTTGATGTTGGTTTATTTTCCAAAGTTTTCAGCAGCAATCATAAAATATTTAGTAAAATTATTCAATTCAAAACATTCAGACGAAACGATTGGCCAGTGAAAATAAATACATCTTTGTGGAACCTAAATATTTTTTAAGCATGTATACGTAACCTGAATTCAGGGAATGTCAACCTTTCAAGAAGAAAAAAAGTGCTGGCACATAAATAATTTAGATGGGAGTTTGATGTTGTCTTCGTCAAATTCTCCTTATGACGGTTTGATGTTGGTTTATTTTCCAAAGTTTTCAGCAGCAATCATAAAATATTTAGTAAAATTATTCAATTCAAAACATTCAGACGAAACGATTGGCCAGTGAAAATAAATACATCTTTGTGGAACCTAAATATTTTTTAAGCATGTATACGTAACCTGAATTCAGGGAATGTCAACCTTTCAAGAAGAAAAAAAGTGCTGGCACATAAATAATTTAGATGGGAGTTTGATGTTGTCTTCGTCAAATTCTCCTTATGACGGTTTGATGTTGGTTTATTTTCCAAAGTTTTCAGCAGCAATCATAAAATATTTAGTAAAATTATTCAATTCAAAACATTCAGACGAAACGATTGGCCAGTGAAAATAAATACATCTTTGTGGAACCTAAATATTTTTTACACCGACAGTTACGCCTACGTTAAAAGCGTAATAAACACATTAGAAATACAATATTAAAAAAAAATCTCGAATGGGCGCGCGACATACCTAGTAACGCCTCTGTTCCAACCACCTCAGATTATACGCGATGGTGATCGGATGATAATAGTGAATCGGCCCTGTTTACGCAAACAAATACCAACTCCTATGGGAATATTAAAACATATACCTACTTAAATATTTCATTTGTATTGTATGAAACGCTAATTCCCCGTGCATAAATTCACATAAAAAATATTTATAATTATATTTTTTTTTATTTAAAAATTAATATGTCTTTGTTAAACAAGTACATATACATCTTCCTACGTTCCCTAAAATAAGCAAATAAATGCTTGTGCTATAGGTGAACGAAATCGGTCGAGGCAGGATTCGAACTCGCTACCACTGGATTACTAGCCCGCTCTGCCATCGACCATCTGATCATATGTTTCTTATAAGCGCCTGAAATTAGGTCACTAGAACGTATCTGAGGTAAAACTATGTATGATAGAATAAGAAATGAGGATGTTAGACTAGAATATACAATTGAAAGAGATATCGTATGTAAGATGAAAATAAATTCCCTAAGGTGGTTCGGCCACATAGAAAGAATGAGTAATGACCGTCTGACAAAAAAGTAGGTATATAAGGCTGATAAAAGAGGAACGAAAAGTAGAGGTCGGGCAAGAAAAAGTTGACACGATCACAAAAATTGAATTATAAAAGATGGCGATGAGATTTTTGAGAAATGTATGTCAAGAGATAGGAGTCTGGCGTTCAGTTCTCTCTGCCTACCCCAAATGGGAAAATGGCGTCATTGTATGGTCCATTATTCTAAATTAAAATTTAAAAGTAATGTGCATATTGATTTAAAACGATTCAATTAAAAGTCGCTGCATTTTGGAGACTCATATAATGTCAATTGTCTTATCCAGACCCAAAAGAGAGTCAAAAACATGTCTTCCACTGGGATTTGAACCCTGGACTTTTATTCATATTTGAATTACCCAAAATATCCGCCAAATCATTAAATGATACCTGGGGTTTTAGTTTAGGAGTCAGATATCTAACTCTCTGAGCGAAGAAATCATCAGTATACAATGATAAGTGGTTAGTGCAGTGAAAGTTCGTGTTGGTTGTTAAGTTCAATTGAAAATTAGATGAAGATCGCATAATTTATAAACAATAATGCGTTTTAAATTTGTTAGTTGTGTGAATAGTTACAGTATCTTGTAAGTAATTTGTTGTTCATAATTTCACCCATAGATGGCTGTAGTAAAAATTCCTTATTTTCAAGCGAAAAGAATTTCAGTATTACAATATATAGAACTTTCAAAATTGAATTGATAGGGATCTCATTAAAAGGCATAATTGGTGAACGTTGCGCAAGCGCATAAATTGATCACGTAAACCGGCCGATGACAGGTCGTAAGCCCTGTAGGTGCCTTGATTTCCCGGTTCTCCTAGAATAAATATTCCAACTTCGTCTCTATTGAGATAATTAAAAATCTGTTAAAAAAAAAAGTATCTTGTAAGTTTGGTATATGAAGAATGTATAGAGAACGGACTGAGGATGAATGCCAGCAAATCAAAGGTTTGAAAAGAGTTTGAAAAGAGTGAAAAGAGTGAAAGCAGAACAGCGTGTTAAATAGTAGAGAATGAATGGCTCGAGCAAGTCGACGTATATGTCTGTCTGGGAAGCATGTTCCAACGGAATGGACGGCCTGATAAGGATATCGAAAGAAGAGTTATGGAAGGAAAAAACGGAACGGAGTGAACGGAGCACTTAAACCAGTTATGAATGATCACAGCATATCAAGGGATGCCAAAGTAAGATGAAGTTAGATGTAATTAAAAGATTGAAAGTTAACTGAAGGCGGACATGAATGTATGGCACGACCATGTAAAAGATATTCTGAAAGATGGAAATGTTAGAAGCGTGAACAACAGACGAACATGTATAAGACGGTGTGTATGATAACCCCGTATTCAGTAACTATTGTAACTAAAATAGGAACATAATAAAATTGTAGATATTAGATTTACGGTTTTATTTCAGCGTTATAAAATATCAACTTGGACTAAATGGAATAGGAACGTACCTATTTTGGCCGGAACGTTCTTAAAAAGTTAGGTACTGAATTAGACGTATTTTGAATAACTATGAAAATCATAAAAATTTCATAATTTTCATAATTATTCATAATACCTACGTCTGATTCAGTAAATTTTTAAGAACGTTCTGGCCAAAATAGGTACGTTCCTATACCATTTAGTCCAAGTTGATATTTTATAACGCTGAAATAAGACCGTAAATCTAAAATCTACAATTTTAGCACGTTCCTAATTTAGTTACAATAGTTACTGAATACGGGGTAATGTTGACTAGGCAATGAACGCGTGTCAAGACAGAAAAATGTGGACTTCTGTTCTATCTGCCTACCCCGTGAGGGGCATGGCATTATGACATACGTACGTATGTATTCTTTTTTGTTTAAAATAAACCACAAAGTTAACAATTCGATATTTGAGAATCTATACCTTTACAAAAGTGTGTCAGAATTTTTTCCTTCCGAGAATGACCACATATTTTATTCTGTCATTTGACAATAGAACGTGGGCCCTTCTTGGTGTTCTTTCAATACTGACAATCGCATTCCATTACCTATCTTAGAGTAACTAAATCACTAAAGTCATTTTCCTAATATCTATAATATACCTACCTGACCTAGCCATATTGTGGGTGATGAATTTCGAAAAAATACGTTGAATAATAATGTGAATCCAGACAGATATTTTGAAGTACTGGACCACCAATTCGCACTCTCAAGTGGTCGAAGACATAATAGTAGGTATTAAAAATAAAATTTTAGATAGTATGTGTCAGGATTATTATACATTGGACAATTTCTATCAGTCAATCACCATAGCATATACAGCAGGTAAATTGACATTGAAAATGTACAGTTTTTTTGTTCTTCGTCATACATAGGTAACAATCATTTAATGTAGGTATACATTATAAACAATTAAACGGAAAAAATGATTTCCAGAACGCAAGAACATTTTGAAACATTTAATAAATGAAACCATAGAGAATAAATTTACGGATGTCTATGAAAAACAAGCTGGTTGAGGCTTGTCACGACCCTTAGCAATTAAGAAAACGACACTGATGATGATGATGATGGAAAACAAGTTAATTCTAAATTTATGTAGGTGCTTTAAATTATGTACTGTACGGAGAATAAAAATTAAACTTCACAGACTTCCATCATGATACCTATTAAGAAATTGATAAAATAAATGTTTATAAATGGAGATTTTTTAAACACAAAACCTTGTGTATAATAAATATACCTAATATTAATATAACGTTATCAAAGTATTGATTGTGGATGAATAAAAACATGAAAAACGAGTAAGTTGTGGCCAACGATATACTCCTCACTACCAATTCACTCCAAAAAGTAGGTATTTAAATTTTGTATGGAAAATATTCAGCATTTTCATGAAACGAGTTTTTTTTTGTGAATGTGATGTGCTTTTTTAGCAATTTGAAAATAAAAATATCAAATTTTAAGTTTACTGAGCTTGAAATATTTGACAGTTGAGAAGCACTGGTCAGACATCCTTCCTTCAAAATCTAATGGAGTCTAAGTGAGTAGGTATTAGATATACATATTTGCAAATTTTGAAAATAATGGAATGAGAACTTTAGTCTATAATCGATATAATCGATACTTTGCGAATTCATATCTCCCCACTATATCCCCTTGGGTGAGTGAGGAGTAAAAACTTTTTTTTTTCAAATACATAGTCCCTGAATATTACTTCTACATTCTTCCGTACCCTTCTTCAATTCTTCATTGCTATGTGAGGTGTTACTGTCTTTTTTTACTCTTTCTAATTTATATATATTTTTTTCTTTAAATGTACCAAATCAACTCCATAGACTTCACGTTGCTCGAATTGGTTGGAAGAAATCACCTTATGGCAATAATTCTGCCTTTATTCACTTGATTTTTTTCTTTTATTTGAAATATGGGCAACGTACAATAATATTTTTTTGAACAAATATAATAAATAAGAATAACAACATATTAAGTAATTGTAACTTAATCAGCCCACCTTTGATTTCATGGTGCATTGTACTCACTGCTGGTAACAAAACAAGTAATTATTCCTGTCTAACGTGGCTCCTGAAAAGGATCCTGGACATACAGAATATGTCCACGGACCTGATCTTTTCCAAATTATTATACGTGGTAAAGCATCGGTACAATGGCGAATTCTGAGCGGCATTAGTGTTTTTGATTGTCTAAAAGAACGTTAAGGGGTGTCTTGTTCGTCTGTTTCTTATGTTGAAATTAATAATTTTCAGAAGATCTGTACAGTCAATATTAGAGTTTATTATGTCATAAAGGTAGGTACATTAAGTTTGAGGTCCTTCGTCTTGTCTGTAAAGTCTGCAAATCATTTTTGTAGTTATTATCAAATTTGTAGGTACTTCATATGTTTCAAAAATATTTGTTGTATACGTTCTATAGGTACTGTTAATATAAATATTAAATTGTGGATTCTAGATGACTGAGGCATGCTCCAATTGACTCCAATTGAATTGTGTTATATAGGCCCGAGATATCAGTTGGCCCTTAAATCGTTGGATTTAGTAATCCAAGTTAAAAGTTTAGGGAAGATTAAATTTCATTCGCGTATTTCAGTGCAAAATGAAACGTCAGTGACGTAATCTTCAAATATAGATATATTTTACGTTTTCTATGGTTATTGTCTATAACGCATCTGTCAAATTGTAGGTAATAACCTTAAATGATACGTGACGCGAAGCTGTGACTAAATATTATTTTATTATTATAACAACACATTATTTTATTTGTTTCATTACACAGCACGATACTTTTTCAATTTTTTATACCGATCGATGTTTTTTTTTATTAAAATCAATCACTGTAGTGACAAAATGTCATTGAATATGTACTACGTACGTAGTACTACAATGCAAAATGTATGTATATTTTACAGATGGATATGGAACTAAGTGATAATGGTAAAATAGTGTCTTATGTAGAAAATTTAAGAATACACATTATATATATAGAAACAGGATGGATCAATTTAAAAAGTGGGATGAAAAAACATCACAAAAATAAAGTTGCGTGCCTGACGTTTCATTATGGCTGACAGTTTATTTCGTTTGTTGTCAGGCAATACATTATAATTATGTAAAAAAGAAAATAAATATTAAATACATGAACCACTTCTATATCAAGTCTTTTATTTTAACAACAAAAATAAATCATGATTATAATTATTATTATGCATAGTTATTTGTAGTATAAAATGAAATAAAACATTAAAGCGTGCGGCGATTAGTACGCCACCTGGCGAAAAAAGACTAGAAACAATACTTAACTCAAGATTAAGACAAGCGATCCGCCAGAAACGTTGAGTTAAATATTTGTCGTTTAGTGACGTATTTAAGGGAAGATTAGGTACTGAAATACGCAACATTTTTGTTAAACTTGAGTTAAACTCCTAAGGGCCGACTGAAATACCGGACCATAGTGAACTAAATGTTACATTAAAAAGAAAAATAAATAAACGGCGTTCGGTTCTCTCTGCCTATCTCAAAATTGACATAGCGTGACTGTGTGCATTAGGAAGTTTTAAATGACATTAAAAAATACGTGTTTGACACAATCCTAACAATGGACTATAATTAACAGGTAGAAAATCTATAGATACGTAGTCAATAAATCAAGTATATACTGGGTAGGTATATATAATGTTATATATGTACATATAAGAGAAATGTATATATTTATATATGAATTAGTGACGGTACAGTCCCTAATATTCCCACGTACGGGACACGAACATGGTACCTACCTTAAAAACTTTAACATAAATTACCTTAGTTGACCCGAGAACACACAGGTGCTTCAACTTTGGGGCGCATTTATCTGGTGGGGAGGCACCAATCAGGAACGATCCGTGAATAACATAAGTTGATATGATGCAACGAGTTGACGCAAAAATTCAAAGACTCCACTATATCTAATTATATTGTGTAGGATTACATGAAAATTCTTCGAAACACAATTGTTCGAATGCGCAATTGTACGAATAACAATTTTTCGAAAATCAGTTATCAGAATGACAATTGTCCGAAAGCAAATTATTCGAACTAACATTTGTTGGAAAACCAATTAACCGAATTTAATATATTTTTGTGTCATTATGTTGCCTCCTTTGACATATTTGTTGCCAGTAAAATATATTCGATGAAGACTATTATTACTTGTTGTATTATTGTTGGGTACGTATGTTTGCACATTTTTAATAACTGATGTTTGACAGCGCGGGATAGCCTAGTTTGTACACCAGTTTATGTTTATCTAGTATTCACACCAATTTAGTTATTTTATTTTAATATTATAGTTACTTTTTTTAATATATAATACAACTGGCTCACGCCAGTCGCAATGGGCATGATGACTAATTTTGAAAAACTATCTCACGATGTTTTTACGCATTCACTGTTTTCAAATATATATACATTTCTACATAAAATAAAGGTTTAGTAGCAAAAATCGCCATTTTAAAATCAAATTTGACATTTACGCCAAAAAACACTTGTAGTGTCATGGCGGCTGCCGACCCTGACGGTGACGTCACGATATCGTAAACTACATATCACTACTATATGTATTCTAAGACGATTATAATCAATTATTTGTGTATTTATAATAATTTGTGTATTTATAATCAATTCAAAAGTGCATAAGTGTTGTGCGGTCCCTAAATGTACAAAAACGTCGAAAAAAACACCTACTGAGGTATTTGTTTTCGTCCCACGCGAAAAGAAAGAGAAATAAGTGATTAAATTTCGCACGGCGAGACACAAGTGAATTTTATTAAGTACGCGTTTACAATGAAGTACAGTATTTGTTCCCTCACGTTTAGCTCTCAATAATATAATATTTACCATTATTTAGGCAATAAGCATATAAAGAACTTCATTAATGTCCAAACGTCAAAGGCAATCATACGTTTCCCACGTATGTTTTTAGCTTATGAACACATAATGTAGAGAGAAGAAGGAGCATATTTTATCGATTTTCGAGATGTAAGTTGTATTTAAATTACAGATAAATAAAGTACTTATATGTACTTATTATTAAGTTTTTACGTTTCGAAATTCTGATGAGCAAAAGTCTTTGTTCGACGCAAAGAAATATCCGACAATCAAAAGTTCCATTCTAGGTAAGACAGGCAGAAGAAATGACTACTATAGCTGCTGTTGCTAAAAATAACGATAGCAGATAAATATAGCTTGTTATGAACACAATACAAATAACGAGCGCTATGTAATAATTTGTATGCTGCTAAAATTGTAACGATATTTTAAAACGCATGCTTCGCGTAATCGCCGTCGTTTCGCGAATCGCTTCATTGCATGAAAAAAATATAGCTTGGTAGTTTAGTTTGGCAGTGACCAGCATCATAACGAGTCGAACGTTCGTCAGCTCACCATCGCGTGACAAAATTGTAGAATACTAAAACTAAATTAGTTTACCATACGTTGCGAGCGATCATTATTTATTTATTTATTCAATAAGAACTAAGTTACATACAAAATACAATAAACTTAGGCCCGATATTACAGTCGGCCCTCAACTCATTGAGTTTGTTAAACTCAAGATTAATGTTAAGGGGAGATTGAATCCATTTCCGTATTACAGTGCAATATGACATGTCAGTTACTAAATCTTCAATTATAGACATATTTCACTTTTTCTGTGGTTATTATCTGTCAAATTTAAATAACCTCAAATAATACGAAATACAAAACGGGACGCTACGACTTTAAATACCATTGTTTTATTATCCAACATGGTAAATTTAATTTTTTCACCAAAATAATGCTTTTAAATGCCCATGTTCAATACGGCTGTCAGTTTGTTTTGTTGTGTGGCGCCACCGTCGATACAACTAACGCCTTTAGTGATACAACACTGAAACTACACACGTTGCCTAACGCCTCTAGTGATAGAAACTGAAACTACACGAGTTGCCTAGCAAATAACAGTTGACTCACAGTTAAGTATTTAATCTGCCAGAAACGTTGAGTTAAATATTTGTCGTTTTAGTGACATATTTGAGGGAAGATTAGGCCTTAACGGACACTGTAATACGCTATATTTTTGTAAAACTTGAATTTCGCTCTTAAACTGACATTGTAATACCGGCCCATAGTGTCCCCCGATAGGTAGGCGAGTATCTAGGTAAATTGAAACTATTTGCTTTGATGAATCCTTGTTCCATTGCTATTTTACTGTTTTGTTTTAGTTTTAAGTACCTAATTAAAATATTAATATATCGATAACACCAAAATAAACATTGTCTAGACCGACAATTAATGCGTACCTATATTGTATTGAAGACTATCAGAAGAATTGACGCGACCATACTATGACGTCGTGCGCTCTGATTGTTTTTTCTCATAAAATGGCGGACTAACACATTTTGTATTTTTATATTTATAATATTATTATTATTATTCACTCCTTTAAAATGAAAATAAGTACATTTTTTAAATCTTTATAACCTATTTTATTTTTTAAAATCATAATTTCAATGATTTTTTTCTTACAGTCATCACACCTATTACATAACATTCTATTTTTTTAATATACTAATCATAATATGTATATGAATCATAACAATTATCCCATATGTATATTAGATTCATCATAATACATTGTGTATTTCCATTTCAACCTCATGTAACACTGTACAACTCCCACAAACAATATAATAACATCATTTTATTTTATAATCAAGCAATGAAAGCCACCAAGTTATTTATTTCTGAAACGTTAAATATTCTCCACCACGTTACAATACTCGGTGCGTGTTATAACAGATGCGTCAACGATTCAATAGAGCGGATAGCGATATTATTTGGTTTATTGTCCCAAATAAACCAAATAAATCAATAAATAAAAATAGCATGTTAAAAATAAGTAGCATATTCCATATAGCTTGTTATGAAAAAAATAGCCATTTCGAACACTACAATTGACAGTAACAATATGATGACGTCATGCGCTCTGATTGGTGTTTCACATAAAATGGCGGACTAACATATTTTGTATTTTTATTTTAATAATATTAATATTATTCGCTCTTTTAAAATGAAAATAAATATATTTTTTCAAATCTTTATAACATATTTTATTTTATAAAATCATAATTTCAATGATTTTTTCTTACAGTCATCACGCCTATTATGACTACAAACAAACCTAACCAACCTATTTTTACCAAAGTTTTGTAGGTTTAGGTTTAAAAAATAGGTGTACATCCTAGGATATCTGACAGCGCGGTGCGTCGCCATGTTGTTTATTCCATAGATTTTTATTAAACATAATATACTATGTAGATGTAGTACTCCGTGCAAAAAGTGAGTCATTTGTTTTCGATTCATACAAAATTTGCTAACTACGACATCTAGTATATTATAATAAAAATCTATGGTTTATTCCTCTCACAATACTACCAACATGACGTCATAAAAAGACGAACAATTGTAAATTCTGATAATTGTGTGTTCGGAAAATTGTTTTTCGAAAAAATGTGATTCGAATAATTGCCATTCGTAAAATTGATTTTCGTAAAATTGAGCATTCGAATAATTGTTTTTCGAATAATTTTCCTGTCACCATTATGTAGGTACCTACAATTTCTTGTACGAAATAAATAACTTCTTTTTCAAACGATCAAAGCATTTCGAATGTTATGTCAGATGTCATTTTTGATGAGACTTTTTATGAGAAATTGACGATGAAATATATTACGTCATATTTTTTTTTTTTTAAAGTACACACACAATGCCTGGACATATAAACTGATGATACACAATATAAAAAAATAGTCACGCCCAGCATCAATATAATGTATAAATTATTACCTTATTAATTAATTTAGTAGTGTACGAAAAAAAATACAAAGAATATTAAATAAGACCAAAGTTATAATTACATAAACATGTCATGTAGACTTTCCAATAAAGAGTGCACGCTGCATTCTTAACTAAATATACGACACGACAGACAATTAAAAAAAAACAATATCAATACTATCTAGCTGAAAAAAAATAATCTCCATAGAAATAAATCGATATGTATGGAGAACTAATCGCTTCTAAATTAGTTAATGCATTGTACACTAATGATCTCACTATGTAATAAAGTTGATCGGATTCATAGTTACGACTGTACAATGAATAGTCCCTACGCCATACGTCATACCAAAAACATCACGACGTTGCTCTCTACATTATACTTGAAGTATCCACTATTATCCGCATAGTAGGTTTAGTTTTGATTGTAGAATTGAAGAATGAAAATAAAGGCCTGAAACATAGAATTTATCAAATATAATCTTAGGCCTAAAATTAAGTTCTGTAAACGTACGTGATTTGATATTGTGGTATATTTTAATAAAGAATAATTGCTGTTAATTTAATACCACTTTATTAATAATTATTCGATACAAATTATCTATATTTTAAATTATAAAAACACGCTTATTAAATCAATTAATCTAGACGGTGTATATAATGGTACGGTTTTTCACAGAATGAATGCGACCCAAGCCATTCGATCGAATCTTTTGTTTTTCCGGACACCGCCGACAATTGCCGACGGTCTCCGAGGATATCACAAAATGTGAATTGGTATGACAAATCCATATACCAGAGATATATACAGATGACAAAGTGGTGATTGCTGAATGTGCGGATGAATTATAGTATTTAGTGAATAAAGTGTATGCAGTATGCCTGCAGAACGGACTGAGAATGAATGTGAGTAAATCTAAGGTATTGGTATTCGAAAAAACTGAAAGTATAACTACATGTTGTATGATAAAAGTAAAGAATGAACATTTGGGGAGTACCTATGTTTAAAAGGAATGGAATACCTGATAAAGATATTGCAAAAGAAGAGTTATGGCAGGTAATATAATAAAGGGAGCACTCAGACCAGTAATGTCTGATCCGAGCATCTCAAAGGAAGCCAAAATTGCCATAGATAATTTCTACTCTGACGTATGCCAGTGAAACATGGACATGGCAAAGACGCATGAAAGTAGAATAAATGCCGTAGAAATGAGATCACAAAGAAGAGTATGTAATAGAACGATATATGATAGAATGAAAAATGAAGACATAAGCAGAGAATGCAAGGTAAAGAAGGATATTATAAGTAAAATGAAAGTGAATGACATAAGGTGGTTTGGACATACGTATTGAAAGAATGAACGATGAACGACTGACCAAAAGATATATGGGTGTAAGAAATGAAGTAGCAGGGATCGTCCCAGAAAGGAATGGCTTGACCGTGTGAATGATATTTTGAAAGAAGGAAACATAAGAAGCTTTAACAATTATTGACGAGCATCTATGAGACGGTGCATGGGCTTAATATATTGTGAAATCAGGACTCTCCACTATTTCGTAGTGGATAAAAAATAAATATTTAAACAATTGAGCAAACTGAATGAAAAAGTTTTACATGCCATGTCCTCAGTTTATGATATATGTATTGATATTTTGACCCCACACAATATCTACACGTATTGATGGACCAATACATGACTCCACATGAAAAAAATATCAACATACGAGTATTTCAAGACAATCACCCACACAATATTTGCGGGTGAAAAATACATTACAATACTCAAAAATGTTTCTCAAAGCAACAAACATTGTTTTTATGTTGTTCAATTGCTGATTCACCAAGTCCAGTGATGTAAGACATTGGTATAGTAAATTCAAGTGGGTTGAGGGTCTACAAATAAATAAAATAAATATAAAATATAATATAAATATATATATATCCCCCTGAGTTTCTATGGAAAACAAAAAATAATGGTAGAATTACGTTCGATTCAAAAACATTTTTTTTAATTTTTGTTAAGGAATATCATCATTAAGTACCTAATAATTATAATAATGTGAAAAATGTATAGTTAGAAAAATAAAATATAAGACGAAATGTAAGAAACAAATAAAAATATCGAAAAAACTTACCGGTATGCGTTCTCTTGTGTATCTTGAGGTTTTCCGACCTCGCGAACACCTTCCCGCACCCCGGGAACGGACACGGGAACGGCTTCTCTCCCGTGTGCACCCTGATGTGGTTGACCAGCTTGTACTTGGCCTTGAAGGGCCTGCCGTTTCTCGAGCACCCCTGCCAGCAGCACGCGTGCGTCGTGCACTCGGGCCCCCCCACGTGCTCCACAGTCAGGTGCGTCACAATCTCGTGCATCGAGCCAAAGTTCTTGCCGCAGTGTTTCCTCGGCGCCGGCTGCTCGGGCTCTATCCAGAGGCACTGCATCTCCTGCTTCATTGGCTGCCGCATGTACCTGAAGAAAGCCCCGTGTGCTGGATGGTGAGGGATCGATCCGATGTGGTGGGACATTGCGAACGCGTGGTGCGGCGTAGTTTGGTGGTGATACTGGGGCTCGCTTCTCCACGCTTCCATTCCCAGCCTCATCTGGTGGTGCGGGTAGTGGTTCGTCATGTGGTTGAGCGGCTGGTGTTCATGAAGCGGGGGCGGGAAGATCATGCCCTCGTTCGGCTGCGGCATGAAGTCGTCCCGGCGCAAGAGAAAGTCCCTGGTCGCGTATCCTGGGTGCGGATGGGGGTTCAGATGCGGATGGTAGGCGTTAGTCTGGGAGTGCGGCAGGTGGTGCGGGTGCGGATGCGCGTGGTGCTCCGGCGGAGGCGGAGGCTGCGGCGGGGACATCTTGAGACCGAAGGACGCCAGGTGGGAAGTCTCCATAAAAGCGTTCATCATGAGTTCAACGGGGTCCTCGGAGATTTTTTCATCGTCCCGCGTCTGTGCCTATCACCACGGCTACTTGTTCCGTTGTTTTTAGTGACGTACCGTTTCAAACGAGGTTTTGTCAAATATGGGATTGTCTATTTGGACCTCAGTCAAATGATCATCGTTTCGTTGTTTGGCTGATTTTTATTCAAACTATACTAGAGGATCAGATTTCTATGAACTAGACCTCGATGTTTCTACCTTCAAAACAGTGTCATCAACTTTCTTCACTGTTACTACTTGAATCACAATTATCACTTTTTTTTTAAATCGTGGAATGATTTTCAATGACGTTTTTAAACACTCTTTATTTATATGCACTTTGTATCAGTTCCTTAATACACTTGTTTAGTTTTTATTGTGCGGTTGTTTCTGCAGATTTTTGAAGTTCTGGAACAAATACAAGGAAAATTTCAGTTAATATTGATTTTGCAACAAAAAAGGTATAGGTACATTATTAATAATTTATAATGAATTGATAATGAAACATAAAAGACTTTGAATAATATATACATAGGTCTTTCATTCAAACAAAAACTCGTTAAATCGCTATCGCCTCGTCAACATGCATGCATCGTCTCATACCTACATGTTTGTCTGTTGTTCACGCTTCTAACATTTCCGTCTTTCAGAATATCATTCACATGGTCGTGCCATCTTTTTCTTGGGCGGCCCCAACCTCTCATTCCATTCCTGTCGACACTGTATATTTTCTTCGTCAGGCGTTCCTCATTCATTCTTCGCATGTGGCCAAACCATCTCAACGTGTTCACTTTCATTCTATTAATGACAAATTTCTTCATCTTACATACATTCTTTCCTTACGTCCTCATTTCTAACCCTGTCATACATACATCTTTCTATTGTAGATTCTTCTTAACGATCTCATGTTAACTGCATTTTTTCAGCTTTCGTGCGATTTCTCCATATCAAAAACATTCATACTCTTATTATTTATTTACCTTTTATCACACCATATTTATAATGACAATAATAAGTAAATTACTGCTCCCCAACTAGGAAATCCTGTTCTAGGGCTAGCAGTTTACAATTTTTACTGACAATTATATGCAATTATGAACCAGGTGATTGTTCCCGTTCCACACAAAATAGGTACTCACTACCTCAAAACACATATGGGCTCACACAAAATAGATCAACCAGGTCCTATTGTCTGCTATAGTACCTGTCATAAATCCAAAAAAAAATAGTGAAATAAATATTAAATAGTGAACTTCCACTATCACCCGCTCTGCTTGATCTAAATACCTTTTTGCAGAACGCTATACCTTCTCGAAATATTTACGTAATTTATTTCATCTCTATTGTACTTTCGTTTATTCAGTTATTTCTTAATTTTGTTCTGTTTCTTTCTGCCCTAATTTTGGAATTAAAATAACTAGGTATTTAGCGAATATATTTTATATTATTTGTAATTTTACGGAATATTATGGAATTATGTCATCATTTCTTGTCTATGGATTGTGTATTATCTATGGGATGACACAAGGGACATTATGTTTCTGGTATGACAAAAACCCATTGTGCTCGTGACGTAATCCTATCTGAAATATATAAATGTATGAACTGACAATGGCGGACAGTAAAGGATTTATCAGACTAAGCGGAATTTATAGCATAGGTATTGTCACCATATTAAAATGTCTTTCTTTGAACTTTTTCACTACCCATTCTATCTGCCATAAATTATAAAAAATATATACGAACTTCCTTAAATAAATATATATCTGCCTACTTCTCGTTTCTCTCTGCAACTAGAACATGTATTATTTTGTATTAACTAAGTTATTTATTTGTAGGTACATTAAGAAAATAATTTTACACACTCCCAAACATAGACAGGAATACCAGATTAGCTATAGCCATTCATACTCTACTCGCAATGCTCAAAGGTCTATTATGATAAAGAAAAAAACACATACCATTTAAAAACCTATGCTTTATGCCTAAAACTGTTTCTCAGTATGGAATATCTTAAAGGCTCTTAATAACGCCTATGACCTTGGACATACGGAGATATACCTACTTACCTACACAAATATGCACACTTTAATGTATGAAATACGATCAAATTTGGTGATATACCTACAATATTATTTCATGAAGATAAGGTATAATTTTGAGTTTTATTTTAAATAGTAATTAATAATAGTAACGACCGCCATGGTACAGTTGGTAAGCCGTTTAGTTTCTGTGCGGGCGTACTGGGTTCGATCACCAGCAGAGGAGAAATTTATTTAAATTCATTTTTCACGTTAATGTTGCTTCTCTGGGCTGGAAATACTGGTTAGTTGGAAGAAATAATCTCTCCACTTGCGCACGGTGCAAGGAAGTGTTAATAATTATTATTATTATTATAATAAGTAATTAAAAGTGTAAAAAACCCAACTGGCAGATTTTAATATTCCCTTTCAATTGAAGTAAAAATCTATTTAATCAGATCTACCTAGTTTTTTACAGTAAAAAAATATTCAAAGGTTTTATTGAAACTGAAACTATAGTTAGTTACTTATTTATAAATTCAAATTTCAGTTAAAACTAACGCAATATAATATTTTTTATTATTTCAAAGACGTATTGAAGCTTCTAGGGAAAAAATCTAAAATTACTTATATTAAATTTTTTGATCGAATGTTCTTGTTGGAATTCCATTAAAAATTTTAATATACCTTAAAAATAATAAACGTTTATATCATAATTCCACTGTTTATTTAGACTACAACCTACAACCGGTTTCGTGCTAAGCACATTTTCAAGTACCTAGTTTACCTATTCTTTACTTGATAATATGCTTAGCACGAAACTGCGGCTGTAGGTTATAGTCTAAATAAAAAGTGGACTTAAGTTATAAACGTTTTTTTTATTATTAATCTTATTGAAAATTTTAAGAAATTCTAAAGTTACTATTTAGCCCTACTATACCTCGCCATGGGAACTATGGTAGGTATAGGTGGTAGGTCTTGCCAATATCTAAATGAGATAATATTTGGTCGAATGGTCATGAATAGGATTAAGTTATGAAGTACTTATGTAGGTACCTAGGTAGGTATTAAGTATTTGATGTGATATAGACACCATAACAAGGTTTTAAGAAGATATAGAAGGATTGTATGAAAGAAACATCAGAATAAGATAATAGATTGGTAATAGGTACTAGATACAATAGAAAAAGGGTTTGACACTGCAACAAAGGATTAAAAATTGAAGATGTTTAGAAAAGTCTTATTTTGCAACGTTTCTTGACAAATCCATGGGGATTTAGCCGCGAAGCACCCGCTTAGTACCTATATCGCTTCCATACTTTTATCATAATCTTTTTCAAAAATATAACAGGCAACAATATAGTTCAGCAATAAGGTTTAGGCACCACTGAATGTATTGCCTCTTATGGTCAGTTGAGACATCTGTGTAGGGATACGCGCTGTAATGCGCAAGGTAATGCATACCCGTACACCTGTCGCTGGTTACCCCACATTGTGTTATTGGTATGCCGTGATGGTATGAATGAATGAATTCTTACTTTCTGTCGGCCTTCGTGGATTCGGTTGGTTAGGTACCTACCTATCTGACTTCTGATCGAAAGGTACCGGATTCGATTCCCGGTGGAGACACAGTTTTTAATTGTGACCCCGATCTGCCTTACCTATCTATTTACATATAGGTAGGTATTTACCTATACCTATTTGATAATTTTCCTTTGTTAAATCTAGGTAGGTTAAACCTATACATACCTAGATTTACCTAGAAATAATTTGTGATTTTCTTAGTTTTTATTAAATAACCGTCTAACTTTATTTCTATTCAATTTTTCAATTGACTAAAAATATAATTAGGTATATAAATAAAATTACCTACTTTATAAGTAGGTAAGTACCTAAGTACCTACCTACCTACCTTGTTGTATATTTTAACAACAATTTATTTATTTATTTATTTATTTATTCGCTCTCACAATACATGCATACCTATATATAAATTGATCAACAACGCCCCACTAGGTATTACCTGTTCTGGGGCTGCTGTTAGGTATATTACACTATCGTCAATTTGAATATATACAGCAATACAATTTACATATCATAAATATAAACACAAAAATAAGAAAACAACATAATTTAAAAGTAAAACATAGTTTAAAAGTACAAAATAACTTTTAAAAGCAACATACCTAATTATTTAAAAATATCAATAGATTCACATTATGAACTCATACAAAAGAAAAACAATCAAATATAATAAATTTAGTAAGACATATTAGGGGTCGGAGGCTATGGGTGAATACGATCCTCTGCATAGTGTTAAGCAGGTATTACAATTTAAATAAATTGATAAATATATAGTTAGGTATAAATTCCATTAATTTACTAGTTAATTCTTCTTGTATGTCCAAACCACCTATTTCTTTTAAGTAAATAACAGCTGTACCTATATACCTACATTTATAGTGTTTTTAATTGTGTTTACAGTCTTGATCTGTGAGACGATTAATATCGTAAGTCTCCAGAATGTGGCAACTTGTTAATGGGTGCGTGTTAAATTAATATTTGGCATATGTACTAGGTAGAAAAAAACCTACCTAATAAATAAATATTAAAACCTCAAAAATGCACTATGAAGTTACGTGTTTGTAAGGGTAGGTAACTATCGCGTGTGATAAAAAGGGTTTAGCGTGATTCAAATTATCGGAAACCCTTAAATTTGTTGCATTTTAAGAACTAACTTGCAAATGAATAGAAAAAAATGTGGGTAGGTATTTGTCATTAATTTTCTTTTTATGTAGGTACCTACTTACTCTTTTAAGCACATAAAAGATGTATTTTATAAGACACATAGGTATTTAGTTATGGAGTATCTACCTACCTACCTACCTAATTATTAAAAACTGCTATAAAAAAAGAAAAATTTTATAATATAGGGAATTTATGCTGAATTTTAAAATTGTGTGGCGAATATCACCAGAGAAATGTTTAAACTAAGAAGATACCTATTGTATTTTTTTAGAAACAAACCGATAAAGATATTTGAGAAATTTGTGTTTAGAAATATACCCTCTTAAGTATTGTAAATAATATGCCAAAGAAGTTCTGTATTTCTGATTCTTAAGAGGCTATAGTAGGCTATACCTACATTATATTTTGAAAATAATTTCCCTAATATCCTCTAATGATACGTCTTTGAAATAAGGAACAGTTTGTATGTACATCTTTAATCTATTGCATGTTTTTTTTTAATTTTGAATTCGTTTAATACTTGTCTTGTTAAATTAGTTTTCGTAAAACCCTTTTTTATTTTTTTATTGTAAGTAACTAAAAAACTACAAGGCCTATGAAGTATATTTTTACTTTATTCGATAGAGAATATGAAAATCTACCGGCTGAGTTTTTTATTATTATAAATTTTCAATATCTCTTCTTGCTATTTAAAAAAACCTGTAAATTTTACCATTTTTGCACGATAAAATGTTGTATAGGTATCACATATCAGGTGATATGCAATATTTTCTCGTGTTTCATACATTAGAAGCTAATTAAGTGTGCATTTTTGCGTACATCCGTATATCCAGGGTATAGTAGGGCTTTAAGCAAATTCAATAAGAAATATTTAGGTATACCTTCTTTTCACAAATTAAAATAAATTTCAGATACCTAGTACCTACCAATGCATGTAGGTACCTACCTACCTATAGAATTTTTCAAATGAAAATAAAAAACAACGTGAACACTTCTAAATATTTAAAAATAATTTATTTATTTATTTATCACACTATTTAAATAATCTACATTAAAAATAGATAACTGCATTTTTAAAAATTATCTATCGAAACTATCAAGCAGAAGAACGATTTGTGATTTAATTTGTTTATTTAAAATAATCCAGGCTATATTGGACACCCCTGACCTTAATTGAAATGATAAAATTCAGAGTATCGACAAGGTATGCTTCACATCAAAATGCACCTTTTCAAATAGAGAATCTTCAAAGTAATTTCATTATTAACTCACCAATGCATAGATTGCACCGCCTTGGAAACCAATATAGTGCAGTTGATATATTTAATGTACCTACCAATACACTATAGATGGTTTCAAAAGGATGCTTAGTGCAAATTATATTTATTGATTTTTGGTTTATTTTCTGGTTTAAAAATTGAATCTGTGATAATGTTTAGTTATTAATATTTTTTTCTTCTTCTTTTTGTGTCTAATTTTTGTTTTTGCTTACTTTTTTATCATTTATCTCTATTTTCTTTTATTTATAATAATGTATTATTTGTGTTATTGATGTATTTGAACTTATTGTTGTTTTGTTGTGCCTAAATTTTTATTATTTATCTTGTATTTCATTGTAAATGCCCTATTAAGGGCGTACGTAGGTATATCTAATAAATAAAGAAATATAAACTAAACTATTGTACACAGATTAAAAAATGCAATTGGAGTCATCATTAAATGCATATCTATACATAAATATTTCGACCAACGCAAAAAAAATTGTTTCAAATGGATGTAAGTAGGTAGGTACCTACCTATGAGGTGTTTTTGTTCTTTACCTATGACTTTATTAAAATATACAGGTATTATAGTTTAGTGTGAATAGTTTTTTTTTATTTATTGTTATTAAGTAGGTAATTCTCGGGATATTCAAAGGTAGGTACCTACTATGTCAAATATTAGATATTAATTTAACACGCTCCCAATAACAAGTTGCCACATTCTGACAGATCCAGATCGAAGACACAATTATTAAATTGTCTCCACCGTGAATTGAGCTCGGAACCTTTGGATCAGCAGTCAGATACTTAACCAACGAAGGCCGACAAGGTACATACATACCTACTAACTATTAATTCCAACTGTTTCCTGAATATTTTTATTTAAGAAAATATAGGTACCTACCTAATATTAGCATACCTACTTAAATGTTTTTTATTGTAGGTATGTATTCTCAATTTTTAATATTACTTTTTTATTCCTGATTATCAACTAGTATCATGCTGAGATTGTACCTATTCTGAAAGTCTCATCACAATGTACCTACCTATCTGTGTGTGTGCTATGTGCTGTGTGCTATGTACGGCATGTTTATTTTACTTTATCGATTATAGACTAAAGTACTCATTCAATTATTTTCAAATTTTGGTAATTTGTACCTACATCTAATACTCGCTTAGACCCCATTAGATTTTGAAGGCTAAGGTATCGGATCAGACCTCTTCTTTTATCTGTCAGAAATTTCAAAGTGACCCCAAGCTCAGGAAATTTGATATTTTTAATTACAAATCGCTAAAAAGGCACATCACTTTCATAAAGTGGCATTGAAGAATTATCAAGTCTTCATAAGATAATATTTAAATAAAAAATGTGTTCGGCCGTCTGACAAAAAAAGTATACAAGGCTGATAAAAGAGGAACGAAAAGTAGAGGTCGGCCAAGAAAAAGTTGGCACGATCTCATAAATGGGATTTTGAAAGATGGTGATGTAAGAAGTAAGAATAATAGAAGAGCGTGTATGAGACGATGTATGGACGTGAATGAAGCGAGGAATGTGTGTCAAGAGAGAGGAGTCTGGCGTTCGGTTCTCTCTGCCTACCCCAAATAGGGAAATGGCGTGATGGTATGGTATGGTATGGTAAAAATAATGTAACAAACACTGCATTTCATGAAAATGCTGAAAATATTCCATCAAAATTTTAATACTTTGTTGATTGACTTGGCAGCGAGAAGTATAGCGTTGGCCACAACCCATTCGTTTAAGGTAGAATACTTATTAAGTAGGTACCTACCTACCTACATTATGTGTTTTTTTAGCCATAAATTGTTTTTTTTATTACCTACAATCAATCATACGGACTATTGTGCCTAACAGAGAAGACATTCAATCAAAACCGAATGCCACACTTTCCTATCTTGACAAACATCCATAGTTCATATTATTTTTACTCATAGGTAGGTATCTACATCATCTCACACAATTATTTGGTAGGTATTTTTAAAGCCTCATTATTTTATTTTTTGTATGTAGGTATGCCTACCATCTTCGAATATTTTAATCTCATTTAGTTCGTATTTCATTCTTTATAACTATATGGCCAAACTATACCTACAAAAAAAACAAACACTCTTAAAAATAAAATAAATTCTTTAGGAAGTAGTTACCTATCTACTTTAGATAGGTACCTACTTCGAATATTTTAATCTCATTTAGTTCGTCTTTCATTCTTTGCATATGGCCAAACCATACGTACAAAAAAAATTAAACCGTCTTAAAAAATAAAATAAATTCTTTGGGTACCTACGTACAAAATCGTCTTATGAAAAAAATAACACAAAAAATCACTCAAAAACACAATAAACACTGAAAATGTTTACAAAAAAAACCTATTGTTTTAACGTAAAAAAAATAATATCTAAGTATGACAGACACTAAATCATAATTATTTAATATAATGTTTTTTTCGAATTGGCATTTCACAACACATTTAACAGATCTAAAAAAATGTTGAAATAATTTTTCATTACTTAGTGTTAAAAAAACAAACTATGCTTGTTAAGTTTTTCAGGTTATGTCAAGGCGACCTGTCGTAGCGGGGTTCGCGACGAAACTGCCTTCGGAGGGGCACCCCGCCAAGCCAGGCGCCGCGGGCAATCGTAGGGGGACCGCCCCTACAGGACACGCCCCTGTGCGGGCACAGAGGGGGGGTCACAGATGAGAGCAATCGAAAGTCGTGGTCTTTTTTGAGATCTGAATATTTATTAAATCGAATAATCAAAAAGAAGAATTTTTTACATTTTCGCGAAATAACGCTTTTGATATAGGTAGATAGGTATAATTATGAGCTATAATCTATTTAGGTAGATATTTATTAGTTTAATTTCAAAATTATTATGGGTCGATGGCAGAGCGGTTAGTGGTTGCGAGTTCGAATCGTGCCTCGACCGATTTCGTTCACCTATAGCACAAGCATAGGAAGATGTATATGTACTTGTTTAACAAAGACATATTCATTTTGTATTAAAAAAAAATTGTACTTACAAAATCAATTATATAAAAGGTAATTCACACTAAAACGCACGTCATGGTAATGTTGGTACGCCTCAGTCAGTCTAATAAATTTAATAATGTTGCCATATATCCAAATTAAATTATTTTTTCCTCATATTTAATAATAATAATAAGAAATTTTAAAATAAAAGCGTCTGAGTTTAATATGATAGAATGAAATATCTCTTATGTAATTATTTTAAACAAAACAAACTTATTTTTCAATGACTTGTGCAGATTTATCGAAAAAAACTTACAAATAATACATAAGAAGAAAAAAAACCTAATATCCTGTTTTTAACATATAACAACACAAAATCCAATAAAATAAATAAATAAAAAAAAATGCAATCTTGTTAACTTATAACTACACGAAGTTCATTTTTAAATTAAATTCATTCTATACAAGGTGTAAGTCTGGTCAATAGGCGAAATCAAAACCACCCAAAAAAAAAATATGTTTATAATGGAACAAAATCTATCAAAAATTCTCCTTAATTCTACTTTTCCATGTGGTCGATTTTTTTCCTATATACTTTTCACTACTGTATGCATCTTCTAATTAGCTCATTTTGAAAACATATTTTTTTTATATTATTTATAAAAAAATGTTTAAATAATAACAAAACTATTGAATATTAGTAAGTAATATTCACATGATCGTCAACATTCAATTGACAATATTGACATCAACAAGAACTGACTTGAACATTATGTCATATTGCAGCACACTCTGGTGGCAAAAAAATGAACTGCTCTTAAAGAAGACTTTAGTGACTAAAGTACGATGACACTGGACTTTAAATTAAAGTGAACTTTAAGTGACATTTTGTTGTTATGAAACGCAATTTATTTTAAAGTCGACATTAAGTCTCCTTTAATTTTTATGAAACTGGCCATTAAGACCAACTTTGTAATTTTATAATTCTTCTTCTTCTTTTGTTTCAATCCTGAAGATTGGTTGGCAGCATTAAATTGATACATCTCCTCCTCAACTCCGCTCGGTCTTCAGCGACTCTTTTCATCTCCGTGTAAGAGGTAGGTAGGTACCTACACTGCATGTCGCGGCACACCTGTTCTACCATACCATACCATACCATCACGCCATTTCCCTATTTGGGGTAGGCAGAGAGGACCGAACGCCAGACTCCTCTCTCTTGACATACATTCCTCGCTTCATTCACGTCCATACATCGTCTCATACACGCTCTTCTATTATTCTTACTTCTAACATCTCCATCTTTCAAAATCCCATTTATGTGATCGTGCCAACTCTTTCTTGGCCGACCTCTACTTTTCATTCCTCTTTTATCAGCCTTGTATACTTTTTTTGTCAGACGGTCATCACTCATTCTTTCTATGTGGCCGAACCACCTTAGGGCATTTATTTTCATCTTACTTACGATATTTCTTTCAATCATACATTCTCGTCTAATATCCTCATTTCTTATTCTATCATACATCGTTTTACCACACATTCGTCTTAGTGACCTCATTTCAACCGCGTTAATTCTACTTTCATGCGTCTTCTGCCATGTCCATGTCTCACTAGCATACATTAGAGTCGGTGCGACGATACCATAAGCTCGCGGTACACCTGTTCTAAATGTCCAATTTGCACGCCTTTTTGATTCTTATGTATTTGAAAATTTTTATATTTTTTATATTTGATTTGTTTTTTTGGCACAAATCATCCAATAGGATGCAGTGCCTTGAAAATAAAAATAAAAAAATGTTACTACTACCTATTGCTTACTTAAATTTTTTTCTTCTCAGAGATGGTAGGTATCTTCGCCAAACATCTTGAAATTTTTTGACCTGGAGGGGATGATTTTGTGCGCATAGGTAGATACCTACACGTGACTATCAAAACACCCAAGCAAAAAATTAAATTTGTCTTCAGCACACCCACGTGATTTTTTCTAGATTCTTGCGCCCGGTGAATCGAACGAGTTGATCACACCTGGATCTAAGATGGACTTCATACGCTTTTGCAAGAAAAACAACCACTTCGTTTTAATTACCAACATTAATTATAATATATATTCAAGTGATACAAAATGAATGGATCAAAATTCATTTGATTCGGTGAATCGTGTGTTTAATTTTTTCTCAATATAAATTGGCGGGAAGGTATAGAATGTGAACACCCGTCTATTCGGCGTAATAAATTATCTATGGAATTCCAATGACAGCGCGCGAAAGAGACAGCGCTAGATCGTTCTATTTGAAGCGAAGCTGACATTAGGTACATAGATTTTTTTTATTATTCGTCCGTTTTTATACATAAATGGGATAGTGGGTAGGTACTTACCTATATATGATTATTTTTTTTAAATTTTATTTAATACCTACTTCCTTACATTCTCTGCAAGTGGCAATTTTATTATCAAAAGACAATTTCTTCCAACTAACCAATATTCACAGCTCAAAAAAGCAATATCTGAATGAATATTCAATTCTTATTAATTTTAACTATGCTGGAAATCATACCTTGGACGCCGACTCTGAAGCCAGACGGCGGTCGACGATCAAGCGATGATTTTAGAGCATGAAATGACGCGATTTATGGGTGTAATTGAGGCAGTAGGTACATGGTATGTCAAGATAGAAGAGTGTGGCGTTCGGTTCTAAAATTTTCAGCATTTTCATGAAAAATTGAGAATACTTCAATGCCATTTTATGAAAGTGATGTGCCTCTTTAGCAATTTGAAAATAAAGATGTCAATTTTTAAGTTTCCTGAGCTTGGGGTCACTTTGAAATATTTGACAGTTAAATCAATTGACAAGCACTAATCAGATATCCTTCAAAATCTAATGGGGTCTAAGGGTGTATTAGACGTAGGTACAGATTTGCAAAATTTGAAAATAATCGAATGGTTACTTTAATCTTTAGTTAGTTTAGTTTAATTACTTTATTTTTACTTTAACCTTTTTTAGTTTTAACTTTAGTTTAGTCTTTAATTGATAAAGTAGGTACAAACATACATACATACATACCATCACGCCGTTTCCCTATTTGGGGTAGGCAGAGAGAACCGAACGCCAGACTCTTCTATCTTGACATACCTGTTTTGCCTCATTTACATTCATACATCGCGTCATACATGCTCTCCTATTATTCTGACTTCGTATATTACCATCTTTCAAAATCTCATTTATATGATCATGCCAACTCTTTCTCGGTTGACCCTTACATCTCATTCCACTCTTTTCACCCTTGTAGGTATACTTTCTTTGTCAGTCATTCATCGTTCATTCTCTCTACATGTCCGAACCATCGCAAAGCATTTATCTTCATTCTACTCAAAATATCCCTTTCAATCTTACATTCTCTTCTGATATCTTGATTCCTTATCCTATCATAAATTGTTTTATCACACATTCGTCTTATAGGGACCTCATTTCCACAGCGCTAATTTTACTTTCATGCGTCTTCTGTCATGCCCATGTCTCACTTGCATACATTATGTTTGGAACGACAATAGCGTTGTGCACAGCGAGTTTTGCTGGCCTTGAAATAATTGGGTCAGTCAGATAAAATGCCATTTTATGAAATTTGAAAATAAAAATATCAAATTTTAAATTTCCTGAGCTTGGGGTCACATTATTTTGGATAAGTATAGGTACCCATTTTGCCAGGGCCGGATAAATCATAGAACAATCAGGAACAAGAAGTCAGGGCGGTTGTCTTAAAAAGGGCGCTTAAAATTCTAAAATGGTAATCATATAAATAAAAATCCGCATGTATGGCGCTCGGTTCTCTTTGCGTACCCGGATAGAGGCTCGCAATGATGGTGTGTAAGTGTAAAATCCCACTTATTATGATTCGTCATTTTAGACCCGATGTAATTTTACATAATTTTAAATTGTTCTACATTAAAATTCCAAAAAAATGGGGGGGGGGGGTGGGGGGCGTATTCAAATATATTGCTACGGGCGCAAAAACACGTTTATCCGGCCCTGCATTTTGCACATCACTGGTACATATGTAGTTATATATGTAGGTAGGTAGGTATATAAGTAGGTACATATATACAGTCTCCCGTCGTGGAACCCCCGTCTCTCAGCATGTAGGTACCTTTATTGACTACTGAAGTGGAAGCCTTCACTGTGCGGTTTCAAGCGTAGCTGTAACACAAAAGCTCAAACCGCCAAAGGCTTTGATAGACATGCTGTCTGATTGACGACATATTAAGTATAAATATCTACCTACCATAAAGATGACCCCTCTGATCCACAAATCTAAATAATCTACTTAGATATTAGCTAATACTTACGTGTGAAAAACACTGAAAAAAATATTATGACAACTGAACTGGCAACCTGCGTTTGTTATCAGTAGGTATTAAAGGTTTATCTATTTATTTATTTGAATCTTCTTGTACATACAATTTGTACACTGGCGGGCTAATTGCCTAATGGCTATTTCTTCAAACCAACCAGAGTAAATGTTAAGTATACAAAATGTGTACGTACTATGGCAATCAGTTACATAATCACATTACAATCGATTCAACATTGCTCCCTCTTCCTCATGTCAGCTTTGTCAATGTCCGGACCAAACTTCGGATCACATCCTTTGGGAGTGTTCCCACCCAATTGTGTCCTCTTACAGATCGGAGCTCCTCGTTGCTGTCCGTGGGCCTCTTCAAGGTCCCATTGGACATGCGAACTTAGTGATCTCGAAGAACAATTATAAAGCCTTCAAACGATTTTGCCATAGATACGGTGCCTTATTATCCGAAGATTCTCACTGACTTTTCTGTTTCCAGAGATCTTGGTCACTTCTCTGATGCCCTATATATATGGATCTGAATTCGCCGACAGTCCGCAAGTGTGAATCTCAATTCGCACTTGTTGATTGTTCTTTTTGCACCATGGTGCCGAGATTGCTAATCTAGAGGACTCCATGAGCTAGGTACCTACTCTTCGTGCCATGCATTGTTTTTTTTGTCATTCATTCTAGCGTTCTGCGAAGGGGCCGTTGACAGTCCCTATATGCGGAGCGGGTGGTGGTGGGAGTAGCGAAAAAAAATCACATTACAAAATAAATAAATACAGCAGAATAAAAGTAAAAAAACAAATAAGATAGCATAAAAGAACAATTCATAGCAATGATAGGAAAACTAAAGGATGAGGAAAGGAAGAGGAGAGGAAAATGTAATCAGGTGTTGTCAGATAAATATTTTTGCTTTAGCCTTTTCTTGAAGATGTTTAATGAGATAGACGACGTAATATCAGGACTTAGGCTATTCCATAGTCTAGCTGAATGTACTTCAAATGAACTTTTTGACTGTAAATAGGTACTGTTTGGCTGTGTGCACAAAACGAAGTGTTTTGTAAATAGTCACTAGGTTAATTTAACATGAAATAGTTCGGTTAATTTTAACATGAAATTTTTTTATAATATTAACAAAAAAAAATTTCGGTGGAGGAGTGGGTTGTGTATTATTTATTTATTTGTTTATTTGAACACTTTATTTTAGGTACCTACCTACGCAACATTATTTGGAATAGGTAGGTACCTATTTATAAGAGATCGGGGGTGCCAAAGAAAAGGATGGCACGACTATGTGAACGATATTTGAAAGATAGAAATGTTAGTAGGTACAATGAACAACAGACGAACATGTAGGTATGAGACGATAAATGAATGTGTGTCAAGATAGAAAAATGTGGCTTTCGGTTCTCTCTGCCTACCCCGTGAGGGACATGGCGTGATGGTATGTAAATTATTTGCCAGTAGGTACCTACAGATGGCGGACTTATTGCCTAGTGGCAATTTTTACCAGACAACAATCCGATAGATACCTACATATTATAAGTGTGAAGGTTATTCAGTAGGTACCTACGTGTACATACCTCTTATAAAAACTATAACTAAATACATTTATATAGGCAGGTACTAAAAATAATAAAAAAACATAGAATAGGTATAGGTAGGTACATACCTACTTGTGTGAAAACTGTGGCTCCACCGGAAATCGAACCCGGGACCTTTGGCTCAACAGTCAGATATTTAACCAAATAAATGATCCACGAAGGCCGATTATTCGATTTGTGATCAAACCATTTCATTGTGGTTAGAAGCTACCTATTCTTTAATTTTCTTTCATTTTAAATTTTGATTTCAAACTGACTGATGATACATTAATTCGACCTCAGAACCAGTTCTTCAATGGTAGGTATAATTTACTTACGAATTCCCATAAAACTGACCACAAGCGTTTGTTGTTACGTCCAAAACAAGTTTCTCGACAGGATCTGAAGAGGTGCACTCTCTTTTTCAGCGTTCGTCCTGAACCGACCTGTCAGAATACTCGGCTGTGATTGGTCGGCGCTATCCCAGTGGGGTCCGGCAGCCCGCTGCGATTGGCTGGCGGGGGGCTGCCACCCATTGGCTGAGGACAGTCGGAGATCTGGCCAATCGGGAGACGGAGTACTTTGCTATTAAAAGTGATTGCAACAATATACAGTTGGAATAATAATATTGACCGAGTATTATTTGTTGATAACTTTGAGATAATCCAATTTAATGAAATCTATGGTTGGTACCTATGCATTTTAGCTGGCTCATAGTTTGTCATTTATTTACTAATAAACAGTATAAATAAATGATATTTTTAAATTATTAAAAATGATAAATAACACAATAAAACATTAAAAAGGCTAATTTTTATTTGACTAAGGTTACTCACTGGTTAAAGGATTAAAAATTGACGGTGTAGGTAAATCTGAACCACCTTCGATTCGCAGATGACATTGTGCTTATCACCGACGACCTAGAAGAATTGAAAGGTATGATAAAAGAACTCCATAATGCTTCCTTGGAGGTAGGCCTAGAGATGAACATTTCGAAAACTAAAATCTTGAGCCCATCCAACATAAATTTGAAAATTAATAACAACACAGTTGAATATTTTTATTATTGCATATGCGCAAACATTGGATTTTTTTCCCTGTCGGGAGTCAAAGATATTTTTTAACAGATTTTTAATTATCTCAATAGAGACGAAGTTGGAATATTTATTAACACAGTTGAAGCCGTTGAAGACTACCTACATATACCTGGGGCACAAAATAAAACTGGGAAAAGAAAATCAATTAGCAGAGATACCCAGACGAATTGGACTAGGTTGGGCGGCCTTCGGTAAACTCGGTCACACCCTGAAAAACAAAGATATTCCGATGAATTTGAAAAGAAAGGTCTTTGAAACATGTATCCTCCCAGTGCTAACATATGGATTGGAAACAATGACACTAACTGCCAACACAATATACAAACTAAAATGTACGCAACGAGCTATGCTATTGAAACATGTATCCTCCCAGTGCTAACACATGGATTGATTGGAAACAATGACACTAACTGCCAACACAATATACAAACTAAAATGTACGCAACGAGCTATGCTATTGAAACATGTATCCTCCCAGTGCTAACATATGGATTGATTGGAAACAATGACACTAACTGCCAACACAATATACAAACTAAAATGTACGCAACGAGCTATGCTATTGAAACATGTATCCTCCCAGTGCTAACATATGGATTGGAAACAATGACACTAACTGCCAACACAATATACAAACTAAAATGTACGCAACGAGCTATGCTATTGAAACATGTATCCTCCCAGTGCTAACATATGGATTGATTGGAAACAATGACACTAACTGCCAACACAATATACAAACTAAAATGTACGCAACGAGCTATGCTATTGAAACATGTATCCTCCCAGTGCTAACATATGGATTGGAAACAATGACACTAACTGCCAACACAATATACAAACTAAAATGTACGCAACGAGCTATGCTATTGAAACATGTATCCTCCCAGTGCTAACATATGGATTGGAAACAATGACACTAACTGCCAACACAATATACAAACTAAAATGTACGCAACGAGCTATGCTATTGAAACATGTATCCTCCCAGTGCTAACATATGGATTGATTGGAAACAATGACACTAACTGCCAACACAATATACAAACTAAAATGTACGCAACGAGCTATGCTATTGAAACATGTATCCTCCCAGTGCTAACATATGGATTGATTGGAAACAATGACACTAACTGCCAACACAATATACAAACTAAAATGTACGCAACGAGCTATGCTATTGAAACATGTATCCTCCCAGTGCTAACATATGGATTGATTGGAAACAATGACACTAACTGCCAACACAATATACAAACTAAAATGTACGCAACGAGCTATGCTATTGAAACATGTATCCTCCCAGTGCTAACATATGGATTGATTGGAAACAATGACACTAACTGCCAACACAATATACAAACTAAAATGTACGCAACGAGCTATGCTATTGAAACATGTATCCTCCCAGTGCTAACATATGGATTGATTGGAAACAATGACACTAACTGCCAACACAATATACAAACTAAAATGTACGCAACGAGCTATGCTATTGAAACATGTATCCTCCCAGTGCTAACATATGGATTGATTGGAAACAATGACACTAACTGCCAACACAATATACAAACTAAAATGTACGCAACGAGCTATGCTATTGAAACATGTATCCTCCCAGTGCTAACATATGGATTGATTGGAAACAATGACACTAACTGCCAACACAATATACAAACTAAAATGTACGCAACGAGCTATGCTATTGAAACATGTATCCTCCCAGTGCTAACATATGGATTGATTGGAAACAATGACACTAACTGCCAACACAATATACAAACTAAAATGTACGCAACGAGCTATGCTATTGAAACATGTATCCTCCCAGTGCTAACATATGGATTGGAAACAATGACACTAACTGCCAACACAATATACAAACTAAAATGTACGCAACGAGCTATGCTATTGAAACATGTATCCTCCCAGTGCTAACATATGGATTGATTGGAAACAATGACACTAACTGCCAACACAATATACAAACTAAAATGTACGCAACGAGCTATGCTATTGAAACATGTATCCTCCCAGTGCTAACATATGGATTGATTGGAAACAATGACACTAACTGCCAACACAATATACAAACTAAAATGTACGCAACGAGCTATGCTATTGAAACATGTATCCTCCCAGTGCTAACATATGGATTGATTGGAAACAATGACACTAACTGCCAACACAATATACAAACTAAAATGTACGCAACGAGCTATGCTATTGAAACATGTATCCTCCCAGTGCTAACATATGGATTGGAAACAATGACACTAACTGCCAACACAATATACAAACTAAAATGTTCGCAACAAGTTATGGAACGGCAAATGTTAGGAGTGAGCCTCCGGGATAAAATAAGAAATGAAGAAATAAGACGCCAAACAAAAGTCGTTGACATAGCAGACCGTGTTGCAAAGTTGAAATGGCAGTGGGCAGGGCATGTTGCAAGACAGGGTACCGAGAGGTGGACACCCAGAATACTAAAATGGAGACCGTGGGAAAATAAAAGACCGGTAGGGCGACCACAAAAAAGATGGGTGGACGATATCATTCCGGTTGCGGGAAGAGGTTGGCTGGAGAAAGCACAGGACCGAGAGAGATGGAGTTCATTGGAGGAGGCCTACATCCAGCAGTGGAGAGATGGCTGACGAAGAAGAAGAAGAAGACTCACTGGTCGCAAAGGAAGCGATATGCAGAATATTTAACCTTTAAAGTTTCTAGTTATATTTTAATCCAAGACATATAGCACTCTAAATAGGGTGAATTGCCATATAAAGAAGAAAAAAAAAGTTTTCTAGTTGTTGATTGAAAAGCTCACTAAAAAAAATACCCACATTTTTAAATAAATAAATATAGGTACATACCTACATAGTTACATATAAATATAGGTAGGTAACTTCTATCTGTCTCTCTTCAGTCTCAATCCTGTGGATTGGTTTGCAGAAGAAGTCTACATCTCAATTTCCACTTCTCTCTATCTTCTGCAGCCCTCTTCAGCTCAATATACATATGTGGCGCAGTTCATGTCTTCGCATATCTTGTTCAAATATTCCAGGAAATTCTCAGTATTCTTCTATAACACCACATCTCGAAAGCCTCTAGTCTACTTCTGTCTCTTTCGGTAAGACACCATGTCTCACAGCCATATATCAGTATGCTTAACACATATGTTTTTGTAAGTCTCTTATATGAAAAATGAAAAGGCAATGAAAAGGCTGATGAACTTGCGAAATTGGGAACTACTTCGGGCACAATTCCAGATAACTTTATAATCCCAATCTCAGATCTTTTAGCCCGCCTTAAATCAAATATGCTTTTCAAATGGGATGAAAATTGGTACAAAACAAAAAAAATATAAGGGTGCTTATCATGCAGGTATCCAACAAAAAATTTCCTCTAAACCATGGTTTTATAATAGAAACGATTAATATCATGTATTTCTAGAATGAGAATTGGCCATTGTTCAATTGCCTCCCATCTGTATAGAATTAGAGTTCTAAATAGCCCACTTTGCCAGTGTGGTGATGAGGATGAGACAATTGATCATGTATTTTTTAACTGTAAAAATAATTCCGCCTTCAAAAATATATACAAACAATTAATTATAATCACTCACCAATCTCCACTTAATATCCAACATCTTTTGTCTCTTAATAATTCACGTGTACTGTCCGTTATTTCAATATTCCTTTCATTGAATGACATAAATTTATAATAAAATTAACTTTTCTCCTCTGACATGAAATAATTGGCACATAGCACTCTTTACAGGGTGAATTGCCTTAAACAAAAAAAAAAAAGTCTCTTATATACGGAGCTTCAAGTCTAAGTTGTTTGACTCAAGTATGTATTCGGCTGTCAATTAATAAATATACATTATTCTAAAATATTTTGGTGAGGATTGTAGGTAGGTACCTACATGTTTGCAAAATATTTCAAATATTAAAAGTGCTCATTTCAATTATTCGACAATATTATTTGTGAAACTAGAGCCGAATAAAGGTACTCATTTAATTATTCATGTTTTAGAAATGAACAAATATCGTTTATTCACATTTTTTTAATAGGTAATTTATACTTAAGTATTAGGTACTTCTCGGGCAACTAACTGGTAGGTAGGTAGGTAGGTAGGTACCTACTACCTATGTCAAATAGTTATTTTACACACACCCAATAGCAAGTTGCCACATTCTGGAGACTTACGATCCTATTAATCGTCTCATAGATCCAGACTGAAAACACAATTAAAAACTGTGCCTCCACTGGGAATCGAACCCGAGACATTGATATATTATTACAATACCATCACGCCCTTTCCCTATTTGGGTTAGACAGAGAGAAACAGAGAAAACGCCAGACACCTCTCTCTTGACTGCACGTTCGTTAGAAGTGAGAATAACAGAAGAGCGTGTATGAGAAGATATTGAAGATATGAACCATGGAGGCATTGATATATTAGTTATTACAATACCATCACGCCCTTTCCCTATTTGGGTTACACAGAGAGAAACAGAGAGAACGCCAGACACCTCTCTCTTGACTGCACGTTCGTTAAGAAGTGAGAATAACAGAAGAGCGTGTATGAGAAGATATTGAAGATATGAACCATGGAGGCATTGATATATTAGTTATTACAATACCATCACGCCCTTTCCCTATTTGGGTTAAGCAGAGAGAAACGGACGCCAGACACCTCTCTCTTGACTGCACGTTCGTTAGAAGTGAGAATAACAGAAGAGCGTGTATGAGAAGATATTGAAGATATGAACCATGGAGGCATTGATATATTAGTTATTACAATACCATCACGCCCTTTCCCTATTTGGGTTAGACAGAGAGAAACGGACGCCAGACACCTCTCTCTTGACTGCACGTTCGTTAGAAGTGAGAATAACAGAAGAGCGTGTATGAGAAGATATTGAAGATATGAACCATGTAGGCATTGATATATTAGTTATTACAATACCATCACGCCCTTTCCCTATTTGGGTTAGACAGAGAGAAACGAACGCCAGACACCTCTCTCTTGACTGCACGTTCGTTAGAAGTGAGAATAACAGAAGAGCGTGTATGAGAAGATATTGAAGATATGAACCATGGAGGCATTGATATATTAGTTATTACAATACCATCACGCCCTTTCCCTATTTGGGTTAAGCAGAGAGAAACGGACGCCAGACACCTCTCTCTTGACTGCACGTTCGTTAGAAGTGAGAATAACAGAAGAGCGTGTATGAGAAGATATTGAAGATATGAACCATGGAGGCATTGATATATTAGTTATTACAATACCATCACGCCCTTTCCCTATTTGGGTTAGACAGAGAGAAACGGACGCCAGACACCTCTCTCTTGACTGCACGTTCGTTAGAAGTGAGAATAACAGAAGAGCGTGTATGAGAAGATATTGAAGATATGAACCATGTAGGCATTGATATATTAGTTATTACAATACCATCACGCCCTTTCCCTATTTGGGTTAGACAGAGAGAAACGAACGCCAGACACCTCTCTCTTGACTGCACGTTCATTAGAAGTGAGAATAACAGAAGAGCGTGTATGAGAAGATATTGAAGATATGAACCATGGAGGCATTGATATATTAGTTATTACAATACCATCACGCCCTTTCCCTATTTGGGTTAGACAGAGAGAAACGAACGCCAGACACCTCTCTCTTGACTGCACGTTCGTTAAGAAGTGAGAATAACGGAAGAGCGTGTATGAGAAGATATTGAAGATATGAACCATGGAGGCATTGATATATTAGTTATTACAATACCATCACGCCCTTTCCCTATTTGGGTTAGACAGAGAGAAACGAACGCCAGACACCTCTCTCTTGACTGCACGTTCGTTAGAAGTGAGAATAACAGAAGAGCGTGTATGAGAAGATATTGAAGATATGAACCATGGAGGCATTGATATATTAGTTATTACAATACCATCACGCCCTTTCCCTATTTGGGTTACACAGAGAGAAACAGAGAGAACGCCAGACACCTCTCTCTTGACTGCACGTTCGTTAAGAAGTGAGAATAACAGAAGAGCGTGTATGAGAAGATATTGAAGATATGAACCATGGAGGCATTGATATATTAGTTATTACAATACCATCACGCCCTTTCCCTATTTGGGTTAAGCAGAGAGAAACGGACGCCAGACACCTCTCTCTTGACTGCACGTTCGTTAGAAGTGAGAATAACAGAAGAGCGTGTATGAGAAGATATTGAAGATATGAACCATGGAGGCATTGATATATTAGTTATTACAATACCATCACGCCCTTTCCCTATTTGGGTTAGACAGAGAGAAACGGACGCCAGACACCTCTCTCTTGACTGCACGTTCGTTAGAAGTGAGAATAACAGAAGAGCGTGTATGAGAAGATATTGAAGATATGAACCATGTAGGCATTGATATATTAGTTATTACAATACCATCACGCCCTTTCCCTATTTGGGTTAGACAGAGAGAAACGAACGCCAGACACCTCTCTCTTGACTGCACGTTCGTTAGAAGTGAGAATAACAGAAGAGCGTGTATGAGAAGATATTGAAGATATGAACCATGGAGGCATTGATATATTAGTTATTACAATACCATCACGCCCTTTCCCTATTTGGGTTAAGCAGAGAGAAACGGACGCCAGACACCTCTCTCTTGACTGCACGTTCGTTAGAAGTGAGAATAACAGAAGAGCGTGTATGAGAAGATATTGAAGATATGAACCATGGAGGCATTGATATATTAGTTATTACAATACCATCACGCCCTTTCCCTATTTGGGTTAGACAGAGAGAAACGGACGCCAGACACCTCTCTCTTGACTGCACGTTCGTTAGAAGTGAGAATAACAGAAGAGCGTGTATGAGAAGATATTGAAGATATGAACCATGTAGGCATTGATATATTAGTTATTACAATACCATCACGCCCTTTCCCTATTTGGGTTAGACAGAGAGAAACGAACGCCAGACACCTCTCTCTTGACTGCACGTTCATTAGAAGTGAGAATAACAGAAGAGCGTGTATGAGAAGATATTGAAGATATGAACCATGGAGGCATTGATATATTAGTTATTACAATACCATCACGCCCTTTCCCTATTTGGGTTAGACAGAGAGAAACGAACGCCAGACACCTCTCTCTTGACTGCACGTTCGTTAAGAAGTGAGAATAACGGAAGAGCGTGTATGAGAAGATATTGAAGATATGAACCATGGAGGCATTGATATATTAGTTATTACAATACCATCACGCCCTTTCCCTATTTGGGTTAGACAGAGAGAAACGAACGCCAGACACCTCTCTCTTGACTGCACGTTCGTTAGAAGTGAGAATAACAGAAGAGCGTGTATGAGAAGATATTGAAGATATGAACCATGGAGGCATTGATATATTAGTTATTACAATACCATCACGCCCTTTCCCTATTTGGGTTACACAGAGAGAAACAGAGAGAACGCCAGACACCTCTCTCTTGACTGCACGTTCGTTAAGAAGTGAGAATAACAGAAGAGCGTGTATGAGAAGATATTGAAGATATGAACCATGGAGGCATTGATATATTAGTTATTACAATACCATCACGCCCTTTCCCTATTTGGGTTAGACAGAGAGAAACGAACGCCAGACACCTCTCTCTTGACACGTTCGTAAGAAGTGAGAATAACAGAAGAGCGTGTATGAGAAGATATTGAAGATATGAACTTTGCAACTATTTAGTGATTTTCAAGTGCCATCTTTTAAATGTACCTACTTATAAAAAAATGTGCTATTTCAAATACATAAGGACATTGGAAGGTCGCACCATGCCTTTGTAGGTAGGTAGGTACGTGTGACGAGTAGGTAATAGACAGTGTACCTATTTATAGTGGATCAACTGTGTAGGTACCTATCCCGTTAACGATATTATTAACGATAAAAAATTCAGTGTAGTGGATTAAAACAGTGATTTGTATAGATAAATTAATTTCGTGTTGACATTGAAAGGGTGAAACAATTTAAATACCTGGGTAGTATTATTACCGAAAACCTAGACCCTGATATTGAAATAAAATTCAGGATAGAAGCGGCCCGGAATTCTTTTAATAAAATAAGAAATCTCCTTTGTAACGACGACATCAATCTAAAACTACGCCATAGGATGATTAAATGCTATAATGTATGTTGAGGCATGGACCCTCAAGGTTGGTACCATAAACCGCCTGGAAGCATTCGTGAGTGGACCGGAGTGAGGCGTGTGGAGGACTTGTTCCGCACCGCACATGACAGGGAAAGTTTCTCCCGAGTGATCGTCAACGTCGGGGGGACCCGACAGGACACATAGAGATGAAGATTCTCATTTAGGTGATATTTTTATGCATCTTCTACTTCTTCTCCGTCCAGTAATGGACATAGGCCTCCCCCTACGAGTACAAATAAATATTATGTAAGCATCTACCCACTTGTTACAAGAAAATATGAGTATATTTGGTCTGATTCAGGGCTAAGTTCACAATGAACGCCGAGTGCACTTAGTGACGCTCTAAGCCATTCATAGGCCCAGTATTTCAGTCGGCCCTTAGTAGTTTAACTCAAGTTTAACAAAAATATTGCGTATTTCAGTACCTAATCTTCCCTTAAATACGTCACTAAACGACAAATATTTAACTCAACGTTTCTGGCGGATCGCGTGTCTTAATCTTGAGTTAAATATTGTTTCTAGTCTTTTTCGCCAGGTGGCGTACTAATCGCCGCACGCTTTAATGTTTTATTTCATTTTATACTACAAATAAATATGCATAATAATTATAATCATGATTTATTTTTGTTGTTAAAATAAAAGACTTGATATAGAAGTGGTTCATGTATTTAATATTTATTTTCTTTTTTACATAATTATAATGTATTGCCTGACAACAAACGAAATAAACTGTCAGCCATAATGAAACGTCAGGCACGCAACTTTATTTTTGCGATGTTTTTTCATCCCACTTTTTAAATTGATCCATCCTGTTTCTATATATATAATGTGTATTCTTAAATTTTCTACATAAGACACTATTTTACCATTATCACTTAGTTCCATATCCATCTGTAAAATGTACATGCATTTTGCATTGAATATGTACTACGTACGTAGTACATATTCAATGACATTTTGTCACTACAATGTTTGATTTTAATTTTAAAAAAAACATCGATCGGTATAAAAAATTGAAAAAGTAACATGCTGTGTAATGAAACAAATAAAATAATGTGTTGTTATAATAATAAAATAATATTTAGTCACAGCTTCGCGTCACGTATCATTTAAGGTTACCTATTACAATTTGACAGATGCGTTATAGACAAGAACCATAGAAAAACGTAAAATATATCTATAGTTGAAGATTACGTAACTGACGTTTCATTTTGCACTGAAATACGCGAATGAAATTTAATCTTCCCTAAACTTTTAACTTGGATTACTAAATCCAACGATTTAAGGGCCAACTGCTGATATCTCGGGCCATAATGACCGAAAACAGACGCGCGAAAGACACTCTGTGGCGTTCAGATTGAACGTCGAGTGTACCTACGCACCAAACGATCAGTAAAATTGTCGGGTGAAAAACGCTCTGACGGTTATAGTATCTGTTGACTTCTATTTTATTTGTGGAATGATGCACTGAAAAAATATAATGAAAGACAAACTGGCTACCTGCGTTTTAACCAAAAAGAGACATGTATGATAAATGATATTTGACATTTAAAACACCCGATGCTGCGTTCGAAACGCCGTTCGAAAGCGTTCATTGAGATTGGTGTGAAAAACGCCATAATCTGCAACTTCGGGTACATCCGACGCCTGACGTCGAACGTTATATCTGAACGCAGCCCAGGGGGTACGTTCTTACTGCATACATACAAAAAATATGGCATGTACCTACCTATCTATATGCTATGTATATAGGTAGGTACTTAGATAAACATAATATAATAGTTATGTCTATAACTAAAAATTAAACAAACAAGAAGAATGATCTATATTCTTGTCTAAATAAAAAAAATATAAAGATCGTGTGCTAAGATACAATTTATCAAAATTGGGTTTAGAGAGTATTATTATTTGGTTGGTATATTGCACCTACCAATAGGTACCTACTTACCCAATATACATCATCCAGTCCGGGCTTCGAACCGGGTACCTTCACAGCGGGGTGGCCAGCCATTTAACCACGGGGTCAGAGGGCCTACTGAACCACAATATATATCTACCTATAAGTGTACATACATACATACATTAATATGCACCTACCTATGGATACCTACAGCATCTTAATACATATTATAGAAACATTTTTTTTTTTTTTTAAAAACTGAATATGTCCTTGTTAAACAAGTACATATACATCTTCCTACGTTCCCTAAAATAAGCAAATAAATGCTTGTGCTATAGGTGAACGAAATCGGTCGAGGCAGGATTCGAACTCGCGACCAATGGATTACTAACCCAGCGCGCTAACCGCTCTGCCATCGACCCATCTGTACATTATCTTCCACATTATCTTGTTAAATTTTATAAAATGGTGCATTAAGATTGTTTTTATATAATGAATATGTCCTTGTGAAGAGTATATAGGTACCTCAATAACATTTCACATATAGACACGTTATATGCGACCAAAACGCTCTAGAAAAATGGTACCTACAGTTAGAATATCTATATCAAAATCCCAGAATTTTGTCAGAATTTGTCCGACGGTGAAAAGTTGGTCCGTTGTAGATCTGCCACACCGGAAACCTGCCTGTAGATACTCTCTCAGAATATTTTCCGTGTAGGCACCCCTAAATTCTTTGCTTTAATATGCTTGTGAACATATTGTAAGCTGCGCATAGAAGTAGCAAACTCCTGGCCTAAAGTTATAGCTTATGCTGTCAGCTCTGTATATATATTCTTTACTCTGTGATTGTACATAGTCAAAATAATTTATCAACCCACGAATAAGAAGACAAACAAGGCAACAACAACTATGTTCTGCAGAAGTTGAACCACAAGTCGTTATTCATTTACATAATTGCTGATAGTTGGTGTTGGTGGTTAGTGCGAAAACTAGAATCCCAGACCAGCCATTATTCTATGTTGACAAGATGAATTCCATATAACTAAACTATGTATTATAGAGTATTTGGTGGGGGGAATCTAATTAGCAACAAAAGTATATTGGAGACACAATCTGAAGGTAGTACCTACCTAGAACCAATTGTACATTGAAAATACAATTGGTACTTACTATTATTAGGCACTGAAATATAACTACTGCCCTGTTGAGTAACTTATAAATTTAATAGGGCAAATAACGATTGCCCAGTTAAAAATAGGATTTTTTTACTCCTCACTAACCCAAGGGGATATAGTGGGATTTCGCAATTTTTAAGGCTATTTTTTTATTGCAGATTATCAACTAGTATCATGCTGAGATTGTATTCTGAAAGTTTCATCACAATGTATCTGTGTGTGTGTGTGTGCTTGTATGCAATGTAGGGCGTGTTTATTTTACTTTATCAATTATAGACTAAAGTACTCATTCGATTCTTTTCAAATTTTGCAAATATGTATATCTAATACTCGCTTAGATTCCATTAGATTTTGGAAGATATCTGAATAGTGCTTCTTAATTTTTTTTAACTGTCAAATATTTCAAAGTGACCCCAAGCTGAGCAAAAAAAAAATTGAAATTTTTATTTTCAAATTGGTAAAAAGGCACATCATTTTCATAAAATGGCATTGAAGAGTTATCAAGTTTTCATAATAAAATATTTAAATAAAAAATAATTTATCAAACTCATTTCATGAAAATGCTGAATATTTTCCATGCAAAATTTTAATACATTATAGAATGACTTGTTAGTGAGGAGTTTAGCGTTGACCACAACCCACTCGTTTTAATATGCCTTTGTTTTCAATAAAAAAAAAATTAAAATACTTCGGTATTTTTTTTTATTTCAAAACTGCGTAACATATTTGAGAAATTTGATGTCAAAATGCGTGGTCTTCGCCGGGAACTGAACCCAATGATTCAAATAACTAACCAATTTAACGTTAGCGCGTTGAAATTATGTCGATAGATGACTTTTTCAAATTAACGCGTGAAATAACTTCGTTAATATTCAAATGTGAAATACTTTCTAAGTCTTTACAATATATATTCGACTTTTGTAAGATAATATTTATTATCTTATACACTATCCTTCATATACCTATCTTGGGAGACAATAGACAATGATAGTCCCAACTTTAGTGAACAATTCAGTTCTTCAGATAATATTTAGAAATGAGAAAAAATACACAATAAACGTTTTTTTACGTGGATTGCCATACCACCGTTAGCTGATACACCCGGAAATTTACTAGATACATTATAGACACAGAAAAAATCATTTCTTATTTATTTATTCATTTTATTGTAAAAAGGACAGTAGGGTACCTACACACATAAAATTATTATTAATAAAATCAATCGAAATATAAATATACCTACCTAATATGTACCTCTTATGTAGGTACGTACCTACCTAGGCAGGTACCTACTATAGGTAGGTACCTAGTAGGTACCTACCCAAATATTACAACTTATATCAAAATAAAATAATAAAAAAGAATACCAATGTATATGTGTGTGTGAGAGATATATTACTTTGTAAATATATTATGTTAAGAGTTTCTTGAATTTGCCTTCTAGAGGACATATAATGCTAAATCTAGTGACTGCAAACAAGATAGGTATTCCCTACCTATATTGAAATCGCCTTATAGCCAAAATGAAGTTATATATTTGTAAGAGTGACTATTGCGTGGGTTAAAAAGGGATTATTCTTGATTTAAATTATTGGGAATCCAAAATTTGTTGATTTTTAACATTTTAAGAACATAGGTACCTGACTTAAAATAAATAAAAAAAACTATCAAAAACATTCACTTTGATATTATGCACTATTTAAATACATAAAATATTTATTTCTCTACGATATATCGTTCATTCGTCCTTTTCCTCATGACTGAGGATAGCGGCTGTAGTCTGTCGCCACACGTATGGCCCGCCTCCATGCCAATCTGTTTTCGGCTGAACGCAGAGCACCAGTCACCGAAGACCCCATTGTGGACTTAACCAAATCGCTCCATCTGGTCGGTGAGCGACCACGAGATCTCCGTCCCTCCACGCTGCCCATCACAACAAGCTTCTCGAGGCAGTCTGGTTCCCTTCTGGCAATGTGTCCAAAGAATTGAAGGATACGTCTGTAACATATCGTCGATAGAAGATCCTCGATCCTTAGCTCGTCTAGAATTGACACATTGGTTCTTCTGGCTGTCCATGGGATGCGCAGCATACGCCTCCAGCACCACATTTCGAAAGCATCGATCCTCTTTCGCTCTGACTCCCTAAGTGTCCATGTTTCCACACCATACAGGAACATCGGGAATATCAGAGCCCTGATGAGTCTAGCCTTCGTGTTTTTCGTAATGGTCCTGTCCTTCCATACTCTTGTGAGTTTTCCCAGTGCTCCCAATGAAGTAATTAAAAAAATGCTGTAATAATTGATATTTTTAATATATTTTAGGGGAATGTATATTAAAATTTAGAATTTTGTGACGAACACTTTTTAACGTATTGTACACCAGCACACCTATCGCTGAGTACCCAACATTGTAGTATATGCCGTAATAATGTGAGGTTTTGTTTATTTTTGCTAAACCAAGCCAACAACGTTCAGGCGGCACAACGTATGTCGAGTCCGCTAGTTTAATATAGAATTCAATGTTTATGGCCACAATCCATTCTTTTATATAGGTATCTACGTAAATATTTTGGCCCCAAACAAACGGACATCTGACATTGTGTTTTATATAAATATGGTAGAGAAGGCAGCACCAGGTAGGTGCCCTCTGCAAAGCGCGTGTCATCCGCCAGTCGCGGCTTGCGACCCACCAACAATGGCGAATAAAATGATAGAAACGTGATAAAAAAATAAACAATACACACAAGGAATTGGATATATTATTTCCCGGACTAAATAACGGGAACAAAAAAGGATTCATTTCGATCACCAACAAAAAAAAAACCACGCAGACCGACGTTCTTTCCTGCAGATTTGTAAAAGCGATAAACGTTTTCCGCAAACAACGACGATGAACGCCTGGCAAAGAAAGGATACAAGGCTAAAAAGAGTGGAATGATCATTTAATGTTTTAATTTGTTTTCAGTCTGGATCTGTGAGACGATTAATATCGTAAGTCTCCAGAATGTGGCAGCTTGTTATTGAGTGCGTGTTAAATTCATATTTGACATAGCACCTGTTAGTTGCCTGAGAAGCAATATGAAAATAAAATAAAATATAAATGCTACTCCGCTAACATCATCAGAGGCAAAATTCAAACAAAATTCTGATGATGCTGGCGGAGTCTAAGTGAAAGCGCTTAGGCATTAAAAATAAAAACTCATTGTGGATTAAAACTGTGTTATTTAAATTATCCAACTGTCGATTCGTTCATGAGAATTCAATTCTCTTAATGAATCGACATCATTAAGCCAAGATGCGTGTACGAAGGAAAATTTTGTATGGTGTAGTGGACTTTTTGCATGCTAATAGCACCCACTAGAGGCCTCGCAGCATATATGTTCCCATAAATGGATTTTCTCAGAATTCGGAGTAGAACATTTTATGTGAGTTTTGTGTGTGTGTGTGTGTGTGTCTGTGTGTGTGTCTGTGAGTTTGTCTGTGTGTGTGTGTGTCTGTCTGTCCCCCCCTTATAACTTTCGATCCGCTTAATTTATAGAGCCCAAAATTTTAAAATATATAAAAAATTACAAGCCTACAAAACCTTTATACTCAGAATTGTGAATTTTTGTTTCAGTCAGGGGTTATCAACTTTTGAAATTTTGATTTATTTTTCCATATATCTCAAAACCGTAAACGCTAGAATGCTGAAAAGTGGTATAAACATAGACAAATACAAAATCTCAAATCAGTTTTTTTTTTAAATTCCAGGGTTTCTCAAACATTTTTTATTAAGAAAAATATTTTTTTCATGATAAATTTATGAGTTTAACTGCATATATTTCAATTTTTTTTTAAATATCGAAAAAAGCCGAAACACCCCAACTAGAAAATTTAATTTTCTATAAAAAATACTACAATTGTATTAGCACATTGCAAATTTTTTAAACAATTTTTATAAAAATTGAATTTAGTGAAGACATTGTTTCATACAATTTGTATGGAAGTAGCCTACTCACAATACCTAAGAAGACTTAATAATTTGATACTAATCTCCAAACATACATACATACCATCATGCTGTTTTCACATTCTGGGTAGGATCAAAGGACTGACCTCCATACTATCCTATCTTGACATACATACCTATGTAGGTAAATGTGTTGTATGGAAAATCAAATATCTTAAAATATTAAATAATTTTTATTTATGGGTTGATAGTTTGGTACTTATTCTTCAACTATACATACTATCGCTATCGACAGTTGGATCTCATGTGTTACATGCAACTAGTTAAAAATAAAACATTCCATTTTATAATTATGAACTTCCTTGAACTATTGAGTCTATTGTCATATGCAAATTTCTTCCAATTAACAAGTGTTTACAGCCCAGAGAAGCAATATTAGCGTGAGAAATAATTTTAAATAAATTTCTCCTCTGCTGGGTATCGAACCCAGGATGCCCGCACAGAAGCCAAACGGCTCACCAACTGTGCCACGGCGGCGGTCGGCATTGTATTCTCATTTTCCTTGCGTAAAGAACGCGGAATCAAAGGAACGTGCGAAAGCTCGACGATGCGATCTTTTACTTTTTTAATATCTCTTGTTTAGTAATACCTACTAAAAGTACCTATATAATATATATTCAAAGTAGGTACCTACATATAGGAATACGCATGTGTGTGTATTTTAGTGTAGGTATGTATATACATACCTATCAGGGGCGTGTCTAGAACCTTCGGACTAGGCAAACCCTGAAAGAAAATTGGGTAATGTCGAAAATTTTATGTTTTTTTAGCATCGTTGTTCATTTGAGTGGCCATGAAAATATCTCAAAATCATATGTCATAATAATATTTACATTTATGGTCCTGTCAAGCATCATATCTACGGTTCAATTTTTATTGTTGCATTATGGTTTCAATAAAACAGAAAAAACATATTAGGTCTTGAATTTAATTGAAGATAATCTTGAAGATAATTTTAAGATAATTTTAATATACTTAATTTACAGTCAAAATCTTTTCATACACCCTTTTACACATATCCACAGACGCAAACACAACCTCACGTTAACAAAAACACAAAGACACATAATAAATTTTTTCATGTACCTACAATTGTATTTTATGTGTACTTTTTTATATTTTTTTATGACTTAAAATGTGTACTTTTGTATTTTATTATTTGTATTTTTTATATTTTTTTTGTGCCTTAGATGTTAAGAATTCACGTAGCTGAAATTTATGCTTACTTATTGCCTAGTATTACCTCAGAACAGGCTTTGCCTAGTGAGGTAATAAATTCCATTTATATATTTCATGATATGTTATATTTTATATTTTATTTTATATTGTGTTATGGAAATGAATAAATAAAAAAAAAAATTCTTAACATAATATTCATAGGCAAGCCAAGATTTTCGGTTTCTATAAGCAATTCCGCTACTGATACCTATGTAGGTATGTAGATCCTCCCACCCCCCGCTAGCTATGTTTGGATGTGTTTGCCTCTAGTTCATTTGTCATTCCTGTGTTTTTCGCTGCTTCGATACATTATTATTATTACTAGTATTTCATTCCATTTGCCGTCTGAAAGAAATGCCATTTGGCTCAAGACAGAGGCGCATTTAGGTGTTTATCGAATTTTATTTGTTTAATTTAGATACTTCTGCGCGGGCGTCCTGTATAAAAAATGTATTCAAAATTATTTTACAATATAAAAATAAACAAATATGAAGATTAAACTGGAAGCAAAATATAAAATAAACGTGATAAATCTTTTTTTATCCTCACTTCTCAAAGGGCCTTACTTACTATTTACAATTTGTGTTTAAGCTGATACTTACCCAGTTTTTTGTATGGCCAAAACTGACTTAGCATCGGTTTAAACTCGTATTTTAAATAGTAAGTAAGGCCCCAAGGGTATATAATGGGGGGTTATGAAATTGCAATTTTTAAGTCTATTTTTATTGCAAATTATCATCTAGTAGGTACCTATCATGCTGAAATTGTATTGTGTGTGTGTGTGTGTGTGTGTGTGTGTGTGTGTGTGTGTGTGTGTGTGTGTGTGTGTGTGTGTGTGTGTGTGTGTGTGTGTGTGTGTGTGTGTGTGTGTGTGTGTGTGTGTGTGTGTGTGTGTGTGTGTGTGTGTGTGTGTGTGTGTGTGTGTGTGTGTGTGTGTGTGTGTGTGTGTGTGTGTGTGTGTGTGTGTGTGTGTGTGTGTGTGTGTGTGTGTGTGTGTGTGTGTGTGTGTGTGTGTGTGTGTGTGCTGTGTACCTACTATGTATTGCGTGTTTATTCTACATTATCGATTATAGAGTTAAGTACCTAATCATTCGATTATTTTCAAATTTTGCAAATTTGTACATCTAATACTCACTTAGACCCCATTAGACCTCAATTTTTTTAACTGTCAAATATTTCAAAGTGACCCCAAGATCAGGAAACTTTGATTTGATATTTTTATTTTCAAATTGATAAAAAGTGTGGAATCTCTCTATATATCTCAAGAGAGACTTCTTTTTCCTTGTCGTGGAAATCTGGGAGTTGTAATTAACAAACACTTGCTCATGTAATTTTCACTAAATTACAATATATTTACAACAAATTATATACAATTTACAAGTAGACTCAGTATTGATATTGTTAATTAGAGGTATGTTCCTAGAATGCCTGCTATATTAAATTTTCATTCTTTACCTAAACTTTTTATTGTTCCCATGCAATAAATAAGTTTTCACTACAATAATAAGCCTTTCACTAAATAATAATTATTCTATTTAATTATTATTATCATAGCAACAGTAATGAACCATTGACATCTATATATCATCTTCCTAAGCTTTTACACTATAAGAAAGAATAACCTGTGAGAGGGTTCTGACCCTAGCTATAAGCTACAACCCAACCTCCACAGATGTCACTGCTATACATTTCATTGGTTTTAATTTTATCTAATCTAAAGTAATAAAGCAATCAAAATGTTAGTGTATGTGTGTGTGTGTGTGTGTGTGTGTGTGTGTGTGTGTGTGTGTGTGTGTATGTGTGTGTGTGTGTGTTTGTCTCACGCCTTCTGAAAAACCAAGAGCATCTAAAAATCTAATTTATGTGCGAACGTGTACCTGTATACCTGATGCAGTGTCACGCTAAAAATAATGCGATAAAAATGCTGAATTTTAAAAATATTTCAATAATTATTTTTTTCATACAAAATTTTCCAAGTCGTATCTGTCAAAAAAGTGTACATTTTGCACGCATATATCTGTTAGTTTAAAAGTTAGAAGTACGTATTTACACGAAAAAAATTTACTTTCAAGTATAACTTAGCGTTTAAGTGAAAAACATGGTGAATATTTTGTATAATTATAATGTTTAACTTATTTTTAAAGTAAGCGTTTTGTACATAAATGCCGCCATTTTAATATCTTTTCATACAATATTTCATTTTCCTACCGAATTAATATGTTCTTGAAAATAATAAACCTTTGAAATAAATATAAATATGAAATAATAAAATGAAACACAAGACATTACAGCAAGTTTTAAGACGTATATTGTAAAAGTCTGTTAATTATTAGTAAAGATATGGGCATAATAAAATTGCATAATTTGTATATAATATTTGATATTTCGGACAATTTTCATTTTTATGGCATCGAACAAACCAATGTAGGTACCTACATATTCAAAAAATGTATCCGAACCATTCGATATTACTTACGTGTTCGAATCGTTTCCATGGCTACAGAAAGAATGTGATATTCAAATAAAATTTGTTAGGAATCGAATTTATTTAGAAGGTTGTTGTAGGAAGGTACCTACCTAATACTATTTACTTACAAATCAACAATAATATACCTATACTGATTTCCTATAGGAAAATTATTTTATTTATTTATTTATCAACCGTTTGTCCGATTATAATGAAACTTTGGTGAATTGTCGAGCGTATGCCCAGGATGGTTTTTGGATTTAAACTTTTTTCTTATTCTTCTTCTTCTTCGTGTATTTGGTCGTTTTACCTATGAAGGGGGAGTATCCTGGGAAAAGAAGGTCCGACTGTCCCTCCATCTCTTCACAGGTCTTCCAGGACGGGTTCTGCATATAAACTTTTTTCTTCTTTTTCTTCAACGTGTACTTGGTCATCTTACCTATGAAGATGAACTATCCTGGGAGATGAAGGTCCAATTTTCCTTCCATCTCTTCGCAGGTTTCTGGATTTAAACTTTTTTCTTCTTCTTCTTCATCGTCTATTTGGTCATTTTACGTTTGAAGGTGGACTAACCTGGGAGAAGAATGTCCAATTTTCCTTCCATCTCTTCGCAGGTATCTGGATTTAAACTTATTTCTTCTTCTTCTTCTTCATCGTGTATTTTTGGTCATTTTACCTATGAAGTTGGAGAATCCTGGGAGAAGAAGGTCCAACTGTCCTTCCATCTCTTCGCAGGTATCTGGGTTTAAACTTTTTTCTTCTTCTTCGTGTATTTAGTCATTTTACCTATTAAGTAGAGCATCCTGGGAAAAGAATGTTCTTTCATCTCTTCGCGGTTCTTCCAGGATGGTTTCTGGATTTAAACTTTTCTTAACCGACTGATGGGACGGGATGTAATGAAGGGAAGGGATGCACTAAAGGGCCTGAAGGGACGGGAGGTATAAAACTGCCTGAAGGGACGGAAGGTAGTGAAGGGTCTGATGGGAAGGGACGTAATGAGGGATTAAAGGGACGGGAGGTACTGAAGGGCCTGAAGCGGCGGGTCCTGGAGTCTAATTCTGTTTCTTCTTAATTTTATGTAGACCTTTAGGGCAGTTTTTATACAAACTATTTCCTATTGTCTAATTCATCTTCTTCTTCTTTTATGTATACATTTGGGTCATTTTTTTATAAAAATTATTTCCTTTAGTCTAATTATTATTCTTCTTCATTTAAGTACGTAGACTTTTGGGAGAGTTTTAATACAAACTATTTCCAATAGTCTTATTCATTTTCTTTTATGTAGACCTTTTGGTCAGTATTTTTACAAACTATTTCCAATAGTCTAAATATTCTTCTTCTTCTTTTTTGTAGACCTTTGGGTGAGCTTTTATACAATCTATTTCCAATAGTCTAATTCTTCTATTAGGTATATGTATTTTTACTTATTTTATGTAGACCATTGGAATAGTTTTTTATACAAACTATTTCTTATAGTCTTATACTTATTTTTCTCTTTTTTATTTAGTCTTTTGGGTTAGTTTTAAGTCTAATAGTCTATTGTGCAGAAATATTATTAACGATATGCACACTTGATGAAAATACATATGAAATGAATGGGATATGGGATGTGACGATATAACCTGCACTAGAATCTTTTCAATACTTTTGTTTAATTAAATTTAAACCATTTATATCATCCTATTTTGAATAATTTTCAACACCTAATATTTAAAGAATGGGGGTTGTGGCCATTACTGAACTCTTCACAACATTTATATTCAAATTAAAAACTATTTACTATAGTTCAAGTCTTCTTCTTCTTCGTTAATGAAGACTTTCAGTCAAATTGAGCAAAAATATAATGCACACTTGATGAAAAAATATAAAAACGAATGGGATGTGACCAATACTAGATCTTTTCAGTACCTACGTTTGTTTGATCAAATTTTAACCACATCCCAACATCCAAAATTACTAAATTTTCAATAGGTACACATTACAATTTGTTTTCGATGATAATATTTAAAAATGGGGGTTGTGGCCAAACCAATCTCTTTACAACGTTGATAAACAGTCATATTTAAAACCATTACGCATAGTCCATGCGAGCAGAAATTGTATAAATATTATACTTCATTCACACTTTATAGCAATATATAAAAAAGAATGGGTTGTGGCCATCACTTGAACATTTTACAATACTTAAACTCAATCAAATTTCAAACCACTTTTCATAGTCTGATATTGCAAAATAATTGGGTGACAATATTATAAAAACGATTGCTTTTTCTTTCACAATTTTACATTCTTGGCCAACGGCGGGACATAAAAGCTAGTAATTAATATATTAACATATTTTACAAAAAGGCACATCACTTTAATAAAATGGCTTTGAAGAATTATCAATTTTTCATAATAAAATATTTAAATCAAAAATAATTTAACAAACTCATTTCTAGAAAATGCTGAAAACTTTGTGGAGTCACTTGGTAGTGAGGAGTATGCCGCAATCCACTCGTTTTTTTATTATTAATATATATTTTTTTTAAATAATCCCAATCCGTTCCTGTGCAACTCCGCGTGTGTCGATGGTTCGTATCCCGAATTTGGTTAATTTCATATTATAATATTATGCAAGTATATGTATATGTGTGTGTCTGTTTGTCTGTCTGTATGTATGTATGTTGTATTGTCATTAGTTTTGTGTTTTTTAAATTTATACCCGTCCAGTGATGAATGGGCACACCAGATGACTATTGTATCATCTATATCAGCCTTAGGAAAACTGTGGCCCGCGTGCCGCCTGCGGCCTGCTACGTATTTCATTGCGGCCCGCAAGCAATATGCGTCAAAAATAAGAAAAAAAAACATTTATCCTAAAAAACTTCAATCTTGACCATTTTATTCGCACACATTACGATGGGCGAAAAAAGAATAGAAGACTAAATTTTCTGGCTGCGCGTATTTCGTTTAATTTACTTTGTCGAAATAAACAAAAGAAGAATGAAATTATTTTGCTGCCCATATTTCGTTTAATTTACTTTGACAAAATAAACAAAAGAAAAATGAAATTATCTCGCTGCGCGGATTTCGGTTAATTTACGATTAGACGTTTATCGTAATTCCATAGACAACTAATTGTCAAAATAAACAAAAGAAAAATGAAATTATCTCGCTGCGCGTATTTCGTTTAATTTACTTTGTCAAAATAGACAAAATAAAAATTAAATTATCTCGCTGCACGTATTTCGTTTAATTTACTTTGTCAAAATAAACAAAATAAAAATGAAATTATCTCGCTGCGCATATTTCGTTTAATTTATTTTATCAAAATAAACAAAAGAAAAATGAAATTATCTCGCTGCACGGATTTCGTTTAATTTACTTTATCAAAATAAACAAAAGAACAATGAAATTATCTCATTGCGCGTATTTCGTTTAATTTACTTTGTCAAAATAAACAAAAGAAAACTGAAAATTTTTCGCTGCACGGATTTCGTTTAATTTACTTTATCAAAATAAACAAAAGAAAAATTAAATTATCTCCCTGCGCGTATTTCGTTTAATTTATTTTGTCAAAATAAACAAAAGAAAAATGAAATTATCTCGCTGCGCGGATTTCGTTTAATTTACTTTGTCAAAATAAACAAAAGAAAAATGAAATTATCTCGCTGCGCGGATTTAGTTTGTTTTACTTTGTCAAAATAACAAAAGAAAAATGAAATTATCTCGCTGCGCGTATTTCGTTTAATTTACTTTGTCAAAATAAACAAAAGAAAAATTAAATAATCTCGCTGGGCGTATTTCGTTTAATTTACTTTGTCAAAATAACAAAAGAAAAATGAAATTATCTCGTTGCGCGGATTCCGTTGGTTTTACTTTGTCAAAATAAACAAAAGAAAACTGAAAAATTTTCGCTGCACGGATTTTGTCAAAATAAACAAAAGAAAACTGAAATTATCTCGCTGCGCGGATTTGTTTGGTGTAATTTATCGTTATTTTTTTTAAATAACCGATGAAATATCAATACTTTTATTTGCAAAATAACACAAGAGAGTTTTTTAATTATGGAAGCTGATATTTTACTTCTGCGGCCCGTCCGCGCGGCCGCTCCCTTTGAATTTCTGAATATGGCCCTCTCTCCCAATAGTTTGCACAGCCCTGATCTATAGGTATCTTTACAGTCTTATAGGTAGGTACCTATATACCAATGCATACAATTTATCATATACACAATGGATATTTTTAATTTAATTTTGATATCATTATATTATTATGTATGTAGCTATACTTAATACATTTGGTAGGAAATTAAAATTTGATAGACAAATAACTGTGGGTCTATCATTCATACAAATTCAAAATATAATATACCAGCTGGAAGTTTATTTTACTATTGTATATATTATATTATAGTTAATATTATAGTTAGGTATATATATTATAGTTACTACTATTATTTTTAAGATTTTACCTTGATTATATTCTAGAAACTTTTGTACTATTTTTGTTTTTGATTATATTGTTATTTTTTGTTTATATTTTTATTTTTATTTATATTTTTTGTTTATTCATTTTCTCATTACTTTTTGTTTTCTTTACTTTTTGCTATTACTTTTATTATTTTTGTCTCTTTTGTCGTGGTCACTTTTATTGATATTGTTTATATTTTTTATCTATCTTGTTTATATTTCTTCTTCATATGTATGTATAAAAATGTAGTAGTAAACCAGTTAATAAATGAAAAAAAAAAAAAATTATATGCATATTACAGTCCACTTTGTTCAAGCCGCGAATGTGCTGCTTGATTCGACCGATTCAAAACCAACCGATTCTTCCTCAGTTCGAATGATTATTTCTAGAGTAGGTTAACTTTGTGTCATATGTAAAACATTTTTATGATCGAATATTTTTTTAATTGCATATACGCAAACATTGGATGTTTTTTCCATGTCGGGAGTCAATTAATATTTTTATCGACAAACTTTTTAACACCTCAATGGAGACGAAGTTGAGATATTATAGAAGAACCAGGAACTCAAGGCTCATTTATAAGGACTGTTGCTTTCATTGTTTTAAAATAAACTAATTTCTCAATAGATGGCGTTACAAAAAAAAGGTGTCTTCGTTACTTCATAGATGGCTGTTGAAGAAAAAGGGAAATTTTCTTGTACTATATTGTCTGTTCTATGGAACTGTCATATACATTAAAAGAAAAATAGTTTGTGTTTTGATTCTAGTTGTCAAATAGTATTTAACTTGACTTGGTTTGTACTTATACAAAAAGGTTGTTGCTGTTAAAATATACAGAATAAAGAAACCATCGTGTGTGTGTGGTAATCTTTCGTCTTTTACTTTCATAAAAAACCACTTATTTGCACTTGAATATCCCAACAATGGCAATAGTGTAATTCGTTATTTTCAGGTGAATTGTTACACATTATTCAAATATATAGAACTTTCAAAAATTACATTGATAAGGGAACCCAATAAGAAGGCATAATTGGTGAACGTTGCGCAAGCGCATAAAGTGATCACGTAAACCAGCCGATGACAGGTCGTAAGTCCTGTAGGTGCCTCGAGTTCCTGGTTCTTCTATAATATCCGAAATTCGTCTCTATTGGGATGTTAAAAAGTTTGTCAATAAAAATACATTTTTATTAATTTTAGAGTTTATTATAATCTATAGGTATTTAACCAAGAATGACTTTTTATTCGACATATTCAAAAGCTACTTGGACTGTATTATTATTATTGATGTAAATAAGTGAACGTTAAATAAGAATAAAAGGCCATAAATGATAAAACAAGTAAAAAGGTAATAAAAAAATAACACTAAGGAAATTAAATACTTAAGAAATTGATTATACAAAAATATAAGGGAGCAAAAAAAAATAATAATTATACAAAAACATAAGAATACCTAGTTAAAAATTGAAATTAAAAATTATGAAGCCATAATTCATAAGTACAAGTGATATTATGTCATCGCGTGTTGTGGTGATGATTTTTGAATGTGTCGTATTTCATGTTTGTTTGAATGCTGCGTATGATTTGGAGAAGATGTGTGTGTCTGGGAAGGTTTTGTTATATTCATTGCACATTCTGTTAGTTGGTTTCCTAAATCCTGTATTTGTGTTTGAACTTGAGGGGAGGAAGAGTAAATTATTTCGTAGTGGTGCATGTATGTTAATTGCCCTAAGAAGTGCTGGACAGTCAAAAGTCCTATTGCTTATTAGTTTTTGATAGGACCCGTTCCTGAGTGACCGCTTCTTGCTCATTCGTACAACTTTTATAAATAGATATTTTTACTCAGAAATATCAATATTTTTTTTCAATCCTACATTAACTATCAAAGGGGGTCCATATACTACATATCAACCCTTTAGAGTTCTGAATGTATTATTATTACGAGGACATTCAAAGTATCACATGTCGAAATATTATGTCACAAGTTGTCAAATAAATTCATACAAATAAAAAAAATATTAATAGTTAAAAACACATTTCTACAATTTTTATATAATATTTTGATGTGAAATTTTGATAATCTTATTGTATTAAATGTATTCTTATCTGATTTAAAGCATATTTTGAGTCATAACATACAGATTTATGTGGGGGTACACCCTTCGGATGTGGAATGCTGCACCACTGTGTAGGACAGGGGTCGTCAACCGGTCCAACGTCAGGGTCGTATTGCCATTCTTTGGGTCGAGTAGCGGGCCAGAATACCAAATATGCATCCTCTTATATAATGTACAAATAATAAAGAAATAGGATTACTAAACTGTTAAACTATGTTGTATCGATATTTTGAGCAAATTTTTGTGATTAGTAATTAAAGATTAGCATTTATAACTGTACAGCTTGGCAGTGTGCACAAAAGATTTAGTCAAATGTTCTGAAGTCACTGTAATTTGGTTACTTTTAACGCGAAATTTTGTTACTATTAACAAAACTAGTGTCTCTCAACAAATTATTCACGTTTTGAGTAGAATTTTTTTAATATTTCATTTATTGAGTTTGTTAAATATTTTTATTTAAATATTTTATTATGAAAACTTGATAATTATTCAATGTCATTTTATAAAAGTGATGTGCCTATTTAACAATCAAAAGTAAAATTATGAAATTTTAAGTTACCTGAGCTTGGAGTCACTTTAAAATATTTGAGGGTTATAAAAAGCACTGCAGGCTAAGTCTGTAAGTAGATCTCGACCGATAAATGTCGAGATTAATTGTCAAAATATCGACTAGCCGATATTTTGACAATTTTGGTAGTCACTAAGCAGATAACGCGTCGAATCGTTCTCGCCCACTTATTTGACGGCGAGATTGGGTCGACATGGTCGACATCGAGTTGAGAGACAAGATCTAACGCCGCCATGTTGATAAAATGTCATTTTTTACGCGAACAATGCCGAATTTCATATTTATTTTGAGAATAATTATATAAACCGTTTAAGAGATTCTTCAAACCCTTTAAATATTCCGCGTAATTCATTTATTGCTAATTACCGCGTAACAAAAGTTTTATATATTTATTGGAAATATGCGTCCGTACTTAGATTATAACATTATAATTCTATGCGTCTGTAAATATTTTCCGTAGGTATAGATTTGAAATAATTTTTGATTTTGAGAAAGTATTCTTGAAAGCTATTTTATCCCATATGTATTGTCATGTTATAGAAAATTATGTATAGGGAAAAATTAATAATTGGGAATTTATAGTTTTTTTTGTGCGAACACACTAAATTGATTTTTGTCAGGTGGCAATATTTTTTATGATTAGCAAAGCTTATGTCAAATTCTTTCTTTTTGCATACACCTATCGAAGCGGTACGGCCAGTGTAGGAAAATGGCGGCCGACGTCGATTTGAATTTCTGAATTTGGGGTAAGTTTGTTTTATGTGTTCGTATGTCAAGATAGTTTGGCGAGAGATCATTTTTCAAACCAATAATCCTGTTTTCTTTTCTATAATCTAGATGCTGATATAAATGTCAGTCATCCCAAATTCAATCCTACCCTGATATTGCGCACCCATTCTGACGAAAATAATTTTTATTTAATTCTACAAATGGATTATTCGAATGTTATTCCATTTAGTTTTCCATTGGAAATATATTTTATTTGGATATTATTTTGCAATTACCATGCTTGCATATACACGACGATGAAATGTACGACATTTAATTCTGCCTAACCTAAAATTTTATAACTGACGACAAAGGAGTCACATATAGGAAATTGTCGGAGACAATTTCTTCATTTGGATTTTTACTTGGACACAAACAAATTTCTTCACTTGGATTTTATTGTAACATGGAGGGATCAAGATACAAATAGTCACGAGAATTTTAAAATCTAAATACATCTTCTACAACCGGATTCATTTGAAGATATTGGTCATCGAGGGGATCTCCTTATTCATGCTGCGAGTCGATATTGTTTTATAATGTTTACTCCATAGCTGTATGATGAGTTATACCTTTATGATTTTATTGTCTGAATATATGAATGTGAATCCATTATGTTTGAACCTAATATAGATTGAAATCATGATTTTGAGTATGATATGAAAGAGATTTTGTTTGATTTGATTTTGATGTAAATTCATGTTATATATAAGTTTCAATCTTTAACATTATTTTTATAACAAATATTTAAAAATTTCACTTTTATATTCAATTTTCATTTTCCTCTTATAGGAAATAGTTGGTACTATACAAACAAAGTTTGATATTTTAGAGTCATGTATTATAATTTATTTCTACAATAAAAATGTAAATATCTCAAAGTGCGTTATCTCTCTGTCTTCCTAATGCAGTACATCATTATCTCTCATATTCAGTTGATATTTTTATTTAATTTAATTCAATTGTTTGAATTCATTTTGTCTTCATATAGGTTCACGATTAAAAACATGACCCTGAGAGTAAAATTTTCATGAGTCTCATTGCCTCTATCGCTGACTGTTGGTGGAAGGAAGTGTTGAAGCATATCAAAATCTGTTCCATTATCTCACACCTTCTCATTGGCGCCCAACGTGGGGCCCCTTCTCATTAAAGTCACATCGAGGAGCTTAATTTTTAAAAATTCTTTGGCGTGGACTATTAGGCGTTCATGGATCGTGAATTTATGTGAGGACTGGCGCCCAGATTTTAAATTTTATACCTTTATTTTGTTGTACTGTGTTTGGAGGGGAGAGATTAATAGGTAGAATCTATAGAAAGTTTACGTTAGGTAGGAACTCCTATATTCCATATAAATCCCACCTTTTAACCTTCCTTAAAACTGACAAGGACACTAAGATGATCAACATGGCTTGGAGGATGACCAGGAAAGATCTGATGCTCAGTTATGTACAACATCAATACAATTTGGCTTTGAGCATATCTCACATCGTCAAAAGTTAAGTGATTGTTTTGTGTTTTTTCTATCATTTTATAACTGATCGTTGAAAGAATCTGAATTTTATTATGTCTCTTTTTATTCCAGCATACAGAAGCATTTATTTGAAGATTTTTTTTTATATTTGACAAATTTTCAATGTCAAAAGAAATTTCATTACCTACATAATTTGAATTTTTTTATATATGCAGAATGTTGTACAGAATGTATTGTTTCAGTAAAAAATTATTAATTACCTAGTGACAAGAATTATTGTTGAGTGTATTTTTTTTTTTGAGGGAAATTATAATTATTGTATTATTGTAATTGCATTCTGTGGGGAGACAGATCTTTTCTAACTTTGGAAGTGAACAGTCATATTTACAAATTCAATTTTGATTATTTTTTTTTGAAAGGAGAGTTCTTGTTTGAAAAGTTGATTATTAATTGGAAGAATAACTTAGTGATTTTTTTTAGAGAATATTTCAACATATTCATTTTAATTTTTTTCTTTTCTTCTTAAATATAAACAAATTAGTTTTGGTGTTTTATCAAGATTTATTTTTTTTAACTTCATTATAGTGTGGAAAGGAATTGTTAAATAATTTTCAATTAGTATTCTAGGGGGATTTATTTGTTAAAGGGGGAAGTGTGAAAATTTTTCATCGTTGTTTAACAGGTGTGATTAATTCTTTTTACAATTTTCAGATTTTGGATTTTGTTTTATTCGAGATTCGCTTCTGGAAGCTTTTACATTAATACCATAATATTCAGATGATTTTAAAGGGAAAATCTCACATTTAATACAAATAAGTGGAGGTAAAAAGGTATTATTTATTATATTGAATTTTTCACTACTACAGTTTTTTTTTATATATTTTTTGAGTTTATTATGCATTTTTCCAGTTATTTTTAGGAAGATTAATATCCCATATTGAGGTGTGATTTTGTTTATCATTAAATATAGTGTTTTATTTTTAAAAAGAGGTCATTATTTGTTATTTTAAAGGGAATCAATAATTATTTGTTCAATGAATTTTATAGAAACGAATTAACGCCACCTGTGAATAAACGGTCATACTTTTATGTGATTCAGTTATCTATTCAATATTTTCTGTATTTCGAATATCACGAGCGATTAATTGTTATATATTATAGAAATCTTCTTACCGACATAAATACGAGTTGTCATTCTGACATTGTAAATATAATGCGTTAATAATAAACGTTAAATATGGTTTAATAGGATGAATATTATCAAATTACTGTTATTCAGAATCGTTTTAAGGTCAGTCTTATGTTATTTATGGTTTTTGAACGTTTAATACAACATACTATAAAGTTAATCGTAATTTTCATATACTTGTTTGACGCAGAAATCATCTTGTCAAATTCAAAATAAAGTTTTGGTTTCATCTTTGAGATATCATAATATCTAAAGAATATTGAACAATAGTTGGGTAATCGTTGATTTTTTTTTTATTTTTTTATTCTTTTCGAGTATTCCATTTATGTAAATCATAAATTCTTATTCTGAAATCAGTTTCTTTTTATATACGAATCAAAGTGTCAAATGTTCAACATTTTTTTTTATTTTTGAAGTGTTTTATGCATTAACTATCAGTTTAATCTAGTTCGATTGTTTAATTTTAAAACGATTAATTATGGAACCTATTCCGGATTCAATTTTTAACTCGAAAGTGGAATTAATAAATCATTTAAAAATGCGTGGTTTACCATCAGCCAACAAATTAAAGGATCTAAGATTACAAGCAAGATTATATAATAGTACAATTAGTAATGTCAAAAAGTTGTTGAAACAATCAGCAATAGATGAAGATGATGACATTGTTAACAAAAGTAGTGCGGTGAACGATTATCCATGTCAAGTCTCAGATTTTACCAATTATTTGAATTTATCTGAAATTCCGAATCGTAAAAATAAAGTAGTATCAGAAAATATGCAAAGTGATTTGCCAAAGTCAAATATAGATCACGAACCTCCTCATTTTATACGCGATGTAAAGGTGTCGGGTTTAAATGACTTAAAGTTGCGTTATGATGGTACTTCTGATGTCCGTGAGTTTTTGGATGAGCTTAATATTTATAGACAAGCACGTTTAATTCCAGAAAAACAACTATTTAGAGCTTTCGCTGACCTTTTGTCAGGCATCGCTAGTGTATGGTACCGCTCTAACCATACGTATTATAACAATTGGGAAGAATTGAAAAGAGGTTTTATAGATAGATTCGAGGATCACTGTTCAGATTTCGACAAACAGCAGAACCTCATTTTAAGGGTTCAGCTTCCTAATGAAAAAGTTTCCGAATTCCTCACATATATCGAATATTTGGCCGGAATGTTAGATTATCCCTGGCCCGAACAGCGTCTTTTTCACCTTGTCTCGAGAAATATCAGACCTGAATTTGAACCTTTAATAATGTCTAATCAAGGAAAAACAATAAAGGAACTGATAAAAATTGCCAGGATTTATGAAGGGAATAGTTTTAGGTATACTAAGGAAAACAAATTTAAATTTTTTGTTAATAACGTCATGAAAAATAATAACAATTCACATCCCATTGTATCGACAATCACAGAAAAAAATTATATTATTTGTCAAAAATGTAATAGTGCGGGTCATCATTTTTCTAAATGTCAAAAGGTTAAGGGTTTTATTTGTTTTATTTGTAAAAAAGCGAATATTTTAACTCGAGATTGTTGCAGGAAAAATAGTAAGAATAAACTGGTGTCTAATAATAATTTTGTAACGTCGAGCGTTCCAATTAATGTTGCTTCGTCATCAAAAAACGAAGTATCGCTGGGGGTCCATCCCAGCGCATAAGTTATGAGGATCCGATTGCTTGGAAGGAGTATTTACAGTTTGTTAAATTATTTATGACCAGTTTAAAGGTCGCTCCAATTATTTGTTGTAAAAATAAAGATATTAGACCTTACTTGATTTTTAAAATACAGAACATAATTTCAAATGGTCTATTAGATTCTGGTGCTATGGTGAGTTGTATGAGTGTAAATTTTTTTAATTCTTTACCTCGTCATATTTTAAATATAAAAAATGTTAATACATTTATCTCATTAGCTAACCAAGGTAATCAGTCAGTAACACAAATGGTCGTTCTTCCTATAAGCGTTGACAATATAACGAAAAATGTTGATTTTTTAATAGTTAATAATTTAAATCCAGATATAATTTTGGGGGTGGACTGTTTGTATAAATTCGATTTATGTCCTGAGTTATTGAAAAATGTTCGGGTACTAAAAGATTCTGAAATGTTGAACTGTATTGGTGCGTTATCTGTGCCCTCTGATTTATCCTTCAAAGAAAAAGAAGAATTGAATAAAATAATTATTCAATTCGAAGAAATTTCTTTCGAAAAAAAAGGACTGGGGAGAACCAATATTGTCCAACATAAGATTATCACTACAGGTGATCCTATAAAACAACGATATTATCCTCTATCACCGGCGCGGTTGGCCCAATTGGAGAATGAATTGAATGATATGTTGTCGCTCGGTGTAGTTCAGCCTTCGAAATCACCTTGGAGTAACCCCGTTATAATGGTTCCAAAACCAGACGGCTCCTCTCGATTTTGTTTGGATAGTAGGAAGCTTAATTCAGTCACTGTAAGAGATTCTTATCCTCTTCCTCATATTCAGTCCATTTTACAGAACTTAAATGGGGCTACCTATATTACAAGCCTCGACCTTAGCAAAGCTTATTGGCAGATCAGGTTAGATGATTCCTCGCGCGAAAAGACGGCATTTGTTGTACCTGGTCGTGGATTATTTGAATTTACGGTTTTACCCTTTGGTTTAAAAAATTCAGGAGCCGAAATGCAGAGAGCGATGGAACAAATTTTTGGTCCTGAATTTGATAAGTCTGTATTTATTTATGTAGACGATCTAATTGTCTTGTCCCCCGATTTTGAGTCCCATATAAAAATATTAAAACAAGTTTTAAATAAATTAAAAGAGGCAAATTTCACAATAAATTTAAAAAAATGCGAATTTTGTAGGAAAGAGTTGAAATATTTGGGTTATATTGTTGATTCACATGGGCTTCGAACAAACCCTCAAAAGATTGAATCTGTAATAAATTTTCCCACTCCGAAATGTGCGAAAGATATCCGAAAGTTCATTGGGGTTTGTTCATACTATCGTCGCTTTATTAAAAATTTTTCTGATTTGTCAGTGCCTCTTACTCGTTTAACAAGTGTGAGAAAAGGGATTAGTAATTTTAAATGGAGTGATGAAGCGAATAAAGCTTTTAATTCATTAAAAGTGGCATTGACCACGGCCCCTTTATTAAGAAACCCTGATTTCTCTTTTCCTTTTGAATTGCATACTGACGCCAGCTCAGTAGGAATCGGCGCTGTTTTGTCTCAAATAATAGACGGGAATGAGCACGTCATTGCTTATTACTCAAGATCATTACATAAAAATGAAATTAATTTCGCAATAACTGAACGTGAATTATTGGCTGCTTTAGAAGCTATTCGTCATTTTCGTCCGTACTTGGACGGTTCACAATTCAAATTAATCACTGATCATTCTAGCTTGAAATGGCTTATTACATTGAAGAATCCGACTGGTCGTCTTGCCAGATGGGCTACGGAACTTTCACAGTTCTCTTTTGAAGTAATTCATAGACGTGGCGCTCTGAACGTTGTCCCCGATGCATTATCCCGCGTCGAGGTGGCGACTTTAAATACCATTGACGTCATAGAAGATCATTGGTATATGAGAGTGTATAATGGTTGTAAAAATAAATCACAGGAATTTCTGAATTATATGATAAAGGACGAAAAACTTTTTCGCTATACTAAGATTGATTCACCATTGTTAAAAGAGTTTGAATGGAAATTAGTAGTGCCAAAAAAGGATCGATTAGGTATAATTAAATCTCATCATGACTCGGTCGAATCTGCTCACTTAGGTATTTTTAAGACGTTCAAAAAAATTCAATTATTGTATTATTGGCCTCGTATGTTTTTAGAAGTGAGGGAATATATCAATGGTTGTGAATCTTGTAAAATGTTTAAATTTTACCAACAAAAACCATTAGGATTAATGTCAAGTAGCAGTAAAATACACAAACCGATGGTTATGATTTCGACCGACATAGTGGGCCCTTTTCCTCGTTCAAAACTTGGTAATGTATATATTCTGTCAGTTTTGGACGCATTTTCCAAATATTTGTGGCTTTTTCCTATGAAAAAAGCAAATGCCGAAAATGTTGTGAAGAATTTGGAGAACTATATTTTCTTACCATATGGGGTTCCAGCCATTATTTTAGCCGATAATGGAGTTCAATTCACTGCCAATAAATTCAAGGATTTAATTAAAAAATATGACATCCCATATTTATATTATACGTCTCTTTATACGCCCCAAGCCAACATCGTCGAAAGGTACCATAGAACAGCCATCACGGCGCTTGCAGCAATGGTTCACGATAGACAACGAGATTGGTGTAGTCACATTATCCCTATTTGCTCTGCGATGAATTCATCAATTAATATGTCTACTGGTTATACTCCATACTTTATCTTTTTTGGAAGGGAATTCATAATAAAAGGTAATCATCATAATAGATATGATACTGGGCCTTCCTCATTTGATGAAGTGACAGTTGAGCTCCCAAATGATTATATTGACAAACTTTCTTATTTAAATGATATTTTCATAAAAGTTCAAGATAACTTGTTTGAAGCGTCTAAAAGAGTGGCTGGTGAATATAATAAGGGTCGGATTGAAAAAGAATATAACGTTGGTGATTATGTTTATAGAAAAAATTTTCCTTTGTCCAAAAGTGTTGATTATTTTACTAGTAAATTGGCTCCTCGTTATGTAAAGAATAAAATAATTGGAAAAATTTCACCTTTAGTTTATACACTTGCTGATATGTCAAATAAAAAAGTTGGGAATTTTCATATCAAGGATATTGTTAAACAGGGTTGATAATGGGATGACAGTGATTGATTGTTTACGTCCATTGAACTAATTTCGAATTTTTTTTGTATGCTTTTCTAGGATCCCGCTGTATATGGATCTAACAGTGTCCAAGTTTGTCGTTTCCTGTCATCAATGTAAAGTATTAATGAGCGACTATTAATATGTTCATATATTTTTTTATTTTTTTTTATCAAATAAAATAATGTTTTATAATCACAAAGACTGGGGAAATGCATAGTGAACCTCAACAAGAGTTAACGTTGATTATTTATTTTAGATTCAAACCATTTTAAGCATAATATTTTGCATTTCAATATCATCCAACTAATATTTAGTGATAATTGTTTCACTTTATTCAAATTTAAAAATTTAATTAAAAGTAAATAGTTTTTTTTATTTAGAGATTTTTAGAATTTTTTTTTAGAGATTTTTAGAATCTTTTATTATGATGAATGGTGATTGTCAGAATGGGGGTGAAATATTTATTGTAGATAGATTTGTTTTAAACATTTTATTTTTTTTTATTTTTGAATGTTTATTTTGATGTGATGTGTTAGTATTGGTATCGACATAACATACAAGGTTATTTTAGGTACAAATATTATTTTTTTTTATAATGTAGACTGGGGATTTACAAATGAATATTTTACATTTTATTATGATTTTTTTTTACTGACATCAGTTAGTTACATTACTTCACAATTTATATATGATTAATTTTATTTGTAAATATTGTTGGATATCTATCGTCAGATGTTATTTTGTTTTTAGGTGACAATGTAAACCGCACATTATATTGTTATCGTTAGATGTATGGTGTTATGGTGGTGCGACCATAATATAATATAATCTGAATACAAAACAATTTAAAAATCTGGTAATGGAGATCAAATAGTAGAAACAAATTGTGAATTTGTTTTAAATTTCTGTGGTATTGTATATTTTTTTTTGTATAAATCAGTTTTATGAATTTGATTCTGATAGATTAAATTTTAATATTGAATTTGAGATTTTATTGTGATGGGTTACATCGTTTTGTGGGTAAAAGAAATACAAATTTCTTTAATCATTGAGTGATAGACATCAAATCACAGGAAACATGAGAAGGGTTTAAAATTAATTTTTAATAATGAATAATTTTAATATTAATTTGTAGTAATCTGTGTGAAAACATAAAATATATAGGTTCCAGAATTTATTTGTTTAAATAGTTTTAATTGAGAAGGGATCTTGTATGTGATGTCACTGCTAATTAATAATTTATTTATTTATTTTCTTTTATATACAAGATATGAAGGTGTGGTTGTTTGGTCTTGAACTGAATTTCATTCTATGGAATCTCATAGATGTGATAATTGACATTTTGTCATAATTTATTAAATGTTTTAAAATTTATTTTGAAGATTTGGGGTTTTTAATTTTTTATAATTGATGTTAGGAATAGTATTAAATAATGTTTAACCAGTTTTTGTGTTAAATGTTATATTTTTTTTTTTAGGAATTATATAATATTTATATTAAGACTTTCCATTCCACATGATAGCCCTGCATTTTTCCGGCTTATAATTGGATTTTGCATTTTGTATCTCGCTTGAGGGTATCCGATGAGCCAAGAAATCTTTGTATTTCGCTTGAGGACATCTGATTTCCCGAGAGATCATTTTTTTTTTTATATATATATCTCGCTTGAAAGTACTTTGTGACTTGAGAGATTATTCTTTATGCTAAAGCCTTTTCGGTCGTTTTAGCTAAAAAAATGAAAATGAGCGATATATGAGAGTATTTTTAGTCAAATTTTCTACTAATAATTAAAAATTTGTTAGGGGAAAAGTTTTAAATTTAAAAATTGTAGTCTTCTTGTGAGCCTTCAATTATTTTTGGGATTTAGGGTGTAAGTTTCACTTGTTATAAAGTGATACTTGTAAAAATTGATGTAATAAAAGATCATAAAGTAACTCTAAATGAGTCGTTTTAATTTTATTTTATCATTTAATTGGGTGTTATGTTATTTCATTAATTGGGATCATTTTTTTTGTTTTTGTTAGGAGTTTTCTTTTCTTACAAGCGGAACTCTGTTATGTCAAATTGTACTTAAATATTTTAAAGTTAAATTTTTTGAGATATTTGTATTTAGGAATTGGGGATACATATTAGAAGGTTATGTTCTGAAGGAATAATATTTTATATTTCAAACAGTATTCGTTTTACAGGTCAATATTTTTTAATCCGTTAACATGATTTTGTATGTTTCAGGTTATATTTTTTTGAATGGTAGATAAGTATATCGTTGTTTTACCATGTCTATTGTGTAACTGTTTCAGGATGATGATTTATGATGCAAATGATTTCCTTTTTTCTTTTCATATCCTTCGGTTTGATTTATGATCTCTGGGTTGGTTTCATAATTTGCAATTTTCAGTTTTTTTTTTAAAAAAAATTTCTATTAAATTTTTTTTATGTGGGGTTGCGGGTATGTCATGTTATAGAAAATTATGTATAGGGAAAAATTAATAATTGGGAATTTATAGTTTTTTTTGTGCGAACACACTAAATTGATTTTTGTCAGGTGGCAATATTTTTTATGATTAGCAAAGCTTATGTCAAATTCTTTCTTTTTGCATACACCTATCGAAGCGGTACGGCCAGTGTAGGAAAATGGCGGCCGACGTCGATTTGAATTTCTGAATTTGGGGTAAGTTTGTTTTATGTGTTCGTATGTCAAGATAGTTTGGCGAGAGATCATTTTTCAAACCAATAATCCTGTTTTCTTTTCTATAATCTAGATGCTGATATAAATGTCAGTCATCCCAAATTCAATCCTACCCTGATATTGCGCACCCATTCTGACGAAAATAATTTTTATTTAATTCTACAAATGGATTATTCGAATGTTATTCCATTTAGTTTTCCATTGGAAATATATTTTATTTGGATATTATTTTGCAATTACCATGCTTGCATATACACGACGATGAAATGTACGACATTTAATTCTGCCTAACCTAAAATTTTATAACTGACGACAAAGGAGTCACATATAGGAAATTGTCGGAGACAATTTCTTCATTTGGATTTTTACTTGGACACAAACAAATTTCTTCACTTGGATTTTATTGTAACATGGAGGGATCAAGATACAAATAGTCACGAGAATTTTAAAATCTAAATACATCTTCTACAACCGGATTCATTTGAAGATATTGGTCATCGAGGGGATCTCCTTATTCATGCTGCGAGTCGATATTGTTTTATAATGTTTACTCCATAGCTGTATGATGAGTTATACCTTTATGATTTTATTGTCTGAATATATGAATGTGAATCCATTATGTTTGAACCTAATATAGATTGAAATCATGATTTTGAGTATGATATGAAAGAGATTTTGTTTGATTTGATTTTGATGTAAATTCATGTTATATATAAGTTTCAATCTTTAACATTATTTTTATAACAAATATTTAAAAATTTCACTTTTATATTCAATTTTCATTTTCCTCTTATAGGAAATAGTTGGTACTATACAAACAAAGTTTGATATTTTAGAGTCATGTATTATAATTTATTTCTACAATAAAAATGTAAATATCTCAAAGTGCGTTATCTCTCTGTCTTCCTAATGCAGTACATCATTATCTCTCATATTCAGTTGATATTTTTATTTAATTTAATTCAATTGTTTGAATTCATTTTGTCTTCATATAGGTTCACGATTAAAAACATGACCCTGAGAGTAAAATTTTCATGAGTCTCATTGCCTCTATCGCTGACTGTTGGTGGAAGGAAGTGTTGAAGCATATCAAAATCTGTTCCATTATCTCACACCTTCTCAGTATTTTAACACTTAACAAAAGAAAATTCGGCGTAGTTTTTAGTAAAAAAAAGACACGCTGCTGTCAAAAAAATCACACTTGATAAATTGATCGAAATATTATTAAAAATAATTTTTAAAATTACTCTCAAAACATTCAATAAACACAAAAGAAGTTAATTTAATCGTATTATAACTTGCTTTCGTGCTTAAAAATATGACCATATTATATTTATTTAACAAATTTAAGTAAACAAATTTGACATTTATTCAAATCATGGGGAAAATATTGTGTATTGCCATAAATGATAATTCAAAAATGTACCGCAAGCCAGCCTAACGGCGACAAATACTCATAAGTGCATTTACGAACTCGACAGCGCTTAGTGACTACGAATTGTCGTCACGGGCGTAAACATGGCGAGAAGAGCGGCGATACGTTGTCGGATCTCGACTTTTTTATTGACTTGGCCTGCTGATCAGATATCCTTCAAAATCTAATGGGGTCTATGCGAGTATTAGATATAAAAATATTCAAAATTTAAAAAGAAAAGAAAGAGTACTTTAGTTTATTATAGAGTAGAATAAACACGCCGTTGATAGCACATAGTACCTACACTGCACACACACACAGGTACATTGTGATGAAACTTTCAGAATAAGTACAATCTCAGCATGACACTAGTTTTTGAAAAAACATACCTTCCATCCTGTTATTACTAACGATTAATTCCGCATTTCTCCACAAAGATGACGAAGTTGCCATTCATAACCCAATCGTAGTGCCTACCTTGATGTCTTCTTCTTTTTCTTCCTCTTTTGTAGATCTGTGATATGTTTTTACAGGTCCTGGGACGAGAATGTCCAGCTCTCCCTTCATCTCTTTGATGGTCCCGGTGGTCGGCGTCCCTCTGGTATCTCGCGCATTACAATCTTTGGCAGCTTTTCTGGATTCATCCTTGATGTATGCAAGTTTAACCTGGACATGACAGAAGTCGCACAAAAGCAGAATAAATGCAGTTGAAATAAGATCGCTAAGAAGCTTTTATAATAGAACGATGTAAAACAGGGTTAGAAATGAGGACATAAGGAAAGAATGTAAGACGAAGAGAGGCCACTTGGAAAGAATGAATAAACGAACGCCTGACGAAAAAAATATACAAAACTATCAGGAACGGAATAAGAGATCGAGTGCGTTCAAGAAAAGGATGGCACGACCATGTGAACGATATTGCGAAAGACGGAAATCTAAGAAGCAGGAACAAAAGACGAACATGTACGTGGAGAAGAATGTGTGTCAAGATAAAAAAAAATGTGACGTTCGGTTCTCTATGCCTACCCCATGGGGGACATGGCGTGATGGTATGTATGTATGTAACCCCACATTTCCACAGGCTGGTTCAAAACCCAGCGCGGCCCCGAGGTTGACCACATGTCAGTATATGATATAACTCAAAAATGTATAAAATAACTATAAATTTCTTACCCACGTGTCATGTGGTATTTTCCTTAGACTTGGACTGGACGTTGAAATTATTACGAAAGGCGCATTTTGACATATTTTTTAATTTGTAATATTTCAATAGTTAGGCGCCGCGATTAAGTATAAAAATATTTGTCAACTTGGTTTTTATGGAATACACGAATGTACAAAATGGATGCAATTAAAAATCTTGGGTTGAGGACAATAAGTAATATTATTATTATGGACTTTTCAAAGACAAATAAAGGTTTAATTGGGTACACGGATATAACATCAGCTTCAGGACACCCGGTGTGTTTTGGAGATGTATTTCTAACTGAATAATAAAATTAGTATAATAAAGATTCTTAATTCACATCATAATCACCATTTTTATTTGTGTATGTTTGATATGACGAAATATTTTTTTGGAAATGTCAAACAATTCTGTCCATTTCCATACTCATATAATATGACATATTATATATAAAGACTTAATCAAATCAATGTGGATAGGTACCTTCTCCAGTTATAAGTATGATAGACCAACTGTTTTATGTAATTGTCTTGCTAAATTTGTATATATCCTATATTAAAGAATTATTCTGACGATGTGCCTAGCTCGAAACGCGTTAACAGCATTGAAAAAAATAGTTGTTTGGCTACTTATAGTTACTGTTTGGCTACCGATGTTTTAACAAAACATTTTTTATCAGTAACTCAAGTATTATGTATAACCGTAGGTTTGGCTGTGTGAACAAAAGATTTGGATTGTTTAGTAGTACTTAGTATAATTTGGTTACTTTTAACGTGATATTTTGATTCTATTAACAAAAAAAAAATCTTTCAGTGAATCCAACAAGAGCAAATCCAAATATATTTATATATTTATATTTTGATTAATTCTGTAAATATGCAAACATTGGATTTTAGATGGACGGATGGATTGGATGGATGATGGACGATTATGAAATATACGGGAATATTCGCTAAGTAAACTATTTTGGTGTTAAATATTGTTAAAATAGGTATAGGTACCTATATTTTTATTTTTATTGATAAAAATTTTAACATCTTAATAGAGACGAAGTTGTAATATTATAGGAAAACCAGTAACTCAAGACACCTGCAGGGCTTACGACCTGGTTTATGTGATCACTTTATGCGTTTGCGCAACGTTCACCAATTATGTCTTATTGAGTAGATATGTTAATGCAATTTTTGAAAGTTCTATATATTAATAATGAGAAACTCGTTTGAAATTACTTGAAAACACCAATGCCATCTGTGAAGTAACGAAGTAGCCTTTTTGAAACGTCATCTAATGAGAATTTTTTTGTTGTAAACAATGAAAGCAACAGTCCATATACGTGAGGTGAAAATGTTCTTGCCGAGATGTCACCCCTGAACTGCGCCAGAAATATTATTTCGTTTTTGGGTTATTTTTGAGTTCTATCAATAGTATCTATTTTTATCGATAAATAAAGTAAATTCAGTCATCTATATTTTATTGATGTTGTTTCCATTAGAAAATAAACTAAAACAAATGGTAAATTAAAAATTTGATGTGGAAAAGAGTGAATGAAGAACGCCTGGCGAAAAAAAATACTCATGGATGTTAGGAATTAATGAAACAAGAGGTCAGGGTCGTAAAAGAAAAAGTTAACACGACCATTTGAACGACATCCTTAAAGAGGGAAATGGGAAATGTGTATGAAATTTGACACGTCATGACATACCAATCACAAATAAATATCTACGGGCTACGTAAAACTTGTCGCATTTTGACCTAACGGTGGTGGGACGCAATGCAATTGCTTCAATCATTATTTTGTGATGCTGTCCACACGTCGATTTGGCTTCAACAATATTGAAAAGTTCATCAGATGAAACATAAACCTGCAGGTATACATATATTATAAACAATATTTGTCGAGTCACAGAGTTGATCCCTGCGGGTCCCCCCGCTGGGATGGGCTAACTAATATTCCTTATTAAATTATTACATTCCTGGCATCTTTTCTTATTTTGGATTCTTCGCCCGCTATCCAACATATGTCATATTTTTTATTTCGCCTAATAGTCTCGACCCGGAATATATATAAAAAAATCCCAATGATATTAAATATTTAAGATAAACCCTTTATTGGGGGATATTGTAAACAAACCGTATATTAATCTAAATCGCGCCACGGGTTATGACAAGATGACTTTGGATGTCATTATTTTTATTGTCTTATACTGGCATAACTCGAATATCTCGAATAAATTAGCAACGACGTACTAAAGGAGACACTCGAAACAATTTTACCTAATTTTATGTCATAACTATTTATTTGTTGAGTAAAGTCGAGTTAAACTTGGTAGAAATTTCTTATTTGAGCAACATAAGAGATTTTGTAACTTAAAAAAAGTTGATTATCAATTTTACGAGATTTTTGTGTATATCCAAGATGTCCGATATCGATGATTTTTGTGTATACCACAATGTCCGATATCGATGATTTTTATGTATACCACGATGTCCGATATCCATGATTTTTTTCATTGGAAAGGAAGTATCTATCTCTTGAGTGGTCTCATTTAAATTTGGTCAAGATATGATGATGGAATTCATGACAAATTAACAAAGGCGTTTCGTACAGATTGCAGATTATGTTATGCGAATAATTCTTTATAACCATTTTTGTATTAATTAGAAAGAATTTATTGCCTTACTGGCGTAACTCGAATAATATCTCTAATAAATTAACATCGAGGTGTTTAAGACGATACTCCTAATTTTTTTTCTTTGTCTCTTCTCAGTTCATCTGGGATCGAACCATCTGGTATGCAAACTCCACTTCTTTTATTCCTATGTCATTCCCGTAGTCGACTGCTATTCCTACAATTAATCCTATATGTTTGGTATTAAAAGTTATGGCTTGTTGACTAGGAGATTGTTGTAATTTCGTCTATTGATATGACCATACCAACCAGATTCTGGTTTCCATTTACTTTTCCTAAATCATTTTAGATGTAGTCTGATAATGTGTATCTTTCTTCGAATGAGGGAAAACAATAGGAACTGGGACACCAAACATATATTATACATGAAAAGAAACAACGAATATCTTGCCCAACCAAAAATGTGGCGGTCATTTCTCCTCACGGAAAGTCACGATAGCTCAATAGATAGATAGTTATGGAACTTATTTAGTAAATGATTTGTGAAATATTCGGGCCATACTGAGACACACATACTCTCCAATGGTCAGTTTGTCATTACGAGATTTAATTGCCTGTTTTTTACCGGGCACCTGACGTTTTCACATATTTAGACAAATTCGCAATTTTATTTATTTAATTTACAACCAAAGAGATGGAATAAGGAAATTTCGACATCATCATCCCATTACAAAAACTTAACTCCTGTCAAAAGGGATCATCGATCTATTGAAATACGAAGAAAAAGGGTTATTATGTGTATTAATATTTGTACAAAGGCAGACTTACTGTTATACCCCAAGTATGTAACTGTCACTGTAATATCACAAGTTGCTTTTATATTTTCTGTTATACCCCAAGTTAATACAAGTAACTGTTATATATTCTGTTACACATACAATTTACTGTTCATCATCAAAAGTCTCCAATCCTGTGGATTGGTTTGCAGAAGAAGTCTACATCTCGCTTTCCACTTCTCTTTATCTTCTTCAGCCCTCTTCGCACACCTCGCACACCTGGGCCAAATACTTCCGTCGGGGGCGCCCCCTGTTGTTTGTCCCCTCAACCATTCCCTCCATTAGGTCATGTAGGAGACCCTCGTGGCGCAAGATGTGACCAATCCAGCGAGCACGTCTTTTACTGTTAAGTATATCTTGTTATATTGTTTTTTTTAATATTTATTTAAGATTTGGTAAACGGTTAACACATAATACACATAAACATACCTAATACCAATCATAACGAAGCAACCCCAAGTTACTGTTGTATCTTCTGTTATAAGTACAAGTTACTGTTAGGTATATCTTCTGTCGTGCCCCAAGTTAATAACAAATTACTGTTGTATCTTCTGTTATAAGTACAAGTTACTGTTAGGTATATCTTCTGTCGTGCCCCAAGTTAATAACAAATTACTGTTGTATCTTCTGTTATAAGTACAAGTTACTGTTAGGTATATCTTCTGTCGTGCCCCAAGTTAATAACAAATTACTGTTGTATCTTCTGTTATAAGTACAAGTTACTGTTAGGTATATCTTCTGTCGTGCCCCAAGTTAATAACAAATTACTGTTGTATCTTCTGTTATAAGTACAAGTTACTGTTAATATTCTGTCGTGCCCCAAGTTAATAACAAATTACTGTTGTATCTTCTGTTATAAGTACAAGTTACTGTTAATATTCTGTTGTGCCCCAAGTTAATAACAAGTTACTGTTGTATCTTCTGTTACAAGAACAATTTACTGTTTTATCTTCTGTTGTGCCCCAATTTAATAACAAATTAATGTTATATCTTCTGTTACAAGTACAATTTACTGTTATGTCTTCTGTTGTGCCCCAAGTTAATATCAAATTACTGTTATATCCAGGGCCGGATCTACCTAATTTGGCGCCTAACGCACTAGATCATAAGAGCCCAACTAACCAGTGTTTCCAGCCCAAAGAAGCAATATTTGCGTGAGAAATGAATTTAAATAAATTTCTCCTCTGCTGGGAATCGAACCCAGGACGCCTGCACAGAAACCGAACAGCTTACCAACTGTGCCACGGCGGTCGGCGGTCTATGTATGTTATATGGATTCAGGTATATTATTTAGTAAAAATATAGTTAAATCAAACCCCTTATCAAAAAGCAAAATTTGGGCGTTAAGGGAGGTTTACATTTTCTTTTATAAAACGCACATTAAATGCCCTGAAATTCCTAAGGCATGTTCAAAATAGTCTATCCTCTAAATAAAGTTAAGTTAATTTATTGTCCAGCATTGCTTGATAAGTCATGCATAATATTATGTTGAGGCGTCTTGGAAGGTACTCAATAAATTCACATTTACATTCCTAGAATATCTGGAGCCACGGGACATCCACTGATGATGAAGATTCCTTCAGAGAGACTCAGGTAAACCCCGCAGAAGAGAGAGAACGTCTCGTCTGTCTCTACGAAATGGAGAAAGGTGATTTGTTGTGTTAGAAACGGGAAAGATTTAGAGGGAAATGAAGTCAAGATATGGTAATTACATAATTGTATACATAGGTATACCTACCATACATATTCAAATGAAATTAACCTCATTATGGGGTTTAGTATTAGCGAATATTGTGATATGACTTTTCATATGATGATTTTATTTTTTTTTATTTTATATTATATTCACAATAACATATACAAAATATAAAACAATCAAACTATATAGAAAAGATGCACAGTAAGAAAAAACATATTTCCCATTACCAGAGTGCAAGCACTCTGGTAATGGGAAATATGTGACAATTTGATACAAAAGACACAAAATATTATATATACATAATTATTATCTATACAAAAAGAAGTATATATAATTTACATATGTATCACTCAAATTTAATTTATTTTTTATTTTTCTTTTGAATTCATTATTTTCAATTGCCAGTCTCAAATCTGTTTCAAGTTGGTTGAACCACACCACCCCATTGTACATTATAATATTTATTATAAATAATTTATATACCGCCGTTTTATGATTCAGGATCATTCCAAGGGTTCTTACATAGGGCGCTTATGAAACAAAGCTGTTTTCAGTCCTTTAGAAAAAGTACTCTTGCTTTGTGCACTGCGGACATCTGGGGCAATACAGATGATAGTAATCCTGGCAGTGTTGGTACTATGTATGTACAAAAACATGAATAAAATCTAAGTAAATTAAATAAAAAATAAGAATTTACAGTCCATTTAATAGGAATAGTGATGGGTAAATGCAATACCTGCAATACCTGCAAGATTGGCAAATGCAATACCTGCAAGACTGGCAAATACAAGGCCTGCAAAACTGGCAAATGCAATACCTGCAAGACTGGCAAATGCAATACCTGCAAGACTGGCAAATGCAATACCTGCAAGACTGGTTAATGCAATACCTGCAAGATTGGCAAATGCAATACCTGCAAGACTGGCAAATACAAGGCCTGCAAAACTGGCAAATGCAATACCTGCAAGACTGGCAAATGCAATACCTGCAAGACTGGCAAATGCAATACCTGCAAGACTGGCAAATGCAAGGTCTGCAAGACTGGCAAATATAATGCCTGCAAGACTGGCAAATGCAAGACCTGCAAGACTGGCAAATGCAAGACCACCATTTATTTTTTTTATTTTATTTTTTTTAAAACATACATACAGTCAATTTAGTACATATGACAAATAGACAGTTATACTACAAACAAACCTAAAATGTTTGATGAATATTACTGGTTTAAACATAAATTGAAAAAGATACATCAATAACATAATATTTTTTGCTCTAGGAGAAGGGATTTGGAAGGAAATGGGGGGATTATCATTCAGAGTGATGAGGTAATGTGGCCAAAATGGATAGTTTAAATATTCTAGGCGATGAGTTAAAGAGATCGATGTAATGGAAGAAAGAATCATAATTTCTGCATGATCTGTAAATGAATGAATGCTGTTCATAATTTGTGCCACAAATTGGGAAGTCTGAATGTATATTTTTTTCTAGTTTGTCTCGTCGGTATGTTGAAGGGAATTTTCGCAAGAAGTGCTAACTAATTAATAGGTACTGTTAACTAATTGTGCAGGAATGTCATGTCGTCAAATACAGTTGGCTTGTTTTCCAAAGACATTAACTTATGGCGTATTCTGGAAAGAGACAAATCACTATGATGTTATATGTTCCTGTAGTCTAGATGCTTTAGAAATTTGTCTTGGATGTTTTCGATTCTATCTATACCTATTTGTTATGTATCGAGGATTCCAAACGACGGAAGCAAGCTCAACGCAACTGCGCACATATGTGCAATGTGCAGTATATATAATGTTTACACAGTGGTAATGTTCTTAAAAGGCTCACATACCCGTAACATAAAATTGAATTGATTGAATGTATTACCGATAATGTTGGCAATTCGGGAATTAAGTCATTTTATTGTCTAGTACCACTCCAAGGTCTTTGATGTCGGTTTTGCTATCTAATTTCTCACTATCGATGTAATAATTTGTGGGTAAGGAATTTCCAGAAGATTAGCTTGGATTGGGCATGTTGTCAGATCAGGGGAAGAAAGAGCCACAAAACGTATCCTGCAAAATAACCCTGTGGGCAATAGACCACTGGGAAGACCAAGGCAGAGATTGATGGACAATGTCTCCCGAGATCTGAACGTGCTGAATGCTTGTGATAATTGGGAGTCAACTGCAGCTGACAGGAAGGCTTGGAAAGCTATTGTTCAGGAGGCTAAAGCTCTACAGGAGTTGTATGGCCATCGGAAGTAAGTAAGTTAGTAAGTAAAGAATTTCTAGAAAGATGGAGATGGTCGGATGCAGATAGTCGTCCGAATACTTTCGACCCGATATCGGCCGATGGATGAAGACCTGCATTGCAAGACTAAGACCATGACCACTCGGATCTTGCATTTGCTCACCACCACTTGGTCATAGCCGTTAGTTTTATTTAATTTTAAATTTTCACCTTTAAAAAAACACCAGGTGAATATTATGTTCTAATACAATTCCTATTCTTTATGAACAAACAAACAAACGGACACAATATGTTTATGTATCAGAGGTACCTATATTATAATGTATGAAGGTAGGTAGAAATATCCCAAATATAAAACATTATGTTAATGTGATCTCCACACGCTACCATACAACAATTATTTTTTTCTAATTTTAATTTATTCAAAAAAATATATAATTTATATATTCAAATTTGAACATACGAATACAAATGTTGTCTTAGAAGCGAAATTACACTGTGTTTTTTTATTTTTGTATTTCTTCTCCAGTAACTAACAGATATTAGGTATGACAAATATTAATTTAACACGCGCCAAGTAATAAGTTGCCAAATTTGAAAGTTCATCTAACGGATAGGTACTTTTACAAATATTTTAATCTAACACAATTTAAAATTTTGTCTACAGCTGTAATCGAACCCGAGACCTTTGGCTCAAAATGAGATGTCTTACTGACTGAGCCACGAAGGACAATATATCCTTAATTGGGACAATTTATTATGAAATATACGGGACTATTCGCGATATATAAACTATTTTGGTGTTAAATCATGTTAAAACATATTTTTATTTTTATTATCTAATATTTTTATTGACAAACTCTTTAACATCTCAATAGAGACAAAGTTGGGATATTATAGAAGAACCAGGAACTCAAGGCACCTACGGAGTTTTTGACCTGTCATCGGCTGGTCTACATGATCACTTTATGTGCTTGCGTAACGTTCACCAATTATGCCTTCTTATTGAGTTCCCTTATCGATGTAATTTTTGAAAGTTCTATATATTTGAAGAATGTGTAACGATTCACTTGAAAATACGACATTATTACTATTGCCATCTATGAAGTAACGAAGAAACCTTTTAGTAACGTCATCTATTGAGAAATTGGTTTATTTGTACTATTGTGGAAAATGCCGTGATATTATGGAACTATATGTTTTCCCAAAAATAAATAATAATTTGTTTTTAAAATGCCTATTATGTGGGAATAATAGGTACCTATCTTCTGTTCAAAAAACTATAAAACATAGTTCAACTCTCTTTAAGTAATTTTAATATTTTTCATTAAAATATTTGACCCCATGTGGCATTGTATTGCCTTTTTTTCCAATACAAAATGGATTTCCTCAAGACGTGTGGATCTAGCTAGTATAAATCAATTATCTAACTAGTGATCCATAGATCCTTATAGATCTCCCAGATAGATCAATAATATACCCATTTGAATATGTTGTTATTCCTGTATTATGAATTGTTTGGGTTTCACACGCGCGGGGCGCCCACCCAATTAAGGATATACAGAAAATTATGGTTGGAATATCGAGGATTCTGCCCCGAGGCTGATGAACCTTCAACCCCGACTACCAGGGGGTTACCGTGGGAGCAGTGCCGATGGCAATCGCTACCAACCATTAAGACCACTAAATAAAACCCCAAGGGTTTATTAATATACAAATGGTCCAACTCTTAACTTTTTTATGAATTCGTTGATATATTCATAGATATTCAATGATTATTTTTAATTTTTGAACAGAATATTACTTTTTTTATTCATTTTTTTTAAATGAATACGTCCTTGTTAAACAAGTGCATATACATCTTCCTAAGTTCCCTAAAATAAGCATAAATGCTTGTGCTATAGGTAAACGAAATCGGTCGAGGCAGGATTCGAACTCTGGATTACTAACGAGAATACTGCTTACGGGACCTCGACTTTTTCTTATATAATTCTCAAATAACTCCTGTAATACGACCCTAAGTCCGATCGACTTCATATTAACATCATGTGTGAAGTGCATAGACCTAGGGCTGATTAGTTTTCCATAGACAACCGTTTATTTCATCTGTCAAAATTTTCAAAATGCTCTCACGGTCTAGAAAAACGAGATTTTTTTTGTATTATTTGAACTTTTGATACAATATAAAATGGATTCAGGGATTGTCAACCTTCAAAGAAAATAATCCGTGATCAATGTGAAATAAATTGCATACATAATATTGCATATGAAAAATGTATATAACAGAAATAAGATAGCTTCTGTGTGTGAAAATTGAGCGATGAACTTCATATAACTTCATATTGATATTGTATGTGTCTCTATAGAGAAGTGTATTTTTTATTCTCCACTTCTATCTTCCTCAAGGGGTAGGCAGTGAGAACCGAAAACCGCATTCTTCTATCTTGACACATACATCGCCTCATCAACATTGATGCACTGTCTCATACATGCTCATCTTGCTAGTAATGCAAACTTTTTACATCAATTTCTCAACAGGTATCATGTTACTATCTCAACATGATGCTTGTTGATAATCTGCAATAAAAAATAACCTTAAAAATTGGGAATTCATATGTAACACTCCACTACATCCCCTTGGGGAAACGAGGAGTAAAAAGCTATCAGAAGTCATCATAATTAAACCATTCGTTAATTTGAATAACAATAGCTAATTTATATTCCTCTGTTCAAATACAATAAATCAAAATTCTCTGAATATCTAATGATTTCCTTTAATAAAGAATACACACATTTAATCGAATATATTATGCATTCTATCTACGTTTTCAGAAAAATTATATATTACCTACCTACCTACATAATTATTATATCACCTGCAACAATCATTTTTGATTAATGTGCCCTAAAACAAGGAAAAAGTGTAAAAAATGGAGATAAATTTCATACCTACATACCATCGCAATAGGGTGACCAGAGACAGGTTTGCGGGTGTGCAATACTTTATCAGAGTAAACACGATAAGCGCCTCACTTAAAATGTCGCTACATTCGGAGTGGGTGGTGCACCTCGTTACTGAACCATGTAAGATGTTATTGTTGCCTGTTGTATTTTCTATTACTCGGCTCTTTTGCAACTAACAGGTAGGTACTATGTCAAATATTACATTTAACACGCACCCAATAACAACTTATTTATTTATTTATTTAGGGACAAATACAGTCTTAAAATACTAAAATGGAATAATACACTATAAAATAAAAACAAACAGACCAATTACATAATATGTCCACAGATATTAAATATAAAACATTTCAAACATCATAAATTTAAATATAACTAAGATGTATGTTTGCCTGTGACGGGAAAGGAAAAGGATGGGAAAAGGATTGTGACAGTTAAATTGTTATATTTTTGTTACAAACAACAACTCAAGATGTAAATAAAAGTATACAAAAGATAATATTAGAAAAAACAAAAATAACTAACAACAAAAAAAAATCAACATACGAGTTCATCATGCTATGCACTTATAGAGAGAATTTTTGTATGCGTTATTACTAGCGGTGAATATATGTAATATCAGAATGTGTGATACTGGCCGAGAGGTTGACATTATAGAAGTTACAAGCCCTTTTGATGAACTCATTTTGATTAGAATTAGTGTTACTTCGAGGAACGTAAAACAAGTAGTTCAATCTGCCATTTCGCAACGGCGCATGGAAATTAATTTTATTTAATAAATCAGGACAGTCAACTTTTGAATTAATAATTTTAAAGAGAAACATTTGATCCGCAACTTCTCTCCTGTGTACGATTTTTTTCATTCGGAAATGTTTCTCAATTTCACAATTTCAAGTTGTCACATTTTGGAAACTTGCGTTATATTATATAGTGTCAAAATGAAATAAATGTAAATAATGCCTTTCTACACTATATTGTGTTTTTGGTGGTTATTTTCACTGTGAATTTTTACTCTCCACACTATGGAATAGAGGGGAGTCATGTTTTCAAAATTTTAAAGCGTATTTTTTTTACACAATTTCTTAATGGGTATCATGTAGAGAGTGCACACTGTGGGTTTCGTTGTGATGTGCTTGTATGTATGGCGTACGGATTATCCTTTTTGTGTCCTCTCTACAACCCAAATTATAGGTAAGCCCGATCGACTTTATCCAACTGTCGATTTGTTCAGGAGAACTTTGTTCTCTTAACATATCGACAATGTATCAAGCCAGAATACGCGAGAATTGTATGGAGAGGTCTACTTTTTTCATGGATTTTCCAACTTTGAAGTCAAAAAACACCAACTTAGAGGCTTCGCAGCATATATGTTCCATACACGGATTTACTCAGAATTCGGAGTAGAACATTTCGTGTGTCTGTGTGTGTGTGTGTCTGTGTGTGTGTCTGTGTGTGTGTCTGTGTGTGTGTGTCTGTGTGTGTGTGTCTGTGTGTCCGTCCCCCCCTTATAACTTTTGATCCGCTCAATTTACAGAGCCTAAAATTTCAGAATATATAAACAGTTACAGGCCTACAAAACTTTTATACTCGGAATTTTGAATTTTTGTTTCAGTCAGGGGTTATCAACTTTTGAATTTTTATTTTATTTTTCCATATATCTCAGAAACCATAAACGGTAGAACGCTGAAAATTGGTACAAGTATAGACAAATACAAAATCTCAAATTAGTTTTTTCAAAAAAATTCCAGGGTTTCTCAAACATTTTTTATTAAGAAAAATATTTTTTTTATGATAAATTTATGAGTTTAACTGCCTATATTTCCAAAACTTTTACAATTATCGAAAAAAGCCGAAACACCCCAACTAGATAATTTAATTTTCTATAAAAAATATATTCATTGTAGTAGAAGATCTCAATTTTTTTTTAACAATTTTTTTAAAAATTGAATTTAGTGACGACATCGCTTCATACATTTTGTATGGCAGTCGCCTATACACAATATGTAAGAAGACTTAATAGTTTGTTACTTCATCTCCAAACATACATACATACCATCATGCAATTTGCATATTCTGGGTAGGAAAAAGGATCTTCTTCCATACTATCCTATCTTGACATACATACCTACATATGTTGTATAGAAAACAAAATATCTGAAAATATTCAATAATTTGTATCTATGGGTTTATAGTTTGGTACATATTCTTCAACTATACATACTATCGCTATCGACAGTTGGATCTCATGTGTTACATGCAACTAGTATTTACATCATTACCTATGTGTAAAGTGCATAGACCTAGAGCTGATTAGTTTTCCAACTGTCGATTTGTTCAGGAGAACTTTGTTCTCTTAACATATCGACAATGTATCAAGCCAGAATACGCGAGAATTGTATGGAGAGGTCTACTTTTTTCACGGCTTTTCCAACTTTGAAGTCAAAAAACACCAACTTAGAGGCTTCGCAGCATATATGTTCCATACACGGATTTACTCAGAATTCGGAGTAGAACATTTCGTGTGTCTGTGTGTGTGTGTGTCTGTGTGTGTGTCTGTGTGTGTGTCTGTGTGTGTGTGTGTGTCTGTGTGTCTGTGTGTGTGTCTGTGTGTCCGTCCCCCCCTTATAACTTTTGATCCGCTCAATTTACAGAGCCTAAAATTTCAGAATATATAAACAGTTGCAGGCCTACAAAACTTTTATACTCGGAATTTTGAATTTTTGTTTCAGTCAGGGGTTATCAACTTTTGAATTTTTATTTTATTTTTCCATATATCTCAGAAACCATAAACGGTAGAACGCTGAAAATTGGTACAAACATAGACAAATACAAAATCTCAAATAAGTTTTTTCAAAAAAATTCCAGGGTTTCTCAAACATTTTTTATTAAGAAAAATATTTTTTTTATGATAAATTTATGAGTTTAACTACCTATATTTCCAAAACTTTTACAATTATCGAAAAAAGCCGAAACACCCCAACTAGATAATTTAATTTTCTATAAAAAATATTAACATTGTAGTAGAAGATCTCAATTTTTTTTTAACAATTTTTTTAAAAATTGAATTTAGTGACGACATCGCTTCATACATTTTGTATGGCAGTCGCCTATACACAATATGTAAGAAGACTTAATAGTTTGTTACTTCATCTCCAAACATACATACATACCATCATGCAATTTGCATATTCTGGGTAGGAAAAAGGATCTTCTTCCATACTATCCTATCTTGACATACATACCTACATATGTTGTATAGAAAACAAAATATCTGAAAATATTCAATAATTTGTATCTATGGGTTTATAGTTTGGTACATATTCTTCAACTATACATACTATCGCTATCGACAGTTGGATCTCATGTGTTACATGCAACTAGTGAAATATATTGCTAAGTTCTACAAAGCAGAAGATTGTCCAACTTTCGATTTGTTCAGGAGAACTTTGTTCTCTTAACATATCGACAATGTATCAAGCCAGAATACGCGAGAATTGTATGGAGAGGTCTACTTTTTTCACGGCTTTTCCAACTTTGAAGTCAAAAAACACCAACTTAGAGGCTTCGCAGCATATATGTTCCATACACGGATTTACTCAGAATTCGGAGTAGAACATTTCGTGTGTCTGTGTGTGTGTGTGTGTGTGTGTGTGTGTGTCTGTGTGTCTGTGTGTGTGTCCGTCCCCCCCTTATAACTTTTGATCCGCTCAATTTACAGAGCCTAAAATTTCAGAATATATAAACAGTTACAGGCCTACAAAACTTTTATACTCGGAATTTTGAATTTTTGTTTTAGTCAGGGGTTATCAACTTTTGAATTTTAATTTTATTTTTCCCTATATCTCAGAAACCATAAAAGCTAGAACGCTGAAAATTGGCATAAACATAGACAAATATAAAATCTCAAATTAGTTTTTTCAAAAAAATTCCAGGGTTTCTCAAACATTTTTTATTAAGAAAAGTATTTTTTTATGATAAATTTATGAGTTTAACTGCCTATATTTCCATTTTTTTTTAAATATCGAAAAAAACCGAAACACCCCAACTAGATAATTTAATTTTATATAAAAAATATTAACATTGTAGCAGTACATCTCAAATTTTTTTTAACAATTTTTATAAAAATTGAATTTAGTGACGACATCGCTTCATACAATTTGTATGGTAGTCACCTATACACAATATCAAAGAAGACTTAATAGTTTGATACTTCATCTCTAAACATACAATATACATATACCATCATGCTGTTTTCATAATCCGTTTAGGAAAAAAAGACTGACCTCCATACTATCCTATCTTGACTACCTAGGTACATGTGTTGTATAGAAAACTAAATATCATAAAATAATAAATAATTTGTATTTATGGGTTTGGTACTTATTCTTCAACTATACATACTATCGCTGTCGACAGTTGGATCTCATGTGTTACATGCAACTAGTCCATAGACAACTTTTAATTTCTTCTCTATGATTTCATCAGTTTGGTACGTTGTTTTTTTGTGTCCTCTCTACAGCCCCAACTATAGGTAAGTCCGATTGACTTCATATTGATATCATATAATATGTAAAGTCCATAAACTTAGAGCTTACTTACTTTACTTTTTGTACGGCTACGGCTTTTACTGCGCCTTTGGCTGCGTCATTGAGTATTTCCCTTCTACACTCTTGGCTCCCATTCGGCCAGCCACTTCACAGCTTCTGGAGTCGCCCTATGGATGTCCATCCAGTCTCCTTCATACCTCCGTATCGGGCACTCCTCTTCTAGATGCTGGATAGTTTGGCTTCTTGCTCCACAGTCACGTTCCGGAGAATCCCTTTTTCCCCATTTCCACATTTGGTAGTTACATCGTCCTTGACCTGTACGAATTCTGTTTTGCTGAATCCAAACTTTTCGGGGAAGGGTATAACCTGGGACCCTTTCGATAGGGTCTAGAATAATGTATTTGTTTAATACCAGGTCTGAATCATTCCACCTCTCTTTCCATGCTCTAGACAAGTTGAATTCGCCGAGTAGATTCGACCAAACAGGCTTTCTGGACTTCAGTCGTTGTCTTGGTGGACGGAATATATCTTGAAATGCGGGAATTGCGGGATTCTTTTCAATCTTGGCGAGTTCTCTCGCTGTAGCCTGGCTCCTGCGTAAATCAGGAGGAGCAATGCTCGAAAGCACAGGGAGCCACGGGAGTGCAGTTGACCTTACGCATCCGGTGATTAGAGCTGATTAGTTTTCATGGAAATCCGTTAATTTCTTTTATGATTTCATCAAATAAATTTTTAAAGGGTATTTTTATACTGTTTAAATTTTTGATCCAATAAATATATGTACACTCATCAAAAATGCATTCAAGGATTGTGAAAATTTAAAGAAAAAAATCTATGGTCTGCCATATCAATGTGAAATAAATGTGATATTTGTATGAAAAATGTATACCAATATCAGAAATAAAATAGCTTCTGTATGGGAAAATTGAGTGATTAACTTCATATTGATATTGTATATGTCTCCATAGACAAGTGATTTTTTTTTTTTACTTTTAGATTGTCAACCTTTCAAGAATAAAAACCTTACATTTTTCTCAAATAACTCTTGTAATACGGCCCTAAGTCTGAGGTCCTTCGTTTTGTCTGTAAAGTCTGCAATTCATGTTTGTAGTTAATACCAAATTTGTACTTCGTTTGTTTCAAAAATATTTAAAATATAAGAAGATAAATATACCTATGAAGAATGCTTAGGAAAGAGAGAAAGAACATCTTCGTATAAAAATAACATAACGGTATTATCAGCCTACATTAAAATAGTCAATGTTCAATAATAATTGTGTATGTATGTATGTTGTATGTATAAAATGAAAACCTTTGATAGGAGAATATGCCGACAGTAAGGTCATTAGTTGAATACAAAGCCAGCGGTGATTATGTATGGCAGGAAAACAATGGCATGCACTGCCCTCACCGTCATCGCTGAATGTTACAAACAAATTGTATTATGTACACCTACCTACCTATCTGGCAAAACAATATATGTTACAATATTAGGTACTGTATTAATCAAATTATATTTCGAATTCTCATCTTTATTTCGTATCAATTAATGGTAAATCCGTAGCAGAGCGGTTAGAGCGCTAGACTAGCGTCCAGGTTCGAATCCCGCCTCGGCCATTTTCGTTCACTTGCACTGAGAAAGTCGTTTGGCTTTTTGTGCTGGCGCCCTGGGTTAGATCCCCAGCTGAGGATAAATTTATTTAAATTCATTTCTCGCACAAAAAGTATGGCCTGTGTGCTAGATTACTCTGGTTAGTTGGAAACAATGGAATATGGCAAAAAAACTCGCCACTTGCGCAGGGTGCAAAGATTATTACTTATTATAAAATATACTTATTATTACTTTTTTAATTTTACTACTCACATTCCCAAGGGGATATATTTTTGTACAATTTTCCATGGCAATGACTTATTTTTTCAATACATTTAGGTAAATCTCCAAATGTCTTACTTAGATACCTACTCGTTTTATGACTTTTTTTTAAAAAAAAAGAACATTCTATGTGAGGGTTGTTACAATTTTACATGAAATCTTACTATTTTATTAAAACAATCTAGACTTTTACGCCATTATTTGGAAAAAATGGCATTAACTTCATCTTCTTTATATAACTATGGCTTGTAAATATGGAATGCCTAGTCTTCACATCAGATTTTTTAAACCTCACCTACAAAAGTTTGGTAAAAATACCAATATAGTTATTTCTTTTAATATTTTAGTTACTTTTTTTAAATATATAATGCAACTGGCTCACGCCAGTCGCAATTAGAACTACAGACAAACCTAACTAACCTATTTTAAACAAACTTTTGTAGGCTAGGTTTAAAAATACTGGGTTAGATTTTAGGCTACGACTATTTACACGACTCAACCATAGACGAAAACCAAAAATAACCACAGAAAACGCAGATAAATCAAGTTATAAAAATATTTACCTTTGTTTATCATCATCATCATCATCATCATCACTGGCTCTACAGCCCGTTGTGGACCTTGGCCTCCTCCAGCATTCGTCGCCATCTTCCTCTATCCTGACAGGCACTCCTCCAATCCCTTATTCCAACTGCTTCTACGTCCCGCTGCACACCATCCAGCCATCGGAGTTTGGGTCTACCGACACTACGTCTACCTTGGGGCTTTAAATAAATGATCCTTTTTGGCACTCTTTCATCACTCATTCTTTGGACGTGCCCTGCCCATCTCAGCTTCCCTGTTTTGATGATTTTTACGATGTTTGGTTCTTTGTAAACATTGTAGACCTCTGTGTTGTGTCGTATTCTCCAAACTCCGTTTTCCTGGATTGGGCCGAATACTTTTCTGAGTATTTTTCTCTCAAACACCAGTAGAGATGTCTCATCTTTTTTACTCAGTACCCAGCATTCAGAGCCGTATGTCAGTACAGGACGTAGTAATGTTTTGTAAATGGTGACCTTTGTTTTCCTCGACAATACCCGAGATGCAAGATGTCTTCTTAAACCATAGAAGCATCTATTAGCCATGAATATTCGGCGCTTGATTTCAGTGGATATGTCGTTCACATCAGTCACCATTGATCCCAGATAGGTGAAACTTCTAACGGATTCTATTGTGTGAGAGCCTATATTGATTGTAGTGGGGGTCTGGTTATTGTGAACAGTTTTGGTGACTGGCATATATTTAGTCTTACTAGCGTTGATGTGAAGGCCCATTCCATTAGCAGCCCTCTCTAGCTCAACGAATGTCTCCGTCATTGCCCGCTGTGATCTACCAATTACGTCAATATCATCTGCGTACCCCAGTACTTGGGTTGCTTTGTAGAATATCGTCCCAGTTGTTTCTATTCCAGACTCTCTCACGCATTTCTCCAAAGCAATGTTAAAGAGCAGACAAGCCAGGGCATCTCCTTGACGAAGGCCATGTAATGCATAAAACGGTTCAGAAGTGTCGCTTTGAATCCGAACTCTACACTGCGATTGGACCATAGTGAGCCTTACCATCCTTATGAGTTTGTTTGGAATTCCCAGATACTTCATCGCCTCATACAAGTGCGCTCTGTTGATACTGTCATAAGCAGCTTTGAAATCGATAAAAAGGTGGTATGTGTCGATATTATATTCCAGGGTTTTTTCCAGTATTTGGCGGAGAGTGAATATTTGGTCTATAGTGGATCTTCCTGGGCGGAATCCGCTTTGATACTGTCCCACCAGTTTTTCTGCGTATGGTAGTAGTCTGGCAAAAAGGATGCTGGCAAACATCTTATAGCCTGTATTTAGGAGGGTTATACCGCGATAGTTAGTGCATTCCATTGCATCTCCCTTCTTATGTAGGGGACATACAACTCCCATCTTCCAGTTGTCAGGCAAAGTTTCGAGACTCCACGTCCTCTCAACCATTCCATGCAGTATTGTAATCAAACATTCTCCTCCGTATTTGAGAAGCTCGCTAGGGATATCATCATGACCTGGGGATCTATTATTTTTTAAGCATTTAAGTGCTGTTCTGACTTCTGTCATACTTGGAGGCAGCATATTGTCATCTTCCTCAGTGTACAAATTATCTATGTCATTATCACTAGTGTCACTATCATTATTTAAGAGATCTTCAAAATGCTGGGCCCAACGCTTCAATATATCCACCTTATCATTCAATATTTCACCATTCTTGTCTTTGCATGCAGTCATTCTCGGCTTATACTCTTTTCGCTGATGATTTAACTTCTGGAAGAATTTCCTGCATTCTTTCTGAGAGTTGAGATTTTCCAAATCATTGATTTGTAGTTGTTCCCATTCCTTCTTTTTCTTCCTGTGAACCCGTTTCTCCTCTCTTCTTCTCTGTTTATATTCATCTGTTGCACTTCTGGTATTTCGTTGCTGCTGTTTGAGATATGCTTCATTCTTCTTTCTCGTTGCCTCTGCACATTCGTTGTCAAACCACTCATTTCTTCTTTTTGGGTCAATTTGTCCAAGTACTTCAGTTGCAGTATTTCTAATAATACTTTGGCATTCGTTCCATAAGTTATTAGGATCTTGGTTTTCGTTGACTTCTATTAATTTCCTGCTTAGTCCTTCCATGTACTGTTTACGCTTATCATGGTCTTTTAGTGATTGTGTATTAAATTTTGTAGATTTTGTTGACTTGTGCATCTTAGCCATTGATATTCTGGCTCTTATCTTATTAATTACCAGGTAGTGATCTGAATCAATGTTTGCACCACGGTATGTTCTACAATCTAGAAGGTTTGATGCGTGTCTACCATCTAACAGTATATGGTCTATCTGGTTACAGGTCACTCCGTCTGGTGACTTCCAGGTGGCTTTATGAATCGACTTATGTTTGAATAGTGTGCTTCCAATGACCATGCTATGGGAGGCCGCAAAGTCTATTAATCTGCTACCATTATCGTTACAATCATTGTGCAGACTGTGCAAGCCTATGGTTGGTTTATAAATGCCGTCATTTCCCACTTTGGCATTTAGATCCCCTATGACGATTTTTATATCTCCACGGGGACACCTATCGTATGCCCTTGTCAGGCTTTCATACCAACCATCCTTCTCTTCCTCTGTGCTTTCCTCTGTTGGAGCATGTACATTGATTATAGAGTAATTGAGGAATTTACCCCTCATTCTGATGGTACCTTTGTTTATACTTTGTTATAATTGTAGATCTCGATGAAAAATGATTTATAAAATTGAGTAAATGTAATAAGATGCCAATATTATTTATTTTTTCTTCAAGTTGGTTTCCATGATGCATTTTTATGACCATTGAAAAAATGACAAAGGTAAATATTTTTGTATTTTGATTTATCTGCGCTTTCTATGGTTATAAATGACCTAAAAACATAGACGTCAGAAAATTTGTCGTGTAAATAGACACTTTTTGGCGGGAAAACGCTTTTCCCGCCAATTCCGGTCGTAAAAATAGTGACACCGTAGATTTTAAACATCGAAATTATTTATAGAGAAAACGCACATTGATCAAAAGTATAGATTAATTTACTTAAAAAAATTACTTGAATCGAGACGGTTCAACATTCGATCTTTTCATAGATTTTAATTATAATATACTAGATGTAGTACTCCGTGCAAAAAGTGAGTCATGTAATATCGCACGTTTGACGTTTTGGTTGGCAACATATTTCAGTTTTCCTTACATTTCAACACATCCTAGATAACTGTTCTCTAAACCTCAATTAACAAAGTGTTTTTTTCGACAAATAAATCTGAAAACAATTCATATTTTTTAACAGATTTTTAATTATCTCAATAGAGACGAAGTTGGAATATTTATTGTAGGAGAACCGGGAAATCAAGGCACCTACAGGGCTTACGACCTGTCATCGGCTGGTTTACGTGATCACTTTATGCGCTTGCGCAACGTTCACCAATTATGCCTTTTAATGAGATCCCTATCAATTCAATTTTGAAAGTTCTATATATTGTAATACTGAAATTCTTTTCGCTTGAAAATAAGGAATTTTTACTACAGCCATCTATGGGTGAAATTATGAACAACAATCTTATTATTTTTATTTATTTTGTTGGAACGCCATCTATTGAGAGAATTGGTTTTTTGTAAATAATGAAAGCTACAATTCTTATATCTGAGGTGACAATGCATTAACAATTCACATTAGTCGTTATTATCTATAGAAAAACGTCAAAAATTCCCCGGAAAAATGCCTCACTTCGATTCATACAAAATTTGCTACGACTAGTCTAGTATATTATAATAAAAATATTACAATAAAAATCTATGGTATAATTATGTATACATTATGAATTATGTAGGTTAGGTAACTTCCAATCAAAGAGCTCTCCGTCTAAGCTTTTATATAAGTGTGTGGTTGGTACCTACCCCCTAATCATTTAAAATTAGAATTATCTGAAATGAAATTCAATCTTGTCATTTCTATAAAATCGTTGCACGTAGATGTAAAAGATGGAAGCCACAATGTGTTGATAGCAACACATAATAAACAGAGTCGGATTTTAAACTAAAGTTACGAAAATATTTTTTGAAAATATTTTAACTTTCTATTCAAAATTAAAAAAAATATATATATTTGTTTATTTATTTAATATTGCTTCTCGGGCAACAAACAGGTACCAAATCAAATTTTAATTTAACACGCACCCAATAACAAGTTGCCACATTATGAAGACTTACAGCCAGTTTCATAAAAAGCAGCAAAAGGACCCTTTAGTTAATGGTTCTTTAAAAATTAAAAGTCGCTTTTAAGTCGTTGCGTTTCATAAATATTAATGCGGCGTACTTTAGCAAAAGGCAGAAATGTCACCAAAATACCTGAAAGTTTTTTTAACAGATTTTTAATTATCTCAATAGAGACGAAGTTGGAATATTTATTGTAGGAGAACCGGGAAATCAAGGCACCTACAGGGCTTACGACCTGTCATCGGCTGGTTTACGTGATCACTTTATGCGCTTGCGCAACGTTCACCAATTATGCCTTTTAATGAGATCCCTATCAATTCAATTTTGAAAGTTCTATATATTGTAATACTGAAATTCTTTTCGCTTGATAATAAGGAATTTTTACTAGAGCCATCTATGGGTGAAATTATGAACAACAATCTTATTATTTTTATTTATTTTGTTGGAACGCCATCTATTGAGAGAATTGGTTTTTTGTAAATAATGAAAGCTACAATTCTTATATCTGAGGTGACAATGCATTTTTCGCATAGAAGTCACCCCTGAATTGCGCCAGACTTATAAGGTCATTTTTTGTCTTATTTACCTACTTGTACCAATGTGTAAGTAATCGAATATTTTTATTATTGCATATGCGCAAACATTGGATTTTTTTCCCTGTCGGGAGTCAAAGATATTTTTTAACAGATTTTTAATTATCTCAATAGAGACGAAGTTGGAATATTTATTGTAGGAGAACCGGGAAATCAAGGCACCTACAGGGCTTACGACCTGTCATCGGCTGGTTTACGTGATCACTTTATGCGCTTGCGCAACGTTCACCAATTATGCCTTTTAATGAGATCCCTATCAATTCAATTTTGAAAGTTCTATATATTGTAATACTGAAATTCTTTTCGCTTGAAAATAAGGAATTTTTACTAGAGCCATCTATGGGTGAAATTATGAACAACAATCTTATTATTTTTATTTATTTTGTTGGAACGCCATCTATTGAGAGAATTGGTTTTTTGTAAATAATGAAAGCTACAATTCTTATATCTGAGGTGACAATGCATTTTTCGCATAGAAGTCACCCCTGAATTGCGCCAGACTTATAAGGTCATTTTTTGTCTTATTTACCTACTTGTACCAATGTGTAAGTAATCGAATGTTTGCGCATATGCAATAATAAAAATATTCGATTACCTGAAAGTTGGCAGTATTGCTATTAGAATCTACGGAATCATATCTAATATGCATAGATATCTTTCCGTTTATTACCATATAATCTGTGATTGCTGTCAAGTGTCATTTCTCAGCGAGGTGTATAAGCGTTTATTTCGTCAGTCTTGAGCTGTTTTCACGCTGTTTTCTAAAATATAAACATGGAAATGAAAAGGAAAAGATCAACGAATTTTACGGCAGAAGAAGAAATGCGTCTGTTACAATGTGTATCGCTCCATAAAAATGTGATTGAATGCAAAATTTCAAATGCGCACTTCAATAATGACAAGGTACGTGGGATATGTTTTAATTTCTATTAAAGGTGTGCTTTCAAGATAGTAGATCATGTCAAACTCGTTATTCTATTTTTATCCTAGTTAAAACCGAATTGAGATGTGATATTTTGATGCGAGTCAAATACAAAATATATTTGACATTATCCATTAATGGCGTTTGATTTTTGATCATTTTTGGATCGTATATTAAATATAAACAATATATTAGAGGTTATCCTTTGATAAATGCTTTGAATCGTTTTTTCCATATTTTAATTGAATATTAGAGGTTATTCATTTATGAAAGACATATTTTTGTGCCGCTTTTTGATTGTATATTAAATATAAATACAACATATTTGAGGTATAAATGACATTGCTGTATTGCATGGATTTTTTGCTGTATTTTGTATATACATGTTTTTTTGCTATTTGTTATTTTGTAGAAATATAAACACAACATATTTGAGTTTATCCAATAATAAATGTCATGGCTCTTTTGCTATGTTTTGTATTTAATGCAATATTTTATATATAATTTTTTTAAGCAAATAAAGTCAATGACCAATACAAATATTTCTGAGAAAACAATGACAATATTATATACCTACTGTTTTATGTATATATATATATATATATATATATATATATATATATATATATATATATATATATATATATATATATATATATATATATATATATATATATATATATATATATATATATATATATATATATATATATATATATATATATATATATATATATATATATATATATATATATATATATATATATATATATATATATATATATATATATATATATATATATATATATATATATATATATATATATATATATATATATATATATATATATATATATATATATTGATTTTAAATAAAAAATATCATTCTTTGATTGTTTCAGGAACTATCCTGGACTCTAGTGAGTGAAAATTTTAATTCTAACAGTCTGGTGAAACGGGGCACAGACCAGTTAAAAGCAAAATATGATAACCTAAAAACGAAAGCCAAAAAGTTTTCTGCTGAGCGTCGACAATCTTTAATGGGCACAGGGGGAGGGCCAGGGACTAGCACAATATTTAACCCTGTTTTAGACAAAGTATTAGATATTATCAACATGAAAACTGTAGTTGGAATTGAAACTAACATACTAGACGATGACTTGACACAACCGGTTTCATTTATAACATCAATTCCAGCTTCATCCTCCCCTCTTCCAGAACCTCCTATTTATATTGATACCTCTAATTTTCCTTGTTCTCCGTTACCTATTGAAGATACATACATACATACTCCTGTAGCTGGCCCTCCTGATGTGCCCCAAAATCACAAAAAAAATGTAAAGGTCAGTTTTTAATTTTTCAGTCAGTATTTTATTTTTATAACATGAATATAGATTTTATTACATTTGCTTCATTTTTAAATTTGTTATTTACTCCACATGGGCTACGGCAAATGTGCAGACTTTTTTGAATGTGGATGGCTGGACTCCCATGTATGCTAATATAGGATGGAAAGGCAAGCAGTGAGCCATGTTGTGCTCACAGAGCATATCGAACCGTATGGTACTAATTAAAGATAGTAGCAAAGGCTCCCTGTGATAGTCTAGTGTACCGTGGCGCTGTCGGGAGGGAAACCCTCGCCGAGATTGACAGGCCTCCACGATTGTGATTGGACTCAGAGCGATATGTGGAGATGTTAGACGACTTCTTGGTGGCTAAACTGCAAAACTTTCCTGGCTATATCCAAAGAACATGGTTCCAGCAGGACGGAGCAACGTCACACACGTCCAATACATCTCTGCCACGAGCTCGTGAAATTTTCTCAGGCAAATTGATCTCGACAAATTGAACCTGAGGGTCTATTATTGGACGGTATTATTTTTAAGAAATAAATTCCTAAATTGTGTACTTAAATATAATTTTTTCGATACGCAGCTTACTTTTTTTTTCGTCGATCTACTAAATATAAACTTTATTTTGAGACACCCTATATGTACATAATGTGATGTTATGACCAAATGATAAAAAAAATAACCATGTATTTTGATTTATTTTAGATTTTCAGTCACGAAAATAAAAGAAATGCTTCTATCATCGAAATGTGCGATGACCGAAACGAATACTACAAAACAAAAAAAAAGCTTTGGAGCAGTCGATGAAAGAAAGCGAGGAGAGATTTAAGTGGGATCACGAATATAATAAGAAAAAAATGGAACTCATAGAACTAGAAATAAAAATAAAGAAAAAACAGTTGAATTCTTAAAACCTTCTTTAATTTAAGGAAACATAATCTTTTCCTATAATCCCTTTAGCGGAATATCAGAGGAGGTATGGATAGAAAGATGAACGAATTGTGCGACATAATGAAAGGTAAAGAAATAGATTTATTGTGTGAAAGTGAGACAAAAAAGAAAGGTAAAGGGATGAACGTTAGGAATGATGGTATGATAGAACTGTGGTCGGAAGTGATGAGTTTGCATGCAAAGGAGTTGGCGTGATTCTAGCAAAATGAATGGGGAAATGTATGAAAGCCATTCATAACGCTATGTTACTGCCAACCTTAACGTATGCAAGTGAAACTTGGACATGGCAGAAGACGCTCGAAAGCAAAATAAATGCAGTTGAAATGAGATCGCTAAGAAGAATGAGATATGAGTGGAGAATATACAATTAAAGCAATTGGATACATATTTATACTTGGGAAGTAATGACTGATACAATAATCTCGAGACTCCCTGTACTGTACACACTGGTATTTACCATACTGACTGTATGCTAGTGACAGAAGACGTATGAAAGTAAATTTAATGTAATTGAAATGTGGTCACACTGAGATAAATGAATGATGTATGAAAGAATAAGAAATGAGGATATTAGACAAGAATTTATGGTTGAAAGAGATATTGTAAGTTGAAAATGCTCTAAGGTGGTTTGAGTGATGATCGTCTGACATAAAAGTGTATGAGGTTGATAAAAGAAGAACCAAGAGTATAATTCAATTTTAGTAGGATTTTGAAGGATGAAGGTGTTTGAAATAAAGAATAATGGAGCATGTATAATATAAGGCATGGACGTGAATAAAGTGAGAAATGTTTGTCAATATAAAGGAGTCTGGCATTTGGTTCTCTCTGCCTATCCCAAATGGGCGAATGGTACGGTATCTTTATATTTTATTGGTTTATTTTCCTATCAATAAGTTATAAAAGATTGCCTTTTTGTATGTTTACATTGAGTTTGAAACAAATAGAACTCATATTTATAAATTGAAATAAAAAACAGTTGGTAAATTCTTAAAACATTTTTATTATAAAAAAAACTTCCTTAACCTATCAATTGACTACAAAATATAATTCTTAATTAACCGTTTACACAGAAAACCCAATACATATATATCATCTTAGACATACATAAAATAGTTTCTTTTTACAAAATGAAAAAATAAGCATACAGAAAAATAATTAAAGTTTTTTAATAAAAAAATATATAAAACCATTAAAATATATAAAAAATCAAATGATAACATATCTGTATACCAGAGGTAAACTACGGTATGTCCAAAATTTTACAGGTGAGACAATATTGTGATTTATTTCACATCGTGACATTTTTAAATGCAAGTATACAAGGAAAGAAGAAAGTTATATAATAAATTTTTCATACAAAAAACAAACCCATTTAATTATAATGTAATTAATATATATTTTTGTGTACCTAATAAAATTATTTTTTACATGAAGCTAACAAATTAATTGTAGACTTACATTATGTTACGTTCTACCTCCACTGGAAATGAGTTACTTTAACAGTGGAGTAATATGTAATATGATGATATTGCATAATTTTAAGATATAGAGAATAAACAATGGATATAAAGAACATACATAAAATTGAAAACAAAAATACACAAGTACAAATGATTCAAATATTGTCAGCAAATTGTTAATACATATACGTTCTAACGAACACACTACAAACCACAAAATGTTTTATTAAAATAATTAATTCATAAAATATGTTGATATCAAGAGTTGCCTCATGTCAACAGCTTCACCATGATTCTCCGTAGAAGGAAAAGAATATTCATCATTTTGGTCATGTTCTACATTACCTTCAAAGCCAGGTTCTTTTGCAGCAATTGCAATATTATGCAATATAGCAGTTGTCATGATGACTTTCAAAGCCGTATTTAAATGAAGTCTTATACCGAGTGAAAGTATCGGAAAACGGCGTTTCCAAACTCCATACTGCCTTTCAACAGTATTTCTTGTCTTGATATGCGCCTCATTATACCGCCGCTCTGGAAGAGATTCTGGTCTTAGGAGCGGTGTCAAAAGATATGGTTTTAAACCATAACCATTGTCTCCGAGTAAATAGGAATTTTGAATATTTTCCATATATGTCTTCACATTGCTATTATTAAATATGGTTTGGTCAAGACTCGAGCCAGGCCATCGGGCAACGATACTTCGTATTTTAAGAGTGTGGTCGGATATTGTCTGAATATTTAAAGAAAAGTATCCCTTTCGGTTGCGGTATATTTCGGCATCTTCTCCACCTGGTGACTGAATACGAATATGTGTGCAGTCAATAGTACCGATTACCGAAGGGAACCTAGCGATGCTGTAAAATTCACGCTTCACATCATCTATTTCACTTTGCATATAGGTATGGCATATTTATGAAATTTCTTTTGAGTAAAGCAATACAGTTGCTGACACTTTTGACAGTACGACACACAGTTGCTTTTGAAACACCTGAAAAATCTCCAGCAGAAATCAGGAAACTACCCGTGGCATAAAACCTTAGTGTAATCAACAATTTCAACAGTGGTTGTATGCTTGCTCCTCTGAAACAATAATATAAACATGGTAAGGATTCATTCACATAATCAAAAATAGATACAATAAACAAATATTTACATTTTGTATTGCTAAATTTGCAAATAGAGTATAATGCAAAATGAATTATTGGATACATACCTTTTATCAGATTCTCCCAAATGATCCTTGATCAAATTAAATATGTAAATTACTGTTTGTTTGTGAAATCTAAAGCGATCAAAAAATTCTTCTTCATTCCATTTTTCCATGTGGTCGATTTTTTTTCGATATACTTTTCGCCGCCGTACTACCGTATATAAGTACTCATCTTCTGATGAGCTAGAAGATGTAAACATCATTCTTAAAATCGTTTTGATAATAATTATGAATTAAACTGAATGTTTAGTATTATCACGTATGCAAAATGAATGCGATCGTAAACTCACAGATAGATTATTATTATAGATAGCATACAACAACTGACAACTTGAACATTGCACACTCTAGTGGTGAAAAAATGAACTGCTCGAAAAGGAGACTTTAATGACTAAAGTACAAAGGTTTAGGACTTTAACTTAAAGTAAGCTTTAAGTTTCATTTTGTTGTTATGAAACCCATTTTTTTTTAAAGTCGACATTAAGTCTCCTTTAATTTTTATGAAACTGGCTGTTAAGATATTTATCGTCTCACAGATCCAGACTGAAAACACAATAAAAAATTGTGTCTCCACCAGAAGCTAGTCGTATTGGAAAACTTAGAGAGTAAAGAATCTAGAGGTCGCTCACCGACCCGATGCGATGGAGTGACCTTGATCATTGAAGCCTTTCAATCTGTCCAAAACCGTCCTAAATGGAAGTGGACTATTCGACAAGTGATTGGGTGTATCATGTAGTTCAGTGATTGGGTGTGGGTGTAGTTCAGTCATGTGACCGAAAGAAGAAAATTTTATCTGCCATAAATAAATATACCTAATAATAATTTAATATAGGTACCTACTTATATTAAAAAGAGACTAAATCAAGTTGAATTCTGCACTTGATTGATTTTTTTTTTATAAAAAATGAATGTAATTGTTAAACAAGTAAAAGTAGACAACTTAGATATCGGGCGATAGTTCATGATACTGTGCTTATCACCAGCCTTATGAATTGGGATAATAAAGGATTTTGGTTGAAAAACACTGCCATTTGGCATTTAGCCCACCAGTGCACTTACTATATTATGTACAGAATATAATCAGTGCACTAGTAATAGATTCTTCTCTCCCGAATGCGAAATTTGATCTCGACTGAGGATGAACAAAATATATTAACAATTTATTGAAACAAAAGGACAAGACATAACATGTACCTATTTTAATATTGCATGTTATAAAATAATAAACATTTTTTTTTCAATATTTATCATTTAACACGTGTCGATAACTAAATACGGCCCTGTACTGTTTTGCTTCTTCGTTCGTAATTTGAATTCATTTTTTTCTAACGATCAAATCTTTTGTATCATTTGAATCTCAAGGACTGTTCGATTGTACCATCATTCCATACCGGGTGTACATGAAATGTCAATCTAAAAATAATATAATTCAGAATCATAATTTACTTTCATATAATGTAGGTGTTCTTATACTTATGTGATCATTTTTGTTATTCTTTTTTTATGTAGATCTTTCGGTCTTTTTTAAGAGGTCTACTCCTCCTGCGAAGTGGACTACCTTAACCTTTCTTCCTCTACCTTTTAGGCGGTCTACTGTGAGGTACCGCGAGGTAGAACGCCTAAAAGATGGTAGACTGCTGATTATGCAGCACGATTTGACGAAGTCTGGTGCTGTTCATCCTTTGAACGTGACCATACCAATCCCTCCTCCGTCTGATGATACCATCAACCATACAAATTTCCCTTATTCTGGTGTTCCACACTCAGTCTCTCATGGTTTTGCCTGCTAACATTCTCAGTGTACCCATTTCTGAAGTCTTCACAATTTGTTTACTTCTGACTTTGTATGCTCATGCCTCCACGCCATAATTATGTCATCACAGGTACATCTTACGCATGATTTTTAAATTATCATACAAAATGCATGCACGGTGCAATAATTGTGTCATGTTGGCAACTTGGGTTTCCTTTCCAGTTTGCTCCTTTCATGTTTCCTCGACCTCGATGCTGCTGTCTTTATTTTTTTATGGCTACGTAGGGAACACCAGCTATTAGGATTTTAGTACATTATACTCTTCCGAAGAAGCGCGCACTACGTAGCGTTGGGGAGGGTTTGCAATTTGCTCAGGAAAATACCCGGGTTAAAAGATGGTTGAAACACAGAATTCGGAAGATCGTTCCACAGTCGGACTGCTGTGTTAATGAGAGATTGAAAAGTGACTGGTTCGTGTATATTGAAAGTTTACTGTAAACGGATGTTGAGACTCAACGTTTACAATTTTTTCCTTTTCATTAATTTATATGTATAGGTATCTAATTATTGTACACCTGATTTTTAATGTCTTGTTTTCATTTTTAAACATGTATTACTTTTTTGTGTTTGTTTTCTTTTTATACCTAATGTATTATATTAATTTTCGTGAAATCCGCTTTGTGGATTCTCTGTAATGCCCTTGTTATTCCTCATTCCCATATTCCCCAATTACCTTCAATATATTATTTCAGAACAGAATGATACATAACATGGGTTTTTATTGCTTAATGCTTACATATAATTATATATTTTTTTTGCACTCATAAAAGACGAGGCTTCATTTGTTTTACTGGGTAGCGGAATGGAGTATCAGACCTCATACTCGTAGATGTCTGATTCAGCTTATGATATTGTGAAAATACTGCGATGCATAGCTGGCAATAGTCTTCGTGATAGAGTCAGAAATACAGATATCCGAAGAATCTGCGAAGCTGAGGACATCGTAAGTTGGGGCGCCAAAGGAAAAGGTACTGGAACGAACACGTCAACAGCATGTCCGAAGATAGGATCCCAAAGATAGCCCGAGACAACGTACGGGAGGGGTCTCGACCACGAGGACGCCCACCAAAAAGATGGCGAGATAGTTGGCAGTCCACATCACTGGAGGCTGAAAATGCAACATAAACAGGCTTTGGGCCTAATGAAAGAACAAGAAGAAGAAGATAATATATTAACATAGGTTTTTATTATAATATACTAGATGTCGTAGTTAGCAAATTTTGTGTGAATCGAAGTGAGTCATTTTTCCGAAGGAATTTTTGACGTTTTGGTTCCAGACCACATCGTTTTTTCTATAGAGAATAACGACTAATGTGAATTGTTTTTGGATTTATTTGTCTAAAAAACATTTTAATTGTTAAGGTTAAGAGAACAGTTATCTAGGATGTGTTGAAATGTAAGGAAAACTGAAATATGTTGCCAATCAAAACGTCAAACGCGCGATATTCCATGACTCACTTTTTGCACGGATCTAGTAGGTATATTATAATAAAAATCTATGTATATTATACAAGTATATTTAAATAAAATAAAAATAAAATGTGTCAATTAACTCCAAGATCACACTGTAGTGTTGCCACAATTAAAATCGTATCTAGATTAAACGGTAACATTGTCGGGTGGTTTTTTTTTCAAACCGATTCTTCGACGGATTCAAAAAGGTTCCGAATTCAAATGGACAAATAATAGATCGTATAGGCCGCCATGTCCGCCTTCCTATTGGACGGCTGCTGCTGTGGCTACGTTGGCTACATTGTGTCCACACAAATAATGGAATCTAATTCGTCTGTACAATGAGCGGATCTTGTCTGTGGTTTGCCGCCCGACACGGAAAAAGGCGCGAATGATAAAAGCCGCCATGTTGAGCTGGGAAAATAGAAAGGATTTAAAATTTAATAAGAAATTTCAATTTAGGTAGCAACTATTAAAACGTAAATACCCATTACCCATTTGACAACGTGTTTTTAAACAAGTCAGATTTGTTTTTAAAATCCAAAAAATCAATATATTTTGGGTTTTCGATAATTCAAATCACGTATAGGTAAACCCTTAGGGTAAACCCTTTTCAATGCACGCGATAGTTACTCTTACTAGCACTTAACATAATAGTGCATTTGGCGGTTTTAATATATCATGTTTTCTGTCACTAGCAAAATAGCAATATCAAATTAAGTTTAACTAAAAGTTAATAGTGCAGGCGCTGGAAGTACTTTCGTTTGCAAAATCCGAGGACCGGCAAATATGTTTGGATTCTTGTAGGTACATGAGACCTCAAACAATGAACAAATGGATCTTGCCAGAAGCTGCGGTGGTTCCTTCATGTCTCTCCCCCTCCCCTTTCCACGCCGTATGGTAAGCATAGAGCACCCGCTAGTTCAGTGCGTTTTTGCGTTTATCGGCACAATAACGTTGTGTATAACACAACACAACAAAGTACAAGGAACAAGGTTCGCCGGATTATCTAGTGAAGTAATTCGTATTCGTATGAGGGTAGTAGAGGTAGAGGAAGATCCCCGACTAGATGGACTGACCAGATCAAAGCGGTTACTGGCCTAACAGTAGTAGGTGCATTGCGAACTGCGGAGTGTCGGGAGAGATGGAGGAGTGCTGTCCACCAGGTGATGATGGCGAAGAGAAGAGAGGATCACGACCATCAGTGATGAGGAAAGCGACTCAGAAGAAGAAGAAGAATTCGTATATTAAAATATATTTAAAAAAAAAAAATATTGTTAATACACAGACATTTGTACATATTTAGGTTAAGTAAGTAACGCCCCACTAGCCTAAACCTGTTCTGGGGCTGTTACGTTTATACAATAGGGTATACAAATTATTTAAACATAGATGATACATAATATATTCACAGTAGTCACATTCAAGTAGCCTTTAAAAAAAGAAACGATTGCAAAAGATTAAGAAATAAATTTTTAAACTAAATATAAGAAATGAAATAAATTAAGAATAGGAAATAAAAGTTCAATGGCGCTGAATGTGAAATAAATGTTTTTTAGGTTTATTTACTAAACCTGAAGCATTAATGCTACGTCACATAATATTTTTCTAGATATTTTTATCTTATTTAATTTAAAAAAGAATATGTTGAACTACGCCTTATATTTTATTAAAAATATAAGATAATCGTTGAAAATCGGGGTATGCCATTATTTTTCTACAATAATTTATACAGAACATTATCAAAAAGTTAAGATATATTTTTCTTCATTAATACCCAAACTATCTAAATTATTTTTTATCAAATTGAAAAATAGGTACGTTGGCAGCAGTCCCCCCCACCCAAGGGTGGACAACCTCCTCAACAAAGAGCCTGCCCGAAGCAAATAACCATTTTTTATAAGAATTTTAAAGGTATTGTGATGTGATGTTTTCTTTATGTCACATATATAGAAACTTGGGTCACAAATTAGGCATTTTATAGCTTAGCTACTGTCAAATATATAAACACAAACGATCAAATTGATTATGACAAAGCTGCTATAATGGTCCTTGATTAGTTGGCGTATGTTTTGTGGTTAGATATAGATAAGATTTAAGATAAGTGCAGATGCATAGGGGTTGATAATAAGTAATGGTTTGATTTCATTATTACTATTAACTAAGCGCGGTGGGTAGTTGTGGTATAAAAATAACAACATCAACATAAGTAGGTAATATAATGATTATAATGTCATCCCAATCTAAGTATCCACTCTATGTATATACCCCACTTCAATCTAATCTAATTTGTTTCTTCTAATTCGCCTCCCTCGATATATGTACAAACATAATGTACCTACAAGTATTACTAACTTACCGTTCATCAAACGACTAGGTACATACGACATACTCTCTTGACAGGAAGACCATTGTGTAAAGATAAAATTGGTAAGGTAAAGTGGCCAAATACCGTTCCCTTTTTGTTTTTCAACAATTTAATAGCAAATTTGACAACAAAATAATTTGCAAATTAAACCCATTTTTAAGTAGGTAAGTAATTTATTTATTTATTTATAAACGGCATAAATGCCTTTTAAATACATAGATAAAAACACATATTGACGATGAAAATATATAAAATAAGAAAAAAAACAATTGAATGAATGAATGAATGAATGAATGAATGAATGAATGAATGAATGAATGAATGAATGAATGAATGAATGAATGAATGAATGAATGAATGAATGAATGAATGAATGAATGAATGAATGAATGAATGAATGAATGAATGAATGAATGAATGAATGAATGAATGAATGAATGAATGAATGAATGAATGAATGAATGAATGAATGAATGAATGAATGAATGAATGAATGAATGAATGAATGAATGAATGAATGAATGAATGAATGAATGAATGAATGAATGAATGAATGAATGAATGAATGAATGAATGAATGAATGAATGAATGAATGAATGAATGAATGAATGAATGAATGAATGAATAATATATTTCCAACAGTATAAATATGGCAAAGGAACAAAATACAATTTAATTTATACCTAATTACAGTTTTACAATAATTTTTTTTTTCACCCATTTGGAAATTTTACTGCCTCGCTAGACATAGTCTGTTCTGAGGCAGTACTAGTTTAAAATTGCTATGGCTACTCTGCGATCATATGATTTGTTTTCTTTTTTTTCTTCACAAATTCCATTCACTTAGAACATCGAACAACCAGGATGAAAAACTCTAAAACCTCTATCTCAAAAAATCTAAGAGTACCGAGGCAGATCCTTCTCTTCCAATCTGCTTCAGCCAACGAGTAACGAGGTCTTTGAAATTTTTCCCATCATGCGATATGTTTTTTTCAATATCTATCATTATTTTATTATAGAGTCTTGGTGCCAAAAAACTATATTGACGCTGCGCATGTGTCGTTCTTGGTTGTGGCGGTCTTAGCTGATGTCTGTTTCTAGTGCCATGTATCAATATATAGTCCGGTTGGAACTCAGCAGTGTTTTTATGCAAATGAGACAGTATCAGTCTCATATAGAGCTGTCTAACATCCAAAAATCCACTGTCTATATATATATTTGTTCTGTGGGGTATCTTTTAGGTCTTCTGTGCATTACCTTTATTATTGATTTTTGTGTTCTTTCAATCGGAGCAAGTAGCGTTTTTGCCATCCCTCCCCAGCCTACTATTCCATACTCTAGACTACTTTGTACTATTGCATAGTAAATAATTTCAAGAGTTTTAATATCAAAAATGTCTCGTAATATTTTGAACACATATATCATTTTTCTGCATTTCTTGGTGAGATTTTCTATGTGTACCTGCCATCGCAAATGTCTGTCTATATATATCCCCAGGTATTTATACTCAGATACTCTCTCCAGTGGAATGCACGAGCAGATTCGTTCAGGTGCTGCACATTCGTGTATCGTAAGACTATAGTCTTGTTAAGGCTGCTGTCTGGTGTCAATACTAAATTAAGTGTATTTTGACGTTGTAATGTTCAAGGTAAGTAAGTTAAGGTCCATCCACTTTTTAACTTCACTGAGTTCATTTCTGGCCAGTTCAAATGTCGAGTTCCACGAGTCACTACTGTAGACAAGCACTGTATCATCTGCAAAGGTGATTATCCTACCAGCCTTTATTAGCTTTGACAGTTCGTTGATGTAAATCAAGAATAAAGTTGGCCCCAACACACTTCCTTGTGGCACCCCGAACTTTATTTCTTTAGTTCCACTCACCCACACTAATTAAGTATACACTTAGCAAAAAAAAAACTTAAACCTAAACATTAATACAATAAATTAAAAAAAAAACAATCTATGTAAGCAAGCATAAAAAATATATACAAATGGACTTAAAATAAACTCAGAATCAACATAAACATGAAATAAAAGTATTATAAACAGAAAAAATAGCAGTTTCATGTGTAAATTATAAATAAACAAAAAAGATATACAAAAAAACAAACATTTTACAATTGAAAATATACAGATTCGTACTGAAAATAAAAAATTTAGTTTTTTATCATAAAAAAATTTAGTTACATTGAAAATAGAAGTGACAATGATGCAAACACGGAAATGGTAAATGGATTCGATTTTGACATATTCAGTTTCGTGCCTAAATTCTCACGATCTTATAAGAAAATTGTTTAATCCATTGAAATCTAGGACAAATATTTTTAAAAGCAAAAAATAAAGTAAATAGCTGGTGACTTAGTATGAAAAAAACTCACCTTTATCAAATATTTTCTATTTTATTTAGAGAGTCAATTCTGCGCGTGACCACTTGATTGAATACCGCAAATGAACTTAGACCACGTGTAGTTATTAATGTCGAGAATCGTTAGATGTTTATATTTGCACTTTTCAAGATAGACTGGGGGACGGAATTAGGATAGGGGACGGTATTTGGCTACTTTACCTTACCTACTTAAATATTTTGAAAGTTAACAGCAAACGGGCGTCCACTTCGATCTGATGAACGTGCTTTACTGTCTATTCCAATTCAATTAAAAAAACCACATAATTTCTCAGTTCGTAACCATTTAATTCGCGTCTTTAAAATTGTGTTAAAAATGTTGTCTTCAATTAATGTTCAATATTAAATCATAGTCGTAGTTAGCAAATTTTGTATTAATCGAAGTGAGTCATTTTTCCGAGGGATTTTTGACGTTTTGGTTCCAGGCCACATCGTTTTTCTATTGAGAATAACGACTAATGTGAATTATTTTCGGATTTATTTGTCTAAAAACACTTTAACTATTACAGTGTTATTTATAAAAATTAATTTGGTTCAATTGAACCCGGTTCAAAGTCTTATTCTGAAATTCAATTATTCTCATATAAGAATAAATAATTCTTATATAAGAATATTTAAATTTAAGAATAAAACTTTGAACCGGGGTCAATTGAACCAAATTTATTTTTATAAATAACACTGTATAGGTTTGCAGTGTTATTTATAAAAATAAATTTGGTTCAATTCAACCCGGTTCAAAGTCTTATTCTGAAATTCAAATATTCTCATACAAGAATTATTTATTCTTATATGAGAATATTTGAATTTCAGAATAAGACTTTGAACCGGGTTCAATTGAACCAAATTTATTTTTATAAATAACACTGTTAGAGAACAGTTTATCTAGGAAGTGTCGAGATGTAAGGAAAATTGAAATATGTTGCCAACCAAAACGTCAAACGCGCGATATTCCATGACTCACTTTTTGCACAGAGTACTACATCTAGTATATTATAATAAAAATCTATGTATTAAATCTAGGGCCCTAAACTAACTGTGTTATTTCCACCAGCAACTTAACGTATAAAATTAATGATTCAAATATATGTAATATATTATTTGAATTATGAGGATGTTATTATTCGCTGAGTAAACTTACATAAACTTGTTCGATGAGCCTCTAAGCACTTTGAGGTTAGATTGATTGTCATTTCGTATATAATTGCAATACAGCATAATATATGGTCTGGACACGGAAACGAACGGATTGAAATATGAGTAATAACGAAATAGTGCAATGAACAGAAATTAAAATTCCATGCACATGTGTATAATCGAAATATGAATAATACCGAAACAGAGCAAAAAGAAATTTAAATGTCCAAAAAAGTTTCTGTCGAGAATTTGACGCTTGTAAATGTCAAAATCGGCTTTCAAATAATGGTCACCCTACTCGAAAAGTTGTTTATCTCGAGTTGGCTGAATATGATCAACTGTACGTACACATATTATAGCAGGCAGGAAACGAACAAGAAGAAGACTCGTCAATATCCGGTTAATGAGTGTTTGTAAAGAACGTTTCATTTAAAAGTGCACTACGTGGTTATGTTGGAACGATTGCATTTGGTGTTGCCAGTACTGTTGTATGTAGTGGAAGGTTGGAATCTCAACATCTCAAGAATTAATAAAATTGAAGCATTCGAGATGTGGCTATACACAAGGTTAATGCGCATCTCATGGGTCGATAGAGACACCAATGAAACAGTTATTTATTTATTTATTTAAATTCAACACCGACAACGTTTGCTGGTATGAGTGTTGACAAATATTTTGGCTTATTTCGACATTTACTTAGATTAATACATGTTATGCAATGTGGTAAACAACAATATAACAGGGAAATGTATAAAAAAATATTAAAAAATTGAATATTCAACTATAGTGGAGCCCAAAACAGTTAGTCGAGTGTAAAAGAAGTCTTTTTGAATGCACTATCATGAAGTATGTGTTGTTTTAGCTAAGCTTTTATAATTATTGTCACTGCTTAACGTCATCAGGTAGCTGAGTACCTATACCTACAAATTAATGGTGGCTGGTGGAGTATAGTCCTTTGTTTAGTCTGTCTGTTCTATTGCTAATGTTTCTTAGATTGTTCTTTCTGTCTAGTGTCGTGTGTCACTAACGGTTTCCAGAAGTGTGTTGTGTTTAAGTAAGTCAAGTTTAAGTAAGATCGGGATGAGTTTGGTGTAATGGTCGCCAACCTCCATTTGGAGCGACACAAGAAGAAGAAGAATATGTTGAAAACAGGATATTCCATATAATTATGGATTTTATTGTTTTGTATTTTTTAATAGATATTTCCGATGAATCTGCACAAATTGTAAAAAAAAATATATGTGTTATGTTCAAAACAATATTATAGATGACAGGTATAATACACATTCTATCATATAAAACTCTAATTGTTTTAAATATGAGATTAGATGAACTTAATTTGGCGATATGGCAACATTATTCGGTTTATTTGTCTCACTGACAGTCGTATAACAACATTACCAAGAAGTGAACTTTTGAGTGAGACTTACTCTATCTACCTAATAGGTACCTATACGATAGGTAGGTATACAGTTGTATAATAATATTATAGTCTATGGACGATTGAGAACTCTACAGTCAGTTGTACATATGTATAAGAAGATACCTATATAGATATAGTAAAGCATAGACAATACGAGCAATCAAATAAAAATGTCCACTTGTCGCTAATTCTTTGACAACCATACCATAGATAATTATATCATCTTCTATTTTAGGGAGGGTAAAATGATACAAGTGAATCATTAATTTAATTCATTGTGGTTCATTGATGCGTTTATTATTTTGTAGACTTCATGTTATTTAGACAATTATTTGTAAACATATTATTTTTAATGGGGAAGTATGTTTTTATTCTGAAATAAATAACGCCACTGACATTCTAAATCTCCAGCTTTTAAGGTTTTAAAAAATGAAACCTTATTTTTTTTATTGACAATAACATCTCAATAGAGACGAAGTTGGGATATCATGATAGAAGAACCAGGAACTCAGGCACGGACAGGGCGTAGGTATAAGTATCCAATTAAAAAATATATTCGACTTAAATTTTTTCTCCCAATCAAACATTATAAATAACATCCATCGTATTCCTCCTAAATCTTTTTATTTCTGTATACCTCATCATCAAAAATTTATAAATTAGGTAGGTACCTACGCTTATTTAGGGCATGAGGCACACCGGCTTATAATAGTGCCTTCAATATTTTCTATTATAGTTTTCGGGTGTCTCGTAAGGGCCGGATAATCGAAAATATAATACAACAGGCAACAATAACATTTCACATAGTTCAGCAATGAGGTTCACCATAACTCATCATGAATGTAGTGCCTTTATAGGTAAGACGAGACTGGTGTGGGGGTATACACGCGTGTGTTGTGCATTATGAACACCCGCATCCCATCGCTGGTTACCCCACATTTTGGGATATGCCGTGATGGTATGAGAGAATGTCTTAAATGTGCTTTTTTTTAATTCATTCATACCATACCAGAACGAATTGATTAGTGCTGTGTCAAAGAAGAGATCTCTCTGGGAGGCATCTCGAACTCAGGTCGTCTGGATCACAGAGTAACGATTCCCTAAAGGAGTTGGACAGAGTCAACAAAGCGGCTTACTATGACCGATGCTTTAGTGTGAGTGGTCCTATTAAGTGGAATTCACTGCCTCTAGATGTCCGCAGTGCTCAAAGCAAGAGCACATTCACTAAAGGATTAAAAACAGCTTTGTTTCAGAGAGCAACACAACATTAAACTATCAGAGCCCTTGGTATGACCTCGAATCATTAAACGGCGCTATACAAATAACTTATTGTTATTATTATTATACCAAAACGGCATATCCTACAATATGAGGTTACCAGCGACAGGTGTGCGGGTGTGTATTACCTTAAAAAGTAAACATGACACGTGCGTGTATCCCCACACACCGGTCTCGCCTCACCTAAAAAGGCACTCATTGCTGGACAATGCGAGATGTTATTTTGCCTCTAGTATAATATAAATCGATGATTACAATATTGAAAAGAGTGGAAGTACTATTCTAAACCGGTGCTGTATAGCCAACATAAAAACTTGTATAGATGAAATAATTGGTTTTTATCACGTGTTCGTTTCCGATCCGCCCACGAGCTATGATTGGTCGGGAAAAATGATGGGCGTGTTCTCAGAGTGTAAATGAGAGCAGATAAAATAAAATATACACCTACTAGGTACCTAGTTGTGTTAATAAAACTCGCCACATAACATAAATTCACAAAGCTATTATTGTAAACACGCAACAGCATACTAAAATTTTACAGAAGAAACTTGCTGCCATAAATATAAAGCAAAAATAATTTATTGTATATATTTCATGCTCCCGCTCCGCCCCTGGACTTTTGTAAACAGAGGCAAAATGGGAATTAAAAATGCCCCATGATTTTCGACTCGATAATATTAAAATGATCGCCTCTGAGGCTCAGTAGGTATGTTTGATATCTAAATCCTTAGCCAAAGGTACTGAGTTCGATCCCCAGTGTGTGTAGATCCATCGGCAGAAGTAACAGATTGGACAAGATGAAAAAGTTTGAAGGGAGTGGACATACTGTGCCAGCTGTCTTCTTTCCAGGGCCGTATAAATCATAGAACAATTAGGAACAAGTCAGGGCGGTTGTCTTAAAAAGGGCGCTTAAAATTCTAAAATGTTAATCCGAGTCTGAGATTAGAAACACATCATCTGCATACAAGATATGTACCTACACAACGGCAGCGATTTTTGTGCATTTCTTGTGAGATAGTCCATGACCAGATTGAAAAGGAAGCAGAACCTTGGTGAACACCAACTTTGACTATAAAATTCTGGTGGAGATATTGTAGGTATTATATACATATCTTGTATCAATTTCTCGGGTATACCTGTACTGTCGATAGCGATAGTATTTATAGTTAGAGAATACATACATACCAAAAAGCATAAACCCATAGATCCAAATTATTGAATAATTTAAGATATTTTGTTTTCTATACAACACATGTAGGTATGTATGTCAAGATAGGACAGTATGGAGGTCAGTCTTTTTTCCCTACCCAGAATATGAAAACAGCATGATGGTATGTTTGAAGATTAAGTATCAAACTATTAAGTCATCTTAGATATTGTGTATAGGCCACTGCCATACAAATTGTATGAAGGGACGTCGCGTCGTCACTTAATTAAATTTTTATAAAAATTGTTAAAAAAAAGTTTGAGTTATAGGTAGGTACTACTACAATGCTAATATTTTTTATAGCAAATTAAATTATCTAGTTGGGGATGTTTCGGCTTTTTTCGATATTTTTAAAAACTTTGGAAATATAGGCAGTTAAACACATACATTTATCATAAAAAATGTTTTTCTTAATAATAAATGTTTGAGGAACTCTGGAAAAAATTGAGATTGTGTAGGTACCTATTTGTCTATTATTATACCAATTTTCTAGCTTTTGTGATTTTCTATCGCCATCGACAGTTGAATCTCATGTGTTGCATTCAACTAGTTTTACTGAATTCTCACAGTAAGACCGCCCCGTCTGTTTGTCTCAGCGAATTAGATTGGTCGGTGGCAGAGCGGTTAGCGCGCTGGGATAGTAATCCAGTGGTCGCGAGTTCGAATCCTGCCTCGACCGATTTCGTTCACCTATAGCACAAGCATTTATTTGCTTATTTTAGGGAACGTAGGAAGATGTATATGTACTTGTTTAACAAGGATATATTCATTTTTATTAAAAAAAAAAAATTAAATTGATCCACAATGAATGTCGGTATAATCAAAGATCCATATAGACAGATATCCTTTTCATCACAGCGTGATCCTTTATTGTGTCCTTCTACAAATCGATCGCTTCTCCGTCGTAATACGAAGCTTTTATTTAGATGAGTTGGCACTAATTAACTTACATATGTACATACGTATTTATTTCTATCTTAACCGACATTTTTACTCCTCACTAACCCAAATGCGAGAGTTATGATTTCGCATTTTTAAGGGTATTTTTTTTTATTGCAGTTAATCAACTAGTATCATGCTGAGATTGTATGCTGAAAGTTTCATCACAATACCCCCTATTCAGTAACTAAATTAGGAACGTTCTAAAATTGTAGATTTTAGATTTACGGTCTTATTTCAGCGTTATAAAATATAAACTTGGACTAAATGGAATAGGAACGTACCTATTTTGGCTGGAACGTTCTTGAAAAGAACTGAATCAGACGTATTATGATTAGTTATGAAAATTGTGAAATTTTCAACATTTTTTATTTTATAACGCTGAAATAAGACCGTAAATCTAAAATCTACAATTTAAGTATGTTCCTATTTTAGTTACAATAGGAATAGTTACTAGTTAGGTAATAGTTAATAGTTACTAGTTAATAGTTACTGAATACATGTCATGAATAGAGCAAGAGATTGAGGTCGTCCTAAAGAATAATAGCTCGACCATCATGTGAATGATATCAAGAAACGAAAGAAAAAATATTGTTAAGGGGGGGACTGCTGCCAACGTACCTATTAAGGGGGGGGACTGCTGTCAACGTACCTATTTTTCAATTTGATATACCATCATTATTTCGTATCAAATCGTTTTGAAAAAAATAATTTAGATAGTTTGGGTATTAATAAAGAAAAATATATATTTTTTTTTTGATAATGTTCTGTATAAATTCTTGTAGAAAAATAATGGCATAACCCGATTTTCAACGTTTATCTTCTATTTTTAATAAAATATATGGCGTAGTTCAACATATTTTTTATAAACTAAAGAAGACTAAAATATCTAGAAAAATATGATGTGACGTTGCATTAATGCTTCAGGTTTAGTAAATAAACCTAAAAAACATTTATTTTCCGTTCAGCGCCATTGCGAAATAAAAGTTTTTTTTTGGTTTATTTACTTAACCTGATGCATTAATACAACGTCACATCATATTTTTCCAGATATTTTGATTTTCTTTAATTTATAAAAAAAATATAAATCTCTATACCTTATAGTTTTTTAGATATTTACGATAAATGTCAAAAATCGGGGTATGCTTATTATTTTCCTACAAGAATATATACAGAACATAATTAAAAAGTTAAGGTACATTTTTCTTTATTAATATCCAAACAAATTAGGTTATTTTTTTCAAAAAGATTCGATTTGTAGTAATGATGCAAATTCAAATTGAATAAATAGGTACGTTGGCAGCAGTCACCCTCTTAATATACATAGTATGGTCTTTATATTTGGTACCTATATAAGTAAATACTTATTTAGATACCTAATACAAACGTGGTTTTAATTAATAAAACAGCGGTAGGTTTAATACTAACCTAAACAAAATTAAGATGGCGTCTCCATAAACAAGAAAGTATTATACTTAGGTAGGTACCTACAATTTTCTTTACCCGGTCTTAATTAAAACTAAATTCATATTTACAACACTACGCTGCCTGTAAATCACAAGACCGCAGTAATTACTTAAGATGGCTGCTTGTTTAGGTGGATGGGTAATAAGTCAAACATCTTTTTTGTTTATCAGAAAGGTAGGTTGGTAGTCCTGACTTTTTGTAGATCGGTAGCATATTTATTGTTGCAGTATTAGCAAACCAGTGGACCCGGATACAAATCCATCCTGTATATACACTACTGAAAAATATTAATAAACAAAATTATGATTTTCTTATAATTGTTTTTTTTTCTATGTTTCTCTCGGTATAAGTAAGTACCTATGGTTATTGGCAAATAAGTTTCATAGTAAATATCAGCGAATCAATATCTTAAAAAATATTATTATAGTATTAGATAAAATGTACATATTATAGTTAGGTAGGTTACTGTGAAATATTGTCTCAACTAGTGTTCGAGAGAAAAATACTCAGAAGGATACTTGGACCTGTGCAGGTAAACGGAGCTTGGAAAATACGACGCAATTATGAGATCTACAATATTTACGATGAGCCCAACATTATAAAGGTGATAAAAACAGGGAGGCTGCGATGGGCAGGACACGTGGAAAGAATGGGCGATGATAGAGTGCCAAAGAGGATTCTGCACACAAAGCCACAAGGTAGACGAAGCGTTTGTAGACCCAAGCTCCGATGGCTGGATGGCGTGCAGCGGGATGTGGAGGCTGTTGGTGTAAGGCTGTTGGTGTAATAGAGGGAGATGGCGAGGAATGCTGGAGGAGGCCAAGGCCCGCAATGGGCTGTGGAGCCATTGATGATGATGAAGTTACTGTCAAATACCTAATGTAAAATAATTAATTCTAATATTATTCCTACCTACGATAGATAATGCTGCAGCAGGCTAAGTCTGTAAGTAGATCTCGACCGATAAATGTCGAGATTAACTGTCAAAATATCGACTTGTCGATATTATGACAGTTTTGGTAGTCACTAAGCAGATAACGCGTCGAATCGTTCTCGCCCACTTATTTGACGGCGAGATTGGGTCGACATGGTCGACATCGATTCGAGAGACAAGATCTAACGCCGCCATGTTGAATAAAATGTCATTTTTTACGCGAACAATGCCGAATTTCATATTTATTTTGAGAATAATTAAATAAACGGGTTAAACGACGCCGTTTAAGAGATTCTTCAAACCCTTTGAATATTCCTCGTAATTCATTGATTGCTAATTACCGCGTAACAAAAGTTTTATATGGTTGTATATTTATTGGAAATATGCGTCCGTACTTAGATTATAACATTATAATTCTATGCGTCCGTAAATGTTTTCCGTAGGTATAGATTTGAAATAATTTTTGATTTTGAGAAAGTATTCTTGTAAGCTATTTTATCACATATGTATTTTTACACTTTACAAAAGAAAATTCGGCGTAGTTTTTAGTAAAAAAATAACACGCTGCTGTCACTTGATAAATTGATCGAAATATTATTAAAAATAATTTTTAAAATTACTCTCAAAACATTCAATAAACACAAAAGAAGTTAATTTATTCGTATTATAACTTGCTTTCGTGCTTAAAAATATGACCATATTATATTTATTTAACAAATTTAAGTAAACTAATTTGACATTTATTTAAATCATGGGGAAAATATTGTGTATTGCCATAAATGATAATTCAAAAATGTACCGCAAGCCAGCCTAACGGCGACAAATACTAATAAACTCGACAGCGCTTAGTGACTACGAATTGTCGTCAGGGCGTAAACATGGCGAGAAGAGCGGCGATACGTTGTCGGATCTCGACTTTTTTACTGACTTGGCCTGCAGGTTCGATATATGATTTACAGCGCGTAAATTCAAAATGCATTTTCTTCTATACCATACCTACTTATCTAAAAAAGTCATAAAACGTTACTTACATATTTAACGAATGGTACCTACTAAATAAGAAGAAAAAAATACAAAATTTGGACTCATTAAATGTGACCACAAGAACTCAGTAGGTATATGAATACAAAATAATCAATACCTAATAATCTAATATATTTTTTTTAATTGCATATTGCATTGGAATCCGATGTCTGCGTATATGCTTCTTCTCCTTCTTTTTGAATAGACCTTCAGGTCTGTTTTTTAAGAGGCCTGCTCTTCCTGCGAGGTGGACCCCCAGCTATCCCTCCATCTTTTTGGCGGTCTACCGCGAGGGCGGGTTCCGTGAGGCTGATTGTGAAGCACGATATGAGGAAGTCTGGTGCTGTCCATCCTTTGGACATGACCATACCAGTCCCTCCTCCGCTGCCTACTCCATCTGATGATATCGTCAACCTCACATAGTTCCCTTATTCTGGAGTTCCTCACTCGGTCTCTCAGGGTTTTGCCTGCAATAGCTCTCAATGTCCTCATTTCTGAAGTCCTCAACATTTGTTTGCTTCTGACTGTGTCTACTCGTGCCTCTATAACATATGTCATTACTGGTCTTACGCATGCTTTGTAGATTCTCACTTTGCTTTTAATGGCCATATCCTCATTTTTCCAAATAATGGATTTTAGGGTTGCCCGAGACTGCAGCTGCCTTATTGACTTGGCTCTGAATTTCTTCGCAGAGGTCAGCATCTTCTATTATGTCAATTCCTAGGTATCTAAAGGTATTAACCTGTTCAATTGGGTTGTTGTCTATAGTCAGATTGCATGCTATGTGTGTTTTTGAGAATGTCATACATTTAGTCTTATCAATTGAAATTGCCATGTTGTATTGTTTGCAGGCGCTATGTAACCTGTTCAGCATTGTCGTTGTTAGTTTCGGCTACTATAATAGCGTCGTCGGCATAGCAAATTACATTAACAATATCCTTCCCCATTCTGTACCCAAGCTGGGGCGATTTATGTAATTTCCTTGATTAGTTCATCCAATTAAAAAAAATATATTCTATTTACATACACATTGGTACATGTAAGTAGGTAAACAAGCCAAAAATGAAATAATATTTCTGGTGCAGTTCAGAGGTGACATCTGTACGAAACACCGTCACCTCATTTATAAGTACTGTTGCTTTCATTGTTTACAAATAAATCAACTTCTCAATAGATGGCGTTACAAAAAGGTTTCTCGGTTACCTGATAGATGGCAAATATCGTATTATTCAGGTGAAATGTTTACACATTATTCGAATATATAGAACTTTCAAAAATTACATTGATAAGGGAACTCAATAAAGGCATAATTGGTGAACGTTGCGCGAGCGCATAAAGTGATCACGTAAACCAGCTGATGACAGGTCGTATGCCCTGTAGGTGCCTGAGTTCCTGGTTCTTCTACAATATCCCAACTTCGTCTCTATTGTCAATAAAAAAATCTACAATATCCCAACTTCGTCTCTATTGTCAATAAAAAAATCAATAATAAATTAAACTATTTAGCACTTATCTCAAAAAATTGTAGATACTACCCAGAATGCGGAAACTATAAAAGTTAAATAATTTAGATATATGTAGGTAGGTACCTACCTACATTGTAAAATTAAGTCAAAAATTTATTTTTCTACTTTTGAGTCTCTACACCTGGTGCATCTCTAATTTTGTGACATTGGGGTTACTCCGGGCGTATTCTGAAATGTGAATATTTAAATGTAACCGATATGCCTAATAATATTAATTATAATAATAATGTTTTTTCTTTTGTCTTTAGCACCTGTACGTTGCCTAGATGAACCTTCTAAAGAAACTTAAAAAGACACCACCTGTCGAACCGTAGAACAATAAATTGCGAATATCATATAGACTCATTATGAATTCCATTTTTAAAATTAATGAGAGTTACGTCATGGTAGATAAATAGTATGTTAGATAGGTACCTACCTAGAGAATAACATAGACAATAAATTTATCATTATTTCTAGGTTCAGATTGAAAAATATCAACTCTGTCCAATGTCAATGAGTAAAAAAATTAAAAACTTTTATTGACATTTAAATAAATTGTTTTTTAAAATTATTAACGGTTTACGCTTAAATGGATAGTTTTTGATCTTCAAAATTGTAAAGGTAATTTAGCTGTGGGGGTCGTGATGGTATGAATGGAAAAAAAAGTGCAATAAAGTTATACATTAAAAATAGTTATTTTATATAAGTAAGAAGGTACCTTAGGTTATATCTATAATTAAAAGTAAAGACTTTTTGATTCTACATTAATTTTTTATTCTGCGCGATAGGCCTATTTCGCCTTGTTAGGGCATTAACATTAAATTAATGTAGAATCAAAAAGTCTTTACTTTTAACTATAGATATAACTTATAATGGAATTTCACTAAATAAAAACTTCGTCGATAATAAAGAAATTTTCTGCATATATAGGTTATAGTTGAGATTTTATTTTTGAAATTATATTCCATCAAAAACACAAAAAGTTTCATCAAAATCGGTTCAGCCGCTTAGGAGGAGATACCAGTCTTAAATTTGTTTCAAGTTGAGTTTTTTTTATATATTTTCATAGAAATTTTACATCATAATAATTGAGATCTCACTAGTCTACAGGCTATCAGTGAGTTTCCCATACAAAAAGGTCAAATACATATTAAATTCCTTAAGTTACAGTATTAAAATTATAAGATGTGATAGGTACATGTTTTTTTATTTAATTACTACTTATAAATGTGTCACATATTTTTAATTACTTTCTACAATAAATTTTCTAATACAGTTTTAACTTAGTATATTTTATCATCAAGTTTATCCATACCACTTGGAAGGGTGTTAAATATTTTCGATATGCTTATTTTCAGTGTCCTTTCACCGTACCTTATAGTTTGTTTGTCAATTTATTTTGCACAACTTGTCTGGAATTATGTAGTTATATTTTTTAGGTAATTTATATTCATTACAGAAGTATTGATTTAATATGACTGGCTCGAGCAAGTCGACGAATATGTGTACTTGGGAAGCATATTTCAACGGAATGGACGACTCGATAAAGAGATCGAAAGAAGAGTTATGGCAGGAAACAGAGTGAATGGAGCACTAAGACCAATTATGAATGATCGCAACATATCAAAGGATGCCAAAGTTGCCATTCATAACGCCGTCGTAGTGCCAACCTTGACGTATGCAAGTGAAACCTGGACATGGCAGAAGACGCATGAAAGTAGAATAAATGCAGTTGAAATGAGATCGTTAAGAAGGATTTGTAATAGAACGATGTATGAGCGGGTAAGAAATGAGGACATAAGGAAAGAATGTAAGATGAAGAAAGATGTCATTACTAGAATGAAAGTGAACACATTGAGATGGTTTGGTCACATGGGGAGAATGAATGAGGAGCGCCTGACGAAGAAAATATACAGAGCGGAAAGGAATGGAATGAGAGGTCGGGGACGCCCAAGAAAGGGATGGCACGACCATGTGAACGAAATTTTGAAAGACGGAAATTTTAGAAGTGTGAGCAATAGACGAGCATGTATGAGACGATGCATGAATGTGGACGAAGCGAGGGATGCATGCCAGGATAGAAAAATGTGGCGTTCGGTTCTCTCTGCCTACCCCGCAAGGGACATGGCGTGATGGTATGTATGTATAAGTGTATAGTTTGTTAACTGGGAGTATTCCTGTTACACTGAATATCATATTATCATTTTCTTTACATTTAGATAAATCTGATTTGGGTATTATTAGTTTTAACAATTTCGTTTGTAACGATTTTACTTTGTCTACATACGTTTTAAATGATTTACCCCATACCTCTAATTTGATATAATAACTAACCCTATAATTTAATGTAATAACTATGGAGTTCTATCAAGAAACTACAAATTCAAATATTGAAATAAAAACAATTTTAAAATCATACATATTTGTAAGTACCTACCTATTTTATCTAAAATATTATTTTGATAAGACTCTGTTGAAACTTGTAAAATTGTGTTATTACTGCCTACTACGTAGACACATGTACCTACCTACGCATATGAGTAATTATATTCTCTCCATAGAATAAGATAGACGTACCTACGTATTTATATACTTAGGAACTTCCACTTGAATATAGGCACGCAAGTGAAAGAAGCATAGCGCGTTGAAAAGGCGGGAAATATCTATGTACGAGCGGGAAATAATGGATAGGTACCTATAGCAAAGAGTAGGTATAGAAGTAAAGTATTGTGTAATAATGGAATATATGAACCAATATGCTGGCACCCCGTAGCTCTAATAACTTGTGCATTATTATACTTGAGACTCTAAATAAATAATACTCATTGCTTCCTTCTTTATTGACTGGGTAGGTACCTACATACCTACATACTTACCTATAATAATATACAACGAGTACGAGAGGGTCGTGTGTGGAACAGGATCTTTCTAGTTTATTATATTAAATAACGTAATCTATGGTCAAATCTATCTCATAGATTTTTATTATAATATACTAGATGATTTCATTATAATATACCGTGCAAAAAGTGAGTCATGGAATATCGCGCGTTTGACTTTTTGGTTGGCAACATAGATAACTGTTCTCTAAATGTTAATAATTAAAATGTTTTTTAGACAAATAAATCCGAAAGCAATTCACATTATTCGTTATTCTCTGTAGGAAAACGATGTAGTCTGCTAACCAAAACGTCAAAAATCCACCGGAAAAATGCCTTACTTTCGATTCATACAATATTTGCTAACTACAACCTACGACATCTAGTACCTACCTATGTTATAATTAAAATCTATGACCTATAACAATATACAACGAGATGGTCGTGTGTGGAACAGGATCGTCCTAGTTTATTATATTAAAATACGTAATCTATGGTAAAATCTATCTCCTTATATCAAGATCATAATACATATATGCATCTTCATAGGATAGCCTAGTCTTCACACCATTTTTTTAAACATAACCTACAAAAGTTTGGTAAAAATACTAATTTAGTTATTTTTTTAATGTGTTAGTTACTTTTTTAAATATAACTACAAACAAACCAAACCAACCTATTTTTACCAAACTTTTGTAGGTTAGATTTAAAAAAAATGGTGTGAAGACTAGGCTATCCCATACATTCCATAAACTAAGAAGAAGTATCTGAAAAATATAGCTGAATAAAAAAATCTTATTGTGACAAAAGTGACGGAGGGTTTGGCCTAGTGGGGCATTATTAGTCAGCTTATAAATGTTATATTTTTTGTTTGTGTTCCTAATAAATGTATAAAATAAAATAGTTAGTACTTTTAAAGCGCCCCTTAAGTGGGTTCACAATAATGAGGCTATGATTTAGACATTTTTATTAAATAATATTCTTAAACATGAAGGTACGAAATCTTTTGAGAGGAGATCTCTAGCTGCTCTGCCACCGAATCCATTACAAAAGTATTTTGTTTAAAATATCCTTCATTATGGTCTTCGCTGTTTCATACATTTTATTTCAATTTCTTATATCTTTAATTACAAACTCTACTATTTTTTATATTACGCATAATGTAATAAAGTGCAAATTGAAAGAGTAGACAGATACATGTTATATCTAGGCCATACCGTTATGCTTTGCCAAAGAAAATCAAGAGACAGAAATAGAGAGAAGACGTGGCCTTGTCTGGGCATCAGCTTTTGGGAAATTATCATACATTATGAAATCCCGTAAATACTACCATTATTTGAAAAAGAAGCTATTTGATGCATGTACATATTCTCCCAGTGTTTACTTATGGAATGGAAACATCGGTCCTAACAAAACGAATTATGCACAAGCTTTTAGTGACACAGAGAGCTATGGAGAGAAAGTTGCTGGGTATTTCAATAAGGGACAGAATTCAAAATGTCATTATAAGAGAAAGAACCAAAGTAGCCGATGTAGCGGAAAGTGCGTCGCTGGTCTTAAGTGGAGCTGGGCTGTGCATATGCATATTGCCAGATGCCAGGATTCACGATGGACCAAAAATATCGTAGAACGGCGACCGAGAACAAGCCTAAGAGGTGTCGGCAGAGACCCCAAACAACGTAGTCTGATGACATCTAGAAATTTGCCGGACGGAGATGGATGCAGTGTGCCCAAGACAGGGAGTTGTGGAGGATCAAGGGGGAAGCCCATGTCCAAGAATAGAAAATAACAGGCTGAAGAAGAAGGATATGTGATAATTAGGGAAATATTTTGACAAATATTTAACATTCATTGTTGTCTTTCGTAATTTGCAAATTGCTGTGTGTTTCCACTTACATAAATTAAATAAAAATTAAATTCTTAGCCTCTCATTGAAATAATTTACGATGATTAATAAAAACACAGCGATCCATGGAAAGATCCATGCTTGGTATAAGCCTAAAAGACAGAATAAGAAATGAGGAAATTAGGAAAAGAACCAGAGTAGCGGACGTCATGGATCGCGTAGCAAAATGGCAATGGGCGGGACATATTGTAAGACAAGACCCCACCAGATGGACCCCTGAAATATTGAGATGGAGACCTTAGGAAAGTAAGAGAGGCGTCGGAAGACCTCATAAAAGATGGTCTGACGACATAGCCGCTGTGGGGGGTAGAAATTGGCTGCAACCAGCGACCGATAGAAGGAAGTGGAAGAATATGGAAGAGGCCTATATCCAGCAGTGGAGTACAAAGGGCTGAAGAAGAAGAAGAATAAAAAGCTACGAGGCGCCGACTTGGAATAGTGCTTCCACGCTTTTGTATTATTGTAATTTTCGGGTAGGAGCCGGATAGTCGAAAATACAACAGGCAACAATACATCTCACATAGTTCAGCAATGAGGTTCGCCACACATTCTGACTGGTGTGTGTAATACCTACAAGCATGTGTCGTCCTTTTTTTATAAGATGCACACCCGGTACTGGTCGCTGGTTACCTCACATAACGGGAAAAGCCGTTATGGTATGAATGAATAAATAGTATAAAAATAAATTCTTGTGTCAGTTTGTTTATGGTATCAACAAACGGCGGTGTGAAAAGCTTAGATAAAATTGAACAATGGGCGTGTCAGTAGCAGTAGCGACATGATCTATGACACCCCCGCGTTGGGGTGCGGCAGTGGCTTGTACCTACGTTCATTGTGGTGGTGTTATCTATGGCATAGCGATGTCATAAATTAATTAAAATTCTCATTTAACGGAAAGATGTTCATTATTTAATTAACACGTTTTAAGCCCGTATTCCTTAAATCATACTAAAAATGATATATTTATTTTAAAACTGACTACCTGCGGTTACTTACGGAAAATAATGTATTTTTTCCAGAAATTGAACGAAAGCTCAACATATTTAATGATTTTTCAAATAGAAATACATTTTTTTTTATAATCGATTGGTTTGTGGCCAACACTAAACTCTGCACTACAGAAAATATGCTGCTACACTCGTTTTTCTTCGTTCAATTTTCTAGGATGTCAGAGCATTTTGAAAGTTTTGACAGATGATGAAGTCACAGAGAAAAAATAACCGGATTTCTATGGAAAACTAATCAATTCTAATTGAATGCACTTTACACGTGATATCATTACGAAGCCCGACCAACTTATGGTTTGGGATATACAGAGGACACAAAATAATATATTCTATTTCCCGACTCTTACGGGACACTCGAAAACGATGAAAATAGAAAAAAGTGGATGCACTATTCTAAGCCGGTGCATCAAAGCGATCAAATTACAACTATCATATTAAACAAAATACGTAATACGCCATACACATAAAAACATCATGACGAAACTCATAGTATACACTATCCACGTGACACCTTGGAGAAATTGATGAATTAAGCGAGTTGGTATAAAATAAAATAAATAAATAAATCTACCCTTAAGTTTGCAGGGTCTATATTTTTCACGGTTTTTCTAACTTTGAAGTCAAAAAACACCAACTTAGAGGCTTCGCAGCATATATGTTCTATATATATACGGATTTACTCAGAATTCGGAGTAGAACATTTAGTGTGTCTGTGTGTCCGTCCGTCCCTTATAACTTTTATGACGCAGAGCACAAGATTTCAGATTATCCAGATAAATATATATCCACAAAAATTTACTAGACAAATACAAAATCTCAAATTCATCAATGAACCTTTGTTCAGTTGAACTCGATTTTGAGTTCTATTTCGCACGACTGTACCGGATTTAGTTTTGTTTAGTTGTCATGTCATGACCATAGAATAACATGCGCGACAAAGGAACACCTGCATGCCACGTCAAACTCTAGCTATTGCACATTTTGCCGTTCGATATTTTTGTTTGAATTCAATGTACATCAATAATTCTAATGGATTGAATCCATTTTTTATGTTTTTCTTATATCATATGCTAAAAAATGCCTATCGAAAGTATGTAAAAGGATCATAACTACTTAGAAAATGAGAAATGTCAAGTTGAACCAGTGTTAAACTACCCCCGTCGTCGGTTCAATTTGACATTTGAGTTGAATCACGGTTGATATATATGTTTATAAATAAGAAAAGTGATCAAATTGGGGTTCAACCGTATTGAAATACGATTATAAACAACATTAATAGACTTTAGAATTAAATACAATATTACATTTTTACAAAATAATTCGTTAAAATGGAGGTCCCTAACAGGGGTACTGTGCGACAGAAGAATGCCAGTCCAGACTAAAGGCAGAGTATATATGTAAGACCTGTGTGAGACCATCTTTGCTCTATGGATCAGAGTGTTGGGCTTCTAGAAAGCAGGATGAGCAGAGACTCCACGTCACCGAAATGAAAATGTTGAGGTGGGCCGGCGGTGTGACATTACTGGACAAGGTCAGGAACGACTACGTCCGAGGCAGCTTCAAGGTAGCTCCCATAGCCAAAAAGATGAGGGAGGGTAGATTGCGGTGGTATGGGCATATATGCAGGAGAGATGACTCCCACATTGTAAATAAGGCTCGGCATATAGAGACCGAAAAGCGACGCCCGGGACGACCGCCTGCAACATGGATGTCCACGGTTCACAGCGACATGAAGACGCGGAATGTGACACATGAAGAAACACAGGAGAGAGCAACCTGGCGCATGCGGACTAGGAGAGCCGACCCCAAATAATGGGAATAAGGCGAGGGAAAAGAAGAAGAAGACAAAATAATTCGTTTCCTTTCGTAATTTAAGCTAGAAGATTGTATTTAGGAACTTACATCAGGCAAGGCAGGCTTTCAACAAGAAGTCGAAGATACTTGAGTCAAACAACTTAGACTTGAAGCTCCGTAAGAGACTTACTGAAACATAATATGAGTGGAGCATATTGATGTATGTCTGTGAGACATGGTGTCTTACCGAAAGAGACAGAAGTAGACTAGAGGCTTCCGAGATGTGGTGATTCAAAAGAATACTGAGAATTTCCTGGAGAAAACACATCACGAATGCCGAGTTTCGCAACAGAGTCGAAGAAAGGAGGCACCTACTCAAAACCATCTCCGAAACACGCGCTCGCTGGATTTATCATATCCTGCGCCACGAGGGTCTCCTGCATGACCTAAAGGAGGTAATGGTTGAGGGGACAAACCACAGGGGGCGTCCACGACGAGAATATTTGAACAAGATATGCGAAGACATGAACTGCGCCACATATGTATATTGAGCTGAAGAGGGCTGCAGAAGATAGAGCGAAGTGGAAAGCGAGATGTAGACTTCTTCTGCAAACCAATCCGCAGGATTAAGACTGGAGAGAGAGAGTAAGTACTTAGATTCAAATAATCATAGGTAGGCACCTACCCATTATTATTTTTTTTTAATAAGCACTTTATAAAACAAGAAATTCACAAAAAAACATGTTAATAACTTATTAATTAGAAATAAAATAAAATAAATTAAAACAAATAACTTTGTTTACTTCTACTACTGTAAACACCTTTAATTTATGAAAGGGGTTATAACGTTTTCGAGCGTGTGCTCATCCTCAGTAACCACTTATTACTAACTTAAAACTAATGACAGACTACTTAACTATGTTGGCGGGCGGACGGAGGAAGAAGGGGGTGGTGGATGGGGGGGGGTGATAGTGGGTGTGGTTAATATTTTTATAAGGGGAGAATTTATTAGTGGGTGTTGTATATTTAAAATTTGGTTTTTGGGGGCTCTATTTATTTCGATTGATTCTAGAATATCTAATTTTTTCCCCTTATTACACCTATGTAAAATTTCTACGTCTCTGAAGTCGAATGTATGTCCTGTTAGTCTGGCGTGGTCCAAAAAAAAAAAAAACCAGTACATCGGACAAAGTGGAAGGAAAATAAAAACCAGGATTTCTGAACATATAAAGGCAATAAAAAACTTTTCTATCAACTCAGATATCGCGGACCACGCCAGACTAACAGGACATACATTCGACTTCAGAGACGTAGAAATTTTACATAGGTGTAATAAGGGGAAAAAATTAGATATTCTAGAATCAATCGAAATAAATAGAGCCCCCAAAAACCAAATTTTAAATATACAACACCCACTAATAAATTCTCCCCTTATAAAAATATTAACCACACCCACTATCACCCCCCCCCATCCACCACCCCCTTCTTCCTCCGTCCGCCCGCCAACATAGTTAAGTAGTCTGTCATTAGTTTTAAGTTAGTAATAAGTGGTTACTGAGGATGAGCACACGCTCGAAAACGTTATAACCCCTTTCATAAATTAAAGGTGTTTACAGTAGTAGAAGTAAACAAAGTTATTTGTTTTAATTTATTTTATTTTATTTAAAATGAACTTCTACAAAGTTTCTCACGAAAAATTCGAAGAATTATTAATTAGTACCAGCTCACATCGTAAAGAACATCTGATGATAATTTTAATCGCGCTGTTAATTTGGACAGGAAAAAATAAAATAATTATGTGTATAAAATTTGCATTCGTTTCTTGAGAATGGCAATAATATTACAGAGACAATAAAAAGCCAACGAAACAAGATGGCGGAATGGTCTACGTTTGAATTCCTCGCTAATTAGTCCAAAACAACAATCAGACAGCTAATAATATTATTCCGAACGATTAACTTCTCAGCGAGCGCCGCCCTCGAATCAAGAAAAAGTAGAATGTGCGTTCTCGGCCATAAATTTCGACGTTTCCTCAAATAATAATTTGCCAAAATCCATGTTTCAAATATCGACTCTAAGAAAATTCGAGGTTATGTTTGCAAAAATATGAGGTTACCATGGTTTTCGTTTTATTTGGCGGGAACTCAATACTTACACAAAACATAAATGTCTATCTTCTTCTACTTCTTTGTCAGCCATCTCTCCACTGCTGGATGTAGGCTTCCTCCAATGAACTCTTGAACTCTATTAGGCTAAATAGTAAAATTTTAAGTTGTGTATCTATAGATACAATATATAAAACAAAGAAGAGAGGAGATGGGAGGCACTGAAGGGATTGATGGTACCTACTAAAAGAATTTGAGTTACTGAAAAAAAGTAAATGTAAGTGAATTCCTTGAGGTGGTTTGGACATATTGAAAGAGTGAATGATGAACGACTGACCAAAAAAAATATACATGGGTGTAAGAGATGGAGTGAATAGCAGGGGCCGCCCCAGATAGGGATGGCATTGACCATGTGAATGATATTTTAAAAGAAGGAAATATAAGAAGCTTGAAAAATTGAAGAGCATCTATGAGACGATGCATGGATGTAAAGGAAGCTAGGAATATGTGCATAAATAGAGTAGTATGGCGCTCGGTTCTCTCTGTTTACCTCGTATAGATATAGCGTGATGGTATACATACCATCATGCCATATCTATATGTATGTATGTATGAGTTACTGAAGGAAGGTCTGAAGGTACCGAACGGTCTAAAGGTCCCGAAGGGTCTGAAGGTACCGAAGGGTCTGAAAGTACCGAAGGGTCTGAAGGTACCGAAAGGTCCGGAGATACCAAAGGGTCCGTAGGTACCGAAGGGTCTGAAGACTGAAAGGAGGTAGGAGGCACTGAAGATACTGAAGGGCCTGAAATGTATCTTTTACACACGAGTGCTTGCACCCTGGTAAAGGGTAATAATATGCTTTTTTAATGTGTATCTTTTTCTGTATTTTTTATTGTGTTTTTTTAACATATGTATTATAAATCAAATAAATTAATAAAAAAAGGTATCTATGAATACCTACACCTATTTGTATGATTACTTTGATCTTCTAAGTAGGTACATTTAAATGAGAATTATGGTAACCCCACATTTTTAACAGTTGTACACACTATATAAAATAACAACATTCTGTCGAAATTAAACGTATTACATTTTTCGACATATTAAATATGTAATAAAGTATAAAAAGTCAACGGCTGAGAACATTATTATATTATTATTTTTGTTATAAAAGAAGACGTCATACGGTGAGGTGACTACACATAGACGATTCTCTTTTTCTTATTCGAGTTGCAAAGTGTGCATAAACGGAATATCACTTCCGGTCGGTTTCAAATTTCGAAATTTGCGTTCCTATTATTAAAGCGAACCATTATTCTTCTTTATTCTCTCTTGACTTGTATTATTTCACATAGCCGTTAATTATTGTGACTTTTCAGCCAGGTCGATAAGGAACTATTGGAGGTAGGCACCATCTATGACAGAGCGGCGCAACCATTGAACCACGAAAATATTATTACATTCTATTTGTAGACATTAAAATTTTTACCAATTAATTAAATTTGAAATTATATACCATCACGCCATGTCCCTCACGAGGTAGGCAAAGAGAACCGAACGCCACAATTTTTTTCTATCTTGATTTTGAAATGTTTTTTTTATAATTGATAATTAAACCTAAACACAAGCTTCCAGCTTAAATTAGGAAAAGAAACATTAATAAGTTGGTTTTTTTTTATAACATGTATTAAATGTAATTTTTGTATATTTAAATAAATAAAAAAAAAACATTCATGGCCTCGTCAAGATTCGTACATCATCTTATACATGTTCGTCTATTGTTCACGTTTCTTACATTTCCGTCTGTCAAAATACCGTTCACATGGACGTGCCATCCCTTTCTTGGGCGGCCCCGACCTCATATTCCATTCCTGTCTTAATATTTTCTTCGTTAGGCGTTCCTCGTTCATTCTCCCCATGTGGCCAAACCATCTCAATGTTTTCACTTGCATTCTATTTATTACATCTTACATTATTTCTGTGTCTTCGTTTCTTACCCTGTCATACATTGTTTTATTACAAATTCTTCTTAGCGATCTCATCTCAACTGCATTTATTGATTTATTCTGCTTTCGTGCGAGTTCTGCCATGTCCAGGTTTCACATGCATAAGTCAAGGTTGGCACTAAGATAGCATTATGAATGGCTTGGTTTTGCAATACAATAAAGTATTTTCATGTTAAAGATGCAAGGATTGCTTAACATTTACTAAGAAATCATTTGTCACACAACTTACCAAACTATTCTACTTCTTTTTGTTCTTCGTCGTGTATTAGGTAATCTGACCTTATTGTGAAGGTGGAATATCCTGGGAGGATGTAATCCAACTGTCTTTCCATCTCTTCGAAGGTCTTCCGAGTAGTCTTCTTGAGTAGTCTTCTTGTCTGTTTCTGTCTTTAAATCATTCCAAAATAATTAACTCATACATTCATACCATCACGGTGTATTCCACAATGTGGGTGTTCCGTACACTGAAAAAAATATTATGACTATCGAACTGGCTATCTGCGTTTTGGCCAAACCTTTTTTATCAGTAATTATGGTTTATCTTTTTATGACTACTCTTTGGCTGTGTGCACAAAATATTTAGTTGCACAAAACCAAATGTTTTGTTGTCACAATAGTTCGGTTAACTTTAACAAGAAATTTAGTTAGGTACCTACTATTAACATAAAAAGATCAGTGTAAGAGCCGAGTAATTGAAAATACAAAAGGCAAAATAAAATTTCGAAAATTTCAGCGATGAGGCTCACCACCCTTTCGGAATGTGGCCTTTTCAAGTGAGATGATACTGGTGTGTGGGCAAAAATTCATATGTTGTACTTCCTTTCATAAGGTTATGCACACCTGTCGCTGGTTTTCCCACATAAATAACTAAATAAAAACGTTTATTTGAAGCCACTATTGTTGTGAAATTATGATGTCCCTGGGGAATCACAAAACAAAGGAAAAGCAGACTATATAACCTATAAAAATTTAAATAGAATAGTAAAACACAAAAAAAATAATAATGAAAAAAATATAAAATTATTTCCATAAAAAATAGAAAATACACCGCTTTAAGTATCGCGAATAAAAGACTTTGGCATTCTCATAAAATAATTATGTAACCCTTCATTATGTTAGCCACTGACATTATTCCAGAATCATTTAGCCGTAATTTAGAAATTTCAGATTTATCGAAAAAATTAAAATTAATAATAAAAATTAAAACATGTAGAATCGTTAAAGATTTTATAAACGTCAATATTCGGGAATCATTAGGGTTGATAGGTAGTATAAAGACCTCCTCAGAGCCTAATCCTTTGAAGTAGCGTCTAGCCCCTGAGTTTCTTTTTTGCATTCTTAGGTTAGGTTTAAGTTTGTGTATAATAATAATAGCGACTCGCGTGAGCGAGTTGCTTTATAAATTGAATTATAAATTATAATAAATTAAATATATAATATTCTTTTAATTTTTCGCATTTAATATAAAATTTCACAGCTCATTTGACTTAATACTACGAGATCTCAACCAATCAGAGAGCCAACCGGAAACAGAATGCAAATGGGTAGATTCAGATTGTAGACTCTAGTATCCTTTGATATGTTAAGTATCTGGATGGGTGAATTATTCCCAATTGAAAGCTTGATCGATGCGTTTATTGCATTTTATTTAGATGTATTGAATAATTTAAAATTTACGCATCGATCTGCTAATTCTTTTGAGGAAGTGTATAATGGTCGTAATTATAATTGAGTGTTATTATTTGTAGAACTTAATTGTTATTAATATCGTTAGCAAATCGGCCATCGCCTTACAAAAAAACAATATTTTATTGCATGATGATGCCATGATGGGATGTAAGTTGTATGTAGATAGGCAAAATTATTGTTGTGTTGGTGTCGGCGATTATGGTTCACTTATGCTCAACTTGGAACAGTAAAATGTTTCCGACCGCTGCTACAGAATTATAACAAAGAAGGGGTCATGTGTGTTATTTGTTCTTTTGTGCATTTTGTTAAATTTAACTTGTCAAAGATTTAAACCTGCGATTTGTGTATCGTAATGACTGCCCCTTGGAGGGGAATATAAAACATAATGAGACACAATAATATGTATAGGAAAGTGCAGCGACAAAGACATGAAATTTTCGCCAAGGGGACTATAACTTGGATTGTTCGCGTTTCTTATTGAATATTTTTCAAACGCGGAGAAAGAATTTCGTGAGAATTTATTGGCCTTTTCGTTTCGTTTTGTCCATCAAACTATAATTACGTGTTTAATGATTTTTTTCTATGGAGAATTAAATGTGTACCTAACCTAACATTACTTTTTGTTTTTGTTGATAAAACGAATCTGTGTGTGGGTATTTGTCAGATAAGGCGTGGAAAAATATAACGATTTTTCTAGTTGATTTGAACGTGTAATTTACTAATAAAATAATAATTGTCTCTTTAGTTCGTTTTCAGATTATCTTTTATTTTTAACACGATTATGGCAATACCAAATCATATGTAAGTAGCATAGATTTTTATTATAATATACTAGATGCAGTACTCCGTGCAAAAAGTGAGTCATGGAATATCGCGCGTTTGATATTTTGGTTGACAAAATATTGCAGTTTTCCTTACATTTCAACAAATCCTAGATAATAATAATACTTAATAATAATAAGTCATTTGTATAGCGCCGTTTAATGATTCGAGATCATACCAAGGGCGCCGATAGTTTAATGTTGTGTTGCTCTCTGAAACAAAGCTGTTTTAAATCCTTTAGTGAAAGTGCTCTTGCTTTGAGCACTGCGGACATCTAGAGGCAGTGAATTCCACTTAATAGGACCACTCACACTAAAGCATCGGTCATAGTAAGCCGCTTTGTTGACTCTGTCCAACTCCTTTAGGGAATCTTTACTCTGTGATCCAGACGACCTGAGTGTGAGATGCCTCCCAGAGAGATCTCTTCTCTGACACAGCTCTTGTATATATTTTGGTGCCAGGTTGTTCAAAGCATTATATACTGTCAAACAAATTTTGTAATCAATTCGCTCTGAACACTCCAACCAGTGTGATTCGTTTAGTAGTGGAGATAACTGTTCTCTAAAAAAACAAAGTCTTTTTTGTTCAACAAATAAATCTATGGTAGGTAGGTTCCTACATGCCATAAATTTTCATTATAATATACTGGATGTCGTAGTTAGCAAATTTAGTATGAATCGAAGTGAGGCTTTATTCCGGGGGATTTTTGACGTTTTGGTGGGCAAACCACATCGTTTTTCTATAGAGAATAACGACTAATGTGAATTGTTTTCGGATTTATTTATCGAAAAAAAAACACTTTGTTCGTTTACATTTAGAGAACAGTTATCTAGGAAGTGTTTAAATTTAAGGAAAACTGCAATATGTTGCTAACCAAAACATCAAACGCGCGATATACTATGACTCACTCATTGCACGGAGTACTCCATCTAGTATATTATATGAAAATCTATGGTACATGTACACTGCACTCCTAACCTAACTTAACCAAACCTTACCTTATTAGGTATTTATTGTTTTCTTTTGTAATTTGCTAATTACTATATGTTTGCCCTTAAATTAAATAAATAAGCAATTCTAGGTACGAGTTACTTTTTTTTTTTTAATTTTATTTAGAGGACAACATACAGCATATATTAAATTATATAACATAAAGATGATTACAGGTTGAATTAAATTATATAAGATAAAGATGATAAAGTCAATTACCTACAGGTTGTCGCTGAAGTTATTGTAGTATATTAAGATACATTAATAGGAATAGTTACATATTATGGCGAGATATTGTGTGAAATTGCAAATATAAATGTGTGTAGTATATTAAGTGTTAAATTTGATTATGAGGATGAAATTTTAAGTTTGATATATTTGTTTAAATGTGGGGGCGCTAAGTAAGAATATGTCGATCTCTTGGAAATGCCTATTGTATGTATTACAGATTATGGTGTACATTGTTGCATGTTGAGCATAGTTGGTGTGTTGAGTGGTAAGACGGAAAAGAGGAGTGTGTCTAGTTCTACAGGTGTAGGTAGGGATGTTGAAAGATATATAATTTAAGAGAGCAGGAGAATCAATTTTATTATTAATAATATTGTGGAGAAGCATCATATCAGATAGAGTACGTCTCTGTTTTCGAGTGAATCAATGCAATGGCAAATCTTTGCCTCACGATACTTTTAACGTTTGTGTGATATATTTTTAGCTATTTCCTTTTCTTCATCTATTGGCACTTGGAGTTTATTACCAGGGTACAGCCTTTTCCGTTCTACATTATTTCCAACGAAAAATAATAATAAACGTAAAAAGAACGGCCGTTTCCTCATTATATATTACGATGAGATATTATCCCCGACAATTTATGTGTTGCCAGCACAACAAAGAGAAAGAAGAAGTAGTGGAGAGGTAGGGAGGGAGGGAGACAGAGGCAAATAAAAATCTATATAAATAATCCGATAAGAATTTTTGGCACGGGACAGGAGGGGAGCAGCCCCGGGAGGTCGCCCCCCGCTATACGTGCTGTGTTCCTTCCGAATAGGCGAATATTCGTTGACAGATGTTTTTCTTTGTTTCGTTATGGAGGGCTCTTCCGAGAACACACAATATGACGCTCATACAAAGCTTAATCGACCAATCAAATATGTGTTGCTAGGTAGGTACCTATAGATAATGTACATAGGTTCCTACTTGAACAACAAACTGAACGCAGATATCTCTAATTCCATAGATAAAAGATCGTTGAGCACGTGGACAAGAAGTCATGTGAGTAGATATTGTGACACAATCATTGACATTTTTTTACCTTTCTATATAAATATATTATATAGGTATTCGTATGGTGAGTCAGGAGTTCAAGATTGCAAAGAGTTCCCTAAGCCATATTCTGGCTTCGGTCGTCAGGTTATTTATATCTTCCATCACTCCATCGAATCTGTGGGATGGACACATAGTCACAATGTGATCTATAGTTTGGACCAGATCACCACACTCACAACTAGGATAACTGATGTAGCCCCATTCGTGGCACTCAGCTGCACTTCTGCTGCAACCTGTCCTAATCCAGTTCAGTGTTGCCCACTCTTTGCGCTCCTAGTCGAAACCGTCTACCCTTTTTGATGGGTCCACGACGAGGTGCTTGTTTTTGATTTGCCCACTTCTCCATTCTTCGGCCCGGGCTTGTTCAACTGTAAAACCACTGTTCTACAGAGTTGGAGCTCTGGTCCAAAAGCGCTTCTTTGATTTATGTCTGGTAGCTGGAGTATCCCTCAGGGTCAAGTTCGGAAGGGAGATATTGTTCTTACGTTGAGAGAGTTGTTCTTACGTTTATTGTTGAGAGAGTTTGGACACTTGGGAAAATTTAACGATTCTATGTTGAGATAGTTTGGCCACATGGGAAAATTTATAGATTCTATGTTGAGATAGTTTGATCACTTGGGAAAATTTACCGATTCTATGTTGAGATATTTTGGTTACTTGGGAAAATTTAATGATTCTATGTTAGGATAGTTAAGCCACTTGGGAAAATTTGACAAAAAACGCCCGACAAAGAAAAAAAATATTTTTTTTAATTGATTGTTGTCAGCCAAATAAATGATAGGGTTAACATGAAAATTGCTATTTTTTGGTATTTAAGAGGCCATATAAACTTAAACACCCCATTTTGAAATTAAAATTTTAAAATATATTAATCAGTGTGTTTCGTAAAAATAACATGAATATTTTTAACCTTGGTCGTAAATATCGGTTTGAAGCTGGAAGGTGTCAATGATCTTATATATGCGGATGACAAGGTGTTAATGGCAGAAAGTGTTAAAAACCTAGAGCGCTTGGTAAAATGGTAAGTATTCGAGGGATGCATCCGAAATGGACTGAAAACGAATGGAGCTAATTCTAAAGTGATGGTAGTTGAAAAAATAAGGTAAAGAAGAACAGAATGCGAAATACTAGTGGATAATAAACTACTAGAATAAGTGGATGAATGTTTGTATTAAGAAAGCAAGTATGTCTCAGCATGATGGAAGATTGGAAATGGATAAAGAAAGAAAGGTAACGGCAGCAAATAGAATAAACGGTGCATCAAGAACAATAATGGTTGACCCAATCATCTCAAGGCCAGCAAAGCTCGCTGTGCACAATACAATCAATAGTCATTCCAGCAATACTGTATGCAAGTGAGACATGGACATGGAAGAAGACGTATGAAATAAAATTAACGCTGTGGAAATGAGGTCCCTAAGACAATTGTGTAACAAAACAATCTATGATAGGATAAGGAACATGGATATCAGACGAGAATGCAAGATTATAAGATATATTGTGAGTAGAATGAAAATAGATGCTCTGCGATGGTTCAGAAATGTAGAAAAATGAGAGAATGAATAAACGAGCACCTGACAAAGAAAGTATACAGGGCTGAAAAGAGTGGAATGAGAAGTAGGGGCCGACTAAGAAAGATTTGGCATGATTATTTAAATGAGATTTTGAAAGATGGTAATAAGTATACCAAGTCAGAATTATAGGAGCGCATGTATGACGCGATACATGGAAAAAATTAGGCAAAACATGTATTTCAAGATAGAAGAGTCTGGCGTTGAGTTCTCTCTGCCGACCCTAAATAAGGAAACGGCGTGATGGTATGAATGTATATGTAATATTAGGTTTTGCATTGTTGGCCACGCCACTGCTGGTGGCAGTTCGTTATATACGAGTATAGGCCTTTGCCCAAATCTTTGTCCAAATTCGATATACATTTTCGAAACCCGATGGATACTTTACAAGTGGAAAAGTAGAAAATCTTCCACTGCATTAGTCCTTCAAGATGCAATTGACTTTTTAAACGTTCATAATAGCCATCGAGTTCAATCCGATTGCAAACTCGAATCGTTTCCTTTGTTCTAAATCTAAAGAAGTCACTGGAGTATAGGAAGCTCGCGCCTCTTTCATCACGTCATGATGAATAATAATACCTATGAACATGAAGAAGGGTTGGAAAATATGTTCGAAGTGTCAAGGGGCGGCGACTCCGCGGGACGCTGCTCACAACCGCCGGCTTCAACAAAGAAAGCTTTCTTTCCAAAACAGAGAGGGTTATTGAATGACAAGGACTAATAAAGACATCAGTCACATATAGGTGAGCAATTTGTAGTTTTGCTTCGGCCGTTTCGTCAATAGATGGCAGCACAATAGACTTGTTGCACTGAATATTTAAATTGAGAATAGAATACGACGTAGTTTGACGGTTGAATTCGGCTATAACTTTATGTAAGTAGTAGGTACCTACTAAAATTTTATGCACAGTTAAATGAAGGAAATTCTCAATATTAATATTTAATCGTCATACCTAATACTCGATTGGAATCTTTCTGTATATTCATTAAAAAGTCAAACAAATCACTACCTATAGTTTTAAACCTGTGAGTTTTCTTTTTTTGAATGACGCAGCTAGTGGGCGGATATACATATAAAATGAGGTTATGTTGTTGACTCACTCATCGATCCTATTTTTGTTTTTAAATGAAAGAACCTTTGAATTCGCTAATTTATGTTTTCTTTTATGTTTTCGCACTAGTTGTTTGTTTCAAAATAATTATGTTTAGAGAATAAATAGTCAGAAGTCAAAAGAGGATCATTAAAATTTGTATAAATATTGTTACTTACCTACTTACTTCTTGTTTGGCATTAGCATATGCTTCTATAAATATTGTCATAATGACAGACGGAGACGAAGAAATAATATGCGATGGAACGGATCGGATAGAACAAGAAATGTATTGTAATTGAAAAAAATATTATGTAATACCTAAGTGCATGAAAAGGAATAGGTTTTCTTAGGAATATTACCTATTAATACCAGCCTTGGTTTGACAACAATAATTACCTAATACTTAAACATGGTAGAACTGTTGGGATATTCAAGTGCAAATAAGTGGTTTTTTATGAAAGTAAAAGACATTACCACACACACTCGATGGTTTCTTTATTCTGTATATTTTAACAGCAACAACCTTTTTGTATAAGTACAAACCAAGTCAAGTTAAATACTATTTGACAACTAGAATCAAAACACAAACTATTTTTCTTTTAATGTATATGACAGTTCCATAGAACAGACAATATAGTACAAGAAAATGTCCCTTTTTCTTCAACAAGAACTAAGTAAGTATAGGTACCTACCTACTTATTTATTTATTTATTTATTTAGTTGGTTCTCGGGCAACTAACAGGTACTATGTCAAATATTAATTTAACACGCACCCAATAACAAGTTGCCACATTCTGGAGACTTACGATATTAATCGTCTCACAGATCCAGACTGAAAACACAATTAAAAACTGTGTCTCCACCGGGAATCGAACCCGGGACCTTTGGATCAGCAGTCAGATACCCAACCAACTGAGCCACGAAGGCCGACAACAAAACTTACAACAAAAAGTGTTAATAATAATAATAATAATAATGAAATGATAATGTGTGCAAGCAGGTACACATCGCTTTAGGTAAAAAATATAATTTATTAGATTCTCCACCACCATGGTTCCGATACTTCTTAACACATAAACTTTATTGGAATCATCATCGTCATCAGTGGCTCCATTGCACCCTATCCATGGCCTTTTCTCTCTAATTCCGCACACCGGCTATCTGAAGGCCCCTCTCGACTCCATCCATCCATCTTAGTTCCCCTTCTTCCCTCCGGACGCGTTGTGAGGATTCTTTTTGGTGTCTGGCCAACGGAGCCTCCCTATTTTTATCGTTTGGACGATATTTGGTTCCTTGAATAGGCTCTGTATTTCGTGGTTGAACCTGATTCTCCACGTGCCTTGATCACAGAGGGGTCCGAAATTTTTTCTCAATTTTTTTCTTTCGAAAACCAGTAACGCATCCATGTCCTTTTTAGCAAGAACCCAACACTCATAGCCGTATATCAGTACAGGTCGTAAAAGAGTTTTATAGACGAGGATTTTAGTGGTTCCTGATAATACACGTGATCTAAAGTGCCTCTGTAGTCAAAAGTAACACTTGTTAGCCGTGTTTATTGGAATACTTAGAGATATAATTACAGATAGAACCAACCTGCACAATAGACCCGATATAACCCTAACATTCAAAATAAGCAAGTTTATTGCTATATGGCACTTTCTTCCAATTTACCAGTGTTTCCAGCCCAGAGAAGGTATTTATTGCGTCTTATATAGAATCAAAATATTTCAAATGTCTTCTTCCTCCTTGACTTCATGACTGAGGATAGCGGCTAAACTCATTCATCCGAAGAATGATCCTCCTCCATGTAGAACGATAATATGCAATGGATCTATATAATATGGATCTTCTACCATCCACGCTTTTCATTATGACGAGCTCCTCGAGGTTATCGGTGGCCCTTCTGGCAATGTGTCCAAATACTGCGCTGTAGGCAGTTTAATGACAGGCGATATTTTATCTTTCTTATACTTATTCAATCAGCTAGGTCAACTGCTGAACATACGCATCCCCCATAACTTTCCAGATATTTAGATCTTTAGCCATTTGTCACTAGCAATTCTTTTTGTGTCCATTCCAATACCCAGAACCACCTCAATCTTGACTACTCTTTCGACAACATCAGCATCCCTTGGTCTTCTACGAATTTCAGTGTTTCCTATTCGAGCTATATTGATATGAGATTGATCTTTATCTGATCTGATATTGATCTCTTGTTGTTTTTATATATCTTCATTCAATTGATACATTTGTTCTCTTAGCAGTTCACGGTGTTTGCAACATTCTCCGTCGACACCACAACATATTGAAAGCATAAGCCCTCTTTTTCTCTAACTATCTTAATCTGTTATTACTTTTACTTTTAATTTTGCTAATAGGTAATCAATTCTCTGTCAACACCACAACATATTGAAAGCATACGCCCTCTTTTTCTCTATCTTAATCTGTTATTACTTTTACTTTTAATTTTGCTAATAGGTAATCAATTCTCTGTCAACACCAAAACATATTAAAAGCATAAGCCCTCTTTTTCTCTAACTATCTTAATCTGTTATTACTTTTACTTTTAATTTTGCTAATAGGTAATCAATTCTCTGTCAACACCACAACATATTGAAAGCATAAGCCCTCTTTTTCTCTAACTATCTTAATCTGTTATTACTTTTACTTTTAATTTTGCTAATGGGTAATCAATTCTCTGTCAACACCACAACATATTGAAAGCATAAGCCCTCTTTTTCTCTAACTATCTTAATCTGTTATTACTTTTACTTTTAATTTTGCTAATAGGTAGGTAATCAATTCAGCCTCAAATTACATTGAAGTGAAAGCTGTAAACCTATAGCTGTTCATGCAGAGAATTAAATCAATACAATTCATTTATTTATATTTCATCAATAGAATCTATAATAACGTCCATTTAATATTAATATCACTCATGTAATGGCGTCTGTTATTGTGATTGACAAGATGGCGGGGGGCCAATATGGCGACCGTGTACCTACAGTACACCACCTGGTTTGATTAAACACAATAAACTGTCAAAATTATTATGACTTATGACGAGAGAGAGGAAACAATAGCCTCTAGTAGGTACAGTCATTATTTATTATTATTGTTACAACATAATATCAAAGGGGTCGAGAGTTTCATCAAACATTCAGTGGCGGTTTTAGCACTAATGTGGAGGCCCAAGGAGTACAGGCATCAGGCGCACTGTTTAAGAGGACATAATATTAGTGACTGAAAACAAAATATATTAAAACCGCCAAATACAGTATGAAGTTACGTGTTAGTAAGGGTTACTATCGCGTGCGTTTAAAATAGTTTATAACAAAATATTTTTTTTTTTTGCATTTTAAGAACAAACCTGACTTAAAATAAAACAACTTAATCGGTCATTCACTTTGATTTTAGGCGCTCTTTAAACACATAGATTTCTCTACGACATATAGTTGGGGAATAATCCAACTGTCGATTTGTTAAGAGAACTTTGTTCTCTTAACATATCGACAAATTATCAAGCCAAGATACGCGAGATTTGTATGCAGGGTCTATATTTTTCACGGTTTTTCCAACTTTGAAGTTAAAAAACACCAACTTAGAGGCTTTGCAGCATATATGTTTTATATATGTGGATTTACTCAGGATTCGGAGTAGAACATTAAGTATGTCTGTGTGTGTGTTTGTGTCCTCTTTATAACTTTTGATCTCCTCAATTTACAGAGCCCAAAATTTCAGAATATATAAATAGTTATATGCCAACAAAACTTTTATACTCAGCATTTTGAATTATTGTTTCAGTCAGGAGTTATCAACTTTTGAATTCTACCTTTGGATTTATGAACGAGCCCACCTAGAGGACAAACGCAAAGGAGTCTGTGGTCATCTGGGAGTGGATTGGCATTTAGGCATGTTTTGACTGACGCGACAAGAAGAAGAAGAGTTTATACTAAATTTTAAAATTGTGTGACGAACGTTCACTAGAGAAATGTTACTCATAGAATTTTCTTCGAAACACTCTGTTTAAAAAGTTATTTGGAAATGCTTTCATTTTCGAATGATATTTCGATATTGTATTTGAATAAGGAAATTCACAAACCCCATAAGTAAATTTTCTTTTAAAAATGGGATATTATACGTTTTAATGTTTTTTTCTGAGATAATCTCACCTATCAGCCGAAAACATATAATATCGTAATAACATATATTTATATTAGTTATATAATTTTTCTGTACGTGTGTATGTCACTGAACTCTTCCTAAACGGCTTAACCGATTTTGATGGAATTTTTTGTGTGTGTTTGTGTGAGTCCCTGAATGGTTTAGATTCACAAAATGTAATTTTAAACATTAATATAATAAAAGGAAAATAAAAAAAAAAGATTTTTTTTATAACTGTATACAATCTACCTATCTATCTGTATAGACCTATCTGTATACAATCAACCATTCCTAAGCTATTCGAGTCGGTTTTTCTCTCTAAGTTTATGATTGAAGCAAAAAAGGTTATTTCTCCATACCAACATGGATTTATCAACGGTAGATCTACTTTGACCAATTTACTCATATATGAAAACTATATATCAAAAAGTTTAGATTCAAAATGCCAAGTTGATGCAATCTACACAGACTTCAGTAAAGCATTCGACAGGGTTTCACACCTCATATTACTCAAAAAACTTGAATCGTTTGGAATTGGAATGAGTATTTTAAAGTGGCTGTCCAGTTACTTATTATCACATAAACTCTCTGTCAAATTGTATACCAATATGTCTAATCAATTCATTGCAAAGAGTGGTGTCCCACAAGGTTCTCACTTGGGTCCAGTTTTATTTCTTTTATTTATTAATGATATTGTCGATATATTCCATGACGCTCAGTTCTTACTTTTTGCAGATGACTTAAAAATTTACAAAACGATAAACAACTTAAACGACTGTATGGCGTTACAATTAAATCTTAACAATTTACTCGAGTGGTGTGCTTCGAATTCTTTATACCTAAACTATACTAAATGTCAATTCATCAGATTCTGTAGAAATAAAACTAGTATAAATTTTCAATACACAATAGACAACAATAACTTAACTAAAGTAACATCAATAAAGGATCTTGGTATATTGTTTGATGAGAGGCTTACATTTATTTCTCACATAACTGAAACAACTAATAAAGCTTTAAAATGCCTTGGATATATTTTGAGAACCGTCAAAAATTTTAGATCTATTAATACATTTAAAACCCTATATACATCACTTGTTCGTAGTAATCTTGAATATAATTCAACTATATGGTCGCCGTTTTATAATGTGCACTCATTGAGGGTCGAAAGGGTTCAACATAAATTTTTAAGATTTGTAAATTATAAATTATCCATTCCTTTAGAAAAATTAAATTATGATTTTCTAATGAGTATTTTAAATTTATCGAAATTATCAAACAGAAGAACGATTTGTGATTTAATTTGTTTATTTAAAATAATCAACGGTATATTGGACACCCCTGACCTAGTTGAAATGATAAAATTCAGAGTACCTACAAGGTTTGCTTCACGTCAAAATGCACCTTTTCATATAGAGAATCTTCGAAATAACTTTATCATTAACTCACCAATACATAGATTGCACCGCCTTGGAAACCAATATAGTGCTGTTGATATATTTAATGTACACACTATAGATGGTTTCAAAAGGATGCTTAACGCATATTATAATTTTTGATTTTTACTTTGCTTTGTTTATTTTTGTTGTTTAAATTGAATATGTAATACTGTTTATTTTTTTCTTCTTTTATGTCTAGTTTTTTTTTTATCATTATCTCTATTTTCTTTTATTATGTTGTATTATGTTGTTTTATATTGTTCTTCCTTTAACTACTTACGTTTTTTTATTATGTACCTACATATATAATCGATGTATTTACACTTATTTTTATTTTGTTGTGCCTACATTGTTCTTTTTATCCTATATTTTTTTGTAAATGCCCTATTAAGGGCGTATATATAATAAATAAATAAATAAATAAATAACTATTAATAGCTTATGTCGAATTGGAACTGTATATAGTTTTTTTTCCATCTGACAATACTAAGAAATCTATCATTTGCGTCATAGTTTGGATTTTTTTGACATTTGAAGGTAAAAAAAAAAAAAGAACGAGTGGGTTGTGTCCAACGCTAAACTCCTCACTAACAAGTCATTTTATAAAGTATTCATATTTTGTATGGAAAATTTTCAGCATTTTCATGAAATGAGTTTGTTTTTTATTATTAAAACTTGATAACTCTTCAATGCCATTTTATGTAAGTGGTGTGCCTTTTTACCAATTTGAAAATAAATATTTCAAATTTTAAGTTTCCTAAGTTTGGGGTCACTTTGAAATATTTGACAGTAAAAAAAATTGAGAAGCACTATTCATATATCGTTCAAAATGTAATGGGGTCTAAGCGAGTATTAGGTATATACCTAAATTTGCAAAATTTGAATAGAATCGAATGAGTAGGTACTTTAGTCTATAATCGATAAAGTAAAAATGAACACGCCGTACATAGCACACTGCACATAGCACACACACACAGATACATTGTGATGAAACTTTCAGAATACAATCTCAGCATGATACTAGTTGATAATCTGCAATAAAAAAATACCTTAAAAATTGCGAAATCATAACTCCCCACTATATCCCCTTGGGTTAGTGAGGAGTAAAAATTATTGAAAATATAAAGTTATCCAATGGTGATTCTATACCTAGATGTATAGGATCGTAATTTTTGTATAGATTTAATGAAATAAAAATGTACCCTTTGTATAGGTAATAGATACAATATGTACTTAATATGGGCGGATACTTTACCAAAGTAGGCGGACGACGATTTAATGTTGGTAGGAGTGGCTTCTGTTGAAACGCCTCCCCAAGGTTTATTTCAGCCCTACAATTTTAAGATAAATATATTTTACCTACATACATATAATTTTGATACCAATTTATTTTTATTTTGCTTTACGGGTGTAGGTAGGTAATCTCTTCAAAACAGCAAAAAAAACGTGAAATCGCGTATGTAGAAATAATTTGGTAAAATTATATTTTAGTTTTTCAAAAAGCAGCGAAAATTCTTGCAAATTAGTCTATTTCTTGTCGTTATCCTCATGAGTGAAGATGGAGGCTTTAATTAATCCCTCTTTGTGTGACCCGCCTCCATGCTAAATATTTCTTCTGGGCAGCACGTAGAGCGCCAGTCACTGGAGACCCCAATAATGTAGACTTAACAAGATGACTCCGTCTAGTCGACGAGATTTTCGTCCTTTTTTATATAAAATAATGTATTTGTCCTTATAACAAGTACATTACATCGTCATACATTCCCTTAAATTAGCATTATGCTTGATGTGTTATAGGTGAATGGAATCGGTCTTGGCAGGATTCGAACTCGCGACTACTGGTTTGCGACCCAGCGCGCTAACAGCTCTGCTACTACCCATCTAAATATATATCTAAATATTATTATTATTTATTAAAAGATGAATTAAATTATTATTTTTTTACAAAAGTAATCCTATATTAGTAAATATGATTTTAAATGTTTTTACATTGAAGACATACAAAAATTGTAAAATATTATTGTTGAATCTTGTTAGGGATATCCATTTGAATCCTCTCCTTATCATAGACAAATTTTTCTCCACTGTATACCAGTGAAAAGCTATTTAATATAGCTCCTTAGGCAACCTACAGGTATTATTTTATTTTCATTAGGGAAACATACAGCAGTAAACATAAAAACAAACTATAAGAATACTTAATTAATAAAAATACTGCCAAGACAGTTTCCACAAGCAAGTATATAAAGCAAAAACCTATACTTGCTTGTTGAAACCTATATTTCCTATTCCCAAACCTATACAAAAAAACATAATTGGTTATAAAAAGTGGGAATAGGAAATATGGAAAGGGAGAAGACGGACAGGGAGAGCAAATCTTATATACCTACATATGTATAAAACAGAAATAATGCTGTACAATACGAAACCACTATTCACTGCCGCAGATTACACGCATTACCTCGCGGCGAAACTGATAAATAGGTGAGTCAAAAATATCAGTATGCATCGAAAATAATGCATTTAATCTACGACAGATGCATGGCATCGTAGCATTCATCCGCAAATTAGTTCTACAGTGTGGAACATGTAAGATGTTTGACTGGCGAAATGACCTTCCCGGGACCCGAATATTCACAAAACTGACAAGCTCAGGCGAGTCCATAGCATCGTTCAAAATTTTATGAAGCATTAATTGGTCGAATAAGGTTCTTCTGGATTCTAGGGTATCATATTTGTGGTATTTAATTGAATCACATTATGGCCCAGTATTACAGTCGGCCCTCAACTCATTGAGTTTGTTAAACTCAAGATTAATGTTAAGGGGAGATTTAATCCATTTCCGTATTACAGTGCAATATGACATGTCAGTTACTAAATCTTCAATTATAGACATATTTTACTTTTTCTGTGGTTCTTATCTGTCAAATTTTAAATAACGTCAAATAATACGAACTACAAAACGGGAGACTATGACTTGAAATACTATTGTTTTACTATCCAACATGTTAATTTAATTTTTTTCACCAAAATAATGCTTTTAAATGCCCATGTTCGTTTCAATATGGCTGTCAGTTTGTTTTGTTGTGTGGCGCCTCTAGTGATAGAAACTGAAACTACACGCGTTGCCTAGCAAATGACAGTTAACTCACCGTTAAGTACTTAATCCGCTAAAAACGTTGAGTTAAATATTTGTCGTTTTAGTGACGTATTTGAGGGAAGATTAGGCCTAAACGGACACTGTAATACGCTATATTTTTGTAAAGCTTGAGTTTAGCTCTTAAACTCAGACTGTAATACCGGGCCTATGTCAAATATTAATTTAACACGCACCCAATAACAAGTTGCCACATTCTGGAGACTTACGGTATTAATCGTCTCACAGATCCAGACTGAAAACACAATTAAAAACTGTGTCTGCACCGGGAATCAATTCCGGGACCTTTGGCTCAGCAGTCAGATTCCTAACCAACTGAGCCACAAAGACCGACAATAAATTATCAATCAATATTTCGATAGCAGCGGAGAGTGCTGGGGCACCTTACAAATGATTTGTTGAGAAGTCAATAGCACGCTTCCATCACGCACTGTCCCTAATATAGTTGGAGCGCAGTGCCCACTGCGGGGAGTCGAACCAGCATGCTCCCCAGAGGAACCAGCGGTAATAATATTCGTTTCATTTAACCCAACAACAACTAGGTAACAATCGTTTACGTAGGTAGATATCGAAAACTCGGGCGGCAATAACTTCATTGTGAGTAACTAATCACCGTATGATTGTCCATGGTTTTAAAAACTGACTGCACGCCATCGATACCTACTACGACATGCCATAGGGCCGGTATTACAGTATCAGTTTAAGAGATAAACTCAAGTTTTACAAAAATATAGCGTATTACAGTGTCCGTTTAGGCCTAATCTTCCCTCAAATACGTCACTAAAACGACAAATATTTAACGGTGAGTCAACTGCCTATAAATAAGTATATTATATTATATACTTATTTATAGGCGCGTTAGTCAAGCGTTAAACAACCTCTCGACCTGTCCTAACTTGACGTCTATGAAATAAAGGTGTAATAAAGACATGTCACATGCGTATATCCCCATCAATTAAAAATTTGCGATGTTTCACCAGTTTCGCCTCAATACATTAAGGCCCTTGTATACCCTGGATATACGGATGTACACAAAAATACACACTAAATTACCTTCTAATGTATGAAACATGAAAAAATATTGTATATCATCTAATATGTGATATTCAACATTTTTTCGTGAAGAAAAGGTAAAATACAGAGGTTTTTTTTAAGTTGCAAGAAAAGTATTTAAAATATTGTAATAATAAAAACTCAGCCGGTAGATTTTCATATTCTCTTTCGACTTAAGTAAAAATCTACTTCATAGGCCTTGTAGTTTTTTTAGTTACTTACAAGAAAAATATATAAAAAGGGTTTTACTAAAACTAATTTTACTAGAAAATTATTAAACAAATTCATTCATTCATTCATACCATCACGGCATATCCCACAATGTGTGGTAACCAGCGAAAGGTGTCCGGGTGTGCATTGTCTTCTAAAAGGGAGAACAACACATCTATGTATACCCACACACCAGTCTCGTTTCACCAAAAAAGGCACTACATTCAGAATGGGTGGTGAACCTCATTGCTGAGCTATGTGAGATGTTATTGTTGCCTGTTGTATTTTCGATTACCCGGCTTTTACGGGACACTCGAAAACAATGATTTAAAAGAATGGAAGCACTATTCTAAGCCGGTGCCTCAAACAAATTCAAATTTCAAAAAAACTCATGCAATAGAATAAAGATGTAAATATAAAATGTTCTTTATTTCAAAGACGTATATTTTGAGGGTAGGTACTGGGGAAATTATTTTCAAAATATAGCATATAGCCTCTTAAGAATATGCGATGAAATTTATTGCTGAACTATGCGAGGAGTTATTTTGCCCGAAGTACCTATTTTAGATTATCGGGCTCCTTTGAAACACCAGAAAACGAAGTTTGAAAAATGGAAGGACTATTCTAAGCCGGTCTCATAGCATACAACATGTAACCACAAAAAATGGTAGCCATATTTTTCTGATGCAGAATAAATACTTTTTCAAACTGCATCATCTTCAACTGGCGAGATTGTTGGAGCAATTTTCCAACTTTCCCGTGCTTACAGTCCAAGAAGCATGAATTGAGAGGGAAACAATTATTTTCAAATTAAAAATTTCCTTTTGGGAATCGAACCCAGGAAGCCGATATTATAGTCAATTCAAATGACATGCCTTTCGATTTGTGCATTGAAAAAAATAAATTATGACAACCGAACTGGCTACCAACGTTTTAGCCAAACCGTTCTTATCGGTAATAAAGGTTTATTATCTATTTATGACTGTACTGTTTGGCTGTGTGCACAAAACATTTGGTAACACAAATAAAATGTTTTGTAGTCACTATATGTAGTTTGGTTAATTTTAACATGAAAATAAGAAACATGAAAACACCTACTATTAACAAGAAAATATTTCAGTGTGTACATGAACCCCAGTGTAGTGCTGCAATGATTGACATCATAATTAGGTACCTACCTTTGAGCACAACTATGGATTACGAAATAATACATAGTCAGTATGTATAATAAAAATCATAATCAAATTACATATTTTCCTATTTGTGCTTGAATGTTTGTCCGCGTAGCGCTGCTTAAATCAATACATAGAGTACCAAGTAAGATGGTCGCCCAAATAAACACATTGCTCCAAAACTTATCGATTTATTTATTAATTGGAATAAATTTCTCCTCTGCTGGGGATCGAACCCAGGACGCTCGCACAGAAACTAAACTATTAATATGGTTAAGAATAGTTTTGTGACGTAGTATTGCGATGTGTGCCTACCTAGTATAATGGAGCGAGAACTGTCATCCAGTTCAAAATAATTATATTGTCATTGGCAAAATTAAACTGCTACCCCTAGAACATGGTTCTCCTAGTTGGGCAACAGATGTCTGTTTGCGCGCCTTCGTTGTAGAGTGTGGTGTGAGAAATACAAGTTTTGCACAGCACTACACTTACAATCGGGTGGTGTGGTTCAACAAACTTGAAACAGATTTGAGACTGGCAATTGAATATACCTAATGAATTTAAAAGAAAAATATAGAATAAATTAAACTTATTAAATTTGACTGACATGTAAATTGTATTAACTTCATTTTGTATAGATAGTAATTATGTATATATAATATTTTGTGTCTTTTGTATTAAATTGTCTCCTTTACACACGAGTGCTTTCTTTTTTCTTACTGTGCATCTTTTCTATATAGTTTGATTGTTTTATATTTTTTTATATGTTTGTGAATTTAATAAAAATATAAAATAAATAAAAATTCGTCATTTTTGACGGGTTATTTATGACAAGTCGTTACGGCGAGATTTGACTTCATATATATTCATGTATGAATGAATGGTATTGAATAAGACTAAACGTTGACAACAATATCGCCTCCCGGGGATGTGGCGCTGCCCTCAGCGGGAACCGAACCAGGAACACCGCGGCGACAAACCATTGTTCGCGCCCATGTCGGATCGTGTTAACTACTACTGTACGAGTATTTGTATTTAGCACTTTTGTTTTTTTTTTATTTTTTCAAAATATGACATCATGCCGTGACGCTCTAAACACCGAGTTTTGCGCGCGTCGCACGCGGGGGTTGTGTTTTGTCGAGAGAAATACACGCATTTCAAAACAATGCGAGTGAGATGTGGCAAACGAAATACTCTCGACTGCATAGTATAAAATAAATAAATTTAGTTTAATGTTATCGTCAGCGCCAGATTTACATATTTTTAAAAATTCATTCATCCTGTCACGACCAGCGACAGGTGTACACATGCGTGTATACCCACACACCAATCTCACCTAAAAAGACAATACTTTTTAGAAATAAAATTAATTATCTCGCAAGTCCGTCGTAACCAATCGTTTGATTTGAATTATAAAATTATTTTGTTATTTAATTATTTTCTTATGTTATTAATGTACTTAAATATTTGTTTATTTTATTTTATTTTTTATTTTATTTAATTAAGCACAGACACAGGCATGAATGTCCAAATATTTCTGCGCATAATTGCTTATAATATATGGGAAGTACATATCATAATAAGAATTGTTTGTAGGTATACTGCTTCCTACCTACACTACACTATGCAGTGTACGGAAGGTTCAGTGTCTATTTTATATACCTACACATATAATTATTATGTTGCGGGTGGATGTTACATAGTAAGTTTAGAGTTATAGATTTAAAGATTAAACAAATGAAACATGAAAATCAACAATAATTAAACATGAGAAAATTAACAGAGAAGTTATACATAAATTTAAACGAAAAAATTAAGAGGTTACGAACTGGGATATTATGTGTTTTTTGAAAGTTAATTTGGAGTTTGAGAATATGTCAATACAATTAATTTGATGAACTGAGTTGTATATTCTGATTAAGCGAGGAATTGGAAAGAAATAACCGATACACCTACTTAGAATTAATTTGTTAAATTTTTGATTATTTTGTTATTAACTTATTTTGTTATTTAATTATACTGTTTTTATTATATTTTGTTATTAACTATTTTGTTTTTAATTAATTTTGTTATTTAAAATTTTTATTTATTTATTCTGTTATTTAATTATTTGTTATTTTCTTATTTTGTTATGTATTATATTATTTAATAATTTTGTTATTTAACTAACTTTTTAAGTATTTGATTATTTTCTTATATAGAATTATATAATCTTACTTGTATTTCATTATTTCTACAGGTAGTTACTATGTTTGAATCAATCTACAACAAACAAAATCTACAACAAAGTCAAATCACATACAAAAAAATATAGCGTTTGGCGATATCGTTAAGCGTTTTCAACTTGGTTCAGCCCCCCTAGACAACGTGTCTTTTAGTTCAAGAAAAGAAACAAGAAAAGATAACTCAATGTGTGGAAGTGACAGTTGTCACGTGACTGGCAACTGTCACTTCCATACATTGAGTTATCTTTTCTTGTTTCTTTTCTTGAGTTAAATGACACGTTGTCAAGGGGGGGCTGGCTCCTAATGAATCTACATTTTGTTTTTTTTTTAATTTAGGTAAATCTTGTTACTTAATATTTTTTTTAGAAAAGTTTTACAAAATAATAATTGGGATCTCACTAGCCTACAGGTTATCAGTGAGATTCCCATACAAAAAGGTCAAGTACATATTACATTCCTTAAGTTACAGTTTTAAAATATAAGATTTGATACTTATTTTAGATTTAATTACTACTTATAAATATGTCAAATGTTTTTAAGTACTTTCTGCAATATATTTTTTAAATATAGTTTTAACTGAGGATATTTTATCAGGTTTTTCCATACCACTTGGAAGGTTGTTGAACATTTTCGGTATGCTTAGGTACTTTCAGTGTCCTTTCACCGTTATAGTTTGTCCAAATGGGAATTATCAATTTATTTTGCGCAACTTGTCTGGAATTACATATATTTTTACAGGTATTTTATATTCATTATTTAATATTATGTTTTGATATATTGTATACCAACAGACAGGGACGATACAAAAATCCCACTTCTTATAGATTCATTCATTCATACCATCACGGCATATCCCACAATGTGGGGTAACCAGCGAAAGGTGTGCGGGTGTGCATTGCCTTATAAATGGGAGAACAACACATCTATGTATACCCACACACCAGTCTCGTTTCACCAAAAAAGGCAATACATAGAGAATGGGTGGTGAACCTCATTGCTGAACTATGTGAGATGTTATTGTTGCCTGTTGTATTTTCGATTACCCGGCTCTTACGGGACACTCGAAAACAATGATTTAAACTTCTTATAGATAAATATGTGATTCGTGGCTCAGTTGGTTATATATCTGCCTTCTGAGCCAAAGGTCCCGACCCGGGATCGATTTCCGGTGGAGACACAGTTTTTAATTTTTTTTCAACCTGGTTCTGCGAAACTATAAATTTCACAAGCCTCCAGATTGTGGCAAATTGTTATTAGAAGCGTTTTAAATTAATATTTGACATGTTACATGTTAGTTGCCCGAGAATCTATAAAAAATAAAATAAATATTAATAATAAAACCTAATAGAACCGATTTCACGATTTTTTTGAAATTCCACCGAATTTTCGGCATCTCGTATGGATCGCTGAATACTCTATTTGGTATTTGATTTGACAAAATTACCAAATACATATTCAACGAAGCCGATAAAATCATCATCCATCGAAAAAATATCGTATTTTAGAATTAAACCACTCGTAAGGTTCCTCGCTATCAACCTTCTTCTTCTTCTTCTTCTTCAGCCTATTTCCGTCCACTCCTGAACGAAGGCCTCCTCCATTTGACTCCACGTCGTCCTGTCCTGTGCAGTTTACATCCAGGATGTGCCAGTGCCAGCATATCTTGTTATATCGTCCCTCCACCGCAGCTGCGGCCGCCCCACACCTCTCTTTGTCATACGAGGTCTCCAAGTCAGCACTCTCTTTGTCCACTTCTCGTCCGAGCTTCTGGCTACGTGTCCCGCCCATTTCCATTTCAGAGTCGCCACACGGTGGGTGGATTATATCTGTTACTTTTGTTCTTTCTCTCACCGTTTCGTTTCTTACCTTGTCTCTTAGTGACAGACCCAGCATGGATCTTTCCATAGCTCTTTGGGTGACTCGCAGTTTCTCGGCACTCAGTTTAGAGAGAGTTACTGTTTCTACTGTTCCATAGCTATCAACCTTACTTTTTGATAATTCGCAAATGTTAGTTTACGCCGATGCGCATGCGCTAAGTATTTAGATATGTCTCTGCAATGCAATTCTCATAGAAAAACATGGTTAGTATTTAGAATTTAGTATTTTGGTAGGCCTCTGCATTCGGGCCTTAGTCACACAATCGATGTCGACAGCTCTCTGATTCATATCATCATATATAACAATCAATTACATACATACATACCATCACGCCATGTCCCTTACGGGGTAGGCAGAGAGAACCAAACGCCACATTTTTCTATCCTGGCACGCATTTCTCGCCTCGTCCACATTCATGCATCGACTCATACATGTTCATCTATTGCTCACACTTCTAACATTTCCGTCTTTCAGAATATCGTTCACATGGTCGTTCCATCCCTTTCTTTGGCGTCCCCGACCTCTCATTCCATTCCTTTCCGCTCTGTATATTTTCTTCGTCAGGCGCTCCTCATTCATTCTCCCCATGTGACCAAACCATCTCAATGTGTTCACCTTCATTCTAGTAATAACATATTTCTTCAACTTACATTCTTTCCTTATGTCCTCATTTCTTACCCTGTCATACATCGTTCTATTGCAAATTCTTCTTAACGATCTCATTTCAACTGCATTTATTCTGCTTTCATGCGTCTTCTGCCATGTCCAGGTTTCACTTGCATACGTCAAGGTTGGCACTACGATGGCGTTATGAATGGCAACTTTGGCATCCTTTGATATGTTGCGGTTATTCATAATTGGACTAAGTGCTCCATTCACTCTGTTTACTGCCATAACTCTTCTTTCGATCTCTTTATCAAGCCGTCCATTCCGTTGAAATATGCAATTAAATTTGATAAAACAAAAATTAATTACATCTTTCTTCAACTTCAATTTATTAATTTATATTTATAATATATCTAAAAGTATAATGGAGTTGACATCGTGAATTATAATCAATAGGTAGGTACTACTTACATAGTGCGTATAGAACGTATGGCGGCAACATAGTAATAATATGGCATAGTTGACGCCGCAGGAGACGCCGTCATTACATTGAGAGGCGTCGCGACGCCCGTTCTTAACGGAAAATCCGTTAAGTGGATTACTGTGTACCGTTATAACGTATGATACTCATAATATGGCCTTCAAAATGGCACTTGTATAATATATTACATTTATACATAGGTATGATGATATGCCAAATTACAGAGACTTTTTGATTTTTTATTTTTCATTTTCTGCCTTACTCGAAAATAACCAGGTAGATACAATATACCTAGATTTTGCCAAAGCGTTCGACAAAATTAACCACAATATTCTGTGTTTTAAATTATGGAACTTTGGCATACGTGGCGATCTGTACAGATGGATAAAGTCCTATATAACAAATAGATCACAAGCAGTAGCCGCCAAAGGTTTCCAATCGTGTTTTGTTCCAATTCCCTCCGGAGTACCGCAGGGTTCTCACCTGGGTCCCTTGCTTTTCCTGATCTACATTAACGACATAACACAATGCATAGCTACCTCTGAAATAATTCTTTTTGCCGACGACAGTAAATTATATAAACAAATCTCATCTACACATGACTGTTCACTGCTACAACAGGATTTAAATAACCTTTTTCGCTACTGTGAAAAAAATCAATTATATATAAATATAAATAAATGTTTCTCAATGAGTTTCAGTTGAAGCAGAAATGTAATTAAATTTCACTACACTATTAATAATAATATATTGTCGCAAAAACTCGAAGCGAGAGACCTAGGCGTTATCCTTGATAACAAACTATCATTTATTCCTCATATTGATTCTGTCGTAAATAAAAGCTACAGAAACTTGGGTTTCATACAAAGAATAACCAAATCCTTCAAAGAAACAACCTCGCTAGTTCTTCTATTTAATGCCTTCGTTAGAAGTCATTTGGAGTTTGCATCAACCGTATGGAGCCCTAGTTACAATATTCACATCGACAGAATTGAGAGGATTCAGAGAAGGTTTGTTAAAACGCTTAATTTTAGAAAAAAAAATTACCGCCATGATTATGACCAATCTTTAAAATTACATGGGTTTATATCACTTGAAAAAAGAAGAAAGATATCCGATGTCTATCTGCTTTATAAAATACTTAATAACCTTGTAGACAGCTCTTACCTACTCCAAAAAATTTCTTTCAACTGCCCCATGAAAACAACACGCCAAAATCACCTTTTCTATACACCATACTGCAGAACAAATTACGCACAGAATAATTATGTCAACAGATGCTTAAATTATTACAATAGTCTTGACCCCCAACCTGATATATTTAACTCCACACAGACATCGATGAAACGCCAATTACGCGCAGTTATTGGTAATATTACTGGTTAAAAATCAAACCTACTTTCCTTAAACATTCATCCCTTCCTTATCAACGCTTTCCTATATCCATTACCCTTCCCTTTCCCCCACATACACTCACCATCTTACAATACTAGACTACCCAACATTAATAATGTATAATTATTTAAATATGTGAAACTTTATAATTGGCTATTTATTTTGTATTCTCATTTGAAATTAAGTATTATAAATGTATAGCTGTTAAGTTTCCAAACAAATGAAAAATAAAAAATAAATAAAATAAATACATTAGCTGGCTCCGCCCTCCATAATGTAGACAGCGCATATTTAAAAACTAGTGGGCTGTGGCCAACGCTAAACTCCTCACTAACAAGTCATTCTTTAAAGTATTCAAATTTTGTATGGAAAATATTCAACATTTTCATGAAATGAGTGATAAATTATTTTTGATTTAAATATTTTATTATGAAAACTTGATAATTCTTCAATGCCATTTTATGAAAGTGAAGTGCCTTTTTACCAATTTGAAAAGAAAAATTTCAAATTATAAGTTTACTGAGCTAGGGGTCACTTTGAAATATTTGATAGTTTAAAAAAATAAGAAGCACTATTCAGATATCGTTCAAAATCTAATGGGGTCTAAGTGAGTATATTATATACAAATATGCAAAATTTGAAATGAATCGAATGAGTACTTTAGTCTATAATCGATAAAGTAAAATAAACACGCCATACATAGCACATACACACAGATACACTGTGATGAAACTTTCAGAATACAATCTCAGCATTATATTAGTTGATAATACATCCCCTTGGGTTAGTGAGGAGTAAAAAATGAAAATTGTTTATAGTACCAAATTTCATATTAAAATTTACCGAACTATAGTAACTATAAACATTTAGTTTTGTGCAACGAAATGTTTTGTACACACGGCCAAATCGTATGATTATAAACAGATAAACTGATAAGAAAGGTTTGGTTATATCGCAGGTAGCCAGTTCAGTTGTCATAATTTTTTTCAGTGCAAGTAGTAATGGTGAACGAAATCGGTCGCGGCAGGATTCGAACTCACAACCATTGGATTACTAGCCCAGCGCGCTAACCGCTCTGCCACCACCCATCTAAATCATATGTATCATTATGCACCCATTTAATTAATTGGCATTGAAGAAATATCAAACTTTCGTGATAAATATTTAAATAAAAATTTATTAAACAATAGCTACCTCCACCCGCTCCGCATTTGGGGACTGAAATGGCCCCTTCGCAGAACGCTAGTAAAAATGACAAAGAATGCATGGCACAAAGAGTAGCTCTAGAAGCTCCTCTAGACTCGTGGTCTCCGCACAATTGTGCAAAAAATAACAATCAAAGTCGGTGAAGATAATATTCACAGACATGGATTGTCGCGAGAGAACTTCAAGCCTGTGACTGTACATAAAACTGGACATCAGAGAGTTGACCAAGGACACTCTGGAATTTCATTTTTTTATTCAGCAGATAGAAGGGCACTATAGCCATAGCAAAACAATTTGAAGACTGTAAAGTTCTTCTTAGAGACCACTAAATCCACATGCCCAATGGGACCTTGAAGAGGCCCACGGACTGCAGCGAGGAGCTCCGTTCTGATGTAGGACACATTTGGGTGAGAGCATTCCCAGAGGATGTGCTCTGAAGTTTGGTCAGGGTGATAACTGACATGAGGACGAGTTTACAAGGCGGAATCTATGAAGGTAGCTATTAAAGCTGCAGTGTCCTGTAATAATAAACTGAGATGTCCAGAAATCTGGGACGGCCCAAGAAAAAACAATCTCATTTCATAAAAATATTGAAAATTTTCCATGCTAGATTTGAACACTTTGTGGAGTGACTTAGTAGTGAGGAGAATGGCGTTGGCCACAACCCACACGTTTTTTATTTATGTGGCTAATTAAAAAAGACCTATTCGCGTCGTTAAGAACTGGATTGAAAATGAAAACTCTACATTACAGGATCTTTATTAATCCCTATTAAAATTATATCCTAACGAGAAATTTCGTTTTGTTAATAATCCTGTAGCAGTTAGAATATTATACCCCCTGCCTGTTTTATGTTTGGGAATAATAAGAAATATTACATATTATAATTTATTTTTATATTTACATAGATAGATACATGTATACATACCTACCTAACCATTTACATAGTGTAAGAATATTATAAACGTATGTAAAAGTAAGTATTAAAATCTAGGCTCCGTAATTAATGTAGGGCTAGGCAATCAGTGGCTCATGGTCCATATTTTTTTAATAAATTATTTTTATTTCAAAATTTGTGTACACGATTAATTCGCTTGTATTATTATATAAACACAGTAGGTACCTATTTTGGAAATAAATATATTATGCAGTATTTTCGTTCATTCATACATACAATTACGGCATGGTCCAAAATTTGGGGTGACGAGCGACAGGCGTGCGGGTGTGCATTACCTTATAAAATGGAGCACGACACCTTCGTGTATACCGACACACTGGTCTCGTTCCACCTAAAAAGGGACTACATTCAGAATGTGTGGTGAATCTCATTGCTGAACTGTGTGAGATGTTATTAATAATAATAATAATAATAATGAACACTTCCTTGCACCCTGCGCAAGTGGCGAGTTTATTTCCGTATGGCAATTTCTTCCAACTAACCAGTCTTTTCAGTGTTATTGTTGCCTGTTGTATTTTCTATTACCCGGCTCTTACGTGACACTTGAAAACTACGATAAGCCGGTGCCTCATAGCTAACATTTGGTTCGAAAATATTTATTTATTTATTTAGCACTTCATTGTACATGACTTATTTGCCAGTACAAATGGCGGACTTATTGCCTAGTGGAAATTTCTTCCAGACAACCATCTTTTACATTTATGGATGAAAGGGATTTAGTACATGTAAAAAAAAAAGAAAACCCGTTTAACTAACTAACGAAGTTTAGCTAACCTGTCCCATATTTGTATGTATGTATAGGTACTGTATACAAATGCATATATTTATTTTCTGGTAATACATGGTGTATCAACAATCTACATATAAGTATGTAGACTAACATACCAATAATAGGTACATAAATATTATACATGATAGATAGTATAGTACCTACCCACTCCCCACTCTATAAAACTACTATATCCTCTCAGCATGATCAGTCATAAATTATTTTATACACAAAATACATAAGTACATAACTATATATGTACAAATGTATTTTTGTTTTTCTCCCGTTCAAACATTATATTATTATTGTCTACAGTGGCGGCTCCACCAAAGGGGCTCTCGGGCTGAGCCCTCCCAAAAATTTTGTTCGATAGATTCCAAAAATATTTGCTAAATTAATTCTGGAAATTCATTATTTTTTTAAAAAATAAATGTGTTTCCACCTTACGGTTGTAATAGTAAAATACTGCAATAGTTCGTTTCATACAGCGAGATTCTATGAAAAATTTTGTTCCGCGGGCACAATGTACTTGCGCCCGAAGAACTGTATGTAAACTCATATAATTGATTCCAATGCCGTAATACAATATGATGCGAAATGTATCGAGCTCTCGGGCACGTTCATGAATTTACCGGAATATATCTCTTTCCAGTAAGTTGTAGATGAATTAGTGTATTTATGAACACAACTAATATTAGCGTCTGCGCACTTCGCAATAAGCGGTCAGCTGGAGTGCTGAAGGCCGTTGATGACAGCGCGCCATTTTGCATGTTGTGTTGTGGTTGTGTTTGCAGAGTGATGAAATACGGTTAATTTAATATTTTTAATGATAATTTTTGACAATAGTACACGGTGAATAGTATACATAATTTAATTTCGCGTTACTTTAATTACGATGATCGTGTGAATGTGAAAAAATAAGAATCATCACAGTATCTAAAATTAGTTCTTGTAAATCACGTAAATATATTCGAAGTTTTAAGATGAATTTGTAATAAAAAACGTCATGGCTTTGCAGGTGTAGTGAAAAGAATGCGTATTGCGGGCGCAGTGAAATTTTGTTGTCCGTGTTTACTTTTTGACAATAATTCTGATGTAGGTATTTAATTCTGACTCTGACAAAAACAACTAAATCCAACATGTATGATATATGATCCACCTGACCCCCCTTTCTTTCAGGTATTGTAATTGCAGCTTAACAGGAGAATGATGATAAACACTGATCATGCATATTATTTATTATTTATTTATTTTATTTTATTTTATTTTTAATATATTTTATAATACAAATCAATATATAAATTCACTAGTAATAATATTCTTACATATTTTTCCCTGCAGTACCTCATCAAAAAGATTACAATCTTGTGCTTGATGAGGGAAGCACTTATAAAAAAATAAAAAATATCAATACAAAGCAAAGTCAACATAAAAGTAAAAGTAATTAAATCAAATCATACCTATATGAACAAAAAAAATCAAATAAACATCATAAAAACTCAAATGAGAAAACATATCAGAATACATATTCAAACCAAAAAAAAAGAAAAACATGAAAATAATTGAAAAATGAGTAATATAGAATTATAGACGATTCAAATATATCAAAACACATATTCAAAAATAAAAAAAAAGAAAATACTGGAAATTGAAACAAATCAAAACAACAAAATCGAAAACTACTATTTTAGAAAGTTAAGTGCAATTAATATGCATGAAAATAATATTTTTTCACCTCTGTCGAAATTTCACAAGTGTACTGAATATTTTCTCCTTTTAAATACACATTTTCTTTCAAGAAAAAAATTGAGCCCCTCTAATATTTTAGGTCGCCAGCCGCCACTGATTGTCTATGCTATAAATAACATTTACCATATGTCCTCCTAAATCTTTTTATTTTTGTATACCTCTTCATCGAAACATTATAAAGCAGAGGGGCAAGTCTAGTCAAAAGGCGGAATCAAAACCATCCATGATTACCAATATCATGGACATAATTATCTTATGGAGTATTATAATATCTCAAGATGTGATAGAACTCCATACATTTTATTTTATTTTATAGAATACAACAGCAATACAATAAAGATTTATACATATATACAGAGATAATTTTTATGTTGCCAATTATAGTTATTAACAATTATGAAAACAGGATGGGAGAGGCGAGAGGTAGGGAGGGGAGTGGGGGGAAGCATCAACCACTAGAAACTCATATTATGATTTACCTCACGTGTCTCAATGTATGAATAATAATAAATTAAAATTATGTTAAGAAATCAAAACCCCCAAAATTACCCATATCATAGATTTAATTATTATATGGAGTTCTATAATATCTTTAGATGTCATAGAACTCCATACGATAATTATATATTATCCATGACATGGGTAATCACGAGGGTTTTGATTTCGCCGGTCGGACCAGACTTGCCCCCCCTGGGTGGTTTTGATGGTTTTGACGCTTTTTGAGGCTATGTGGCATCTCCTTAGAATAGTAGGTACCTATACTTACTTTTACTTACTTACTTTGTATATAACGGGAGATTTTAACGTCCACCTAGAGCAACAAACAAACCCTATCATAATTAGATTTAATGACAATTTAACATCTTTTGGACTTGCACAATACATACAACAACCAACGCATGACGCTGGGGGAATACTCGATCTGCTAATTACTGGAGCTGACAACAGGGAGTTAGTCCCACAAATAACGGACATCGGCCTATCAGACTACCGATTAATTCATACGACAATTAACTTCACTCCACCTCCACCGAAATACCACACAGTACAATCCCGAGCATGGAGAAACTTTAATATAGAAAACTTCAAAACCGAACTTCAACGATCCCCTCTGTGTAACCTAAACCAACTTAAAACGCTCACAATTGACGAAATGACAGCTTGCTATGACAATACACTGACTATACTTTTAAATAAACACGCTCCTGAGCAAACGACAAGGCGACAAATACGAATTTCTGACAAGTGGTTCGACGAAGAGTGTCGACAGGCAAAAATATTCATGAGGAAACGGGAAAGAGCCTTTAAAAAACAAACAGTACACAGACATGAATGGACAGACGCACAAAAAAACTACAGAGACATAATAAATAGGAAAAAAAACGCTTACTGGACGGAAAAAATCGACTCAGAACGAGGCGGCCCCCAACGCATGTGGAGATCTCTCAATTCTGTCCTAGGACAGTCAATACAACCGCCTACCACATACCTGGTCCCCAACGACGTCTCGGATTTTTTCAACAACAAAATAAAAAATATCCTCAAAAACACAACCTCTCCTGATGCACCATATTACGAACAAAACACGAAAGCACAAATCAACATTTTTCAATGAGACTAATATAGATGAAATTCAAAAGCTAATCAAAAACTCAATAGCCAAAAACTGCTCTCTCGACCCCATTCCGACATGGCTCCTCAAAAAGTGTTCTCACGAACTGTCTCCTTTTATCTCCATGATGTTTAACATCTCCTTGAATTCAGGCGTAGTGCCAAACCTCTTCAAGACGGCCTAAGTCACTCCCATACTGAAAAAGCCATCTCTGGACCCTTGTGATTTGAACAACTATAGACCAGTATCTAACCTATCTTTCTTGTCGAAACTACTAGAGAAAATCGTCGCTTCACTTATTAAATATTTCATTGAATCACAAAACATGTTCGCTACCCACCAATCAGCATACAGAAAGTATCACTCCACAGAAACGGGTCTCCTTCGATTACTTTCTGATATAATCCTTGCAACAGAAACAGGCAAACTAGTTCTTCTTTCATTTCTGGATATGAGCGCGGCTTTTGACACAGTCGACCATCAATTTCTCTTAAACAGACTGAACATATCCTATGGCATTCACGGAACAGCCCACTCGTGGCTGCAATCTTATTTACAAAACCGTTCTCAAACCATAATAATAAATAAAGAACAGTCTTTCCCTAAAAAAGTGACGACAGGAGTTCCCCAGGGTTCTGTGCTTGGCCCGTTACTGTTCACACTTTACACAAAGGACATTTTTAACATAGGTAAATCGCATAATCTACTTGCACACTGCTACGCCGATGACTGGCAGCTGTACTTTTATTCAACTCCGAGTGAGTCATGCCTTCTAAAAGACAAAATTTGTCTGTGCATCGAAGAGATAGAGCGGTGGATGTCTTCAAATAAACTAAAACTAAATCCAACTAAGACCGAATTTCTCTGGACGGCCACACACCGCCGACAGCATTACATAGACAACACCTCTGTCTCTGTTGAAAACACCGACATTATTCCTAAGTCCGCCGTTAAACTTCTGGGAGTACATATTGACTCCAGTCTAAGTCTCAAAAAACAGATAAACAGCACAACATCCTCTGCTTTCTACCACTTACGACGAATAAAATCTATTAGACGAAATAATCCTACGGAAGCAACGACATCTCTAGTAAACGCATTCGTTATTTCCCGCCTGGACTATCTACGCAATGGTATCTACGCAAACCTTCCAAAGCTGGAGCTAAACAAACTTCAAACCGTCTTCAACGCTGCTGCTAGGCTAATCACCGGAGCCGCGAAATTCTCACACATATCCCACCATCTACGAAATCTTCACTGGCTAAAAGTGCCAGAGAGAATCAAATACAAATTATGTTTGTTGACTTTCAAAGCGATCCATGGCATGGCTCCCACGTATCTTTCAGACTTCTGCATCCCTCTCACCGTATACGAGCGACAACAAACACTTCGGTCAGCCACCACATCCGTGATTGGCAAGTTGACTGAAATAAATAGAGTCAACACTTCATCCTTCGGTGATCGTGCTTTTGCTGTGGCCGGACCAGCCTCGTGGAATAAACTACCACCTGAACTGAGGCAAATCGACAACTTAGCACTATTCAGGAAACACCTAAAAACTCACTTCTTCCGCGAGTCTTACAAAAACCCCTAATATATTCAAAGCGCCCTTGAGGTGAGGTTATCACAAAACGGCGCTATAAAAATAATCCAAATTTATTATTTATTATTATTACTTTAGAATAGTATAATATTTTTTTCTTTAGTAGCTTTCGGGCGTCCCGTAAGAGCCGAGTAATTGAAAATTCATCTTTCACAGTTCTCATACATTTTAAATACTTTTCTAAAAACCATCTTACATTTTGTATTTTCAAATGAGAAAGTTTTGACCACAGAGCAGGGATCCATATGGAATTTCTCGTTTTTTTTGGGTGGGTACCTGTTTAGTTTTCTTGTAAGGGCAACACTGGGTTATATGTCAGATCATTATTTTTGTTGTATGTTTTTGTTTCAGTCAAGTTTTGTTGTATATTTTATCATTTTGTGCATGTAACTTTTTATTTGTGAAAATATATTCAGATACTACTCAAAACTCACTGCGTAAACATTCATCACCAGCTTTTAGTCCCATTCCCGGGAAATCCTAACATTTTTGGACCTTCGTAGCCGCATAGCGCCATTTGAGAAGAGAAGAAACGGATATCTTCGATCACCATTGCAGACCACATCATCTGGAATCATTGGAATCAGGTCGTATCGCTGTCCTTTCAGTTCCTTTTCAATATTTTTCCATTTTTTTATCATACAAAGTGAGATTTTGATCAGAGTATACTCGACTTGCAGAGGCTTTTTATTCTCTTGTCATTTAGCAACAATATATCGATAAAATTATTGATTTTTGTTTTATAGCTGGTGTTTCTTTTCGATTTATAGTGCATATTGTGTTTTTTTTGATAAATTCAGTGTAACAATCATATATTTTTTCATTTTTTATGATACTGGTGTTTTTTCATTTAAATTTTGCGTAAAATGTAACAATGACCGAGAAAATGATTAAATCGCTCGTTTCGAAGCGATCAAATTTAAAGAGTCAATTATCAAGGTTTTTTGAGTTTGTTAAAATTGAAAATTCTAGTATTGTTGAAATAAAAATTAGGTACAAAAGGTGTGAAGACATTATTGATAAATTTGAAAGCATTCGGAACGAAATTGAATCATTAACAGACGATGATGATCATTTACAACAGCGCGAAAATTTCGAGAATGTGTACTTTTCAACTATGGCATTAGCAAAAAATATTTTAAACAGACAACCTAACATTGTTGCCGATATAAAATTACCTACATTGCAAATACCGGAATTTTCTGGTGATTATGAGGGCTGGTCTAGTTTTCGTGATTCTTTCAATTCATTGGTAGATAGTAATACATCTTTGGAAAACTGAAAAAATTTCATTATTTAAAGAGCAGTTTAAAAGGTGACGCAGCAAAACTCATAAGTTCACTTCAGATATCGGAAGCAAACTATGAAATAGCGTGGGGAATTTTAAAAGATATCATAAAAGGTATCAAAATTGCAGATTAATCGTGAATAAGCATATAAATTCATTGCTTGATATGCCCAGCATGAAGGGTGAAAATCATCAGCAACTGAGACATTTATTTGATGAAACCCAATTGCATTTACGAGCATTAAAAAATTTAAACTTACCTACCGATCAATGGGACATTATTATTATTCATCTCATTTCGAAAAAAATGGATAATTCAACTAAATTTCATTGGGAATCGTGTCCAATTTCAGGAGATATTCCTACTTTAGAGGAATTCATTAAATGTTTATCAAGAAACGACACAAACCCCAAAATGTTTCAAATTAAACAGCAAAGAAAAACCATTTACATTTCATGCAATACAGGCACCCATGCGTTTTGTGTGAATTAGGTGATCATAAATTATTTTCATGTGAACGTTTTTTGAAATTGAGTGTTGAAGCACGTATAGAAAAAGTTAAATAATTAAAATTGTGTTTAAATTGTTTGAATAAAGGACATTTCATTGAGGGTTGTAAATCTAAGCGAAATTGTAAACATTATAACAAACGTCATAATACTTTACTTCATTTAGTGAAGTCAAATATCAATACAGAACCTTCAACCAGTATTTCAAAACCATCTATCGTAACACACGCAGCATCACTGCATAATCAAACTTTATTATCTACAGCAGTTGTGAAAGTTATGAATAGCGATGGAGTTTCATTTAATGCTCGCGCAATTTTAGATTCAGGCGCTCAGGTCAATTTTATTTCTGAATCTTTATATAAAAAATTAGGATTAAAATCGAAAAGTGTAAATATCCCAGTATCTGGTATATACATAAGCACGTAACAAACATAAAAAATAGTGTTTATGTGGAAATAGCATCAAATTATACATCATATTCAAAGGGTATAAATTGTCTCATATTACAGGAAATTACGAGCAAATTACCGCAACATAGCATCAACAGGAATCATATCAGCATTCCATCTGGTTTACAAGCACAAGTATGTGATGACTGCTGACATAGAAAAAATGTATCGTCAAATCAACATCAGAGAGGAAGATAGAAACTTTCAACGCATCGTTTGGAGAGATCGATCCGACGAAGATTTAAAGCACTACAAGTTGAACACGGTAACATATGGATTGACTCCTTCATCTTTCCTGGCAACTAGATCTCTATATCAGTTAAGTAAAGACAATTATTTTACTTATCCTCAAGCTAGCAGCATTATTGAGCAGGACTTCTATGTGGATGACCTATTAACAGGGGGTACCAGCATGGAGGAATGCATAAGTTTAAAAAATCAATTGAACACAATCATGTCTTCTGCAGGCATGACTCTCAGAAAATGGAGATGTTATTTTGAACATACAGAAAGTGATAAAAACATTGAAAATCTTCCATTGGAAAAGTCATCAGAATCAAAGGTACTTGGTTTGACTTGGAATAATTGTTCTGATGTATTATCATATAATTTCACCTCGGATTTCATGAAATGTAAAACCAAACGCCAAATATTGTCTTCAATTACAAAATTGTATGATCCATTGGGATTAGTTGGTCCAATAATCATAAAGGCAAAATTAATAATGCAACAATTATGGAAATCAAAAGTGACATGGGATGAAATTTTACCAATTAACATTGTCAAAGATTGGAGAATTTATGCAAGTCAATTAAAGCATATGAATGAATTACGGATATCAAGAAAAATTATCTGCAAGGATGCAGAAAGTGTTCAACTGCATGGTTTTTGTGACGCATCCGAAAAAGCCTATACGGTTGTTGTGTTTATTTGAAATCTACGAACTCATTTGGTAAGCATTATTCTCATTTGATTTCTGCCAAATCTAGAGTGGCCCCATTAAATCAATTATCATTGCCGAAATTGGAACTTAGCAGTGCAGTACTATTGGTTAAATTGATTCATCAGATAAAGGTGGATTTACGTTTGCCAGACGTAGAAACAATATTATGGTGCGATTCTACAATTGCACTCACTTGGATTAATAATGAACCTGCAAGATGGAATACTTTTGTAGCTAATCGTGTGTCGGAAATACAATCCTATAGTAAAATTAATCAATGGCGACACATCAGTACCGAACATAATCCCGCAGATTTAATATCTCGTGGTGTTAATACAAATGAATTAATAAATTTGCACATTTGGTTCCATGGTCCTAAATGGCTATCACAAGATGAGAGTAAATGGTATTATTCTACATTTTCAAATGATTTTAGCGTACCAGAAGCAAAAAATATAAAAACTTTTATAGAAGTAAATATAGCAGATCAAGAAATATTCTACGTTGAATCGTCTAAAATGAGTAACAGCTTATATCATTCGTTTCATTCACAATTGTAAAAAAGTAATTCCACGACTTACTGGAGAGTTATCAGTAAGTGAATTGAATAAAGCAATAGAAGTATTAATTATTGTGGCACAATCTTATTCATTTCAAAATGAAATTCAACAATTGAATACTAACAGAAACGTATCAAAACAAAGCCATTTAAAAAATCTTAATCCAATCATGTGTAATAAGTTGTTATGTGTGGGAGGTCGTTTATCAAGAAGTATAAATATATCAACACAACAAAAACACCCAATTATATTACCATCACATCATAAATTAACAGAACTCATTGTCAAGCATTATCATTATACACATCTTCATCTTGCTGTTCAATCATTACTTTCCATTATGCGTTTGCAATATTGGCCTATATTGGGTAAAAACATGGTAAAAAAGGTAGTTCGAAACTGTATTGTATGTTTTAGAATTCGCCCAATAGTATCTCAACAAATTATGGCAGATTTGCCTCAAGACAGAGTCTCAGTTCATCGTCCGTTTGCGATATCAGGAGTGGATTATGCAGGTCCAGTCATGATTAAAGCCGGTATAACTAGACAATCTAAAAGCGTAAAAGCTTACATTTGTTTGTTTTTCTAAAAAAGCGCTGCATATGGAATTACTACATAGTTTAACAACGGAATCATTTTTGAATGCTTTCAAACGTTTCATTTCACGTAGAGGCAAACCTATAAAAATGTATTCCGACAATGCTAAAAATTTTGTGGGAGCAAGTAATCAATTGAAGGAACTTTATATCTTTATCGAACAAAATCATAGTAGTATTTATAATAACCTTGCACAACAATCTATTCAGTGGCAGTTCATTTTACCTAGATCGCCGCATCACGGCGGTTTATGGGAGTCTGCAATTAAATCTGCAAAATTTCATATCAAACATGTTATTCAATCAACCATTTTGACATATGAGGATATGAGTACTTTGTTGTGTCGAGTAGAAGCCTGTTTAAACTCACGCCCTATCACGCCCTTGTCCAATGATCCATTAGATTTAAATCCACTCACTCCTAGTCATTTCCTGAACAAAATGGATTACCTGAACAAAACATCGAGCAACTTTCCATGAATAGACTAGATCATTTGACCAGAAGTTAATTAAATTAATTCAATCTTTTTGGTCGAGGTGGCGTGTGGACTATCTCGCAGAACTTCAGAGACGTGTAAAGTGGACCAATGGTGATCTACGGCAGCTTCAATCCGGAGACATGGTCGTTATCAAGGAGGACAATGTACCACCTATGTCATGGAAGCTTGGACGCATCATCAAAACTCATCCTGGAAAGGACGGAATCGTACGAATAGCAGACATACAGACCAATTCAGGATCCATTCAAAGAGGCATAGCTAAATTATGCTTACTTTCTATGGAGCAGGACGATGTAATATCATCATCATCACCATTTATCTAAGTGATTTTAACATTAATAAGCAGTGAGAGTAACAAATTTGAACATTTAAAAGGAGAAGTTTCTAAAACTGAGTGAAACTTCAACATCAATAAGTGAGAGTACAATTATGAACATTTAGAGAAAAAAAAACACATTATGAACCAAATTACCAAGCATCAAGAATATAAATTTTTTTTATCATAAAATGACATTTTTAAATGTTTAAAAATATTTTATTATATTGACAAACATAAAGATTTTTTTAAAAAAAAGCAAATTTAACATCTTTAAAATTGACTTTATGCATTCATCTAAAAAGCAACTGAACTATTGTGCATCTACCTATAATCAATTGAACTTTTTTGTGCAATTTATCTAAGAATCAAACTATTGGTGCAAGCATTTAAGCGCAATTAAACTATTGTGCAACGAGTCATCAAACTATTATTTTTCAACAACTTCAACACATTCTATATTTGAGAGATTTTTTCAACAACTATTTCAGCAAATTCTACATTTGAGGGATTTTTTCAACAACAACTTCAGCAAATTCTACATTTTCGAGACTTCTTCATCAAGAGAAACAATTTCTACAACAGGGAGGATACATTCTACATATGGGAAACTTCTTCAACAGCAACGTCATAAGGACAACAGCATTTCCAGACATCATAATATCATGAAAAAACTTCTTCGGTGCAAACATAGACTTTTTTCAGTGCAAATATGGACTTTTATTGTGCAAGTGCAACAGACATTTATTATGTGAAAAAAAAGACAATTTATATTCATTTTATTATTTATTCATCATTGTTTAACATCATTTTTTTAACATTTTTTTTCTTTTCATTATCATTTTCTATTTGTTTACATTCTCTTATACAATTCTTTCTCATACATATTTTATTTTTTTATTTATATTTTTTTCTTTTGAATCATACATCTTACATATATCAAATACAGTCCACTAAATCAAATATTAATTTAATCAAGCTTTATTTAAAAGAATGTATTTTTACTGGATACATTCTTAGCGGGGAATATGTTTTGTTTATTGTAAGGGCAACACTGGGTTATATGTCAGATCATTATTTTTGTTGTATGTTTTTGTTTCAGTCAAGTTTTGTTGTATATTTTATCATTTTGTGCATGTAACTTTTTATTTGTGAAAATATATTCAGATACTACTCAAAACTCACTGCGTAAACATTCATCACCAGCTTTTAGTCCCATTCCCGGGAAATCTTAACATTTTGTACATCTCTGATATTTTTATAATATTTGCAGGCCAAACTACTTATAAAAATATGTTGACAAAAAGAGTGCGATAAGAGATATTGAAAGAGATAGAGCGTGAGAGGATTAATTCATTTTTACTCTCCACACTATGGAATAGTGGAGAGTCATGATTTCACTTTTTTATGCGTATTTTTTTTTTACGTCAATTTCTCATCGAGTATCATGTAGAGAGTGCATACTGTGAGTTTCGTCGTAATGTGTTTGTATGTATGGTTTGTATGTATGGCTATTATCCTTTTTATGTCATCTCTACAACCCAAACTATCATATATCGGACTATAAGTCCGATCGACTTCATATTAACATCATATGTGTAAAGTGCATAGACCTAGAGCTGATAAGTTTTCCATAGATATCTGTCCAAATTTTCAAAATGCTCTCACGATCTAGAAAATCGAGTTTTTTTATACTGTTTGAAATTTCGATACAACAAAAATACACTGATCAAAAATGCATTCAAGGATTGTCAAAATTTAAAGAAAAAATCTATGGTCTGCCATATCAATGTGAAATAAATTTCATATTTGTATGAAAAATGTAGGTAGGTATATAACAGAAATAAAATAGCTTCTGTATGGGAAAATTGAGTGATCAACTTCATATTAATATTGTATGTGTCTCTATAGACAAGTGAATTTTTTACTCTCCACTTCTATCTTCCTCAAGGGGTAGGCAGTGAGAACTGAACACTGCATTCTTCTATCTTGACACATACATCGCCTCATCAATATTGATACACTGTCTCATACATGCTCATCTTGCTAGTAATGCAATTTTACTTAAAATTTCTCAACAGATATCATGTAGAAAATACATACTGTGAGTTTCGTGACAATGTTTTAGTATGTATGGTGTATTGTGAAAACTTTTGTCCTCTGGGAATCTTATATTTGTTTAAGAAATATACCTACTTCATAAAAATGCATTTAGAGATAGTCAACCTTTCAAGAAGAAAAAAAATGAATGCTTACTATGGTGTGGAGAGTTTAGTGTTGGCCACAACTCACTAGTTTTTAAATATATTTATAATATATCACACTATTTATACAACTACATATTATGTAGGTACCTAACCAATAAAAATTTTCATCATATTATACCTATATAACATGTTGCCAAGTTATTAGTTGACAGATTATTTTTGTCAAAGAAATGTCATTGAAATCAAGAATTTTAAGAATATTAATTTATTTTTTAATAAGTAATTTCAGTATTTAATGTAATATATATTTATATAAATAATGTAGAATTTGTTTTAATTCCGTGAATATGTAGGTATTTTTAGGCACATTCGGAAAAGTATGATTTTACAAGTTACAAGGACATACCTAATTCTTTAAAAAACTTATTTATTATTTTTACTCCTCACTAACCCAAGGGAATATAGTGGGGAGTTATGACTACGCAATTTTTAAGACTATTTTTTTATCGCAGATTAATTATTTAATGTTTATTTTAATTTATTTAACACGTACCCAATAACAAGTTGCCACATTCTGGAGACTTACGATATTAATCGTCTCACAACTCCAGACTGAAAACACAATTAAAAACTGTGTCTCCACCGGGAATCGAAACCGGGACCTTTGGATCAGCAGTCAGATACCCAACCAACTGAGCCACGAAGGATGATTATCAACAAGTATCATGCTGAGATTGTATTCTGAAAGTTTCATCACAATGTATCTGTGTGTGCTATGAGCTGTGTGCTGTGTGCTATGTACTGTATGCTATGTACGGCGTGTTTATTTTACTTTATCTTTCGGCGACCTCTGCTATTCACTCCATCTCTTGCACCCATGTATATTTTTTTGGTCAGTCGTTCATCGTTCATTCTTTCTATATGTCCAAACCGCCTTAAAGCATTCACTTTCATTTTACATATAATATTTTACATGTAATGATTTTTTTCAAATTTTGCAAATTTGTATATCTAATACTCGCTTAGATTCCATTAGATTTTGAAGGATATCTGAATACTACTTCTCGATTTTTTTTTTAACTGTCAACTGTCAATTTTTTTTTTTAAATGTCAAATTGGTAAAGGCACTTTACTTTTATAAAATGCCATTGAGGAACTATCACGTTTTCATAATAAAATATTTATATAAAAAATATTGAACTAACTCATTTCTTAAAAATGTTGAAAATTTTCCATACATAATTTGAATACTATGGTGAGTGACTTGATAGTAAAACGTTGGCCAAAACCCACTCGTTTTCATATACAAATCGCACCGCGATTAAAAAATCTTTGAATTTAATTAATTTATTTTTTATCGATTATACATATATATTTCAATAATGGTTGTGTGAATCCTACTCAATTCAATAGGTTATTTATTTAATTCATACAATTAGATAGTTGGTATCATATTTAGTTAATATAATTTTTAATAAATTATCAATTTTACATTAGAAGCGATGTCTTACGGAGGACAAAGCATACATAGATAAAAGACAAAAGTATCTACGTGGGTACTTACCTGCCCGTTAATATTTTTATTTGTCGTGCCCTAACCATAATATTCCAAAGATAATAAAAGGCGTATATGAAGACGGCAAGACAGTGTCGTTTTTTGTCTATGATCTGATGACAAACGTCATAAAGAATCAAATTTTATTCAATCATACAAAAGAAGGTATATTATTGACTTTGTAACACAGTAGCTCTTAACTTATTTTAAAAAAAGAGTCAATACCTACTGTGATAAATCTAAATTTATTTATTTATAAAAATCTTACAAGTTATTGAGTACAATTAATATGCAATAATTTATTCAACCTCACTAGGATAAACCTGTATCGAGGTTAAATAAATTCATATTTTTGACAGACATAAATGACACAAAAATAATACTATACAAAGTACAACATGTCACTAATGTCGCCAGTTGGGTACTTATACATAAACCACTTGCAACAATATTTTTTAAAGAATATAAATGATAAATTATACAAAAACAAAAATATAATATGTAGGGTTTACCATGAGTATTGTAAATAAAAATTAAAAAGAAAAAACATATATTTCAACTTTTAGGAAGGTTTACAATGAAAGGATACTTTCGCCATCCTCAGACAATACAAATATCTTGACGTTTTTTTTTTTTAATTTGAGAGAGGAATTGATTAATTTTAGATAGTCGGGAAGAATATTGAATATTAGTGGAGCCTGATAACAGTACCTAACTTCGCTGCCCAAAAGAAGTTTTAGTATGGACCAGGGGTCGGCAAAGTGCGGCTCCAGAGCCACATGCGGCTCTTTGGCTCCTTGAGTGCGGCTCTGACACAAATATCCACGGACCTGCATTGGTAACTTTGAAATACAATTGAAGGATTTAAAAAACAAGGAAATATGGAGTTCTAAATTTCAACGTCTTTGTATTGATTTGGAAATATTGGAGAAGAACAAATGTGATCTTAGTTCACAACACAAGTGCAGTCTGATTTGAAAGACCTGGGGAAGGAAGACATGATCATTTCCAACGTCCGGAATAGTATTCCTGACTCTTACGATCAGCTGAAAAAACTCGCGTTTGCTGTTCTTTCCCTTTTTGGTTCTACATATTCATGCGAACAATCTTTTTCAAGCATGAACTTTATCAAGAGTAAACTGAGAAGTCGTCTTGTTGATGAGAACCTGGAATCATGCCTAAAATTAAAAACAACAACATACAAACCTTGTTCACTGACATTGTTCGCATTAAGTGTTTGTCATTCATTGTCATGATTTAAATTTATGGATACTTTTCTTTCGTATTATTGCTTAATAACGAATAAATCTTTATTAAGTGTGAAATCAAGTTTTATTCAGTGTACCCGTAATTTAATGAAGGTCTAAAATTAAAATAAAAGTTTACTAAATTAAAAAACAGATTTGGCTCTCAGAATTTTTTTGAATCGTTGTAATGTACATATATGGCTCTTTGGCCAATAAGTTTGCCGACCACTGGTATAGACTGTCATAAAGTTTAGGAATGTGCCTGTTCTGGTAGTCCGGATTTGATGTGTTCTTTCAGCAAATTCAATATTTATAAAAAATCTACAAAGTGTTTGTGTTTTATACTCATGATATTGCATTCTTTATAGAGAAGGTTGGATGGGAAGCGAATAATTTTTTTGTTCATAACTTTTAGTATCAATTTCTGAGCAATATTTAGTGGCTCTACATTAGATTTGAGACAAGACTCTCAACATACAATATTATAAGACAGTAGTGATTGTATGTACCAAGGAATAAATAGTTTTGACTTCTCTTTGAATTGAATTTAATCTATGAAAATAAAACACAATTAGTTCCAGGCCCGGATGAAAAATGAGAAGAGTTGTCAGCCTCCTACATGTTTTATAATAACACGAGGCTTTCCCGATAGTAACCTAATTATACCACGCACAATGTTATTAGTTATTTATTATTTATTTATAGCACGCCGGTGGCACTCTATTGGTAGCACTGGTTTTACTTTACGCTTACATCTCCAAAGGTGGCGCTATTTATTTTTTTTTTATGTTGGTATTTTTGAAAATGCAATGTAAAATTTTCAGACCTTCAGCATACTTCAGATGTGTTTTATTGTTTGTTGTGACGCGAAACATTTTGATCCTTTAAAATCTTGAAGTAAACCAGATAATAAATATAACACGTGTGATTTTGTAAAATTCTTTTTGTTTTCGGTGTTCATCTACATACACACTATCACGCCATGTGATGGTGATGGTGTTAATCTATTGCACGCTTTTTGTGTTTTTCGATTATCTTCGCAAGATGGCTGACAAGTTTTGTTGTGTTTTGAATAAATTGTCAAGTGAAATACGGCGAAGTGAAGTTATATAGTTTTCCGAAAATCAGTATTAAATCTTTCTTTGTGGAAAATAAATTAAAATAACCTAATAATCTACAGTGCACATTTTATTTAGAACAATGTATTTTATGAATTATTTGGCATGATTATTGAAATATTGCAAATAAAATCCATCATATGTATTTTTTTAATAAATAATGATTGAAAAATGGTTATTTTTTATTTAAGTTATCCTTGAATCCATTCCTCAAAGCTGGAAACATTTTAAAATGGAAATTTAAATTTGCCGTGGACCGGTTGCGTATTCGTTGCCCCTATAGCGGAGATGCGAGAAACCTTATGATTATCCGGTTACAGCTTCTATGTATTGAGTGACACATCTGAAGTATACTGAAAGTTTACTTCCATATTATCTGTGATTTATAGGCAGGCAGCCAAGGCTGATGTGCCTATATCCACTGCCGAATTTTATCATTTCGTTGTTACTATTTTACTGTGTCCAAAAAAAAGTCCAGTCTATTCTTCAAAATATTAACATTTTCAGCATCCAAAACATGTTGGGGCAGTTTATTCCAAGTATTCACCAATCTATTTGAAAGAAAATGCTTTCAAGGATTTGTAGAGAACCTACTTTTCACAAGTTTTAAGCTATGATCACGCAAATTATTAGTTAACAGATTTTTAATTATCTCAATAGAGACGAAGTTGGAATATTTATTGTAGGAGAACCGGGAAATCAAGGCACCTACAGGGCTTACGACCTGTCATCGGCTGGTTTACGTGATCACTTTATGCGCTTGCGCAACGTTCACCAATTATGCCTTTTATTCTAAAAAAACCAATTCTCTCAGTAGATGGCGTTCCAACAAAATAAATAAAAATAATAAGATTGTTGTTCATAATTTCACCCATAGATGGCTGTAGTAAAAATTCCTTATTTTCAAGCGAAAAGAATTTCAGTATTACAATATATAGAACTTTCAAAATTGAATTGATAGGGATCTCATTAAAAAGAATTTTTGTTAAACGTCTTTGGACCCTCACAAGTAAGTCAATGTCCTTGGAAAAATAGGGACTCCATATCTGGAAACCATATTCCAACAATGGTCTAACAAATGCTTTATATATTTTTAACATTAAGTCTGATGTGATGTTCTGGAAAGCTTTTCTTCCGGTCGCGCATAAGCTCCAAAATTTGCCAAAATTTTGAAAATTTCACATTTTTACGACCAGGACATATCAACTGATCTAAATGAAATTAAAACACAATGTTTAAAGGCTCTATTTGAAGACGTTATTGACTATTACATTACTAAAATATCTAATTAAAAAATTTAAAAAAATAATCGCGAAATGATGTTTTTCATATTTTGTCAAACTTTAGGGCATATGCGCGACCGGTAGATGTCAACCGATTTTGATATTTTTTTTTCTATTTTGTTGTAGATGTAATTCGCAACTTTTCCGCGCTATTACAACTTCGAAATGAAAAAAAAATGTTTTTTCGGCCTACCCTAATAGGCATCTCTTGTATCGAGCTGACATGGACTATGATCCAGTCCATTCTCTGATGTTTCATAGCGAAGACATTTCAATTTATCCTTTCATGATGAGGTGCATCAATAAACTTTCATAATGAGGTGTATCAATTTATTGTTATTGTACCTTTACTTTCCTTTAGTACATGAAGGGGAGCCACGATATATCCGAACCACAATTTGACAACGGCTGTACGGCGTTTCAAAGTTAAGTAACAAACCCGGGGTTTTCATATTCGGTAATTTAAATTATAATCATTTTTTGTTTTACTGTCGGAACCCAAATCCAAAATATGTAATAAATATTTTAATTTATTAATATTTTTATCAATACCGATTAGAATTCTTTAAGGCACCATTATACATACCTACCTAGTACACTATATTATATATAGTAATAATACAAAACGGATGAACTGAGACCAACGCATTACTCTCCAATGTCATACTATGTGAAATATATATTTAAGATTTTTGTCAATCACGTTCAATATATTTAAATCGAATATTCTTTTTTAATTGCATATACGCAAACATTTTTTTTCAACATCTCAATAGAGACGATGTTGAAAAAAATCGTCTCTATTGAGATGTTGAAAAAAAATGTTTGTCAATAAAAATATCATTTGACTCCCGAAAGGGAAAAAAATCCAATGTTTGCGTATATGCAATTAAAAAAGAATATTCGATTTACATACGCATTGGTACAAGTAGGTAAACAAGCCGAAAATGAAATAATATTTCTGGCGCAGTTCAGGAGTGACATCTGTGTGTGACACCGTCATCTCATTTATAAGGACTGTTGCTTTCATTGTTTACAAATAAAAATTAATTTCTCAATGTCTCAATAGATGGCGTTACAAAAAGGTTTCTCCGTTACTCCATAGATGGCAATAGTAATAATGCATTATTTTCAGGTAAAATGTTACACACTATTCAAATATATAGAACTTTCAAAATTACATCGATAAGGGAACTCAATAAGAAGGCATAATTGGTGAACGTTGCGCAAGCGCATAAAGTGATCACGTAAACCAGCCGATGACAGGTCGTAAGCCCTGTAGGTGATTCGAGTTCCTGGTTCTTCTACAATATCCCAACTTCGCCTCTATTGAGATGTTGAAAAAAAATGTTTGTCAATAAAAATTCAATATCTTTTTTTTAAAAAAAAAGGCCGAATGTAATACTGACTGTGGCTGAAAAATATGCTCACAATTCGAAAAAAAAACATTATGAGTCTTACTTATTAGATTTCGTTAATAGCTTACTAAACGCGTAAGTAGATAAGCACAACTAAAATAGTTAAGATCGGTATTAAAAAAATCTTACTTATAAACGTATATGAATTTTCGTATGGCCACATTGGCTTCACAGATGTCAAAAAATAGATAAATGCGTGTAATCTTTGGATAAATATCGAAAAATTAAAACAAACACCGCGTTGTGCCGTGTTGAGTCAATTTAAACACGATTGCGATGAAGAATAACAAGGAAAATCGTTTTAAGTATTAAATTTTTCTGTCAATCTCAAATTATGTGAGAGTGAATGAGGATCAGTGACGAATAAAACATACAGTGTGGTCAGGAATGGAACGAAATATCGTGGCCGCCCACAAAGAAGGGATGGCACGCCATGTGAACGGTATTTTGAAAGACGGAAATGTAAGAAGCGTGATGAACAACAGACGAACATGTATAAGACGATGTATGAATGTTGTCTAGGCGATGAATGTGTGAAGATAGAAATATGTGGCGTTTAGCTCTCTCTGCCTACCAGACAAAGGACATGGCGTAATAGTGTGTATGTAATTGTTATAAATATTATTTGTGAGTCGGCCCGGTGCCGTAAAAATAAAATACTTACTTACTTTCCGTGTCCATGATCATCAACCTATATTGTGTCCCTCCAGTACCTAATTTGCAGCCATAATAGCATTATTATAGATGTGTGGATGCTATTGGGATTGTTAATTTAATTAAGAATATAATATACCAGAAGGTTGCGATTATAAGTAAGTGTTCAAATTACTTCCCAATAACATTCATCACTATATAAGATATTGCAATTTGATAATCAGTTAATTAGTAGAAATAGAAATAGTAATGGAGTGATGAAGGGTTTCATAATAAAAGAGAAATTACAATATTTGCATCTATTTTCAGTTCAAATAAGTCACAATATTATACATGATTAATTTTACAGATTTTCGTGATGTTCGGGTCGATATTAATTTTATACTTATTGTTAAATAATTGACACTGCAATCGCCCCGTCGGTTGATGCGCGAATGCCGAACCGCGCTGCGTATTCGGTTCAGGAACTGATGTCCTTCGGCCATCTTCGTTAATATGAATTAGATGCGAGACTATCCGACGAATGACATTTCCATTGTAGTGTATTAGGTATAGCCTCGCCACATTCTCATTCGCTTGCCACAGATCCACCTCAGATCAACCTTCTTCCATAAGCGGGCAGTTCAGCAGGTGTGACATGTTCTGCGTCTCCCCACATTCGCATGCCATATCCTGGTCATCTTCTAGCATTTTCCATCTGTCCAGGTTTACCTTGCACCTTCCTACACCCGTCCTTAGTCTATTCAGGGATTGAATGATATTAAATTTGATTTTAAAAAACAAAACTCTCTACTGTTATACAGTAGTGATGAATTAAAAATAATATATATTAAGCATATAAAACACCGAATCAATTATATAATATAATATATCGTATAGCCGTGAGAAAATATGTATGTTTTTCATATCGCTGAAGGTAACAAACGTATAAAATGGCAATTAAAATCTCTAAGAACGAGTTGGCTACTCTCTCGACACAGCGGGGGTTCGACTCTGAGACCATGGCAGCAGAGGTGAAGGCTATTTACTACAAGAGCTACCGTACCACGCCGGCGCGATACATCCAAGAATTACAACCAAACTGCTAAGCCAGAAAGGCGATTGGTAATTTTCAACAGAATTTTTCTGGTATAGATGATTGATTGGTCGAAAGAACTTCATTTTGGCAATAAACGCTCTAATTTCATATGATATGAGATGTCTTGGGCTGCGTTCACCATGAACGCCGAGTGCACTTACATAAGTGACGCTCTAAAGTGCACTTTACACAAACGAGGTTTTCAACGCGGCCCGATTTTCAACGCTTAAAACAGCATCCAAAATACATGTAACTCAAAAATTATTTGCTATCCCTATTATTGCAATTTCGAAATATGCCATTTATGTGAAAAATAGCAAACATATTATTGTTTTGTGTTCCGCGTTTCGTTCAACAGTGTCTTATCTTTCTTTCTCTCGTTTTCTTGTTATTTTTTCTTTTTTTTTAAGAATGAATATATTGAATATATCCTTGAATCAATTACATAAACTACTTATACATTCCCTAAATTATGCTTGTACTACAGGTAAACGAAATCGGCAGTGGCACAGGATTTGACTTTGCATTTTGACAAGCCGACATTTAACTTGAATTGGACACAATTTGATTTTTTTTTTGGATCCTCACTTTTTTGTTTTTATTTTAAAACATTGCTCTCTGGTCGAGAGATGCCAAATAAACGAAAGATAACGCGAACGTCAATGTCAACACAACACACACGGCAGCCATGTTGACTCGTCGGCGACGAAGAATTTTACAGATTTCTGTTTTACGATAAACGATTCAAAACGTGTTGAAAAATAGAACACGTTCTATTTTTTTTCCCCGCGTTGTAAAACCCGTTGAAAATCTCACCTCGTCCGTGCGATTAAGCCGTTCATAATGACTGGAAACAGACGCTCGAAAGACACTATGGCCCAGTATTTCAGTCGGCCCTTAGGAGTTTAACTCAAGTTTAACAAAAATATTGCGTATTTCAGTACCTAATCTTCCCTTAAATACGTCACTAAACGACAAACATTTAACTCAACGTTTCTGGCGGATCGCGTGTCTTAATCTTGAGTTAAGTATTGTTTCTAGTCTTTTTCGCCAGGTGGCGTACTAATCGCCGCACGCTTTAATGTTTTATTTCATTTTATACTACAAATAACTATGCATAATAATTATAATCATGATTTATTTTTGTTGTTAAAATAAAAGACTTGATATAGAAGTGGTTCATGTATTTAATATTTATTTTATTTTTTACAAAATTACGATGTATTGCCTGACAACAAACGAAATAAACTGTCAGCCATAATGAAACGTCAGGCACGCAACTTTATTTTTGCGATGTTTTTCATCCCACTTTTTAAATTGATCCATCCTGTTTCTATATATATAATGTGTATTCTTAAATTTTCTACATAAGACACTATTTTACCATTATCACTTAGTTCCATATCCATCTGTAAAATGTACATACATTTTGCATTGAACTACTACGTACGTAGTACATATTCAATGACATTTTTTCACTGCAATGTTTGATTTTAATTAAAAAAAACATCGATCGGTATAAAAAATTGAAAAAGTAACATGCTGTGTAATGAAACAAATAAAATAATGTGTTGTTATAATAATAAAATAATATTTAGTCACAGCTTCGCGTCACGTATCATTTAAGGTTATTACAGTTTGACAGATGCGTTATAGACAAACGTAAAAAAAATATATCTATAGTTGAAGATTACCATAGAAAAACGTAAAATATATCTATAGTTGAAGATTACGTAACTGACGTTTCATTTTGCACTGAAATACGCGAATGAAATTTAATCTTCCCTAGATTTTTAACTTGGATTACTAAAGCCAACGATTTAAGGGCCAACTGATATCTCGGGCCTATGTGGCGTTCAGATTGAACCTCAAGTGTACGCACCAAACGCTCGGTAAAATTGTCGGATGAAAAACGCTCTGACATATATAGTATCTGTTGACTTTTATTTTATCTGTGGCAAGATGACTTCTATTTGTTTCTATGGTATCTATTATGTCAGTTTACATTACTTACAATGACAATATGCATTCGCAAAGAGGTAAATTTATAAGCATATCATTCAAAAATTTCCAATAAAAGGTCAGAGAGCATTATTTACTTCACTGCCCAATTGTTGTCTTTTGATGAAAATATAACCTATAAAGAGACATGTATGATAAATGATATTTAAAACACCCGATGCTGCGTTCAGACTGAAACGCCGCTCGAAAGCGTTCATTGATATTGGTGTGAAAAACGCCATAATCTGCAACTTCAGGTACATCCGACACCCGACGTCGAGTGTTACATCTTAACACAGCCCAGCACCTCTGGTCTTGCAAATCTTGCTGGTCTTGTATTTTTTTGTAAAATTTGCAAGGATTGCTTAACATTTAATAAAAAATCATTCAACATACATTGCCGAACAATTCTCCATTCATTTTCTTCTTTTTTGTCATGTATTAGGTCATCTGATCTTATTGTGAAGGTAGACTATCCTGGGAGGAGGAAATCTAACTGTCCTTCCATCTCTTCACAGGTCTTCCGAGTAGTCTTCTGTTGTAGGGCGTTTCTGTCATTAAATCATTCCAAACCATTGATTCATTCATTCAAACCATCACACGCGTATCCAACCAGCGTCACAGGTAACCAGCGTCGGGTGTGCGGGTGGGAATTTCCTTGTAAAAGGAAGCACGACCCGTGCGTGTGTGCCCACACACCAGTTGTATTTTTGTCTACTCGGCTCTTGAGAGTGGAAGCGCTATTCTAAGCCGGTGCGTCACAGCTAATACATTATTATTAAAATTTAAATTGAAGAGAATTCTAATTTCTAAGATATTTACTCTTCACTACCCCAAGGATTATCAACTTGTATCATTCTGAGATTGTATTCTGAAGTTTCATCACAATGTACCTATTTGTGTGTATGAGTGTGCTGTGTAGGTACTATGTATTTGATATGTACGATTTACGGTGTGTTTATTCTACTTTATCGATTATAGACTAAAGTACTAATTCGATTATTTTCATATTTTGCAAATTTGTATATCTAATACTCGCTTAGACCCCATTAGATTTTGAAGATATCTGATCAGTGTTTTTCAATTTATTTAACTGTCAAATATTTCAAAATGACCCCAAGCTCAGGAAACTTAAATTAATATATCTATTATTATTTTCAAATTGCTAAAAAAGCACATCACTTTGATAAATAAATGGCATTGAAGAATTATCAAGTTTTCATAATGATCGACGAAGTTTTTATTTTGTAGAATTCCATTATAAGTTATATCTGTAATTAACTTTTTTCACCACTTTTTGATTCTTAAATTAGTAAATGCTTAAGCTAGTAAATGCCATAACAAAGCGAAATAGGCCTATCGCACATAATAAAATTCACATAGAATCAAAAAGTGGTTTACTTTTAATTATAGATATAACTTATCAAGTTTTCATTAAAAAATAATTGAATAAAAAATAATTTAACAAACTCATTTCATGAATATGCTGTATATTTTGATACAAAATTTGAATAATTTGTGGGGAGACTTGGCAGTGAGGAGTATTGCGTCCTTATTGCTTAGTGTATAGGTTGGTAGGTATAGAATGAAAGCATGATAGTCATTCATACCCTGATGGTTGTTAAACAGGACATGCCTTACAAGAAGGCAAGGCATGTATGTATATTATAAAACCAATTATCATCCTTTAATATCGCGATCGTTATTTCTGACGTGGATTTTTTCATGCTTAACCAAATTCATTCTTGCAAGATGTGCAACACCCGGGAGACGCGGTCCTACAACGGTCCGATTGGTTGTAATTATTGGGATACTGAAGCAGACGTAATCATGTGAACAAGATGCCTCACAAGGTGAACAAGGTGTTATTATTTGAATTATTTTTTTGGAAAATAGGTGTTATTTTTGGAGAAAACTGGTATTATTTTTGTAGAAAAGTGATGTTATCATTCGCTTTATTTTTTAGATAAGGAGTGTTATTTTTGTAGAAAAGTGGTGTTATTTTACGCGTTAGTTTGTAGAAAAGAAATATTATTATTCGCTTTATTTTTTGGAAAAGGGGTATTATTCTTGTAGAAAATCAATGTTAATATTCGCGATATATTTTTGGAAATGAGTGTTATATTAATGCGATCATATTATTAGCGTTATTTTTTTTTGAAAAGGGTTGTAATTTTTTTTAGAAAAGCTGTGTTACTATTCGCCTTTTATTTAAAAAAAAAGAGTATTATTTTTGTATTAAAGTGGTTTCTTATTCGCGTTATTTTTAGGAAATGGTGAATTATTTTTGTAGAAAAGTGATCTTAATATTCGCGTAATTTTTTTGAATATGGGTATAATTTTTGTAGAAAAGCGATATTATTATTTGCGTTATTTTTTTGAAAAAGGGGTGTTATTATTTTTTTTTTTTAGGTAAATGGGTGTTATTTTGAAGAAAAGTGGTATTATTTTTGTAGAAAAACAGTGTTATAATTGGTTTTTTTTTAATGAAAAAGGAGTATTATTTTTGTAGAATATTGGTGTTATTATTCGCGTTATTTTTTGGAATAGGGTTATTATTTTTATAGATAAGTTGTGTTATTCTTCGCGCTTTTTTTTAGAATAAGGAGTATTATTTTTGTAGAAAAGTGGTGTTATTAATCGCGTTATTTTTTTTTAAAAATGGAAAATGGGTATTATTTTTTTATAAAAGTGGTGTTATTATTCGCGTTATTTTTAGGAAAATGGGTGTTATTTTTGTAGAAATGCGATCTTATTATGAGCGCTTTTTTTTAAGATTAGGGTTATATTTTTTTTTTAAAAAATTGGTTAAATTAATCGCGTTATTTATTTTAAAAGGGGTGTTGTTTTTGTAGAAGAACGGGGTTATTAATCCCACAATTTTTTTGAAAATTGGTGCTATTTTTGTAGATAAGCGTTATTATAATTTGCGTTATCTTTTTTTGAAAAGGAGTGTTTTTATTTGAATTAGTTTTTAGGAAAATGGGTATTAGTTTTATAGAAAAGTGGTGTTATTAATTGCTTTATTTTTTGGAAAATGGGTGTTATTTTTGTAGAAAAGTGGTGTTATTATTCGCGTTATTTTTAATAAAATGGGTGTTATTTTGGTAGAAATGCGATCTTATTATGAGCGCTATTTTTTTAGACAAGGGATATTTTTTTTAAGAAAAGTGGTGTTATAATCGCTTTATTTTTTTGAAAAGGGTTTTATTTTTGTAGAAAAACGGTTTAATAATTCGCGTTTTATTTTTGGAAAAGGGGTATTATTTTTTGAGAATAGCAATGTTAATTTTCGTGTTATATTTTTGCAAAATAAATGTTATTTTTCTAGAAATGCGATCATATTATTAGCATTATTTTTTTTAGAAAAGGGGGGTAATTTTTTGTAGTAAAGCGGTGTTATATTCGCCTTTTTTTAGAAAAAGGAGTATAATTTTTGTATAAAAGTGGTGTTCTTTCTCGCATTATTTATTTGTAACGGAGTATTATTTTGGTAGAAAAGTGGTCTTATTTTTGTAGAAAAGTGATGTTATTTACCGCTTAATTTTTTGGAAAAGGGCTGTTATTTTTGTAGAAAAACGGTGTTAGTATTCGCGTTATTTATTTTAAAAGGGGTATTGTTTTTGTAGAAAAACTGGGTTATTATTCGCGTAATTTTTTATTTTAATGGGTGCTATTTTGTAGAAAAGTGATATTATTATTTACGTTATTTTTTTTGAAAAGGGGTATTATTATTTATGTAGAAAAAAAATTTTGGTTTTCGCGTTATTTTTTTAAAGGAGCGTAATTTTTGTAGAAAAACGGTATTATTTATCTCGTTATTTTTATGAAAAATGGGTATTATTTTTGTAGAAAAGCAATGTTAATATTCGCGTTATATTTTTGGAAAATGAGTGTTATTTTTTTACTAATGCGATCATATTATTAGCGTTATTTTTTTTGAAATGTTTGTAATTTTTTGTAGTAAAGCTGTGTTACTATTCGCCTTTTATTTCAGAAAAAAAGAGTATTATTTTGTATTAGAGTGGTTTTCTTATTCGCGTTATTTTTAGGAAAAGGGGGTTTATTTTTGTAGAAAAGCAGTGTTATCATTCGAGATATTTTTGGAAAAGGGATATTATTTTTGTAGAAAAATGATCTTAATATTCGAGTGATTTTTTTGAATATGGGTATTATTTTTGTAGAAAAGCGATATTATTATTTGCGTTATATTTTGAAAAAGGGTGTAATTATTAGATTTTTTTTAGGAAAATGGGTGTTATTTTTGAAGAAAAGTGATATTGTTTTTGTTGAAAAACGGTGTTATTATTGGGTTTTTTTTTAAAGAAAAAGGAGTATTATTTTTGTAGAATATTGGTGTTATTATTTGCGTTATTTTTTGGAAGAGGGTTTTTATTTTTATAGATAAGTTGTGTTATTCTTCGCGCTTTTTTTAGAATAAGGAGTATTATTTTTGTAGAAAAGTGGTGTTATTAATCGCGTTATTTTTTTGGAAAATGGGTATTATTTTTTTATAAAAGTGGTGTTATTATTCGCGTTATTATATTTAAAAAGGAGTATTTTTTTGTATAAAAACGGTGTTTTATCGTGTTTTTTTTTAAAGGGGTGTTATTTTTGTAGAAAAACGGTGATATTATTGGCGTTGTTTTTGGAAAAGAGATATTATTTTTATAGAAAAAAAAATTTTTTTGTTTTTGCGTAATTTTTTTTAAAGGAGCGTTATTTTTGTAGAAAAACGTTATTATTTATCTCGTTATTTTTTTGAAAAAGGGGTTTTATTTTTGTAGAAAAGCAATGTTTTAATTAGCATTATATTTTTGGAAAAATGAGTGTTTTTTTCTAGAAATGCGATCATATTATTAGCGTTATCTTATTTTGAAAAGGGTTGTAATTTTTGTAGAAAAGCTGTGTTATTTCAGAAAAAAAGTTTTATTTTTGTATTAAAGTGGTGTTCTTATTTACGTTATTTTAAGGAAAAGGGATATTATTTTTGTAAAAAAGTGATCTTAATATTCGCGTGAGTTTATTGAATATGGGTGTTATTTTTATAGAAAAGCGATTTTATTATTTGCGTTATTTTTTGAAAAAGGGGTGTTCTTATTTAATTTTTTTTTTAGGTAAATGGGTGTTATTTTTGAAGAAAAGTGGTATTATTTTTGTAGAAAACCGGTGTTATTATTGGGTTTTTTTAAAGAAAAAGGAATATTATTTTTGTAGAAATGTGGTGTTATTATTCGCGTTAGTTTTTTGGAAAAAAGGTATTTTTTATAGAATAGAAATGTTAATTTTCGCGTTTTATCTTAGGTAAATGAGTGTTATTTTTATAAAAATGCGATCGTATCATTAGCGTAATTTTTTTTAAAGGGGTGTAATTTTTGTAAAAATTCTGTTTTATATTTGTGGTTTTTTAGAAAAAGGAGTAATATTTTTGTAGAAAAGTGGTGTTATTTATCGATTTGTGTTTTTGGAAAAAGGCTGTTATTTTTGTAGAAAAGTGGTGTTATAATTCGCGTTATTTTTAGGAAAATGGGTGTTATTTTTGTAGAAATGCGATCTTATTATGAGCGTATAATTTTTTTAGAAAAGTGGTGTTATTATTCGCTTTATTTATTTTAAAAGGGGTGTTGTTTTTGTAGAAAAACGGGGTAGTTAATCCCGTAATTTTTTTGAAAATTGGTGTTATTTTTGTAGATAAGCGTTATTATAATTTGCTTTATTTTTTTTTGAAAAGGAGTGTTTTTATTTGAATTATTTTTTAGGAAAATGGGTATTATTTTTGTAGAAAAGTGGTGTTATTATTCGCGTTATTCTTAGGAAAATGGGTGTTATTTTTGTAGAAATGCGATCTTATTATGAGCGCTATTTTTTTTAGACAAGGGGTATTTGTTTTTAGAAATGTGGGGTTATTAATCGCGTTATTTTTTTCGAAAAGGGTTTTATTTTTGTAGAAAAACGGTGTTAGTATTCGCGTAATTGTTTTTAAAAGGGGTGCTATTTTTGTAGAAAAACGGTGTTATAATTCGCGTTTTTTTTTTTTTGAAAAGGGGTATAATTTTTGGAGAAAAGCAATGTTAATTTTCGCCTTATATTTTTGCAAAATAAATGTTATTTTTCTAGAAATGCGATCATATTATTATCGTTATTTTTTTTTTAGAAAAGGGGTGTAATTTTTTGTATAAAAGCGTTGTTATTATTTCCCTTTTTTTAAGAAATGGAGTATAATTTTTGTATAAAATTGGTGTTATTACTCGCATTATTTATTTGTAAAGGGGTATTATTTTGGTCGAAAAACGTCGTTAGTTTTCGTGTTATTTATTTTAAAAGGGGTGTTGTTTTTGTAGAAAAACGGGGTTATTATTCGATATTATTAGAAAAATGGCTGATAAGTTTTTATTATTCGCGTTATTTTTTGGAAAAGGTGTATTATTCTTTTAGACAAACAATGTTATTTTTGGCGTTATATTTTAGGAAAATGAGTGTTTTTTTTTCTTAAAATGTGATCTTTTTATATGCGTTATTCTTTTAAGAAAACGGTATAATTTTTTTAGAAAAGTGGTGTTCTGACAAATAAAATGAACAAATACAAAAATACAATATTCAATAGCATTTATAGACTCTTGTTCTTACAAACTTGTTCTTATTTTATGCAGGAATAGTACTGCAAGACTTCTGATCATCACTTCATCGTAGTAGTACCTAGTGTGTATATCACAAAATTGATTTATTGATTAATCAAAACAAGGGAATTTTTCTGGATTTCTCAATATCTTTTGTTTCAGTGATTAGGTAGGTACTTTTTACTCCTCACTAACCAAAGGGAATTCGAGAATTTTTTTTTTATAATGGAGGTTATTTTTGTTGAAAAGCGAAATTATTATTTGCGTTATTTATTTTGGAAATGGGGTATTATTTTTGTAGAGAAGTGGTGTTATTATTCGTGTTTTTTGTTGGAAAAGGGATATTATTTTTGTATAAAAGAGGTGTTATTATCGCGTAATTTTTTTGGAAACGGGGTATTATTTTTGTAGAGAAGTGGTGTTATTATTCGTGTTTTTTGTTGGAAAAGGGATATTATTTTTGTATAAAAGAGGTGTTATTATCGCGTAATTTTTTTGGAAACGGGGTATTATTTTTGTAGAGAAGTGGTGTTATTATTCGTGTTTTTTGTTGGAAAAGGGATATTATTTTTGTATAAAAGAGGTGTTATTATCGCGTAATTTTTTTTTGGAAATGGGGTATTATTTTTGTAGAGAAGTGGTGTTATTATTCGTGTTTTTTGTTGGAAAAGGGATATTATTTTTGTATAGAAGAGGTGTTATTATCGCGTAATTTTTTTGGAAACGGGGTATTATTTTTGTAGAGAAGTGGTGTTATTATTCGTGTTTTTTGTTGGAAAAGGGATATTATTTTTGTATAAAAGAGGTGTTATTATCGCGTAATTTTTTTTTGGAAATGGGGTATTATTTTTGTAGAGAAGTGGTGTTATTATTCGTGTTTTTTGTTGGAAAAGGGATATTATTTTTGTATAAAAGAGGTGTTATTATCGCGTAATTTTTTTGGAAATGGGTTATTATTTTTGTAGAGAAGTGGTGTTATTATTCGTGTTTTTTGTTGGAAAAGGGGTATTGTTGTGTTGTTGTTTTTTTTATCAAAAAAAAAATATTTATGCGAAAACTATTTAGTATTGGCAAGAAAAAAATTGTGGCTCTTTAAAAACTTTGAAATTTTGTAAATTGTAATTTTTGACTCTTCCGACTGAAAAGGTTGCCGACCCCTGGTCTATTGAACGTTTTGCATGCCAAAAACACCAACTTAGAGGCTTCGTAGCATATATATAGATGAATTCAAAATTTGAAGAATAATATTTTGTGTTCGTCTGTCATGCGACTTCTGCCATGTCCAGGTTTCACTTGCATACGTCAAGGTTGGCACCACGATAGCGTGATGAATGGCAACTTTGGCATTCTTTGATATGATACGATAATGCTAAGTACTCACCAGGTCATCCATTCCGTTGAAACATGCCTCCCAGATATCAAACTGAACTTATTTTAGTAATAACAAAAGTTTAGTTGAAATATCGGTAAACAAATAGCTATCTTATCCTATTTTTACTCCTCACTACCCCAAGCGGACATATTGGGAAGCGGATGTATTCGCAATTTCTAAGGTTATTTTATTTAGTGTAGATTATCAACTAGTATCATGCTGAGATTGTATTCTGAAAGTTTCATCACAATGTATTTCTGTGTGTGTGCTGTATTTAGGTACCTACATACTGTGTTTATTCTACTTTATCGATTATAAACTAAAGATCTCATTCGATTATTTTAAAATGTTGCAAATTTGTACCTATATTTCATTCTCGTTTGGACTCCATTAGATTTTGAAAGATATCTGATGAATGTTTTTATATTTTTTAGCTGTCAAATATTTCAAAGTGACCCCAAGCTCAAGAAACTTAAAATTTGTTATTTTTATTACATAGCACATCACTTTCATAAAATGGCATTGAAGAATTATCAAGTTTTCATAATAAAATAGTTAAATAAAAAATAATTTAACAAACTCATTTCATGTAAATGCTGAAAATTTTCCATACAAAATTTGAATACTTTGTGCAGTGACTTGATAGTGAGGAGTTTATCGCTGGCCACAACTCACTCGTTTTCATTGTGACAAAATCACACTTCTAAAGATGGGTTACCTAATATTATAAAAAAAGAAGAAAATATTCGTTTGGTACCTACGTCTTTATGTTAACGCTGCCCAAATCTCTTCGAAAAGGACAAAGGACGAGTTGCTGGCAGCAATAAAGAAGAATAAAGGCGTCAGTACTTCTTCACTGGGTCTTTCAGGAGAAAACGTCAAAATATTTGTAAACGATCATCTTACAACGAGGAACAAGCTGATCCTGAGGGCGGCCAAGGAATTCAAAAAGACAAATAACTATAATTTTTTGTGGGTACGCAACTCCAAAATCTATTTGCGAAAAAACGAGCTTTCCGGACCAGTTTGTATCTCCAGTATGAATCAACTAGCGAATCTTACTTGAATGATATTGCTTATTTTTTATTTCTGTTTGATTACTTCTATTTTCTTATTTTTCAAATCTATGTATATCTGTTGCTATTATATTGTATTATCTTATCGCTGCCAAATTTTAATTTCTATGAACATATTAATCACATAAACGTAATATCAAATACATTACATATATACACACATTACAACATCAACACCACAACCCATACTTACACAGGCGAACTTATGTTGAATTTGATTAGGCGTGCTGAAGGTGGACCTCTGACAAGCGTTTTCATTTATGTTATTCTTTTTAAATTTATTTCGATACATATATTTATATTTACGTTCAAAAATGACTGAAACAATTAGTATTTATTACCAAAATGTCCGAGGCCTGCGAACTAAAACTCATGATTTTCTACAAAGTGTACTACTAAATGATTATGACATAATTTGTATTACAGAGTCATGGTTGATAGAAAGTATTACCGACGACGAGATATTTGACAAACGTTACAATGTGTACAGACGAGACCGAAACATTACCCTTAATAATAGTTGTAATCACAATAATAATGGCAAATTAACCGGAGGAGGAGTTGCTATAGCAGTCGATAGAAAATACACCGCAAAACTTGAAAAAACGTGGCTTTCTAATGCCGAGGATATTTGGATAAGTCTTAAACTACATCTCTCAAAAAAGCGAAATTTTTCAATTCATTTATGTTGCACCTATATACCGGGAGTTGGACCGAAACTATCGGCTTCAGATAGATTGGCACTCGTCGCAAACCATACTGATAATATTTGTAAAATGACTACACTATTCCCAGACGATATTTTTATCGTATTAGGAGATTATAATATGCCTAGCATAACCTGGAATTCTTCCTTATACGTGTCCCCACAACCAAATAATAATGATCAGTGTTCTTCCTTGTTCTGTAACTCTATATCGTTGTCGAATCTAACTCAATATAACAATATTACCAATCATAATGGACGAGTTCTTGATATAGTGTTGTCAAATTTACCCCTTACCGTTTCCAAATCTTGTCATTCTTTGGTAATTGAAGACCTGCATCATCCTTCCCTCTTAATAGATTTCCAAATCCCTTTTCCCAAGACCGCTTTGAAAAATCCTCAGACTATACGCTTATTCCATAAAGCCAACTACGACATTATCAACGACTTCTTGACAAAAACTAATTGGTCTTCAGTAATTAACACTTCTGACATTAACACAGCACTTGACAATTTTTATTGTATACTGACAAACACTATAGAAACCCATGTACCAAAAAGAACAAAGAAGTCTGACAAATACCCAGTGTGGTATACCTTACCACTGAAAAAAATTATTAAAGAAAAAATATACTACCACAACAAATGGAAACGTGACAGAAACCCTCTTGATTATCAGACGTTCTCTCTTCTGCGAAAAAGACAAAAGAAAACTGCCGATCTCATCTTCAAAAATTACATTAACTTGATTGAAAACGGAATACGACAAAACGTAAAAACTTTATGGAATTATGTAAAATCATTCAAAAAGACACCAGACATTCCTGAGACCATGTTCTTCGGCAATGCCACCTCGTCTAATGGAGTAGGCATAGCCAATCTTTTTTCCGACTTCTTCAGCTCAGTGTACATCACACCTAATAGTGTCACTAACGAAAACAACAGCATCGATAACCCTTATCTTATTAATTCCATCTCCATCGACTATAACAGTACGCTAAAATATCTTCTTAACATAGATATATCAAAGGGTGCAGGAAACGATAATATTCCTGGAGTTTTTTTGAAAAAATGCGCTCGGGTCCTGGCACACCCGTTGTGTTATATATTCAAATTGTCACTTATTAACGGCACATTCCCTGAAATATGGAAAACCGCTCTTGTTCATCCCATACTGAAAAACGGTGATAAACACGATGTCACTAACTATAGGCCCATCTCCAAACTCCCAATTATCAGCAAAGTGTTTGAAAAAATAGTGTATGATCAGGTTTATAGTAAAATATCTTCATATATTACCACTGATCAACACGGTTTTATGAGAAAACGTTCTACCACCACTAATTTAGCCCAATTTACTAGTTATCTTCATGATAAAATGGATCAGAGACTGCAAATAGATGCTATATATACTGCAAATAGATGCATTTGACCGCGTAAATCACCCAACTCTCTTGCAAAAATTGTCATTGATAGGTATACATGGTGACCTATTTAGGTGGCTTAAATCATATATTGATAATAGACACCAAATAACCTCGGTTAACGGACATTCTTCTAAATGTATTAGCGTGACATCTGGAGTCCCCCAGGGATCTCATTTAGGTCCCCTTCTCTTTAATATTTATATAAATGACATCGGAAAATGCTTTTACAGTAGTCAAGTATTATTATTTGCCGATGATATGAAAATTTTCAAAACAATCTCAAATTGCTCTGATTGTGCCGATCTACAGAAGGATTTGGAACGTTTATCCGTTTATTGCAATGAAAATTATCTTTCCTTAAATATATCCAAGTGTTTTTCTATATCTTTCACTAGGAAGATAAAAGTTGTAAAATACAATTATAAACTGAACAATGTAGTTTTACCGACGAAAACAGACTGCAAAGATCTTGGCGTACACCTTGATTCAAAACTTCTCTTCGACAAACATATTGAAATTATAGTAAACAAATCTTATAAAATGTTAGGCTTTATATTTAGAATCAGTAAATACTTTAAAAACCCCAATACATTAAAACAATTATATTGCTCTCTTGTCAGAGGTCAACTTGAGTACGCATCAACTATATGGAATCCCCAGTACAAGGTTTACATTCACTCGTTGGATCAAATTCAGAATAAATTCATTAAATATTCAAACTACCGTTGTAACAATACTTACCAACCTACTATACTAACTTCTTTGACCACGCGACGCACAATTTCAGACCTTATGTTCCTTCACAGTATACTAAATGGAAACATAGAATGCCATGAAATTCTTACCAATATCAAATTTAATACTTCTACTCGCCGGACAAGACATACGTCACTTTTCTTCTCCAATATTTGTAAAACAAATGCTTCCAAAAACGCTCCGATTAACAGAACGATAAACTTATTTAACTCTTATGAAAAGCATACCGACTTAGACATATTTTTTGATTCACATATAACCTTCAAAAATAAACTTATATCTAACGTCGTGACATTATAACAATTATTTACAGATTAATTTAATTTTTCCCAACCACCCTCAGCAATATATTTTCTTATTCTTCTCAACTCATGAATCTGTCAATATATGTTCGTCTACACACACATGCACACCCTCTCTCTCACACACACATACGCACCCACACACTCACACTCTTTCTAGATATCTCTTTCACACACACATGCATATTATTATTACTCTTTTCTCATGCGCGCACCCTAACTAATTCACACTTTTTTGTTGTATTATTTTGATATTAGGTATAGTACGTAAGAGGTACATGTTATTTTTGTATTTTTATTTATTTAATTTTAATAATTGTATGCATGTACTGTGTGCTGTCCTTTGTAAAATAAAATAAAAAAAAAAAAAATAAAACGCTGTTGAATATTGGAAACTCCTGATACAATTTGTATTTAGTTTAAAATCTGTAGTTGGGAGACTACCTTCAATGCAAGTGATGACCAAAATTTATTTTTGGTAGGAAGAAACATATTTTAGATAGTGTTTGTAAGGTTTTTTATTTAATGTTTGACATTATCACAGCTCTTTTCGATGTACAAGAGGCGCGATTCTCGTTTAAATCCTTAACTGTGTTATGGATAGGAAATTATGGCTACTAGCGATTGCGAAAGAATGCTATGTCAATAAATGCGATTCTTGTTGGCGTAAAGAATTCTATGGATAGTATCCATATTTTTTATTTTATTTTATTTTTTTATTTTTATTTATTTTTATAAATAGTCAACAGCTGTATAATTTTTTTTATATAAAACAATTACATATAAATTGAGCCAATTACAGACTATTATATATTAGTACTTCACATAGAACACGTACACGCATTCATAGAAAACATGTAAATATGAAAATATAAAGTAACATAAGAGAAAAAAAAAAAAAAAAAATATATATATATATATATATATATATATATATATATATATATATATATATATATATATATATATATATATATATATATATATATATATATATATATATATATATATATATATATATATATATATATATATATATATATATATATATATATATATATATATATATATATATATATATATATATATATATATATATATATATATATATATATATATATATATATATATATATATATATATATATATATATATATATATATATATATATATATATATATATATATATATATATATAACTGCATGAATACAAAATAATGAAAATATAGCCACATCGTCACTGAAGGGGTCACATAAAAATCAATGTATTGTAAGTGGGTACCTACAACGGCACTGCATTTACGACCGTGCGATGATTCATTAAATTTCAACATTAATGTGCGGGTGACCTATCTCCAGCAATGGGTAGTTTACAAAATAAAAAATAAAATCCAATATAAATTTAGTAGTATAAAGATATTTATCCAGTATAAAAGATATTTTGAAAATTAGTATAATATGGCGTGTGATTGTGTGTTTGTGTGAGTGAGTGTGTGTGTATGTGAGTGTGAGAGGATTTATGTGTTATAGTAAGTTAGGGAGCCGTTAAGGGGTAATATAATACGGAAAGGATTTGTTTTTTAAAAGTATCAATATTTAAATGAAAAGGGTCAATTGAGTTAAAAAGTTGATTATAAGAATAGCAACTTCGGTTGATAAATGAATTTTTGTAAGAGTTGGTTTTACACGTGGTGATTTTGAAAAGTTCGTTCTGTCTGGTGGGTCTAGTAGGGACTCTATAATTTATTAGGCTTGTAAGTTCGGGGCAATCAATCAAGTTATTAATGATTTTTTTTTTTTTTTTTTTTTTTTTTTTATTTTATGATTTTATTTTATCAGTAAATGCACGTGATAAAAGAAAACATTGAATGTATTCTAATTGGTTTTACATTCTTTCTATCCATCTTAATTAGGTACTTGGCCTTTATATAAATAATTGTTTTTACAGTGATTTATCATTAGGTGCATTGTTATTTTTATCTCAATTAGGTACTTGGCCTTTATATAAATAATTGTTTTTACAGTGATTTATCATTAGGTGCATTGTTATTTTTATCTTAATTAGGTACTTGGCCTTTATATAAATAATTGTTTTTACAGTGATTTATCATTAGGTGCATTGTTATTTTTATCTTAATTAGGTACTTGGCCTTTATATAAATAATTGTTTTTACAGTGATTTATCATTAGGTGCATTGTTATTTTTATCTTAATTAGGTACTTGGCCTTTATATAAATAATTGTTTTTACAGTGATTTATCATTAGGTGCATTGTTATTTTTATCTTAATTAGGTACTTGGCCTTTATATAAATAATTGTTTTTACAGTGATTTATCATTAGGTGCATTGTTATTTTTATCTTAATTAGGTACTTGGCCTTTATATAAATAATTGTTTTTACAGTGATTTATCATTAGGTGCATTGTTATTTTTATCTTAATTAGGTACTTGGCCTTTATATAAATAATTGTTTTTACAGTGATTTATCATTAGGTGCATTGTTATTTTTATCACGTTAGTTACAACCATTGATATTGGTTAACTCCCTTCAAAATACGAGTTTACTCTAGGATATTATTGAATATTGTAGTGTATGAATCATTTTTATATTTGAAATTATGAACGTATGTAAATGATTGAAATAATATATAGGATAAATTGGATAGTATCTATAAATGATTGTATAACGCTACGTCCTACGTAGGCGATTCAAAGCGACCGCGATTGCGAAGCGATGCGGTGCGGATACAAGCGAATTCAATGCGATTCAGTGCGACGCGGCGGCTCTGTCCTACGTGTGCGCGAATCGTTCCCTCTGCCGCCAGCTGCTGTCATGGATGTACGTATATAAAATACTCAAGAAGTATGTACGGCAGAGAAGTGAAACTAATATTGTGTACTTAGAGAGGCATATTTATGGGGGATATCACAATTTGTATGAAGAATTACGTGATCTTGAATTAATAAATGAGACTGAATTTACATCTTTCCGGGAAACATATCAAAATTTGACATTCGTGCAAGCGAGAGAAAACTTTGTGTGTTTTGAACAACATCCTATTGTAAAATAGCAATAATAAATAAATGTGTTTACTTGTAGTCCCATTTATGTTTGCCAAATCCTAAAATTCGCGGTTCGATAATAATAATTCTTTTGTCCCATAATATGGACGTTCATGGACAGAAATTAAAATTTCTATTTCTGACATGTCAAAAAACAATGGCACCGCTTTCAATTCGCGCAAAAATATCAAACCAACTGATCGCGTTCGCTTCGCATCGCTCCGCGCCGCATCGAAAAATACTCGCGGTCGGTAACGTAGGACACTTCCATAGTTACCGACTGTTTGTTATTTTCGCGCCGCGCCGCGCCGCTTCGCATTCGCTTTGAATCGCCTACGTAGGACGTCGCATAAGTGTCGAGATGATATAAATAAATAAATAAATAAAATATTGAAATGTCAGTATGTCAGTGAAGTGACAAATCGATGTTATAGATAGCGCTAGGCGTTAGTGACACCTCTAACTCTAATGCGAGCGCTATGGTATGGATACCTGCGAGGGATAGTATCCCTTTTACTATCACTACAAATTAAAACGAGAATCGCGCTTTCTATAATTTTAAGGATTTTAAGGACCTTATGGATTTTAGGTCGTTATGGATAGCTAAAAAAGAACGAGAATCGCGCCTTTGATCTCAATTCTGCAAAGCTTACCTATTTATTTTTTTATCACATAATTTTTATATGTTTGTTAAAACATAGGTAAGTATGAAAAACGATGGTTAAAAACGTTGAATATTCGACATTTCCCAATTTTCTTTCGGGGTTTGCGTGGTCCGAAGGTTTAAGGCACGCCCCTGCGTCCAAGGGATGGACAGCATCAGACTTGCTCATATCGTGCTGCACAATCAGCCTCACGGAAACCGGCTTAAAGATGGAGGGATAGCTGGGAGTCCAGGGAGGAGCAGGGCTCTTAGAAACAGAACAAAATGTCTCCATAAATGAAAGAAAGAAAATTAAGACGAGTATACATCAAAAATAATAAAAGACTATGAACAATGGGGTCTTACGTTTGCCCATCACTATTTTCCTGTGATAAATTAAGAAGCCCGAAAGTCTGTTACAGTATTTAACAATATATTTAAATCGTGCGCCTGTACATTACTAACATGAAATTAACCATTCGAGGTAGGTACTCACATATGTAATGTATTTGTAAAGGTAGACTGTGTTTAACTTAAAAGTGCACATCATGGTAATGTTGGTACGACTGTCAGTCAGTCAAATAAACTGAATAATGTTGCCATATCTCCAAATTTATGCCAACTATTCTGCGTTTCACTTGTGCAGTGCACTTCATGGTAATGTTGGTACGACTGTCAGTCAGTCAAATAAACTGAATAATGTTGCCATATCTCCAAATTTATACCAACTATTCTGCGTTTCACTTAAAATTGCACTTCATGGTCATGGCTTATTGATAAATGGCAATATCTTCAAACCAACCATATTTATTTGGTGAAGAATATTGTATTTATGATACGTACATACCAACAATTTTTATTAATAATACATAATGAAAGTATAATTACATATAAAACAAACAGAATGAAGAAACGGAGGGGACAGGAGAAGGGGGGGGGGGTGGACAAGGATAGGATAAGGAGACAAATTTAAGTGTTATGTGTAAGGAAATGATTCCTCAGATTTCTTTTGAAAGCGAGAAGTGTTAATGAAACTCGAAGTTGCGATTGGATGTGATTCCAAAGACGAGATGATTTATGGAGAACGATGTGGTGAAAAAGTATGTTTTGTATTCTGGGTACTAAATATTTAAAAAATGTGTATTGAGTACTAAATATTACAAAAGAAGAAAAAATCCCTAATTCTAAAATACCTAAATCTCTAATAATCTTGATTTTTTTAACGTATGACAACACCAAATTCAATTATACCAACTTAATCACTAAGTGCAATTTTAAATGAAACGCACTCTACTTAAGAATAAATCCTAAAATGGAAGCCATTATGTTTGAATAATGTTCCAAGAAGCAATATGGACTTTTTCTGATGTATAACCTGGTCTCTTCTCTCTTCCAACCTAACGATTTCACATTGATTTGTATCAACTAGGTAGCAGAACAATGCGTAAATTATAAATTATTTAAAATAATTAATACATAGATATCCGTTAATTTCATCTGTCCAAATTTTCAAAATGCTCTCACGGTCTGGAAAATCGAGGTATTTTAATACTGTTTAAAAAAATACACTCATTAAAATGCATTCTAGGATTGTCAAAATTTAAAGAAAAAAAAATCTATGGTCTGCCATATCAATGTGAAATAAATTTCATATTTGTATGAAAAATGTAGGTAGGTATATAACAGAAATAAAATAGCTTCTGTATGGGAAAATTGAGTGATCAACTTCATATTGATATTGTATGTGTCTCTATAGACAAATGTATTTTTTACTCTCCACTTCTATCTTCCTCAAGGGGTAGGCAGTAAGAACCGAACACCGCATTCTTTTATCTTGACACATATAGGTACATCGCCTCAACATTGATACACTGTCTCATACATGCTCATCTTGCTAAATGCAATTTAATTAAAATTTCTCAACAGGTATCATGTAGAAAGTGCATACTATGAGTTTCGTGACAATGTTTTTGTGTGTATGGTGTATTGTGAAAACTTTTGTCCTCTGGGAATCTAATATTTGTTTAAGAATCTAATATAAATGTTCTTCATAAAAATGCATTTAGAGATTGTCAACCTTTCAAGAAGAAAAAATGAACACTTTCAATGGTGTGAAGAGTTTAGTGTTGGCTACAACTCACTCGGTTTTTTGTAGATTTGATGTGTTTGGTATTGATATTTCTATTATATGTGTCTATGTATTTTTTTAATTAGAGTAATGTCTGGTCGGTTGTGTAGGTTTGTTCTGTCTGTGATAATGTCTCTATTCCAGTATAATTTGTAGTTGTCATTTTCTGTTACTGCTGGTGATTCATGTTATTTACGTCTGTGGTGTGTTTCGATGGGCTTGTGTTTGTGGGCTAGTTCCAAATATGTGTGTTTGCAGATGTTATCGTGTCTACTTGTATATTCTAATCGTATATTTTTATTAAAAAAGACGGTCTCACGACATTGTCCAGAGGGGATAAAACAGTGACGAGTGGAAGTGCATGAAAGAGGCCTACAACCAGAAGTGTAGAGACGAGGGCAAGAAGAATATATTTTTACAAATAAATAATTGAATATTTTTATTATTGCATATGCGCAACATTGGATTTTTTTCCCTGTCGGGAGTCGGGAGAAAAAAACCATTTCTCTCAATAGATGGCGTTACAACAAAAATAAATAAAAAATAATAAGAATGTTGTTCATAATTTCACACATAGATGGCTGTAGTAAAAATTCCTTATTTTCAAGCGAAATGAATTTCAGTGTTACAATAAATAGAACTTTCAAAATTGAATTGATAGGGATCTCATTAAAAAGGCATAATTGGTGAACGTTGCGCAAGCGCATAAAGTGATCACGTAAACCAGCCGATGACAGGTCGTAATCCCTGTAGGTGCCTTGATTTCCTGGTTCTCCTATAGTAAATATTCCAACTTCGTCTCTATTGAGATAATTAAAAATCTGTTAAAAAATAAATAATTGTTTACTTGGAAAAAGAGTGAATATCAGGCCTGTGGTGTCTGGTTTCCCGGTTCTCCTAGGTATAAATAAAAACGAGTGGGTTGTGGCCAACACTAAACTCTCCACACCATAGTAAGCGTTTATTTTTTCTTCTTCAAATATTGACAATCTCTATATGTTATATGAAATATTTTATTCATTCTAAATTTTACTACCAGGAATATAAATTTTCTAACGATAGTATATTTTTATATTAAGATAGACAAACTATTAATGCAGTATGGTGAAGAATGCTTATGTTGTATGAAATATTTTAATAAAAGCAGATAAATTTTGTTTTAAAGAGCGGTAGAGCATTTTGAAAATTATAACACGTTGATATCATATGAAGTAATTTTATGTTATTAATGGAATGCTAATCAGTTCTATGTTCAAGCTCTTTACATTATAACATTAAATCAAATTACTGAACTTTTCCATACATAAGAAATATATCTAATTATATACATTTTTATTCATTCTAAATGTTACTACCAGGATTATAAATTTTCTAACGATAGTATATTTTTATGTTAAGATATACAAACTATTAATGCAGTATGGTGAAGAATGCTCATGTTGTATGAAATATTTTAATAAAAGCAGATAAATTTTGTTTTAAAGAGCGGTAGAGCATTTTGAAAATTATGACACGTGATATCATATGAAGAAATATTTTGTTATTTATGGAATGCTAATCAGTTCTATATTCAAGTTATTAATATTCTTATATCAATATGAAATCAAAGAACAGAACATTGCCAAACATAAAAAAAATCTCTTGTTACATATAAGTTTCATACAAAAATCCATTACATAAAATATAATTTTTGAAACCGTTAAATATTTTTCTTTTAACATTGACCAACTTTGAATATAATTTTATGAAAATTCTTGGTGATGTATAAATAGTTGAAACCAAATTAAAATATCTCTAATTTCCAGATCGTGAGAGCATTTTTTCAGTTTTAATAGATGAAATCATAAAGAAACATTGAGAAAAAATGAACCGTTGTCTATGGAAAACTAATCAGCTCTAAGTTTATGGACTTAACACATATGATATCAATATGAAGTCAATCGGACTTATAGTTTGGGCTGCAGAGAGGACGCAAAAAAAAACAACGTAAATGATGAATTCATAGAGAAGAAATCAAAACTTGTCTATGGAAAACTAATCAGCTCTAGGTCTTTGCACTTTACACATATGATGTTAATATAAAGTCGATCGGACTTATAGTTTGGGCTGTAGAGAGGATACAAAAAAGATAAATGCTACGGCTACGGCGTACACCATACACACAAACACATCACGAAACTCATAGTGTGCATTCTCTACATGATACCTATTGAGAAATTGATGTAAAAAAATAGGTACGCTTAAATTTTGCGAAATCATGACTCTCCCCTATTCCATAGTGTGGAAAGTAAAAATGTATATTTTTCATTTCCCTTTTGCGTGAATGTTTTCTAGTGTAGGTATTAATGGGTACTTGTCTTTAATGTTATTAAAAGCATATTGATGTATCTGGATATGAAAAATATCTTATTTTGTAATGGTAGGTACCTACCTATATTTATAATCTTATATTTTATATCTATGTAGGTACATTGCATGTTTGTACGCACTTTACTTTTACACAGGAGTGTTATTAATATAATAATACTATGTTTCTTCAACCAGGGGTCACCAACCATCGACATTGATCTGTACCTGTACATTTATGTATTGCAATGTTTTGGTTTATCTTGTGGTTGACTAGTAGAAATTTTCAACGGGCAATAAGTCCGCCATGTTTTTAATTATATTTTATTTTCGTTCTCTATTTGCGTAATACAATGTTAGATTTGTTCACACCGCCATCTATTGAGAGCGAACACAACTTAAAAATTAATTACGACCCTTTTCTTCTATAAAAAAAATCTTGGGGGCGATATACGGAAATCAAAATATGTGGTTAAGTTTATGTAGGTATGTATTTTTGGATGAGAAATTATCTAAAAAAGTATTTCGTTGAAAAAATAAAAATATTTTATTTTATATCTCGACAACAGCGCCTCCTATCGGATCCAAAACAATCCTGTCTTTCCATCCGAAACGAACCATAGAAATTTAGAAAAAAATAATTGAATTCTGATGGATAAGCGTGTCAAAACACGATATTTATATTATATATTAAGAAGATAAGCTCTATAGACACTTCAACCAGAGTGATTAATGTAAAAGGGGCATTGTGTGACACTGTTTTTTTTTCTGTACCATAAACAATCCCCATGATCAAATTAGAGTATAAGAAAATCGGTATAGTTTCCGGCAAAACACTTGAGAATATTCGTCGTAAAGCGGGGGCGGTTTGCTCATTCTGGGTAGTTTAAAGTGACAGCTGAAATTTTTGCGATTCGAAGCACGCTTGACGACAAATCAAAGAAGGTAAGTACCTACCTACACTTTTTTGATCAATCTCGCCAAATTTGGATCAGCAAACGCTTATTGTCAAAACAAAAAATAGTAGGTAGGTAAGTAAGGCTGTTTTAATGTTTAACCAAGCAAGCACAAACCCCAAATTTGCGATCTGCGCTGCCCATGTGATTTCTCAAGTTATTTGCCGATAGCTATACGTACCTAAGACAAATGTAATTATGTATTATACCTGTTTGAGTTAGGTAGGTACCTATGTTTTTTACTTTGACGTATGCCAGTGAAATGCCGTTGAAATGAGATCACTCAGAAGAGTAGGTATGTAATAGAACGATGTATGATAGAGTAAAACATGAGAACGTACGGAGAAAATGCAAGATAAAGAAGGATTTTATAAGTAAAATGAAAGTGAATGCCTTTAGGTGGTTTAGACAGACTGAAAGAATGAACGACGAACGATTGAGCAAGAAAAAATACATGGGTGTAAGAGATGGAGTGAATAGCAGAGGCCGCCCCAAAAAGGGATGGCATGCCAATGTGAATGATATTTTGAAAGAAAGAAGCTTGAACCGACAAGCATGTATGAGCCAATGCATGGATGTAAAGGAATCCAGAAATTTGTGCAAAAACAGAGGAGTACGGCGCTCGATTCTCACTGCTTACCCCCGTAAGGGAGATGGCGTGATGGTATGTATATGTAGGTATATATGTTTGTTTTTGCTATATCAAAATATTGCAACTTTTTTGATATGATCATAAAATAATTTGATATGATTATTAATATAATAATTACCAGGAGCACATAATATTCAAAGAGTAAAGTCACGTATATCGAATTGAGTAAAATTTGTGTTTTATTATGGTGTGGCTGCGGAAATTCCATTACCCCTGAAGTCTTGTCCCGGCTCCCATATGATACGGCGGTGCCCCGCGGCGTCGGGGATTGCTGCGGGGCACCATGCCGCGTGAGCGATGGCTGCGCCCTCCCCCCACTCCCCCACCCAGTCCCTGCATTCCACCCTCCTTCGCCAACCGTCTATTGCTGGTTTTCTCGCGATACTTTTTCTATTCCTGTTCTCCTACTACAAATATTACCTCCTTCTTCAGACGTCTATCAATTACTAGTATTCTCTCGATACTTTTTCAATTCATGTTCTCCTAATACAAATATTAGAACATTGTACCATGGTGGACAATTCGGGAAGGCAGAGGGATCAGAACCCCTAATAATTCTAATTTTTATTTTTATTATCGTCTTGTCTGACAAAGCTACCAACATATTAGATAAGTAGTATTATGTTTTCGAATCCTCTCATTCCAATCCTGACAGGGACGGTCCAAGAAAATAATGGCTCGACCATGTTAACTGTTAACGACACCCTCAAAAATGGAAATGTACGAAGCTAAAACAACAGATTGTAGCGTTAGAAAATTATAGCGTTCGGTCCTCTCTGCCAACCCCGTTAAGGACATGGCGTGATGGTGTGATGTGTGTAGGTATTTTTTCTTAATAATATTCATAGATATTTTAAATCACGGTGATGAGCAAAATCATGTTTTTCCATAAATATACAAGACCCAAACTGGGTCTTGCCAAGAACCAGTTTGACAAGACCAAGACTCATCACTAGTTAGGATAAAATACAAGAAGTTAATTGTTTATAAGAATATCTCATTTTAAAGAAATAATATCTCATCTGAAAATAAAAATTCTACTGGTTTTGTGTTAGGTACTTGGTTGAATTACAATATTATTAAATTATAAAATATTTAATTTAAGGAATACGTATATTAAAAAAATAAACTCCACTGTTATTTTCGAAATAATATCATTTTCAACCACTTAAAAGAAAAATAAATATATAATTTAAATTCCATTGGAGTGATGAACAAGAGATATTTCAAATGTTTTCTGCGCCATCTACAAATATTTGAACATACTTTTTTGATGATCATGCTATGACAAAAGGATAGAAATGAAAATGTCTGTTTATTAAAATATTGTCTATTCAAATAACATTCATTTTTCTTTTTTTTAATATTAACAGAAACAGAAGCCATGTTCTGATATTTTTATTTTATTGTATTTACTTGCCGGTAAAACGTTTAAAATTAAATATATTTCCTGCTGTAAAATAGTCAGATAAATTGTGTTTTCGTTTAAATAATTGTGATTACTATCATATAATCTGTGAATAATATCAAATACATAATATATGCCAGCATTGTCCAGCATTCAACATTTTTTAAACCCAGTATTTGAACCCTGTATATGTGTTCTGTGATTTGAACCAAAATGCGTTCTTTGCAGATTACAGATTCCTACACTTTTACAGTTTAGCACAGTCGGTAAAAAAGAAATCGTGCGACTGCAACACCAAGTGGCGAAAATCGTAAACTCTTTTATTCTTCATTGGGGGAGTGAGGGGAAGTGTCTTTTCGGCGGTTTTGAATTGACGCCCTTTGTGCTAATTTGTGCTGATTGTGAAACATTTAAAAAAATAACTTATATTGGTGTTTTTAAGTGTAACTTTTCGAAGAAAGTTTACAACAACGTACTGCTTTGTAGTAATATGAGTAATGTTACCACCCAAAATGGATCAGGTCTAGAGCAGCAAGTGAGTAAAATTTTCACTGTTCATACATTTTTTCTGTACATTTTTCTATACTTTTATTACAATGTTAAATTATAAGCACACATTTTCCTTATAAATAAAAAGATTACTATATTTTATTGCCATTGTTGCTGGATAGTTTTTAATGTTAGTCCTATTTTTTTGACAGTTTTTATTGATATAAAAATGCATGCTTTCAAACGACGTGTCCTCCAATTTCAACATGGCGGCTATTCTACCCCTTTGTATGGATTAGTTTTGCGTTAAAATCGATTATAAAATAGTTTTAACATATCTGTTATTACTGTTAACCATTTAAAATCTTATTATTTATCCATTCGTTACACTTTTATGCTGTTTTACACGCTATTTTGTCATCAATTGTAAATGTTATCTAGATTTGACATGTGTGATTTTGTCAAAATTTAATGTTTTTTTAGTATTTCACCATCGTGTTGTAATAATATTATGAATGTGCGATCATTGTACTAAATTAAATAGAATTAATTCGTTATTTTTATTGTCGTTGTTTATTTTCTACTAATTAGTTTGAATATAGCAAAATAATGAATATGCTATGTAATTTAAAACCGCAATTCCTTTGTGATTTTATTAGCATTAAATGGGACATCTATAAATATTTAAAAAGCGTAACATTTTAAACATTTATTTCATTTTTATTGTCTTCCTGTTTTTTTTTCTATATCTTGTTCCTGTACAATCCCTGAGATTTTGAAGAATCCGAAATTATTGCCGTTGCAAGATGCATACACCTGTAGCTAGCAATATGTTTAAATAATGAATAAACTACAACGATAGATATCAGCAAATATATTGACATATTTCGGGGGAGATGGGTGCAGTTTTTCGCAAACAACAACCAAACAAAAAGCCCTAATTTACGTTCTGCGCAGCCCATGTGATCCTACATAAATGTTTTTGATGACAAAATAAATATGATATTGTTGAGATGCAGAGGAGCCCTAATGTGCTGAACTAGTAATCAAGTTGACCACCGCTCGTATTCTGCCCCCCTGGTTCACAAGCATAGGCTTATTTTAGGAAACATAGGAAGAAGTATTATATATTTATTCTATGAACAGTTTAAAAGATACCGTTATTCACGCTAATGAGAAACTTAAGAAGGAATTGCGTTGGCCTTCGTGGCTCAGTTGGTTAGACGTCTGACTGCGATTGACTGAGAATCTGTGGGACGATTGATATCGAAAGTCTCCAGAATGTGGCAACTTGGTATTGGGTTCGTGTTAAATTAATATATAACACATATTATGTGGAAAGCATGTTTCAACGGAATGGACGGATTGATAAGGAGATCGAAAGAAGATTTACGGCAGGAAACAGAGTGAATGGAGCACTTAAACCAGTTATGAATGACCGCAACATATCTAAGGATGCTAAAGTTGCCATTCCATTAGTGCCAAACTTGACGTATGCAAGTGAAACCTGGACATGGCAGAAGTCACACGAAAGTAGAATAAATGCAGTTGAATTGAGATCGCTAAGAAGAATCTGTAATAGAACGATGTATGACAGGGTCAGAAATGAGGACTTAGAATGTAAGATAAAGAAAGATGTCATTAATAGAATAAATTTGGATAATTTATATAGCGCCGTTTTTGTGAATATCTCACCTCAAGGGCGCTGAAAAATTGATTACGTTGTATCATTTTGGCTCTGGTGAGATTTCCGAAAAAGGTGCGTTTTGAGTTTTTTCTGAACGAAGATTTATTTTCGGTTTGTCTGAGGGTGTGTGGGAGCTTATTCCATGCATTTGGTCCTGCCACAGCAAACGCACGATCACCGAAATTAGTTGTGTGCACCCTGTTTATTTCAACTAATTTCCCAACCATGGATGAAGAAGCAGAACGAAGTGATGATTGTCTGTCATTTATTGAAAGCGGAATGCACAGTTCGGAGAGGTAAGTAAGAGCCATACCACGAAGTGCTTTAAAGATTATGAGACAAAGCTTATATTCAATTCTTTCGGGGACTTTAAGCCAATGTAGATTGCGAAGATGGTGAGAGATGTGAGAAAATTTGGAGGCTCCAGTGATGAGTCTGGCTGCAGCATTGAAAACTGACTGAATTTTATTAATTTCTTTCTTTGGTAGATTCGCATATAGAATGAAAGTTAACACATTGAGATGGTTTGGCCACATGGGTAGAATGAATGAGGAATGCCTGACGATAGAAAATATACAGTGCGGACATGCAGGAAGGTCCGATGCTATTACAGTACTCGTTGGTAACGTGCGAGTTTAATCGTCACACCCGCTTGATTCTCGAGCAATATGCAAGGACAGGAATTAAATGAGAGGTCGGGGCCGCCCAAGGAAGGGATGTTACGTCCATGTGAATGGTACTTTGAAAGACGGAAATGTCAGAAGCATGAATAACAAACGAACATGTATAAGACGATGTCGACGAGGCGATGGATGTATGTCAAGATAGAAGTAAGTTGCTTTTGGTTCTCTTTGCCTACCCCGCGAGGGACATGGCGTGATAGTATGTATGTATGTATTACCTGTTAATTGCCCGAGAAACAATACTAGAATAGAAATTAAATAAAATTGCGAGGTTATGTGTAGTGTCCGTTGGATCCAAAGATTTCCATATATATAATGTACTAGATGGATTACACCGTGCAATGAGTGTGTCATGCACGGTGTAATCCATGTATATCGCCCGTTTGATTTCTTGATTGGCAACATATTGCAGTTTTCCATACATTTCAACTACTCCTAGATAACTGTTATCTAAATCTTGATGAACAGTGTTTTTTTTTCAACAAATGAATCCGAAAACAATCACATTAGTCGTTATTCTCTATATAAAAACAATCTTTTCTGCCCACCTTGTTTTCAAAAGTCCCGAGGAAAAAATCCTCACTTTGATTCATACAAAATTTTCTAATTGCAAATCTAGTATATTTAATGAAAATCTATGGTTGGCCACCTTTAGCCAAAAAAAAAAAATGGTTTGGTTGAAGCGGAAGTTTTCCATCAGCAACAGTTAAATCCGGTTGTTGTGTACGACGATAATTTTACAATTTGCATGAAATTTTTTTTTTCAGCTTCAGTCAAAATCTGACCTTTGGTAGGACACTGGTTTTATTGAAATTTTGTTTGTTTCAGTTCGCTGGTCTGGACTTGCAGTCGCAAGGCTCCAGTGCCCGTTACGTGCCACCTCACCTGCGAAACAAGCAGGCCTCAGCTCCAGGTAAACATTACAACACAAACACACTGACACAGACTCACTTTGATGCAAATGTGGATCCTACAATCTTTTTAATATTCTCGGTGCATTAATAATATTTACGGTGCAATTATAATATTTATGGTGCATTTATAATATTTACGGTGCATTTATAATATTTACAGTGCAATTAAAAAATATGTTAAAATTAAAACTACAATCAAACTGACATTATCACAAACAAGACAGGTCCAACTTAACATTATATTTATGCATTTGCGGAGGATTGCAGCTTAATACAAAAACTTATATTCATAGATACTAATTAATGCCAAATTTTTAAACAATTTAAACTCGGTGCGTAATTTTTATAAGTCAACCAAAATATATATTTCTTTTTATATAAAATTAATCTAATCTCTCATTTAATAAATTAGTTTACCAATTAAATATAAATTCAATTATCACTTCTGAACTTTTGTAAGTAACTTGTTGATTAAATTGTGTAGCCATGGTAAAAAAAAACTTCAAATACCTATTGTATATTTAAATATTTATTTATCAATGGATATTAAAAAAATATAAGGAATAACACACACGTTTTTTGTATTATGACCAATCTAGCCTTTGGAATGATCTCCTTATCAATAAAACAGCACTATATAATATTGATATAATAAGGTCATGGGCAGTCTTGTTTTTAATTGTTTCAAGATCAGACACAAGAGGTTTACATATTGTACTACACTGCATAGGAGCTCTTACAAATCCATAAAAACGTGTAATAAATTAGAATAATAGGCATGATGACTAATTTTGAAAAACTATCTCACGATGTTTTTACGCATTCACTGTTTTCAAATATATATACATTTCTACATAAAATAAAGGTTTAGTAGCCAAAATCGCCATTTTAAAATCAAATTTGACATTTACGCCAAAAAAAGCTTGTAGTATCATGGCGGCTGCCGACCCTGACGGTGACGTCATGGTATCGTAAACTGCATATCACTATAGGTGTTCTAAGACGATTTGTGTATTTATAATCAATTCAAAAGTGCATAAGTGTTTTGCGGTCCCTAAATGTACAAACACGACGAAAAAAACACCTACTGAGGTATTTGTTTTCGTCCCACGCGAAAAAAAAGAGAAATAAGTGATTAAATTTCGCACGGCGAGACACAAGTGAATTTTATTAAGTACGCGTTTACAATGAAGTACAGTATTTGTTCCCCCACTTTTAGCTCTCAATAATATAATATTTACCATTATTTAGGCAATAAGCATATAAAGAACTTCATTAATGTCCAAACGTCAAAATAGGCCATCATAAGTTTCCCGCGTATGTTTTTAGCTTATGAACACATAATGTAGAGAGAAGAAGGAGCATATTTTATCGATTTTCGAGATGTAAGTTGTATTTAAATTACAGATAAATAAAGTACTTATATGTACTTATTATTAAGTTTTTACGTTTCGAAATTCTGATGAACAAAAGTCTTTGTTCGACGCAAAGAAATATCCGACCATCAAAAGTTCCATTCTAGTTAAGAGTAGTTAAGACAGGCAGAAAAATAACTACTATGGCTGCTATTGCTAAAAATAACGATAGCAGATAAATATAGCTTGTTATGAACACAATACAAATAACGAGCGCTATGTAATAATTCGTATGCTGCTAAAATTGTAACGATGTTTTAAAACGCATGCTTCGCGTAATCGCCGTCGTTTCGCAAATCGCTTCATTGCATGAAAAAAATATAGCTTGCTAGTTTAGTTTGGCAGTGACCAGCATCATAACATGTCGAACGTTCGTCAGCTCACCATCGCGTGACAAAATTGTAGAATACTAAAACTAAATTAGTTTACCATACGTTGCGAGCGTTCATTATTTATTTATTTATTCAATAAAAACTAAGTTACATACAAAATAAATTAACATAGGCCCGATATTACAGTCGGCCCTCAACTCATTGAGTTTGCCAAACTCAAGATTAATGTTAAGGGGAGATTGAATCCATTTCCGTATTACAGTGCAATATGACATGTCAGTTACTAAATCTTCAATTATAGACATATTTCACTTTTTCTGTGGTTATTATCTGTCAAATTTAAATAACTTCAAATAATACGAAATACAAAACGGGACGCTACGACTTTAAATACCATTGTTTTATTATCCAACATGGTAAATTTAATTTTTTTCACCAAAATAATGCTTTTAAATGCCCGTGTTCGTTTCAATACGGCTGTCAGTTTGTTTTGTTGTGTGGCGCCACCTTCGATACAACACTGAAACTACACACGTTGCCTAACGCCTCTAGTGATAGAAACTGAAACTACACGAGTTGCCTAGCAAATGACAGTTGACTCACAGTTAAGTACTTAATCTGCCAGAAACGTTGAGTTAAATATTTGTCGTTTTAGTGACGTATTTGAGGGAAGATTAGGTCTAAACGGACACTGTAATACGCTATATTTTTGTAAAACTTGAGTTTAGCTCTTAAACTGACACTGTAATACCGGCCCATAGTGTCCCCCGATAGGTAGGCGAGTATCTAGGTAAATTGAAACTATTTGCTTTGATGAATACTTGTTCCATTTATATTTAATTTGTTTTAGTTTTAAGTATCTAATTAAAATATTAATATATCGATAACACCAAAATAAACATAGTCCAGACCGACAATTAATGCGTATATTGTATTGAAGACTATCAGAAGAATTGACGCGACCATACTATGACGTCGTGCGCTCTGATTGTTTTTTCTCATAAAATGGCGGACTAACACATTTTGTATTTTTATATTTATAATATTATTATTATTCACTCCTATAAATTAAAAAAAAAACATTTTTTAAATCTTTATAACCTATTTTATTTTTTAAAATCATAATTTCAATGATTTTTTTCTTACAGTCATCACACCTATTACATATTTTAATATATTAATCATAATATGTATATGAATCATAACAGTTATCCCATATGTATATTAGATTCATCATAATACATTGTGTATTTCCATTTCAACCTCATGTAACACTGTACAACTCCCACAAACAATATAATTACATCATTTTATTTTATAATCAAGCAATGAAAGCCACCAAGTTATTTATTTCTGAAACGTTAAATATTCTCCACCACGTTACAATACTCGGTGCGTGTTATAACAGATGCGTCAACGATTCAATAGAGCGGATAGCGATATTATTTGGTTTATTGTCCCAAATAAACCAAATAAATCAATAAATAAAAATAGCATGTTAAAAATAAGCAGCATATTCCATATAGCTTGTTATGAAAAAAATAGCCATTTCGAACAACACAACAGTTGACAGTAACAAACACAATTGACAGTGACAATATGGTGACGTCATGCGCTCTGATTGGTGTTTCACATAAAATGGCGGACAAACATATTTTGTATTTTTATTTTAATAATATTAATATTATTCGCTCTTTTAAAATGAAAATAAATATATTTTTTCAAATCTTTATAACATATTTTATCTAATAAAATCATAATTTCAATGATTTTTTCTTACTGTCATCACGCCTATTGTAATAAAACTTAAAATAATTACAATACATAATTAGTATATAATTTAATTATAATTCCAAATTGAAAGCTGCTTGATCCGTGCTTTTGTTATGTTTTATTTTGATATAATATTACATAATTCACGCATAGATCTGCTAATTCTTTTGAGGAAGTGCATCATGGTAGTAATCATAATTTAGTATTATTATTTATAGTACTTGTTATTAGTAACATTAATGAATCGGCCAGGGTTATGTAAAATTTTTTTTTAATTTAGTTTTTTTATTTTTAAAAAGGACCGAAACATCACACAATGTTTCCACACTCCTCCGCAATTATAGGACAAATGAATAATTAATCGTTCACTCATCTTGAAAAAATCTATCAAAGTGGAATGTATCGCAATTCTCCGGGAGCCGCACCAAATATAGCGCGTTCGAAAGATACTAGCGAAGAATTCATTCAGCTCTCAAAACCCTCAAATGTGTGCTCTGTTGAAATAACAATCACACCTGATGATGATCGCATGTCACGGTATTAACAAATGAGAGAATTAACGTACAACAGTTCACAGCAATTAAATGTGTGATTGAACGTTACGATAAAATAAAACTTGAAAGCGACTTTATAAGTTTCAACTCTCTTAACATCAACAAAGAGAGATACTTTGATCTCTGAAAGGCAATTGGTCGAAGTCATTCGTGAGTATGATGATTGAATTGATAGATACTTTGATATCCCAATCCTTTATCTACGACAAGGCTAAAAAAGCGGACACGGAAATCTACTCCCAACTCTCTTAAAACCAACAAAGAAGCGGACCTTGTGTTCTGAAAGGCGATTGGTCGAAATCATGCGTGAATACGATGATTGAAAGAGTATAGATACTAGAAAAATCACAATCTTTGTCTATGGCAAGCAGATGAGGCAGATCATTCTCTGGAGAGAGGGAATAAAAACAGACGGTTGTTTTTCAGGGAGTGAGGACTCGAGCGGTGGTGGTCGCGAGTTGTCAGACTCGCGCGGCAACGGGAGTTACGGAAGCAGGGGGGAGAACCGCGGCTACGGGAGCTCAGGGGGGGGTCGCTACTCCTCTTCGGGCGGAAGCCGTGGGAGGGACGACAGACGCGACGACAGGGACTTTGGATCCTTCTATACCAATAGACGAGGCGAACGAGGTGAGCTCGGTAACAGTTGTACCAAAAAAAATACAATCGACGATCTATCCGCGTACAATCAACGACCTATTCTCGTAAACCAATGTTTCGTTAATAATTATAATTGTAGCAAACATGAAATTAATGATCTATTCATGCACAACAATTTATCATTAATATTTGCAATTGTATAAAATGATTGTCAATCTATTGTTAATAATTTTTTAATTGTAACAAAAAATCAATGATCTATCCAGGCACACAAATTTTTCGTTTATAATACATTAGCAAAAAATTTACTATCCGTTGTTAATAATAATGTTGATAGCAAACAATAAACAATTATCCATGTACCCCGATTTATTCTTATTACAATTGCAGCAAACAATGTATTGTTAACAACAACAATGATCTATCGCGTACATCAATGTATCATTTTTTATTGCAATTGTAGCAAATAATCGACAATTTATTCACGTACATCAGACGATCTATCCACGTAAAATGATGAATCGTTAATATTGACAAAATCCGAGGACGATCCATCAACAAATTTGAAAATAAAATTGTTGTTGTGATTACAGCGATTAAAAAACACTTAAACCACACATTAAACTCCATCTATTAACAAAATTATCATCTCTTTACTAACAATAATGCTAAAAAAAAAAAATAATGTAATCTAGTTAACGACCATCGATGAGGAAACCTACAGTACTCTGCAATGTCAAACCTGGCATGTACAAGGGATGCGTCCAAATCAAGATTTCAACTTCAACCAAAAACCCAGTATACTGTTGGTACGATAACCTCAAATTTGAGTTGCGTAATTGATCCGTTGATGGACAAAGTTTTCGAGTATGAACAGCCAAAAAAAGATGACTTTAAAATGGCTCTGTGCTGCTCAAGACATTCATTCATTCATTTATTCATTCATTGCATCATGACATCCCACAATGTGAGGTAATCAGCGACGGGTGTGCATTACCTTATATAAGGAGGCACGACACATGCATTGTATCCATTCCCACACACGTGAGGTTCAGAATGAGCGGTGAACCTCATTACTGAACTGTGTGAGATAATAATTTTGCCTGTTGACTCTTAAGGAGGCGACTGCTGCCAACGTACCTATTTTTTTCAATTTGATATTGCATCATTACTACAAAACGAATAATTTTGAAAAAATAACTTCGATAGTTTCAGACGAGTCGATGGCAGAGCCGTTATCGCATTGGGTTAGTAAGCCAGTGGTCGCGAGTTTGAATCCTGCATCGAACCAATTTCGTTCACCTATAGCACAAGCATTTATGCTTATTTTAGGGAATGTAGGAAGATGTATTATGTACTTGTTTAACAAGGACATATTCATCTTCTTTTTTAAAGAAAGTTTGGATGGAAAAAGTATACCATAACTTTTTAATTATGCTCTTTATGTATTCTTGTAGAACAATAATTAGCATACCCCGATTTTTACATTTATCTTATATTTCTAAAAAATTATTAGGCGTAGAGCAATAATATATATTTTTGTAAATAAAAGATGACAAAAATATCTGGAAAAATATGTCGTGACATTTACATTAATGCTTTTACATTAAAGAAACAAAAAAAACATATTTCGCAATGGCGCTGAATTGAAAGTGTTTTTAGGTTTCTTTACTAAACCTGAAGCATTAATGCAAATGTCAAGACATATTTTTCCAGATATTTTTGCCTTCTTTAATTTAAAAAAAAATGTATTGCTCTACGTGTTGAAAATCAGGGTATGCCATTATTTTTCTACAATAATTAATACAGAACATTATTAGAAAGTTAAGTAATATTTTTATTTATTAATACCCAAACCATCTAAGTTATTTTTTTCTAAACGATTTGATTATTAATAATGATGGTAGGTATATCAAATTGAAAAATATGTACGCTGGCAGCTGTCGCCCCCTTAACGGACACCTGTAAAAAATACTAATATAAAAGAATGGAAGCACTATTCTAAGCTGGTACCTCAAAAAAATATCATTTCAATTAAATTTCAAGTTTTTCTTTGTCTTATCTTGCTAATAATAACAATCATCCCACATCATTTGGTGCTTAGTATCAGCTTACTAACAAAATGTCAATGTTGAACTATTTTTTTCTGTATGCATATTATACCTACAATGTTTGTTGTGTATGCATGTTTTTTCATAACATTGAGCCCATATCATCATCGTACACTCAACATTATAATGTACTTGCACCGTGACATCATTCTATGTAAGTGGAACAGATTGCATCGTTAAATCAATATTTATACACTCATACATTCTGTGCAAACAATAATAATAATTGGATTTTCATCCCAGGAAGGGAATCATTCATGCAACATTGATTTTATCTAAATGCTGATGAAGCAAGGTCCACTGCCCTAACTTAGTGCTGCCTTCTGTTTTGGCATCCTGGGTTCGATTCCCGATATAGGCAGAAAACATTTAAAAACTCATTTATTTAAAAAAAAGTTAGTATTATAATTGTACAGCGCTCTTGAGGTGGATTCACAGAAACGGCGCTTGTATAATTTGTTTCTGATTCATATTTTATCATCTACAAAACAACGGATTAATTGTTTTCAACAATAATTAAACTAAAACCAGCTAACATTACATTTCACCACCAGTACCAGCTAACATTACATTTCACCACCACTACCAGCTAACATTACATTTCGCCACCACTACCAGCTAACATTACATTTCGCCACGGCTTCCACCTAACATTACATTTCGCCACCACTACCACCTAACATTACATTTCACCACCACTACCAGCTAACATTACATTTCGCCACGGCTTCCACCTAACATTACATTTCACCACCACTACCAGCTAACTTTACTTTTCGCCACGGCTTCCAGCTAATATTACATTTTGCCACCACTACCTACTAAAATTACATTACACCATCACTAGCAGATAACATGTTTCGCAGCCACTACCAGCTAACATTGCGTTTAGCTACCACTACCTACTAACATTACATCACGCCATCACTACCAGCTAACATTATATTTTGCAACCACTAGCAGCTAACATTATGTTTCGCAACCACTAGCAGCTAACATTATGTTTCGCAACCACTACCAGCTAACATTATGTTTAGCAACCACTACCAGCTAACATTATGTTTAGACAATACATAATATCCAAGACCTGAAAACTAATATGTACACACTGTCATTGATTACCGTGATAGAATTCAATTCATGCCTCACCTCATCTCATGTGTGCTGTCTTTCATAACCTTAATGTTCCAACCAACACATCTTAATGTTCAATTTCCCTCCAGCAGGTCGCGAATCATACCAGAACGGTCGCGACGACTGGGGCAGGGACGAGAGGGGGGGCGGCGGAGGCAGCCGAGGCGAAGATCGCGAATCGTGGGGCAGCAGGGGCCCATCCTCCGGTGGAGGGGGACGAGACTCGCGCGACGGCGACTCGTGGGGGAGCAGGGGTCCACCGTCCGGGGGACGCGACTCGCGTGACGAACGCGACTCGTGGGGCAGGGGGGGCGGTGGCAGAGACGGAGGCAGGGACAGGGACGGCTACGGTCCCCCGCCGTCTGGCAACGACCGCTGGAAGGAGGAACCACGCCGCAATGACCGCTGGGACGACAGCAGGAGGGGTGAGGGGGGCCGCGGCGGCGGTGGAGGAGGAGGGGGCAGAGGCAATGTAAGATATCATTAATAAATCAAAAGTATAGGTACATAGTTATCACCAAACATCTTGAAATTAATTTTCCATCTGAAGAGAGACGATTTGCGCACACAAATCAAACCAACCAAGCAAAACCCCATATTTGTGATTTTTCTACATGTTTGGTGACAACCATATTGGATATTTGCTTTTATGTTCCACTCATAGAATAATAAGAGTATAGAATACTCTTTAGCCTGCAGTAAACGCGACTGCTTTATTTTGACTAATGTGGTCAACATTTTGCTACGAGCATTCAGTAATCATTTGGCCGTCTGCGTGATAAGTTCTCCAAATAGGGATTTTTTTAACTGCTTGCAAAATTATTTACGCAGTCATAACGAGTAGTACCTACTATAGGAACAATGTCTACCAGCAGAGTCATACATATATTGACACGAGCCGGCCAATAAAACGGCTTCACTTTTTCAGTGAGGTATTGTATGGGAATGAGTATTCTATAGTTTTATTATTATTCTATGTATTCACTTTTATAATTGATTACACTGACTGGTATTAATCGCCAGGTAACCATCTTCAGAGTGTGAAAAAAAGAGCTTTACTTAAACTTACATAAATAAGGAGATTTTTTTATCCTATTGAGTTCCATCTAGATTTGTCTGTCCATTGAGAAGTTAAATTAAGCAAAATTATTGGTATTTGAAAAGTGTAAAAAAAAATCATCTACAAAATGATAGTTGAGAATGAATTTTCGTAACTAGTGTACCAGTATTTTATTTCTGGGAAATACGTTTCAACAAGATGGACAACCAAATAATGGTGTTGAAAGAAGAATGTTTAAGGAAATAGATTAAATTATAAACCAGTGATGAATAAATAAGTAGGTAATATATCAAGGGAGGCTAAATCTCGCCATAAATAATGCAATAATTGTATGTAAAAAAAATACAATCCTATTTATCCGGCTCGAAGGACCAAAAATTATTTAACATCATTTTAAGAGTTTGTCAGTGAATAATTGTCTACAGATTTTATGTGAGGTTGAGGTTCCTAGTTTATTTGATTGTCACTTAGCTGATACAATGATGATTGATGATAATTGTGCAATTTTGTCAAAATGTATGTATTATTTAGTAAGGTTACATTAGAATGTAATGATTGTATTATAAATTTTATACTTATAACCAACCAAGATAATTGATAGTCTTAAAATAAGTTTCTCTGTGTCCGATTGAGGTTTATTAACAATATGATTTTGTTTGCAGAGCAACGATTGGACAGTCATGTTGCCACGAGATGAACGTGTGGAAATGGAGCTATTCGGTGTCGGCAACACAGGCATCAACTTTTCTAAGTACGAAGACATTCCCGTGGAGGCGACGGGCGAGAAAGTCCCTGAGAACATCGCATCTGTAAGTATTCATGACAATATGCATTCACAAAGAGATTAATTTATAAAAATGTCGGTCAAAAATTTCCAACAAAAGGTCAGAGATTATTATTTACTCCACTGCCTAATTGTTGTCTTTCGATGAAAATATAACCTAAAAAGAAATATGTATGATAAATGACATTTAAAACGCCCGATGCAGCGTTCAGATTGAAACACCGCTCGAAAGCTTTCAGTGTGATTGGTGTGAAAAATGCCATAATCTGCAACTTCAGATACATCCAACGCCCGGCGTCGAGCGCTGTATATGAACTCAGCCCAGCACTGCGACCATATTTGATCTATTGTGCACGATTATTTACATTATCTGAAGCTAAGCCAGTTTTGGCTGTAATAAATGGTTTATTATATTACTATTGAAGTATGACAGTGAAATACTTTTTTCCCAAGTAAGAAGAGTAGAAAAAGTACTTGCATTACTTATGAACAGACAATATTCCTGGATGTATTCAGTATTTTTTATAATTTCGTTTTTAATTTAATAACTTATAATTAAGGATGTAGATATACATATCATAAAAAGATCAAAGATAAACAAAGGATTACATGTACTCACAGAAATTGAACACTTCATAATATAAACATATTAAGATACAGGAAGAATAATGTTACTGTGGTTATCTCTATATAAAAATAGTACATGACTTCATCAATATGTCATGTGATCCTTCAGGCAGTTAATGTAGATAAGGAATATGAACTGATTGTGTATTGAAAAGGATCAAATTCAAAGCAGAATGTTGGGCACAATATAACAAAATGAATATGTGCAGTATCCCTCTTTCCTACGCGGATGCATATTAGATCCTTACAAAGGGTGGGAGAGTTTATATTTGGCCAGTGGTTTTCAACATTTTCAAAGCAAAATATGTTTTTTTTTTATGTGAAATGTATTATATTAATATTTTTATGTGAAATATATTATATTAATATTTTTATGTGAAATGTATTATATTAATATTTTTATGTGAAATGTATTATATTAATATTTTTATGTGAAATGTATTATATTAATATTTTTATGTGAAATGTATTATATTAATATTTTTATGTGAAATGTATTATATTAATATTTTTATGTGAAATGTATTATATTAATATTTTTTATTTATGTATTAATTATTTTTTCAGTTTGAAGAAGTCACCCTCACGGAGATAATCCGCAACAACATAGCGCTGACGCGCTACGACAAGCCCACGCCCGTCCAGAAGTACGCCATACCCATCATAATGGAGGGACGCGACATGATGGCGTGCGCTCAGACTGGCTCGGGCAAGACGGCCGCCTTCCTCGTGCCCATTCTCAACCAGCTGTACGAGAGGGGGCCCGACCCCGGCGTCGTCTACAACAAGCGCAAGCAGTTCCCCCTGGCGTTGGTGCTGGCCCCCACCAGGGAACTCGCTACGCAGATATACGATGAGGCCAAGAAGTTTGCCTACAGGTCCAAACTTAGGCCATATGTCGTGTAAGTTTATAATATAACCTTATCTATTTTGAAAATCAAGCAAATCTCTAATTCTCCTTTTTTCATACCATCACAGCATATTGCACAATGTAAGGTAACCAGCGATAGGTGCATGGGTATGCATTACTTTAATACGACACATGCGTATATACCCACACATCAATCTCACCTCTCGTGTGCTTACCGGACATATATAACCACGCCAGTTGTGTGCTTACCGGTCATATAGATCCCCAGGAGTATTTTTTATTTTGTTTGTGTTGTTTTTCAATTTTATATATTAAACATTCAATAATTAGTGTTCAAATTCGCTTGAATCGAATCCTAATGAGTTATTTTACCACAGACAACAAACATCCGGTCAAAAATATGTATTGTTTGTCATGTGAGTGTCTGAAAGTTTTGTTTGAACAAGTGCAAAATGGCGTCAATTGCGTATTGAGTTAGCAGTTTTCAAATTAGAAATAATAACTAAATTTTCACTCAATTATATATTTTCTTTGCATCATTTGATTTCCTTGTTATCGATCCAAGTAGAAAACATGAATAATTGGGAATTGAAATAAAACATGTATTGAAAATTGATCATTTATTCAGATGTGAGCAAAAAAGTTGAATTCTTATAATCAATAGCCTATAAAAATAAATAAAACATGAATACACTACAAAATATATTGTAAAATATTCATTACTTATCGGTATTTCGATAACAACTGCTACTTTATTATGTTTAAAGTAATTATTATCAAATTTTTTAATAAATGTGAAAGCGTCCATATGGGTCATAAATTCACGAAAACGCTCAGCACACGATGTGTACGCATTTTGGCACGCTCCCTAAAAGGCACTACATTCAATAGAATGTGTGATGGTGAACCTCATTGCTGAACTATGTGAGATATTATTTTGCCTGTTGTATTTTCTATTACCCGACTCTTACGGGACACCCAAAAATGAGTGGAAGCACTCGGTGCCTCACTCGCCTATACATTATATCTAAGAAGACAATAGATTTATACTTAATCTCCAAACATACATACATACCATCATGCTGTTTTCATATTCTGGGTAGGAAAACAGACTGACCTCCATACTATCCTATCTTGACATACATACCTACATGTTTTATATAGAAAACAAAATATCTTAAAATATTTATTAATTTGTATTTATGTTAATAGTTTGGTACGTATTCTTCAATTATACATACTAATCGCCATCGACAGTTGGATCTCATGTGTTACATGCAACTAGTTTTAAACAAAACACAAATGATTTGTGCAGCTTTTTTTATCATGAAGGATTTTTACAAAAATTACAATAAAAAAAATTCCCTAATTGTGGAGAATATCCTGTTTATAAAGTATAACAACACCAAATGCAATCATACCAACCTAACCATGAATTGCACTTTTAAATTAAATGCATTGTATACATTATCTGTAGAGAAGCTAAAAGAACATTAAACTGAACAATTTGGTCCAAAAAATATCATTAAGGTTTTCAAATGTCAATAATCTTTTTTTTGCTTTGTTTGCCAGTTACGGTGGTTCGAACCTGTACGACCAGGTGCGCGACCTGGAGCGCGGTTGCCATCTCCTGGTGGCCACAACCGGCCGCCTGACCGACATGATGGAGAGGGGACGCGTCGGTCTAGACCGGTGCCGCCACCTGGTGCTTGACGAAGCCGACCGCATGCTGGACATGGGCTTTGAGCAGCAGATCCGCAAGATTGTGGAGATGATGCCGCGCAAGGGCGATAGGCAGACACTCATGTTCAGCGCCACCTTCCCCAAACAGATACAGGTTACCGATTACCGATCTCACATTATATACAATAGATTTGTCCCAGGTTCAATTCTCGTTGGAAATACAGCTTATCATTTTGTTTTCAGTCTTGATCTATTATTCCTCAGATTGTGGCAACTTGTTATTGGATATGTGTTCAATTAATATTTGACATAGCTTCTGGCAAATAACAAAGCAAAAAAACACAAATTTGCACTCTACGCAGTCCATGTAATTTCTCGAGTTATTTGCCAAAAACTAGTAAGAGAGGAGATCAAACACCGCCATTTTGAATTCAATGTCATTTTTTACGCGAACAATGACGCGATTTTGAGAATAATTAAACGGGTTGAACAACGCCGTTCAAGAGATTCTTCAAATCCCTTAAATATTTCCCCTAATTCATTCATTGCTTATTACAGTGTAACAAAAAGTTTTATATGTATACATATTTATTGGAAATATGCGTCCGTATATATTTTCCGTATTAATAATTTTTTATTTTGAGAAAGTATTCTTGTAAGCTATTTTATCACATATGTATTTTAACACTTAAAAAAAGAAAATTTGACATAGTTTTTCGTAAAAAAATAACACGCTGCTGTCATCGCACTTGATAAATTGATCTAAATATAATTAAAAACAACTTTAAAATTACTTTCAAAACATTCAATAAACACAAAAGAAACTTAATTTAATTGTATTATAACGTGCTTTCGTTCTTAAAATATGACTTTATGACATTTATTTAACAAATTTATGTAAACAAATATGACATTTACTCAAATTATGGGGATAATATTGTGTATTGCCATAAATAATAATTTTAAAATGTACCGCAAGTTAGCCCAATGGCGAAAAATACCAATAAGTGTATTTACGATCTCGACAGTGCTTAGTGACTAGGAATTGTAGTCACGGGTGTAATGGCCGCGTAGTGCTTAGTGACTAGGAATTGTAGTCACGGGTGTAATGGCCGCGTAGTGCTTAGTGACTAGGAATTGTAGTCACGGGTGTAATGGCCGCGTAGTGCTTAGTGACTAGGAATTGTAGTCACGGGTGTAATGGCCGCGTAGTGCTTAGTGACTAGGAATTGTAGTCACGGGTGTAATGGCCGCGTAGTGCTTAGTGACTAGGAATTGTAGTCACGGGTGTAATGGCCGCGTAGTGCTTAGTGACTAGGAATTGTAGTCACGGGTGTAATGGCCGCGTAGTGCTTAGTGACTAGGAATTGTAGTCAGGGGTGTAATGGCCGCGTAGTGCTTAGTGACTAGGAATTGTAGTCACGGGTGTAATGGCCGCGTAGTGCTTAGTGACTAGGAATTGTAGTCACGGGTGTAATGGCCGCGTAGTGCTTAGTGACTAGGAATTGTAGTCACGGGTGTAATGGCCGCGTAGTGCTTAGTGACTAGGAATTGTAGTCACGGGTGTAATGGCCGCGTAGTGCTTAGTGACTAGGAATTGTAGTCACGGGTGTAATGGCCGCGTAGTGCTTAGTGACTAGGAATTGTAGTCACGGGTGTAATGGCCGCGTAGTGCTTAGTGACTAGGAATTGTAGTCACGGGTGTAATGGCCGCGTAGTGCTTAGTGACTAGGAATTGTAGTCACGGGTGTAATGGCCGCGTAGTGCTTAGTGACTAGGAATTGTAGTCACGGGTGTAATGGCCGCGTAGTGCTTAGTGACTAGGAATTGTAGTCAGGGGTGTAATGGCCGCGTAGTGCTTAGTGACTAGGAATTGTAGTCACGGGTGTAATGGCCGCGTAGTGCTTAGTGACTAGGAATTGTAGTCACGGGTGTAATGGCCGCGTAGTGCTTAGTGACTAGGAATTGTAGTCACGGGTGTAATGGCCGCGTAGTGCTTAGTGACTAGGAATTGTAGTCACGGGTGTAATGGCCGCGTAGTGCTTAGTGACTAGGAATTGTAGTCACGGGTGTAATGGCCGCGTAGTGCTTAGTGACTAGGAATTGTAGTCACGGGTGTAATGGCCGCGTAGTGCTTAGTGACTAGGAATTGTAGTCACGGGTGTAATGGCCGCGTAGTGCTTAGTGACTAGGAATTGTAGTCACGGGTGTAATGGCCGCGTAGTGCTTAGTGACTAGGAATTGTAGTCACGGGTGTAATGGCCGCGTAGTGCTTAGTGACTAGGAATTGTAGTCACGGGTGTAATGGCCGCGTAGTGCTTAGTGACTAGGAATTGTAGTCACGGGTGTAATGGCCGCGTAGTGCTTAGTGACTAGGAATTGTAGTCACGGGTGTAATGGCCGCGTAGTGCTTAGTGACTAGGAATTGTAGTCACGGGTGTAATGGCCGCGTAGTGCTTAGTGACTAGGAATTGTAGTCACGGGTGTAATGGCCGCGTAGTGCTTAGTGACTAGGAATTGTAGTCACGGGTGTAATGGCCGCGTAGTGCTTAGTGACTAGGAATTGTAGTCACGGGTGTAATGGCCGCGTAGTGCTTAGTGACTAGGAATTGTAGTCAGGGGTGTAATGGCCGCGTAGTGCTTAGTGACTAGGAATTGTAGTCACGGGTGTAATGGCCGCGTAGTGCTTAGTGACTAGGAATTGTAGTCACGGGTGTAATGGCCGCGTAGTGCTTAGTGACTAGGAATTGTAGTCACGGGTGTAATGGCCGCGTAGTGCTTAGTGACTAGGAATTGTAGTCACGGGTGTAATGGCCGCGTAGTGCTTAGTGACTAGGAATTGTAGTCACGGGTGTAATGGCCGCGTAGTGCTTAGTGACTAGGAATTGTAGTCACGGGTGTAATGGCCGCGTAGTGCTTAGTGACTAGGAATTGTAGTCACGGGTGTAATGGCCGCGTAGTGCTTAGTGACTAGGAATTGTAGTCACGGGTGTAATGGCCGCGTAGTGCTTAGTGACTAGGAATTGTAGTCACGGGTGTAATGGCCGCGTAGTGCTTAGTGACTAGGAATTGTAGTCACGGGTGTAATGGCCGCGTAGTGCTTAGTGACTAGGAATTGTAGTCACGGGTGTAATGGCCGCGTAGTGCTTAGTGACTAGGAATTGTAGTCACGGGTGTAATGGCCGCGTAGTGCTTAGTGACTAGGAATTGTAGTCACGGGTGTAATGGCCGCGTAGTGCTTAGTGACTAGGAATTGTAGTCACGGGTGTAATGGCCGCGTAGTGCTTAGTGACTAGGAATTGTAGTCAGGGGTGTAATGGCCGCGTAGTGCTTAGTGACTAGGAATTGTAGTCACGGGTGTAATGGCCGCGTAGTGCTTAGTGACTAGGAATTGTAGTCAGGGGTGTAATGGCCGCGTAGTGCTTAGTGACTAGGAATTGTAGTCACGGGTGTAATGGCCGCGTAGTGCTTAGTGACTAGGAATTGTAGTCACGGGTGTAATGGCCGCGTAGTGCTTAGTGACTAGGAATTGTAGTCACGGGTGTAATGGCCGCGTAGTGCTTAGTGACTAGGAATTGTAGTCACGGGTGTAATGGCCGCGTAGTGCTTAGTGACTAGGAATTGTAGTCAGGGGTGTAATGGCCGCGTAGTGCTTAGTGACTAGGAATTGTAGTCACGGGTGTAATGGCCGCGTTCACCAAGAAACATAATTCATCAAATGAATTATCAATTTACTATCTGCTTGGAGCTTAAATCCTTGAGTGCATCACTCAATGAATTTGTATTTCACCAACAATCTTAATTGAGCCCTTAGACTCAACTCTCCTTAAATTTCCGGCATACGGGAAACTTCTTTTTCTAAAAAATCTGGCTAGTTAATTAGGTATTTGAGATTTTATGATAAGACATTAAACTGGAAATGTGAAGGGGCTTATGTTCAATTTATCGGTGTATACTAATGTGTATTATTTTATGACAGAATCTGGCGCAGGACTTCTTGGACAATTATATATTCTTGGCTGTGGGCCGCGTCGGCTCCACTTCGGAGAACATAACACAGCGAGTGGTCTGGGTGGACGAGGCCCACAAGCGCTCCTACCTCTTGGACCTGCTCAATGTCAATTCACAGGGGAAGCCCATTGACGAAGACAGCCTCACGCTCGTCTTTGTTGAGACCAAAAAAGGTAACATTTCTTCCATTTAAAGTTGTCAATGTATCGGTTGACTAGGTTGTGCATTTACTCACTACTTCTTACACATTCAATAGGATGAGGATATAACCCAAACTTGTTTTTTCATTATATTCCATTTTGGGTTCAAATTTTTATCAAACCATTTTAGTCATAGGAAATGCCATTTTCCAAAATATTTAACACTTGTACAGGGTACAAAAAAGTGTTGAATAAGTCTTACTGTGATTCATTTAACTGTCAATTTAGTTGGTTAGGTATGCTGACTGCTGATCCAAAGGTCCCGGGTTCGATTCCCGGTGAAGACACAGATTTTAATTGTGTTTTCAGTCTGGATCTGTGAGACGATTAATATCGTAAGTCTCCAGAATGTGGCAACTTATTATTAGGTGCGTGTTAAATTAACATTTGACATAGTACCTGTTAGTTGTCCGAAAAGTAATATAAAATAAAATAGCACATTTGTCGGCCTTCGTGGCTCAGTTGGTTAGGTGTCTGACTGCTGATCCAAAGGTTCCGGGTTTGATTCCCGGTGGAGACACAGTTTTTAATTGTGTTTTCAATCTGGATCTGTGAGACGATTAATATCGTAAGTCTCCAGAATGTAGCAACTTGTTATTGGGTGAGTGTTAAATTAATATTTGACATAGTACGTGTTAGTTGCCCGAGAAGTACCTAATATAAAAAAAAAATACACGAGGACATGTATAGATGGCGCTCGGTATATAGGCAAGCGACCAGCGTGTGTCTATACATACTTGTATAAACATAAAAGATCTCCTTGTCTAAGAAATATATGTGATTAAAAATGTGTTGTTGTTGTTTGAAGGTGCGGACCAATTGGAGGACTTCCTTCACATGTCCCACTATCCGGTGACGTCCATCCACGGTGATCGCTCACAGAGGGAGAGGGAGGACGCACTCAGGAGGTTCCGCTCGGGACACACGCCAATATTGGTGGCCACGTCCGTCGCTGCCAGAGGTACATCTTACTCTTGTGTTATATTCTACGTTTGGATGATCTTACAGACTTGTCTCGTCTCCATCTTATCTGTGTTACTCTCCTAAAAGTCGCAGTGTGCAATACCACCCCAATTAATAATACCCCGTATTCTGCAACTATTGTAACTAAATTAGGAACGTTCTAAAATTGTAGATTTACGGTCTTATTTCAGCGTTATAAACTTAGACTTAATGGCCGACCGCCGTGGCCCAGCAGAGGAGAAATTTATTTAAATTCATTTCTTACGCTATGTTGCTTCTCTGGGCTAGAAACATTGGTTAGTTGAAAGAAATTACCATATGGCGAGTAACTTGCCACTTGCTCAGGGTGCAAGGAAGTTTTTATTATTTATTTAAATGGAATTGGAACTTACCTATTTTGGCCGGAATGTTCTTAAAAAGTTACTGGAAGGAAGGAAGTGTTGAAATGTATGTAAAACTGCAATATGTTGCCAACAAGGTAATCAAACTGGTGATATACCATGACTCACTCATTGCACGGTGTACTCTATCTAGTACAGTACCTATATTATATGGAATACATTCTGAACCAGTTCAGTTTGTTTCGTTCTGATCACTAACAAAGATCTTATCATGTAAGCTTTTCCATTGTGAGTCTGATGATACTACAATACATATTATTTTTGACACATAGATGATACTCTTACCATTTGTCATGTACTCTTTTGAACAACAAAAACTGAAATATATAGTATGGATAATTTCATATTTGTGTTATCGTTGTTAGGTTTGGACATACCCCATGTCCGTCACGTGATAAACTTTGATCTGCCGTCTGACGTTGAGGAGTATGTCCACCGCATCGGTAGGACGGGCCGTATGGGCAACTTGGGGCTGGCAACCAGCTTCTTCAACGACAACAACCGCAACCTCGCCAGGGACCTGGTGGATCTGCTGGAGGAGGCCAAACAGGAAGTGCCTAGGTAACAACATTACTTATATTTATATCTAGGTAACATAACATAATTCAGATGGGTGGTGGCAGAGCGTTTAGTGCGCTGGGTTTGTAATACAGGGGTTGAGTTCGAATCCTGCCATGATTGATTTTGTTCACCTATAGCACAAGCATGTTTGCTTAATTTAGGAAATGTATTATGTATGTAATTGTTACTACAAGGACGTATTCATTCTTTTTAAAAAAGAATTATTTAAATATAATATTTTTATATATGCATACATTGGATTTTATTTCCCTGTTGGAAGTCTACGATATTTTTTGACATTTAAGTCTATGATATTGGTGTCCTGCGTTCTATTCCCAGCAGAGGAGAAATGTATTTCTCACGCAAATATTGCTTCTCTGGGCTGGAAACGCTAATTAGTTGGAAGAAATTGCCATACGGCAATAAACTCGCCACTTGCGCAGGGTGCAAGGAAGTGTTCATTATTATTATTATTAATATATTAATTTTTCAAATATGTGCATACATACATAGATGGGTCGATGGCAGAGCGGTTAGCGCGCTGGGCTAGGAAATTAGTTGAAATAAACAGGGTGCACACAACTAATTTTGGTGATCGTGCATTTGCTGTGGCAGGACCAAATGCATGGAATAAGCTCCCACACACCCTCAGACAAACCGAAAATATATCTTCTTTCAGAAAAAACTTAGAACGCACCTTTTTCGCAAATCTTACTAGAGCCAAATTGATACAACGTAATCAATTTTCAGTGCCCTTTAGGTGAGATATCTCACAATAACGGCGCTATATAAATTATCCAAATTATATTTATATATATTAAGTTGTTCCATAGTCGATTCGGCACTTAAAAATGTAGTGCCTGAAAGGTTTCAAAATTCTCAGGTCCTTTCTTATGTCCGGACTTTTGCAAGAGGCTGTTATTAGTTTCCTTAAGGAGAGCGGGTGGTGGTGAGGGATGAACAGTCCAGCTGATTATAGTTAAAAAGAGCTAAAGTTTAACAAGAACAATGTTATTATTTAAATTAAAAAATGAAAACAGTATGTTTTAAATTCTACGTATATTTTTTAATTGGTCAATAGCTATTTCACCTTGTTAGGGCAATCTTCAAGACTATCTTCAAGTTATTATTTCAAATTCACTGAGGTTTCCTATCATAGGCATGCTTAGTTAATGTATAGTTATCGGAAAACAACTTGAGCCTAACACCTGGATGCTCAGATTGAAAATTTGTGTTTTTTGCTTGGTTGATATATGTGCAAACTGCCGCTCAAAAATTATATGCTTGGGTCTTGTTACAGTTGGCTCCGCAGCGTTGCTGCCGATGGACGCAGCGGTGGTAGCAGCGGACGTCGTGCCGGTGGGGGAGGTCGAAGCGGCGGGGGTAGCAGTGGCGGGAGGTTCTCCTCCAGGGATTATCGTACCCAGCCGGGAGGAGGCAGGGCCCCGCCAAGGGGAGGACCACCCTCCTCTGGACCTATTGGAGGTAATATTAACACACACAGTACACGTTAGTTGGCCGAGATGCATTACATGTCCCTATACACCCCACTACATGTCCCTATACAATCCACTACATGTCCCTATACACCTCACCAAATGTCCCACACTCCACTACATGTCCCTATACACCCCACTACATGTCCCTATACAATCCACTACATGTCCCTATACACCCCACTACATGTCCCTATACAATCCACTACATGTCCCTATACACCCCACTACATGTCCCTATACAATCCACTACATGTCCCTATACAATCCACTACATGTCCCTATACACCCCACTACATGTCCCTATACAATCCACTACATGTCCCTATATACCCCACCAAATGTCCCACACTCCACTACATGTCCCTATACAATCCACTATATGTCCCTATACAATCCACTACATGTCCCTATACACCCCACCAAATGTCCCTATACACTCCACTACATGTCCCTATACACCCCACTACATGTCCCTCAAATGAGATAATTATTGGTAGGTAATAGACAAAACCTTCAAATATAATGAAAATGAAATTACAAGTAAAATTAAAATACTTTAATTACTTTGCTTACTACGTAGACCAAAAAACCACCTATTTTATATGAGAAGTTTTGCAGTACAAAAAAATAACCGTTTTCCTCCCAACGCGATTGACACATAATAAATCAGCAAATATGTTTCAACATTAATGATGTTTCCAGATGATAAATGGGGGGGAACTTTATAAATAATCATCTTTATATAATTTTAATACTGTAACTTGAGGAATGTAATATGTAGGTACTTGACCTTTTTGTATGGGAAACTCACCATGGCTAGTGAGATCACAATTATTATAATGTAAAACTTTTATGAAAATGAAATAATAAAAAATTGCAATATCTTAGCTCAAATTAGTTTGATCGGGTTCCAAAACTTTTTTTTGTAACTGTCCCTATTCACCTCAGGTAACGGTAACATTAATTATCTACAGTTCGCCATCAATTATCTACACTTCACCATTTGTTATACCATAATTACCTTTGAAAATGGGAGAAGCATTTGATATCAGTTGTAAAAAAGGCCAATAGCTTAACATACTTAATTAGAAAAACCTTCAGCTACTTGGTTTGTTAATTACAATATATATAAAACTTATGTGAGACCAGTTTAGGAATATGGTTACCAAGTTTGGAATCCTTACTTTGAGAAAGATATAAGCATGCTGGAAAGGGTGCAGAGAAGGTTTACCAAACTGGGAAATGGCCTCAGATGCTTAACATATGAAGAATGTCTAAATGTGTTGGGCCTCACTACTCTTGAGGAACGGAGAAAGAGAGGGGATCTCATAGAAATCTTCAAAATACTAAACCAATACTATGACTGTCCTGAATTGAAGCTGATGTTCTGCCTCAACCAAAATACTAACTTAAGAGGTCATAGTTTGAAGCTAGACAAACACAGTTTCAGGCAGAATCCCTGGAAGTATTTCTTGTTCAAGAGAGTTGTGGATGCGTAGAACAGTTTGCCACCGGAACTTCTTGTTGCACAAAGTGTTAATGTGTTTAAAAATAGACTTGACAGACTGAACAAGTGAATACTGTTGTGAGATCAGACATATCAGCATACATACCTGCCTGTCTGATAACATTTAATAATAATAATAATAAAATATTGTTTCAGGATTCTACGGAGGCGATGGTGGCTACGGCGGTAACTACGGCGGCAGCTACAACAGCAGCGGGGGAGGAGGAGGGGGCAGTCGTACAGACTGGTGGGGGGACAACTAGACTAGACGTCGTCCTGTGCCACACTTCGCTGCCCTGCCTTACCTCACCTCACCCCGCTCTCCGTTCACAGCTCACCGCCGCCCCACTGACATCTCGAGCGCGGTGTGCCTCAAGAATCTTCGCCGCCATAGTTTATTTAACCACCCCCCCCATCCCTCGGACACAGTGTAAACGCTATATAACATAATTATATCAATCATTCACGAAAACTGCTTTGTTTTAATTTGTTTCTCAAGTGAAATATTGCGTGATGCTGTTTCGTAGTTGCGGAACGAAAGGTCATCATCGCTGTGTGACAAAATGGATCCAAGCGTTTTGTCGGTGCGTCATTGATGGACACGGACACGTCGTCCATTTCGAGAGACAAGACGGTTGACGCAGGTTCATATTATTATTGTGACTTTTTGTTCTGTGACTTGAGTCTTGTGCTTACCGTTTTTTGAGTGGTTGTGATTACATACTTCTAACGTTGTTTATTATTGTCATGCGACAACGTCGCGCTCGACGTGCGTCCGCTACGAGTGATGCTGCGGATGTTGAATCGATCAAATTTGTGACATGTTTTTAAATAAATAAACCATATCCAACAATGTCTATCAAATGTATTCATTATTTTTCCTTATCTTTGACTGAGGAGTTCACAAGAATAAAATATCTTTCTTAATGCAGTCGTCTGTTTCATAGTCAGTTCAATAATTCTTTCCAACGTTATATAATTGTGTTTTGTATAACTTCTTGGACTACCAGTTAATTACGTCAATAAGAAGCCACATTCTGGAGTCTTATTGGTCTCATAGATCTAGACGACTGAGGACACAATTAAATACTGATCGAACTTGAGACTACTTGCTCAAGAGTCAGACATACAACCATCTGGGCCACGAAGGCCGACAACGCGTTCTGAAATTCATTGTAATAGCAATTTCCGCTACAGTATCGGCTATCTTCGCCGGTATTTTATATGCAAGTGCTATAAAAAAAATTTCAACACTGGTCACACCAAAAGTATTCGAAATCCGTCGCATCACTAGTTGCCACTCGCCGTCATTTTAAAAATATTCTTGAGGCAGAGTTTATCGAGAACCCGAACATTAATCAAATGTGCACCTGGTTCGTTATAAATAATAATTTTAAACCAACATGGACGACGCATTTACATTTTATCAAAAGTGTTGTACTAATAATATTTCTCTATCTTTTATTCACGTTTATATTTTTTTTTGGTTGTTTTCGAGCAACCAGGGCAGCGCATTCTTGCGACATTCTTGTCCCATTTGCAATAAAATTTTTAAAGCCGATTGTTTTTAACAAATATTTTCTCCAGACCTTCACAGAATACTACCGCCACCAAAAAATAAATAATTAATTACTTGACGTGAACAGAGTGTGTTCACAATAACGTGTTTTGATTTCAGATTAAAAATTTACTATTATTATATAAAAATTTGATATAAACAATTGAAAAAATTAACACTAGATACGATTCTTTTTAATTTTTATCGCTGATTTATTAAAAGTTCAACTGTCGTCAATCGAAATGATTCTTGTCATCATCATATTTAGTATTTTTAATGATTTTGCTGACCCAATAAGAATTTTACAATTCTTTTTAACAAGATACAAGGGATAATATCCTCCCTCTGCTGACTATCTGTCGTGTCTGACATTTTTGCAAAATGGAGTTAGGACCACCAATGTGTATTTATATGTTGTACGCATGTTCTCACTAAAGGTCTCGACTGTATCACCTCCCGTTAACTTGGAATAGCTTAGTGATTTGTTGTCTACCAATTACTGCAAATAAAATATCACTAATAGACCTATGTGCAAATACCATTCTAATATATATAAGAATACTTTCTTTCTTTCCCCTTAGCGCTTTTGTCCCGTTTCTATCGGGGTACGCTTTGACCATGATCCTGGAATTCGAGAGTCTGGTTATTACATTGAAGCGACTGCCATCTGACCTTCGTAACCCTTAGAAAGGGGGACCAGACAAATCGGATAATGGCTACATATAGCTAGTGATATAAATCCGCACATAGATTTTTTGAAAATCCAGAGGTGCGTGCCCCGCCCGGATTCGAACCGTCGACCTCACGCATGTTAGTCGACAACCTTACCGCTGGGCTATCACCGCTCACACTCATATATATATATATATATATATATAAGAATACAATTAAAATATATTGTCACCGTGTGCTGGGAGAGATGAAAATATGCACGGGCAAAACACTAAAAACGCTCTCCTGAACAATTTGCATTTTGCAGATACGACTGTTAGTCAGGAGTGGGACGGTATATTATGACAAGATAAGATATGGCTTATTTTGAAATTATCTTTTGTTTTGATTGAACTGAATGACAAGGAAAATAATGCTATGGTTTGACCACACGAAAAGAATGAACGAGAACAGCTGACTAAAGAATAAATAGTATTGAAAAAAAACTATATAGGGTTCATTAGCTTGGCATTTTTTTTAGTTTTTTGATTGATTAAATCGTCGTTTCGATTGGCAGACAGTTTCGAGAGCAGCCAAAAACCCTCTGAATGTGTTTTTCATCAGACCAAACAAGCCTTGTATTGAAAGTAGTATTGCTAAAATCATTCTAGTGGGTTTCGCTGTTTTTATATTTACGTTTTTGAAAATTCTTATATAAATTTTAAATTATGATTTTGGTTTATGTGATTAGCACATTTGAAAAATAAGAGTATTTAAAAAAAATAATCCAATTGTAATGTAATATTCATATTAGTTTGGTGTTTACGATTTCAATAGTGTTTTTTGGATGTTTTACGACAAATAATATATATATATATAAAACCTGAAAGTTGACAATATACAGGATGTTCCCAATGAAATGACTCTCCTTTTTTGAGATTCCATCGCTTTGCGTTATCAGCAAATGAACTAGATCTGTCTTTTTTAATTTGCTTTTTTAATCTTAATGTCTTTATACTGTTTTTGATAATCACGCAATGTGTCATACATTTTTTTGAGACACCCTGTATATATGTTAACTTATATGTATATGTAAACAGTTTTACGAGACGTTTTGTTGTGAAGTTTTGCTGTCCCACTGGTAATTATATTATTATTACATAAGACAACACCGCCAGGAATTAAATAAAATGCAAAAAATTTTTAGTATGGCAATTTTATTCAAATTCACAAACAATAAATATTGATTTTCGTCAAAAGTTTTGTAATGTTTGTGTGTATAAAAGTTTAAGGATTGAAATTATTGCACAATTTTAATTATTCTAAACGTAGTTTTCGACAACGGCAACATTTTGCCATAAAATATAACTTAAATATTTTATTAAAATTAATTTAAAAAATGAGACAAAACGGAAAAAAAATATCCTCATTTTTTCTTAAATTATTTATTAATATTTTTGAGATATTAGTGCATTTTTCCATCTTAAAATTTTAATATGTCAATTTGCTTTTTTTTAGTATATGTTGGTGTGTTATATACTTTATGAATAAATAAAAAAAGAGAGAATTTTAATGGGACCTATGTCTTAAGAAAATTTATTAATAATGTAATTAACGTCAATAGTTAAAAATTGTACCAGCGTACAATGTGATATTTCATCTGACAAAATATCGTTTCATTCGAGGCATTTGTATTATTTTGTTTATCAAAAATATCGGTGTCATTTATATTATAAAAAAAATTTAGTATTTCGTTATTCATTTTGACACAAAATATGATTTTGTCGACGAAATACAATTTTGTTTGACAAACAGTGTCATTTCATTTGACAAGTGTATCATTACGAAATATACCATTAAAAATTTATGTACCTATATTGTTTTTTGTGTAAACAGCAGTTTTCTGAACCAGTCTGTAAATGGAAAACTTTGATTTGGATCAAAGTGTGTTTATATAATGTATATCTAAATATATATTGAAGAAGAAGAAGACGACGATTGTTGAATTGGCTCAGAGAATTGGCTGTCTAGCTTTATGAAGTTGAACAGTTGCAGTTACAGCCCTTTCTTGAAATGAAAAACTTGTATGACATATTATTGTAATTAAAATGGGAACATGATAATGTATACAGTGACCCCTGTTTTATCCATTACACACGGTAAAAAAATATTTAGTTAAATGGTTTGAGATACAAAAGACGTAACATGTTAAATGTAAAGATTGTGGGAAGCCTGAACAACTGAAACAACCTCCATTTATCTCTGATAACGCCTTTTGATGGTTTTTAAGCATTGTATCATATTAAATTTATTTTTAAACTTATGTATTTTATAGAATTCAAAAAGAAATGTGATTGATGTACAAACTCTATTCAAAAAAATACAATTGAATGTTGTAAATTCAGTCAATGTCTTATTTTTCTTCACTTCATAATATGATTCAATAGAATTCAATTGGATATATTGAACCCACTGTATAACATTATCAATTGTTTCCTTTAATCGATGTTGACTTTTGTGGCGTAAAAAATGAGTGTGCAGACATTTATTGCGAATTTTGACCAGTTAATAAATGCTTACGAATTCAACGTACAAGAATCGTACGTAATATGGATATGTAATACATAACGAACTTAGTCAAGTTTTTAAACAATTTGCGATACCGCAACGTGTTTGGATCATTTGATCTAGCGTCGTAGAGTTTATGACGTTTCAGAGAAACTATAGAATAAAATGACATTGCGTAAATTGTAGAGACTCGAAACTATTGTAAAGTAGTCGTACGTTTACGCGTTGTATGAATTATGTAACATTTGAGGCTGCGTCTCGGCGCATCTTCCGCCGAGATTGACATTTTTCAAAACGCATGTCGCCGTTTTGAAAAAATATATAAATTTGATGGTAGACGTAGGCCACCCCGATCGGAAGGCGATCAAGTGAGAAAATATATATACGAAATATATATTTATTGTATAAAAAAAAAGAGTAGGTAAATATTAAATAAAATTAATCATTTAAAAAAAAAACTACTATTTTATATCATTTCACATTTTATTATTTTTTTTTTCTTTTAAATATTTCAATATATTTGTTGAAATAATTATCTTTTATTATTCATATTATTATATTTGTTTTCTTTTTTTTTTAATTTGTTTTATTACAAAACGTCTGTGATATGAAATGAGATCTTAAGATACGTTGTATGTAAGTATAATCATAATGTCTTTTAGTCGGGGGGTGTTATGTGCTGTTGTATTTGGTTACGACACAGCAATTGATTGCGTCGTCCGATGCGACAGTCGCTCACTTTAATACGTGTTGCGACGCGTGAACAAATTATCCGCTGCTTCGAACGTAGGATATCATTAGTTTCTCCGTTCAAAGAGTTTGTTTTTTGTCTCGTCCGAGTTTGAACGCAGTACAAAACGTTCCGATCGCGTCGTTTACAAAGTAACGCTATTTTCGTCTTTTAAAAATTGTCATTTTTCGAAGTTTAAATATAATTAAAAAACGCACAGTTTTCGTTTTGAGCGGGATACTAGTTTTGTTACAAATTTCTTTTTATGATAAAACGGTAATCTTGAAGTATTTTAGTCGACAATTATATTTCCTTCATTTTTAATTTTGCGGGGGGATATACGATTGCGTAGTTAGTTAAATAATTTCTTTAGTTCAATAGTATATTATTATTTATGTAAAGTAAGTTATTGCCAAAGCTTTGTTCCGATACCTTATAAATGCAAGCAGTATTATATTGAAATATCTGCCAAAACTAGTAATTTTTCCATTTTTATTCTTCACATAAATTTATTGTAGAAATTAAATACATTAGCTATGTCCCAATGTTTTTTTTTTATTTATTTTTTAGCATCGGTACGGGTTCTCAACACACTTCTTAACAATTTCCTTCCTTTTATTTTTATTTGAATAGTTTTTAAACTTGAGTTTTTTTTTATTATCAAATATCATTACATTTTCTTGACCAGTAGTAAATTTTTGATAATGCGTGTATGTTTTTTTTTAATTCATCGTGTGAGTTTGACGAAAATATATTCCTTGTTTGTATGTATGTTGAAATTTTTATTTCGCTTTTATAATATTTTATTTAATTTATGAACAAATCGTATTGTGATTATCGTCGGTGTCGTCGGCGTTTTGTTGTAATTGGATTTTCATACTTCACATAAAATATATTTTATTTCGATATAATATGTAAGTCGAAATATCTCAACCCGTTTTTTTATCGAAAGGAACGAAAATATTTATGCAATTTTTTTGCTCTGCAAATTTTCTTCAATATACCAATTTGAAAAAAATATGAATTTATTGTATTGACTTTGTGAATATGCAATATTTTTAAAATGAATTTTGTCAAATATCAGCTCTACAAGTAAAATTATAAATATTATCTACAATTTAAGTAATTTCGGTCCACACATTAGTAAATTAACTATTGCTAACGTTATTTTTTCCTATATGCTTAGTTTTTTTGTAATTTTTTTCCGAATTGATATTTCATAAACGTAATTGTAACAAGAAAAGCAAACAATAATAACGTTTCGGTTATTTTAAACTCGTCTATCTATTTTTTATTTTATTTTTCCTTCATGACAAATTATCATTATTTCTGTGTTAATATATTTTTTTTAAGGAACATGATAGTATTATTGAAGCGAATATATCTTTTGTGTAAGTAAAAATTAAGGTTCTCCAGATCTTATTTTGATTTCTCAAACAGTTTCGAATGTCTTGAAAATATTTATATCATTTTGGATAACACAGAACCAAGAGATGATCAAATTTGACGTACGTGAGATTGTATTTTTGTGACTTTACATTACAGTCCATTCGATTTACGTTATGAAAACTGAATTTTAAGGAATTTTATTTTATCTTGCCACCTTTAAAGATGTAATCTGTAGAATGAAATAATTAACATACCATGCAACACTTCTGATTATATTTCATGATATTAAAAAGCAAAGATAATTCAAATAACGCTAAGTAGCCATAGCATTTATAAAACTTATTTTGACTTGTATTATTTACTCCTAGTTCAATCTGTAAAATGTTATGAACGTATTTATTTCATAATCATTTAAAATTTACCTATTAATTTTTAAGGTGCAATTTTTTTTTTACCAATTACATTAACAAATATTTTGAAGATGCGTCAATTTTTCACCATCACAAAAATGCAAAACTCAGTATTAAGTTATTAACATGTTGTATGGGTCCATATTTTATATAATATAAAAAAAAAACATTTCTTTATTACAACATCTCTTGCGGGTTGAAATTATTTGATACAATTAATTACAATTCCTAGTTAATTAGTTTATATTATTATTACTATTATTTTTGTTTTATTAGGATTGTCTTTTGAAGTTGTTTATTAAAAAAAAAAAAAAAATGGCTTTGAGCAATATTATGATACTTTGAGGTTATCGCGCTAAAATATCACGACGCAGTTCGACGCGAAATTGAAATTGTAAACAAACATATTTCAGCATTTTATAAAAGTTTATAGGCTTAATTCAATAGCATTTTTTTTAGAAAAGCTCAATATTGATCTGAGAAAAATATGTACTGTTTTCAAACCAATTAAAAAAATATATATTGCAGGAATAGAAAGTTCTGAATTACTATCGTTTAGTTATGTAGATTTAAATTATTGCTTATTTTCATAAATCCAGAATGATGTTTACTCGTCTTTTGAATATACAGTTAATCTTTTAAGGAAATAACATCAAAAAATAACAGTACAATTGAAAATTACGTCTATAATTAATTTTAAAATTAAAATTTGGAATAATGTTACTTTATCGTTTGAGATAATTAGCAGTGGCATAGATACCCAACAGCAGGGCCCAGCTTAAAAATTGGTCCAAATTTCAAAATATAGATTCAGACTCTAAGGAGTTATCTTTGGAATATTGTTGTACTAAATAAATAAAAAAAATCTTATATCAAACTTAACAATTTTGATAATATTTCAAAGTAGTTCTAAAAAAACAACTCTTATTTAAAAAAAATATTAAGGGCACTTGGCTCAAAATGTCTAGCTACTCCACTGGATATTAGCAATTAGTAACAAAACATGTTTAATATACTTTGTTACAGTTTCTTATTATTGAAGTCAACTGCGTCGTGTATATTTTCCACGTGCATGTGGTGATATAAATAAATAAATAAATATGTATTTTCTAAAGGAGGCGAATTGTGTTTGTTGTGTGCACAATTGTATAATTGTGTATATTTGTTATCACGCTGTGACTGCAACTAGAGATACAAAAAAACCCGGCCCGTCATGTGCGATGACGGGATGGGAACAATGCGATGAAAGAATGAGAGAGAATATGTTTTAATTATAAATAATAAATAAAAAAAGATAACAAATGGTTAATAATAAATAAGGGATGGCAAAATGAATCTTGTCACATGATGTAATTATTAAATAAATATTATAAAAAAACTAATTTATTTTGTATTTCTTTATAATTCCTTTTCATCGCTCGTTATTTTTGTTTAGCCTTCACATCCACCACTCAATCAACCCCTTAACAGAACAGAGTAACTCACAAAGGCCTCTCAATCAGCAATCTTTATACCAAAGTGCAAAAGAACACAACAGTTGTGAATATATCAGTCATTAGCCACAGCTCTTTATGTGTTGGGTATCAGAAAAAAGATCATATTATTGTGATTGTTTTGTTACAAAATATCTGTCACAACTTTTCAGTTACAGTCTTACTTATTTAGTTCAGTTACAGCGCCCTTGAGGTGAGTTTTCACGAAAACGGCGCTATATAAATTATCCAACCATATATTATTAGATTTCGTTAATAGCTTACTAAACGTGCAACTAGATAAGCACGACTAAAATAGTTGAGGTGTATTTTCTATTGAGCCATTCAATATTTCTGCAAAAGTTGATGGTCATAGGACAAAAGGGAAAAAAGTTCGTGTATATATGTTCCGCAAGTTTTTCATAGGGACGGTATTATAATACATTTTTTGTATGGGACGGTATTTTAGTATAGGTAAAATTTTCAGTACAATTTTTGTATGGGAATTTTAGTATAGGTATTTGAGTACTGGTGAAAGGTGGTTGGGAATTGCGTCACGGGCCCTTACTAACGTGGGCCCATGATATGACTATCTCACCAAATTATTTACGAACACCCTCATTTATTTTTTTCATATGGCCACATTGGCTTCACAGATGTTAAAAAATAGATAAATGCAAGTAATTTTTGAATAACTGACATTGAAAAATAAAAACAACCATCACATTGTACCGTGTTGAGTAAATTTTAAACACTATTGCGATAAAGAAAAACAAGTAGTGGTGCAAAGTTCGATATTTTTGTAAGATCCTGTCTTTTAAAATCGATTCACGAAATTTATGCGGATCATCAATTCGCTCTTCGATTCAATATGATTCAAATATAGCTATCCTTATCTATCGTACATAACATGTACGTAGAATGACAGAGAAAACAAAACCGATTCAAAATATGATATGCAAATGTAGGCGTTAAAATGTTTGCATTTCAATGTACTTAATGGTCAATATTGCTTAAATATTTTATGAACCATAATGAATTAGTCGTGAATCGAAGATCGCCTTCAAAATAGTATATTCAATTATAGACGTTACGCATTTGTTTTTCAAAGTATGTTGCGGTCAAAATTGCTTAACATATTTAAGAACCGCAATGAATTAGATTTTATGAACCATAATGAATTAGTTGTGAATCGATGATTGCCATGAGTCGGTATGTGTATCGCATTCTAACGATATATTTTATATGAGATAGAAAGTGTGAGAGTGATGTCTGGTTCATGAGCGGATCGTTGTGGCAACGTGAACCGTGAGTCACCGATTCAATTTAATGATCCGGTCAAATAATACGGATCACTCATTTTTCCCCGTCGCTAAAAACAAGGAAATACGTTATAAGGATTAAATTTTTCTGTCAATCTCAAATATATATCGGATCATATGTGAAAGATCCGCCATTTCGAAATATTTAAGCATGACGCGCTAGTCAAGCGTTAAACAACCTCTCGACCTGTCCTAACTTGACGTCTATAAAATAAAGGTGTAATAAAGATAGTCACAAATTATAAGTAAACTATTTCGTTAATCCCACGCTCTATTACCAGGCACTATAGATAATTTACATTTATAAGTAAGACTGTTAGAATCCAAGATGTTTCTGCAACAAAAAAGATGGCCAATATCAACTGCAGTTGCATCATAATGGTAAGCTGTTTGGCTCCTGTCCTGGGTTTGATTTCCAACAGAAATTTATTCCAATTCATTTCTCACGCATATATCCTCTGTACTGAAAACTGGTTAGTTGAAAGAAATTGCCATTTGGTAATATACTTACCACTTACACAGGGTGTAAAATTTGAGTATACTCACCAAAAAACAGTGACAAATGTGGTTTCAAATATTTTATTACATTTCAGCAGCATTTTTTTTTTAAATGAATATGTTCTTACAAGTATATATATAATACATCTTCCTTTTTTTCTCTTTTTTTATTTATTTTGTTATAACCATAGAATTATAATTTACAGAAGCCGCGTCTAGTACAAATTTTGAATTCAAATGTATGCCAAGTTTTTTTTACATGTGTGTGTGAGGCGGTAGATCGGTTGGTCTACGTATTATGTAGGTGTGCGTATCGGTAGGTGTACGTATACTAGAAATTCGTCTGTTTCAGCGTAGTTTTAGTTGGCATACATTCATTGCGCTGACTAGGTGTCTGTATCATATATAATCTAAGGTTATAACACAAATTTTGTCAGAAATAATAACTTTTTTTAGTTTATATTGCTTCGAGGCAACTAACAGGTACTTCCAAATATAATTTAACAAGCACCCAATAACAAGTTGCTACATTCTGGAAACTTACGATATTAATCGTCTCACAGATCCAGACTGAAAACACAATCAAAAACTAGGACTTGAACCCAGGTCCTTTGGATCAGCAGTCATGTACAAAGACTGACATACAAGTAGTATGTATAATTTGTGATATACTTTTAGTTGACATGACCAGAACAATAGAAAATGAATAATAAAACAAGGTATAATATTTTTACTTAGTTTAATTGAAAGCAATCACAGATTTATGATGCATCGGAGGGTTTACAATTATGTACAATGTTACCATTAATATTAAACATTTTTTTACACATCTCAACATTATTTGAATATATCATAACAAAACAAATTATATTTTGTTTGTTTTTTGTGATGATCATAACATGTCATTAATTTAATTATACATAATTTGAATTCCATAGAAATTTGTTTTCAAAAATGGAATCTGCATTTTTTTTTCGTGAAACTTTGGCCAACGTCAATTATGATTTCTTAAATAATATGAAAGTAAATATATCAATTACAAAATATAGTTTATGAATTTGTACATACATTCAAATTATCAATAATATTGAAAGTGTTATTTTTTTTAAATAGATATTCATTATTTGAATATTATATAACTATCAATATTTTTGAGCAAATTATTATATATCATGTCTACTTTAAAAAATTTAAACAAAAATAAAAACAAAACATTAGAAAATCAGGCATTTTTAAAAATTAAATTCAGTAAAAATACATGGAATAATAATAGTATAGAATACACTCTTTAGCCTGCAGTAAACGTGACTGCTTTATGTTGACTAATTTGGTCAACATTTTGCTACGAGCATTCAGTAATCATTTGGCCGTCTGCGTGATACTTTCTCCAAATAGGGAATTTTTTAACTGCTTGAAAAATTATTTAAGCAGTCATAACGAGTAGTACTATACGAACAATGTCTACCAGCAGAGTCATACATATTTATATTGACACGAGCTGGCCAATAAAACGGCTTCCCTTTTTCAGCGCGGTATTGTATGGAAATGAGTATTCTATAGTTTTATTATTCTATGTAAAAATAATATCAACAGTTTAAAATGATAAGAAGAGTTAAAGCTTAATACAATAATAAAAAAATATGTAATTAGGTGGTAAGTTAAAGAGTAATTTATTTAAGACAAAAAATTAGTCAACAATTTTTTCAATCAGTCAAAACCCCAAAAAATAGATTTTTATTCGTTCAAATACTTTTTTTATCTGTTGTGTGGGACTAGAAAAAGAGCGGGAAAGTGGACCATTCCGGCATAGTAGTAAGTCTTTTTTGACTTCTGTCCTGGCATCCTAGATTTGATTCCCAGCAGGGGAGTATTCTTGAAAATTGGCCAGTTGTAACTAACATAATATTTTTTTGTTTATTAATAATTAATTTTTTTATCTTGTGTAAAATTTATCAAACACATTTTAACTAAAAACTAAATTTGTCATTATTTAGATATAAAACAAATATGAAATGTTTTGACAGCATGTGTAGTGAGTGAGTGACATCTATGGAATATTTGGATAACATTGAAATAAGAATATTATTGCAGTAATTGATTAACCACATAATATAAGTTTCCCTCCTTGCACAGTACACAATGTCTGTTTGGTAAATCTTAAAAATTAACACTATCGCGCTCTTACATTAGTTCATTTGCTCCATCAATCAAAAATCACAAGAAATAATTTCACTAAACAGAACAGAGATGGCGTCGCATGTCTCCTGTTTCGGCCATCATAACTCTGTGTGCTTATCATGCTTTTGCACATCTGAAATATAAATTAAATATTTGAGGATGGATTTGTTAATGAGCAATATGTGGATTGAAAGAAATTGTCATTCAGAAATATAATTGGTTCCTATATAACTCAAGGAAGTGTCAAAAAGGTGAAAATAATAACTATTTATTTTTAATAAATCTCAAAAGTGATAGATAGTTCTTAGTTAGAAGAAATATTTTAATCTCCAGTAAAATTTCTCTAATATTATCTTCCATCTCTGTGATAAGCAATAGTATGAATTCACCTGTATGTATTTTTACATATTTAATATCACTATAATTATCCAAGAGTAGTATGTAATTACCCTCAGTCTCATTATGATTACTCTATAATAAGCATGTACAGTCGACCCGCGGTAATTCAAATAACGTAACACAAGGTGACGTGTCGGATTATAGAGTACTGCCACAGACCCCCTGTAGCCCAGAACATTTTATAAAAAAGACCTTTAACAGGACAAATTACATATAAAAATGGTAAGATTGTATATGTATTACAAAACATACAATTTGGGATTTAGTAAATTAAACAGCAAAATACAGAACAAAGGCATGTTGGATTAGACAGGGGCCGGATTACCAGGGGTCCACTGAATTTACTAAAAAAGCATATTTGTTTACAGTATAAATTCCCAATGGTAAATTTGTGTACACATCCCATAGATCTTATGTATTATTTTGTGATCTGTACACATGATAATTTGTTATTGCAATGACTTGCTGTCTGAATAAGATTACCCCACAATAGAATGTACAGCAATAATGCATATTTACCTTCTGCCTGTATATGATGATCCGGCTGTGGATCGTCATCGTGTGAAAACTCCCCTTTCTGTATGCGCTGCTGAAGTCTCTTTATTTCCTCATCATACTCCGTCCACTCGGGCACTATACGTACCGCAGCAGTTAACTTGGCCTCCTTCGTCATTGGGTTATTGCACTGCAATAGAAAAACACAAAAATATACATTAAATATCGAGGATCAATTTTTTACCATCCATAATATACATACATAGTGTTAGCTACATATTTCAATATTGGCGCCACTCAAATTAGTTACCCAGTTGACTGCCAGAGCGATTGTACACGCACGTTTCCCAAACACGATGGTAACATTACCGACTCAATGGTTGGCTACACTGAACAACCGTTGGGACTGCCCACTTCTTCAGTGCTGTTTGAATTGTCAAGATTTCTTTCGTGCGAATTAAATAATATTAATTGCTAACAATAATATATTAAGGTTACTATAATTCTAAACATATTAATTCATACCATCACAGCATATTCCGTAGTGTGGGAAAACCAGTGGCATCTGTGCGGGTGTACATTACCTACCTTATAAAAGGAAGTACAACACTTGCGTGTATTTCCACACACCAGTCGCGTCTAACCTAGAAAGGCACTACATTCAGAATGTGTGGTGAACCTCATTGCTGAAATATGTGATGATTTACGATCCAAAAACGAAGATAATAGATAAATACGAGATACCAAGTAACTGATCTCTCATTAATATAATATATTGAGATGTTTTGAACATCCATATATACAAAGAAACAATTTGTAATAGAATAAAGAAGGAAGATATATGGGGCCTGAGTTAAGTTGATAACGCTTAACGATATCGCTAAACGCTAATTTTTTTTGTATGGGATTTGACTTTTGTTGTAGAATTTTTTTCTACAATAACAAACAACAAAAGTCAAATCCCATACAAAAAAAAATAGCGTTTGACGATATCGTTAAGCGTTATCGTTAAGTATAATAACTTGAATAAACTAACCAGATCGATAGTCTTGGCCGTTGCCTTGGATATGTCATCACACCAGGTCTCACACCAGAGCCACTCCTGAGGAAGAGATTTGATGGCCACCTGATGGATCATGTTGTTGGGAAGATCCTGATCTGGAAATACAATATTACATCAAATTATATTAATATCCTGAACAGACAGAAGATGATATTAACGATTCGAAGGCCGATGATGATGTTAAGTTAAGGATAGGATGAAAGACAGGAACAAAGGTATAAAGGGCCACCGTTGGCTATATGTCCCTATAAAACATAAGTACCTTAACTATGTAAAGTATCTAAGCTTCAAAAGAATCAGGTAGAATTGTCACTAAAATCAGCATAAATATTTTAATGTTGCCTATCTGATTAGTTTTCCATAAATATCCATTAATTTCTTTTCTATGATTTCATCTGTCAAAATTTTGAAAAAATTTTCATCTGTCAGACTTTACATACTATATGATATCAATCAGATTTATAGTTTGGGCTGTAGAGAGGACACAAAGATAAAATCATAGAGAAAAAAAAATAATCAGCTCTAAGGCATTTAATGTAAACATGAAGTGGATCGGACATTCATACAAACACATCACGACGAAACTCATATTATGCACTCTCTGCATGATACCTGTTGAGATATTGATATAAAAAATATGCTTAAAAATTGTGAATGACTTCACTATTCCATAGAAGTGGAGAGAAAACCCAACTTCAAAAAAATAGTAAAAATATTATTCCTATAGCACACCTCTTTCTATGTACATACAGAGTAGTAAATACATACAAGGATTGTAAAAATTTACAATAAGCCAATAACTTGTAGCTTCATTAAATTATGCAATATATGAAAAAAAAACTTGTTATTTTGAAAGTGTGTAAAAAGTAAATTAGGTGTATACATACCGAGGTTACTAAGACTGTTAGGATCTTGTGAGAGAGCTTGATACTGTCCTCTAAGTCTGTCTCCAGCAGCGATACGACGGAACCTCTTGAGGTCAACTACATATAGAGCGGATATGTGATAACGTCGACCCTGAAGGTGGTTCCTCCAGTAACCCTGCTTCCAAAACCTACACATTGGACAAACAAAACACAGATTATTATATTAACAATAGAAAGGTAAAATCACTGAATCAATTGTGTAAATTCTTTTTTGAAACTATTTCTACTCTAAGAGAACTGAACGCCACCTATTTCTATCTTGACATACATTCATCGCCTCGTCAACATTCATACATCATCATACATCGACTCTATAATGGTTACACTTCAAAAATTGTTGATTCTCTTTTATATAGAAAAAATAAAAATAATGGTTTCCACCTTTCAGTTTCGGGGTTACAAACATTAACAAAAAAATAGTAAAAATTGTTGAGCTAAATTAAACTATATTGGGAAAACTTGAAAATAGAAAATGAAATTGGAAATATTTTGAAAAAAACAATAAAAAACATAACAGTAAAGATAAAATTGATAAATTAACCGTAGTGGTGTTTACTCTCTTACATGCAATACATGTTCGGATATATATGTAGGTTAAACGGGTAAATCTTTAAATACACGCCTTAAAGAACATCTTGCGTGTTTCTGTTTGAAAAAGACAATTCGACCTTTGCGACACACTTGAGAGTGAGCATTTAATAAATAATCAGTAATTAGGTCTAAAAAATATTATTACTGTAGAGTATTTCTTGCCACCTGTATATAAAATTATTTTTAACTTATATATAATACATACTTATGTTTGAAATCAGAAAATTTAGCAATAATCCCTGAGATGTTTTCCATAGACTTTATTCTTCTCTATGATTAGGGATTGCAATTGCTAGATCCAGCGCTGTGCATCCACAAGTAAGTAGTTTCCCAAATAATGTTGCTGTCTATTTTTTGGATATAAATAAAGTATACCTGAATCCTTCCATCTCTACTCTGCTCTCACAGAATGGAGTATAGCCGTAAGGTGCTCCTCCCAAGTCCAGGTCGACCAACTCCTTCATATCTGCTCGAACAATCTGTAAACATATTATTCCTACAATGGAAATTCATCTTAATAATATAAAATTAAATGAAGACCTCAGCGGCCTTACAAATCAAATGACTTCAAATCCGGTCCCGATTGTTCATCAAGAACCTATCTTTGCAATGGGGCATAATGCAGTATGTTAAATCATAATAGTCGATAATTTGAATGTACGCAGGCGACAGATAGGTATGTAAGTAGTTCTAGGTAAAAATTCTAAATTTTTGATTGGATTTGACATCAAAAGTAAGCCAGCAGAAATCTGTGTAGGTATAGTATATTTGTAATTATCTAGGGCACCCTTTCATGACTATATTCAAAGTATCATTTTCTAATTCCTATACCTACCCAGCGATTTTCAAGACGTATTTTGTATTTCTTCTAAGGCAGCTATGTCAAATATTAATTCAATTCAATTTGCAAGTTCCAACCACCTTTCACATGTACTCAAATACCTATACAAAAATTACCATAAAAAAATTGTACTGAAAATTTTACCCATACTAAAATACCGTCCCATACAAAAAAATGTATTAAAATACCGTCCCTACGAAAAACTTGCGGAACATATAAATGAATAATATATTTCCAACAGTATAAATATTACAAAGGAACAAAATACAATTTAATTTATACTTAATTATAGTTTTACAATATTTTTTTTTCACACATTTGGAAATTTTACTGCCTCGCTAGACATTAACGGCGGTACTTATAACGAAAAAGTAGCGAGGTTGAACTATGGAATAGAGTGACTAAAACTTAACGGCCAAAAATCTTACTAATAACCAAGTTTTAAAACTTATATTTTATTCCATGGTTTATATCACCATGGTAACGCTAAACCATCCGGTCCCCTAGTTTAGTGGTGGAATAGCAATAGTGAATTCGTGAGCTGTCAAAAGTCAAATAGACCGCGCGTATTGTATTTTGTCATTTTTAAAGAAATACTTTTTTTTATTTATGGACAACAATCTGTTTGATTATAGAATTGGCGATTTTGAAAGATCGTTTCAAGAAATTGAGCAGGTGGAAAGTTTTTTGATGACGCAAAATTTATAAGGTGTGTTCATTCATAGGTGCGTTGTAATCCGTTTGTTGATTACGACGACATTAATTTTAGAAGAAAGTACAGATTTTCAAAGGCAGGAGTTAGGCATCTCGTAGATTTATTTGGAAGAAGGCAAATAAATGAAGATATTTATTTTCCATTGACAATTGTTTTAAAATAAATGTAATAAGTTATGTTGTAATAAGTTAAATTATTGCGAATTCAACCAAAACGTGACGATACATAAACAGTAAACCACCAAAACCATGTAGTAAACAAACAATGACAAACATAGAAATACGATGATTCTCGATAGATGTCATAGATGACGACTAATAAAGTCATAGATAATGAACAAAAAATAGCATAAAGTAAAGAAAAATTCCGAAATTCCCGTTAAATGGCTGCGTTCACACAACATTCATTCCGTATTCCATGGTTTACTTAGTCCTTGTACATTTTTGCATTATTAGTAAGAACCCACTAAACCACGAATTAGTGCCTAATACGTGGTTTACGTAGTGCGAGATTTAGTTGGCTAAAACGAGTTTTAACGAAAATGTTATTAGTACCGCTGAGTCTGTTCTGAGGCAGTACTAGTTTAAAATTGCTATGGCTACTCTGAGATCATATGATTTGTATTCTTTTTTTTTCTTCACATATTCCATTCACTTAGAACATCAAAATATATCATCATCATCATTTTTAGAGTTTTTCATCACCAGGATGAAAAACTCTAAAACCTCTATCTCAAAAAATCTGTATACACATATGTATACACAAACTTTTTCACTTTTTTCCCTTTTGTCATATGACCATCAAATTTTGCAGAGATATTGACTGGCACAATATAAAATACACCTCGTTTATTTACTAACAAAATTTCATAAATTGTTCCAACTGACCTTAGAATCTATATATAATAATATGAAACAAAAAAATACGGCAAAGTGACGTAGTTTTCATTTTACAAAAATAATAAGGTTCCATTTGTAATATTTTCAATACGAGTCTTTGTAACTTTGATTCCATTTTTCTCAGCTTTTTGTTTTAACAGATAGAACTTTCTCATTCTCGGGTGTCAATATTCTGATGATGGGATCATTGAGAAAATTATATATTAATATATTTATATTAATAAAAATCAACAAATAAAAATAACCTGATCGGCATCGACGAAGATGATCTTTTTGACGTCGAGCGGGAAGAGCACGTCGAGGAACAATATCTTGTATCCCCATATGATCCTCTGCTTCTCTGTCTGTTGGTGCAGCCACCTGGGCCACTTGTACTGCACCAGCTCGTAGTCGAAGCCGTACTCCCTGGCCATGTACGGGAGGATGTCCTTCAGCGAGGGACTGAGGTAGTTCTTGATGAACCAGAACTTCACCGGGGCCTTGGTGTGCTTCAGCACAGACAGCATCATGATGCGTAGGAACCTCTCGTACAAATGGCCCGAAGCGACGGAGAATATGTTGATCACCTCCTCATCTTTGTCCCCGGAATCCCCGGCCGCAAACGAACTGAAAATATTTTGACGTTTGATTACAGAGATTGAAAATGAGTAAAAAAAAACTCCACAGTTGAAGTTTTAATGCCAGTTATAGGCTGGTAAAATTCAATAAAATTAATTCATTTTAATATTGATTGTATGTATGTTTTGATTGTATGTATCTGTGTACTGAAGAAAACTAATATTACATAAAATTACTTAAAAATAAGTAAAAACACAAATTTTTAACTTTTTTCCATTAGTTTAAAAGTATTGACCACTGACGCGTTTGACCACAGCAGAGGTTCCCAAACTTTTTTGTGTCGTAGACCCCTTGCCATGTTTTTCGATTTTTGGTAGACCCCCTACTTACCTGATATTATGCTTCTCGGGCAACTAACAGGTACTATGTCAAATATAAATTTAACACGCACCCAATAACAAGTTGCCACATTCTGGAGACTTACGATATTAATTGTCTCACAGATCCAGACTGAAAACACAATTAAAAACTGTGTCTCCTCCGGGAATCGAACCCGGGACCTTTGGATCAGCAGTCAAATACCTAACCAACTGAGCCACGAAGGCTGACAAAAATCAAAGTCAAATTTAAATTGTATGGTCTTAGATTTTATGGCAGGCATAAGCGTAGAACTATTATAAATGAATCTGAGAAGGGGAATGTTATGAATGTTATCTAAGGTTTTGGTATGATGGAACTTTAAGGAAATTTGAAAGTAACACGACAAAAAATGTTAAAAAAAAATATTATTATACAACGAATAATAACAAATTGTTATGCGATAGGTACTATCAGTGTATGTTGAGATCCACTATCGTGGACCCCCATTTTCATTTCATGGACCCCCAGATTTTTTTCGCTGACGTAGACCCCTTGCAGGTTGTCACAGACCCCTGGGGGTCGATATAGACCACTATGGGAATCACTGATCTACAGAATGGTACATGTACTACGTAGAAAATTAGTTGAAAAAAGTTAAAAATTTATTTTTTTACTTATTTTGAAGTAATTTTATATAATTGATAATGGAATTCCGTCAAGAACTAGCAGTCAAAAAATTAGAAAAAAATAAAACTAATATTTGTAAGAATTTCAGATTTGTGTTTATTTTAATGATTGTAAATGGTTTGTTACAGAGGAAAAATAATATTTGTTTTTAATATTAATGTTTTCGTGTTTTAAGGTATTTTAAGTTATTTCTTACTAAAAACAAACAAGTTTATTCAACACTTCATTTCACCCAGTATTTTCAGTCTAGAGAAGCAATATTTGTGTGAGGAATGAATTTAGATACATTTTTCCTCTGCATGAAGTCAAACCCAGAATGTCTGCGTTAAAATAAAATTAGTGTTTTATTCTACATCAAAAAACAATAAAATTAGGGGACATGTTAGGGGAGGGGGGAGCAAAATGATAAATAAACAAAAGGATGTAGTTATACTCCAAGAATGAGTTATTCAACCATGGTTTAATAAACAAAGTTAATGTATCAAATAGTTTTAAGTGCCACAAAATTAATTCTGATAGTAAAATTTCTTCTCATCCTTTATATAGTTAGTTATAACTAAAATAAAGTGCTAAATATCAAACTAATACCAATACCTTTTAATAAAACTGTAGAATGGTGCCACACATAAAAATGAAAACAAAAAAAAAAGCTTAATAAATAATATACAAGACATACCATGCAATATATACAAAACATGAATACATAAAATAAACGTAATTTGAACCATATTAAAATAAAACTTTGAATGGCTCGTCTTGTAAAGTTATAAAATGTCACTTAAAACAAATAGCCTCACCCCCTCGATAACCCCTCGATACCATGTTTTCAGTCACTAGATTTAGAGTTATTTTATATTCCTTCTCGTTCAACTAATGCAGAGGTTCCCAACCCCGTGCCCGGTTCGTATGTGCCCGCCACTATTCGACAGAGACAGAATTTTTTCATATATATCAATTAAAAATGTGAATTATTTTTATTTATTTGTATTAATTTATATTTTTAATAAATACAAATAAAAACACTTGTCTAGAATTAATTCCACTATTTATTTAAGGACTACAACCTACGACCGGTTTCGTGCTAAGCACATTTTCAAGTATTTATTTGTTAAAGTTTGCGATTTTCGATTGCGATAAAGAACGTATGTTTGCGATATTGTATATATGAGTTCTGTCAGTGAAAGCAATAAGCATGGCCCCGACAGCCAAACTGACAGACTACTTCTTAATAAATATAAGAAAATAAATTATGTGAAAATGAGAAGTAATGGAAGGAGTTTGTCGATTAAAAATAGGTAATGCCCGCCACCCTATCGATATTTTAGAATGTGCTCTGAAGTACAAAAAGGTTGGGAGCCCCTGAACTAATGGATACTATGGGCCGGTATTACAGTCGGCCCTCAACTCATTGAGTTTGTTGAACTCAAGATTAATGTTAAGGGGAGATTGAATCCATTTCCGTATTATAGTGCAATATGACATGTCAGTTACTAAATCTTCAATTATAGACATATTTTACTTTTTCTGTGGTTATTATCTGTCAAATTTTAAATAACCTCAAATAATACCAACTACAAAACGGGACGCTACCACTTGAAATACTATTGTTTTATTATACAACATGGTAAATTTAATTTTTTTCACCAAAATAATGCTTTTAAATGCCCATGTTCGTTTCAATATGGCTGTCAGTTCGTTTTGTTGTGTGGCGCCACCGTCGATACAACTAACGCCTCTAGTGATAGAACACTGAAACTACACTCGTTGCCTAGCAACGAGTCGAAAAATGACAGTTGACTCACCGTTAAGTACTTAATCCGCCAGAAACATTGAGTTAAATATTTGTCGTTTTTTTTTTAACATGTCCACGTAGGGGACGCCAGCTATTAGGATTTGGGTCCATTTTACTCTTCCGAAGAAGTGCACTACGTAGCGTTGGAAGGGGTTTGCAATCTAGAAAAGAGTTTATTAATTCGGATTCTAAAAAGACCCGGGTTGTACGAAGGCGGAAACACAGAATTCGGAAGATCGTTCCACAGTTGGGCTGCTGTATTAATAAAGGAGTTCGAGAAGCGACTTGTTCGTATATGTTGAAGGTCCACTGTGAATGGGTGCTGCGATTGAGTGAAGCGAGTGAATCTGTTATGAATGGGTGGAGGAGGGACCAAAGATGCAAGTTCTTCAGAGCAATTCCCGTGGTAGTATCTATAGAATAGGGACTCTAATTTTGGTGGGGGTCACGGAGACGCATATTTTTGCTGGAAATATGCATCATACAAATACCGTGTAATGCCACAGTTACAACCATCAGTAACACTACCAATAGTCCTACTCCTAGCGTCCTCGAGTGGTCTTAAGATCCCGCGAGTCCCGGGCAATGTGGCCACTGGCAATGCCATCAGCCATAGCAAATAGGAGAGGATGAACGGCGATTCTCTGACGCCTCAAAACTGGAATCCCCAGCTAAGGGAAGGAAAACCCCGACAGAAAACCACCCAAGCCAGGTCTTATGCTACAACGTGCCTAGGGCTGAATGGCACCGGGGTTATATGGTGTCGCAAGCGCTGTGCCCTCCGGAAACTGGTCCGAATCCGGAGTGTAAGTAGGACTTGCCATGACGTGGGGCTCCGTTATGGTGGACCGTCTATTTCCCCTTACTTTCCTAAGGTCTGGAAGCCATACATAGAACAGAAGATGAGACGATACCTGTGGTGACAGGTGCAGATGCCAACGCACACCACACAATCTGGGGCAGCACGGACACAAACGAGAGAGGTGAGTTAATTTTTGAATATATTTTATCACATAACCTCGAAATTTGTAATATAGGTGATACTCCAACATTTATTACCGCAATAAGGCGTGAAGTTCTAGACATAACAATTGCCAATGAATATGCTGCCGAATATGTAAAAGAATGGAAAGTCTCAGCTGACCACTCCTTCTCTGATCACCAGTACATTGAATTTAACTTAAACTTTCAGAAACCAGATAGAGTCATGTACAGCAATAGAAGGAACACACAATGGGATAAGTACAACACTGCCCTCAGTGAATTTCTTTCTGAAATACCAACCAAACCCTCAACAACAGAGGAATTGGATAACATGGTAAAGACCCTTACTAATGCTTGTAACCAAGCCACCAGGGAATCGTGGCCGGTGCGTATAGCTAAAGGGAGAAAAAGACCACCATGGTGGACAAAAGAGATAATTACCCTAAGAAGGGAATGTCGCAAACTATTTAACCTAGCCAAGAAAAACAATGAATGGGAAACGTTTTTTTTTTTTTTTTTTTATTTTATTAAGTTTACAATAACATATACAAAATATAAAACAAACTATATAGAAAAGATGTAAATGATGTCGTGTGTAAAGGAGACAATTTAATACAGAATACACAAAATATTATACATACATAATTATTATCTATACAAAAAGAAGTTAATATAATTTACATATCAGTCAAATAATAAGTTTGATTCATTCTTTATTTTTTTTTTTAAATCATTATGTTCAATTGCCAGTCTCAAATCTGTTTCAAGTTGGTTGAACCACACCACCCCATTGTATGTAAGTGTAGTAGTGCTGTGTTGTGTATGTATATGTTAATGGGGTACACAGTTGACCCACTATATTATGTCTATCACTCGCCACACGTACAAAGGCATGGTGCGACCTTCCAATGTCCTTATGTATTTGAAATAGCACATTTTTTTTATAGATATTTTTAAAAGATGGCACTTGAAAATCACGAAATAGTTGCAAAGTTGGGTAGTCAGATGGTTTTTTATTTATAATTTTTATTATCAACCTTTGCGTAATTTCTAGAGGCAAAATGGATGTTTTATACGCCCCCCCCCATGCAACAATGCCATATTGCATTATTGAATGGGCGAAAGCGTAATACACATTTTTAAGTAATTTTAAATTGAGAATGTTTCTAAGGTTGATAAATATGTAAATAAGCTTTCTTAATCTGTTTATAGTATTATTTATTTGAGTTTTCCATTTAAGGTTACTGTCAATTATTACTCCTAAATATTTAATTTCATAGACAATCGTCATTTTTACATGTCAATACTTTTGTAGAACAATTTTTTGAGTGGATTTTAATATTTAATGCAATGGGAGGTATTTTCTTGTTTATGGTAAAAGGTATATAGTAAGTTTTCTCAATATTCAGGGTCAATATATTATTGTCAAACCATTCTTTTAATAAATTTATATCAGTGTTAGCATTTTCTTCAAGCTCATTCCATGAATTTGCCTGAAAAATAATTGCCGTATCGTCTGCATATGAAACAAGTTTTCCTGATATTGTCAAATTAAATATATCATTTACATATAAGATGAACAAAAGAGGGCCCAAAATTGTGCCTTGAGGTATTCCAAAATCACTTGTATTCGGTACGCTTAGAGTATTATTTTTTTTTACGTATTGATCTCTAGAGGACAGAAAACTTTCAATCCATTTTATTACTGTATCTACAATTATAAGGCTAGTCAAAGAGTTTTTAAGAGTAAAGTAAAAATGGCAAAAAGAACCTCATGGGAAGATTTCTGCACAAATATTGAAACAATCCCTTAGGGAAATAGGATTCGCAAAATCCTAGCTACGGATCCAGAGATGCCTGAATATATAAAGAAAAACGACGGCAGCTGGACCTCAAGCAGCTCTGAAACATTAGAGCTATTAACAGAAACACACTTTCCTAGATGTAAACTCGACATGCCTAGGGAAACCGTCCACCCGATAGGGGGGGCGCAGACCCACCTACAAAGAGAGGGCATGCCTGAGACAACAAACCAAACCAGGAAACAGAAAAACTCCCAGAAATTATTTAATACAGAAATGATTGCTTGGGCAATTTACGAGTTTGAACCATACAAGTCGCCAGGTCCGGATGGTATCATTCCAGCGGAACTGCAAGCGGCCTCGGAGACTGTCATACCCTGGTTGGGGACAATCTTCGAAGCATGTATAGAACTCTGTTATACCCCCAAATTATGGAGAGAAGTTAAAGTGGTGTTCATACCCAAGGGTGGAAGAACATCTAATAATACATCCAAGGATTTCAGACCAATCAGTCTATCCTCGTTTGTCCTTAAAACGCTAGAAAGACTCATAGAAACCAGAATAAGGGGTAAAATAGAACCTTCAAAGTGGTCAGAGTCTCAACATGCGTACAGCAAAGGGAAATCTGTAGAAACAGCATTACACACCTTGATACACAGAATCGAGAAATCGATGAAGTATAAAGAGTACACACTGGTCTCCTTCCTAGACATAGAAGGAGCCTTTAATAACATTAAATATGAAACAATGACTCAGTCTCTGAGGAAATTGGGGATAGAGACTTCGCTCATAGAATTTATCGACAATATGTTGAGAAATAGAGTTATAAACTCAGAACTTGGGGGCTCAAAGATAAAAAGATACCCGGTGAAGGGAACACCCCAAGGAGGCGTTCTATCACCTCTTTTATGGAATCTAGCCCTAAATAAACTGTTGATGGAGTTAGACGACACCGGGGTCGGAGTAATCGCTTATGCAGATGATCTCGCCATAGCGGTGTCCGGTAAGAACCTCAACATACTCTCATCTCTCTTACAGAGGGCACTAGACAGGATAACTCAGTGGTGTATTAATAGTGGGTTGGGAGTGAACCCAAAGAAAACAGAGTTGATCCTCTTTACAAATAAACGGGTAATCCCGGCATTTACATTGCCAACCCTAGAAGGGGTGACATTAGAGATCTCAGCTCAAGCTAAATACCTAGGTCTGATCCTGGATAGAAAACTGAGCTGGAAGCCTAACACACAGGAAAGAGTACGGAAAGCTACAAATGCACTGTACACCTGCAGAAAGATCGTGGGAAAACGGTGGGGACTACACCCCAAGATAACCCACTGGATGTACAAGGCGGTCATAAGGCCAGTCATGATGTACGGAGTGGTGGTATGGTGGCACTGCTTGAAAAAAGGAGTGTACCTAAAAGAGCTGGCAAAAGTTCAAAGACTAGCAGAAGTGACAACCACTGGCTGTCTGAGAACTACACCATCAAAAGCCCTTGACACCATCCTGCAACTGATGCCGCTTGACCTCCTAGGAAAACAAATGGCAACGAAAGCTGCCATAAGAATGAATTGTGTCAACCCTTGGAGGGAGACACACATTGGACACTCCATGGTTCTTCAGGAGTTCAAAAAGCCATCCGAAGGTATCGACTATGTCATTCCCAAGCCTTTCTTCGAGAACAGGTTCTCAACCCAAATCCCCTCGCGGGAAATGTGGAAGGAGAATCTGATCCGTCATGATGAAGCTCAGGTGTTTTTCACTGATGGGTCAAAACTGGAAGGTAAGGTGGGCGGAGGAGTCTTTTCGGAGCAATTAAATATTAATATTTCTTTCAGGTTGCCGGACCACTGTAGTGTTTTTCAAGCAGAGATCTTGGCAATCCAGGAAGCAGTAGAATGGATACAAGGCAATACAGTATCAAACAGCATTGTCCGTATTCTCACAGACAGCCAAGCGGCTATTAAAGCCTTAAAAGGCGTAAGTACTACTTCTAGAGTGGCCCTGAACTGCCGCAACATCTTAAATGGGGCAGCGGAGCGGTTCAATCTACAAATCATGTGGGTGCCGGGTCACAGTAATATAGCGGGGAATTGTAGGGCAGACGAACTTGCCAGAGCAGGTACCCTGTTATCTCTAGACAATATCAAACACAGACCTGGAGTCCCCATGGCAACATGTAAACTCCGGGTCAGTGAGAAAATTATTGCTTGTGCTGACCAAAGGTGGTCTGAGGAGAGCACATGCTCCATTGCCAGACAAACATGGCCAAAATATGATCTCAGAAGAACCAGAGAAATACTCTCGTTCAGAAGAGACTCACTCGCCAGAGTCATATCAGTATTAACGGGACACTGGATTATAGGAAAGCATGCCAGAAGGCTAGGGCTGGAGGCATACGATTACTGCAGAGCATGCCAAGACGAGGAGGAGGAGGAGACGGTGGTCCACTTCCTCTGTCACTGTCCTGCTCTCTCTAGAATTAGGAGAAGCTCCTTAGGAAGTTTCTTCTATGATGATTTAATTGACATAGCGTCGGCCGACATTGCAGACATTATGACATTCATTTGCCGCTCAGGCTGGTTCAAGGGGGATGAGTGAGTGGGAGGACAGCCCCAATGTGGTATCACAAAGGGCCAATTGGCCTAAGTGTGTTCTCAAGAACTGCCACCCGCAAAAAAAAAAAAATCTATAGAATAAACTTAAAATACCGACTCTGCGTCTGTGTTGGATCCAGTCAGTGATGGATCATCAATCAGACGTATAGCACTCCTTTGGACAGCGTCGAGGGTATTCAGTAGGTATTGGGGGGCGCCACTCCAGAGGTGACTGCCATATTCAATAATTGGACGAAAACAATTAGTGACGTATTTGAGGGAAGATTAGGCCTAAACGGACACTGTAATACGCTATATTATTGTAAAACTTGAGTTTAGCTCTTAAACTGAGACTGTAATACTGGCCCTATGTCAAATATTAATTTAACACGCACTCAATAACAATTTGTCACATTATGGAGACTTACGATATTAATCGTCTCACAGATCCAGACTGAAAACATAATTAAAAACTGTGTCTCCACTGTTATATGCCCTCATATCTTTTCATATCTTACAGTAAATATATAATAAGCATTAAAAACAGAACAATTATTAAAAGATAATAAAACTGAACTTATGAACACCAAAAGCAGACTCTATTTTTATCATCTTGGCAAATAAACAAAGTAATTGTTACAATTGCAGCCTCACCTAGTGATGGAGTTCCATATTCCACCAGTCTTCTCATCACTGTCGGCCAGGAGGTCCACATTCTGTTTTCCTGGTTTCTTGTTGACGCGAAGTTTGAGGACGTGCGATCGCAGCGAAGATATCAACACCTTAATGTCGGTGCTGTTGGGCGGAGTGTCGGAACCTTCGTGTCTGAAAGTAAAACAGATTAAAATACCACAAAATCAATTTAATTATAATTTTCGCTGGAAATAAATACAAAGACGGATAATATAGATTAATATTGTTTGTTTAAAATCATTTAAAATTTTAAAGAGCATACTTTAAGTAAATATTGGATAGAGTTATCGGCAAACATCTTGAAGAATCACATGGGCTGCACAGAACACAAATTTTGGGTCTTTTGTTGCAAACCTCTCCCCCAAAAACTCTCATGATATTTGCCAATATCAATCCCAAACATGTGCTATTTTACTACTGATATATACATTTTTCATATAAAAATGCAATATCACACTTAAAATTTTGTTTTTTTTAAAGGTTGACAATCCCCTAATGCACTTTTGAAGAGTGTATTTCTATTGTATCAAAAATTAAAACAAAATAAGAAAATCTCGATTTTCCGGACCGTGAGAGTATTTTGAAAGTTTTAACAGAGATGAAACCATAGAGAAAAAAACTAATCAGCACTAATTTAATGAACTTCACAAATTATGGTATCAATATGAAGTTCATCGGCCTTTTAGTTTGCGCTGCACAGATGACACATATTTTCATATTTGTGTACGCCATGCACACAAAAACATCACAACAAAACTCAAAGTATGCACTCTCTACATGACACCCATTGAGAAATTGGTGTAAAATAATATGCTCAAAATTTGTAAAATATTCCATAATAGTGGAGAGTAAAAACACTAAAATAAGACAGGTGATTAAATCAAAGAACTAGGAAAGATAGCAGTCCTAAATGCAATAAACTTCTTCTTCTTCTTGTTCTAGTACTGGGTACTGTTTATTCTCGGATTCACTCCTAGGACGCGGATGTCCAGCTGTCCTTCCATCTCTTTGGCGGTCGTCCAGGGGGTCTGCTGGTTGACGGTATCTCATCTGCCGCTATTTTCACCACTCTCACTGAATCCGCTCTTTCGACGTGATCTCTCCAGTAGCGTCTTCTGTTTCTACCCCATCGCACGACATCCTCAGCGTCGCAGATCCTCCATCCATCCTCCGCAGATCCAGATGCAATAAACAATCATGTAAAATATTAAAGTTAAAATATTTATTTACCCAACAATATCGTAAATATCTGCACTGCGTCCTTGCCGCAGTCTCAAGATCCAGGCACCAGGATTGGCTTTCAACTGAAATTATTATTATCACATCACATCAAAACAGTTATAAAGAAGAATAAATTACTCCCCAACCATAGAATTATAATATACTAGAACGATCATTTGCCTGCAGTAAACGAAGCCGCTTTTTGTTTTCCAATTTGGGTTACATTTGCCGTGAGGATATTCAGTAATCATTTAGCCGCCCGCGTGAAACGTTCTCCGTATTTATTAAATAAAACGTGGTCAAAATGCCCAACTGTGCAGTGTCGAGTTGTAAAATCTATCCCAGAAATAATGGAAACATTATGGGAATCTCATTTCACTTGTAAGTATCGTGTTTTTCTAGTAATATAGTAAAAAAAGATAAATACGTTATATTCAAATGAATCGACATTAAGAACATGACATTCCACCGAAAGTTGTTACCTCTCAAACATTTTTTCCCCATTTTTGTGATTAGTACATAATAATCTGTATAATGAAAACGGCTGTTTTAAAAATTATTTAGATTTTTCTTCATGACAGTGTTACCAAGTGTGCTAATTTAGTAACTTATGATGATACAATAATACTATTAAAAGTTATTAATTGACTATATTATTTTTATTTATTTATTTTATTTGGGTGGTAGCAGAGCGGTTAGCGCGCTGATTAGCGCAGTGGTCTCGATTTCGAATCCTGTCACGACTGATTTCGTTCACCATTTATTTTTACCATTTATGCTTAGTTTAGGGTAATGTATGAGGATCTATATGTTCTGGTTATAAGGTAAGGATATATTCATTCTTTACAAAAAAGAACATTAATTCCCTAGTATAATTTATTGGTTATTCAAAATGAACAATTCTTTAGCAATGTAATAATCGTTTGGTAGCCGTCATGTGCTGATTGAATTATGATCTTGAATACCAAAAAATAGGTATTACAATTTTGTTTTCTAGTATTTTCACAATATACAGTTAGTAACATAATATACATAAGAATATCGTTTTTTAGGCATAAAAACAAGAATTATTCGAACCAAAATTTTTATCGTAGTCTACGGATAAAACATTTCAGATTTCCACGTGATCCTATAAACTGGTCGAAGTGGACAGAAATCGTGAGAAAAACTCGAAGAAACGTATCATGGAAACCAAATAATGGAACTAAGATTTGCTCTGAGCATTTTGAAAAAGAAGATACATACATAACAAAAGCAGGGCATCGCAAGATACGTAAAGGAGCAATGCCTAAAAAGGTTATTATTTAAATTAAGTTGAAAAATATATAAGACTTAGATGTTTTTACATTTATAAAACAAAAAACCATAAACTGTTAGCATCATCCAAACGCCAAATATATAAAAAACAATTACAATTTCAAGGTCTTTAGGTAATTCGATTGTTTTTTTTTTTCATAGAGTAATATTACAATTTCAAGGTCTTTAAGTAATTTTATTGTTTTTTACATAGAGTAGATAAACTCAGTTTAAGTTTATAAGCGATTGTACTGTCGTTTTTTATTTTTTTTTTCAAGAGAACAAATATGTTCTTGTAACAAGTATACATTTACATTCCTTAAACCGAGAATAAATTGGTACTTGTGTTACATCATATAAGTGAACGAAATCGGTCGTAGCAGGATTCGAACTCGCGACCATTGGATTACTAACCCAGCGTGCTAACTGCTCTGCTGCCGTCCATCTTCAATTTGCGATTGAAGGTTTTGAATTTACAACACAACCTCGTCAGAAAAGACCATTATTATGGGTAACTTTAATGCGAAAATAGGAACTGCATATTCCAAATATTTTTGTTTTTTCCATATGTTATTATGATTATTTTGTTTGCTATGATTTTGTTAATTCCACAATATTGTTTGTTTATTTCTATATTTTAATAAAGCTGGGATTTAATAAAAATAATAAAAAGAGGCCATTGCCCAACCGGGGAGTTTGGTGAAAAACTGATGAGGTGTCTGCACGTGGCCCGGACGGAGGCGCTTTACACCACCCGAAGGAACACGTGCACCAACACCTACATATACGTTATCTGGCGTATGTGTGGATAGCGAGTCCCGGTGGTGGACGGTCCTCTATATATTCCATCTATTAGGAAGACCACATAAGAGATGGAAGGCCAGTTGGACTTCATCATCTCAGGAAGCAGAGATGACCTTTCTGCAAATTTACACCTTGTTCTTGTTACTTTGTTTAGTATTATGTACTTGTAGATAATTTGTTCGTTTTGACTATTAAATCAAATAGACCATCGAATCCATTACCTACACAATATTTTATATTCCTACGAATTCCCTCTAATCCTAGTCATTTTTTGTTATTATAAAATAATTTATTATTATATAATTATATAAAATATAAAATATATAAAATAATTTATTATTATATAATATTATTATATAATAATTTATAATTACCGATTGGAGGTTTTGTATTGTAAATCCAATGTTTTATTTCATATTTGATCATATTAAAGATTTATGCATATTTCTTTTTCTCTCAAATCCCAATTATTAATATATTTACAAAAACCTGCGACAAAACAAGTTCTCTCAAGTTTGTATGATGTTGGCTTGTGACACCAGAATAATGAAATATTGAGGCAAGTAGGCATGGAAAACATCTAAAAAACATCCAACGTCAAAGCGGGCCTATTGACTTAATTTTACTTTGTACGTGGTAAATACAGTAACTAAAAAATAAAAATTTAACTATCACAATGTAACGCAAATAATAACATAAAAAAAATCGTCTCATACATGCTAGTCGATTATTCAAGCTTCTTATATTTCCTTCTATCAAAATATCATTCACATGGTAATGCCATCCCTTTCTGGGGCGCCCCCTACTATTCACTCCATCTCTTACACCCATGTATATTTTTTTGGTCAGTCGTTCATCATTCATTCATTCAATATGCATGGATATAAAGGAAGCCAGGAATGTGTGCAAAAATAGACGAGTATGGCGCTCGGTTCTCTCTGCTTACCCCGTAAGGGATATGGCGTGATGGTATGTATGTAAAAAATATATATTTATTACTAACTCAAATGATGACATTAAAATTATTAACACCATTTTTATAGGGAATTTTTTTAACTGTTTGCAACATTATTTACACACACAGACATACTGAGTGGTAATATATGTACAAGGCTTACCGACAGTATTACACATACATAGACAAGAGCCGGCTTCTCTTATACAGCGAGAGTTTGTATGGGAATGAGAATTCTAGTATATTATAATTCTATGTCCCCAACAAACGTGGATACAAAGCAACGCAGTATCAAATAGCATTGTTCGTATTCTCACACACAGCCAAGCGGCTATTAAAGCATTGAAAGGCGTAAGTACGACTTCTAGAGTGGCCCTGAACTGCCGCAGCATCTTAAATGGGGCAGCGGAGCGGTTCAATCTACATATCATGTGGGTGCCGGGTCACAGTAATATAGAGGGGAATTGTAGGGCAGACAAACTTGCCAGAGCAGGTACCCTGTTATCTTTAGACAATATCAAACACAGACCTGGAGTCCCCATGGCAACATGTACACTCCGAGTCAGTGAGAAAATGATTGCTTGTGCTGACTAGAGGTGGTCTGAGGAGAGCACATAATCCATTGCCAGACAAACATGGACAAAATATGATCTCAGAAGAACCAGAGAGATAATCTCGTTCAGAAGAGACTCACTCACCAGAGTCATATCAGTAATAACGGGACACTGGGTTATAGGAAAGCATGCCAGAAGGCTAGGGCTGGAGGCACACCATTACTGCAGAGCATGCCAAGACGAGGAGGAGGAGACTGTAGTCCACTTCCTCTGTCACTGTCCTGCTCTCTCTAGAAATAGGAGAAGCTCCTTGGGAAGTTTCTTCTATGATGATTTAATTGACATAGCGTCGGCTGACATCGGAGACATTATGACATTCATTAGCCACTCAGGCTGGTTCAAGGTGGATGAGTGAGTGGGAGGACAGCCCCATTGTGGTATCACAAAGGGCTAATTGGCCTAAGTGTGTTCTCCTCAAGAACTGCCACCCGCAAAAAATAAATTTTTGAATATTTTTACAGTTGCATATATGCAAACATTGAATTTTTTTCCTGTGAGAAGTAAATGATATTTTATAACACATTTTTAACATCTCAATAGAGACGAAGTTGGAATATTGTAGGAGAACCAGGAACTCAAGGCACCTACAACCCTTAAGACCTGCCATCGCTGGTTTACATGATCACTTTATGCGCTTGCCATCTTATTGAGTTCCTTGTCAATCCATTTTTGAAAGTTCTATATATTTTAATCATGAAAATCTGTTCTTTTAAATAGTAAGCAGAAAACACCATCGCCATAATAATAATAAACACATCCTTGCACCCTGCGCAAGTGGCGAGTTTGATGCCATATGACAATTCCTTCCAAATAACCAGTGTTTTCAACCCAGAGAAGCAATATTTGTGTGAAATGAATTTAAATAAATTTCTCCTCTGCTGGGAATCGAACCCAGGAGGCCCGCACAGAAACCAAATGGCTTGCCAACTTATATAATTCCTCATATCGTGCTGCACGATTCGCCTCACAGAACCCGCCCTCTCGATAGACCGCCCAAAAGATGGAGGAATAGCTGGGAGTCCACTTCATAGGAGGAGTAGACCTCTTAAAACAGACCCAAAGGTCTACATAAAAAAAGAAAAAGATTTTTTTGATAAATAAATATTTGTTGTTGAATGAATAAACATAGGGCCGGTATTACAGTCTCAGATTTCTCAAGTTTTAGAAAAATATAGCATATTACAGTGTCCGTTTAGGCCTAATCTTCCCTCAAATACGTCACTAAAACAACAAATATTTAACTCAACATTTCTGGCGGATTAAGTACTTAATGGTGAGTCAACTGTAATTTGCTAGGCAACGCGTGTAGTTTCAGTTTCTATCACTAGAGGCGTTAGTTGTATCGACGGTGGCGCCACACAAAAAACAAACTGACAGCCGTATTGAAACAAACATGGGCATTAAAAATTATTATTTTGGTGAAAAAAAATTAAATTTACCATGTTGGATGATAAAACATTAGTATTTCAAGTCGTAACGTCCCGTTTTGTAGTTGGTATTATTTGAGGTTATTTAAAATTTGACAGATAATAACCACAGAAAAAGTAAAATATGTCTATAATTGAAGATTTTGTAACTGACATGTCATATTGCACTGTAATACGGAAATGGATTCAATCTTCCCTTAACATTAATCTTGAGTTTAACAAACTCAATGAGTAGAGGGCCGACTGTAATATAATAGTTATTAATATTTTATAATTAGTCCTCTAGGCATACCCTAATTACCTACCTATTTGTACCTAACTCTAATATAAACAGTAATGATTATAACAAGCAGTACCTAGTACCAGTACCTTTGTACTCGCTATAACCAAGTTCCACTCTACATACTTTGAAACAAAATTTTTTATATGGAAAATGAACCACTCACCTGGAAGTATCCCAGATTGGCCATGACGATGGTGTCAACCTGCGTCGGATTGGAAGCCGTACCAAGAGTGACCTGAAGACCTCGAGGTGGATTGCCGGCGCTCGAGTCCCAACAGTGACCCTCCAACAACAGGTACTCCAATTCAAATTCACTACAAAAGTAATATGTCGTTTTATAAAAAGATTAGAAAATTACTTCTGAAACTATATAGTATTATTTCAGTGTTGCTGTATTACAAGCAATTACTTCTGAAACTATATAGTATTATTTCAGTGTTGCTGTATTACAAGCAATTACTTCTGAAACTATATAGTATTATTTCAGTGTTGCTGTATTACAAGCAATTACTTCTGAAACTATATAGTATTATTTCAGTGTTGCTGTATTACAAGCAATTACTTCTGAAACTATATAGTATTATTTCAGTGTTGCTGTATTACAAGCAATTACTTCTGAAACTATATAGTATTATTTCAGTGTTGCTGTATTACAAGCAATTACTTCTGAAACTATATAGTATTATTTCAGTGTTGCTGTATTACAAGCAATTACTTCTGAAACTATATAGTATTATTTCAGTGTTGCTGTATTACAAGCAATTACTTCTGAAACTATATAGTATTATTTCAGTGTTGCTGTATTACAAGCAATTTAAAAATTTAATTATGTATATATTCTAATTTTCACAAAGATTCAAATGAAGACCAAAATGGTGAAACTAAAATGCATAGATGGATATGCAGAGAAATGAGACAGCCTAGTAACTGTATATAGCCGTCGTATCATAGTATATATATATATATATATATATATATATATATATATATATATATATATATATATATATATATATATATATATATATATATATATATATATATATATATATATATATATATATATATATATATATATATAATATATTGTGTTATACTGGACTATTTATATTTATAACTAGTTGCATGTGACACATGAGATCCAACTGTCGATAGCGATATTATGTATAGTTGAACTTGGATATTGTGTATTCCATACTAATTGTATGAAGTGATGTCGTCACTAATATTAGGACTATTTATATTTATAACTAGTTGCATGTAACACATGAGATCCAACTGTCGATAGCGATATTATGTATAGTTGAACTTGGATATTGTGTATTCCATACTAATTGTATGAAGTGATGTCGTCACTAATATTAGGACTATTTATATTTATAACTAGTTGCATGTAACACATGAGATCCAACTGTCGATAGCGATATTATGTATAGTTGAACTTGGATATTGTGTATTCCATACTAATTGTATGAAGTGATATCGTCACTAATATTAATTTTTACAAATTTTGTTAAAAAAAAATTGAGATATATTACTATAATGTATACATTTTCGTAATAAAATTAAATTTTCTAGTTCACCTGACTGGAACAAAAATTCTAAATACTGAGTATAAAAGTTTGGTGTACCTAAAATTGTCTATATATTCTGAAATTTTAGGCTTTGTGAATCCAGCGGATCAAAAGTTATAAGGGGGGACAGACAGACACACTGACACACAAAACTCTCATAAAATGTTCTACTCTGAATTCTGAATAAATCCATGTACGGGAACATATATGCTGCAAAGGCTCTAAATTGGTGTTTTTAGCATGCAAAAAGTCCACTATGCCATACAAAATGTTCCTAGTATTCCTTATACGCGGGTCTTGGCTTAATACTTTGTCGATATGTAAAGAGAATAAATTCTCTTGAACAAATCGACAATTGGAAAATCTTACAAATTATTGAGTACAATTATAATGAAATAATGTATTCAACCTCACTAGGATAAATCTACACACAAAATCTTTTCTTACACCCTTTTTACACATATCCACACACGCAAACACACCCTCACGTTAAAAAAAAAAAAAACACAAAGACACTTGATTAATTTTTCATGTACCTACCTACTATTGTATTCTATATGTACTTTTTTATATTTTTTTATGTCTTAGAATGTGTACTTAGAATGTGTACTTAGAATGTGTACTTAGAATGTGTACTTAGAATGTGTACTTAGAATGTGTACTTAGAATGTGTACTTAGAATGTGTACTTTTGTACTTTATTATTTGTACTTTTTATATTTTTTGTGCCTTAGAATATGTTAAGAATTCACGTAGCTAAAATTTCTGCGTACTTATTGCCTAGTATTACCTCAGAACAGGCTTTGCCTAGTGAGGTAATAAATTACATTTATATATTTCATATTTTATGTTATATTAATATTTTGTATTGTATTATGGAAATTAATAAATAAAAAAAAAAATCTGTATCGAGGTTAAATAGATTCATATTTTTGACAGACATAAATGACACAAAAACGTTATACAAAGTACAACATGTCACTAATGTCGCCAGTTGGGTACTTATACATAAATCACTTGTAACAATATTTTTAAAGAATATAATAAATATTATTACAAGTGGATATAAATACTACTTAATAATATTACTATTAATATTTACTATATTAAATTATTATTAATATACATATGTATTAATGATTAACTACTGCATTTATCATCATCATCTCTATTCCACCACAAACCAACGATATTATATTATCTGATTATCAATGTGCTTCAATCGCAGAGGGGACTGAAATTTTTTCTCTTGAAAATCAGTAGAGTTTTGTAGACAAGTGTTTTAGTATTTTTTAAAAGATTTTTAATTATCTCAATAGAGACGAAGTTGGAATATTTAGTGTAGGAGAACCGGGAAATCAAGGCACCTACAGGGCTTACGACCTGTCATCGGCTGGTTTACGTGATCACTTTATGCGCTTGCGCAACGTTCACCAATTATGCCTTTTTAATGAGATCCCTATCAATTCAATTTTGAAAGTTCTATATATTGTAATACTGAAATTCTTTTCGCTTGAAAATAAGGAATTTTTACTACAGCCATCTATGTGTGAAATTATGAACAACATTCTTATTATTTTTTATTTATTTTTGTCGTAACGACAAAATAATTATAAGTGTTTTAGTGTTTCTTAGAAGCAAACATAATCTAAAGTGCCTCGCAGTCCAAATTAACACTTGTTAATATTGAGTATGTGTTGAATTAATACTTGACAGACAACTGTTGAACGTTATAAAAACAAATTTAAAATGAATGCGTACAAACCTGTGTACGACCTTCTCAACGTCGGCCAGTCTGATGTTGTCCAGATCGTAGACAGACCTGACGCTCTCCACCAGCCAGTTGCCCGGCACCAGGAGTGAGAGGGTGAGAAGAGATGACTGAGGGAGATGGGTGAAGCGTGCAATGGGACCGGCCGACTGACGCCCGTCTGACTCAAAGTGCAACTCGGGCTCAACGACATAACGGTAGAAACTGGAACATAACAAACAAATATATAATAATATTTTTTTAATAACAATGAATATATCCTTGTAATAATAGGCGTGATGCAACTGGCCACTTAAATTAAGAAACTGGCCGCATATGTGTCGATTTTGTGTCTGTGAGGTATACTATTCAACTATTTTGTGTCTGTGAGGTATACTATTCAACTATTTTGTGTCTGTGAGGTATACTATTCACCTATTTTGTGTCTGTGAGGTATACTATTCACCTATTTTGTGTCTGTGAGGTATACTATTCACCCAGTGGCGGCTCCCCCAAAGGGGCTCTCAGGCTGAGCCCTCCCAAAAATTTTGTTCGATAGATTCCAAAAATATTTGCTAAATTAATTCTGGAAATTCATTATTTTTTTAAAAATAAATGTGTTTCCACCTTACGATTGTAATAGTAAAATACTGCAATAGTTCGTTTCATACAGCGAGATTCTATGAAAAATTTTGTTCCGCGGGCACAATGTACTTGCGCCCGAAGAACTGTATGTAAACTCATAGAATTGATTCCAATGCCGCAGTACAATATGATGCGAAATGTATGGAGCTCTCGGGCACGTTCCTATATATGTTCATGAATTTACCGAAATATATCTCTTTCCAGTAAGTTGTAGATGAATTAGTGTATTTATGAACACAACTAATATTAGCGTCTGCGCACTTCGCAATAAGCGGTCAGCTGGAGTGCTGAAGGCCGTTGATGACAGCGCGCCATTTTGCATGTTGTGTTGTGGTTGTGTTTGCAGAGTGATGAAATACGGTTAATTTAATATTTTTAATGATAATTTTTGACAATAGTACACGGTGAATAGTATACATAATTTAATTTCGCGTTACTTTAATTACGATGATCGTGTGAATGTGAAAAAATAAGGGCCTCCCGGCCAATCATCTCATTATCTCAAATTAGTTATTGTAAATCACGTAAATATATTCGAAGTTTTAAGATGAATTTGTAATAAAAAACGTCATGGCTTTGCAGGTGTAGTGAAAAGAATGTGTATTGCGGGCGCAGTGAAATGTTGTTGTCCGTGTTTACTTTTTGACAATAATTCTGATGTAGGTATTTAATTCTGACTCTGACAAAAACAACTAAATCCAACATGTATGTATGATATATGATCCACCCGACCCCCCTTTCTTTCAGGTATTGTAATTGCAGCTTAACAGGAGAATGATGATAAGCACTGATCATGCATATGCATGAAAATAATATTTTTTCACCTCCGTCGAAATTTCACAAGTGTACTGAATACTTTCTCCTTTTAAATACACATTTCCTTTCAAGAAAAAAATTGAGCCCCTCTAATATTTTAGGTCGCCAGCCGCCACTGTATTCACCTATTTTGTGTCTGTGAGGTATACTATTCACCTATTTTGTGTCTGTGAGGTATACTATTCACCTATTTTGTGTCTATGAGGTATACTATTCACCTATTTTGTGTCTGTGAGGTATACTATTCACCTATTTTGTGTCTATGAGGTATACTATTCACCTATTTTGTGTCTGTGAGGTATACTATTCAAAAATTTTGAATAAAAAATCTAGCATGTATCTTAATAAATCATGTCTTTGTGGCCGATCATTCATGTCTTGTTAGTCAAGTTTTGGCAAATAAAAATGAATAAATAAGATTACTCAATATCTATAAAAAAAATATGGGTATTCGGGTACACCCATACAGGGGGCTCTACCTCTAGACTTCCGCATGACTGTACTTTTTGGGATACCCTTTATTTCAGACAGGAGATAAATAGGTATATTAAGAAAACATTATATGATAGAATAAGAAAATGCATCACACTGGATATTTTAAATTATAAACTCTCCAATGCTAGTGTGTGAATATAGAGTCATCCATCCTGAGGAAGATGCAGTCGCTTTAAACAAAACATTAAAAATAACTTGTTTGCAGTTTAAACAAAGTGAATTAAAATTGTTGATACCATCACGACATATAAGCGCCCTTGAGGTGAGTTTTCACGAAAACGGCGCTATATAAATTATCCAACCATATATATATATCCCACATTGTGGGGTAACCAGCAACAGGTGTATGGGTGTGCTTTACCCATAAAACTAAGCACGAAACATGCATGTATCCCCACACGCTAGTCTCGTCTCAGCTTAAAAAGCACTACATTCAGAATGTGTGGTGAACCTCATTGCTGAACAATGTGAGTGTTATTTTGCCTGTTGTATTTTCGACGACCCGTTTTTTACGGGACACTCAAAAACAATAATAGAAAAGAGTGGAAGCACTATTCTAAGGCAGGGGTCGGCAACATGCGGCTCTTTGGTTTTGAAGCTGCGGCTCTTTAGTTCTATACGCAAATATTATTTATTTTATCAATAAAACGTTTTAAAATCGTTCTGAATCGATTAACGAGGATAAAGCACTGATTCTACCTCTCAGCCACTTGTACTAGTATTGATACGTTTATTTTTGTAGAAAAGCAGTGTTATTATTCGAGATATATTGTGGAAAAGGGGTATTATTTAAGTAAAAAAGTGGTGTTATTACACGCGTTATTTTTTGAAAAAGAGGTATTATTTTTGTATAAAAGAGGATTTTTTTTTTTAACAAAGCACAGCCACCAATAGAGGTGGATTTGTGCTGTACAATTTAGATCATAATATATTTACTGTTGAAAAGAAGAGTAAAAACAGAATTCCATTAGATCTCAGAGAAATAGGGGTTTACATTAAATGATTGAATTATTAATCGTGTAATTTTTTGGAAAAGGGGTGTTATTTTTGTAGATAAGCGGTGTTATTATTCGCGTTTTTTTTTTTTAAACGAGGTATTATTTTATGTAGAAAAGCATTATTTTTTGAAAAATGAATATTATTTTTGTATTTTTTGTATAAAAGTGGTTTTATTATGAGCGTTATGTTTTGGAAAAGGAGTATTATTTTTTGTCAAAAAGTGATGTTATTATTCACGTTATTTTTTAAGAAAATGGGTTTATTTTTGTAGTAAAGTGGTTATTATTCGCCTTATTATTTAGGAAAATAGGTTTATTATTGTAGAAAAGTGGTGTAATTAAACGCGTTATTTTTTGGAAAAGGAGTATTATTTTTGCAATTTTTTTAGAAAAGTGGTTTTACTATGCGCATTATGTTTTGGAAAAGGGGTATTATTTTTTGTCAAAAAGTGGTGTTATTATTCGCGTTATTTTTTAAGAAAATGGGTTTATTTTTGTAGAAAAGTGGTTATTATTCGCCTTATTATTTAGGAAAATAGGTTTATTATTGTAGAAAAGTGGTGTAATTAAACGAGTTATTTTTTGGAAAAGGAGTATTATTTTTGTATTTTTTTTAGAAAAGTGGTTTTACTTTACTATGCGCGATATGTTTTGGAAAAGGGGTATTATTTTTGTAGAAAAGTGGTGCTATTATTCGCGTTCTTTTTTGTAAATGGGGTATTATTTTTGTAGAAAAGTGGTGTTATTATTCACATAATTTTGTATAAAAGAGGTGTTATTTTAAAATAAAAGCGATGTTATTATTAGCGTTTCTTTTTTTGGATGAAGAGTATTATTATTTAATTTTTGTAGAAAGGCGATGTTATTATAAGCGTTATTTTTGTATAAAAGAGGTATTATTAATCGCGTTATTTTTTGGAAATGGGGTGTTATTTTCGAAGAAAAGTGATGTTATTATTCGGGTTATTTTGTTGGAAAAAGGGTATTATTTTTGTAGAAAAGTGGTGTTATTATTCACAATATTTGTTGGAAGGGGTAGAATTTTTGTACAAAAGTGATGTTATTATTCACGTTCCTTTTTGTAAATGGGGCATTATTTTTGTAGAAAAGTGGTTTTATTATTCGCGATATTTGTTGGAAAAAGGGGTAGAATTTTTGTAAAAAAACTGTGTCATATTTCGAGTATTTTTTTGGAGAAGGGGTATTATTTTTGTAGATAAGCGGTGTTATTATTCGCGTTTTTTTTTTTAAACGAGGTATTATTTTATGTAGAAAAGCATTATTTTTTGAAAAATGAATATTAGTTTTGTATTTTTTGTATAAGAGTGGTTTTATTATGCGCGTTATGTTTTGGAAAAGGGGTGTTATTTTTTGTAAAAAAGTGGTGTTATTATTTGCCTTATTTTTTAGGAAAATGGGTATATTATTGTAGAAAAGTGGTGTAATTAAATGCGTTATTTTTTGGAAAAGGAGTATTATTTTTGTAATTTTTTTAGAAAAGTGGTTTTACTATGCGGGTAATGTTTTGGAAAAGGGGTATTATTTTTGTAAATAAGTGGTGTTACTATTCCCGTTATTTTTTAAGATAATTGGTTTATTTTTGTAGAAAAGTGGTGTAATTATTCGCATTATTATTTGAAAAAAAAAATTATTTGTAGAAAAGCGGTGTAATTAAACGCTTTATTTTTTGGAAAGGAGTATAATTTTTGTAGAAAAGTGGTTCGCGTTACTTTTTAAAAAAGTGGTGATAAGTGGCATTATTTTTTGGAAAAAGGGTATGTTTTTGAAGAAAAGCAGTGTAATTATTCGAGATATTATTTGGAAAAGGGATATTATTTTTTTAGAAAAGGAATGTTATTATTCGGGTTATTTTGTTGAAAAAGGGGTATTATTTTTGTAGAAAAGTGGTGTTATTATTCGTGATATTTGTTGGATAAAAGAGAGAATTTTTATAGAAAAGCGATGTTATTGTTAGAGTTTTTTTTTTTTTTTTGAAAAGGGGTATTATTTTTGTAGAAAAGTGGTAAATTATATTTCACATAATTTTTTGTTTAAAGGAGGTGTTATTTTAAAATAAAAGCGATGTTATTATTAGCATTTTTTATTTTTGAAAATTAGTATTACTTTTTAAGTTTTGAAGCAAAACGATTTTCTTAATTTTTTATTTTTGAATAAGAGGTATTATTAATCGTGTTATTATTTGGAAAAAGGGTGTTATTTTTATAGAAAAGCGATGTTATTATTCGGGTTATTTTGTTGGAAAAGGGGTAATATTTTTGTAGAAAAGTGGTGTTATTATTCACAATATTTGTTGGAAAAGGGGTAGAATTTTTGTAGTAAAGTGATGTTATTATTTACATCTTTTTTGGAAAAGGGTTATTATATTTGTAGAAAAGTAGTGTATTAATTTGCTTTAGTTTTTTGGGAAAGGGGTGTTATTTTTGTATAAAAGTGGTGTTATAATTCGCATAATTTTGTGGAAAATGGGTGTTATTTTTGGAGAAAATCAATGTTATTTGTAGAGTTATTTTTTTGGAATAGAGTGTTATTTTTGTGGAAAAGCAAAATTATTATTCGCGATATTTGTTGGATAAAGGGGAGAATTTTTGTAGAAAAGCGATGTTATTGATCGCGTTTTTTTTTGAAAAGGGATTTATTTTTGTAGAAAAGTGGTGTTATTATTCACATAATTTTGTATAAAAGAGGTGTTATTTTAAAATAAAAGCGATGTTATTATTAGCATTTCTTTTTTGGATGAAAAGTATTATTATTTCAATTTTGTAGAAAAGCGATGTTATTATACGCGTTATTTTTGTATAAAAGAGGTATTATTAATCGCGTTATTTTTGGGAAATAGGGTGTTATTTTTGAAGAAAAGTGATGTTATTATTCGGGTTATTTTGTTGGAAAAGGGGTATTATTTTTGTAGAAAAGTGGTGTTATTATTCACGATATTTGTTGGAAGGGGTAGAATTTTTGTAGAAAAGTGGTTTTATTATTCGCGATATTTGTTGAAAAGTAGTGTAATTAAACGGGTTATTTTTTGGAAAAGGAGTATTATTTTTGTAATTGAAGACGCGAATATGTAATATAAAGTAAAAATGAAAATTAGAAGTGGACTGTATTTTGCAGGTGTGATAAGTTGCAACTACCGCAAGACAGCAAGACAAAGGAAGGATATATAATGGAAAACTCACTTGATTCTTGGTCCTCTCCCTTGAAGGATGATCACAACTTGTCACTATTCACTTGAATCTCACACACGCACGCGGTGATAACATATATGATGCGTTAAGTGATTTTTGAGGAACGGAAAACAGAAGAGTTGTGGGTGGTGTCGACAGGACGCGGTTTGAAAAGAGACTGATTTTGGATGTAGGGTGGGCAGCAGTTGCAACAATATTATATGTCAATTGATATAAAAAATGCGACAATAATTATAATGACATATTGGCGTCAACAGTAATATTTGTAGAAAAGTTGTGTAAACTGGCGTTATTTTTTGGAAAAAGGGTATGTTTTTGAAGAAAAGCAGTGTAATTATTCGAGATATTATTTTTGTAGTAAAGTAGTGTTATTATTCGCGTTATTTTTTGGAGGGGGCATATTATTTTTGTAGACAAGTGGTGTTATTTTTCACGTTATTTTTTGGAAATAGGGTATTATTTTTGTAGAAAAACATTATTTTTTGGAAAAGGAATATAATTTCAGTATTTTTTGTAGAAAAGTGGTTTTATTATGCGCGTTACGTTTCGGAAAACAGGTATTATTTTTGTACAAAAGTGGTGTTATTATTCGCGTTAATTTTTAAGGAAATGGGATTATTTTTGTAGAAAAGTGGTGTTATTATTCACATAATTTTGTGTAAAGGAGGTGTTATTTTTATATAAAAGCGATGTAATTATTAGCATTTTTTTTTAAAAGAGTATTATTTTTGTAATTTTAGTAGAAAAGCGATGTTATTATATGCGTTATTTTTGTATAAAAGAGGTATTATTAATCGTGTTATTATTTGGAAAAAGGGTGTTATTTTTGTAGAAAAGCGATGTTATTATTCGTGTTATTTATTGAAAAAAAAAATTTATTTGTAGAAAAGAGTGTATTTTTATTTGAAAAAGGGGTATTATTTTTGTGTAAAAAAGGTGCTAATATTCGCGTTATTTTTTGGAAAAAGGGTGTTATTTTTGTAGAAAAGCGATGTTATTATTCGCATAATTTTTTTTGGAAAAGGGGTGTTATTATTCGCTTTAGTGTTTCGGAAAAGGGGTGTTTTTTATACAAAAGTGGTGTTATTATTCGCGTTATTTTTAAGGAAAATTGGTGTTATTTTTGTGGAAAAGCGATGAAAAGTGGTGTTACTATACGCTTTAGTTTTTGGAAAAGGGGTGTTATTTTTGTAAGAAAGTGGTGGTATTATTCGAGTTATTTGTTGGAAAAGGGGTTTATTTTTGTAGAAAAGCGGTGTTATTATTCGCTTTTGTTTTTTGGAAAAGGGGTAATATTTTTGTAGAAAAGCACTGTTATTATGCGAGATATTTTTTGTAAAAGGGGTATTATTTTTGTAGAAAAGTGGTGTTATTATTATTAGTTTTTTGGAAGAGGGGTGTTATTTTTATAGAATGTGGTGTTATTATTTGCGGTATTTTTTAGGAAAATTGGTGTTATTTTTATAGAATGTGGTGTTATTATTTGGGGTATTTTTTAGGAAAATTGGTGTTATTTTTATAGAATGTGGTGTTATTATTTGGGGTATTTTTTAGGAAAATTGGTGTTATTTTTATAGAATGTGGTGTTATTATTTGGGGTATTTTTTAGGAAAATTGGTGTTATTTTTATAGAATGTGGTGTTATTATTTGGGGTATTTTTTAGGAAAATTGGTGTTATTTTTGTAGAAAAGCAATGTTATTATTTGTCGTCGGTGACTTAGTGGCCACTTTATGCAATTGCAACATTTGCCAATTTAGAATGTCTTTTTGTAGTGAATTTTTCGTTGTGAGTGCTGTTAATTTGGAAGATATATTAATTTAATCAATGTAAATTTATTCACAATGGTGTTATAAAGAGTCCATCTATCGGGCGGAGCACAAACTAATATCTGTTATCATTAGTTTGTGCTCCGCCCGATAGATGGATGCTTTAGAACACCGTTGTGAATGAAGCCCTTGAAAAGTTAGTGGAAAATTGAGTCTTCTAAAATTTTACAGAATTTTTTTTTATAATAAATAGATATGAATAAATAGATATTTATTCATATCTATGAATAAATATCTATTTATTCTTATCTATGAATAAATAGATATTTATTCTTATCTATGAATAAATAGATATTTTTTCTTATGAACAAATAGATTAGTTTTTTATCAAAAAACTTTAGTTATGCGAGTACTATTTATTGTTGGCAAGAAAAAAAATTGTAGCTCCTTAAAAACTTTGTAAATTGTTATTTTTGACTCTTCCGACTCAAAAGGTTGTCAACCCTTGTTCTAAGGCGGTGCCTCACAGATAAAAATATGTACCTATAGTAAATAAATTATATGAAACTTAAATGGTGACCATATTGTTCAAAAACATTCAAACAAATTTCATAAACAAAAATATTTAATGATCATAAAAATCCAGACAAGATATTCAAACCCACCTCTTCAACGGCATATCAGAATTCTTCTCCATACAGTTGAGGTAGAGCTTGATGTCGCAATTGAAGACCTGCGCCAGGGTCGCCAGCAGCGGTCCCATCTTCTGTCCACCTCTCGACACAGGATCCACGACGGCGGCCACATCTAGGGCCGGCACTCCCTCCCTGGCCGCTGGAATTTTCAGCACAGAGTGGGCGCTCCTCAGACCGGGAGGGAGAGAGAAGCGAGTCTTAGACTGGGGCCGTGAAGCCAGCAGGGATATTATCTTCAGTACGGAGTCAGCGGTCAGTTCTGGCTCGTCGGCGGCATCGCCTGAAAATAAATATATACATCTCGGTTATGATGAGAATGGGTATTTAAACCATGTGGCCACCCATAGCTAAATGTCCACACAAAATATAAATAACTAACTATGAAGTGTTTGATTATGTCGTCTAGCACCATGTCCTGCCCATTGCCACTTCAATTTCACAACACAATCCATGATATCTTGAGTGTCCATCGGACTGTCTCTCCCCCAAATGTCCTGCCCATTGCCACTTCAGTTTCACAACACAATCCATGATATCTTGAGTGTCCATCGGACTGTCTCTCCCCCAAATGTCCTGCCCATTGCCACTTCAGTTTCACAACACAATCCATGATATCTTGAGTGTCCATCGGACTGTCTCTCCCCCAAATGTCCTGCCCATTGCCACTTCAGTTTCACAACACAATCCATGATATCTTGAGTGTCCATCGGACTGTCTCTCCCCCAAATGTCCTGCCCATTGCCACTTCAGTTTCACAACACAATCCATGATATTTTGTGTGTTCGTCTGACTCTGTCTCGCCACATGTCCTGCCCATTGCCACTTTAGTTTCGCAACACGAATCATGATATTTTGGGTGACTCTATACCGCCACTTATTTTGACCATTGCTGTAAACATTGCCTATGTGTTGTTATCTCCAAGTTGCCTGCTATTAATATAAAAAAATAATTACATAGTTTACCTCCATCATCGAGGACATCATTATCGGAAGGTTTCTCCGCGAAGAGGACATTACGAATCTTGTCACCGTAGTTCTGGTTACTGAATCTGTTACAAAACACAAAAACGTTACAGTAACATAATTAATAACTATGCAATATGCAATAATGGATCTCCTTTATTGTATTTTGGTAATAAATGTGTTCTAGAAGTAATCTGTGTTTATGCTAAATACTTTTTTTGACAAAGTAAAATAACTGCTTTAATAACAATAAATAAATATCTACTGTAGTTAAGAAAAGAGGAAGATATGCTAAAAAATATGTCCAATGATAAATATGTAGTTAAGAAAAGAGGAAAATATACTAAAAAATATGTCCAATGATAAATATGTAGTTAAGAAAAGAGGAAAATATGCTAAAAAATATGTCCAATGATAAATATGTAGTTAAGAAAAGAGGAAAATATGCTAAAAATATGTCCAATGATAAATATGTAGTTAAGAAAAGAGGAAAATATGCTAAAAATATGTCCAATGATAAATATGTAGTTAAGAAAAGAGGAAAATATACTAAAAAATATGTCCAATGATAAATATGTAGTTAAGAAAAGAGGAAAATATGCTAAAAATATGTCCAATGATAAATATGTAGTTAAGAAAAGAGGAAAATATGCTAAAAATATGTCCAATGATAAATATGTAGTTAAGAAAAGAGGAAAATATGCTAAAAAATATGACCTAATATTACACAATGGAAAAAATATATGATCGAATATTACACAATGGATGATTGTCTCTTTATTTTTGTTATTAATAAATAATGTAAAAATGCGCTCTCTCTCGATGACACGGATACGGACCTCTCAAGGAGCAGGAAGTCCTCCTCGTCGAAGGTCTCATCGTCCCTCATCGGTCCCAGCACACGACCATTGTACACAAGACCCGCCTGTCCCGCCTCCTTGAATCCCAGCACTCTAGACACGTACACACGGGACATCTTCAGCAGCCACTCTTGCTTGTTCAGGGCAGGAACCAACTCAGACTGGTAACATCAAAGACAACAATTATTAATGTACAAAAATCACAAATAGTTTGTTTTATTTTAATTTAGCTTCTCGGGCAACTAACAGGTGTTATGTCAAATATTAATTTAACACGCACCCAATAACAAGTTGCCAAGTCGCAGATCCAGACTGAAAACACAATTAAAAACTGTGTCTCCACCGGGAATCGAACCCGGGACCCTTGGATCAGCAGTCAGATACCTAACCAACTGAGCAATTACTAATTGATTAATTTACACAAGTAAACTTAATCTGTTTATTTTCATAGTTATTTAGTATCCAAGAAGAACAGTCATTTGAGACCTAAGCCCAACACAAAAAAGACATGTCACTTTTACGGCTAGCGTCAATACAGATGCATCCGACGGATTTTATAATTCTTTGTATAGGAATTCATACGAAAGTACGTCCATTGATTGACATCGGACAGAGCACGCGCCGTTGTTAGGAGAGGCAAAAATCCAATGGGATCTGTCATTTTTGTATGTGCATTTTCTAAGATGATGTCATATCGCCATTTTTTATTAAATATGTCATTAAATTTTTTTTATAAACATTTCAATCATTTTTAGATAGTGGAAGTATCTCAATAATATTATAAATTATTTTAGATAGTGGAAGTATCTCAATAATATTATAAATTATTTTAGATAGTGGAAGTATCTCAATAATATTATAAATTATTTTAGATAGTGGAAGTATCTCAATAATATTATAAATTATTTTAGATAGTGGAAGTATCTCAATAATATTATAAATTATTTTAGATAGTGGAAGTATCTCAATAATATTATAAATTATTAGTTTGTTATTCAATCACGTGAAAACGGCTGAGAGATTTTAGGTGAAATTTGGCATTTGGATATGTATAACCTAGGAAAGGCTATGAGGTACACGCATTTTGGGGCGCTCCGGCACACGAGAGGTTAATTAATTACTCACAATAATATCGCAGTCCTTCCTCTCGTGGCATCCCTCGTTGTCCATCAACTTTGAGACGTAGTCCAGGGCTTGCTTGGTTGGCAGCACGTTCAGGGCCGCCACCACCACCTTGTTGAGAGAGTTGTCCGTGGCGCTGTCGCCGTTGACGTTTGGCAGGAAAGTGACGCGTACACCCTTATTGGATTTCTGCAAAATATTAAATATTTATTTGAATTTTATTACATGATATAAACAAATATATTATTACAAACTGATAGGCTTATTTATTGGTATAAGGCTATTTCATACAACCAAAACGTCAAACGCGCAGTATTCCATGACTCACTTTTTGCACATAAAAATCTATGGTTTGCAGCAAAGCGATGCATCTCTTCAACTATGTGGTAGTCTATGGTTTAAAATGCTCTCCTCTATACCACTTGACGAGTTAAAAATTAACACAACTAGTTTCAAGAGAGCACGCCTCCAATATAGCAAAGTATTTGCACCATTATTATTTTTAAACAAATACATATTAATATTCTGACCATATATTCAATGGCGGCCTTGAATATCTTCCTCGTCTTCTTAAAGTTGAGGTCTCCTACGATCCACACGGTCCCCATTGCAACACCTTTCTTGTTGCTACCGCTCTTGGCGACGGTCTTTTTCTCCAGATACCTGAGGTTCTTGATGGCGGTGGCCGTCATGTCGTTGTTGCTGAGGGACATCAGCTTCTGCAGCTTGGAGGGGTCAAAGTTATCGGAGCTGGCCGTGCCGGACATGTCCAGATACTCGGTGGGCTGACTCTCCAATATGCGCTGGTTCAGTCTAAGTCAAATTCAAATTATTTTGTTAGTTAAAATTGGAATTTTTTTATAGTCGCTTATACGCAAACATTGGATATTTCCCCGTCGTAAGATATGACAGGTCGTAAGCCCTCTACCTACAGAGTTTCCAACCTTGAGTTCCTGGTTCTCCTATAATATTACAACTTCGTCTCTATTGAGATAAAAATTTGTCATAAAATATCATTGACTCCCGACAGGGAAAAAATCCAATTTTTACATATATGAAACTATAAAAATATTCGAATTACATACACATACGTTATGCATTTTCATGATTAAAATACATAGAACTTTCAAAAATTGATTTGATTGGAATCTATTTCGGCTAATATTTATAATTTATTATAAGTAATTAATTATAAATAAATTAATTAATATATAAATCAATGTAAGCAGTTTTCAATCTGTCGATTGATGCGGCTTCACTGTAGAATTCCATAATAATTATGACAAATATGAACACATATATTCTACAAATAATTTATTCAACTTCCGACGACCGTTTTGGTTTATAAGGCCATAATCAACTGGTGTTGAGTATACAGTTTGCATTATTTTTATACAGAAATATACAATGCATTTATATTATGTTGCTAATAGTGGGAAAATCTGGATACATAATGATGTACTAGGAAAGAGACACGCACGCACTGACAATTTTTAGTTAGTCATACCCCACTCCACCGAGTGCCATACTTCTCTATTTTTGCACACATTTGTGGTTTCCTTTACATCCATGATTCGTCTCATATATGCTCGTCGGAAATATCATTCACATGGTCATGCCATCCCTTCTGCTATTCACTACACCTCTTAAACTCATGTATATTTTTTTGTTCAGCCGTTCATCGTTCATTCTTTCAATATGCCCAAACCATCTCAGGGCATTCACATTAATTTTACTTAGAATATCCTTCTTTATCTTGTAATATGTCCAATTCTGATTCGTCTTAATTTATCCGTCTGAATTTTAGTACATGAGAAATGTAAAAAAGTTGCTTGCATTTATATGGGACTCATTACGTCACACCGCGCGAACAAAATCCTTTTATCCATGGTCGCCCGTTGGTTACAGACTTTTTCATACTATGAAACGAATCAGAATAGGACATATTCTCTCCTTATCTCCTCATTTTTTATTCTTTTAATCAATTCAACACAGCTTATTATTTAAACTTAATAAGATGGGTCGGTGGCAGAGCACTGGATTATTAATCCAGTGAACGTGGGTTTAAATACTGCCTCAACCAATGTTATATATATAGGTACTTGAATTATGGGAATATCGTTGGATATAACATAATTATTGTAGGTATGAAGGGAGGTAGGTATGATAAAGTGTAACAAATATTGAATCTCAAAATATTAATGTACCACAATACATACCTACCCATGTGCATATATAGGTACTTGAATTATGGGAATATCGTTGGATATAACATAATTATTGTAGGTATGAAGGGAGGTAGGTATGATAAAGTGTAACAAATATTGAATCTCAAAATATTAATGTACCACAATACATACCTACCCATGTGCATATATAGGTACTTGAATTATGGGAATATCGTTGGATATAACATAATTATTGTAGGTATGAAGGGAGGTAGGTATGATAAAGTGTAACAAATATTGAATCTCAAAATATTAATGTACCACAATACATACCTACCCATGTGCATATATAGGTACTTGAATTATGGGAATATCGTTGGATATAACATAATTATTGTAGGTATGAAGGGAGGTAGGTATGATAAAGTGTAACAAATATTGAATCTCAAAATATTAATGTACCACAATACATACCTACCCATGTGCATATATAGGTACTTGAATTATGGGAATATCGTTGGATATAACATAATTATAACCAACAAGGACAGCTGTATTACCTTGGCATAACGTTGGGCTGTCCCATGAGATAGTCTAGAATATCGTCAGAGTCGGTCAACTCTCCGCGGAAGACGGCCTTCTGCAGTCGTCCAGTGTGATGCATTATCTCAGTCAGCACTGCCTCCTCAAACTGATCCATGTTCAAGTCCTCCTCTGGCAGCGGAATACCATTGATCATAACCTTAAATTAGTCAGATTTTATGTTAACCATATTGGTTCCATGTATTTCCATACCACCGCTAAATGATTCAGGATCATTTCAAGGGCAACGATATTTCAATTTTTTATTTCTATAGAAGTGTCAGAAGACCCTAAAAGAAGATACCGCGACATTGTCCAAGTGGTCGGTAAAACCTGGTTACGGAAGAGACAGAACAGAGATGAGTAGAAGTGCATGGAAGAGGCCTTGGGACCATCCAGCAGTGGAGGACCAGAGAAGAATATTGCTATATGAAACAAAGTTGTTTTCAGTTTTTTAATTAAAGTGCTCATGCTTTGAGCACTGCAGTCATCTGTATGTTTAGTTTATTATGTGTTATGACAGTTGGGATCCCACAAAGTATTGTAATTATTGACAGTTAAGCGTATGCAGACGAATGCAGTACTTCGTTAAATAGGCGTAAACAATGCCAAATATAGTACGGCATTTGTTCCCCTACACTTACTGTCAATAATTACGGAATTTTATGAAATGTCCAAACATCAAAATGGCCATCATACGATGCTGTGAGTATAGTGTAGTTAAAAAGAACTTTATAATGAATAAATTATAATGATCTATTTCTTTGTAGTGGAAACACATCACTAAGGGGGGGACTGCTGATAACGTACCTATTTTTCAATTTGATATACCATCATTATTTCTTATCAAATCGTTTTGAAAAAAATAATTTAGATAGTTTGGATATTAATAAACAAAAATATACCTTAACTTTTTGATAATGTTCTGTATAAATTATTGTAGAAAAATAATGGCATACCCCGATTTTCAACGTTTATCATATATTTTTAATAAACTATAAAGCGTAGAGTAATATATTTTTTTTTAAATTAAAGAAGACAAAAATATCTAGAAAAATATGATGTGACGTTGCAATGCTTCAGGTTTAGTAAATAAACCTAAAAAACATTTATTTTTCATTCAGCGCCATTGCGTAATAAAAGTTTTTTGGTTTATTTACTTAACCTGATGCGTTAATGCAACATCATATCATATTTTTCCAGGTATTTTGTTCCTCTTTAATTTGTAAAAAAAAATATTGCTCTGTACCTTATATTTTTTTAGAAATTTAAGATAAATGTCTAAAATCGGGGTATGCTTATTATTTTCCTAAAAGAATATAATATACAGAACATAATCAAAAAGTTATGGTATATTTCTCTTTATTAATATCCAAACTAACTAGGTTATTTTTTTCAAAATGATTCGTTTAGTAATAATGATGGTATATCAAATTGAAAAAATAGGTACGTTGGCAGCAGTCACCCTCTTAAGGAACATAAACAAATTCAAAATAGAATAATTTAAAATATATGTTTTTTGGTATCATGTTTAGCATTTCTGCAATTTATCTTTGTCTGACAGACAATTCAATCACACATCTATTTACTAATAACACATAACAAAACTAATAAGACATACCTGTGGGAACTTGTGCATTCCGGTTCTGAGGATAAACTCGTTGGTCAACTTTCTTCCAAAATCAAAGTCGGATTCCTCCCCGAGAACGTCGTTGATGTCGACACTGGATCCTCCCATATCCCTCAGCTTCTTTTTGACGTCGGCGACAGTCAATTCCCTGTCACCCACCATGTCGTACAACTGAAAATGTATCAAACATAATTGATATACACTTCAACCTTTTTCTTTTGCGGGTGGCAGTTATTAAGGAGAAGACACTTAGGCCAATTGGCCCTTTGTGATACCACAAATGGGACAGTCCTCCCCCTTACTTATCCACTCTGAACCAGCCTGAGTGACTAATGAATGTCATAATGTCTCCGATGTCGGTTGATGCTATGTCCATTAATTAGATCATCATAAAAGAAACTTCCCAAGGAGCTTCTCCTAATTCTAGAGAGAGCAGGACAGTGACAGAGGAAGTGGACCACTGTCTCCTCTTTCTCATCCTGGTATGCTCTGCAGTAATGGTATACCTCCAGCCCTAGCCTTCTGGCATGCTTCCCAATGAGCCAGTGTCCCGTTAATACTGATATGACTCTGACGAGTGAGTCTCTTCTGAACGAGAGGATCTCTATGGTATGTACTTCTGAGATCATATCTTGGCCATGTTTGTTTGGCAATGGAACATGTGCTTTCCTCAGACCTCTGCTTAGCAAGGTTATGGTTATTGCAGTATAATTTATTTATTTATTTATTCAATATCTCATACACAAAATTTTGAAAACTGATTTATTTGGTTTCGCAATAAAATTTTGGGGGTTTGTTTATATATTTATTCGTTTATTTACTAAGGAATAAAAAAATATTTCTGTACCAAAAAATTAATTAATTACTTGATAAATAAACAAATAAGTAAACAAATTTATTTATTTATATATAAGAGAGATTAAGACAAGATAAGAATTTATTAAGAATGTGTCGTGAGATCCCTACAGATTGTTTTAAGGTATTTATTTTACTAGTAAGCTTTTCTAATCTTCCAATAAACTGTTTAATTAAAGTAAACATGACTTACTTAAACATAACACACTTCTGGGGGGCAATTCTGGTTCAATCGGCGAAATCAAAACGCGATAAATGCATTTGTCACCTCAGGTATAAGAATTGTTGCTCTCATTATTTACAAAAAACCAATTCTCTCAATAGATGGCGTTACAACAAAAATAAATAAAAATAATAAGAATGTTGTTCATAATTTCATACATAGATGGCTGTAGTTAAAATTCCTTATTTTCAAGCGAAAAGAATTTCAGTATTAAAATATATAGAACTTTCAAAATTGAATTGATAGGGATCTCATTAAAAAGGCATAATTGGTGACCGTTGCGCAAGCGCATAAAGTGATCACGTAAACCAGCCGATGACAGGTCGTAAGCCCTGTAGGTGCCTTGATTTCCCGGTTCTCCTACAGTAAATATTCCAACTTCGTCTCTATTGAGATAATTAAAAATCTGTTAAAAAATATATTTGACTCCGACAGGGAAAAAAATCCAATGTTTGCGCATATGCAATAATTAAAAAATATTCGAAATCAAAACCACCGTGATTACCCATATCATGGATATAATTATTATATGGAGTTCTATAATATCTTTAGATGTCATAGAACTCCATACTATAATTATATCCATGATATGGGTAATCACTGGGGTTTTGATTTCGCCGGTCAAACCAGACTTGCCCCCCTGGAAACCATTAGTGACACATAGATATGACACTAGAAAAAAAAACAAACTAAGAAACATTAGCAATAGAACAGAAAGACTAAACAAAGGACTATTATCCACCAGCCACCATTAATTTGTATAATCACCTACCTGATGACATTAAGGCTGATGACTGACAAAAACTATATTTTTTCAAAAAAAAAAACTAAAACAACACATACTTCATGATAGTGCATTCAAATAGACTTCCTGTACACTCGACTAACTGTTTTGGGCTCCACTATAGTTGAATATTCAATTTTTAAATATTTTTTTGTACATTTCACTGTAATATTCTTGTTTACCACATTGTATAACATGTATTAATCTAAGTAAATGTCTGTCAACACTCATACCAGCAAACGCTGTCTGGGTTGACTTTAAATAAATAAATAAAAAACAAAGCTTGACATGTACTCTTGTGACTTACGCTTGTGATGAAACCAAGAGCCTCCCTGGTCCCCTTCTCTTGCGACATGTAGTTGTATGCGCACAGTATGGCCACGCCAGCGTCCTCCAGGCCCGTCACGCCAGGATCGTTGTTGATGCGCAGTGCTAGGCCAACTCGCACAGGAGCCGAGTGGCGGATGTATGATTCCACCTGCTTGGTAATGGCGCGAGACTCAACAGACAGAGGGTCTATTAACAGAATCTGAAAATAGTTCAATTCATTATTATATGTTAAAAAAGACAAGTACATAAAAATTATTGTTCATACATACATATTGTATATAATAGGATACATACATTATTATATATAATTTTATAGTATTGTGTTGGTAAGCTTCAGTAGCTGTCATTTTGAATTATTTCTTTTCCTTAACAAAATAACTACAACACTACAAAATTAATATATTAAGCATCTTGTCACACCTGACGAAGCGTAGTTTCTTACATCTGACAACACTGAAAAATCTAACCAATGCTAAAAATAATAAATAAATATTAATCAAATTAAGACAAGTAGGAAAAAGAAATTGCATTACCTACAGACGGGTAGTTTTTTCGTTATGTATACAATATTTTTTAATCTCATTTCGATAGAATATATATATTTTTTTTTTTTTTTTTAAGATCAATAACCTAGATTTTAAGCTTTTACTAACATGAAAAACTAATAGCTACAAAGCGCCCTTGAGGTGAGTTTTCACGAAAGCGGCGCTATATAAATTATCCAACCATATATATACATAAAACATAGATATGTACCACCAAAACATATACCCCACAATGTGGGGTAACAGGTGTGCGGGTGTGCATAACATTATAAAAAGAAGCACTACACATTCGTCTCCCAGTCTCACCACACCAGTCTCGTCTCAGCTAAAAAGGTGTTACATTTATAATGTGTGTTGAGCCTCATTACCATTACTGAACTATGTGAGATATCCTACGTGGGAGAATGAAAACAATGATACTAGAAATATTCCTGTTTCCTACGCGGGAGAATGAAAACAATGATACTAGAAATATTCCTGTTTCCTACACGGGAGAATGAAAACAATGATACTAGAAATATTCCTGTTTCCTACGCGGGAAAATGAAAACAATGATACTAGAAATATTCCTGTTTCCTACGCGGGAGAATGAAAACAATGATACTAGAAATATTCCTGTTTCCTACGCGGGAGAATGAAAACAATGATACTAGAAATATTCCTGTTTCCTACGCGGGAGAATGAAAACAATGATACTAGAAATATTCCTGTTTCCTACGCGGGAGAATGAAAACAATGATACTAGAAATATTTCTGTTTCCTACGCGGGAGAATGAAAACAATGATACTAGAAATATTTCTGTTTCCTACGCGGGAGAATGAAAACAATGATACTAGAAATATTCCTGTTTCCTACGCGGGAGAATGAAAACAATGATACTAGAAATATTCCTGTTTCCTACGCGGGAGAATGAAAACAATGATACTAGAAATATTTCTGTTTCCTACGCGGGAGAATGAAAACAATGATACTAGAAATATTCCTGTTTCCTACGCGGGAAAATGAAAACAATGATACTAGAAATATTCCTGTTTCCTACGCGGGAGAATGAAAACAATGATACTAGAAATATTCCTGTTTCCTACGCGTGAGAATGAAAACAATGATACTAGAAATATTCATGTTTCCTACGCGGGAGAATGAAAACAATGATACTAGAAATATTCCTGTTTCCTACGCGGGAGAATGAAAACAATGATACTAGAAATATTCCCGTTTCCTACACGGGAGAGTGAAAATTTGTCCCGTTATTTTCGATGAATTACAATGGTTTGAGTTCGTAATTTATTTAATTTTTTAACAATTATTTAGCTGATACGCCGACAAATGTCTTGAAGTAAAATATATGGGAGTAATATTCATACGATTTTCGACTCAATCAAGTACGAATTTACTGAAATATAAAGGCTTAAGTTCGGTATAGCACCCGGGCATATTTTATTCTGATTTTTTTTGTAAATGAATGTCTTTGTTATACATCTTTCTACATTCCCTGAAATAAGCTTGTGCTTATCGTTGAACGAAATCGGTCGAGGCAGGATTCGAACTCACCACCACTAGATTATTTAAATTCTCTTCAGTATTTTTATCAAATATTGTTTATGTCTCCATTCTTTTACACAAATTTAAATGATAAAAAAACTAGCAATATTTTGAATTTGACATCTTTCATATTTCCCTTCTTTATTAACCATAGATAATTGTAAATGTATATCAAATATAATTAAGGTCTATTTATAATGATACAATTTAGTCCTGTGTACATCTTACCAAATTATATAGATTCCTTCTTATGCTTCTGAGCATTCCCGGATAGGTCGGTCTCAGCAGTTCCATGTAGGTGGGCGTCCACCTTCGATAGTTGAAGTCCGTCTCCAGATCGTTGACCCACAGGATACCAGAGTCCCTGATGTCGAGAGCAAATTCCGGGGCGGGAGAACTGCCTCCAAACATGCCAGAGCTGCCCGAAGACTGTCCTGACTGGGAGATGTCCAGGGAGAGCAGCTCTGTCATGTGGGAACTTGACAAACCTGAAAATATATTTATACATAAAAATATTTGATTTTTTTAATAAATCATCAAAAATGTGTAATAATCAATAAAAACATAATATTATGATGAGACATGTATATTAAAGAGTGAAAAATGTACTAATTATAAATTAATTAATAAATCTGGTTATATTTATGAAATACAAAAAAAAAAAAACACTTGTTCTTCTTCAATGGCGCTACAGCCCATATTGAGCCTTGGCCTCCAGCTTCTTCTATCGTCTGCAGCAACTCTCCAACTGCCCGGCACTTGCAATAGTTGGGAAGCATCCCTTCCAACTTCGTCCTCCCTTTCCAACCTTTCTTCTTCCACCTGGATGTCCACACAGGACTTTCTTTGGTATTCACTGTGGTGCAGTGGCGTGCGAGGTGTCCTTCAGCTACATCCTCTTTTTAGTCAACTTCCATATCTTTTCACCATATATTTTTTCTTCAACTCCTGTTTTGTACTATGCATATAGCACCATTACACGCATTGCGTTAAGGTAGGAGCAAATAATCAAATTTGCATTATATTATAAATATTTCAATTCTATTCCAACTGTCGATTCGTTCATAAGAATTCAATTTAATGAATCGACATTATTAAGCCAAAATGCGTGTACAAAGGAAAATTTTGTATGGTGTAGTGGACTTTTTGCATGCTTATAACACCAACTAGAGGCCTCGCAGCATATATGTTCCCATACATGGATTTACTCAGAATTCGGAGTAGAACATTTTATGTGTGTGTCTGTGTGTGTGTGTCCCCTTATAACTTTTGATCCGCTCAATTTACAGAGCTCAAATTTTCAGAATATATAAACAGTTATAGGCCTACAAAACTTTTATACTCAGAATTATGAATTTTTGTTTTAGCCAGGGGTTACCAATTTTTGAAATTTTGGTTTATTTTTCCATATATCTCAGAAACCATAAAAGCTAGAATGCTGAAAATTGGTATAAACATAGACAAATACAAAATCTCAAATTGATTTTTTTTTCAATTCCAGGGTTTCTCAAACATTTTTATTAAGAAAAATATTTTTTTTTATGATAAATTTATGAGTTTAACTGCCTATATTTCCATTTTTTTTTTAATATCGAAAAAAGCCGAAACACCCCAACTAGATAATTTAATTTTATATAAAAAATAAAAACATTGTATTAGTACATCACAAATTTTTTTTAACAATTTTTATAAAAATTGAATTTAGTGACGACATCACTTCATACAATTTGTATGGTAGTCGCCTATACACAATATGTAAGAAGACTTAATAGTTTTATACTTAAATCTCCAAACATACATACATAGCCCCCAAGTCAAATTGAAAACGCTGTTCGTTTTCGCCAAGCGCTAATTTTTTTTGTATGGGATTTGACGTTTGTTGTTTGTTATTGTAGAAAAAATTTCTACAACAAACGTCAAATCCCATACAAAAAAAATTAGCGCTTGGCGAAAACGAACAGCGTTTTCAATTTGACTTGGGGGCATACCATCATACTGTTTTTATATTCTGTGTAGGAAAAACAGACTGACCTCCATATTATCCTATCCTGACAAACATACCTACATGTTTTATATAGAAAATAAAATATCTTCAAATATTTATTAATTTGTGTTGTTTATAGTTTGGTACGTATTCTTTGATTATGCATACTATTACCATCGACAGTTGGATCTCATGTGTTACATGCAACTAGTGATAAATATTTTAAATGCAGCTCTTTAATAACTAAAAGTTTTTAATAACTAACTGAATACAAATCATGAATGCTAGTGAATGCTATAATTGCTCAGATTCTTTTTCTTATAGGTATTTGAATAATATTAATGAATTCCTTACAAATTATACAAAACGTTAATTTAAAATATTATCTTTACTTGCTTTTTTACAACGAAATCGAATTTTTAAACTGTTTTGAATTACGCGGCTCATAATCTCGATTTTTGCGTAAATATTAAATGCAAAATACTCAAAATATTTTAAATACTTTATGAAAATTTGACAATAATTATCACTCTCCTTATTATTTCCAGTCATTTTAAAGATAAACGATCTATTCGGTATGATTCGAATCGAAACTATTCAATATATTAGCGCCAAAATCTTGGCGTAACATAAAGTAATCCAATCTGACAGTAATATAATCTAAGGGTCGTTTTTGTAAAAATGTACCATGTTGAACCAAAAGCAAACTAACCCATCTGAATATTCTTACACCCATACATACAAACTGTTGAAGAAGCTTCATACATGCCCAGCATAAATTTTTCCTTAAAAAATACACAGATACACTAACACAAACAAACAAACTTTGTTCCTTTAGTCATATATATTGTATGCTCAAATGTATCGGGGATACTGCAATGAATATTAACGACAAAAGTAAAAAGAGATTTATAGTTTGCAGGGAAACAAATCGTGAATGATAGAGATGTTCTGACATTTTTGCTACTGTTATCAAAGCTGTCAATGTTTCTTCCTTGGAAGCAATGTTGCAAACGTTATAAATTCAGTGTTGCAACAGACGAAAATAATTACAGGCAAATTGAGCCTACAAAGGACAATTATTCAAATTTTAAGAAATTCATATCTCCGTTAGTATTTGCGCTAGAAAAAAAATAAAAACTGTTTTATGATTCTTACAAGATTATTTTTTTTTTTGAATTTTTTTTTAATATTTTTTTTTTGATTTTGATAGTCATGCCAGGCATAGAGGCATGTATGGCTTGCACGCCACTGCTGTGGTGGCATTCTCTGTACATATCCGGCCCATCTCAATCTGCTCAATCTGACATGCACAGAGAGTCTGGGAGTCTTGTATATGGCATACAGCTCATTATTATGTCTAATCCTCCAGGCGTCATCATTAGGCACAAGTCCTAGGATTCTACCAACTGTCCTTTATAAAAATGAAAGTTTGTAATTTGTATGGAAAAAATCTTTCATTAGTGTATTACATAAATTAAGGAATGGGTTAAACAATATTACATTAAAACAAGAACTATGTTTAACAATATAATTGGCACTATAAACATTATCATTGTATTTTTTATAATTTTTTATTTGATGTTGTATTCTATAAAATAAAAAAAAATCATAAAAGAAGAACAGTATTTATTGAATTAAAAAAAAAGTTTTTGTGTTGACAAAGTGGAAATCCATTTTAAAATTAATGAACAAATTTACCAAAGTATTTTTCCACAAAATTCGATTACAATAACCGAACATTTTCGCCAAGGTGACTCGGCATGATCATGGTCTAAAATGAACTAACCAATTTAAATTGTAAACATCCAAGTACCAACTATAACCCCACTTCTACAATATTTAGACTCACTCACATATTGGCATCATTGTAAAATAACTGTAACTCCACCCACACAAGTGGCACCGCTGTTGTAGTGTAGGATGATTTTTGTTTAAATTGGTTAGTTTCATTTTAGACCTTGATAATACAGAGTCACCTCAGTGAAAACATACGGTCATTGTAATACTTTGGTATTATTGTTTATTAATTAATTGTACTAACGGGTTATTTCACCACCTCTGGATAAAGTTCTAGATAACTATCCATAAGATAAATTTATCTTAAGGATAAATGAAGCGAGCGTTTCACCACCTACAAATTTCTTACAGATTGTTATCCGACGGATAAAGGGTGGCAACGTTGTAATTTCATCTATTTCAATGGTATTGTCTATGGGTTGATAAAGCTGTCACATTGTAAATCGTAAAAAGTCACAGTAAACAACGGACAAAGGTAAATAAACACGCGGTCAAAACGAACACGTGGACACAAAACAAGATATTTCAAATATTTTGAGAATGTATAAAAGAGAAAGAACTACGAATTTCTGAGAGGATGACATCAACGTGTTGGTGGATTTAGTTTGTCAGCATAAAAATGTTATAGAAAATAAGATATAAGAAAAAATAATTTCTTTTATGAGTCCTAAAATGTTCTGCGTTCAGACGTTTTCGTCAATCTAAACCTCACCTTGAAATCAATATTGTCGAACTCCGAAAAAAAATCTTTTCGCATTTGGAATAAATCTCTGACACCGATTTTGTCTCGTAATATGTAAAAATACGATATCATCGTCGATTTGGTCATAAATTTCAATCATTGAAAAAATAACTTATACTCAGTTTAACTTATCTATCACTTATCGCGAACCTATTCCGCTAGACAACATATCTAGAACTTTATCCATGGCATAGAGCTATCAGAGAGTCGTGAAACGCATTTTTCGGTTTATCCGTTAGATTTGTGTTAGATTGGGTATCGGGCACTTTATCCAGAGGTGGTGAAATAGCCCGTTAATGATATTACATAAAATAAGAACCGTGTTTAACTATATATTGTATTAACCCAATCAAGACGGATAGGTACAAGTACTTGCATTACCTACAGACGGACAGTATTTCACATGGCGCACACAGATTTTTTTTCAATCTCGTTTTAATTTAATATAATAACCGTAAAAAAAAAATCTAACGATGTAGATATATCATAAATAGATCAAAGATAAACAAAAGATCACATATACTCAATGAAATTGAATACATCATAATATAAACATAAGATAAATGAAGAATAATGTTATTGTGGTTATCTCCATATAAAAAAGTACATGGTAGTGTGGCGCTGCTGTATAACGACCTTATCTCCACGCAGCTTCAACGCGCACGCGCAAACCCTGACGGTCGGGTAGCCATCGGCAATAGATCCTGCCTACTTCATTCACACGTCGATCGACGAGACGTCAACTGTGTCCATTATTTACCTATACTCATAAAATTAATATTGACCCAAAGATCGCGAACATCTGCAAATTTGTTAAGTGAATATTTATAAATTGTTTGAATCAATAATAAATGTAACTCAAGTAAGTATTCTTTTAATATGAAACCCATCATCACTCAATTACTATTTCAATTAATTACCTGATTATTAAATTACAAATATCTTATATAGTTGGTGTATATTGTTGGGAGGTAAATTGAACATGCACATTAAATCGCAATCTTTTGATATTTTAAATACATAATTAAATAAACCACTCCCGACACCATACAACCACCTATAGTGGCATCAATATGTCACGTGATCCTTCCGGCAGTTCTTAATTATTTAAATAATTTAACAATTGTTTTGTTGATTCTCCGATAGATGTCTTGAAGCAAAATATATGGGAGTAATATTCATCCGATTTTCGTCTCAATCAAGTATGAATTTACTGAGATATGAAGGTTCACAATTGTGTATAGCAATGAGGGCATGTATAGATGACGCTCGGCGTTTAGGCACGCTGCCGGTGGGCATCTATACATGTCGCTCGTCTTAAAAAGGTTTAACAAGGACTGTGTTTAATGATATTATATAAAACATGGACTAACCGAGCTTATGCAGTCCCTCCATTGTGGTGACTTCCTGCCTGAGAACCTGCAGGAGGCTGATGAGATCGATGACGTCCATATCGAAGAACATACCGTTGACAAAGAGGGCGGCGTCGGTCGGGTGAACGTTGAGGACGGTGGCAAAGTGTTCCTGGTTGTTCTTTATCTCTTCGCGGAGCTGAGGACTCACGGCGATGCGGACGAGACCGTTGGCCTGCAATTAAATAAATCTTTATTATGGCAAATTGCGATCGAAAAAGCATGTTATATAATATTGAATGGATAGAATAATGATAAATATTTTTGTTAGAATGAATATGTCCTTGTAACAATTACATATACATACTCAGACATTCCTTAAATTAAACATAAATGCTTGTGCTATAGGTAAACAAAATTTGTCATAGCAGGATTTGAACTCGCGGCCACTGGATTACCGCTCTGCCACCACACATCGCATTGGTTGTTCTGATTTGTTTTTCAAAATTAAAAAAAAAAGTGAAAAAAAAAATTTCATCTCCATTGCATGTGTTGCGTGCCACATGTAATGGAAATAAAAATGCATCAAATGTTTGTGTAACTTCAGAATTTTAATATAAAAAAGCATTAATACATCGAAAAAATAATTAAATACTTTAAAAGAGATTTTTATTGTTGGATGCTCAATGTCAAATTTTTTCCTACCACATTCCATTGGGAACGTTTTAGAGCTTCAAGCTATGATAATCCCCGGAGTGGCTGCTCGTCAGACAACACAAGAAGTACCATCAAGCTGGGGGGCTGTCAATCAAATTTGTATCAAGTACCAACAAGACTCTGACGGGGGGTTCCCTCACCCCAATATGTACACAAACAAATCAAACTAATACTCATTCTTACTGTGAAATCATCCAATAGCACAATAAGGAAATAACCAAACCTGCATGGGGAAGTTGTGTGCAATGTTGATGAAGTGAGTCAATGCCTCGTGCAATGGTGCAGCCATGATGCTCTCGGCGGCCTGCAGGGACAGCTCCTGGAACTGCCAGACCTTCAGTGGGGCCAGTTCCATTTCCTGCGAGACCAGGTGCTGCTTGAAGCGATCCAGGGAGCCACGAAGATCGGGAAACAGGTTTCTAAAGCAAACAAACAGTTATATTGTTTACCGACCAATTTTTCAATAGATGGCATTAAAAAAGAGTTCATAATTAGTGATAAAAGGCATAATTAGTGAACATTGCACAAGCGCTTAAAGTAAAGGTCGATGGCGTAGAATTTCACATTATTGTGTATGAAGAAAAGAGCTTAGAAAGCTATCTATCTCTTTTCTGACTTTTGACGTTTAAAATGTTTTTTTGCTATAACAACACAAACATATGTTACTCACTTCACACTTCACACTGACAGCTCGATGTCACGATTTTTCTGAAATTACAGCGAATTTTCGGCATCTCGTATAGATCACTAGATAATATCATTTTCTGTGAATATTGCTAGCTATTGGTTTTGAAACTCCTATATCACATTAATTTCAGTTATACAAGTCAGTTGTAAATTAGTCTGATGAAGGAATAAGTAGCTCCTAAATCTATGGAGATTTACAAAAAAAAAACTCTATTTAAATTTTTACTGTGACCCACCACGAAAATTTGATAATATCTTAGAAACACTTTTAAATTAATCTCTTCTTAATATTAAACAACTTTCTATGACGATGATTTTGCTTGAGGATTAACATTTTAATAAAAAAAAACATTAGTTATATTAACAAAAATTATTCACTTAAGTCGTCCGAAATTGAACCCGTCGACATGATTGCTGGGGTCGTTCTCGTCCTCGAGTGACTCATCAGAGTCTGATGAGTCAACGCCCGTCTTGTCTGCGTCCTCCGGAGCTGCGGTGTCATCCTGACTCTTGTACTCTGTGGACTTCAGCTGCAGCTCAACGCCGTAACCAGACAGACGCAGGCGACGTGGTTTGCGGTTCTAGAAAGAGGAAATACTTTTACTGACACATTTTTTTACGGGTGGCAGTTATTAAGGAGAACACACTTATGTCAATAGACCCTTTGTGATACCACACTGGGGCAGTCCTCCCCTTACTTATCCACCCTAAACCAGCCTGAGTAACTAATGTATGTCATAACGTCTGCAATATCGGCTGACGCTATGTCCATCAGATCATCATAGAAGAAACTTCCCAAGGATCTTCTCCTATTTCTATTCATAATATAGTTGATACATGGATTATAGCCTCACTGAAGTTGTATAATAATGATGCTATAGCATTTAAGAGAAATGACATATAAAGAAAACAATATGCAATAAATACCTTGACAAACCATCTGACTATATAATCTATCTTTCCCCTCTCAGCCAAGTTGACCAGCGCAGAGTGCAGCACAGCAAAGTCTCTTGATCCAAGTTCCCCGTACAGCACCGCTGTGATGGAACGATTCACGCTTCCCGGATAGTGATGGTCCACCTGATATGCCTCAATCTTCGAATTCTCCAACTGAAAATATAACAAGGTATTACAATTATTTCCAAATGATATTCATTATTTCCATTTTCAATAAATGAAAAACAATCATCACTTCATTCTGCATCTTCATCCATGGTCGGAAAATTAGCAGAAATAAACAGGGTGTACACCGCTAATTTTGGCGATAGCGCGTTATTTGTAGCAGGACCAAATGCATGGAATAGGCTCCCACACACCATCAGACAAACGGAAAATATATCTAATTTATTTATTTAACTTTTTGTACATAATATAAACAAATATAATGCATTAGGCAATTTCTTCCAACCAACCAGATTACAGAGTGACAGAATTATACATGTACATCAACAAAAAATGAAAGCTACAAAAGAACAAATAAAATATAAATAACACCAAGATAAATAAAAATAAAAAAAAATCATAGCAAAAAAAGGGGATTGGGAAGGAACAAGAAGAGGATATCGAGAACAGGTGTTTAGGGATAAATATTACGTAGCAAAGGGAAGGAAGGAAAAGGAGAGGGATCAGGTATTTAGAGATAAATATTACGTAGCAAAGGGAAGGAAGGAAAAGGAGAGGGATCAGGTATTTAGAGATAAATATTACGTAGCAAAGTGAAGGAAGGAAAAGGAGAGGGATCAGGTATTTAGAGATAAATATTACGTAGCAAAGGGAAGGAAGGAAAAGGAGAGGGATCAGGTATTTAGAGATAAATATTACGTAGCAAAGGGAAGGAAGGAAAAGGAGAGGGATCAGGTATTTAGAGATAAATATTACGTAGCAAAGGGAAGGAAGGAAAAGGAGAGGGATCAGGTATTTAGAGATAAATATTACGTAGCAAAGGGAAGGAAGGAAAAGGAGAGGGATCAGGTATTTAGAGATAAATATTACGTAGCAAAGGGAAGGAAGGAAAAGGAGAGGGATCAGGTATTTAGAGATAAATATTACGTAGCAAAGGGAAGGAAGGAAAAGGAGAGGGATCAGGTATTTAGAGATAAATATTACGTAGCAAAGGGAAGGAAGGAAAAGGAGAGGGATCAGGTATTTAGAGATAAATATTACGTAGCAAAGTGAAGGAAGGAAAAGGAGAGGGATCAGGTATTTAGAGATAAATATTACGTAGCAAAGGGAAGGAAGGAAAAGGAGAGGGATCAGGTATTTAGAGATAAATATTACGTAGCAAAGTGAAGGAAGGAAAAGGAGAGGGATCAGGTATTTAGAGATAAATATTACGTAGCAAAGGGAAGGAAGGAAAAGGAGAGGGATCAGGTATTTAGAGATAAATATTACGTAGCAAAGGGAAGGAAGGAAAAGGAGAGGGATCAGGTATTTAGAGATAAATATTACGTAGCAAAGGGAAGGAAGGAAAAGGAGAGGGATCAGGTATTTAGAGATAAATATTACGTAGCAAAGGGAAGGAAGGAAAAGGAGAGGGATCAGGTATTTAGAGATAAATATTACGTAGCAAAGGGAAGGAAGGAAAAGGAGAGGGATCAGGTATTTAGAGATAAATATTACGTAGCAAAGGGAAGGAAGGAAAAGGAGAGGGATCAGGTATTTAGAGATAAATATTACGTAGCAAAGGGAAGGAAGGAAAAGGAGAGGGATCAGGTATTTAGAGATAAATATTACGTAGCAAAGTGAAGGAAGGAAAAGGAGAGGGATCAGGTATTTAGAGATAAATATTACGTAGCAAAGGGAAGGAAGGAAAAGGAGAGGGATCAGGTATTTAGAGATAAATATTACGTAGCAAAGGGAAGGAAGGAAAAGGAGAGGGATCAGGTATTTAGAGATAAATATTACGTAGCAAAGGGAAGGAAGGAAAAGGAGAGGGATCAGGTATTTAGAGATAAATATTACGTAGCAAAGGGAAGGAAGGAAAAGGAGAGGGATCAGGTATTTAGAGATAAATATTACGTAGCAAAGGGAAGGAAGGAAAAGGAGAGGGATCAGGTATTTAGAGATAAATATTACGTAGCAAAGGGAAGGAAGGAAAAGGAGAGGGATCAGGTATTTAGAGATAAATATTACGTAGCAAAGGGAAGGAAGGAAAAGGAGAGGGATCAGGTATTTAGAGATAAATATTACGTAGCAAAGGGAAGGAAGGAAAAGGAGAGGGATCAGGTATTTAGAGATAAATATTACGTAGCAAAGGGAAGGAAGGAAAAGGAGAGGGATCAGGTATTTAGAGATAAATATTACGTAGCAAAGGGAAGGAAGGAAAAGGAGAGGGATCAGGTATTTAGAGATAAATATTACGTAGCAAAAGGAAGGAAGGAAAAGGAGAGGGATCAGGTATTTAGAGATAAATATTACGTAGCAAAGGGAAGGAAGGAAAAGGAGAGGGATCAGGTATTTAGAGATAAATATTACGTAGCAAAGGGAAGGAAGGAAAAGTAGAGGGATCATGTATTTTCGGAGAGATATCCCTGCTTTAGTCTTTTCTTGAAAATGGAAAGCGATTTTTATGAAGTTATATCAGGACTGAAATTATTCCAGAGTTTTTTCTCAGAAAAGATCTCAAAAGCTTTACCTTTTTTGCAAATCCTACCGGAGCAAAAATTATACAGATTGATCAATTTTCAGGCGAGATATTTACGAATACGGCACTATATTATTCATCCAAAATTATTATTATAAGAAATTTGATACTTATGTACATACATACATACATACCATCACGCCATGTCCCTTGCGGGGTAGGCAGAGAGAACCGAACGCCACATTTTTCTATCCTGGCACGCATCCCTCGCCTCGTCCACATTCATGCATCGTCTCATACATGTTCGTCTATTGCTCACACTTCTAACATTTCCGTCTTTCAAAATTTCGTTCACATGGTCGTGCCATCCCTTTCTTGGGTGTCCCCGACCTCTCATTCCATTCCTTTCCGCTCTGTATATTTTCTTTGTCAGGCGCTCCTCATTCATTCTCCCCATGTGACCAAACCATCTCAATGTGTTCACTTTCATTCTAGTAATGACATCTTTCTTCATCTTACATTCTTTCCTTATATCCTCGTTTCTTACCTGGTCATACATCGTTCTATTACAAATCCTTCTTAACGATCTCATTTCAACTGCATTTATTCTACTTTCATGCGTCTTCTGCCATGTCCAGGTTTCACTTGCATACGTCAGGGTTGGCACTACGATGGCATTATGAATGGCAACTTTGGCATCCTTTGATATGTTGCGATCATTCATAATTGGTCTTAGTGCTCCATTCACTCTGTTTCCTGCCATAACTTATGTTAGCATTATAGATATAATTAAATTATAAAAATTTACTCAATTAAAGGTTCACCAAATTAAACTTGTACACTTCGCCGACCGACTGCCGTGACACAGTCAGCAAGCCGTTTTTGTGCGGGCGTCCATCCTGGGTTCGATTCCCAGCAAAGGAGAAATTTATTTAAATTCATTTCTCAAGCTAATACTGCTTCTCTGGGCTGGAAACATTTGTTAGTTGGAATAAATCGCCATACGGCAATAAACACGCGACTTGTGCAGGGTGCAAGGAAGTGTTTATTATTATAATTATTATTACGTTTCGAAGGTTAAACAAGTAAGGAGATTCTAGGAAGGGAGAATTTGGAACATGTGAAAAGATTTAAATGTTCAAATTATATGTCTTCTTTCGTCTTCATGTCTAATCTTAATAATGCAGACATTAAAAGAAACCTTTCTAGTGTAGACCGTAGTTAGATAAAAAACAATACAACAAAATTAATATGATTGTAACCAGATATTTGGAACAAGGACAAGTAAATTAATGTATGAAAATATCAATTTTCTTTTTTAACGGATATTTAATTATCTCAATAGAGACGAAGTTGGAATATTTATTGTAGGAGAACCGGGAAATCAAGGCACCTACAGGGCTTACGACCTGTCACCGGCTGGTTTACGTGATCACTTTATGCGCTTGCGCAACGTTCACCAATTATGCATTTTTAATGAGATCCCTATCAATTCAATTTTGAATGTTCTATATATTGTAATACTGAAATTCTTTTCATTTGAAAATAAGGAATTTTTACTACAGCCATCTATGGGTGAAATTATCAACAACAATCTTATAATTTTTTTATTTATTTTGTTGTAACTCCATCTATTGAGAGAATTGGTTTTTTTGTAAATAATGAAAGCTACAATTCTTATATCTGAGGTGACAATGCATTTTTCGCATAGAAGTCACCCCTGAATTGCGCCAGACTTATAAGGTCATTTTTGTCTTATTTACCTACAATAAATATTCCAACTTCGTCTCTATTGAGATAATTAAATATCTGTTAAAAAATATCTTTGACTCCCGACAGGGGAAAAAAATCCAATGTTTGCGCATATGCAATATGAAAATATTCGATTATCAATTTTCTCTTGGTAATAATATACTATATATTGTTACCAGTATAAAGATATTATTTATCAAATAGTATCTTGTTTTGTTACACACAAATTTCATTTATATTTTTTTTTAAACATTTGTAAAATTAAATCTAGTATAGTTTTCGATATTCTTCTTGAGCCATTGCACTGTGGAGGGAGGCGATTTGCACATATACCAACCAAGCAAAAGGACACAAATTTGCACTCTGCGCACCCGGATTCTGGGTCGTTTTTTATGATAATTATACCTTTTCATTGATTGGCGTTGTATAAAAACATTATTAGAAAAAATTGCCATCATAATAGATTGTTTGTAGTCTTTTGTTTTTGACGGATGATATAACATACATAGCTTGTTTGGTGCCCTGTCAAATATGGAAAGTGAAAAGCAGCATTTTCGGGATATTTCATTTTTTACTATATAAAAGGTAAAAAAGCAGTCAAAGCAATAAAAAATATACTCAATGTGTATGGAAAAGATGTATATATAGAATGCCAGTTCAAATCAGTAGACAATTGGACGATAGTAGAAAAGCTATAGACAATACATAATTATGCACATAAATGAAAATCGGGTCCCCGGTTGTCCTGTATGATTTTGAAGTATTAAGATATTATAAATACATAAATAAATGTATTACCCGATTGATAATGTTAGTGACGTCTTGCGCTTCGCAGACCAACTCCCCTCCCACGTCCACTACGGCCGCACACGGCTGCTGAGCCACTCCCCTCTCAGTGGCCATCTGACTGAACATCTCTACCAGCGGTGAATCAATGTGCAGGGAGAGACCCAACTTCATAACTCGGATACGAGATTCGCTGACGAGACCGGAGGCAACGCGGATGGCCGTGTCATATTTCGCTTTATCTGTTTCTGGGGATCAAAATAATAACAACATTATTCTATATTTCAGTGGACCATGAATTATCATTATTGCTTTTGAGAAATTTGGGACTGCTGTATATCTATGGTTGTGATATTTTTTGTTTTGAAGCACCGGTTTAGAAAAGTGCTTTCAAAAAAAATATTTTCCCATCCCAATTCTTTTCCCGTTCCTTCAGTACTTCCCGTCCCTTCAGTACCTCGCGTCCCTTCAGTACCCCCCGTCCCTTCAGTACCTCTCGTCCCTTCAGTACCTCCCGTCCCTTCAGTACCTCCCGTCCCTTCAGTACCTCCCGTCCCTTCAGTACCTCCCGTCCCTTCAGTACCTCCCGTCCCTTCAGTACCTCCCGTCCCTTCAGTACCTCCCGTCCCTTCAGTACCTCCCGTCCCTTCAGTACCTCCCGTCCCTTCAGTACCTCCCGTCCCTTCAGTACCTCCCGTCCCTTCAGTACCTCCCGTCCCTTCAGTACCTCCCGTCCCTTCAGTACCTCCCGTCCCTTCAGTACCTCCCGTCCCTTCAGTACCTCCCGTCCCTTCAGTACCTCCCGTCCCTTCAGTACCTCCCGTCCCTTCAGTACCTCCCGTCCCTTCAGTACCTCCCGTCCCTTCAGTACCTCCCGTCCCTTCAGTACCTCCCGTCCCTTCAGTACCTCCCGTCCCTTCAGGCCTCCCATCCCTTCAAGCCTCCCGTCCCTTCAAGCCTCCCGTTCCTTCAAGCCTCCCGTCCCTTCAGTACCTCCCTTCCCTTCATTACCTCCCGTCCCTTCAGTAGGTTAAGAAAAAGTTTAATTCCCGAAACAATACTGGGAAGACCTACGAAGAGATGAAAGGACAGTTGGACCTTCTTTTTCCAGGATCCTCCAACTTCATAGGTAAAATGAACAAATACACGATGAAGAAGAAGAAGAAAAAACTTTAAATCCAGAAACTGTCCTGGAAGATCTGCGAAGAGATGGAAGGACAGTTGGAGCTTCTTCTCCCAGAGTATTAGGTCATTTTACCTTCATAGGAAATATGTAAAATGACCTAATACCAGATGAAGAAGAAAATTTTTTTAATCCAGAAACCATCCCGGTCATACGCTCGACAATTCACCAAAGTTTCATTGCAATCGGATTAACGGTTCCCAGGATAGTCCACCTTCATAGGTAAAATGACCTAATACCCTATGAAGAAGAAAAAAAATTTAATCCAGAAACCATCCCGGTCATACGCTCAACAATTCACAAAAGTTTCATTGCAATCGGATGAACGGTTCCCAGGATAGTCCACCTTCATATAGGTAAAATGACCTACTACCCGATGAAGAAGAAGAAGAAAAATTTTTCAATCCAGAAACCATCCTGGGCATACACTCAACAACTCACCAAAGTTTCATTGCAATTGGATGAACGGTTCCCAGGATAGTCCACCTTCATTGGTGAAATGACCTTATACTCGATGAAGAAGAAAAAAATTTTAATCCAGAAACCATCCCGGGAATACGCTCGACAATTCATCAAAGTTTCATTGCAATCGGACAAACGGTTCCCAGGATAGTCCACCTTCATTGGTAAAATGACCTTATACTCGATGAAGAAGAAAAAATTTTTAATCCAGAAACCATCCCGGGAATACGCTCGACAATTCATCAAAGTTTCATTGCAATCGGACGAACGGTTCCCAGGATAGTCCACCTTCAAAGATAAAATGACCTTATACCCGATGAAGAAGAAGAATTTTTTAATCCAGAAACCATCCCGGGCATACTCTCGACAATTCACCAAAGTTTCATCACAATCGGATGAACAGTTTAGGAGCGCATTCAACACATACATACATAGATACATAGTTACATACATATATAGATACAAACATTCATATTTATAATATAGAAGATTAATAATTGTATTTGTGCCCCTGGTAAATAATTTGCTGAGGATTAGGCCCGAATTTATAAACGTACTAAGAATTTTCTCAATGCTTAGCATGACAAATTCCATACATTTTGGTGTGCTAAGCATTGACTTAAGCACTGAGAATGGTAAATATGACCCTTAGAGCAGTGGTTCCCAAACTTTTAATTTCGCATACCACACACGAAATTATAAATCAGTAGCGTACCACTGAACTGTAACCGTTAAAAAAAACCTTCAAAATGGTGAAATAATAAAAACTGTAACAACTGTTTATGACATTTATTAATTATAGGAAAAAAATACAATATTCTTAGTGCGAAAAATGGTGCTGCATGTTGGAGACAAGATAGGAAATATCTGGCTCAGTTGTACTTAATTTTAAGCGCAAATTTGGGTCTACGTTAAGCTTATTACGATATTTGTTGTTTATTATCAACATAGCAGAAAATCCGCTCTCACAGAGATACGAGGTTGTAAATGTAATCAGAAACAGTAATGCTTTTGACAGCCAACAATGATTTTTGTAACAATGAAAGCAATAATCCTTGTTTCTTCGCACAGATGTCACCTCTGAATTGTGCCTGAAATATTATTTAATTTTTTGGCTTGTTTACATCCTCCCGAAAGAGAAAAATCTAATGTTTGCATATATTTCACTTTTAAATATTCGAAAAAAATACATATGTAGACATTGACACTGGAAATTGATATGAGACGAATCAAACTTTCGAATTTCAAATATTGGATTTAGAACAAAAAAATATTACAAAACCAATTTATAAAAATTAAAAAATGGACCTAGAATACTTTAATCCTCAGGAAGCGATATGTGAAGATCAGTGATCTTATGCTCTACTGCAAGTCTAATTTTAATTTTGAATTTTTCACTAAGTACCTACCATTGTAACAGAGAAAAATGGAGAATGTACATATCTATGTTTTAATCGTAGTAGTCGATAATTTGAATGTATGCAGGCGACAGATTGGCAAGTTCTTAACAAAAATTTGAAATTGTGATAGGATTTAAGTGTACCTACAGGGTAAGGCAGGGTATTGAAATATTCAGGAAATCACTTAAAAGACCTTTGTTACATAGAGTCAACGAATAATAAAGAACATTTTAAATTACTTGGAAACAAACAACCATTTTCAATGTTTTCTAATACATCCACCCATATAATCTAGAAAGTAAAAATAAAAATAGTCATAACATTACAGTTCAAATACTTTTTTAGCTAATGGTATGCTCACCTAGATCGACCAAGGCCGGCATCAGGGCATTGATGCCGTCGATAAAACTCCACAGAAAGTCCGGATTCTCCTCCGCCAGGTACTCCGCCATCTCCAGAACTATGGGGGAGGCGCCCCATTTAGCGTTCAGCAGCGTCGTGACAGACTTTGACTTCTTGTCTTGCTTCCTAATGTCGACGGCAGCCGGCGCCAGGACCAGAGCGGACAGGGCGACGAAAACGAACACCGTCCCCAAACTCGTCATCCCGAATACCTACGAAAAATAAAACACAACAAAACGTTTTAAAACTCACAAAACGACGTGGAAAAAATACGTATCGGATCAATCAACCGAAACTAATCGAGGAAAATATTCAAATTGCTCGCACAAAACAAGGAAAACGGTCAAATTGAACCGATTGCACAAACGCCGACATAACCAAAAACGATCGAAATATGAATACGCACAAATAAAACTGTTGGCGACTGAGGCGTTGGGTATTAAGAAAATATAACTAATTTTAGTGTAATGTATGGTATATTACTTTTTATGTCGTCGCTGTGTCACAATTATGTTGTTATAAAACGTAAATACAATTCCGATAAATTACTGTCACCGACATCTGCTGACACCACGAAACAATAATGATTTTGACGTAAAATCAACCAATGGCGGCTCACCACGGCGGAGTCTAAGGTTGCAAGCATAAAAAAATCGAATAAGGTTGCTACCACTTAAAAAATATTAACGATCTATTTTGATTTCTTTCTCATAATATTGGATAAAGTATGATATTTCCATAGGTATTGTGATCGATATATTTCCATGCATTATGATATCAAAGAAACTCAATAACCATTATTTTACTTCGGCCTAATGTATTTCTTCTATTAATTCCAGGAACGGATTATAGCGGCCCCCCAGGCCTTGTTCATATGCTTTAGCATTGTCTTTTATATTGAAAATAAATTTGAAATGTAAAATGCATTAGGAAGATTCCTGGAATCTTGGTTGTCACCCGGCGGTACGAGTTTGTTCTTCAGTTTAACCCCCCCCCCCCCTCCCCTACTCCATGTTTCACGGGCGCTGGGTCGCCCTGCTGTGTCCAGTCAGTTGTCATTCGGTAGTTGTCAGTGTGAGTTGTCATTCGGTAGGAGTCAGTGGTTGGTCGGTAGTTGTAGAGACCCGCGTGCGAGAGTGCGAGTTCGCTAGGCTATCGGACGGCCTTAGCATTTTTTTTTAATTGTATAAAGTAGTGATTAAGTTCTTTTCAGGTTCTCTACCTACCAACGGGGGTGAATTTAAGATAGTTTAAGTTAATATTAAAAATAACTTTTAATAATAAAAATAACAAATAATCGCATAATAGTGAATAAGTGTGTTTCAGGTCCGCATAACCAACGAGGGGTGAATTTAAGATAGTTTTAAGTTATTTTTAATTAATAAAAAGTGATATGTAGTGTAAGTGTTTCCTCTACAGACCCGTTACGAGAGCAGCAGTTTGGTAAGATCTTTCCAGCTATGTACATATATATTATTTTACCATGCCTGTATTTGTTTGATTGTACAAGTAGGTAAATAAGACAAAAATGACCTTATAAGTCTGGCGCAATTCAGGGGTGACTTCTATGCGAAAAACGCATTGTCACCTCAGATATAAGAATTGTAGCTTTCATTATTTACAAAAAACCAATTCTCTCAATAGATGGCGTTGCAACAAAATAAATAAAAAATAATAAGATTGTTGTTCATAATTTCATCCATAGATGGCTGTAGTAAAAATTCCTTATTTTCAAGCGAAAAGAATTTCAGTATTACAATATATAGAACTTTCAAAATTGAATTGATAGGGATCTCATTAAAAAGGCATAATTGGTGAACGTTGCGCAAGCGCATAAAGTGATCACGTAAACCAGCCGATGACAGGTCGTAAGCCCTGTAGGTGCCTTGATTTCCCGGTTCTCCTACAGTAAATATTCCAACTTCGTCTCTATTGAGATAATTAAAAATCTGTTAAAAAATATCTTTGACTCCCGACAGGGAAAAAAAATCCAATGTTTGCGCATATGCAATAATAAAAATATTCGCTATATTATAGATTTGCTGTTATATGTTAGCCCGGGAGTATGATGTTTATTTTATTTTTAAATATTTTAAACTTATGTTAAATCAATAGAATATTTAGTACTATTTTTACAAAGTCGGATAGTAGAGGATATGTAAGAGTTTATTTTTTCGAAGAAATTTTTTGTTGCTGTTGTTGTGAGTTGTTCTAAATAAATATAACCTGCGTTCCACCAGGTAAAAATACGTGGAACTGGCGCCCTGAATATGATGATGATAGTAATAATGTAACGAAGTTTGAAGATATCGTGACCTCAAGTGAGGCTGTAAATATTATTAAGTCTGTAGGTGACGAATTCATTATAACTGATGGTTTCGTGGATTATAATTCTGTAGGCAAAGCATAATTCTGTAGGTGAAGAATTTAAAATAAATCTGACGATGGAGGTGGAGATTAAATCTGTAGCTGATGAAGTTGTTGTTGTTTATAACTCTGACGATAAAGGTGAAATATAAATCTGTAGATCATGATGTTATGGTGGTATATAGCTCTGACGATGGAGGATGATAATAAATCTGTAGTTGATGAAGCATGGTGGTTTATAACTCTGACGATGAAGGTGGATAATAAATCTGTAGATGATGAAGTTATGGTGGTTTATAACTCTGACGATGAAGGTGATTAATAAATCTGTAGATGGTTTTGATGAGTAATAAAAATTCTGTGAATGAAGAATGAAGTTGTTTGGAGGATAATGATGATCCCAATTCCGTAGATTTTGCTGTAGTGGTTGTGGAGGCTGTATGTGCATAGAGAGGATGATGACGATGTAAAGACCGTGGAGGCTAATAGCGAGAAGATACGCATCATAAGAAGTAGTTCAGAATTCGCGTCGGAAGTAGAACTGGTAGTCGCGCCAGATACGTCGAGCAGTAGGAAGCTGATAGTTGATTAGATACGTATGATGAAAGGAAGCAAGCAGATACGTCGATATGTAGCAAAATGATGATGATGATACGTCGGATGATGAGAAGCTCCTGAGAAATTCGAAGAGAGAAGACCGGTAGTCGCGCCGGATCATGAGTTAGGTACGCCAGTAGTTGCGCTGAGTAGTAATGAGATGAATAGGTACGAAGGGGAGTAGATTGACGGAATTACGAATAAGAATAGAATATAGACGATCTATGTGTTATTGGTAGGATTAGCCTCCCCGAAGATAAACTAGACGATTGATGATTCTCTTTATGTAGCATTGATAGACTCTACAGCCACTCGCAGTTAAATTAGCGCAGATTTGGAGAAATCTGTGACCCAAAGAGACAACGATTTGTAACGAAAGCAGAATTAGACTACTCGAAAGCGAATAATTAGATGAAAGGAATAAGTTTAGTAGTAGCCGGTTAACGAGATGTAATAAGATGAATAATAATGCAATGAGATGAAGTCGAGATTAATTACGATAAGCTAACGATAGAAGATGACATAATGACGTAATCGGGTAAGATAATGACGCAGTACGATGATATAATGACTTAAAAGATGAGATAATGACGTAATACATAATTGATAGGTAAATAGCAGAATACGGCGTGATGGATTTTTAGTGTGTTATATTACTGTAGGAAAAAGTGCGGTATTTTTATTATTTAATTGAGAGGACAGCGTAAGTAAATCACCGAGGAAAATGAGATAACGGATGGACACGAATGAATCAGCCGACGAAGTAGACGTATTAGATAAAGGGACTTGCGGAAGATGTTCTATTGCGATTAAAGATACATAGATATGAGCGTAAAACTATGTAAATGCGATATGACGTTGAGTTATCGGAAATCGAATTGTATTATGGATAGTTGTTATACGGTTTTGTTTGTTCGATGGTTGGAAGCGATTGCGGTATGTTATTGACCCCATTATAATTAAGTTGAAGCTTCTTCGCGATGCGGTTTTCTGGAAGCGATATTAAGCGTTACATATACGTTTATCGGAAAAGAAAATATTATTATGTAGAACATTGCGGTGGAAAGAAGAATCGTGTTTAGTCGTGTACGTTCTCGCTCTGGTAATGCGTTTACTTTTGTCTGATTATGCAATATTTGGTTTCTTTTGTCTTTGCATGGATTATCTCGATCATAAAAGGAGAGGCGATTGATATTTCCATAGGTATTGTGATCGATATATTTCCATGCATTATGATATCAAAAAAACTCAATAACCATTATTTTACTTCGGCCTAATGTATTTCTTCTATTAATTCCAGGAACGGATTATAGCGGCCCCCCAGGCCTTGTTCATATGCTTTAGCATTGTCTTTTATATTGAAAATAAATTTGAAATGTAAAATGCATTAGGCAGATTCCTGGAATCTTGGTTGTCACCCGGCGGTACGAGTTTGTTCTTCAGTTTAACCCCCCCCCCCTACTCCATGATTCACGGGCGCTGGGTCGCCCTGCTGTGTCCAGTCAGTTGTCATTCGGTAGTTGTCAGGGTGAGTTGTCATTCGGTAGTTGTCAGTGTGAGTTGTCATTCGGTAGGAGTCAGTGGTTGGTCGGTAGTTGTAGAGACCCGCGTGCGAGAGTGCGAGTTTGCTAGGCTATCGGACGGCCTTAGCATTTTTTTTAATTGTATAAAGTAGTGATTAAGTTCTTTTCAGGTTCTCTACCTACCAACGGGGGTGAATTTAAGATAGTTTAAGTTAATATTAAAAATAACTTTTAATATTGAAAATAACAAATAATCGCATAATAGTGGATAAGTGTGTTTCAGGTCCGCATAACCAACGAGGGGTGAATTTAAGATAGTTTTAAGTTATTTTTAATTAATAAAAAGTGATATGTAGTGTAAGTGTTTCCTCTACAGCCTAATTACGAGAGCAGCAGTTTGGTAAGATCTTTCCAGCTATGTATATATTATTTTACCATGCCTGTATTTGTATGTATTTGTTTTTTTTAGGCACATCGCAGCCGATTATGTTTTATTTGATTTTTATTTTCAGGGGCAGAGTTTAATGTTTATTTTTATTATGTTTTTCAGCTTCTTTAGTTATCAATTTCGCGTAGCCTGGATTAATATTACGATGCTATGTTGAAGATAAATTTAATATGTTCAACAATGAATTGTTAAGTCTCTTTGACTTGAATGCACCAATCTAACGAGTTCTCCTCAAGAATATGTCAGGTGCTTGGATCACAACTGATATTAAAATGCTGATGGCAAAGAGAAACAAACCGAGTGCTGGTAACTGGGATAATAAGTATAAATCTCTCGGAAACTGTTGCAATAAGTTATATTGTAAAAGACACATTTTTCAAATTGTAGGTCAATCTACTCTACAAAATGCTCGGAAACTATTGTAATCTCTGGGCATTGGAAAAATAAAAACTTTAATCCTCCAATGCTTCGTAAGCTCAATCTTTATTTTGCCACTCCTCTTATTTATTCACAATAAACCTTCTCCAAGCAGTGTTACTGCGTTCTCCTTTAATTCGATGAGGGAAGATGAGATTTATAAAATCTTCCATCACCACAAAATCAATTGATTCTAATGGCATTAATAAAGTCATGATTCGCTTGCTCCTTCCAGTAATTTTAGCTGTCATCACTCATATTATTAATACCTCACTGAATGAGGGTATAATATTTCCATTATCATGGAAAACTGCTTACATTATACCTTTACAGAAAAATCCTTCATCTAGTCAATCTAGTGTTCCAAATGAGTTCAGACCTATTTCTATTCTTCCTATCAAGTGATTAAATGAGCAATCTTCAATCAGTTCAATACATGGCTTCAAACTTATTCTCGTCTTGACCCTTTTCACAGATTTCAAATGTGGTCACTTTAACCAAGATAGGTATTGCTTTAACGGTCCTTGTCAAAGTTTCTGCCTAGAATCCGATACACGCGCATTAATTTCTATAAATCCTTCCAATGCGCTGCATCCATTTTGTACGCTGCATTTATATGAACGCTAACTCTTATGTGGAATGCACTATACCCGGGCAGAAATTAATGCAAAAACAAGTCAATCAAAAGAAAATTGAGAATACACTCTCCAATGTTAACATGAAGAATTAATAAATATTTCACATCAGTCAGTAGATTGTTTACATTCATACAGTCAATGCCAAACACATATTGTCAAACCACTTGTTTTTTTACAGCAAACAAATTCAAATACAGAACATGCATAATCATATTGTAGTTCTCCCTACACACCGCCGTCCTCATTGCTTCATCCACGGATGTACCATTGGCAACCCTAATATGGTCCGTCCATCTTGTATAACTTAATTCTGTTTCATGTTGAAGATGACAGCACTAATATATAATTTAATATTGATAAAAAAACTACGGAATAGTAATATTTATTCATGTCATTTATTTATTTATCTTATTCATGTGTCACAAAGGCAGGCTTATTGCCACATGGCAATTTCTTCCAACCAACCATATATAAATTGATGATACAGATGGGTCGATGGCAGAGCGGTTAGCGCATTGGGTTAGTAATCCAGTGGTCGCGTGTTCGAATCCTGCTGTGGCGGTGATATGATCACCCCACTGAAGACGTCATTTGTCGGGTGATCTCGTTTCTCACGGAGATTCCCGAGGACGACCAAAGGACACGGGTTCCTGAACCGAGCGCCCAGCACAAATATTTATTCGCTCGTCAACCGGCCGCACATACACAGTGTGCAACTTGTTCAAGAAATATATTAATTTAGACTCGACCTCAACATCGCGGAACATCTTTTTATAGAGTGTAATATTTGTAAATTATTTGAACTGAAAATACACCGATTCTATGTAAGTAATCTTTTATTATGAAGCCCTTCATCACTCAATTATTTATATTCTAATTAAATGACTGATTATATTTAATTGCAAATCTATATCTATAAAAGAAAGTGTCCTGACTGACTGAATGACTGACTCATCAACGCACAGCCCAAACGGCTAATCATAGAGAAGTGAAATTTTGAAACCAAATAGGTTTAATAACAAAACTTTCCACTAAGGAAGGAATTTTGGAAATTCCGCCCCTAAGGGGGTGAAAATTAGGGTTGAAATTTTTTAAGAATATACGAATATCTCGGAAACTAGACGTGATATGAACTTGAGATTCGGCATATCGATATGATACCCTCCTCCCAAGAGGCTTGGAGGTCGAGCTCACCTTTTTTTTGAATGTCAAAAAAAAATGGAATTTGATATTCCACACATAGTCGCTAAACGAGATTGATAAAAAAAACTAAACAAAAATTGAAGCCGTGGTCTGACGATACACAAATTTCAAGTATCAGCGCACAAACGTCAGACGGCACGGTCATGTCACAAGATAAAATGTTGAAATAAATAAAATTGTCAATAAATTAGGACGTCACAAATTAGGATAGATACGAGTCAATATTGGACGTCACAAATTTACATAAGTTCAATAAAATAAATTAATAAAAAAACAAACACAGCCGAATTATGGTCACACGGAGAAAAAACAAATTGTCACATATAGGTATATAGTTTTCTGGGGCACACATAACTTCCTCTTCTCGGCCATGGGCGTGCTGATGCACCGCCAATGCCGGAATGGACCGTCGTCGATGGGCGAAGGGGCAAGGCTATCGGCGAAAGCAACCTCGGGTCCCAGACACTGGCAGATGCCGGTTGGGTGACTGGCGGGAGCGAACAGCGGCAGCGCGAATCTCAAGGAGATGCAGGCCGTTGCTCCAGGGTCCAGCGCGACCCAACAGCGTTTGGAACACTTTCCAAACTCAGCACCCGCTTCGGTCCAGGAAAGCGGCTCTCCCGCCGAGTGGTTGTGCGCCGATCCATCTCGGCACTCCAGGTGTCACATCCATGGCTGCCGATGTGGAGCGAGCCTAACCGACACCCTCTGGTGCGGTTTGCAGCTGCTCTGGCCACAGTGAGCGCGGTCCGTGTCGACACGACGCGTATCTAATTTCGACTGTCACTGTCACATTTTGGAGGTTATTTATTTATTTATTTATTTATTTATTTATTTATTTATTTATTTATTTATTTATTTATTTATTTATTTATTTATTTATTTATTTATTTATTTATTTATTTATTTATTTATTTATTTATTTATTTATTTATTTATTTATTTATTTATTTATTTATTTATTTATTTATTTATTTATTTATTTATTTATTTATTTATTTATTTATTTATTTATTTATTTATTTATTTATTTAATTATTTATTTATTTATTTATTTATTTATTTATTTATTTATTTATTTATTTATTTATTTATTTATTTATTTATTTATTTATTTATTTATATAAGCATGAAAAACAGGCTAGAAGCCCACTGGTTTCATGCATTTATGAACATATATATTATAATAATAATAATAATAATAATGTATGGAATGATTGGACGATTGAATTATCATCCACACCCCACACATGAACGCACGTACATAATTTTCATTCAGTCATACATTCAGCATTCTTACACAAAGAATACATATTTAAGAAATTATTTTCTGCAGGAAAAACAACACAAAAAAATAAAAAAAACAAACAAACATTAATATAACAAGAAACATTCAAAGCTTTTATCAAAATTGGCACGTTCTTAAAGCACTCTTGAACAATGCCCGTGATTGTGAAAATATATCGACATTTTCATATTGATAATGCAGTTTGTTGTATTGTCTGAGTGACCGTGGTAGTTATGTCTTATTGTCAAATTTTTTTTTTCACATACTATAATTTTCACAAATATTTGTTTGTGGTCTGATTTAGCGCCGATTTCAAAATAGAAAATAACGCGAACAGGAGAGGTCGCGTCAGATACTCCTATTAAAATTAGTAATGACGTGTTTCGCCGTTTTTCCATATATTATTTTATTTTAAAGGGATGAAAAAGGGCGTATGGAAATAGGGATAATTTTTAAGTGCATATTAATAAAACAAAAACTCATTTTATCGAAATTTCCTGAAATTGGTTTTCTAAGTAAACATCAATAGAATATATGAAATATATGATTTACAACCGTATATAGACTTAATTGATATTAAGTTATCACGCACCCAATAAAAAGTTGCCGCATTTTGGAGACTTACGATGTTAATCGTCCTACAGATCCAGACTGAAAACACAATTTAAAAATGTGTCTCCACTGGGAATCGAACCCGGGACCCTTGGATCAGCAGTCAGATACCTAACCAACAGAGCCACGAAAGCCGACTATAAAAAAAATCTATATTTATTTATTTTAATTCACAAATAAATACAAAAATAACACACAATATTATAAAAATTAATTATGATACGTCACTGAATTATGGCATGATATTTGTTTGAGGAAGTCGCCATTTTGTAATATGTGATGTGGCGAATTTTAGGATTTTCAATTCACGAGAGGTATCCAACGGTTTTTCATCTTGCTGTAAATCTAGAGAATGGTCAGAGGGTGTATTTTAATTCAAATAACTTGAATGATAGAGTCAATAATCCACCAAAAACAACACTTCTAGAGTTTTCGTCAAACTGATAGTTTTGCGAAGACTCTTCTTTACTCTGAAGTGCCTTCATACTTTGTGTGGAAAAGTACCATGTTCGTAAGAAGAAAGCAGGGGATGAATGTTGAGGGTTGGCCTGGAGTGAAGAAAGATAATGCACTAGGAAGGGTTAATACTATTCACCCTAATAATACGGAATGTTATCACCTTCGTTTACTATTACATGAAGTTCTTGGTCCAACGTCCTTCTCCGATTTAAAAACTGTGAATGGGATTCTCCACTCTACATGCCAGTCAGCATGTCAGGCACTCGGCTTACTAGAGGATGACAAACATTGGGACACAACCATAGAGGAGGTGGATTTATGTGATTCTTCTTTGAAGTTGCGGGATCTCTTTTCCGTGATGTTAGTATTTTGACAACTTTCGAATCCCTTGGCTCTTTGGGAAAAGTATAAAAAATATTTAGCAGAGGACACAACATGGCAGATAGCCAGAGAGATAGATGATAACATGCAGCAAAATATATTGATGGACGTCGTATACAAAAAGTTGCCTTTTAATGATCAAAGAAGTAGTATTATCTTTGGGGGGATACAGGTTACACTACCGTTTACCTCAACCGTCACGGTCTGAAAGGAATAATCGCGAGTATACCAGAGAGACGAATTACGACATCAATTCTTTAGCACAAGAAGTGTTGGCTTATGAAACTTCTTGGAATGATAGCAGCTCGCTATTTATAATCTGGTCTGTACAATTATCATTTCAAGATCTGGACAAATGTTCTTTTTAGATGCTCCCGGAGGTACTGGAAAAACCTTTCTTATCAACTTCTGGAATCTTCTTCTGGAATCGCTGCAACGTTGTTAAAAGTAGGTACATAAAACGGCTCACTCTGCCTTTAAGCTTCCTTTGAATCTAATACACGTAGAATCTCCCATGTGCAATATTTCAAAACAAAGCAATATGGCGCTAGTTCTCAGGGATTGCAAACTCATTGTTTGGGACGAAAGCACTATGGCACATAAAGGAGGTTTCGAAGTTCTAAGCAAAACCCTCAAATACATTAAGGAAAATGATCGTGTAATGGGGGGCATCACCGTACTTCTTGCCGGGGATTTTCGACAAACTTTGCCTGTAGTAGGTACCTATGGGGACGCGATCTGATGAGGTGAAGGCTTGCATCAAGTCATCATATTTATGGGCAGTTATAAAAAAAATATCACTCAAGAAGAACATGAGGGTCCATTTGCGAGGTGATTTATTTGCAGATTAGTTTTCTGAATTGCTTCTGAAAATTGGAACTGGAGAGTTTCCTGTAACTGAATGTAAAATTTCTATCCCCTCCGGACTATGTACAAAAGTATATTCTTTGGAGGAGCTCACATCAAAAATATATCCCGAGATTGAAAAATTAACTGAAAAATCTGCGGAATGGTAGTGTGAACGTGCCATATTAACTCCCAAAAATAATATAGTTAACTCAATAAATAAATTCATTATTGATTCGTTTGAAGGGGTCCATATGGAATACAAATCTATCGATTCAGTTGTTCAGAGTGAAGATACAGTACATTACCCAGTTGAGTTTTTGAACACATTGAATCCTCCTGGTCTTTTTTTTTTTATTTTTTTTTTATTTTATTATTTGAATGAACATTACAGCTTTGAGTTTTATTTAAAAATAGTATAAAAATTACAAATTTTCATAACGCCAATTACAATGTTCTTATTTAGTATTATGAATAAAAAGTTTGAATAAATTAAAAACAAAAAACTATTGAACCTACATATAGCATTGCAAGAGGGTTTGGGATTTAGGGAAGGGTCAAGGAGGGGAAAAGGAGAAGGAGAGGAAGGGATTAGGGAGCTCCCTTTTGGAGAAACAAGTTGTCGGGTCAGTCGAAAGATCAGTCCCAGCGCAGGCATACCCAAAATACAATTAAAATTTAACCATCTCCATCAAAGATTTTCTGAATGTATAGAGACTAGACGTAAAAATATCAAGCCTAGGGTCACTCATACAGTTTTTATTGTAACAATAACATGCTCTATTAACAAATGAATTGCGTGAGTAATTAGTCCTAGGTGTGTCAATGTAAAATAAAGATGGGTTCCTGACTATTCTCCAATATACTCTGACTATCTACTCAGGGCCGGATAAATCATAGAACAATCAGGAACAAGAATTCAGGGCGGTTGTCTTAAAAGGGGCGCTTAAAATTCTAAAATGTTAATCATATAAATCAAAAGTCCGCAGGTATGGCGCTCGGTTCTCTTTGCGTATAGAAGCTCAGCATGATGGTGTGTATGTAAAAAAAATCCCGCTTATTATGATTCGTCATTTCAGACCCGAAGTAATTTTACATACTTTAAAATTGTTCTACATTTGAAATTCCAAAAAAAAATGGGGGGGGGGGGGGCGGATTCAAATATATTGCTACGGGCGCAAAAATACGTTTATCCGGCCCTGTATCTACTCCACCATTAACTATCTTGTGCAAGTAACATAAGTCAGCCACAAGTCTTCTAGACTCCAATGATTTCAGTTTGTAGTGTTGAAGGCTAATTCTGTAGTTTTCCAAATGGATTCTATTCCTAAAATTCAGCTGTTTAATTAATTTTTTGGGGTTTTTCGAGTGCCTCAATGTGGGTTATGTAATTAGGACTCATATGACAGCTCCAAACTCAAGCACGCTTCTAACCAAGGAGTTAAACAACACCACCAAGGACATGGGATTTTTGAATGATTTGCTTGATATGAGACCGAGCATGTTGAATCCTCGCTTACACACACTCTCAAAATGCTGGACATAACTCAATTTTTCATCCAATATGATTCCCAAGTCTCTTATCTCCTTTTTATATTCTAATTGTTCACCATTTATAGAGTATGTATAAATTATTTTGTTGATTTTTCTGGTAAAAGTGATTACATTACATTTTTCTGTATTCAAGAATAACTGGTTGTTAATGCAATAATTGTGAATTCTATCGAGGTCGGATTGGAGTTCCAAACAGTCTTGCAAGCTTGTAATCGTTTTAAATATTTTAGCGTCATCTAATGTCGTTGATGTATATCAGAAAGAGCAGAGGTCCTAAATGGGATCCCTGGGGTACACCTGAGTAAATAGGCCCCAAATCCGATGTATATCCGTGCAACAGTACAGCCTGAGATCTATTGGTAATGTAAGATTCAAACCACCTAAACAAGTCTCCCCGGATACCCATATACCAAGCCTTCCGCAGTAGAATAGTATGATTAATCTTATCAAACGCCTTAGTGAAATCGCTGTAAATTGCATCAATTTGTCCGCCCCCCTCCATTTTTTTTTTGATAGGTAGCATGTGAACTCTAATAAGTTTGATTCTACTGACCTTTTAACGCGAAAGCCATGCTGGCTGTCAATCAACCTGGTATTAATTATTGGACTTATTTGGTCTATCACTATTTTTTCAAATATTACTCATGATGGAAAGTTTTGAGATGGGCCGATAATTTTCTATTTCATGTTTGTCACCCTTTTTGAATATTGGACTTATTATCATTTGTTTCCAAGCTTTTGGGAAACAGCCATTTTTCAGAGATCGTTTATAAATAATAGATAGCGGTATAGACAACTCACGAGAGCAATTCTTCAAAAAAACCCCAGGAATTCGATCCAGCCCACAACCCTTATTGACATTAACCAACCTTAGATATTTCTCTACAATTGTACTGGATATCTCAATGTTATTGATCAAAATTGTGTTAGCATCCTGATGAAGGCGACGATCCGCCAAATCGCAGAATTGCGTTACACCTGTATTAAGGTTTTTAGCGTGAACCGATGTGAAAAAAATATTAAAATTATTGCAAATAGATTTTGCATCAGTGATTGATTTGCCCTTGTAGGTCATGCACTTGGGCACACCCTTAGAATTACGTTGTGAATTCAAAAATTTAAACAAGTGTTTTGGGTCACACTTAATGTTATTTTTAATATTTTTATGTATGTGTCGTAACATTCGAGAAGCAATATTTTTTGTCTACGTCGTAATAATGAAAAAGATTGATAATCCAGCGGATTATTGTAATTCTTCCACCTTTTATGATATATACTCTTTTCTTTTATTACTTTAATTAATGCAGACGAGTACCATATGGGATACAATTGTCCAATTCTAATTTTTTTTATAGGTATAACCTCATGTAGGTATAACATTATCTAATATGTTATAAAATCTTTCAACATAATTATCATTACTAGGGTCTGCGAGTTCCTGCTCCCAGTCGAATTTAGAAAGTTCATTTCTCACCCTCGCATAATCAGCTTTATTGTAAAGAATAATTTCTTTTTGATTGTTTTTTATTACGTGTTGTTTAATTTGAGAAGTATTCAATTCGACTAGGAGAGGTACGTGATGAGCATCGGGGTCTACCAATGGTGACTCCGAAACACCCACCGAGCAATCATGATTTGAAATGATCAGATCAAGTATTCTATTGAAAGTGTTTTTGACATTTGAAAATTGAGTCATGCCAGTAAAGGCCAGGAAATCAATAAAAGATGAGTATGCCCTGCCACTGTCATGTTGGCCAATCACTAGCCCCGTACTAGAACTCAGAGTCCACTCAATCTGCGGTAGATTATAGTCCCCAGTCAAAACAATAATATCGTCACTGAAACTATCACAGATTTCCTGCGCCATACTCAGGTGAGACTCAATATTCTTAGTGTGATTTGGGCCCGGAGCAATATATGCACATCCCACATGGACACTCCTTACTTTATTAATGGGGATCGATATCCACATATCTTCGGCGGTCGATGTCCATGTTGACCTATGCACCGCATTAAGACCAGACCTTACTGCAATTAACACTCCACCTCCCACACTGGACAATGCTTCATTCCTATTTCTCCTATAAACATCATATCTATCATCAATCAGTTCAGAGCAAAATATTTTATTATTTAGCCATGTTTCAGTGAGACAAATTACATCATAGTCATTCTCTAAACAATTAAGTAGACATTCATTTGTTTTTGTGCGCAGCCCTCGAACATTCTCATAAAAAATGTTTAAGGTATTCATTTTATTTTTTGAAATTTAAGGCAAGACACACGAGTACACTGGACTGCCCTCAATAGCGCGACAACTATGGGAAAGGATGATTGGGATGATAGGGGAGGTCTGGGGAGAATAAATGAATTTAAATTAATGCAATGCTTACCTATACAAATAATATTAAAGAATTTAGAATAAACAAGTGATTTAGATATGTATAGGCTGGTGATTCCTCCATAGACAAGGTCTCCACATATGGTAGTTCCTTTGAGCATTTCATTTTTTCCAAATCTGCCAACCCCGAGATCCATATCTTGGGGGATGTATCGTTTCTTCGTAAAAAAACTCTACCATTTCTAACCCAAATATATTTGAAACCTCTTTCTTTAGCAAGTAGCTTACTTTCATAAAGTATTTTTTTATTTCGTAACGTGAGATGTTCATTGATAGTTATGGATCTGGTTGTGCCTTCAATATTAAGATCTGCAGTAGTAATCGTCTTCTTCTTCTGTCTCACTGCTGCTAGAAGGGTGTCCCTTGTCAATTTGCGAAGAAATTTAATAACGATGGGCTTAGGGACATTTGTATTAAATGATCTGGTACGCACTATGTAGTCCACGTCCCCTGGATCTATTTCGACACCAACTATTCGGGTTATTGACGTAAAGATCTGAAGTAGTGACTCGCCCGTATGCTGGTTTACACCTTTCAATTCTAGATTATAGGATCTACTTGACTGTTCCTTGATATTCATTGAGTCTTCTAAGATTCTGTTGTGATCCTTTAGTGATTTAACCTCCTCTCGCAACTTGTCTGAGTCATCCTGAGTCTCAAGAGAAATCACGCGCTCTCTTAACTGGCCGTTCTCTCTCCGCAGCTCCTCAATCATAGAAGATATCTCTGCAAGCCGAACCTCAATGGCGTTAGATGCGTCCACGCCAGTTAAAGCTGCATTACTTCTCACTTCTTCAAATTTCAAAAAATTTTTCACTTGATTCGTCAAAGCCAGTGAAGTATCTGTGCTACTCTGATCTACTGGTGGCGTCGCATCCTTCAATTTTTTAGTATTGCCGTTTGGTGTCACTGTGGAGAAGGTTGACCCGGTGCTGATTGGAGATGGAGTATTTCTTAGTGATCTTGGATCCAGCAACACGCATTCGGAACACTTCCAGTTTCCCTTTGCTATAATTCCCATATTAATTACTTGATTGTCCGATATGCCTGCACATGAGTAATGAAAAGCCTTTCTACACCTATCACATTTCATCTGTTTTTTAGGGCTAAGTTGATTTTTACAGATATTGCAGCCGTCACTTGACCGAGTTGACATCTTTGCTTTCATATTTAGAAGGTTTGCGATGAATGAAACACAGACTTCAGTAAATACAACTTAGGTATGCAGGAATAACCTTTTTCTTGTCTTCCCGAACACAGACTTTTCTCAAAGTAGGAGCACCTGTTTTATTACTGAGGAATCTTAATCCACCTAAGCTCTGTAATGGTACAAGATTGCGAGTGAAAGTTCTCCACAGAAATATGATTGAAGCTGTGGTGTTAATAGGATCTGGTAAGGGAGAGTCGGTGTTCATACCAAGGATACCATTAATCCTCTCCGAATATCCATTTGATTTTAAAAGACTGCAATTCCCCTTAAAAGTTTGTTTTGCTATGACCATAAACAAGTCCCAAGGACAAACATTGAAAGTAGCAGGGATCGACCTGAGGAAAGACTGTTTTTCGCATGGACAATTTTATGTAGCCTGTTCAAGAGTAAGCTTAACCAAACTCTCTGGTCATATTGGCACCTAAATGAAAAACGGTTAACGTCGTGTACAAAGAAGTCCTGTTATTATTTGATATTTTATTCTTAGCTATTTCTCCACTGCTTCATGTAGGCCTCCATAAAGTTTTTCCACAATTCTCTATCCTGGGCGTCACTTGACCATTTATTTTTCGCGACTGTAACCATATCTAATTATAAGTACCTAATGTATAAAATGCTTTGTGAAATTGAAAAAAATAAAATAAAAATATCGAATCGAATCGGATATCGGATCGAATATTATCCGCACTTACTTCCGAAACCTTTCTCCATTAATTTACTCACGATACATCAAGGGTTACCTTTTATAACGAATTAGGAGAATGCTGGTGCACAATGAAAATAGATGTCTTGCTTTCAGGCAGATTAGATAAAAAAATTCAAATTACACTTGAGACAAGCCACCGACAGCCAAAACTTCGATTCAGACAAGGAAATTCGACGTAAAATAGAGATGGCACGTTAAGCATTTAATCTGAGCCTCAGAGGTGAAAATTATTCACTCATCATCGAAGGAAAGATCGAGGGAACGCGTGGTATGGGCAAATAAATTATTATAAAAATAATCATTATAATATTTTTTATAAGTGATCATAAAAAAAACTATTAAAATTAAAAATTATAACGAAATTCGTTCGATGCCACTTAAAATTAAAAACAGGTCGGAAATAAACACATCCTAATGGGTTGGATGGTTGGGTAGGGTGTGGGTGGAACTCGAAAAAGTGAAATTAGCGAAGAGCTGCATTTTTTATTATAATATTAATACACATTTCAAAATGTTTATTTACATCAATTCACTTTATGGAGGCGGCGCCAAACACAAACATAATATCTACAATCCGTCCAGTGCATTTCATAAAACGTTTGTTTGGTGTCAAATTAAAAAAAAATATACGTAAATTAATATTTTGCATCTTATGTGTTTCTTAATCATAATCATAATATTACGTGTTGTGTTAGGTGTAAAATTAATGAGATTAATAATTGCTTTTATTTAATTTATACTGCACGTCGGGTATTACTTTATGAAATTTATTAATATGTATCGACATTCAAATAAGTAAAGCAAGCGAAGCTGCGGGTATTCAGCTAGTGTAAAATAGTTGTATGTATATTGGGAGATGATTTGAACACGTAATTTAAACTCTTTCAGAATACAATCTCAGGATGATACTAGTTGATAGTCTACAATAAAAAATAGCCTTAAAAATTGTGAATTCACAACCTCCACAATATCCCCTTGAGTCAGTGAGGAGTAAAAATAGTATTTTTATTGACAAACTTTTTTAACATCTCAAAAGAGACGAAGCTGGGATATTGTAGAAGAACCAGGAACTCGAGGCACCTACAGGGCTTACGACCTGTCATCGGCTGGTTTACGTGATCACTTTATGCGCTTGCGCAACGTTCACCAATTATGCCTTCTTATTGAGTTCCCTTATCAATATAATTTTTGGAAAGTTCTATATATTTGAATAGTGTGTAACAATTCACCTGAAAATAAGGAACTATGCTATTGCCATCTATGAAGTAACGGAAAAGCCTTTTTTGTAACGCCATCTATTGAGAAATTAGTTTATTTGTAAACAATGAAAGCAACAGTCCTTATAAATGAGATGACGGTGTCTCGCACAGATGTCACCCCTGAACTGTGCCAGAAGTATTATTTAATTTTTGGCTTGTTTATCCACTTGTACCAATGTGTTAAAAAGTTTTTCAATAAAAATATCATTTGACTCCCGAAAGGGAAAAAATCCAATATTTGCGTACCTATATGCAATTAAAAAAATATTCGAGTAAAATAGTATTGGAAATAATAATAAAACGAAAAAGAAGAGAATATTTTTATTTTCATTGATTTGTCATTTCATAAAATATATTTAACTATCATCGTCCTCATCGTCCTCATCATCTCCGCATTTTTTGTTTATTTGGTTTAAATAGGCGGCTGTCATCATCAAGTCGAGGACAAACTTTGCAAAGGCTTCGTTGAACTGTTCAGGTGGCAAACTAGACATAAGAATCCGACAGTCAATGATGGTGAAGAAACCAAATATGATAGTTCCTAAATAGGAGACTACCAGAGACAACGGAGTGTCATCTGCTATGAAGTAAATTATGAAGGCGATCAATGACAGACTGAAGCTGGAGAAGAGCCTGAAAATAAATTTCAACAATGAAAGGATAAGCTGTGAGGCAACGGCTTAGAATGGTGCTTCCATTCTTTTCTTGTATCATTTCTGGATGCCCTTCGAGAGCCGGATAATCGAAAATAAAACAAGCATATGGGTAATATGGGTAATGGCCGAGTGGTAGGCGCGCTGGTTTAGTAATCCAGTGGTAAAGAGTTCAAATCCTGCCACAACCAATTTCGTTCATTCACAGCCAGTGGCGGCTCTTCCTAAAGGGCTCTCGGGCTCAGCCCTCCCAAACACTTTGTTCAAAAGATTCCAAAAAATGTATGACATTAAATCTTGAGAACACATTATTTTTCTAATTAATATTTGCCGTCTTACGCATGTAGTATACTTAGCGAAAGTATTTAAACTTACCTGCTTTGTAAAGCAAGCAAGATTCTATGAAATATTTCATTCCTCGGGCACAGTCGACTTGTGCCCGGAGAACCCATACAATTCACGCGACCACTCGCTGCCACCGCACATCGCCGTACATGCTGAATCATGTATGTATGCCGATTTCGAGAAGGATTACCAAAGACTTTCGAGCCCCACAGAGGGTGAAACATCAGAAGATGTGATGAATAAGTATCCTTATCAGAGTCTTGTGGGTTCACTTATGTATTTCGTTGTGACGTCTAGACCAGACATTGCACATGCATGCAGTGTTCTGAGTCAATATAGCCCGCGAAGGATTATAGTATATTTTCATTCATTCATATTTTGTTGTACATTGCGATGATCGAACGTTATGTAAGCAGTTGCAATTTATTGAGGCTAACATTAATTGATATTACATAGTTTAAACTATATATCATCCGAAATATGTTAGTATTATTTTTTAATTAATTGATACCATAATATTGCAAACAAAAATGATATAGGACATAAAATGTGTAAAATCAGGAAGCAGTCTTGCGGCTGTTGCCAGAAGTTTTTTTTTTCAATTTTATAATTTATCGATGCATTTTATTACAAACGTTATTTAAAACCCAATCAAATACAGCATAAATGATCAGGTTCGCGTATTAATTTCCGATAAAAAAAATAACTATGAAAAACACCGATAATTTTAATATACGAAAATAATATTGTGTCACATATCTGCTTTCTGATTCCTGAAATAAGTTAATTTCTCTTCTAGGTACCTATCATTATAATTTTGAGCCCTTCTAAGATTTAAGGTCACCAGCCGCCACTGCTCACAGCACATAGCACACACACACACACTTTCAGAATACAATCTCAGCATAATACTAGCTGATAATATAATTAAAAATTGCGAAATCATAACTCCCCACTATATTCCTTTGGGTTAGAGAGGATTAAAAACAGTTATAATAGCTACATTGTTATACTGTATTGCTCAGTAGGTATAAGTCACCATTGTTAAAATAAATAGATGCAAAAGAGAAAGGAAATCATGGTTTCACTGGATTCATGAATCTAGGCCCACGAGCACAGGCGACCAGAGTACCAATCTATTCTTTTTTTTCCCATAGGGAGACTAGGTCCTTAAAGTAGGAATATAAAGACTTTACTGGCAGGCCTCTCACTCCCACCTCTACAGCATGTACCTATATTCATGCTAAAGCCATTTTGAACTGTTTTATCTACCAGTTCCGTGTACTTCTTTAGCTGGTATTGGTGGTATTTTAGAATATTTGTGTCCCATGGAACAGTCAGCTCCACATAAATAACTCTTCAATGAAAGTGAGTGTTGGATATGGTTAGGTACCTATTAATAACTATACAATTGTATTTAACTCTATGTTTTATTTATTGTAATCTATGGTGGTTGTACCTTTTTTTTTCTTTAAAAAATATTACATGATGATTATAAAAGTTTTTTTATATATTATCAATTCATCTATAATAATCCCAACAGTGGTAATGGACCCAGGAATGCTCTCAGATGTATAATAGTGCTATTAACTATTAAATCAACAAACAGAGATAGTGGATTTTGTAGAGTGTGCTGTGACTTTTGACATTTGAAGTTAAATAAAAAGAAAATAAAACCACATGAAGATTTATCATTAAAATCTTAGTTTTGTTGCTTGCATTTTAAAGCAATTAACTTATGTGACTTTTAATTGAGACAATGAGTTTGACACGAATCGCCTCTTCGTCGGAGGGGATTCATGTCCTTAACGTACGAACGCACGCGAACCGACGGTTTTCGACCGATGACACCCGATTTCCCGATCCGTTTCAGGACATATCTTTATGTAACCTAAAGGAGGAGGAAAACGACATAATTCTGAAATTACCGTGCATGCGAGAAAATAAGATTACTCACCCCTGCCGACTGCATTATCTCACCTGTCTTCTTCTTCTTCTCATAGCGATGTCCAAGCCTCCTATTCGTCATTACCTGAAATGATTTAAATACGCGAGTATTTACGGTAGATATTTGGCCAGATCGTCTAGTTTCGCATAGGACCCTCGTTGTGTTCCGCAATATTCCAGATCCGCGAACCCCGGCTTCCTTGAACAACCTACCTACCGTAATAATTTTCTAATACCTACCCTGTCGCCTAACGCGGCCCTAACCTATGACAACTGATGTACACGGATTTCACATTTCAACGATCGATCGTAAAGTAAAGATGACGACAGATCCATCCTGTACATAAACATATATTCAGGAGAAGTGAACGAGACAATGGCATAGGAAATAACGTTTATATATATAATAAATAATAATAATAATAAAAAATTAATAATAATAAATAATACATGAATTCATAATAACTTGAACATAGGTATATTAGATGTAACCTCATCATGCATTCTTATGCAAAATATTGGTTTTGATAAGGAAACCGCCTTAAGGGCGGTGGTACGAGCTCACATACCTCGCCGCTCGTCCCCGTCTAGGCCGTCCTTCTACTTTAACCTAGCCCGACCCTGCTCTTCCACATCCTGGAACAATCGCAAGGATTTAGCAATGATCACGTTTTGCAACCGTGTCAATTTACCCCGTGCTTCTACTTCTGCCTTTCCTTTGGGTGACACTGATGTGTTCCCATAGGAGTTTTAGGCCTTCGCAGCTCGTGCCGAGCCTGCGGCTTATTTTCTACAATACCAACAAGATATACGCTCGGCCAGATTGCGATCTGGGGAACGTACATTTCGTTGGTAGAACGAGCATCTATAAACTACCATCCACCACTAACTACTTCTGCTAACAGGCGGTTAGTAAAGGATGCAAATCTACTTGACCACCTGCACGTATAGTCCGGTGAGCAAAACAAAATTCAGTGTACATAAGAAATCTTCCATCTTTTTATGTTCGATTCATACGACAGAAGGTCAGAGTGCATCCATTCCTCTCTTCCAACTTAGTATCCTCTCCCCTTCTCAAATAACCTCACTGTGGCTGTTCGGCCACTTTGGAAAAGGAATGTTAGTGTGTAAGGTAATTTAAAATTTAGTGTATTGTGTAGTGCATGTGTACTTATCGGGCACGGTTAGGCCAATCCCGCGTCCTGGATAATTCATACTGTAGTGTGGTTGTGTGGGTACCTCCACAGTGTTGTGGTAGTGAGTTTGTTAGTCAAGGAAGCGAGAAATACCGTCGTCAGGGAGGGTCCCACATTGAGGCGCCGGTTCAATGCTTCAATCCCTCCCCTCACACGATACTCCCGCTAGGTATGAGGAAAAGGAGGTCATTCAGCTTTTGCATCGATACCTCCGCTTGAGCAAGTACGATTCCCGCCCCTTGACACTGACTAGCCTTGCGACTTCTACTGGCCGAGGGGGATCTGCCGAGTAATCGTCTCGCGAGCTAAGGCATGATTTCAACATTAATTCTTTTGTTAGTCGCTGTAATCAATGTACAGTCAACTTTGTTGGACTGAGTAAATTGTAGTGTACGCTCGATTCAGGCATACCGTGAAAACGTGCAATTTCTATCTCGCTAGCATAAAATCTCACAATATAGTGGGGTTGTCTGAAAGGGGTTTGTCATTCTGGGAAAGATTCAAGATTCGGTATGGTATAACAGCATACGTGAAACAATAAATGATAAATTTAATATCTTGACAAATCCATTTCATACAAGCCCTACATAACGATAAACAAATAATGTACCTTATCTTATAACTTATATCTACTACTTGTTCTGTACAGAATATAAATAAATAAATAAATGAAATATATAAATAATAAGAATAAGAACAAGACATTTGTGCGATAACAGAGACAATTAGATAAAACAATTAAAGAACTCAGCTGGACTCTCCGACGTTGCAGGCTCGTCCTCCAATTACGCGAATTCGTAACCTCCCGCGATCGCGACGCGCGACGATAGCTCTATTCTACGCGATATCTGTAGTGCAACGCTAAGTCTCTTGATTCAACTCCCGTCCGAAACACATATAAACAAAACTTCACAACTCAAAATCTCGCTCTTAAAACGATACCGCTCATCTCGCCCGCTCCAAACCAACACCCCGACCGTACTCTCCCGTAGCGCGCCGCTGACCATCCCGATACAACTTTTTGACTCCCCTACCAGCTCTCAGGAATGCATATAAAAAACTACACCCCTTACGACAGATTTACGAGAAACATATGTGTTCAAAATCTTTAACAGAAATACAGCTTCGTTACAATACCTAAACCATTCCATATATCGTCTATGAAATAATAATTTGTATAATATTATGGAGAGCTCGATTCATGACAAGTTTTAAAAACACAGAAAGTGTAGAAAATAAAGGCAATAACTCAGTACAAATTTTCAACAACGCAATGTCAAATTCAAATTCACTACCGACAATACGAAAATTATCTGGACGAGAAAATTATTCCACATGGCAGTTTGGAATGCAGATGTTTTTATTGGCAGACAATCTTTGGGATGCTGTGAATGGTGAAGAAATACCAGACAAACGGATTGACAATAAAGCTAAAGGAAAAATTGTATTAATGGTAGAAGAAAAATTATGGCCAACTATTCAAAAATGCTCAACCGCAAGAGGAGTATGGAAACAACTTGAAAAAGACTATGCTGGTGAGAGTTCATTTAACAAATTTTACATCTATGGAAAGTTATTTGAATGAAATACTATCATTATCACAAAAACTCGAAGCTATTAAGGGTGGAATAGACGATGAATTGTTCGGAGTCATCATGCTTAATGGATTGACTGATGAATATAATCCAATGATTATGGGTATAGAAGGTTCAGGTACTAAAGTAACCAGTGATTCTATAAGAACTTTGTTGATAGAACACTCGTCACAAAAACCAGTACAGAAGAGCACTTCCAATCAAAGTGCGCTAATTTCTCAAGGAAAACATTGAAAACAAGTGTTCTAAATGTAACAAAATTGGACACAAATCTTTTCAATGCAAATCTAACTTAGATAGTAGACAATCTTACTTCAAAAATTATGAAGACAAAAAACAAGAGAACTTTAATAAGAGGGCCAATTCAGCCACAGTGTTATATGCAGCGATGTCGACATCAAAGTCTCAATCTAGAGATTGGATTATCGATTCTGGAGCTAGTGCTCATATGACAATGAATAGTGATTGGATAAAACCCGTGTCAAACAAGTTTGAAAGCCAAGAAATTACCGTGGCAAATCAACAAAAGGTTAGCCAAGGAATCGGCGATGTAAAAATTGACTTACATGGTGAACTAACTACTATTAAAGATGTTTTATATGTACCCAAATTGGCAGCTAATTTACTATCAGTGAGTAGGATTACTGACAAAGGATTTATCTGTGTTTTCACCAAAAATGATTGCAAGGTTTATCCAGAAAAAGAATGCATTATCGACGGGGAGTCACTCTTACTAGGCTCTAGAAATGCTGGAATATACAAGTTGAATGAGAGTTATGATAGCGTTGAAAAAGAATCAACAGTAAACTATGCTAGTACAAAAAGGATGTGCATGACTTCTATAGAAAGAAACTTGCCCAAAAGACTTTGGCATAGGCGTCTCGGGCACCTTTGTAGAAAGTCGATGACACTATTATCACAAGGCATGGCTGATGGCATAAAATTTTCTCCAGGAGAAGATAGTCAATGTGAAAAATGTGTTAAAGGAAAACAAACAAGAGTTATTCCCAAGAAACAAGGAATAAGAGCGACAGAAAAACTTCAGCTTATTCATTCAGATGTATGTGGACCTATGAGTATGGAGAGTTGGGGAGGTGGAAAGTATTTTCTCACATTTATAGATGACTTAACTCGTAAAACTTTTGTGTATATTATTCGTACAAAAGATGAAGTTTTTAAAAAGTTTATTGAATTCAAAGCCTTTGTTGAGAATCAAACGGGATGCAAGATAAAGAATTAAAGAACATATAATGGGAGAGAATACATCAATGAACAATTTATAAAATTCCTCCAAAAAACATGGAATCCGTCACCAAAAGACAGTTCCAAGGCATCCATATCAGAATGGAGTTGCAGAGAGAGCTAATCGGACTATTGTAGAAAAGGCGAGATGTATGCTCGAAGATGTTGAAATACCTAGAGCTTTTTGGGCTGAAGCAGTAGTGACTGCTGTGTAATTAAAAAATGCATCTCCGCATGGATCTGTTAAAGATAAAACTCCAGAAGAAGCTTGGAATGGAAAGGAGATTAATATATCTCACTTTCGAGTATTCGGATGCAAGGCTTTTGCAATAATTCCAGATGAAAAAAAAAAGAAATTTGATTCAAAGAGCAAGCCGTGGGTGTTCGTTGGATATGGAGATGGAGTAAAGGATTACAAACTGATAGATCCAGAAAATGGAAGAAGTGCTATATATGAGTCGGATGTTGTCTTCTTCGAAAATGTCAAGGGATGGAATACAAAATCAGAAACATCAAAGGATGATGTGCATAATGAAGAAATGCCTATAGAATCATTATTCGATACACCACCAAATATCATCGAAGTGGATAAAGATTCACAGTCGGAAATTCTTCATTTAGATGATCAACTAGAGAATATAGAAGAGGATCATACAACATATATGGAAGAAGACGAAGAGGAAATAATAGAGGAAGACGAAGAACCAGAGAGAAGGACTTCATATTCCAAAGAAATGGCCATCTGATATGGAACTGTATAGTGCTTTACACGTTTTTAACAGTGAAAACATTGAGGATCCAAAAACATTAAATGAAGCCTTGTCACTACCCAATAATGTTGAGTGGAAAAAGGCCATAAGAGAAGAGCTGACATCACTTCAAGAGAACAAGACTTGGATATTGGTTGATAGACCTCAGAACCAAAAGGTGATTAAAAATAAGTGGGTTTTTAAGAGAAAAAAAGGCCTCGAGGGTTATAAATTTAAAGCAAGACTAGTTGCAAATGGTTTCACGCAGCAATATGGTGTGGACTTTGAAGAAACTTATGCACCCGTTGTACGGAAATCAACCTTTAGAATGTTTTTGGCATTAGCAGCCGAGCTAGACCTTGAATTGGAACAGTTGGATGTAAAAACAGCGTTTCTTCATGGAGATTTGACAGAAACAGTATATATGGAGCAACCTCAAGGATTTATAGAGTCCAAAGATAAAGGAAAAGTATGCTTACTAAAGAAGGCCATTTATGGATTGAAACAAGCATCCAGATGTTGGAATGAAACAATCAATGCAGTTTTATTGGAATTGGGTCTAAAACAATCTCTAAGGGATCCACGTGTGTATATAAAAAGGACACAAAATTGTACAATAATTTTAGGAATTTATGTTGATGACTTAATAATATTATTTGATGATAAATTAGAGGCAAAGCGAATCAAAGATGGTTTGGAACATAAATTTCAAATGAAAGATCTTGGAGAAGCAAGACACATTCTGGGAATGCGAATAAGACGTGATCGAGCTGAGAAAAAATTATGGATTGATCAAGAAGGGTTAATTATGTTCTTGAAGTTCTCAAGAAATATAAGATGGAAGACTGTAGGACCATGTCAAGTCCTCTGGACCCGAACCAAAGACTTTCGAGACCCACAGAGGGTGAAACATCAGAAGATGTGATGAATAAGTATCCTTATCAGAGTCTTGTGGGTTCACTTATGTATTTCGTTGTGACGTCTAGACCAGACATTGCACATGCATGCAGTGTTCTGAGTCAATATAACTCGTCTTATAATGAGGTACATTGGCGAGCTGCAAAAAGAGTATTAGCCTATCTAAAAGGGACATCAAAGTTATGTTTATGTTACAGAAAAACAAATAAAAATTTATTTGGATTTACAGATGCCGATTGGGCTAATGATGTATATGATAGAATATCATACAGTGGATTTTTATTTGTGTTAAGCGGAGCAGCCATTTCCTGGGAATCCAGAAAACAAAGATCTCCTGCATTATCTGCTGCAGAAGCAGAGTATATTGCTTTGACGGAAGGTGCCAGAGAAGCAAAGGATTTAAAAGGGCTCTTGCATTGGCTGTGGAGGCCTCAGGGAACTGTAAAGTTGTTTTGAGATAGTCAGAGTGCAGAGAGACTTTCAAGAAATTCTGGTTTTCATAAACGATCTAAACACATAGATCTTAAAAATCGTTATATAAACTATGCTGTGAAAACGAAAATAGTGCAAATTGAATATTTATCAACTGATCATATGGCAGCTGATAGTTTGACCAAAGATTTAAATGGGATCAAAATTAAAGAGTTTTTGTCAGATTTTGGACTCAAAGAATTTTAATTGCAATTGTAATGTTATGGGGGAATGTTGGATATGGTTAGGTACCTATTAATAACTATACAATTGTATTTAACTCTATGTTTTGTTTATTGTAATCTATGGTGGTTGTACCTTTTTTGTTTTTTCTTTAAAAATATTACATGATGATTATAAAAGTGTTTTTATTTATTATCAATTCATCTATAATAATCCTAACAGAGAGTATATTGTCAAGTCAGGCCTAAAATATGATATGCAGATCTCCTTTGGAAGGGTATATCTCTGTTCACTCGTATCCATCAGGATATTCCAGTCATCCGACTTCCTAATTATTGATATTAATTTCTTTGTTATAGGTCTGACTTCTTGTCCCGGTTTTATAAATGTTACAACTGACTGCATGATGGCTCTTGCCTTCACAAGGCTGCGAGCTTCTCTTGCAATTTCAAGCACCTTATTGTCACCATTGATATTTACGTACAGGTAGCTAATTATGGGATTACCAAATGAACACAAGAAACAAAATTTAAATTAACACAAAATTGGAGATAATGTATTTTATGACTTATGACTAATTATTGTATGCCTATTACTGTCGGGGAATTCCAAAATTAACGTCATAATAAATCATATCTTATATTCTTTAACAATTCAAAAGTGAATAGTGATAAATATATTTCCATACCAAAAATTAAAAGTCTTATTTATTTTATGTAGCTTCTCGGGCAACTAACAGGTGCTATGTCAAATAATTATTTAACACGAACCTAATAACGAGTTGCCACATTCTGGAGACTTACGATATTAATCGTCTCACAGATCCACACTGAAAACACATTTAAAAACTGTGCCTCCATCGGGAATCGAACCCGGGATCCTTGGATCAGTTACAAAGTCGCTTGTTATATGTAAAAAAGCGTTTGTAATTATTTTATATTATGTGGTTGTTATATGTATAAAAGTTACTTGTCTAACATCAATCGTAATAAAAAAATTGCTTTCCAATTGTTGACACACAACATCTTTATTCTCACCTCAACATACAGGTAGTCTGGTATGTTTTTACTCCTCACTAACACAAGGTTATGATTTAGGGGAGTTATGATTTCGCAATTTTTTAGGGTATTTTTTTTATTGCAGATTATCAACTAGTATGATGCTGAGAATGTATTCAAGTTTCATCACAATGTATCTGTGTGTGTGCTATGTACTATGTACGGCGTGTTTTTTTTTTTTAATAAAAAATGAATATGTCCTTATTAAACAAGTACATATACATCTTCCTACGTTCCCTAAACAAAGCATAAATGTTTGTGCTATAGGTAAACGAAATTGGTCGAGGCAGGATTCGAACTCGCGACCACTGGATTACTAGCCCAGCGCGCTAACCGCTCAGCCATCAACCTATCTACTTTATCAATACTTTACTAATGTACTCATTCGATTTTTTTCAAATTTTGCAAATATGTATATCCAATATTCGCTTAAGTAGACCCCATTAGATTTTGAAAGATATCTGAATAGTGCTTCTCAATTTTTTAACTGTCAAATATTTCAAAGTGACCCCAAGCTCAGGAAATTTTAAATTTTTATTTTCAAATTGTTAAAAAGGCACATCACTTTCATAAAACGGCATTGAAGAATTATCAACTTTTCATAATAAAATATTTAAGATATTAAAAAATAATTTAACAAACTCATTTCGTGAAAATGCTGAATATTTTCCATACAAAATTTGAATACTTTGTAGAATAACTTTACGCTTGCATCTCCAAAGGTGGCGCTATTTTTTTTTATGTTGGTATTTTTGAAAATGCAATGTAAAATTTTCAGACCTTCAGCATACTTCAGTTGTGTTTTGTTGTTTGTTGTGACGCGAAACATGACGCGATCCTTTAAAATCTTGAAGTAAACCAAATAATAAATATAACACGTGTGATTTTGTAAAATTCTTAGCTGGAAACATTTTAAAATGGAAATTTTACTTCTATATTATCTGTGCCTATAACAATATTTAGTGAATCAAATATTTATAAAAATAAATAAAAAAATTAAAACTGTGTGTTTTTTATTTATTTTTATAAATATAAGATGCTCGGAAAGATCTTCATCTAAAAATAAATAGCTACCACCACTCAATCAACACCTGGGGTGAAAGTAATCTTGTTTCATTTAACGTCTCAAAAACCCAAGCCTGTCTTATTTCTGCGAAGAGAAACCCCAATGAATTGCAAGTGTATTTCAACGGAAGCACCCTACCTAACAGCAGCTCTATCGACCTGCTTGGAGTATCTATAACGAACCAATTACACTACAAGGGCTCCATCGAAGCTAAGGTGAAACTCGCCTCCAAAAAATTGAGCGTACTATATACATAGAGCGCGTAGATATTTGACTAAGTCCCAGATCTGTATACTCTACAAAGCGCAAATACGTCCAATTATTGAATATGGTAGTCACCTCTGGAGTGGCGCCCCCCAATACCTACTGAATACCCTCGACGCTGTCCAAAGGCGTGCTATACGTCTGATTGATGATCCATCACTGACTGATGCATTGCAATCACTAGAACACAGTCGTAAAGTCGGTATTTTAAGTTTATTTTATAGATACTACCACGGGAATTGCTCAGAAGAACTTGCATCTTTGGTCCCTCCTCCACCTACTCGCAACAGAGTCACTCGCTTCACTCAATCGCAGCACCCATTCACAGTGGACCTTCAACATATACGAACCAGTCGCTTCTCGGACTCCTTTATTAATACAGCAGCCCGACTGTGGAACGATCTTCCGAATTCTGTGTTTCCACCTTCGTACAACCGGGTCTTTTTAAAATCCGAATCAATAAACTCTTTTCTAGACTGCAAACCCCTCCCAACGCTACGTAGTGCGCTTCTTCGGAAGAGCAAAATGGACCCAAATCCTAATAGCTGGTGTCCCCTACGTAGACATGTTAAAAAAAAAATATTTATAACTATGAACTTCCATTGTGTTAACGAAAAAACTTTGAAATTATTAAATCAAATATTTTATGATTGCACATACGCTTTCATTGGATTTTTATCCCTGTGGGGGATAATGATATTTTTTGACAAGATCAATAGAGACGATGTTGGAATATTGTAGGAGAATCCCGGTTCTCCTATAATATTCGAATGTCGTCTCTATTGAGATAACAATATGCAAAAAACATTTAGTGAGTTTTACTTACAATTGTAATGGTGATTCAATAGACATAATATATTTTGACATTTTTTTTGTTTCACCTTCCATTTGTTACATGTAGAATTTTAAAGAGTGAATTTACATTATTTGAAAAAAATAATTTGTTGATTCGAAAAATATGATGTCCATTTTTGACATAAATATTTGAAATTTCAGAAGGACAACAGACTATGGAAAACAATTCAGATAATATTCAAAAAAGAACAATTTTACTTTGAAAAATATGTTGCCTATTTCTTGATTTTTGTAAATAGGTACCTTCTCTCGCCAACAATATGCACATAATATTTGCTTCTTTTTTAAAGTATTTTTTTATTTGATTGCCAAGTCCAAATGTTAACAATAATCTATTTTCTGGTAATCATATCACTGTTATTATATAAAAATTATGAACAAGTGTTGTAATTTGCAGATGAAAAAAACAAATTTTTCTTGGCTTTGTCGTAAATAATGCATTCCCATAGATTTTCATAATAATATACTAAATGGAGTACTCCGTGCAATAAGTGAGTCATGGTATATTGCGCGTTTGACGTTTTGGTTAGCAACATATTGCAGTTTTCCTTAAGTGCATTTCAACAATTCCTAGATAACTGTTTTCTAAATCTTAACGAACAAAGTGTTTTTTTCGACAAAAAAATCGGAAAACAATTCACATTGGTCGTTATTCTCTATAGAAAAACGATGTGGTCTGCCAACCAAGTTGTCAAAAATCCCGCGGAAAAATGCCTTACTTAGATTCATTCAAAATTTGCTAACTACAATATCTGGTATATTATAATATTGGAGTTTTACCTACCATTAAAACTCTTATTATGTGCATCGTTGCTTATCCAGAATATGTAGAGAGATATAGCATATATATTTCTTGTCGTCGCGGCCGGTTCTGCTGCCCTGTTTGAATCTCCCGCCATTGTATGTTGATGCCTTTGTAGTTACATCCATTGCCACCATTTCAGTTGGCGTCATGTTGCGCCATCTTGAATCAATTTTGCTCACCAAGCAGAGCTTAAGTATATTCTGGATAAGCAAGACAACATAATAAGAGTTTTAATGGTCGGTAAAACTCCAATATTATGTGTGTCGTTGCTTATCCAGCATATGTAGTGAGAAATGTTTGTTATCGCGTGGTGGCAATGGAAGAGCCAAAATTGTGAAGTAGTGAGTTTATTGCTAAATGGCAATATCTTTCGACTCAACAGTGTCCTGGTTCTTGCTTTAATTTAATTGAACCCAGGACACCCACTTCAAAGCCAAATGATTATTCAATAGGCTCAAAATATTGTGTTAATGATTCACAATGTGTGTTGAAATTGTTCTGAACCTTGTAAATTTGCTTTCTGTAATAAATTTTGAAAGTATTGGCTGAACGCCAGTTTGCTGTTTCTAATATTTTGTCTATAGGGCATTCTTCTAACCAACTTTTTGATACAGCCGATCTAGTGCTGCCAGGGGGAGCATCTATACCGAAATCTTTTAAAATTGTTTTAACCCAACCCACAATAATTGTTCTTGTGGCTGGCTTTGCTGATCCCACAGTGGACACAAAAAGGTTATTGACACCCGATTCTCGTCTTCTACTTTGACCCAAATCAATGAACCTCCTTAGCCAAAAAACAGGGTCTATGTTTTGGCTTTATTAAGCATCCACACACATGTCTGTGTGTGGACGAATCTGTCTTGGATCCAAATGCCGGCCATAGTATAAAATGGTCTTGGTTATCTATGACACTACCTGGTGAAATATTTAATAGAGTTAGGCCATGCACTCTACGTCCTGATGCAAGGAGCAGGATAATTGCACACCTACGAGACGCCGCAAAAAGGGTTATGACGTCTAGAGGATGATTGCTTAACCATGTGACTACTTGTCCCGGGTCCCAGACGAAGGTTTTGGATTTTTTCACAGCAGTATTTGCTACACCACTCATCACTTTGACCAGGGGATGATTACTTATTCTCTCCCTATTGTTGGGATCACATAAAGTTGATACTGCTGATTTATGTAGCGCAATTGTACTAGCTGTGATACCATCTTTTATCTTTAGGCATGTAAGAAAGTGTGCCACCCCAATAGGTTCCTGAACTCAATATTCTCACTGATACACCACCTTTTCCATCTATCCTAAGCAGGACGATAAGTGCATAAGGTAGATTTCCGCCAACCAGCACTAAGTAGAGCTTTTTCTTGCTAGGTACATTCACTCAGTAGTTCACCCCAGCCCCAATCTTCCACACTTGCAGTTGGAGTCTTTTAACTTGTTGAGGGTGACGGCCTGTCGATATGTCTATCAAGTTGTGGGATAGCGATGGTATTGTGTATGGGTGATCGAGGGCTCTTTTTCTTAGATCTGGTAACCAAAACACCTTCGGCCAATTCGAGGCTACAATTAAGTACACTCCTGTTGATTTGTTTAAATGAGCAAGCACTCGAGGTATCAAGCACGGAGGAGGAAACACCCAAGCCAGGGGAAAGTTCCATTCCCTGCTGAAGGCATTGTGAAACACAGGTTTCTTGTCGTTTGGATCCAGTGACACATAATTTTATAGTACATGAGCTCTCGATGAGGCAAATAGGTCCACTATCGGTCTGTCCCATTTCAGGAATACAGTCTCTATTACCGAGGGAAGGAGATGCCACTCCGGTAATGACATTCCTCGCGAGAGATGATCTGCAAGGCCGTTTTAACGCCCTGGTAGGTACTGTACTTGTAAAGAGATCCCGTTCAGATCTAGAAGTGTCAGAATCTGGTAAGTCTGGTGAAGAAGAGCCAATGACTTGGTACCTCCTTCGTTCATTGAATTAGCAGTGAAGAATTCCTCAAACTCTTGCTCGTATATTGTAACGCATTTAGAATTGCTACTATCTCCTTCTTATTGCAACGCCAATCCTTCTGGTCTTCCCTCCAATTCCCTGAGAGAGGGTTGTCGTCTATCAGATGAGCAGCTGTAACGCTTCTTGAGTTTGGGCAAGGCCCTCTGGATTGTTCGTCGTTCGTTGCACTGCAAAAACTGCAAATCCAGAGGGCGCTGGTAGAACTGTCATGTGTTGTTTTATATTTTTATTATTAACCATTGCGTTATTTTGATTTTGTGTTTCGCTCAATTCGGCAATCATAGCCCTTTTTATAATGTCATTTAAACTCTCTTCCGTTGTTTTTAACAATTCTTGTCTTGTATTTATGTTCTTCATGCCTGTTATTAGTTGATTTTTAATCATTGTTTCACTATAACTTTCATCACATTTTACACATTGAAAGTCAATTTATAAAATTTGTATATTTCAATTGTTGTATTTTTAATTGGTTCACAATATTCATCATAGAATGTTATTACTTCTTCAAATTTTGCGGTCTCTTTATTGTCAAAATTTTCGTAGATTGATAGATCCCTCGTAGATCCCTCGTCATCTATGTTGCTTAACAAAATCGCCATTTTTTGTCCATCTTTGCATTTGACATTTTCTGGCAAATTAAGTCGTATATTTATCCTTCTTTTGAAGATTCGCCACCTATTTTTTAAGTGACCCTCTTCGAAACTAAATAGATTTCTTGTATCCATTTTGTATTAATATTATTTAGTAGTTCATTACTATTTTATTCGTGTAATTGGATTACTATGAAGTCGTTTGAAAATAACATGACCGCCTGAAGTCCTGCAAACTGTACTACTATGAAGTCGTTAAAAAATAACGTGATATATCGAATATTAACGAACGATTTGTTCTTTGTAAAATGCCCGCGAACCAATTTCATAAAAAATTCATTCATAAATCGTTCAACAACCAAATACAATAAATTAAATAATGCGCAAACCCTGGACATTTTTCATGATAACCTTGGTAAATTTAGGTCCCGGGTGGGGCTGTTGTTGGTGTGATCTATTCTATTGGGGCGAAATTGAAAATCTTCGAGGTTATTCCTATCCCTCTATTTCCTCTCCCTTCCTGTTCTATAGAGGTTTGTAATAGGTTATGAATAAGTATTTTTTTGTTGTTATTTATATTATATATTTTGTATTGTAAAGATCACTCACATTATCTAGCCATTATTTTTATTTTGATTGAATTAAAGCATTAGGGAACTTACTGGTTTTGTATATATGTATTGTTTTTTTTTACTCCCACAAGCTGTATATAACTGTCTGTTCCTGGAATTAAATAAAATAAAATAAAAAATAAATTACTTGTAAAGAGTAGTTCAGAACGCCTGAAGTACTGCATACTGTTCTACTCTCTCTCTCTCTCTCTCTCTCTCTCTCTCTCTCTCTCTCTCTCTCTCTCTCTCTCTCTCTCTCTCTCTCTCTCTCTCTCTCTCTCTCTCTCTCTCTCTCTCTCTCTCTCTCTCTCCCTTAGCTTGCATCCCACATGGTGGTGGGGTCAGCTCTCCTCACTGCGCTCCTCCACTTCGCCCTATCCTGAGCATCTTCCTCAGAGACATCACATTCCTGCATGTCCTCAGCCACCAGGCCTTTCCATCGTTTTTTGGGACGCCTTCTGGATCTTTTGCCAGACACTCGATGGTCCAGTGCAGTGTTTCCTATATATTCTGGCGGTTTTCTAAGGATATGCCCGAACCACCTCAGCCTATTCTCCATCAGCTTATCGGATACATCGCGTACACCCAGGCTACCTCTTATATATTCATTTCGTATTTTATCTCTTCTCGTGACGCCGCACATCCACCTAAGCATCTTCATCTCGGCTGTTTGCACTGACTGAACTTGTCTTCGAGTGACGGTCCAGGTCTCACTACCATATGTCAACACTGGTCTGATCATTGTCTTGTATACATGGCCTTTCATCTTCACTGGCATTCGCTTGTCACAGATTACTCCAGTCACTTCTCTCCATTTAAGCCAGGCTGCGGCAATACGGTGCTGAATGTTAGTTTCCAGGCTTCCTGACTCATGTATCATGTTCCCAAGATACTTGTATTTATCACATCTTGTGACTTGCTGCCCATCAATTGTAATCGGGTCAGTGTCTGTTTGGGGAACATTGCAAGCCATAAACTGTGTTTTGCTCACACTCAGCACCAGGCCTCCTTTCTGTAACTGGTGTTTCCACGCCAGAAGAGCTCGCTGTAGGGAGTCCTTGTCTTCGGTGCAGATTGCTACGTCGTCAGCGTATATAAAAGTCCATAGTGACTGCATTTGCGCATCCTCCGTTAGCGCGTCCAGCACCAGACAGAATAGGAATGGGCTAAGTACGGATCCCTGGTGTACCCCCTCTGTAACTGCGATTGGTCTAGTGGTTCCTGCTGGGGTTATTATTTCAGCCTTCACTTGTGCGTACATATCAATGATCACAGTGATATACTTCTCAGGTATATTTATTTTCCGGAGACTCCACCATATCACCTGTTCTACTATGAAATCGTTTAAAAATAACATGATGTATCGAATATTACTTTTATAGAGTAGTTCAGAACCCATGAAGTAATGCAAATTGTACCGAATATTACTTGTAAAGAGTAGTTCTGAACGCATGAAGTACTGCAAACTATACTACTATGATGACGTTTAAAAATGACATGAACGCCTGAAGTCCTGCAAACTGTACTACTATGAAGTCGTTAAAAAATAACGTGATATATCGAATATTACTTGTAAAGAGTAGTTCAGAACGCCTGAAGTACTGCATACTGTTCTACTATGAAGTCGTTTAAAAATAACATGATGTATCGAATATTACTTTTATAGAGTAGTTCAGAACCCATAAAGTACTGCAAATTGTACGGAATATTACATGTAAAGAGTAGTTGTGAACGCCTGAAGTACTACAAACTGTATTACTATGAAGACGTTTGAAAATAACATGAACGCCTGAAGTCCTGCAAACTGTACTACTATGAAGTTGTTAAAAAATAACGTGATATATCGAATATTACTTGTAAAGAGTAGTTCAGAATGCCTGAAGTACTGCATACTGTTCTACTATGAAGTCGTTTAAAAATAACATGATGTATCGAATATTACTTTTATAGAGTAGTTCAGAACCCATAAAGTACTGCAAATTGTACGGAATATTACATGTAAAGAGTAGTTGTTAACGCCTGAAGTACTGCAAACTGTATTACTATGAAGACGTTTGAAAATAACATGAACGCCTGAAGTACTGCAAACTGTACTACTATGAAGTCGTTTAAAAATAACATTATGTATCGAATATTACTTGTAAAGAGTAGTTATGAACGCCTGAACTACTTCAAACTGTACTACTATTGATACGGTGTGAATCCGTGGGGCGAAGCCTGGGGCTTCGCCTTGTGACGGGAATCGAACCACAGCCACCAACTAACCAGTAGTTTGCATGAGACTAGCAGGGATTAACAACGTCCTGTCAATTATGGCGAGGATGCATACAGCTAAGAAAATTATCAATAAAAAAAATTATATTTCACAACAATAAAAAAAATTAATTAAGTGCATCAAGTCAGTACATGAACGGGGTAGAGAGAGAGAAATGGAAAACCAGGAGAATTTATATAACGATTTTAATAACATGTCGTAAATTGGTGCATATAAAATTAACATTATATATCATAACAATATATCACAGTCATGGTTGTAAATAATTATTTGTATGATTTTTTACAATTTCAAAATGTAGTTTTATCAACATGCTAGCAATACTCAAAGGAAACAAAATTATAAATTACGCTGTTTTTATGATTTTCAACAGATTGTTCTAATAAAATTTTATAACAGAATTGGCCAATTTTACATTTTTCTACTATTTATATAATATTAGTTTAAGAAGATTTCTTTAATTCAATATACTTTTATAAATTTATATGAGAAATTAAACTGACAATAAAATCGGTAGATAACAAATTTATACATAACATATTAGGTACCGCATGGAATACGGGCCTCAATCATAATTTTACATTTGACTTATATTGGAAAAATAGTAATTAATATTATAATCCGGGTAACGAAGCTGTATGAAGTCAATCTTGGTGAAAGTAGCAAAATATTGAAGTTACAGAATACGCCATTTTTTAATCAAAACTCAAGTGTCGGGTACGGCAAACAAAATCATATAATTCTCACTTAATATCGAGTGATAAGAATATCACACGAGTGTGATTTATGGCAAAACTGATAAATCATAGTAAATTTTCATTTCCTTGTGGAAAGCTGGGTCAAAACATTATTAAGGTTAAACGGAATAGAAAGGAGTCAAAAAAATTAACTCCTTTCTATCCGAGTTCAACACTTATTTGTAGTGTATGCTGCACTTATTCCTTTTTTTCCAAAGGAAAGACCTAGGCATTTTTGCCTCGTGGTAGAACACCATCTTATCGCGTCAAACAATGAACGGAACGGGGAGAGGTCACGTGATAAGGCAGCACTGCCAGTCAAAAAAAAACATTTTACGTCGAGATCGTTGAATAACTACTAAAAATGTTGTCACTTTTGAAACGTAGGCACCAAATTCGATCTCAACGCAAAGTTAGTAATGAAATATTTTTCACATTCGTAAATATTATCTCATGACACTATGAAGACGTTTAAAAATAACATGAACGCCTGAAGTACTGCAAACTGTACTACTATGAAGTCGTCTAAAAATAAAATTATGTATCAAATACTACTTGTAAACAGTAGTTCTGAGCGCCTGAAGTACTGCAAATTGTACTACTATGAAGACGTTTGAAAATAACATGAACGCCTGAAGTCCTGTAAACTGTACTACTGTGAATTCGTTTAAAAATAACATTATGTATCGAATATTACTTGTTAAGAGTAGTTCTGAATGCCTGAAGTACTGCAAACTGTACTACTATGAAGTCGTTTAAAAAAAATATGATGTATCGAATATTACTTGTAAAGAGTGGTTCAGAACGCTTAAGAAATGCAAACTGTATTACTATGATGTCGTTTAAAAATAACATGATGAATTGAATATTACGTGTAAAGAGTAGTTCTGAACGCTTGAACTACTGCAAACTGTTCTGCTATGAAGACGTTTAAAAATAACATGAACGCATGAAGTACTGCAAACTGTACTACTATGAAGCCGTCTAAAAATAAAATGATGTATCAAATACTACTTGTAAAGTCGTTAAAAAATAACATGATGAATCGAATATAACTTGAAAAGATTAGTTCCGATCGCCTGAAGTAATGCAAACTGTACGACTATTTAGACGTTTAAAAATAACATAATGTATCGAATATGACTTGTAAAGAGTAGTTCTGAACGCCTGAAGTACTGCAAACTGAACTACTATGCAGTCGTTTAAAAATAACATTTTGTATCGAATATTACTTGTAAAGAGTAGTTCTGAACGCCTGAAATACTGCAAACTGTACTACTATGAAGACGTTAAAATAACATTTTGTATCGAATATTACTTGTAAAGAGTAGTTCTGAACGCCTGAAATACTGCAAACTGTACTTCTATGAAGTCGTTTAAAAATAATATGATGTATCGAATATAACTTGTAAAGAGTAGTTCAGAACGCCTAAAGAAATGCAAACTATATACTATAAAGTCGTTTGAAAATAACATGACCGCCTGAAGTCCTGCGAACTGTACTACTATGAAGTCGTTGAAAAATAACGTGATAAATCGAATATTACTTGTAAAGAGTAGTTCAGAACGCCTGAAGTACTTCATACTGTTCTACTATGAAGTCGTTTAAAAAAACATGATGTATCGAATATTTCTTTTAGAGAGTAGTTCAGAACCCATGAAGTACTGCAAATTGTACCGAATATTACTTGTAAAGAGTAGTTCTGAATGCCTGAAGTACTGGAAACTGTTCTAGTATGAAGACGTTTAAAAATAACATGAACGCCTGAATGAATGCAAACTGAACTACTATGAAGTCGTTTAAAAATAACATTTTATATGGAATATTACTTGTAAAGAGTAGTTCTGTACGCCTGAAGTACTGCAAATTATACAACTATGAAGTCGTTTTAAAATAACATAATGTATCGAATATGACTTGTAAAGAGTAGTTCTGAACGCCTGAAATACTGCAAACTGAACTACTATGAAGTCGTTTGAAAATAACATTTTGTATCGAATATAACTTGTAAACAGTAGTTCTGAACGCCTGAAGTACTGCAAACTATACTACTATGAAGTCGTTAAAAAATAACATGTTGAATCGAATATAATTTGTAAAGATTAGTTCCTATCGCCCGAAGTAATGCAAACTGCACTACTATTAAGACGTTTAAAAATAATATAATGTATCGAATATGACTTGTAAAGAGTAGTTCTGAACGCCTGAAGTACTGCAAACTGAACTACTATGCAGTCGTTTAAAAATAACATTTTGTATCGAATATTACTTGTAAAGAGTAGTTCTGAACGCCTGAAATACTGCAAACTGTACTACTATGAAGACGTTAAAAATAACATTTTGTATCGAATATTACTTGTAAAGAGTAGTTCTGAACGCCTGAAATACTGCAAACTGTACTTCTATGAAGTCGTTTAAAAATAATATGATGTATCGAATATAACTTGTAAAGAGTAGTTCAGAACGCCTAAAGAAATGCAAATTATACACTATAAAGTCGTTTGAAAATAACATGACCGCCTGAAGTCCTGCAAACTGTACTACTATGAAGTCGTTGAAAAATAACGTGATAAATCGAATATTACTTGTAAAGAGTAGTTCAGAACGCCTGAAGTACTTCATACTGTTCTTCTATGAAGTCGTTTAAAAAAACATGATGTATCGAATATTACTTTTAGAGAGTAGTTCAGAACCCATGAAGTACTGCAAATTGTACCGAATATTACTTGTAAAGAGTAGTTCTGAATGCCTGAAGTACTGCAAACTGTTCTAGTATGAAGACGTTTAAAAATAACATGAACGCCTGAATGACTGCAAACTGAACTACTATGAAGTCGTTTAAAAATAACATTTTATATCGAATATTACTTGTAAAGAGTAGTTCTGTACGCCTGAAGTACTGCAAATTATACTACTATGAAGTCGTTTTAAAATAACATAATGTATCGAATATGACTTGTAAAGAGTAGTTCTGAACGCCTGAAATACTGCAAACTGAACTACTATGAAGTCGTTATAAAATAACATTTTGAATCGAATATTACTTGTAAAGAGTAGTTCTGAACGCCTGAAGTAATGCAAACTGTACTACTATGAAAACGTTTGAAAATGACATGAACGCCTGAAGTCCTGCAAACTGTACTACTGTGAATTCGTTTAAAAATAACATTATGTATCGAATAAGACTTGTAAAGAGTAGTTCTGAACGTCTGAAGTACTGCAAATTGAACTACTATGAAGTCGTTTAAAAATAACATTGGTCATTGTTTAACTGTTGCTTCTTAACATGAATTGCTACACCTGTGTTAAAGACATAAAAAGTGACGATGCTATCATATGTTCGAAATGCCAAAGCAAGTTCCATTTTTTATGTGTGGGATTCAGCGAAAGTAATTTTAAACAAATGCTGAGGATGAACAAACTTAAATGGAAGTGTCAAAAGTGTAAAATTGTTACTCCAAAAAAGGCTGATATATCTGAATCTGAGACTGTTTCTGGTATCAATGTCATTAAGCTATTGAATTCTGTACAAAATGAACTGATTGAAATGAGGAAGTCCTTTGATAACATGCTAGAGAAGCAGAGAGAGGAATTAATGGATTTAAAAAAAAAAATGGAAACCTGTACGAATAATTTAGTTGAATCCAACAAAAAATCTGATATGTGGGAAAATAACTTCTTGGAGATCCAAGCCAAACAGGAAAAAACAGAATCCAAAATTGAAACCCTCCAAAAAGAGAACAGAGTTCTCAAACAAACTATTAACAAACTAGAACAAACATCCATGGCCTCATCAGTAGAAATTCAAGGACTCCCATTTAATGACAAACATGATTTGCAACCGATGCTAAAATCCCTTTTTAAGCATATTGATTGTGAAGACATACTAAAAAACGAGTCTATTGAGACATCTTTATATACGCACTCTCAAAAAAAAATCGTCACCATTAAATTCAGTTCAAAGGAAGTAAAAGATAGAGTCTTGTTATGTAAAAAAAATAATGGAAATTTCACGGCTCTAGACATCGGCTGCTGCAAGGCAATTGGAAACGTTTACATCAACGAAAAACTCACTACATTTAATAAACACCTCCTTTGGTTGGCTAAATCAACTAAGGCTCATGGATATAAGTACATCTGGACCAGATATGGAAATATCTACATAAAGAAGACTGAAGACTCCAATGTGATAGTGGTCAGAGACGTCGGTGATATCCCGACTCGATAACAGTATGAACATCACCAAAGGGAAGCCCAACTATTCACGATGACCAGGATATGGAACATGACCTGACTTCCTGCCAAAAAATTGAAGACGTAAACAGTTTATTTACTCAAACAGATTTCGCAATCATAAACATGAACATTAGAAGCATCAATAAACATTTTGATGATTTTTGCATACTTTTGGGCACAATATCTTTTGGAATTGATTTAATTATACTGACAGAAACGCAAATGCGTGTGGACATTCCGTATTATATTCCAGGATATTCTGTTCTTTCTTGCACATGTAGACATACGTCACATGACGGCATAACTATTTTCTATAATGATAATACGATTACGGATTTTACATATGAAATGCCAAATTTGATGTTCTCAAACTGCATTTTAATTTACTATAAACATAATAACAAAAAATACTGCATGGTTGCTATATACCGCTCACCATCTTTGTGCGTTAAGGAATACATAAAAGAACTTGCTACATCACTAATTCCACTTGTAAAATCTAAAAATTGTAATAACATAATTTTCACCGGTGATATTAATATTAATATTTTAAATGAAAAAGTTCTAAATGCAGAAGAAAATAACTACCTGAATCTATTATATTCTGAGGGATTCACTTCTTTTATTAACACTACAACTAGACCAAACTTGAGGAACATTGATTCGTGCTTGGACCATATTATGGTGAAATCCAAAGATTCGTTTTTACCTAAGGCAGCCGTAGTGTCAATTGACATAACCGACCACCTCCCGACTTTCTATGGTCATAGTTATATTACGAGTGACGACGTTTGTAACTCTAGTAACAATAAACGTATAAAAGTCGATTATTCTAAGCTCAAATCTTTAATTTCGGTAGAATCATGGCATAATGTTTTCTCTTCCCATGATCCCAATGATGCATTAAATCAATTTTATCATGTACTCAATGAGCATACTAACTCTTGTAAAATTGTAAAAACTCTACCCAAAAGTAAACACAAGAAAATACAACCCTGGATTACTCGCGGCATAATTGTGTCTATACATCACCGAAATAAATTATTTATTGAATTAAAAAAACATGAAAAATTCTGTCAGTTGAATAACATGTCCGTTTCATCACAGATTAGACAGAGTTTTATTACTTATCGAAATATGTTGAATTTATTAATTAAGAAATGTAAACAGGAATATTATAATAATGAACTAACTAAGGCAAAGAATGATCCGAAAAGAACTTGGAAAATAATAAATGAAATAGCATCAAGGAAGAGGAAAGAATGTATATCTATCAATAAAATTGAACATAATAATGAATTTGTTACAGACAGTCACAAAATGCCTGATATATTTAACAGATACTTCACAAACATTGCGACAGACCTTCTTTCTAGTATGTCTATGACCAACAATACAGTAACAGACTCACCTACGGATTCGAGTAGTACTAATACAAACATGGCAAACCTGACGGAATTTAACTGTATTACAGAAGAGGAAGTAATTTCAATGATAAATGAACTAAAAACCTACACAGCTGTAGGACCTGATAATATTTGCGTAGAAACCCTTAAACAAATTAAACAGCACATAGCTAAACCAATTAGGTATATTTTTAATCTTTCACTAGAGAAAGCTATATTCCCAAATGTACTCAAAATCTCTAGTATAACACCAATACACAAAGGTGGTGCACGACACTTAACTAATAATTATAGACCTATTGCACTCATTTCACAAATCGCAAAAATATTTGAAAAGCTCATTAAAGAGCGATTAATACATTACTTACAAAAGCACAACATTCTATCTAAAAATCAATTCGGATTTAGAGCTAACTTGGGCACTGATGATGCATTGTATATGCTTACCAAACACGTACATGAGGAACTAGACAGAGGAAAGAAAACACTTTCAATATTTTTGGACTTAAAGAAAGCATTCGACACAGTTAACCATAATGTACTTATTAAACGCTTGCATAAAAATGGAATAAAAGGAAAATGTTTGTCTTTATTAGAAAATTACTTAAATATGAGATTCCAAAAAACAAAAATTGGTTACGATTACAGCTCTGAACAAAAGGTCATCCACGGAGTCCCACAGGGTACAGTACTCGGACCGATACTCTTTCTTATTTACATCAACGAACTGTGTAATGCCGATATCCCTGGAATAATACTGTCTTATGCTGACGATACCTCTATCACTGTAAGTGGAAAAACTTGGCGTGAAACATTTGCTAACGCAGATACTTGTTTGCGGGTTGTAAAAACATGGCTGAATAAAAGTTTACTCTCTTTGAACTGTGAAAAAACCCTCTACGTCCCATTTTATACTAATAGTAGATCGGCGCCCACCTGTAACACTGTCCTTAGATTTCATAACAATGACTGTGATAACAATTGCTCCAGATGTGTAGAGGTCAAGACAGAAAGCTCCACTAAATATTTAGGTATCATCATTGATTCACATTTAAGGTGGGACAATCATGTAAACTACTTGTGTAAAAAAATAAGATACTTGGGGTATATATTTAAAAGATTACTTGGTATTGTCAAAACTGACATAGTCAAAATGACATACTACAGTTTGGTACAATCTATGTTGACTTATGGCATGATTGCATGGGGAGGAGTATTGGACAGTCATATTGCTCCATTAGAAATTGTACAAAGAATGATAATTAAAAAAATGTACAACAAACCTCCCAGATATCCCACTAAACAATTATTTAAAGAGAGTGGATTATTTAATCTAAGGAAACTGTATATACTACAATGTCTTAAGTTTATTCACAAAAAGAAAGAAATTTTCATGTTAAATTCACAAAATCGTACCAGTGACCGTCTGAATAGTATTTACAAAGTTCCTAATTGCAATAAGAGATCGACACAGAGACATTCTGTAATTATAGCTCCCAGATCATACAATATGTTGCCATTGTCTCTTAAGTCTTTAAATTGCCATTCAAAATATGTGAGTCATCTTAAGACATGGCTTAAGAACAATGACAACATTCAAGATTTCTTTTTATGATTTCTTCTCTCTTCTGTCTTTTTCTATGTGTTTTTCTATGTGTTTATCTCTTTTGATTATCTATATTTTACTTTTGTGTCATCATATATCTGTTTACTTTTATGTATTTTACTTCATTGCTTTTTATGATTTGTTCTAATATAAGTGGGTACATACTTACTTATTTTACTTTACTATCATCATTAACTGTTTACTTTTAATTTATGAATTTTGCTATTTATGGATTTTGCTATTTTATGATTTAACGCTTTTGTGTGATCAGTATATTGTTTACTTGCAATTTGTATAATTTTCTTTATCACCATTTAGGTAGGTACTTATGATTTTTCAACTTGCGTTGTCTAAAAACTGTTTAATTGTAACATTTAGGTAGGTACTTATGATTTTTCAACTTGCGTTGTCTAAAAACTGTTTAATTGTAACGCGCAACCAACATCTTCCTTTGTAAATTTTATTTAGGTATACCCACATACAGGCTAAGCCTTGTGGGATTTTTGGTGTAATGTGTAATATGATTTGTGTAATATGTGTGTATGTTTTTTTTTTGTATCTATTTTTATTATACTATGTACCGAAAATTTGTTTAATAAATAAATAAATAAAAGTATCGAATATTACTTGTAAAGAGTAGTTCTGAACGCCTGAAGTATTGCAAACTGTACTACTATGAAGACGTTTGAAAATAACATGAACGCCTGAAGTCCTGCAAACTGTACTACTATGAAGTCGTTTAAAAATAACATTTGTATCGAATATTACTTGTAAAGAGTAGTTCTGAAAGCCTAAAGAAATGCAAACTGTATTACTATGACGTCGTTTTAAAATAACATGACGTATTGAATATTACTTGTAAAGAGTAGTTCTGAACGCCTGAAGTACTGCAAATTATACTACTATGAATCGTTAAAAAATAATATGATGAATCGAATATAACATGTAAAGATAAGTTCCGATCACCTGAAGTAATGCAAACTGTACTACTATTTAGACATTGGAAAGAGTAGTTCTGAACGCATGAAGTACTGCAAACATACTACTATGAAGACGTTTAAAAATAACATGAACGCCAGAAGAACTGCAAATGGTATTACTATGAAGTCGTCAGTCGTCTAAAAATAAAATGATGTGTCGAATATTACTTGTAAACAGTAATTCTGAACGCCTGAAGTACTGCAAAATGTACTACTGTGAATTCGTTTAAAAATAATATTATGTATCGAATATGACTTGTAATGAGTGGTTCTGAACGCCTGAAGTCCTGCAAACTGAACTACTGTGAATTCGTTTAATAATAACATTATGTATCGAATATGACTTGTAATGAGTAGTTCTGAACGCCTGAAGTACTGCATATTGAACTACTATGAAGAAGATTAAAAATAACATGAACGCCTGAAGTACTGCAACCTGTACTACTATGAAGTCGTCTAAAAATAAAATGATGTATCGAATATTACTTGTAAACAGTAGTTCTGAACGCCTGAAGTACTGCAAAATGTACTACTATGAAGACGTTTAAAAATTTACATGAACGCCTGAAGTCCTGCAAACTGTACTACTTTGAATACGTTTAAAAATAACATTATGTATCGAATAAGACTTGTAAAGAGTAGTTCTGAACGCCTGAAGTACTGCAAATTGAACTACTATGAAGTCGTTTAAAAATAACATTTGTATCGAATATTACTTGTAAAGGGTAGTTCTGAACGCCTGAAGTACTGCAAACTGTACTACTATGATGACGTTCGAAAATAACATGAACGCCTGAAGTCCTGCAAACTGTACTACGTTTAAAAATAACATTATGTATCGAATATTACTTGTTAAGAGTAGTTCTGAACTCTTGAAGTACTGCAAACTGTACTACTATGAAGTCGTTTTAAAATAACATTTTTATCGAATATAACTTGAAAAGAGTAGTTCTGAAAACCTAAAGAAATGCAAACTGTATTACTATGACGTCGTTTAAAAATAACATGATGTATTGAATATTACTTGTAAAGAGTAGTTCTGAACGCCTGAAGTACTGCAAATAATACTACTATGAATCGTTAAAAAATAACATGATGAATCGAATATAACATGTAAAGATAAGTTCCGATCACCTGAAGTAATGCAAACTGCACTACTATTAAGGCATTGGAAAGAGTAGTTCTGAACGCATGAAGAACTGCAAACTATACTACTATGAAGACGTTTTAAAATAACATGAACGCCTGAAGTACTGCAAATTGTTTTACTATGAAGTCGTTAAAAATAAAATGATGTATCGAATATTACTTGTAAACAGTAATTCTGAACGCCTAAAGTACTGCAAAATGTACTTTTATGAAGACGTTTAAAATTAACATGAACGCCTGAAGTCCTGCAAACTGTACTACTGTGAATTCGTTTAAAATAACATAATGTATCGAATAAGACTTGTAATGAGTAATTCTGGACGCCTGAAGTACTGCCAACTGTACTACTCTGAAGACGATTAAAAATAACTAGAACGCCTGAAGTACTGCAAACTGAACTACTATGAAGTCGTTTAAAAATAACATTATGTATCGAATATAACTTGAAAAGAATAGTTCTGAACGCCTGAACTACTGCAAACTATATTACTATGAAGACGTTTAGAAATAACATGAACGCCTGAAGTTCTGCAAACTGTACTACTATGAAGTCGTCTAAAAATAAAATGATGTATCAAATACTACTTGAAAACAGTAGTTCTGAGCGCCTGAAGTACTGAAAATTATACTACTATGAATCGTTAAAAAATAATGCAAACTGTACTACTATTTAGACATTGGAAAGAGTAGTTCTGAACGCATGAAGTACTGCAAACATACTACTATGAATACCTTTAAAAATAACATGAACGCCTGAAGTACTGCAAATGGTATTACTATGAAGTCGTCTAAAAATAAAATGATGTATCGAATATTACTTGTAAACAGTAATTCTGAACGCCTGAAGTACTGCAAAATGTACTATTATGAAGACGTTTAAAAATAACATGAACGCCTGAAGTCCTGCAAACTGAACTACTGTGAATTCGTTTAAAAATAACATTATGTATCGAATATGACTTGTAATGAGTAGTTCTGAACGCCTGAAGTACTGCTATTGAACTACTATGAAGAAGATTAAAAATAACATGAACGCCTGAAGTACTGCAAACTGTACTACTATGAAGTCGTCTAAAAATAAAATGATGTATCGAATATTACTTGTAAACAGTAGTTCTGAACGCCTGAAGTACTGCAAAATGTACTACTATGAAGACGTTTAAAAATAACATGATGAATCGAATATAACTTGTTAAGATTAGTTCCGATCGCCTGAAGTAATGCAAACTGTACTACTATTAAGACGTTTAAAAATAACATTATATATCGAATATTACTTGTAAAGAGTAGTTCTGTACGCCTGAAGTACTGCAAATTAAACTACTATTAAGTCGTTTTAAAATAACATAATGTATCGAATATGACTTGTAAAGAGTTGTTCTAAACGCCTAAAGTAATGCAAACTGAACTACTATGAAGTCGTTTTAAAATAACATTTTGTATCGAATATTACTTGTAAAGAGTAGTTCTGAACGCCTGAAATACTGCAAACTGTACTACTATGAAGACGTTTGAAAATAACATGAACGCCTGAAGTCCTGCAAACTGAACTACTGTGAATTCGTTTAAAAATAACATTATGTATCGAATATGACTTGTAAAGAGTAGTTCTGAACGCCTGAAGTACTGCAAATTGAACTACTATGAAGTTGTTTAAAAATAACATTTGTATCGAATATTACTTGTAAAGAGTAGTTCTAAACGCCTGAAGTCCTGCAAACTGTACTACTATGAATAAGTTTAAAAATAACATTACGTATCGAAAATATTACTTGTTACGAGTAGTTCTGAACGCTTGAAGTACTGCAAATTTTACTACTATGAATCGTTAAAAAATAACATGATGAAGCGAATATAACTTGTAAAGATTAGTTCCGATCGCCTGAAGTAATGCAAACTGTACTACTATTAAGACATTGGAATGAGTAGTTCAGAACCCATGAAGTACTGCAAATTGTTCCGAATATTACGTGTAAAGAGTAGTTCTGAACGCCTGAAGTACTGCAAACTGTACTACTATGAAGTCGTCTAAAAATAAAATGATGTATCAAATACTACTTGTAAACAGTAGTTTTGAGCGCCTGAAGTACTGCAAACTGTACTACTATAAAGACGTTTGAAAAATAACATGAAAGCCTGATGTCCTGCAAACTGTACTACTGTGAATTCGTTTAAAAATAACATTATGTATCGAATATGACTTGTAAAGAGTAGTTCTGAACGCCTGAAGTACTGCAAATTATACTACTATGAAGTCGTTAAAAAATAACATAATGTATCGAATATGACATGTAAAGAGTAGTTCTGAACGCCTGAAGTACTGCAAATTATACTACTATGAAGTCGTTAAAAAATAACATAATGTATAGAATATGACTTGTAAAGAGTAGTTCTGAACGCCTGAAGTCCTGCAAACTGAACTACTGTGAATTCGTTTAAAAATAACATTATGTATCGAATATGACTTGTAAAGAGTAGTTCTGAACGCCTGAAGTACTGCAAATTGAACTACTATGAAGTCGTTTAAAAATAACATTTGTATCGAATATTACTTGTAAAGAGTAGTTCTGAACGCCTGAAGCACTGCAAACTGTACTACTATGAAGACGTTTGAAAATAACATGAACGCCTGAAGTCCTGCAAACTGTACTACTATGAATTAGTTTAAAAATAACATTACGTATCGAAAATATTACTTGTTAAGAGTAGTTCTGAACGCTTGAAGTACTGCAAACTGTACTACTATGAAGTCGTTTAAAAATAACATTTGTATCGAATATTACTTGTAAAGAGTAGTTCTGAAAGCCTAAAGAAATGCTAACTGTATTACTATGATGTCGTTTTAAAATAACATGATGTATTGAATATTACTTGTAAAGAGTAGTTCTGAACGCCTGAAGTACTGCAAATTTTACTACTATGAATCGTTAAAAAATAACATGATGAAGCGAATATAACTTGTAAAGATTAGTTCCGATCGCCTGAAGTAATGCAAACTGTACTACTATGAAGTCGTCTAAAAATAAAATGATGTATCAAATACTACTTGTAAACAGTAGTTTTGAGCGTCTGAAGTACTGCAAACTGTACTACTATAAAGACGTTTGAAAAATAACATGAAAGCCTGAAGTCCTGCAAACTGTACTACTGTGAATTCGTTTAAAAATAACATAATGTATCGAATATGACTTGTTAAGAGTAGTTCTGAACGCCTGAAGTACTGCAAATTATACTACTATGAAGTCGTTAAAAAATAACATAATGTATCGAATATGACATGTAAAGAGTAGTTCTGAACGCCTGAAGTACTGCAAATTATACTACTATGAAGTCGTTAAAAAATAACATAATATATAGAATATGACTTGTAAAGAGTAGTTCTGAACGCCTGAAGTACTGCAAACTGAACTACTATGAAGTCGTTTAAAAATAACATTTTGTATCGAATATTACTTGTAAAGAGTAGTTCTGAACGCCTGAAGTACTGCAAATTATACTACTATGAAGTCGTTAAAAAATAACATAATGTATCGAATATGACTTGTAAAGAGTAGTTCTGAACGCCTGAAGTACTGCAAACTGAACTACTATGAAGTCGTTTAACAATAACATTATGTATCGAATATTACTTGTAAAGAGTAGTTCTGAACGGCTGAAGTACTGCAAACTGAACTACTATGAAGTCGTTTAAAAATAACATTTTGTATCGAATATTACTTGTAAAGAGTAGTTCTGAACGCCTGAAATACTGCAAACTGTACAACTATGAAGTCGTTTAAAAATAACATTATGTATCGAATATTACTTTTAAAGAGTAGTTCTGAACGCCCGAAGTACTGGAAATTATACTACTATGAAGTCGTTAAAAAATAACATAATGTATAGAATATGACTTGTAGAGTAGTTCTGAACGCCTGAAGTACTGCAAACTGAACTACTATGAAGTCGTTTAAAAATAACATTTTGTATCGAATATTACTTGTAAAGAGTAGTTCTGAACGCCTGAAGTACTGCCAATCCATGGTTTTAAAGAAAATTTCTAAAACACAATTATAAACGTTTCTGTCGTTATAACACAAATAAACATCTCTGTCGTTAAACACAAATAAACGTCTCTGTCGTAAAACACAAATAAATGTCTCTGTCGTTAAACACAAATAAACGTCTCTGTCGTTAAACACAAATAAACGTCTCTGTCGTTAAACACAAATAAACGTCTCTGTCGTTAAACACAAATAAACGTCTCTGTCGTTAAACACAAATAAATGTCTCTGTCGTTAAACACAAATAAACATCTCTGCCGTTAAACACAAATAAACGTCTCTGTCGTTAAACACAAATAAACGTCTCTGTCGTTAAACACAAATAAACATAAACAAAAAACACGTGTCTGTCACAGAACCACAATAACACAAAAATAAATAAAAGCGTCATTATCGCGATTTAGTGAAATCACACTCTCGTGATGAAATCAGGAGAAATTTAACACAATTACAATTATAACACTATAGTTGAGAGGACAAATATTGAGAGAAATCACAATGAGAGCAATATGTTGCCGGCTTAGATTATATTATATAATACAGATACCTAGTCAGCGCAATGAATGTATGCCAACTAAAACTACGCTGAAACAGACGAATTTCTAGTATACGTACACCTACATAACTACCGCCTCACACACACATGTAAAAAAAAACTTGGCATACATTTGAATTCGAAATTTGTACTAGACGCGGCTTCTGTACATTATAATTCTATGGTTGCCGGTTTAGAAATGCGGCGTTATGACGCAGTTTGTTTTGATTGCGAGTAATAAGTAATAACTCTTCAAAATATTTTTTAACAGATTTTTTAATTATCTCAATAGAGACGAAGTTGGAATATTTATTGTAGGAGAACCGGGAAATCAAGGCACCCACAGGGCTTACGACCTGTCATCGGCTGGTTTACGTGATCACTTTATGCGCTTGCGCAACGTTCACCAATTCTGCCTTTTTTTATGAGATCCCTATCAATTCAATTTTTGAAACTTCTATATATTGTAATACGGAAATTCTTTTCGCTTGAAAATAAGGAATTTTTACTACAGCCATCTATGAGTGAAATTATGAACAACAATCTTATTATTTTTTATTTATTTTGTTGTAACGCCATTTATTGAGAGAATTGGTTTTTTGTAAATAATTAAAGCTACAATTCTTATATGTGGGGTGACAATGCATTTTTCGCATAGAAGTCACCCCTGAATTGCGCCAGACTTATAAGGTCATTTTTTTTTTTTTTTGGTGAACGTTGCGCAAGCGCATAAAGTGATCACGTAACCAGCCGATGACAGGTCGTAAGCCCTGTAGGTGCCTTGATTTCCCGGTTCTCCTACAATAAATATTCCAACTTCGTCTCTATTGAGATAATTAAAAAATCTGTTAAAAAATATCTTTGACTCCCGACAGGGAAAAAAATCCAATGTTTGCGCATATGCAATAATAAAAATATATTCTTCAAAATATTATTCCTCTATAATAACTAATGGATTTTATTTGCATTTGGGCAGCGTTTATTTATTGTAACGAGGCAGCAGAATTTTTATTTTTTATTTTAATGATGGACAAAAATTCCAATACGACTGACGTGCAAGAAAATAACAAGATAACGCCCATATAATGCCAAAATTGATTCAAGATGGTGCAACATGACGCCAACTGAAATGGTGGCAATGGATGTAACTACAAAGGCATCAACATACAATGGCGGGAGATTCAAACAGGGCAGCAGAACCGGCCGCGACGACAAGAAATATATATGCTATATCTCTCTACATATTCTGGATAAGCAACGACGCACATAATAAAAATCTATGTAGTGAATACAGTATATAGTCCGTTTCACTTATTAATTCCTTTAATATCTTTGCATTGGTAAGATTTATAAGTGTTGTCAGATGTATAAAACTAAACTTTGCCAGATGTGACAACATATAGATAACGCTAAGTTGGATATATTAATTCTGTAGCATTCGTCACAAAGTAAGAATAAAAGAAGTTTTTATTGACACACCCCCAAAAGCAATAAAATTAATTTGAACTTATTTAAATTGTTGGCGACTCCGTTGAACTAAATTGGCCAGATTGTCAACTATGCAAGCTTACCAACACAAAAACACGAAAGGAATTATAAAGCTTAGCTTCCATACAGGTGCAGAAAATGCAAATACAAAAATGATTCTTCGGCTCGGTAATCACACGCTCGGCTCGTACATAAGAAAAGAAAAATTGTGGCGGTGTTCTTAGACCTCAAACGGGCGTTTGAAACAATTGATAGAGAGGAACTTATCAAGAAACTGCATCGTATTGGAATTATTGGAACTGAAAATAAGTGGTTTGTTGACTATTTATTTAATAGAAAACAAATAACTAAATACGGACATTTTTTTTCTAATGCGCAGGTAACAGATAAAGGAGTACCTCAGGGTTCAGTTCTTGGCCCAATATTGTTCATTATATATATCAATGATATTATAAAATGTCTTGAATTTTGCGAAATCAAATTATTTGCAGATGACACATTGATATATGTAAGTGGTGATAGTATTGAACTTTGTCTTGAGAAAATTCAATTTGATTTGGAATTAATTGCTATCTGGCTTAATAAAAATAAATTAAAATTGAATGTATCCAAGAGTAAATTTATGATTATTGGTAAACAGATACTTAGTGACACTAAGTACACAATTAAGATTCATGATGAGGAAATTGAGGAGGTTGAAGACATAAAATACTTGGGAGTATTAATTGATAATAAATTGAGATTTGACAAGCACATATTATGTATTACGAAGAAAATCGCGAAGAAGGTAGGATTTCTAGGAAGGATAAGAAATAAACTTGATTTAAAAACATCTAAATTAGTGTATAATAGCATTGTTGTTCCGCACATTAACTACTGCTCAAGTGTATTATTTATGAGCAATGTAGGTGAAAATAAAAAACTACAGATAATACAAAACAGAGCAATGAAGACAATATTAAAATGCAATAGATTTACCCGTATTGAATATATGCTTGATCAGTTGAAACAGCAGTTGACAGTGAAACAACAAATAATTCTGAATGTGCTAATTTTTATTTACAAATTAAAAAATAGACTTTTACCACCTTATTTACAAAAAAATATTATGTACAATTTTGAAGTTCACGCATACCCGACGAGAAGTAGGCGGGACTTTAGACTGACGCAGACAAACCTGGCAGGTACACAAAATAGTGTGTACTACAAAGGCTTACAACTTTATAATGATTTGCCTGAATCTGTAAAGGAGGCGTCTAGTCTTGCCTCTTTTCGTCGCTTAGGTGCTGAATACATAAAACAAAAGTTTTTTTAAAAATCGTGTGTTTCTATTGTTTATATATTATGTTCTAAGACTATAATATCTGTTTTGCTTGTTTTGATACTATATTGTTATTATTATTATTTTTTTCATGTTCTTTGATGTCTTCTATTGTGGTAGTGTGTTTTCATTTTATTTTACTTTGTGTTTTATTGTTATTGATAGATACGTGTCTTTTTTGTGTGTTCATTTAGTCATCCGATGTTGATTTGTTTATTTTTATTGTTTGTTTTTATTTTCGTTTGTACTAGATGTAAGAAATTGTATTTTTTTTTACATCTAAATAAAATATATACAATACAATACATAATTTTACTAAATAAAAATGAATATAAAAATATATAGCCTATAGCCAAATTTCATCCAAAATCTTTCAGTCATTTTCGCATGATTGATTATGAACATCTAAGAATCCAAAGATTTGAAATTATATTATTGAGATCTAACTACGTAAAAATAATGAAAATATTGAAAATCTGCCTGAGGGAACGGTTAGTTCCGAAACCAGTCGCAATTTCAATAATGTGGTTTATATATATATATATAGTTTATAAAACAATTTAAATTACAATTTTCCTTATGATATCACCATAGAAAATGCATATACAAAAATGACAGATCCGAGTGGATTTTTGGCCCTCCTAGCAACGGCGTCGGCATTCCGAAGATCCGATGTCAATCAGTGGACGCAATTGTATGAATTCCTATACAAAGAATTATAAAATCCGTCTGATGCGCTCCGTCCGTTGTGCCTGTACTGACGCTAGCCTTTTTAGTGAATGCACAGTAGTACTGACATGTTACAAGCTTTTGTGCCATTTGGTCTCGAACATGGGTGTCTCAATCTCATTCATTCAATAAAGAATAAAACACTTTTTAATGAATAAAAAAATATATTGTTATATTTACAAAACACTTGATATTATTAAAATGATATTATTATGAATGTCAAATTTAACATTAATTTCATCAGTCAGTTTAAAAATTAAATATTATATATATATAATTACATTAAGTACCCCAAATACATTCATATGATTCTTACTTTCAAATTATACAATTGTATTTACCCACAAGGCTTTAATACCTATATACAAAAATAATAATGTTACAATCACTTATAGCTTCAAAAATCAACTAAATTTAGTTTTAGGACTGGAAATATTTCATGATATTCTTTTCAATTTAAATTATTACTAAAATATACACACTGTTTATGTATTCTACAAACAAATAAATATTATAAGAGTGTTTTCATTTACATTTTAAGAATAATAAAATTAAATATCAACTGTTCTATCACAATACATTAGATTTACGGGCTATTTCACCACCTCTGGATAAAGTGCCCGACAGCCAATCAAACACAAATCTAACGGATAAACCGAATAATGCGTTTCACGACTCTCTGATAGCTCTATCCCATGGATAAAGTTCTAGATATGTTGTCTAGAGGAAAAGGTTCGCGATAAGTGATAGATAAGTTAAACTGAGTACAAGTTATTTTTTAAATGATCGAAATTTATGACCAAATCGACGATGATATCGTATTTTTACATAATACGAGACAAAATCGGCGTCAGAGATTTATTCCAAATGCGAAAAGATTATTTTTCGGAGTTCGACAATATTGATTTCAAGGCGAGGTTTAGATTGACGATAACGTCTGCACAGAACATTTTAGGACTCATTAAAGAAATTATTTTTTCTTATATCTTGTTTTCTATAACCAAGGGGCCGCCCATACCTTATAATCTTTACAGTAAAAATGCAATCAAATTCCCTCATTTGTGAGTTTAGTCACAAGTTACAGTACTGACAACAATAAGTATAAAATAAGTACTTTTTTTATCTAATGGCAATTTTTTTTTAGTGGCAATATTGAAGTAAGCAAATGACCCTGAAGTTAGAGATGGGCTCAATTCAGACAAATATTATTTTAAAATTGAATATTTTTCAATTTACAAATATGATAAATGAACATGCATAAATCTTTTTCAATTTACAATTATGATAAATGAACAACAATTTACAATTATGATAAAGCATATTATAATAAATGTCATTTTCTAAAAAAAATGTCTCATATATTTAACTTTGATTATTAAATAATTAGGATCATTCATCTGCATATAAATAAAGTAGACCTCGTAAGATTGGTTTTGCACATGTTTGTGCACGGCTAAATTCATGTCAGTCTGCCTGTCCATGAATTCGTTTGAAACCTTACTATGTCAAAATCGGCAATTTTACAGTAGAGCAAAAAAATTCATCATTTATTGTTTGACACATTAATGTATGATAAGACAATGATTATTACATACTAAATTATAATTGATATTTTTTTCTGAAATTAATTAGATGTCATTTTGTCGTGTTTACAACTTGATAGTTTACTAATTTAAATGTTTTTTTAAATACAAAAATTATTAGTATCATATCTTCATGATTTATATGATTAATTATTTTTGATTAATTTCTCCTGGCGGAAATCAGATGTTATGGTGGTCTTAGCAACTTTTAATGATTTACAGAAAAGGGGATATATATTAAAAAATGCATATTTTTTTAGATACCAAGCTTTATTAAAAAAAATCCATCGGTTCTATATTTTTCAAATTAGTGACTTGTTTACATTTTCTCCATACTTTTTTTGTAATGCCTTGATTTTCTTTATTCGATTTTTATCAAGTATATGTGAACGAACAGCTCTCTCTTTAAACGTATTTTTCTTGGAGTGTCCTGCATAGAAATATCATTTTCAGGCAATGTTGGATTTGATGATGAACAACTAGGCACCGAAGGTTCAAGAAGGATGGGTGAAGTTATCTGAAAAAAAAATCAATGTAAATTAAGAATGTCCGCAAGTGTATTTATAAAATTTAATAACGTATATCAAAATAATGATTCAATAAGTATATAGGTAAGGATATTTAAAAACTTGTAGGTATATAAAATTTACAAAAAAGTCCGAAACAGAACAAATAAGTAATATTTAATAAACACATAATATGATAAGTACTAAGTCAGAAAAAAACTATCAACTTACTTCAGGACAAACAGTATCTAATTGAGAGAAAATTGAAGAGACAACATTATTCTTAATTTTTCTTTTATAACCACTTCGGTCAATTTCATCATCTCTGAAATGCTTTGAACAAATGACTGTGCTTGAAGATGGTTGCCAATTTGGAGGACGATTGACAGCGGCAATCCACAAAGCTCTAAGAGCTGGATTTTTTGGAAATCTGTAAAAAATACACATGTTTTTCACGTCCATTTACATAAATAAATTAAAAACATTATAAATATAAAATAAAAACATTAACAATATTGTGTAATACTTAAAGATGTCAGATAAAATAAAATTAATAAATAAAGTGCGTATAAGATTATTTTAATAATATGAAATCCCGTTTCACAAGAAATATAAAATAATAACGCCAGTAACTTGTAGGTATTCATTTTGTCAGTGCCAACATATTCTAAATTGTCTATTTTTCATAATTTAATTGTACTATGTTGCACTATTGTATTGTTGTTATTTTTGTATGTTAATGTGGATTTAAATAAATAAACAAATAAAATTTTGAATTTGCAGAAAAATTATTAGAAAATAAATATTGAAAATAAATTCATGTCCAATGCCCAACTCTATGGTCGAATGAAATATGGCGGCCATTGGCCAATATCGCAGCGGATATATGTGATGTGATTGACATGCTCAATTATCTTAAATCATTAATAAAATATTTGGTGACAATATAAAAACATTACAAATATGTGACAAAATGATTGAAAAAGCATTAACAGTGAATACAAATTATGTTTTTTCTCAAATTGTGCCCGAAACATATTACAATATAATGGCGGATTACGGTCTTATCCACAATTTACAAAACCAATGAAATAAAAAAAAGTAAAATTTTAAGAAACTATTACAAATAATTATATCGTTCTTAATATTAAATCATTAAGAAAGAATCATTCAAAAAAATAACTGTACAATTATAATTTAACCATGGCCAGTTGGACACGCAATATTACGTTAAATATAGTAGGTTAGTTTCAATACTTACGAGTGAAAAGATATACCGTGTCCTTTATTCCTACATTTCACCACACAAGACCTTTTCGACATTTTCTTTGCAATAATTAGTTAGAATAAAGAGAAAAAACAATTTTTGGAAGCAATAATATTTTTAGGTTAAAAAACGAGATGTTTACGAAATATTTTGCGTTGCAAACAATAAGAATGAAGTTCGCGCTAGTTTGCTCGGATAACATATTTTGTTGTCAATACTGTAACTTGTGACTAAACTCCAAAATGAGGGAATTTGATTGCATTTTTAATGTACTGAAGGCGCCTCCATCCTATTATTCCTCCAAGTCTATAACATTTTTATGTTGACAAACTAAATCCACCAACACGTTGATGTCATCCTCTAAGAAATTCGTTGTTCTTTCTCTTTTATACATTCTCAAAATATTTGAAATATCTTGTTTTGTGTCCACGTGTTCGTTTTGACCGTGTGTTTATTTACCGTTGTCCGTTGTTTACTGCGACTTTTTATGATTTACAGTGTGACAGCTTTATCAACCCATAGACAATACCATTGAAATAGATGAAATTACAACGTTGCCACCCTTTATCCGTCGGATAACAATCTGTAAGAAATTTGTAGGTGGTGATACTATCGCTTCATTTAACCTTAAGATAAATTTATCTTATGGATAGTTATCTAGAACTTTATCCAGAGGTTGTGAAATAGTCCGTTAGAGACATTAGTAGTAGAGTAATTTTTTTATTACATTTTTAGAAATCATATTATTTAACTTATTTGAAAAATACATAAAATGATTTATTCCAAATTTGAAAATAAAATTGTTTTTGGTTCGTACTCTTCACTACCCCAAGGGGGTGTAGTGGGGAGACATGAATTCGTAATTTTTTAGGTTATTTTTTTTATTGCAGATTATCAACTAGTATCATGTTGAGATTGTATTCTGAAAGTTTCATCACACTGTATCTGTGTGTGTGTGTGTGATGTGTATTATGGGCTATGTACGGCGTGTTTATTTTACTTTATCGATTATATACTCAAGTAATTGTTTGATTCTTTTAAAACTTTGCATATTTGTATATCTCGCTTGCTTAGACCCCATTACATTTTGAAAAATATCTGCTTTGATTATGAAGGAACTTTCGATATAGACAACATTAAAATCATAGCATTTTATAAAAAAAGAAATCCTTAGAACTACATTTTATATATGGAAAAACAAAAAAACTATGAATGTAAATATTATTAACTGCTGGTTGGAAAACACACAGGCATTTTGTGTATATAAAAAAATCTCTGAATAGCTTTATTAATAGAATTAGGTGTACATTTCATTGTTTAAACAGTAAAATCTAATTCATCAAACTTGTTGTGAGTAACTTTGTACAAGTTATAATAATAATAATTAACACATTCTTGCACCCTGCGCAAGTTGCGAGTTTAAAAGTTCATTTTTGAAAAATAAAAATTTCATTGTACTATTTTTAATAACTTGAGAAATAAGTTTATCTTTTTGTACATAATATAAAAAAATATATTGCACCCTGGTATTTTTATCCAATCACAAAATTGTGTATGTACATCAACAAAAGAATAAGTGCAAAAGAAAACAAAGTAAATATATCTAACACTAAGATACTATTAAAACAAAAAAAGGATACGGTAAGAACAAGGAGATAAAATAGAGATCAGTGCCCCGTTCCACCATTGTACTTTTCAACTTTTCACTCTTCGCTTTGCGATTTGAGAATTTCGCAAAGTGCAAAGCGTTCGCGTTCCACGAAAAAAAAATGGTCACTTTGCGGCGTCGCCAAACATTTACAAAGTCTTTTCAATTGACGCTAGCGACACCTAGTGATAACTTAGTAGTACCGAGTGTTTCGCGCGTAGCGTACACGATCATTTGACACCGTTCGTTCTTGTCTGTTCTGTGATTTCGTTGTTGTTGTTAGAAAATGAGCCGGAAAGACAATATTAAGAAAAAAATAGCCGTGTTGGAGATAATTAATGAAAAGAAAGGAGTTATTTTTGGAGTAATTAGTGACACTATCACTAATACAGTGAAACAACAGGTGCTTCACTGAATTATTTGCTGTTGAGGAGACAATCATTTGCTTCTCTTAGTGCTTTTCTGTACCTTAAAATATGTGTAAATGAGTAGTGAAATTAATCATATAAACTTAGAAAAAGCGGACATAATAATCACATAAACATAGTTTAAATTACCTAAAAAAATCAGAATAAATCGTGTACTTAATCAAGACATATTCACACTGAGTGCTATTTATGCGAAAATATTCGAGGAACTGCGTGAGTAAAATATTTTCGAAATTTAACCTTTCTCTATAATTTCTTACAACCCCGTCTTCCTCATCCCTTTCTAACAATAATTTATGCAAAATTTTATAATAAATTTACTCAAAAATTCTAAACAAACAACTTCTACTTTCACAACTCGACGAATGGCAAATTTGAAATGTCAAAATATTCTTTTCAATTCATTCGCAAGGTTTGCAAAGTTTTTTATGAAAAGTAGCGATGGTGGAACAGAACGGCTTATTTGCTATGCAATAGGCGTCTACTTTTCGATTTGCAAATTGCAACTTTTACTTTGCGAAAAAATGTAATGGTGGAACGAAAACAAGCCGACGAATTGCAAAGTGCAAAGCGCAAAGTTGAAAAGTACGATGGTGGAACGGGGCACAGGTGTTTAGGGATAAATATTCCTTCTTAAGTTTTTTCTTGAAAATACAAACTGAGTTAGACGAAACGATATCCGGACGACTTTTGCTATTTCATAATCTTGCTGATTGTACTTCAAACGAAGAGCTGAGAAATTATGGATAGTGTTGTACGTTCACCAGATCGGAGTGGAATGTTTTCGAGCTTGCGCTCGCTCACCATCACCCCCCCCCCCTTCAATACCTCCACCTCTTCCACAGTAGTAAAGTAGTATGTCTTTAGTTTTTAAGATGGTAATAAGAAGTTACTGATGACGAGCGTAAACTCAAAAACGTTACTAACTTATTTCCCAAGTTATTAAAAGTAGAAGTATGTGTTTTTATTTTTTAGTAAAATCTAGTCGTTTTGTTACGCATAATAATTATTTCATTTCATTTTAATAAAAAAAACAAAGTTGATAAACCTTTCAGTCATTATTTTATTACATACTACTTCTGCATAAATAATAAATAAATCATCCACACATTGCATCAACATTTTTAGATTGTGAATTATTAAAAAAATTCTTATGAAAGTCAATCCTTCGGTCGGACACAAGTAATTATGTTTCAAACTCCTACCAAATTATATCAGGTAAAATCAAACATGTTTGATAAATGAATGCATTTTGATTCCTCTTTTAATAAGACGGTAGTTAGAGGAATACAATATACATACGTACCATCACGCCATGACCCTCACGGGGTACGCAGAGAAAACTGAAAGGCACATAATTCTGTCTTGATACTGTCTATTGTTTGAACTTGTTACTTTTCACTCTTTTGGAATGTCTTCTTGGACGACTCCAACGACTCATTCTGTTCACGTTAACGCCCTACTATTATGCAAGAAAAAAAATTGTTCAATTTCATCAAAATATGCATTGTCAATGAAGAATACACAAATTCTGAAAGTTTCAGAGCGATAACTGTTTGAGAAGTTACTTAAAAATTGATTGCGACATTCCAGTACTGGCAGATGAGTGAAGTTATAAAAAAGGGTGTAAAAAATATGGACATTTCATGATGATAATATATGTACATATGTAGTTTGACTTCACCAATACAATTATTGAGTTTTACAATCTAAACATCGTCTCAATAGCTAAAGTAAAATGTTCGTTGCTAGTCAAAACTATCCGTATCTCTCCTGCATCAGTTTCTTGAAGAGCGGATATGCATTAGCCATGGGATCTGGCTGGGGTTCTTCAAGCAGTATCTTGCTCATGAAGTTGGGCTGACAGAGGGGGATCCTTCGACTGACCAGACACTCCATGTCCTCGTCGCTCAGCGACATGTGGTGCAGTTCAGCAACGCAGTGGGTGGCCTCCAAGTCTTTGGGAAACGGAGGACTGCAAATGAAACAAACAAAAAAATATTTATTTATTTAACTTTTTGTACATAATATAAACAAATATAATGCAGACTGGCGGGCTTATTGCCATTAGGCAATTTCTTCCAACCAACCAGATTACAGAGTGACAGAATTATACATGTACATCAACAAAAAATGAAAGCTACTTAAAAAAAAGAAAATATACATAACACCAAAATAAATAAAAAATAAAAAAAAACATCATAGCAAAAAAAAGATCAGGTGTTTAGGGATAAATATTACGTAGCAAAGGGAAGGAAGGAAAAGGAGAGGGATCAGGTATTTTCGGAGAAATATCCCTGCTTTAGTCTCTTCTTGAAAATGGAAAGTGAGTTTGACAAAGTTATATCAGGACTTGAATTATTCTAGAGTCTTGCTGAATGTACTTCAAAGGAAGAGCTGAAAAATTCAGTGTTGTGAATTGGGATAGTTAATGTAGTACGTTCACCAGAGAGAAGCGATAGGCCGTGATTAGATAAATAGGTCAATTTGGTTTTAAGGTACTGCAGTGAATTAGGATTAAAGAGCGTATTATATAGAAGTGACAAAATATGTATATTTCGCCGTTGTCGTATCTTAGGCCAATGGAGAAGATTACGGTAAGAGGAAATGTGATTGAATTTTTTAAGTCCAAAGATGAAGCGGATACAAACATTCTGGAGGCGCTCGAGTTTGTTGATATGCTCCTCGTTCACATCCAAATAACAAACATCAGCATAGTCAAGTAAATTATAATTGTATTATAAGAATGAAAAAATTAAGAAAAACATGTTGAATAGAGGACATCGTTCAGTTGAGTAGATCCAGATGAAGACATTGGAGGGGCCACTTAGCCAGAATGGACAGTGATACACTTGCGTATATAGCAGCAAATGAAATACCTTCTGGTCGCCGTCTACCTGGAAGACTATCCAAGAGATGGAAGGATAGTTGGACTTTGTCATCTCAGGAGGCATAGTTTTTTTTAATTACAGACCAACAGTGTAACAGAATGGAAGAATTTAAATGAGTGATAGTTGGGTATCTGACTACTGATCCAAGGGTCCCGGGTTCGATTCCCGGTGGAGACGCAGTTTTTAATTGTGTTTTCAGTCTGGATCTGTGAGACGATTAATATCATAAGTCTCCAGAATGTGGCAACTTGTTATTGGGTGAGTGTTAAATTAATATTTGATATAGTACCTATTAGTTGCCTGAGAACCTATAAAAAAATAAAATATATTATATTAGTGGACAATTTTAAACCTTCAATCAATATAAAAAATGATATTTACATACCTAACATCCAGCAGCGTGCCCCCACCGCTGACCAGCAGCCTGACAAGCGGCGCCCTCCTGGTCGGTTTGACGTAGAGCACCATGCGCATGTTGTGGAAGGCCGACGGCTTACCAGACTGGCGAGCCATCCTCCATCTGTACCCGGCTGCGGCCAGTTGTTCCTCTGTAGAGTTCTCCAGGGGTGGGATGCTGGCAGCTAACGGATTGCCCCACTCGAATTCTTCTTCCTGTTCAAATAAAACAACTTGGAAATAAAATTTACAGACAGGAATGGAATGAGAGGTCGGGGTCGACCATGTGAAAGACATTCTGAAAGATGGAAATGTAAGAACCTCGAATATCAGACAAACATGTATGAGATGATGTATGTGTTATGGATCAGTACATTCCTGTATACGATAACCAATGCTTATTTGTCTATTATATCAATAAATATTTCACGTTCAAACCAGTAATACTGGATACGTGTGTTTCAAAGTTCATAATGATTGATAAACGAATCTCTAGAAACTTTCCTAAACTATTTCAATAGTAGATAAGGATGGATGATAGAGAAGTAATAATATGTACATTGTACTGTTTACCACATCCCCACTTTTAATCTCTTGTTAGACTTGTTATATATGGAGAGTATCATCTCCATACATTGATCATTATACTACGACTAATTTAAGAGATAGCTAGTGCTATACATTGTTCGGTGTCCGTCAATTCATTAAGATCTATATTATCTATTCATATATATTATTAAAAGTCTGTATTAATTAAGTAATTACGCTAGTACAACTAATTATATTACCTACAATAAGAAATAATCTGTTCAAGAAAAATAAAATAATAAGAATGCTAAGGGCTTTCCTTTAACCACCTGACACGACCCATAACATAAAATTGGTGTCAGAAGGAAAGGATTTTTTATAAATCCAGGAAAAAGCAGCCCTCAAGCGTGTTCTTTACTCCAGAAAGGAAGTGAACAAGAAAAACGTCAAAACAGTGACGTGTTCATCTTCAGCAAGGTTCAAGAGAACAACTGGACAAGGACAACGGGTAATTTCACTACGTTGGTCAATTTTCTGAGAAGAGGATCAAGAAGACAATAGCTACGGATCACATACAGCTCCGCTGTGTGCGTAAGCTGGTACTTCTAGACAACTGATACGGGTTACATACGGCTCCGCTGTGTGCGTAGGTTGGCAATTCTAGATCAGGAAGACAACGGGTAATCTACTGCTTGGGTTGGTGTCGTCTCATCTGCTGTGGTTATCAAGAAAGACAGCAACATGGATAAGATGTTGATTATGTAAGCATTTAATTTATTGTATCTATAGTACTATTTTAATTTTATTTTTTGAATTGAATATTATTTTAAATTTAATTTGTTGTATCTATAGTACTATATTTTATTTTTATTTTTGAATTGAATATCATTTTGCATTTAATTTGTTGTATCTGTAGTACTAAGTATTTTATTTTATTTTTGAATTGAATATTATTTTGCATTTATCTGTAATATTATAAAATTGTTGAAAATGGCAAAGACAAATTCAGATATAGCAATGGCAGGTAGTTCAGTAAAAAGTGAAACAGTTAGTCATGAAACAGTTGTACCTTTAAATTTTCTTACCAGCTTTATAACATCGTTTGATGGAAAGGTTGAAGAATTAGGTAAATTTGTTAAAGATTGCGACTACGCTATCGGGTTAGCAAACCAATCACAAAAGCATATCATATTTAGATACATATTAACAAAAATTACAGGGAAGGCTGATGCTATTCTCTCGTGTCGTCAAATAACTAACTGGGATGAATGTAAAGACTTTTTATTAGAAAACTTCTCTAGAACAAAAACGTTCATACAATTATTTTCTGAAATTAAAGAATGTAAACAGAGAAAATACGAAAGCATAGTCGAATTCACGCAGCGAATAGATAAGTGTTATAGCGATTTATCTAGAGCGGCTAAACGTGAAACGTTAAATCCAAATGAGTTGGTTGGAAAATTTGCGTTAATTAAAGATATTGCATTGCATTCGTTCATTACGGGAGTTCTCCCTCAGTATGGTCTTTTGTTACGATCTAAAGATCCAAAGACATTTGAGGAAGCTTCTCATTTTGCTATTACGGAGGAGAAGTATCAAATACCACAAAATACATTTCACAAAATTATACCAAATAAAAAATTTTGTAATAATTGCAAAAAAGCAGGGCATGAAACATACGAATGTTTCAAAAACAACCAAAGGACAAACGTACGTATTTTTAACACTCGCGAGGATAACAAAATAACATGCTATTTTTGTGGAATCCCAGGTCACATTAAAAAGAATTGTTTTAAATATAAAAATCAATTGCAGAAAGGAAATAATAATAACGATCGAAACAATGGGTACAAAAATCATAATTATAAAAATAAGAATAATGATTATAATGGATTTAAAAATAAGAAAAAAGATTTAAACGAGAGAGACCTCCCATCATCTGCCATGGTGGAATTGGTCGAAGAGTTAACGGCAGAAGTTTAAATTTAACTAAACCGGGTAATAGTATATTTAAGGATCTTAATGAAATTGACGGAACAATTAGTATAAATAAGCATAAAGATAATTGTAGTAATGTTGAAAGAATTTTAAAATTAAATGAAGTTACGGCATATATTAAAATTCCGGTAAAGGAAAGTATAAAAAATGATGGATATTTAAATTTGTTGATAGATAGCGCCGCAGATATTAGTTTGGTAAAGCCATCGGTAATACATGGTAAGACTGTTATGAATAGTCAGGAGAAAATTAAATTACGAGGTATAAATACAGGAAGAATAAGTGAAACACGTGGTAGTGTTAATTTGACGTTAAATGTCAAAGGGAACAGTATTGTTCAAAAAATGCATTTGTTACCAAAAGGGACAGATGTGCCACTTGATGGATTGTTAGGATCAGATTTTTTGAGAGGTAATAACGCAAAGGTTGATTACGAGAATAATCAATTGTGGTTAAATAACCTTCGGGTTCCTCTACATTTTAAGTCTAATGGGATTAACAATTTTGTTCAAGTGGTGGTTCAACCTCGTACAGAAACAGTTATAGCGGTAAATGTTATTAATTCAAAAATAGGAATAGGTATAATTCCTGATAAAGAAATTTATGATGGTGTGTACTTAAGCAGAAGTATAAGTAAAGTTGATGATAAGGGTCAAGCATTTGTAACGGTATTGAATACACTAGATAAGCCAGTAACTATTAAAAGTTGTAATCTAGTATTAGAAGAATTTGATGAAAGTAGATCATTTCAAATTAGTGATTTATGTATGGAATCAAAGGAACGTAAGCTTATTGATAAAAAGTTAAAAAGGATATTCAAGGTGAATGTAGAAACGAATTCTGATTTATTAAATAGAATTGAAAAATTGAAATCTAATATACGTGTTGATCATTTAAATATGGAAGAAAAGGAATCGTTGTTAAAATTATGTATTGAATATAATGATATTTTTCATTTGGACGGTGATAAGTTAACACAAACAAAAGCAGCGTGTCATACTATTGATACAGGTGATAGTAAACCCATATTTACTAGATCATATAGGTACCCTGAGGTACATAAAGAAGAAGTCAATGAACAAATACGAAAAATGTTAGATCAGGGAATTATAAAACCATCGACATCCCCGTGGTCGTCACCACTATGGGTAGTTCCAAAGAAAATGGATGCATCAGGAAAACAGAAATGGAGAATCGTCATTGACTATAGGAAATTAAATGATGTAACTGTAGGTGATGCCTATCCCTTACCGAATATATCGGATATTCTGGATCAATTGGGACATAGTAAATATTTCTCGACGCTAGATTTAGCATCAGGATTTTATCAAATTCCTATGAAGGAAAGTGATAGTTCAAAAACGGCATTCTCTACTCCGACAGGTCATTATGAGTATACGCGTATGCCAATGGGGTTAAAAAATTCGCCGAGTACCTTTCAGAGATTAATGAATAACGTATTAGCGGGTATACAAGGGATAAAATGTTATGTTTATCTTGACGATATTGTTATTTATGCGGATACATTAGAGAATCATCAGAGAAAAATGAAAGAGGTGTTTAATGTACTTAGATTGCATGACTTAAGACTTCAAACTGATAAATGTGAATTTCTTAGGCATGAAGTAGCATATTTAGGGCATCTTATTACAGAAGAAGGTGTTAAACCAGATCCTAATAAGATAAAATGCGTTAACGAATACCCAGTACCGAAAACTCCAAAAGACATTAAATCATTCTTGGGTTTGGTAGGATATTATAGGAAGTTTATCAATAATTTCAGTGCGATAACGAAACCATTAACTTCTTTGTTAAAAAAGGATTGTATGTTTGAATGGGGAAGGAATCAACAAATGGCATTCGAATCATTGAAAAGTTTATTAACTGGTGATAGTATATTAAGATATCCTGATTTTAGTAAACCGTTTAATTTAACGACGGATGCTAGCAATTTTGCTATCGGTGCGGTGTTGAGTCAAGGTGAAATTGGTAAAGATTTGCCAGTCGCTTTCGCCTCAAGAACATTAAACAAGGCTGAAACTAATTATTCGACAATAGAAAGAGAATTACTAGCAATAGTATTCGCTATTAGGCATTTTAGACCTTACCTTTATGGTCGTAAGTTTAATATTATCACTGATCATAAGCCTCTAAAATGGTTATTCAACGTAAAGGATCCTGGATCACGGTTGGTCCGTTGGAGACTTAAATTAGAGGAATACGAATATGAGATAATACATAAAGAAGGAAAGTTAAACTCGAACGCAGATAGTCTGTCAAGAATAATGCTACCAGAGATGCAAGTATTGGAAGTGTTAACAGATAAAGATACTTATGATGATTTCTTGAACTTTACTATCTCGAACTTAGAACCATTAGAATATAATTATGAAGAAATAGATGATAGTTTGTTATCACAAAAGGGTAGTGTAGGTCACTGTGTATCAGCTGACATGGAATTTTCTGAAGGGTTATCATTAGAAATTAAGAATATGATAAGTAACTATGACAACTTAAAAACAGATACGGTTAATGTTGGTGATATTTTAATCAGTAATATTAGTTCTAATCAGAGTATTTATCATATAGTGATAAAACAGAATTCTTGGGATACTCCTACATATAAGAATTTATTTGAATCTTTAGTGAATTTCAAAGGTACTTTAGAAGAAAGTAATATGGATTTTATTGCATTGCCTAGGTTAGGATGTAGTTATCTCAAATGGAATAAGGTTAAAAAGTTAATTAAGTAAGTATTTAGGAATAGTAAAATTAATATATTGATATGTCATAATAAAATTGTAATTCCTGATGCTGATGAAATAAAGAAAATACTAAAAGAAAATCATGACAATCCAACATCGGGTCATTCAGGTTTTCATCGCACATACAGTAGAATCAAATTAAAATATAAATGGAACGGTATGAAAAAGGATATCAATGATTACATTAGGAAATGTGAATCTTGCCAAAGAAATAAAATATCTAGAAAGAGGAACGTACAGCCTATGGAAATCACTAACACGTCTAGTAAACCATTCGAAAAAATTGCGATGGACATCCTCGGTCCACTACCTTTAACCGAAAACGGGAACAAATATATTTTGACAATCCAAGATGATTTGACTAAATTCTCTCAAGCATATGCAATACCCAATCATGAGTCATGTACCATTGCTAAACATTTGGTTACCCAATTCATTTGTAGGTTCGGTATACCTAATACGATTTTAACAGACCAGGGTGCAGACTTCACGTCTAACTTGATTAAAGACGTTGCCAAGTTGTTTAAGATTAACAAAATCCAAACTACTGCGTATAGGCCGCAATCGAACGGTGCGTTGGAAAGGTCGCACGCGACCTTAGCTGATTACTTAAAACACTACATATCGGAAGACCAAACTAATTGGGATGATTGGTTAGAAATGTCAATGTTTTCCTACAACACTACGCCGCATACATCTACTAAATTTAGTCCTTATGAGCTAATCTTTGGTAATAAGCCTGAATTACCTACGTCTATTACAAGAGAACCAGAATTTAAATATACATATGACGACTTCTTAACTAATTTGAAATTTAAGTTAACCAAGTCACAGTCAATAGCTCGTAATAATTTAATAGAGAGTAAAGGTAAATCTAAAGAAAATTTTGATAAAAGGATAGGGAACAACGAGACATATAAGGTAGGCGATATAGTATATTTAAGAAACGAGAATAGTAAGCCTAGAGGTTGTAAAAAATTGACACAAAATTATACGGGACCTTACAAAATTGTAGAAATAAATTTGCCTGTTAATTGTACCTTACAAATTAAAAGAAAACAAGTAAAGGTTCATATCAATCGAATAAAGAAAGCGTTTCTTTCAGAGTGATCTCACTCTTCATGTGCAGAGCATCTGCAAGTAACGATGAGGTCACCTGGAAAGAGATATCATCCTCCTCAGGGATATATTATAACAACATCCATGAAATTAACATATATGAAGGTAATTGGAACCTAATAACATTTTTTGATTTAAAAATATATAGAGATAAGCTAGATTTAATCCGTATAGTTCATAAGAAAACTTCAAACGTGTGTAATCAAGGTGTGTATAAGGATTTAAGTTGTGTAATCCTACACTAGATGTTTTAAGTCAAATGGTTATAGATTTGAATAAAAAACAAGAAATACTGAATGAAATGGTACAAAAGGAACCCAAAAGACAAAAAAGGGCATGGTTAGATATAATTGGGACAGCATTTAAAACTCTTTTTGGTACTTTAGATTCAGATGATGCTGTATATTATAACGAATTAATTGATAAGTTGAATAAAGATGAAAGTTATCTGAATAGCATGTTGAAACAACAAGTTCAAGTTGTAAAAACAGCCATTGCAAACTTCAATTCCACAATGAACAATTTGAATATAAACGAAGAATTATTTAATAAGAATTTTGCTAAATTTAAGATATTTGCTGAAGAAGTCAATAAACATATTTTCGATATCGAAATCAAACTAGATATAGAAAGCCATTTAGCAAATTTAATGTTAATTACCACCGAATTAGAGTCAGAATATGCACAAATAATAAACTCTATTATGTTTGCAAGGAATAATATGGTACATCCATTTATTATTACTCCTAATCAATTTTTAGATGAGTTAATTAAATCAACACCATACTTACCTAATTCATTAACTTATCCAATGCCATTATCGTTACAGTATGTTGATAAGTTACTATCAATTGTAAAATTGAAAGTATTTTCTGTAGATGGGTCTAGGTTAATATTTGTGTTGTCTAATCCATTGTGTAACTTTGTTACTTATAATTTGTTTGAGATTATACCACTTCCTATGAGAAGACCAGATAACTTGTATGTATTCATTCTACCATCAATTAAATATTTAGCTTTGTCTGATAACAAAAACCAATATATTGTATTTCAAAATCTAAATGAATGTAAACCAACCATCAAGATAAACTATTATGTGAAATAGATAGTGCTATATATTCAGTACATAGCAGAGGTATCTGTGAGGTAGAACTCATAAATAATAATTATAATCACATACCAAAACATTGTGATACTAGGGTACTTAATTATATTGATGAAGTTTGGCACAAAATAAATGATAATAAGTGGATATATGTTCTACCAAAAGAGACACTCGTAACATTCAAGTGCAGTAGTGGTAATCCATTTGATATCGTCTTAAAGAACACTGGAATAGTAAAACTCAAATCAAATTGTATGATATACAGCAGTGTATCAACGATAAATAATGTCAAACAAGATATTGATTCCAAGTCAAATTTGTCAATAATGATAACTCCAGTATTTAATATCCTACAAGATGATTGTTGTAGAATAAATAAAACTATAGATAAAATTAATATACCATATGTTTACCCTAAGTTAAACAATTTGAATAGAGATGACTTGACAATCGCAAGTCACAAATTAGACGAAATTTATTATAATTTAAACAAAGATAATGTGCCATTGTTTAATAGAGTTATATCAAATAATTATTTCTCTTATATTGTACTTAGTATATTGAAATTATTACTTGTATATTTACTTTATAAATTGTATAGATATCTTAAGAATAAGTATAAGAAAAATAATGATGATGGATGTGGATATGCCACCATTAAAAATTGTATCACTTTTAATATGTGTAAAAATAAAAGTACATATAATAACGAAATTGAATTGACTGACATGGAAAGATCAGGAGATATTGTAGTAGAAGCTCCAAAGACTAGGAGGAGCGCTAGATTGAAATATAATATTGCTTAATTATTTTGTGTATGTAATAAGAAATAAGAATAAAAAAAAATATATAAATAAATAATAACTAAATGAAATATGTATATTAAGTTAAGTAATGATTAATTAGAATTATTATATGAAATATTGTATTGTATAAAATATATTAATTGAGTAATACAAATGAATAAAAATGTAATCTTTAATGAGATATGGATATCTCATTCTAAAGGAGGGAGATGTTATGGATCAGTACATTCCTGTATACGATAACCAATGCTTATTTGTCTATTATATCAATAAATATTTCACGTTCAAACCAGTAATACTGGATACGTGTGTTTCAAAGTTCATAATGATTGATAAACGAATCTCTAGAAACTTTCCTAAACTATTTCAATAGTAGATAAGGATGGATGATAGAGAAGTAATAATATGTACATTGTACTGTTTACCACATCCCCACTTTTAATCTCTTGTTAGACTTGTTATATATGGAGAGTATCATCTCCATACATTGATCATTATACTACGACTAATTTAAGAGATAGCTAGTGCTATACATTGTTCGGTGTCCGTCAATTCATTAAGATCTATATTATCTATTCATATATATTATTAAAAGTCTGTATTAATTAAGTAATTACGCTAGTACAACTAATTATATTACCTACAATAAGAAATAATCTGTTCAAGAAAAATAAAATAATAAGAATGCTAAGGGCTTTCCTTTAACCACCTGACACGACCCATAACATATGAATGTTGGTAAGGCGATTGCCAAGATAGAGCAATGTGGCATCCTGTTCTTTCTGCCTACCCCGTTAGGGACAAGAGGTAATGATACGTATAATGTATTTCCCTAGCGTGCTTGCCACAGTAGAATAATGTCAGCATTCTGTTATCTCTGCCAATCCCTAAAGGGACATGGTGTGTGTATAGTATTTCTCTAACGATTTTCCTATAAAAAGGGAAACTAAACATTGATATTGATATACATACCTACCTGCATGTGTTGTCCAACTGCCGATTCGTTCATGAGAATTCAATTCTCTTAATGAATCGACATTATTAAGCCAAGATGCGTGTACGAAGGAACATTTTGTATGGTGTAGTGGACTTTTTATGCTAATAACACCAACTAGAGGCCTCGCAGCATATATATTCTCATACATGGATTTACTCAGAATTCGGAGTAGAACATTTTATGTGAGTTTTGTGTGTGTGTGTCTGTGTGTCTGTTTGTCCCCCCCTTATAACTTTTGATCCGCTCAATTTACAGAGCCCAAATTTTCAGAATATATAAACAGTTATAGGCCTACAAAACTTTTATACTCAGAATTGTGAATTTTTGTTTCAGTCAGGGGTTATCAACTTTTGAATTTTTACTTTATTTTTCCATATATCTCAGAAACCATAAAAGCTAGAACGCTGAAATTGGTATAAAGATAGACAAATACAAAATCTCAAATTAGTTTTTTTTTTAAATTCCAGGGTTTCTCAAACATTTATTATTAAGAAAAATATTTTATTTATGATAAATTTATGAGTTTAACTGCCTAAATTTCCATTTTTTTTTAAATATTGAAAAAAGCCGAAACACCCCAACTAGATAATTTAATTTTATATAAAAAATATTAACATTGTATTAGCACATCTCAATTTTTTTTAACAATTTTTATAAAAATTGAATTTAGTGACGACATCACTTCATACAATTTGTATGGTAGTCGCCTATACACAATATGTAAGAAGACTTAATAGTTTGATACTTAAATCTCCAAACATACATACATACCATCATACTGTTTTTATATTCTGTGTATGAAAAACAGACTGACCTCCATACTATCCTATCCTGACAAACATACCTACAAGTTTTATATAGAAAATAAAATATCTTCAAATATTTATTAATTTGTGTTTATAGTTTGGTACGTATTCTTTGATTATGCATACTATCGCCATCGACAGTTGGATCTCATGTGTTACATGCAACTAGTTATATATATTATTATTTATTTATAGGCAGGCAGCCAAGGCTGATGTGCCTATATCCACTGTCCAATTTTATTATTTGGTTGAACTATTTTGCTGTGTCCAAAAAAAGTCCAGTCTATTCTTGAAAATATTAACATTTTCAGCATCCAGAACATGTTGGGGCGGTTTATTCCAAGTATTCACCACTCTATTTGAAAGAAAATGCTTTCAACGATTTGTCGAGAACCTACTTTTCACAAGTTTTAAGCTATGGTCATGCAAATTAGTGTTATGACTATATTGAAAGAGATTTTTCATGTTTTCACAGTCATAATGGCCTAGTAATATTTTGAATGTTTCAATAAGATCTCCACGTTCTCTTCGGTTTTCCAGTTTTGACAGTTTTAAGAAGTCAAGTCTTTCCTCATATGTTAAGTTGCAAAGTGTCCTGAGAATTTTTGTAAAACGTCTTTGGACCCTCTCAAGTGAGTCAAGATAATTTATACAATTATATAATTAATTCAATAGATAAACTTAGATAATTTATTATAGTCATTATTGTATTGAATAAAAATGAAGTAAACAAAATAACAAACATTGACAAAATGTCCAGCCTTGTTGCTCGCAGTTACGTAGGAAGGATGCAAGAGCCATATCCCGGCAGCCACCGAAGACAGAACCTTCTCAGACTTGGCAGGTTTGCAGTGGATGAGGTGTGTCACACTGAGGTCCAGCTCATTGCCGTCCACTACGGTCCCTCCAAGTTCAGCAATCGCAGACACTATGTCGTTACGGTTCTGAAAGTTATTTATTATAATTATTATTTAGTGAGATAGGCCCCACTCAATCAGACACAGACCTGTAGTCGCCATGGCAACCACTGCTTGTAACAAACATGGCCAAAATATCGAGGGTATACAAACAAAAGGTTGTAAGTCATTTTTTTCGAGTTTTGAGTTAAAAATGCAGTTTTATAAACTTTTTTCCGCTCTATCTGTTGATATTTCGTTAAAGCTGGTAGCACTAAAATTATCAAAAATAAGAACAGTTAGTAAATAAGTCATAATTAATAGTTTGTGTTCAAGCAAAAGGCATTAAGTCAGATAACACCTTTTGCCTGTACAGTTTATTCCATAATTGCTAAGTTACAACAGCATCTTGTAACCTTTTGCTTGTACAAGATTGCGCTGCGTTCATAGAGCGTATTTTTCATTATGTTCGCAAGTTCAAGTTTTTTCTAAAAACTTTGTGCATTTCTCATAAACCTGTAAGCAAAGTATTCAATGGCCAAAATGATATAGGAGGTCACTTCGGTAGCTCTGATATGAAAGGCAAACATAGGCCGGGCAACAAATTTGCCAGCAAGTATTCGCGAACTTTCTCTGTTTTCGGATACTTGCAGTGGACAGAATAAAAATATGCAGCTGACAGCGTTATTCCTTAATGTTGTTCAAACACTTTAACTGAATATAATTGAACAAAAAATTCTCGAGAGTGGCAATAGGGAATAAAAAAATACACCTCCGTTTTTTGCGTAAATGATTCGGTAAACATATTCCGACTATCCCGCGCAGAAGACATAAAAAATTTTCATTATATGAGGCGGTAGAATTATTACACAATTAATTGGCTTAGAATCAAATGCCTTAGATATGAAAAGGACAAGCCATTTATAATACAATATTAATACAATTTCAGTGAAGATTTTGAAATGTTAGGTACGTGTAACAAACGCATGACGATCAAGTCGCTCTATTACAATTGTTTTTTGGAAATAAAATACCAAAAATATATGAAGAACCACTAAAAATTAGTGCAGCAAAAAAAAAAGATTTGCTTCATCTTTGCGAAAAAAAAATAATTCCTGATATTTTTCCGACCGACCACAATATTCCCTACATATGTTTTACCTGAATCTGATGGTATGTGGATGATAAAAATTAATATTAGTGGGTAGTAACATATATACGTTGTTGGCAGTTGGTATTGGATTATTATCATTCTATAAGTTGTATGAAAATAAAATTACTTTAATAAACAAATGCTTAAATTTGTTAATCTTTTATTTTCTTTATTAATAAATTACAATAAAATTTAAAATAAGTGTACCAAGCACAATGTGCATTAGTATAAAATATATAAAAGGTGTATGAAAGTTAATAACTAATAATTACACATTTCATGTATTGTGATATTTTATTATTGCTTCTCGGGCAACTAACAGGCACTATGTTAAATATTAATTTATCACCCACCCAATAACAAGCAAGTTGACACATTATGGAGACTTACGATATTTACACTTACGTCTCACAGATCCAGACTGAAAACACAATTAAAAACTGTATCTCCACCGGGAATCGAACCTGGGCCCTTTGGCTCAAGAGTCAGATATGTAACCAACTGAGCCAGGAAGGCCGACGTCTTGTGTCTTCTTTCATTTTTTAATTTTTTACTTAATTTTGTAGGTAGTAAGTCAATACTGAAATACGTAAATTAATAAATCTTGTACAAGCAAAAGGTACTAAGTCAATAGAATCATGATTTTTTTATCATTTTTGTATGAAAAAATTCAAAATAAAAACAAATAAAATATTCCGTGACATGCACAAATAATTTATTTATCAATCAATACTAAAATCTTCAATATTGGAACTATAATTAGAAAATGATTGGTTTTGTAAAACTCATTTTACTTTAAAACTCAATTATCTCAAAACAACGAAATTTCACTTATAACCTTTTGCTTGTATACCCTCGATATGATCTCAGAAGAACCAGGGGACGTTCTTAATACATTCTTAGCTTGCCTTAATCTTAAAAGTGTATAAATCAGTACTCGATTATAATCCAATAATAATAATAATTATAGACTTTTATTGACTTAATCAACGTGACGGACTTATTGCCCGCAGGCAATTTCTACCAGTCAACCACCATGGTGAATACAATCAGTTACAGGAATATAAGAATATAAATAGAAAAAGAAAATCATAAATTAAAAATACTCATTTTCAGTGAGGAGTTGTTGTGTCACCGCATGGTGTATGTGTTCAGACTTTCTCAGTGGACAAGCCATCATCTCCACCAGAACAAGAGACCGGAGATACGAAATCTGTGCCTACGAAGATTGGAGAGCCGTTACAAGTAAGTGACTGTCTCATATTCCGCAGGTAGACTTACAGGCTGTATCTTTAGTTGACTTGTTCGCATCACCATAATATAATTTCAACCCCCCCAACTGAACGGGAAGTTACGCCCCCGCTCATTCAGGTATGCTGGCAACTTTGATTAAGAGGGCATAGAACAATATGTCTAAATCGACTAAGTAACTGAAAACATGATATTACATTAAAGGTACTGCCTCCCCGACCAGCCAGCTGGTTAAAAATTATTTGACCAACACCAATTAAGTCATTTTATTTTAATTTTTTCAATATTAGGCACTGTCACTTCGTGGTAGAACTCCATAATTAATTAAAACTATGAAAAAAAAAAAAAAATTATATTTAATTTTACGTTCTACTTAAATTTTTCGCAAACGCGACTCCCATTCACCGGTATCGCTCTATGATGAGCATCGTCAGAATGGTGAACAATAATGATGAAGACCATCCATATATAGATTCACAAAGAGGATAACAACAATAGATATGGAAGGGGGCAATTCTAAGAAAAATTAAATACCCGAAAGACATTAAGGTAAATATGTATGCAGGTATAATAAAAATAAAATTGAAGTGAAGGAATGAATATACAAATATTGTATTAAAAGGAGAGCAATTATATTGAATAATGGCCAACAGAAAAACCCGACATAAACTATTCTAATGGTAATAATAATGGAGAAGTATTAAAATCTATTTGTGCGTTAATCAAAGGAACGTTGCTGTTACATTTTACTCTATTTATCTCTAATATTTCTAGTTTGTCTAATTTTTTACCTTTTCTTAAACTATGTATAAGATTTATCCCAGTTTGTGAGTTAAACGAATGCTCACTCTCAAGTAAATGTGTCGCAAAGTTCGAAGTGTCTTTATTCAAACGGAAACACGCAAGATGTTCTTTAAGTCGTGTATTTAAAGATCTACCCGTTTGACCAACATATATACCTGTACTTTTTTTAATATATAATGCAATTGTAACTACAAACAACCTATTTTTACCAAACTTTTGTAGGTTAGGTTTAAAAAATCGGTGTACATCCTAGGATATCCTGGCTGGTCAGGGAGGCAGTACCTACATCAAAACTGAAATACACTGTGATGTTACGTGTTGCAAGGGTCACTATCGCATGCTCGTTAAAAGAGTTTATACTGCATCCTCAGAACAAACCTAACAAAATGAAAAAAACATTTGCTTTGATTTTATGCACTCAAAAATAAAAATATTTTTTTTTTCTTTATGACTTATAGATATAAATTAATAAGATATTTTTAATAATATTTTGGTGAATCTACCTAAACTAAATTTTAAAACGATGTAATGCTTATTCACTAAAGAAATATTGAAAATACTTGTGGTATTTTTTTAAAGGTATCTATCTCCAAAGGCGTTCATAATAGTCTCGTAACACCCGTGAAATAAAATGAATGTAAGTACAAAAATTCTCACTGGTATATGTTGCGACAATATGAACTTGTAGACTTTCTTAGCCTCGGCCGATTTGGTGACCATCTTGCTTGCAAAGGCTGGCTCGGACATGTCGTCCCAGCCAACCGTGTAAACCTGAGAATCACCGCAACTCGAGGGAACGGCTGAAATCAGAAAATAATGTTAATTAAACATCACATGTAATTAAATCTTTTAACAAAACATAAAATTACATACCTTCATACCATCACGTCGTACCCCTACTTGGGGTAGGCAGAGAGGACCTCATTTACATCCATGCATCGCGTCATACATGCCCTCCTGACTTGGTATATTACCATCTTTCAAAATCTCATTTATATTATCATGCCAACTCTTTCTCGGGCGGCCACGACCTCTCATTCCACTCTTTTCAGCCTTGTATACTTTCTTTGTCAGGCGCTCATCGTTCATTCTCTCCACATGCCCGAACCATCGTAGTGTATTTACTTTCATTCTACTCACAATATATCTCTTTCAATCTTGCATTCTCGTCTGATGTCCACATTCCTTATCCTATCATAGATCGTTTTACCACACATTCGTCTTAGGGACCTCATTTCCACAGCATTAATTTTACTTTCATGCATCTTCTGCCATGTCCATGTCTCACTTGCATACATTAATGAACATAAAATAAATGATAGGAAATTTTTTAACAGATTTTTAATTATCTCAATAGAGACGAAGTTGGAATATTTATTGTAGGAGAACCGGGAAATCAAGGCACCTACAGGGCTTACGACCTGTCATCGGCTGGTTTACGTGATCACTTTATGCCTTTTTAATCTAAGGCATAATTGGTGAACGTTGCGCAAGCGCATAAAGTGATCACGTAAACCAGCCGATGACAGGTCGTAAGCCCTGTAGGTGCCTTGATTTCCCGGTTCTCCTACAATAAATATTCCAACTTCGTCTCTATTGAGATAATTAAAAACCTGTTAAAAAATATCTTTGACTCCCGACAGGGAAAAAAAATCCAATGTTTGCGCATATGCAATAATAAAAATATTCGATAAGAAATTATTAACTTCAACATACCAAACAGACGAACAAGACACACCTCAACATTCTTTTTAGACAAAAAAAAAAACACTAATGCCGCTCAGAATTTGCCATTGTACAGATGCCTTACCACGTACCTATAATAATTTGGAAAAGATCAGGTACGTGGACACATTATGTATGTCAGGATCCTTTTCAGGAGCCACGTTAGACAGGAATAATTAATTGTTTTGTTACCAGCAGTGAGTACATGTAACATGAGTACAAAGGTGGGCTGATTAAGTTACAGTTACTTATGTTGCTATTCTTATTTATTACATTTGTTTAAAAAAAATATTATTGTACGTTGGCCATTTTTACAAATAAAAAAAAAAAACCTAATTTCGAATTTCAGCTTATATATTATCTGTCTCCTCTGTAAATTCTGTCCCTATATCCCAGTTCATTGGGGGTCGGGTCTCCTAGTCATCAATGGCCATTATCTATGACTCTGGCCTATCTCCCATGGAGAACACACTTTGCGCCATCAATTAAGATTACTTAAAAATAAAACTAACCTTGCACTTCTAGATGTTCTACATGCGGGGGTTCTGCTCTGGGCGTGGCCGTCTTGTCGGGCGTGTTGACTCCGAGACTCCTCTTGGCCAGGAGGGAACGAGGAGTGCCGCTAGTGTTGACCCCGCCCCCTCCCGTCAATATGGAGTTCAACTGTTTCAGCTGGTTCTCAACACCGCAACTTGTGCTCCTGTTCTCCGGTGTCTGAAATATATTTTATATGTACAAATAACATGAAAGTACAAATTATATTGAAATAATGTTAAAATCTGCAATTTTCACCTATAATGAGTATGCGCACTGGTAAACACAATCACTCCCAGGTTCCAGACTTACCTTTTCATACCTATATTCAATAAGAAAGAAACTATATAAAAACGAGTGGGTTGTGGCCAACGCTAAACTCCTCACTAACAAGTCATTCTATAAAGTATTCAAATTTTGTATGGAAAATTTCCAACATTTTCATGAAATGAGTTTGTTAAATTATTTTTTATTTAAATATTTTATTATGAAAACTTGATAACTCTTCAATGCCATTTTATGAAAGTGATGTGCCTTTTTACGAATTTGAAAATAAAAATTTCAAATATTAAGTTTCGTGAGCTTGGGGTCACTTTGAAATATTTGACAGTTAAAAAAATTGAGAAGCACTATTCATATATCGTTCAAAATCTAATGGGATCTAATCGAGTATTAGATATACATATTTGCAAAAGTTGAATATAATCGAATGAGTATTTTAGTTTATAATCGATAAAGTAAAATGAACACGCTGTACATAGCACATAGCACACACACACACAGATACATTGTGATGAAACTTTCAGAATACAATCTCAGCATGATACTAGTTGATAATCTGCAAAAAAAAAATACCCTTAAAAATTGCGAAATCATAACTCTCCACTATATCACCTTGTGTTAGTGAGGAGTAAAAAGGCCTTAAAAATAATTGATCGAAAACGTCGCTATCTCTCGGACTAATATTTATATGAAACATATTCTTCATGTTGTGTCGTGTAAGTTCGCCTGTTGTTGGCTATTATTGTGACCAAAACCTCCCTGTCATGCACTGTCCGGAGCAGGTCCTCCATTCAATCTATTACGGTCTATTCCTTATAAATGTATAACTCATCTTCGTCCCTTTATCTATCTTTCCATTAAGTATAAAGTGGAGGAGGTGAGTTTTTCTCAGTGTAATTAATACGTGACCCAGATACAAAATTACGAATGTATAATATTTCCAAATGTTTCTAGTCCGGAAAAGCAAGATTTGTAAGAGAAATAATTTTACCCCACATGTGTCGACCGTCGTGGCACAGTTGGTAAGCCGTTTCTGTGCGGGCAGCCTGGGTTCGATCCCCACCAGAGGAGAAATTTATTTAAATTCATTTCTCATGGTAATATTGCTTCTCTGGACTGTAAACACTGGTTAGTTGGATAAAATGCCATATGGCAATAAACTCGCAACTTGCGCAGGGTGCAAGGAAGTGTTTATTATTATAATTATAGGATATGCTGTGATGGTATGAATCAATGAATAAATTATGATAAAATAAAAAAGTGTACCAAAATATCATACCATTTCTCTATTTGGGGTAGGCAGAGAGAAACGAATGCCAGACTCCTCTCTCTTGACATACATTTATCGTTTCATTCACCCATAGCCTCCGACCCCTAATATGTCTTAACTACACTTATTATATTCGGTTGTTTTTTTATTCTGTGAGTTCATAATGTGAATCTATTGATGTTTTTATTCTGTGAGTTCATAATGTGAATCTATTGATGTTTTTATTCTGTGAGTTCATAATGTGAATCTATTGATGTTTTTATTCTGTGAGTTCATAATGTGAATCTATTGATGTTTTTATTCTGTGAGTTCATAATGTGAATCTATTGATGTTTTTATTCTGTGAGTTCATAATGTGAATCTATTGATGTTTTTATTCTGTGAGTTCATAATGTGAATCTATTGATGTTTTTATTCTGTGAGTTCATAATGTGAATCTATTGATGTTTTTATTCTGTGAGTTCATAATGTGAATCTATTGATGTTTTTATTCTGTGAGTTCATAATGTGAATCTATTGATGTTTTTATTCTGTGAGTTCATAATGTGAATCTATTGATGTTTTTATTCTGTGAGTTCATAATGTGAATCTATTGATGTTTTTACTCTGTGAGTTCATAATGTGAATCTATTGATGTTTTTATTCTGTGAGTTCATAATGTGAATCTATTGATGTTTTTACTCTGTGAGTTCATAATGTGAATCTATTGATGTTTTTATTCTGTGAGTTCATAATGTGAATCTATTGATGTTTTTATTCTGTGAGTTCATAATGTGAATCTATTGATGTTTTTATTCTGTGAGTTCATAATGTGAATCTATTGATGTTTTTATTCTGTGAGTTCATAATGTGAATCTATTGATGTTTTTATTCTGTGAGTTCATAATGTGAATCTATTGATGTTTTTATTCTGTGAGTTCATAATGTGAATCTATTGATGTTTTTAAATAATTATGTTGTTTTCTTTGTTTTGTATTTTGTGTTAATATTTATGATGTGTAAATTATATTGCTGTATAATCAAATTGACGATAATGTAATATACCTAACAGCAACCCCAGAACAGGTATGTAATACCTAGTGGGGCGTTGTTGATCAATTTATATATAGGTATGCATGTATTGTTAGAAAGAAAGAATAAATAAAATAAAAATTCATGTCCAAGCATCGTCTCATACATGGTCTCCTATTTTTCTTACTTCGGACATCTCCATACTTCAAAAACCCATTTATTCCTTGGCCTATCTCTACTCTTCGTTCTTCTTTTATCATAGAATATTTACAGACCTGTCCATCGTTCAATTTTCTTTGCTTCTGCGGAGGAGTCTCTTCATGGTCATCCTAAAAGTATAAGGAAATCAAGATATTAAACATCACTAATAAATTTATATTTTATAAAATATCTATATATTAATACGCAAAGCGAAAACTTCGGACCTCTTTTTAAACAAATTGTGCGCACTCACGAGTGTGAGATTTGCCATAGTTTAAATTTATATAGAGAAGGAATACAAAAATTAAAATTTATATATAATGTGTTACAAATATATTAAAATAAATAAAAAAAGAATTTTACGTCAAACCAGAGACTGTTTACTTTCATACTGCCAATGTCAAACACATAATTCACTCAGCTGTGATGGAAATTAAGGACTTTATTCGAAAACCACTTCTGCACTTATTTAACCTCAGCCTGAAAACAACTGGTATAGTACCGGATCACTTAAAAGAGGCAATCATTAAGCCTATCTACAAAAATGATGATAAAACGAAGATTACTAACTACAGACCGATCTCGCTGCTGAGCTGCTTTGCTAAGATACTGGAAAAGGCAGTGAAAAAGACTCATCTTCATCAATTCTTTCTGAAAATCAATACGGGTTTAGGTCAAATATGGGATCCGAAGATGCCATTGCAAAGGTAGTGGAAAATATTGCCACAAATATGGACAAAGGACGGAAGGTTCTGGGCATTTTCATAGACTTGTCTAAGGCGTTTGATACCATATCACATTCCATGCTTTTAAACATGCTGCATTCGAAAGGTATCACTGGTACTCGACTAGATTGGTTCAAGAATTATCTAGAACTTAGAAAGCAATCTGTAGAAATAAACGGCACTCGCAGTAACCCTATGTACATAAAATATGGCGTACCTCAAGGAAGCACACTTGGGCCAATATTGTTCTTGATATATATAAATAACATTTTAAAAACTACTATAGATAACGAAATCACAATTAGTTACGCAGATGATACAGCTATTATTATTAATGGTGTTACATGGACGGAAACATTTCAAAGGGCAGAAAAATGTATTTCAGCTATCAAGAGTCTACTTGATGACCATCTACTAACTCTTAACTCCACAAAAACTAAATTCTTAGCATTTTCAATCAACAAACAACAGAACCCCACCATCCCAAATCTCATTAAAGTACACACTTGCTCTACAAATGCAGCCCTACAGTGTAACTGCGAGACTATTGAAAGGACAACTGAAATCAAGTATCTCGGTATAATATTGGATGACGGTCTGAGATGGGTCCCTCACATTGAATATGTTAGCGCCAAGGTGCGAAGATTAATATATATATTCAAAATTCTATGTAGCTTTATGAACATTTCACTATTAAAAATGGTGTACTACGCTCTGTGCCAGAGTATTATCAGTTATGCAATTAGTGCCTGGGGTGGTGCTGCGCGTACATTACTGGATCCACTAATTAAATCACAAAAATTTGTGGTAAGAGTTATCAACAAAAAGCCTTTTAGGTATTGTTCTGAAGAACTTTTTGAGCAATTCAAAGTATTGGATGTGAGGCAGCTTTGTACCAAATCAATATTAATTCTATTTCTAAAAAACAAACCTCCTCAAAAATACTCCATCTTGAAGAACACAAGAGGTAAAACATAGGGAAACTACTTGGTGCCAAAAATGAATACTAAATTTGGGCAAAGATTTTTTGTATTTACTGCGCCTCGAATTTATAATAAACTGCCATCGGACCTTAACCCAATCAAGACGGGTAGGTACAAGTACTTGCATTCCCTACGGACGGACAGTATTTCGCGTCACACACAGTTTTTTTTTCAATCTCGTTTTAATTGAATATAATAACGGTAAAAAAAAATCTAACGATGTAGGTATATGATAAAAAGATCAAAGATAAACAAAAGATCACATAAACTCAATGAAATTGAACATTTCATAATATAAACATAAGATAAATGAAGAATAATGTTATCGTATTTATCTCCATACAAAAAAGTACATGCCGTCATCGATATGTCACGTGATCCTTCCGGCATTTGATGTAGATAAGGAATATGCGCCGATTGTGTATTGGTATGCATCGAATTCAAAGCAAAATGTTGAGCGCGAAACAACAATATGAACTGGCGCAGAATCCCGCTTTCCTACGCGCATGCGTATTACATCCTTACAAAGCGCGGGAGAGTGTGAATTTCGCCGGCGATGATCGATGAATTTCAGTGTTTAGAGTTTTAATTTTTTTAAATAATTTAACAATTTGTTTTGTTGATTCACCGACAGATGTCTTGAAGTCAAATATATGGGAGTAATATTCATCCAATTTTCGTCTCAATCAAGTATGAATTTACTGAGATATGAAGGTTCAAAATTGTGTATAGCCATGAGGGCATGTATAGATGACGCTCGGCGTTTAGGCACGCACTCGGTGGGCATCTATACATGACGCTCGTCTTAAAAAGGTTAAAGGGTTAACTCAATTCAAAGCCCGTGGTACCAATTGGCTACTCAATGTGGGTAGAACCCAAAATGAAAGTAACATTGCAACAATAATTTCTTAACTTATTATTTTTTGTTGTCTGTTTAGATTGTGTGTACCTATTTCACTTTTAAAACTGTATTTTATAATTTAAAATATGTAAGTATTCCTAATGTTTATTTTTATAGCTTTCTTATTCTTTTGTTTTTTACTGTAATGTAATAATTTCACAAATGTACAGGTGACTGCTTCAGAACAGATTTATTCTAGTGAGGCGGCTATCTTATATTAAAATATGTAAGTATTCCTAATGTTTATTTTTATAGCTTTCTTATTCTTTTGTTTTTTACTGTAATGTAATAATTTCACAAATGTACAGGTGACTGCTTCAGAACAGATTTATTCTAGTGAGGCGGCTATCTTATATTAAAATATGTAAGTATTCCTAATGTTTATTTTTATAGCTTTCTTATTCTTTTGTTTTTTACTGTAATGTAATAATTTCACAAATGTACAGGTGACTGCTTCAGAACAGATTTATTCTAGTGAGGCGGCTATCTTATATTAAAATATGTAAGTATTCCTAATGTTTATTTTTATAGCTTTCTTATTCTTTTGTTTTTTACTGTAATGTAATAATTTCACAAATGTACAGGTGACTGCTTCAGAACAGATTTATTCTAGTGAGGCGGCTATCTTATATTAAAATATGTAAGTATTCCTAATGTTTATTTTTATAGCTTTCTTATTCTTTTGTTTTTTACTGTAATGTAATAATTTCACAAATGTACAGGTGACTGCTTCAGAACAGATTTATTCTAGTGAGGCGGCTATCTTATATTAAAATATGTAAGTATTCCTAATGTTTATTTTTATAGCTTTCTTATTCTTTTGTTTTTTACTGTAATGTAATAATTTCACAAATGTACAGGTGGCTGCTTCAGAACAGATTTATTCTAGTGAGGCGGCTATCTTATATTAAAATATGTAAGTATTCCTAATGTTTATTTTTATAGCTTTCTTATTCTTTTGTTTTTTACTGTAATGTAATAATTTCACAAATGTACAGGTGGCTGCTTCAGAACAGATTTATTCTAGTGAGGCGGCTATCTTATATTAAAATATGTAAGTATTCCTAATGTTTATTTTTATAGCTTTCTTATTCTTTTGTTTTTTACTGTAATGTAATAATTTCACAAATGTACAGGTGGCTGCTTCAGAACAGATTTATTCTAGTGAGGCGGCTATCTTATATTAAAATATGTAAGTATTCCTAATGTTTATTTTTATAGCTTTCTTATTCTTTTGTTTTTTACTGTAATGTAATAATTTCACAAATGTACAGGTGACTGCTTCAGAACAGATTTATTCTAGTGAGGCGGCTATCTTATATTAAAATATGTAAGTATTCCTAATGTTTATTTTTATAGCTTTCTTATTCTTTTGTTTTTTACTGTAATGTAATAATTTCACAAATGTACAGGTGACTGCTTCAGAACAGATTTATTCTAGTGAGGCGGCTATCTTATATTAAAATATGTAAGTATTCCTAATGTTTATTTTTATAGCTTTCTTATTCTTTTGTTTTTTACTGTAATGTAATAATTTCACAAATGTACAGGTGACTGCTTCAGAACAGATTTATTCTAGTGAGGCGGCTATCTTATATTAAAATATGTAAGTATTCCTAATGTTTATTTTTATAGCTTTCTTATTCTTTTGTTTTTTACTGTAATGTAATAATTTCACAAATGTACAGGTGACTGCTTCAGAACAGATTTATTCTAGTGAGGCGGCTATCTTATATTAAAATATGTAAGTATTCCTAATGTTTATTTTTATAGCTTTCTTATTCTTTTGTTTTTTACTGTAATGTAATAATTTCACAAATGTACAGGTGGCTGCTTCAGAACAGATTTATTCTAGTGAGGCGGCTATCTTATATTAAAATAATGTATATGTTTACATGATCATAAATAAATAAATAAATAATAAAAAAATGTTAAATGCAGTTGTTTTAAATTCAAATACAGAACACGTTAAAGAAAACTACATAATCTACCGTGAAACAATATAAATGGTATTTGAACAATTACACTTTGCAATATGTGAAAAGATAACTTTGTATCCCTTGAGGAATAAATAATAATGATGGTTTTTATCATAGATCAGGGGGGCAAGTCTGGTCAACATGCGAAATCTAAACCATCCATGTTAACCCATATTTATTTTTTGTTTTATTAATTTCTTTATCACATCATTTAAATAATCTTCATTAAAAATAGATAACTGCTGCCCAACTAGGTATACCTGTTCTAGGGCTAGCAGTGTACATATTATAATATTTCACAGGAGACATAATATATAGGTTGTACCTATTTGCATTTTTAAAAAGTATCTAAACAATATCGGCCTTACTTACTATTTTTTGTTCAGACGTTCTACGTACGTTGAACCAAATTTGGCGAGATTTATCAAAAAAGTGTACTTACTTTCTTCGAATTGTCGTTAAACCTGGTTTAAGTCGCGAGAATTTCAGCTGTCACCCTAAACTATCTAGACCCCAGGTTTTACATCGGTTTAACGTATTTGGTAGCTATTTCTATGCATCGTATTTTGTATTTTTCATTTTAAATTGATATAATATTATGGATTTTCTAGAACAAATTACAAATTATATTGATACAATAATTATAGTGAGTGAAATAAATTTACCACGAATGCGTAAAATATATAAAAATCGCATTGACCCTTTTTTGCTATCGGACATGATTTAAAAATAAACTCCGATAACACCAGTCTTGAAGTATGTTTCTAAAATCAGAGAAGGCTCCATAGAGATCCATTGTAAAATTTAAAAGATGGATCCTAAGAACAGAATACGGTACTGTGATACATATATACTGATGATTGTTGTCGTCGATACAACAAAGAGTTATATGGAGAGCTAGGTATGATGAAATCCTCGAAGGTGGGCTGATCACATACCTAATTAGAATAGACGACGACATTCCAGTAAAATGCTTCACACTCTCCAGACCACAAGGACAAATAAGACCAGGAAGGCCCAAACTGCATTGATATATCCATTCTACAAATCAGAAACTGGAATACAAAGGCTTTAGAATAGAAGAGACTGCTAATAAATTGAATCTTTCTATTGATTAAATCTGATTTAGATGTTAAAAGCAAGCAAGCCTTACCTCTTTATTCTACGTAATTCATCCAATCCAATAGAAGAAGCATACAACAAATCTCATATTATGTGCACAATGATTTAGGTAATATTAGGTTCATTACTTTCTTTCTTTTATTGAATATGTATAAACATGTCCTTGTAAAAACTCCCGATTTCGTTCACCTATAGCACAAGCATTTATTTGCTTATTTTAGGGAATGTAGGAAGATGTATATGTACTTGTTTAACAAGGACATTCACTTTTTATTAAAAAAAAAAGCACTAAAATGTGAACGAAATCAGTCGAGACAGAATTCGAAACCTCATCCACTGGATTACCAATCCAGCACTAGCCATTCATAAATTTTATTAAATTATACATATTTACCGTGATAATGGTTTTGTCCCTGTAATTAAATACCTTGATTCATTCTGTTGACCTTTTATATTTTTTCTGTCATCTTACATTCCTTCTGTTTCATTAAGGTTTTTTTTTTCTTTCTAATAGATATATTGCCCCTATTACAACTAGTCCATACCATTCTATCATCTATATAATATTTAAAAAATAAAATAAAACAAAATTCATATTTGACAATATTTTTTTATTAGATGCATAAAAATTACAAATTTTAGGTGACGTTGAATAATTTCAATATAAACTGTGTGTGATGACAATGATTTCAGTACATTTGCACACAATAACACAGGTGCAATCATACATGACACATAACGAAACAAAGATCACACGATAATTCCATTGGATAAATCTTTATTAGATACGTATAACATTAAAATATAAAAAGAATACTAAAAAAATAAAACAAAATTGGATAAAAACAATGGACTCAAAAAGATATATACTTAACACATCATTGAAAGTATGACAAAATATATATCATTAAGGGCTTTTTTTCTTTCTAATAGATATATTGCCCTTATTACAACTAGTCCATACCATTCTATCATCTATATAATATTTCAAAAATAAATGCATAAAAATTACAAATTTCAGATGACATTCAATAATTTCAATATAAACTGTGTGGGATGACAATTATTTCAGTACAGTTGCACACAATAACACAGGTGCAATCATACATGACACATAACAAAACAATGATCACATTGGACAGTTTTGATAATTCTTTAAAATAAAATAAATCTTTATTAGATACGTATAACATTAAAATATAAAAAACAATACTAAAAATATAAAACAAAATTGGATAAAAACAATGGACTCAAAAAGATGTATATATGAACAATAGACAATAATAAATAATGAAAAATAAAACAACAGTCATAAATATATCTAAAGAAAGTAAAAATAAATATGCATTAAGTCAGAATAAATGGAGCAAAGCCGTCAGGACAGTCCATTGTTATTTACAAATTAAAAAATATTCCTTTTATTTAAAATTAAATTTTCCTGAATACAGATTTTTAAAATATTTTTTTTTATTTAATATGTTCTCGTTTAACAAGTACATAAACATCTTCTTACATTTCCTTAATTAAGCATAAACGCTTGTGCTATAGGTGAACAAAATCGGTCGAGGCAGGATCCGAACTTGCGACCACTAGATTATTAAACCAGCGCGCTAACCGCTCTGTCATCGACCCTACAATAGTAAATCCAAAAAAGTTGGGTGTTCCTACTCCTCCAAGGGTGTTCCTCTTGGTGCTATTTTTTTGAATACGCTCCTCTTCCTGAACTGTAAAAAAATATATGCATTACATAATACTTTGTTATTGTTATCAAAAAATTATGGTATTCTACTTGACATATACAAGACAAGACATTTCATAAAAGTTTAAATAATATTCAAAAATAATGGCTATCTTGGTAATATATTTCATAAGATACGAGACCATCACTTTTATTGAAATGTGTTATTAAAATAACAAAGATGACTTTGATTATAATATTTATGAAACTGAACAATTTTGTCATCATTGATGACTTCCTTTAGTAGTTAATAGGTACTCTGTTATCTAAGATGTGAAGTAAGGTATTTTCCTAATAACTAGAATATTCTTTGGGATCGTTCTTGAATGTAATACAGTTCTTGGTCATCTTAGCTACAAAGTACAAGAATATTATAAAAATATATTTGTCTAACTAAATTATGTTTGTTATAAAAATTACCATAGTCAAAATTTGGGTCTCGTTTCTTATCACACATCTGCATGTACATACTGTAAAGAAAAATTGATTTAAATTAGCAGTATAAACACATTTTGTGAAAAGTAATTTATCTTAATTGTAATGAAGTGTCTTTGTAATTGGTTTGTATGTTTGTTCAAATAGCAATTTGGTTTATTGTTTTTTTATAAATTATTAAGTAATAAAAAAAATGTAATAAAACACTGAATTTGTATTTGATTTATTATGATGAAGATTAATTATATTTGTTCATTTTTGGGTCATTAATAACGCCATCTATGAATCTCATGAAAACTATATTTATGATACATTATTCTGACAATAAAATGGATAGTTATTATACTTGGTTTTTTCCTCGTTCAAATTATTCAGTGTATTTGCAGCCCTTTTATAAATCAAAGCTGTTCACAAATATCACTTCATATCCTCTATACTAGTCAGAACTGTTATGTTGGAAGAATGCAGACAAGTCCTAGCTAATGAGATTCATTATACTTCATGGTTCTGGATTGCTCTATGCAATGATATCTGCGTTAAATGTCAAATTCTATTTGACTAAGTATTGGTTAGTAAGTATATGAAAAATTACCTCAGTTCAATTGATAGATTGTTGGTTGGTCTTCTGCTATCACAATATTTTCATTCTGTAATGTATAATAAAACAATTTAATCAAAATTATATTATTTATAAGGTTCTTGGTTCAATTCCCAGCGAGTACAGTTTTTTCCTGGGTTTATGAGATGGTTAACTTCATGTCTCCAAACAGTATATTATTATTGAGTGTGTGTTAAAATAATATTTTAACTGTTAGTTTACTGAGAAGCAACATAAATAACAATACAATGCATACAGTTTCATGTACATATTTGTGTATTAAAAATGATTTTTTTTTCAATAAAACTTTCATATAAATGACAAAACCTATTGTTGTGTTTTAAATTTTTCGAACACTTTCATATTGACTATATGAAGTTTATTCATTCACTATCTATGTGTATTGCAAGTATGACAGCATGTTTTACTTCAAAAATAAATAAAAAGTAAGTATGTAATAAAATTGAAAAAATGTGGTTGGTTCATACCATTCTACTAATTAAATTCCACCTATGTCAAATATGTTTGTATCACTCTCAAACTCTCGTGAAGTATCATTGACATGTCTGACAATGAATCATGCGATGGGGTCTGTGTACATCACCTATAGCTGTCTTCCATAAAGTATTTACTTGGGACTGCGTCCATTGTTTAATGTGTTGAATCTGAAATTTTTTTTCACAAAGTAAATATAAAACAAAGAATTTATATACTACAGCGATATAATTGTCTGTCTAAATTTACCAAAATATAAAAGTGATTAAGTATTGACGATCGTAATTGGGAAAAAATAAGTTAAAATATATATTTAATAAATTTGTGAGTTTTGACACATTTGGCATTGATAAGGCTCTATAAACGGGTAGGCAGTGAGAACTGAGTGCCATACACCTCTACCTTTGGAAGTATGTGAATTAATTTGAAATTATCACGTATGAAAGTATTTAATAATATATTTATTCATTAAAAATGTATTACTATCAAGAGTAATTGACCATTATTTTTATAACAAAAGAATGTATAGAATATCTCAACACTAGTTATAGTATAAAAGTAACTTTCCTTGCAATTTACATCACTGTTGACAATTCATAAGATGGGAAATCGAAAACTCGCTAAGATTGCTGATAATTTAATACAAAATCTTTATCTAACTTAAAACAATGCTTCACACTTAGATTATATTATATGGGCTTCACAACATTTTATATTATCATCGACTACTTACGATTGGGATACGTCGTACTTTCTAGTTGGTATCTGACGATTTATTTTCATGATTTGTTTATAATTTTTCACTTGATACACAGCAAACGAGATCCTTGAAATAAGACAAAACAAACAAATAGTAAATCAACATGTTACATGTAGCAACAATCTAAAAAAATGAACAGTACAATATTGAACACATCGTAAACTACGCAATTGTAAAAAAAGCATACAAATGTTTTTGAAAATACGCGAAAATATATCAAATGATAAATCACCAATTATTTTAATACACATAACATACCTTTTCGTCTTCCTGTCAATTTCCGAAGGTGTAACGATTAAATTATTGCCTTATTTTGTTTGTAAATAGGCAGCATGCAAATAAAACGCAATATAAAATGACAAGAATGGACGGACAGACTAACGCGCGAAGCGCCGATAATAATGCAACCATGCAACAATGGTACCAACATAATATCGATAACACGATAAATTACAACGATGCCACGTCCATATTTGTATTACTCTAGAGTTACTTAAACCGCCTCGTTTAAAATTTAGTAAGTACACTTTGACGTAAACCAAATAGTATGTATTTACGATATCTTAGGCTGAACCTGAGGTTTGTTGAAAATAGTAAGTAAGGCTGCATAAACTTAACTATTGTACACAGATTAAACAAGTGGGTTGTGGCCAACGCTAAACTCCTCACTAACAAGTCATTCTATAAATTATTCAAATTTTGTATGGAAAATATTCAGCATTTTCATGAAATGAGTTTGATAAATTGTTTTTTATTTAATTATTTTATTATGAAAACTTGATAACTCTTCAATGCCATTTTATAAAAGTGATGTACCTTTTTATCAATTTGAAAATAAAAATTTCAAATTTTAAATTTCTTGAGCTTGGGGTCACTTTGAAATATTTGATAGTTAAAAAAATTGAGAAGCACTATTCAGATATACTTCAAAATCTAATGGGATCTAAGCGAGTATTAGATATTTGCAAAATTTGAAAAGAATCGAATGAGTACTTTAGTCTATAATCGATAAAGTAAAATGAACACGCTGTACATAGCACACACAGATACAGATACATTGTGATGAAACTTTCAGAATACAATCTCAGCATGATACTAGTTGATAATCTGCAATAAAAAAATACCCTTAAAAATTGCGAAATCATAACTCCCCACTATATCCCCTTGGGTTTTTTTTTTTTTTTGCGGGTGGCAGTTCTTGAGGAGAACACACTTAGGCCAATTGGCCCTTTGTGATACCACATTGGGGTTGTCCTCCCACTCACTCATCCCCCTTGAACCAGCCTGAGCGGCAAATGAATGTCATAATGTCTCCGATGTCGGCCGACGCTATGTCAATTAAATCATCATAGAAGAAACTTCCCAAGGAGCTTCTCCTAATTCTAGAGAGAGCAGGACAGTGACAGAGGAAGTGGACCACCGTCTCCTCCTCCTCCTCGTCTTGGCATGCTCTGCAGTAATCGTATGCCTCCAGCCCTAGCCTTCTGGCATGCTTTCCTATAACCCAGTGTCCCGTTATACTGATATGACTCTGGCGAGTGAGTCTCTTCTGAACGAGAGTATTTCTCTGGTTCTTCTGAGATCATATTTTGGCCATGTTTGTCTGGCAATGGAGCATGTGCTCTCCTCAGACCACCTTTGGTCAGCACAAGCAATAATTTTCTCACTGACCCGGAATTTACATGTTGCCATGGGGACTCCAGGTCTGTGTTTGATATTGTCTAGAGATAACAGGGTACCTGCTCTGGCAAGTTCGTCTGCCCTATCTTACTAATCCCCTTGGGTTAGTAAGTAGTAAAAATGTAATTGGAGTCATCATGATATACATAATATTGTGTATGTAGGTATGTTATAATTTTTATTTGTTAATTGCACAAATAATAGAACTGACAGAGCATAGATGTGATATCAGTTAATCATATCTTTATTCAGTCGAGTCTCAGATCAAATCAAGACGCACAAAATTTATAAAACAATCAGGATTTTTTGTGAAAGAGGAAATAAAAAAACAATTACATAAATTATGTCCCTTTACATTATGATGTCGAACATCTTAAGATATTATAGAACTCCATAAGATAATTATATCCATGATATGGGTAAACATGGGTGGTTTTGATTTCGCCTGTTGACCATACTTGTTCCCAGGTCCAGTGACTTTTCAAACATAAAAATTTAATGAATTTTGACCATAAACTGTCCAATATTGACTTACCAAAGTTCTGAACTGTTTGAATGGTATTGGACTGGAGTCATTGTTACTCTGGTATCGAGAAAAGAACTTCTTGCTCAACTCAGAGATGGGCTGAAAGAATCAAAACAAACTATTGTACATACAAGTAAGGCATAGGAATATAAACATTCTAACTAGACATGCTTTCTTTAAAAACAATTTGAATTAAGAGAACATTATGTATGACTAGACAAGTTTTCTTTAATAACAATTTGAATTAAGAAAACATTATGACTAGACAAGTTTTCTTTAACAACAATTTGAATTAAGAGAACATTATAACTAGACTAGTTGCATGTAACACATGAGATCCAACTGTCGATAGCGATAGTATGTATAGTTGAAGAATATGTACCAAACTATAAACCCATAGATACAAATTATTGAATATTTTCAGATATTTTGTTTTCTATACAACATATGTAGGTATGTATGTCAAGATAGGATAGTATGGAGGAAGATCCTTTTTCCTACCCAGAATATGCAAATAGCATGATGGTATGTATGTATGTATGTTTGGAGATGAAGTATCAAACTATTAAGTCTTCTTACATATTGTGTATAGGCGACTGCCATACAAAATGTATGAAGCGATGTCGTCACTAAATTCAATTTTTAAAAAAATTGTTAAAAAAAAATTGAGATCTTCTACTACAATGTTAATATTTTTTATAGAAAATTAAATTGTTGGGGTGAATTGTTGGGAAAAATCTAGTTGGGGTGTTTCGGTTTTTTTCGATAATTGTAAAAGTTTTGGAAATATAGGCAGTTAAACTCATAAATTTATCATAAAAAAAATATTTTTCTTAATAAAAAATGTTTGAGAAACCCTGGAATTTTTTTGAAAAAACTAATTTGAGATTTTGTATTTGTCTATGTTTGTACCAATTTTCAGCGTTCTAGCGTTTATGGTTTCTGAGATATATGGAAAAATAAAATAAAAATTCAAAATTGATAACCCCTGACTGAAACAAAAATTCAAAATTCCGAGTATAAAAGTTTTGTAGGCCTGTAACTGTTTATATATTCTGAAATTTTAGGCTCTGTAAATTGAGCGGATCAAAAGTTATAAGGGGGGGACGGACGCACAGACACACACACAGACACACACACACACAGACACACACACAGACACACACACACACAGACACACGAAATGTTCTACTCCGAATTCTGAGTAAATCCGTGTATGGAACATATATGCTGCGAAGCCTCTAAGTTGGTGTTTTTTGACTTCAAAGATGGAAAAGCCGTGAAAAAAGTAGACCTCTCCATACAATTCTCGCGTATTCTGGCTTGATACATTGTCGATATGTTAAGAGAACAAAGTTCTCCTGAACAAATCGACAGTTGGATAACTAGTTGCATGTAACACATGAGATCCAACTGTCGATAGCGATAGTATGTATAGTTGAAGAATATGTACCAAACTATAAACCCATAGATACAAATTATTGAATATTTTCAGATATTTTGTTTTCTATACAACATATGTAGGTATGTATGTCAAGATAGGATAGTATGGAAGAAGATCCTTTTTCCTACCCAGAATATGCAAATTGCATGATGGTATGTATGTATGTTTGGAGATGAAGTAACAAACTATTAAGTCTTCTTACATATTGTGTATAGGCGACTGCCATACAAAATGTATGAAGCGATGTCGTCACTAAATTCAATTTTTAAAAAAATTGTTAAAAAAAAATTGAGATCTTCTACTACAATGTTAATATTTTTTATAGAAAATTAAATTATCTAGTTGGGGTGTTTCGGCTTTTTTCGATAATTGTAAAAGTTTTGGAAATATAGGCAGTTAAACTCATAAATTTATCATAAAAAAAATATTTTTCTTAATAAAAAATGTTTGAGAAACCCTGGAATTTTTTTGAAAAAACTAATTTGAGATTTTGTATTTGTCTATGTTTGTACCAATTTTCAGCGTTCTACCGTTTATGGTTTCTGAGATATATGGAAAAATAAAATAAAAATTCAAAAGTTGATAACCCCTGACTGAAACAAAAATTCAAAATTCCGAGTATAAAAGTTTTGTAGGCCTGTAACTGTTTATATATTCTGAAATTTTAGGCTCTGTAAATTGAGCGGATCAAAAGTTATAAGGGGGGGACGGACACACAGACACACACACAGACACACACACACACAGACACACACACAGACACACACACACACAGACACACGAAATGTTCTACTCCGAATTCTGAGTAAATCCGTGTATGGAACATATATGCTGCGAAGCCTCTAAGTTGGTGTTTTTTGACTTCAAAGTTGGAAAATCCATGAAAAAAGTAGACCTCTCCATACAATTCTCGCGTATTCTGGCTTGATACATTGTCGATATGTTAAGAGAACAAAGTTCTCCTGAACAAATCGACAGTTGGACAAGTTTTCCAACTGTCGATTTGTTCAGGAGAACTTTGTTCTCTTAACATATCGACAATGTATCAAGCCAGAATACGCGAGAATTGTATGGAGAGGTCTACTTTTTTCATGGATTTTCCAACTTTGAAGTCAAAAAACACCAACTTAGAGGCTTCGCAGCATATATGTTCCATACACGGATTTACTCAGAATTCGGAGTAGAACATTTCGTGTGTCTGTGTGTCTGTGTGTGTGTCTGTGTGTCTGTGTGTCTGTGTGTGTGTGTGTCTGTGTGTCCGTCCCCCCCTTATAACTTTTGATCCGCTCAATTTACAGAGCCTAAAATTTCAGAATATATAAACAGTTACAGGCCTACAAAACTTTTATACTCGGAATTTTGAATTTTTGTTTCAGTCAGGGGTTATCAACTTTTGAATTTTTATTTTATTTTTCCATATATCTCAGAAACCATAAACGGTAGAACGCTGAAAATTGGTACAAACATAGACAAATACAAAATCTCAAATTAGTTTTTTCAAAAAAATTCCAGGGTTTCTCAAACATTTTTTATTAAGAAAAATATTTTTTTTATGATAAATTTATGAGTTTAACTGCCTATATTTCCAAAACTTTTACAATTATCGAAAAAAGCCGAAACACCCCAACTAGATAATTTAATTTTCTATAAAAAATATTAACATTGTAGTAGAAGATCTCAATTTTTTTTTAACAATTTTTTTAAAAATTGAATTTAGTGACGACATCGCTTCATACATTTTGTATGGCAGTCGCCTATACACAATATGTAAGAAGACTTAATAGTTTGTTACTTCATCTCCAAACATACATACATACCATCATGCAATTTGCATATTCTGGGTAGGAAAAAGGATCTTCTTCCATACTATCCTATCTTGACATACATACCTACATATGTTGTATAGAAAACAAAATATCTGAAAATATTCAATAATTTGTATCTATGGGTTTATAGTTTGGTACATATTCTTCAACTATACATACTATCGCTATCGACAGTTGGATCTCATGTGTTACATGCAACTAGTCTTTAACAATATGAATTAAGAGAACATTCTACTCAGACAAACATTCTTAACTTCTTCTTCACCTTGCTGTAGACTCAAAATTTGTTACCACAGGATGGTCTTACTGAGATGCTGGACTCCAGCTGTCTCTCCATTGTTTTGGGGGTCTTGGTACGCTGTCCGTTTGATAATTGGTGTGTGGGATTCATGTAAGACTTATCCTCTGCATATGCTTCTTTTTGAAACTATTTGAATGAAGGGAATTATATATTTAAAATGATATGCTGGTACATCCTGAATGCAGACTGCACAGAACGTGGCAACATGGTGGAGGCCTATCTCGTGGAGTGAACGCGATTAGGCCGAGGAAGAAGAAGAATAATGTTAATTTTCTACAGACAGACAAGTATACTGACGGTATCTGCTTGTGCGTCCTCAGCTGCGGGGGCTGGAAGCTGTTGGCAGAACTTGAGCAGTTTCTTCTTGGACTCGACGGACATATGACCAGTACCGGGACGAAGGACTGCACCAAATGGACTATCAGGAGTGGCCACAGAAGTATCAACTGAAAAAATACACAATGTTGAAAAGTAAAACTACTTCCTTTCAATAAATATTACACTGAAGAAGATTCACATAATATATTTTATTTTAATTTTATTTTATTTCAATGTAAACAAAACAGTCATAACAAAGTACAATTAATTACATATACAAAACAATTCAAGGACCAAAAACTGTTTACAGCTTATTACTAAATAGTGAAGTGCACTTTAACAATCATAAACAAATACATTCTTAAATCTAAATAAAAAAGTAAAAGAACACAAAGTTGTCATTGCTTGGTGGGACTTTGAGGAAAATAGGAAAAGGAGGAGATAATGGGAGAGGAGAAAATGCACACAATTGGTACGTCAGTCAGTCAGTCAGTCCACCCTCAACACTCTCCTGAACTTGTTAAATGAGGAAAGATTCATATCAATGTTGTTAAAAAAGGTGTTGAAATTTCCACATGCCCTTTGTAGAAAGGAACTTTGAGTATAAATTTGAGCATATTATCACTTATTCCCTGAACAAGTTTGCACAGCATACGAATAACCAGAATAATTATAAAAATAATATAATAAGAAATGTACAATTTAAAATAGTATAAATAAGTAGTAGGTAGTAGTAATATTTATTTATATGTAAAAACATATATCAGAATTAATAAATCTAGTTTACACTAACAAAATAAAAATGAAACTTTTTAAAACAAGATACTACTTAATGTATTTATGTATGTTGAAACATAAAAATATTAAGTAATAAAAGTATGGAGAACATAAATAGTACCTATTTAACTATGTATTCAGCACCTAGCCTAGTTTCTTTTATATTTGGTTTGGTGGTAAACTATTATAATATTTTGAGACCTTTATGTAGGTACATGTTTATCTCTTTTTGGAAGTCTAATATCCTGACATACTCTTGTGGGGTAAGTGTGAACATTGACACATATATTTTGGAAGCATATTATTTCTTAGTTTTTAAACAAAGTTAATGTGTTGCATATATATATAATGTAATGCTTTACTGTCATTGTTTTTAGTTTATATAACATTAAGTTTATTCTTGTATATCTATTGCACTTTTAGTTGATTTAACATTAAATTTATTCTTGTATATCTATTGCATTTTTAGTTGATTTAACATTAAGTTTATTCTTGTATATCTATTGCACTTTTAGTTGATTTAACATTAAATATATTCTTGTATACTATTGCATTTTTAGTTGATTTAACATTAAGTTTATTCTTGTATATCTATTGCATTTTTGATTTGATTTAATATTAAGTTTATTTTTGTATATCTATTGCACTTTTAGTTAATTTAACATTAAGTTTATTCTCGTATATCTCGTATATAAAATTGTTCTCATTCTATTATTTTGAATAATCTGTATTTTCCTATTTTGTGTTTCATTGCAGAGGAATTGAACACTAGAACAACAATTCAATCCTGACTTTAGGACTTCCCAATTTTTCACAGGACACAGAAACTTAAAAAGTTATCTTCACCGATTTAATATTGCCTGGTTTGGCCACATGGGGAGAATGAACGAGTAACGCCCGACGAAGAAAATATACACTGCGGACAGGAATGGAATGAGAGGTCGGGGCCGCCCAAGGAAGGGATGGCACGTCCATGTGAACGGTATTTTGAAAGACGGAAATGATAGAAGCATGAACAACAGACGATGTATGAATGTCAACGAGGCAATGAATGTGTGGAGCAACAGTCATTGCGCCACATCGCTATGAAGCGCTACGCCGCTGCTACGACGGCGTGTACTGCGCTACGATACATGCAAGCGGCGAGTTACCACCAACGCTCACCGAGCTACGACAGAGCCGGTATATAAGGAGCTCCCCCGGGTTCACAATCATTCGGTATCAGCCAGACCTCCAGCTACGTCCTTACGCTGCCCAGTCGCCTATTCACAGTTCAAGATCCGCGATCTAAATTTGTAACTAGAAATAAGTACTTGATATATTTTCACAAGTAAACCGTTTATCATTATATACAGAAGCACAAAACGAAATATTAAACGAGTAAGTTATATTCTTATTACATCTTTTAATCTCTGTCCAACAATAATTACCTGAGTTTTATTCTGCATTCATTATCAAATTATATACGGTATTGTGTGGGCTTAATTGATCTCAACGTTGTATCTGGCTATCGGGAGACTCCGATTGACGATTATCGCGTATCGATCAAGCGCACATGTGATATCGTTTGGTTGTATTTAAACCAAAGGCGGACACACAGGTTTCATACCTACACGTCCAACAAACCGGTATTACCACCATCTACCTGTCGTGGTGACTGCCGACAGGCTTACAACCCAATTGGTGACGATACAACTAAAAATGTGTCAAAATAGAAATAAGTGGCGTTTGGTTCTCTCTGCCTACCCCGCGAGGGTCATGGCGTGATTGTATGTATGGTTTCAGAGTAAATCACTCCCTCATTAGACTATTTTACAAAGAGTTGTTTTCTATGGAAATATTCAATGAAAGGCATAATTTGCCACATTTTGCTGCGCATATGTGTAAAATGATCATGTAAATTGGTGTTCTTTTAATAGAAAAGAGGCAGATATAATTTATAAGTCAATTGAGACGTAGCTGAAATAAGCTATGTGTCAATAGACACGAGACAAATTCTCAAATAAATCCAAAAAGTTTAATACGTCTCCCACCCCGACCATATGTTGTGGACGTATCCGGTTTAGCGGGGGCGCATATTGTCAGTAAAATAATTTTACCCATATTAATTTTCGGGTTCAAATTATTTCTCCAATATAAAAAATAAATTGAAACTAAAAAGTACAAAATGATCATTTTTCAACATCAATCGACAACAGTATTTTCCAAAAAGGAATTTTAAACATCGATTGAGAATAAATATATTTGCGGAATATGCATTTTGAATACTGGAAACAATGCTTTCAATTATGTCATTATCGTCCTCGTGCTTTCAATTTGTATCTATATAGATTGTACAATGTATGTACTATGTAACACATTAAAATTAAATGTCATATTACTTGCACTATCTTTAATTGTATGTTGTAATGTTGGCTAACACATGATCTTAAAACACACGTCGCCCATTATGTTGTTGATAAGGTTATATGACAATTGAGTAGTCAGTATCATACTTAAGAATAGAATAAAACAGTCACTAGTCAACAACTATTTATTACAATATGAATACCATATATCATAACAATAGAATAAATTCTTTAAACAAAGCCATCTGGTTTCTTTTGATACTTATGATTATATCGGGGGCTTACCTAATGTTGAGACCAGAATCTAAGCCTGTCCAGAAACAAAACTATAAGGAGAGTAAAGCAGCGTTCAACAAGAGACAACAGACACTCAAAGGGACGTTTGTTGCGCAAAATGAAACATCAGAAACCAAGAAACTAAAAAGAGTGTCTAAAGAAGATAATATATCTACCACAACACGAAATATAGATGGGGACATGAAATATATTCTTTATTGGAACTCCCGATTCCAATGGCCCGACTACTGGTTCGGATTCGGCCGACAGCCGTTCATCAAGCACAAGTGCAAAGTAGACAGGTGCATCACTACTAATAATCATAGCCTCATGTCCATAGACAAATTCCATGCGATTGTCATTCATGGTCCCCTCTACAAACCTGACGAGCAAGGCCAGATCCCCAGTCCCCGTTCGCCCAAACAGATTGTCGCATTCTTCAGCCTCGAGGGGCCCGCTAAATTCCACCCGTTCTGGGGCCACCCGGGACTGATCAACGTGACCATAACCTACCGTCTGGACTCGGACATTCCGAACCCGTACTACGCTGTCTTCGACACCAAAGGAAACAACGTGGCCCCGAAACTGAGGCCGCAGTGGAAAAAGCCCGATCATAGACCTTCACATTTGGAGAAGTTTGCGCACATGTACAGGAGGAAGTCGAAGCCGGTCGCCTGGTTCGTCTCAAACTGTCACACGGCGTTCAATGGACGAAACGAATATGTCAAGGAGCTTCAGAAGCACATACAAGTGGACATTTATGGCAAGTGCGGCCCGTTTAAGTGTCCGATCAAAAACAAAACCGTGTGCACGGAAAAACTCAAAAACGATTATTTCTTTTACATGGCCTTGGAGAATTCCAACTGCGTGGATTACGTGTCGGAAAGAGTGTATAATTCCGTGGTAAATGATGTTGTACCGCTAACCATGAACGGAGCCGATATGACCATGTTTCTTCCTCAGTATTCTTACATCGATATCAGGCTGTACCAGCCGGTCCAGCTGGCGGAGAAACTCAAATTCATCATACAAAACGAGACGGAATATCTCAAGTACATGTGGTGGAGAGACGATTATACCTTCAAGTTCGAAGCCGCCGAACATCCTTTCTGCAAGCTGTGCGAGATGGCCCACGATGACAACTTGAAGCCCAAGTCCTACGAAAATCTGTACGACTGGTACAGAGGATCCGAAGGCAACCTCATGTGCACTTACGACATTTTGAGATCGGGAGAAAAACTACAAACGAGTGACGACGTAAAGAAAACAGAAACGACCAAACCCATTTCCCACAGTGTGTCACAGTTATGAAGGTTTGACACTTTACTTAGTGCCAAACAAAAGAATTTACAGTAATTCATTAAGCTTTAATTATACATTAAAGACACTATATTCAATATTCGTATTTTTCAGGTGAAATGTTTACACATTATTCAAATATATACATAGAACTTTCAAAAATTACATTGATAAGGGAACTCAATTGGTGAACGTTGCGCAAGCGCATAAAGTGATCACGTAAACCAGCCGATGACAGGTCGTAAGCCCTGTAGGTGCCTGATCCTGGTTCTTCTATGATATCCCAACTTCATATCTATTGATATGTTATTGTCAATAAAAAAAACTATTCAATACATCTATAGTAATAATAATCCACAATTATCCATTAATGACACTATTCAATACGTCTATAATAATAATAATAATCCACAATTATCCATTAATGACACTATTCAATACGTCTATAATAATAATAATAATCCACAATTATCCATTAATGACACTATTCAATACGTCTATAATAATAATAATAATCCACAATTATCCATTAAAGACACTATTCAATACGTCTATAATAATAATAATAATCCACAATTATCCATTAAAGACACTATTCAATACGTCTATAATAATAATAATAATCCACAATTATCCATTAAAGACACTATTCAATACGTCTATAATAATAATAATAATCCACAATTATCCATTAATGACACTATTCAATACGTCTATAATAATAATAATAATCCACAATTATCCATTAAAGACACTATTCAATACGTCTATAATAATAATAATAATCCACAATTATCCATTAAAGACACTATTCAATACGTCTATAATAATAATAATAATCCACAATTATCCATTAAAGACACTATTCAATACGTCTATAATAATAATAATAATCCACAATTATCCATTAATGACACTATTCAATACGTCTATAATAATAATAATAATCCACAATTATCCATTAATGACACTATTCAATACGTCTATAATAATAATAATAATCCACAATTATCCATTAATGACACTATTCAATACGTCTATAATAATAATAATAATCCACAATTATCCATTAATGACACTATTCAATACGTCTATAATAATAATAATAATCCACAATTATCCATTAAAGACACTATTCAATACGTCTATAATAATAATAATAATCCACAATTATCCATTAAAGACACTATTCAATACGTCTATAATAATAATAATAATCCACAATTATCCATTAATGACACTATTCAATACGTCTATAATAATAATAATAATCCACAATTATCCATTAATGACACTATTCAATACGTCTATAATAATAATAATAATCCACAATTATCCATTAATGACACTATTCAATACGTCTATAATAATAATAATAATCCACAATTATCCATTAATGACACTATTCAATACGTCTATAATAATAATAATAATCCACAATTATCCATTAAAGACACTATTCAATACGTCTATAATAATAATAATAATCCACAATTATCCATTAAAGACACTATTCAATACGTCTATAATAATAATAATAATCCACAATTATCCATTAATGACACTATTCAATACGTCTATAATAATAATAATAATCCACAATTATCCATTAATGACACTATTCAATACGTCTATAATAATAATAATAATCCACAATTATCCATTAATGACACTATTCAATACGTCTATAATAATAATAATAATCCACAATTATCCATTAAAGACACTATTCAATACGTCTATAATAATAATAATAATCCACAATTATCCATTAATGACACTATTCAATACGTCTATAATAATAATAATAATCCACAATTATCCATTAATGACACTATTCAATACGTCTATAATAATAATAATAATCCACAATTATCCATTAATGACACTATTCAATACGTCTATAATAATAATAATAATCCACAATTATCCATTAATGACACTATTCAATACGTCTATAATAATAATAATAATCCACAATTATCCATTAATGACACTATTCAATACGTCTATAATAATAATAATAATCCACAATTATCCATTAATGACACTATTCAATACGTCTATAATAATAATAATAATCCACAATTATCCATTAATGACACTATTCAATACGTCTATAATAATAATAATAATAATCCACAATTATCCATTAATGACACTATTCAATACGTCTATAATAATAATAATAATCCACAATTATCCATTAATGACACTATTCAATACGTCTATAATAATAATAATAATCCACAATTATCCATTAATGACACTATTCAATACGTCTATAATAATAATAATAATCCACAATTATCCATTAATGACACTATTCAATACGTCTATAATAATAATAATAATCCACAATTATCCATTAATGACACTATTCAATACGTCTATAATAATAATAATAATCCACAATTATCCATTAAAGACACTATTCAATACGTCTATAATAATAATAATAATCCACAATTATCCATTAATGACACTATTCAATACGTCTATAATAATAATAATAATCCACAATTATCCATTAATGACACTATTCAATACGTCTATAATAATAATAATAATCCACAATTATCCATTAATGACACTATTCAATACGTCTATAATAATAATAATAATCCACAATTATCCATTAATGACACTATTCAATACGTCTATAATAATAATCCACAATTATCCATTAAAGACACTATTCAATACGTCTATAATAATAATAATAATCCACAATTATCCATTAAAGACACTATTCAATACGTCTATAATAATAATAATAATCCACAATTATCCATTAATGACACTATTCAATACGTCTATAATAATAATAATAATCCACAATTATCCATTAATGACACTATTCAATACGTCTATAATAATAATAATAATCCACAATTATCCATTAATGACACTATTCAATACGTCTATAATAATAATAATAATCCACAATTATCCATTAATGACACTATTCAATACGTCTATAATAATAATAATAATCCACAATTATCCATTAATGACACTATTCAATACGTCTATAATAATAATAATAATCCACAATTATCCATTAAAGACACTATTCAATACGTCTATAATAATAATAATAATCCACAATTATCCATTAATGACACTATTCAATACGTCTATAATAATAATAATAATCCACAATTATCCATTAATGACACTATTCAATACGTCTATAATAATAATAATAATCCACAATTATCCATTAATGACACTATTCAATACGTCTATAATAATAATAATAATCCACAATTATCCATTAATGACACTATTCAATACGTCTATAATAATAATAATAATCCACAATTATCCATTAATGACACTATTCAATACGTCTATAATAATAATAATAATCCACAATTATCCATTAATGACACTATTCAATACGTCTATAATAATAATAATAATCCACAATTATCCATTAATGACACTATTCAATACGTCTATAATAATAATAATAATCCACAATTATCCATTAATGACACTATTCAATACGTCTATAATAATAATAATAATCCACAATTATCCATTAAAGACACTATTCAATACGTCTATAATAATAATAATAATCCACAATTATCCATTAATGACACTATTCAATACGTCTATAATAATAATAATAATCCACAATTATCCATTAAAGACACTATTCAATACGTCTATAATAATAATAATAATCCACAATTATCCATTAAAGACACTATTCAATACGTCTATAATAATAATAATAATCCACAATTATCCATTAAAGACACTATTCAATACGTCTATAATAATAATAATAATCCACAATTATCCATTAATGACACTATTCAATACGTCTATAATAATAATAATAATCCACAATTATCCATTAAAGACACTATTCAATACGTCTATAATAATAATAATAATCCACAATTATCCATTAAAGACACTATTCAATACGTCTATAATAATAATAATAATCCACAATTATCCATTAAAGACACTATTCAATACGTCTAATCTGCTAATTCTTTTGAGGAAGTGTATAATGGTAATAATAATAATTGAGTGTTATTATTTGTAGTGCTTAATTGTTATTAATATCATTAGTAAATCGGTCAGTGCCGATAATATTAAAAATAAATTATTCAGTGACAACATTCTCCTATAAATTCTGTAATAAGGCCATCATTATTTAAAATAATCAATAAATCATTATCACTCTTCAATATGTCTATAATGGTAATCCAAAATAATTATCCACAGATGTCATTCCCTATTCACTGAGAATATTATCTGATATGACTATCATATTATATTTTTTTAAATATAGTAATAAGAATATGTACAGCATATTTTTCAAAAATATATTTATGAAAGTAATAAATATTTCAGTTTGATTTCATGCTGTAGTAGGCACATGCTGTACTTGCACACATTATTATCTGGTTGGTTGTATAAAATGGACTGAATATATTGAAATGAGCGTCACATGCAACCAAAAATATAAGTATCCGAGGGCCAAACTATGATAAATAATTACAATTTTGTATGGGATTTGATTGTGTTGCGTTATATTTGTTATTAATTTCATTTTCGATATAAGTATCAAAAATATAAGTATCCGAGGGCCAAACTATGATAAATAATTACATTACTTGCATTCCCAACAGATAAAATATTAACTGTTTACAACTTTGAAAAACCATACAAAGTAGAAATACAAACTAAAACTACAATAGCAGATGTTTGGTATCAGGAATCCAATGGTGCACTTATATGGTACACTGACGGATCCAAGAAAAAGAATGGTATAGGATCGGGCATATATGGGCAAGCGCCTAGGGTGAAGATCCACAAGCACTTGGGACAGTATGCAACGATCTTCCAGGCAGAAATATGTGCCATAACACTCTGTGCCTATGAAATCCTAAGAAGGAATTATAAGAACCACAGAATATACATTTACTCTGATAGTCAAGCTGCTCTTAAAGCTCTTGATTCCTACACAGTAACTTCATCAACAGTATTAGACTGCATTGAAGCGCTGAAGACTTTATCAGTAAACTATGGTAACAAAATCACATTAAGATGGGTACCTGGACACTCCAATTATAAAGGTAACGAGGAGGCTGATGCTCTGGCAAATAGGGGAGCGGACGTAGCTACCTATGGGCCGGAGCCTCACTGTCTCCTAGCTAATAGTATTGTCAAATCAACACTTTACCAAAGAATGCTTAACAATGCCACTGAACTCTGGTTATCTACCCCAGGACAAAGACATTCAAAAGCACTCATTTCAGGATTCTCTTCAACACACTCTAAGCGGATCCTAACAATGAGCAGGAATAACCTTAGGATTCTTACTAGAATCTTAACTGGTCACTGTAGACTCAATAAACATCTATGCACGATGAATCTATCGGAAATGTACCTATGCAGGTTCTGCGTGGATGAACATGAAACACCGATGCATCTATTTACAGAATGTGGCCCACTAATGCAAACAAGAGTAAAGAAAATAGGTTTGCATATTGCTGATCAAAAGCAAATCAGAGACACCGATCCACAAAGGATTTTACAGTTCTTCCAGGAGATAGGACTATGGAATGACATCTAGCAGGCAAAGTATCACAATGGACAACTATTGAGTCGACGTGAGAGGGTCTCTGGATGGGTTATAAAAAAAAAAAAAAAAATAATTACAATTTTGTATGGGATTTGATTGTGTTGCGTTATATTTGTTATTAATTTCATTTTCGATATAAGTATCAAAAATATAAGTATCCGAGGGCCAAACTATGATAAATAATTACAATTTTGTATGGGATTTGATTGTGTTGCGTTATATTTGTTATTAATTTCATTTTCGATATAAGTATCAAAAATATAAGTATCCGAGGGCCAAACTATGATAAATAATTACAATTTTGTATGGGATTTGATTGTGTTGCGTTATATTTGTTATTAATTTCATTTTCGATATAAGTATCAAAAATATAAGTATCCGAGGGCCAAACTATGATAAATAATTACAATTTTGTATGGGATTTGATTGTGTTGCGTTATATTTGTTATTAATTTCATTTTCGATATAAGTATCAAAAATATAAGTATCCGAGGGCCAAACTATGATAAATAATTACAATTTTGTATGGGATTTGATTGTGTTGCGTTATATTTGTTATTAATTTCATTTTCGATATAAGTATCAAAAATATAAGTATCCGAGGGCCAAACTATGATAAATAATTACAATTTTGTATGGGATTTGATTGTGTTGCGTTATATTTGTTATTAATTTCATTTTCGATATAAGTATCAAAAATATAAGTATCCGAGGGCCAAACTATGATAAATAATTACAATTTTGTATGGGATTTGATTGTGTTGCGTTATATCTGTTATTAATTTCATTTTCGATATAAGTATCAAAAATATAAGTATCCGAGGGCCAAACTATGATAAATAATTACAATTTTGTATGGGATTTGATTGTGTTGCGTTATATCTGTTATTAATTTCATTTTCGATAAATAATTGCCTTTCTACGTTTACGAAAACTTATTTGCTACTTATTGTATATTTTCCATATTTAGTGTAGTCTGAAATATTCAAAAACAAAAGTGATAGTGTTAATTTTCCTGGCCTTATATTTATAAAAAAAATTAAAGATCATTCCTTTTTCACCAATTATAAGATGGAATGTATATTATCTAAGATATAAAACTCTTTTTGTGGTTATACTTACAGATAAACTCGCTAATCCAATGAAGAACATAACCTTAAAATATAAAGTCTTTCATGAATATTTTTGCTGTCGTAATTCATTACATTAAAAAAAAATATTATTATATGGATTCAAGCATAGAATTATTATGTACAGAAGCCACGTGTAGTACAAATTTCGAATTAAAATGTGAAGCTAGTTTTTTACATGTGTGTGTGTGAGGTGGTAGATCAGTTGGTCTACGTATTATGTAGGTGTGCGTGTCGGTAGGTGTACGTATACTAGAAATTTGTCTGTTTCAGCGTAGTTTTAGTTGGCATACATTCATTGCACTGACTAGGTATCTGTATCATATATTATAATCTAAGGATTCATGTATATTTTTCTTACATTATCTTTTTCATGTATATTTTTTCATTATCTTTTTCATGTATATTATTATTGTTTGTTTATTATTTTGTTTTTTTACATTCATTTGTTATTATTTGTTTTAGACAAGTATGTTTTTTTTAATGTAGTCTGTTTGTGTATGTTCAAGTTCTGTTCAATTTAAGGCTTAATAGTCTGTAAAAGGCTATTAAGCCATAAATTGAAATAAAAAAAAATATTATGTTGAATATAAACTGTTTTTAATTTTACCACACTTTTTTGTATAATTTGGATTTAAAATTTCTTTGGCATAAAATATACTCTAAAAATCATTTAATATGAAACCATCATGAAAAATGTCAACCGGACGGATTTAATTTTTATTCTACATTTATAATTTCTACTTCATTATTCCTCATCTTCTTCTGGTGCCCTGTCAGGAACCCCCGGCTCTCTGACCTGTGCTGCCCGGAATATCTGCTCCACAGTTCTGAAGCCCGTCCATTCCCTGATATTACGCAACCAGGACATCTGCTTTCTATCTTGCCCTCAAGTATTAATTGGAACAAGTGGTATATTTTTTCTCCCCTCATTATATGGTCCAGATATGTGATCTTGCAGACCTTTATTGTAGACACAGGAGTTGTCTAGTTGTCCTGACTCGACTTAAGACTTCTGAATTTGTAACCAGAAATAACAAATGTTTTTATATGATTTTTTGGTTGTGATATATTTAATCAAACGATAACTAAATAAAATTTACCTAATTTAAAAAATTTGGTAAATTTTAAATTTAAATTTTAAATTAATTAAAATATAATATAAAACACATTAGGTACTTTATATAAATTTAAAATGTACCCAAACATTATTTATTTCAAATAAATAGTAGAATTAAACAAAATTCAAAGGATCGCCGTTCTAATAATAATAAATATTTCCTTGCACCCTGCGCAAGTATCGATTTTATTGCTTTTTTATTCCAGCCTTGATAAGCAATGTAAATATACCTGCAGATAATTTAAATCACGAGTCGCCTCTGCACACCACCCCATTTTACATGTAGTAGTTTTGTGCAAAACTTGTCATATATGTTAACGGAGTACACAATCGACCTAACTAAATGGCTTTAGCATGAATATAGGTATATGCTGTAGAAGTGGAGGCAAGAGGCCTACCAGTAAAGTCTTAGTTATATTCCTACTTTTAGGACCTGGGTCTCCTTAGAGGTAAAATAAAAGAACTACTGGATAGGATGTCAAAAGCAGCATTGTCCACGTCGTATTGAATTTGGTTGGTTGCGCAGGGGAGTAGAGTGTCAGTTGGAGGTTGGTGGTGAGCGTGACTCGAGTCATAAAGGGACTCACCTATTAAGACTGGTACTCTGGTCGGCTGTGGTCAGTGGGTCTGGATTCGTGAACCCAGTGAAACCACGATTGCCCTTCTCTCTTTTGTGTCTTCTTTATATTACTCTCCACACGCACAAACGCACAATGTGACTTTCCTATGTTTTTATGTATTTGAAGAAGCACATTTTTTTATTTTTAAAAGACGGCGTTTGATAATATTGAAATAGTTGCAAAGTTGGGTAGTACATATATATTTTAAGTTTAGAATGTATCTTGGAATTGTAGTTTATAAGGTAATGCACACCCGCACACATGCCGCTGGTTACCCCACATTGCAGTATACGTTATGAAGGTATGAATGAATGAATGAAGAATTATTAATCTGCAATTGTTGATTCTTATCAATACAAATAAATTAGTGTGCATTGGAACAAGTAAGTAAACGATTTAAAAATAAATTAGTGTGCATTGGAACAAGTAAGTAAACAATTTAAAAATGGATGAGTGGTTGCACTCTATGTATTTTGATATATGTATTTTGGTATGTCTTTTGATTGTACATGTTGAATATATTAATGAAATTTATTACAGTTAAAAAATTTTAAATTATGAGAGTTTCGGGGAGACATCTATGTGACAGCATTATCACCTCATGCTTAAGGATCGGGGACGCATACAATTTTTCAATAAAAAAGAAGTCTTAAAAAAAGCCTTAGAAAAAGTTTTGTCGTCAAAACATAGAGGGCAATGGTCTTTTTACCATATTTTCAAGTGTCACACAACATATAATGTAGAATTTTCTAAATTTAGATCGATACAAAAAAGATTTTTGACTCAATAAAAAGGTATAATTGTTGAACATTACGCAAGCGCTTAAAGTGATTTCCTTTATATAATGATGTACCACTCGCAGAGATCCCGAGTCCCTCTCAATACAGACAACCTATCTTAATATGAGTCTCCTTGTTCCGTTTGATTCGCTAATGAAAAATAGCGAGAATGCTGCGTTGGTCACGTTCCTCATTTACGACGCAAATTTGTTTTAAAGACGGTGATTAATATCTCATTTCGTGTCGCCTTAAAAGTTTATTGAAACAATATCTTTTTACAGCGCTGATAAGCCATGTTTGACGATTAACCAGACACCTCAACATCTTTAAATGGAAACAATATCTTTTTACAGCGCTGATAAGCCATGTTTGACGATTAACCAGACACCTCAACATCTTTAAATGGAAACAATATCTTTTTACAGCGCTGATAAGCCATGTTTGACGATTAACCAGACACCTCAACATCTTTAAATGGACAGCAACATTGTATTGGAGACTCTTCAGTAGCAACATGAACCCAAAAAATAATAACACGAAAAGGATCTCTTTAAAGAATATCATATGGCTGCTACTAATATCGTGGGCTTTAATAACGACTGTAGTTTTATTAAAATCAAACGACGATGAAAACATTGACAAGCTTGTACGTGAAGAGGAATCAGAAATAAGTAAACTTCATCGTCAAATGTCTTCAGTAAAAAATAAAAAAATGAAAATTCTTTTGCATAATACAATTATGAAATAAAATCAAAACACTGACTTGAAACATATACTTTATTGGAACTCCATGTTCGAATTGCCGGACTTCGGTTTCGGCTTCGGCAGAGAATCATTCATCAAACACAAATGCAAAGTGGATAGGTGTACTGCGACAAACAACCGCAGCGCCATGTCCGTGGAACAATTTGACGCCATTGTCATACACGGTCCCCTTTACGATCCTGAAACAACCGACCAAGTCCCGAATCCCCGATCGTCAAACCAAATTGTCGCATTCTACGGTCTCGAGGGACCCATGAAATTTCCGATGTTCAAAGGATTCCCGGGACTGTTCAATGTGACCATATCGTACCGTCTCGACGCCGATATTCTCCATCCGTACTTTCACGCCGTCGATGCCGAAGGCAATATAATAGCCAATGTTTCTAGGTCAGAGAGGCAATATAATAGCCAGTGTTTCCAGGTCAGCGACGCAATACAATAGCCAGTGTTTCCAGGTCAGAGAGGCAATATAATAGCCAGTGTTTCCAGGTCAGAGAGGCAATATAATAGCCAGTGTTTCCAGGTCAGAGAGGCAATATAATAGCCAGTGTTTCCAGGTCAGAGAGGCAATATAATAGCCAGTGTTTCTAGGTCAGAGAGGCAATATAATAGCCAGTGTTTCCAGGTCAGTTGGGGTGTTTCGGCGTTATTCGATAAAATTAAAATATAGGCAGTTAAACACATAAATTTATCACTGTCATCCGTAGTAAACACATTTTAATGCCCTATTCTTTTATACTGGGAAAGGAACTGAAATTCCATTGAACACAGCAAACAAAATTATCTCAGAACTTTTCGATTCAATAACGTAACAAATTAAGAACCAGTCGTCACAAACCCTCGTTGAAAATAATGAATTGGTCACATTTCTTGTTTATTACGCACTGTCATTTTGATGATGGCAATTAAAAATTCATTTTATGATTTATGTAATCATGACACCTTGAATATTGTATGTTAATAACTCTACGGCGTGTCTGTGCGTGGTACAACTTAGATAAGCCCACAGAGGCATGAATTCACCAAATAAACATGCAAGGAGTATTTCCTTAATAAATATTATATGGACGCTACTAATATTGTGGACTTTAACTACGACCATATCATTTTTTAGATGGGGAAATGGATCAAAGAATGAGGCAAATAAATACGAATATAAAGAGGTGTTCGATCAGAAGCACAAGGCGTTCAGAGTGATTTCCGTGCGAGACGAGGCAGTGGAACAAAAAAAACTGCCAATGTCTACAGTCGCAAACAAGAAACAGTTCCAATTGAAGGTTCCTTTAACACTGAAACAAGATGATGGTGACGAATTAAAACATATATTATATTGGAACTCTATGTTTGAATGGTCGGACTTTCTGTTCGGATTCGGCAGAGAAGCATTCATCAAACACAGATGCAAAGAGAACAGGTGTGTTGTGACATATTACCGCAACGCAATGCCCGTAGATAAATTTGCAGCGATAGTTATACACGGACCCCTTTACAACCCATACGCATTCAGAGAAGTACCGATTCCTCGATCTCCGAAACAGATCGTCGCTTTCTATGGCCTCGAAGGACCGAGCAAGTTTCCGACGTTCAAAGGATTCCCGGGACTGTTCAACGTAACCATATCGTACCGTCTCGACGCCGATATTCTCGACCCGTATTTCCACGCCTATGACCCCAAAGGAAACATGGTGGCTCCGAAAATGAGACCGTCGTGGAAACGACCTGTACACATAGTTTCATACTTGGAAAAATTTATGGACATCTATAAGAGGAAAACGAAGCCGGTGGCTTGGTTTGTCTCGAACTGCGACACAACATTCAACGGTAGAAACGAATATGTCAAGGAGCTTCAAAAGCACATACAAGTGGACATTTATGGAAAGTGTGGCCCGTTCAAGTGTCCGATCGAAAACAAAAATGTTTGCAAGGAAAAACTTAAAAACGATTACTTCTTTTACTTATCATTGGAGAATTCCAATTGTGAGGATTACGTGACAGAAAAAGTGTACACTGCATTAGCGAACGAGGTGGTGCCTCTGACTATGAACGGAGCCGACATGAACAAGTTTCTACCACCGTATTCGTACATCGACGTCAGACTGTACCAACCATCACAGCTGGCAGAGAAACTGAAGTTCCTCATGCGGAATGCTACAGAATATCTCAAGTACATGTGGTGGAAGAACGACTACAGGTTCAAATTTAGAGCTGCGGAACACCCATTTTGCAAGCTGTGCGAGATGGTGCACGATGCTCATTTAAAACCTAAATCCTATGACAATTTTCATGAATGGTACACGGGATCTGAAGGCAACCCTTTGTGTACTGAGGATATTTTAAGAAGCGGAGAAAAACTAGAAACAAGTGACGACGTTCTTAACACAAAATCCTTAAAGAATAAAACTGTTGGTGAAGAACATATCAGCTCACACTTGTTTAATGATACAATTCTAAATAACAAAAATATTGATTATAAAACGCTTAACGATAAATTACTAAATGACAAAGGAAAAAAATTATACAAAAATGATATTGTCCTTCACGATAAGCGTTTGATGACAAAAATACTAGACCACATAACTCACAAAAAATCTCAATATAAACGGAAAAAATCTAAATTATACAAAGATGACATTGTCCTTCATGATGAGCGTTTGATGACAAGAATACTAGACTACGAAACTGACAAAAAATCACAGTATAAACGAAAGAAATCAAAATTATCCAAAAATGGTATTGTCCTTCACGATAAACGTTTGATGACCAAAATTCTAGACCACGAAACTGACGAAAAATTACAATACAAACGAAAGAAATCAAAATTATACAATGATGAATATGCTCTATATGACAAACAAAAAAAATCACCTTTATCCAATAATGAATATGCTCAATATGACAAACGAAACAAATCACCTTTATCTAATGATGAATATGCTCAATATGACAAACGAAAAAAATCACCTTTATCTAATGCTGAATATGCTCAATATGACAAACGAAAAAAATCACCTTTATCTAATGCTGAATATGCTCAATATGACAAACGAAAAAAATCACCTTTATCTAATGCTGAATATGCTCAATATGACAAACGAAAAAAATCACCTTTATCCAATGATGAATATGCTCAATATGACAAACGAAAAATAACACCTTTATCCAATGATGAATATGCTCAATATGACAAACGAAAAAAATCACCTTTATCCAATGATGAATATGCTCAATATGACAAACGAAAAAAATCACCTTTATCTAATGCTGAATATGCTCAATATGACAAACGAAAAAAATCACCTTTATCCAATGATGAATATGATCAATATGACAAACGAAAAATATCACCTTTATCCAATGCTGAATATGCTCAATATGACAAACGAAAAATAACACCTTTATCCAATGATGAATATGCTCAATATGACAAACGAAAAATAACACCTTTATCCAATGATGAATATGCTCAATATGACAAACGAAAAAAATCACCTTTATCTAATGCTGAATATGCTCAATATGACAAACGAAAAATAACACCTTTATCCAATGATGAATATGCTCAATATGACAAACGAAAAAAATCACCTTTATCCAATGATGAATATGCTCAATATGACAAACGAAAAATAACACCTTTATCCAATGATGAATATGCTCAATATGACAAACGAAAAATAACACCTTTATCCAATGATGAATATGCTCAATATGACAAACGAAAAAAATCACCTTTATCCAATGCTGAATATGCTCAATATGACAAACGAAAAAAATCACCTTTATCCAATGATGAATATGCTCAATATGACAAACGAAAAATGTCACCTTTATCCAATGCTGAATATGCTCAATATGACAAACGAAAAATATCACATTTATCCAATGCTGAATATGCTTAATATGACAAACGAAAAAAATCACCTTTATCCAATGATGAATATGCTCAATATGACAAACGAAAAATAACACCTTTATCCAATGATGAATATGCTCAATATGACAAACGAAAAAAATCACCTTTATCCAATTATGAATATGCTCCGCATGGCAAAGATGAAAATGATCAATATGGTAAACGTAAAAAAAAACAATTCTTCGTTGACGAATATGCCAAAGATAACATACGAAAAAAATCATACACATTTGATGATGACTACGCTCAATATGTCAAATAGAAAAAATCACGGTCATTTGATGGTGTAAATGCTCAATATGACACACATCAAAAAGCTCCGTATGACACAAATAAGAAATCACAATCATTTGATGACGAAAATGCCAAATATAACAAACAAATTAAATCACATTTATTTAATGACAAACATGACAAACGTAAAAAATCATCTTTATTTGATGACGAAAATGCTCAAATAGACAAAGACGAAAAACCTGAATTGTCCATCAATGGACATGCTCTGTATGAATTATTGTCCAAAAAACATCCAAGTTTTGTCCAACATTATGAACCTACTAGATTTGAAATCAAACCGTCTTTAAAAGGGAAAAGGAAGGGAAAAAAGATCCAGTTAACTGTTACAAAGGATAATTTATAATCTGTCTAGCCTTAAACATATCAGTAAGTAAGTAACATGTCAGTCACGTATATATATGTATATGAGATTATCTTCATAGCAATTATAACATTTGAGATTATCTTGATAGCAATTATAACATTTGAGATTATCTTCACAGCAATTATAACATTTGAGATTATCTTGATAGCAATTATAACATTTGAGATTATCTTCAAAGCAATTATAACATTTGAGATTATCTTCATAGTAATTATAACATTTGAGATTATCTTCATAGAAATTATAACATTTGATATTATCTTACACACAAACATACCATCACGCCATGTCCCTCATGGGGTAGGCAGAGAGAACCGAACGCCACATATTTCTATCTTAACACAAATTCATTGCCTCGTCAAAATTCATACATAGTCTTACACATATTCGTCTGTTGTTCACGCTTCTAACATTTCTGTCTTTCAAAATATCGTTCACATGGTCATGCCATTCCTTCCTTGGGCGGCCCCGATCTCTCATTCCATTACTGTCCGCTCTGTATATTTTCTTCGTCAGGCGTTCCTCATTCATTCTCCCCATGCGGCCAAACCATCTCAATGTGTTTACTTTCATTCTATTAAGGATTATCTTCATAGCAATTATAACATTTAAGATTATCTTCATATAGCAATTATAACATTTGAGATTATCTTCATAGCAATTATAACATTTAAGATTATCTTCATGTAGCAATTATTAACATTTAAGATTATCTTCATATAGCAATTATAACATTTGAGATTATCTTCATAGCAATTATAACATTAAGAATCTGCATATTTCTATTTAATGATTCAGTGCAATTCCATAGAAAAGTGGACATGATGATTTTTTTACTGTATAGACACAATTTCTATTAGTTTTTGTCAGCATGTTTTAAATTCTTAATTTTTTTTTATCTATTTGATAACATCTATTCTCTTCTGGCCATTTTATTTTCAATTAATTAATTTTAATATTCTTATACGATTTGCACACATTACGTCAATGAGACCATTTTTATGTTTGTAACATTTTTTGAATCAGATTTAATGTTTTGAATGATATTGGATACCTGAATAATAATGGATATTGCGCAGTAGATATGTATAATGTTATTGGCAACTGTATTTGTGTAATTAGGCGTCATTGTTTTGCAAAAATTTTATACTTTAACAATATACAATGTCTTAATAAATATGTTACACTTTATAAAAATGATTTTTTTCCTAATATAACGTATTTGAATACATTCGGAATGGTTCAGAATGACAATTGAAACAATGTTAGTACTTAACACTGATGTCAAAAAGTACATTTTGTTATCAAACCTCATAACTTAACACTAATGTCAAAAAGTGCATTTTGTTATCAAACCTCAGTATTTAACACTGATGAGAGTACTCAAAGGTGCTCTGAAGAGGATTTGTGGCAGGCCAATGAGAATGGAATTATGGCTGCAAATTACTGGAGGGACACAGTGTAGGCGGATGACCTTGGACACGGAAATGAATGAATGACTGATGTCAAAAAGTAAATTTTGTCAACAAAGTTCAGTACTTAACACCGATGTCAAAAAGTACACGTTATTATCAAACCTCAGTACTTAACACTGGGGGCAAGTCTGGTCCAACCGGCGAAATCAAAACCCTCGTGATTACCCATATCATAGATATTATTATCATATGAAGTTCTATGGCATCTAAAGATTTTTATTTCAATGTAAAGTCCTTGTTAAACAAGTACATTTACATCTTCCTACGTTCCCTAAAATAAGCATAAATGCTTGTGCTATTGGTGAACGAAATCGGTCAAGGCACGATTCGAATTCTCGACCACTGGATTACTAGTCCAGCACGCTAACCTCTCTGCCATCGACCCATCTTATTTATTTATTTCCCACTATTCAGTACCTATACCATTTTCCTACCTACTTACATTGTCAATCTCCAATACTTCATCTGCAACAATAACATCATCGCTGCTCAAAAGCGGACACATTCATTCTTCAGTATAAATCTGGACTTGATAAGTTCCGCATCGCTTGTCTGAGTAAAAAACCGAACAATTATCAACTTGTATTATGAAAAATATTATATTTAATTTTAAGTTCTATTTAAATTTTTCGCAAACGCGACTCCCATTCACCGGTATCGCACTATGATGAGCATCATCAGAAGGGTGAACAATAGTGATGAAGACCTATATATACATTCAAAGCGAGGAGGAGGAATAGAAGGAAAGGGCAATTCTGAAGAAAAATAAAATATCCGAAAGACAATACGGTAAATATGTATGTATATATAGATGGTCTTCATCACTATTGTTCACCATTCTGACGATGCTCATCATAGAGCGATACCGGTGAATGGGAGTCACGTTTGCGAAAAATTTAAATAGAACTAAAAATTAAATATAATATTTTTCATAATTTTTGTTGATTATGGGCCGGTATTACAGTCTCAGTTTAAGAACTAAACTCAAGTTTTACAAAAATATAGCATATTACAGTGTCCGTTTAGGCCTAATCTTCCCTCAAATACGTCACTAAAACGACAAATATTTAACTCAACGTTTCTTAGAGGCGTTAGTTGTATCGACGGTGACGCCACACAACAAAACAAATTGACAGCCATACTGAAACGAACATGGGCATTTAAAAGCATTATTTTGGTGAAAAAAAATTAAATTTACCATGTTGGATAATAAAACAATAGTATTTCAAGTCGTAGCGTCCCGTTTTGTAGTTGGTATTATTTGAGGTTATTTAAAATTTGACAGATAATAACCACAGAAAAAATAAAATATGTCTATAATTGAAGATTTAGTAACTGACATGTCATATTGCACTATACTATGGAAATGGATTCAAAATCTCCCCTTCACAGAAAAAGTAAAATATGTCTATAATTGAAGATTTAGTAACTGACATGTCATATTGCAGTGTAATACAGAAATGGATTCAATCTCCCCTTCACAGAAAAAGTAAAATATGTCTATCATTGAAGATTTAGTAACTGACATGTCATATTGCACTGTACTATGGAAATGGATTCAAAATCTCCCCTTCACAGAAAAAGTAAAATATGTCTATAATTGAAGATTTAGTAACTGACATGTCATATTGCAGTGTAATACAGAAATGGATTCAATCTCCCCTTCACAGAAAAAGTAAAATATGTCTATCATTGAAGATTTAGTAACTGACATGTCATATTGCACTGTACTATGGAAATGGATTCAATCTCCCCTTCACAGAAAAATTAAAATATGTCTATAATTGAAGATTTAGTAACTGACATGTCATATTGCACTGTAATACGAAAATGGATTCAATCTCCCCTTAACATTAATCTTGAGTTTAACAAACTAAATGAGTTGAGGGCCGACTGTAATACCGCCCCTATAGAGTTCTATCATTAAATGACAGTTTCAAACATTGAAAAAATTAAAGTTGCTCGAACAATTATCGTTCATGCGTCCATTTCGCTAATATAAAATATTTTTCATACACTGAAACTTATCTACCATTTTCTCTATTTTAGTATACTTTTTTACACACAATTGCATGAGACATATCCACCATGTACATAAATAGAGAAAATAATGTATAAGTCACGATGTATTTATGACAACTCATTAAATAACTCAGATTATACCATGCCTTGAATATTTAATGGTATTTTTTACAACGTTATCACGGCCATCGTACAATGAAAGCCAACATTATTTGAAACAAGTTGAAACAAGTGGATTGTGGCCAACGCTATACTCCTCACTAACAAGTTATTCTATAAAGTATTCAAATTTTGTATGAAAAATATTCAGCATTTTTATGAAATGAGTTTGTTAAATTATTTTTTTATTTAAATATTTTATTACGAAAACTTGATAATTCTTCTATGCCATTTTATGAAAGTCTCTGAAAGCCTTTTTATCAATTTTAAAATAAAAATTTCAAATTTAAAATTTCCTGAGCTTGGGGTCACTTTGAAATATTTGATAGTTAAAAAAAATTGAGAAACACTATTCAGATATACTTCAAAATCTAATGGGGTCTAAGCGAGTATTAGATATACATATTTGCAAAATTTGAAAATAATCGAATGAGTACTTTAGTCTATAATCGATAAAGTACATAGCACACAGCACATAGCACACACACACAGATACATTGTGATGAAACTTTCAGAATACAATCTCAGCATGATACCTGTTGATAATCTGCAATAAAAAAATAGCCTAAAAAAATTCGAAATTATAACTCCCCAACACAGTTATAATAGTTACATTGTTCTCCCACTATGTCCCCAATATTTTATTTTATTTTATACAAAGTATACAAACAATAACTGGACAAAATATACAGGTGATACAAAATTAAATAAAAAATAAGCATGCCCAGCATCACTTACATGCATACATTATTACCATTTATATATTTATGTAGTGTAGGAGAAAAAACTAATCAGATATGTGACATGTGAGTGGGGAGTGTGTGTGTGAGTATGTGTATGTGTGGGTGTGTGTGGGAGTGTATGAGGATATGTGTGAACTTTTATGTGATGAACCCAACTTATCAGCATGAGTATCTAGGATTATATTAGAGTACTTAATAATCTATTCTTTACCATAATCAATGGGGAGTTAAAAAGGTCTGCATCACTAATGTTGGAGTTATAAAAATGGGAAGTGCAGTATATGAAAGAATTCTGTCTGGCATTAGTGTTACAAATGGGGAGGTAAAGTAGGTCAGTCAGTCTAGTCTATGGATCCCTTTGGGTTAGTGAGGAGTAAAAATATTAAATGTGATATTTTTTTGTTAAGATAATTAACAGCAGAATTCCAAATATTCATTTTATTAAATCTCCCATATTTTATTAATTCAAAATTTTCTAAATGAGATAGCTGATTTTTTTACTCCTCACTAACCCAAGACGATATAGTGGGGAGTTATGAATTTGCAATTTTAAGGTTATTTTTTCATTGCAGATTGACAACTAGTACATATCAAGTTGAGAATGTATTTTGAAAGTTTCATCACAATGTATATGTGTGTGTGTGTGTTTGCTATGTATGGTGTGTTTATTCTACTTAATAAAATTTGTATATCTAATACTCCTTGAGACCCCATTAGATTTTGAAATATATCTGATCAGTGCTTCTCAATTTTTTTAACTGTCAAATATTTCAAAGTGAGGAAACTTATAATTTTATTTTCAAATTGCTAAAAAGGCACGTCGTTTGCATAAAATGGCTTTGAAGAATTAATTATCAAGTTTTCATAATGAAATATTTAAATCAAAAATAGGTAATTTAACAAACACATTTTGTGTAAATGCTGAAAAATTTCCATGCAAAATTTGAATACTTTGTGGAGTGACTTGATAGTGAGAAGTATAGCGTTGGCCACAACCCACTCGTTTAATGTTTGAAACTGTCACTTCATGATAGAACTCCGTACATAGAATACAGCATTTGTTGCGGCACTATGGAGATTCGATCGTTTGGAATTCCATTTTGGTGTGTCAGGCCAATTGGGCTGCGCGGGTTTTGACATTCACGAGCGCATTTTGGAGTGATAGCAAGCCATTTGGAAGGATGGCACGATCGTGAATGTGGGCCTTTAAGGAGAACACACTTAGGCCAATCGGCCCTTTGTGATACCAAAATGGGGCTGTCCTACCCCTTACTTATCCATCCTGAACCAGCCTGAGTAGCTAATGAATGTCATAATGTGTCCGATGTCGGCTGACAATATGTCCATCAGATCATCACAGAAGAAAAGGAGCCTCCAAGTAGCTACTCCTATTTCTAGAGAGAGCGGGACAGTAACAGGGAAAGTTGATCAACAATAACAATAATAATCACATAGTTTGAGTGCATAAAAATTGACTCTGTTTATAAATGAAAATATTTGTTAGCATACAGCTAAATTGAACATAAAAATGATATAGCCGGGTAGATTAAGTAGTCAGCTTTGTGTGGTGTTATTATCAAGTGTATGTGATATTATCAATCAATCACATACTAGGTATATCAAGTGTATGTGATATTATCAATCAATCACATACTAGGTATATCAAGTGTATGTGATATTATCAATCAATCACATACTAGGTATATCAAGTGTATGTGATATTATCAATCAATCACATACTAGGTATATCAAGTGTATGTGATATTATCAATCAATCACATACTAGGTATATCAAGTGTATGTGATATTATCAATCAATCACATACTAGGTATATCAAGTGTATGTGATATTATCAATCAATCACATACTAGGTATATCAAGTGTATGTGATATTATCAATCAATCACATACTAGGTATATCAAGTGTATGTGATATTATCAATCAATCACATACTAGGTATATCAAGTGTATGTGATATTATCAATCAATCACATACTAGGTATATCAAGTGTATGTGATATTATCAATCAATCACATACTAGGTATATCAAGTGTATGTGATATTATCAATCAATCACATACTAGGTATATCAAGTGTATGTGATATTATCAATCAATCACATACTAGGTATATCAAGTGTATGTGATATTATCAATCAATCACATACTAGGTATATCAAGTGTATGTGATATTATCAATCAATCACATACTAGGTATATCAAGTGTATGTGATATTATCAATCAATCACATACTAGGTATATCAAGTGTATGTGATATTATCAATCAATCACATACTAGGTATATTTAGTGCAAAACACAGTTTATGGCTTGCAATGTTCCCCAAACAGACACTGACCCGATTACGATTGATGGACAGCAAGTCACAAGATGTGATAAATACAAGTATCTTGGGAACATGATACATGAGTCAGGAAGCCTGGAAACTAACATTCAGCACCGTATTGCCGCAGGCTGGCTTAAATGGAGAAAAGTGACTGGAGTAATCTGTGACAAGCGAATGCCAGTGAAGATGAAAGGCCATGTATACAAGACAATGATCAGACCAGTGTTGACATATGGTAGTGAGACCTGGACCGTCACTCGAAGACAAGTTCAGTCAGTGCAAACAGCCGAGATGAAGATGCTTAGGTGGATGTGCGGCGTCACGAGAAGAGATAAAATACGTAATGAATATATAAGAGGTAGCCTGGGTGTACGCGATGTATCCGATAAGCTGATGGAGAATAGGCTGAGGTGGTTCGGGCATATCCTTAGAAAACCGCCAGAATATATAGGAAACACTGCACTGGACCATCGAGTGTCTGGCAAAAGATCCAGAGGGCGTCCCAAAAAACGATGGAAAGACCTGGTAGCTGAGAACATGCAGGAATGTGATGTCTCTGAGGACGATGCTCAGGATAGGGCGAAGTGGAGGAGAGCTGACCCCACCACCATGTGGGATACAAGCTAAGGAAGAGAGAGAGAGATACTAGGTATATTTAGTATGTGTTTGGGGCTAGTGATTTGCCAACATGACAGTGGAAGGGCAGCACTACTCATCATTTATTGATTTCCTGGCCTTTATTAGTATGACTCAATTTTCAAATGTCAAAAACACTTTCAATAGAATACTTGATCTGATCATTTCAAATCATGATTGCTCGGTGGGTGTCTCGGAGTCACCATTGGTAGACCTCGATGCTCATCACGTACCTCTCCTAGTCGAATTGAATACTTCTCAAATTTAACAACACGTAATAAAAATAACCAAAAAAAATTATTCTTTACAATAAAGCTGATTATGCGAGGGTGAGAACTGAACTCTCTAAATTTGAATGGGAGCAGGAACTTGCAGACCCTAGTAATGTTTTTATAACATATTAGATAATGTTATACCTACATGAGGTTATACCTATAAAAATATTAGAATTGGACAATTGTATCCCATATGGTACTCATCTGCATTAATTAAAGTAATAAAAGAAAAGAGTATATATATCATAAAAGGTGGAAGAATTACAATAATCCGTTGGATTATCAATATTTTTCATTATTACGACGTAGACATTACGACGTAGCCCTTATCAACTAGTAAACATAGAAACTCCAGTTGATAAGGGCCTAATAAGCTGAAACGGTCGTCCTGGATTCAGGAAAAAATATATATGTAGACCAAATCATTTGTTTGATTTAAAATACCCATTATTATGCAATAATTTTAATATTTTTTTCACATCGGTTTATGCTCATAACCTTAATACAGGTGTAACGCAATTCTGCGAGTTGGCAAACCATCGCCTTCATCAGGATGCTAACAAAATTTTGATCAGTAACATTGAGATATCCAGTACAATTGTAGAGAAATATCTAAGGTTGGTTAATGTCAATAAGGGTTGCGGGCTGGATCAAATTCCTGGGGTTTTTTTGAAGAATTGCTCTCGTGAGTTGTCTATACCGCTATATTATTCATAAACGATCTCTGAAAAATGGCTGTTTCCCAAAAGCTTGGAAACAAATGCTAATAAGTCCAATATTCAAAAAGGGTGACAAACACGAAATAGAAAATTATCGGCCCATTTCAAAACTTTCCATCATGAGTAAAATATTTGAAAAAATAGTGATAGACCAAATAAGTCCAATAATTAGTAGAATCAAACTTACTATAGTTCACATGCTACCTATCAAAAAAAATAGAGTGAGGCGGACAAATTGATGCAATTTACAGCGATTTCACTAAGGCGTTTGATAAGATTAATCATACTATTCTACTGCGGAAGGCTTGGTATATGGGTATCCGGGGAGACTTGTTTAGGTGGTTTGAATCTTACATTACCAATAGATCTCAGGCTGTACTGTTGCACGGATATACATCGGATTTGAGGCCTATTTACTCAGGTGTACCCCAGGGATCCCATTTAGAACCTCTGCTCTTTCTGATATACATCAACGACATTAGAGACTGTTTACGATACTCAAAAATATTGCTTTTTGCGGATGACGCTAAAATATATAAAACGATTACGAGCTTGCAAGACTGTTTGGAACTCCAATCCGACCTCGATAGAATTCACAATTATTGCATTAACAACCAGTTATTCTTGAATACAGAAAAATGTAATGTAATCACTTTTACCAGAAAAATCAACAAAATAATTTATACATACTCTATAAATGGTGAACATTTAGAATATAAAAAGGAGATAAGAGACTTGGGAATCATATTGGATGAAAAATTGAGTTATGTCCAGCATTTTGAGAGTGTGTGTAAGCGAGGATTCAACATGCTCGGTCTCATATCAAGCAAATCATTAAAAAATCCCATGTCCTTGGTGGTGTTGTTTAACTCCTTGGTTAGAAGCGTGCTAGAGTTTGGAGCTGTCATATGGAATCCTAATTACATAACCCACATTGAGGCACTCGAAAAACCCCAAAAAAAATAATTAAACAGCTGAATTTTAGGAATAGAATCCATTTGGAAAACTACAGAACTAGCCTTCAACACTACAAACTGAAATCATTGGAGTCTAGAAGACTTGTGGCTGACTTATGTTACTTGCACAAGATAGTTAATGGTGGAGTAGATAGTCCGAGTCTATTGCGGCTGCTTCCCTTTCATTGCCCTCGGAGAATAGTCAGGAACCCATCTTCATTTTACATCGACACACCTAGGACTAATTACTCACGCAATTCATTTGTTAATAGAGCATGTTATTGTTACAATAAAAACTGTATGAGTGACCCTAGGCTTGATATTTTTACTTCTAGTCTCTATACACACAGAAAATGTTTGATGGAGATGGTTAAATTTTAACTGTGTTTTTGGGTATGCCTGTGCTGGGACTGGTCTTTCGATTGACCCGACAATTTGTTTCTCCAAAAGGGAGCTAATCCCTCTCCTATCCTTATTTATTATTTTCCCACCGCTGACCCTTCCCTAAATCCTAAACCCTCTTGCAATGCTATATGTAGGTTCAATAGTTTTTTGTTTTTAATTTACCCAAACATTTTATTCATAATACTAAATAAGAACATTGTAATTGGTGCTATGAAAAATTGTAATTTTTATACTATTTTTAAATAAAACTTAAAGCTCATTCAAACAATAAAATAAAAAAATAAAAAATCACAGTCTCTTCTTCCACTTTGTCTTAGCATGCTCTGCAGTAATTACTTAACACAACAGTAGTCCGGAATGAATATATAAATATTGTATAGAAACGACAGCAGAGCTGCTCCAACTGCTTACCCCAACAGTCTTCACAAACGATAAGTTGGGAAGAGGCCAGGAAGAAGAATATAGAAACGATAGCAATTTATAATATGATAAATTGTTCATGTAAATACATTATTTTCTGTTGGTCATTATTCAATGTATTTACATAAGTTATAATTCTATGTGAGTTAGCTTATTGTTTTACATTTAACTACCTGAGCACCGCTGGATATAAAAAACTATGCCAAATTTTATAAAAAGGAATTGTTGCAAGCAAGGGGACATACCGATCCTAAAGCTTTACCCTCTCTTACAGACCTATTTGAATCTGTATAATTACCCTATCACAATTGACATCATGTCTGTCACCAAGGCGATAACAAACACTTCTCACATATATGTTCTGGATGAGGAACGGCTACACATAATATTGGAGTTTTACCTACCATTAAAACTCTTATTATGTTGCCTTCCTCATCCAGAACATATTCAATCTCTGCCTTGTGAGATAACAATTGAAAATCAAAATGGCGTCCGACGCCAACTGCCGGTGACAGACAAACCGACCAATCACGTAAGGGGAAGATGACGCTACAGTAAATGGCGGGAATAGAGCACGAATTTGAAGCAAATTGATCACCTCGACGAGAAAGGACAAGTCTCTCTCTCCCACATATATGTTCTGGATGAGGAAGGCAACATAATAAGAGTTTTAATGGTAGGTAAAACTCCAATATTAATTACAAAATGATACAAACTATAGTAAATGTCTCCCATAGTGATAAGCTTCATACAATTATTTATTTAATTATGGATAGTCATTACATTAAATTGTTGTTTAAAAGATAAAAATAATTACTTTACTTTCTCTGTCATAAATATATTATTTCACATACAGATTGTTATAGGGACACAATAACACTAGTATAGATGGTTCAAAGTCATATTCTGTTAATAATGTAACATTTTATCAAACCTTTGGTACTATACGTAGTTGCCATGTCATTGTCTCCACTGTCAAAGAGGATTGCGCTGACAGTCCTCGTATCATGGTCCATTCTGGCCATTGTATTGCTCTGTAAAAGGTCAGCCCCGCATTTGAGTGTGCCCCTACGAGCCTACGTAGAACAACTTCCGAGCTACGTCATTGGATCGACGTCGACACCAAAAGCAACGCAAAAACCCGAAGAAAGACTGAAAACGATCCTCTACTGGCATCCCTTTTTCGATCAGACAGACTTCTACTTTGGTTTGGGGAGGGAGGCCTTCTTTCAAAACAACTGCAGCTGCAACAGGTGCATCGCAACCTTCAATCGGAGCTATGTGGACATTGACAAATTCGACGCGATCGTCTTTCACGGGCCGACTTTCAACATCGAAAAAGACAAGCTGCCACCGATCCGTTCTCCCCATCAGATATACGTATATGTGGCGCTGGAGAGTCCACTGATGTATCCTGTTCCGCAAAACTACTCCGGAATCTTCAACGTGACGGCCACGTACCGCCTCGACTCCGATATACCTCACCCGTACTATGGAGTCTACGACTTGCACACAGGTCTGTACGTGGCACCCAAGATCCAACCCATGTGGAAGGCTCCGAACCATGCTCCAGAATACCTGAGACAATTCGATCACCACCACAAGAGAAAGACGAGACCCGTAGCTTGGTTCGTCTCCAACTGCCACAACATACGGAACAACCGCATCGAATACGTCAAAGAGCTGCAGAAGCACATCCAGGTGGACATATATGGCAAGTGCGGTACGTTGCAATGCCCGCGTGCGAACAGCACCGTTTGCACAGAGAAACTGAGGAACGATTACTTCTTTTACCTGGCTTTTGAGAACAGCATATGTAAAGACTACATCTCCGAGAGGATGAAGTTCTCCATTGTAAATGACATTGTCCCCGTGACTTATAACGGAGTCGATATGACGAAGTTTGCTCCTTCCTTTTCGTACATCAACGCTTTAGAGTACACCCCCTTGGAACTGGCGCAGAAGCTGCTCTTTATCATGGGAAACGCGACAGAGTACTCCAAGTACTTTTGGTGGAGAAAAGTGTACCAGTTCAAGTACAGACGTCCGGGGCTGTGCGTGTGCGACGTCTGCGATATGGTCAACAGGAACAACTTGAGACCCCAGTGGTACGATGATATAAGGGAGTGGTATCACGGAGCAGATGGAAACCAAATGTGTATTCCGCAAGAAAAGTTGAAAACGCAATGGTAGAACTAACAAACTTAGAGTTTTCTAATTGTTTTTAATATAATAATGATAGGGAGTCGTGTGTTGAAAGAAAAAAACAAATGATTGTGATAATGTCATGAAAAAACATTACGTAGCCATAAACTGGAAGGGTAATCCAACTGTCGATATGTTCAAGATTTGTGAACTTTGTTCCCTTAACATATAGACAATGTTTCAAGCCAGGATACACGAGATTTGTATGAAGGGTCTATATTTTTCACGGTTTTTCCAACTTTGAAGTCAAAAAACACCAACTTAGAGGCTTCGTAGCATATATGTTCTATATACGGATTTACTCAGAATTCAGAGTAGATCATTTCATGTGTCTGTGTGTGTCCCCCCCTCCTTACAACTTTTGATCCGCTCAATTTACAAAGCCCAAAATTTCAGAACATATAAACAGTTATAGGCCTACAAAACTATTACACTCAGAATTTTGAATTTTTGTTTCAGTCAGGGGTTATCAACTATTGAATTTTTACTTTATTTTTCCATATATCTCAGAAACCATAAAGGCTAGAACGTTGAAAATTGGTAGAAATATAGACAAATACAAAACAAATTTATTTTTTCAAACAAATTCAAGAGATTCTCAAACATTTTTTATTAAGAAAAATATTATTTTATGATAAATTTATGTGTTTAACTGCCTATATTTCCAAAGTTTTTGAAAATATCGAAAAAAGCCGAAACACCCCAACTAGATAAATTATTTTTTTATAATTAACATTGTAGCAGTACATCTCAAATTCTTTTTAACAATTTTTATTAAAATTGAATTTAGTGACGACATCGCTTCATACAATTTGTATGGCAGTAGCCTACACACAATATGTAAGAAGACTTAATAGTTTCATACTTAATCTCCAAACATACATACAGAACCATCATGCTGTTTTCATATTCTGGATTGGAAAAGAAGACTGACCTCCATACATACCAACATGTGTTAAAATTTTTAATAAATTGAATTTATGGGTTTATAGTTTGATTATCATTCTTCAACTATACATACTATCGCTATCGGCAGTTGGATCTCATGTGTTACATGCAACTAGTTTATATAAAAATAACTCTAGTAAATTTAACATTATGGTTTTGTTTAATACAGTTTATTTTCAAATTGTTACAGTAAAATTCACAATTATTAGCTCCTAGTTGTATTTACTGTTTTCAAGAAACTTCTGAAGTCGCACTTCACATATACATAGCTTTAATTCCTTTATCCTTCATCCCTTCCTTTTGTTTCAATACTATTTTAAAATTCATTGAAAGGAAGGTGTTGAGAAAATCTTCAGGACTGTCTGTGAAATTAGAACACGAGCTGAACTTATGTACGATGACCCCGACATAGTAAAGTTACCTCAGATGGTTGGGACATCTCCAGCACAGCACAGCACAGCACAGCGAGAGGTGGACCGGGGGGAATGGTGGAAAGTTCATGAGGAGGTCAAGGCTAATGATGGGCTGCAGTGCCATTGGTGACGGTGACAGTAATTTTATGATGGGCTGTAGTGCCGTTGGTGACGATGATGACTATTTTATGATGGGCTGTAGTGCCATTGGTGCCATTGGGGCACGTAGAGTAGACAAGCTCCGCGCGCTGTGCCCCGGGTAACGCCAAAAGTCTACTCAATAGGAGGCTGAACAATTTTCCAATAAAATCTCCCAGCCATAGTGAATCTAATAAAATAAAAGAATGAAACGAATAAGGAGAGATAAAAAGAAACAAAAAAGCACTTTTCAGAGCTACTTGACAAGGAATGTTGGGCCATCAGCACACATTCTGCAAATTAACGTACAAGGACTCAGTAAAATTAGCTACTTGACAAGGAATGTTGGGCCATCAGCACACATTCTGCAAATTAACGTACAAGGACTCAGTAAAATTAGCTACTTGACAAGGAATGTTGGGCCATCAGCACACATTCTGCAAATTAACGTACAAGGACTCAGTAAAATTAGCTACTTGACAAGGAATGTTGGGCCATCAGCACACATTCTGCAAATTAACGTACAAGGACTCAGTAAAATTAGCTACTTGACAAGGAATGTTGGGCCATCACCACACATTCTGCAAATTAACGTACAAGGACTCAGTAAATCTAAATCAGAATATACCACCTATGCCACACCCTGCAGTTACACTAGGAGACTTTAATAGCCACTATACAAGATGGGGATACCAATCTTCAGATCCCAATGGAGATCAGTTAGCAGAGTGGGCAGACTACAACAATAAATATCTTGTTTTTGACGCTAAAGATAAAGGCTCCTTCCACTCAGCACGCTGGAACACGTACACCAATCCTGACCTCTGCTTTGTTTCTACGGACGAAAATGCAATTCCCATACCAACAACAAAACGAGTACTCCAGGGGTTCCCACATAGCCAACATAGACCAATTATCATCACTATTGGAATAGCTATACCAGTAGTAAATTCTAAACCAATAGCCCGATGGAACTTCAATAAAGCAAATTGGGCAGGCTTTGCTTCGGAATGTGATAAAAGTATAAGGTTTATCCCCCCTAGAGCTGAAAACTATGAAAGATTTACTAAACTGTTAATCAGTACCACTAAAAAGTTCATCCCTAGGGGATACCGTAAAGAATACATACCAGGATGGAACGAAGAGACCCAAAAACTATATGATGACTACACAAAAAATGGAAACCAGTACCTTGCTACTGCAATACTCAAATCCTTGGACAAAAGCCGCAGAAAGAAATGGATGGAGACCATGGAAAGCCTTAATTTCAAAAGAACAAGCAAAAAAGCGTGGAGACTTTTAAAAAATCTTGGTAGTAGCCAGCCAAGTAAACCAAACAACTGCAACATTAATCCAAATTTAATTGCTAACAAAATAATAACTACTTCAAAAATCGCTGGAGACAAGCACTTTTCTCAGCTCATCCGAAAATCTCTTACATCAAAAAAGCAAAACCTTCAATCAAATACCACATATTGCAGACCATTTGAACAGGATGACCTTGAAAAAGCAATAAAAATGCTAAAAAAGGGAAAAGCCTGTGGCCTTGATAATATATTTCCAGAGTTTATTACCTACGCAGGACCAAATATCAGACACTGGCTCCTGAACTTCTATAATGACATATTATCAACAGGAAAACTACCCAAAGCTTTCAAGAAGTCGAAGATAATTGCTGTACTTAAACCAAACAAATCTCCAGAGGCTCCCGAAAATTACCGTCCTATCGCCCTTCTCAGCATCTGCCTCAAAGTGTTTGAAAGACTGATATACAACAGAATTATGCCAGATATTGATAAAATAATACCCATTACCCAAGCAGGATTTCGAGCTCACCGTAACTGTTGTGATCAAGTACTGGCCCTAGCCACACACATAGAAAAGGGCTTTGAGAAGAAGCTGAAAACTGGGGTTGCTTTCATAGATTTAACAGCAGCATATGATACTGTTTGGAGACAGGGACTCCTTTCCAAACTTGCGGATGTAATTCCCTCGAAGGCTATGTTTACTGTTATAAACAACATGCTGAGTAATAGACAATTTACTGTTCACTTGGGAGATAAGATTAGTAAACCACGAATGCTCAACAATGGACTACCTCAGGGATCAGTTCTTTCCCCACTGCTTTTCAATTTGTATATTAGTGATATCCCATCAACACAGTGCAAACAGTTCTCATATGCAGATGATCTGGGCATAGCTACACAAAAACTGTCTTATAAAGAATGCGAAGTTCAACTTGAATCAGACCTTCAAAAGTTACAGAGCTACTTTTATAAATGGAGACTTAAACCAAACGCAAATAAAACAGAAGTTAGTTGCTTTCACCTTAGTAACCGAGATGCAAATCACAAACTAAATGTACACTTCTGCGGAAGTAGACTCACCCACAACCACCAACCAGTATACTTAGGAATCACACTAGACAGAACTCTAACATTCAAAAAACACCTGGAAAAAACAGCTGCTAAACTAAAGTCCAGAAATAACATCATCCATAAACTGGCAGGAACAACTTGGGGGGCTAGTGCAACAGTCCTTAGAACATCTTCACTTGCCCTTGTATATTCGGTAGCAGAGTACTGTGCTCCTGTATGGCTCAATAGTGCACATACAAAACTAGTTGACACTCAACTGAATGTGGCCATGAGGACCATTAGCGGCACCATCCGGTCTACCCCAATAAAGTGGCTTCCTGTGCTCGCACATATACCTCCCCCTGACGCAAGAAGAAAATTCTCCCTATTTAATCTATGGAAGAGAATTTGTGACAATGGCGCTTTGCCAATCCACAGTGATGTTCCGTCTGAGGGACAGCAAAGACTTGCTTCAAGGAATCCAGCAGCGAAACTCGGATGTAACCTTGTTAGTGAGGACTTCAGCCTGAATGAGACTTGGCACAGTGACTGGGTAAGCTCCAACTTGGATGTTAATAAGTATATGGAAACTCCAACGAAGATACCTCCAGGTTTCGAGCTGCCAAGAAGGCTGTGGACCTCCCTGAATAGGATCCGCACTGGACATGGACGCTGCAACTACCTTATGGCAAAGTGGGGCATTGTTCCATCCGCACAATGCGATTGCGGCCACCCCTTTCAAACAATGCAACACATATTGGAAGAATGCAGCGTCCATGCATATGAAGGCCCAAAGTCGGACATTTGCGAATTGACACCAGCATTTGTGGATTGGCTCGGAGCCCTCGACGTGAATGTGTGATTGATATATCGTGCTGTTTTGTGTTTGCTTGCTGTCAGTGCTGTGTTTTGTTCATTTTGACTAACATTTGATTCACTAGTATCATACGATAAATAAATAGTGCCATTGGTGACGATGACGACTATTTTATGATGGGCTGTAGTTGACTATTTTATGATGGGCTGTAGTTGACTATTTTAAAATTGTTGATTATTTTGTATTTTTGTTGCTGTATCTTCTTTTTTTTAATTTAGGTACGTAATAAACATTCTTTTTAAACATATAACTAATATAAATTTGTGGTAGAGTACAAAACACAGAGAAACGAACGCTGTGCGAATTTGAGGATATCGAAAGGTGAGTTTGACAGCGAAGAAGGTTCTGGAACGAACACTTGACAAGATTGACGGACTCAAGAAGATTCAAAGTGGTCAGGGATAATGTTGTCTGGTATAATTTACCTACGGACAATTTTTTTTTTTTTTAAATGAATATGTCCTTGTTAAACAAGTACATATACATCTTCCTACGTTCCCTAAAATAAGCAAATAAATGCTTGTGCTTAGGTGAACGAAATCGGTCGAGGCACGATTCGAACTCGCGACCACTGGATTACTAGCCGAGCACGCTAACCCTCTGGTACCGACCCATCTAAGTCCACCACCGCAAGATAGTTTTTTATTATAATTCAATACATATCATAACGGCATATCCCATAGTATGGGGTAACCAGCGACAGGTGTGTGGGTGTGTTTAACATTATAAAAGGAAGCATGACACATACATATATACCCACACACCAGTCTCGTCTCACCCACAAAGGCACTACTATCTTAATAGTTGGTGAATCTCATTGCTGATCAATGTGAGATATTTTGTCTGTTGTATTTCCGTCTACCTACCCGAGCATGAAAATGATTATATCATTATACAATGGAATATAATATTATATTTTTATTTTATTTTTTATTTTTTTATTTTTATATGTAGTATTGGATACAACAGCTATTTCAGTTTTACATTACAAAAGAAAGAACAAAACAATTATGATTTACTACGCCAATTACTGAATCCATCTATTTACAATTTAAAGTATTATTATATGAGATACAGATTGAAAGTGGAAAAAAAAATCGCCATGTTGAATAGGAATGGAAGGGTATTAAAGGAAAGGAAAGAAAGGAAGGAAAAGGAAGGTTATTTTTTACCTTTTATTTTACCATGTCTATTGTATATTTACCTACATTACCAAGTGGGTATATTTTTATTTTATTTTATTTATTTTGGATATCCAACAGTACAGTAGAGCATAATGATATTAAATACAATGAAAAAAAAACAAGTAAATGTAGACTACAGTACATAATAATAGGACATCATATCAAATAATTTTAAAAGCTTAACATACAATTTACGAAAAATGAGAAAAAAACAAAATTATAGGAACACACCAGAAACATACAAGGAATAGTACAGAGAGGATTGTATTCTAGAATCATAACATGGGATTCTAACGTACTTAAGGATCAACGAGGAAGGTGTTGCAACCATTATGGTGACACATAAATAATACATTCATGCATATGCTAGAGAGTGGAATTTTGAGTTATGTTATCAGTGCAAAGTTGGCGCTTTATCGCAATTTTGAACGAGTGTAGAGATTGAGTATGAAAAAAGTCAATGTTATTGAGCAGGTTGTTAAAATTGGAGGTGGCCCGGTTAGTAAAGAAATTTTTCCTAAGATTAGTTTTCGAGTATGAAATAGAAAAAGTAGGTTTTGATCTGACATTGCGGTTTGGAATGTGAAGTGAGATATTTTCTAATAAATTTGGACAATCAATAATGTTATGAAATAGTTTAAACAAAAATAGTGAGTCTGCAGTTATTCGTCTAGATGATAGTGATGGTAAATTAAATTTTGATTCAGCTAAGTACACGTTATTTATATGATTATGCGGGCCCATTAGTTCCCGACAGCCAGATTTATAGATGAGGTGTTTGAGGAAGCGTTTTTGTACACTATCCAGTCTATTTATGTAGGTACTTAAGATACATCGGGTTCCAAATTTGCGATCCGTACTCCAGATGACTTCTTACCATAGATGTATATAGAATTTTGAGGCATTCAATATTTGAAAAAGGTTTACAGTTCCTGATGATGAAACCCAACATTTTATTGGCTTTTTTACTTATATTATTCATGTGATCGTCAAATGACAGTTTACTATCCATAATAATTCCTAGGTCTTTCACCGATTCTTTTCTAGGTATAGGGGAATTATTAAGTGTATAGGAAAAGAAGATTTTATTCTTTTTTTTTGTAAACGTGATAATTTGACATTTTTGTGGATTTAAGTTAAGAGAATTTATTTTACAGTATGTTTGAAGATGCTCTAGATCCTGTTGAAATTTACGGCAGTCTTGAACACTATTTATTTATAAAATTTACTTACTTTTGTTTTTTACACGATTTCAGGTGACAACCATCACAATCAAATTGCATGTCTTTTAGAAGGTTGTAGCTCAAAAATTGATACTTTGGATAAGTTTTTTCTTAAATAAATTCGGGCTCAAATAAAAGGGATCCATGTCTAAACAATCGTTATTGTAAATTCTGCAAACTCTGTTTATAAATGAATTTTGATGATAATTTGTTCTTGATGACTCTATGTAAAATAAGTGTGGGTTACGTTGGTCTCTAATCGGGCAATGAAATGGCAAAGCACTCAAAAGATATGCACTATCGACATTGTTGTTTAAAATTTTATATAAGTAACAGATATCTATAATTTGTCTTCGATTTTCCAAGGTATTTATTTTGTAGTGCTGTAGGGCCTGTTTATAATTTTCAAAATGCAATTTGTTCCTGTAGTTAACTTGTTTTATGAATTTCTTTTGTATGCGTTCAATGGCGCTAATATGTGTTAAGTAGTTAGGATTCCATACAGTTGAACCAAATTCCAAGCCACTTCGAATCAAGGAATTGAATAAAACCACTAGAGAGTCAGTGTTCTTAAATTGTTTTGTAGCCCTTAAAATAAAACCAAGCAATCTGAAAGCTCGAGAGGTTATATGTTCAATGTGCTTGGTGAACCCGAGACTTTCATCTAGCACAACTCCAAGGTCACGGATTTCAATTTTGCTTTGTATCTCCTTGCCATTGATCTTATAGTCATAGATTATTTTCTTACGGTTACGCGTATAAGAAATTTTATTGCATTTATCAGGGTTTAAAAATAATTGGTTCCGCTCGCAGTATCTCTGTAAGCTATCCAAATCTTGCTGCAGTCCCTCGCAGTCCCTAACCACATTTATTTCCTTGTATATTTTGGTGTCATCAGCAAAAAGTAGTATTCTTGAATGTTTGATGCATTTTTCGATGTCGTTGATATATATGGAGAACAGTAATGGTCCCAGATGAGATCCCTGAGGTACACCAGAATGAATGGACTTGAAATCTGACTCGTATCCATGTAACACTACTGCCTGCATCCTATTTGTTATGTAAGATTTGAACCAATCTAAGAGCTCACCAGTGATTCCGATGTTTTCAATTTTATTTATTAAAATATTATGGTTTATTTTATCAAACGCCTTGCTGAAGTCTGTATAAACTGTATCCACTTGAGATTTTTTATGTATTGATTGAGTTACTGTGTGAGTATATTCAAGTAAGTTTGAGTCTACAGACTTTTTAATACGGAAACCATGTTGGTTATGTGTTATATGAGGGTTAATCAGGGGGCTTATTTGGTCTATAATTATTTTTTCTAAAATTTTACTAATTATTGGTAGTTTGGAGATGGGTCTATAGTTCGTCACGTCACCGCGGTCACCACTCTTGAAAATAGGTGAAATTTGCGTTTTTTTCCATTGAGATGGGAAACATCCTTCGGTAATAGATTTTCTATAAATAATAGACAGCGGTAACGAAATCTCCTTTGAACATTGTTTTATAAAGATAGCAGGTATTGAGTCAGATCCTTGTCCTTTGGTGACGTCTAATGCGTTTAGGTACTTTTCAACAAGAACGCTATTAATTTCTATGCTATTTGCTCGTACGATACGCGAATAGTATGGCTCATCATCATGATGGTCACGATCAATGATACAGCTGTCGCCCTGAATATGTACTGATGTGAAAAAGTCGTTGAAAGAATCGCAGATACCTTTCACCTCGTTATACTTTACATCTTTATATGTCATAATAACAGGTATACCTTCTACGTTTCTTTTTGTTTTTATAAAAGAGAATAGGTACTTGGGATTCTTTTTTATATTGTTTTCTATACTATCAATATATTTATCACTAGCTTTTATTTCCCGCCGTTGGCCAAGAATGTAAATTAGTGAAGGAATAAGCAATCGTTTATATAATATTGTCACAAAAAATATTTGCTAATTCGTGGTATGAAAAGTAGTTTGAAATTTAATTGAGTTTAAGCGATGTAAAATGTTCAAGTGATGGTCACAACCCATTTGTTTTTATATATAAGTACATAGGTACATACAATTTCTGCACGCATGGACTATGGTAAATGGTTTTAAATATGACTGATTATAAAGAGACAACGTTGTAAAGAGTTTCGATTTGGCCACAACCCCTATTTTTATATATTGTCATCGAACGCAAATGTGTTTTAAATATTTAGTAATTTTGGATGATGGGAAATGGCTTAAAAATTAAATAAACAAAAGTACTGAAAAGATTCTAGTGTTGGTCACATCCCATTCGTTTTTATATTTTTCGTCAAGTGTGCATACCTATAGATTATTATATTTTTGCACAATAAAACTGATCAACATTACAGAAGAAGACTTAAATAGTTTTTAATTTGAATATAAACGTTGTGAAGAGTCCAGTAATGGCCACAACCCCGATTTTTTATTATATTGTCATCAAAATCAAATGTGTAGTTATTGAAAATTAAGCAATATTTGATGATATAATAAATGGTGTAAATTTCGATTGAAAAAAAGTATTGAGAAGATTCTAGTGATGGTCACATCCCATTCGTTTTATGTATTTTCGTCAAGTGTGCATGTTGTTTATAATATTTCTATACAATAGACTATAACTTACCCAAAAGACTAAATGAAAAAAAAAATAAGTATAAGACTATAACAAATAGTTTGTAATAAAAACTGACCCAATGGTCTACATAAAAGATGCAATAGAAGAATTACACAATAGTAAATGTATTATATAAAAAACTGACCAAATGGTCTTCATAAAAGAAGAAGAAGATGAATTGAACTATAGGAAATATTTTATATAAAATTCACCCAACGTCTACATTAAATAAGAAAACGAAGAATTAGACTAAAGGAAATAGTTTGCATAAAAACTAACCAAAAGATCTACAAAAAATAAGAAAAAGAAGAATTAGACTATAGAAAGTAGTTACTATAAAAACTGACCCAAAGGTCTACATATTAGAAGAATAATTATACGTCAGGAAATAGATTGTATAAAAACTAACGCAAAGGTCAACATAAAAGAAGACGAAGAAGAATTAGACTAAAGGAAAAGTTTGTATGAAAACTCTCCCTTGGTCTACATAAAAGAGGAAAATATTAGACTATAGGAAGTTAGTTTATACAAAATTCAACAAAGGTCTACATAAAATTAGAAAAAGAAGAATTACGTTAAAAGAAATAGTTGGTATCAAAACTGGCCCAGAGGTCTACATAAAATAAGAAGGAAAAGAATTAGATAATAGGAATAAGTTTGTATAAAAACTCACCCAAAGGGCTACATAAAAAAGAGGAAGAAGATGAATTAGACTATAGGAAATAGTTTGTATAAAAACTCACCCAAGGTCTTCATAAATTAAGAAATAGAAAAATTAGACTATAGGAAATAGTTTATTTATGAACTGTCCCAAATGACTTCACAAAAGAAGAGGAAGAAGAATTAAACTCCAAGAAATAGTTTGTATAAAAAATCACCCAAAGGTCTACTTAAATAAAAGAAGAATTTCACTATAGGAAATAGTTTGTAGATTGAATGACATGTGTATTGTAGTTAACCTAAGATATTTTAATAATTTTCCTATACGAAATTAGTATATTGTTGGTTTTTAAGTAGTATTAGGTATGTAGGTACCTACCTACAATGATGTTCTAAATTAATTCGAATTCGATTTATAACAAATTTTATTTGAATATCAGAATGTGTCCGTAACCATAGTAACCATAGAACATGTAAAAAATATCAAATGGTTTGTAGACATTTTTTGAATAATATGTAGGTACCTACATTGGTTTGTTCGATGCCATAAAAATGAAAATTGTCCGAAATATCAAATATTATATACAAATTATGCAATTTTATTATGCCTATATCTTTACTAATAATTAACAGACTTTTACAATATACGTCTTAAAACTTGCTGTAATGTCTTGTGTTTCATTTTATTATTTCATAATTACATTTATTTCAAAGGTTTATTATTTTCAAGAACATATTCATTCGGTAGGAAAATGAAATATTGTATGAAAAGATATTAAAATGGCGGCATTTATGTACAAAACGCTTACTTTAAAAATAAGTTTAACATTATAATTATACAAAATATTCACAATGTTTTTCACTTAAACGCTAAGTTATACTTGAAAATATATTTTTTTCGTGTAAATACGTACTTCTAACTTTTAAACTAACAGATATTTGCGTGCAAAATGTACACTTTTTTGACAGATATTATTGAAATATTTTTAAAATTCAGCATTTTTATCGCATAATTTTTAGCGTGACACTGCATCAGGTATACTGGTACACACACACACACACACACACACACACACACACACACACACACACACACACACACACACACACACACACACACACACACACACACACACACACACACACACACACACACACACACACACACACACACACACACACACACACACACACACACACACACACACACACACACACACACACACACACACACACACACACACACACACACACACACACACACACACACACACACACACACACACACACACACACACACACACACACACACACACACACACACACACACACACACACACACACACACACACACACACACACACACACACACACACACACACACACACACACACACACACACACACACACACACACACACACACACACACACACACACACACACACACACACACACACACACACACACACACACACACACACACACACACACACACACACACACACACACACACACACACACACACACACACACACACACACACACACACACACACACACACACACACACACACACACACACACACACACACACACACACACACACACACACACACACACACACACACACACACACACACACACACACACACACACACACACACACACACACACACACACACACACACACACACACACACACACACACACACACACACACACACACACACACACACACACACACACACACACACACACACACACACACACACACACACACACACACACACACACACACACACACACACACACACACACACACACACACACACACACACACACACACACACACACACACACACACACACACACACACACACACACACACACACACACACACACACACACACACACACACACACACACACACACACACACACACACACACACACACACACACACACACACACACACACACACACACACACACACACACACACACACACACACACACACACACACACACACACACACACACACACACACACACACACACACACACACACACACACACACACACACACACACACACACACACACACACACACACACACACACACACACACACACACACACACACACACACACACACACACACACACACACACACACACACACACACACACACACACACACACACACACACACACACACACACACACACACACACACACACACACACACACACACACACACACACACACACACACACACACACACACACACACACACACACACACACACACACACACACACACACACACACACACACACACACACACACACACACACACACACACACACACACACACACACACACACACACACACACACACACACACACACACACACACACACACACACACACACACACACACACACACACACACACACACACACACACACACACACACACACACACACACACACACACACACACACACACACACACACACACACACACACACACACACACACACACACACACACACACACACACACACACACACACACACACACACACACACACACACACACACACACACACACACACACACACACACACACACACACACACACACACACACACACACACACACACACACACACACACACACACACACACACACACACACACACACACACACACACACACACACACACACACACACACACACACACACACACACACACACACACACACACACACACACACACACACACACACACACACACACACACACACACACACACACACACACACACACACACACACACACACACACACACACACACACACACACACACACACACACACACACACACACACACACACACACACACACACACACACACACACACACACACACACACACACACACACACACACACACACACACACACACACACACACACACACACACACACACACACACACACACACACACACACACACACACACACACACACACACACACACACACACACACACACACACACACACACACACACACACACACACACACACACACACACACACACACACACACACACACACACACACACACACACACACACACACACACACACACACACACACACACACACACACACACACACACACACACACACACACACACACACACACACACACACACACACACACACACACACACACACACACACACACACACACACACACACACACACACACACACACACACACACACACACACACACACACACACACACACACACACACACACACACACACACACACACACACACACACACACACACACACACACACACACACACACACACACACACACACACACACACACACACACACACACACACACACACACACACACACACACACACACACACACACACACACACACACACACACACACACACACACACACACACACACACACACACACACACACACACACACACACACACACACACACACACACACACACACACACACACACACACACACACACACACACACACACACACACACACACACACACACACACACACACACACACACACACACACACACACACACACACACACACACACACACACACACACACACACACACACACACACACACACACACACACACACACACACACACACACACACACACACACACACACACACACACACACACACACACACACACACACACACACACACACACACACACACACACACACACACACACACACACACACACACACACACACACACACACACACACACTAACATTTTGATTGCTTTATTACTTTAGATAACAATCTTTCTGCATTGACTTTTGTCTAGTACGTAAAAGTGAGAAACTTTGGTAATCTAGTGGGTTATTCGACTTTTTCCATTTTTTATGAAAATGTTGTTTCTCTTTTATGATCCTTATTAACGCTGGGGAGAACCAGTGTGGATGCGTGTTGGCCGTTCTAATTTTTTTTATCGGAATATTATCCCCGATTGTTTTAAATAAGATATCATAGAACTTTGACAAGCTTTTCTCCGTGTCGAGATTTGAAAATTGGTGATTCCAATTGTAAGATGACAGATGGCTTCGTATTTTTGTGTAGTTACCTTTGTTGTATTGTATTATATCTCTAGAGTTGGTATTGATGTACTTGGCTTTATTTAGTCCACTACTAGTCATGATTAGTAAGGGTTTGTGGTGAAGGTCGGGAGCAATAAGCTGGTGAGAAGATGGTTTGACGTCGCACTCACTGTTTGATAATACTAGATCTAGCATTTTGTTTGACAAGTTGTGTACGTAACTGTATTGTTGCATGCCAGATAAAGATAGAAATTCCACAAATTGCACGTTAGCCACTCCTCGAGTATAATCGCCTACGATTGGCACTGAGTTAGAATTCAAAATCCAATTTATATGTGGAAGGTTGTAATCACCCAACATAACAAAAGCCAATTTATATGTGGAAGGTTGTAATCACCCAACATAACAAAAGTGTCATCTGCTCGTTTGGTGTATATGTCATTTACCATATTTAGATGTGATGAGAGATTTGATGTGTGACCACTTCCAGGCGCAATGTACGTGCAGCAAATATGTGTATAGTTTCGTGAATTTTTTGGAATAGAAACCCATATGTCCTCAGAGGAAGAAGACCACATTCTTCTGTGTATCGGACTTAGGTTCGATCTCACTGCAATAAGAACACCACCTCCAACGCTGGCTATTGAGCCACATCTATCTCTTCTAAACACCACGTACCTTTGATCGAACATTTCAGAGGAATGGAAACTATCGTTCAGCCATGTCTCAGTTAAGCAAATTACATCGAACCGATCCCCGATACAATTTTGTAAAATCTCATTAGTCTTTGTACGAAGACCTCTGACATTTTGATAATAAATATTAAGTTTTTCTGTACCCCTAGAATGAAAACCAATTATTCAGTTTGACTATCGAGGCGCACAACGAAACAGAAAACAGCAATATATTCAAGGAAATAAGTCCGATATACATTTTGAGAATAATAAATAAACATGACATCGAAATTTTAGATAAAATTAATACACTATTCAGATAGCACCTTGTCAATTGTAGTTTGGGTATGCAATATGATTGTAATGGTAAATTTGGTTTTTGTATTTCGGTGGCATTGTGTGGTTGTAGTGGAAGGTTAGTATGGTTTGTATGTTTTAATAAAAGGGAAGGTAAACAGTTGGTTTGTGTAAATACAGTATTATAATTTATGTGGTGAAGGATGAAATGTGGTACTATTTTATGGATCAGCTTGATGAGAGCACAAGGAAAGTGTATTAATAAAGGAGAAAAACGTAATGGATTTATGAACAGGAAGAACAATGTGGGTTTCAGGAGCGATTTTATAAATATATACATAAAGTTATTAATATTATCTATAATGCTGGTAGTGATGTTGAAGACGATTACATTTCGGGTTCCTCTTGAGGTTCCCGTCCCTGGTTGCCTCTCCTGAAACTGGATAAATCCTCCATACAAGAGATGTAGATCTTCTGAGATCCTTCGTTTTTTCTTAAAAAAAATCTGCCATTCCGTGTCCAAGCGTATTTGTACTCCATCTCCTTCGCCATTTGTCGAGTTTCATAGAATAGGTGTTTGTTTCTTATAGTAAGATGTTCGTTTATAAATATATAATTCTCTGGTCCAACAATCCCGATGTCCTGTGTAGAGATTTTCTTTTTTTTTGATCTAACAGACGCTAGGAGTGTGTCCCTTGATATTCTTCTCATGAACTTGACCACGATTGGCTTTGGTGCTGTGTTGATTTTGGAGCGTGTTCTTACTATATAGTCAATCTCCTTCATGTCGACATCATAACCTACCACCCTCATTACAGATTTGAAAATGTCAGGTAGCGATTCATTTTTAGACTCATGTACTCCTTTGATTTCTATGTTGTATAGTTTTGCCGCTTGTTCCTTCAAGTGGTTTGAACTCTCGATTTCGATATTTTTGTTCTTTAACAGCATAATCTCTTCCTCCAGAACTGCCGTTTTAGGCGCTCCCCCCTCCAGTGTCGCAATCCTTCTCTTGAGCTCAGTATTTTCAGCTTCCAATTCCTCCAGCCGGGTGAGAACCTCCTCAAATTTTATGTCTAATGGTATGTTCTTTCCGAGATTTGTGGGAACTCTTGTTTGTGGACTAAGATCTCCGCAGCCCGATGTTGGTGTTGATGTTCCGGATCTCGGGTCCAATGCTTTGCATTCCTGACACTTCCAGGATCCCTTTGCAATTTGGTTCAATTGTCTGTACTTTTCTTCTGTATGGTGAAAGGCTGATTTGCATCTTGTACATTTTAGATACTTCTTGGGGCTGAGAATATTATTGCACTGGAAACATTTTATCTTTCTTCCAGACATGGTTTGAAAAAATGTTTGCGATTCCTTCTTTACCTTCAAGCAAATAATAACTCACCCACGCTTATCCTTGTGATAATAATGCACCTTTTTTATTTTGATGCCTCCACCAGCCTGCGGTCCGTGCAAAGACACCAGTAAACACAATACATATATGATAGGAGCAATAGTCCGTGCAAAGACACCAGTAAACACAATACATATATGATAGGAGCAATAGTCCGTGCAAAGACACCAGTAAACACAATACATATATGATAGGAGCAATAGTCCGTGCAAAGACACCAGTAAACACAATACATATATGATAGGAGCAATAGTCCGTGCAAAGACACCAGTAAACACAATACATATATGATAGGAGCAATAGTCCGTGCAAAGACACCAGTAAACACAATACATATATGATAGGAGCAATAGTCCTTTCCAGATCAAACACAAAAAAAACAGATTTATGAAAAAAATACGCCAATGATGATATATTTACTGCACTTGAAAATAAAAACGTGTAACTTCAGTTGATGACAGTTTAATAATGATATCATTATACAATGGAATATAATATTATATCATTATACAATGGAATATAATATTATATCATTATACAATGGAATATAATATTATATCATTATACAATGGAATATAATATTATATCATTATACAATGGAATATAATATTATATCATTATACAATGGAATGTAATATTATATCATTATACAATGGAATATAATATTATATCATTATACAATGGAATATAATATTATATCATTATACAATGGAATATAATATTATATCATTATACAATGGAATATAATATTATATCATTATACAATGGAATATAATATTATATCATTATACAATGGAATGTAATATTATATCATTATACAATGGAATATAATATTATATCATTATAGAATGGAATATAATATTATATGCTCTTTTAAAATGTAAATAAATGCATTTTTTTTTATCTTTTAAATCTATACTGTCATCACACCATTTGTCTCAAATACCAAATTGAGATTTTTGTCATTTCCAAGTTGGATTTAATTTATTTGCAAAAGGTCAATAATACTCCAAATATAAAAATAATACCTACTTTCATTTTTATTTCAACTAGTTGCATGTAATACATGAGATCCAACTGTCAATAGCGATAGTATGTATACTATGTATAGTTGGGGAATAAGCGATTGCCATAAAAATTGAATGAAGCAATGTCGTCACTAAATTCAATTTTTATAAAAATTATTAAAAAAAGTTTGAGATGTGCTAATACAATGTTAATATTTTTTATAGAAAATTAAATTATCTAGTTGGGGTGTTTCGGCTTTTTTTGATATTTTTAAAAAAAATTGGAAACATAGTCAGTTAAACTCATAAATTTATCATAAAAAAAATATATTTCTTAATAAAAAATGTTTGAGAAACCCTGGATTTAAAAAAAAAACTAATTTCAGATTTTGTATTTGTCTATGTTTATACCAAAAATCAGCGTTCTAGTTTTTATGGTTTCTGAGATATATGGAAAAATAAACCAAAATTTCAGAAGTTGATAACCCCTGACTGGAACAAAAATTCACAATTCTGAGTACAAAAATTTTGTAGGCCTATAACTGTTTATATATTCTGAAAATTTGGGCTCTGTAAATTGAGCGGATCAAAAGTTATAAGGGGGGGACGAACACACACAGACACACACACACACACAAAACTCACGTAAAATGTTCTACTCCGAATTTTGAGTAAATCCATGTATGGGAGCATATATGCTGCGAGGCCTCTAGTTGGTGTTATTAGCATGCCAAAAGTCCACTACGCCATACAAAACTTTCCTTCGTACACGCATCTTGGCTTAATAATGCCGATTCATACAGAGAATTGAATTCTCATGAAGGAATCGACAGTTGGATAATATTTAAATCAATTGTCAATAAACAAAATTATGGTTAGTTTTGGTGGAGGAAGGATTATATTTTATTTTGCAACAAATTCAATCTTATCATACTAATGATGTTATCAGACAAGGCAGCTATTATTTCACAACAGTATTCACTTGTTCAGTCTATCTTTGAACACATTAACACTTTGTGTAACAAATAAAAAGTTCAGGTGCAAAAAACGTTCCTATGTCAGCTTTTCAAGGTTATTTGTGTTAAATTCAAAAGTTTGTTTCACAATTGCTTCCTGAGTATATTAAAAAAAATAGTACTCGTAAAAATATAACGGCAGTTAAAATAATACTAAGTTGTGGGGATTTTAATGTATGTCACATAAATGTTTGATAATTGAAGTTTCGGTTATTATATGTACGATACGCAAAGATAAGTTTATAAACAAAATGTCTATGAAATCTCCATTGCTGATGAAAGTATTTGTGTGCATTTTGGTTTCGTGGTCTGTCATATCCATCGTCTTGCTGACAAACAAATCAACTTCTCCGATAATCATTCCACTGTACAGATACTTAAGGGTTTCTCAAACAGACGCTGAAATTATTAATACAAAGAAGGATTCAAAAAATGATGACAAACTGAAGACAATCTTATACTGGCATCCGTTTTTTTCAAGGACCGATTTTTATTTCGGTTTCGGCAGGGAAGCTTTCATCAAGAACAATTGCAGCTGCAATAGATGCTTTGCAACATACAACAAAACGTATATGGCTATCGATAAGTTTGACGCCATCGTCTTTTACGGGCCTACGTACAACTTTAAAAAACACAAAATGCCATCTGTACGTTCTCCCCACCAATTATACGTGTTTGTCGCTCTCGAAAGTCCACTGATGTACCCGGTGCCTGAGGGATTAAAAAAAATCTTCAACGTGACAGCCACGTACAGAATCGACTCGGACATTTCGCATCCGTATTTCAGCGTTCACAAAGCGATTGACGACAGCTATGTAGCTCCGAAATTCAGACCTATGTGGATCACTCCCGACCATTCCGCCGAACACCTGAAACAATTCACGCACATCTACGAAAGAAAAAAACGTCCCGTGGCCTGGTTCGTCTCCAACTGTCGCAGGACCCAAAGCAACCGCATGGAATACGTTAAAGAACTGCAGAGATACATAAACGTGGACATCTACGGAGCTTGCGGCACACTCAAGTGTCCGCGCGACAATGAGACCGTTTGCGAAGAAAAGCTTCGAAACGACTATTTCTTTTATCTGTCCTTCGAAAACTCGATATGCAAGGACTATGTAACGGAAAAATTTCAGAATCCGATGAGCCACGATGCTGTGCCTGTTACATTGAATGGAGCCGACATGACCATGTTCGCTCCTCCGCATTCGTACATAGAAGTTGGACAAATGACACCCTTTGAGCTATCGACACGACTCAAGTTCCTGATGGATAACTCGACAGAGTACCTTAAGTATTTCTGGTGGAAGAAGATGTACAAGTACAAATATAGACACCCGGGACTGTGTGTTTGTGACATATGCGAGATGGTCAACAGATTAGACGTGGAGCAGCAGAGATACGATGATTTGAAGGAATGGTATCACGGATCGTCGGGAAATCCAATATGTGTTGCGAAGAAAGACCTCACTATGAAGTGGGATGGATGATTACAAAGATTTGAGACTCTGTCGATGTTAGACATCTAATTAAATATGATAATTATCAAAGAACGTCAGGAATGAATTAATATTTTTAATATATTATGTTACGAAGGCTTCGCTTGGATATGTAACTTTAAATTCTATTCTGGGGGGCAAGTCTGGTCAACCGTCGAAATCAAAACCCTCCATGTTTACCCATATCATGGATACAAATATCATATGGAGTTCTTTAATATCCTAGCATAGTATAGAACTCCAGATGATCCATGATATGGGTAAACATGGAGGGTTTTTTATTTCGACGGTCGACCAGACTTGCCCCCTAGAATAGAATTTAAAGTTACATATTTTAATAATAACATACAGACGGACTAGGCTAAAATTTTAATACCTAGAGTTAAGTCAACATTTGAATAAAGAAATTTCCTATATTTTGCAGTAAAATTATTTAATGAATTACCTACAACGCTTAGGTACGAATGCAGAGTCTTACCTAAATACTAAATAATAACCATGTTTTCATTGGACAGTCGCTCACTTAAGTTAGGAGATCACGTGGCTTCCTAACTGGAGGATGCTAACAAGTTTTTGTATGAGAATTGCATTGCAGAGACATATCTAAATACTTAGTGTATGCGCGTCAGCGTAAATTAACATTTGCGAATTGTCAAAAAGTAAGGTTGTTCGCGAGGGACCTTACGAGTGGTTTAATACTAAAATACGAGATTTTTTCGATGGATGATGATTTTAACAACTTCGTCAAATATGTATTTAGTAATTTTGTATCAAATACAAATCAGAGTATACAGCGATCTATATGAGATGCCGAAAATTCGCGACATCGAGCTGTAAGTGTGAACTTTGTTGGTGTTGTGAACCATAGATTTTTATTATAATATACCTAGATGGAGTACTCTGTGCAAAAAGTGAGTCATGGAATATTGCGAGTTTGATGTTTTGGTTCCAACATATTTCAGTTTTCCTTACATTTCAACACATCCTAGATAACTGTTCTCTAAACCTTAATAATTAAAATGTTTTTTAGACAAATAAATCCGAAAACAATTCACATAAGTCGTTATTCTCTATAGATAAACGATGTGGTCTGGAACCAATAAGTCGAAAATCCCTCGGAAAAATGACTCACGTCGATTCATACAAAATTTGCTAACTACGACATCTAGTATATTATAATCATAGATTTTTATTATAATATACCTAGATGGAGTACTCTGTGCAAAAAGCGAGTCATGGAATATTGCGAGTTTGATGTTTTGGTTCCAACATATTTCAGTTTTCCTTACATTTCAACACATCCTAGATAACTGTTCTCTAAATTATTAATAATTAAAATGTTTTTTAGACAAATAAATCCGAAAACAATTCACATAAGTCGTTATTCTCTATAGAAAAACGATGTGGTCTGGAACCAAAACGTCAAAACTCCACCCTGAAAAATGACTCACATTCGATTCATACAAAATTTACTAACTACGACATCTAATGTATTATATGAAAACCTATGATTATAGTAAAAATCTATGGTCTAAACCAGTCTTTCTCAAAGTGGGCGATAACGCCCCCTTGTGGGCGTTGGAGACCTAGAGGGGGGCGTTAAGGGGCCCAGAAAAAAATGGGGGGCGTTGGCGTGGTGTAGGGGGGCGATAGTTGATTTGTAATTTCACTTACTTTATATTATTAGTTTATATTTCTACTCTGTATGATACTGATGTTTTTGAGTAAAATCGAACCTGATAGCAACAAACTTGTTAAAAATCATCAATTTCATCCATCTCATTAGATTAGTTTTAAAACTAAAATTAATAACCTACCTATATTGATTCTTTTAATTAGATTTAAATATTATATTCTTAATATTATAAAGTTGGGTTTTAATTGCTCTCACTGGTAAATATTTCTAGTTTAGAATGTAAGTTTAAACACCAGGGAGGCAAGTCTGGTTCGACCGGCGAAATGAAAACCTTAGTGATTACCCATATCATGGATATAATTATCGTATGGAGTTCATATGACATCTGAAAATATTATTGAACTTCATATAATAATTATATCCATGATATGGGTAATCACTAGGGTTTTGATTTCGCCGATTGAACCAGACTTGCCCCCCTGAACTGACTAATATAGCACACTATAACTAAATTAATTAAAGTATTGAAATTGTGGTTTTTAGGTTTTAGGAGTGTATAAAAAAATTGTGGGCGATGAAAATTAATTGATTTTCAAAGGGAGCGGTAAAAGAAATAAGTTTGATAATCTCTGGTCTAAACCCATAGAAAACTATCTATTTCTTTTCTTCGTATGCAATAATGTGAAACGCTTTGAAACGCTACGCCATCGACCTTAAGTTTGGCGTAGTATTAAGTATTTAGTTAGTGATGACTCTGCAACGCAATTGCTATCTTAATAATACAAAATACTCCAGTTAGGTAAGGAGTTAGTACTTAGGTACCTAGGACTCAGCATTTGGGTCTTAGGGTCGTATTACGAGAGTTCTTCGAGAAAAATGTAAGAAAAAGGTAAGGTCCCGTACTGCGAGAATAATGCTTACTGCTGTACCTCAACTTTTTCTTACATAATTCTCAAATAACTCCTGTAATACGACCCTTAGACAAAACAGTTATTTGAAAACATTTAAAAAAAAAACTCAAAATTTGGATAAAACAAAAGGGCAGAGATTACATAAAAAATAAACTAACCACATTACTACCAAACTAATAAGACATATTGTCTCTATCTATTGAGATGTTCAAAATTTGTCAAAAAAATAAACTAACCACATTACTACCAAACTAATAAGACATATTGTCTCTATCTATTGAGATGTTCAAAATTTGTCAAAAAAATAAACTAACCACATTACTACCAAACTAATAAGACATATTGTCTCTATCTATTGAGATGTTCAAAATTTGTCAAAAAAATAAACTAACCACATTACTACCAAACTAATAAGACATATTGTCTCTATCTATTGAGATGTTCAAAATTTGTCAAAAAAATAAACTAACCACATTACTACCAAACTAATAAGACATATTGTCTCTATCTATTGAGATGTTCAAAATTTGTCAAAAAAATATATCATTTAACTTCCGACAGGGAAACAATCCAATGTTTGCGTATATACAATTAAAAAATAATTACTACCAAACTAATAAGACATATTGTCTCTATCTATTGAGATGTTCAAAATTTGTCAAAAAAATAAATTAACCACATTACTACCAAACTAATAAGACATATTCTCTCTATCTATTGAGATGTTCAAAATTTGTCAAAAAAATAAATTAACCACATTACTACCAAACTAATAAGACATATTGTCTCTATCTATTGAGATGTTCAAAATTTGTCAAAAAAATAAACTAACCACATTACTACCAAACTAATAAGACATATTGTCTCTATCTATTGAGATGTTCGAAATTTGTCAAAAAAATAAACTAACCACATTACTACCAAACTAATAAGACATATTGTCTCTGTCTATTGAGATGTTCAAAATTTGTCAAAAAAATAAACTAACCACATTACTACCAAACTAATAAGACATATTGTCTCTATCTATTGAGATGTTCAAAATTTGTCAAAAAAATATATCATTTAACTTCTGACAGGGAAACAATCCAATGTTTGCGTATATACAATTAAAAAATAATTACTACCAAACTAATAAGACATATTGTCTCTATCTATTGAGATGTTCAAAATTTGTCAAAAAAATAAATTAACCACATTACTACCAAACTAATAAGACATATTCTCTCTATCTATTGAGATGTTCAAAATTTGTCAAAAAAATAAATTAACCACATTACTACCAAACTAATAAGACATATTGTCTCTATCTATTGAGATGTTCAAAATTTGTCAAAAAAATAAACTAACCACATTACTACCAAACTAATAAGACATATTGTCTCTATCTATTGAGATGTTCGAAATTTGTCAAAAAAATAAACTAACCACATTACTACCAAACTAATAAGACATATTGTCTCTGTCTATTGAGATGTTCAAAATTTGTCAAAAAAATAAACTAACCACATTACTACCAAACTAATAAGACATATTGTCTCTATCTATTGAGATGTTCAAAATTTGTCAAAAAAATAAACTAAACACATTACTACCAAACTAATAAGACATATTGTCTCTATCTATTGAGATGTTCAAAATTTGTCAAAAAAATAAACTAACCACATTACTACCAAACTAATAAGACATATTGTCTCTATCTATTGAGATGTTCAAAATTTGTCAAAAAAATAAACTAACCACATTACTACCAAACTAATAAGACATATTGTCTCTATCTATTGAGATGTTCAAAATTTGTCAAAAAAATAAACTAACCACATTACTACCAAACAAATAAGACATATTGTCTCTATCTATTGAGATGTTCAAAATTTGTCAAAAAAATAAACTAACCACATTACTACCAAACTAATAAGACATTGTCTCTATCTATTGAGATGTTCAAAATTTGTCAAAAAAATAAACTAACCACATTACTACCAAACTAATAAGACATATTGTCTCTATCTATTGAGATGTTCAAAATTTGTCAAAAAAATAAACTAACCACATTACTACCAAACTAATAAGACATATTGTCTCTATCTATTGAGATGTTCAAAATTTGTCAAAAAAATAAACTAACCACATTACTACCAAACTAATAAGACATATTGTCTCTGTCTATTGAGATGTTCAAAATTTGTCAAAAAAATAAACTAACCACATTACTACCAAACTAATAAGACATATTGTCTCTATCTATTGAGATGTTCAAAATTTGTCAAAAAAATAAACTAAACACATTACTACCAAACTAATAAGACATATTGTCTCTATCTATTGAGATGTTCAAAATTTGTCAAAAAAATAAACTAACCACATTACTACCAAACTAATAAGACATATTGTCTCTATCTATTGAGATGTTCAAAATTTGTCAAAAAAATAAACTAACCACATTACTACCAAACTAATAAGACATATTGTCTCTATCTATTGAGATGTTCAAAATTTGTCAAAAAAATAAACTAACCACATTACTACCAAACAAATAAGACATATTGTCTCTATCTATTGAGATGTTCAAAATTTGTCAAAAAAATAAACTAACCACATTACTACCAAACTAATAAGACATTGTCTCTATCTATTGAGATGTTCAAAATTTGTCAAAAAAATAAACTAACCACATTACTACCAAACTAATAAGACATATTGTCTCTATCTATTGAGATGTTCAAAATTTGTCAAAAAAATAAACTAACCACATTACTACCAAACTAATAAGACATATTGTCTCTATCTATTGAGATGTTCAAAATTTGTCAAAAAAATAAACTAACCACATTACTACCAAACTAATAAGACATATTGTCTCTATCTATTGAGATGTTCAAAATTTGTCAAAAAAATAAACTAACCACATTACTACCAAACTAATAAGACATATTGTCTCTATCTATTGAGATGTTCAAAATTTGTCAAAAAAATAAACTAACCACATTACTACCAAACTAATAAGACATATTGTCTCTATCTATTGAGATGTTCAAAATTTGTCAAAAAAATAAACTAACCACATTACTACCAAACTAATAAGACATATTGTCTCTATCTATTGAGATGTTCAAAATTTGTCAAAAAAATAAACTAACCACATTACTACCAAACTAATAAGACATATTGTCTCTATCTATTGAGATGTTCAAAATTTGTCAAAAAAATAAACTAACCACATTACTACCAAACTAATAAGACATATTGTCTCTATCTATTGAGATGTTCAAAATTTGTAAAAAAAATATATCATTTAACTTCCGACAGGGAAACAATCCAATGTTTGCGTATATACAATTAAAAAATATTAGATTCACATACACGTTGGTACAAGTAGGTAAACAGGCCAAAAATGAAATAATATTTCTGGCGCAGATCAGGGGTGACATCTGTGTGAGAACACTGTCACTTCACGTATAAGGACTGTTGCTTTCATTGTTTACAAATAAACCAACTTCTCAATAGATGGCGTTATAAAAAGGTTTCTACATTACTTCATAGATGGCAATAGTAAAAATGCCCTATTTTCAAACGATCTGTTACTCATTATTAACATATTACATAGAAATTTCAAAATTACATTGATAAGGGAACTCAATTAGAAGGCAAAATTGGTGAATGTTGCGCAAGCGCATAAAGTGATCTCGCAAGTGAATACTGAATGAGGTAGGATAGCTCCCTATCAGTCTGCTGTTTTGTATTTACCTACCTATTGATTTATTTATCTTTTAATAACGATAAGTTATTTTCTTTATCTTCTTTATATTTAGCAATCATTATCAATATTTGTTTTGAAAAAGGCATATTTCCTGATAATCAAAAAATTGCTAGAGTTTTACCAATTTTTAAAAAAGGGGACAAACTAGATGCAAGCAACTACAGACCGATTTCTATCTTACCAGCAATAAGCAAAATAATTTAGAAAATTGTTACTAATCAACTAACAAATTATCTAGAATATAACAAAATTATACATTATGGTCAATTTGGGTTCCAAAAAGGTAAAAGCACTTCAGACGGCGTTGCCTTCCTTCTAAGCATAATCTTAGAGTCCTTGGAAAAGAAAGAATACACTTGTGGAATTTTCTGTCATCTTTCAAAAGCATTTGACTGTGTAAACCATAGCATATTACTTAAAAAACTTGAATGTTACGGGATCAAAGATATAGAAAATAATTTTTTCAAGTCTTATCTAGAAAACCGCCAGCAATATGTAGAAGTCAATAATATCAGATCGCAGACAGCAACGATAAGCTGTGGAGTTCCTCAGGGATCTGTGCTTGGACCACTTTTGTTTCTAATATACATTAATGACTTGCATAACTGCACTATTATGTATTCTGAAATAATAATGTTTGCTGATGATACCTCACTAGTTCTTAAAGGTAAAAAAAATAATTTGGAAACTGTAGATAGTGCTTTACAATCACTAACAATGTTAAAGGACTGGTTTTACAATAACTCCTTAGTTTTAAATATGACAAAAACAAATGCTATGAGCTTCTCTCTTGGAAGGCCAGATGCTTTAGATCCATTTACTGCTATCCTGCCTGAAAGAGGAGTGGTAATAGTTGATGAAACTAAGTTTTTGGGAGTAACACTCGATAAGAAATTACAATGGAATAATCACACTGACCATTTATGTAAGAGACTAAACTCAGCAATATATACTATTAAAAAAGTGAAAGATATATGTGGAAAAGACACAGCCAAGTTGGTATACCACGCATACTTCCATTCCATCATTTCGTATGGCATATTACTTTGGGGAATGGGTTCGGGATCAAGTAGAGTGTTTGTCCTGCAGAAGTGAGCACTTAGAGCACTGCTTGGTATGAGTCCTAGAGACTCGTGTAGAACAGTTTTTTGAGAACAGGGTATTTTGACTATGCCCTGTGCATTTGCCCTCAAATGTTTGCTGTACGCACATAGAAACTTGTATAAAACACCATTGAACTCAAATCATCATGAATACAATACCAGGAAAAAAGAAATGATTTGTCCACCTGGGCACAGATTAAGCAAGGTGTCAAAGAGTTTTATTTGTATGAGCGTATGACTATACAACAATCTACCAGCAAATATGAAATCACTGGATGCTTTAGGTTTCAAGAGAGAGGCTAAAACGTATATTGTTAACAATGCTTTTTACTCTACTGACGAGATACTAAACATCAATCCAACTAATCTGTGATATTTATGAACACTAACGCGACGTCCTACGTAGGCGATTCAATGCGAATGCGAAGCGGCGCGGCGCGGCGCGAAAATAACAAACAGTCGGTAACTATAGTAGTGTCCTACGTTTTTTTTTTTTTTTTTGAGTGGCAGCTCTCCAAGGAGAACACACTTAGGCCGGTTGGCCCTTTGTGATACCACAGTGGGGTTGTCCTTCCCCTTCACTAAACCACATTGAACCAGCCTGAGTGGTTAATAAATGTCAGAACGTCGCTAATGTCAGCATACGCTATGTCCATCGGGTCATCGTAGAAGAAACTTCCCAAGAATTTCCTCCTATTTCTGGAGAGAGCAGGGCATTGACAGAGGAAGTGGACTACCGTCTCTTCTTCCTCTTCGTCTTGGCATGCTCTGCAATAATCAAATGCCTCTAAGCCAAGCCTTCTGGCATGTTTTCCTATGAGCCAGTGCCCTGTTAATACCGATGTGACTCTGGCTAGTGAGTCCCTTCTGAACGAGAGCATCTCCCTTGTTCTTTTGAGATCGTATTTTGGCCATGTTTGTTTGGCAATGGCACACGTGCTTTCTTCAGACCATCTTTGATTGGCACGAGTTATCGTTTTCTCATCGACCCGGAGTTTACATGTTGCCATGGGAACCCCGGGTCGATGATTTATTGTTTCTAAAGGTAACAGGGTACCTGCCCTGGCCAGTTCATCTGCCTTACAGTTACCTGTTATATCATTGTGACCTGGTACCCACATAACAAGTATGTTAAACCGCTCGGCTGCTTTGTTTAATGCTATGCGGCAGTTCAGGGCAACTTTAGAGGTCGTTAATGCGCCTCGCAGAGCCTTGATCGCTGCTTGGCTGTCTGTGAGGATACGGACTTCGCTGCCTTGCATTGCGGCCCTTTGTATCCATCCTATTGCTTCTTGAATCGCCAGGATCTCTGCCTGAAAAACACTGCAGTGGTCTGGCAACCTGAATGAGATATTGATATTTGGTTGCTCCGAAAATACCCCTCCACCCACCCTTCCGTCCAGTTTCGACCCATCTGTGTATATCACCATCTGGGCCTCACCATGGTGAATTGCGTTCTCCTTCCACATCTCCCTCGAGGGGATTTGGGTGGAGAACCCATTCTCGAAGAAGGGTTTGGGAATGGTGTGGTCAATACCTTCGGATGGTTGTTTGTACTCCTGAAGAATCATGGAGTGCCCAATATGAGTCCCCTTCCAAGGGTTAACATTATTCATTCTTAGGGCAGCGTTTGCCGCCATTTGTTTCCCAAGGAGGTCAAGCGGAATCAGGTGCAGGATGGTGTCAAGAGCTTTAGTTGGTGTAGTTCTTAGACAGCCAGTGATTGTCACTTCAGCTAGTCTTTGAACTTTTGCCAGCTCCTTAAGGTGTGCCCCTTTTTTCAAGGAATGCCACCATACCACCACCCCATACATCATGATTGGCCTTATGACCGCCTTGTACATCCAGTGGGTTATCTTCGGGTGCACTCCCCAGCTTTTTCCCACGATCTTTTTGCAGGTGTACAGCGCATTTGTAGCTTTCCGTACTCTCTCCTGCATATTGGGCTTCCAGTTCAGCTTCCTATCCAGAATTAGTCCCAGATATTTAGCTTGGGCTGAGATCTCTAGTGTCACTCCCTCCAGGGTTGGCAACGTGAAGGTCGGGATTACCCGTTTATTTGTGAATAGGACTAACTCCGTTTTCCTTGGGTTGACTCCCAACCCACTGCTGTTACACCATCGAGTTATCCTACCTAATGCTCTCTGTAAAAGAGATGTGAGTATGTTGGGAATCTTCCCCGACACTGCTATGGCGAGGTCGTCCGCATACGCGATTACCGTAACGCCAATGTTATCCAATTCCATCAACAGTTCGTTTAAGGCTAAATTCCATAGAAGAGGTGATAGAACACCCCCTTGGGGTGTACCCTTCACTGGGTATCTTCTTATCTTTGAGCCTCCAAGTTTCGAGTTTATGACCCTATTTCTCAGCATATGATCGATAAACTCTGTAAGCGAAGTCTCTATCCCTAGTTTCTCCAAGGACTGAGCTATCTTTTCGTATTTAATATTATTAAAGGCTCCTTCTATATCTAGAAAGGCTACCAATGTATATTCTTTGTACTTCATCGATTTCTCAATTTTCTGTACTAGAGTATGTAGGGCTGTTTCAACAGATTTCCCTTTACTGTATGCATGCTGGGACTCTGACCACATTGAAGGTTCAATTTTACTCCTGATGTGTGTCTCTATGAGTCTCTCTAGCGTTTTCATGACAAACGAGGATAGACTTATTGGTCTGAAATCCTTGGTTGTAGCGTTAGATGTTTTACCTCCTTTGGGTATGAACACCACTTTTACTTCCCTCCATATTTTGGGGGTATAACAGAGTTATATACATGCCTCAAAGACTGTCTCCAACCAAGGTATGACAATCTCTGAGGCCGCCTGTAGTTCCGCCGGTATGATTCCATCCGGCCTGGCGATTTGTAAGGTTCGAACCCAAATAAAGCCCAAGAAATTGCTTCTTTACTGAAAAGTCTTTGGGCGCTTCTTTGTTTCCTGGTTTGGTTTGTTGCTCTTGGCAACTCCTGCTTACATCCAGGAAAGTGTGTCTTAGTTAATAGCTCTAATGTCTCAGAGCTGCTTGTGGTCCAGCTGCCGTCTTGCCTTTTTATGTACTCGGGCATTACTGGATCCGTTGCTAGGATTTTGCGAATCCTATTTCCCTCAGGGATTGTTTCAATCATAGTGCAGAAAGTTTCCCAGGAGGCTTTTTTCGCTGTTTTTAATTTGCTTTTGAAAACTCTTTGACTAGCCTTATAGTTTTCCCAATTGTTGGTTACCTTGGCTAGATTGAATAATCTCCGACATTCCTTTCTCAGGGTAATGATCTCTTTTGTCCACCAAGGTGGTCTCTGTCTTCCTTTAACCGTGCGAACCGGGCATGATACCCTGGTTGCCTGATTACAAGCATTGGTAAAGGTTTCTATCGTATCGTCCAGTTCTTCTATTGTGGAAGGTCTGGGCGGTATTTCTAATAGAAGTTCGCTGAGGGCAGTGTTATACTTATCCCATTGCGTCTTCTTTCTGTTACGGTACCTAATTTTGTCCGGCTTCTGAAGGTCCAGACTGAATTCTATGTACTGGTGGTCAGAGAAGGAATGGTCATCTGAGACTTTCCAATCTCTTACATATTGGGCAGCTTGTTCATTGACACACGTTATGTCCAGAACTTCGCGCCTTATTGCGTGTCCTACGTTACCGACCGCGAGTTGGTTTCGATGCGACGTGGCGCGATGCGAAGCGAACGCGATCAGTTGGTTTGTTTGGAGTTTCGCGCGAATTGATAGCAGCGCCATTGTTTTTTGACATGTCAGAAACAGAAATTTTAATTTCTGTCCATGAACGTCCTGTATTATGGGACAAAAGAATTATTATTATCGAACCGCGAATTTTAGGATTTGGCAAAAATAAATGGGACTACAAGTAAACACATTTATTTATTATTGCTATTTTACAATAGGATGTTGTTCAAAACACACAAAGTTTTCTCTCGCTTGCACAAATGTCAAATTTTGATATGTTTCCCGTAAAGATGTAAATTCAGTCTCATTTATTAATTCAAGATCATGTAATTCTTCATACAAATCGTGATATCTCCCATAAATATGCCTCTCTAAGTACACAATATTAGTTTCACTTCTCTACCGTACATACTTCTTGAGTATTTTATATACGTACATCCATGACAGCAGCTGGCGGCAGAGGGAACGATTCGCGCACACGTAGGACAGAGCCGCCGCGTTGCGCCGCATCGCATTGAATTCGCTTGTATCCGCACCGCATCGCTTCGCAATCGCGTTCGCTTTGAATCGCCTACGTAGGACGTAGCGTTACATACTAATTAATTACTATTATACATATATGTGTATTTGTTTGGTTTGTCGTCCTTGACTTTGTTATTGTATTCTTTCTGCTTTTTCAATGCTATGTACCTTACCTACTTTTATCTTAAATAACAGTTTATTGGACATGGTGCTAGTGGGACCCTTTACATCCTTCTACCACTCAATTTTCCTTTTCTTTTTTCCCAAATTGCTTATTTTGTATACATATTTTTTGTTTCTCTATATTTTTTATTTACTCTTTAGTATGCTATATCTGTACCCTGTTAAGCCATGATGTCATGCTATTTCAATGTATTATATCAATTATTGTGACCATAATATTGTGAAACATGTAACGATGAACCCAAGTGTTCTGTAAATAACCTAGGGGGAGGGATAACTTTACTATATTTTCATTATATATCATTATCTGATGTTTTTTAACAGATTTTTAATTATCTCAATAGAGACGAAGTTGGAATATTTATTGTAGGAGAACCGGGAAATCAAGGCACCTACAGGGCTTACGACCTGTCATCGGCTGGTTTACGTGATCACTTTATGCGCTTGCGCAACGTTCACCAATTATGCCTTTTTTTAATGAGATCCCTATCAATTCAATTTTGAAAGTTCTATATATTGTAATACTGAAATTCTTTTCGCTTGAAAATAAGGAATTTTTACTACAGCCATCTATGGGTGAAATTATGAACAACAATCTTATTATTTTTATTTATTTTGTTAAATAAAAATAATAAGATTGTTGTTCATAATTTCACCCATAGATGGCTGTAGTAAAAATTCCTTATTTTCAAGCGAAAAGAATTTCAGTATTACAATATATAGAACTTTCAAAATTGAATTGATAGGGATCTCATTAAAAGGCATAATTGGTGAACGTTGCGCAAGCGCATAAAGTGATCACGTAAACCAGCCGATGACAGGTCGTAAGCCCTGTAGGTGCCTTGATTTCCCGGTTCTCCTACAATAAATATTCCAACTTCGTCTCTATTGAGATAATTAAAAATCTGTTAAAAAATATCTTTGACTCCCGACAGGGAAAAAAATCCAATGTTTGCGCATATGCAATAATAAAAATATTCGATTATCTGATGTTATCAACAAAATAATTATATCTATATTTTAATAGGTAGGTATAACCACAGACAGGCTTTGCCTTGTGGGATTTTTGTGTGCGTGGTTTCTTTATTTTGATATTATGTAAATGTGTATTGTATATTAACCTTGTACCAAATCTTAAATAAATAAATCTTCTATAATATTTCAACTTCGTCTCTATTGAGATGTGAAAATTGGCAGAGTGGTTAGCGCGCCTACATCTCGTTCCAATATTTTCAGCCTTGTATAATTTGTCAGGCGTTCATCGTTCATTCTCCCTACATGTCCAAATCATCGCAGAGCATTTACCTTCATTCTACTCATTTCAATCTTGCATTCTCGTCCAATATCCTCAATTCTTATCCTGTCATAGATTTATTGTCACATTTTCGATTCAAGGACCTGACTTCCACAGAATTAATTATACTTTAATGCGTCTTCTGCCATGTCACTATACTGTTGCATTGTGCTTAGCCAGCTTTGATGGGCTTGAGATAATTGGGTCAGCCATTATTGTTCTTAATGTACCATTCAATATATTTGCTGTCATTACTCTTCAATATAAATAAGAAATATGTAAGTTTTCAGATGTGATTTATTTATATCAGAGATATATTCATCAAAACAACTTTAATTTGATGAAAAGAATGAATGCATTTGTCATCAAAATGAGTTTTGAAGAGTTAAATTAAACCAATATGATTATTGATGAATTAAATTGAATCAATATGATTTTTGATGAATTAAATTGAATCAATATGATGTTTGATGAATAAAATTGAATCAATATGATATTTTATAAATTAAATTGAATCAATATGATGTTTGATGAATAAAATTGAATCATGATATTTTATGAATTAAATTGAACCAATATGATTTTTGATTCATTAAATTTAATAATTATTATTTTTGATTAATTAAATTTTATTCAATATTATTTTTGATTAATTAAATTGAACCAATATGATTTTCGATAAATAAAATTGAACCTATATCATTTTTGAAGAATTAAATTGAACCAACATGATTTTTTATAAATAAATTGAATCTATATGATTTATGATGAATTAAATTGAACCAATATGATTTTTGATAAATAATTTGAATCAATATCATTTTTGATGAATAAAGAAAAACATTTGAAGTATAGAATTTATTATCTGATGGATTAAATTGTCAGACCCTGAGTTTTGATTTCCAGCTGAAGGAAAACACACAAAACTGAATACAATTTAATTAAAATCATTTTTATGAATGTATAATTATTTGATGAAAAGAATCTAACAAACCTTACGTTTGAAGTCTAACATACATTGTTATTTACAGTCAATTACAATTACGCAAATAAATTAACATTATGAAGAATCAACAAACAGTCTTTTTTTTGTATGAAAAACAAAGTCTTTTTTCAGACTCACAGCATTACTGAGAGACAGCCTCTTTCTAAAGTCTTCCCTTTTTTCTTTGACAACCCCTTCCAGAAGCACTAGCTCTGTGCACATTGGATTTCCTGGTGCACCACGGAACCAAGTGGCAAAACTTCCACTCGACTTTGTCAATGGTCTCTTGCGGTTCAGCATTTCACAGAGACCACACAGCGGATGTTCGTGACTGCCGGATCTGAACGAGTAATAACTCTTCCACCAAAAGAACTTTAAATATTCGTCGGGGTCACCGATTATATCCTTCAACTTGTCGGCCAGTTCCATGGGAGTAAACCTCCTTGCGTCTATATGGGAATGCGGCGGTGTGAACACCGTCATATCGGCACCATTGATCGTAACAGGAACCATATCTTTTACGACTGTCAAATAGAATCTTTGAGTCACGTAATCGGCGCAGATTGAATTCTCAAAAGCGAGATGAAAAAAATAATCGTTTTTGATCTTCTCAAAACACTGAGCTACGTCGCCATTTGGACATTTAAATAATCCGCAATCGCCATAAACGTCAACCGTAATATATTTTTGAAGATCACGAACATATTGTAAAATGCTGTCGCTGGTTTCGTTACACTTTAAATTGATCCAAGCGACCGGTTTGGACTTTTTCTTGCCGATTTTATCAAACATCTTCAAATTATTCCGGTTGTGATTTGGTTTCTCCCAAATCGGATGGAGTTTAGGCGCGACGAGACGATTGTTCATATCGAAGACTGCGAAAAACGGTGAGAAAATATCAGAATCCAAACGATAAGTAATTGTGACATTGAAAAAATCGGGTATACTGTCGTATTTGAGGGTCTGTTTCGGACTTTTAAGCGAGTAATAAACTAAGATTGTTTTAGGAGAACGAGCCATATTAAAATCTTCTTTATTAAGATGGTTCAATAGACCGTCTACGATGACAGCATCGAAACTTTGAACACTAGGATTTTTTGTTATAAAACACTTAAAATGACACTTGTGTTTGATGAATGGATCAGAACTAGAGTCGTATAATAAATTTTCTTGATCAGACTTTGTATTAAGATAATATATAGATTTAATTCTCTTTGGATTTTTGACATATTGATCAATTAATATTTTTTTATTGATTGCAGTCGAAAAGTTGGATAAAATATCTGCAGTATCCAAAGAATGTTGCGCCGATTCATGGACACCTACTCTATGAGACTCTAAAGATATTTCATCAGTTACATTGGACAAAGATCTATGAGAAACGTTAATTGTTTGATTATTTATGAACCTGTTTTTATCCATTTGTGAACCATTTTGCTTTACAGTATCCAAATGCGTTGTTGTAATATCAGATTTCGAATTATACTCATGACTCGCCTTATTATATACAATCACATTGGTTGACATCACAACTGACTGATCATATTTTTTGGTTGATGTTACAACTGGCTTATTGTAATCTTTGGTTGACATCTCAACTGGCTTATTGTATTCTTTGGTTGATATTGCAACTGGCTGATTGTATTCTTTGGTTGACATCACAACTAGCTGATTGTATTCTTTGGTTGATACCATAGCTGGCTGATTGTATTCTTTGGTTGACATCACAACTGGTTGATTGTATTCTTTGGTTGACATCTCAACTGGCATATTGTATTCTTTGGTTGATATCACAACACGCTTATTGTATTCTTTGGTTGACATCCCAACTGGCTTATTGTATTTTTTGGTTAACATCACAACTGGCTGATCATATTTTTTAGCAACATCAGAAGACTTTATCGAGTCGTACGTTTTGACGTTTGACACGGGAATTGCCTTACTAAGCAATAAATTGGTACGTTCTTTGGATACTTTTGTTGTTTTATAAGTTGTAGAAAATTCTTGCTTGTAATTTTTCGTCTCCACGGGAATATAAATAGTTTTAAATAAATTCTTTATTTTTGCATATTCTTCGTGAGGTTCTTTGATACGTTGGTACGAAAATACCTTCCTGGACATGAGCATGTAATTAGACAGAAATAAAACGAAATATATCAAAGTACCCACCCATAACACAATCAACATGCATATTATATTTTTACTGAACTTGTTAAAAACGTAGGCCATTATATAGATTGGTTTAAAAATACAAAATCTAAATATTTATGAATTTTAAAAATAAGTTTAAAGAAAACAAACAGTTCAAAATAATAGATAAATTCTATATATTCTTTTAAACAGTGTGTCATTCATTTAGAAGTTAGATAAAATGTAAACAATCTTATGAAAATACAATGTTAATTTTAAAAATACACAAAAAATGACTTTGAATGATGAGTACATATAGTTTCCAGAAAATACCAACCAAGAATAAAATAAATACAATTTTTGTGCTCTGGGCACCACATGTGATATTTTTTTTTATTTTTTGAATAATACTACACATAAAATATGCAATCATAAGATACAGAAAAGATGCACTGTAAAAACCAGATTGCAATTTACCAGAGTGCAAGCACTCGTGTGTAAAGGATACATTAAAAAAAAAACGAAAATTTATATCTACAGAATTATTAACTATACAAATTTGCAACATCCAGCGCCAATAACCCGGCTAAGTCGATCTTAGTTCCTGGTGATGAATTTTTCTTGTCCTATCCCAACCCAACCAATTCCTTCAAAACATGCAGTCCATCAAAACGAGATGGCTGATGAACCAAACTGTAGGAGATGTCAAAAAGAAGAAGAAACAGCCTCACATGTGATCTGTGTGTCCAGCTCTAATGGAATCCAGACATAGACACCTGGGAGCCTTTATACTAAGACCCAAGGATGTGGGAGGCATCTCGATTTGCAAAATATGGGACTTTATTCAAAAAACTGAACTGCTATTGAAATGACAACCTTAAAGGGAGGTGCACAATATATCAAACATGGTCGCAGTGCGGGGGCGTAGGGTCCCACTCCTATCCAATAATAATAATACCCAAGAATAGAAGGCTACTTGGAACACCTGCGAAGATATAGAAGGACAGTTGGACCTCCTTCTCTCAGAATAGTCCACCCTCATGTGTCAAATGACTTAATACTCAATGAAGAAGAACAAAAACCCCAAAAAGAATGTTAGAATTTTCTTAGGTGAATATTCAATATTTTATATATTCAAATTATTTTCATAAATCATTGTAAAAACAATCAACAATAGGTACTGGTTACCTACTTACTCCGAAGTTCTTTATTCAAATTTTGATTTATAACAAAATAAGAAGCATCTTTTGATATGTTGCGATCATTCATAACTTGCCATTCATAACGCAATCGTAGTGCCAACCCTGACGTATGCAAGTGAGACCTGGACATGGCAGAAGTCCCACGAAAGCAGAATAAATGCAGTTGAAATGAGATCGCTTAGAAGAATTTGTAACAGAACGATGTATGACAGAGTTCGAAATGAAGATACAAGGAAAGAATGTAAGATGAAGAAAGATGTAATTAACAGAATGAAAGTTAAAACATTGAGATAGTTTGGCCACTTGGGGAGAATGAATGAAGAACGCCAGACGAAGAAAATATACAAAGCTGACAGGAATGGAATAAGAGGTCGGGGGCGCCCAAGAAAAGGATGGCACGACCATGTGAACGGTATTCTGAAAGATGGAAATGTAAGAAGCGTGAACAACAGACGAACGTGTATAAGACGATGTATGAATGTTGATGAGGCGATGAATGTGTGTCAAGATAGAAAAATGTGGCGTTTGGTTCTCTCTGCCTACCCCGTGAGGGACATGGCGTGATGGTATGTATGTACAAAATTAGAATGTAAAATAGTCCACCTTCATATTTCAAATGACCTAATTATACAATGAAGAAAAAGAAGACGTTTAAGTTTTCCAATATTTTAATAGTTATTCTGCTATTTGGGTCCAGTCGTTATTGAGTTATTAATAGTGTTACTAACCAGAATTTGTTTTATTTATATAGATTATCAATTCCTTTTTGTATATATTGTGTCTTATTTATTTTAAAATTATGTATAAATATAATCTATTGAACATCACGTTGATAAGAAACAACTGTCAGTCACCAAAAATAATGATAACCTAAAACGTACATATATTATCAACCCATAAATATTTAACAACGCAAGTCTTTATGACATTACTGAATCCATTATCAAGACACGCAACATTCACAATGTAAAAGTTGACCTACATTGATTTACACAAATGAGGCACGACGGACAAAGCAGGTGACGTACGAAAGTAGAATATTCATTCATACCACCACGACACATGCATAGATCCCAACACACTAGTATTGTCTCGCCAAATAAGGGCACTACATTCAGAATGGGTGGTGAACGTCATTACTATATTTATTTATTATTAAAATTGTCCAGGATCTCAAAAAGTTTGTCGACCTTCGTGGCTCAGTTGGTAAGGTATCTGACTGCTGATCCAAAGTGAGGCGATTAATATCGTAAGTCTCCAGAATATGTCAACTTAAAATAAATGACATGTTAGTTGCTCAAGAAGAAATTTTAAAAAAATATATATTTCTTTAAAAAAAAAAATAAAAGCACATACGTGCATTCATTTTTTGAATATTTAAACTTCTCTTATAACTGTCATTTTGATGCTTCAACATTTTTCTTAATTTATATGTGTGTTTTACATATGACACCCCCATATTATATATAATTAACTAGTAAAACCCGGCAGACGTTGTCCTGGCTGTGTAATCATTAACCTCCAAATATGGTGGTGGAAATATACAAATGGTGGATCGGTATGTTTCCTTTTTATTATTTAACATTCATATCTAGATTCGCTAATTATAATTCCGTATTTTTTTCCTTTCCATCCCCTCAGTCCCTTCCGTCCCTATTCATTCATTCAGTTATAATTTTATTAAAATTATGCAAACAAATATACTTGAACCTTCACCAGTTTACCAGTTTTATATAATATATAGGTACATCGCGAACATACAAACAAAATATACATACATCCATTTTTATATATAGAGATTACTTTCTCACTGTTGCGACATTGAATACGGATTTGAATTTTATTATAAATTTGACAAAAAGCATCTCAAACAGTGCTGAGCAAAGCATCTCTCGGGCTGAGCCCTCCCAAAAATTTTGTTCGATAGATTCCAAAAATATGTGCTAAATTAATTCTGGAATTTCATTATTTTTTTTAAAATAAATGTGTTTCCACATTACGGTTGTAATAGTAAAATACTGCAATAGTTCGTTTCATACAGCGAGATTCTATGAAAAATTTTGTTCCGCGGGCACAATGTACTTGCGCCCGAAGAACTGTATGTAAACTCATATAATTGATTCTAATGCCGCAGTACAATATGATGCAAAATGTATGGAGCTCTCCGGCACGTTTCTATATATGTTCATGAATTTACCGGAATATATCTCTTTTCTATGTTTACCAGTTGTAGATGAATTAGTGTATTTATGAACACAACTGATATTAGCGTCTGCGCACTTCGCAATAAACGGTCAGCTGGAAGCCGTTGATGACAGCGCTCTATTTTTCATGTTGTGTTTGCAGAGTGACGAATTACGGTTAATAGTTAATATTTTTTAATGATAATTTTTGATAATAGTACACGGTGAATAGTGTTAGCAATTATAATAATGTTATTTAATTAACACAGAATACAGATGTCTATATCGCGCGAAAGATATCTCTACAATTCAAACAGTGCTGGAGAAGTGGGCAGTCCCCAACGGTTGTTCAGTGTAGCCAACCATTGAGTCGGTAATGTTACCGTCCTACTTGGGAAACGCGCATGCGCAAGCAGGCGCGTGTGATTGGTTGAGGCTAGGCGCCACAATCGCTCTGGTGGTCAACTGGGTGACTAATTTGATTGGCGCCAATATTCAAATATGTAGTTAACAATAGTATACATAATTTAATTTCGCGTTACTTTAATTACGATGATCGTGTGAATGTGAAAAAATAAGAATCATCACAGTATCTCAAATTAGTTCTTGTAAATCACGTAAATATATTCAAAGTTTTAACATCAAATGCCGGAAGGATCACGTGATATATTGATGCCGCCATGTACATTTTATATGGAGATAACTACAATAACATTATTCTTCATTTATCTTATGTTTATATTATGAAGTGTTCAATTTATCTTTGATCTTTTTATAATAAGATTTTTTTACCCTTATTATATTCAATTACGAGATAAAAAAAATCTGTGTGCGCCATGCGAAATACTGTCCGTGTCCGTAGGTAATGTAAGTACTTGTACCTATCCGTCTTGATTGGGTTAATTTGGTTAGTTAGCTGTCTGACAAAATGCAATTATAAAGATACAATAAAATGACTCACATGGATTCCTTGGAGTGTTGGGTGGATCAGAGGGCATCTCCCCGCGTCTGATGGCTTGTAGTCTTCTCCTAGTGTTGGGGCTGAAGAGGGCGAGGTTGGGAGAGGCCAGGGCGTTCTCCATAGGAGGGGTGCTCACACTGTCGTCTAAACAATATTAACATTGTATGTATAAACGATGCATAAAATATTTATTTTTTCTTTTTATTAGAGAATGTAGCAGGCACAATTAATTGGAGAGTTAATACGACATGTTGTTTATGTACTTTTATGTAATGAATTGTATCATCAACCGAAGAAATTTAATAATAAAAAATAAAAAAACACTTCCTTGCACCCTGCGCAAGTGGCGAGTTAATTGCCATATGGCAATTTCTTCCAACTAACCAGTGTTTCCAGCCCAGAGAAGCATATTGGCATAAGAAATGAATTTAAATAAATTTATCCACTGCTGGGGATCGAACCCAGGACGCCCACACAGAAACTAAACAGCTTACCAACTGTGCTACGGTGGTCGGCACAGTTGGTTAGCCATGGCGTAAGAATATAAATTGTTAACAGACTTTCATTCTGCGAACAATTTATATCCTTCTGTCATACATATTTTTTTTGCATAATTTTTTTTTTTTTATTTTATGTAGTTTCTCGGGCAACTAACAGGTGCTATGTCAAATAATTATTTAACAAGTTGCCACATTCTGGAGACTTACGATATTTATCGTCTCACAGATCCAGACTGAAAACACAATTTTAAAAACTGTGTCTCCACCGGGAATCGAACCCGCAACCCTTGGATCAGCAGTCAGACACCTAAACAACTGAGCCACAAAGGCCGACAATGAAAATATTGAAAAAAAAATAATAATTACTATGTATTTTGATGTCCTTGAAGACTTCAGCGGTTCTCTTTGGAGTCTCCTGAGAGTCAAGCATCCCCTGTCTGGCCAGGGCTAAGAACCTGGATGCGGGAGATATCTCTGATGTACCACCTACAACCACAAGAAATTTCTTTAAATACTTCCAACCTTTTAAACCCAAGTGACTAGCTATTTTTTTTTAACTTAAAGTACAATAATAAAATACCATAAATACCAGGAAGTGTGATTTGTATCGTGATTCTTTCTATATTCATAGGGCCGGTATTACAGTCTCAGTTTAAGAGCTAAACTCAAGTTTTACAAAAATATAGCGTATTACAGTGTCCGTTTAGGCCTAATCTTCCCTCAAATACAAGGCACTAAACGTTTAAATATTTAACTCAACGTTTCTGGCGGATTAAGTACTTAACGGTGAGTCAACTGTCATTTGCTAGGCAACGCGTGTAGTTTCAGTTTCTATCACTATAGGCGTTAGGCAATGAGTGTAGTTTCAGTGTTCTATCACTAGAGGCGTTAGTTGTATCGACGGTGGCGCCACACAACAAAACAAACTGACAGCAATATTGAAACAAACATGGGAATTTAAAAGCATTATTTTGGTGAAAGAAAATTTAATTTAGGTACCATGTTGGATAATAAAACAATAGTATTTCAAGTCATAGCGTCCCGTTTTGTAGTTGGTATTATTTGAGGTTATTTAAAATTTGACAGATAATAACCACAGAAAAAGTAAAATATGTCTATAATTGAAGATTTAGTAACTGACATGTCATATTGCACTGTAATACGGAAATGGATTCAATCTCCCCTTAACATTAATCTTGGTTTAACAAACAATAAGTTGAGGGCTGACTATAATACCGGGTCATACACTACGAAATTTGTTGATGTAAATTTATTTATTTAATACTGTTTATCAAATTTACATTTTTAACATATTCACTTAAAGAGGGGGGGGACAACTGCCAACGTACCTATTTTTCAATTTGATTTACCATCATTATTTGTTATCAAATTGTTTTGAAAAAAATAATTTAGATAGTTTGGGTATTAATAAAGAAAAATATACCTTAACTTTTTGATAATGTTCTGTATAAATTCTTGTAGAAAAATAATGGCATACCCCGATTGTCAATGTTCATCTTATATTTTTAATAAAATATAAGGCGTAGTTCAATATATATTTTTTTAAACTAAAGAAGACAAAAATATCTAGAAAAATATGATGTGACGTTGCAATTATGCTTCAGGTTTAGTAAATAAACCTAAAAAACATTTATTTTCCATTCAGCACCATTGCCAAATAAAAGTTTTTTGGTTTATTGACCTAACCTGATGCATTAATGCAACGTTACATCGTATTTTTCCAGATATTTTGATCTTCTTTAATTTATAAAAAAAATATAATGCTCTATACCTTATAGTTTTTTAGAAATTCAAGATAAATGTAAAACATCGGGGTATGCTTATTATTTTCCTACAAGAATATATACAGAACATAATTAAAAAGTTAAGGTATATTTTTCTTTATTATATCCAAACTAACTAGGTTATTTTTTTTCAAAATGATTCGTTTTGTAGTAAATTGAAAAATACTGTTGGCAGCAGTCACTCTCTGAATGATAATAAACTAACAGCCAGTTTCATAAAAAGCAGCAAAAGGACCCTTTAGTTAAAGGTTCTTTAAAATTTTAAAGTCGCCTTTAAGTCGTTGCGTTTCATAAATAATAATACCGTGCACTTTAGCAAAAGGCAGAAATGTCACCAAAATACCTGAAAGTTGGCAATATTGCTATCAAAATCTATGGAAACATAGCTCATAGCATAGGTAAATATTTCTGTCTACTACCATATACATAATATATTATTTCTGTCATTAAATTGATCCTTGATATATAGGACATGTTTAAGGAATTGAAACTTATCAAAAAATTCTCCTTAATTCTACTTTTGCATATGGTTGATTCTTTTCCTATACACTTTTCACCGCCTCGTCACAGTATTATAGATTGAATATTCTTTCGAAAAAAATCCAATGTTTGCGAATATGCAATAAAAAAAAGAATATTCGATTTACATACACATTCGTACAAGTAGGTAAACAAGCCAAAAATTAAATAATATTTCTGGTGCAGTTCAGGGGTGACATCTGTGTGTGACACCGTCATCTCATTTATAAGGACTGTTGCTTTCATTGTTTACAAATAAAAATTAATTTCTCAATGTCTCAATAGATGGCGTTACAAATAGGTTTCTCCGTTACTCCATAGATGGCAATAGTAATCATGCATTATTTTCAGGTAAAATGTTACACACTATTCAAATATATAGAACATTCAAAATTACATCGATAAGGGAACTCAATAAGAGGGCATAATTGGTGAACGTTGTGCAAGCGCATAAAGTGATCACGTAAACCAGCCGATGATAGGTCGTAAGCCCTGTAGGTGCCTCGAGTTCCTGGTTCTTCTACAATATCCCAACTTCGTCTCTATTGAGATGTTGAAAAAAATGTTTGTCAGTAAAAATAACAATATTATAGTACGCATCTTCTAATTAGCTAATTTTGAAAACATCAATTTGTTATATTATTTATAAAAAGATGTTTAAATAATGACAAAACTATTGAATATTAATAAGTAATAATATGCACATTATCGTCAACATTCAATTGACAATATTGACAGCAACAAAAACTGACAACTGACTGTCATATTGCAGCACACTCTGGTGGTAAAAAAATGAACTGCTCTTAAAGAAGACTTTAGTTACTAATGGCCAGTTTCATAAAAATTAAAGGAGACTTAATGTCGACTTTAAAATAAATTGCGTTTCATAACAACAAAATGTCACTTAAAGTTCACTTTAATTTAAAGTCCAGTGTCTTCGTACTTTAGTCACTAAAGTCTTCTTTAAGAGCAGTTCATTTTTTGCCACCAGAGTGTGCTGCAATATGACATTACATATGTTCAAGTCAGTGGTCAGTTCTTGTTGATGTCAATATTTTCAATTGAATGTTGACGGTCATGTGCACATTACTTACTAATCTTCAATAGTTTTATTATTATTTAAACATTTTTTATAAATAATATAACAAAATGATGTTTTCAAAATGAGCTAATTAGAAGATGCGTACTGTGATACGGCGGTGAAAAGTGTATAGGAAAATAATCGACCACATGGAAAAGTAAAATTAAGGAGAATTTTTTGATAGGTTTTGATTCCATAAACATGTCCTATACATCAATGATCAATTCAATGACAGAAATAACATATTATATGGTAGTGCATAGAAAGATTTACCTATGCTATGAGCTATGTTTCCATAGATTTTGATAGCAATATTGCCAACTTTCAGGTATTTTGGTGACATTTCTGCCTTTTACTAAAGTACGCGGCATTATTATTTATGAAACGCAACGACTTAAAGGCGACTTTAAATTTTTAAAGAACCTTTAACTAAAGGGTCCTTTTGCTGCTTTTTATGAAACTGGCTGTAAGTAAGAAGACACTGGACATTAGATTAAAGTGAACTTTAAGTGACATTTTGTTGTTATGAAATGCAATTTTTTTTAAAGTCGTCATTAAGACCCGAATGCACAATCCTAGGTACCTAAATACTAAGTCCTAACCTCACTGGAGTATTTAGTATTCTTAAGTAAGCAATTGCATTGCAGAGACATCCCTAACTAAATACTAAATACTACGCCAAACCTTAGGTCGATGGCGTAGCATTGCACAGATAGATAGCTTTCTATGGGCTTAGAAATCTATCTCTTTTGTGACGTTTGACGTTTAAAATGTTTTTTTGCTATAACAACACAAACATATGTAACCAACTTCACACTGACAGCTCGATGTCACGATTTTTTTGAAATTCCACCGAATTTTCAGCATCTCCTATAGAAAGCTGAATACTCTGTTTGGTATTTGATTTGACAAAATTACCAAATACATATTCGACGAAGCCGATAAAATCATCATCCACCGAAAAAATCTCGTATTTTAGTATTAAACCACTCGTAAGGTTCCTCGCTATCAACCTTACTTTTTGACAATTGGCAAATGTTAGTTTACGCCGATGCGCATGAACTAAGTAAATTTAGATATGTCTCTGCAATGCAATTCTCATAGAAAAACGTCGTAGCATCCTCCAGTTAGGAAGTCACGTGATCTCCTAACTTCAGTGAGCGACTGTGCAATGAAAGCATGGTTAGTATTTAGAATTTAGTATTTAGGTAGGACTCTGCATTCGGACCTAAGTCTCCTTTAATTTTTATGATACTGGCTGTAATTTCACATATTTCTTTTCGCTGAAAACAATAGTTGTTATTAGATGTAGTTGCGCAGGGGAGTAAAGTATCAGTCAGAAGTTGGTGGGTGGGTAGTGAGCGTGACTGGAGTCATAAAGGGGCCCCTTAAGCCCGCATACATGGTCACAAGCCCATGTGGCTCTCCTATTCTGACTGGTACTCTGGCCCCCTGTGCTCGTGGGCCTGGATTCGTTAATCCAAGAATGTCTTTCTCTTTTGTATCTATTTAAAATTTGGAGCATCGATTATTGAAAACATTTTCTTACAACGTTGATATTAATTCCATTTCAAAGTCTTAATCTTTTTTTTTTTTAAGAATGAATATGTCCATCCTCATACATTCCTTAAATAAAGCATAATATGTTTGTGCTATAGGTGAACAAAATCGGTCGTGGCAGGATTTGAATTTGAGAACACTGAATTATTAGCCCAGTGTGTTAACCACTCCGCCACCACCAATATAATTGTTATTTGTGAATTGTTTAACAACCTAACTTAGCAAATTTACTTGAAAAAAAATTGATACGGTACCTAATGACAATTTAGGCTTCCCCTGAGGAGTGGCAGGTTTGACCCCTGTAAAAGAATCTGAGCCGATGGACTGTCTGACAGATTTGGTCGGTGGAGCCATCGACGAGTTGGCAACACTGGTCTTCTGCTCTTCTTCTTCTTCTTCTCCTTCATTTTCGTCCTGGTCCACTTCTATGACTTCTTCCACCAAAGATGGATTTGCGAGGGTATCAGAGTTGCCTTGCGCCGAGTTGTTTTCCTTTTCTTCCAATCTTATATCGGCGCACGTCGTGTCATCCTTGGTGATGGTTGATTCCGTCTTGGACTCGATGGATTCCTCGTAATTCCACACTGGTTCTGGTAAAAGAGAAAAATCTATGATAAATATTAGGCCAATTTCAATTCTATTCTGCGTTTCACTTGTGCAGTGCACTTCATGGTAATGTTGGTACGACTGTCCGTCAGTCAAATAAACTGAATAATGTTGCCATATCTCCAAATTTATACCAACTTAACCACTAAGTGTACTTTCAATTCTTTAATTGTAGGGAACATTCTTTTTAATGGTCGCCAACACCTAATGCAATCATATCAACTTTTCACTAAGTGTACTTTTAATTCTTTAATTGTAGGGTATATTATTTTTAACGGTCGACAACACCTAATACAATCATATCAACTTTTCACTAAGTGTACTTTTAATTATTTAATTGTAGGGAATATTATTTTTAACTATCGACAACACCTAATGCAATCATATCAACTTTTCAATAAGTGTACTTTTAATTATTTAATTGTAGGGAATATTATTTTTAACTATCGACAACACCTAATGCAATCATATCAACTTTTCACTAACGGGCTATTTCACCACCTCTGGATAAAGTTCTAGATAACTATCCATTAGATAAATTTATCTTAAGGATAAATGACGCGAGCGTTTCACCACCTACAAATTTCTTACAGATTGTTATCCGACGGATAAAGGGTGGCAACGTTGTAATTTCATCTATTTCAATGGTCTTGTCTATGGGTTGATAAAGCTGTCACATTTTAAATCGTAAAAAGTCACAGTAAACAACGGACAATGGTAAATAAACACGCGGTCAAAACGAACACGTGGACACAAAACAAGATATTTCAAATATTTTGAGAATGTATAAAAGAGAAAGAACTACAAATTTCTGAGAGGATGACATCAACGTGTTGGTGGATTTAGTTTGTCAACATAAAAATGTTATAGAAAATAAGATATAAGAAAAAATAATTTCTTTTATGAGTCCTAAAATGTTCTGTGCAGACGTTTTCGTCAATCTAAACCTCGCCTTGAAATCAATATTGTCGAACTCCGAAAAATAATCTTTTCGCATTTGGAATAAATCTCTGACGCCGATTTTGTCTCGTATTATGTAAAAATACGATATCATCGTCGATTTGGTCATAAATTTCGATCATTTAAAAAATAACTTTTACTCAGTTTTATCTATAATTAAAAGTAAAGACTTTTTGATTCTACATTATTTTTTTTATTCTGCGCGATTGGCCTATTTCGCCTTGTTAGGGCATATGCTAGTTAATGCCCTAACAAGGCGAAATAGGCCTATCGCGCAGAATAAAAAAAATAATGTAGAATCAAAAAGTCTTTACTTTTAATTATAGATAAAACTTATAGTGGAATTCTACCAAATAAAAACTTCGTCGATAATTAAAACTTATACTCAGTTTAACTTATCTATCACTTATCGCGAACCTATTCCGCTAGACAACATATCTAGAACTTTATCCATGGGATAGAGCTATCAGAGAGTCGTGAAACGCATTTTTCGGTTTATCCGTTAGATTTGTGTTAGATTGGCTACCGGGCACTTTATCCAGAGGTGGTGAAATAGCCCGTAAGTGTACTTTTAAAGGAAACATACTCAAAAAATGATTCATGAAAACATGTCTCACAACATTGATATTAATTCCAACTCATTTATTTATTTTAATTTAAAGCCTTTGACACATGCAAAATAAAAACATGATAAAAACATACATAAAAACAGGAAAAAAATACATATACCTAACAAATAATCAAAATTAAAATATTATTTTATAAAGAGAAATAATCTAAAGTAATAAAGCAATCAAAATGTTAGTGTTTGTGTGTGTGTATGTGTGTGTGTGTGTGTTTGTCTCACGCCTTCTGAAAAACCAAGAGCATCTAAAAATCTAATTTATGTGCGAACGTGTACCTGTATACCTGATGCAGTGTCACGCTAAAAATAATGCGATAAAAATGCTGAATTTTAAAAATATTTCAATAATTATTTTTTTCATACAAAATTTTCCAAGTCGTATCTGTCAAAAAAGTGTACATTTTGCACGCATATATCTGTTAGTTTAAAAGTTAGAAGTACGTATTTACACGAAAAAAATTTACTTTCAAGTATAACTTAGCGTTTAAGTGAAAAACATGGTGAATATTTTGTATAATTATAATGTTTAACTTATTTTTAAAGTAAGCGTTTTGTACATAAATGCCGCCATTTTAATATCTTTTCATACAATATTTCATTTTCCTACCGAATGAATATGTTATTGAAAATAATAAACCTTTGAAATAAATATAAATATGAAATAATAAAATGAAACACAAGACATTACAGCAAGTTTTAAGACGTATATTGTAAAAGTCTGTTAATTATTAGTAAAGATATGGGCATAATAAAATTGCATAATTTGTATATAATATTTGATATTTCGGACAATTTTCATTTTTATGGCATCGAACAAACCAATGTAGGTACCTACATATTCAAAAAATGTATCCGAACCATTCGATATTACTTACGTGTTCGAATCGTTTCCATGGCTACAGAAAGAATGTGATATTCAAATAAAATTTGTTAGGAATCGAATTTATTTAGAAGGTTGTTGTAGGTAGGTACCTACCTAATACTATTTACTTACAAATCAACAATAATATACCTATACTGATTTCCTATAGGAAAATTATTTTATTTATTTATTTATCAACCGTTTGTCCGATTATAATGAAACTTTGGTGAATTGTCGAGCGTATGCCCAGGATGGTTTTTGGATTTAAACTTTTTTCTTATTCTTCTTCTTCTTCGTGTATTTGGTCGTTTTACCTATGAAGGGGGAGTATCCTGGGAAAAGAAGGTCCGACTGTCCCTCCATCTCTTCACAGGTCTTCCAGGACGGGTTCTGCATATAAACTTTTTTCTTCTTTTTCTTCAACGTGTACTTGGTCATCTTACCTATGAAGATGAACTATCCTGGGAGATGAAGGTCCAATTTTCCTTCCATCTCTTCGCAGGTTTATGGATTTAAACTTTTTTCTTCTTCTTCTTCATCGTCTATTTGGTCATTTTACCTTTGAAGGTGGACTAACCTGGGAGAAGAATGTCCAATTTTCCTTCCATCTCTTCGCAGGTATCTGGATTTAAACTTATTTTATTTCTTCTTCATCGTGTATTTTTGGTCATTTTACCTATGAAGTTGGAGAATCCTGGGAGAAGAAGGTCCAACTGTCCTTCCATCTCTTCGCAGGTATCTGGGTTTAAACTTTTTTCTTCTTCTTCGTGTATTTAGTCATTTTACCTATTAAGTAGAGCATCCTGGGAAAAGAAGGTTCTTTCATCTCTTTGCGGTTCTTCCAGGATGGTTTCTGGATTTAAACTTTTCTTAACCGACTGATGGGACGGGATGTAATGAAGGGAAGGGATGCACTAAAGGGCCTGAAGGGACGGGAGGTATAAAACTGCCTGAAGGGACGGAAGGTAGTGAAGGGTCTGATGGGAAGGGACGTAATGAGGGATTAAAGGGACGGGAGGTACTGAAGGGCCTGAAGCGGCGGGTCCTGGAGTCTAATTCTGTTTCTTCTTAATTTTATGTAGACCTTTAGGGCAGTTTTTATACAAACTATTTCCTATTGTCTAATTCATCTTCTTCTTCTTTTATGTATACATTTGGGTCATTTTTTTATAAAAATTATTTCCTATAGTCTAATTATTATTCTTCTTCATTTAAGTACGTAGACTTTTGGGAGAGTTTTAATACAAACTATTTCCAATAGTCTTATTCATTTTCTTTTATGTAGACCTTTTGGTCAGTATTTATACAAACTATTTCAAATAGTCTAAATATTCTTCTTCTTCTTTTTTGTAGACCTTTGGGTGAGCTTTTATACAATCTATTTCCAATAGTCTAATTCTTCTATTAGGTATATGTATTTTTACTTATTTTATGTAGACCATTGGAATAGTTTTTTATACAAACTATTTCTTATAGTCTTATACTTATTTTTCTCTTTTTTATTTAGTCTTTTGGGTTAGTTTTAAGTCTAATAGTCTATTGTGCAGAAATATTATTAACGATATGCACACTTGATGAAAATACATATGAAATGAATGGGATATGGGATGTGACGATATAACCTGCACTAGAATCTTTTCAATACTTTTGTTTAATTAAATTTAAACCATTTATATCATCCTATTTTGAATAATTTTCAACACCTAATATTTAAAGAATGGGGGTTGTGGCCATTACTGAACTCTTCACAACATTTATATTCAAATTAAAAACTATTTACTATAGTTCAAGTCTTCTTCTTCTTCGTTAATGAAGACTTTCAGTCAAATTGAGCAAAAATATAATGCACACTTGATGAAAAAATATAAAAACGAATGGGATGTGACCAATACTAGATCTTTTCAGTACCTACGTTTGTTTAATCAAATTTTAACCACATCCCAACATCCAAAATTACTAAATTTTCAATAGGTACACATTACAATTTGTTTTCGATGATAATATTTAAAAATGGGGGTTGTGGCCAAACCAATCTCTTTACAACGTTGATAAACAGTCATATTTAAAACCATTACGCATAGTCCATGCGAGCAGAAATTGTATAAATATTATACTTCATTCACACTTTATAGCAATATATAAAAAAGAATGGGTTGTGGCCATCACTTGAACATTTTACAATACTTAAACTCAATCAAATTTCAAACCACTTTTCATAGTCTGATATTGCAAAATAATTGGGTGACAATATTATAAAAACGATTGCTTTTTCTTTCACAATTTTACATTCTTGGCCAACGGCGGGACATAAAAGCTAGTACTAAAATATAAAAGAAACACAAAGATACTATCAAACACAGCGGTGCACAACACAATGTATGTATCTACATACACTCCAAAAAAACAAATAACAGCACGATAAACATGACAAATACAAACAAAACAAAAAATACATGACACATTGGTGTATACCCACACACCAGTCTCATCTCACCTAAAAAGGCACTACATTCAGAATGTGTAGTGAACCTCGTTGTTAAACTATGTGAGATATTATTTTGCCTCGTATTTTCAATTATCCAGCTCAAACAGCTTTTGATAAATGAAATGTGAGTTTGTTTCTCCCGACACAGGATATTCCTAGTGGGATAAGATAAAGTTATTTTTTTTTTATTTTTTTCATTTATAAACAAAACAATATACCTTTGGTGTCTCCGACGAGGTAGGGCCCCTCCCTGACTCTCTTTCCAGCCATGGCGCAGGCCAGCAGCCACTGACTGGTGACAGCGGGAAGCCCCCACTTGAGGGCCCCCCCATATTTGGCCCCAGAAGCCTCGGGACAGATGAGGTGGGTCGAAGCTTGGCCAGTTGCTGTTTTTCGACGACAGAATACCACCTGCGTACTGAACATATACAGAGCGATTATTATTATTTATCATAAAAGGCAGGTAAAGTCTGCACCACATTTCGAAGGCAGCCAGACATCCAAGTCACATTTTTTCATTATATGTTTTACACATAAGATATATGCAGTTCATCAAATGGTTATACAAAAGAAACATACGTGGCACCGAGCAGCTGAGCAACTTCGTCTATGAAGGTCCTCTCATTTCCCAAATAGGTGGATATCCCCAAGATCAGACCGGATAAGGGAGGATGAAGGGGGGGAACCTTCACTGGTCGGTGATAATATTCTATTTCCACTATCCCGCGCTGCGATAGGCAATCCTCCTGCAAGATAAAAGACATATTTCATTTTACTCTGTTGGTGAGGTTATTGAAAGATATTTTTTTTTAAGTTATTTCAACTAAAGACAAAAGATACAAATCAAGTTATTACAATTCAAATCGACTGCCATAGCATAGTGGTAAGTCGTTTGACTTCTGTGCTGGCTTTCTGGGTTCGATTCAAAGGTTACAGGAAATTTATTAAAAACTTATTTCTCATACAATTCGTGCTTCTATGGACTGGAAACACTGAGTTTCGCTATAAATTCTCCACTTGTGCAGGGTACAAGAAAGTGCTTATTACTAGTTGCACGTAACACATGAGATCCAACTGTAGACAGCGATAGTATGCATAATTGAAGAATATGTACCAAACTATAAACACTTAAATCCAAATAATTGAATATTAAAAGATATTTTATTTTCTCCTTATTCCTATCCTGAGCATAGATAATGTATGCCTACCCGCCCAGCCGAGAAAACTGCCTACAAGCAGTACGGACAGTTACCTTCGGTAACAGGAAAATTATTCCAAAAACAATTATTCGAATGCTCAATTTTACGAAAATCAATTTTACGAATGGCAATTATTCGAATCACATTTTTTCGAAAAACAATTTTCCGAACACACAATTATCAGAATTTACAATTGTTCGAATTTTTATGACGTCATGTTGGTAGTATTGTGAGAGGAATAAACCATAGATTTTTATTATAATATACTAGATGTTGTAGTTAGCAAATTTTGTATGAATCGAAAACAAATGACTCACTTTTTGCACGGAGTACTACATCTACATAGTATATTATGTTTAATAAAAATCTATGGAATAAACAACATGGCGACGCACCGCGCTGTCAGATATCCTAGGATGTACACCTATTTTTTAAACCTAAACCAACAAAACTTTGGTAAAAATATGTTGGTTAGGTTTGTTTGTAGTTATAATTGCGACTGGCGTGAGCCAGTTGCATTATATATTTAAAAAAGTAATTATAATATTAAAATAAAATAACTAAATTGGTGTGAATACTAGATAAACATAAACTGGTGTACAAACTAGGCTATCCCGCGCTGTCAAACATCAGTTATTAAAAATGTGCAAACATACGTAGGTACCCAACAATAATACAACAAGTAATAATAGTCTTCATCGAATATATTTTACTGGCAACAAATATGTCAAAGGAGGCAATATAATGACACAAAAATATATTAAATTCGGTCAATTGGTTTTCCAACAAATGTTAGTTGGAATAATTTGCTTTCGGACAATTGTCATTCTGATAACTGATTTTCGAAAAATTGTTATTCGTACAATTACGCATTCGAACAATTGTGTTTCGAAGAATTTTCATGTAATCGTTACCTTCCAGAGATGACACAGTACCCTTCACATACAGTTATAAGTTTATCTAAGAAGTTTTTCTACATAGTTTAAACAACGTCAAGTGCACAGTACTGACATATGGTTTTGAAACTGTTATTTTTACAAAACGTACAGTACAGAAACTCCGAGTAACGCAACAAGCAATGGAGAGGAGGATGCTAAACATTAGTCTTCGTGATCAAAAACGCAACGAATGGATCAGAGAAAGGACAAAAGTTACCGATGTTGCATACAAGGTAGCTTCCTTAAAATGGAATTGGGCTGGCCATGTAGTAAGGACAGCAGATGATCGATGGACCAAACGCACCCTGGAGTGGCGACCGAGAACTGGACGCAGAAACCCGGGCAGACCGCAAACAAGATGGTCTGACGACATCAAACGAGTGGCAGGAGGTCAATGGCACAGGGTGGCGAGGGATAGGGAAACATGGAGGTTGAAAGGGGAGGCCTATGTCCAACACTGGACGAATAATGGCTGATGATGATGATGATGAAGTGCATAGTTCTTCGTGTTGTGTATTGCATCCTGTTCTACTAATCCAATAAAAAATTTACAGAAAGTAAATTTCATATATTGGTTCGTCGTGGCTGGAGTTAAGTACAATTTATCTTCATCGTTTTATGCTTCCCTTTGAAATAGTGCCTAACTTATATTCTCAATTTTTAACCATTCCGTACAGTTCATTTGCTCCAACACATAATGAGAGGAAAGAAATACCACTTGCATCAATTAATATTTACATCAAAACTATTGTATAATATTCTCTCTAATCCGAACCTGCCGCAGTACCTTAAAAACAAATTCACTTATTTATCCAATCATGGACTTCCACTCCGATCTGCTGAACGTACAACACTATCTATCCCTATCCATAATACAGAATTTCTCAGCTCGTCATTCGAAGTACAATCAGCCTAAGTAATTGGAATAGCCTAAGTCCGGATTTTGCATCGGCCAACTCACTTTGTATTTTCAAGAAAAAGCTAAAAAAAGAATATTTATTCCTAAACACCTGAAGTATTTTCTTTTTACTCTCCACACTATGGAATAGTGGAGAGTCATGATTTCATAATTTTTAAGCGTATTTTTTTACATCAATTTTTCAACGGGTATCATGTAGAGAGTGCACACTGTGAGTTTCGTCGTGATGTGTTTGCATGTGTCCTCTCTACAGCCAAAACTATAAGTCCGATCGACTTCATATTTACATCATATGTGTAAAGACCTAGAGCTGATTAGTTTTCCATAGACAACTTTTAATTTCTTCTCTATGATTTCATCATTTACGTTGTTTTTTTTTTTGTGTCCTCTCTCTTTTTGTGTTTTTTTTTTGTATGGGAAAATTGAATGATCAACTTCATATTGAGTGATATTGTATGTCTCTCTATAGACAAATGTATATTTTTGTATGGGAAAATTGAATGATCAACTTCATATTGAGTGATATTGTATGTCTCTCTATAGACAAGTGTATATTTTTGTATGGGAAAATTGAATGATCAACTTCATATTGAGTGATATTGTATGTCTCTCTATAGACAAGTGTATATTTTTGTATGGGAAAATTGAATGATCAACTTCATATTGAGTGATATTGTATGTCTCTCTATAGACAAGTGTATATTTTTGTATGGGAAAATTGAATGATCAACTTCATATTGAGTGATATTGTATGTCTCTCTATAGACAAGTGTATATTTTTGTATGGGAAAATTGAATGATCAACTTCATATTGAGTGATATTGTATGTCTCTCTATAGACAAGTGTATATTTTTGTATGGGAAAATTGAATGATCAACTTCATATTGAGTGATATTGTATGTCTCTCTATAGACAAGTGTATATTTTTGTATGGGAAAATTGAATGATCAACTTCATATTGAGTGATATTGTATGTCTCTCTATAGACAAGTGTATATTTTTGTATGGGAAAATTGAATGATCAACTTCATATTGAGTGATATTGTATGTCTCTCTATAGACAAATGTATATTTTTACTCTCCACTTCTATCTTCCTCAAGGGGTAGGCAGTGAGAACCAAACATCGCATTCTTCAATCTTGACACATACATCGCCTCATCAACATTGATACACTGTCTCATACATGCTCATCTTGCTAGTAATGCAATTTTACTTAAAATTTCTCAACAGGTATCATGTAGAAAATGCATACTATGAGTTTCGTGACAATGTTTTTGTAACTTTTGTCCTCTGGGAATCTTATATTTGTTTAAAAATCTAATTGAAATGTACCTACTTCATATAAATGCATTTAGAGATTGTCAACCTTTCAAGAAGATAAAAAGAACACTTACTATGGTGTGGAGTGAGAGTTTAGTGTTGGCTACGACCCACTCGTTTGTTTCAATTGTTATCTTAGTGTAACATATATTTTTTTGTTATTCTTTTGTTGATGTACATTCATAATTTTTTCATACTTTGTAATCTGGTTGGTTGGAAGAAATTGCCTAATGGCAATAAACCCGCCAGTGTGCACTATTTTTGTTTATATTATGTACAAATAGATAAATAAATAAATATGGAAGGGCAAGATAGAAGACCGAGGATCTGGAAGACAAATGTCCTGGTTACGTAATATCGGGGAATGGACGGGCTTCAGAACTGTGGAGCAGATATTCCGGGCAGCATAGGACAGAGAGAGAATTCGTCAACGTAGGGGGTTCCTGACAGGGTACCAGAAGAAGATGAATAAAGGATAAGTGGTCAATTTCACTAATTGTAATTCTGATTTGTCAATTGCAATTTAAAACTCCCAATAAAGCAAAGAGTTAATATAATGAGTGCAGTAGAGAGCGCTTACCAGCCAAAATGTAGTGACGACTTTACCCTTCTTGTCGGTTACTTCGTCCTCGTCGTACTCCAGTGGCACCACAATATGACTTGCCCCCCCGTTGGTGGCCAACACTCGACCTCCTGAAGCTTCGATGTCGACCGATATCTCCGCGACCGCAGTCTCTTCCATTGCCCAGAATTCGAATGTCAGACCTGAAATTTATCACAAAACTATTATTAATTTATTTACACAATATACAAGTACATCCAGATACTTTAAATGAATGCTACCAGGTTCAATACCCCCCTAGCACCAACTTATACAAAGATCGATGCTCGCTGATTAGAGGCTAAGAGGAGTATGCATCCATTTGATAGGGCAGTCGCTAGGCACTGTGCCACCACACTATTATTATCTTCATTTGTCCCGTAAGAGCCTGGAAATAGAAAATACAACAGGCAACAATAACATCTTACATAGTTCAGCAGTGAGGTCCACCACTCATTCTGAATGTAGTGGCTTTTTAAGTGGGATGGTGTGTGGGTATGCACACATGTATCGTGCTTTCTTTCATAAGGTAATACAGACCCGCACACCTGTCGCTGGTTATCCCGCATCTTGGGTTGTGCCGCGATGGTACTGAAAATAAAACAACTCTTCGATAAATGTCTTCTACAAACATCTCCAAGGTACTAACTGACCTTTAAATATCTCAGATAAGTCTTCCATGTCCTCTGTTGCCTCTGTCATCGTACTGGCGTCGGGTCTCATCGTGGTGCCATCGCTCGGCCCTGCATCGTCCCCGTCCAATATCCTTATAGCACCCGACTCAACTAAGGTGGAGTTGTCCTTGCCTCTGCCCCTCCTGAAGGTTATGAAGTTCAGCCTGTCCTCATCATCTTTGTTTTCGACGCCCTCGGGTCTGACAGTGGAGTCGGCTGAGCCTTCCGACGCGTCTGCCACCTCCTTGGAAAATGAAGTCCCTCCTTGCTTAAAATACTGCGCCAGGGCATCTTCAGAATCTGAAATAATATTTAGACGTGTTTACCAATCTCAACTATAGCAATAAACTCACCACTTCCGCAGAGTGCAAGTGTTTATAATTTTTATATTGTATTATTATTACAAAAGAATATTCTCGTTTGTGCATTTTGTTTATTGTTTGTTTTTATATCTGTATAGTGTGGTACAATCAGCAGATCTATATCTATATAGTGATGTACGATCAGCAGATCTATATCTGTATAGTGTGGTACAATCAGTAGATCTATATCTGTATAGTGATGTACGATCAGTAGATCTATATCTATAAAGTGATGTACGATCAGCAGATCTATATCTGTATAGTGATTTACGATCAGTAGATCTATATCTATAAAGTGATGTACGATCAGCAGATCTATATTTGTATAGTGATTTACGATCAACAGATCTATATCTGTATGGTATGGTACGATCAGCAGATCTATATCTGTATATAGTGATGTATGATCAGCAGATCTATATCTGTATAGTGTGGTACAATCAGCAGATCTATATCTGTATAGTGATTTACGATCAACAGATCTATATCTGTATGGTATGGTACGATCAGCAGATCTATATCTGTATATAGTGATGTATGATCAGCAGATCTATATCTGTATAGTGTGGTACAATCAGCAGATCTATATCTGTATAGTGATGTACAATCAGTAGATCTATATCTATAAAGTGATGTACGATCAGCAGATCTATATCTATAAAGTGATGTACGATCAGCAGATCTATATCTGTACAGTGATTTACGATCAACAGACCTATATCTGTATGGTATGGTACGATCAGCAGATCTATATCTGTATATGTATGTATGATCAGCAGATCTATATCTGTATAGTGTGATACGATCAGCAGATCTATATCTGTATAGTGTGGTACGATCAGCAGATCTATATCTGTATAGTGTGGTACGATCAGCAGATCTATATCTGTATAGTGATGTACGCTATGTCCATTAGATCATCATAGAAGAAACTTCCCATGGAGCTTCTCTTCAATGGAAAACTTGATAATTCTTCAATGGCATTTTATGATGATTTTTTCAAGTGATGTGCTTTTTTAGCAATTTGAAAATAAAAATATCAAATTTTTCCTGAGCTTGGGGTAACTTCAAAATATTTGACAGATAAAAAAATTGAGAAGCACTGATCAGATATCCTTCAAAATCTAATGGGGTCTAAGCGAGTATTAGATATACAAACTTTCAAAATTTGAAATTAATCGAATGAGTATACACGCACATACACACGCACATACGTACGCATGCGCACACACACACACACATTGTGATGAAACTTTCATAATACAATCTCAGCATGATACTAGTTAATAATATGTAATAAAAAATATAACCTTAAAAATTGCCAATTGAAAACTCCCCACTTAGTGTAAAAATAAGCAGCTTGCTAGTGTAAAAATAAATAATATACCTATCTTTCATACAATAAAGTAATGAATTACTAAGTACCAAATAAAATTACCTCCGACCATATTGGCAGCGTTCTTGCTGTGCTCCCTGTACTGCAGCACTATGTCCTCCTCCACCTTCTTGTCCTGCTCCCCCTGCTGCTGTGGGGGGCCCTCAGTCCCCTCTGCTGACAGCCTGAAAAGGGGCACGGGGGGACGAGGCTGCAGCAGCTGCAGGTTCCTCTTGCTCATGGGGGAGGCGCCCTGCTGCTGATGGTCGGTGCCGCTGCTAACCTTGCCACTGAATGTGCTCGCTTCCTGGTCTACGCCACTGCCGACCAAGTACTGTAACAAAAGTCAATGCAAAGTGCAAGTCCCCTCTGCGATCAAGGCACGTTAAGAAACAGATACAACCATGAACTAGAATCAAATATTATCCAAATAATAAGATCAAGGATCCGCTGGTTCGGACACGTGCATAGTATGGAAGATGATCAGACATATCAATTCTCAATTTCAATTTTTTTTATTATTATGTTAAACACCTTCAAAATGTATGCATCTGTTCTATCTTTAGACAAAATGTATGCATCTGTTCTATCTTTAGACAAAATGTATGCATCTGTTCTATCTTTAGACAAAATGTATGCATCTGTTCTATCTTTAGACAAAAAAATTTGATCACATATCTCAATACCGTAATCTTCTTCATTGGCCCGGGATACGACGAGTAATATATCAATTCATTGTTATACAATGTTCTTTCTAATCTCAGTGTCAGTCGTTCATTGTTCATTCTTTCAATATGTCCAAACCACCCCAAGGCTATCACTTTCATTTTACATATTTTATTTATTTTTTTTTATTTATAATAAACATGACATTGTACATTAAGAGGTTTGACATCAATATTAAAGGTATATAAAAAAATATATTATGTATATATTTGAGACAATATCCTTCTTTATCTTGCATTCTCTCTCTATGTCCTTATATCCTAATATCTATATACACAATGTAATTATTTAAAGTATGCATTCTCTCTCTATGTCCTTATATCCTAATATCTATATACACAATGTAATTATTTAAAGTATGCATTCTCTCTCTATGTCCTTATATCCTAATATCTATATACACAATGTAATTAATTAAAGTATGCATTCTCTCTCTATGTCCTTATATCCTAATATCTACATATATACACAATGTAATTATTTAAAGTATGCATTCTCTCTCTATGTCCTTATATCCTAATATCTATATACACAATGTAATTATTTAAAGTATGGATCTTAGAATAATGTAGAAGTAATAACTGAGTAGATAACTATGAACAACCCAGATGGGGCCCTACGCAATATGCCATGTTATCTTATATTCGTTCAAGAAAAGAGTGTTATTATTTAATTAAATGTGAGTATCTTGATTTGTTATCCTACGCAATATGTATTGATTTAATTTTTTTTGGTATTTTAAGTATATGTTTACTATTTCTACGATATAAAACCGAAATATTATATTGAATACAAAAATCATCAAACAAAATATCAATTTGCGCGGTAATTTTTCACGCTTATAATGCTTCTTTTTTAATATGCAAAAATATATATTTGCGTAGGTATATTTTAATACATGTTCACATAATGTATTAAAACTAAAATGTATTTCAAGTATATATTTACTGTTCAACGACAAAATAATGATAATAAATGAAATATAAAAACAAATGTCTATCAAAATACCACATTCCAGACCAAATTTCAGTCGCTAATGACGTTTCATTATTATCCAAAAAAACATTATTTTTCCATTCCAAACGTCAGAAATATGGCACGTTGCCTACCGACGATAACCAGTTTGTGTGGCCGTTGCTAGGCGTCGAAAATAATCGTAGCGAATATAAGATCACGTATAAGTATCGTTTATCAATGGCATGTTGCATAGCCCTGTCACGTGACAACTGTCATTTCCATACATTTAGTTTTTTTTTTTTTTTATTTAACTTTTTTGCTTATTCTCTCTATCGCTAAATTGGCATATTGCGTAGGCCCCCAGATGATTTTAATAATAGAACACAAATCATTCCTAGCTAGACACGATGGCTGCAAGATCTATATTACACATTAACTCACCTGGTGTTCGTCCACGAGCCTTCCTGCCTTCATGCTGTCCATTAGCCATCTGACCGTGACGTGCTGCGCTCTCGGCATGGCCTCTCTGTCGGCTGGCGTGGGCACGGGATGGGCCGACGGATCGCCACACAGCGCATGCGTGACGGCCGCGTGTCTCGCGTCGTAGCGCACTCCTCCCAGTCTCGACACAACGCGGTGCAGTTTGTCACGTCGCGTCGCTGTCACACCGTACACGTATATCTGCAACATTTCATTCGTGTATTAATCTTCATTTTACTCTTGAAGACATCGCAGAAAAAACATGATTGAATAAAGAAAATAATTTGATATGACCTTTCGAAAAATTTGATGATGCCATAGAAACCTGCCAAGCCAGAAGGGTGTACCTACAAACATTAAAAATAGCAGAAGCTTTACACTAATTGTCTCAATTTTACTATGAAAACGTTTATATATGTCTCATAATTAAACTACATATTTTTTTCTCTATGATTCGAAGCATTTTAGAAAATTTTACGCCCCACAATAATAATGAATTTTCTATGCATAAATCGAGCCCACATCTAGAAACATCAGCGAGTCATAGGGGCATATGTGCAAAATATATAAGAAATTCACTGGTTATTGAAATTTAGATAATACTCCTCAATGAGTCTTCATTTTTGCTAAATTTTCCAAAAAAACTCTACATGGATAAATTGAACTGTTACAGAAATAAATAGTTTTTGTCTCTCCTGTAAAGTAGTCATTTCATTTGTATGCCCTTCTGGTTTGACGCCCGCGACATAATAAACTTCAATATTGACTGTACAGACTTTCTAAAAATTATTAACTTCAACATACCAAATTGAGACATCAACGTTCTTTTTAAGGAATGATGAAATAAAAACTCACACAGCATCCGTCCAAGATGGCTCCAACCTGCTTGATATCCCTCATTTCTATTCCATCCACCAGCTGTCCCAGCTCCCGAGCAATCGGACATACACGCTGCCCTCGAGATCTTTGACTGATGGTATTTTCAAGCTAAAAAACAATAATTCATAAAAAAAAAATACAAAAATAAAATAGAACAGTATTTTTTCACAGATTTGATTTATTACGAAAAGGTAAAGGAGAAGTTAATTTAAATTAATTTCTCACGCTAATATTGCTTCTCTGGGCTGTAAACACTAGTTAGTTGGAAGAAATTGCCATATGGCAATAAACTCGCCACTATCGCAGGGTGCAAGGAAGTGTTTATTATTATTATTATGACACAACTTTTTCACTGGGGTGTCTCAGCATTAGCAAGACCTAAATGAAAGCAAATTTGAAAAGACTAAACCAACACTACTTCAAATATTTACAATGTTGTCTAAGCTTAAAGGAGTGGGGATACATTAATTTGTTATTAAAGTAGTGGGGATACATTAATTTGTTATTAAAGGAGTGGGGATACATTAATTTGTTATTAAAGGAGTGGGGATACATTAATTTGTTATTAAAGGAGTGGGGATACATTAATTTGTTATTAAAGGAGTGGGGATACATTAATTTGTTATTAAAGGAGTGGGGATACATTAATTTGTTATTAAAGGAGTGGGGATACATTAATTTGTTATTAAAGGAGTGGGGATACATTAATTTGTTATTAAAGGAGTGGGGATACATTAATTTATTTATTTATTTATAAACGGCATAAAATGCCTTTAAATTTGTTATTAAAGGAGTGGGGATACATTAATTTGTTATTAAAGGAGTGGGGATACATTAATTTGTTTATTTATTTATAAACGGCATAAAATGCCTTTAAATTTGTTATTAAAGGAGTGGAGATACATTAATGATGTACACAATGTTGCTTTTTTTTATTAATTTCTAACATCTTTAAAGCGTCAAATTTCCATTTGTTACACTCTGAATGTAAAACCTCTACATTCAAAATAGATTTCCACTCTGTTAATACAATTTTTTTCATTTACATTTATTTTTCATTCAGCGCCATTGCGAAATAAAAGTTTTTTTGGTTTATTAACTTAACCTGTTGCATTAATTCAAAGTTACATTGTATTTTTCCAGAAATTTTGATCTTCTTTAATTTATAAAAAAAATATAATGCTCCATACCTTATGGTTTTTTAGAAATTCAAGATAAATGTCAAAAATCGGGGTATGCTTATTATTTTCCTACAAGAATATATACAGAACATAATTAAAAAGTTAAGGTATATTTTTCTTTATTATATCCAAACTAACTAGGTTATTTTTTTCAAAATGATTCGTTTTGTAGTAATGATGCAATTTCAAATTGAAAAAATAGGTACGTTGGCAGCAGTCACCCTCTTAAACTAAGATAAAATAATAGACTCTGAAACAAAAATAATATAATGGATTGGAAAAGAACAAAGAGATGAAAATAACCTTAGTTCCAGTCTGTGTCATACGTGATGAGTCTGTTGATGTTGTAGAACATGTGTCGTCAACAGATGTCATGGCCGTATTTCTCATATTGGGTATCTTTGACAAGTTCAAACCTGTAACAACCATGTGTAAAATAAACATATAATCATTCATAAACCAATTGATAAATTTAACACAAATAATCATCCATAAACCAATTCATAGATTTCACAAATAATCATTCGAAAACCAATTCATAAATTTAACACAAATAATCAGTCATAAACCAATTCATAAATTTAACACAAATAATCATACATAAAACAATTCATAAATTTAACACAAATAATCATTCATAAACCAATTCATAAATTTAACACAAATAATCATTCATAAACCAATTCATAAATTTAACACAAATAATCATTCATAAACCAATTCATAAATTTAACACAAATAATCATTCATAAACCAATTCATAAATTTTTACACAAATAATCATTCATAAACCAATTCATAAATTTAACACAAATAATCATTCATAAACCAATTAAATTTAACACAAATAATCATTCATAAACCAATTAAATTTAACACAAATAATCATTCATAAACCAATTCATAAATTTAAAATAAATAATCAGTCATAAACCAATTCATAAATTTAACACAAATAATCATTCATAAACCAATTCATAAATTTAAAATAAATAATCAGTCATAAACCAATTCATAAATTTAACACAAACAATCATTCATAAACCAATTCATAAATTTAACACAAATAATCATTCATAAATTTAACACAAATAATCATTCATAAATTTAACACAAATAGAACACAAAAATCATTATAAACGAATTTAAATTAGAACATAAAAACCATTGTCGAATTGGATATTAGAAGGAACACAAAAATCCTGATTCCTAATTGGATATTATAAGGATAAGTAGTATATTTTTTAACATTGAGTAAGAACTTTTGTGTACATTTTTATACTTGCCCCCTCCTCCTCATTCCTCATTGAGGAGATTCCCCTATTGGAAAACAATGTGATATATTATTTGAATATATTCCACAGAGAGAATTTAAGTATTTCCCCACTCATTCTCTCATAGAAAGTTCAGAATCTTCTGTACGTATCTGCAATCTTTTCGTTAATGACACACTTTTTTACGCACTTTCAAACAAGCAAAATGTTCTATCAAATGCCAAGTAATGTGATAATAGATTATATATTATTTGTATGATGAAAAATGTCATTAATATCTATGCTTTCTTCAATGTGAGTTGAAAAACAAAATGAACAATGCATATTTTGAAGACCAGTGGCTTACTCACTCCTCATTGAGGAGGAAGGAGGCCTTAATTCTCATATTTGTCTGTGAATACGGGTGTTAGTGTACATTTTCTGCTTCAAATTTTGTTTTAAATCATTTTTTCATATCAAATTCAAATTATACTGCAAAAGAATAAGAACATACAGTGAAACCCGGATTTTACGTCCCCTTATTTTACGTTTTCCCGCCAATTGCGTGTTAAGTTTTAGGTCCCGGTATATTTTAATACATTTAATACCCGCTTTTACGTTTTTTTTTCCCGCGATTTACGTCGGAAATATTCAAAATATGTGAGTTACGCGCGTTTGATAATGAGTCGGCGCAGTACAAACACTAGCGACGTGACTTTAGAATGGCGTACGGTGATTGGTTTATTTCCAAAATTGTGATTGGTCGAAGTACAAGACGCAACGTGGTGATTGGTTAATTTCCGAAATTGTGATTGGTCGGAGTACATATGGGGTGGGTATAGGCGACATCTTTAATCATCTCATCTGTCTATCTGTCATTTTGCTTTCAGTGCTTTCGCATATTCGTCATTCGTATTCGTTTCAGTGGTTAACAGTCTGTTCTTTTCTTATTTACAGTATAATCGTTATAAAGTGAAAAAAAATGTCTCAACAAAGAAAAGCTTTGTCGGTGCATGAGAAAAGGAATATTCTCGAAAAAGTTGATAAACATGTGGGTTCACGCGTTTCGCTGGCCCGTGATTTAGGGATTCCTATTACTACTTCAGCGTCAATCATTAAAAATCGAGAATCGATTGAGAAAAGCGCCATTCAATGTGGTCCCAAGGCGAAAAAACGCATGTATATAAGATCGTCGAAATACGAAAAAATGGAGGAGATTTTGAAAGAATGGTTTGTCAGTGCGCGAGCCAGCAATATTCCCGTCGGCGGTTCGATTATTCGTGAAAAGGCGCTGCACATCGCGAATCGTCTTAATATTGAAGGGTTTACTGCATCAAATGGGTGGATAGATGGTTTTAAAAAGAGGCATAATGTGGTCTACAGGTCAGTTTGCGGGGAATCACGCAGTGTTGATTTAGATATCGCCGAAGATTGGAAGCAAACGTATTAGTGATGTTCAAGACGAGACCTTTAGGTCAATATATAATATTGAAAGAGAGTTGCAAAAAAAGAAAAAAATGCAACAAACGAATATTAATGACTTTTTTAATAAAAAATAAAATTTTAATGTTTATGTTCACACTATGTGAACAATCTGTTTTTACTTTTATAATAAATTAATAAATAAAACATTGTTTTTTCAATATCCCCCCCATGTGTTCACACTATGTACGTGCACTATCTGTATTAAATAAAATGTGTTTTTTTGATACCCCCTATTTACATTTTCCCTCGAATTAAGTTTTTTTTTTACAGACCCTTAAAAAACGTTAAATGGGGGTTTCACTGTATTACATATTTGAAAAATACTTCGTTGTTCAAAAAGGATTCATATAACTAACAATGCTGGTCAAAACTTACTCATATCTGGAAGATTTGAAGCACGAAGGGGACTGGAAGTCTTACTTTCGTATATCTTGTAACTGTCTGGATTCTGTGCACACCCTTGCTCGACGGAGTCATACACCCACGACGCCTGCACGCAATATTTCTCATATTCAATGGCCGCTCTGTGCTTTTCTCCTCCGATGCCTTCACTAAACACAAAATAAAGGAAAAAATGTATTTGTAACAAGTAGACATACATCTTCATACGTTCCCTAAATTAAGCATAAATACTTGTACTATAGGTGAACGGAATTGGTTGTGGCAGGATCTGAATTCACAACCACTGGATTACTTACCCCTCTGCCACCACCCATCTAATACATACATATAATATCTTTTTATTCTGTAAAAAAGAAATTTTACATAATGTGACAAGATTTCAAATGTCAACCACACTAGTAAATACAAAAACAACCAGTTGTGGCGGTCTCGCCATTACCCATCACTATCGAACACACCAAGAATAAATGACGTTTGATCGATTATTATATAGGCCGCCGAGGTCGGCGGGCGATTCATTCTCTCCGGGTTCCTGTCATGGTCGACATCTCACATCATCGTCTCCAGATCCGTATTCTGTTCGAGAGTTTTGTAGAGTTGTTATTTTTAATTAGTTTGTTTAGTAAGTAATGTGTACATTGTTTACCGAAATAAAGTGAAAGTAAGTTTATATTCGACCTTTAATTATTTGATATACCTACTGTATAATATCCTTACTTGTACATATCATAATAACTTTTGGATGCTATGTATGTTGATACCCTCAGTATCATATAGTATCGATCGGGGAATGGTTTGTGTTTGTAACATGCGTAGTTAGAGGTATATACTGACAAACTAATTGGTTCGAATCAAATCAGTCATAGCTCAGCTGAGTCAGATTTAAAGGATAGTTACAAGGGAGTCTTAAAGGATGCCAAAGTTGCCATTCATAACGCCATCGTAGTGCCAACCTTGACATATGCAAGTGAAACCTGGATATGGCAGAAGACGCATGAAAGTAGAATAACTGCAGTTGAAATGAGATCGTTAAGATTCGTAATAGAACGATGTATGACCGGGTAAGAAATGAGGACATAAGGAAAGAATGTAAGATGAAGAAAGATGTCATTACTAGAATGAAAGTGAACACATTGAGATGGTTTGGTCACATGGGGGGAATGAATGAGGAGCGCCTGACGAAGAAAATATACAGAGCGGAAAGGAATGGAATGAGAGGTCGGGGACGCCCAAGAAAGGGATGGCACGACCATGTGAACAAAATTTTGAAAGACGGAAATGTTAGAAGTGTGAGCAATAGACGAACATGTATGAGACGATGCATGAATGTGGACGAGGCGAGGGATGCGTGCCAGGATAGAAAAATGTGGCGTTCTTTTCTCTCTGCCTACCCCGCAAGGGACATGGCGTGATGGTATGTATGTATGTATGTCTTAAATATCATACGCCTGATTTATCGGTTCGATTCCGATCAACCGAGCAAGTGATTAATCCATTTAATACGTCCGAAACATACAGATACATAACCTCCAAACCTACCTTCCCGCACAGTTATTAATTGAAAAAAGAAGAAACAGCAACCGACAAAAGAAAAACAAAAGGATGGGATAGAAAGGGATGAAGGTTGGTGGAATTATAGGTAAATGAATAGGAAGTGTGATTTTAAAAGCTTCTTGAACACCGCTAAGCTGAGCAATTGATTCCAAAGCTGGGCTGTATAAATTATGAACGATTAATTGAAGGAAGATGTTTGGTGCATTGGTATTGAGAGTATACTTTGGTTTTTAGATTGTAAATTTAGGCTATGAGAAGAAAGTTAGACAAATTTCTCCTTGAGGTACTCAGATGTAAGGTTCGTAAGGGTTTGGTAAAGTGAGGACGAGAACACGAGAATTTCTGCATTCTCGGATCCTAAGCCATACACACTGTTAAGTAAATGTGGCAACACTTCCAACCCTCTTCTCTCCTAAAAGTATTGCTACCTACATCATAATTCTTATAATAGTCTACAACTCGTGTAGGTTACACTGACAGTTGAAGTTCAATAGTTTCGATACAAGACGAAATATACATATTTCACATTATTATTAAATCACATAATTAAATTAAATACAAAATTTTTGACTAATTTTGTGTTTACCAATTTCACGTACATATCAACACATAATTATTTTTAGTTAATATATATACATACTTACATCTTTCTTCCAGCTGAGTATTTTTTCATTTATTTTGTTATTTCTACTTTTCCTCTATAACTTTAGCTCTAACCAGAATAATTTGATGTTGAATTTATGAAAATAATTTTCAAGCGAAAAGAATTTCAGTATTACAATATATAGAACTTTCAAAATTGAATTGATAGGGATCTCATTAAAAGGCATAATTGGTGAACGTTGCGCAAGCGCATAAAGTGATCACGTAAAACCAGCCGATGACAGGTCGTAAGCCCTGTAGGTGCCTTGATTTCCCGGTTCTCCTACAATAAATATTCCAACTTCGTCTCTATTGAGATAATTAAAAATCTGTTAAAAAATATCTTTGACTCCCGACAGGGAAAAAAATCCAATGTTTGCGCATATGCAATAATAAAAAATATTCGATTGAATTTATCTCTTGAATTTTTAATTTTAACATTAGTTTGTGCATTTTAATTTTAACCAGAATAATTTTATGTTTTTTTTTTTACTTTTTGCTTGTTCCTCATACTTTTGCTATGAAAATTACAAATTTTAGCCAGAGTAATATTTGATGTTCCTTTTCTCCTCGTGTTTCGAATGTACCCGCCCAATGATAATGAAAGAAAAATAAATAATGAATAAATAAAATAAATAAAAAATATGTTTAGGTATTACTACTTTTATATAAGTGAAAACATGTTACTTGGGCAAGAAATTGTATGTATCATTTTTGTTTTTATTATTATTATTATGTATGCTGTATGTTTTCAGAAAAAAATAAAATAAATATCAATCAACTAAAATTACGCGCCGTGCGCATCTAATACCCAAAACCGTGTTTGGAAGTGGTGTTATATCAAAATTATAGTTTTGTGATATGTGAGGTAAGAGTGGGTGCCTTCCCTGAATACCTGCCAATATGAAGGAAGGAGTTCGCCACCAGGTAGGTGCAATATTCAATATGAAGGAAGGAGTTCGCCACCAGGTAGGTGCAATTTACCCTTTTCTCTACATCCAACACACACCATGACGTCATATCTCACAATGTGGAAGCACTATTTTAAGCTGGTCCCTCACAGCGTAAGTTTTAAACTCTTATTTACAATAGGCGTGATGACAGTATGAAAAAATTATTGAAATTATAATTTTATAAAATAAAATATGTTATAAAGATTTGAAAAAATACATTTCTTTTCATTTTAAAAGAGCGAATAATATAAATATTATTAAAATAAAAATACAAAATATGTTTGTCCGCCATTTTATGTGAAACACCAATCAGAGTGAATCAAATATTATGACGTCACAGTTTCAATACAATATATATGAAATTACTTTGCATAGAAAAAAGACTTTTGCTCATCAGAATTTAGAAACGTAAAAACTTATATATAAGCTTATTTTTATTATTCTATGCATATAAGTACTTCATTTATCTATAATTTAAATACAACTTACATCTCGAAAATCGATAAAATATGTTCCTTCTTCTCTCTACATTATGTGTTCATAAACTAAAAGCATACCTACGCGGTACTGTGGTAGACATGACATGTGTAAAGCTGCGTTGCACCGCTCAATTGCGTCGATTCTGTTCACTGCGACGGGTGTGTTAACTCACTCCTTCGAAAAGTATTGGCTCACGGCGCAGTGAGTCGTGAGTGCTAGACAGGGAGAATGCGAACCTTGATGCGAACAGTGTTAGGGTATTGAGTTGCCTGCTTTTTAACCGACATACTATTACTTTCCCGATTCTACTTTTAAAAGTAGAATCGGGAAGGTTGTGATATTTTTAAACATGTAGGTACATGAAATATAATGAATACAATAATAATCTTTGCTTATATTAAATACAATACCTGCATATTATACTTTTATTATTATTTTTTAACTAGGTTAATGACCCGGCGCAGTGAATAGGCGTGATGAGAGTAAGAAGAAATCATTGACATTATGGTTTTAAAAAATAAAATAGGTTATAAAGATTTCAAAAAATGTATTTATTTTCATTTTAAAAGAGTGAATAATATTAATATTATTAAAATAAAAATACAAAATATTATAGACCGCCATTTTATGAGAAACGCCAATCAGAACGAATCAGAGCGCATGACGTCACGATATTCTAGGTCCACGTCCAGTGTTGCCGATTTCAGGAAATTCAGACTTGCGTCGGCACTTAATCGGGAAACGCTTTAATTCGGCACTTTTCGGGATTAGAATGTATCAAAAAAATTATATATTTTTGTTTATACTAGATGTATTAATTTTGTATTTTTTACTTCTAAATAAAAGTAACTATTATTATTAGTAGTAAACATACAAAGTAAATATAAGTTATTTCATTTCAATAAATATCATTCTATTATTTCACTGGTGCTTACATAGTTTAAGCAATTTCTTTTTGTTTGTATCTTTGTTACTAGCCCCTTCACTAGACATGGCCTGTGCTAAGGTAAGCTAGTTTTATGTTATTGTCTATTACGTTGTTTATTTAGTAAGTATGTAGGTTAAAAAGCAAGCAACTCAATAACTCAATACTCTAACACTGTTCGCATTCTCCCGGTCTAGCACTCACGACTCACTGCGCCGTGAGCCAATACATTTCGAAGGAGTGACTTAACACACCCGGCGCAGTGAACTGGGTCGATGCAATTGAGCGGCGTAACGCAGTGGTGTTACACAGGCCTAATGCCTAATACGCGGGAAACTTAAGATGGCGTATTTTGACGTTTGGACATTCATGAAGTTCTTTTTATGCTCTTTGCCTTATTAATGGTAAATATTTTGTAAATGAATTATAGTATTGAGAGCTAAACGTGGGGGAACAAATACTGTATTTCATTGTAAACGCATACTTAATAAAATACACTTTTTGGGTCTCGCCGTGCCAAATTTAACCACTTATTTCTCGTTTATATTCGCGTGGGACGAAAACAAATACCTCAGTAAGTGTTTTTTTCGACGTGTTTGTACATTTTGGGACCGCACAACACTTATGCACTTTTGAATTTATTTTAAATACACAAATCGTCTTAAAATACATATAGTACATATAGTAGTGATATGCGGTTTACGAAACCGTGACGTCACCGTCAGCTCCGACGGACACCATTACACTGCAAGCGTTTTTTGACGTAAATGTCAAATTGGATTTTGAAATGGCAATTTTTGCTACTAAACCTTTATTTTATGTAGAAATGTATATATATTTGAAAACAGTGGATGCGTAAAAACATCGTGAGATAGTTTCTCAAAATTAGTCATCATGCCTATTTTACAAAATTGCTCTGTATATGTGCCTTTTCAAATTACCTGCTCAATATGACAACATCCGTGGACTGACTCTCGAAGGAACCATTGAACGTGCCCCCGTTGTCCTTGATCAAGTTGACTATCTTCTTTTTCTCCGACTTTGTGAATCCCGACGTGGTGCAGATGGCCCCAAAGAACACGGGCAGCTTGTGTTTGTCGAACTGAGAATCGGCTCCGGACACGTTTTGTTCCATGGAAGCCTTCCACACGCTTCTTATCCAATCTATGTGCATTATGGGAATCTTCGAACACACGGCGCTCTGAAATGAAAAAAGAATCGTCATATTAGTTTATTTGTGTTGAAGATAAACAGAAATACACAATGCATTACTGTGATATATGTGAATGAAAGAGATAGCATGTATGTAGCGTGAGAGTATATTATATTGTTTGAATGAGCGTATTAGAGTATTACCTCCGTTTGTGAATAATTGATATTGACCTTGAATTGTATATTGTATTAATAATCGTGTTGTAAATAAGTGTAAAAGAAGACTTGCATAAAATAACAGAGTTCCACCCCAGCAAATATCAAGTGTACAAGGACACTGTAATTACATAAAACAGTAACAAATTAGGTCCTTCACCTTTCCTTTCCCGTCATGAATATGTAATAATTTTAAGAATATTTAAATTTATTTTTTGTTGTATTGTAAGTACATACTTCTATGATTATTTAATGTGTATTACACATCAATTGTGGACAAAAGTAATTGGTGTCTTTTTTTTTATTTCATAGTGTATTTTCTCTGTTTATCTTATAAGACTGTATTTGTCCCTTCAATAAATAAAAGATTGACAGGAAAAAATAGAAATACTCGTCAAAAAAAAGAAACCTTTGTGCTTCGGGGAGAATTTCACAAAACAAATTATAATACAATAAGATAATAAACAATTAGATCGAAATATTCTCACACACACAATTAGTCCTTCAGACCATCACAATGAGAAAGAATTCATTTTATTCTATGTTTGAATTGTAACATATATGAATAATGACTGTCCAGACTTCGTTTGCGTATATATATATATATATATATATATATATATATATATATATATATATATATATATATATATATATATATATATATATATATATATATATATATATATATATATATATATATATATAGATCCCACTACATTTTTTGCGTCCGCCAAATATCCGACAGATCGGCGTCCACCACTTCTACTTATTATTTTAGGTTTATGTCAGTGAATTTAGAGCTATTTGTTGCTCACAATCATTGTAGCCATAAGGTTTTTCTTGTAAATTGAAAAATATAAATATTCAGTTTTATCCTATTTTGGTACGTTTGACACGTCATTTTCATACTTGCGTCCATGTGTATATTTTTTGTATATTTTACAAATATCTTCCTATAGTTTTCACGTCCATTTTTTTATCTTTATTACTGCGTCCGGTGTATATTTTTTGTATATTTTATATATTTCTTCATATAGTTTTCACGTCCATTTTTCTATCTTTATTACTACTTCCGGTGTATATTAAAAACTTTCCTATGCATAATTGACATCATACTTGCGTCCATGTGTATATTTTTCGATATTTTATATATTTCGTATATTTTATATAGTTTTCACGTCCATTTGTTCTAGCTTTATTACTACGCCTTCTGTACACAGGCGATTTCTTAGTGTGTACATAAGTGCACTACACTGCCTTCTAAAATTAATAAATATATATTATATCCAAAAAACTTATTCAAAACACTTGCCAAAATACGTTATAATGGTACCTAGTAACTTTGTTAGTAGATGCGTGTTTGTATATAGCGCCAAAATTCGTATATTATAGGATTGTGTGCATAATTTATATGAACGTAATTTTTCTACATATTATCTCATAGTAATACGAAATTTTGCCGATCCGTGATTGTGAGCGACACAGATAGCGCTTCATTGGTATGTGTTAGAAAAGGACAGAACACTGTCCCGGTCCGTGCTTTGCTCCAGACATGCGTATTGAAGACATAAATACTGTCCATAATGAGTTAACATCAACATGCGTACTAACAACATTTTACTTATTATTTGTAAGGATTATTTTACATTAACTTACGTACAATGTTATGACAAACATCTGTGGTGTGATGGTGAAGTTTGTCCGAATGTTCATTAGTGTCAGAGTAAAATTAAAAACATCTTTTGTAATATCAATAAGGATATTAAAAAAAATATATCAATTAAATTGCTCGTTCTATATTATAGGGATGTTTATTTCAATGTCGATGGACTGATATTATCAATTTAACAACTATGTTTTTTTAAATACCTACGATGTTTAGAAACATATTGTGAATTATTGTTCAATTTATTGACAGCTTACTGTTGAGTCCGACGGTGTTTTTATACGCAGTTTTGAAGAAAACTACATTATTATAACATAAGACCATCTCAATATTTTTTCAACGATGTTACACCAACAAACATTTGATCTCCTCTATCGTAGAGTTTTATACAATCGTGTAATCGAAAGGCATGCACAAATTTAAGAGCGTTGAACTTTTTTTTAAATTTTCATATAGATATCAACCGGGAGTATAACATCTAGGATTTTATGAATCTTTTATATATTTTGAAGTACTCGTATATTATACAAATAACAAAAGTTTTTATTTGATTTTTTTGTTGTGATATATTTAGTCAAAAGATAATTTTGTGTTAAAAAATGTTGGGGAAATTCATTATTTAAATATTATATAAAACACACTACATAGGTACCTACTTTGTTTAATGTCACTATTTATTAGATGAAGTACTTACGTACTAGGTACATCATATAAATTTAATATGTACCCAAACATTATTTCTTTCAAAATAAATTATAAAATAAAACAAAATTCAAAGGCTCGCCATTGAAAAAATATATATAAAATTTAAAAATAATAATAAATACTTCCTTGCACCCTGTGCATGTGGCCATTTCATTGCTATTCGACAATTTCATCTAATTTATTTACCTAGTGTTTCCAGCCCCGATAAGCAAGAGTTACGTGAGAAATAATTTTAAATAAATTTATAAACATGAATGTAGATACCTACATAATATATTATAATATTGTGTATAGGCGACTGCCATAGAAATCGTATGAAGCAATGTCGTCACTAAATTCAATTTATGTAAATTTGAGATGTACTACTACAATGTTACTATGTTTTATAGAAAATTAAATTATCTATTTGGATTGTTTCGGTTTTTTTCGATATTATTAAAAACTAAGGAAATATAGGCAGTTAAACACATAAATTTAAAAAAATGTTTTTCTTAATAAAAAATGTTTGAGAAACTCTGGAATTTTTTTGAAAAAACTCGTTTGAGATTTTGTATTTGTCTATGTTCGTACCAATTTTCAGCGTTCAAGCTTTTATGGTTTCTGAGATATATGGAAAAATAAAGTAAAAATTCAAAAGTTGATAACCCCTGACTGAAACAAAAATTCAAAATTCTGAGTATAAAAGTTTTGTAGGCCTATAACTATTTATGTATTCTGAAGTTTTGGGCTCTGTAAATTGAGCAGATCAAAAGTTATAAGGGGAGACGGACACACACACACACACACCCTCACACACACACACACATGCACGCACGCACGCACGCACGCATGCACGCACGCACGCATGCACGCACGCACGCATGCACGCACGCACGCACGCATGCACGCACGCACGCACGCACGCATGCACGCACGCACGCACGCACGCACGCATGCACGCACGCACGCACGCACGCATGCACGCACGCACGCACGCACAAGCACACGCATACGCACACAAAACTCACACGAAATATTTTACTCCGAATTCTGAGTAAATCCGTGTATGGAACATATATGCTGTGAAGCCACTATGTTGGTGTTTTATGACTTGGAAAAGCCGTGAAAAAAGTAGACCCTGCATACAATTCTCGCGTATCCTGGCTTGAAACATTGTCGATATGTTAAGAGAACAAAGGTCTCTTAAACAAATCGACAGTTGAAATATGTAATTAAGATAAACGCAAAAAAACAATAAGAAACTAGTTGCATGTAATACATGAGATCCAACTATCGATAACGATAGTATGTTAGTTGAAGAATAAGTACCAAACTATAAACCCATAAATCCAAATTATTGAATATTTTAAGATATTTTGTTTTCTATACAACAGATGTAGGTATGTATGTCAAGATAGGACAGTATGGAGGTCAGTCCTTTTTTCTAACCAGAATATGAAAACAGCATGATGGTATGATGGACGACATTATATAGAATATGATATTTGCTGCGAAGCCTCTAAGTTTGTGTTTTTTGCATGCAATAAGTCCACTATGGTAGGTATACAAAATGTTCCTAATACGCGCATCTTGGCTTAGTACTGTCGATATGTTTAGATAAATAAATTTTCTTAAACAAATCGACAGTTGGATTACATAAACATCAACCATTATACACAGTTAGTACAACATCCGCCGGGTTTGTAATATTTTTAAATTTTGTTGAAAGTATCATTAACAGATTTTTAATTATCTCAATAGAGACGAAGTTGGAATATTTATTGTAGGAGAACCGGGAAATCAAGGCACCTACCTACAGGGCTTAAATATCATTGACTGAATTGACTCCCGACAGAAAAAAATCCAATGTTTGCGCATATGCAATAATACAAATATTCGAAAGTATCATTATTATTTATTTTCTTCGCAAATACACGATACTGTGGTGAGTTCGAAAGAGAATGTGTAACAAGAGTTAAGTAATACGATCGCTAATCAATGTGTTATCTGATCTGCGTGACAAACGGGAAGTCTATAATACAAGCCTAAATCCCTTTTACGGAAATGTAGAAATTATGTTTACCATTAACGAATTTCTATTTAAGCCGGGACGCGGCCAATCTATGGTTTGAAAAAAGGTAAAGTAATTATACTCACTCCTCAAAAATTCACTGAAAACCAATGATTTAAATAATATACGGAGTAAATGAAATGACCCTTAATAAACATTTAGTGACATCGAAAATAAACAGTCACCAAGCTTTAAAATATTCTCATATCATTTATATTAATTTAATGGATGGATGGGTCGATGGCAGAGCGGCTAGCGCGCTGGGCTGGTAATCCAGTGGTCGCGAGTTCGAATCCTGTCTCGACCGATTTCGTTTACCTATAGCACATGCATTTATTTGATTTTTTAGGGAACGTTGGAAGATGTATATGTACTTGTTTAACAAGGACATATTCATTTTTTATATTTAAAAAAAAATATATATTAATAAAGATGCCGGTGTGTCGACAAAAATGCGCATGGCATGCTTTTTTATAGGATAATGCACACCCGTTCACCTGCCGATGGTTACCCCACATTGTGTGGAACGCAGTGAGGATCGATCCATGAAAGTGTACAGTATGATACCAATGATTAACAATAAAATGAATGAGTTTGTTAATTTTTTATTTATTTACATAAGGTACTAAAAATATAATAATTAAACAATAATAGAAGGTATTCAACAATCATTTCGAAATGAATGTTGTGTACTATTCAATATCATATTCTAAATAATGATAGACGACAATTTATTTATTAAATAACTGTAACACTGAAAGATAATTAATATCAATATGTTAAGTTAATTTTTTAATCAACAGATATACATATTTAGAAAATAAAACACTGAACGAAAACCAATATTAACATACGATTGAAACCTCGACTATTTTATATTATGAACATTCGATTGAAACCTTGAACAACTTAGGAACTCAAACACTGAACGAAAATGAATATCAACATTCGATTGAAAACTCGTCTATTATAAAATAAGATGATTTTTTAACCAACAGATTTTTAAAATTAGTTGCATGTAACACATGAGATCCAACTGTCGATAGCGATAGTATGTATAGTTGAAGAATAAGTATCAAACTATAAACCCATAAATATAAATTGTTTAATATTTAAAGATATTTGGTTTTCTATACAACACATTACCTAGGTATTTATTTATTTATTTATTTATTTAGGGACAAATACAGTCTTAAAATACTAAAATAGTATAATACACTATAAAATAAAAATAAACAGACCAATTACATATGTCCACCGATATTAAATATGAAACATTTTACATACATACATACATACCATCACGCCATGTCCCTCACGGGGTAGGCAGAGAGAACCGAACGCCACATTTTTCTATCTTGACACACATTCATCGCCTCATCAACATTCATACATCGTCTTATACATGTTCGTCTGTTGTTCATGCTTCTTACATTTCCATCTTTCAAAATATCGTTTACATGGTCGTGCCATCCTTTTCTTGGGCGCCCGCGACCTCTTATTCCGTTCCTGTCAGCTTTGTATATTTTCTTCGTCAGGCGTTCTTCGTTCATTCTCCCCAAGTGGCCAAACCATCTCAATGTGTTAACTTTCATTCTGTTAATTACATCTTTCTTTATCTTACATTCTTTCCTTGTATCTTCATTCCGAACTCTATCATACATCGTTCTGTTACAAATTCTTCTAAGCGATCTCATTTCAACTGCATTTATTCTGCTTTCGTGCGACTTCTGCCATGTCCAGGTCTCACTTGCATACGTCAGGGTTGCCACTACGATTGCGTTATGAATGGCAACTTTAGCGTCTCTTGATATGTTGCGATCATTCATAACTGGTCTAAGTGCTCCATTCACTCTGTTTCCTGCCATAACTCTTCTTTCAATATCCTTATCAGGCCGTCCATTCCGTTGGAACATTCTACCCAGATAGACATACTCGTCGACTTGTTCAAGCCATTCATTCTCTACTTTTATTTGACACACTGTTCTGCTTTCACTCTTTTCAAAGACCATTACCTTTGATTTGCTGGCATTCATTTTAAGTCCGTTTTCTATGCATCCTTCATATACCATACTTACAAGATACTGTAACTCTTCCATACTTTCTGCTAACAATACTTTGTCGTCTGCATACATCAGATCACGTACTGTTACAGTACTCAGTTTCAGACCCTTACTTTCATACTTAAGGGCTCTTATGCAGAAATCAATGTAGAGATTAAAGAGCCAAGGGGACAACACGCACCCCTGTCTTACGCCATTATTTATAGAGAACCAAGTTGTTGTTGTGTCGTTAACACGAACACATGCTTTGCTGTTCTCATATAATGAAGCGATTGCACGTATCAGCTTACTCTTCACTCCGTACATCGATAGTATATTCCATAGTTTTTCTCTTACAACTTTATCATAGGCCTTTTCTAGGTCTATAAAGGCGCAGAAAAGTTTTTGGTTTTTACCCAAAACCTTTTCTGTGACCATACGTAAAGAAAAAATTTGGTCTATACATCCTCTGCCGCCAACAAAAGCCCCTTGAGCATCCCAAATCTTGCTCTCTGTAACCTTTCGTACTCTTTGATCCAGGATCCTTGCATACATCTTACCAACTGAGCTTAGCAAACTTATGGCTCTATAGTTTTTGCAGTCGAGCTTCGATCCTTTACCTTTATACAAAGGTACCACGACTGCATTTCTCCAGTCTGAGGGAGTGTGTCCTTCTTCCCAACATTTGTTGAAAAGAGAGAGACACCACTCCAACGTCTGTTCGCCGCCATATTTTATAAGTTCAGCTGATACACTGTCATACCCGGCAGCTTTCCCCGCTTTCGCGTGTTTTACTGCTTCAAACACTTCTTCTTGCGTTATTTCATCCTTATCATCTTCACTTACTTGCCATGTTCTCTGACTCACGTCCCCTCTTACTCCGCTATCATACAGTTCCTCGAAATATTCTTTCCATCGCTCTTTCACGCCATCTTCGTCCATAATTATTTTTCCATCTTTATCATTTATTCCTTTCGAAGCTTTCACAGTTCCATTTTTTCTTTTCGCTACGCCTTTCCAGAACATTTTCATGTTTCCAGGAAAGTCGCTGGCTATTTTCAGGCTTTCTTTCTCTTTTATACCATCTTTTTCCCTTTTTACTGTGTCTTTGACTACTTTCTTGCATACTTTATAATTCTCTTTTGCTCTTTCTTCATTATTCGATCCTTTCGCGGCTAATAATGCCATCCATGCTTTCTTCTTTTCACCCACAACTATCTTAACACTCTCATTCCACCAAGCATCGCCTTTCTTTCCACCTCTTTTAGCAATACCACAGATCTTCTTCGATGTCTTACACACGGTCTCTTTCAGCGTCGTCCATGCTTCCTCAATATTTCTTCTACTGTGTATTGCTTTAAAGAGTTCGTTTCCGGTCTCTTTTGCATACTGATTTCTTACACTCTCATCTTGCAGCCTTTCTACCTTGGTTCGCATCGGTGGATCACTTCGGTGTGTTTTAGAGCGCCACCCGGTGAACAAATCAATTCTTGATATTAACAAGTAGTGGTCTGTCTCCAGTTCCGCGCCCCTATACACTCTAGTATCCACTGTCGCTTTCCTTAGTGCGGCGTCAACACATACATAGTCAATTATCGACCTTTCATTCCCTCTTTCCCATGTATACTGGTGAATTCTTTTGTGGCTGAATACTGAGTTCGCCACAAACAGATTCCCTTCCGTGCATACTTCCAATAGTCTTTTACCATTGTCATTCACTCTAATATCGCCGTGAGGTCCAAGGACTGACTCAAAATCTTTCCTACGGACACCCACCCATCCATTTAGATCTCCAGTCAGAATCACTCTTTCATTATCCTTTTTTTCGTTCATTATCTCGGTCACACTGTTCCAGAAATCATCCTTTTCACTCTCACTATCGGAGTTTCCGGGCGCATATCCTATTATTAGGAATACGCTTGTAATTCCGATCTTCAGCCTTACCCACATGAGTCTAGAGTTTTTTAGCTTGTACTCTTTCATACATTTCCCCATTCGTTTCGCTAGAATCACACCAACTCCTTTGCATGCAAATTCGTCACTTTTCACTCCCGACCATAGTTCTATCATACCATCATTCCTAACGTTCATCCCTCTACCTTTCTTTTTTGTCTCACTTACACACAATACATCTATTTCTTTACCTTTTATTACGTCGCAAAATTCATTCATCTTTCTATCCATTCCTCCTCTTATATTCCAGACTCCCAATCTGCACTCGGCTCTCCTCTTTTCGCCTACCCCCTGGACCGTAACATGACGAGTGGCGGGCTTCATCGATGTTCTCCCGGCAGAGCCCAGGGGGTTTTTCTTGATTCAGCTATCCCTTCATCACACTTTCATATACGTCATCTGATATAACACACACATTTTTTCCTTAGATTATTTTAACACTTATTTACATATAATTACACTATTTAAGTCCCAACTTTTGTCTTTTCACACCGCTTACATTTATATTATCTTACCAAGTAACTTATACAACTAGTTATTTCTTATTCTTAGCTTAATAGTTCACTTAATATAATTAACGATTACACTTATTACCTATGTCTTACTCACTATTTCACTTATTTAATGTACCTACTACAAATTTACTAGTTCTGGTACGCACGTGTTTTCACTGTTTACACCTCTCTATGTACTTCCTCTTTCATACTTTGCTTCGCTTCCTCACTTCACTGCGTAGCACTTTTACCTGGACAGAGTCATTTTTTGTCTTAAGCAGGGCATGTCACTTTGAGAGAAGGTTATCTATCGGGCAACCCGAGAGAGGATACTTTACGGGTACTTTTCAGGAAACCATTCCACAGTCACTCCCGTTCATCTACTGCGGTATGTTTTTAGTAATGTAGGTATTCCTTTTTCCAGCCGATCGTGTAAAAATTGGTCTTTTTCTTGTCCACTGATTTATCTTCTAATTATTTCAAAAATGGCATTGTATCATGGCATATTGTTCCCACCCATACTGTCATACTAATTGACCGTCTTTTTTCTGGGGACATTCGCACTCACAAACAAAAACCACCATTACAAAGAATATCGATGAATGTCGGTCGGTCGGGCTGCGTCCAACATGTGGTCACCGTCTGTGGGCCGTTAAGCCCAGCTTCAAGGGGCAGGTACACAGGTCTGTTGACAAACTCACTTAGTCACACACATTAACACTTTGTAATAAACTATCTAAAACTGCTTTTGTCCACATATCGATTTATAGAAATACTTAATAATTACATATATGATAGGCAAAATTACACTACATCTACTGTACTAAAAATTAAGGCTGTCCGACTATAATATCCGCCGTAAAATTTACTGGGACCCGAGAGTGCGTAGAAACGCACCCGGCCGCCACGGCCGCCGCAATATCTAAACATTTTAAACATCATTAATTTAAATATAACTAAGATGTATGTTTGCCTGTGACGGGAAAGGAAGGGAAGAGAAAAAAAAAAGATGGGAAAAGGATTGTGACAGTTAAATTATGTATGTATGTCAAGATAGGATAGTATGGATGTCAGTCCTTTGATCCTACCCAGAATATGAAAACAGCATGATGGTATGTATGTATGTTTGGAGATTAGTATCAAACAATTAAGTCTTCTTAGATATTGTGTGTAGGCGACTGCCATACAAATTGTATGAAGGAATGTCGTCACTAAATTCAATTTTTATAAAAATTGTTAAAAAGAATTTGAGATGTGCTAATACAATGGTTATATTTTTTATAGAAAATAAAATTATCTAGTTGGGGTGTTTCGGTTTGTTCAATGTTTTTAAAAAAATTTGGAAATATAGGCAGTTAAACTCATAAATTTTTCATAAAAAAATATTTTTCTTTTTAAAAAATGTTTGAGAAACCCTGGATTTTTTTTTTAATACTCATTTGATATTTTGTGTTTGTCTATATTTATACCAATTTTCAGCGTTCTAGCTTTTATGGTTTCTGAGATATATGGAAAAATATACCAAAATTTCAAAAGTTTATAACCCCTGACTGAAACAAAAATTCAAAATTCTAAGTATAAAAGTTTTGTAGGCCTATAACTTTTTATATATTCTGAAATTTTGGGCTCTGTAAATTGAGCGGATCAAAAGTTATAAGAGGGGACGGACACACAGACACACAAAACTCACATAAAATGTTCTACTCCGTATTCTGAGTAAATCCATGTAATGGAACATATATGCTGCGAGGCCTCTAGTTGATGTTGTTAGCATGCAAAAAGTCCACTACGCCATAAAAAATGTTCTTTCGTACACGCATCTTGGCTTAATAAGGACGATTCATTCAGAGAATTGAATTCTCATAAACGAATCGACAGTTGGAAAATTAAATTATCTAGTTGGGGTTTTTCGGTTTTTTTCGATATTCAAAAAAATGGAAACATAGGCAGTTAAACTCATAAATTTATCATAAAAAAATATTTTTCTTTACAAAAAATGTTTGAGAAACCCTGGAATTTTTTTGAAAAAACTCATTTTAGATTTTGTATATGTCTATGTTGATTCCAATTTTCAGTGTTCTAGCTTTTATGGTTTCTGAGATATATGGAAATTTTCTATAAAAAATATTAACATTGCAATAGTAAGTAAGTAGGTACGCGCATCAGAGTAACAATAAACAAATTGATAGTTTTATGAACTATGTAAAAATAAAAGTAAGTAGGTACGCGCATAAGAAAGTAACAATAATCAAATCAACATATACCTAGTATGAACTTTGTAAAACTGAAAGTAAGTAGGTACGCGCACGAGAGAGAGTAGGTATCAATACATATATCGACAGTTGTATGAAGTCGTAAAAATAAAAGTAAGTAGGTACGCGCTTTTTCAAGGCAATATTTAAAATGCGTTGTATTGTATTCATTTTATCGCGAAGGTCACAGAGACATGGTTGAAGAGTATTGAGCGCGGACGCAAGACGATCGGAGCCATATATATAAATCACCTTCAAAATATACTCCGAACAAATCTCCGTGCGGCCAAGGTCAACATGTAATATTTTGCCGCGGATGCAAAACGATCGGTGGCTTAGTAAAAATATACACCTTCAAAATATACACTAAATAAATCTCCGTGCGGCCAATGGTTGAACTAATAATATTCATTTCAAGATATTTTGATATTTTTTTTGCTTCCATGTAAATTTTTGCCAGTTGATTCTCTATGGTATAAGCAACAGAATGGTAGTTTTTGGCGTGAAAATTATCTTGCGTCCGTATACCGGACGCGAAAAGTTGGTGGACGCAACAACCCTATACGAATTTCACATAGGTGACGCAACAAGTATTGCGGGATATATATATATATATATATATATATATATATATATATATATATATATATATATATATATATATATATATATATATATATTGCGTATATATAATGACAGTTCGCTAGGTTTCTACTCTAAATGATAACACATATTAGTTTGAATATTCCTCAATAGATGGCAACCACATAGAAGTGTTATTTCCAAGTGGTATGTTTCTGTCAAAGTTTAATATATATACAACTTTCAAAATTTACAAACCCGTTCAAGGAGTTCCACTCTAAGACATTTAATGGTGAATGTTACGCTAGCACGTAAAGTGATCACTAAAACCAGCCGATGACAGGTCGTTAGCCCTGTAGGAATGTCTTGGAGCTCCATCCATACCTACCTCCCTTTCATCTCTACTGAGATGCAGTATAAATACATACTGCAAACTCCTATGTATACATACTTCATTTATTTAATTATCTCTACAGGCTACATTATACAAAATAATAATATAATAGTCAACCTCACTAGGGCTGGCCTGTATTGAGGTCGATAATTTAACATAAAATATTTTTAAGGTTTTTTCATTATCACAGTGGAAGTTCATAATTATAAAATAGAAGGTTTTATTTTAATAATTAAATCACAATCTATATTTATATATCAGTTAATTTCTCTAGAGACCTTGTTAATATTCTTTATTCATTCTTATAATAATTGTTGTAGGTATGTATCTGTGTTATTTATTGAACATTTTACCATGTATAATTAGGTTTTCCCTATTTCTTAGTAATTACTTGTATTCAACTTTCTTTTCTCTGTATGTATTGACTTTGTATTCCCGACCCCCCCCCCCATCTCCCTCATACCTCACACACCCCCCATTTGCTATGTAACATTTTGTTTTAATTTTGTATTTAGTTTGAATTTTGCCTCTGAGGATGCTGGCTGAGTCCAGTGAAAGCGCTTAGGCTTTAAAAATAAAAACTCATTGTGGATTAAAACTTTGTGATTTAATTATTAAAATAAAACCTTCTATTTTATAACATAAAATAGTAAAGACAGCGTATAGCAAAAGTTTAACAAATTAACAAAATACTTCTTCTTCTGGGTCACAATCCTAAGATTGGTCAGCACCAAACACTCGATCTTTCCACTTAACTCTATCGTCCGCCAGTCTCTTCATCTCTTTGTAGCTGCTACAGCGCACGTCACCGATTATCTGGTCTATATAGTTATTTCTGGGGCGACCTCTACAGTTACCCCCATCAATCATTCCTTCGACGATGGTAAAAAGCAGGTCTGGGTGCCGGATGTTGTGGCCTATCCAAGTTGTTCTCTGTTGGGCAATTCTTTTCATAATTTGCCTTGTCTCTCCAGCCCTACTTAGTAACTCGTCGTTGCAGATGTGTTCTGACCAGTGAACTTTAGCCATGCGTCTGTAGCACCACATCTTAAACGCAGACAGACGTCCCGTTTCACATTGGCTGATGGTCCATGTTTCAAAGCCATATAGCAGTACACTCCAGACAAGAGACTTGATCAAATTTTTTCTAATTTTGATGGAAATGTTAGGGTATTCAAAAATTGTTGATCTTTTGTTGAAGGTGACTCTTGCTTGGTGGATTCTGCTTTTGATGTCTGCTGTTGAACGTCCGTCTTGAGATATTCTGCTTCCCAGATACATGAACTCTTTCACGTGCTTAATTTCGATGCCTCCCAGAACAATATTTGCAGTGCATTCCTCCCTTCCAGCAACAAAATACAATTAAATTAAAATTAAAAATGTATACTTGGAAACAAGTTCCTAGTTTTTTTAATGGAAATAAATTTATTTTTTTGCTTCATGTACATTATTATGTACAATGGTGGGTTTATTGCCATAAGGTAATTTCTTCCAACCAACCAAAACAATGTGAGGATATATAAGTGTAGTGGTAGGTACATTAAATATACTAAATGTTAAATTATAGCAACAAAGAAATTTTTTTAACAGATTTTTAATTATCTCAATAGAGACGAAGTTGGAATATTTATTGTAGGAGAACCGGGAAATCAAGGCACCTACAGGGCTTACGACCTGTCATCGGCTGGTTTACGTGATCACTTTATGCGCTTGCGCAACGTTCACCAATTATGCCTTTTAATGAGATCCCTATCAATTCAATTTTTGAAAGTTCTATATATCTTTGACTCCCGACAGGGAAAAAAATCCAATGTTTGCGCATATGCAATAATAAAAATATTCGAAACAAAGAAATTTATTTAATACAAATGTCTATTTAGATTATATATTTTCGAACCTTAATCGGAGGTTTTTTGACAGATTCATGAATTGAATTGAATAAAGTCAAATATAAAGGTATAATTATGAATATCTTACTTGATATTTGTCAGAGAATATTGTATTGGCAACGAGATGAGTTGTTTTAGCAGTTAACGTTGTTTCATATAAACCACCCATCCATGAAACTGAGGATTTTACCTTATCCTGAAATCAAAATATAATTAATTCATATATTGTGTTGGTGATTTATTTATTTACAATAATATAAGGCACACATATTTTACATGTTTTCAAACATTTACAATAATTGACAGTAAAAAGAGATACAAATAAAGTAAAAATGAACAAAAAACAACCATAAATAAAACTAGTGGGTTGCGGCCAACTCTATACTCCTCACTAACAAGTCATTCTATAAACTATTCAAATTTTGTATTGAAAATATTCAGCATTTTCATGAAATGAGTTTGTTAAATTATTTTTTATTTAAGAATTTTATTACGATAACTTGATAACTCTTCAATGCTATTTTATGAAAGTGATGTGCCTTTTTATCAATTTGAAAATAAAAATTACAAAATTTAAGTTTCCCGAGCTTGGGGTCACTTTGAAATATTTGACAGTTAAAAAAATTGAGAAGCACTATTCAGATATCCTTCAAGATCTAATGTGGTCTAAACGAGTATTAGATACACACATTTGCAAAATTTGAAAAGAATCGAATGAATACTTTATTCTATAATCGATAAAGTAAAATAAACATGCCGTACATAGCACACAGCACACACACACAAATACATGATGTGATGAAACTTTCAGAATACAATCTCAGCATGATACAAGTTGATAGAATGCAATAATAAAAATACCCTTAAAAATCGCTAAATCATAACTCCCCACTATATCCCCTTGGGTTAGTGAGGAGTGAAAATATGGGTAGCGGCATAACGGAGGGATCCTAGGACATCACAGCCGATAAATAAAAATGTTATGGGCTTGAGTTCAGTTATGAGAACTCACCTGAAATCTGTACAAAAGACAAACTTTAAGAGGGCGTATTAGAAATGGTGCCGTGACCAGGATAATGGCCGATTTATTAATATATTATCCGTGCGTTAGTTGTATTTTATTTTGATATATCAAATAATTAAAAATTCACATTTTGATGTACTAATTCTTTTGAGGAAGCGTAATACTTGAGTATTATTATTTGTAGTCATAGAATCACATGGTACAGAAGCTGTGTGCAATACTAAATTTGACAACAAAAGTATGACAAATTTGATTAACATGTGTGTGTGCGAGGCGATCGGACGGTAGGTGTACATACACTGTCTTCAGTTGTGTGAAATTTAAAAATAATGTTGCCGGAAAATAAATATTTCCCCATTACGCCAAATTTTTTTTAAAATCTGTACTTCGAACAAATTTTGAGGATATTAGTTTTAAGCTGACTGCTTGAAAGAACAATAATAATGATTATCGTTATCAAATTTATAAATATTGCTGAGTTTTATCATTTTTTTCTTACCATGTGAATAATTATATTACTAAGAAAATACATATTGTTAAAAAGAAATAACCTCAATTCTTTTTAAAAGGTGGATATGGAATAGATAACTAACCTATGTAGGTTGATAATGAAAAAAATAAACAAAAATATTAATATGAGGGTTTGTTGCTATTTGGATACAAACATTGGATTATTTGGATTTACGGGAATAGCTTCAATAATTTATATGCTTAATAATAATTAATAAGGCACCATTTAGTGAGGAGTAAAAAAGCATTTATATTTATATCCATTTGCATAAATAGGTCTTTCCTTTTCATCAAGCATGATATGGTTTTGGGAAAGGGAAAAAATTCTGTATTCAAATTGTTATTTTATATGTATAAATAATATAGACTTGCTGCCAACAGGGCGGAATGGAGGCAGTTTCTTGAGGAGGCCAAGGCTCACACTGGGCTGTAGCGCCATTGCTGATGATGTATAAATAAATATTTCAAAAACCTCTTTTGTTTTTGTATAATTACCTTCTGTTCCTTATCTAGTCCTGTGGTTGTGACAATTAGTCCTCGCATGGCTATGGTGTAGATGGGTTGGGGTCCCGGGGGGATCTGTGAGCCCTCTGTGAGACAACAGGACAGACACCTGGCTCCCACTATGCTGGACATGCGACAGCAAAATCAAAACAGACAATTAATATAACTTGGAAACTTTTTTTTTGCTTTCCAATTGTTAAGACACTCCATAAATACTTCAATCGAATTTATTATTATTGGAATGCAGCAGTACAAAGGTGATATGCTTGAATGAGCCCACAATGCCATCGCAATTTGTCTGGTCCGTTCTAAAAAGACTCTCAGCAACAACCAGATCCTGGGGCAGCCTGTTCCAAGCATCCACCACTATGTTATTCAGGAAGTGTTTATGTAAATTCTGAGCAAACACACTTGTATTCAACTTCAGGCTATGGCCACGCAAGTGCTCATTTTTAATGTGCAGTTCAGGACAGTCATAATGATTGTTCAACACTTTGAATGCCTCAATGAGGTCACCTCTCATTCTTTTTTCTTTAAGCGTTGTCAAACTTGAATCATAATATAGTACAATCTCACAAATATAGCACTAATAATGGCACAAGAGTGCCGGATTATTCAAATTACTGGAATATAGGAAAATTGTAAATATTTGTAAGAAAATATGATGACATAATGGTTTTGTTTCATCCACCATTACCCGCTCTGCATTTGGGGACTGTAATCGGCCCCTTCACAGGGGGCGAAAAAAAATGCAAAGCATGAAGAATAGCTCATGGAGCCTTCTGAATAAGAAATCTCGGCACCATAGTGCAAAATATGATGACATAATGGTTTTGCTTCATCCACCATCACCCGCTCTGCATTTGGGGACTGTAATCGGCCCCTTCATAGGGGGCGAAAAAAATGAAAAGCACGAAGAATAGCTCATGGAGCCTTCTGAATAAGAAATCTCGGCACCATAGTGCAAAAGAAACAGTCAATGAATATGAATAGAAGATTCACACTCGTGGACTATCATTGACTTCAGGGGGGCAAGTCTGATCCGACCGGCGAAATCAAAACCCTAGTGATTACCCATATCATGGATATAATAATTATATCCAATATTTGGGTTTTGATTTCGCCGGTCGGACCAGACTTGCCCCCCAGATCTTTTTCTTGTAGAGTATCAGAGGTGTGACCAATATCTCTAGAAAACAATAATCTTGCAATTATTGCAATTATTAAATTGTTCTTAGAGCTCACGAAATCTGCATGACCAATAGGACCTTGAAGAGGCCTACGGACAGCAACGAGAACATAATAATGGTTTATTTATAAATAAAATAGGAATTAAATAATGTAATATATATTTTTTTAATGTTTAGTAATGAAAAGATAAAAATATTTTATCTAAAATTTGACATAAAAACAAACTTACACAGCCTTTGTCTTGAGCAATTTATTGAAAAGTGGTCCTTTGAACTGTTGTAAGACAAGAACGTCTTGTTTGGTAAAATCTGTTCGATTCATGCATTCCTCTTCTTCAACCCATTCTGCGATAATGCCGCTGGAACGGTGTTGCTCACAATGCTAAAAATAAATACACTTTTAATGGAAACTGTTGAAATGGAAAGGTTTGAAGTAAGCTGGTACTAGTAAAAGTGCTACAGGAGGATACATATATGTAATTAATATATGAACATAAAATTGTGTATTATTTTTATATTGTCTCATTGGACGTCCAACTAGGTGAACCTGTATTACAGTGATAATATATCTTAAATTTGATGCTAGGATACTATTAAAGGTTTGAAGTAAGCTGGTACTAGTAAAAGTGCTACAGGAGGATACATATATGTAATTAATATATGAACATAAAATTGTGTATTATTTTTATATTGTCTCATTGGACGTCCAACTCATGTCTCAAATGTATCATATGTATTCTGACAATTCTAATTAAGGATTCAAATTATGATTTATTATATGTATCAGAAGGTAAATTTAATGAATTATGTACCTACATTAAACACCAAAAACTAATGCAAATCATATTTGAACACAAATTAAATTATCAAACAAAAATTTAAAATAGAAAAAATTATCAACATATTACTTGTCAATACACTTTAAACAGATTATATCTACAAACATATGTCTCCAAATATATCCTAAGCTATAAATATACAAAAGGAAAGAATGTATATAACCTAAATAAGTAGCTAATGATGTTTCCCTTCTTAAATATACATATGTATTGTATTAAAAAATAAAGCCTTGCAGCTCAGCTAATAAGTGAATCAATAATCAGGTGACTACAGTCATAAAACTTCGATAGAAAATCACTCGTTCCTACTTGAAATCAAAACACTGACACAAATCATGAAGGTTTGATAAGACACAATTTTGATAAGCACATAAACAAATGAATAAATTATTCTATTCATACAAATAAAGAAATAAACCTTGCTGTTGCTGTTTGAATTATTTATTCAATTTAACTTACACTAAAAGCTTGCAGCATTTCATTATCGCAATCATTTTCATTTTCGACTTCTTTGGGTATAACAAAATACAAGTGAACTTCTGTCATTTTTTAGATTAAAATATCAGCAGTCATTAACATATGTTATTAAGGCTTAATCTTTTTACTAAAATTCATAATAAAACCGCGAAATAATTATTTTAAAGCCAAAACGAAACGTTAACAAAAGCGTGTCAGTCAGTCACAGTAGAACTGTCAAAATTTTCCCACAAATATTTTGTTTGAAAAGAAACCATAGATAAAACGAAAAGTCATGTCTTATCAATAATATAGGTTGTCAAATATAATACTTTTTTGTCCAAAATCAAGTAATGAAATTATATTTAGAATCTTTTTATTTAGGCATGATTCTAAAGGAATCAATCTATCAAGCCAACAGTTGTGTACAAACTCTTTCAGATGGTACTACAGAATAGAGACATTCCAGAAATTGAGAAATACCTCCCAGTAGAATAGGCGGGTTTCCATGAGGGCTGCAGTACCTGTGAAGAAGTCATCGCACTAACAAAACATGTGGAAAATGGCTTCCAAAGAGCGAAAAAGTCTGGCATGATACTCTTGGACCTAACAGCAGCTTATGACACTGTCTGTTGAAAAGGTTTGATCCTCAAGCTTGTGAGGACCCTCAAATTCTTTTCCAAATTCCATCGGGTTGGTGAGCAACATCTGAATCTTCTACCCTCCAAGCGCTTTGACGTTTTCAGGAACTCTTTTGGCAAATATGTTCATATTATCAAAGAATATGCTGTCAACCGTAAACAGATTGATGGCAGCACTATCCTTTATCTATAATTCATTTAATATGGACACATTGGTTGGTACTCACAGCAGTCCCTAGTATTGGCAACATTATTCAAATGATCAAAGATGCCTTATTGCATATTACAATATACATACATACCACCACACCATATCCCTTGCGGGGTAAGCAGAGAGAATCGAGCCCCATACTCCTCTATTTTTACACACATTCCTAGCTTCCTTTACATCCATGCATCATCTCATACATGCTCGTCGATTTTTCAAGCTTCTTATATTTCCTTCTGACACTCCTTCGCTTCACGCTGTCCGGAGACTCAGATGGCAAGGCCGCTGACCAGCTCCGAACAGCACTCAGCGTAGACGTGTGCAGTTTAGGTGGAGCGCTAGGGACGACGTGAAGCGTCGTCTCAACGTGTCACTCCCCTCGGATAAACTGTTAAATACTACTGGACCAAGGTAAGAGAACATTTAAAGGCCACTCACCGTGAGGACGTGGTCTCCCAGCTTGGACCCCTGTCGATGATGGTGGATCGACAGCCCACCAGGCGTAGTCTGCATTGACCTACGGGTTGGTGGACGTCCTCGGCCACTGGGAAGGTCCGTGTTCAGCCCAACGTATGCAAAGAAGATTTAAACTTATAGTTAGCTTAGAGCCGATGGAGAAACACCTAGGTGGCACAACCTGACCGAGGGAATCCGTCGGACGAAACCCTGGCAGGCGACTCGCCGAAACGCGCAAAGGCCTCTACGGTTCAGCCAAGGCAACAGTCTCAGGAAAAACCCAGCCAGTTGCACCAGGCTTGGCTCAAGTTAGAGTTTCTTACTTTCGTTGGGTAGAAAAAATACCATAAAAATTATTGCCGGCTCTGGGGCACCGGACTTGAAAATCGACGGCTGGCGGCACAGCCAGACTTTTTTGTTTCTTTTAGAAAAAAATAAAATAATGCTAAAAGAATCGTTCCTCTTTTTTTAAATTAAAAATTCTTTTTACACGCGGCAAAAACTCAGCGCGCCTTTTTTTCTCCCAGCTGACAAGACAAAATGTTGCCATTTTATAAATAAAAATATCCCAAGTAATAAAAAAATATTTCCCCAAAAATGAATGGTGCTTCCCGCGGTATTTTGGGTAGGTACCCGAAAATACTCGCACGTCATATAGGGGCGTCGGATTTCTCTCGCTCACGTCACTCGTGACGACTGACCGGCCGGTATCAATCGCCACCTCCAATTCGAGAGAAACCCATCGTCCCAATACGTGCTCAATCCTCCCGAAAGCGGCTAGGCAAACGCGAAACCCTGCGCGGGCGGTCATGTCCGGAGGTCGAGGCCGAGTGCCGAGAAGCCTACGCAGGAATGTGGCTCGGCTCCGCCAGTGGGTCATCCAAATCCACTAGGACGTCCGGAGTGAAATGGTGGCCCTCCAATAATGGGCGTTATCTCTTTAACGCCCAGACGGCCGCTAGAGCCTCCTGCTCGTTTGAGTGGTAGTTCTGCTCAGCGGGATTGAATCGCGAGCTTGCGTAGGAGATAACGTCTCGTGTTCCATCCTCCCTTGGATGAAACAGTACGGCCGCGACTCCCAGCTTACTGGCGTCCGTCTGCAGGCAAAATTTTCGGCCAAAGTCTGGACGGGTCAGCTGGAGTGGCTGACTCATGGCCTGCTTAATAGCCTTCATCGCTGCTGATGCTTGCTTTGTCCATTTGAAGGGCTTCTTCAGCCGAAGCAAGTCCGTCAAAGGCGCAACCAGTTCCGCAAAGCGTGGCACGTATTCCCGGAGCCAGTTACAAGTTCCCAGGAAACTTCGTACTCCCTTGCGGCTTGTAGGTTCGGGTGCTTCTTGAATAGCGCGTTCGTGTACTTCTTGGGGACGAGTACCAGTGGCAGTAACCACGTGTCCCAAATACTGGAGGGAACTCGCTCCAACAATGCATTTCTCGGGGGCGCAGCGCAGGCCATACAGCGCCAGACGCTCCTGCACCAACTGCAGGTGACGGCAGTGCTCCTCCCACGTCCCCGAGAAAACGATAATGTCATCCAAGTAGACCATGCAGAATTCGCGAACGAATCCTGCTAGCACTTGCATCACCGTCCTCTGGAAACCGGAGGACGCACCAGCCAAGCCATAAGGCATCACCCGAAACTGGTAGCGGGCACCGTCCGGCGTCGTAAAAGCCGTCAGCGGTCGAGACTCAGGAGCTATATAGAATGGGAGGAAAACTTCATGAAGATCCTCCAAGACCTTCTGAATCTTGTCCCGATGAAGAGTGGGGATATCGTTGCAAGATGGCAATGATACGGAATTCGGAGTCGGACACGGTTGCTCGGGGATCAGGTGGACGCTCGTCCGCTCCCTCTTTCCGAAGTTTACGCATTTTCTACAAAAGTCCACACAGGCCTCTTCCTCGGTGAGCCATGGCTGACCGAGAATGACCTCCTCGCGCAAGCCGCGTGCGGGAGCCGCTCTCGGTGGGAGATCGCGCGGCAACAAACATTTCGGAAGCAAAAGGCGGCGAGATCCCTTTACTGGCGACGGACCCGTAAGCGACCCTAAAATATCCTCCCCCCCCCGGTCCAAAAAAAAAAAAAATCCACGCGCCCTGAATCGATTCTCTCAGAACGGGGTAGTTCAAACCGGTAAGGGATAACCGCAAAACAGTTAATTACATCAAATCATTCAATTAAATATACTCTATAAAATCGGCGTTGATAAAAACACAATAAATAATCATCAATAAACACTGGAGTGTTGAAAATTAAAATAAAAGTTGTTAATTCAATTAATAAACAAATGGCAATAAATAAAATCAATTCTTAAAATAATTATAAATAACAATCAACAATTAAATCAATAAATAAAAATAAATCCTTAAAATAATTAAGAACAAGCAATTATAATTTAAAACACAATTATCGATTATTTGAAATAACTATAAATATATAACAAATAATCCAAACACGAATATCAATAATAAAAAAAAATAATTATAAATAAGTAATAATTAATCCAAACTCGAATATCAATAATAAAAAAAACAATTATGAATAAGTAATAATTAATCCAAACACGAATATCAATATTGAAATAATGGAATTTGCATTAATTATCAAAATATTTTTCTTTAGTTAGATTAATAAACGATCTTGTTCAGAACGATAAAAATATTTTTTCGATATGATTTTTGATAGCCATATATATTATTCATAGAAAAAATATTTTGAAGACAATATTTTCTCTATGGCTTGTAGCTGTCACTGTCAAAATCTAACTATTAGTGGTGCAAAGTTCGATATTTTTGTAAGATCCTGTCTTTTAAAATCGATTCATGAAATTTATGCGGATCATCAATTCGCTCTTCGATTCAATATGATTCAAATATAGCTATCCTTATCTATCGTACATAACATGTACGTAGTATGACAGAGAAAACAAAACCGATTCAAAATATGATATGCAAATGTAGGCGTTAAAATGTTTGCATTTCAATGTACTTAATGGTCAATATTGCTTAAATATTTTATGAACCATAATGAATTAGTCGTGAATCGAAGATCGCCTTCAAAATAGTATATTCAATTATAGACGTTACGTATTTGTTTTTCAAAGTATGTTGCGGTCAAAATTGCTTAACATATTTAAGAACCGCAATGAATTAGATTTTATGAACCATAATGAATTAGTTGTGAATCGATGATTGCCATGAGTCGGTATGTGTATCGCATTCTAACGATATATTTTATATGAGATAGAAAGTGTGAGAGTGATGTCCGGTTCATGAGCGGATCGTTGTGGCAACGTGAACCGTGAGTCACCGATTCAATTTAATGATCCGGTCAAATAATACGGATCACTCATTTTTCCCCGTCTCTACTAACTATATAAATCAGTTTGATTCAGCCCCAGCACAACGTTATTTAATTTGAGCTATTTTATACAACAAACTGCAATGCAACGTTTGTCGTGTGTCCGAAGCAGCTGTTGCCAGTGACGGACAACTTCTGAATCATCTAACTACGGCCAATTACACAATATATATCTCGAACTAACTTCAACACTGATGTGACGGCCAAATTCACTCATGACAGCTATTGCCAGCTACAATAGACCAATATCGAACCAAAATCGACAATCACGGAGTACCACAACTGATGGGCGATTCCAACGATCATCGATCAACGATCAACGAGTATTATATTCACAACTCCAACATTTGCAGTGCAAATGGGCTTCAATTTTAATAAATCATTATGGTTCTTTAACCTGACATTCAACGTTGACTCGATATCAGTCTCTTAGATATGTACGCAATAGCCTAGATAGCTTTACTTTTATTACGTACATATGTTACATTCATTATATTTGTCTTTTTAAGATAACCATTTAGTATCTATATTAAACCGTTAATCTTCAAGATTACTATTTAGTATCTATATTAAACCTTTAATAATACAATATCCTATGTTAAAACACATTATTGAGACGCACTGAGCGCTAATCGTACCTTTTATTATTAATCATTCACTTTAAAATCGTTTACTTATACTCAATTTGTAAAACAGTATATTTATAACAATAAAACAAGAATAAAACATTATTTACCTATAAATTGTTTCACATTTGTATTTCAAATAGAATGAATTTAAAATAACATTCTCTACTATGAATGTCCAGCATACAATGGGTTTTCCATTGCTACTTGTAACAATACTTAATATAAAAAATATTTATAATTTGCCCATTCTGAGAGTTCCACTCAGGGTCGCTGGTTCGTCCAAACTCTCTCGTTTGGATGGAAGGCCCCTCTGTTGGGAGACAATCTGACACTCCTTCGCTTCACGCTGTCCGGAGACTCAGATGGCAAGGCCGCTGACCAGCTCCGAACAGCACTCAGCGTAGACGTGTGCAGTTTAGGTGGAGCGCTAGGGACGACGTGAAGCGTCGTCTCAACGTGTCACTCCCCTCGGATAAACTGTTAAATACTACTGGACCAAGGTAAGAGAACATTTAAAGGCCACTCACCGTGAGGACGTGGTCTCCCAGCTTGGACCCCTGTCGATGATGGTGGATCGACAGCCCACCAGGCGTAGTCTGCATTGACCTACGGGTTGGTGGACGTCCTCGGCCACTGGGAAGGTCCGTGTTCAGCCCAACGTATGCAAAGAAGATTTAAACTTATAGTTAGCTTAGAGCCGATGGAAACACCTAGGTGGCACAACCTGACCGAGGGAATCCGTCGGACGAAACCCTGGCAGGCGACTCGCCGAAACGCGCAAAGGCCTCTACGGTTCAGCCAAGGCAACAGTCTCAGGAAAAACCCAGCCAGTTGCACCAGGCTTGGCTCAAGTTAGAGTTTCTTACTTTCGTTGGGTAGAAAAAATACCATAAAAATTATTGCCGGCTCTGGGGCACCGGACTTGAAAATCGACGGCTGGCGGCACAGCCAGACTTTTTTGTTTCTTTTAGAAAAAAATAAAATAATGCTAAAAGAATCGTTCCTCTTTTTTTAAATTAAAAATTCTTTTTACACGCGGCAAAAACTCAGCGCGTCTTTTTTTCTCCCAGCTGACAAGACAAAATGTTGCCATTTTATAAATAAAAATATCCCAAGTAATAAAAAAATATTTCCCCAAAAATGAATGGTGCTTCCCGCGGTATTTTGGGTAGGTACCCGAAAATACTCGCACGTCATATAGGGGCGTCGGATTTCTCTCGCTCACGTCACTCGTGACGACTGACCGGCCGGTATCACTTCTTTTGAAATATCATTCACATGGTCATGCCATCACTTTCTGGGCCAGCCCCTGCTATTCACTCCATCTCTTACACCCATGTATATTTTTTTGGTCAGTAGTTCATCATTCGTTCTTTCAATATGTCAAAACCACCTCAAGGCATTCACTTTCATTTTACTTATAAAACCTCTTTACCTTGCATTCTCTCCTTATGTCCTCATTTTTCATTTTATCATTCTATTACATACTCTTCTTAGTGGTCTCATTTCCATACCATCTATATATTACCTGTGGAATAATTGGTGGAGGGTTGATGTTAAATAACAATGCATAAGAACTATTTTAGTTTTAATTTATCAAAATATAAATGTATTTATATTTACTGATCACAGAACAATAATCAAAATTGTACAGAATAGTTATTGTTTTCATTTATTTCTTTAACTTTTTAATGCAAACTTTTTTTCTGTAATATATCTTGAAACATATTTGAGACTGGCAAATGAATATAGTGAATTCAAAAGAAAAATAAAATACTAGGTATAAATGAAAACACTAATTAGTTTTAGTTTCACTATATAATTTTAACACTGGCACTGACCGGTATCGATCTGAAGATCATCGTCAGAGTGCCAATTGATCTTCAGATCGATACCGGTCAGTGCCAGTGTTAAAATTATATAGTGAAACTAAAACTAATTAGTGTTTTCATTTATACCTAGTATAATGGAGTTTCACCACGAATTATCCGTCGACAAAATTAACAAGAAAAATAAAATACATACATACATACATACCATCACGCCATTTCCCTATTTGGGGTAGGCAGAGAGAACCGAACGCCAGACTCCTCTCTCTTGACATACATTCCTCGCTTCATTCACGTCCATACATCGTCTCATACACGCTCTTCTATTATTCTTACTTCTTAATTTTTACTGATTTTTAAATTATATTAAATTCTTCTTGTATAGATAATAATTATGTATATATAATATTTTGTATTAAATTGTCTCCTTTACACACGAGTGCTTGCACTCTGGTAAAGGGAAATATGTTTTTACTTACTGTGTATCTTTTTATATATCTTTTGATTGTTTTTTTTTATATAGGTATGTATTATAAATTTAATTAAATTACAAAAAAATATATCATGGCTAAAAAATATCGTTATTGCAGCTAAAAAAATTGAAACATCATATCCTTTCAACATGGTTTATGGCTATATGATGAAGACACCGCTGAAAGGAATCAAAATTAAAACTCAGTATTTTATTTAAAATTTATTATATAAACAATAACACAAATAAATTTAACAAGGAAAAATAGAAATTTCCGCATTGAGACAATGATGAGAGGAACACTTAGTTATAAATGTACGTACTTATATTATATACCATATATGTAATAACATTTCACAATCTCTCCACTTAAACACAAAATTAAATGATCACATATCCCAATCTCTAGGATACATTATATACATATAATATATATATTATATTCATATCATTGTTAGGTAGATACATTCGTGGGGACATCCATTGTATTTACGTTACAATCTTTGTATTTATACAATAACAGACAGCGTTTGTTTAAACCAAAGAGATTGAACTGATGAACAAATCGTTTAAATTTTATCTATGTTTGAAACTGTCACTTTTTGATAAGACTCCATAATAAATGTAATGCTTCACTATTTTGCACGACTGATCACACTTTGGCTACCATTCTCTTGGTGATACGGATGAATGGCAGCCACATTAGCAATTTTTAAAAAAGATGATTGTATTAATAAAAACAATCTGTCATATAAAATGATATATAAGTTACAATGGGTAACATTTTTTCAATTAATTGACTGGTAAATACTAAAATATGTGTATTTTTTTCTAAATTGACAAAAATTTTATAATAAACAGGCTCGTATGAATTGACCGAGCACACAATAATAAGTTTGGAAACTCATTAAATCAATAGTTTTTTTTAAATCCAGAGTGAAAACATTAAAAAAAACAATGACTTAGGAGTCAAATATCTAAGTTTATCTATGTTTCTTAGGAAAATAACAATAATATCTATGTTTCTTAGGAAAATAACAGTAAACATGCCAAAACAATGACACTGGCAAAAATACATGGAATCAACATAAAACCTTAAGAATTCATAGAAAATACATCACATCCATGAACGATAATTTCGAAAGCAATCTCTTTGATCTAAATTTGAAAATTACATTCACTTTGAACATTTACTATGTGCTCCCTTTTATAAGATTATGCACACCCGGACACCTGTCGCTGATTACCCCACATTGTGGGATATGCCTTGACGGTGTGAATGAATGAATGAACATCTCCACACTAAAATAGGTAATTCATATTCTAACAAAATTTAGTCGTTTCAAAAAATACAATGCATTTTATAGGTAGTGTGTATCCATACAAAAATATATAATATGCAGGGTATATAATTTTAATTTTATATAATATTTACCAGAAATATCTGTAATGTCACAAATGTCCAAATTTTTGTGCATTTTTAATGGATGAGAGTTAAAAAAATATCAAAGCTAAGAATTTATTTCGACGTGATATTGGTAAAAATTCATCAAAAAAAGGCAAGGATCACATTAAAAGAATAAAAACAGATAGATTAAACAAATTTCTATAAAAATATCTACATTTTGAATTTGACAGCAATGTGTCCATAAAAGTATTAGTGAAAAATCTTTTATTAAAAATATACTTTCACAAATATGATAAAAAATACTTTTTTTTTTTACAAAAAATAACATTTTTCGAGGCCTCGTGTTCAATAATAAAATTTGAAAAAATACAGCTACAAAATGTTAAAAAATTAAAAATAAAAATGCTAAAAAAAATTAAAAAACAATAAAAAATAATTGGGTCAACATTTAAAAACAGCAACATGGTAGAAATAATAAAAGAACAATGCATAATATCAGGATGTGATAAAAAAATTGTAGGCTTGAACCATAGACTATATATATATATATATATACATACATATGTTATAATATTTTTATCTCGGTTTTCCCGTGTCAGTAGGTCTTGACTAAGACCATTTGTCTTCCTGGTGATATTCAGGCGAAACGTCGGAAGACAAATGGTCTTAGTCAAGACCTACTGACACGGGAAAACCGAGATAAAAATATTATAACATATTTCACCCGTGAAAACATCAAATATAACATACATACATATGTATATAGACCACATATTCAAAATCCCCGACCATACCAAAAGCATATTGTGGTGAACGAAATCGGTCAAGGCAGAAAATTCGAACCCTGGTACACTGGATTTCAATCTATTCCAATGTATAAATATTGAAATGTTGCTTTTACTCGGGTCATTTCAACTATGTAAAATCATAGATAATTCATGAAATAATCATAGATTTTTATTATAATATGGTACTGCCTCCCTGACCAGTCAGGATATCCTAGGATGTACACCGATTTTTTTAACCTAATCTACAAAAGTTTGGTAAAAATAGGTTGGTTAGGTCTGTATGTAGTTACAATTGTGACTGGCGTGAGCCAGTTGCATTACATATTAAAAAAAGTAACTAAAATATTAAAATGAAATAACTAAATTGGTGTTGGTCAAATAATTTTTAACCAGCTGGCTGGTCAGGGAGGCAGTACCTTATAATATACTAGATGTATTATTCCGTGCAAAAAGTGAGTCATGGAACATCGCACGTTTGACATTTTGGTTGGCAACATATTTCAGTTTTTCTTGCAAGTGTTTTTTCGACAAATAAATCCGAAAATAATTATTCTCTATAGAAAAACGATGTGGTCTGCCCACCAAAACGTCAAAAATCCCATGGAAAAATGCCTCACTTCAATTCATACAAAATTTGCTAACTACGACATCTAGTATATTATAGTAAAAATCTATGGAAATAATGTATGTATCTATAAGAAAATGTTTATTTAAAAAAAAATACGTCCTTGATATAAGTACATAATATATACAACCTCATAAATTCCCTAAATTAAGCATAAATGCTTGTGCTATAGGTGAACAAAATCGATCAATGCAGGATTTGCATTTGCGATGACTGGATTACTAGCTCAACACGCTAATCGCTTAGTCACAGCCATGTTTAGCCAGGTTTTTATTATAATATACTAGATGTCGTAGTTAGCAAATTTTGTATGAATCGAAGTGAGGCATTTTTCTGGGGAATTTTTGACGTTTTGGTTCCAGACCACATCGTTTTTCTATAGAGAATAACGACTAATGTGAATTGTTTTCGGGTTTATTTGTCTAAAAAACATTTTAATTACCTATTAAGATTTAGAGAACAGTTATCTAGGAAGTGTTGAAATGTAAGGAAAACTGAAATATGTTGCCAACCAAAACGTTAAACGCGCGATATTCCATGACTCACTTTTTGCACAGAGTACTACATCTAGTATATTATTATAAAAATCTATGGCCACAGCTCCATCATTTATAGAAACGTCTAGGTACCTATACATATGTATGAAAGTCTATGGTTTGCACATTATGGACCAAATATTTGTATTAATTCACAAAAAGATATACATAAACACTGAAACAATCCTTTCATCTGTAATTATTAACAAATTAATCTAATCAGGTTTCAGTATTGCCAACCGCATTAAAATTACAACATTATTAAGTTGGCTCCACTCGTATATACAGACAACTTCAAGTCATTAAAACGGCGATGAAAGATATTTTATTATGAACTGTACAATATTGTACATTGAAATATATTTATTGATATAATAAGCAACAACAAAACAAAATGGCTGAATCACAAAGTAAAAAATAACAACATCATTAATTAATCTTGATAGCTAAATAGTTTAATCACTAGAGTTGTGGTCAATTTGTTTTACAATTAATAATTTAATGATAATTTTATACAATATAATATTATAGTGGTTACGATATTAACCTACTATGAAATTCTTACACAATTAATATTTAGTGCTATACTTTTGAGTATATGCAAAACATTTAAATGAAACAGGGAACATTCATTCAAAAAGTATACAATTATTTACATACAAAAATATATATTTAATATGAATATCATACTAAAAAGAAGAGTGGATCGTGGTCAACACTAAACTCTCCACAACATAAGTTATACTACGTTGAACAGATTAATTGAAACTAGATTAAAAGTCAAGACCCTTTATCAATGTTTCAAAATCAAAATTTTGTCAAGAGAAACACCTTTATTTGTATGGAATTTGACATTTGGCTTATGTCGAAGCATAAAATCCAATTCAAAAAAGGCGTTTCTCGTGACAGAAACAAAATATTCTACTACTACATAGCCAGAGGGCCATAATTAAATACTCAATATCACCTTCTTAGGCCTCAGGCCAGATTTTACCCATCTAAGCATTGATTCATTTGTGTTATTGATTGGTAGAAATTGCCTTCATGAAATAAGTCTGCCATATTATAACATTTGTGTTCCACTCATAGAATAATAATAGTATAGAATACTCTTTAGCCTGCAGTAAACGTGACTGCTTTATGTTGACTAATTTGGTCAACATTTTGCTACGAGCATTCACTTATCATTTGGCTGTTGGCTGCGTGATACGTTCTCCAAATAGGTAATTTTTTAACTGCTTGCAAAATTATTTACGCAGTCATAACGAGTAGTACTATACGAACAATGTCTACCAGCAGAGTCATACATATATTGACACGAGCCGGCCAATAAAACGGCTTCACTTTTTCAGCGCGGTATTGTATGGGAATGAGTATTCTATAGTTTTATTATTCTATGGTTGAAACGCATATAATTTTTCCAGCTCATATTTCGATGAATTAAAATGAAAAAAAAAAAATTACCACATGTAAAGCCAGCTTTAATTGTTTATGAAAAAATAAAAAAATTGTGAATGTTCCCTATTTTTCAAAATATCTGAGATAGTTACAAGATGTTAATGTTAGTTTTAAATTTTATCACTTTTAGAAGATCAATTTGTTTGAACCATAGATTTTCATATAATATACTAGATGTCGCAGTTAGCAAATTTTGTATGAATCGAAGTGAGGATTTTTTCCACGGAACTTATGACAAGGTAGACAGAAAACATTGTTTGTCTATAAAGAATAACGATTAATGTGAATTATTTTTGGATTTATTTGTTGAAAAAAAATACTTTGTTCATTAAGATTTAGATAACAGTTATCTAGGAAGTGTTGAAATGTATGGAAAACTGCAATATGTTGCCAACCAAGTAATCAAACACGCGATATAGCAAGACTCACTCATTGCATGGAGTACTACATCTAGTATATTATATGGAAATCTTTGGTTTTAACATCACCTACACATCTGTGGCACCATAGATAATATTTTATTCAAATTTATATTCTATTTGACATATTTACAGACAGGAGACAAATTTACAAATATATTATTCCAATACGTACCTACATCAATAAACATTCCAAAATAATTGACAGTATAAATTTAAAAAGTACTTCAATAAAATTCAAAAGTCATAATAAAGTATTTTGAATTGTGCTAGATGTCAAAGGAGTCAGCATTAAATGAACAGAGTTGAGTCAGTTGTAAATTATATAATAGTGATCTAAGCAATAAAGTGCTCAGCTATAAACTGAATCAATTTATATGAATTTCATTTGTGAACTGTGTTGAATATAAATTGTATAGCCATAAACAAAGACAGCTACAAGTAAATAGATTATCAATTGTATTGGATATAAATATTGACCCGAGTCGGCAAAATATTACGCAGTTGTCAATTGTATCGACTATAAATTATCCAGTTGTGACCAGAGTCAGCAACATATTTCTCAGTTGTCAATTGTATCGACTATAAATTATCCAGGTGTGACCAGAGTCAGCAACATATTTCTCAGTTGTGAGTTGTGAAAGCTATTAATTATCCAGTTGTGACCAGAGTCAGCAACATATTTCTCAGTTGTGAATTGTGGAAGCTATTAATTATCCAGTTGTGACCAGAGTCAGCAAAAACACAGTGGTAAATAGTGTTGACCAATCATCCAGTTATGTATGAATTGAGTCAGCTATGTTTTACCCATTTGCGAAACAAGTCAGTTACAAATTCTTCAATTAATAAATACTATGCATATTACAGTAAATTGGATGAATTAAAATAAAAAAAAATGTGCATTTCATACAAATGTAATATGCCATGTTATAAATTTATATTTAAAAAAATCAAAGCAATGCATAAAACACGTGTGACAGTTATAATTCTATGAAATATCTGTAAACACAACATAAAATGATAATTATTACATAGATTGGACTCCATAAAAATCCATTACAATAATAATATGATATAAAATGCGGGGGGTTTTAGGTAGAATGACAAAAACTTAATTATTTTTTCCAAAATATATAACAACGATATAACTCTTTGACTGTTGTTCTAATGGAAGAAACTATTTTTTAAATAACACATTCGTAATATCACTATAAGCTTAACGACTAAACACATTTAAATTATACAAATATATCATTTTTTGTACATTCATTTTAACACCATTCTACACAATAACAGCCCATCACTTAATTTCAAAGAATACATACAATTTAATTGTCCATTCATTTAAGCATACTATTGAAAATACACTTGTCATTCTCGTTAACGAAATAGGGAAATAAACGAGTACGTTGTCGTCAGCACTAAACTTTCCACTAAAAAATTGAATCCATTAATTAGAATAGTGCTTTCACTCTTTTCGAATCGAAAATACATGTCGAAATATCCGAAACATAAGAACTTATGTTTAAATAGAAAATTAAAGATTTTTTCTGTTATTTCGATTCAATCAGTGTCATTTTTTTTTAAAGGTTGACAATACCAGAATATATTTATTTTTCAAACTGTCACTTCATTATGTTTTTTTCTATAAAATTTAGTCCGGTATCGCTGTAAGCCGAGCATCGTCAGAATTGAACAATAGTGGTAAAGACAATCTATAATACAATTTGTTTAAAAATTTTACTGTCCTTGATCCAAGACACTGCATTAGTTAATTTCCAAAAGAATATAACTCTGCATAGAAGAAACCAAAAAAATCATTTCACTAGGCAAGCTAATGATCTTAAATTCTCTGTGCCTATAATGAAAACCTCATTTAGACGAAACTCACAAACTAATCTGTTTGATACAGTTGGTTTGATTTCTAGGATTCAATAATAAATCAACAAAAAAGGACTCCCATGAAATTTTTATTTCTCTAGACTTGTTGTACCGGATATTTATTACAAATTGCTACTTGGCAACAAACTTTTGCCTTGTACCGAGTGGTGTCGTATATAAGGGCTAGTCATTTTTATTTTAAAAGAATATGTTCTTGAAACAACTACACACATTATATATTACCTAAACAAGCACAAACATTATCAGTGTTATTTATAAAAATAAATTTGGTTCAATTGAACCCGGTTTAAAGTTTTATTCTGAAATTCAAATATTCTCATACAAGAATAAATAATTCTTGTATGAGAATATTTGAATTTCAGAATAAGACTTTGAACCGGGTTCAATTGAACCAAATTTATTTTTATAAATAACACTGTATATATTTTACATCTTCATACATTTCCTAAACAAGTGCACTACACACATTATAAATTTTCATACATTCCCTAAACAAGCACACACATTATACATTTCCATACATTCCCTAAACAAACACATATTATACATTTACATAGATTTCATAAACAAGCACACACATTATACATTTTCATACACATACACTATACATTTTCATAATTTCCTAAACAAGCACACATACATTTTACATTTTCATACATTCCCTAAACAAGCACACACACATTATACATTTACATACATTTCCTAAACAAGCACACACATTATACATCTTCATACATTCCTTAAACAAGCACACACATTATACATTATCATACATTCCCTAAACAAACACTTATTATACATTTACATAGATTTCATAAACAAGCACACACATTATACATTATACATTTTCATACACATATACTCAAACACATACACTATACATTTTCATACATTCCCTAAACAAGCACACACAAACATTATACATTTACATACATTTCCTAAACAAGCACACACATTATACATCTTCATACATTCCCTAAACAAGCACACACATTATACATCTTCATACATTCCCTAAACAAGCACACACATTATACATTTTCATACATTCTTCTCATATGGCTTTAACCCTCACAATTGACCAATTGTGAGGGTTAAAGCCATGGGAGAAGAAGCCTAGGGCTTCGCCCCCCATGGACTCGAACCCGCACCACCGGCCAGCCAGCGGTTCGCATGAGAATCTAAGATCCCAGGGCCGAGAATTGCCCTATAAAAGAGTTTACTTCTTCATACATTCGTCCTAAACAAGCACACACATTATACATCTTCATACATTCCTTAAACAAGTACACAGAACAGGCATACCTAGTTGGGCAGCAGTTATCTATTTTTAATGACGTATATTGAATGAAAAATAATAAAAAAAACATATTACACATCTTCATACATTTCCCAAACTAAGTAAAGATGCTTACAATTACAATTGTTAATTTTGCTCCATAGATTTCGTTAACAGAGAGACATTTGTATTTTTTGTAAACATTTAACAAAATATATTTATATACACATACATAAATAATTATATACTAATTCGTAAGTGAATACATACATAATATTATGTTATAAAACCATGCATACATTGTCATATTTATATAAGAGCCTCATTGGCTCAACTTATACAGACAATTCATTGAACCAATCGGTTTCATTTTTTTAATGTGGTAACAATGCACAAGGATATTTTTCAGCTTATTAAGCCGTTAGCTGCAATCATAGCCATCCTTAAGTTGACTATTCGTAAAGCTTTATTGAATCACATCGTCAGATTCATAGCTATAATATATTAGAATGTTATGACTTATAATTTGATGATATGATTTAACAAAACAGTAAACTACTCAATATGGTCGGTAGAATATCGCTGAGGTAATACAATTTATTTACTTTTTTTAATAAAGACGACAGTGCCAGGTTTTCAATCCTTTGAACATCCTGACACCACGATACACTAGAAAACTGTCATAGAAATGAGCTCTCTGGGAGGCACTCTGGGTTAAGAGAGTAATAAATCCTTAAGGACTTGGACAGAGCCAACAAGATGGCTTACTATAATCAATGCTTTGGTGTGAGTAGTCCGAAAAAGTAGAATGGATTGCCTCCAAATGTCTGAAATGTACAAAGCAAGAAGTACTTTCTCTGAAAGAATGAAAATTGAATGGATTGACTGAACTATCAGCGCCATGACTCATTTAAAATTACTATTAAATTGGTAATATATATACTCCAGGTCTATAATAGCCTAATTAAACCAGTAATCCTGTATGGTTCTGAGTCCTGGTGCATGACACTCAAGGACCAACAAAGACTGCTAACATTTGAAAACAGGATATTACGTAAAATATTAGGCCCAAGACCAGGAATTGCGGCAGGTACCTGGAGACCACGAAGCAATGAGGAAATTCGTGCATTGACAGGACAACCTTTAATCACCAGCGAAATCAGGTCTAGAAGATTAGCTTGGATTGGACATGTTGTCAGATCAGGAGAAGACAGAGCCACAAAACGTATCCTGCAAAATAACTCTGTGGACAAGAGACCTGGAAAGACCAAGGCAGAGATTGATGGACAATGTTACTCGAGATCTGAACGTGCTGAATGCTTGTGATGACTGGGAGTCCACTGCAGCTGACAGAAAGGCTTGGAAAGCTATTGTTCAGGAGGCTAAAGCTCTAACGGAGTTGTATGGCCATCGGAAGTAAGTAAGTATTATATACACAATGATATATATAAATGGATGAAATATTTTAAAGTAAAATACATTAACACAAAATAACTTATAAGCTGCCTTTATTTCGGACTTTAAGATTAGGATTTGAATGGTACTTTCAGCGATAGGACACTCAATGATCTTAATTATTATATCAGAACATATTTTATATTCTTCAACATGATAAGCAATAAATTATGTTTAATATGACCGTGCACGGCACAGGTTGATATAATTCAAGGTTACAACTTTATTTTCAATTCTTTAATTGAGTTTGTATGCATTTAATTGTACTTTTTTTATGGTCCACATTATAAGCTAAGACCATCGACTAAAATAATTATTCCTAAACAGCCCATTCTACAGCTGTCCAATAAATCAAAATGAGGCATTTTTAGGCTAGTTTTGACTGGATATATATAGATAAAAAACATAGCTTTTCCAAATTTTTTGTCACTCGATGAGGTAATTTTTTTCTAAGAATAAAAGTGACAAAATCATCATTATGATTACTAAAACAGTTGTAGAAAATGCTGGTTTAATATAAGTAATAGCATTTGTACTCTCTATAATTTCCATTCCCAAAGAAAATATTTAATTGGCACCCAACGTGGGGCCAAGTTGACTTTGCATTGAATTTAAATATTTTACTTTCAAAAGTACTGCTGATTTTATTTTTTGTTGTACAAAAATAAGAAAAAAACAAGGTGTCAACAATAAAAATATAAGAAGTGGTACAGTTTTACATAGAATCATCAACATAACATTTTTTTTTCAATCTTACTATACCAATATTTTTACAAAATTTAATATAAATTCAATTTTCAGTTTTATAGGTTTATCCTGACATTTAATGAGGATATATCCCGATAACGCATGTGCTTTGCACGAAACTGTATTAATAATATTTATAAAAATTTTAATAATCAAAATTGTTCACAGATGTACGTACATTTAACACTTTACAAACAAATTTAAAAACAAACCAAAAAAACAACAATAATATACAATTTGTTCTAATAAATAATGATTATCAAAATGATTTTAGTAAAGTATTTGAAGTTGAAGCTATCTCAAAATTTAAAATATTTTAATATATATTATATCTGTCTTCCCAAGAGTCGCAGGCAATAACAGTTTCAAATCATCTTACTTAAGCAAATTACTCTCCCATGTCAGTGAAAATACCTCTACTCTAGATAATACTCACACTATATGTATCAAAAATATATTTTAGACTATTATTTGTCTCACACTAATTCATATATGTTTTTTTCAATTCATCCGCCAATCCAATCATCACAATAATCAATTTGTCAATAACAAATTTGAAAAACAAATCATTTCACAATTTCAAAAACCTTAACTTGGGACTTGCAACACTGCAATTTTATCTACTCCATCAAATTTAAATAAACTTTGATAGTAAATTTAGTTTGGCAAACGACTGTTCTTAATGGTAAGTCATATAAATGAAAGTACTCAGATTACTACAGTGATCAATAACAATCAAAGAAGATGACCACTTCGAGAAGAGATGTCTTTTTATGACTACTGAGAGGCCGAGGGAGACCCCTAAACACTTGGTTGACTAATATTCAGAGGGACATGAAGATGCTAGGACTCAAAAACGAGGATGCGTACCAGCAAGATACTTGACACTGCATAATTATAAAATCAGATCCTGCATAACAGGACAAGGCAAGACAAAGACAAAGAAGGTAGAGGTTATCAATTGTATATTGATATAAATGAATCAAAAATATATATGTAACAGGAGAAACTAAAATAGGCTATAAAAGATAAATGGGTTCCTACATTAAATTATACCTTTCATTGACTCTCATCAATTTTATTTTTTGAAAGTTGTATACATGCTTTCAAAATGACCAACTGTTTGAAAACATTGAAGATATCTATTTAAGAGTTGCATAAACAGTATAAGAAACTATTATTAAGAAACTTAGTTCAGTGAGTTAAATATCTGATTCCCTAGCAAATGGTCCTGTGTTTGATTCTCAGTGGAGGCACATTTTTTCACTATTTTTCTTTTCAAAGAATAAGAAAATCATGTCTCTAAAGCTTGTCAAATGTTATATGGTGAGTTGTCAATATTTGACATACCCAGCTTCGCAGTGTATGATTCAGACTATGTGCTATGCATGAAACATTATATTATAATCTGGTATATTTCAAACGAATCGATAGTTGAAAAAAACTCCTGTATCTGTCAAATAATAAAATCATTTAAATTGTGAATTACATCATATTAACAACCATAGAGTAATAAAAAGGTTATGAGTATAAAAAAATAAGAAGTACATTAAATGTCTAGTTTCTGTTTTAGAAAGTTGCAATTTTGCATCAAGAACTCTTTACGTTGACCATGTAAATATTTCTGAATCATAAAATTGTTTTTGGAGAACCAAATCATTGTAAGCGGTAATATGTCAAATTTACAAGAGGTTGAAAAATTCAGTTTAATTGAAAATTCATAAAAGTTATTTTTACTATATTTTTGTTTTAAGAATTACCTACGATGGAAAAATGTAAAAAAGCAACGACAATTCATTATTAATTAAGGATCTGAAGATTTTATCTATATTAGGAGGTTATATTTCATTGAGATAATTTTAAATTAGGATGTCAGTTGTTTAAAAATGGTGTTTATACTTTGCTAGATACCACTTATTGAGTATAATTAAACACTACTAGTTTCGGGAGTGCACTCCTCCCATCGACAGGTGAATTATAACTAAATAATGTTAATGAGATTCTATGTCTACTAAGTGTGTTGTGTTGATTGGTGGGGTGTAGGGTGGGGTAGGGGTAAATTGTGCGTTGTTGTGTTTGGTTGGACAGAAGAATGAGGGACGGATAACGGGAAAATTGACAACAATGGAGAAGAATTAGGGAATTTGGTGTTATTGATAAGTGGTTTACCTAAGTTGATGTTTCTTTGAATTTCTATTGTCTCTAAACTATTCTCTATCAAATGACCTTTGTGTGTTACCTGGTGTAAGAGTTTAACAGTGTGGCTATGGAATGAGTGGTTTGTTTCTAATATGTGGTTTGCAAATTCAGAGAAGTTGCTATTCATTATACATCGCCTATGTTATTTAATCCTCGTATTAATCCTCTCATGTTTGGGTGACAGAGGCATACATCTGTTGCACTTGTTATGTAACAAGGTCTGGAAAACTGGTATCTGGCCGAAGGATTGGACAGAGTCTGTTTTTGTTCCACTGCACAAAAAAGGATCACCTGCCAAATGTGACAATTACAGAATGATTGCTCTTATATCACACGCCAGCAAAGTTCTATTACACATTTTGAATAAAAGGCTGAAACACTATCTTGACTGGCAAATACCACCTGAACAGACTGGCTTTGTGAGTGGAAGGGGAACAAGAGAAAAGATCCTGAATGTGCGACAGATAATTGAGAAGAGTAGGGAGTTCAATGCACCAGTTATTTTGTGTTTCATCGACTATAGCAAAGCTTTTGACTGCGTCAAATGGAGTAAGCTGTGGATGGTGTTGGATGAGATGGGAGTCCCTAAGCATCTTATACATATCCTAAAAAACTTGTATGCAAATAGTTCTGCCTCAATAAGATTAAATAATGCCTTGTCCGCTACCTTCTCAGTCCAGAAGGGTGTCCGCCAGGGATGTATACTGTCCCCTGCTCTTTTTAACATATACGGAGAGTATATAATGAGGAAAGCTCTGGATGGTTGGGAGGCCGGATTCAGCATTGGTGGCAAGAAAATCTCCAACTTATGCTTTGCAGACGACACAACTCTAGTAGCCACAAACGAGACCGATATGAAACAACTTTTGGATCGTGTTGAGAGGGAAAGTTTATCACTCGGTCTGAGCATAAACCAATGCAAAACCAAACTGATGGTGATTGATAGAGCATGTAAACTTCCCCCAATAAACTCTCTAAACCATCTTGAGATAGTACATGACTTCACATATCTGGGTTCCAACATATGTGACACCGGTGGTTGTGAAGCGGAAGTAAAAAGACGCATCGCCATGGCAAAGGGAGCACTGGGAAAGCTCACAAGAGTATGGAAGGACAGGACCATTACGAAAACTACGAAGGCTAGACTCATCAGGGCTCTGATATTCCCGATGTTCCTTTCTGGCATGGAAACATGGACACTTAGGGAGTCAGAGCGAAAGAGGATCGATGCTTTCGAAATGTGGTGCTGGAGGCGTATGCTGCGCATCCCATGGACAGCCAGAAGAACCAATGTGTCAATTTTAGACGAGCTAAGGATTGAGGATCGTCTATCGACGATATGTTACAGACGTATCCTTCAATTCTTTGGACACATTGCCAGAAGAGAACCAGACTGCCTCGAGAAGCTTGTTGTGATGGGCAGCGTGGAGGGACAGAGATCTCGTGGTCGCTCACCGACCAGATGGAGCGATTTGGTTAAGTCCACAATGGGGTCTTCGGTGACTGGTGCTCTGCGTTCAGCCCAAAACAGATTGGCATGGAGGCGGGCCATACGTGTGGCGACAGACTACAGCCGCTATCCTCAGTCATGAGGAAAAGGACGAATGATGATGATACATCGCCTATGTTCTTTAATCCTCGTATTAATGTTTCTGGAGGTTTGGCCAATGTATAATGAATCACACACAATCTCCACATGATATTTCGTATATACCGTTTTTTTCTTTTATATCAATTTTTGTTTTTGAGTTACAAAGTAGTTTTCCAAGATTATTATTTGTATAAAATGCTGGTTTGATTGTTGTAGGTAGATGTTTTGTTATTTTTGTAGATAATTTATCTATGTACAAAATTCTTCGCCATTTTTGGTTTTCTTTATTATTGATCGGTGGATAAATAAATTGATTAATTATTAATTTAAATTCTTTCCGATTAATTATTTTATCAATCAATTGTTGTTCATATCCGTTATTGAACGCTATTTGTTTGATTGTATTCAGTTCTTTTTCGTAATGAGAGAGGGATCTTTAACAATCCATCTATTAATGAATAAAAACATGCGAGTTTATGTGTGGTTGAGTGGTGTGAAGATGCAGGAATAATCATATCAGTGTGCGTGGGTTTTCTATATATGTTGAAATCAAGTTTGTTGTTAATTATTGTGATTGATAGGTCTAGAAAATTCAAACATTTATCTACTTCTTTTTCGACTGTGAACTTGATTTTTTGATGTTGTGAGTTAATTAATGATAGGAATCTATCCAATTGTCTGTCTGTCCCTATAAAAATTTTAATTACTTTGAAAGCATCTTATTCTTTTAAATAAACCTACCTTTAATTTTTAAGGAAATATAATTTTTTTTTCAAACTATCCAAGGAATTTATAAGGAAACTCAATGAAAGACTGCCTTACTAAGTAAAAGCACTTTGAATATGACTAAAGTATGAGGTAATTCATAAGGAATAAAATAATATTTCCAATATTTTGTGTACAAAAATACCTATACTGTGTTTCTTTTTTACAATTTGAGACGATTTGTGAATAAAAAAACAGCATTTCATTGTAAGTAAAAACTAAATGTTACTTCCTAACATATTAATATTTTTAAAATAAATTTATATTATACTAGTGCCAATATACAAATGCGTTTCGGATAAGATGGTCTCTTTCCTTCGTGGACAGATATCGGCACCAAAGGAATTGTTATACATTATATATAGCTACATCCTTATAATGTATTTCTAAAACAAATCATTATGCGCCTGAATGTGCCTGAATTGCCCAATCCATATGAGATAAACAAATTCTAAATAATTATTAAACTCTTTCTAATAATCCAATTATAATATGCACAGAAAAAATATATAAGATCAAAAAAGTTTTGATAGATAAACTTTGACACTATTACCACTCGCAATAATTTAGCTCTAGAGTTAAAAAAAAACAAATATTAATATAGATTGACGAAATATGTGAAATTAACCAATTACAAGTTTGTATAATGTTTAGGGAAAAATAAATATCCAAGTACTAGTCAGCTCTAACGATCGCTTATAACCAATACAAAAAAATATAAAAATATCCATAAATATATAATATATATATATATCAAGTTTTGAACTATTTTTGTGTAAGGCATCAATTAATATAATACGTATCTACAAATATATACGCATAATATTTAACCAGTAATATTGGCTTGCTGTCACAAACGCTACACTTTAAACCTACGTACAAAAATAATTTTGGAAACTTATCATAAACTCTTCAATATTACATAGTTTTATATGTCACTGGGATCATAGATCCTAAAAATACAGTCGGTTCTCATTAGGCAAAAATCACTCACTTTACATATGAAATAATATGCAATATTCACTTGTTATCACTTAAATATTTTTCAATAAAAATATATGATTTAACAACAATTCTTGTTAATGTTTTTTTTAAATCTTTTACAAATCTCTGTTTGGTAAAAATATACACTTAAAATGTTCATACAAAGTAATGCAAGAAAATGACTATACAAAATTTGTCCATTTCGAGTATTGGCACAATTGGCGCCCAACGTGGGGCCAACTTCACATAAGTAGCATCCAACGCTGTACCAATTTAAGTTAACCGGCGCCCAACGAGGGAATAAATTGACTTGACCGGCACACAACGTGGGGCCAATTTAATTTAACTGGCATCCAATGTCGTGTCAATTTAACTCAACTGGCGCCCAATGCTGGCTTAAATTGACTTAAGCGGCACACAATGTGGGGCAAATAAACTTAATTGGTATCATATGTGGGGGTTGTTAACTTAAATGGCAGCCAATGTACATGTCATGGCTATTTTTTAAATTTCACCTATTTTTAAACCAATGTTTTTAATAGATACAATTAAAATTATCTTGAATTATTGAAGAAAAATAGGGACATACATTGAATAATCTAATACCTAATTTGTAAACATATCTTTTAAACTGTGTTTCAATATATCACAAAACAGAAATAATGTATAATCATTTTCTATATTTAATTAAAAACATGACATTGTACTTATAACTAAGATTGGAAATCCGAAAGAAAATCCTCGTATCATAGATGATCGTAATACAATTGTGAGTTAATCTTTCCAAGATCCCCTAAGCTCTGGGCCAATAGGTCACCCTGAGGGGAAGGTTCAGAAGGAAATGCCAGCGGAGGTGATCTGTCTACAGAGTTGCCGTTGATCAAAAAGTCTCTATTGGAGTAACATCGCTCGCCAGGTGTGGTTGGCACGGAGCGGGATGACGCAGCTGTGGCTTGTGGAAACGTACCAGTACAGTCTGCACTGTTACTGCGTCGCAAGGCTTCTCGCCGAGCGTCGTCTCCCAAGGCCAACATTTCCAACCCAAGGGGACTCCCGGGCAGCTCCTGGCCGAACCCTCCAAGTCCTTCACCTTCCCCGTCGCCCACAGTATAAAGAGCATTGTATATTTTGTCCAGGTTTTCGGGATCCAAATCCGCTTTGGAAATAGAATCACACGTATCTCCGAGGTTCACAAAGTCACAGAAATCTGCTGGAGTAGGAGTGGGAGGAACGGAATTGCAGGGGGTGTTATTGTAGCTGGAGTAGGGTGCTGCAAGCCCAGTGCCTCCCCCGCCGATCGGCACAGTACCAGCTTGTTGCAACGGAACCGACTGGGAACGACTGGTGAAACTAGTATCCGGAAAGAATTGGCTGACTTCGCGACACATCGGCTCTGCAGACAGCGGCGGCCGAGGCGACGGTGGGGGGCCCGGTTCTTGAAGGAACGACCGCAATACACCGGATGTGGGGCACGGTTGCTCATAGCAAGGCCGATACTTTGATATGTTAGGTGAGGGGGGAGCCGACATGGGGAAGTGTGTAGGGGGTTTGAGAGGGCGGAGCGGGGGACGGCGGCCGCGGGGAGTGCTTCGGGGACTCACAAACGGACTAGCGGTGGGGGAAATGGGCACAAAACCATCCCCGCCGCCTTCTCCACCGGTTCCGCTCGCACCTCCTCCGCCTTCCAACGCCCCACACGAGGACCCTCTACTCGTGACCAGTGACTTGTGGAAAATCTCTCTGATCTGCGACAGTTTATCATCGTTGCTCCCGTTCCGATCCTCGGACGCATCCAGCCCCGAGCCTAAAAAATCACCTCCACGTATAGTCAACTCCTGAGGCTCTCGATGAGACTGCAGAGGCAGGGAATCACTCTCCCCTCGCGCCTGCTGTAGCACCCCCGCAGTATCTTCCGTGGACACGTCCTTGAGGTAGTTCAGGTTGAGAGGACTGTCCACATTTGGCGGCAGGTATTTCATAAGTTCTTCTTCGTGCTCCTGGCTATTTCCTTCGTTGAGATAGTCATCCAAAGCGTCCTTGTCCATGCTGCAGATACTGATGACCCTCTCTCTATTGAGTATCTCAGAATGGTTCTCTGCGCAGATAACACCACCGCGAATGGAGTCAGTTAACCCACAGCAGGACTCGCAGGCGGGTGCTGGCGGCAGAGGCGGTACTTCGTGGCTGGTCGGCTGCATCCCTTGCTGGGTTTGCGCAGGCGGCCGCCGCCTCGTGTACTTGGCCTTGCTGAGAGACTTCTTCCTCGGCCTTCCTCGCTGTGCCGGACGTGGTGGTTCTATTCCCTCGATACCCGCATTAGTGCAGTCTTGGTAAGAAAAATTGAATCCTTTCTTTCCTTTTGGTTTCAACATGGGTCTCGCTTGGGTGGGAGGCATCAGTCCGCTATTATCCGAAGGGAAAAAGACACTCGGCATAGCGGAGGTTCGAGGTGTGTTTTCTGGTCCCGAAGAGAGATTGAGTCCAGAGTCGTTCAAGACAGAGGGCACGGGATATGCTTGTGACTGCGTGAGGTCAGGAGATGCAGTGTAAGTAGGGGGAAGTAGACGACTGAAGGATTCTATGGCTCTCATCTTCTTGGGGAGGTACTCCATCGGCGGTTGCGCGTGGTGCGGAGAGACGGGCGGCCTCGCCTGCGGAGAGAAGTCCCTGGGAGAGTTAAGTTCGCTGTTGTACGCCTCCAGTATCATCTTCTTGCCGGGTAGGGGGTGTTGTCGTGGCGGTGCAGGAACGGGAGCAGGCGGTGGTGGGTTACACTGTCCAGAGGAACTGAGGTTGATTGGAAGGTTGGGATAATGTGAGGTAATATGTTGTCCTCCCTGATGGTAGGAAGTATAAGCCGGTGCTGGTGCTGAAGCAGGTTCACTCTTCACTGTCACGGTGGACTCTCCTCCTTCCCCTCTGCTCTTCTTGGTGATGTTCCCTTTACTGGGAGACAGGTGTGGTTGAGACTGAAACATTAGTAAATATCAATATAACTCATTCTATGGAAGATAAGTCTTATCATGACAAAAATACAATATTTTTACCTGTATTTTCCTTTTAAGTTGTTTGATAACTCCTCTTTGATTGGAAGCCTCTCCGTCAAGTCCCTCACCACTCTCTACAATGAAAAATATATTTCCATCTTAGTATTTTCATAAAGAATAATCTATGATGATCTTGGTCCTAAAATGTGGATATGGAAATGGATTCACTGAAGAATACAGTCAATGAATACTTATATTTTTATTTTATATTACTACTCGGGCAACTAACAGGTACCATGTCAAATATTTACTAAACACGCATCCAATAACAAGTTGCCACATTCTAGAGACTTACAATTTTAATTGTCTCACAGATCCAGACTGAAAACACAATTAAAAACTGTGTCTCCACCAGGAATCGAACCCGGGACTTTTGGATCAACAGTCGGATATCCAACCAACTGAGCCACGAAGGCCGACATTGTTTGTGCTATTTTTATTTTTAATTTAGTTTGTGCTATGTTATTTGTAATTTAGCTTGTGCTATGTTATTTGTAATTTAGTTTGTGCTATGTTATTTGTAATTTAGTTTGTGCTATGTTATTTGTAATTTAGCTTGTGCTATGTTATTTGTAATTTAGTTTGTGCTATGTTATTTGTAATTTAGTTTGTGCTATGTTATTTGTAATTTAGTTTGTGCTATGTTATTTGTAATTTAGTTTGTGCTATGTTATTTGTAATTTAGTTTGTGCTATGTTATTTGTAATTTAGTTTGTGCTATGTTTTGTGTAATTTAGTTTGTGCTATGTTATTTGTAATTTAGTTTGTGCTATGTTATTTGTAATTTAGTTTGTGCTATGTTATTTGTAATTTAGTTTGTGCTATGTTATTTGTAATTCAGTTTGTGCTATGTTATTTGTAATTTAGTTTGTGCTATGTTATTTGTAATTTAGTTTGTGCTATGTTATTTGTAATTTAGTTTGTGCTATGTTATTTGTAATTTAGTTTGTGCTATGTTATTTGTAATTTAGTTTGTGCTATGTTATTTGTAATTTAGTTTGTGCTATGTTATTTGTAATTTAGTTTGTGCTATGTTATTTGTAATTTAGTTTGTGCTATGTTATTTGTAATTTAGTTTGTGCTATGTTATTTGTAATTTAGTTTGTGCTATGTTATTTGTAATTTAGTTTGTGCTATGTTTGATCATGACGTTTCAATCACAAAATATATAACCTGACTTTACATTCCGGAGGTTTTTAACATTTGGCTCTCAAGAACAGAATATACAATAATGTCACACAATAATATAATGATAATAATATACATAAAACTAAATTATTTCATATAATATTCATAAATTAATAGAAATATTTAAACGAAAACATTACGAAATATTACATTGAGATGACTTTGATTTACCTATCGTATAAATACCACTTGGAACAGAACATACTTGTAAAAAACTAAATAGCTTCATACAATAATAACTAGTTGCATGTAACACATGAGATCCAACTGTCGATAGCGATAGTATGTATAGTTGAAGAATATGTACCAAACTATAAACCCATAGATACAAATTATTGAATATTTTCAGATATTTTGTTTTCTATACAACATATGTAGGTATGTATGTCAAGATAGGATAGTATGGAAGAAGATCCTTTTTCCTACCCAGAATATGCAAATTGCATGATGGTATGTATGTATGTTTGGAGATGAAGTAACAAACTATTAAGTCTTCTTACATATTGTGTATAGGCGACTGCCATACAAAATGTATGAAGCGATGTCGTCACTAAATTCAATTTTTAAAAAAATTGTTAAAAAAATATTGAGATCTTCTACTACAATGTTAATGTTTTTTATAGAAAATTAAATTATCTAGTTGGGGTGTTTCGGCTTTTTTCGATAATTGTAAAAGTTTTGGAAATATAGGCAGTTAAACTCATAAATTTATCATAAAAAAAATATTTTTCTTAATAAAAAATGTTTGAGAAACCCTGGAATTTTTTTGAAAAAACTAATTTGAGATTTTGTATTTGTCTTTGTTTGTACCAATTTTCAGCGTTCTACCGTTTATGGTTTCTGAGATATATGGAAAAATAAAATAAAAATTCAAAAGTTGATAACCCCTGACTGAAACAAAAATTCAAAATTCCGAGTATAAAAGTTTTGTAGGCCTGTAACTGTTTATATATTCTGAAATTTTAGGCTCTGTAAATTGAGCGGATCAAAAGTTATAAGGGGGGGACGGACACACAGACACACACACACACAGACACACACACAGACACACAGACACACGAAATGTTCTACTCCGAATTCTGAGTAAATCCGTGTATGGAACATATATGCTGCGAAGCCTCTAAGTTGGTGTTTTTTGACTTCAAAGTTGGAAAATCCATGAAAAAAGTAGACCTCTCCATACAATTCTCGCGTATTCTGGCTTGATACATTGTCGATATGTTAAGAGAACAAAGTTCTCCTGAACAAATCGACAGTTGGATAAAAAATTATACATACAACTTAATTATTTCATAAAATATTAAAAATATGAAAACAAATACCGCAGACAGTGTTGTGAATAACATCAAATTTTAATGGCATAACCAACATTGCATAATATTATGACATATCAAAAGCAATGTTGCCACTATTCAAAATGCATATTCCGTAAATATTTATAACAATTGATATTTTTATTATTCTTTTATTATATTAATGTATAAAATTCTTTTTTGTGAATCTAAACCATTCAGGGACTCACATAAACACACATAAAAAGTTTCATCAAAATCGGTTCAGCCGTTTAGGAGTTCAGTGACATACACACGTACAAGAGAATTATATATGTATATAAATATGCTATGTTAAAAAGAAAATTAATAAAATATGTAGTTACAAAAATTTTGTTGTATTAGATTTTTTTATATTAACTGTTTGTATGAACTTTAAATAAGTCTCAAGACCATAATAAACGTCGGGTTGGCGGCATTGAAACTTATTTTGTCTCTCAGTTTTTTTTTATTATTAGTAGAAACCTGATGTTATCTTTTTAGTAAAATGGTGACAATTTTAACCTTTTTAAGACGAGCGTCATGTATAGATGCCCACCGGCCGCATGCCTAAACGCCGAGCGTCATCTATACATGCCCTCATGGCTATACACAATTGTGAACCTTCATATCTCAGTAAATTCATACTTGATTGAGACGTCATCTATACATGCCCTCATGGCTATACACAATTGTGAAACTTCATATCTCAGTAAATTCATACTTGATTGAGACGTCATCTATACATGCCCTCATGGCTATACACAATTGTGAACCTTCATATCTCAGTAAATTCATACTTGATTGAGACGTCATCTATACATGCCCTCATGGCTATACACAATTGTGAAACTTCATATCTCAGTAAATTCATACTTGATTGAGACGTCATCTATACATGCCCTCATGGCTATACACAATTGTGAACCTTCATATCTCAGTAAATTCATACTTGATTGAGACGTCATCTATACATGCCCTCATGGCTATACACAATAGGCGTGATGACAGTAAGAAAAAATCATTGAAATTATGATTTTATAAAATAAAATATGTTATAAAGATTTGAAAAAATATATTTATTTTCATTTTAAAAGAGCGAATAATATTAATATTATTAAAATAAAAATACAAAATATGTTTGTCCGCCATTTTATGTGAAACACCAATCAGAGCGCATGACGTCACCATATTGTTACTGTCAATTGTGTTTGTTACTGTCAACTGTAGTGTTGTTCGAAATGGCTATTTTTTCATAACAAGCTATATATAATATGCTGCTTATTTTTAACATGCTATTCTTATTTATTCATTTATTTGGTTTATTTGGGACAATAAACCAAATAATATCGCTATCCGCTCTATTGAATCGTTGACGCATCTGTTATAACACGCACCGAGTATTGTAACGTGGTGGAGAATATTTAACGTTTCAGAAATAAATAACTTGGTGGCTTTCATTGCTTGATTATAAAATAAAATGATGTTATTATATTGTTTGTGGGAGTTGTACAGTGTTACATGACGTTGAAATGGAAATACACAATGTATTATGATGAATCTAATATACATATGGGATAATTGTTATGATTCATATACATATTATGATTAATATATTTAAAAAAAATAGAATGTTATGTAATAGGTGTGATGACTGTAAGAAAAAAATCATTGAAATTATGATTTTAAAAAATAAAATAGGTTATAAAGATTTAAAAAATGTACTTATTTTCATTTTAAAGGAGTGAATAATAATAATATTATAAATATAAAAATACAAAATGTGTTAGTCCGCCATTTTATGAGAAAAACAATCAGAGCGCACGACGTCATAGTATGGTCGCGTCAATTCTTCTGATAGTCTTCAATACAATATACGCATTAATTGTCGGTCTGGACAATGTTTATTTTGGTGTTATCGATATATTAATATTTTAATTAGGTACTTAAAACTAAAACAAAACAATAAAATAGCAATGGAACAAGGATTCATCAAAGCAAATAGTTTCAATTTACCTAGATACTCGTCTACCTATCGAGGGACACTATGGGCCGATATTACAGTGTCAGTTTAAGAGCTAAACTCAAGTTTTACAAAAATATAGCGTATTACAGTGTCCGTTTAGGCCTAATCTTCCCTCAAATACGTCACTAAAACGACAAATATTTAACTCAACGTTTCTGGCAGATTAAGTACTTAACTGTGAGTCAACTGTCATTTGCTAGGCAACTCGTGTAGTTTCAGTTTCCATCACTAGAAGCGTTAGGCAACGTGTGTAGTTTCAGTGTTGTATCACTAAAGGCGTTAGTTATATCGACGGTGGCGCCACACAACAAAACAAACTGACAGCCGTATTGAACATGGGCATTTAAAAGCATTATTTTGGTGAAAAAATTAAATTAACCATGTTGGATAATAAAACAATGGTATTTAAAGTCGTAGCGTCCCGTTTTGTATTTCGTATTATTTGAGGTTATTTAAATTTGACAGATAATAACCACAGAAAAAGTGAAATATGTCTATAATTTAAGATTTAGTAACTGACATGTCATATTGCACTGTAATACGGAAATGAATCTCCCCTTAACATTAATCTTGAGTTTAACAAACTCAATGAGTTGAGGGCCGACTGTAATATCGGGCCTAAGTTTATTGTATTTTGTATGTAACTTAGTTCTTATTGAATAAATAAATAATGAACGCTCGCAACGTATGGTAAACTAATTTAGTTTTAGTATTCTACAATTTTGGCGATGGTGAGCTGACGAGCGTTCGACACGTTATGAAGCAGGTCACTGCCAAACTAAACTACCAAGCTATATTTTTTTCATGCAATGAAGCGATTCGCGAAACGACGGCGATTGCGCGAAGCATGCGTTTTAAAATATCGTTATAATTTTAGCAGCATACGAATTATTACATAGCGCTCGTTATTTGTATTGTGTTCATAACAAGCTATATTTATCTGCTATCGTTATTTTTAGCAACAGCAGCTATAGTAGTCATTTCTTCTGCCTGTCTTACCTACAATGGAACTTTTGATAGTGGGATATTTCTTTGCGTCGAACAAAGACTTTTGCTCATCAGAATTTCGAAACATAAAAACTTAATAATAAGTACATATAAGTACTTTATTTATCTGTAATTTAAATACAACTTACATCTAAAAAAACGATAAAATATGCTCATTCTTCTCTCTACATTATGTGTTCATAAGCTAAAAACATACGCGGGAAACGTATGATGGCCTTTGACGTTTGGACATTAAAGAAGTTCTTTATATGCTTATTGCCTAAATAATGGTAAATATTATATAACTGAGAGCTAAACATAGGGGAACAAATACTGTACTTCATTGTAAACGCGTACTTAATAAAATTCACCTGTGTCTGGCCGTGCGAAATTTAATCACTTATTTCTCTTTTTTTTCGCGTGGGTCGAAAACAAATACTTCAGTAGGTGTTTTTTTCGTCGTGTTTGTACATTTAGGGACCGCACAATACTGATTTTTGCTACTAAACCTTTATTTTATGTAGAAATGTATATATATTTGAAAACAGTGAATGCGTAAAAACATCGTGAGATAGTTTTTCAAAATTAGTCATCATGCCCATTGTGAACCTTCATATCTCAGTAAATTCATACTTGATTGAGACGTCATCTATACATGCCCTCATGGCTATACACAATTGTGAACCTTCATATCTCAGTAAATTCATACTTGATTGAGACGTCATCTATACATGCCCTCATGGCTATACACAATTGTGAACCTTCATATCTCAGTAAATTCATACTTGATTGAGACGTCATCTATACATGCCCTCATGGCTATACACAATTGTGAACCTTCATATCTCAGTAAATTCATACTTGATTGAGACGTCATCTATACATGCCCTCATGGCTATACACAATTGTGAACCTTCATATCTCAGTAAATTCATACTTGATTGAGACGTCATCTATACATGCCCTCATGGCTATACACAATTGTGAACCTTCATATCTCAGTAAATTCATACTTGATTGAGACGTCATCTATACATGCCCTCATGGCTATACACAATGGGCATGATGACTAATTTTGAAAAACTATCTCACGATGTTTTTACGCATTCACTGTTTTCAAATATATATACATTTCTACATAAAATAAAGGTTTAGTAGCAAAAATCGCCATTTTAAAATCAAATTTGACATTTACGCCAAAAAACGCTTGTAGTATGGCGGCTGCCGATCCTGACGGTGACGTCAAGATATCGTAAACTACATATCACTACTATATGTACTATATGTATTCTAAGACGATTTGTGTATTTATAATCAATTCAAAAGTGCATAAGTATTGTGCGGTCCCTAAATGTACAAACACGACGAAAAAAACACCTACTGAGGTATTTGTTTTCGTCCCACGCGAAAAAAAAGAGAAATAAGTGATTAAATTTCGCGCGGCGAGACACAAGTGCTATTATTAAGTACGCGTTTACAATGAAGTACAGTATTTGTTCCCCCACGTTTAGCTCTCAGTAATATAATATTTACCATTATTTAGGCAATAAGCATATAAAGAACTTCATTAATGTCCAAACGTCAAAGGCCATCATACGTTTCCCGCGTATGTTTTTAGCTTATGAACACATAATGTAGAGAGAAGAAGGAGCATATTTTATCGATTTTCGAGATGTAAGTTGTATTTAAATTACAGATAAATAAAGTACTTATATGTACTTATTATTAAGTTTTTACGTTTCGAAATTCTGATGATGGTTGTCTTTGTTCAACGCAAAGAAATATCCGACCATCAAAAGTTCCATTCTTGGTAAGACAGGCAGAAGAAATGACTACTATAGCTGCTGTTGCTAAAAATAACGTGAGCAGATAAATATAGCTTATTATGAACACAATACGAATAACGAGCGCTATGTAATAATTCGTATGCTGCTAAAATTGTAACCATATTTTAAAACGCATGCTTCGCGTAATCGCCGTCGTTGCATGAAAAAAATATAGCTTGGTAGTTTTGTTTGGCAGTGACCAGCATCATAACGTGTCGAACGTTCGTCAGCTCACCATCGCGTGACAAAATTGTAGAATACTAAAACTAAATTAGTTTACCATACGTTGCGAGCGTTCATTATTTATTTATTTATTCAATAAGAACTAAGTTACATACAAAATACAATAAACTTAGGCCCGATTTTACAGTGGGCCCTCAACTCATTGAGTTTGTTAAACTCAAGATTAATGTTAAGGGGAGATTGAATCCATTTCCGTATGACAGTGCAATATGACATGTCAGTTACTAAATCTTCAATTATAGACATATTTCACTTTTTCTGTGGTTATTATCTGTCAAATTTAAATAACCTCAAATAATACGAAATACAAAACGGGACGCTACGACTTTAAATACCATTGTTTTATTATCCAACATGGTAAATTTAATTTTTTCACCAAAATAATGCTTTTAAATGCCCATGTTCAATACGGCTGTCAGTTTGTTTTGTTATGTGGCGCCACCGTCGATACAACTAACGCCTTTAGTGATACAACACTGAAACTACACACGTTGACTAACGCCTCTAGTGATAGAAACTGAAACTACACGAGTTGCCTAGCAAATGACAGTTGACTCACAGTTAAGTACTTAATCTGCCAGAAACGTTGAGTTAAATATTTGTCGTTTTAGTGACATATTTGAGGGAAGATTAGGCCTAAACGGACACTGTAATACGCTATATTTTTGTAAAACTTGAGTTTAGGTCTTAAACTGACACTGTAATACCGGCCCATAGTATCCCCCGATAGGTAGGCGAGTATCTAGGTAAATTGAAACTATTTGCTTTGATGAATCCTTGTTCCATTGCTATTTTATTGTTTTGTTTTAGTTTTAAGTACCTAATTAAAATATTAATATATCGATAACACCAAAATAAACATTGTCCAGACCGACAATTAATGCGTATATTGTATTGAAGACTATCAGAAGAATTGACGCGACCATACTATGACGTCGTGCGCTCTGATTGTTTTTCTCATAAAATGGCGGACTAACACATTTTGTATTTTTATATTTATAATATTATTATTATTCACTCCTTTAAAATGAAAATAAGTACATTTTTTAAATCTTTATAAACTCTTTTATTTTTTAAAATCATATTTTCAATGATTTTTTTCTTACAGTCATCACACCTATTACATAACATTCTATTTTTTTTAATATATTAATCATAATATGTATATGAATCATAACAATTATCCCATATGTATATTTGATTCATCATAATACATTGTGTATTTCCATTTCAACCTCATGTTACACTGTACAACTCCCACAAACAATATAATAACATCATTTTATTTTATAATCAAGCAATGAAAGCCACCAAGTTATTTATTTCTGAAACGTTAAATATTCTACACCACGTTACAATACTCGGTGCGTGTTATAACAGATGCGTGCGTGTTATAACAGATAATACTCGGTGCGTGTTATAAATCAATAAATAAAAATAGCATGTTAAAAATAAGCAGCATATTCCATATAGCTTGTTATGAAAAAAATAGCCATTTCGAACAACACTACAGTTGACAGTAATAAACACAATTGACAGTAACAATATGGTGACGTCATGCGCTCTGATTGGTGTTTCACATAAAATGGCGGACAAACATATTTTGTATTTTTATTTTAATAATATTAATATTATTCGCTCTTTTAAAATGAAAATAAATATATTTTTTCAAATCTTTATAACATATTTTATTTTATAAAATCATAATTTCAATGATTTTTTCTTACTGTCATCACGCCTATTGTGAACCTTCATATCTCAGTAAATTCATACTTGATTGAGACGTCATCTATACATGCCCACATGGCTATAAACAATTGTGAACCTTCATATCTCAGTAAATTCATACTTGATTGAGACGTCATCTATACATGCCCTCATGGCTATACACAATTGTGAACCTTCATATCTCAGTAAATTCATACTTGATTGAGACGTCATCTATACATGCCCTCATGGCTATACACAATTGTGAACCTTCATATCTCAGTAAATTCATACTTGATTGAGACGTCATCTATACATGCCCACATGGCTATAAACAATTGTGAACCTTCATATCTCAGTAAATTCATACTTGATTGAGACGTCATCTATATATGCCCTCATGGCTATACACAATTGTGAACCTTCATATCTCAGTAAATTCATACTTGATTGAGACGTCATCTATACATGCCCTCATGGCTATACACAATTGTGAACCTTCATATCTCAGTAAATTCATACTTGATTGAGACGTCATCTATACATGCCCTCATGGCTATAAACAATTGTGAACCTTCATATCTCAGTAAATTCATACTTGATTGAGACGTCATCTATACATGCCCTCATGGCTATACACAATTGTGAACCTTCATATCTCAGTAAATTCATACTTGATTGAGACGTCATCTATACATGCCCACATGGCTATAAACAATTGTGAACCTTCATATCTCAGTAAATTCATACTTGATTGAGACGTCATCTATACATGCCCTCATGGCTATACACAATTGTGAACCTTCATATCTCAGTAAATTCATACTTGATTGAGACGTCATCTATACATGCCCTCATGGCTATACACAATTGTGAACCTTCATATCTCAGTAAATTCATACTTGATTGAGACGTCATCTATACATGCCCACATGGCTATAAACAATTGTGAACCTTCATATCTCAGTAAATTCATACTTGATTGAGACGTCATCTATACATGCCCTCATGGCTATACACAATTGTGAACCTTCATATCTCAGTAAATTCATACTTGATTGAGACGTCATCTATACATGCCCACATGGCTATAAACAATTGTGAACCTTCATATCTCAGTAAATTCATACTTGATTGAGACGTCATCTATACATGCCCTCATGGCTATACACAATTGTGAACCTTCATATCTCAGTAAATTCATACTTGATTGAGACGTCATCTATACATGCCCACATGGCTATAAACAATTGTGAACCTTCATATCTCAGTAAATTCATACTTGATTGAGACGTCATCTATACATGCCCACATGGCTATAAACAATTGTGAACCTTCATATCTCAGTAAATTCATACTTGATTGAGACGTCATCTATACATGCCCTCATGGCTATACACAATTGTGAACCTTCATATCTCAGTAAATTCATACTTGATTGAGACGTCATCTATACATGCCCTCATGGCTATACACAATTGTGAACCTTCATATCTCAGTAAATTCATACTTGATTGAGACGTCATCTATACATGCCCACATGGCTATAAACAATTGTGAACCTTCATATCTCAGTAAATTCATACTTGATTGAGACGTCATCTATACATGCCCTCATGGCTATACACAATTGTGAACCTTCATATCTCAGTAAATTCATACTTGATTGAGACGTCATCTATACATGCCCTCATGGCTATACACAATTGTGAACCTTCATATCTCAGTAAATTCATACTTGATTGAGACGTCATCTATACATGCCCTCATGGCTATAAACAATTGTGAACCTTCATATCTCAGTAAATTCATACTTGATTGAGACGTCATCTATACATGCCCTCATGGCTATAAACAATTGTGAACCTTCATATCTCAGTAAATTCATACTTGATTGAGACGTCATCTATACATGCCCTCATGGCTATAAACAATTGTGAACCTTCATATCTCAGTAAATTCATACTTGATTGAGACGAAAAGTGGATGATATTACTCACATATAATTTACTTCAAGACGTCTAACGGTGAATCAGCAAAACAATAGGCATGATGACTAATTTTGAAAAATTATCTCACGATGTTTTTACGCATTCACTGTTTTCAAATATATATACATTTCTACATAAAACAAAGGTTAAGTAGCAAAAATCGCCATTTCAAATGGCGTCTGCCGGCCCTGACGGTGACGTCACGATATCGTAAATTGCATATCACTACTATAATATATGTATTCTAAGACGATTTGTGTATTTAAAATGAATTCAATAGTGCATAAGTATTATGCGATCCCTAAATGTACAAACACGTAAAAAAAAACACCTACTGAGGTATTTGTTTTCGTCCCACGCGAAAAAAAATGAGAAATAAGTAATTAAATTATGCACGGCGAGACACAGCAAGTGTATTTTATTAAGTATGCGTTTACAATGAAGTACAGTATTTGTTCCCTCACGTTTACTAATAATACTATAATTCATTTACAAAATATTTACCATTTATTAGGCAATAAGCATATAAAGAACTTAATTAATGTACAAACGTCAAAATAGGCCATCATACGTTTCCCGCGTGTACTTTTAACTTATGAACACATAATGTAGAGAGAAGAAGGAGCATATTTTATCGATTTTCGAGATGTAAGTTGTATTTAAATTATAGATAAATAAAGTACTTATGTGTAAGTTTTTACGTTTCGAAATTCTGATGAGCAAAAGTCTTTGTTCGACCCAAAGAAATATCCGACCATCAAAAGTTCCATTCTATGTAAGACAGTCAGAAGAATTGACTACTACGGCTGCTGTGAACATTCTGCTTTGAGAGTTGGCCCACCTTCATCCAGACTCGCTTTAGGAGATAAAGATGAAGGATATTGTGACATATTGATGACGCCATGTACTTTTTTAAATGGAGATATCCACAATAACATTATTCTTTATTTATCATATGTTTATATTTTTATGATATATCTACATTGTTAGATTTTGTAGGTTATATAAGTACTTTTCCTAGTCGTCTTAATTGGGTTAATAAATCATCACAGATACAAATTTTTCATCGAGCTCAAGATTGATTTTTTACTATTGTTTTTTATAGGTCCCTATTTCCAGTTATACAATGTAATAAAAATATATAAATAAAATGCTCACCAGCCAAAGCATCGGCCAATAAAAGAGCTGCCTCGGTTCCACCGTCTACACAACTCTTGGTAACTAGATGCTGCGCTAACTCACACAGATTGCTAAACTTTATACCTGGGAAAATAACAAACATATATTTTTTACTATTATCATTAACTGTGTAACATATATGTGTATACATTAAATTAAATTAATAAATGATATATTTTCAATTACACCTTTTCGTACTAAAATTGGTAATAACAAATTGATTCAAAGAATTTGTACAAACTATAATGCTTTCCTTAATCATATAGATTGGTTGGTGCTCCAGTCAGATAGACACCCAATGTATGGCTCACAGCCGCATCATTGCAGACTCAAGTCCAGAAGATGCTTCCTGGAGATGACCGCCCCTATAGTTGGCCTCCCCGAGGCCCGAAGGCTGTCACTGTGGCGTGATAGTGTCGAACGCACTCAGCTACAACCCACGGAGGACATGTCAGTGGGACACAACCTGCCTTACCCAACATGGAGAGCGCTCAATAGGCTCAGAATGGATGTCTCCTGCTGTTACAGTGACCTCAAGAAATGGGGTTACAGAGAGGAAGACATCTGCGAGTGTGGCGCCAGACAGGACAACGTGCACCTACTGTCATGTCCTATGTATGATAGGAGCGACATGCACGCAACAAGACACAGTGATTCAATTCTCATAAAAATACTTGGCAGCATTCTCCAGTTAGGAAGCCACGTGATCTCCTAACTTAAGTGAGCGACTGTGCAATGAAAAAATTTTAGTATTAAGGTCCGACTCTGCATTCGGGACATAGAGTAATATTTCATCTTTACTGTAAGTTGTTTCAGTTCTTATTTCGATGCCATATGTCATTACAGATCTTCCCAAGTCAATATGATATATTTGGAAAGTGGGTAAAAATTATAACATATTTACTAGTGAAAGAAAGAATCGTTGGTTATAATTTCTTACCTAAAAGTTTCTCCGCCCACTCTCGAATCAGTTGAGAGGCGGCAATCAACAAATCATTTTGTACTGTAGGTATCTCAACCATCTGCAACGTAACAATCAAGCAAATCATTAATATGAACAGGCAAGCAAATGATCTAAACTCCTCTGCGCCTATAATGAAAATCTCCTTTGCACAGAGATATTTTGAAGTCATTGCTCCTAGGACATTAAACAAACTCGCTAAAAACATTTAAGAGACAAAAAAAAGACATTTGTTTTAAAATTGATATAAAGGAATGGCTATATCGCTACGTCCTACGTAGGCGATTCAAAGCAAACGCGAATGCGAAGCGATGCGGATACAAGCGAATTCAATGCGATGCGGCGCGACGCGGCGGCTCTGTCCTACGTGTGCGCGAATCGTTCCCTCTGCCACCAGCTACTGTCATGGATGTACGTATATAAAATACTCAAGAAGTATGTTCGGCAGAGAAGTGAAACTAATATTGTGTACTTAGAGAGGCATATTTATGGGGGATATCACATTTTGTATGAAGAATTACGTGATCTTGAATTAATAAATGAGACTGAATTTACATCTTTCCGGGAAACATATCAAAATTTGACATTCGTACAAGCGAGAGAAAACTTTGTGTGTTTTGAACAACATCCTATTGTAAAATAGCAATAATAAATAAATGTGTTTACTTGTAGTCCCATTTATTTTTGCCAAATTCTAAAATTCGCGGTTCGATAATAATAATAATTCTTTTGTCCCATAATATGGGACGTTCATGGACAGAAATTAAAATTTCTGTTTCTGACATGTCAAAAAACAATGGCGCCGCTATCAATTCGCGCGAAAATATCAAACCAACTGACCGCGTTCGCTTTGCATCGCGCCGCATCGAAACCAACTCGCGATCTGTAACGTAGGACACTTCCATAGTTACCGACTGTTTATTATTTTCGTGCCGCGCCGCGTCGCTTCGCATTCGCTTTGAATCGCCTACGTAGGACGTCGCGTTAGTATCAGGCAAACACTATGAATAGGAGAATGTTCACTCATAACTTCCGATCCCATAAATACCTTATTTATATAATAGTTGTTTCGTGTGCATCCTTGTCAGTTATTTTTATAAATTGTATATTTTTTATGAATGTATTTATATCATGTAATGTGCAAATATTATTCCTCAATAGACAATAATGCATATTTCTAATAACAGCCCTTAGTGGGGTGTTGTTTGACTATAGTGGCACAGTTGGTAAGCCGTTTGGTTTCTGTGCGGGCGTCCTGGGTAACTAGTGATATAAATAAATCCGCACATAGATTTTTTAAAAATCCAGAGGTGCGTGCCCCACCCGGATTCGAACCGTCGACCTCACGTATGTGAGGCGACGACATTACCGCTGGGCTATCACTAACTGGTGGCTTGATGTAATATATTCAATTTAATTTAACTTGTACAGGTATCCAAGATGATAAGCATCTTCTTGTCTACTTAAACATGGTACAGGATGACTTGGTTGTGGCAAATGACGTGGCAATTGCTGCTGCAACGTATTGGAGTGGAAAGGCTTAATATATAGGTATGTTCGGACACGTTAAGTAAGTAATTAAATGTATATTTGTAATACATATTACACTCCTTCACAATATGCTTAAAAATATGTACAAAGATTTCTCTTCACTTATTAATATATAGATAAATGCCATAATGTATTCAATAAATGAAAAAGAATCCGACAATCCAACTAGAGTTGATGATAAAATTGTGGTGTTGCTACACGACACAACCAATTTGGTCAATGAATACGTCATTTGTCGGATGGTCTCGCATCTCATTCATATTAATGAAGATGGCCGAAGGTCATCAGATCCTGAACCAAATAAACAGTGCGGTTTCCCATTTGCATATCAACCGACAAGACGATTACAGTGTAAACTCTTTAATAATAATCGTAAAACTAATATCGACCCAAATATCGCGAACATCTGTAAATTTATCAAGTATAATATTGTAACTTATTTAAACTGAACTATCTTTTATTTCTCCCAAAGTCTTAAAGTGGAGGCCATGGGAAGACAAAAGGGGTGTCGGTCGGCCACAGAAGAGATGGGCCGACGATATTGTTGCGATCGCTGGAAAGAAATGGATTGAAGCGGCACAGAATAGAGGAAAATGGAGACAAATGGAAGAGGCCTACATCCAGCAGTGGAGGGAAGGCTAGGAAGAAGAAGAAGATCTTTTATTTAGAAACCTTTCATCACTCAATTACTATTTCTATTTCTGACTGATTATCAAATTGCAATATCTTATACAGTGGTGTACTTAAAATCGCAACCTTCTGATATATTATATTCTCAATTAAATAACAACCCCAATAGCATCTATCACTAAAAAATAAAAATAAGTTCAAACCTTTTGTTTCACTCCCAAGTCAGGTAAGTGCGGTGATTCCAATTTAATCCTCTTCCTCATGCCAGCGTAACAGTATCTTTGAAAATAAAAAGAAAATAGGTAAGTAATAGAACACACAAATTTCCAGACAACTATTTCAAGAAAAATGTATGCAAAATAAACTGAAATGTATAAAAATAAATAATAAAAAGAGTTGAGTACACTATACTCTTCCGAAGAAGGGAGGGTTAGGGAGGGTTTACAATCTGCTCAATAAAATATGTATTTGAATCTTAAAAAGACCCGGGTTGTAAGAAGGTGGAAACACAGACTTTGGAAGATCACTGCTACGTTAATAAAGTAGGAGAAGCGACTGGTTCGTGCATATTGAAGGTTTACTTTGAATGGGTGTTGGGACTAATTTAAACGCTCTTTGTGAATGGGTGGAAGAGGGACTAAATATGCAAGTTTTTCTAAGCATTTCCCGTGTAACCCGTCCCGTGTAAGCATTTCCCGTGTTTTATTACTCTGTTATAAATGATTTGTATGTCATATTGATACTAACTGGACATTGGCTAATAGAAAAGTACGCCAGAAGGCTTGGGCTGGAGGCATACCATTACTGCAGAGCATGCCAAGACCAAGAGGAAGAAAAGACTGAGGTCCACTTCGTATCACTGTCCTGAGCTCTCTATAAATAAGAGAATTTCCTTGGGAAGTTTCTTCTATAATGATCTAATGGATATAGCGTCAGCTGACATCAGAGACACTCTGATATTTACTAGCCACTCAGGCTGGTTCAAGGTGGATGAGTGAGGGGGAGGACAGAGCCCCATTTATGGCACCCGCAAAAAAAAATGTATTTAATATGAAAACTAATTTAAATTGTGTTATATATTGTTGTGCTTTTTAAATCATTAATAATTTACAAGACCTACCTGGAATTTCCTCGTGTACCAAGTCTTCTAGGTTTGACACAAGGATACACTTGCTTCATCACTTTACCAAAGTCTGCTGTAGAAAGAGGCTTCATCTTGGTGTGCGTACAATACTCTCTGTAACATTCATTTTATATAAATATATCAATATCACTAATTCCATTCGAGTTGAATAAAAATTCTCCACTACGAAAACATATATTCTTGAATGACACTTGAAAATTTAAATCACGTATAAACCCTTTTTAACCCATGTGATAGTTACCCTTACTAACACGTGACTTCATAGTGCATCAGGCAGTTTTTAATCACTAGATTAAGCATTCTAAAATCAGATCAATGATGTTTGGATCGATCTAAAAAATGATCTTTTTTAATCAATTTTAATAAATTGATTTGACTCAAGGAAAAAATATTTATGGAACCACAATAAATCGAGTAAACCTAGTATAATGGAGTTCTACACCATAAAGGTGATAGAAAAATTATTTGAATGCTCAATTTTACGAATGGCAATTATTCGAATCACATTTTTTCGAAAAACAATTTTACGAACACAATCATCAGAAATTACAATTGTTCGAATTTTTATGATGTCATGTTGGTAGCATTGTGAGAGGAATAAACATGGCAACCCAGGCATGGATATGCCTTGGGTTAGGATGTCTCTGTATCTTTTAGTGCTTGCGTGTGTTTGACAATTCAGTAGTATTTACCGTCCAGGCAGAAATATGTGCCATAACACTCTGTGCCTATGAAATCCTAAGAAGGAATTATAAGAACCACAGAATATACATTTACTCTGATAGTCAAGCTGCTCTTAAAGCTCTTGATTCCTACACAGTAACTTCATCAACAGTATTAGACTGCATTGAAGCGTTGAAGACTTTATCAGTAAATTATGGTAACAAAATCATATTAAGATGGGTACCTGGACACTCCAATTATAAAGGTAACGAGGAGGCTGATGCTCTGGCAAATAGGGGAGCGGACATAGCTACCTATGGACCGGAGCCTCACTGTCTCCTAGCTAATAGTATTGTTAAATCAACACTTTACCAAAGAATGCTTGACAATGCCACTGAACTCTGGTTATCTACTCCAGGACATAGACATTCAAAAGCACTCATTTCAGGATTCTCTTCAACACACTCTGAGCGGGTCCTAATAATGAGCAGGAACAACCTTAGGATTATTACTAGAATCTTAACAGGTCACTGTAGACTCAATAAACATCTATGCACGATGAATTTATCGGAAATGTACCTATGCAGGTTCTGTATGGATGAACATGAAACACCGATGCATCTACTTACAGAATGTGGCCCACTAATGCAAACAAGAGTAAAGAAAATAGGTTTGCATATTGCTGATCAAAAGCAAATCAGAGACACCGATCCACAAAGGATTTTACAGTTCTTCCAGGAGATAGGACTATGGAATGACAACTAGGAGGCAAATTATCACAATGGACTACTATTGAGTCGACGTGAAAAGGTCTCTAGATGGGTTTTAAAAAAAAAAAAAGTATTTAGTGTTTTCCGTGCCCACTGTTTCTATTCTTTGTTTGCTGTGTGTTTTTTTGTATTTCATTTTCTTTTCATGGACTTCAATGATCTTTTGAATAAAGAGCAGTACTAAACAAAATTTTAAAGTGTCACCCTCATTTTTCCTTTTATTCCCCCACATCAGCTTTGATGTATGTAGCCTCGTGGAAGCCAAGAAGTTTCATCAACATCCATGATATTGAGAGTATTCAACAACAATGTAACAAGTAATAATAGTCTACATCAAATATATTTCACTGGCAAGCAACAAATATGTCAAAAGAAGGCAACATAATGACACAAAAATATATTAAATTATATTTTTATTGACAAACTTTATAACACCTCAATAGAGACGAAGTTGGGATATTATAGGAGAACCAGGAACTCAAGGCACCTACAGGGCTTACTACCTGTCATAGGTTGGTTTATGTTATCACTTCATGCGCTTGTGCAACGTTCACCAATTATGCCTTCTTATTGAGTTCCTCTATCAATGTAATTTTTGAAAGTTCTATATATTTGAATAATGTGTAACAATTCACCTGAAAATAAGGAATTATACTATTGCCATCTATGAAGTAACGAAGAAACCTTTTTGTGTAGTGCCATCTATTGAGAAATTAGTTTATTTGTAAACGATGAAAGCAATAGTCATTGTGTATGTAAATCAAATATTTTTTTATTGCATATATTCATCATCATCAGTGGCTCCACAGCCCAGGATGTGCCTTGGCCTCCTCAAGAAATCGTCTCCATTGCACCCTATCCATGGCCTTTTCTCTCCAATTCCGCACACCGGCTATTTGAAGGTCCCTCTCAACTCCATCCATCCATCGCAGTTTCGGCCTTCCCACACCCCTTCTACCCTCCGGACGCGTTGTGAGGATTCTTTTTGGTGTCTGATCATCTTCCATGCGATGCACATGTCCTAACCAGCGGAGCCTCCCTATTTTTATCATTTGAACGATATTTGTTTCCTTGAATAGGCTCTGTAGTTCGTGATTGAACCTGATTCTCCACGTGCCTTGATCGCAGAGGGGACTGAAAATTTTTCTCAAAATTTTTCTTTCGAAGACCAGTAACGCATTGCATATACGCAAATATTGTATTAAATTGTGTCAATTTGGTTTTCCAATAAATGTCAGTTCAAATAATTTGCTTTTGGACAATTGTCATTCTGATAACTGATTTTCTAAAAATTGTTATTCGATCAATTGTATTTCAAAGAATTTTCATGTAATCACCATTAATGCTATCAGCATTGACAATATAAAAACAATTGTTTTAAATTTTAATCTTGTATTACAAATTATATTTGCAACAAAACATTCATTCTCGTAATTTTTTTTCTCAATTCATTACTACATTTATTAAATTTGTACTATCAACAATATGTTGGACTTGCTAAATGAATCTAAATCAACATATTGTTTGAAAGTTCTGATTTGTCTCAGTAAGACTATTTCAGTGTTTCAACAACTTAATTTATACTACCACCAATATGTTGGACTTGCTAAAGGAATCTAAATCAACATATTGTTTGAAAGTTCTGATTTGTCTCGGTAAGACTATTTCAGTGTTTAAAAAACTTAATTTATACTACCACCAATATGTTGGACTTGCTAAAGGAATCTAAATCAACATATTGTTTGAAAGTTCTGATTTGTCTCGGTAAGACTATTTCAGTGTTTCAACAACTTAATTTATACTACCACCAATATGTTGGACTTGCTAAAGGAATCTAAATCAACATATTGTTTGAAAGTTCTGATTTGTCTCGGTAAGACTATTTCAGTGTTTCAAAAACTTAATTTATACTACCACCAATATATTGGACTTGCTAAAGGAATCTAAATCAACATATTGTTTGAAAGTTCTGATTTGTCTCGGTAAGACTATTTCAGTGTTTCAAAAACTTAATTTATACTACCACCAATATGTTGGACTTGCTAAAGGAATCTAAATCAACATATTGTTTGAAAGTTCTGATTTGTCTCGGTAAGACTATTTCAGTGTTTCAACAACTTAATTTATACTACCACCAATATGTTGGACTTGCTAAAGGAACCTAAATCAACATATTGTTTGAAAGTTCTGATTTGTCTCGGTAAGACTATTTCAGTGTTTCAACAACTTAATTTATACTACCACCAATATGTTGGACTTGCTAAAAGAATCTAAATCAACATATTGTTTGAAAGTTCTGATTTGTCTCGGTAAGACTATTTCAGTGTTTCAACAACTTAATTTATACTACCACCAATATGTTGGACTTGCTAAAGGAACCTAAATCAACATATTGTTTGAAAGTTCTGATTTGTCTCGGTAAGACTATTTCAGTGTTTCAACAACTTAATTTATACTACCACCAATATGTTGGACTTGCTAAAGGAATCTAAATCAACATATTGTTTGAAAGTTCTGATTTGTCTCAGTAAGACTATTTCAGTGTGTCAACAAATTAATTTTATCAATTGCAAAAATGGCACCTCGAACAAGATATAATTTTGTACAAATTAAATAATTTCCTCACATATACTCGTCGTAAACATCTTGTTTTGGAAGTGATATCTCCGGATCAACTTCCAGGTGTGTGTGTATCCACATTACAGTCTGGTGGATTTCACTCCTGAAACAATGATATAAACAATTTATAATAAATCAAATCATCCAGATACAATATAATACAAGTAAAGATACAGAAAGTTTCTTAAACCAAGATGCAAACTTAAACAGCTTCACCAACAGGTCCTATATATTTTATTTATTTATTTATTATATAAAATACAATTTTTCCTTAAATCTCGTAACAATTTTTTTTTGAATGCATCATAATATATTTAACTTACATTAAGTTACATAATAGTTACCAGATATTTTACTATTGTCATAAACTACCTCACTAGGTAAAACCTGTTCTGAGACAGTGTATAGATGTCTTATTAGTTTCAGTTTTGGTTAATAACTATGGGAGTATTTTCAGAGTTCAGGTGATTAATTTATTTTTAATATAGTCTCTGCCCTTTTTTTTAATCCAAATTTTAATGTCTCCCTTAAATATTTTCAAGTAACTGTTTTGTCTAAGTGTTAAAGGTAGTTCGTTGTATAATTTGACTCCAAAATACAGGAAATTTCATTGTCCAAAAAGTTGTCTTAAGTCTAGGTATTAGGAGTTTAGCCTGTTCGGTCTGTCTAGTTGGTCTAGATGTTTACGTAGAGTCAAGTTTGTCTATGTTTTTATATATGTATGTACAAGCGTTCTTTGCATATAATTGTGATATGTTTTGTATATTAAAGTCATTATTATTATTTATGAAAGGGCCTATCGACCTAAGTGTTTTCTCCTTAAGAACTGACATCCGCAAACAAGTCTAACCTTCGGCTTTAACTTTGGCCTATGATATAATTGGCTTCAGTCGGGCAATACTCATCAATGAAGAAATACAATGTGATCACATCAATCATTTTTCCGTTACCTGGATCCCAATGGATTAAGCGGCTGCTTGAGAGGGTCTGGTTGAGGCCCCGCAGCTCCCGAAGGCAACTTGAGATAGAGCAGTAGGCGCTCTGCTGGACCCAACGAGGAGATCTGCCCCAATATACCCGACACCTGCTGTCGAGACTCCGCACTGAAACAACAATATTATTCATGACACATTCTTATAACGTTATTATCTTGCATTAATCTTAAAAATGTATAAATCACTACTCAATCTAATATTAATCTAAATCTACACATTAAATCATAAAAAATTGTTAATGTGAAAGTCTCATTAATTTTTGTATAAATTATAAAACATAGAGGGTCAAAAGTATCCCGTTAACACAAACAAGATTTGTACAGCACTACTACACAATGGGGTGGTGTGGTTCAATCAACTTGAAAAAGATTTGAGACTGGCAATTGAATGTAATGAATTCAAAAGAAAAATAAAGAATAAATTAAACTTATTAAATTGGACTGATATGTCTTTCCCCTTAGCGCTTTTGTCCCGTTTCTATCGGGGTACGCTTTAACCATGATCCTGGAATTGGCGAGTCTGGTTATTACATTGAAGCGACTGCCATCTGACCTTCGTAACCCTTAGAAAGGGGAACCAGACAAATTGGATCATGGCTACAAATAGCTAGTGATATAAATCCACACATAGATTTTTTAAAAATCCAGAGGTTCGGGCCTCGCTAGGATTCGAACCGTCGACCTCACACATGTGAGGCAACAACCTTACCGCTGGGCTATCACCGCTCTAAATTTGACTGATATTAACTTCTTTTTATATATATATAATATTTTGTGTCTTTTGTATTAAATTGTCTCCTTTACATACGAGTGCTTGCACTCTGGTAAAGGGAAATATGTTTTTTCTTACGCGACGTCCTACGTAGGCGATTCAAAGCGAATGCGAAGCGGCGCGGCGCAGCGCGATAATAACAAACAGTCGGTAACTATGGAAGTGTCCTACGTTACCGACCGCGAGTATTTTACGATGCGGCGCAGCGCGATGCGAAGCGAACGCGATCAGTTCGTTTGATATTTTCGCGCGAATTTTAAGCGGTGCCATTGTTTTTTGACATTTCAGAAATAGAAATTTTAATTTCTGTCCATGAACGTCCCATATTATGGGACAAATTATTATCGAACCGCAAATTTTAGGATTTGGCAAAAATAAATGGGACTACAAGTAAACATATTTATTTATTATTGCTATTTTACAATAGGATGTTGTTCAAAACACACAAAGTTTTCTCTCGCTTGCACGAATGTCAAATTTTGACGTTTCCCGGAAAGATGTAAATTCAGTCTCATTTATTAATTCAAGATCACGTAATTCTTCATACAAATTGTGATATCCCCCATAAATATGCCTCTCTAAGTACACAATATTAGTTTCACTTCTCTGCCGTACATACTTCTTGAGTATTTTATATACGTACATCCATGACAGTAGCTCACGGCAGAGGGAACGATTCGCGCACACATAGGACAGAGCCCCCGCGTCGCACCGCATCGCATTGAATTCGCTTGTATCCACACCGCATCGCTTCGCAATCACGTTCGCTTTGAATCGCCTACATAGGACGTAGCGTTACTGTGCATCTTTTCTGTATAGTTTGATTGTTTTATAATTTGTTATATGTATTGTGAATTTAATAAAAATAAAAAAATAATTGAATCAATTCATTTTAACCTCAAAGACGTCCTGAGTAGCCCTGCAAGTCGATCATTCCAAGAATCTGATATGAAACAAAGTTAACTTGTTATGGAAGGTACTCATACTTTGTGTACAAGAAACTACCTACTGAATTGTTTTCATTTTACATTTCTTTTCCTTATTCTACTTTTTTACTATTGCCTCCTCAAGGAATCGTCTCCATTACACCCTATCCATGGCATTTTCTCTCCAATTCTACATACCGACTATCTGAAGGTCCATCCATCCATCGTATTTTTGGCCTTCCCACACCTATTCTTCCCTCCGGACGTGTTTATTTTTTTTTATTTTATTTATTTAGTAGCACAATATTAAAAAACAAAATATATTAAAGATAACTGCTTCACTAGACAGAGTCTGTTCCGAAGCAATTATCAGTTAAGTTTGTAAATTTTGTACATTTTACAATGCAAAAAATATAACACATACATATTAGGTATAGAAAAAATATAAACAATAAAAAATACACATAAATCAACCTTAACAATAAAAATATTATTTACATATCAACCTACACAGTAAAAAGTTCACAAAAAAAAAGATGACAGCCAAAAAATACATTAAGTGGGAGAAACTGAAAGAAATCAAATTATTATTGTTGAAACATTCTTTTCGTTGTGTTGTGAGGATTATTTTCGGTGTCTGGTCATCGTCCATACGATGCGCGTATCCTAACCAGCAGAGTCTCCTTATTTTTATCATTTGGATGCTATTTGGTTCCTTGAATACGCTCTACACCTGATTCTCCACGTGCCTTGATCCCAGAAGGGACCGAAAAATTTTCCCTCGAAAACCAGTAACGTATCCATATCCTTTTTAGCAAGAACCCAACACTCACAGCCGTATGTTAATACAGGTTGTAAAGAGTACACGTGATCTAAAGTGGCTCTGTAGTCCAAAATAACACTTGTTAGCCGTGGCAAGTACTTTCTTGATATCAACACTGGTTTCATTACCACTCGTTACGACCGAACCAAGTAAAAAGTAAGTAAATTTGTCCACACACTCGTTATTGTGGGTAAGAATATTTAATAATAGGTACTATGTCAAATATTAATTGAACACGCACCCAATAACAAGTTGCCGCATTCTGGACACTTACGGTATAAATCGTCTCACAGATCCAGACTGAAAACAATTTTTTTTTTTTTATTTATTAAAGTTTTATTTATTTACATTTTTTTAAACAATAAGTATTCTTGCACTAAACTGCAAAAGCAGTTTAACAGTGCTAGCTCTCTCGTACACTTATGTAAATTTGATAATGTAACAAAAAATAATTATAAACAAACAAAAATTAAAAACTAGCAATACAATATAACAATAATTAAAACCATTAACACAATATAACAAAGAAAACATACAAACTTATATATAAAATTCTTTTAACATTTTTTTTATTTTTTTTTTGTTTTTAATTTGAATATTTGAATATTTTGGCAGTTTGTTAAATAGTTTCGGAATTATCGTTGCTTTTGTCCTGTCGCCGTAAACGTTATTTGTTTTAGGTATTGTCAGTAAGTCTTTCGTTATTTGTCTAGTTGTATATTTGTGAGTGATCTTTAATTTAAATCGTTCGTTATAAAGTTCTTCTATGGTCAGTAAAAGATTCACCTTTTTTTCTATAGGTAAAATATTGCATCTTTTGAATATTTCGTTAATGTTATTTTTACTTGCCTCCACTGTTCTTTTAAAAACTGTGTCTCCACCAGGAATCGAACCCGGGACCTTTGGTTCAGTATTCAGATATCTAACCAACAGAGCCACGAAGGCCAACAATATGTAACAAAATGATTTACGACAGGTTAAGAAATGAGGACAACAGGAAAGAATGTAAGATGAAGAAAGATATCATTAATAGAATGAAAGTGAACACATTGAAATGGTTTGGCCACGTGAGGAGAATGAATAAGGAACGCCTGATGAAGAAAATATACAACGCGGACAGAAATCTGCCACCTCGGTACAGGCTCAGCCTAGTGAGGTGGTGTATACCAAATAATACTATAAAAAATGTTTCATATAACTTATTTAAATTGTACTTTTTTGTAATATTTTTACTGTTTGTATATTGTTATATTTTGTTTGGTTTCAATAATTAAAAAAAAAAAAAAATGGAATGAGAGGTCGGTGGCCGTCCATGAAAATGTTGGCTCAACCATATGAACGATATTCCGAAAGAGGGAAATGTATGAAAACTGATGAGGTGGTGGTTGCGTGGTAGAATATAAAAATGTGGCATATGATTCTCTGTGCCTACCCTGTTAGGAACATGTCATGATGGTATGAATGTATGTACAATGCATACGGACAACAATACTTTTTAATTTAAATTATTGAAAAAATGTAAATCATATTTTTACTGACTGTATTGGTGGCTCAGTCAGTCAGTCGCTGGTACGATTCCCAGTGAAGACACAGTTTTTTAACTATTGCGCTTTATTGTCATATTTTTTTATTGTTATGAATAGGTTAACACTATTTAAGCCTAAAGTTTACTTTGTTTGGTTAAAATAAATTGCATTATAAAATTTAACCCATCGTTTTGCACTTTTAATGTATATAAATAAAACTAGTAAATAATCAACAAAAATCCAACCTAACCAAGTGTGAGAAAAAAATAATAATTTTCATGTTCCTAATTATTTTTTTACTAATTTACTATACATTTTTTCAATGATATTGATGCTAAAAAATTATTCCTTTTACCAAAATACTTTTAATGTGAAATAGTGATACAATAGCACCCTATTTTTGGAAAATTCTAACAAAAGAATTAAAAATAACTAATAAACTGTAATGGGTAATGTCCTTGAAATCAAAATATGATACAAAGATATGGTAAAAGGGGAGAATTCATATTTTGTGAGAGAAGAACCAGATATGCTTTGCACAAGTTGTATACATGGAATATATACAGAAGTTATTTCAAGAAATGCTGGTGTTTTAGAAGAAAATTAAACGATTTGTAAGTGTACCTGAGAGTGTTCTCCACGAGATGCTGCATGCGGTCCACGCGGGCCTCGTCCATGGGGCCTTCGCCCTCCACGGACCCTGAGCATTGCGAAGGCCCGCCTTCGTAAGGGGACTTGTCGCCGGCAGATGTCCAAGGCTGGAAAGGCGCGGACCCGTCCATGCTATCGATACGACCCTATGGCGACACATCTAACACGATTTAATTATAAATTATCACTTTTATATCACTCCATACAAATAAAAAATCTCCATTTTCTTGACATTAGACTAAACTAGAATCTAGTTAGATCAGCTGTGAGCGCGCACGGCAAGACAAGGACGATTATTATTACGTCAAAATACGCTTTTCATAGAAAAACTCTACAGAAATGTCAGAAATTTAACATGATTTTGTCTATGATAAGAATTAAATAATTCTTCTTCTTTTGCTTTATTATCATTTATCAAAACAATTTCCTATGCCAAAAAAAATGTTTTGCGTGAAAAAAATTATCGCTAGATTACAGTTTCTTTCAATTTACCAGTGCTTCCATTCCAAATAAACAATTGTCGCTTAAAAAATAATAAAGAAATTTCCTCTGCTGAGAATCTAACTCAGGACGTCAATACAAAAATCAAACAACTTATCGATATATTATGATGCTCAGAAAAATAATTTCAGTTGAACATGGCAGAAGAACCTGTACGAGAAGGGTAAGTAGAGGGAGCAAAGAAATAATAAGCTATATCACCACGACAGTTACGTGCTAATCTACGTGTCCGAAAAAAACTATTTAATATCGAATATTTTTATTATTGCATATGCGCAAACATTGGATTTTTTTCCCTGTCGGGAGTCAAAGATATTTTTTAACAGATTTTTAATTATCTCAATAGAGACGAAGTTGGAATATTTATTGTAGGAGAACCGGGAAATCAAGGCACCTACAGGGCTTACGACCTGTCATCGGCTGGTTTACGTGATCACTTTATGCGCTTGCGCAACGTTCACCAATTATGCCTTTTAATGAGATCCCTATCAATTTAATTTTGAAAGTTCTATATATTGTAATACTGAAATTCTTTTCGCTTGAAAATAAGGAATTTTTACTACAGCCATCTATGGGTGAAATTATGAACAACAATCTTATTATTTTTATTTATTTTGTTGGAACGCCATCTATTGAGAGAATTGGTTTTTTTGTAAATAATGAAAGCTACAATTCTTATATCTGAGGTGACAATGCATTTTTCGCATAGAAGTCACCCCTGAATTGCGCCAGACTTATAAGGTCATTTTTGTCTTATTTACCTACTTGTACCAATGTGTAAGTAATCGAATATTTTTATTATTGCATATGCGCAAACATTGGATTTTTTTCCCTGTCGGGAGTCAAAGATATTTTTTAACAGATTTTTAATTATCTCAATAGAGACGAAGTTGGAATATTTATTGTAGGAGAACCGGGAAATCAATCTCAAATCTCTCAATAGATGGCGTTCCAACAAAATAAATAAAAATAATAAGATTGTTGTTCATAATTTCACCCATAGATGGCTGTAGTAAAAATTCCTTATTTTCAAGCGAAAAGAATTTCAGTATTACAATATATAGAACTTTCAAAATTAAATTGATAGGGATCTCATTAAAAGGCATAATTGGTGAACGTTGCGCAAGCGCATAAAGTGATCACGTAAACCACCCGATGACAGGTCGTAAGCCCTGTAGGTGCCTTGATTTCCCGGTTCTCCTACAATAAATATTCCAACTTCGTCTCTATTGAGATAATTAAAAATCTGTTAAAAAATATCTTTGACTCCCGACAGGGAAAAAAATCCAATGTTTGCGCATATGCAATAATAAAAATATTCGATTACTTACACATTGGTACAAGTAGGTAAATAAGACAAAAATGACCTTATAAGTCTGGCGCAATTCAGGGGTGACTTCTATGCGAAAAATGCATTGTCACCTCAGATATAAGAATTGTAGCTTTCATTATTTACAAAAAAACCAATTCTCTCAATAGATGGCGTTCCAACAAAATAAATAAAAATAATAAGATTGTTGTTCATAATTTCACCCATAGATGGCTGTAGTAAAAATTCCTTATTTTCAAGCGAAAAGAATTTCAGTATTACAATATATAGAACTTTCAAAATTAAATTGATAGGGATCTCATTAAAAGGCATAATTGGTGAACGTTGCGCAAGCGCATAAAGTGATCACGTAAACCAGCCGATGACAGGTCGTAAGCCCTGTAGGTGCCTTGATTTCCCGGTTCTCCTACAATAAATATTCCAACTTCGTCTCTATTGAGATAATTAAAAATCTGTTAAAAAATATCTTTGACTCCCGACAGGGAAAAAAATCCAATGTTTGCGCATATGCAATAATAAAAATATTCGATTACTTACACATTGGTACAAGTAGGTAAATAAGACAAAAATGACCTTATAAGTCTGGCGCAATTCAGGGGTGACTTCTATGCGAAAAATGCATTGTCACCTCAGATACAAGAATTGTAGCTTTCATTATTTACAAAAAAACCAATTCTCTCAATAGATGGCGTTCCAACAAAATAAATAAAAATAATAAGATTGTTGTTCATAATTTCACCCATAGATGGCTGTAGTAAAAATTCCTTATTTTCAAGCGAAAAGAATTTCAGTATTACAATATATAGAACTTTCAAAATTAAATTGATAGGGATCTCATTAAAAGGCATAATTGGTGAACGTTGCGCAAGCGCATAAAGTGATCACGTAAACCAGCCGATGACAGGTCGTAAGCCCTGTAGGTGCCTTGATTTCCCGGTTCTCCTACAATAAATATTCCAACTTCGTCTCTATTGAGATAATTAAAAATCTGTTAAAAAATATCTTTGACTCCCGACAGGGAAAAAAATCCAATGTTTGCGCATATGCAATAATAAAAATATTCGATTACTTACACATTGGTACAAGTAGGTAAATAAGACAAAAATGACCTTATAAGTCTGGCGCAATTCAGGGGTGACTTCTATGCGAAAAATGCATTGTCACCTCAGATATAAGAATTGTAGCTTTCATTATTTACAAAAAAAACCAATTCTCTCAATAGATGGCGTTCCAACAAAATAAATAAAAATAATAAGATTGTTGTTCATAATTTCACCCATAGATGGCTGTAGTAAAAATTCCTTATTTTCAAGCGAAAAGAATTTCAGTATTACAATATATAGAACTTTCAAAATTAAATTGATAGGGATCTCATTAAAAGGCATAATTGGTGAACGTTGCGCAAGCGCATAAAGTGATCACGTAAACCAGCCGATGACAGGTCGTAAGCCCTGTAGGTGCCTTGATTTCCCGGTTCTCCTACAATAAATATTCCAACTTCGTCTCTATTGAGATAATTAAAAATCTGTTAAAAAAACTATTTAATATATTTTCAAATGTGGTATTTAAAAATTTTATATGGTCCTTCAAAAAAAAGAAGTGATATATAATTTTTATTCCTGTCTTTCATTTCGATACGTTTTGAGGTAAAAGATTTATTTCAAATTATTAAGACTATTAATTCATGGTAAGCAAATACTAACACTATAGTTTTCTCTCTCGATATAATATATATTTTTCTTTGTTTACGTTCATATATTTTTATTTCCTATGTTCTTTTTTATTATTTTCTTTCATTTTTTACCTGTTTTAGGTGTACTCTCGTCACCTGTTTGGCTTTGGGCCCTCGGGATACCAAGTTACCTGATCTTGGTTACCGAGGACTGGGTTGTGCTGCCGATCAAGTTAGATAACCTGTCGGTGGTCACCCAGGATAGGCTATGCCGGTCTATATAGGCTTTAGGTATTTCAACCTGTTTGCCTATCCCCAAGCGAAGGTATTGTAATGACTGTGTAGGTACTTACCTAACACAGCACTACGTACATATAGATATTTAATATTACAGTAAAACACAGGTAATTAGATGGCAGAAATCAAAAGATAATTGGTGCAATTACTTACATGAATTTATTTGGATAAGTGACTCTAATACATCGAAAATAGTTGACTTAATAAATAATTATATTTTAAATTAGAATAATATACGATGATTACGCGGATTGAAAACTATGGGGTCGCAAGGACAGCGCGACCGCGACAACTGGAACAGAGTAGATCGAATGAACGCTCCCGGTCTGAGGCGTCTTTATATAGGGCTGAATCGTCCGGATTCAGACACTAGCGCGCGCCATATCACCCCCTTTCCAGTCGATTCGACGATATCCTTGCTTCATGTAAATTTAAATTTAATTATAAAAAGCGACATATATAAATATGTAATATAACCATATTATTGTTGAATACTTTTGTATCATAACTGATATTTCTTTTAGATATAAATGTATATGTTTATTAATAATATATGTTATTTTTTTCATGAAACGAGACAAACCAAACAAAACAAGTAAACGAGACGAATAAAAATAATACCCAAAAAAAGCAAGGAAGTTGGAAACGAAGTAAAAATAAAAAATTACATGCCAGAGAAGCAAGAATTCTACAAAAAGTTAAGTAAAATAATAATTTTTATAATAATATTCAGTTGTGCAGTAAAAAAAATATAGTAATTTCATTGAAAAATATATATATATGTAAAACCATTGCAAAAAAAATAGTTAAAAATATGTAAAATTATTGCCAAATTTAGTAAAACATATATAAAATCATTAAAAAATCTGAAGTAAAATCATTGATGATTTTTTTAAAAAAAAATTTAATAATAGACGCATTTTTATTGGCAAATTGTAGAGGCATTTTAATAAAAATACCTACAAAAAAGGAATATAATACTCCGCATATTTTTTAAATATATGTTGTTTGTCTAAATTTATAACCGAATACAAGGTAACGAGAAATCTAGCACATTTAACAATCATATTAAAATCGTGTAACAAAAATACCTATTATCAAGGTGATATTATTTTTGCGTTTGCATAAATTATTATCATGATATTTTGATATCTACCAATAATTCGGGTAGAATTAAATTTTGGAATATTTATCAAATCATAATTTATTATTGTGTGTAGTAAAAATACTGCCGAAAATCGTCACCAAGCGTAATATTATTCCGCGTGATAAAAAAAAAATATACCCATCGAAAAAAACCGAACAACAATTTTGCCAGTGACGCGCATAATATACAAGAATAAAACCAAACAAAAAAATATTATTTTGCATTTAAAAAAAAAACACAATAACATTTTTAGCAACAAAGTGAGAATATCAAATTATATATTGTAAAAAAAACTATTTTAAAAATAATATTTTATTTAAGCCATTTTTGTTAAAACCAAAGGTATAATTTAATAAATAATATTAAATACCTAACTAACTTTGAAAAGTTACAACATAATCATCTTATCAAACATCAGAATATTTATAAAAACTTAAAATCATATTCATTAATTCGTGTCCAAACAAATTTATTTTAAATTAATCGTAAAATAAATAACATCGCAACAATATTTCGGACGCCACTGAATTCCCGAAATAACTAATCCCGCAAAGCGAGAAACCGTATCCCGAACGTCGGTTAACTCGCCGCGAATCTCGTAACGGAAATAATATTGTCATCTAGCATTAATACCCGGAGTTTCACAAACAACATTATATTATTTATTTTCTGTAATAACTTGTAACTTTATTTCAGATTTTAAACTTATAATATTTTAAAAAGATATAATATTTAACCAATATCAACTTAATCAACGGCAACAAGAAACAAAACATCGCACTTCAAACAAATACAAATAGAACTTCAAAAAAAAATAATGTTTCGAAACGCGTATAAATAATTATAAAACAAATTTTATTCTTCTTAAATTAAAAAGAAAAGAAACAAAAGAAACTTGAACATTTATAAATTTAATTAAAACATTTTTAAGATTCAAAACTTCTTTAATATTGAATTTTTTTTAAGATTCAAATTTTTTTGTAAGATCCAAATTTTTTTTAAGATTCAAATTTTTTTTTATTTACAAATTCATTTCTAAATTGATCAAACATTATTTCATCAAGCAATTTCAAACATTAATTGAAAGCAACTTAGTTAATTAACAAATACAATCGTCTACAAATAATAAAAATTTAAATTTAAATAAAATTGTATACAATGTCCTACGATAAATTAAGCATTATGGATCAAGATAATCTACATCAGACATCACAAGAAACAGGAAACGAAATATCTTCAGCGAACCTCAAACTACCATACGTATGGAGAGAGAAAATCCACTTATGGTTTTTTACGATAGAAGCGCAATTCGCGAACGCGAGAATCACAAAAGACGAATCGAAGTATAATCATGTTTTAGCAGCATTGGATCCTGAAACCATGTCTTGCGTCGCAGATATTATTCAATTTCCACCAAGTACAGAGCCCTACAAGAATCTAAAATTAACATTATTGAACCGTCTACAAGAATCGGAAGAAAAAAGACTCACACATCTACTACACGGGATGCAATTGGGAGATAACACACCATCGGAACTATTAAGAAAAATGAAAAATCTCGCAGGACCAACATTAAACAACGACGCACTCATCAAAAGACTTTGGATAGAGAGACTTCCGCATAGAATTCAAGAGATCATCACAGCAATTAATACTGACGACATCATGATAATCGCAACTACAGCAGACAGAATTATGGAGGTGAACAAAAGAGCTGAAATACAATCGATAAATTTACCATCTACATCTACAATGAATAACCATGCACATAACGATCCAAACACAGTTCAACTTCTTATTGGAATGCAGCAGCAAATTCAAATTTTGACTGACAAAATATTAGGACTAGAACTTCAGCAAAGGCAATCAAGACCATTTTATAATAATCAAGAAAGAGAACGTTCCAGATCAAGATCGTCTAGTAGAAACCGTCATAATAATTATAATAATAATTCTTATCACAACCGACAAAATAATAATCGAAATTATAAAAATAAAAATAATAATAATAAAAATTATATGCCTAATAATAATAATCACAACAAGAAGGAAGATATATGCATACCACATCAAAGATTTGGAATTAACGCAAGATATTGTCAACTACCCTGCACTTTCAATCTTCCGGAAAACTAAAACTGCGACAGGTGTGCGAGACAACACTGTCGCAAATGAAACATCGTCTCTTCATGCCAGATATAGTCACCGGCGTCAAATATTTAATCGATACTGGTGCTGAGATCAGTATAATACCGAGATATCACAAAAGTGACAAAGCAACGATCTCTACAGACAGCTTAATCACTCCAATATACGCCGCAAACGGAACAATGATACCAACATACGGTCATAAAGTTATAAATCTAAATCTCGGGCTTCGCAGAAATCATAAATGGAAGTTTGTAATAGCCGATGTAACAAAGCCAATTATCGGAGCGGACTTCCTTACAAATTATGATATTTTAGTTGATTTAAAAAGAAAACTGTTAATAGATAAAACAACAGGTATAACAACCAGAGGATTCATATACAAGACATCAGTCATAGACATAGCAACGGTGCAAGCAACATTAAAATTTAAAACAATTTTACAAAAATATCCGAATCTGACGAGAGCAAACATGACACCAAATGAATCGAAACACAACGTAACACACCACATTCAAACAAGAGGACCGCCTGTCACATCAAAAGTGAGAAGATTAAACCCGATGCAACTAGAGATAGCAAAAAAAGAGTTTGCATACATGGTCGAGCAAGGCATATGCAGACCCTCAAAGAGCAATTGGTCAAGCCCACTTCACATGGTTAAGAAACCAGATGGAAACTACAGAATGTGTGGAGACTACAGACGACTGAATTCAATTACCAAGCCGGACAAGTATCCGATACCACAACTCCAGGACTTTTCACATAAGCTCCACGGATCAACGATATTCAGCAAAATTGATTTGGCTAGAGCTTATAATCAAGTTAAGATGGAGGAAGAAGACATTCCGAAAACAGCTTTAATAACTCCATTTGGATTATTTGAGTTCACAAAAATGCAACCTGGATTATCAAATGCAGCACAAAGCTTCCAGAGGTATCTTCATAACATCACAAGGGACCTAGAATTTGTCTTCTCGTATATAGATGACATTCTGGTCGCCTCAAAAAATTTAGAAGAGCATGAAAAGCATATAGACATATCGTTCAAAAGACTATCTGAGAATGGTCTCATCATTAACCAAAACAAATGCCAGTTAGGCGTGGAAGAAGTCAACTTTCTCGGTTATAAAATAAACAAATACGGAAGCACCCCAATCCCAGAAAAAATCGAGGCAATAACAAAAATTGACCCACCTAAGGATGCCAAGGGACTCAGAAGATTTATGGGTATGTTAAATTTCTACCGAAAATTTTTACCCAACGCAGCAGAAACGCAGCAAATATTATTCAATCAGCTCAAAGGATACAGCAAAAACGACAAAAGAAAACTAGCATGGACAGAAGAGTTACGTTACGCATTCGAAAAATGCAAACAAGACTTAGTACAAGCAGCACTCCTCACGCATATAAACCCTTCAGCAGAAATGTCAATAATGGTCGACGCATCCGACAACGCCATGGGCGCGGCCCTGCAACAAAAGAAAAATAATGATTGGCAGCCGATATCTTTTTTTCTGAAAAAGTTTAACAATGCGCAAGTCAAGTACAGCACTTACGACAGAGAATTAACTGCCATATATGAAGCAATAAAATATTTCAGATCACAGATTGAAGGAAGAAATTTTTGTATAATAACGGACCATAAACCATTAATTTTCGCCTTCACAAAAGTCAAACTCAACTCTCCAAGACAAGAGAGGCAGCTTGACTACATTAGCCAATTTACCACGAATATCCTACACGTATCAGGCGAAGATAACGTAGTCGCCGATACATTGTCAAGAGTCGAAGAAATAGAGATTCCATCAAATATAGATTACCGAAAAATGGCGACAGAACAAATCAGTGATAAAGAATTTAGAAAAATTCAAGAAAAATCATCGTTAACGCTGAAGAAAATTTTAATACCGGGAACTACTAAAATGTTATGGTGTGACATATCTAATAATACAGTACGTCCGTACGTACCGGCCAGCATGAGAGAAGAAATCATTTTGGCGACACATAAAATAAGTCACCCCGGAGCAAAAGCAACTTCAAAAATGATAAAGCAGAGATACGTTTGGCCCAATATTGATAAAACTGTCAAAAACATCATAAATAATTGCATAGAATGTCAAACGTCGAAAATCCACAGACACACCGTCACACCTTTAAAAGAATTTCAACAAACAGATGGAAGATTTAAAAACATTCATTTAGATCTCTTAGGACCGTTACCACCGTCCGGAGATTATACATATATGCTAACAATAATCGACCGATACACCAGATGGCCAGAAGCAGTGCCACTAAAAGATATGACTGCAGAAACAGTAGCAGACGCCCTCATGTATTCATGGATTTCTCGTTTTGGCGTTCCCACCTCGATAACAACAGATCAAGGCCGCCAGTTCGAAAGCTCCCTATTCAAAAAGCTTACAAGTAAATTGGGCATAATACATAATAGAACTACCGCATACCATCCACAGTGCAATGGAATGATTGAACGATGGCACCGCACGTTAAAAAGTTCAATAATGGCAGTAGGTAATACGTCATGGTCGACGTCACTACCAATGATACTCCTAGGTCTCCGCGCAGTAATCAAGGAAGGATCAAGTTACACGCCCGCAGAGATGACCTACGGTACAACACTCAGACTACCTGGCGATTTTTTCGAAGACAGACCACCAGAGGAACCAGACACCTATGGACAGAGACTACAAACAATGATGTCGAAAATTCGCCCCATTCCAATCTCAAACCATAGCAGATTAAAAACATTCGTGCATAAGCAGATGAATCAGACAAAATACGTCTTTCTAAGAAACGACGCAGTGAGACGCCCTCTTCAGAAACCTTACGACGGACCTTACTTAGTGCAAGAGAGGGATGATAAAACAGCCACTATAAATATCAAGGGAAAAAGCAGAAAAATTTCATTAGATCGTCTAAAACCAGCCTTCTTCCTAAATGAGAGTATGGACCCCTGCGATGAGATGAAGACCAGACAAGCCACTTCCCCAGAGCAGAGAAGGATGTCTATTCCGCAGACTAACAACGCCACTACGTCAGAAGCCACTTCATCACAGCAATCACACACAACCACCAGAGCTGGAAGAAGAGTGTACTTCCCTGAAAGATTCACAGCTACAGATTTTTTTAAGTTAAGTAACGTATATTTTTTTCTTTTCATATATCTATGAAAATATGTATAATTTATGTAAAATATGTAACACAAAGTGCATTCGTTATAATATAATATAACTGTTTTATTCAATTTGTAGCACCTCACAGTAAAGTGCATTGAATAAAATAATATAATTAATTAATATATTGTGTATAATTTAATATGTAAAAAAAATCACTTACAAGCTCATAAGTAATGAGTAATTATTTAAAATTTTGTGTATAATGTAATATGTAAAACTAAGTACTTACAAACTCATAAGTAATGAGTAATTATTTAAAATTTTGTGTATAATGTAATATGTAAAACTAAGTACTTATAAACTCAGAAGTAAAGAGTTATTAATTTAAATTTTATGTACCTATATGAAAACCAACTCAGAAGTAATAACTAGTTAATTTATTTATTTTTTGATACCAAGGAATGTAATTATAAAGAATTAAAATTGTATTGGAAAACTCATACAGCATGAAAGTATACTATATTTTTTCCATTATTATGTCAACATAACAAAGAAACATTTGTATTTAAACCAAACCAAAGAAATATTTTTTATCTCATGCCAAAATAAAAAAAAAAAAACTTAATTTTTCCTCATGTCGAATCAACAAATGTTTTAAATTTTTTTTCCATTGTTACAGAATGCTGTAAGGACTATAGGGGAAGCAAGGATAGCGCGACCGCGACAACTGGAACAGGGTAGATCGAATGAACGCTCCCGGTCTGAGGCGTCTTTATATAGGGCTGAATCGTCCGGATTCAGACACTAGCGCGCGCCATAATTTATATTCTTTATTATCTTACTTTTACAATCGAGCTAGCTTTTTATGGTTGATCCCAGCATTTCATGATTTTTTCAATGTTATGATGTCAGTCATTTTTTTTCATGTGACATGTCATATTATTTGAGTTAAAGCATTTGCATCTTATTCGCAATTTTATATTTTCTCAAGATATTCTAGCTTGCGATGTTGCTATGCCAGAAAAAAGCCGAAAAACAATTATTTTAAATTTCACGCAGTAGGTTGGCGTGACAGGACACGTCACACGCATGGACGCTCCCTGTATACGGAACCAAGATGAGGGCATCAATAGAGCAAGGCGCAATGTTTGGCCAAAGCAGCAGGGAACGCGGCGGCTCGCAGATTGGAAGAAGAGGGGCTTTTCATGTCGTCTGAGGCGTCGGTTCGCCTCCGGTGAGACTCCCAGCTGGCCAGCCATCTCTGTCGCTGAGGTGAGAGATGCGCCGTCATAGCGTTGCCGTATGGCACGGAACCAGCCATGGGCGACTGTCTAGAATAGAAGAGGAAACTACGCCGGGTACGACAATCCTGACGCAGAGGCTGGGCCCCGCCGAAATTACAGCCACCGCGTGGAAGACAGTGACATGCTTGGAGAAAGGATGTCGTTGTACCCTAGGAATGCACCTTCTGGTCGGCATCTTTTCGTGCTCGGTTGTGTTGTGAGTTTGATTGTTATATGTCACGTGTTTTTCTTCGTTTATTTTTTTTGTACTCTATTGCTTGTTGTGTTTTTATTTATTTATTTACCATGAACTTTGCTAACAATAATGATATTCTAAATAAATGCGCCGTCATAGAATTATAATGTACAGAAGCCGCGTGTAGAACAAATTTCGAATTCAAATGTATGCCAAGTTTTTTTACATGTGTGTGTGTGTGAGGCGGTAGATCGGTTGGTCTACGTTTTATGTGGGTGTGCGTATCGGTAGGTGTACGTATACTAGAAATTCTTCTGTTTCAGAGTAGTTTTAGTTGGCATACATTCATTGCGCTGACTAGGTATCTGTATCATATATAATCTAAGTGCGCCGTACTGAAAGAATTTCAAAGTGTCACCATAATTTGTCTCCTTTTCATCTTCACATTGGCACTGATGTTTCTTCGTGGTCGGAGAGAGGGCTCATCACTGTATGTATTACAATGAATATTAAGATAAAACGATCACTTTACGAAATCTGTATTATAAAATGCTTGTTTTTTGCACTTTTTCATATTTTTTGTTGTTTTGATTTTCTCATAGTCAGTTATTTAATCTTTGCATATTTGTTTATGGAATATCCATAGAAGTCATAGAATGCCAACATTACAGAAAACGTCCCTTGACGGCTCGGCTGTCACCGTGTTGTTAGTTAGCGTACTAATTATTTAATTTTCTACACAAATGTCAAAATATAGATTAATTACACATTAAATGTGATTTCACGTCTAGCTTCGGCTAAATAGTACACAAAAAATGGCTCTTAAAAAGGTAAAGGGGAATATAGAGAGGCTCTTCGATAAGAATTTAACAGACTTAGTGAGAGGCATTAGGAATAGTAAAGAAAATGAGGTAATTATTACATTTTATTTACAGTCTTTTATTCGTATAAATTCTTTGATTATTTATGTTGAATGTTTAGTCCAAAATCCACTGTTAACAACTATTTCGCATATAACTCGGACACTTTGAAAATTACTCTACGAATTTGTTTGTTGTAGGCAAAGTTTATAGCACAGTGTATGGAAGAGATAAAAGTGGAATTGAGACAAGATAATATTGCCGTTAAAGCAAATGCCGTCGCTAAACTAACATATGTAAGTATTGAATCGTATTTTAGTCTTGTTTGGTGGGAGTAAGTCGAAACAAATATTTGCATTAATTTTATATACTTATTGCATGTTGGAAGAGTATAAAATGTTGGAAGTGTTCCAATCTATTGAACACATTTGTTTTTTTTTTTTTCTTAATCCGAGTATGTTGTATGATGCACTTTGCCAACAGCTGTACTGAGTTTCACAAAATTTATGACACTATTTTATGCATACATTTTTGCATAATATTCCAAGATGGTGTGATCTAAAATATTAAAAAGTATTTAAGTTTTACGATTTTTCGCATCATTTATGAGTCTGGTTGGCAAAAAACAGAATGTGAGGTAATAAGCAATTTTCTCATTGATGATTCAAAAAATATGTTTTATCATTAAAATTATAAAAACTCATTCATCAAACCAATGAATGTGTATGAAAAAGTGTAGTTTATGATCAAATATACTTTTTCTGTGGAAATGCATTTTTTTAAAAGTTTAAGTAAAATGTGTAGGTATTAGTATATGAATCTATGTTTTCAGCATGACAATCAAAAATATTAAAAATCTTATGGTTTTATGTTTGAAAATAAATTCAGATTTATGTCTTTACCTTTTTTTATTTTCAATAACACATTTTTTTAAAGTGTAAGGGTGAAAAGTAATATTATTATGCTACAATCATCGGCAAGTTTCTTGACAATTTTTGACAGAGTGTACAACTGTTTGCACATCTACTAACCAACCAACCAAACAAACAAACAAAGTGTTTTGCGCTGCCCACATGATCTTTGTAAATAATTATGTACCATTCTTTACATTGGTGTTTTTAAGACATACATTATTTTTAATCCTATGTGTGATATATGGTAGTTTCAATATCATATATTAAAATAATATGCGTTTTAGAACTATATATACAAAACAAATAGTATTAATAATTAGGAAGTCAGATTTTATTTATTTATTTTATAGAACACAACAGCAAACAAGAAAAATTTATACAAATATACTAAGATAATTTTTATGTTGCCAATTATAGTATTCTAAAATATATTACATACACATTTGTTAACAATTTTGAAAACAGGATGGGGTAGGAGAGAGGTAGGGAGGGGAGTGGGGGGAAGCATCAACCAATAGAAACTCATATTATGATATATATACCTCACGTGTCTCAATGTATGAGTAATACATAGTTAAATTATAATGAATCAATTAAAATTATCGACTAGAATATATTTAAAATGCTCTTGAAAATGCTAGGATTGATTCTAGATTCATAAGATTGATTAAATATATTTATGAAAATGCTACTATGGATGTAAAAATGAACGAAAATCTGAAAACAGAAAAAATCAAAATCGAGAAGGGTGTAAAACAGGGTGATACGATATCCCCAAGACTATTCACACTGGCATTAGAAGATGTCTTCAAAACTATTCACACTGGCATTAGAAGATGTCTTCAAAACATTAAACTGGAACAATAAAGGCATTAAAATAGATGGCACATATTTAAATTACCTCCGTTTTGCAGACGACATAGCAATAATAAGCGAAGAATTGTCTGAACTGGAAGCTATGGTAGCAGAATTATATGAAGCCTCTAGAAAAATCGGTCTGGAAATGAACATAGACAAAACCAAGATTTTAAGTCCAACTTCACACAGTATTTGTATTGGAAATAAGACTATTGGTGCTGTTGAAGAATACACATACCTTGGACATAAAATTAAATTGGGTAAAGAAAACCAGACCGCCGAACTGCCAAGACGTATAGGGCTGAGTTGGGCTGCTTTTGGAAAGTTGAGGTACATATTCGTTAACAGGGAAATTCACTTACTGCCAGAAGCCTCCACAGACTTAAGTGTACTCAACGAGCAATGGAGAGACAAATGTTGGGCGTATCCTTGAGAGACCGAATAAGAAACGAGGAAATAAGACGCCGGTCAAAGGTCACCGACATTGCAGAAAGAGTGGGAAGGCTGAAGTGGCAACGGGCAGGTCATGTGGCAAGACAGAAAGATGATAGATGGACCCCCAAAATTCTGAATTGGAGACCCTATCATAATAGAAGAGGTGTAGGGAGACCACAGAGGAGATGGACTGACGACATTGTCGAACTGGTGGGACATGGGTGGAAACAGAGCGCCCAGGATAGAGAGAAGTGGAAAACTCAGGAAGAGGCCTTTATCCAGCAGTGGAGTGAAAGGGACTGAAGAAGAAGAAGAAGAGTAGAATATCCTAATGGATACGAGAACAGAGAGATATAACCTTTCAAAGGAGATCTGTATCTCGTCTCTTAGGCCTGACTTGACAATTTACTCTCTTTCATTGAAAAGAGTTATTTATGTGGAGCTGACTGTTCCATGGGACACAAATATTACAAAAGACCACCAATACAGCTAAACGAGTACAAGGAACTGGTAGATAGAACAGTTCAAAATGGCCTTAGCACAAATATATATGCTGTAGAGGTGGCCTTAGCACAAATATATATGCTGCAGAAATACATACAGAATATTTTATTTATTTATCTTATGGTCACAAAAGTTAGTATATCACAACAATATGTCGCACTGTAGTGCCCGTCAAAAGTTAAAAAATAAAATCTAAGTTTCCTAGATAATTGGCCGCTGCTTCACTCAGGACCATAAATTCCGAGGGGTCCCCCCCAAAAGCTCTTAAAGCACACTCAGATACCACATGGCTCACAGTCTGCCTCTCCGCACCCCAGTCACACTCAGGAGAGTCCCGCCATCCACACTTGAAGGAGAAGTCGGCGCATCTGCCGTGTCCAGTCCGCACTCGGTTAAGTGCTTTCCAGAGTCTTCGGGGTTTGTTGAAACCAGGTGGTTTGCTCGTAATGCAAGGTAGATGGCTGAACACTGGGTCCGATGCCGCCTCCCATCTAGACCTCCAGGACTCGACAACACAGAAATTGCTATCGTGCAAGGTCTTCGCCGTAATCAGTGGAGGTTTTCGTGATTTAAGCCTACTGTGAGACTCGAGATACTCAAGATCGGGATGGGATGGCAATTCCAAGTTCCGGATAAGCTTTTCATATTCACGGACCACTGCAGACTGTCTTCGCAAGTCATGGGGTGCAATGTGGCTCAAAATAGGCAGAAAGTGTAACGGTGTGGAACGTAGCGCACCTGAGATGACGCGCAATGTGTCATTTAGTTGGACATCGATCATTCCCGTGTGGGGGCTGTTGAGCCATACAGCCGACGCATACTCCGCCGCAGAATGAACAAGGCTTAGTGCAGATGTGCGTAGTGTCTCTGCTGAAGATCCCCAGGTTGTCCCAGCCAGCTTATGAATAATATTGTTCCGGGTTTTTATTTTATACAGAATAAGAATCCGAATAGTCAGCGCTCTTTGCCAAATAGTGTCTACTAGTCGCCGACTACGAAAATGGCCGGATAGTCAGCTTTACTGACTAGTAGGAACAATACTAATCAATATATTACACTATAAAAATGCCTAAGGCTGCTACTTACAGATTTTTTATGCATTTTTTTAACTGCTTCTTAAAATAATATTTATAATCTTATTTTATAAAATTTAATTAAATCTATAATTATGAATTTCTTCCATGTTAACAGTAAAACTTTGAATTTATTAAATTTTAAAATGTTTTTATTATGAATGTTTCAGTTACAAATGTTAGGTTATGACATATCATGGGCCGTCTTCAATATAATTGAAGTAATGAGCTCCAACAAGTTTACTTACAAGAGAGTCGGGTACCTGGCCGCAAGTCAATCCTTCCATTCTGACTCTGAGGTAATGTATTAGACCGATCTTTTTATTTATCTGTGAAAGAAATGGGTTATTTTTCTATGGTGAAACAGTCAAATTGGTTGTATTTTGTCATACAGTCTTATTAATAAACGTGCTGTAAAAGTTGCACAACCGTTTAACATTTGTGTAGGCAAAAACTTTACTAATAAACGCTGTGCAGCAGATCAGTTGGTTAACTGCTGTGTATCTCTCATACTAATTTTACACAACGCTTGCACGCCTGTCCAAGGTAGTTTAACGTTATTTTAAGACAACTTTCATTTATCACAAATGAAATTTGATTTTGATCTACATCCAAAAATATTAATATTTTATAAATTATTTTATTCTGGATAGTTATAAATAAATAATAATAAATAAATTTGCATAATTTATATAGCGCCGTTTTTGTGAATATCTCACCTCAAGGGCGCTGAAAAAATGATTACGTTGTATCATTTCGGCTCTGGTAAGATTTGCGAAAAAGGTGCGTTTTGAGTTTTTTGAGTTTTTTTGTGCATTAAAAAGAGCTAATTTTTTGACAAGTGAAAAGTTGTAAAAAAATTAGCTCTTTTATAATATCTACAACGGTATTTGCATCATAAGGATATATCCTTATCAGGCCGTCCATTCCGTTGAAACATACTACCCAGATAGACATACTCGTCGACTTGTTCAAACCATTCACTCTCTACTTTTATTTGATACATGATGTTGTCCGATTAATTTCTGTTGTATGTCTGTGCAACTGCCCTATCGTTATACATCGTTTATTAGTTTTTAAATAATTGCTGCAAAGGCTTTACACGTTGTGTAACTAAAACACTGGTCAACGAAAAAAAAAGAAATACTTATTCGTTTAGCTATCACATAGCATATTATGGGAATATGTGTAGGTACAGTCATTACATCCAGGAAAGAGAGCCATTTCAAAATATGATAACATGATGATCTGTACTGATGATATTATACTGGAATTTTACAAAATTTCATTCACACAATTTATGAATGATTGTATATAAATTCCTCCCAGAAGAGCTCGGAAGGTTTTGAATAAGATGCTCAATCCATTTTAGCACCGCTAACAATATAAAGGTCAAAATAGTAATTAATGCGAAGTTCACCCCGTGTCTATATGAAAAATAATGGATTGATAGGGAACTCAATAAAAAGCCAGCCGATGACAGATCATAAGCCCTGTAGGTGCCTTGAGTTCCTGGTTCTCCTATAATATTACAACTTCGTCTCTATTGAGTCTCTATTTATTTTATTTTATGTAGCTTCTCGGGTAACTAACAGGTGCTACGTCAAATAAATATTTAACACGTACCCAATAACAAGTTGCCACATTCTGGAGAATTATGATATTTATCGTCTCACAGATCCAGACTGTAAACACAATTAAAAACTGTGTCTCCACCGGGAATCGAATCGAGATCTTAAATATTTGTCAAAAAATAATTATTGGTACTTTTTGATTCAGACAATCACAATGTTAGATGATGTCTTTCTGATGGTACATTCTATTGACACAGTTCTTGAATGTTGTGTGGATCCAAGTTATGCAGAGTCTCAAAGACTATCAAGTATAGTTCACTCTATAGTTCACTAGACTAGCATAAAGTGTATAAATCAAGTGAAGTTTATCTTTCATCTGTATGACGATTTCACAGAGTTATTTGATTCAAATTACACAAGGGTTATTAATTACAGAGTTGTGTGTTTGTGTATGTGATTTCAGCTGCTGATGTTGACTACGAACATGATAAGGAAAGAACTGAATTCGTCCAACCAATACGAGGCTGGTCTGGCCCTAAGTGGCCTCAGTTGCTTCGTGTCAACGGACCTCGCCAGGGATCTGGCAAATGACATCATGACACTGGTAAGTGTTTCAAATGCAGTATAAACAAAATGTTTCATTTTAATTTTTGTAATTTATTTATTTACATAAAACTACATTTTTTGTTTATAAAAATATATGTAATAAAACCTATAACAGATTTCATTAAAATAATTAAAGAGACACGATAAAATTTTAATAACAATTAAAATCATTAGAAATGAACATATGTTAATCTGAACTGTTACTTTTAACTATTTATATCTTATTTGTTATTCAGAACTTGGATTAAAAAATTTAGCCCTTGATATAATTTAAATGAGTGGGTTGTGGCCAACGCTAAACTTCTCACTAACAAGTCATTCTATAAAGTATTCAAATTCTGTATGGAAAATTTTCAGCATTTTCATGAAATGAGTTTGTTAAATAATTTTTTATTTAAATATTTTAGTATGAAAACTTGATAACTCTTCAATGCCATTTTATGAAGTGATGTGCCTTTTTATCAATTTGATAATATAAATTTCAATTTTTAAGTTTCCTGAGTTTGGGGTCACTTTGAAATATTTGACAGTTAAAAAAATTGAGAAGCACTATTCATATATCGTCCAAAATCTAATGGGGTCTAAGCGAGTATTAGATATATATATTTGCAAAATTTAAATAGAATCGAATGAGTACTTTAGTCTATAATCGATAAAGTAAAAATGAACACGCCGTACATAGCACACAGCACATAGCACACACACACAGATACATTGTGATGAAACTTTCAGAATACAATCTCAGCATGATAATAGTTGATAATCTGCAAAAAAAAAATAGCCTTAAAAATTGCGAAATCATAACTCCCCACTATATCACCTTGGGTTAGTGAGGAGTAAAAATGCTTGAATTATAACGAACGGTATTAATCAAAGTTTCTTTATGATCTTGACAGTTTCTCATTATGAAAGACGTAATTTCTTTTACTCAAATTGTATTAAAATATGTTTGGATATTACATAGAAGAAATAAAGAACAGCATCAGCAAATGTAATTTGTTCAATAAAAATTTGAAGTTTCTTATTCGTCTATAGTTTGAAGTAAAACTATTACGACCTGCAAAAAAAATTTAATTTGTAGGCTATTTAAAATAATTCACTAATAATACTCGGTAATACTCGATGTGTTGGTTATATTATAAGTTTCCCATTATTCGTTGCCGATATATTTTTTTTTTTGTTACAGATGAGTTCCACAAAGCCGTACTTGAGAATGAAAGCTGTATTAATGATGTACAAGGTGTTCCTCAAATATCCTGAAGCGTTGCGACCAGCTTTCCCACGTCTTCGAGAGAAGCTAGAAGATCCTGATCCAGGTGAATAAAATAAGATTTAAACGGGAACAGAAGTTGTTTGGATAAAAATTGTGAAAAATCCGCATATCAAATCAGAATAGAATAACTTTTCAACATATCTTGGGCAAAACTATCAGACAGAAACCAGCTATGTAGAGGACATTGTAAGGTAGAGGGGACAAAGAATGCACTACTGTAGGGAACATGCGGAAAGAATGAACTCCAATAGACTTCCCAAAACTGCAATGTATGAAATAAAGAGGATCGGCGACTGCCGGGAAGGTCTCCAAAGAGATGGAGGAAGACTTGAAAGTTGTCTCATTCCATGACCGAGAATGGATTCGCATAAATAATAATAATGAAGATTTTATTCCAGTCTGTGAACAGGGGGTGCTATGCTAAATCTTATTTTTTACATTTTACATAACAAAAAAAGAAAAATCCTTTACACAATATAGAATGAAATAAATGTACAGTAAAAAAATAGCAAATATATATGAAAATAAAAAGAAAAAAAAATCTAGAATATAAAAATATATTGTACATTAAAAAAATTGTTTTTTACACGATAGAAAACAAAAAAATATTAATATGTAGGTATATACACATATATATAAAAAAAATATGTACAAGAAAGATTATCAATGCCTACGAAAATAAAAAAATTGTGGATATTAGATTATTTTCGTCTCTGATCCAACACTTCTGTCCATCTTTGTGACAATCTTGGACATCAGTGTCCCTGTACAGTCTTTATGATCGAGTTTGGGTTATTCCATATTCTCTCTCGATATGTGGTGATTCAATGTAAAAACAGATAAAAACGAGTGGGTTGTGGCCAACGCTAAACTCATCACTAACAAGTCATTCTATAACGTAATCAAATTTTGTATTGAAAATATTCAGCATTTTCATGAAATGAGTTTGTTAAATTATTTTTTATTTAAATATTTTGATAACTCTTCAATGCCATTTTATGAAGGTGATGTGCCTTTTTACCAATTTGAAAATAAAATTTTTAAATTTCCCGAGCTTGGGGTCACTTTGAAATATTTGACAGTTGAAATAAATGAGAAGCACTATTCAGATATCCTCCAAAATCTAATGAGGTCTAAGCGAGTATTAGATATACATATTTACAAAATTTGAAAATAATCGAATGAGTACTTTAGTCTATAATCGATAAAGTAAAATAAACATGCCGTACATAGCACATAGCACACACACACAGATACATTGTGATGAAACTTTCAGAATACAATCTCAGCATGATACTAGTTGATAATCTGCAAAAAAATAGCCTTAAAAATTGCGAAATCATAACTCCCCACTATATCCCCTTGGGTTAGTGAGGAGTTAAAAACTTTTCAACAATGTGTGTGTGTGTAATAATTTAACAATTTTTCCTTTTGTAGGGGTTCAATCAGCCGCCGTGAACGTGGTGTGTGAGTTGGCGAGGAAGAACCCCAAAAACTACCTCTCGTTAGCTCCAATCTTCTTCAAACTTATGACCACTTCTACCAACAACTGGATGCTTATCAAAATTATCAAACTGGTTAGTCAATCTAATATAATTACAGGCCAAAGTTAGTTTCATTGAAAATGCCACCGATTGAAGACATATTTCTTTTTCAAAATATCATACTGCTATGAATATTAACGACAAAAATAAAAGGAGATTCACAGTTTGTGAATCTCCTTTTAGGTGTTTTGACATTTTAGCTACTGTTATCAAAGCCGTCAATATTTCTTCCTTGGAAACAATGTTTTTAAATTAGTATTGCAAACAGACAAAAATAATAACAGGCAAATTGAGCCTACGAAGGACAATTTTTAATATTTTAACAAATTCATATCTCCGTTAATATTTGCGCTACAAAAAAATGAAAACTGTTTTATGATTCGTAATATTAGTTCTACAACTTACTTACCTATATTTAAAAAAATCATACAAGATATAAAAAACAATCATTTTCTTTTTTTTTAAATAGTCATGCTGGGCATAAAGGCATGTATGGCTTGCACGCCGCTGATTGCTACCCATGTGACACTTTCAACACATTATTTTCTTCAATTTCAAAAATTCGCAAAAAATATTTCTCAAGCAACAACAGGAAGAAATGTACAAACTATTTATTTCTTTTGTATCGTCGGTCTGGATCTGTGAGAACATAAATATTACAAGTCTCCAATATGTGGCAACTTGTTATTGGATGCATGTTAAATTAATGTTTGACATAGTACCTGTTGGTTGCCTGAGAACCAATCTAAAATAAAAATATAATATTGGATTATTTTTTCATCTTCATTAAAATGATGCTAACTAAGATTGATTGGTAATTAATAGAGACCGGATTATATGCATTTGCATTTGCATATTTGGGCTATTTTTGTAAGATATTGCATATTTAGACCAAAATCTACTGATCGCGCATAAATGAGAACATTTTGTAAAATTTTAACTGTATCTGTGGAACCGAGTAGGTACCTACCTATGCAAATTAACAAAGATCCCCGAAGACATTCGGCTGTCTTCGGGAGTCTAGAGGAGCGACGCATCAAATTAACTCCAACTTGCCAGAAACATTCCCAACAAAATTTCGAGAAAAGCTTGAAAACATATTAAACAACAACCCTGGCTATGAATCTTTATGCCAAATCAATAGCTTCATCAATGGATCGAATTCAATTTTGCCAGAGGCGATTCCTGCAAATATATCGTCAAAATTCAAATACTGCCCAGTGACCTCAGTGGATATAGAGAGATCGTTTTCTATTTATAAAAATATTTTAAGAGATAGAAGGCATAATCACACAACTGAACATTTGGAACAGTACTTGATTGTTAACGTTTTTAACGACTAAAATTAAAAATATGTATCTAGTTAGTAAGTAACTACCTAGGTAATTTATTTTGATTGTACATTATGCAGTTTTTTATTATGAAATAATGTTATTTTGTAGTATTTATTTAAATTTGATGTTGCATATTTTGGCACATTTTGGCGATTTTCTTGCATATTTCGAATATTTATAATGCATATTTGCATGCATATTTCGAGTATTTCATGTTGCATATAATCCGGTCTCTAGTAATTAAACATATTTCAATGTACCAAACTGTTTGGAATTGGGATCTCAGTTTGGATCAACAGAGATGGAGAAGGATGTGTGGTATGGGATCTCAGTTTGGATCAACAGAGATGGAGAAGGATGTGTGGTATTGGTTCTACGGTTTGGGAACCCAAACAAACCAAAAATAACAAGTATGATGTGGAGAGTTTGAGTTGAATGTTTAGTTTGCTCGATTTAATAATGAGATAAATGTGACGCTCGTTCAGTTGGGAGCCATGACTCATCTGGATCCAGCCCTGGGACGTCGTATTACGCAGCCACTTGTCAATCTCATCTCCAGGTATCTCATACAAGTATCATACTCCTCGTCTTACATACATGTATTGGTTTTGGGGTGCTTATAAAAGAAACTTTAAACTCACATCTCATCCCTGTAATAGATTCGTACCAATGTTGTTCATTAACCCTTTTAACGCGTTAAGCAAAAAATAAAATTTGATCTGAAAAATGCAATTTTCAATAAAAAATAAAGTATTCTATAATTTTTTTTTAATCAATATCTTCATTTAATACACCAATAAATAGTAGTCACACTATATTTTGGAAGAAGGGGGCTCAAAAAATTTAATTTAAATATATTTTTTTCGCATCCAAAAGTAATTTAGATGGGTCGATGGTAGAGCGGTTAGCGTGCTAGGCTAGTAATCCAGTGGTCGCGAGTTCGAATCCTGCTTTGACCGATTTCGTTCACCTATAGCACAAGCATTCATGCTTATTTTAGGGAATGTAGGAAGATGTACATGTTTAACAAGGACATATTCATTTTTATTTAAAAAAAAACATTTTTTACAAGCCATGGACTATAGTCGATTTACGCTTCGAAAGGGGAAAAAATTCGGGTGACTTTAGTCGATTTACGCGTTCAAAGGGTTAATCATATTTGTATTTATTTCTCTAAGAACCTAGTCCTTCATATTAATACCTTTTTTTTATAATCCTGGCTTTCTTTTGCTTAGTCCTTACAAAAATTCCTTTAATTAAAATACATTTTGAACCCCCCACTTCCATTTCTAATCTAATTTTAACTATCGGAAGTATCAAATTACTCATTCAGTTAATTATATATACATAATCACGGCATAATCCCACAGTGTGGGGTAACCATCTACAGGTGTGTGGGCTAGCGTTAAAACGACACATATGTATCCGTAAACACAATCCTCTTCACACCTATTGTAGAAATATTCCCTAGACTAAATATGACCAGTTTTGATATACCTAGTCGTCTTCCCGCTGTGGATGTGGATGCTATAATAATTAGAAGTTTGCTAGTGTAATGCTTTTTCCTCTTCCTTTACAGTTTGGCGCCCTAACTCCCCTGGAGCCAAGGTTGGGTAAGAAGCTAATTGAACCTCTCACCAATTTAATACACAGGTAACTCCACACACATCATTCCTCGTTCCTCATTGCTTTGCTATATGTCAAGTATTTTCACATCACAAAAAACAAAGTATGAATTGCCAGGTTACAGTGTGTTTAATTATTTTTTTTTCATATTTCTCCCACATTTAATAATAATAATAATATAAATGTATATATTTGTTTTATTTAAAAGTGCTTTTCGTTGTTATGTTGGTATGATTGCATTTGGTATTGTTATACTTTAAAAACAAGATATTCCCTAAAGTTAGGGATTTTTTTTGATAATTTTTACAACTGATAAATCATTAGAAAAATGTGTTTGTTTAGTTTAAAATAATTATAGAAGACAATTTTATTATTTATATAATATTCAGATTTTTTTGTGTTTAACTACCTGTTTCCAAAAATTTAAAAAAAAATGAAAAAAGCCGAAACACCACAAGTAGACAATTTAATTTTCTATAAAAAATATCAACATTGTAGTTGTACATCTCAAACTTTTTTTAACAATTTTTATAATAATTGAATTTAGTGACAACATTGCTTCATACAATTTGTATGACAGTCGCCTATACATAATATCTAAGAAGACTTAATAGTTTGATACTCAATCTCCAAACATACATACATACCATCATGCTGTTTTCATATTCTGGGAAGGATAAAAGGATTGACCTCCATACTATCATATCTTGATATACATACCTACATGTATTGTATAGAAAATAAAATATCTTAAATTATTCAATAATTTGTATATATGGGTTTATAGTTTGGTACTTATTCTTCAACTATATATACTTTCGCTATTAACAGTTAGATCTCATGTGTTACATGCAACTAGTTTTACTTAATTTGTGTGATCAATGAAGGATATCACAAAAATTTAATAAATATATTTGTGTGTGTGATGTTAGCACGAGCGCAATGTCCCTCCTGTACGAGTGCATAAACACTGTGATAGCCGTCCTCATCTCAATCAGCAGCAGTATGCCCAACGACAATGGAATGCCCATCAACCTCTGCGTGCAGAAACTGAGGATACTCATCGAAGACACAGACCAAAACCGTTAGTATTTCAAATTGAATTATCAATATTTGTTTGGCTAGGAGTCCAATTTTATTTTTGTAGAAATAAAAGTGTACCTAAGAAGGTTTATTGCCCCAGGGTATTCTATTCCTACTAACCAAAACAACATTACACCTTCATAGTTTAAATTTGCTTCTATAAAAAATGGTATTTATGACAGGGCAGTTTATTTGACTAATTTTATCTCTAAAATAATCAATGAGGCTGCACGTTTGATTATTTTTGTCTCTGACATAGTCAATGAGGCTGCATATTTGACTATTTTTGTCTCTAAAATAATCAATGAGGCTGCACGATTGATTATTTTTGTCTCTGACATAGTCAATGAGGCTGCATATTTGACTATTTTTGTCTCTAAAATAATCAATGAGGCAGCACATTTGATTATTTTTGTCTCTGACATAGTCAATGAAGCTGCATATTTGACTATTTTTGTCTCTAAAATAATCAATGAGGCAGCACATTTGATTATTTTTGTCTCTGACATAGTCAATGAAGCTGCATATTTGACTATTTTTGTCTCTAAAATAATCAATGAGGCTGCAAATTTGACTATTTTTATCTCTAAAATAATCAATGAGGCTGCATATTTGACTATTTTTATCTCAAAAATAATCAATGAGGCTGCATATTTGATTATTTTTGTCATTTGAGGACCTGAATATTGTTCAAACAATAATAATAGGGAAGCTCCATTGCTTAGGATACAGTATTGTATGGACAGTGACCAGGCCCAGAAAAGAATCCTTACAACACGTCCGGAGGGAAGAAGTGTGAGATGGTTCGTCAGATGGCCAGCACGAGGAATTGGAGCGAAAAGGCCATGGAGAGGCTGCAGTGAAGACAATACCTTGAGAAGGCCACTGATGATGATCTTCATTTGATTTTTTCCCTATCTAATCAAAGGGGCAGTTATTATACCTGATTATTTGTTTTCAGTAAAATATCTAGGCTTGCTGGCCATGTCAAAGATATTGAAGACTCACCCAAAGAGCGTGCAAGCACACAAGGACTTGATATTGCAGTGTTTGGATGACAAGGATGAGTCAATTAGACTGCGGGCCCTTGGACTTCTATATGGAATGGTTTGTATCTCTATTAGATTTTTACACTATCTTCCGTTTCCAATACACATCACAGAATATCCAGATCATTGTTTGAATTACATTCAGCAAGACTCTGGAATGTCCACATCTGGATATTACGTTGATAAGCATACTTCATTTATTCTTAAAAACACTAAAAGCAAAAATATTTATCCGTTAACACCAGTCATGCACATTGTTTAATCTAAAAGAATAACTTGAATATAAGAAACTCAAATAAAGTCCATTGTTTCCAGAGATCTTATTCACTTCTCTGATACCCAACATATAATAAAATCTGAAGTCGATGGCAGTCTCTGAAAGCATTCTGCTTATGGGAACTAATAATGGCCACAGTCTGAAAGCATTCTGCTTATGGGAACTAATAATTGCCACAGTCTGAAAGCATTCTGCTTATGGGGACTAATAATTGCCACAGTCTGAAAGCATTCTGATTATGGGGACTAATAATTGCCACAGTCTGAAAGCATTCTGCTTATGGGGACTAATAATTGCCACAGTCTGAAAGCATTCTGCTTATGGGGACTAATAATGGCCACAATCTGAAAACATTCTGCTTATGCGGACTAATAATGGTCACAATCTGAAAACATTCTGCTTATGGGGACTAATAATGGCCATAGTCTGAAAACATTCTGCTTATGGGGACCAATAATGGCCACAGTCTGAAAACATTCTGCTTATGGGGACTAATAATGGCCACAGTCTGAAAGCACACATAAAGTTAGATTTAACTCATCGTCATCATGATCGTCAGTTCTTGATGGAATTCCATTTGAATTTCTTAAAATTTTTAAATAAAAAAATATAAAACGTGTTTAAAATCAATTCCACTATTTATTAAGACTACAACATACAACCGGTTTCGTGCTAAGCACATTTTCAAGTAGATACTTGAACTGACTACTTGAAAATGTGCTTAGCATGAAACCGGTTGTTGTAGAAGCATATTTCTGTGAATCCCTTCTTTGCCATTGTCCCCTCACCGATGTGTTTAAGAATTGTCACTTGGAAAGTTTGTCGCAGTAATTTTGGGTGACATTAAGTGACAAATGAAAAAAGTACAGTACAATTTTGAAGATCACCGCGTGTGGATGTAGCATCGGTGAGATCGTTTATATTATTCAGTCCACTACCCAACAGCATTAATTCCCATCACGTGATGTTTTGTATAGTTGTAGTCTTAATAAATACTGGAATTGATTTTAAACACACATAAAGAACATTAGAAGAGTTCGGAGAAATCTAAAACCTTGCAGACATTGAACTTGAAGTGCAAAAGAGAGCTAATTATGAGCAATCAGCTGGCTCACCATTCACCGTTCGAAAGTGAAGATAAGAGTTTACGGTATTTTTGATAAAATATCTTGTAAGCCCTGAAGTTGCTCTTGGTGGTTACAAGGTCCACATGTCCAATGGCATATTCAATTATGACCAACTAATGGATGAATTTCTGTTAATCAGGTGACGAGAAAAAATCTAATGGAGATTGTACGTAAGTTGATGGTCCACATGGAGGAGGCTGAAGGTGCGCTGTACAGAGACGAACTGCTCACTCGGACTGTGGAGATATGCTCGCAGAACAACTACCAGTTCATTAGCAACTTTGAATGGTACATTACAGTCCTCGTAGAACTAACACAGCAAGAAGCCGCCACTAAGTATGGTACGTAAAAACAATTTTGTATAATTACTCATTTAATTTTTTTTTGTTCCGGAAACAGACTAGCCTCGATTCTCACTAAACTCTTCAAACTTTAGTTTAAAACTGTCCCTTCTGACTGGAAAAAAAGTGGTCATACACCCAATTCCTGAAAAAGGTTATCACGCCAACCTATCTAACTACCGGCCCATCACAATTACTCTCCAAATTAATGGAACGGGTACTCATAGATCAAGACCCAGCGAATGCCAGACTTATGACAATTGTTATAGTATAAAAGCTGATTTTTTTATAATATGAACCCTGAGTAGTGGTGGATTTCGGAGATTACCACCTTCAAAGCGATGAAAATCACTATATCAAAATGTCAGTTATAGTATGAAGCCTTATAGTATAAAGCGTGATTTTTAACTCCTCACTAACCCATGGGGATATAGTGGGGGGTTATGATTTTGCAATTTTTTAGGCTATTTTTTTGTTATTGCAGATTATCAACTAGTATCATGCTGAGATTATGTCGAAAACCTTTGTTATGTAATTATGGCTTATTTAACCTCCCTAGCAACAGAGCGTACGTGATACGCGCATTTCGATCGCTCCATTCTGCGCTAACCCGTATCACGAAAGCGCATTGGAAAAAAATATGTTTTAAAATTATTTAATCAGTATGTGATACGCTATGGCGAAAATACATCATGATTCATCATAGCAGGTAGTTTATCGAGGACACTCGAGGCGTACGGATGTGTCGTCAGCGTTGTGGGTCTGTTACCTAGCAACCAGTAGTAAAGTCAGCGGCGCGTAATTTGTAAGAAAAAAAAAATGTTTATTTTTTACCTGCTCTTCAAAAATTTATTCTGTAGGTAGGGAGGTTAATTTTCTTTTTTATTTGGAAATAAATAAAAAAAAAATGGTGTTTATTTTAGTTGAATTTTTTACCATAATATGTTGTTGTATTTAGAAAAATAGTCCTCCCGTGTTTTACGACTTCTTTTTATAATATTTTTAGGTAAACTTTTGGCGGAGCAGTTGGTGGACGTGTGCGTCCGAGTCCACGGCATACGAAGCTTCGCCGTCGAGGAGATGGCAACACTGTTGAGGGGGTGGCCCTCGGCCACGACAGGGAGCGGTGCCAGCGGGGGACCCTGGGGGGCTCTGCCCACTGTACTGTGTTCGGCCGCATATATCGTAGGGGAATATGCCACGTATGTATCGCAATGTTTCACTGTAATTTGTGCACTTTTTAATGTTTCAGTAATCAAGATAGATAATGGCTTATGGCTAAAAGTAATTTATTAATGGAGTAGCACCTGAAAAGGTGCTACTCCATTAATAAATTATGACAGCACCTGAAGTATTCACTTTGAATATAAATCAATTTTGTGTTTTGTATTAACAGAGTGAGAATCCATTTTAATAATGAATGAGTATATATATTTATTTATTTCTATCAAAAATCAAAGTGTCCAGAGTGAGTTGATTGCAAAATTTGTTTGATGCTTTAATGCTTCAAACATTCTAGCACCACAACACATTCAAGAGCTGTGTCAGAGAAAAGAGCTATCTGGGAGGCATCTCACACTCGGGTCGTTTGGATCACAGAGTAACAACTCCCTAAAGGAGTTGGACAGAGCCAACAAAGCGGTTTACTATGACTGATGCTTTGGTGTGAGCGGTCCAATTAAGCCGAATGCACTGCCTCCAGATGTCCGTAGAACTCAAAGCAAGAGCACTTTCACTAATGGACTGAAAACTGCTTTGTTTCGTAGAGCAGCACATAACTAAATTATCAGCGCCCTTGGAATGGTCTTGAACCATTAAACGACGCTATATAAAATCCCCTATTATTATTAAAAATAGTTTTACTACTCATAATTTAACTCCAGAACATGACAAGCTTGCTTTTCCAACTAAGAAACAAAACAAATGCCATTGGAACTTGTGGTGTCTCCTTCTATTTCATACTCACACAATGAGCGCAACATATGTTCATCTTCTAGTAACTTTTTTAAACAAAGAACTTAACAATAACAATAGATTTGGAACGACACAACCAAATGATTCTTTATATTTTTTTAAGACATAAATAACACCAAGATTTTCTTGTATTAACTAGTTATTGAATTTTTCAGTGAACTGAGTGTGATGCGAGAATCGCTGGGATGGCTGATGGAGGAAGGCCCCCTTCCTGGCCCCACCAGATCTGCCTTCCTGCACAGCGCCCTCAAGCTGATGGCCAAGATGCTCATCATGCACGATGACTCACTCACACACACGGACATGCTTCAGGTTATTATTTCATTACAAAATTATTATTAATTAACCTCCACTTTCATATTATTGTGATATATTCAATATCACAATAATATGAAAGCCAGTTTAGAGCATGTAGGCTAAGACGATGGTAGCTGAACGAAGGTTCTGGCATCTTTGTAGTAGGTATTAGATGAAGTATATAAACGGAAGAAAAAAGGTAAGGCTCTCTTTGACATATCTCTGATTTCTGTTGATGTATATTATTATTAGTTGGGGTGGTCCTATGCACTGCGATCCTTGGAATCTCTTGCGCTCCTTTTACTTGCTTGTACTGGGTTTCTTGTTACAGTATCTCAGGCCTATAAAAATCCTCACCAGCTTTTGATGACATCTTTCTTCTTCTTCTTCAGCCCTCTGCCCTTCGCTGCTGGATATAGGCCTCTTCCATACCCTTCCATCTCTTTCTGTCGGTTGCTGCTTGCTGCCAATTTTTACCCCCCACAGCGGCTATGTCGTCGGACCATCTTTTGTGAGGTTTTTCGACGCCTCTTGTTTTCTCCATCTTGTCTTGCAATATGTCCCGCCCATTGCCACTTCAATCTTGCTACGCGATCCATGACATCCGCTACTCTGTACCTCTTCCTAATTTCCTCATTTCTTATTCTATCTCTTAGGCTTATACATCTTCCACTCATCCCAAAAAAGGCTAAGATTTGTTCAGTCCAATTCGGTCGAGACAGGGGATTTCAGTATTGAATCAACTTGGAAAGAAAGATGGGCCAACGTAAATGTTCTGTATTGTTTCAGTATTTAAAATTGGCGCGCCAAAATAATAAATAATACAAATCATCGTTTATCAGTGCAATGGTACGAACTACTCTCCCCATACCTCTCCGTGCCATTTACCTGTCCTATCCCACCTTCAAGGCCAATGAGTCGACCAGTCGAGTAGTCGTCGTCGATCGCCAGTCGCAAGCACTGTCACATTTCACTCGTTGTCGTTGATACTACGTAAAAAATCGTTCGTCGCATAACATCTCGTGTCGTTATAAGAAAGTTCTCGCAAAGTGCAACATTTTATCAGTGCAACATTGAAGAGGAGGCGACTCGAATATTTGGTGAGTCCCATCTCATAGTCCTTTCGTTTCCTGTTACCGGCATTTCACACAAGCACAGATTCAGGATTCAATATAATGCATAGCCTGTGACAATATTGTCGAAACCAAAATATCTTCCTTCAATCATCGTTATTTATACAGTCCACTTAATCTTATAGCCCGAATTGTAACTCGGCGTTCGGCGCTAACAGTAAATATACTGAATAATCAACTGATAGTGGACCCAACAACAACTCAAGTAACAGGGTTTGACCTGCCACGTAAAACATGGGTGCAACAAAACAGGGTAAGAACGCTGTTGTAATTACTTGCTCTGAGGTGAATAGAGATAACCCAGATTGTGAATGTGAGGCCAAGCAGACAGTAAAGCATATGGTACAGGACTGCCAGTTCAGGAAATTCAACAGTACCCTCCGGGATATCCATGAGGTGAAACCGGAGGCAATGGACTGGATGACAAAACTGGAACCAAAACTGTAAATCTTGGACGCTGCCCGTATGGGTGAAGAGGATGCATGTACCACACGAAAAGTAAAAAAGTAAGTCTCGGGCATCTTGGGAAGTTCAGGATTCGCAGGAGATTTAATGAGGGTTTAGAGTTGATTTCCATTTAGGGCTTGCCCAAGGTCCTCATTCTCACTTGTGAGATATAGATTTCTGATAAGTAAATGTACAAAGAATAGGCGATGGAGACATTCCAAAAGCGATATTAAATGGTGCACCAAGGGGAAGAAGGAGAGCTGGAAGGTTGAAGCTTCGGTAGTAGGACAGCATTGTGAAGCATGCTTAACTGGACAAAACTAAAAAAACTTTAAACAAAACTTCACTTATTTATTTGGTTTTATTATTTAGTTTTTATTTTTCTAAGTATGTACCCATATGTTTGTTTTTATAGTTCTATTATTTTTTTAAATTACTATTATTTTTATATATTAACTTTTTGTTGTTTTATTATATAGTTTTTTTTTTATTAATATTTTTTTCTTTTTCTAAGTGTGTATATGATTGTTTGTATATTTTAATGATTTTTGTGTTTCAATGTCTGTACCTACAATATCTTTTATTTCAAATTGTAATTTTTTTTCTGCTTACTTATTATTTTTTTTATATTCACCTTCTTTGCTATAGTAGTTTTTCTTTTTTTCATTTTAAGTATGTTTATGATTGTTTTAAGTTTTCTTTTTGTATTTCAATGTGTGTAATTGTTGTTCATGTGTGTAAATAAATAAATAAATAAAACTGGCAGTCATGGATCAGGATGTAGAGCCACGGGTGATGATGATTTTATTATAATATTTTTAATTATGAAAAATATGAACACATATATTCTACAAAGAATTTATTCAACTTCCGACGACCGTTTCGGCTTATATTTCAGCTTATTTATTCTTTGTAGAATATATGTGTTCATATTTATCATAATTATTATGGAATTCTACAGTTTGGAAGCCGCATCAATCGACAGATTGAAAACTGCTGATAATATTTTTAATTATTTGTGAATTATTTCAGTTGTGCGAAATGATGATTGAAAAGACCCAAGTTCAGCTGTGTTCGGCCCACATCGAAGTGCAGGAGCGTTCTAGTTCCAGTCTGCTGCTTCTCCGTCTTCTGCGGCATCATTTACGCGGTGACACCGACCCGTTCCTCTCGGAGGACGCCCCCTCTTCCGACCAGCCCCATAAAGAACTGCCCACAGTGGTAGTGGAGGGAACCCTGTTGGAAGATCTAACCATCTCCGATCATTTGAGAGAGATGGAAAGAGAAGAGATGGAGGAAGTGAGAGAAGGGGAGGTCAAAGAGGATGGTAACAGACTAGGACCGGAGGCCAGACGTCTGATGGAAGAGATGGCAGAGCTGTTTGCGGGAGAATTGAATCCAGTGGCGCCCAAGGCACAGAAGAAGGTCCCCGTACCTGATGGGTGAGTATATATATTCTATACCATTGGCGGCCAAACTTTTGACTGGTACGGGTGATAAAGGAAGTCATATATAACAAAACTTTGTGTAACTAGCGCCGGGAAATGATGCCAGTTATAGCATAAAATCGTAAATGATACGAAAATGATATTGTTAAAATTATTTTGCCATATGACGATGTACATAATATTGCATGACAAATAATGAAATTGTTTAACTCGAAGAAGGATGTCATATGCACAGAATACTAGTCTTCTGCAGCACTTGAGACAGTCCAGAGTCGCAGGTCATGGCGACTGAGGACTAGGAGGCCTGACCCCGGATGAACTGGGATAGAGGGGCAGGAGATGATGATGACTTAATTATGGCGATGTTGATTACCTCGGTGCAAAAGAAGATTGAAGAAATATTCAATTTATTTTGCATATATTTTTTTTGTATGGGATTTTATGTTGTAGAAATTTTTTTCTACAACAGGCAACAAACGTCAAATCCCATACAAAAAATTAATGATTGGCATTAAGCAATAGAGTTTTTGATTTGACTTAGGCTGTATATCTCTTACTGTAATCTTTTTCAGTAGTTTATGAAAAACAACGACTGCAAAATTCATAAATTCATAAAAACTAATATATAGTATTTAATATATAAAGTATATATGTATGTATTAGGTACGTACTTCTCGGGCAATTAACAAGTACTATGTCAAATGTTAATTTAACACGCACCCAATAACAAGCAAGTTGTCACATTCTGGAGACTTACGATATTAAATTTTTTCTATTGTAGTTTGGATCTGGACGTATGGATCAACTCACCCCCGGAGAGTGGCGGGTCTTCCTCTGAGAACGAAGGGGAAGGTGAAGAAGACAACAGAACGGGTCGCAACGCCCGGCCTGTCAGCTTCCTGGCGCCATCTTGGGGTGCAGGAGAAGTGGAAAAGAACGACAGACACAGGGGGGAGAGAGCTCAGCCAGAACCCACGCCTGAACAACTTCAAAAGGTACTTGTATAACAATAAATTAAATTATCCCCTTATTCAACATTCATTCTATTATGTTTTTCAATATTTTAGTTATATTTAGTGTAATTTCAAGGAAGTTTTAATAATAATAGTTTGTAAAACACTGTTTAGTGGTACAAAATAACTCCAAAGGTGCAATATTGTTGGCTCACAGAAACAACACTAGTCTTAGAGCCGTTCTTATAAACAAGAGACCAAATATCCATTAGTATATTATGATTTACTAATGGATGGTCATTCATAAGTAAATAATACTGACCACGGTATTATATAACTACAGTGAAACCCCCATTTAACGTTTTTTAAGGGTCTGTAAAAAAAAAACTTAATTGGAGGGAAAATGTAAATAGGGGGTATCAAAAAAAAATATTTTATTTAATACAGATAGTGCACGTACATAGTGTGAACACATGGGGGGGATATTGAAAAAAACATGTTTTATTTATTAATTTATTATAAAAGTAAAAACAGATTGTTCACATAGTGTGAACATAAACATTAAAATTTTTTTTTTTATTAAAAAAGTCATTAATATTCGTTTGTTGCATTTTTTTCTTTTTTTGCAACTCTCTTTCAATATTATATATTGACCTAAAGGTCTCGTCTTGAACATCACTAATACGTTTGCTTCCAATCTTCGGCGATATCTAAATCAACACTACCACTGCGTGATTCCCCGCAAACTGACCTGTAGACCACATTATGCCTCTTTTTAAAACCATCTATCCACCCATTTGATGCAGTAAACCCTTCAATATTAAGACGATTCGCGATGTGCAGCGCCTTTTCACGAATAATCGAACCGCCGACGGGAATATTGCTGGCTCGCGCACTGACGAACCATTCTTTTAAAATCTCCTCCATTTTTTCGTATTTCGACGATCTTATATACATACGTTTTTTCACCATGGGACCACATTGAATGGCGCTTTTCTCAATCGATTCTCGATTTTTAATGATTGACGCTAAAGTAGTAATAGGAATCCCTAAATCACGGGCCAGCGAAACGCGTGATCCCACATGTTTATCAACTTTTTCGAGAATATTCCTTTTCTCATGCACCGACAAAGCTTTTCTTTGTTGAGACATTTTCTTTTTCACTTTATAACGATTGTTAACCACTGAAACGAATACGAATGACGAATATGCGAAAGCGAAAGCACTGAAAGCAAAATGACAGATAGACAGATGATTAAAGATGTCGCCTATACCCACCCCATATGTACTCCGACCAATCACAATTTCGGAAATTAACCAATCACCACGTTGCGTCTTGTACTTCGACCAATCACAATTTCGGAAATAAACCAATCACCGTACGCCATTCTAAAGTCACGTCGCTAGTGTTTGTACTGCGCCGACTCATTGTCAAACGCGCGTAACTCACATATTTTGAATATTTCCGACGTAAATCGCGGGAAAAAAAACGTAAAAGCGGGTATTAAATGTATTAAAATATACCGGGACCTAAAACTTAACACGCAATTGGCGGGAAAACGTAAAATAAGGGGACGTAAAATCCGGGTTTCACTGTATTTTAACTGTCCGTAATTATGGAAATGTTAACTATGTGGTTCTGTTGTTCACTTCACATACAACAAGTAACATAGCATTTGTCAAATTCAAGATTACTCTCATAAGACATTTTGCATTTAAAATAAATTAATTCAATATAAAACAGCAAAAAAACTAATAAAATAGTATATTTCCAAATTTTTGATATACACGCACTGTAATTTTTATACAACAACTGACAGTTTGACTGTCTGACTGACAACCACAAAACCTTATATTACTATAATAATAATAATAATAATAAATTTGGATTATTTTTATAGCGCCGTTTTTGTGATAACCTCACCTCAAGGGCGCTTTGAATATATTAGGGGTTATTGTAAGACTCGCGGAAGAAGTGAGTTTTTAGGTGTTTCCTGAATAGTGCTAAGTTGTCGATTTGCCTCAGTTCAGGTGGTAGTTTATTCCACGAGGCTGGTCCGGCCACAGCAAAAGCACGATCACCGAAGGATGAAGTGTTGACTCTATTTATTTCAGTCAACTTGCCAATCACGGATGTGGTGACTGACGGTCGGTAAATTGGTAACGGATCTGACTGTCGGTAAATTTTTACTTCAATTTAACTAACAGATTGTTGTATAAACAGATTTGCAATTTATCAAGCTAATACTTGGGCAAACCAGCATTACAGTAACCAGCCTTGACACAACAAATGCATTTGTAAGCGTTTTTTCTTCATTTTTGGATAAGTTTCGACGGATACTTTTAACTGTCTATAAGAAGCTAAATTTGAAAGAAAAATAATAAATTAGTTGTATTTAGTATAAATTCAATGCGCTATCATTAAATATTGTGTTCTGTTTTTGTTGTACATATATGTAATAAGATGCGAGAGGCCAGACAGCAAGCTCAACTACACAATCCTCATTATCTCAAGTCGACAGTGTCGGGAAATAACAATATCCAGTCACTACCAGATACAGATGTTATACCAATAGCAGAGATCGCTCTAGAAGTACCACTCAAGATACACGGTAACTATAATTAATGTATTTAAAAACAAAGTATACTTATTTACTGCATCTGAAAAGCTTTCCAGGACATCACACCAAACTTAATGTTATAAATATATAATGCATTTGTTAGACCATTGTTGGAATATGGTTTCTAGATATGGAGTCCCTATTTTTCTAAGGACATTGACTTACATGAGAGGGTCCAAAGACGTTTTCTAAAAATTTCCAGGACATTTCGCAACTTAACATACGAGGAAAGACTTGACTTCGTAAAACTGTCAAAACTGGAGAACCAAAGAGAACGTGGAGATCTTATTGAAAGATTCAAAATATTATCAGGCCATTATGACTGTGTAAACATGAAAAATCTCTTTCAATATAGTCATAACACTAATTTGCATGGCCATAGCTTAAAACTTGTGAAAAGTAGGTTCTCGACAAATCCTCGAAAGCATTTTCTTTCAAATAGAGTGGTGAATACTTGGAATAAACTGCCCCAACATGTTTTGGATGCTGTAAATGTTAATATTTTCAAGAATAGACTGGACTTTTTTTTGGACAAAGCAAAATAGTTATAATAAAATTGGACAGTGGATATAGATACATCAGCCTTGGCTGGCTGCCTGCCTATAAATAAATAATAATAATATGTGTTAAGTAAAAAAGATTAAGCAAGCCTATTTATTTATATGCATCAATTTCTATTCCTTTCCCTTTTAATTCTGATTTTATCCCTTTCTAATCCTGTTTTGATACATTTTTAATTCTGTTTTTGTATATTTTTAATCCTATTGTTATCCCTCTTCAATTCCTATTTTTATCCCTTCTTCCAATTCCTGTTTTTATCCCTTCTTCCAATTCCTGTTTTTATCCCTTCTTCCAATTCCTGTTTTTATCCCTTCTTCCAATCCATGTTTTATTTTATTGCTGACTTATTTTAATGTATCAATGTTGGCAAAATTGACATAGAAATTTTTTTATAGTTTTTAATGTAATAAACATTTTCACATTTTTTCATTTAGATGGGAGGTGGCAGAGCGGTTAGTAATACAGTGGTCGCGAGTTCGAATCCTGCCACGACTGATTTCGTTCACCTATAGCACAAGCATATGCTTAATTTAGGGAATGTATGAGAATGTATATGTACTTGTTCCAATGACATATTCATTCTTTTAAAAAAAAAAGTGGCGAGTTATTGCCATATGGCAATTTCTTCCAATTAACCAGTGTGTCCATCCCAGAGAAGCAACATTTGCATGAGAAATTAATTTAGATTAATTTCTCCTATGCTGAGGATTGAATTCAAGACACCCAACACAGATGTCAATCAGCTTACCAACTGTACCACAGTGGTCGGCGTAGTTTTTAACATACATATTTAATTCCTTTTTATAGGACTAGGCCTCTTTATTCAATGATAGTCTAGTCAGCTGAAAGGATCTTTCTGTATATGGAACAAAAATCAGTAAAGTTGATTTCAAAAACCCTAATTATTTGAACGTTTGATGATTCTTTTCTTTTTTTGTGGTTAGTTTTAGGAATCTGCCAAATGCCAACAAGCCTGACAGTGTACAATATATTTATATGTACAATAACCTCCGAGGATTTGTATTGATTTATATTGATAATTTGATATTTACATTTCCAGAGAAACGATCCGACAAGTACCTTCAACAGTCCGGGAAAAGTAAATCTTCAAAGAAGGACAAGAGACCACGAAAGACCAAGAGAAGTGACAAGAACAGATATTCCCACGATACAGAATCGGATCAGGAAGGTAACTTAGACATTATAATGTTTTTAATTTGTCAATGTTGACACAACTGATATTGTTCATTCGAGTTTTGTAAACTCATATTACCTAATTGTGTCAATTCTAAAATTCACTAAAATTTTAATGAAATGTCAAATTTATAAATTTTATGCATGTTTAACCTTTTTAAGACGAGTGTCATGCGTAGATGCCCATTGGCCCCGTGCCTAAACGCCGAGCGTCATCTATACATGCCCTCATGGCTATACACAATTGTGAACCTTCATATCTCAGTAAATTCATACTTGATTGAGACGTCATCTATACATGCCCTCATGGCTATACACAATTGTGAACCTTCATATCTCAGTAAATTCATACTTGATTGAGACGTCATCTATACATGCCCTCATGGCTATACACAATTGTGAACCTTCATATCTCAGTAAATTCATACTTGATTGAGACGTCATCTATACATGCCCTCATGGCTATACACAATTGTGAACCTTCATATCTCAGTAAATTCATACTTAATTGAAAAGAAAATTAGATGAATATTACTTCCAATATTTGATTCCAAGGCATCTATCGGTGAATCAACAAAACAATTTTTAAATTATTTTAAAAAATAATATCTCTAAACATTGTAATTCTTTGATCATCACCGGCCAAAATCACACTCTCCCGCGCTTTGTAAGGATCTAATACGTATGCACGTAGGAAAGAGGGATTCTGCGCCAGTTAATTTTGTTTTATTTCGCTGAACATTTTACTTTGAATTTGATCCTTACCAATATACAATGGGCGCATATTCCCTTATCAACATCAAATGTCGGAAGGATCACGTGACATATTGATGCGGCCATGTACTTTTTATATGGAGATAACTACAATGACATTATTCTTCCTTTATCTTAATATGTTTCGTCACACATTCTGAATGTTGTACCCTTTTAAGCATGACGAGGATGGTGTGTGGGGATGAACACTAGGATGTGTCATGCTTCCTTTTATGAGGTGATGCACACTAGCAAACCTGTCATTGGTTACCACCTCACATTGTGAAATTATGCCATGATTGTATGTGCCCTTTGTAATACCGTCTTTTGTTGATAAATTTCAGACGTAGCTGATCGTGTGTGGGTGGTAAGTACGACCGCTGAGGCTCCTGAAGGTAGCGGAGGTATCAGTGACCACTCTGCAGGGGAAGGAGAGGGAGGTTCGGGGGCCGACCCTCACGCAGCACTCAACATAGACCTTAACATGTACGATTAATAAATAATTATAAATAGCATATTTTCAATTATTTTTTTTTAATTAATCAAAAACAAATTATCCGATGTTTGTCTTGTTGGGAAAATTAATTCTGTAAATCATAAAATGGAAATAATCTGTAAACATGACATATAAAAATTTCTCTGTACACATCGTGCACATCAATATAACGTATTTGAATATTTAGAATTGTTCAGAATGAAATTCTCAACACCAATATCAAAAAATACATGTTGTTTATCAAAGGAATTTAAATTTGGAAAAGCAAATGTTTTTACTCTCCACACTATAGAATAGTGGAGAGTCATGATTTCACAATTTTTAAGCATATTTTTTTTACATCAATTTCTCAACGGGTATCATCTAGAGAGTGCAAACTGTGAGTTTCATCATGTTTGTATGTACGGCGTACGGAATTATCCTTTTTGTGTCCTCTCTACAGCCCAAACTATAAGTCCGATCGACTTCATATTAACAACATATGTGTCAAGTGTATAGACCTAGGGCTGATTAGTTTTCCATAGACAACTTTTAATTTATTATAAAACTTATATCAAAATAATAAAATAAAAAAATGTGATTTATAATAATTTGTATATGTGTGAGAGAGATATGTATATAATATTATGTAGATATATATATATATATATATATATATATATATATATATATATATATATATATATATATATATATATATATATATATATATATATATATATATATATATATATATATATATATATATATATATATATATATATATATATATATATATATATATATATATATATATATATATATATATATATATATATATATATATATATATATATATATATATATATATATATATATATATATATATATATATATATATATATATATATATATATATATATATATATATATATATATATATATAAAGAGTTTCTTTAATTTGCCTTTAAATGCCTACACAGAATCATAAAAAATGTCCTTTAAAGTAGTAGAATTCATCTTTATATATATAATTCTTCTGTACGTGTGTATGTCACTGAACTCCTCCTAAACGGCTGAACCAATTTTAATGAAATTTTTTGTGTGTGTTTGTGTGAGTCCCTGAATGGTTTAGATTCACAAAATGTAATTTTAAACATTAATATAATAAAAGAAAAATAAAAAACATTATTTTTTATAACAATAAAGTATAATAGGTGGCGCTAATGTCAAATGAGAAATGTTTAGTTTTATCCATCTGACAACACTAAGAAATCTGTCCAGACAATACATATATGCTGTATTGCAATTATATACAAAATGACAATCAATCTAACCTCAAAAGTGTTTAGCGGCTCATAGAACAAGAAAATGTAATTTTGCTCAGCGAATAATAACATTCATATGATTCAAATATATGATACATATATTTTTTTGTTTCACAAATAGTTCGGGCAGGACAACGTCTGGTAGGTCCGCTAGTTAATTATAAATTACTAGTTATTTTTTTAATCTCAATCTCAGCGCCTCTAAATTAGAATATTTGAAGTTAAGTTTGTTTATTGAGACTTGGGAAACAGGTTATTTTTTAAATAATGAAATATATTTCAGACCACTCAGAGAAGAGAGGAGAACGGTGGGTGAGGAACGGGAGAGGGACAGAGCCAATAAGCATTCCATTAGGACAGAAAAGGAAAACAAGAGAAAAACAAAGGACAGAAAGGAGGACAACAAGGAGAACAAGGACAAGGAGAGGGAGCGCAAGAAGGACAAGAAGAAAGACAGCAAGGAGAGGGACAAGGACAAAGACAGAGCCAAAGTCAAGGTCAAAAATGAGGATGCAGAGGAGAAAACTATAAAGAACAAGGAGGGGAAGCGACATAAGGATGAAAAGAAAAAAAAGAAGACATCCAAAAAAGGTTCATTTTTTAACAATATATTAATAAATCTCATTAACCAACCAAAGATAGATTATCATTCTATTGTCTCATATTTTTAGTAAATTATAAAATAATCATTGTCTAATGGTAATTTTTTGCAACTAAGTAATGCTGTAAACGAACTCAAAGATGTCGACATTGAAGCTAAATGGATTCTATATTACGGCGTTTTTGTATCATTAAAAATTAAAATTAATATTGATAATTGGGAAGTCAGATGACTGGAATATCCTAATGGATACGAGAACAGAGAGATATAACCTTCCAAAGGAGATCTGCATCTCATCTCTTAGGCCTGACTTGACAATATACTCTCTTTCATTGAAAAGAGTTATTTATGTGGAGCTGACTGTTCCATGGGACACAAATATTACAAAAGACCACCAATACAAACTAAACAAGTACAAGGAACTGGTAGATAAAACAGTTCAAAATGGCTTTAGCACAAATATATATGCTGTAAAAGTGGGGGCGAGAGGCCTGCCCGCAAAATATTTACATTCCTACTTTAAAGACCTGGGTTTCCCTAGAGGTAAAATAAAGCATTATTCGCATCCTATTGGATTTGGTTGCGCAGGGGAGTGGAGTATCAGTCAGAGATAGGTGAGTGAGTGGTGAACGTGACTTGAGTCATAAAGGTACCCCTTAATCCCGCATACAGCAAGCCCATGTGGCTCGCCTGTTCTGGCTGGTACTCTGGTCGCCTGTGCTCGTGAGCCTGGATTCATGAATCCAGTGAAACCACGATTGCCTTTCTCTTTTGTATCTTAATATCCTAATGTCTTCAATAGCTTTACTCTTGGCAATATCTACATACAGTTCATATAGAGTTCTGTCAAGAATTGTCGATCATCAAATTGAACTAACTGTATAAAATATTCATTTATGTTGTATACAAAAATATTAATTTATATTTTTTCTACTTATAATTTTTTCGTTATATTTCCAGACAAATCAGAATCGAAATTAGGCTACGAAGAAGCTCTCGGCATCTCCACGCCCAGCAAGGAATTTGCCTAACCATCGGCTGCCAACATGCCTTGGTCCTATATCCCTTCTTTTAATATATTCTTACCATCACAGCAGAGCATCATATTATAGGCTATTTGTTTTCCTCGTTTTATTATAATGCATTACTCGCTAATATATTATTTTTAATTATGCTTGTATATAAAATATCTTTCAATAATTTGGGAGCTTAGATCGTCAGGGTGAATGATGAACATTTGAGGAAGTGAATATAACATGGGGTGACCAAACTTAAAACCGCTATGGGTTACCTGATTTGAAATTATCCACAGAAATTCATTGACACTAAAAGTACTTAGATTGAGAATTGGTCACTGCATGATCGCAGACCACCTTCACAAAATACACATAAGGGACAGTCCTTTGTGCGATTGTGGAGAGGTGAATAATTTAAATCACATTTTCATGGTGTGTCCAATACACGACAAATTCTACTTTTATTCCAAGCTGCATGTCCCTCTGCCTGTTAATATATATCACATCTTCTCTCCCTACATTCATCTAAATTTTACGCATTACATATCTAAATTTGTGATATACTCACTTCCTGAGTATATTAAAATATAATGGTCTTCCACAATAGTTTACTTATAACAAGGAAGAAATCCAATACACCTGATCTTGTACAGTAATTATCTCTTTTATTCACAACAATATATCTGTCTGCGACCGCCAGTGACAGAATGGCGTCGCCCGCGTCCTCCGCCATTCCTACAGTATACATTCATCTCTTTCGCACTTCGATACATCCCACTCACACACCACTCTACCACAAAATTCATAAATTTAAATTAAATAAATCTTAATTTAAGAGATATTCTCATAATATATCAATTAAACTCCCTATAATCGTACACACATTCGTTGTGTCATGACAAAAATCACCCTCCTTATAAGAGTGGGTTGCCAAACAAAAAATACTTGGTTCTTTCGAGCCAAAAATCATAATATTATTTAGGCAAAAACCCAGTTGTCGGCAAAAAGAGATTGAGTTAGAGAAGATTTTGAATAATAGAGCCAGAGATGAATATCTTTGTAGAATATATTTAAAAAAATGAATCTAAAAATGAATATGTTTCCACTTATTATTGAATATACTGCGTTTCATTTAAAAGTTCATTTCATGGTAATTTTGGTACGACTGTCAAATATTTTGCCATATCTCCAAATTAAGTTCCTCTAATATCATATTTAAAACTTTACAATAAGAAATTTTAAAAGTAAACATTCCGAGTTTTATATGAAAGAATAAAACTCGTCTTCTATAATTATTTTTAAACAAAACACGCACATTTTTCTAACAATTTGCGCAGTTTTATCAGAAAAAACTTTTACAAGAATATCCTGTTTTTAACATATAGCAACACTAAATGCAATCATACCAACTTAACCACAAAGTGCACATTTAAATGAAATGCACTCTAATTTAAATTACTACTTGTAATTTGTAAAGTACTTACAGAAGTAATAATAAATACTGATTTAATTTGTGTTTTCGGTGGTATTTTTTGTCATACAAAGCAAATATGTTTTCCCGTAACATAGCAACTAGTAAAAAATTCTTTATAGGATGAAATAATATTTATTGGAAAACAATGCGATATATTTTTTTTTAAATAATATATTCTACGAGAGAATAAATGTATAACTGGGTGGAACGCCAAAAATTAATTTAAAAAAAAAAATGTATACCTGTCTTGCTCTTCCTACCTTCTTCAGCTCTCCTTCTTAATGGACATACTTAGACCTCTACAGCTCAATAGAACCAAAACAATAGATTATCTTTGACGTAAAATCATCAATATTTATTTATTTAGTTGCTTCTCGGGTAACTAACAGGTACTATGTCAAATATTAATTTAACACGCACCCAATAACAAGTTGCCACATTCTGGAGACTTACGATATTAATCGTCTCACAGATCCAAACTGAAAACACAATTAAAAACTATGTCTCCACCGGGAATCGAACCCGGGACCTTTGGATCAGCAGTCAGATACCCAAGCAACTGAGCCACGAAGGCCAACATGAATTTAAAGAATATTTTATGTAATTTTTATATTAAATGAAATTGAAAGTACATTTTTCTCATTCATAAATGTAGAATTTGTTTCATAAATTGCAATTAGAATTTTCAAAGGGAAAATAAACATCATTATCTCTTACTATCTGATATGGGAGAAGCATCCGATATTTTAATCGTAAATCGGCGCTTTTTAAATTGTTATTATTAATTTAATCAATAAAATGGTTTGCTTTGACTGTAATTTTAGTCAAAATGGGCCGATAAACTGACTTACATAGAATTCAATAAATCAATATACACTGCTGTGCAATAAATACAAATATTCTCTAAATAACTTCACTGATTTATTATTATTATTATGAGAAGCTTTTATTTGGCTTTAAAAAATATAATCAATGCCTATGCTGCTCAAATTTTAGTGAGAAAAATTAAAATTAATGTTATAAGAGCACATTTAAAAAGAGAACACTTTAATATTAGCGAGAATATTGCAAGTTATCATATGACTATTTTGTGTCTATGGTTTTTGTTGTACGGCAACTCTTGGATATTTTTAGAATGTTCTGCTGTATGGTTATGCCTTCCTCTGTCCCCTTCTCACCTGCTTACCATATATATAATTATACCTCTATATTTCAACGATCAAATACAATTACCTTGGAGCTGCAGCAGTGATTTTAAGAAAAAGAATACATTTTATACTAAATATTATTGTCATTTTTGTTATTTTGTTTATAAATTAAAAATAAAAAATATCATTTACTATATATTATATTATACAAAATACATTTATTGTAATATTAGTTAATTAATTATAAATACACTAGATAGACACTTTTATATTGTATGATTTTGTTTATTATTTTTGTCTATTGAACATATCATAACCATAGACTTATTCTAATGGATCATAAACTTTCACTGAAAAGTGTGTCCAACACAAAGATTTTTACTATAATATACTAGATGTTGTAGTTAGCAAATTTTGTATGAATCGAAGTGAGGCATTTTTCCGGGGGGGATTTTTGACGTTTTGGTTGGCAGACCACATCGTTTTTCTATAGAGAATAACAACTAATATGACTTGTTTTCGGATTTATTTGTTGAAAAAAACACTTTTTTTCATTAAGATTTAGAAAACAGTTATCTAGGATGTGTTGAAATGTAAGGAAAACTGAAATATGTTGCCAACCAAAACATCAAATGTGCAATATACCATGACTCACTTTTTGCACGAAGTACTACATCTAATATATTATAATAAAAATCTAGTACAACATAAAAGAATTCAGAAGGAAGCTATTTGCCCTCAGAGAAAATGGAAGGGTAAGTTATTATTTTCATCTGCAGATGAAATTAGATAAAACCACGCTTATTCATAGAGCTGATTAGTTTTCCATATACATTTGTCCATTTCTTCTCGACAATTTCATCTGTCAAAACTTACAATTTTTTGATGAATATGTACAACAGAAATGAGCTTCACAAAATGCATTCAAGAATAGTCGAGCTTTCAATAAGATAAAAGTGTACACTATGTTGCAGCGGAAAGTTTAGTGTTAGCCACAACCCATTTGTTTTGTACAGTTCAGAAGGCATCACATTATGGCAATAGTCAGTCAATAAACCAAATGACATGTGCAAATTTTAAATACAACGACAATCATTGATCCAGAACTCTTTGCATACGACGTATGTGGAAGGTTTTAGACTCTCTCAGCGCCGTCTCTAAATTGTCGGTGAGGTTGACTAGGTTGGGAACGTCGCACTGCAACGGCACACTGATCACGTCTCCTGACGAAAGAGGCTTATCTTGGGTAGAAAGAGCAGAGTTCTGCAACTGAAGATCCATCACAACCCTCGGACAGACTTGACTAGGAACGCAACGAGAAGCTACCTGAAATTTTCAATAAACACAATTAAGTTTGTACCGATTTGAGATAATATCACATGATATTAAATCTGAAGAAATAAAATATCTTTTAATACAAATTGTCAGCATTCGTTCAGATATCTCAGTTAGATATCTGACCTCTGAGTCAATGGTTTCGGGTTCCTTTCCCGGTGTAGACCTTGAAATATGAGTGTAGACAGTGTTTCACTGTAGATAATTCATTATATGGTAAGTCTCTAAAATGTGGCAACTTGTTATTGGGTGGTTCCCGGTTGAGAGAGTTTTTCACTGTTTAATATTATATGTTTCCAAATTGTGGCAACTTGTTATTTGGTGCGTATTAAATAAATATTTTACATAGTAGGTACCTGTAGAAGCCAAAAAGACTACAAAAAAAATATATAATAATAAAAAACACCTCCTTGCACCCTGCGCAAGTGTCGAGTTTATTGCCGTATGGCAATTTCTTCTAACTAACCAGTGTTTCCAGCCCAGAGAATCAATATTTGCGTGAAAAATAAATTTCTCCTCTGCTGGGAATCGAACCCAGGACGCCCGCACAGAAACCGAACGGCTTACCAACTGTGCCACGGCGGTCGACAAATATGTTTTATTTGGGCTGAGATGATTTAAAGGGAATGCAGTTACACATAGAACTACAATTATCTAAATTATTTGGGACCGCACTTGATCTGGATAACCAAATATCCAGATAATTGGATAGCAATGGATAATAGGTATTGTAATATACCGACTTGGGATGATGGGTTTGTCTTTATACTAGACTAGTAAAACCCGGCAGATCTGCCTGTTTAATTATTTACCTCCAAATATATAAAAATGGTTTATCGGTATGTTTCCTTTTTTTTTTTCTCTTAAGGCTTTTCACCCATAAAAGGATGTTGCAGCCGTTATTAATCAGAAACATTAGTTAACAAAGATTAAGTCAATAAAAAAAAAAGAATTAAATAATAGTCAGATTTTTTATAATCGATTTAAATATTAAACCATGAACTTGAGGAGAGTTCAGCCCAAGAAGGTAAACTGTGGAAGAAAAAAAAAAACTGAAGGTAAACTATGTTTCCTTTTTATTATATAACATTCTTATCTACAATGTATAAACACAAATGAGTTACCAGCATATGGACCAGTGAAGACTCTCAATATTACCAATTTTAGAGTACAGACAGTCATAACTACAATGTATAAACACAAATGAGTTACCAGCATATGGACCAGTGAAGACTCTCAATATTACCAATTTTAGAGTACAGACAGTCATATCTACAATGTATAAGCACAAATGAGTTACCAACATATGGACCAGTGAAGACTCTCAATATTACCAATTTTAGAGTACAGACAGTCATATCTACAATGTATAAGCACAAATGAGTTACCAACATATGGACCAGTGAAGACTCTCAATATTACCAATTTTAGAGTACAGACAGTCATAACTACAATGTAAAAGCACAAATGAGTTACCAGCATATGGACCAGTGAAGACTCTCAATATTACCAATTTTAGAGTACAGACAGTCATAACTACAATGTATAAACACAAATGAGTTACCAACATATGGACCAGTGAAGACTCTCAATATTACCAATAATAAATAAATAACAAACATAAAAAATGGAACAATTGGCCCACTGTTATTTATCCTTTACACCAAAGAAATATTTGACATCATTAAAATACATAACCTCAATGCTCACTGTTACGCAGACGACTGGCAGCTATATTCATATTGCTCGTCAGAAGATATAGCGACTTTAAAAGACAAAACAATCAAGTGCATACAAGACATAAATGACTGGATGTCAACAAACAAACTAAAACTAAATCCGACTAAGACCGAATTCCTTTGGACCGCCACGCGAAGGCGCCAACACCTTCTGGATAAATCAGAATTTAAAGTAGATCAATTCATTGATCATTCTCCCTAATTCCAGTGTAAAACTTCTTGGAGTCCACATAGACTCTAGCCTGACTCTCAAAAAACAAATAAATTGCACAACTAGAGCAGCATTTTATCATCTTCGTAGAATCAAGTCAATTCGCAGAAATCTTCCAATAGACGCTACTAAATCTCTCATCAACGCTTATGTTATTTCAAGACTGGATTACTGCAATAGCATATATGCTCATCTCCCAAAACAAGAAATAAAAAAACTCCAATCTGTATTTAATACCGCTGCTAGAGTTATCACGGGTGCTTCTAAATACTCTCACATCTCTCACCACTTAAAAAATCTTCACTGGCTCAAGTGCCCTGAAAGGATAGAGTACAAGATATGCCTAACAACATTCAAGGCAATACACGGTCTGGCCCCGCAATACCTATCTGAAATGTGCACTACGCTCACCTCAAACAACAGACAGAAATCCCTCCGTTCAGCTCAAAGCTCAGCAATCGGTAAACTAAACGAAGTTAACCGAGTGCACAAATCAAACTTTGGTGATCGTGCGTTCGCTGTTGCTGGTCCATCCTCATAGAATAAACTTCCATAACGACTCAGACAAATAGACAATATAAACACGTTTAAAAAACAACTTAAGACACACCTGTTTAATATTTCACACAATAACACCTCCTAAATTTGAATTTGAATATAATGTAGTGAAACCAACTTAATAACACTGTAATTAACTGCTCCGTGACACTTCTCAACGTTTCATGGCATTAGGTTCAATTAAATAGAATATACTAAGTATTGTATACATCGTTTTTATGTTTATTTTTAATTTAATTTAAGATCAATAACCTAGTAACATGACTAACATTACTAACATGAAAAACTAATAGCTACAAAGCGCCCTTGAGGTGAGTTTTCACGAAAACGGCGCTATATAAATTATCCAACCATATAATTACTTGTCCCACATATCACTTTTATTTAGTAATTAAGAATCAGATGATTCAAGTACTTCTCGTACACCTCTCCTAAACTGTCCCTTATTCAATAAAAATATGTCCAGGCCACCGAATAACATATTATACTACGAACAATTGTGCTGCATAAACGTATTCCGAGCATAATTGGTCGTGCAACCTGAACAAATAGTTAGCCTGAGTAATGCACTGTGGGTAGTTGATAGGTGCCATCTCGAGTAGACTCACAGAATCGACATCTCCATTTAAAATCTTAAACAAATATATCATGTCTATCTCTGTTCTTCTACTCACGAGTGTGGCTATTCCATAATGTCGAACAGCGACCTTATAATCATCAAAACTCTGGCTCATAATATAATTAGATTATAATTATGACCGCATGAAATGTATGTAAAAAACTGTGATATATTGATGTTGCGCCTTGTATTAGGCAATATGTATAGCGGGTTTACGAGTATGTACGAATAAAGTATTCGGCAATCTTCGGGGTTTTATATGAGGGAATGTCGGTGGTTTGTTCGGGACTTTTTGTTTCGGATCAACGATAGTGCTCTCACGTTGTGGTTCATATATAACTAATTATTTGTACTTCACTCTGTATATATATCAAATTACTGTTAATTATAATAAACTATGTTTAAGTGAAACGCGTGTATTAATTTACTATATCTGTGTATCAAAACTACCAGATATTACAAAAACGTAGAGATTATTCATCCAGTTACATAGTATAGAGATCAGTGGTCTTTGCTTCTTACTTACTCCTCACAGTGTTACCAACACGACATTGTTATATAATAATATTAGAAGGTTAACCTGCGCCTGTAGTCTCCAGCGTAGATCTCTGTAGCACAGGATACCATGTGGCATAGAGGCCAGGGCCTCCAGCAGTTGAGGTCTCCTGGCTTCGTAGCATTGCACAACAACCTGAGATTGCTCTTCGTTCCATCCAAGACCCTTCACCGTCTCTTCAAATTCCTCCTTTTTTAACTGAAAATAATATTCAATGTGAATTCTTATATACCTCGCCCAGCCAAAGATTGCAGCTGACATAACCTGTGCATAAACCAATTTTAGTGCAGAAAAATACTCTAATTTGTATTAACCAATAAAATTAGTTGGCTTTCGACGTTGTGCAGCGAATTACGTGTCACAGTTTCCCTGACCTTTGCATCCATAGATTTTTAACGACGCTTTATAAAACTGTCACCCGCAATCTCTTGTTTGTCGAGTCCTACTTCAAATTTGATTGCTATTTTATTGAAAAAAAAAAACTAAAGATGGAATATAAACAGCTAAAGATATTTATCATGTCACATCTAATTTCAATTTCTTCTCCTTGTCCTTTTATTGCTAAGAATTATTGCTGAAATGTTTTCCTGTAGAAAAATTATAATTAAATCCATGACACAGACACCTATATATGTTGGTATGATTGCATTTGGTGTTGTTACGCGTTAAATTCCAGATATTTCCTACAAAAAGGGATTTATTTTCTTCATTTGTAATTTACATAAAAGTTATTTCCGATAGATCAACACCAATCGTTATGAGAAATGAGTGTGTTTTTTTGTTTCAAATAATTATCTTAGACATGGTTAATTCTGTCATAGAAAACTCAGATTGTTTCCATTTACAATTTCTTATTTTTTAGTTTTAAATATGAACTTAATTTGGTGATATGGCAACATTATTCAATTCATTTGACCATTGAGCTATACACATGTGTATAGCTCAATTCATTTGACTGACTGACAGTAGTACCAACATTACCATATGAAGTGCACTGCACAAGTGAAACATTCTACTGAATTATCTTCAGATTCACCATAATTCATATTTTGTTTATTTAGTAAACACACAAGAAATATACATATTTTTTAACTTATATATAATACGCTCATTAACCTTATTTCACCGGAGTACCTTAAAACCAAATTCACCTATTTATCTAATCACGGCCTATCGCTTCGATCTGCTGAACGTACTACATTAACTATCCCCATTCACAACACTGAATTTTCAGCTCTTCCTTTGAAGTACGTTCAGCAAGACTCTGTAATAATTTGAGTCCTTATATAACTTTGTCAAACTCACTTTCCATTTTCAAGAAAAGACTAAAGCAGGAATATCTCTCCGAAAATACCTGATCCCTCTCCTTTTCCTTCCTTCCCTTTGCTACGTAATATTTATCTCTAAATACCTGATCCCTCTCCTTTTCCTTCCTTCCCTTTGCTACGTAATATTTATCTCTAAATACCTGATCCCTCTCCTTTTCCTTCCTTCCCTTTGCTACGTAATATTTATCTCTAAATACCTGATCCCTCTCCTTTTCCTTCCTTCCCTTTGCTACGTAATATTTATCTCTAAATACCTGATCCCTCTCCTTTTCCTTCCTTCCCTTTGCTACGTAATATTTATCCCTAAACACCTGATCTCGATTTCCTCTTCTTTTTCTTTCCCAATCCTTTGTTTGCTATGATGTATATTTTCTTTGTTCTTTTTTAGCATTCATTTTTTGTTGATGTACAATAGTTCAGCAATGAGGTTCACCACCCATTCTGAATATAGTGCCTTTTTAAGTGAGACGACGAGACTAGTGTGTGGGTATACACAGATATGTTGTGCTCCCTTTTATAAGGCAATGCACACCCGCACAACTTTCGCTGGTTACCCCACATTGTGGGATATGCCATGATGGTATGAATGAATGAATATATAATTCTGTCACTCTATAACCAGGTTGGTTGGAAGAAATTGCCTAATGGCAATAAGCCCGCCAGTGTGCATTATATTTGTTTATATTATGTACAAAAATTAATTAAATAAATAAATAAGATTACAATCTATTATTCTTAAACACAAATTACAACATATGAGCCAGCAAAGTTTACAAAGTATTACAATGATAATGTACGCAAAAAAATAAGAAAATGGGAAAAAATAAGATGAAAAAGAATTTTATTTTGATTTCTTGGTAATAATGTAAAAAAGGGAGTGTGAGAGATTTCATTTTTATGAGATTATGAATGTTGAGGATTTTCGTAAACCATTTATTTTGTCAAACAAAAATAACTGAAGTGTTATTTAATACATTAATAATTATACTAAAATAATAATAATAAATAGTCAAATTATAAACTTACTGAATGTTTGCAGCTGTCAATAAGTAATTTAACTAGAGCTGTAACAGTATCTTCTATGTCTTTCTGTGACGTATCTAACTTTTCTGTAAACAATATGGCACTTGTTAATAAAATTACAAAAAATGTTCAGACTGTTTTTCCCACAGAACACTATAGCCGACTGCCGTGGCACAGTTGGTAAGCCGTTCGGTTTCTGTGCGGGCGTCCTGGGTTCGATTCCCAAGGGGAAGATTCCCAAGAGAAATTTATTTAAATTCATTTCTCACGCAAATATTGCTTCTCTGGGCTGGAAACACTGGTTAGTTAGAAGAAATTGCTATACGGCAATAAACTCGCCACTTGCGCAAGGTGCAAGGAAGTGCTCTTATTATTATTATTATACTCAAGAGAAGAATGACAACTCCATAGAAACAAAATGCATGCATGAAAATTGTATAGCGCTGTATTGAACGCTCAATTAAAGGAAATGGTGGCGTTTTTAAATCCACCCTTTATAGAATGCCTTTTTTTAAATAGTATGGGATCAAAAAATCTTATTTCATCAATAAAAAATTTTATTTTTGAAAATAGTACAGTTTAATAATTTATATGCCTAGAGAAGCATAAAATTAAAATGACAAATTATAAAATAGGATGAACAATATTATAGGGACGTTTTTTTTTTTTAATATTCATTAAAGGCTTATTTTTAATTTGAATTTAAAAGGGAGAGGGTGAAATGATAAAAATAATTTATTATTTCATTTTTTTCAAAATTTATTATAAATCGTTGAGTCTTGAGTAAATTTCTGCAGTACATTACTTATGCCTTTGTTTCTTATCTGCATATCCTTTATTCCTTTTTTGGAGATAAATTGTAATAATTAATTTGTCCAAATGACGTGTTTGTCACAAATTATTAATCCAACTGTCGATATGTTAAGAGAACTTTGTTCTCTTAACATATCGACTATGTTTCAAACCAGGATATGCAAGATTTGTCCGTCGGCCTCCGTGGCTCAGTTGGTTGGGTATCTGACTGCTGATCCAAAGGTCCCGGGTTCGATTCCCGGTGGAGACACAGTTTTTAATTGTGTTTTCAGTCTGGATCTGTGAGACGATTAATATTGTAAGTCTCACTTAGAGGCTTCGCAGCATATAACTAGATAATTTAATTTTCTACAAAAAATATGAACATGTAGTATTACATCTCAATTTTTTTTTAACAATTTTTATAAAAATTGAATTTAGTGACGCCATCGCTTCATACAATTTCTATGGCAGTGGCCTATACATTATATCTGTGAAGACTTAATAGTTTGATACTTAATCTCTAAACATACATACATACCATCACGCTGTTTTCATATTCTGGGTAGGAAAAACAGACTGACCTCCATACTATCCTATCCTGACATACATACCTACATGTTTTACATAGAAAACAAAATATCTTAAAATATTTATTAATTTGTGTTTAAGTGTTTATAGTTTGGTACATATTCTTCAATTATACAATATCGCCATCGACAATTGGATCTCATGTGTTACATGCAACTAGTGTAAATTCAGTTTCTCGCGAAGTTATAGGTTATAAACAACACAAATTAAAAATAAGCAATTGATCAAAACATAAAATAAAACACACATTACTAATGTGAAGTAAGTTTCTTCATGAAATACGAAACTATTGAATTTTATTTCAAAACATGAAGACTTATTACAAGAATCATTTTTTTGCTAGTATATTGCATATAAATAACAACATTCGGGTTTTTTTAAACAAAGCATATGGTACTTACGTGCCGCAACTTGATATCGTTTAATGTTAGGCCCATTCTTTAAATAATCTAAAGCTAATCTGCAGAAATCCACCAATACTGAAAATAAACAAAAAATATTTAGGAACAATACAAGGTAAAATATTTTCTAACAGTTGCTTACTCTCTATCATCTACAATACCTTGAGAAGGAGCCGAAATTAATAGTTTTAAATGATTCTTTATTTCATCGTCGAAGTAAAGCGACATCTTATATGAAAATAATATTAAAAATACACGAAAAAAATATCCTTTTATCAATAACAGTGAAGATTTTGATTACAATGTTGACAGATAGAACATGTCAAAATGCTAGTCATAGAACACACTAACTAGTTGTCTATGCTAGTTGTCATTATCTATGTACTTGTTTTATTTTGTCCATGGTGAAGAGAAATAAATGTTGCCAAGTGAAAAAAAATCCCAACCATCTTGAAGAGCAAGACGTAGATTGGAAATAGTAGTCTACTTTATAACACTTTTTAAACGCATGACTAGTTAATAGAATATTTATTTTGTTATTTAGATCATGGTGATACTAATAAATTTCGATCTCCATTGGCGACGTTCTCAAGATTTCCTTACAGCAAATAAAGGAAAAAAAATACGCCAAAATGCTGGGCCCCTTTGAACTACAGCATATGGAGGACAGCGGAATGCCTCCAGAGATAGGATGTCGTTATGTCTTGGGGCTGCATCGTTTCTGATCAGCTTATTTCCATGCCCGCGTATGTAATGACTTACTGCTTATTTTGTTCCTATGTTTAGTTTGCTTGTAATGTAATTTGCTGTAGCACATACTTACTGTCGAACTTTGTATCTGGTCGAAAGAATTTGCACATTGGCAACTAAATAGGTAGGTACATATAATATGTAAAAAGATTGATAAATATTCTTGTATTTTTTTAATTATAATTGTTTTACAACCCAATCTCAAATAAGTTTTAACTTCAATTTTTACAGTAAAGAATAAAAATGGCACTTTAATTTAGTAGACATTGTAAAATTATTATCATTGGGCTCATCTAAATATTATTTTAAGAAATGAGCCAGTTTGATATCTAACGGGCTGTTTCACCATATTTAGATAGTTTTTTTTATTTTTATTGAATACAACAGCTTAGCCTAATATTATAATATTAATTCTAGATAGATATAAGATAAATTTGTAATGAGGGTGGGTGGAAATGTTATAATTTCATGAATTTTCAGTAGGCTCTATGGTTACCTAATTATATTTTTTTCGATCGGATAACTGATCCATAACAGGGCTGGATCTACCCTATCCAGCGCCTGGTGCACTAGATCCAAAGCAGCCCATTAAATATGTGCACAATAGATCAGACATGGTCGCAGTACGGGGGCATGGGGCTCCACTCCTAACTAATAATAAGCCCATTTAAATAAATAAAAAATTGAATTTTATTTATTACTTGAGTATACTCTGCATGTTGTTGCAATGCCACTCAAAGAAAGAATATGCCCCAAAAATCTAAATACATATTTAGGTAAATAAAACAATGCATATAGTTTTTAATCCAATTTAATTACATGAAGCACTTTTGAATTTATTCAGTAAACTGATAGGTATATTACTTCATAATAAATATTTTATTCAATACATTGTTAAGATAAACTCATTAAGCGCAGCCTCAAAATAAAAACTAAATAATTTAATAAGATTTAAAAAAAATAAAACTAATATCTAAGGACATGTATATATTTAAATAAATTTAGCAATATATATTTTATGTAAAGTAAAAATTAGACTGTCATGAAAACTCTGTTCTTTATAATTAAAACAAATTAATAGAAAAAAATATATTACTTTCAAGGAAACATTATTTATTTGACAATAAAATAATAATAGGACATAATACATTATCATATATTTATAAATTAGACAAAAATTTTCATATATATATACATAATCACATGTTTTGCTTGCCATATATCAGAAATACACAAAAAAAACACTTAAAAAATAAAGACCCATTTTAAATTTCACAGGCTCTCAAAAATTTCTTAAATATGTTCAATTCTGTTTTTCTTAACTCTTGTATATTCTTTAAAAAATCCATGTATAAATACAGCACCCTGGCATTGCTCATGATGACTATTAGAATTGCATTATATCAAGTCTCCATTTTATGGGAGATATGGATATCAGCAAATATTTTTATAAATCGCATGGGATTTTGTGTATTTTGGTTTAGTATATGCATAAACCGTCCCCCACTCTGATGAAAATTGTCAAGACGCTTGCCAATAACTATACAATATATCACTTTTTGATGAAAAATCATATATACTGATTCCTTCGGTGGGCTCAATTTCATTAGAGATACATTTACATTGAAATATATCAGTCTGCAAAAATATTTTAGGCAACCTTATTTACATTCATTTAATATGAAAACTACATATTTAAGTATGTAATTATTGAGTTATTATATATTTGGTAGAATTCCATTATAAATTAAAAGAATAAAAAACTTGGTTTATGATTCTATTTTTGGTTTATACTGTGAGGCACCGGCTTAGAATAGTGCTTCCACTCTTTTCTATTATCATTATTTCTGATGTGTCCCGCAAGAGAAGGGTTTAGCAATAAATTTCACCATCCGTTCTGATTACAGTACCTTTTGAGATGTGATGAGGCTGGTGTGTGAGGATACACGCATCATGATTCATTTTATAAGGTAATGCACACCCGCACATCTGCCGTTGGTTACTTCACATTGAGGGATATGCCTTAATGTGAAGTATGTATGTATATTTATTTATTTTATTTCATTTTATTAAAAGGGTACATCGACAGACATCCAGCTTACAATTTTCATAAAAAGAAAATAATGTTTGGTTATTATTATGATTGCTGGACGTCCAATTATGGATGCACACAAAATTACATGAGCTCTTATTCAATCACACACGTAAGTTACACAAGTATAAGTTACATAAATTGGATAAAATTCGGTTACAAAAGTTAAGTAAAAAAAGAAGAAAAAAATAGTTACAAAATTTAACAAAAATTAAGTTATAGAAGTTACATAAGTAGAAGTAAAAAATAGGTACATAAGAAAAGTTAGAGAAAAAGTTATATTAAGTTAGAGAAAAGACAATTTCAAACAGATTACAATCAAATATTGTATGTAAATAGCACTGAGACCTTCTTAAAACAACACGCGTGAGTTAACTTTTTCTTAAAAGCAGAGAGTGAATCCACAAACACGTCAAGATCAGGAAACTCCCTTGTCATATTGTTGTACTGTCTACTCATTATTGAACTGTATGGGACTGTAATACATGAAGCTGGTCCCAAGTATATTCCAACTGTCGATTCGTTCATGAGAATTCAATTCTCTGAATGAATCGACATTATTAAGCCAAGATGCGTGTACAAAGGAAAATTGTGTATGGCGTAGTGGACTTTTTGCATGCTAATAACACCAACTAGAGGCCTCGCAGCATATATGTTCCCCATACATGGATTTACTCAGAATTCGGAGTAGAACATTTTATGTGAGTTTTGTGTGTGTGTGTCTGTCCCCCCCTTATAACTTTTGATCCGCTCAATTTACAGAGCCCAAATTTTCAGAATATATAGACAGTTATAGGCCTACAAAACTTTTATACTCAGAATTGTGAATTTTTGTTTCAATCAGGGGTTATCCACTTTTGATTTTAACTTTATTTTTCCATATATCTCAGAAACCATAAAAGCTAGAACGCTGAAAATTGGTATGAACATAGAAAAATTTAAAACCTCAAATTAGTTTTTTTTAAAAAAATTCCAGGGTTTCTCAATTATTTTTTATTAAGAAAAATATTTTTTTTATGAAAAATTTGTGAGTTTAACTGCCTATATTTCAAATTTTTTTAAAAATATCGAAAAAAAACGAAAAACCCCAACTAGATAATTTAATTTTCTATAAAAAATATTAACATTGTAGTAGTACATCTCAAATTTTTTTTAACAATTTTTATAAAAATTGAATTTAGTGACGACATCGCTTCATACAATTTGTATGGCAGTCACCTATACACAATATCAAAGAAGACTTAATAGTTTGATACTTCATCTCCAAACATACTATATATACCATCATGCTGTTTTCATATTCCGGGTAGGAAAAATTGACATACCTCCATACTATCCTATCTTGACTACCTAGGTACATGTGTTGTATAGAAAACCAAATATCATAAAATAATAAATAATTTGTATTTATGGGTTTATAGTTTGGTACTTATTCTTCAACTATACACACTATCGCTATCGACAGTTGGATCTCATGTGTTACATGCAACTAGTAATATGAAAGGTATTGGCGAATCTCAACGACCTTCTAGGAATGTTAATTTGTATGCCTTGTAAAAGTCTCGAGTCCATGGTACCATTAACAATTTTGTGAAGAACAGTAAGGTCGTGTATTTGTCGTCTAGTCTCGAGTCTAGTTATTCTGAAATAGTTTAATCTTTCATTGTAGGTCTTCAACCTGTTACTCAACCCTGTTCGATATGTTATGACTCTCAAAAGATTGAATATGATTCTATATTCAATGGTAGCGATAGTTATTTTGTTAGATGTGGAATTTGAAAAACACTGTAAGCTTTGCCTATGTATTTTTACCATATTGCAAAATTGTGCCATCATAGTTCTTTATTCTTTTGATTTAAAATTAAATACATAGAAAAAAAAATGTAAAAACATTTCAATTTATTTTTAAAGTATTCAAAATCTACATAATAAGAAAATATGTTTCAAGTGTCAATAAAATTATATTACAAAAACTCAAAATAGTGGTTTTAAAATTATTTTTGTTTATGAAAGTCTAGTATCAAACATCATCGCTCTCATTTATGTAATATTTTTTTCAGTATTTGATGAAGCAAATTCCACCCATAATTTAATCGAGCCCTCGATATCATCTCCAGGTAGGATATATAATTCAATGTATTATAACATAATAGGTACATGTGCATTTATAATTCGATATTTACACAAAATATGCATAGTGGTAAACACGAGAAAAAAAATGGTTTAGAAAATAAAAAAAATCAAAAATTATATTTAAAATAATATATTTTTTATTTAATTATTAACAGGATAGTAAAAATATCACATTCGGTTGTTATTTTTTTTAAAGAAAAAATGTCAATAAAATTATTTTATACAATTTTTTAATAAGTATACAATTATTTTATGATTCAATATGGACGCCATCAATGACCCAGTCCACGTGATTTCAAGAGGGAATGAAGTAAATAAATAGATATGAAAAAGTATTATGAATGATGTAGGATATTTCGTCAAACGTACAAACATTAATAATTAATATTGGTATATATTATTTTTTTGTTGACCAATTAAATAAGAAGGACAATTTAATACAAAAAAAAATAGGAAACTAGACATAATACAGATAAATAAATAACATAAATCTATATCTCACTGAGAATAATTCACATTATGACAAAATTCAAATAATGCATAAAAAAGTACTGAGAGTTTTAATTTGTGCCACTATTTTTTTGTACTGGCAACTCTGTAATCTATGCAAAGATGCTGGCAACACTGACATATTTGCAAAGATACTGACAGCACTGTTTTTAAAATGACAGAATTATCTCGGGAGAAATGTATAATTAGGGTCTTGGACCCATTAATGTATACGAAAAAAAATACACCAGACACACAGACCATATTATATGAGCTTACAATTCAAATAACTTATTTTATTTTCCAACTGTAATTGCGTGAAAGATTTCTCAAAAGAACCAACATAATGAAAATATGTTATAGATGACAAACTAATATTAAAGTGACATTTTCTATGGAAATAATTTGTTGCCCTATAGCAAAAAAAAAACAAAAAAGATAAATGTTTTTTTTACAAATTGGCAGCACTTCGAATAGTTGAATAACAAGCTCGTATCATATGGTGTAATTGTATTGAACTTAAATAGGTTCCTGGTCCGTAATGAACGTCGTATTATGTATTTTATAATATGTTACATACCTAATGTAATATGTAAAAATAATAATACTTGTAGTACTGACAAAAATTAATTTAAATTATTAAAAGCTATGTAACAACATGCAATATATATATATAACATAATATATAGTTATATGTATACAAATCTCATTTCATAATGATTAACAATATTAGTTATTTCCTAATGATAGATACATTGGGAGACCAAAAACAACGAAATAATGTAGAGATTATAATTGTATAATATCTAAGTGTGCAACGAGGCAAAGCATGTGGAAAACACTTAACATCAAATAAGATATATTATTATTTCAGAAAGTAGAGACATATACCGAATATCAAGAAGAGCAACTATCTCCGTAAACAATATCTTCAGTGTCTCGAAATTCATTGTGACAATATCTATTCATTCGTTTGGATGAATTCTAATATTTTTTACCGAGACAACCCATCACGACTATGTTGACAACGCGTAGTTATCTAGTGATATATAAATAAACGTTTTGCCATCGGTTGATACAGTAAAATCATTTATTTTAGACTCACGTAGAAGATATGCCGAGGATGGTATGAATGTTGAACATCAGTCAGAATTTGAATTTTTCATTTGTTAATTTAATTGAGAATCGATCTTTCAAAAGAGTGAGGTATCGCCGTTATCGGAGAGGAATCCTTTTACATTATACTCAGTCTCTTTGCCAACACCCAAGTTGTATAGAATTTTTCTAATGAAAGACTATAGGTATATTATAAAGTCAGATAGAGGAACCCATTAAGTTCAGAGGATGATGATAATGTTGTGGTTTAGGTGTATTTGGGAATCTCGAATTTGACGTTGAGATGCGCCCTCTTGGCCAGGGTGATGATGTCTGACAGTTGAACGGCGAGCGTCGCAGCCTCGTCCAAGTCGTCGCGGGGCAAGATCCTCATGCCGGAGTCGGCGATCAGCTTCTTTGCCTCGTTTACCATCGTGCCCTATAAAAATAAAAACAATGGATTACCGACAAAGTGTTGAGGCATTCGTAAGAAATTATGTTACAAGTCACAGGTGATTACAAAGACGAGAAAAAAGTTATTTTTCATTCAAATATAATATAACATCTTCATCAAGGAAAAACAAGATTTACAAAAAACTTCTGCAACAAAGGTTAAAAATACATTGATATTACACTGGCTTCTAGTTACATAAAGACTGCGAAAATGATGTATAATGATGTTTAAGAGGGTGACTGCTGCCAATGTACCTATTTTTTCAATTTGATATACCATCGTTATTACTAAACGAATCATTTTTAAAAAAATAACCTAGTTAGTTTGGATATTAATAAAGAGAAATATACCTTAACTTTTTGATTATGTTCTGTATATATTCTTGTAGGAAAATAATAAGCATACCCCGATTTTAGACATTTATCTTAAATTTCTAAAAAAATATAAGGTATAGAACAATATTTTTTTTTATAAATAGAAGAACAAAATACCTGGAAAAATATGATATGACGTTGCATTAACGCATCAGGTTAAGTAAATAAACCAAAAAAACTTTTATTACGCAATAGCACTGAATGGAAAATAAATGTTTTTTAGGTTTATTTACTAAACCTGAAGCATTAATGCAACGTCACATCATATTTTTCTAGATATTTTTGTCTTCTTTAATTTAAAAAAAAATATATTACTCTACGCCTTATAGTTTATTAAAAATATATGATAAACGTTGAAAATCGGGGTATGCCATTATTTTTCTACAAGAATTTATACAGAACATTATCAAAAAGTTAAGGTATATTTTTGTTTATTAATATCCAAACTATCTAAATTATTTGTTTTCAAAACGATTTGATAAGAAATAATGATGGTATATCTAATTGAAAAATAGGTACGTTGGCAGCAGTCCCCCCCTTATCACCCAATGTTTCAAACAGATAGCACATTTATATTCTTCTGCTTCTAGCCGGTACTGGTACTATGTTAAATACTAATTTAGCATTTGTTTAATTTAGGGAATATATGAGAATGTATAATGTACTAGCTCCAAGGACATATTCATTATTGTAATCATACAGCAGTTAACTTGGAAGTGACATTTTCGTTGCATAAACAATAGTAAAATAAAATACCTGAAGACGACATATGATGGGTATGTCGAGGTTAAGTTCTTTGGTGGCTTGAATGATTCCTTCAGCGATGACATCACACCTCATGATGCCTCCAAAGATGTTGACCAAGATGGCTTGTACTTTAGGATCTGAACTGATAATCTTGAACGCCTCCTGTATACATAAAAAACCACATGTGTTAATAATTCTTTATAAAATGATACTCATATTTTCAGTTTAAACTTTGTAGCATATTTTAAACAATTTTATTTATTACATTCAACTTTTTTAATAAATCATTATAAAATGATATGAATATTTTCAGTTTAAACTTTGTAGCATATTTTAAACAATTTTATTTATTACATTCAACTTTTTTAATAATTCATTATAAAATTATATGAATATTTTCATATCATTTAATGATTCAGCGGATATTTTGTGGTAGTTAATATAAACCATTTTTGAATTATAAATTAGCTATAAACCACTTGTTTTTTGAGTCACTTCGCGACATGTTTCGGAAGCGCTGTCCTTCCATCGACCGGCGTGTCGAGACACGGCGTGTCGAGACACGACAGCGCTTCCGAAACATGTCGCGAAGTGACTCAAAAAACAAGTGAATATTTTCAGTTTAAACTTTGTAGCATATTTTAAACAATTTTATTTTTTTACATTCAACTTTTTAAATAATTCATTATAAAATGATATGAATATTTTCAGTTTAAACTTTGTAGCATATTTTAAACAATTATATTTATTACATTCAACTTTTTTAATAAATCATTATAAAATGATATGAATATTTTCAGTTTAAACTTTGTAGCATATTTTAAACAATTGTATTTATTACATTCAACTTTTTTAAACCAAAAATGAGTTATTTTATTTGATCGGTTTAAAAATGGTCATTAATTGTAATAAATAATATATTTTTTATTCATTTATTATAATTACATACCATTAAGCCATGTACCTCACGGGGTAGGTAGAGAGAACTGAACACCACTATTTTTCTATCTTGACACACATTCATCACCTCGTCAATATTCATGAATCGTCTCATACATACATAATTGCACTACAATTGTGTTATGAATGGCATCCTTTGATATGTTGCGATCATTTATAACTGGTCTAAATGCTCCATTTACTCTATTTCCTGCTATAATTCGCCTTTCAATATTCTTTCATTCATTAAACATAATAATGTACTAAGATAGAGGAAAATAACAAGTAATATAAAATAATAAATGAATATAAATAATGATTCTAAAGTTTTTGTGTAAATAGAGTGGAAATTCATTTTAAAATTAATGAACAAATATATCAAAGTATTTTTCCACAAAATTCGATTACAGTGACAGAACGTTTTTGCCAAGGTGACTCAAACTGTTGGATGATTTTTGTTAAAATTATGAACAAATATACCAAAGTATTTTTCCACAAAATTCGATTACAGTGACAGAACGTTTTTGCCGAGGTGACTCAAACTGTTGGATGATTTTTGTTTAAATAGGTTAGTTTCATTCTAAAATTCGATAATGCTGAGTCACCTCGGCGAAAACGTTCGGTAATTGTAATTTAATTTTGTGGAAAAATACTTTGGTATATTTTTTCATTCATTTCAAGTTCATGCGTAAAGGTGGAGTCTATCAGACAAACAAAATCATGCTTTAAATAGTAAAATATTCCTGTTGTAATTGGTATTGAAGACTTACAAAGACAGCTTTGGTAGAGGCACCACCTCCAACATCGAGGAAGTTAGCCGGTTTACCTCCGTGGAGTGAGATGATGTCCATTGTCGCCATGGCAAGACCAGCTCCGTTAACCATGCAACCAATACTTCCTGTAACACAAAACACATACTTGGTAAAAAAAAAACTGTCACCGTGTGGATGATCTGGAGCTCCCAAAAAGGGTTTTGTCTAATGACCCAACCGGTAGAAAAAGCGTAGAGAGACCTAAGCTATGATGGTTCATGTAAACTCCGGGTCAGTGAGAAAACGACTGCTTGTGCTAACCAGAAGTGGTCTGAGGAAAGCACATGCTCCATTGCCAAACAAACATGTCCAAAATATAATCTCAGAAGAACCAGAGAAATACTCTCGTTCAGAAGAGACTCACTCGCCAGAGTCAGCAGTATTAACGGGACTCTGGGTTATAGGAAAACATGCCAGAAGGCTAGAGCTGGAGGCATATCATTACTGCAGAGCATGCCAAGACGAGGAGGAGGAGACGGTGGTCAACTTCCTCTGTCACTTCCCTGCTTTCTCTAGAAATAGGAGAAGCTTCTTGGAAATTTTCTTCTATAATGATTTAATTGACATAGCGTCGGCCAACATCGGAGACATTATGACATTCATTAGCAACTCCGGCTGGTTCAAGGGAGATGAGTGAGTGGGAGGACAGCCCCATTGTGGTATCACAAAGGGCCGATTGGCCTAAGTGTATTCTCCTTAAGAACTGCCACTCGCAAAAAAAAAAAAAGCTATGGTGGTTGGACGGAGTTGTGGCAGATTGTTGGGCTATGGGACAGTAGAAATGGAAAGTTGGAGCCAACGATAGAGCAGTATGGAGAAGAATCTTGAAGGCAACTAGGACCCATCAAGAACTGAGACGTTGAGGATGATGATGATGCAGTTTATCCTTGGTATATAGATATTTTTTTTGTTTCACAGAACAAGATTTTTTTTAAAAAAATGAATATGTTCTTGTTAAACAAGTACATATACATCTTTCTACTTTCCCTAAAATAAGAAAATAAATGCTTGTGCTATAGGTGAACGAAATCGGTCGAGGCAGGATTCGAACTCGCGACCACTGGATTACTATCCCAGCGCGCTAACTGCTCTGCCATCGGCCCATCTAAATTATGCTACCTTCCATCGCTTTACCGTGAGTACAATTGCTCTCCCGAGGTGGAAAAATTACCAGGCAAAGCAGTGCGGACAACTTGAGAGGAATTATAAATAAAAAACCATCTGACTACGCAACTTTGCAAACTATTTCGTGATTTTCATGTGCCATCTTTTAAAAGTATTTATAAAAAAAATGTGCTATTTCAAATACATAAGGACATTGGAAGGGCGCACCACGCCTTTGTACGTGTGGCGAGTGATACACAATATATAGTGGGTCAACTGTGTACCCCGTTAACACATACAAGTTTTGCACAGCACTACTACACTTACAATGGGGTGGTGTGATTCAATCAACTTGAAACAGATTTGAGACTGGCAATTGAATATAATGAATTCAAAAGAAAAATAAATTAAACTAATTAAAATTGACTGATATGTAAATTATATTAACTTCTTTTTGTATAGATAATAATTATGTATATATAATATTTTGTGTCTTTTGTATTAAATTGTCTCCTTTACACACGAGTGCTTGCACTCTGGTAAAGGGAAATATGTTTTTTCGTACTGTGCATCTATTTTCATATAGTTTAATTTAAAAAGAAAATACAGATAGGCAACAATGAAAGACAATTAAATATATTAACCATCGAGCGCAATGTAGTTGAGATCAAATTTGGCGGCGTCCACTTCTTTGGGGTCCTCTTGTGTAACGTCCCTCAGGGCAAACAGCTCCTTCTGTCGGAACTCTGCGTTGTCGTCAAACCTCAGCTTGGCGTCCAAACTGAAGACTGGAAACATTCAAAGTTACCTCATCATTCGAAAATATACAAACTCTGAAAAGCTTACTATTATTATGGCTTCCTCTACATATGTAGATGCATCGTCTCATACATGTTTATCTGTCGTTCAAGCTTCTTATATTTCCCTCTTTCAGAATGTCTTTCACATGGTAGACCCCGACTTCTCATTACGTTCCTGTCTGCAATGTATGCCTTCATCAGGCGTTCCACATTCATTCTCCCCATGTGGCCAAACCATCTCAATGTGTTCACTTTCATTCTATTGATGACATCTTTCTTTATTTTACATATTTTTTTATTTATTTATTTATACAATATACGGCATAAGCCATATATTGTTATATACATACATGTTACAATACTAATTATAAATTACAGAGAAAAAATATTGAAACAAATAAAAATATAGACAAAGATACAAATATATATTCAGATAAAAATATTTATTCTGATAGAAACGTTGATTCAAATAAAAATATACAAAAAAGATTTAGAGAATAATAATTAGACACCTTAAAAACAGTTAAAAATTAAAGTAACAATTATAATGGTACAAATATTATAACAAAATTTAAACCATCTGAAAAATTAAAAAACTTTAAAATGAGCCCAACTAACATGGATAAAAGAATAATTAAAATAAAATTGTTTACACAAAGAAGTAAATTTATCAATCAAAGCTTCAATGTACCAATGACAATAAAAAAAAATAATACTAAGAGGGAAAACTATCGATATATGAAAGATTCATAAATCAGCAAGCTATCTCCGAAAATATCTGCATCAACACACAGTTTATTACCAAACCTATGCAATCGCGGTATTGGTGAGTTAAAAAAATAGTTCATGGAAGCTGCTACCTCATGAAACATCACCGATTGTCTTGTCCGTCTATTCGGGACGTGGAATTTAACCACTCACAAGTTCGATGCAGTCCATCTCTCCGTTGACTAATTTATACAAAAATGAGACATCCAGAAATCTTCTTCGATCGGCCAAAGAGTGCAATCGAAAGCTACGCATCAAGAGTCGGGATAATCTATATCTTCTATGGAGCAACCCATTTTATAGTTAAGAAAATGCAAAAACTTGCGTTGCACTCGTTCAATCGCATTGGAATGAATTGCACAGTAGGGTGACCATATCACAGTATTGTACTCAATTTGGGGTCCAACTAGAGATACATAAAGCATTCTAAAGGACTGTAGACTACGAAGGTCTGTTCCCAGACGCAATAGAAAGCCTAGGGTTCTCATCGCTTTTCCCACTATCGCTTCAATATGCATATTTTTTATTTTCTTAATGTCTTCATTTCTTATACCCTGTCATACATCATCTTGTTACATATTCTTCTCAGCGATCTCATATCAACTTCATTTACTCTGCTATCATGCGTATTCTGCCATGTCCACGTCTCACTTGCATACATCAGGGTTGGGACTACAAATGCATCGAAAGAAATTTATACCTATAATTAGATTATTCATGCTATATTTGTGATATGGGACAATAGCTAAATGAAATGTACTTACATTTCTGGGAAACAGCGTCTTCGGCATATGGATTAATTTCAACTAAGAGAGCGTCCTTTTTCACAAAAAGGTCATACATCTTCACCAACATATCAGCTGTCTCCTCGGCCTTCTCCTTTAATCCAACCTGCAGACAAACACATTTATTAATGACATCCAGACGATGCTTGTCAAAGAGTGATACCGGTGAACGGGAGTCACGAGACGGGAGTCGGATGTTGACAAGAAAAGTACAGACAGTGATTTTGAATTTGATAGAGCAAGACACAAAGAGCCGTGGAAAGGAGAATGCTGGGTATTTCGTTAAGAGATAGAAAAATTAATTTGTGGATAAGAGAGAAAATGTGTTATTTAAATAATAAAAATATACTTATTAAACAAACACACGTTTTTATTAGATACTTGTACCCAGTGTTGCTAGGAAGCAGCCAGGTAAGTTGGTGATTGACGGTGTTGCTATTATTAAATAAATAGCCTACCATACATCACAGAAAACCAAAATAATCAACGTTGTCTAAAAGGTTCCAAGCAGAAGTGGAGCTGGGTTGGGCATGTCGTCCGAACCACAGACTCCAGATGGACTAACAAAGTGCTGGATTGGCGACCTGGATCGGGCAAAAGAAGTGTTGGAAGGCTCCAAACAAGGTGGTCTGATGATATAAGACGAGTGTCTGGAGTTGGATGGATGCGGTCTGCCCAGGATAGGGAGCTGTGGAGGTCTCAGGGGAGGCCTATATCTATAACTGGATGAAGGAGGGCTGAAGAAGGAAGGAAGGAAGAGCGAGACAGGTATACATTTATTCTCTCGATAGAATATCTTATTAAAAAAAAAAAATATATCGCATTGTTTTCCAATAAATATTATTTCATCCTATAAAGAATTTTTTATTAGTTGCTATGTTACGGGAAAACATATTTGCTTTGTATGCCAAAAAATACCACCGAAAACACAAATTAAATCAGTATTTATTATTACTTCTGTAAGTACTTTACAGACTATAAGTAGCAATTTAAATTAGAGTGCATTTCATTTAAAAGTGCACTTTGTGGTTAAGTTGGTATGATTGCATTTAGTGTTGTTATATGTGTTAAAAACAGGATATTCTAGTAAAAGTTTTTTCTGATGAAATTGCGCAAATTGTTGTTATTCTTTTATATAAAACTCAGACTGTTTACTTTTAAAATTTCTTATTGTAAAGTTTTAAATATGATATTAGAGGAACTTAATTTGGAGATATGGCAACATATTTGACTGACTGACAGTCGTACCAACATTACCATGAGGTGCACTGCACAAGTGAAACGCAGAATAGTTGGTATAAATTTGGAGATATGGCAACATTATTCAGTTTATTTGACTGACTGACAGTCGTACCAACATTACCATGAAGTGCATTTTTAAGCGATATGCAGAATAATAGAATTATTAATCTCTAAAACAAAAATTGTAATATACTTATTTTTTGACATAAGAAATAACTTTTAAAGTTTTTGATTAATAATCTTATTCTAGTTTTAGGTTGAGATCTTCTTATTCTAGTTTTATATTGATAAACCTCTTTTTCTCCTCTGCCTGTGTGCCCCTTTAGCAACCCCTCCTGTGATACCAGCTATCATAAAATTGTATAGGTGGTCTATTTCTAAGATGTATTTGTTGGGAAGTAATGAAAAAATGCAATCGCTAGTTAAAAAAAATAGTTTTTTTTTTAATGTATGTATGATTCTAAACAATGAATAAATATATAACCGAATGATGACTAAAAATTCATGATCAAAGTACACAAAAGATAAAATAAAATCATGTATTTATTAATTTTTTATCTCTTAGTAAAATGCAGATTCATATTTTTATAATTATTGCGTGGCTATAAAAATCATCTGGAAGTAACCAATGTTTGTGTATTGAGTACAATCTTTAAAGATAAGTTTCTGTGTAATCGAATAGTAATACATGTAATATACATAAATACATACGTAGTAAATTGTTATCAATAAAAAATGATAACTCTCAATACAATGACCTAATAAAGTTATTTTTATATGCATAGATAGATAACTACTATATATACCATGCGGTTTCCCTACTTGTAGTCAGCTGAGATAACCCAATTTCACACTCTCTTGATCTCACACAATTATTGCCTCACTTGCATCCACGCATTGTCATAAGCAGCCCATTCATGATCGTGTCATTCGGCATCGCTCCATATGGAACGGCTCCATTCGGAGCATTGTAAAATTTTCATCACACTCACGGGTACGCCATCGAGCCACCAAAATTAGTATACACAAGCTGTCGGCGCTTTCGCATTAATAATTTCTATTTTTTTTAAATTTCAAGTAAAAATGAGTTATAATTCTGATATGAGTTTTATACAACTGCTATATAGCGGTTTGTTCATATATAAATAGAAAAAAAACAAAGAGAAAATGTTGTATTTTTGCATTCACGAGACAGGCCAATTGGGCTGCGTGGGATTTGACATTCATGAGCGCATTTTGGAGTGATAGCAAGCCATTTGGAAGGATGGCACGATCGTGAATGTGGGCCTTTATACGAGTGATTGTGACGTTTTTAATTTATAAACACTTTCTTGTACCCTGCGCAAGTGAAGATTTTTATGACCAAATGGCAATTTCTTTCAGCAATCAGTGTTTTCAGTTCAGAGAAGAAATATTTGAGTGCGAAATATTATTTTTAATAAACTTCTACTCTTTTCGGAATCAATATATTTTTTTAAAACAATGTGAAAATACAATATTGATAAATTAAAAAAAAACAGAATAAAACCAAATTATGGAAAATTAAAACAACATATTAACGGGCTATTTCACCACCTCTGGATAATGTGCCCGATAGCCAATCTAACACAAATCTAATGGATAAACCAAAAAATGCATTTCACGACTCTCTGACAGCTCTATCCCATGGATAAAGTTTTAGATATGTTGTCTAGCGGAATAGATTCACGATAAGTGATAGATAAGTTAAACTAAGTAAGCTGTCAAAGTTTGCAGATAGGTGCGTGTAGTCAATTTGTTTTGTTTTATTTTTTTAAAGTTAATTTTTAAATGGTTAATAAAATTTATGACCAAATCGACGATGATATCGTATTTTTGCATAATACGAGACAAAATTGGCGTCAGAGAATATTCCAAATGCGAAAAGATTATATTTCGGAGTTCGACAATATTGATTTCATGGCGAGATTTAGATTGACGAAAACGTCTGCACAGAACATTTTAAGACTCATAAAAGAAATTCTTTTTTCTTATATCTTATTTTCTATAACATTTTTATGCTGACAAACTAAATATATAATTAACTTTTATACATTCTCAAAATATTTGAAATATCATGTTTCGTGTTCACGTGTTCGTTTTGACAGCGTGTTTATTTACCGTTGTTTACTGTGACTTTTATACGACTTACAATTTGACAGCTTTATCAAACCATAGACAAGACCATTGTAATAGATGAAATTACAACGTTGCCACCCTTTATCCGTCGGATAACAATCTATAAGAAATTTGTAGGTGGTGATACTATCGCTTCATTTAACCTTAAGATAAATTTATCTTATGGATATTTATCTAGAACTTTATCCAGAGGTGGTGAAATAGCCCGTAAATGATTTTAGTCCTTTTTTATTTAAATATTGATTCAATAATAAAATTAATGAAATTGCTATTACTTTTTATGCTTGCAATACCAAATGATTACGACTAAGAAGAATTATAAATAAGATTGTGTTTAGCAATCTTTGCTGACCCTGAAACACCATTACTTATCTATGTGCACAGTTGACTACATCTAAATAATACAAAATGATAAAATGATCTTGAGATCAAGGCCCCGGGTTCAATATCCAGTGGAAATACAGAAACTTGTTATTGGACGAGTTTCAAGTTAATCATACAATAAATAAGCAAAACTACGGATGTTGGCAAATGGACTTTGAATATAACAGCGAGAGAAGAGTACTTGGATTTTCTCCATACAATATATTTAAATATAATATATGGCAACAAAACAATTCCTGATGCGATTTGACATTTCAATAACCATAGAGAAGAGGTCATAGATCATTGTCATCGGGTGTGTTATTGTAGGTATTTGATATGATTTGCATGAGTCCCAGATTAAATCAAAACATATTAAATATAAGTAAATATTTCAATGGTTACAACAATTATTTACTTAATATTCTAAGACAGAGGCAATTATATTGTGAAAACTCAAGTTTTAACTGACCTGAATAAGAGAACGATAGTTCTGTAAACTAGTTGTGTAATAAAAATAAATGAGTGGGAATAAACAAAGTACTTGCTAGTCGCCCGAGAAGTAAAACAAAATAAAAAATATATCCTCACCTTGGTGGCGACAGCAAGAGCCTGTTCTCGTGTGATGCCCTTGACGATGTCGATGGGTTCGTATGTGATGGCCGTCGGGTTGTCTCGTGCCACGTCTTCAATGTTGACACCGCCCTCTGAAGATGCTATAATCACGGGACCCTGGAATAAACAAAACATATTCATTTAGTGATCCCCAATAAGTAAATGTACCAAGGACAAATAGAAGTTTATTTATAAATTTCCTACACAGCAGACTGCTGGTATAAGGGGTCATGATAATTTATTACAATTTAACAATAAACAATAAAACAATGAGTAAGACAGAGCACATACATTTATACTTTTCAAATTGTACTATTATTTATGCATTTATATCTCGCTTCTCTTCTTCTTCTTCGTACCATATCAGGTCCCCCCGATCACTGCTGAGAAGGCATCTCTATCTGCCGCTGTCCAGAACAATTCGCCGACGTCTCTGATGCCGAGCCACTCACCAATGTTGCGGAGTCATGATGTTTGACGTCTTCCTATTCTGAGGCGTCCCTATATTTTGCCCTTCATAATTAATTGTAGCAGCCTGTAAATTTGAATATTAAAAAGTGTAGTTACAGCAAAGGCTCGCTCCATCATGATGGCGAAGTAGAACTCCCTACGTGGGAACTTCCTCTCTGTGATCATGACCTTTTGACAGAGTCTTCCGGCCTCTCCCGTCTGTTTGGTCACCAGCAGCTGTCCCAGCATCTTCTCTGCCAACACACCAGCCTCCTCAGGTCTGTTAACAGAATGAATTCATAAATTAAATTGAGAAATAAAATGGTGTAATTATAGCAAAGTAGTAGTAGTGATATATATTTATATGTAAAAACATATATAAATAATACATCTAGTTTAAACAAAAAATATAAAAATATAACTTTTTAAACAAATAATTATAGTAAGAGTATGACATTAAATTATAAAAACATCATGTAAAAAACTATAGAGAACATTAATAGTATTTATTCAGTGTATTCAGCATCTAGCCTACGAAAGGTGACAAGACTTGTGGTTTCTTTTATGTTTGGTGGTAAACTATTATACATTTTGAGACCTTTATGGTATAAACTATTTTGTGTACATGTGAAGTCACACTTTTTATCCACTTCTTCTTCTTTAGTCTTCCTCCCTCCACTGCTGGATGTAGGCCTCTTCCATTCTTTTCCATTCGTCTCTGTCTCTTCCTCTTCGCATCCAGGTCCTTCCAGCTTGTTGAACTATGTCATCGGACCACCTTTTGGGGGTCTTCCGACACATCTATTTTTTGTCCAGGGCCTCCACTGTAGGATTCTGGGTGCCCACCTAGTATCCCCCTGTTGAGCCATATGCCCAGCCCATTGCCACTTCAACCTTGAAATTCGATCCATAATATCTGTGACTCTTGTTCGGCGTCTTATTTCTTCGTTTCTTAATTTATCTCGAAGGCTCACGCCGAGCATCTGTCTCTCCATGGCCCGCTGCATACATTTCAGTTTGTGTATGCTTTTTGTTGTTAGTGTGGTCGTCTCCATGCCATATGTTAACATCGGTAGGATACATGTGTCGAACATCTTTCTTTTCAGACATATATTGAGATTTCTTTATTTTCAAATAAGTGTTCCAGTTTATCAAATGTGGCCCAGCCCAGACCTATTCTTCTTGGTATTTCTGCCGTTTGGTTTTCCTTTCCTAGCCTTATCTTATCCACATAAACACAAATTCACGTCTTTTTCCCTTTATCCTTCTTCCTTTCTCCTCTCATATCCTTCATCCAATAAACATAGTGTCTCTATCTGTCGTTTGTAAAGGAAAACCCGTTATGGATATTTTTAATCTTTTAAATTTAAAATACCTGTTAGTGTCGAACTCCTTTATTAATACAGCAGCCCGACTGTGGAACGATCTTCCGAATTCTGTGTTTCCACCTTCGTACAACCCGGGTCTTTTTAAAATCCGAATTAATAAACTCTTTTCTAGATTGCAAACCCCTCCCAATGCTATGTAGTGCGCTTCTTCGGAAGAGTAAAATGGACCCAATTCCTAATAGATGGTGTCCCCTATGTAGACATGTTAAAAAAAAAAAAAGTTTCTACAAGAAAGTAAACATTACATAGTTGAGAATTAAATGGCCAAAATAAACTTATCATCTTTGTGTAATGACCGTTCATTGAACCATTTCACTTTACAATAAACAAATATAATAATGCTCACACTCATGTTGGAGTTTATTTGCACAATACATCAACGACTCCACTCATAGAATACATAACATAAGGTATAATTTATCAAGACTCTACTTATAGTATGACACACATAAGCTATAATTAATCTTACAATTGTGATTATTTATTTATATAATATAATTATTATATAAAATGATCATTATTGATGTCTAATTCATATGAAATATATCAGACGAGCACCTCTGCATGTTCTTCTTTATCATGTTCTAGTTCAAAGGTAAATGACTACACCGTGTCGTGACTCATCAATACAATTCTTACTGGTAGCCTAGTGTAGTGAACTATGAACCTTGAAAGAAACTCCGTAATTTATCAGAATATTGTATTTGTAGATAACGAGCTATCATTAAAATACCTTCCTCATATTCACTACTGTAATCTGTCATCAGCATATCATTATTCCTTATTGAGTCATACAATCTTATGAACCAGACTTGCGTCATAGTATAAAGGCTAATTTTATTCTGTATAATGATATCACAGCAGGTAATATGAACTATGACTACCGGTGGCTTTTGGAGATGATAGCTTTCAAAGAGTTGAAAATTGCTATTTTGACATTCAGTTACAGTATAAATAGTGTTTTTTTTATATTTACTGCAGAAGGCTATTAGTACGAAAAGCTTCATTACTATAAATAAATTTCATGAACCAATATGCAGGGGTGGAATTTAGAGATGAAAAGAAAAGAAAACTCAATGTGTATAATATAGAAGTGACAATTGCCTGTCATATTAATTGCTAAATTTGACACGTTGACTAGGCACCCTGGTAGAAGAGAAGGTACTGGCCAATATCTTGACATGTTTCGGTGGAGAAGAGAGCTGTTTGTGCAACTACCAATTAAGCGCTCTGTGTAGCTCGCGTGATTTTTTAAGATGTTTGCCAAATATTTTTTATTTGCGTTAAAAATAAATTTAAATAAATTTCTCCTCTGCTGGGAATCGAACCCAGGACGCCCGCACAGAAACCAAACGGCTTACCAACTGTGTCACGGCGGTCGGCATTGTCTTATATCTGTAATTATATCCTTCTGACACTTCTGTAATTATATCCTTCTGACACTTCTGTAATTATATCCTTCTGACACTTCTGAAATGTTTTTGAATATTTTTATTATCTGTTGTATTTTGTATTCTATATTTTAATTTTACAGTTTATAGATCTATACTCACTCGTTGACCATTCGTACACCTCCTTTAAGGCCACTCTTAAAATAACCCTTTCCTCTACCACCAGCCAGAACCTAAAAAGGAAAAAATAATTAGATAGGTTAGAAAACAGATTGAGATGGTACGGACATGTTTGTAGAATACATAGGGAACGTAGCCGAAAATTTAAATGCGCCGGGTAAAAGATTCAGAGGGAGACCAAAGGGCAGATGGAAAGAAGTGGTGAGGCAGGATATGTGCAGAACCGAGGACAATGGAAGCGTAAGACGCATAAAGCAGACCCCACCATCATGTGGGACAATTGCTGAGGAAAAGAAGAGATAGGTTAGATGATTTGGTGACAGAAAGGGCATCGCACTGGATCAGTAATTAAGTGAAGGCGTGTTCGAACTCTACTCTAACTGCCACAACCAATTTTGTTCACCTTTAGCACAAGCAATTAAGCTTAGTTTTGGGAATATATTCTGGATTCCAGAAGCGGCATCACTAATTAGGTTGGAGCAGGATCATGAAGAGTTTGTATGATGGTTGCCAACCTCCATTAGGAGCCACACAAGAAGATAAAAAATTCTCACATTGTTCAGCAATAATAATAATAATGTACACTTCCTTGCACTCTGCGCAAGTGGCGATTTTATTGCCGTATGGCAATTTCTTCCAACTAACCAGTGTTTCCATCCCAGAGAAGCAATATTTTCGTGAGAAATAAATTTAAATAAATTTCTCCTCTGCTGGGAATCGAACCCAGGACGCCCGCACAGAAACCGAATGGCTCACCAACTGTGCTACGGCGGTCGGCAATATGGTTTATTTTTATTTTATTTTTTTATCTTTTTGTACATAGAATAAAGAACTGTACACTGGCGGGCTTATTTCCATTTTATTCCAACCAACCAGGGGGGCAAGTCTGGTCCAACCGGTGAAATCAAAACCCTCATGATTACCCATATCATGGATATAATTATCATATGAAGTTCTATTACATCTAAAGATATTATAGAACTCCGTGTAATAATTAATATCCATGATATGGGTAATCACAAGGGTTTAGATTTCGCTGATTGGACCAGACTTGCCCCCCAGATTACAAAGTATTACAAGATTATATATGTATGTCAACAAAAGAAAGCAAATAAAAAAATAAAGAAAATATGCATTACACTAAGGTACATATTAAAAACAAAAAAAAAACAATTCTGATGTAACGCCTTTTTGGGTGATGAGGCTGGTGTGTGGGGATACACAGCACATGTATCATGCATCCTTTCATAAGGCATTGCACACCTCCACACTGGTTGCTTGTTGGATATAGTATTTACCTGAGCCTTGAGCACAATGTCCTTGGAGTTGAGCTCCTTGGCCTGCGACACGGCCTCCTGTTTTGTGCTGGCCACGTGGAACTTTGGCACTGGGATGCCGGCTCCGTCCAGGAGGGAGTAGCTGATGTGCTCGTGGACGTTCAGTCCACGCTTGGGCTGCGACTGGCTCTGTTGCCATTTGCCACTACCGCACAAAGCCTAAACAAAACGGAATTCGTCAATAACCGATATCAGTGAAACATTAAAGTGTTTTATTCTTAATTGATAAGTTTTACAAAGTATTATCCAAAGAAATATTTTGCAAAATAACAAATACCTTAGAAACATTCTTAACTTAAAATTACTTAAAAATGTGTATTACGCTTTCGCCCATTCAATAATGCAATATGGCATTGTTGCATAGGGGGGGCGTATAAAACATCCATTTTGCCTCTAGAAATTACACAAAGGTTGATAAACCATCTGACTACCCGACTTTGCAACTATTTCGTGATTTTTAAGAGCCACCTTTTAAAAGTATTTATAAAAAAAATGTGCTATTTCAAATATATAAGGACATTGGAAGGTCGCACCATGCATTTGTACGTGTGGCGAGTGATAGACAAAATATAGTGGGTCAATTGTGTACCCCGTTAACACATACAAGTTTTGCACAGCACTTACAATGGGGTGGTGAGGTTCAACCAACTTGAAACAGATTTGAGACTGGCAATTGAACATAATGATTTCAAAAGAAAAATAAAGAATAAATTAAACTTATTATTTGACTGATATGTAAATTATATTAACTTCTTTTTGTATAGATAATAATTATGTATATATAATATTTTGTGTCTTTTGTATCAAATTGTCTCCTTTACACACGAGTGCTTGCACTCTGGTAAAGGGAAATATGTTTTTTCTTACTGTGCATCTTTTCTATATAGTTTGATTGTTTTATATTTTGTATAATATGTATTGTAAATTTAAAAAAAATAAAAAAATAAATATTTTGTATTACTTCTCGGGCAACTAACAGGTACTATGTCAAATATTAATTAAACACACACCCAATAACAAGTTGCCACATTCTAGAGACTTTTATTCTACTTTATCAATTATAGACTAAAGTAGGTACTACTAAAATTTTGCAAATTTGTAGGTATATCTAATACTCGCTTAGACTTCATTATATTTCGAAGGATATCTGAATAGTGTTTCTCAATTTTTTTAAATTGTCAGATATATTTTAAAGTGACCCCAAGCTCAGGAATTTTAAAAATTGATATTTTTCTTTTCATATTGCTATAAAGGCACATCACTTTCATAAAATTGAATTGAAAAATTATCAAGTTTTCATAATAAAATATTTATATTAAAAATAATTTAACAAACTCATTTCATGAAGATGCTAAAAGACTTCCATAAAAAAATTTAACTCATTTCATGAAGATGCTAAAAAACTTCCATAAAAAATTTGAACACTTTTTTTTTAAAATGTATGTATGCTAAAAATCCTGTGAAAATTGAACTGAAAGTCATGTATGTTAAAATACATAACATATATGATAAAAATACATTTAATCTATTACAGTAGCTGTCATTAGGTAAGTAATGTGCTGTGTTGACATGTGACAGAAAGAGAACACCAATATTGGCGCACATTCAAATGATTGGGAGGGACAAGGACACACAAACTTGAACACCTCTAATTGGGTCAATTTCAAATTGATACATTTGTTACTCTATATAGGGACATAACGTCCATGATAGAATATAATGTCCACATCACACCAAGGGCAATATTTAGTATAGACGAGAGATGTGTTTGTTACTTTCAATTATATAAAGCTGTAATCTGCTAAAGAAAAATTTGCAATCATATCAAAGTCAACACTTTTCAAGTAAGGGGAGTAAAAAAACATATGATTTCACAATTTCTCAACAGAAGCCTACTACTCTATAAACACCAAAAGTGTAAACACTATCTAAAGGGTGTTAAGCGCCACAGCTAGGTCAAATTGGGCAAGTCCGGTCAAATGGCAGAATGAAAACCCTCGGTTTAGATATTCGATTTTTTTAATTTTCTTAAATTTAACCTTAATTTAGGAATTTTTCTTAAATTATTTAGGAATCTGCCCCCCTAGACACGTTGTCTAGGTGGGCAGATTCCTTAATAGCATAGACACTCTTTAATACTTAGGTATTTATATTGTGTATAGATATTTAATTAAAAGTGGCCTCTAGTTAACAACGGTTCACAAATCACTAAAGAATTTAATTCATAATATAGATTAAGTAGATACACGTCTTTATATAGTCATAATGGTATGTAAAAAAACAATCAACATTCCTTTATATTTACAGGAAATAATGTATAAAGCAACATACTTGAGAATAAATTATTGTACTAATTGTGCATACTATGTAAATAATAGCCTGGGGACTCGGAAAAACACAAGACTTTTGAATGACACTTATCGAGTTTCAATCTTGATAGGCTACGATGACACAGCAACAATTCAATCTGTTTTTTTTTCACAACCATAGTTATATTCTGTTGGTTATGGGAGAGCCAGAAATGAACTAAGTATTTATTATTAATAATTTTATTAATAGCAAAAACGCGCCGACATTGTTTTTTATTCTTTTTGACTGTTTTCTGTTTTTTTTTTATTTTTTTTTATACTTTTCATAGATATATGAGTCGTATAGTATCAAAAACAGCAATCTGTTTTCGGACTTATTTTGAGCAAATTAAGAAATGCAGTTTTTTTTAATTACTGTTGTCAGAAAGTACCGTATACCCTTATTTTCTCGTAATTAAGTGTCTAAATTATGTGAAAATAAGGGTATACGGTACTTTCTGACAGCAGCAATTTAAAAAAAATATTTTTTTTTTATTTGTTCGAAATCAGTCCGAAAACAGATTGCTGTTTTTGATACTATAGGACTCATATTTTGGATGCATAGATAAATGATGAATGGTAGGTAAATCTTGGGTGTCAATGGCAGGATGACGTTTTAGCCTTTTCAACATATTCAATACAACAAGCACTTCACAGAGACTCAATTGGATATTTTTTTACGTGTATTAAGCCAAATGTTTGGACAACGTCAAAGTTTTCTATCAGCTGCTAAAATCTGAATAGATTGTACGAACATGCGTAAATTTGTCTAAATTGAATTGTTTAAACAGTAAACCTGGTCATAGTCCTAGGTTTAACAATAACTGCACACTATCTCACTGGGCGAAGCCTGTTCTGAGGTAATACTAATAATTATAACATAATAATTTAGATGGGTCGATGGCAGAGCGGTTAGCGCGCTGGGCTAGCAATCCAGTGGTCGCGAATTCGAATCCTGCCTCGACCGATTTCGTTCACCTATAGCACAAGCATTAATGCTAATTTTAGGGAACGTAAGAAGATGTATATTTAATTGTTTAACAAGGACATATTCATTTTTTTGTTAAAAAAAAATATGTTGCGAAACCTTTTAGTTGGTGTTTTTTGACTTAAAGTTGGAAAAACCGTGAAAAATATATACCTGGCATAAAAATCTCGCATATCTTGGCTTGATACTTTGTTGATATGTTAAGAGAAATATTTTTTTTTAACAAATCCACAGTTGGATAATCCAACTGTCAACTGTTGGAAATTCATACCTACATGTTTTACATAGAAAACAAAATATCTTAAAATATTTATTAATTTGTTTATATTTTGGTACCTATGTATTCTTTAATTATACATACTATCGCCATTGACAGTTGGATATCATGTGTTACATGCAACTAGTTGATAAATAATAAATTCATTTTATAACTTATTTTCATCTTAAACAGACAATGTACAAATCATAAAAAAATAACACTACATCAACGGGAAAACATTACAAAACAATTCAAATGAATGAAAACATTATATAAAAATGTCATTTGTGATAGAATGTTTTCATTTTTTCCTCGATATGTCAATAAATAGCCAGTAATAAATGCACATTTTATATTGTAATCGAGAATAGGTATTTCCGTTCGATTAATTTTTTCTTGAAAGAACTATTACGTCATTTCAACCGCGAACCATAAAAATTGGCAGAACAAATTATGTGCTGAACATTTTGAAGGTTAAATAGAAATACTTTGACAATTGCTTAGCGTCAGAAATACACCAAATAAAAACAAGATTAAAAAACCACTAAGGTCAATATTATATAATACTTACATGACATGGTTTTGTAACAATTTAGTAAGAAATCACGAAATATTGACATAAACAGCTGACACTAATAATTTGCACAATTTAAAATGAAAATTTATCGATGAATTCAACACTAAATATGTATAAAAATATAACGACGTGGATGAACAATAAATGATATTACAGATGATATAGTATTTTAAAATGTTTCACTTACTTTTGGACCATTTTTTAAAATTAAAGACTCAGCAAGTCCCAAAGTGCGGTGCAAGATCGTCGCCATTTTTCCGTTCTTTTTCTGTCACTGTTTTCCGACTTTGACTTTGAATGATTATGAACAGTGTGACCGTTTTCTAAACTGCCGAAAATACCAAACTTGTGGCGAAAATATACTAAACCCAATGTGAAAAATACCAAAAAAATACTAAATTTTTTAACGATATTTGGGAGCATACTAAGAAAACACGCATATACAGTCCCTGATCTAATTATTAGCCCACCCTGGTATATTTGGTACATTATGACTTTTTCCTCTTGTTATTAATACATATCTTAATTTATGCAAAAACAAAATATTGAATATTGTTTTGGATATATTTTATGGTTCATTTTAATTGTTGGCAACACTAATTTATTATTAGGTTTGTTATGCCCGAAAAAAATAATGCCGAAAAACAATGATTTTTATTTTTGTTCCACGGCAACATTTCGAAAAACAGCTAGCGCTCGTTGCGGGCGAAAAACGGAACTTGCAGCTAGCACGCGCTATGCAAAGAGAATATAACCTTACGGATAGCGCTATGGCACGCGCGCTCTTGGCATTCGACGCTGGTGAAGGACGTAGTGGTGCAAAGTTCGATATTTTTGTAAGATCCTGTCTTTTAAAATCGATTCATGAAATTTATGCGGATCATCAATTCGCTCTTCGATTCAATATGATTCAAATATAGCTATCCTTATCTATCGTACATAACATGTACGTAGTATGACAGAGAAAACAAAACCGATTCAAAATATGATATGCAAATGTAGGCGTTAAAATGTTTGCATTTCAATGTACTTAATGGTCAATATTGCTTAAATATTTTATGAACCATTATGAATTAGTCGTGAATCGAAGATCGCCTTCAAAATAGTATATTCAATTATAGACGTTTCGTATTTGTTTTTCAAAGTATGTTGCGGTCAAAATTGCTTAACATATTTAAGAACCGCAATGAATTAGATTTTATGAACCATAATGAATTAGTTGTGAATCGATGATTGCCATGAGTCGGTATGTGTATCGCATTCTAACGATATATTATATATGAGATAGAAAGTGTGAGAGTGATGTCCGGTTCATGAGCGGATCGTTGTGGCAACGTGAACCGTGAGTCACCGATTCAATTTAATGATCCGGTCAAATAATACGGATCACTCATTTTTCCCCGTCTCTAGAAGGACGGACGGTTTGGTGTGACGCCGTCATCGGTCGACACGTACTCCCGATGGCGGCCATATTTTCGACGGCGAGAAAGTCTGTGTGACAGGACCCGTCACGCGCATGGACGCTGATGGTGCCCCAGAACCAAGATGAGGGCATCAACAGGACAGGAGGTTGGAGGCAGAGCGCAGTGTGAGGCCACCGCGTAGGGAACGCGGCGGCTCGCAGATTGGACCACGAAGGGCAATCCGTGTCGTCTGGGGCGTCGGTTCGCCTTCCGGCGAGGTCCCGACTGGCATGCCACCTCTGTCGAGATGCGCCGTCATAGCGTGTCGTGGGGCACAGAGCCAGCCATGGGTGACGGTCTGGAGGAGAAGAAGAAACCACGCCGGACACGAGGAAGACCTGCTAGCCTGACCCAGAGGCTGGGCCCCACCGATCTACCGTCACCACGTGGAAGACAGTGACATGCCTGGAGTAAGGATGTCGCTGTACCCTGGGGCGGTATATTCTGGTCGGCGTCTTTTCGTGTGTTTGCGTGTGTTTGACAGTTCGTTTCGGTAGATGCCACGTGTTTTTATTTGTTGTTGTATTTGTTTGTTTGTTTTTATTTCATTATTTTTATCGCCATGGACCATTTGTGAACATTATAAATAAAAAAGCGCCGTACTAAAACAAATTTTAAGTGTCGTCATCATTTCTCTCCTTTTCTTCCCCACACCTTGGCTTGATGTTTCCTCGTGGTAGACGAGAGGTCTCATCAGGTTGGCAACATTTACACATGAAATATGACATTAGTGTTTTCTATAGGATTTGTGTTTTGTTGTCTGGGCAGTTCGGTTGTGTCTTCGTTTAAGTTTAGTGGTTAATTTGGTGTTTTTTTCTACAAAAAACTGTGTTTTCTTTTTTCTACGCATTTTACAATAAGTTTTGGACTATTAATTCATTTATTTTTTATTTTGTTCTATAGAAATTTAGTTTGAATTCCGTCCTAATTATTTACACGTGGTTTTAACCTTAAATTTCATTATGGGCAAGGCCAAAGATATTAGTGTTGAAAAAAAAGCAGTAGTGGAACACCTTTTGACCAAAGAAAATGTTACTATAAGTGAAATAGCAAAAAAATGTAACATATCAAGGCGTACAGTAAGACGAATTAAAGAAAAATTGACAAATGGGCTATCATTGGATGCTCAGAGGCATGGTAAATGTGGATGTAAAAGGATAATGACACCTAGGAATGAAAGGAAATTGGTGAAAATCGTTAAAGAAAACAGATTTGCTACCAATACTACATTGACTGATAAATTAAATGAGGCGGGAGTAAAAGTAGCCACTATTACTGTCCGTCGAAGTCTCCATAGACTAGGAATGAAAAGTCGAAGGCCAGTACGAAAACCCAAATTGACGGATAATATGAAGAAAAAAAGGTTGGAGTGGGCTAAACTGTATTCCGATTTCTCAGTTGAAGATTGGAAAAGAGTAAGATTAAAAAATATATTTGATTATGCTTTATTATTTTTTTAGAAATATTCATTAAATTCTGTCTAAAATTCTGGTTATTTGTAGGTATGCTTTAGTGACGAGTCAACGTTCGAAATACTGACACAAAAGGCACAGTATGTCAAAAGAACTTCATCTGAGAAGTACAACCAGGACTGTGTAATTAAAACTATCAAACATCCTCCAAAATTAATGTTCTGGTCAATTATTAGTGGTAAAGGTCTTGGCCGGCTGTACATTGTTGAGGGCATAATGAAACAGGACCAGTACCAAAAAGTCATTGAAACTCGACTGATGCCTCAAATAAAGGAATGGTTTCCACATTCGGGCGATAAATTTATATTTATGCAAGATGGAGCTCCATGCCATACAGCGAAATCTGTAAAAAAACTACTTGAAACCAAAAAAATCCCACTTCTAAACTGGCCGGGGAACTCCCCTGACCTCAACCCCATTGAAAATGTGTGGGAACTATTGAAGAGGGAAATATCTAAAGAAAATGTTACGAATAAGACCCAATTAATCGAGAAAGTGATATGGCATTGGAACCATAATGATCATTTGAAAGAAATGGCTCTTAAATGTATCGAAAGCATGCCAAGCCGTTTGCAAGCTGTGATAAAAAATAAGGGAGGATCCACAAAATATAAAAATAAAGTACTAAAGAACTATTATTTTTTTTAATTGTTATTGTTTTATGTTTAAAAATATGTATATTCACCCAAAGTTTTAAATACACAAATATATTTTTATAAAAATGTGAGTTTTTAAATCCAAAAGTCATAATTTACCAAATTTCCTAGGGTGGGCTAATAATTAGATCAGGGACTGTATTTATAGTAAAATTATTACGTATATAAGAAGGAAGAGTGTGGAAAACGAGTAAAATACCGGATAAACAAAATATTATGGCTGGGGAGAAAGAATGTGTCGCGATTAAGAAATGGAATCATATGAAATTAGGTTTTATGTACAGAATAATAATGATCATCTTTGAAGAAAAGTAAAATTAAACAGATCAGCTCTAGTCTTGCTGAAAAGAATTAAAAAATAATCGGCTGTCATGTACCTGAAAATCCAAATATTATATTCAAGGCAATAATAATATATAATTAAAAATATCTTATAAATCTGAGCTGCTTCCGTACTGGAGCTGTTAATCAAATACTTAGCACTGTCACTTAACTACTTTCGAAAAAAAAAATTTTAATCGCCCCGTAGATTTACAGAAAAACTTAATTTTTCCTACAAAGAGTATGATTAACAAAATATTGAGATTACTTAAAGATTTGAGATGGTGCATCTGAAAGAAAATTCATTTCTGTTCCTTTTCAGGACAATATTCTTGTTCGTATTTTCGCTTCATAATAATAATTATTAACTCCACCAAAACACAAAATGTCAACAAACTTTGTTCAATGTGGACGATTTTACAGAAGTTATATTTGATGGTAAACATCAACAGTAAGTGTATTTTGTTTTATGAAAATAAAGCATTTTTAAATGAGTGGTTAGCATTTTTCATTCATTCATTCATTCATACCATCACGGCATATCCCACAATGTGGGGTAACCAGCGAAAGGTGTGCGGGTGTGCATTGCCTTATAAAAGGGAGCACAACATATCTGTGTATACCCACACACCAGTCTCGTCTCACCTAAAAAGGCACTATATTCAGAATGGGTGGTGAACCTCATTGCTGAACTATGTGAGATGTTATAGTTGCCTATTGTATTTTCGATTACCCGGCTCTTACGGGACACTCGAAAACAATAATAGAAAAGAGTGGAAGCACTATTCTAAGCCGGTGCCTCACAGCTATATTTTTAAGGGAAATAAACAATTTTTGAATCCCCAAAACACAAAAAGCTCGTGAAAACTATGCACACACAAGAAAAAATCGTAAATACTTACGAATAATACGAATCACTTGTCACAACACGTTTGATACTTTTAAAATGAATAACTCTTTGACCAGGGAAAAAATCATCAGGAACAAGAAGTCAGGGCGGTTGTCTTAAAAAGGGCGCTTAAAATTCTAAAATGTTAATCATATATCAGGTGCTCGGTTCTCTTTGCGTACCCGGATAGAGGCTCGGCTTGATGGTGGTGTGTAAAAAATCCAGCTTATTATGATTCGTCATTTTAGACCCGATGTAGTTTTACATAATTGTTCTACATTTAAAATTCCAAAAAAAATAGAGGTGGGGGGGCGGATTCAAATATATTGCTACGGGCGCAAAAACACGTTTATCCGGCCCTTAGTCAAATCTAGAAATTGATCTAGATGTATGCAAGGATTCTAGATCAAAGAGTGCGAAAGATTACAGAAAGCAAGATATGGGATGTCCAAGGTGCGTTTGTGGGCGGCAGAGGATGTATAGACCAATTTTTTTCTCTGCGTACGGTCACAGAAAAGGTTCTGGAAAAAAACAGATTTTTTTTATGTCTTTATAGACCTAGAAAAGGCTTATGATAAAGTAGTTAGAGAAAAATTATGAGATATACTTGTGGTGTATGGAGTGAGGAGCAAGCTGATACGCGCAATAAATTGCGTCATTGTATGAGAACAGCGAAGCATATGTCCGTGTCAACGTCACAGTGACAACGTGGTTCTCTATAAATAATGGCGTTAGACAAGGGTGCGTGCTGTCAACATGGCTCTTCAACTTGTACATTAATTTCTGCATAAGAGCCCGGATGAAAGCAAGGGCCTGAAATTGAGTATTGTTATAGTGCGAGATTTGATGTATGCAGACGATAAAGTTCTGTTATCAGAAATTATGGAAGATGTACAGTATCTTGTAAGTATGGTATATGAAGGATGCATAGAGAACGGACTGAGGATGAATGCCAGCAAATCAAAGGTTATGGTGTTTGAGAAGAATGAAAGCAGAACAGCGTGCCAGATAAAAGTAGAGAACGAATGGCTCGAGCATGTCGACGAATATGTCTATCTGGGAAGCATGTTTAACGGAATGGACGGATTGATAAGGAGATCGAAAGAAGAGTCATGGCAGGAAACAGAGTGAATGGAGCACTGAAACCAGTTATGAATGACTGCAACATATCTATGGATGCTAAAGTTGCCATTCATAATGCTATCTTAGTGTCAACCTTGACGTATGCAAGTGAAACCTGGACATGGCAGAAGTCGCACGAAAGTAGAATAAATGCAGTTGAAATGAGATCGCTAAGAAGAATCTGTAATAGAACGATGTATGACAGGGTCAGAAATGAAGACAAAAGGAAAGAATGTAGGTTAAAGAAAGATGTTGTTAATAGAATGAAAGTGAACATATTGAGATGGTTTGGCCACATGGGGAGAATGAATGAGGAACGCCTGACGAAGAAAATATACATTGCGGACAGGAATGGAATGAAAGGTCGGGGCCGCCCAAGGAAGGGATGGCACGTCCATGTGAACGGTATTCTGAAAGAGGGAAATGTTAGAAGCGTGAACAACAGACGAACATGTAAGAGACGATATATGAATGTTGTCGAGGCGATGAATGTATGTCAAGATAGAAGTAAGTGGCTTTCGGTTCTCTCTGCCTACCCCGTAAGGGACATGGCGTGATGGTTTGTATGTATGTAGTCAAAGTCTTTGGCTATGCGAAAATTCATAATTCCCGCCAAAAAATTTGAAAATTGACAGGAGCGACATTCACCCTACTATTTTATAGAGGGACTTAGGCGACATTGGTGCGAGTCAACCGTGATTCCGAACGGGCAGAGTGAATCGCCGCATGAATCGCTCGATGAATTCCGAACGCTCAGGACGACGTTCTAACATCGTCGAGCGACTTTCCGAACGCGACCCAGCACGTGACCCATGAATATAATATTTTCCTACGTAATGGATAATGGCAACACATCATCTAATGTCAAAATATATAAGTTTGGTTATATTTTTGATTTCAAAAAAGTCATCACAGAACACAGTCATTTACTTTTTTAGAAATATGTAGGTACAATATTCATTTGATCAAATTATTTATGTAATTGAAGTGTCATTTTGAGATTTTACAGTATGTTGCGTGGAATGTCGAAGTTTTAACTTTTTATCTAATAATTTCATAGAATTATTATGTTTAAAAACAATATGTATTCGATAACCAGGTGTTGTAATCGAAGCCATTTCACTTTAAAAGACGTATTCATCTATTTTTCACGTGGAGTTAAGTTAAAGCTGCAGGCAGAAAATGATCGTAAAATATTTATGAAAAATTGTTTTGAAAAAGCAGATGCAGATATCGAAGTATTTCTTCGTAAGAACAAAAAGTTTTTGGAGCACGACACCAATCATATAGAGAGCGTCATCGGCGTTGGAAAAAAATTCAATTTCACCGTCGATCAATTATTTCTTTCACCAAAAATATTTGGTTTCCAAGCGGGACGGATTGAGAATCATGCCAATCTGTTAATGGAATGCGGCTTTGATAAAGTTCAACCATCGCACATTCTGTATTTTATTTCGCTGGTTACGAAAAAATCCATTTCTCTGTTAAAACACTCTGGTTTGATAATGTACAATTTGAATGTGCACGACAATTTAATTAAATGTCTCAAAAAGTGGCCCACATCTCCTGCTATGGACAGTCCCGTGAATGAAATAAACACTACTCTTCATGATCTTAGAATGGCAATATTAGCTAGTTATTTAGAACTCAACGTAGGCTTACCGATTGAGGAGTTTCAGAACAAAGTGAAGACGTACCCTCGTATCAAGCACCGCCCTCTCAAGCTGATCGAAGACCTCTTGGACATATTTCAAAATCAGCTTGGACTAAGCAACGAAAAGATCCAATCAAACTTTGGAATTTTTCAGGCCGACCCTAAGAACATTCATCGCATATTGATTGAATGTGATTACCTCGCTGACATGGACATTAAAGAAATAATCCATTTACGACCATCGATCCTAAACGTCAATTGTTCGTCCATTCTGAAAATCAGAGACATGCTAGACGAATATGGAATATCTAAAGAGGTACAAAAAAAGGGGTTCCAAGTATATTTTTTTAGCCCCGAAACTGTAAAAGAGAGAATTGAAAACATCAAAAATAGCCCTGAATACAGTGCCTACTTTCACCATCCTCGAATGCTCAAATTACTTTACTCTAAGAAGCGAGCTGATAAGCGCCTGGATAATTTAATCGAGCAGAACAAAAAGTGTATCAGTTTGAATGTTCTCTCTGGATGCAACAAACATTACCAGTCATACGCTCAGTCGACGGGCGATCGAACGAGAGGACGAGACACAATTAATACAGTCTGCGCAATGTTGGACGATCAGTTCTCGTACGAGCAAGTTCGAACAGCTCTGAAAAAGAACAATTTCCTTACCAAAGTGCCCCTGAGCCGTATAGAAACGGTTCATAGACATTTAAAAAATGATTTTGACTCGAAAGAGATTTTTGCCAATTGTCAAATACTGCTGTATCCGTTAGAGAGTGTCAAAAAGTATCTCAATTTACTCTTTCAGTGCAGGAATATTCCAGGTATAACTGGTATCCAAGGAGTTATAGGCCGTACTTCTTTAGATAGTGTGAATTTGAACAATGTTACTAATTCGGTTGTATTAAGTCTCGTCTTGTATTTGATTGATAAAGATCATCATTTCAGTGACGATGGAGTATGGGCAAGTGGAAAAAAATAATTATTCCATCGAAAGTTTATTTTTTATGTTTGCTTCACAATTTAAACCTGATTCAAATTAGCCATTTTTGAATTATATAACTAGCTATGAACCACTATTTTTATAAGTCACTTCGTGACATGTTTCGGAAGCGCTGTCCTTCCATCGACCGGTGTGTCAAGACTAACATATTGAATTTGTGTGAATTATTGAAAGTTGAGGGAGGTGGTTGTTGAGGGTTGGTTGGGTCACTGATTCAAATTATTTATTATTGTAGATACAACTGTTGGTTTTGTTGTTTGTTAAATAAATAATCTGATTCAAAATGCTGTATCATTTACTGATCAAATTATTACAGGCCTATTACTGACCATAAATTATTCGACTCATACTGATCTAGCATTTTCTAATGTAATAACTAATAACTGTGCAAACTATACAGGTAGTTGCTTCGGAACAGAATTTCTAGTAAAGCAGTTATCTTTAATATATTTTCTTTGTAATATTATGATTAAATAAATTAATATTAAAGCTTCAGTTACAAAGTGTACTTTTTTCATAATTTTGAGTGAAATAAGTAATTATGAAATTCAAAATGTTTTTTTATAATCGTAAAAGATTCATATAGTAAAGTTTACAAAAATATTATTTTATGACATCCTTTGTTTAATTTATAAAAGTATTTTTTTTGTCTAAAGGGGATTATAAAAAAAAAATATTTGAGTCTGTTTGAACTCTGCTAGTTTTTGTACATAACAAATAATAATAATAATGGTTAGAATTTTTGTAGTGCCATTTCAGGATTATTCCTAGAAATCTGATAGTTTAATCTTGAGCAACTCTACAAAATAATGCTGTTTTAAAACTTTAAGAATGTGATCTTCCTTTGAGCATTGCGTACATCAAACAATTCATTTCAATTTATCAGACCCATAAGTACCAACACTAAAATATTAATCATGTAAGCCATCTTGTTCTTTTAAATTATTTTAAGAACTTACACAGTGATCCAAATGGCTTGATTTAAGATACTAATCTAAGATGATAGTCTAGATGTCATTATGTTATAGCACCTAGAAAATTGTTTAATTTTGACTAGTGTAAAATATAGAGAAATAACAATATTATATTTTATCTGCATATCTCATTCATCTTTTAGAACTAAGTTTGCCTTAGGATTGTTGTGTTTTATTTTTTTGCTCTAAAATTATGACCATGTAAAAATGAAAGTCAAACTCTTGACTACCCAAGAATATAATGATTGGATACCCAGAAGGTGAAAAATAGTTTGGGAAACCAAGACTGAGATGGGAAGAAGACATAAGGAGGGAAGCCGCACAGCTCCTGCAAGTTTTTAACTTATGAGCGGCAGCTGAGGAAAGAAGTGGTTGGAGGGAAAATTAATATACCTAAAAAAAGATATTATAATATAGTACCTACTTAAATTTTTTAATAGCAATTATTTATTGCTGCCATTGCTGGCAACACAGCGCGCACTGTCACCACGGTGTGTCAGTTTGTGTTAACGCCTCAAAATTTCGCAAAAATGGTATCCAAATCGAAGACTGGTCTTTGTGCCCTCGGATTCTTTTGTGTCGCATTTTTATTTATATTCATCTCCTTTGTGTCTCCATTTTGGCTAGAAACTGATGGAAAGTTGCCCAACCCGAAATTTGTCCGAATTGGTGCGTACTTGTTTGTTTTTGTTCTTTAAAAACGTTTACTAAGTAGGTGTGGCATGTTTTGAAATGTTTATTATTATATTTTTATATCAATGAAATGATTTCATTCAATATTTATACATGCAATGTTTAATTTAAAGTTTTAACTGTGTTTAAAACTTTTTTGTATAGTCCTACGTACATCGAACAATAAAATATAGCATTTTGAAATATGTTTTCTGTTGATGTATATATTTTTAAACATTTTTATGTTATTGTGTTTTATTCGATTGTGTATATTTTAAATTTGTATTTTATCATTCATAAATTTACGATATAAGTAAAAAATAACTTAAGTTGGTAGTTAAAAAAGTCATTGTTTGTGTTAAGAGTAACCATAACTTATTTAGTTTCTTTCATTTATGTTGAATATAATAGGTGAATGAAAACGATGCCTAATTTTATTTTAATACTCTTCCTGGAACAAAAATATAATAATAAAAGATTTGTTGACTATATTTTAGGTAATATTCAAAACAGATGGTGAATCTCACTGCTGAATTATGTGAGATGTTATTTTTCGTTGAGGACTGTTGCTTTTATTGTTTACAAATAAACTAATTTCTCAGTAGATGGCGTTACAAAAATGGTTTCTTCGTTACTTCATAGATGGCAATAGTATAATTTTGTATTATTCAGGTGAAATGTTTAAACATTATTCAAATATATAGAACTTTAAAAAATTACATTGATAAGGGAACTCAATAAAGGCATAATTGGTGAAAGTTGCGCAAGCCCATAAAGTGATCACGTAAGCCAGCCGATGGCAGGTCGTAAGCCCTGTAGGTGCCTGAGTTCCTGGTTCTTCTATGATATCCCAACTTCGTCTCTATTGAGATGTTATTGTCAATAAAAAATACAATATGCATACTTTCTCTTAAACACACATTGCATACACACATTAATTTTAATTTATTTTCCTCTTTCATGCATATTTTTTTGTTCATACACGAAATTGACTGGGTCTATAAAACTATACCTATATACATTCCTACGTATAGCCGCGTGAATATTCTTTGGATATTACACATTCATTAATTTTTATACACGTAATCAATTTAACTAAAGAATTTGCTACCTATAATTTTTGACAAACATCTTGAACGAGCTTTTGGTTGCGCAGAACGCAAATTTGTGTCTTTTTGCTTCGTTGGTTTACGTGCAAATCGCCCCCCTTCTCGGCTAAAAGTTCAAGATATTTGGCTACAACTCTTCCTAATCTTAACTAGCCTTTAATTGAATTCAATAATGTTTGTCTATAATTGGCTTTATTTTAATGTAAAATGTTTATTTCTAAAATTGTTCATAGCTGTTGGCAAAATATTAAATAAAACAGAAATGTATGTGTGTATGTATGTGTGTATGTATATATATACATATGTATATAATAATCGATAAGATAGTGACTGTCATCCTATCTTCCTTTCCCTCCCCGCTCCTGTCTCTTTTTAAACGTTAAACACGGCAAACAATTATTTATGAAATCAAAAGTGAATCAATTTGATATTCATGTATGAAAATCTTTCTATCGCGTAGTAAAATATATGTGCAATTATATATCTGTATATTAACAATTAAGGAATATTTTGTATTCACTTTTCAAAATAAAAAAAATAAGGTGCTTGTGTTATAGGTGAACTTAATCAGTCGAAGCAGCTAGAATGGAGTTTGAATTACCCATCACTGGATTATCAAGCCAGTGATGTGTGTACTCTGCCACTGACCCATCCATCTGTTTTATAGTTTTTTTGTAATAATTTTAGGACTATGGCAAGTGTGCTTCAACGGTTTTGACGATCCTCGCCACTGGTACAATGACGTTATCTTCCGAGGTTGCTGGTGGATATTTGAGGAGGAGTACTACATCATCCACGACATCCTCCTGCCAGGTTTCTTTGTGGCGACTCAATTCTTTTTCACCGTCACGTTCACGCTGTGCTTGGCGGCTGTCGGTTTCATAGTTCTCTATTGGAGCTGTACCAAGGACAATGACAGGTTTATTCTGTTGTTGCTGACACTTGGAGCAGACCTCATTATAGCTGGTAAGTAAATATTCATTTCATTCTTGAAAATCTTGACTCCTACAGGAGAAGTGGCGAAGAAATCTCTATTGACCTATTTATTTATTTATCTTTTTATACATATAAAAAAATATATATTGCACACTGGCAGCCTTATTGCCATTAGGCAGTTTCTTCAAACCGACCATTGCCCCGTTCCACTCGTACTTTTCAACTTTGCACTTTGCAATTCGTCAGCTTGTTTTCGTTCCACCATTACATTTTTTCGCAAAGTAAAAGTTGCAATGTGCAAAGCGAAAAGTAGACGCCTATTGCAAAGCAAATAAGCCGTTCTGTTCCACCATCGCTACTTTTTATAAATAACTTTGCAAACTTTGCAAATGAATTAAAAAGAATATTTTTACATTTCAAATTTGCCATTCGTCGAGTTGTGAAAGTAGAAGCTGTTTGTTTAGAATTTTTAAGTAAATTTATTATAAAATGTTTCAGACATTATTGTTAAAAAGGGATGAGGAAGACGGTTTTGTAAGATGTTATATAGGTAGGTACTATTTAATGGTGGCAACACCACTTGTCAGAGAAATGTGGGTAGATAAGTTTTGTTGTAATGTTTTGTTTTGTCAGTGACAAAATGTAATATATCCTCTTTGGTCAATAATAAAAGTGATCTCATCAAAATGGTGTTTCAGTTAGTTTAAAACATAACATAAGAAATTATAGAAAAAGGATAAATTTCGAAAATATTTTACTCACACAGTTCCTCGAATAAATAGCACTCAGTGTGAATATGTCTTGATTAAGTACACGTTTTAATAATATTTTTTTATGTATTTTAAACTATGTTTATGTGATTATTTTGTCGGCTTTTTAAGTTTATATGATTATTTTACTACTCATCTATATTTTATGGTACAGAACAGCACTAAGAGAAGCAAAGGATTGTCTTCTCAACAGCAAATAATTCAGTGAAGCACCTGTTGTCAAAAAGAACTCCTTTCTATTCTGTGATTATCTCCAACACGGCTATTTTTTTCTTAATATTGTTTTTCCGGCTTATTTTCTAACAACAACGAAATCACAGAACAGACAAGAACGAACGGTGTCAAATGATCGTTTACGCTACGCGCGAAACACTCGGTACTAGTAAGTTATCAATAGGTGTCGCTAGCGTCAATTGAAAAGACTTGCAAATGTTTGGCGATGCCGCAAAGTGACCATTTTTTTTCGTGGAATGCGAACGCTTTGCACTTTGCGAAATTCTCAAATCGCAAAGTGAAAAGTTGAAAAGTACAATGGTGGAACGGGGCACAGATTACAAAGTATGACAAAATTGTGAATGTACATCAACAAAAAATGAAAGCAAAAAACAACAAAGAAAATATATATTACACTAAGTTAACAATTAAAACGAAATAAAAATGAAAATACTTCATAGCCAAAAAAAGTATAGGATAAGGACAAGGAGAGGAAATCGGGATCAGGTGTTTAGGAATAAATATTCCTTTTTTAGTATTTCCTTGAAAATACAAGGTATTAAGTTTATCAAAAAGTATTGTTTAGATTTTTTAATATTTAAATACTCAAACAGATTAAAAATTGGTAAAAATGAGGCTAGTACATATTTGTTCAGATAAATTTTAATTGATGCTCTATATCACAAACAATAAAAAAAGAACTTTGAACATCCTGTATTAGCTGTAAGTTAAATTCAATTTACAATTTAATATTATTGACAAACTTTTTAACATCCCAATAGAGACGAAGATGGGATATTATAGAAAAAGCAGGAACTCAAGGCACCTACAGGGCTTATGACTTGTTATTGGCTGGTTTACGTGATCATTTTATGCGCTTGCGCAACATTCACCAATTATGGCCCAGTATTTCAGTCGGCCCTTAGGAGTTTAACTCAAGTTTAACAAAAATATTGCGTATTTCAGTACCTAATCTTCCCTTAAAAACGTCACTAAACGACAAATATTTAACTCAACGTTTCTGGCGGATCGCGTGTCTTAATCTTGAGTTAAGTATTGTTTCTAGTCTTTTTCGCTAGGTGGCGTACTAATCGCCGCACGCTTTAATGTTTTATTTCATTTTATACTACAAATAACTATGCATAATAATTGTAATCATGATTTATTTTTGTTGTTAAAATAAAAGACTTGATATAGAAGTGGTTCATGTATTTAATATTTATTTTATTTTTTACATAATTACAATGTATTGCCTGACACTGACAACAAACGAAATAAACTGTCTGCCATAATGAAACGTCAGGCACGCAACTTTATTTTTGCGATGTTTTTTCATCCCACTTTTTAAATAGATCCATCCTGTTTCTATATATATAATGTGTATTCTTAAATTTTCTACATAAGACACTATTTTACCATTATCACTTAGTTCCATATCCATCTGTAAAATGTACATAAATTTTGCATTGAACTACTACGTACGTAGTACAATTCAACGACATTTTTTCACTACAATGTTTGATTTTAATTTTTGTAATGAAACAAATAAAATAATGTGTTGTTATAATAATAAAATAATATTTAGTCACAGCTTCGCGTCACGTATCATTTAAGGTTTTTACAATTTGACAGATGCGTTATAGACAATAACCATAGAAAAACGTAAAATATATCTATAGTTGAAGATTACGTAACTGACGTTTCATTTTGCACTGAAATACGCGAATGAAATTTAATCTTCCCTAAATTTTTAACTTGGATTACTAAAGCCAACGATTTAAGGGCCAACTGATATCTCGGGCCAACTGATATATAATTACATTGGCAAGCCAACTGAGTTCCCTTACCAATGTAATTATTGAAAATTCTATATATTTGAATAATGTATAACAATTCACCTGAAAATAAGGAACTATACTATTGTCATCTATGAAGTAACGAAGTAACCTTTTTTTGTAACGCCATCTATTGAGAAATTTGTTTATTTGTAAACAATGAAAGCAACAGTCCTTATAAAAATATCATTTGACAATCAAAATATCAAAATATAGTTTGTCAGTAAAAATATCATTTGACTCCCGACAGGGGAAAAAATCCAATGTTTGCGTATATGCTATTAAAAAAAAAATTCGATTTACAATTTATTCAATAATTCTCGTGGATGTACAGAACTATAAGTATGTGAATTTAAATATGTAAAATCTATGTAATTTACTTCTGTTCCAAACACAAGTTTGTAACTTTATTGGGACAGTACTTATTCGAAAAAAAAAACTGTAATATTTTTAATTTTTGTACTTCATCATGATTATGTTATAACTTGCAAAATATAAAAAAACTTGACCATAGTTATAAGTCACATTTGTTTCCAGGTCTGAGCGGTCTAATATCGGTAATAATATTTGGGGCGCGAGGCGACGGCCGCGACTGGATGCCCAATTGGGAGCACAACGACCTGGGATGGGCGTACGCCCTCGGAGTCGTCGGCACTCTGCTCCTGCTGCCAGCTGGCACTCTCTTCCTCGTGGAGGCCCGAGTCCAGAGGTACCGTCGTCTGCAGGAGATACACTCCCGAGACCAGTCGGCCTATTCCCTCGACCAGAGGAAAGTGGGATACGTGGGCGGACACACGGATATATAGAAATAATCGCCCGTAATATTAGACTTTGTGTTTCCGTCCAGACACGTCAAGTGTAAGAGAATATTTAATACATTTTAGTAAGTTTGTCGACTGACAATTCTTGGTGAGATTTTACGACGACACAGATTGAAATATTTTTTTCAGTTTCACTGATATTTTATTAATTAATCTTGCTTTTTTAGGTGAAATGAGACTGTTTCTTTTATATATTTATCTATTTCCATAACACAAATATTTTTATACAGTGTCTATGTCTGTCTGTGGCTCCTACAACACAGGTCGGGTCTTAGGCTCCTGCAGAGCCCATCTCCATGACTGTCTGACATGATTTTATAAATAAATAAATAATAAACATTTCCTCACACCCTGCACAAGTTGCGAGTTTAGTGCCATATGGCAATTTCTTCCAACTAACCAGTGTGTCCAGCCCAGAGAAGCAATATTAACGTGAGAAATTAATTTAAATAAATTTCTCCGCTGGGGATCGAACCCAGGATGCACGCACAGAAACCAAACGGCTTACCGACTGTGCTTCGGCGGTCGGCTTTATACAATATAACTTTAAAATATTAGAATATAATTTATTACTTCACTAGGAGAGAGCCTGTTCTAATGTAATACTTACTATAATAATTATGCATTACATTTTTGCTAAATAAATTATTAATAGATTTCAAGATTCACACAAAATTATAAACTCAAAGTATAAATAGTACTAAGATTCAACTCATAATAACCAACAAAACGTGTATTTGTGTGATGGATGTTGTGTTTGCATGTGTAAGAAAGTGATGTGGGGATATCTATAAAAAAAAGAATGTATGAGGGTGGAAGAAAATATCTCTTTCTCAAAAAAATCTCAGAACAAATGTCAATTCTCTCCCTCTCCGAATCAACCAATCAGTAACCAGCTCTCCAAAATTATATCCATTCGACTGTGACATGTGTTGTGCTTCCTTTCATAATGACATGCCATGTGCCAGACTGTGGGTATGCCATGATACTATGAATTAATGAACATTTACTACAGGCACCCGGATGATGGTCTTCATTAGACTGATACCGGTCGGTACCTGTCATAATATATATCAGTGAAACTAAAAAAAAGTGTTATAATTCGTATCAAATATTTTAAAGTTAGTTTTACAACACAACAGATGCGCTTTGAAGTATTATGTCCTATTCTGATTCGTCTAAATTTATCCGTTTGAATTTTAGACTATGAGAAATGTCAAAAGGTTGACTGCATTTATACAGGACTCATTACGTCATACCGCGTGGATAAAATCCTTTTATCCACGGTCACCTGTTGGTTAAAGACGTTTTCGTACTCTGAAACGAATTAGATTAGGACACATTGGCTCTTGAAAGTTTTCTGCAAAGATACAATTTGTTTTTGTATTGATTGACCGTGATTAGTTTTGCAACTGGTTGCAGCAAAATAAAACTGTTACAAAAAGAGAACCTTTTAAAATATAATATTATATTTTTCTGTTTATTTAAAACAGCAGACAGCGAATATGGCAATGCTGAGAAGCGTCATACATTCCCATCCTGGTAATTTTACATTTTATTTGTAGCAGCATTATTTTTGTGTACAAAATGCTCTGCACATTTCATAGTAAATAAATAGAGCAGATTTTGATAGTCACGTGTTATCTTTTGAATTCTGTTAGCATAAATATTTTTATCTTCTTCTTTTTCTTCTTCGTTTAGTAGCCCTAGTTGGTCTGATCTTCAGAAACTTTGCCTCCTAGGATGACGAAGTCCAACTATCCGTCCATCTCTTGGTGGTCTGAATTCCTTATTATTAAGTTTTTAATATAGGATTAGAGGAATATAATTTGGTGATATGGCAAAATTATTCAGTTAATGTGACTGACTCACAGTCGTACCAACATTACCATAAAGTACACTTTTAAGTGAAACGCAGAATATAAAAAGCTTTTATGAAATTGTACTGCTTTTTTTTTTAATTAATTGTATATTTGATATTATATCTCGATTTTCCGTCCTATATTTTAATATAATTGATAGATGAGTACCTGACATTTCCTTGTAATAATATAATGTAACATTTTGACTTACATTTTTTGTCTGTTTGACTGTCTAAAGTTTTTTCATAATTTGAAAAAAGAATTATAGAATCTCAATTATTTCTCTTTTTAAAAATGTTGTACTTTTAATTTTTTATGTGTTACTCATGTTTCAATCATAATATGAATTATTTACAGTTTATTTGTACTTTTTTTTTCATTTACTGAAATTATTATGTTTGATCATATTGTATTTTTTTTAATATTGTCATAATTGTGTATAAATTTGAAATGATGAGCTTAAATTTAAATAATCATAAGTTTTAATCACATATTAGTGTTATGCAAATATCCAAGATTTTTTTACATAGTCAGATATTTCAAAATGTGCCTTAAAATCATGATAAGTTTTAAAAGCATTTGTTCTATTATTGTCTGCCTTAAACTATGTTACCAGTATTTGAAATAAATAAAAAAATAGCCAATTCTTGCATGTGAAAGAAAAAATAAATGTCATATTTAAAATTAGAATCAATATTTTTTTTATTCACTGTTTCTCCAACATTGGGTCATAGATACTCGATAAATAATTCACTATCCTAAACCTTTTTAACTTTAATAAACACATAATATAGTCATACTTATAATATTTTCTTATGTCTTGGTTCAACTAGGGTAATTTGATTATGACATTGGCTTTACCATGTTAAGATACCCAAGTAAACAAAATCAAATTTAGGTTTTATTTTTTGCACCAGCAATGTTTGTGTAAACACAATAATAGTACTTCACTAACTAAAATTTGACCAAGACCCACCGAGCCTAAAGTGTTTGTTAGCTATGAAGGTTGGCGTAACTCCATATATTATGTTTTTATTATAATATACTAGATGTCGTAGTTAGCATATTTTGTATGAATCGAAGTGAGTCATTTTTCCGAGGGATTTTTGACGTTTTGGTTCCAGACCACTTCTTTTTTCTATAGAGAATAACGACTAATGTGAATTGTTTTCGGATTTATTTGTTTATAAAACATTTTAATTATTAATCTTTAGAGAACAGTTATCTAGGATGTGTTGAAATGTAAGGAAAACTGAAATATGTTGCTAACCAAAACGTCAAACGCGCGATATTCCATGACTCACTTTTTGCACGGAGTACTACATCTAGTATATTATAATAAAAATCTATGCGTAACTCTTACACTAGAATTTTGAATATAGTCCTTGACAAACTTTCCATAGAAAAGTGGTGTAATATTTATGCCATTTTTATAAGTTAAGCTAATAAGGTTAATAAATTAAGCCGATTTGGTTCAAAGGGTTTAACTGTTAATACCAAGGTTATTCCTTCAAGGTTAATACAATACAGTGATTGTGAAATAGAATATTTTAAGTTATTGCGAATCTATACTTTAAAATTATGTACAGAGTTTCCATGTTTATTTTATTTCAAAATTGTTTTATCGAGTTTACCAGATTTTTCTGTCTGATTTTATATTAATATTAATGTATTACTATTAATTTACGGCCTCAAAATTATATTTTAATTTACATAGCTGTGTAATGGTATATCAGATAAATTATCTTGGATTATTTTTTACATTAAAAAAGCGGTTAAACCATTTTATTTTAAATTTGACTTTCAATATTTTTTTACAAATTATTATTTGTATGTTTTTTTCAAATTTGTCTTTTGTATGAATCTGTACTTTAGGTATGTAATATTGTGTTTTTATTGATTTATTTTTTACTTTTACGATTTGTAATTAAATATTTTTTTAACCATTATTTGCTTTTTTATTCATGATATTCTGTTTAAAATAAAGTTAAAGAAAAATCAGTGAGAGAAAGATTTTTGGCCCAGTAAATGATAATGGACTTTGAAGGATACAATATAATCACGAACTACAGGCATTATATGACAAACCCAACATTGTACAAGTCATTAAAGTACGTATACTGCAGTGGTTGGGACATGTCAGCCGGATGAATGATGATTATAACCCCAAAAAAGTTCTTAATACCAATCCAGAGGGCAGAAGAAGTAGAGGCAGGCCCAAGCTAAGATCGCTGGATGATGCTGGAAGAAGACGACATAAGGGCGATCGAAATAACCAACTAGAGGAGAGCATCATGGATGGTTGGAGAAGAATTCTGGAGGAGGCCAGGGCCCACACAGGGCTGTAGCGCCAATGTAGCGATTTGTAATAAATACATTTTTTTAACCATTATTTGCATTTTATTCATGCTATACCATTTAAAATAAAGTAAAAGAAAAATCAGTGAAAAACAATATTAAAATGAAAACAATTAGATTTTTTATATTAAAAACGATTACTTATGACAAATTGAAATATTATATATGCTGGTTTGCCCAAATGTCAACTAAATAAGTTGCAACTGATGTTTAATGCAGTTGCGAGGCATTGGGGCGGATAAAAGATACCACATAACGCCTCTCCTAAATGAATTGTATCCAGAGAAAACAAGACTAAAAATGTGCTTGTTGGTTTTCAAAGCTATGCTTGACTTGACTCCCCACTATATACAAGAATGTGTCAGAGGAATGTACCATCAGAAAGACACAACATTGAAATCATTAGAATCACAGATACCAATTCTTCAAAGGAGCCAATAAAGAGGCTTACTTTTATTGTGGTTTCAGTGTAAACAAACCTATTAAGCGCAATTAATCGCCATCTGAGGAACGAGGAGACTGGAGAGTAGAGTTTTTGGGGTCTTTACTAAATTACTTAAAGACATTCTTGTTTCGCAGAGCTAACAAATAACCAAAAGTTTTCATGGAATGGTCTTTAACCAAAAAAGGCGTTGTAAAAATAATTTTAATTTTGAAAGGAAGAAAAGTTTATTAATGAAAAAATAGTTTCTTAGTAAAATCTTTAGAAAAGAGTTGGTCTCTATTTGGTTAAATGTACATTCAACCAAATTTCTGTTAATTTTATCAGACCAATCTTTATCCCTATTATTGAATATTATAAATATATATTAAAATTGACTTTCTTTGCCTGTCTCACATCAATGTAATAAAATCCATATTGGAATTCCAACACTTGTGATCTACCCCAAACATTGTATCTGGAACTGCATCCTCGGAGAGCAAAGCCATCTTAGCAGCTTCAAACCCAACAGCCATGCAAGTACTTTCAGTTTTATTTTGAAGCATCGCAAATATGAAACCGGCTGCAAAGCAATCTCCAGCACCAGACACATTCACAATATGGTTGAGTTTCTTCAATTCGTACAAACGAGCTTGTAAGCAATTATTTCTTTCTTCGTCAATATTTTCTTTTGTGACAATACAATTTTCATTACCTCTTCGAACGACGAGAATCCCCTTTTCCCCCATTGTAATAATTAAATTATCAATATAATTTGCAACTTGGCAGCTTATTTTCAAAATGCTGTCAATGTCTGAACTCATTTTGTCGTCTGAACACCCGATAAAAGAAGCCATTGCCAGTAGTTCATTCACATTTGGCGATGCTATCGTTAGTGACTTACACATTTCTGTTTCAAAGGGTTTTGTAGCTTTTCTGATGTCAGTTGGCTCGAAGAAAACTGAAAAAATAAAAAAAAATATTATTTTAATTTTAATTCAGTTTTAAAACTTAATTTTAAAAGAGCCTAATTTTTCTTAATCAACATAATATTCACTATGTTAGATTATTTCGTCTAGTGAAGCAGCTGGAAGCAGTTATTTTATACTTGTGAAATGCATATTTTTAAAAATATATATTTTTTAATATTCAAACTTTTTATTTTCTCATATAACAGTTTATTTTTTAAAATAAAAAATGATAAACACTTCCTTGCACCCTGCGCAAGTGGTGAGTTTATTGCCATATGGCAATTTCTTCCAACTAACCAGTGTTTCAAGCCCAGAGAAGCAATATTAGCGTGAGAATTTAAATAAATTTCTCCTCTGCTGGCGATCGAACCCAGGACGCCCGTACAGAAACCAAACAGCTTACCAACTGTGCCACGGCGGTCGGTTAAGGTAAAATTCACAAAAACGGCGCTATATAAATTATCCAAATATTATTATTATTTTGTAGCAAAGATCAGTGCCTCCTGGGTACAGTTTTTTTTATTAGATATAGACGAAAACTATATTAAACTACATATTTAGAATAGATTTATAATATTTGTTTTTTATTTGTTAAATAGGTATTCATTTTCTAAAAGGATTATTATAAAATGTATTTTTATGTACGCTCCACAGTTTAAAAAGCCGTGATTAGATTTCTTCATCTTCATGTGTATATTGCCATACGTAAAATATTTTCCTAATTTTAGGAATTTTACTTCATTATTGAATAGGAAAAAAATGTATTTAAAATATTTTATATTATTTTCTCTTCTCCTTCTTTTTAATAAAACATCTGAATAAATTTCTGAAAGAGAAAAAATGAACTAATTGAAGATTTTGGTAAATAAAAAAAATATTATTTTTTCAGGTAAAAATATAACCAGCTAATGGCAACATTGAAAAAAAGGCGTCATCAAAGAATTTTTGTTTGTGATAAAACGTCAGTTTGTAATGCAAGCAAATAGTGGACTCATTTCTGGGCGTGACATCAACAGAAGAATGTTCGTTGTATTTTGGTTTTATCATTATAGTTTAAAATTATAAATCGTCATTATTTCGTGAATATAGCGAGATCAGGTTGCCGTGTACATAAGTCGCGCGGGTTACGCATTTAGAAAGTGTTGTGTTTTTGTGTCCTGTGTTGTTGTGAAAAGCCTTTCAATGGGAAAAGGGTATTTTTATTGTTATAATTGTTAATATCAATCTTTCCAAGAGCATTTCCTACACTACATCGACTGGAATTTCATATTCATTTGCGCATTCATTCACCATGCATTATATTCATTTGCGCATTCATTCACCATGCATTAATTTAATACATTTTTTTAGCACGAAATACTTTACTGTCTTCATTGTTAACAACTTAATTTTATCACATTTTGACCCAATTCATATTATAGATAGTGACTAACATATTAATTTATTAGTTTGTGTATTTATTTCAAGCGTGTTTATTGTCCACTTAAAATTTATTGTTTTAAAGGTTTAAAAAAGAAAAATAAAAGAGTTATATTGCAAACATTATTAACTATAGCGCTGATATTTACTTGTTTTTAAACAATTAACCGGGAAATTTGATGATTATAAAATATTTTAACTGCGCATTTTCTATTTTATTAAATAACAAGAAAAGTATACCAATTAAGTGTAAAAAAAACAGTAATTGAAGTTTAATGGTATATAATTTTTAATCAAAGTCCTCATTAAGCTCAAAATACTTAAAAGTTTCGCCGTTCAAATGTGAATCTGATTTTGCTCAATATTTTGCCTTATTCCAAAATGGGCTGAATCTATTCATACATAGTTTTATTGTGAAACAATAAAAAAAGTCTAATTGGTTATATTTTGCCTCCTACATTATTTAAGAAATGAAACGAAACTCTGTTAATTAGATAAAAGTCCCGAGTCAAAGTTCTCAGGTTCAATTTCTGGTGGATATACAGTTTTTCACAGTATAAAGTCTGGATTTTTGAGCCGATTAACAACATATATTATGTCTCCTTTGTGATAACTTGTTTGTTAATTAATATTGTTAGGTGCCTGAGAATTAACACTAAAAAATAAATATTTAATATATCTTTGTACATAATTTAAATATATATTGTACCTACATCGGCGTGTTTATTACTGTTAGGCACTTTTTTTTTTAAAATCTGGCTATTCATCCCGATCGGGTGTTATTTGCCAAAAAATGTATAAATGATTTAGTTAACTATTTTGTGTGTGAAGTATGAAAACTGTTTACTTTAGATCTTTATTAGGTTATTTTTAATAAATCTGACAATCAAGATGGTATGTGTTTTTGGAATTGGAAGCCAAAAGCGACTTCATATTCACTGGCATTGGCGTTTTTATTCTAATGAAATCTGTATAAAAATTTGGGTACGCGTTTCTTAATGGACATTCAAAAAATATATGATTCAGCGTTTCGTCGTTTCTTCCGCACTCGCATAGATTCGACTCAATAACTCCAATCCTTGCCAAATGCTCACCAGTAGAACAATGTCCGAGGCGCATTTGACACAGTACACTGGTCGTATGTTTGTCGAACATCATTTCACTTTGTTAGGCACTTTCTGTTTGTGATAGGTGCGGACGAAGAGAGAAAATCGATTTATAGATGGCTCGATGGCAGAGGGGTTAGCGCGTGGGCCAGTGGTTGCAAGTTAGAATCCTGCCTCGACCGATCTCTTCCATTTATAATACAAGCATTCATGCTTATTTTAGGGGACGTAGGAAGATGTATTCGTTTAACAAGAACATATTCATTTTATATAAAAAAAAATATTACACATTATAATCCTTGTTATTATAACTAGTGAATACTCCTTATAATCTTTTATTTACATACAGCTATACCGTCATATACTTAACCGTTAGAGTGTGGCCCAGCGTCATCGTGCTGTATGCGTCAGTTACGTAAATTGCGACGCAGCACATGACACTGAAAAAAAAAATTGCCCGCCGCGATTTGCGCCAGTGTATAGTGTGCAGTAAATTAAATAAGATTAGACGATCCAACCTCATATATACGCTTGCTGTTAGAGGGGACTATATTGACTTTGCGTGGTAAAACACAATTGCTAAACACAATAATCAAATATTTTTAAATTTTTTAATATTTTTTGTAGTTGTAAATTTTTAGTTTTTTTATTACAAGCATAAAATATAATTTTTTACTTATTTAATTAAAAAGAAAATCATTAAAATTCGTTGATATTTGTTCATGTTATTATTGCATTTTTATTGAATAAGTACAATACTATTTTAAATCTAAAAACAGAATATCTGTAGCAACTTAATGTTGCCTTAATCAAAAATTTCTTCCAACCAACCCGAGTGTATGTAAACTGTAAAAATAAATAAGCTTTACACTGCGTATGTGGCTTATGACATTCATTCTCAATAAGTATACCTCAAGGTTGTATGTGTGTGTATGTTTATAGTCTTGTGTTGGTAACAATGATGGTGATTATTTTAATAATGTATTTGTTGTCTAAGATAGGTGCCTGAATAGGTAGGTAGATTTAATAACATCTTGAGTAACAATACTTTGATACTTAATGCATGCACTTCATAATTACTTGTTATAAGTAGCTATAATCCTTAAATCAATTTCATTGAAGAGTCCGTCAAGTGAAATATCAAGAAAAAATTCCTTTATTTTAATGTATTTCTGTTAACCCAGTGGATGTTCGTGATTATGGTATTTCATTCATTTATTGCAATATAAAAAAAAATAGCCTTATTCCAAAAACAACTATTAAATTAAAATGAATAATATATTTCCAATAGTATAAATAGTATAATAGGTTTTATAATAGCAATTCAGGATAGAGTAATAAAAACTAAAAATTATCAAAAATATATAATAAAAGACATAAATGTAGTTGATGATAGTTGTAGGAAATGTTTGGCTTTTCCGGAAACAATCGATCATATAATATCGGGCTGTTCTTTTCTCGCGCAATCAGAATATACATTTAGACATAACCAAGTAGCAAAAATAATACATCAAAATTTAGCTATTAAATATAAATTAATTGACGCGATAAACATAAAACCATATTATGAATATGATCCGATTTCATTTTTAGAAAATAATAATATTTCGCTTTATTACGATAAAACAATATTAACTGACCGGTCAATTCAACATAACAGACCCGATTTAATAATACATGATAAAATTAAAAAAATAACATATATTTGCGACGTGGCTATTCCAAATTCTAGTAATATTATAAAAACTTTTGATGAAAAAATTAGAAAATACACCTCTTTAGGTAACGAGATTAAAAGACTTTGGCATTCTCGTAAAATAATAATATTACCGTTCATTATTTCAGCCACTGGCATTATTCCAAAATCGTTAATCCGTAATTTAGAAATTATAGATTTATCGAAAAATTTAATAATAAAAATGCAAAAAACGGTAATTATGAATACATGTAGAATCGTTAAAGATTTTTTAAACGTTAATATTCGGGAATCAGTAGGGTTGTTAGGTAGTATAGAGACCTCCTCAGAGCCTTATCCTTTGATATGTTAAGTATCTGGATGGGTGAACTATTCCCAATTGAAAGCTTGATGATGCGTTTGTTGCATTTTATTTTGCTCTTTTAAATAATTTACAATTTACGCATTGATCTGCTTATTCTTTTGAGGAAGTGTATAATGGTAATAATAATAATTGAGTGTTATTATTTGTAGTGCTTAATTGTTATTAATATCATAAAAAAAAAAAAAAAATATTACAATGGAACAAAATACAATTCAATTTATACCTAATTACAATTTTATATATATTTTTTCACATATTTGGAAATTTTACTACCTCGCTAGACATAGTCTGTTCTGAGGCAGTACTAATTTGAATTTGCTATGGTTACTCTGCGATTTGTTTTCTTTTTTTCTTCATATATATTCCATTCACTCAGGACATCGACAACCAGGATGAAAAACTCTAAAATCCCTATCTCAAAAAATCCAAGAGTACAGAAGCAGATCCTTCTCTACCTTCGCTTTCGCACTTTCATTGGAAACAACATGTATCTTCGAAGGCTACAATTACATCATAATCACAGACAAATAATCTATTGACATGACATAAGCAAAATTTCTTGATACACACACTGTCTCATACAAACTCATCTTACTAGTAATGCAATTTTACTTAAAATTTCTCAACAGGTATCATGTAGAAAATGCATACTATGAGTTTCGTGTTTTTGTGTGTATGGTGTATTGTGGAAACTTTTGTCATCTGGGAATAGAAATGTACTTCATAAAAATGCATTTAGAGATTGTCAACCTTTCCAAAAGAAAAAAATGAACACTTACTACGGTGTGGAGAGTTTAGTGTTGGCTACAACCCACTCGTTTTTTAAAACTGTTGGATTGTTGGTTTAAAGTTACAGTTTTACTGAAATCAGTTAAAGAAATGGATTTTTATTTTATTTATTTTATTTTTTATTCCTTCAACGCCCATTTGAAGGGCTTTTACAAAACATACAAAACACATGTGCAGCGTACAGCAACTATATAAAACAACATATAACCAATAAGAATATAAAAAAAGCACAAATAAAATTTAAAAGTAAAAACATAGAAAATAAAAAATATCAGTAAAAATAAAGGAAGGATATATAAAATCAACAATATAAAACAACTTATAACCAATAAGAATATAAAAAAGAAGAACACAAATAAAATTTAAAAGTAAAAACATAGAAAATAAAATATATCAGTAAAAATAAAGAAGGGATATATAAAATCAACAGTATAAAGCAACAAATAACCAATAAGAATATAAGAAAAATCACAAATTAAATTTTGTGATCACAAATTTTGTGATCATGTAAAATCACAAAGTAAATTGTGTCAATCAAAATGTAAGTCTTATATTAGAACAGATATATGATTTTGGTTTGGAGCACTGACCTCTGTTTAGAGGTCACATATTATGTGATTCATTTCCTTCATTTTTTGTGAAGCAATATCGAAAAATGTAACATAAAATTGTTTGTCATTGTCAGATTTGTCAAAAGTTAAGGCATCTAACTACATCAGAGATAAAAAACCTTTTAAGTTAATTTAAAAGCCGATCTTATAAACACACTAACGATATATTGCGTTAGTATGTTTATGATTTACTAAGGGATGGTCGTTCATTAAGTAAATATTACTGTCGGCCATAGAATTATAATGTACAGAAGCTGCGTGTAGTACGAATTTTGAATTCAAATGTGAGGTCAGTTTTTTTACATGTGTGTGTGTGAGTCGGTAGATTGGTTGGTCTACGTATTATGTAGGTGTGCGTATCGGTGGGTGCAAGTATACTAGAAATTCGTCTGTTTCGTCAGCGTAGTTTTAGTTGGCATACATTCATTGCGCTGACTAGGTATCTGTATCATATATAATCTAAGCTGTCGGCCTTCGTGGTTCAATTGGTTGGGTGTCTGACTTCTGATCCAAAGGTCGCGGGTTTGATTCCTGGTGTAATTATTTGACATAGTAAGTACCTGTTAGTTTCCCGAGAAGTTACATAAAATAAATACTGCCATGACCAATTTCGTTCACCTATAGCACAAGCATTTATGCTTAGTTTAGGGAATGTATGAGGAGGTATATTTACTTGTTACAAGAACATATTCATTCTTTTGAAAAAAAAAAATCCTTGAGAATGTGGCAAATCCTTATTGGGTGCATGTTTTTAATCAATATTTGACTTGACGTTAGTTCCCTACGAAGTAATATACAAAATTATGCCAGGATCCCTTACGAAGTAATATACAAAATTATGCCAGGATCGCTGGTTGTTTATCTCTGGTCCACACCTTATAGAAGTAATTTGTTATTTCTTAATACAGACTACTTATAATGGCCTTCAATGTAAAGGTACATAGGTATAATACATGACATGACATGTGTGAACATGGGACACAGAAGCTATTGTTTTTTTCTTTCATAATAATTTACTTTTTGTTTGAGAATAATAATTACTTACTTACTCTGTCTCTGTGTGATTATACCAACATATTAAGTTAAGGGCCTTTTTTATGTGTACTTTCTAAGCATTAAATAAATGACATTATGTTATATACTATGCTGACATGCAAATGAAATCTACTGCATCAAACATTTGAACAGAATTTTTCTCAAGCAACTTTTCTGCCCTGCTAAGTAAAAACTCAGTAATTATCTAAACACAAATGCTTCATTATCAAATTACGAGTTTCATCAGCAATGACACTACAGCCCGGTGTGTGCCTTGGCCTCCTCAAGAAACTGTCTCCATCTCGCCCTGTCGACAGCAAGTCTCCTCCAATTTGTTGTCCGATCGCTCTTATATCACCCTCGATGTCGTCCAGCCATCTCATCCTAGGTCTCCCTCTACTTCTTCCTTCAGGAACAGGTGTCCAATACTTTCTTTGGGACCCGGCTATCCTCCATTCTACAAACGTGCCCGAGCCAACGTAGACGTTGTATTTTGATGTATTGGACAACGTTTGGTTTGCCATACATTATTTCTAGCTCATGGTTAAAACGGTTCTTCCAAGGTCCTCCTTCACAGGTAGGGCCAAATATTTTGTTACATTCCAAGTCTGCAATTACCTTTTTGTATTGAATTTTTCATATACTGGAAAAAGAAATGTGTCAAAGCCATTACAAATAATATCTAAATTGTCGACCTTCGTGGCGCAGTTGGTTAGATATCTGGCTGCTGATCCAAAGGTCCCGGGTTGGATTCCCGGTGGAGACACAGTTTTTAATTGTGTTTTCAGTCTGGATCTGTGAGATGATTAATATCGTAAGTCTCCATAATGTGGCAACTTGGCTTGTTATTGGGTGCGTGTTAAATTAATATTTGACATAGTACCTGTTAGTTGTCTGAGAAGTTATATATTTTTACCTAATACCTAATTAATGTGTTTTTACTCACAGACAGTAAAATGCTGTTTTTAATCTCCACTACTATGGAATAGTGGAGAGTCATGATTTCACAATTCTTAAGCATATTTTTACATCAGTTTCTCAATGGGTATATGTAGAGAGTGCATACTTTTATTTTCATTGTGATGTTTTTATGTGTATGCCGTACACAAATATGAAAATTTGTGTCTCTGTACAGCCCAAACTAAAAGGCCGATGAACTTCATATTGATACCATATGTGTCAAGTACATTAACTTAGAGCTGATATGTTTTCCATAAACAAAGGTTAATTTTTTCTCTGTGATTTCATCTGTTTAAACTTTAAAAATGCTCTTACGTTCTGGAAAATCGAGATTTTCTTATTTTGTTTGAATTTTTAATACAGTTGAAACACACTCTTCAAAAGTGCATTCAGGGATTGTCCAATAATCGGATTTTTCTGCTAATCCGGCAACCTTGTGCCTTCGTTAGTGAGATTGTAAACTGTAGATCATTTTGTTACATATTCTTCGCAGTGGTCTCATTTCAACTCCATTTACTCTGCTTTCATGCATTTACTGACATGTCTAAGATCTGAATGCAGAGTCCTAGTTAACTAAATACTAACCTCACTGGAGTATTTAGTATTCTTAAGTTGCAGAGACACCACTAACTAAATACTATGCCAGCCAAACGGTCGATGGTGTAGAATTTCACATTATTGTGTATGAAGAAAAAAGATAGATAATTTTCTATGGGCTTATACTAACATTTAAAATGTTTTTTGTCATAACAACACAAACACATGTTACCAAGTTAAGACTGACAGCTCGATGTCCCGATTCTTCTGAAATTCCAGCGAATTTTCGGCATCTCGTATACATCGCTGAATATTCTGTGTGAGGTTTGATTTGACAAAATTACCAAATACATTTTCAACGAAGCCGATAAAACATTAATTAAACCACTCGAAAGGTTCCTCGCTATCAACCTTACTTTTTGACAATTCGCAAATGTTAGTTTACGCCACTGCGCATGCGCTAAGTATTTACATAAGTCTCTGCAATGCAATTCTCATAGAAAAACTTGTTGGCATCCTCCAGTTAGGAAGCCACGTGATCTCCTAACTTAAGTGAGCGACTGTGCAATGAAAACATGGTTAGTATTTAGATATGTCTCTGCAATGCAATGTGTCTCATACGTGAACTTGGTAGCATCCTCCAGTTAGGAAGCCACGTGATCTCCTAACTTAAGTGAGCGACTGTGCAATGAAAACATGGTTAGTATTTAGATATGTCTCTGCAATGCAATGTGTCTCATACGTGAACTTGGTAGCATCCTCCAGTTAGGAAGCCACGTGATCTCCTAACTTAAGTGAGCGACTGTGCAATGAAAACATGGTTAGTATTTAGATATGTCTCTGCAATGCAATGTGTCTCATACGTGAACTTGGTAGCATCCTCCAGTTAGGAAGCCACGTGATCTCCTAACTTAAGTGAGCGACTGTGCAATGAAAACATGGTTAGTATTTAGATATGTCTCTGCAATGCAATGTGTCTCATACGTGAACTTGGTAGCATCCTCCAGTTAGGAAGCCACGTGATCTCCTAACTTAAGTGAGCGACTGTGCAATGAAAACATGGTTAGTATTTAGATATGTCTCTGCAATGCAATGTGTCTCATACGTGAACTTGGTAGCATCCTCCAGTTAGGAAGCCACGTGATCTCCTAACTTGAGTGAGCGACTGTGCAATGAAAACATGGTTAGTATTTAGATATGTCTCTGCAATGCAATGTGTCTCATACGTGAACTTGGTAGCATCCTCCAGTTAGGAAGCCACGTGATCTCCTAACTTGAGTGAGCGACTGTGCAATGAAAACATGGTTAGTATTTAGATATGTCTCTGCAATGCAATGTGTCTCATACGTGAACTTGGTAGCATCCTCCAGTTAGGAAGCCACGTGATCTACTAACTTAAGTGAGCGACTGTGCAATGAAAACATGGTTAGTATTTATGTATGATTCTGCATTCGGACCTAAGTCTCACTTGCGTAATTCAAGGTAATCAAAGAAGATGATATTAATTAAATCATAGTATATTAAATTAGATATTTAGATCTCTGTCTACTGCATGAGGGTAATGTTGGTTTAAACGTATTTGCATTTTTAAAACAACAATATGATTCAAAAGTATTGTCGGCTATTCCAAGGTCTGTGTATGTCACATGTCATGTTGTATGAAGAAATATGTTTATCATTAGTGTTTGCAGTTTTGATTTAGACAATGCCTTGTGATTTCATCATAGTTAAAGAAAAATACCAAACATATTCTGTATGTGTGTGCCATGGGAACTAAATTTGCAAATATATGTAAGTGATTATTCATATATCACTGAAGACAGAAATATACACATTTTTTACTCCTTACTACCCCAAGGGGATATAATGAGAAGTTATGAATTCACGATTTTACTCCTTACTACCCCAAGGGGATATAATGAGAAGTTATGAATTCACGATTTTACTCCTTACTACCCCAAGGGGATATAATGAGAAGTTATGAATTCACGATTTTACTCCTTACTACCCCAAGGGGATATAATGAGAAGTTATGAATTCACGATTTTAAAGGTTATTTTTTATTGTAGATTATCAACTAGTATCAAGCTGATAGTGTATTCTGAAAGTTTCATCACAAGCCATCTAAAGGCATTTATTAGTTGATAATATATCAGGTTGTTCAGATGGTTATTTCAATTTTTTTTTTGTTAAAATAAAAGACAGACCAAGATTATTTCACATGATCATGAACGGCTAAATTTGATAAATTAAATCTCTCGACGATGTCACAAGTTGTTATTTGGTGATTTCCACCAATCTTGGTGCATCTTCAACATCAAAAATGCTAGAATGAAATTTCACAAACAAGTTTTGGCACAGACGCTCTGTAGATACATCTTCTCCATATGCGTAGAAGTATTTTTACTCCTCACTACCCCAAGGGGATATAGTGGGGAGTTATGAATTTTCAATTTTTAAGGTTATTTTTTTTTATTGTAGATTATCAACTAGTATCATGCTGAGAATGTATTCTGAAAGTTTCATCACAATGTATGTGTGTGTGTGTGCTATGTACGGCTTGTTTATTCTACTTTATCGATTATAGACTAAAGAACTCATTCAATTCTTTTCAAATTTGTTTATCTAATACTCCCTTAGACCCCATTAGATTTTGAAAGATATCTGATCAGTGCTTCTCAATTTTTTTAATTGTCAAATATTTCAAAGTGACCCCAAGCCCAGGGCTGCGATTGCTATTTTCAAATTGCTGAAAAGGCACATCGCTTTCATAAAATGGTATTGAATAATTACCAAGCTTTCATAATAAAATATTTAAATCAAAAATAATTTAACAAACACATTTCAGAATATGCTGAAAATGAGTGACTTATTAGTGAGGAGTATAGCATTGGCCACAACCCGCTTGTTTTATTGTTTGAATTTATTTACTTTAATTTAAAACTAAAGTTAACATAGGGCTGGTATTACATTCTCAGTTTAAGAGCTAAACTCAAGTTTTACAAAAATATAGCGTATTACAGTGTTCATTTAGGCCTAAACTTCCCTCAAATATGTCATTAAAACGACAAATATTTAACTCAACGTTTCTGGCGGATTAAGTACTTAACGGTGAGTCAAATGTCATTTCTCAACTCGTTGATAGGCAACGCGTGTAGTTTAAGTGTTCTATCACTAGAGGCGTTAGTTGTATCGACGGTGGCCCCACACAACAAAACAAACTGACAGCCATATTGAAATGAACATGGGCATTTAAAAGTATTATTTTGGTGGAAAAAATTAAATTTACCATGTTGGATAATAAAACAAAAGTATTTCAAGTCGTAGCGTCCCGTTTTGTGGTCGGTATTATTTGAGGTTATTTAAAATTTGACAGATAATAACCACAAAAAAGGTAAAATATGTCTATAATTGAAGATTTAGTAACTGACATGTCATATTGCACTGTAATACGGAAATGGATTCAATCTCCCCTTAACATTAATCTTGAGTTTAAAAAACTCAATGAGTTGAGGGCCGACTGTAATACCGGGCCATAATATTATCCCTCTTTCTTTTCGTCAAAACCATTAATATATGTTACAATATATTAATTTTATTACAATGATAAGTCTGTCGATTGGAAATATTTTCATAAATAGGTACCTATGTGTGAAAATTGAAATTCATATTACATCATGTGGGGTCACCAATGGCATGTATGCATTACCTTATAAAAGAAAGTACAATTACCAATTATGGAGTTCTTTGATCTAAACGCTGCACCGATGGCTAAAATCAAAAGTTTATAATTAATTTGTGTAAATTTGTCTACAGGGCCAGAGATCCGGACGCAAAGAACAGAAGTTTAGCAGGAAACTGCGCCATCGGAGTGTTTGTAATTGCGCTTGTGTGTATTGTCATCGGCTTTGCCACACCCTCCTGGCTTGTTAGCGACTATCGCATCACTGGAGCCAAACTAGAAAGGTATTTATAAATCTTATTCTTCTTGTGTTGCTCCTAACAGAGGTTGGCGACCATCACACCAAACTCATCCCGATCCTGCACCAACCTAATAAGTTGTAGAAGGGCATATCTGTCACCACTGAATATGTGGCCAAAATATGCAGCCTTGCGTCTCTCTTTCTCTATCATATTTAGAACTCTTTCATTGGATTTATAATTGTTTAATATAATTACATATATATCATTGTCATGTCCCTAACGGGGTAGGCAGAGAGAACCGAGCGTCATACATCTCTATTTATGCACACATTCATTGCTTCCTTTACATCCATGCATCGTCTTATACATGCTCGTCGTTTATTCAAGCTTCTTATTTTTCCTTTTTTCAAAATATCATTCACATGGTCATGCCATTCCTTTCTGGTGCAGTCCCTGCTATTGACTCCATCTCTTATGCTTAATTATTCAATCTTTCAATATGCCTGAACCCCCTCAGGACATTCACTTTTATTTTACTTAATATCTTTCTTTTCATTGCATTCTCTCCTTATATCCTCATTTTTTATTCTATCATATATCATTCTGTTACTCTTCTTAATCTCATTTCTACAACATTTATTCTACTTTCATGCCCTTTTTGCCATGTCCAAGTTTCATTGGCATACATTAAAGTAGGCACTACAATTGCATTATGTACTGCAATTTTGGCTTCCTTTGATATGCTTGGATCGGACATTACTGGTCTGAGTGCTCCATTTATTCTATTACCTGCCATGACTATTATTTAGATGGGTCAATGGCAGAGCGATTAGTGCGCTGACTAGTAATCCAGTGGTTGCGACCTCGAATCCTGCTTTAACAAGAACATATTCATTTTTTTATACAAAAAAATTCTTCATTATCTTCATGGATAATTCATTATCGTCATAGGCATCGGCTTGTTTACACTTTTCATAATAAAAACGTCTAATTTAGTTAAAATTCACTGTCGCTAATTCATCATTGTGAGATGGGAAGTCATTTCATCAAATAAAATATATATGTATATGTTTCAGGTTGGGGCTATGGGTACATTGCTTCCGTTCATTGCCAGACCCTCTAGACGTGTATCAGAAACGATTCTACGTCGGCTGTCGCTGGGTCTACGATCCGTTCACAGCCGGCTATGATCAGATTCGAGGATTTTTGCTGCCATGTAAGTATTTAATCATTATAGTGTACAGTTAAATCTTTAATGATATTGATGTTTTTGTAATTTTACTTAGCTTTATTGTTCACAAACAACATTTACAGTATAATAAACGTGTTGTAAAAGTTACATAACCGTTAAACACCCGTGTAGGACAAAATTTTACAAATAAACGCTGTGTAGCAAATCAGTTGGTTAACGACTGTGTATCTCTCATACTAATTTAACACAACGCTTGCACGCCTGACCAAGGTAGTTTAGCGGTACAAATCAAATTTGATTTTGATCTGCATGTTTGTGTTGTTTATAAATTATCTTTTAAATTTTTTTATAAATCATTTTACTATAGATAGTTGTGCATTTTAGTAGTGAAAAGTTTTAAAAAAATGAGCTCCTTCAATGGTGTTCGCATGGGTGTTCGTATAATTAAATTATCTGTTGTATTTTCCATAATTCTATTTTATAAATTTGAAAAACATATGAGAATATCAACCACGACAAACGTCAAAAGGAAAATGGCGGCTTTGCGCACGCGCAGGTGCGAATTCGCGGCATTGTCGCATGTCGGATTACTTTCTGTTGTATGTCTGTTGCAACTACCCAGTCGTTATACAGCGTTTACTCGTAATACTTTTAAATAATTTCTACATGGTGTGTAACTAAAATACTGGTCAACAAGTGTGCAGCAGTTTTATTAGTAAGAAATAAAGTTTAACATAGATAAAAACAAGAATACAAAACTACAGTACAGTATATCCTAGTGAGATATGGACTCGATGTTATGATCTTGACTGGATGGTTGGTCGTGTTTCAGCTTTCATGGTGGCCACTCAGTTCTTCTTCACGTTGTGTCTTCTGGGGGTGGCTGTTTGCGCTGTTCAGGTGTTGATGTTCTTCCTCTGCTGCGGTCCCGATCAAGAACGCTTCGTCTTCCTCATCTCCCTCATCGGATACATCCTTCTTGCTGCTGGTAAAGTATTTGGACTCTTTATAATAAACTACATGTTTTAAAAATAAAAATCGATTCTAGTTTTAAAAATAAATACTGGCCGCTGTGGATAATCATTTGACCATTGTGCTGTTGTCCTTCAGGCGCAAATCTTGTTTTTCTTGTCTGGAAACACTGGTTACTTACTTTTTTTTTAAAAAGAATGAATATTTCCTTGAAACAAGTACCTACATATACATCCTCATACATTCCTTAAATTAAGTATAAATGCTTGTACTATAGGTAAACGAAATTGGTCGTAGCAGGATTTAAATTCGTGACCATTGGATTACTAACCCAGTGCCTTAACCATTCTGCCACACCCATCTTCTTCTAGCCATATTTTCATTTTGGGCTATTTGCTGCTTTTCACGACTAAGTGGCCATTCTACACTTGTTTTGTTGGTCCAGGGTCTCCATTTCAGGGTTCTATGTGACCACCTGACACTCTCTGCTCGCCAGGTTTTCAAACTTGCTGTTCTTTCCGCTGTCGGTAACCTTTGTTTGACGTCAAATCTCCCCATTTCCATTAATTAAATTTTTTTATTTTATATTAACTTCTCAGCGTGTCTGGACAATTGACCGTATGCCCTTTTTACTGTGGGGACAGATGGTCATGAGGAATTGTCCTCACGGTCAACTGTCCATACGGTAAATTGTCCTCACGGTCAACTGTCCATAAGGTAAATTGTCCTACGGTCAGTTGTCCATTCGGTTAAAATGGCTTACGGTCAATTGTCCGGTAAACACTTCTCGGGCAACTAATAGGTACTATGTCAAATATTAATTTAACACGCACCCAATAACAAGTTGCCACATTCTGGAGACTTACAATATTAATTGTCTCACAGATCCAGACTGAAAACACAATTAAATTAAAAACTGTGTCTCCAAAGGGAATCGAACCCGGGGCCTTTGGATTAGCAGTCAGATACCTAACCAACTGAGCCACGAAGGCCGACAGAAGACATACGCCCAACATTTTCCTTTACATTAAAGACTTTTGTAATAGAATGTAAAAAAAACTGTCAATTTAGAGACACCCTTTCTCCCAACAGTCAAGTGGTTAATATGTATAATATTTTTATTTTGTAGGTATAAGTGGTGCAATGGCTGTCATAATATTTGCTTCACTAGGCAACACCAACGGATGGATGCCTGAACATGCCAATAATTACTTGGGTAAGTTCAATTTTACCCACCCCTTCTATATACTCAATAGTGACGAGAGTTAGAATTTCACAATTTTTTCATCAATTTATCAACGGGTATCGTGTATTGTGTCGTGAGAGACAAATTGGAGGAGACTTGCTGTCGACAGGGCGGGATGGAGGCAATTTCTTGAGGAGGCCAAGGCCCACACCGAACTGTAGCGCCATTGCTCATGATGATCGTGTAGAGAGTGCATACTATGATATCTTGTCCTCTGTACTACCGAAATACAATTTGAACTAAGAACAGAGAAGAACTTATTGGTTATTAATATTTTTGTAAAGACGTCACTACATTGTGGGACTTCCGATGGATTCAAGGTTTAATGAGTCAGTTACGGGTGATAATTTTACTACCTACGATGTTAAGAATGACAATGAAACCACAGTTTAAACCACAAATGAGGAAATTACTTGTTCCGTTGAGATTACACAATGACTGTCTGTATCTTACCTTGATTCAGATAAATTGATTCAACGGAAACCATAAATAGTATGTTTTTTTCCGAGAACGATAGTGAATTTATTTGAAAAACATCAAACTTTTATCATACACTGTTGATCATGTGTATTTATCAACCAGAAACATCACATTTTAAAGATTGTTCAGAAAGGCATTAAGTCGAATGCAGTGGCATAGTTGGTAAGCCGTTTGGCTTCTGTGCGGGCAGAGGAGAAATTTATTTAAATTCATTTCTCTCACAAATATTTCTTCACTGGGCTAGAAACAAATGTTGCTTCACTGGGCTGGAAACAAATGTTGCTTCACTGGGCTGGAAACAAATATTGCTTCACTGGGCTAGAAACAAATATTGCTTTACTGGGCTAGAAAAAAATATTGCTTCACTGGGCTGGAAACAAATATTGTTTCACTGGGCTGGAAACAAATGTTGCTTCACTGGGCTAGAAACACGGTTAGTTAGAAGGTATTACCATATGGCAATAAACTCGAGACTTGCGCAGGATGCAAGGGAGTGTTATTATTAGTTCTTGAGGACTTAATTGAATTTTTTCACAACCAACTTCACCCTATCAAATGTGAAATGCATCATTTTTGGCATATTTTACTTATGCAAAAGTAAAAATGTTGCTATAGCAAGAAAAAACGAAATCGGCAATGTGGTAAAACGTTATCGCTTAACATAAATAAAAAAGAGTGGGTTGTGGACAATGCTAAACTCCTCAATACCACCACCACCATTGGTGGATACCACCAAATAACAACTTTTGACATTGCCGAGAGATTAAATTTATCGAATTCAACCATTCATGATCATGTGAAATATCTTGGTCTATGTCTTATTTTAAGAAAAAAAAAATTAAATAACCATCTGAACAACCCGATATATTATCAACTAGATGGTTTGGTTTCTGTTATTTTAACATTGATGATATAAATTTTTTCAGGTTGGTCGTTTGGTGTCGCAGTGGTAGGGGTGGCAGCGTGTATCATCGCCGCAAGTCTCTTCCTCACCGAGGCAAACATCCAACACAAGAAGAGGGAGCGTCTAAAGGAGTCACAGCTCAGGTTCCAAACGGAGCAGGAGACCAAGGCCTAGTCTGATAAGACCACCTCCTCATCATCGTCAGTCCATTGTCATCTTTAGAATATCGTCGCAGCCTCATATACATTTTTAAAATTATTTGACTATCATTTTTTTATCAGCCGGACAATACTGTATCATTTCGTGTGTGCAATTCTATCATTTGTATTTTTAATGCAAGTAACAAGGAAGATGTTGCCATTTAAAGTGCAATAGGGTATGGCAGAAGACGCATGAAAGAGCAGAATAAATAGAAAACTGAACTAGTTGATTCACCTTCGGATGTAAACTCCTTTAAGAACTCGTATGATTCTCTCGATGGCAAGAACGAGTTATCGTTCTTGGCAGTGATCCTGACAGTTGGATTTGGTGCAATATACAGTGTTACAAATATAGCCGAATATCTTGAACCAGGCTTCCAGGTGCGCAGAGCGCAAATTTGTGTCTTTTTGCTTCGTTGGTATACGTGCAAATCGACCCCTTCTCGGCGAAACGTCTCAAGATTTTTTACGACAACTATAACATCATACATATATCGATATCCGAGTTTTAAAATGCAACAAGTCTTTGAGTTTGTGTGACCACGGAAATCAGAAAAAAAACTGTATGATTAACAAAAGGAAATATACCTATAAAATGGTGAGAAGAAGGATTTTTCGTTTTAATTCCAATGGATAAAAACAAGTTTCTTTATTATTAAAAAGAAACAACACAGTAATTATTAGAAGCAAAAGGGAATAGCCATTTTCAACTTGTTGCTATTTAAAATCTGTCTGCCTACCCTGCAAGGGACATGGCGTGATGGTATGTATATATGTATGCTCTTTATGATTCAGATATCGATATCTGTTTGTCGAAATGACTTTGTTGAGAATAACATGTAACAAGACGATGTATGACACAGTAAGAAATCGAAAATAATGTAAAATAAAAAAAAAATATTTCATCGATAGTATGGGAGTTAATACATTGAGATGGTTTTGGCCACTTGAAAAGAATGAACGAAGGACGCCTGACAAAGAAAACATACAAAGCAGACGGGAATGGAGCGAAAGGCCAGGGGAATGGAACGAAAGGCCAGGGTCATCCAATGATTGCTCGACCATTTAGTAGAAATCAAATATACAGTTGTCAAAAGTCAGTGGGTATATTTCGCATCCGAATAAGTCAATTGAAGAACGTTGTTTGCCAAAATTGTATGCGCGTCATTGATACAGGTATTTGATGGTCACTAAACGACGAATCTCAAATTGAGGATATTATAGGGGAATATTGTTGTGACAATGTGTGGGTAGATTATTTTTGTTGTTATTTTAATCTATGCCACCATTTATTATATATAGATTTTTTATTATACGTACTTTCTTGATGAACATGATTGTACAACGTTTTAAAAAACACCGCTTTATGGTCAGCCATAAATTTTTAGATGTATATGTACGAATTTCTTTGTACTTTTTTAACTTTAGAAAATATACCTACAGCGTACTACTATGGTAGCAATATATTTGAAAACAATGCATTGTACGTAATTTATTTCAAAATAATATGTATTATGTATATAATGAATCGTAATTAATATTTACCGAAATAATTATGGCAGCATGTGTACGTGTATTGTTTTAAAAAATTCACAATTTGAATTTTATTTGTATCAACCTATTGTATGTAGTTTCAGTTTATTTGTTTCATTTAAAAAAAAAAAGTAACGAGTAGTTCTTCCATTTTGTCGTGTTCAATCTTGATGCATTCCAGTATATGTATTATTAATATTTTTTGCATTAATTTGTGATGATGTATTAAAAAAAAAACATCGAGATTTTGGCAATAAAATTTAATCTGGTTTCCTTGTGTTGAATCCCTTGTTTTTTAGAACTTTAGCGCAGACCGAAATTTACCAATCTTTTTGTTCAATCAGCTATATTTAATTTTGATGGTTGTCGTAAAATTATGTCAAGAGAAATTTCATTTTGCAATCTTATGATAAGTTTTAACCAAAATTAAGAAAGTTATCAATTAGTGTGTCATAATTAATTATATTTTACATTAGATATTATCGGAAGATATGCAATTCCTTTGATATTATTTTTTGCATAGTCAAATCAATCATTTTTCGATTCATATACGTGCCAATTTAAACTATATATATGGGCGTAGTTTGTGTAGTACGTTCAATTGGTCAAGTGTGTCTAATGTTATGCGCGATTTCATCACAACACCACTTATATATTAAAGATCATAGTTTTTAGTCAATTATACGATAATTTGTACAAATTATTAGGTATAGTATTTCTTCATTTATCACAATACAACATTAATGTGTATTGTGAATTCGAGCGAAATTGAATCATTAGAGATATTTAATATATTTGTCATTTCTATAAGTGCACAATACAATGAATCATCTAATAAGAATCGTTATGATTATTAACCACAGGAATCTGAATCATCTTTTTGTGAATGAATCAACGTCATTTTACGATTCTTTTATATACTTCATCATTAAAAGTATACCTAAGTTTTATGAGTATTTTTTAAGAGATTTTTTATATTTTACTTGAGGGACATTCCGTACATCGACTTGACTCCGTCCATTTTTGTAAATATTTAAGTATTTTTTTTTATATAATTTTTCGATATACCTAAGCACAATAAGAGTTAGACATAGCTAGGAATATTTAGGTTACGAATAACTTTATATCTAAGTAATGTATCGAGTGCCTTCGTCTCAACGTTGTTGTGTCCGTTCAAATTGCTACTTATTTCAACTAAAAATATCTGATGATTTAATATCAAGTTGCCTTATTTGTCTAGAAGTCTAACACAAATCAAACTATTAAATGTATGGTGTAATGCATTTTGAATATATCTATTTGTTAAATCAATCAAAAAATACCTTTCTATCGTAAGTTTCACACCAGATATTATCTTTCAACAAATAATAGTGCCTTCTGTAAGACTGATGATATTATTTGTACGGACACGAGACTTTGGAAACTGTGTCGCATCTTGAAACAGCTTCAACTTAAACCGGGATGACTTTAGAATAATTAATGACTTACGAGGGGTGATTTTCAAAACTGATAACTTGTAATTCTTTATAATCTTTCATTGAAAAGAATATTAACTAAAAATTCATTTCAAATATCTACACATTGAACTCTTCCTTTCCAATTAATAACCTATTGTTCAAGTAATTATTTATTTACAAAGTAATATTTTTAAGAAAATTAGAGTTTTTTTTTGCACATTTTAAGTTGAAAAAGATTACGCACAGTTCCCAAAGTAATAACCAACAATATAATTACCTGATTTAGAATAGTTTTTACTATTTGTAAAATTGTTTAATTAAAAATAATGTATCCATATATTTAATCCTAATGAGTTTACATTAGATTTCATTATTTCCTAAGTCGATTCTTTATATTAAAACTTCTATATTTTTCAGAACTGTACACGATTATATAAATTAAATCCTTAAGTACCTAAATTTCATCTATGCAAATGTGATTTAAGACCGTAGAAAGTTGCTTTTTATCTTATTCAACACACCGCAAGTGGCAATTTTATTGCCAAATAGTAATTTCTTACAACCAATCAGAACTGTGATGATTGATGAAATGTTTAAGCTACAATTTCAATATATTTTAGCCATGATTTATAAACAATATTAAAGAAAAATGGGTACTTTACAAAGATAAATTTGAAAAAAAAACTCGTTTATATTGTTACATGATTCCGTGACTAAAATAATGGTAATATTTTAGCTCTTGTATATTACTAACACCCTTGCCCAGGTATTACATATAACGCAATCGAGCATCATTTTCTTAAATTTGATTTGAAAATGAATTTCAGAGCTATTTTTAACACTTTGTTATAATTGTTGTATGTTTGATAAGTACTGTATGTACAAATCTGATTTTTTTAGAAATGTTTTATTAATTATCTACTTATTATTGTTTTTATAACAATTTTATCCAACTAACCGATTTATTATCATAAGTGACCTTATAAAAGAGATTTAACAGAATGATCTGAATGAATCCGTCCATTGTGAATGTTATAATATAAATTATGTATATTTCTGTTTATTATCAACTATGTAATCACAATTTTTTTACTATACATATTATTTTTTTTATCAAATGTTACTGCTTAATTCAAGATGCAAAATATACAATTGTGTTTTTGAACTTGTCCAATTTGTTGTAACAATTACAAATATTAAAAATCAATTTATTGAAATAAAATCTTTTCTTATTCATGTGTTTTTTTATTTATCCACCAATCAGGGCTAAGTTCACAATGAACGCCGAGTGCATTTAGTGACGCTCTAAGTCGTTCATAATGACTGGAAACAGACGCTCGAAAGACACTCTGTGGCGTTCAGATTGAACGTCGAGTGTATGCACCAAAAGCTCGGAAAAATTGTCGGGTGAAAAACGCTCTGACAGTTTTAGTATCTGTTGACTTCTATTTTATCTGTGGAATGATGACTTCTATTTGTTTCTATGATATCTATTATGTCAGTTGACATTATTTACTTCACTGCCCAATTGTTGTCTTTCAATGAAAATATAACCTAAAAAGGGACATGAATGATAAATGACATTTAAAACGCCCGATGCTACAACATAGAATAATAATAAAAATATAGAATACTCATTCCCATACAATACCTCGTTGAAAAAGTGAAGCCGTTTTATTGGCCGGCTCGTGTCAATATATGTATGACTCTGCTGGTAGACATTGTTCCTATAGTACTACTCGTTATGACTGCGTAAATTATTTTTCAAGCAGTTAAAAAATTCCCTATTTGGAGAACGTATCACACAGACGGCCAAATGATTACTGAATGCTCGTAGCAAAATGTTGACCAAATTAGTCAACATAAAGCAGTCACGTTTACTGCAGGCTAAAGAGTATTCTATACTATTATTATTCTATGGATAACAAAAGATTATTTATATTTAAACACAGTATAGTTATCATCATACATCAAGAAATTTATCGACATGTGCACATAATTTTGTCATAGATGTACATATTTTTATTCTTCTTACTTTCTTGTTTTTTTTGTACATGTACCATTTTCACTCGTAACTGTTACAGATGGTTGTCTGGAAGAAATTTCCACTAGAAGATAAGTCCGCCATTTGTATATAAGTAATGTACAATAAAGTGTTAAAATAAAATAATTTTTTTTTTTGTAATTATTAAACTTGAAAACACCAAAGTAAAAAAAGTCCAAATACATTATAATTTTAGCTTCTATGGGAATGGAAACATGGGATAGTTAAAAACATATTTTCATTCAATAATTATATTATATTCAGTTTGCAAGAATCACAATTATTGTTTCGTTTTAAATAAAATGAATAATTAATGACAACAATCTGTTTAAGTCATCACAGTTTCACGTAGTATCATATTCATCACAATAATATGTTATCGACATGTTGATAATTATGTTTCACATATTTTTATCGACAAACTTTTCAACATCTCAATAGAGACGAAGTTGGGATATTATAGAAGAACCAGGAACTCAAGGCACCTACAGGACTTACGACCTGTCATCGGCTGATTTACGTGATCACTTTATGCGCTTGCGCAACGTTCACCAATTATGCCTTCTTATTGAGTTTCCTTATCAATGTAATTTTTGAAAGTTCTATATATTTGAATAGTGTGTAACAATTCACCCGAAAATAAGACATTATTACTATTGCCATCTATGAAGTAACGAAGAAACCTTTTTTGTAACACCATCTATTGAGAAATTGGTTTATTTGTAAACAATGAAAGCAACAGTCATAAATGAGGTGACGGCTTCCCACACAGATGTCAACCCCGAAGTGCGCTAGAAATATTATTTCAATTTTGGCTTGTTTACCTGCTTGTACCAATGTGTATGTAAATCAAATATTTTTTTTAATTGCATATACGCAAACATTGGAATTTTTTTCCTGTCGGAAGTCAAATGATATTTTTATTGACAAACTGTTTTACATCTCAATAGAGGCGAAGATATTATAGAAGAACCAGGAACTCAAGGCACCTACAGGGCTAAAGATCTGTCATCGGCTGGACCATATCTCGCTCGAATACATTATTGTTGTTACGACTATTGTATTGTGCACAGTGAGCTTTGCTGGCCTATTAAAATTTATTATGTAATAAGTGATCATGTATTATGTAATAAGTGATCATGTATTATGTAATAAGTGATCATGTATTATGTAATAAGTGATCATGTATTATGTAATAAGTGATCATGTAACTATTATGTAATAAGTGATCATGTATTGGATTTGTTTGAGATCAAGTTATTCCATTGACACTTATTACATAATAGTTACATGATCACTTATTACATAATACATGATCACTTATTACATAATACATGATCACTTATTACATAATACATGATCACTTATTACATAATACATGATCACTTATTACATAATAGGGGAACATGGGTCACAGTGGATCATGTTACACAGTGGATCAATCGAATTATATTTTTTTGCATTGGTCAGATAATTTTCATTATTTTTTTGAGTTTAGTTAGTATTATTATCCATCCAATTAATCAGTGATAGATGACCTGTTGTTGAAGATACACATGTTTTTCGACCAAATGTGAAATTAATGACGTATACTTTTTTAACACGGTGAATGAATTTATGATATTTAAAAAAAATAAACAACAATTGGACTAAATGTGTATGTCAATATACTCGTTATATCCATATACAACATAAGTTATTGGTAAGTTATTTAAAATATTATTGTGATAATTGACAATTATGATTTGTATTATATATACAAATCAGGATGGGTCACAGTGGATCATTTATAAATGGGTAACAGTGGATCATGGTCCACTATACTCCATACTACTTGGTTAATAATTTTTCATAATTTAATAGTAAATTTAATATTATATTTATATGTAATTGATAATTGTTAATAATTTAATATGCTCTTAAAAGTTTTTTTAGGTCAATATGCCATGAAATCGAGCACACAAAACAAAAGTTGGATAACATAGCCAAGAATCAATGCAAAGTACCATAGACCAAATATTTATCAAGAAAAAAGAAGAACTGTTTCCAAGTTGAAAAATATTCCATTCACTACGTTAGAGATATTCAAAATACAAAGCTACTGATGGGGCAGTAAGATTATCACCAATCTCTAATGTTCACTAAATATTTATAAAGGAGCAGGAATATTAATATTGTCGTTGGCTGGCTATGTTATATAATGGAGTCAAATGTTTTACGGGCTTATAACCTCGTGAAATGATTGTGCGAAGCATATGAAATGGCGAATATAGATAATTTAAAAATACCACAATAAGCACCTTGGTGGGAAAGAATTACTCCATAATTTTTAGAAAAAGCAATCCTCAGTTGAGCCTCTACACCAGGATGCAGTTTAAGCCGAACACATGCTCTCAACAGGCATTAACGTTATTTTTTTGAATAATATAAATTGCATGAAGCAGTGTTACGAGAACCAATATTTGGAAATGGTAACAGGGTTTACAACCTGGATGGGACAAGCACGATTACCGTCCAAAAGTCTTCCAAGGTCCTTGCAGTAAAAGGACAGAAGCAAGTTGATAAAGCCATCAGAGTAGAAAAACGCACCATATTAACAGCATACTGTTTCATCAATGCTACGGGGACCTTTTTGCCACCGCTTATGATAGAAGCCAAGGTGAGTTTTGTAGCATGCCAAAAGCAGCACCCAGAAAGACTGGAAGAGCTCCGAGACAAACTGGTAAATCAATTATTTGTAATGATATCCCGAATGAGAAAGAAATAGAGTGTCGTGAAATTGAAAAATGGCGCAAGTCACTAAGAATGAGGCATCCATAAAAAAAGATAAATTCTACATGAAAGTGAAGACAGCGAGCTTTCTATGAGGATTCTCGATTCAGCGTTTCTTAAGAGGATAAAGGGTTGATTACCAATGGAGAAAATGAAATAAATAATAATAATAAATTTGGATAGTTTATATAGCGCCGTTTTTGTGAATATCTCACCTCAAGGGCGCTGAAAAAATGATTACGTTGTATCATTTCGGCTCTGGTAAGATTTGCGAAAAAGGTGCGTTTTGAGTTTTTTCCTGAACGAAGATATATTTTCGGTTTGTCTGAGGGTGTGTGGGAGCTTATTCCATGCATTTGGTCCTTCCACAACAAATGCACGATCACCGAAATTAGTTGTGTGCACCCTGTTTATTTCAACTAATTTCCCAACCATGGATGAAGAGCCTGAAAACAATGAGCCTGAGGTTGTCACGACAGTTATTTATATTATTATGTATTCATGTACATGCCTTACTTCGTGTTTTGGTAGAAATTAATATAAATGCTAAAAGCAGCACAAAAATTTACTATTTTGGAAAAGTAGGTAAAGCAACATATACCTGCCTATATTATTTTTAAATTTTTACTTGAAAACATCTCATTTTATAATGTGTTATATCATATATTGATGTTATTTTGATAATTAAAGCATTAAAGAGTGAAGAAATTAATTTTATTTAACAAAAAATACTATGATCCACTGTAACCCATTGTGATCTAGTGTATCCCAATGGGTGATCCACTGTAACCCACGTGTGGGGTACAGTGGATCATTTGCCAATTGAGAAAAAAACGTACACAGTTCTTAAATTACCTAGAATTTTAACGTAAATGTTTTATTTATACTCAAACAAAGAGTCATACTAAAGAGTTAAACGAAAATCTATTTGATGTATACACTATTTTTCAAGTTATAGTTTGTGAAAAAAATAGTGATCCACTGTTACCCATGATCACTTATTACATAATACATTTTTATAGCTGGTGCTCGGTGATGGTTGATTATTATCGTCATCATCGGTCACTATTGTCGTCAGCACAACTAATGAATTTGTTCAGTAAGTAAATAAATCTAATACTTGATCACTTATTACATGAAACATTTTTATGACTGGTGCTCGGTGATGGTTGATTATCATCATCGTCATCAGATTCACTATAGTCATCATAATCATCATCAGAATCACTATCATCGTCGGCACAAATGATATATTGTTCAGTGAGTAAATCCACCACATGATCACTCTTTATATACTCCTCCTCAATCTTTGTCACCTCTTCGCAAAATGTTGCCCATTCGCAAGCACCGATTGCTGCTACCCTTTCAGCCACAAGTTTATGAATTTTTTCAATGTTCCAACTAACACTGTTTCTAGTGACATATCCCTTAATGTCTGCCCACACCATCTCAATAGGACTGAGATCCGGATGTAAAGGTGGTAAACGCAGCACTGAATGATTCCGATCTGTCATTATTTTATCAAGGCTGAATATCTTGTGTTGGTCGTTGTATTGTTTTATCAATTTATATAGCTGGGGTTTCAACATATTCTCTTCAAATTTGATTCCTTTATCTTTTAGCCATTTATGCATCTCTGCTCTTTTCACATTCGCAGTCGGAGCAGGATTGTACTGATTGTTGAGGTACGGTGCATTGTCCACGACCAGCACGGAATTCGGCGGCAGATTTGGTAACAACTGGGAACACAGCCATTTTTCGTAGATGTTAAAATTCAAGTTATCGCGACAGTCTCCGGTTTTAGCGGTTGCTTTAAATGATAGAAGGGCGTTCCTAACAAATCCAGCTTCGGATCCAGCATGAACAATTACTAGTCGTTGAATTTTTGAGATCGGTGTCTTCAGACCTTTGGTGGAGCCATCTTCCCAAGTCGTTGCATAATTGAAAAGAGACGAATCTATGTATGTCTCATTCGCATATATTATAGGTCTACCTTCTTCTCTGTATCTCATAAGTTTTTGGAGGTATTCTATTCTTTGTAACCTAATATTGGTCTTCTCAATTAATATTCTCTTATTATTTTCTATTTTCTTCCATTGGAAGCCAAGTTTCTTGAAAATTCGACTTAAACTCCCCTCTGACCCGTTAAAATCAATGGCCTCTTTAAGTTTTGTTTTTAGTTTACCCAAGGTTGGGAGTTCATTATTTGTAATGTGGTAATTGTGTATGCACCTTTTTATTATTGTGTGATCGAATGAGTTTAATCCGGTTACCCTTTTCTTTCCAACTCTTTTTTTACCTGGTGTACTAAATGTGTAAAGCAACAAGGCGTTATTAAATTCTTTTACTATGCGACGGACTGTACTTTCTGAAGTATTCGTTGCGTCTGCAGTCCTTTTGAGAATTTCCATCTCGCTTTTTGATTCTCTTTTCATATAGCAATATACATCAAAAACCATTTTCCTGGTTTGTCTTCTTAAAGTTGGATTGGACATTGCGATATCACAAAAATAACGAATAAAAACATTCAACAAAACGAATCACCAAATGTCACATGTCACTAAATACAAAAAAATCAGGGTTACCAGTTGCCAGCTTATAAAAACGTATACCCCTAAATTAATTTAAAATACCCGAAAAACCTATATTTAAAATTAAAATATTCAATATTTGGAAGAATGTCTCTGTTTCTTCTAAGGTTTCAAAACTTTTGGAGTCATACATTTTAACATTAAGCAAACAAAGTTTTTTTAATGGATTAAATGTCATGGTTGATCCATCATGTTGTTGCAATGAGAATTGGACCATCATTAAACTTTGTAAAATATAAATATATAGCCTAATAAGAAACTATATTTTTCAATACGAAAATTTCAAAGTAATGTCCTAAAATTTAATAGGCCCCCAAAAAGCTCATTATATATTTCCCCCCCCAAAATTTAAGGAGATAAGCTCTAATTTAGCAGCCTTGCCAAAAACCAACAAGTTCAAAGTGCCCTCTGATTAAAAAAACAAAATATTTGGAGAAAAGTTATTTTAAATTTATTTTAGAGTAATGTATATAGAGTTAAAATACATACCATTGAATTGGCGTTAGTATGTACCTATAGTAGAAGAATACGTACTAAACTATAAGCCCTTAAATCAAAATTATTGAATATTTTAAGATATTTTGTTTTCTATACAAACATAGGATAGTGTGAAGGTCAGTCCTTTTTTCCTACCCCGAATATAAAAAACAGCTTGATGGTATGTATGAAGATTAGTCCCCATAGATACAAACTTGCCATACAAATTTGTATGAAACAATGTTGTCAGTAAATTTAAGTTTTGTTAAAAAAGATTTGAGATGTATAGCTTCAATGCTTATATATATTATAGAAAATTAGATTATCTAGTTGGGGTGTTTTTTGATATACTTTTTTTAAATATAGGCATTCAAACACAAAATATTGTCATGAAAATAGTTTGAAAAACTCTGGAACATTTTCATAAAAAAATAATTAGATACAGAGTTGTAGCCAAACATCTTGAACTTTTATTTTGCTATTTGCATGTACTTAAACCAACAAAGCAAAAAGACGCAAATTTGTGCTCTGCGCAACCGGAAGCTCATTCAAGATTTTTGGCGAAAATTATACCTAATTTATTTTTACTTATATATATTTATACAAATATTCAGTGTTCCAGGTATTATAATTTTTCAAAATTAAAATTTTCTATACTGTTTCAAATTTTTAAATTCTTTTTCAACTTTTATTCTCAAAATAATCATTTCATTTAATTTCCCTTATTTTTTTTTAAATAAAAAAATGAATATGTCCTTGTTAAACAAGTACATATTTATACATCTTCCTACGTTCCCGGACGAGCCCCCAAAGTGTGTGGGATTAGGATAGTTAATAATTAATAAAACAAACGACTCGGAAACAAATCTATAATTAACTACAAAATAATACGTCTTATGGCGTCTGGGTCCAACTCGTCTAGCTTGTAGACTGATTCGCTCTCACTTCCGCTACCCGCTTCCGTAGCTCGAGCACTTCCGGCACTGTCACGCCAGCCCACTCCGATCCTCACATACATATGGATTTACTCAAAATTTGGAGTAGAACATTTAGTGTGTGTGTGTCCCTTATAACTTTTGATCCGCTCAATGCACAGTAACTAAAATTTCACAATACATAGATAGTTATACCTACAAAACTTTTATACTCAGAATTCCGAAATTTCTGTTTTATAGTTAGGGGTTATCAGCTTTTGAATTATCGCTTTATCTTTTCATATATCTCAAAAACCATAAAAGCTAGAACGCTGAAAATTTGTATAAATATAGACAAATGCAAAATCTCAAATTGGTTTATCCGAAAAAATTCCAGAGTTTCTCAAACATTTTTTATTTGATAAAACATTTTTTTATGATAAATTTATGCATTTAACTGCCTATATTTCAATTTTTTTGAAAATATCCAAAAACGCCAAAACACCCCCAACTAAATAATTTAATTTTCTATAAAAATACTTGCATTATAGGAGCATTAATCAAACTTTTTATACAAATTGAATTTAGTGACGACATTGTTTCATACAATTTGTATGGCAGTAGGAAGCTACACGATATCTACGGGGACTCTCGATAGTTTGATACTTAATCTCCAAACATAAATACCATAATGCTGTTTTCATATTTTAGGTAGGAAAAAAAGGATGACCTCCATACTATCCTATCCTGACATACATACCTACATGTTTTGTATAAAAAACAAAATATCTTAAAATATCCAATAATTTGTATTTATGGGTTTATAGTTTGGTACGTATTCTTCAACTATACATACTATCGCTATCGACAGTTGGATCTCATGTGTTACATGAAACTAGTCTTATTTTTATTGATAAAATGTATTTTGATTATTTCTAATAAGAATAAAAACGAGTGGGTTGTGGCCAATGCTATATTCCTCACTACCAAGTCAAGCCACAAAGTATTCAAATTTCGTATGTACACTACTCGTATGTACATCACAATCATCATCAGAGTCACTATAGACATCTTCATCGGAGTCATTATCATCATCGGCGCAAATAATAAATTTATCCAGTAAATAAATCTACTACATGATCACTTTTTACAAAGTACAATTCTACAGCTGGCAGTTGGTTGATTATTATCATCATCAGAGTCACTAAAATCGTCATCATCATCATCATCAGAGTCACTATCGTCGTCGGCACAAACAATATATTGTTCAGTGAGTAAATCTATCACATGATCACTTTTTATATACTCCTCCTCAATATTTTTCACTTTTTCGCATAATGTTGCCCATTCGCATGCACCCATTGCTACCACCTTTTCAGCAACAAGTTTACATACTTTTTCAATGTCCCAACCAACCCTGCTACTACTGACATATCCCTTAATGTCTGCCCACGCCATCTCAATAGGGTTGAGATCCGGATGTAAAGGTGGTAAACGCAGCACTGAATGATTGCGATCTGTCATTATTTTATCAAGGCTGAATGTCTTGTGTTGGTCGTTGTATTGCTTTATCAATTTATATAGCTGGGGTTTCAACATATTCTCTTCAAATTTGATTCCTTTATCTTTTAGCCATTTATGCATCTCTGCTCTCTTCTCATTCGCACTCGGAGAAGGTTCGTACTGATTGTTGAGGTACGGTGCATTGTCCACGACCAGCACGGAATTTGGCGGCAGATTCGGCAACAATTGGGAACGCAGCCATTTTTCATAGATGATAAAATTCATGTTGTTGCGACAGCCTCCGGTTTTAGATGATTTAAATAACAGAAGGGAATTCCTAACAAATCCAGCTTCGGATCCAGCATGAACAATTATTAATCGCTGCTGAACATTTGAGATCGGTGTCTTTAGATCTTTGGTGGATCCATCTGCCAAAGTCTTTGCTTGATTGAAAAGAGATGAATCTATGTATGTTTCATTTGCGTATATAATAGGTCTACCTTCTTCTCTGTATTTTGTAAGTTGTTGGAGGTATTCTATTCTTTGTAACCTAATATTGGTTTTCTCGATCAATATTCTCCCCTTATTTTCTGTTTTCTTCCATCGGAAGCCAAGCTCCTTCAAAATTCGTCTTAAGCTCCCCTCCGATCCGTTAAAATCAATGGCTTCTTTAAGTTTCGTTTTCAATTTACCCACCGTTGGAAGTTCTTTATTTGTAATGTGGTAATTGTGAATGCACCTTTTTATTATGGTGCGACAAAATGAGTCTAGTCCGGTCACCTTTTTCTTTCCAACTCTTTTTTTACCTGGTGTAGTAAATGTGTAAAGCGTCATGGGGTTTTTAAATTCTGTTATTATGCGACGGACAGTACTTCTTGAAGTATTTGTTGCTTCTGCAGTACGTTTGAAAGTTTCCAACTGGCTTTTTGACTCTCTTCTCATATAGCAGTAAACATCAAAAATCATTTTCCTGGCTTGTTTCCTTACTGTTGGATTGGGCATCGTGATACGTAAAATCACAACAAAACAAGAATAACCAATAATAATAAATTCACCAAAACAACGAACCACCAAATGCACAGAACACAAATATCCGTAAGGTTATATTCTCTTTGAACACAAATACAGGCCCAAATGTCACTGTCACCAAACCACAGATTCAAAACAAACCAAATAATCGAAATTCGAAATCACAGATAAGTAAAGTTTTTTTTTTACCCAAGTAACGTTAAAACGATATACCGATAAATCGATATTATCAATAGTGTAATTAGGACGTGAATTGCCGCTGAATGAATCACGACGCTTGTAGTTCGCTCCTCATATTTTTTGTGTTTTTGATGTTTTAAGTGGTGCAAAAACTTATATTTTGTGTTAATTTTTGTTTAAATGCTTATGTGAACATATCTTAGTTAAAATATTGTCCCCACGTAACCGGTGAGTTCGTTCCATTTTTATTTATTTTATTTTTTTTTGTAAGTGTGTCAAAACAATTGCTTAGTGGAGGTAGGTAAGCAAACAATTTGCCGGCGCTTCATGCGCTGTGCTAGCGAAATGTTACCTAGTAACGTTGTTGCCAAGTCAACAGATAACAATGTATTAGAATGTACGCCATCAAAACAAACTCGTAAGGCCCAGTCCACACCGATAGATCATGATAATACATTATTGGATAGTTCAGTATCCAAAAAATTCAAACCAAACATAAACCCCTCAGTACACCAAGAGAATTCTTTACTGTATAATGAATCCTCTCTTTCCCCATTTATTGTACATGTACAAAAGAAAGTAGCGGGAGAAAGTCTTCAAATACAGGCTATCTCATTCGGTTCGTTTATCTACAAAAATAAAATTGATAATATAAAAAAAATCAAGCCGTTGGGTAAACGCACAATTGCAATCGAATTCAAAAATTATTTAGCAGCAAATACTTTTCTTAATAACAAAATTTTAGAACAAAACAACTACTTACCATTTATACCTTCCTTTCACGTAACTCGTCTTGGAGTTGTAAAAGATATACCTACATCTCTTTCTGACGAGGAAATATTAAGTAATTTGGAAGTCCCTCCGGGATTCGGAAAAATAATAAAAATTCGAAGGCTTAACTACAGAGACCGTAAAATTGAAATCCCGACATGGAAACCATCTCAAACTGTTGTGGTCACAATCGAAGGGCAAAAACTCCCATCACACCTTTACCTCTTTTACAATCGTCTACCAGTAGAAACTTACATATTCCCTACTATTCAATGTCATCAATGTTTAAGATACGGACACACTAAAACTAACTGCAAATCTGCAGCACCTAGGTGTTTTAAATGCACTTTACATCATCTTGGAAACACATGTAATGTAACTCAAGAAAATACTATTTGTGTTCATTGCTCGGGAAATCACCAGGCTATCGATATAAATTGCCCAGAATTGACAAGACAGAGGAACATTAAGAAAGTAATGGCTGACCAAAGTATATCGTATATCGAAGCAGCTGGAATGTTTCCCTCCGTGAAAATATCATACTCAGAAAAAACGAAAGCTGTCAACAATTCAAACAAAATTGAAACACAAAATAATTTCACACCAAAATGGAGGGTAATCACCCCTTCAAACAAAAATAATCTTAAAAAACATAGTAATACCCCCCCTTACTTGGATAAAAAACAAATCAACTCATTATTAATTGCACCAAATGGAAACCATCCAGTACCTAAAAATGGATGTGCTCTCCCGTTAACAAATGAAACTACCCCAGATACAATAATACCTGAAGACATTAATTATAGTCGTAAAGAAATAATTCTAAATTGCATATACAATATGATCCATGAACTTCTTACCACAGAACACTATATCTCAGTACCGTCCAACGATGCACTTATTAATAACACCTTACAAAATACTGTCAATATACTCAATAACAACCTAAATAAAGAAGATATCGATTCAAACTCTATCACAGAAACAAATTAGACCTTAAACTTGTAACTCGCACAATAATTCCCTGTATAATCTTTCATACAAAATGGCCTTAAATATTGCCCAGTGGAACTGCAGAAGTGCAATACCTAATAAAGACTCTATTTTAAAATTGCTATCCGAGAACCAGGTTCAAATAGCGGCACTATCTGAAACCTGGCTCCGCGATGAAAAAACATTCAAAATTCCCGGCTACCAATGCCTAAAAGATAATAGACATGATGGCAAAGGTGGAGCTGCGTTATTAATAAAAGACACATTTTTCTTTAACCAGATAAATTTAAAACCAATAAATTGTCCATCACAAGTTGTTGCTGCGGAAATAGACGGTACAACTTTTGTCTCAATTTATATTTCTCCTAATTTCCAACCCACCAAAAATATTTTAAGAACCATAATTTCTCGAATAAAACATCCCTTTATAATTATGGGAGATTTTAATGCTCACCATAACATGTGGGGTTCATCATCATGCACAAAATTAGGTAGAATTATAGTTGATCTGCTAAATGAGTTGAATCTTTGCATTATTAACGACGGATCACCGACACGTATCCCTGTGCCAAATCAACGAATCAGCGCAGTAGATTTAACAATATGTAGTCCCGATATTGCTCCATACTTGAATTGGAAAATACTTTCTGACCCATTCAATAGTGATCATCTTCCAATAATTTTGCATTATTCACAACCGTCATACAGATACATATATACCTCTCATATTGAAAACTCAAAATCCAAAAGAAACAACAAATTCGATAAAAATGTTTGTAATTTTGGAAAAGCTAATTGGTCAGGATATAATCATTACACCAACAACCCCAATATAACATTTACTCCCCCCTCAATAGAAAACCTACAAGAATGCTACGATGAATTTATTAAAACGATTGAAATATCAGAAAAATTTATACCTAAAAAGAATCCCAAATTCAAAAAGTATCCCTTACCTCCTCCTTGGTGGGACTCAGCGTGCGAAGAACATTCGTCAATTAGGAAGCAAGCATATAAAGACTACAAGCATAACATGACACTTGAAAATTTCTTGTATCTTAAAAATGTTCAAGCTAAAGTCAAACGGTTCCTCAAAAACAAGAAAAGAAAAGGGTGGAAAGACTTCTGCACATCACTTAGTATCCAAGTTCCAATTTCAGAAGTTTGGAATAATATCAGAAAATTTCGTGGCTCATACAAAACCCCATCTTCTAAATCATGCCCTAAACTATGGTCAGAAGATTTCTTAAATAAAATGGCCCCACCGTATGCTGTTAACATCGATGAAATCTCGTTACAATATTCACATACTAGCAGTAACTGGCTAGATGCCCCATTCCAAATAGACGAATTAAAATCAGTCTTACAAGTGGTAAAAAATACTTCACCTGGAATAGACGGGATCCCATATATTATCTTACATAATAGTAGCGACAAAATTCTTGAAAATCTCTTAAAATTAATAAACATAATGTTCGATACAGGGGTTATCCCAGAATCTTGGAAAACTCAACTCATTATCCCAATTTTGAAACCACTAAAGGACCCTAATTCAGGTGTCAACTACAGACCAATAGCATTATCATCAACTCTGCTTAAATTAACAGAACATATTATAAAAAGACGAATTGATTGGTTCGTTGAAAACAAAAATATTTTGCCGTACAATATGTTTGGCTTCAGAAAAAAAAAATCCTCAGTAGAAAGTGTAGCCAATTTAACAACGGATATTCTTTTAGCTTTCTCTAGACAAGAACAGGTCATAGGAGTAAGCTTAGATATCACAAGTGCATATGATAATGTGCTTCTCTCCCTTCTTAAATCTAAACTTCTCCGAATTGGAATCCCCCTAAAATTAGCCATCTTCATAATGAATATTCTCCTGGATAGAAAAATCATTCTCGACATTCGAGGAATTGATACTCAAGAAAGAAAAGTCGACAGAGGCTTGCCACAGGGGTCAGTCCTTAGCCCTATCCTCTTCAATATTTATATTCACGAGATTTTTCATGTACTGTTACCCTCGGCACAGTTACTGATATATGCAGACGATTTTTTTATTTATGTATCAGGGAAAAAAATCCAACAAATGGAGAACATTATGAATAATACTCTCAAAAATATTTCTTCGTGGTTATCTGAAAATGGCCTGAATCCCAGTCCTCCCAAATGTAAATCCATTATGTTTACAAAAAAACGCTCTATACCACATATAAAAATTCAACTAAATGACATTATCCTCCCTGTCTCTTCGGAATTAAGATTTCTTGGTATCACTTTGGATTCCAGACTATCTTGGAACTCTCAAGTTACACATATCATTAACAAATGTCAGTCTGGACTAAATGCAATGCGAGCTGTAACCCGTACTTGGTGGGGAGGTCACCCTTCTGTTCTACGTTTAATGTATATATCATACGTTCGCAGTCAAATCGACTATGGAGCGTTTTTACTTAGTCCAATTTCCAAGAAAAATTTACAACGCTTAGATAGAATACAATTTGAAGGTCTGAGACTTATATTAGGCGCTATGAAATCGACACCGGTATGTGCACTCCAGGTGGAAGCCGTGGACCCACCACATGAGCTGAGAAAACAGTATCTGTCAGATAAATTTGTTTTAAAATGCAATATTATTAAATTCCACCCTCTAATTAGAAAAATCGCTATGCTTAAAATATTCACAAATCAATCACCATTTTGGAAACATAAAATCTCCCCTCCTCTTGTAAATAGCCTCACCTTTTTAGACCAATATTCATCGGATTTCATTAAATCTGAGACACTCCCAGTTTACTCATTACCCTATCAAAATTTAATCGAGCCGCCAAACATAATCCACTCATTAGGAATAACTCCAGATGCTTTTGCATCTAAAAGACTTAAACACGTAATTGAATCCAAATGGAATGACTGGAAAATACTTTATACGGATGGATCAAAAATGGACTGCAAAAGCAATACTGGAGCAGCAGTATTTAGTGATTCAGATAAAGTTGAATTACTTTTGACTCTCCATAAAGATTCTACAATATTCTCAGCAGAATGTATAGCTATAATAGAGGCTTTGAACTATGCAAATAAAAAACGATTCTTAAAGACATTAATATTGACCGATTCCTTAAGTACACTCGAAAAACTCTCTAAATCCCCTATTTTGTATAGTGATGACCACTACTGTATAGATATATGGAAAAAAATTAAAGAAATATGCAACCAAAACAGAAAACTTTGTCTGGCATGGATACCAAGTCACTGTGGTATACCAGGAAATGAGAAAGCGGATGAATTGGCTAAGAGAGCAACATATGGAAACACACGGACACATCCCAATATTACACAAAACGATCTCCTACCAATCGCAAAAAACCGTCTGATGAATAAATGGCAGTTATATTGGGACACAAGCTCACTGAAAAAGGGTAGACTTTACAAAACGACCCAACAAACAATTGTCAATAAGCCATGGTTCCATGATAAAGCTTTTGACAAACATTCCATCAGCGTTATGTGTCGTATCCGCATGGGACACTGTTGTACCAGAGAGCATTTAAAAAAAATAGGGATCATTGATAGCAGTCTCTGCGAATGTATGATTGGTGATGAGACACTGGATCATTTGTTTCTTGAATGCCCCATAAACGATAGGTATCCATCCTTTTTTACCGACCTCACAGAGATTGGGGTTCCAATGCCAACAAATGTGAGGACATTGTTGAGCTACAATTCCAGGCAGGTAAACATTTTGCTCAAAAAATTCATCAAAATTAATGACATTAAAATTTAACTCTGTTCATAAAATTTAAATTGATCGAAGTGAAATAAATATACAAAAATAATTTAGGTTTCTCTATTTTGACAGTTTAATATTTTAACTTAGATGGCTGAGAACACTCTTAACGGGTGAAGAGCCAACAAAAAAAAAAAAAAAATAGTGTAATTATATCGAAACGAAAATATTTTCGTTTGTATTCTGAAAGTTCCATCACAATGTGTGCTGTGTTATGTACGGCGTGTTTATTCTACTTTATTAATTTATTTTATTTATTTATTAAACTTTTTGTACAAAATATAATGCACACCGGCGGGCTCATTGTCATTAGGCAGTTTCTTCCAACCAACCACTAATTATCAACTGTAGCACTAATTACTCATTTGATTCTTTTAAAAATTTTGCAAATTTGCGTATCTAATACTCGCTTGGATCCCTTTAGATTTTGAAGGATATCTGATCTCTTCTTCCTTTACTTGACTATGCTGATGTTTTTTATTTGCATGCGAACGAGGAGTCACTTCTATACAATACGATCTTTAACCTAATTCACCGCAGCACCTCAAAACCAAATTCACCTATTTATCTAATCACGGCCTATCGTTTCAATCTGCTGAACGTACTACATTATAACTATCCCAATTCACAACACTGAATTTTTCAGCTCTTCCTTTGAAGTACATTTAGCAAGACTGAAATAATTTGAGTCCTGATATAACTTCGTCAAACTCGCTTTCCATTTTCAAGAAAAGTCTACAGCAGGGATATCTCTCTGAAAATACCTGATCCCTCTTCTTTTACTTCCTTCCCTTTGCTAAGTATTATTTACTAAAGAAGGAATATTTTTCCTTAAACACCAGCTTCCCCTAGACAACGTGTCATTTAGCTCAAGAAAAGAAACAAGAAAAGATAATTCAATGTATGGAAGTGACAGTTGTTGCCAGTCACGTGACAACTGTCACTTCCATACGTTGAATTATCTTTTCTTGTATCTCTTCTTGAGCTACTTACTTACTTATCGGGTCCGAACTTTAGGCCTTGCCACTCCAGTATGCAGCGACGCATATCGCCTTGTCATTTGCCATCAGAAGGTCATTCACATTACATGCACCTTGCATCAGGGGGCATTGCAATAGGTGAGAATCTTGAGCTAAATGACACGTTGTCTATGGGAGCTGATCTCGATTTCCTTTTCTTGTTCTTTCCCAATCCTTTTTTTTGCTGCAATTTTTTTTATTATTTATTTATTTATTTTATTTATTTTTTATCAACAATTATAAAGGTACATAAAAAAACATTACAGTCAATCATCTCACTAGGGTTGAACCTGTATCGAGATGAGTGACTTTACAACAACGAGTGAAATTTGAACAATATTATAATTTTAGCATAATGAATAAAAAAACAATAACAAAACACAAGTTAAAAAAAAGATACAATATTTTTAACAAATACTATGTTACAATGTTGTCTGCAGTTGGGCACAAGGAATATATCTGTGACAATAATATCTATGCAACCAACACAAAAGAACATGACATGTATAGGGTGACCATACACTTCAGAGCCCACCAAAAAAATAAATATTAAAATAAAAATGAATTGATGGGAGAGGTTTTAATTAAAATGTGCTGCTTGACATTGCTCTTGAACAAAGCAAGTGTTTTCAATGCTTTTATATTATTTGGAAGGAAGTTAAACAGTAATGGTGCATGATAAAAATAATTTCTCTGTCCAAATGTTGATTTAACAATTATCGGCTGATAATTTAGAGAAGCTCCCAGTCTAGTGAAACGCACCTGCTGAGTTCTCTGTGCCAAATCAATGCAGCTGTAAAATTTACACAGTGCTTTCAATATGTAAAGCTCCCTAGCATTCATAACTTTACACTCATTATATAATAGTTCAGATGGATATACAAATTTTTTTCTATACATGACCTTCAGGATCAATTTTTGTGCTATATTTAGTGGTTCTAAATTTGTTCTGTAACAACCCCCCCAGCATACTATGCCATATGACAGCAAAGACTGAACAATAGAGAAATATACAGTTTTCAGTTTATCTTTATCCAAAATATATCGAAGATCTTTGAATATATATGTTAATCTTCTAATTTTATTAGATATAAGAATTATGTGTTCATTCCATTTCAAAAATTTCTCAACTTTTACACCAAGATACCTGATACTGTCCACTCTTTCTAAGGATTCACAAGTGCAAGTATGAGAACAAGTATGTATTATTACAGGTTTTTGAATTGAAGGTTGGCTTTTGGAAGAAATACTAAAAGTAATATATTTAGTTTTGCTTGAATTTAAGGTCAAAATATTATGATTAAGCCATTTTTTTCAACATTTAATACAAGATTACATTTTGAATATGTTGCCTCCCAAGAATTGCCAGTAAATATTAACGCGGTATCATCCGCAAACGTAACAATAGTGCCAGAAATATTTAAGCTACAGAGATCATTTATGTATATTAAGAATAAAATTGGGCCAATAACACTGCCTTGTGGAACACCAGATGAAATTTGAATATTCAAACTTTTATAGTCATTAATTTCCACTTGTTGAGTTATACCACTAAGGTACGTTTTAAACCAATTCAAAGTCTTATCATTAATGCCAAGTGCTTTAAGTTTTTTGAGAAGGATACCATGAGAAACAGTATCGAATTTATATATTTATCATGGTGTTATGTATATTTTCTTTGTTCCTTTTTAGCTGTCATTTTTTGTTGATGTACAAATATAATTCTGTCAATCTGTAATCTGGTTGGTTGGAGAAAATTGCCTAATGGCAAAAAGCCCGCCAGTGTGCAATATATTTCTTTATATTATGTACAGTTTTCGCCAAATATCTTGAACTTTTAGCCGAGAAGGGGGGCGATTTGCACGTGAACCAACGAAGCAAAAATAAAACCTGAAATTTGAAATCATTGCAGATACAAAACGCCTAAAAATTTCATGTCATAATATCGATAATATCAAGGAATAAAAATGTGTAATACTTCTAATAAAACACGACACAACACGTTGTGTGCATTCTCACACATTAATAACGATTACCCGGCTCTTACGAGATACCCGAAAACGATGATAATAAAAAGAGTGGAAGCACTATTCTAAGTTGGTGCCCAAAAGCTCACAGTCAACCAAAAATATCGGTCAACCGATATATCGTTGTAACCGCAATGATCGCCTTCACAAAGGCGTGTCCGATGTATGTGTGTGTCAGAAACAAAACAAATATGGCGGTTTAATTTAGTTTCTGCCATGTCAATTTTGGATACTAACGTTTTAAATTAATATCCTTTATTAATTTGGGGAATTTTTAATAACTAAGATTATTGAATAGAAACAAATCATCATGGCTCTAGCGGCGACAGATAATGAATATCCGAAAGCGACAAGTAAGCGTTTATTATTATTTATTTACAAACCCACGTAGAGACACACCTTTTGTTGTTTTTTACACAATAATTAATTAAGCATACATTGTTTTAGTCATTTTATTATATGAATCGCAAAGAATGATTATTATACATTATGTCTTTTTCTTATTAATATGCTCTATGTGTAGGAAACGTTAAAAATATACAATCGGTAGAATGATCTTTAGGTTAAAACATTATTGATAATGAGTGTATTGACAATTAAATAAAAAAACGTTATGTATTTTACAATTAAAATATACGCAAGTACACATTTAAATTTCTGCTGTATATTTATGTTTAACACCAATTTCTTAAGAATTCTCCTTAATTAGAGATGAATACAAGATTGAAAGTGAACATGGTTTTGGCCACTATGGAAGAATGCGTGATGTAGGAAATATACATAAGAGTATGGGGTCATACAAGAAAAGGACTGTATGACCATGTGAACGATATTATGAAAGCTCGAATAACAGACAAACTTGTATGAGACGATGTGGGGTCCAATTCTCTGCCTGCCCCATGAGGGCCTGATGGAATGTATTAATTACTGTAATGCTGTTGTAAAAAAATGATTTTATTGATAAATATAAACAAATATATTGTATACTGGTGGGCTTATTGACATTAGGGAATTTCTTCCAACCAACCAGATTACAAAATATGACATCAACAAAATAATGAAAGCAAAAAAAAAAATAAATCAAAGAAAATACATATTACATATTACATTAAAAAAAAATGAATATACTTCATAGCAAAAAAAGGATACGGTAAGGACAAGGAGAGTAAATCGGGATCAGGTGTTTAGGGATAAATCATATTCCTTCATTATTTTTGTTCTTGAAAATACAAAGTGAGTTAGACGACTCAATATCCGGACTTAGGCTATTCCATAATCTTGCCGATTATACTTTGAATGAGGAGCTGAGAAATTCTGTATTATAGATAGGAATGGATAGTGTTGTACGTTCAGCAGATTAGAGTGAAAGTCCATGATTGGATAAATAAGTAAATTTGTTTTTGAGGTACTGTGGCATTATTAGAGTGTGTTTAATTTTTATTTATTTTTTATTTTTATTAAATTCTCAATACATATAACAAAATATAAACAATCAAACTATATAGAAAAGATGCACAGTAAGAAAAAACATATTTCCCTTTACCAGAGTGCAAGCACTCGTGTGTAAAGGAGAAATTTAAAAGTGCACTTATGGTTATGTTGATATGATTGCATGCATTTGGTATAAACACAATCTGTCCAAACGTCGTTCGACCTCGTCGATAAACAAATGTATTTGGCTCAGGGAAACTATTGACAAAGAAATCAAAACAAGTTTTGATCAAATACTCGTCAATACACGTTCGAAATCCACGCCCGAGTGGCACTGGACATCAAACTATTTAAGTGATAATGTAATTATTTAATTTAACAATGTGCTGCAAAGTTTTAAAACTTTGAAATTATTGAATTTACACTTTTTGTGTTTCAGAAGCGACAGTGTACGGTGCACTGTTGACCTACGTTGCTGGATTACTCCTCCTGATGGCGTTTGCCAGCCCGTACTGGATAGAGTCTTATCCGGAGATGTTTTCAACGTTCAAACACATGGGACTGTGGGAGTACTGCTTTGAGAATTTTGTATATCCCTATTATCAGTTCCCTAAAACATTCTCGGGATGCTTCTACGTCTTCAGTCAGGTATGACCATCGGGATATTTATATTGTTTATTCTTCAATCATTATTATTTTTTATTTACCAATTACACTACATTTACATATTGACCAATTACACTACAAGGGCTCCATCGAAGCTAAGGTGAAACTCGCCTCCAAAAAATTGAGCGTACTATATAGAGCGCGCAGATATTTTACTAAGACCCAGATCTGTATACTCTACAAAGCGCAAATACGCCCAATTATTGAATATGGCAGTCACCTCTGGAGTGGTGCCCCCCAATACCTACTGAATACCCTCGACGCTGTCCAAAGGCGTGCTATACGTCTGATTGATGATCCATCACTGACTGATGGATTGCAATCACTAGAACACAGACGCAGAGTCGGTATTTTAAGTTTATTCTATAGATACTACCACGGGAATTGCTCAGAAGAACTTGCATCTTTGGTCCCTCCTCCACCCACTCGCAACAGAGTCACTCGCTTCACTCAATCGCAGCATCCATTCACAGTGGACCTTCAACATATACGAACAAGTCGCTTCTCGAACTCCTTTATTAACACAGCAGCCCGACTGTGGAACGATCTTCCGAATTCTGTGTTTCCACCTTCGTACAACCCGGGTCTTTTTAAAATCCGAATTAATAAACTCTTTTCTAGATTGCAAACCCCTCCCAACGCTACGTAGTGCGCTTCTTCGGAAGAGTAAAATGGACCCAAATCCTAATAGCTGGCGTCCCCTACGTAGACATGTTAAAAAAAAAAAAAAATTTAAATCCAAATAAACATACACTTATATATAAGGTTTAAAACAGTGTATAACAACTGCAGTAAAAGTCACTATTCATAATAACATATATAAGGCAATAATGCTATATAACGGCTACATTACGCCTATATAAGATAAACACGGTCCCAGGTTGTTTTAACAGCAATATAAGTAGAGTATAGGGACCGAACATTTCCGATAATTCCCGAATGTTGCCGATGGTCGCATTACATGTTAATTATTTTTGACATTTGTGAAGCGACGTGAATCACGTGAATATTTGTTTTCTATTTCAATTCACAAATTAATAAAACAACTATAAATACGATCAAACATGTTGTTTCACGTCTTAATTACAAAAAAATATTTGTCATAACTACTGACAGATCATTTGAGAAGGCTATATTAATTTAAGGTAACCCATTATTTCATTATTGCTCCAGTTTTTCATATAAATATCTAAATAATGATATTCACAAAATATAACATGAAAATAAAGCCCATAGAATATTGTGGCTTAAAATCTCAGGCAGTGATTTGGGATTCTGGATACGGCGCCACTAATAAGGTTGGCGCAAGATCATTATGTGGTTGGTGTGATGGTAGCCAACCTTCGTTAGGAGCGGCACAAGAAGAAGAAGAAATAAACAAATAAAAATATATCTTTGCTGCATCCTTATACAATATTTTATAATTTCACAAGCAGAGGATTGTGGACGTTCCTAAACGTCCATAATAACATTTCTTGTCGACGTCATGTTTGTTCCTCAATGTCAGGATCTATAACACACTGGGAAATAACTTCAAAATATGCGTAGCAGAGGCATCTATGGATAATATACTTAAACATTTTATAAATTAAACAGTTTTTGCAGTAATCGACATAGTAGTAATACTTTTGAGAAGAGGGTTTTCCAGAAGAGATATTTCCCATTTAACGAGAATGAGAATTGGTCACTGTATTGTACCTGTTTAAAATAGAAAATAGTCCCATCTGTATGTGTGGTCTAGAGGAGGAGACTCTGGACCATATGTTTTTTAATTGTAATAACCGGTCTAATATCAGTGATTTTTATCAGTCCATGATTGACAATGTTCATGCATCTCCATTTAATATCTCCGACCTGTTATCTCTTAGACCCAAATGCACAGTCCTAGGTAACTAAATACTAACTCCTAACCTCACTGGAGTATTTAGTATTCTTAAGTTGGCAATTGCGTTGCAGAGACATCACCAACTAAATACTATGCCAAACTTAGGTCGATGGTGTAGAATTTCACATTATTATGTGCAAAGTAAAGAGATAGATAGTTTTCTATGAGTTTATGTTTTTGTTTGTTTTGTTTTCGTTTGTTTTTTTTGTCATAGTAATACAAACACATGTAACCGAGCTCACACTGACAGCTCTATGTCACGATTGTTCAGAAATTCCAGCGAATTTTTTGATGAATCGCTGAATACTCGGTTAATCAAAATTACCAAATACATATTCAACGAAGTCGCTAAAATCATCATTCATCGCGTATTTTAATATTAAACCACTCGTAAGGTTCTTCGTGATCAACCTTACTTTTTGACAGTTTTCAAATGTTAGTTTAAATATTATTGTCATGAGCCAAGTGGCTCCTTTAATAATTATTTTAAATAAAAAAAAAAAAAGTTTATACCAACGCGCATGCTCTAATAAGTATTTAGATATGTCTCTGAAATGCGATTCTCATACAAAAACTTGGTAGCATCCTTAAGTTAAGAAGCAACATGATCTCCTAACTTTAGTGAGAGACTGTGCAATGAATACATGGTTAGTATTTTATTTTATTTTATTACAGGAATATTATGTAATTCGTGATTGGATTCTGCCCGGATGGCTGATGTCCGTCCAGGCCTTTGTCACTCTGGCCTTGATGGGCTCTTTTGCTGCTCAGGGAATCTTGGCTCTGGTCCTCGTGAGGTGGCCCCTCCGTGCCGTTCTTCGATACGAGTGGATGGCCACTGGATTCTGTTGCGCATGCACTGGATGCGCAAGTACGTCGTGATTTTTATTGCTATATAATGACAATAATCATTTCACGTTTTTAAGAAATCAAAACTTGCCTGTGAGGCACCGGCTTAGAATAGTGCTTCCAATCTTTTCTTCTTAGTTTTTACAAAACCTTTTTTTAATTTTCTAAAAACTACAAGGCCTATGAATCAGATTTTTACTTTAATCTAAATAAAATATGAAATCTACCGACAGAGTTTTTTTTGCTATTTTAATTACTATTCTTGCTATTAAAATTAACTATTTTACATGAAGAAATATATTGTATATCACAGATTTGGTGTTATACAATATATTTTTGTCTTTAATACAATAGAAGGTAATTTAGTGTGCATATTTGTGTACATTCGTATGCCCAAGGTATACAAGGGCCTTAAGAACAACTTGAGTGTGGCCATTTCTAGTCTCATTGAATTAGAATTAGATGGGTTATTAAAAAATGACGAACTTTGATCTCACAACAGTATTCACTTGTTCAGTCTGTCTATCTTTGAACACATTAACACTGTTCAAGTTCAACAAGTTCCGGTGGCAAACCGTTCCACACATCCACAACTCTATTGGACAAGAAATGCTTCCAGGGATTCTGCCTGAAACTGTGTTTGTCTAGCTTCAAACTATGACCATGATATTTGACAGCACAAATCTTATTTACACGTTAAGGTAAATACAATTTGACATTTTTTGAAATAACAAATACCTAATATAATTTTTTTTTGCTTTTCAGGTTTCTTTTTGTTTCTTGCTGTTGCAATATTCGGTGGTAATTGTTACCGTCGTGATTGGCTCATGTATCCATCCTTCAATGTTCTCTCGTGGTCTTACGCCTTTGCCGTTGTTGCCTTTATGCTGTTTGGTAAGTTATATTATTCTTTTTTTAGACTAAAGTCTGCCATTTCAGGAGGAGTCTGTTGTGAGGCTAAACTCCCTGGTCGTCTGGTATCCCGTGCAGAATCATAGAAAGGTTCATTCTCTGTACACGTTGGGGCTAGGTTGTGGCCTTATGGGCCTAGCCAGTAAAGTTGGGGGTGGCCACAGCTCCACCCTAGGATTCTGGTTAATAGGTCGGTGCCTCCTCCAATTCTTACCTATGGAAGAGCAAGGCAAATGCCTTAATGTCTTACTCGACGGCGACTAGTCACACGCAGTAAGGATCCAGCCTTTCACTGGATGTAGAAATCAAAGAAGTGAAAGTACTGTCCACGTGGTGTGATTCCTGGAAATCACCAAAACGAGTACTAAGGGGTGGAGGAGCCCCCCCGGCATGACTGGTGTGCACGTCTCGCTCGGCAGAATCCGCCATGCTGATGAGACATGTTAGCCGACGCTGCACTTAGCGTGGAAATCAAAGAACTGAACAAAGTACTACAGGCGTGGTGAAGGTTCCCTGTTGAGTCACGTGTTACCGTGGCACTGTTGGGTGGGAAACCCTCGCCATGATTGTCTGGCCTTCACGTTTGTGGTTGGACTCTTAATGGTAGTGGTATGAAATATGCTTGATCTTAGTTCTTGTTTTGTCCGAAGAGCAGCCGCTTTAAGGGAAAAAATCCAATGTTTGCGTATATGCAACTTTAAAAAAATATTCAGTCTCCAGAATGTGCCAACATGTTAATATGTGTGTTAAATTGATATTTGACATAATATACCTACCTGTTAGTTTTCCGAAAAGGAAATTGTTATTGGTGTGGAAAAAAGGATTATAGAGCATTTATTTTGCAGGTTTGGCCTCGTTCCTTCTGTACGTTGAGACCAAGAGGTCATACGAGAGCCGCCGCGAGGCAAAGAACCTAGTCATGCAGATGCAGGAGACACATCCCGTACCTTCGCCTCATCACTATCCTCATCATAGATCGGGATATATATAATATAACAATTATTTGCATTTCTAACTCATTTGCAATATTTACAATTTTTTCGATATAAAATGCAATGGAATTTGTTTAACATTAAGTCATGTCTCAGACAGAATTTTTACTTGGGAATAGTGTAAAGTAATGGTTTAACAAATTTTTAATGACATTTTTCATATCAATTTCTCTATGGGTTATTACATAGAAAGTGAATTTTCTTGTTATATTTTTGTATGCCTTATGTCAACAGGCAACAATAACATCTCACATAAATCAACAACGAGGTTCACCGCCCATTTTGAGTGGTGCCTATTTAGGTGAGACGAGATTTTTAGTTTCAGTGCTGGCAACCCGACGTTTATTATTCAAAAATACATTAATGACAATTAAATTTTTCGTTCCCCGTCTCACTAGGTGACGCTCGTATTTTAGGTGCAGAATTGGCTGCATGTCATGTATACGTGACGCTCGTCTCTTTCAATACGAATGGCTAATGTATTAGAGGGCGAGATAGAGGCATACATCCTATGTACATCTAAGACATCATAAACTCGGTGCAGCGCACGAGTCTGCGGAATAAATTTAGTACAAGTATCGTTATCCCACCTGCTAGGGGACTATCTCTGTCTCTTCATGTATACGCTGTATTAAAAAAAAAACAATCTTGGTGCGATTTGAATATCGCATGCCATACATACATACATACCATCACGCCATGTCCCTTACGGGGTAAGCAGAGAGAACCGAGCGCCATACTTCTCTATTTTTGCACACATTTCTGGCTTCCTTTACATCCATGCATCGTCTCATACATTCTCGTTGATTGTTCAAACTTTTTATGTTTCCTTCTTTCAAACTATCATTCACACGGTCATGCCATCCCTTTCTGGGGCGACCTCTGCTATTCACTCCATCTCTAGCACCCATGTATATTTTTTTGGTCAGTCGTTCATCGTTCATTCTTTCTATATGTCCAAACCACCTTAAAGCATTCACTTTCATTTTACATATAATATCCTTCTTTAACTTGCATTCTCTCCTTATGTCCTCATTTTTTATTCTATCATATATCGTTCTATTACATACTCTTCTTTGTGATCTCATTTCTACGGCATTTATTCTACTTTCATGTGTTCTTTGCCAGGTCCATGTTTCACTTGCATACGTCAAAGTAGGCACCACAATTGCATTGTGTATTGCAATTTTGGCTTCCTTTGAGATGCTTGGGTCGGACATTACTGGTCTAAGTGCTCCGTTTATTCTATTCCCTGCCATAACTCTTCTTTCAATATCTTTAACATACATAATAATAATAATATTTTCTTTGCGGTTTATTACAGAAAATTATGTCAATTGCAAGGGTAAGGATCAAGGATGTGATCACATGATCCTTACAATTGTAATTGTAAGGATCATATCTATGCTCTGTCAGTTCAGTATTCCCAAGAGATAATGTTTCAGATTATTTGTGCAATTAACAAATAAAAATTATAAGATACCTACATACATAATATTATGTATATCATGATGACTCCAATTACATTTTATAATCTGTGTACTATAGTTAAGTTTATATTGTTTAGATACTTTTTAAAAATGCAAATAGTTACAATCTATATATTATGTCTCCTGTGAAATATAATAATATGTACACTGCTAGCCCTAGAACAGGTATACCTAGTTGGGCAACAGTTATCTATTTTTAATGACGATTATTTAAATGGTTTGATAAATAAAAAATATATAATAATTAATTTGTTTACCATAATAACAGTAATAAATTAAAGCATAATAATATATTTAAAACATATTTTAATAGAGCTGATTAGTTTTCCATAGATAAGGTCAATTTGTTTTCTATGATTTTGGCCTTCGAAATATTCAATATGCTCTCGACGTTTTCAAAACGTGAATTTTTTAATTGTTGTTCTAAGAATGAATTAAGCTTCACAGAAACGCATTCAGAGATTGTCTTCGTGTTAAACATATTTCCATTAATTTTTTTTAACGTCAATTAGATATTACGCAGCACAAATTTTGTACATTGCCATGATTTTAAGGTTAGATCTGAGAGTCGATTTTGTATACAACACCAAGAGATCTTTGGTGTTAAGTGTGATTTTTACCTGTGGTTTACGCTCATAAACCCAATGTATGTATGTTTTTGGTATTTCTTAAGCGATAAAATAGTACTTAAGTAGTACTTTTATTTTTGTAAAGAATGAATATGTATGTCCTTGTAGTAACAAGTACATATACATCCTCATACATTCCCTAAATTAAGCATAAATGCTTGTGCTATAGTTGAACGAATTCGGTCATGGCGGGAATCAAACTCACAACCATTGGATTACAAACCCAGTGGTTGTAATCTACCATCTATCTAAATACTCGATACCAAAGATCTCTTGGTGTTTACAAAATCGACTCGCTGAACATATCAAATTGATATTTTGATTCATTGTGACTCAAGTATACAAATTTTATTATTATATCCATTATTTAATATTAACGTACTTTTAATATTTATATTTTAAGATCTGATTTCAATTTTTCACGTATACAATTTTATGTGACACTTTTATTTTAAATGCGCAATATACATTTTATATTATTGATTATGGCCCGAGATTTCAGTTGGCCCTTAAATCGTTGGATTTGGTAATCCAAGTTAAAAGTTTAGGGAAGATTAAATTTCATTCGCGTATTTCAGTGCAAAATGAAACGTCAGTTACGTAATCTTCAACTATAGATATATTTTACGTTTTTCTATGGTTATTGTCTATAACGCATCTGTCAAAATTGTAATAACCTTAAATGATACGTGACGCGAAGCTGTGACTAAATATTATTTTATTATTATAACAACACATTATTTTATTTGTTTCATTACACAGCATGTTACTTTTTCAATTTTTTATACCGATCGATGTTTTTTTTAATTAAAATCAAACATTGTAGTGAAAAAATGTCATTGAATATGTACTACGTACGTAGTTCTTCAATGCAAAATGTATGTACATTTTACAGATGGATATGGAACTAAGTGATAATGGTAAAATAGTGTAGAAAATTTAAGAATACACATTATATATAGAAATAGGATGGATCAATTTAAAAAGTGGGATGAAAAAACATCGCAAAAATAAAGTTGCGTGCCTGACGTTTCATTATGGCTGACAGTTTATTTCGTTTGTTGTCAGGCAATACATCATAATTATGTAAAAAAGAAAATAAATATTAAATACATGAACCACTTCTATATCAAGTCTTTTATTTTAACAACAAAAATAAATCATGATTATAATTATTATGCATAGTTATTTGTAGTATAAAATGAAATAAAACATTAAAGCGTGCGGCGATTAGTACGCCACCTGGCGAAAAAGGCTAGAAACAATACTTAACTCAAGATTAAGACACGCGATCCGCCAGAAACGTTGAGTTAAATATTTGTCGTTTAGTGACGTATTTAAGGGAAGATTAGGTACTGAAATACGCAATATTTTTGTTAAACTTGAGTTAAACTCCTAAGGGCCGACTGAAATACTGGGCCTATGACTTACATTTTTTGAATGTATATAAGTACATATTTTTAGCTAATTTTCTTCTCTCTTGTTTGTATAAGTAATTTTTATTCAGTAGGTCTGATTGTTTGTTTTGAATTATCATCAGAATATTTAGCTGAAATCATTTAACGTGTGAATTGTAATGAATTACTCGAATATTTACTATATTATATTTCAATATATTTTTATAATTCAATTTCTAGATAAAGAATATTATGTAATTATTAGGTTATTAGATGTTTATATACTCATATTGTATTCATTTCTAAATGAATCTCACATATTATTTTTTATTTACATAATTTAAATGATAAAAATAAAAATTTATAATTGATTGACTTTAAACATTAATCAGTTATTTGAATTAATATTAAAAAGTTATCAATTTGTTTTTTTTTACTCTAGTTTTTAATTTGATATTTTACACTATGAGTATACTTCATACTTAGAGACCTGAATTATTTGCATTTTTTTTTTTTTGAAAAGGGTCGTTATCACAGACAAATAATCTATAGACATGACATAAGTAATATTTCTCGGTACACACTGCCACCAAAATTTGGTGGCAATCAATATAAATTAATTGAATATTTTCGGAATGGTTCATAATCAAAATGAAGTATACGCAACACTTATATCAAAAAGTAGATGTTGTTAACAAAGGTATATAAATTTGGGAAAGCAAATACTATTACTGCTATATAAATGTGTCATTGATATCCAATTTATATTTAATCATTGAATGTGTTTGGGATAATTCTATTATCCCCCGTTCCACCTCATTTTGATTATCAATCCCCTGGCATAAAGTCAGCTCTGTATATGCTTTACTATATGGGTGCTATTATTTGCGTTATTTTTTCAGAAAAGTGTTATTTTTAAGAAATCGGAGTTATTTTTAGTAAAATGGTGACATTTTTAAGAAATCGATATTATTTACTACAAAAAAATGTAAATGTAATTATACTATGTAATGATTTCAATAATTTAATAATGTTTGAAAAGTTACAATACAAATATAACTTTGTCATCCTAAATTCTCGATTATTGGGTTTAACTATGTAAAAACATTATTTAAATGGCATTTTCTATTCAATCACATTCATTTATATGTAAAAAACAACAATTTGTTTCATTAAATTTTAATTAGATTCAAAATTAAGAATCACCATCGTAGTCAAGTTTGTTTTTTTTAAGGTTTGTTCTTTTGAATGCCAAAACAGTATTATAGGAGGATAGAAACCTTTATGAATCGACATTAGCAAAAGGCATCCATATGATATATGTAGCTTTATTTGCTTTGTCAACAAATTCAGTCATGTCTTATTTTCATTAAATTTCAACTATACTTAACCCTTTGAATGCGTATGTCGACTAAAGTCGCCTGAATTTTTTTCCCCTTACGACGCGTAAATCGACTATAGTCCATGGGCCTGTAAAAAACGTTACCTTTGTATGCGAAAAAAATATATTTAAATAAAAATTTTTGAGCTCCCCTCCCCCCAAAATATAACGTGACAACTATTTTTTGGTGTATTAATTCAAGATATTGATTAAAAATTTGCATTTTTTTCAGATCAAATTTTATTTTTTGCTTAACGCGTTCAAAGGGTTAATGCATTTTCTGTGTAGATTTCACCCGCAGAAATTTAGGTTGTTAATTATTGTTTGATTCTGCCTTTTCCGTGTATTTTTTTTACAATGTCCTAAAATTATTGTTATCATTCTGTAATGTAAAAATTCACGTCATTCGCAAAAAAAGTTCAAAATTCACAAATGAAATCAGGTTTATTGCAAACGTACATAATTCAGGTCCCTATTCATACGTTTTAGTGCCTATTGTAAAAAAGTTACGATGTTTTTATTACGAGCATTTAAACAAATACAAATAACGAGTGCCTTGTTGTATTTTGTGCCTTCTATTCAAATATGTTTGACAAATATATATTTTATAAAGATTTAAATTGGATGGATTTTCGATTGATAAACGATTTTGAAGGAATAGATGAAATATTTCTTAAATTCGAACAGTTACAAAAAATCTGTGACAATCTTATGTTGTCATATTTTAACATAAAAATTGTGCATTGAAATTACGATGAATTGTTATAAAATATTTTATGTATCTGATATTGGTATTATATTTTTGTACTTTAATTATTTTTATGCGTACTTTTAACAGTACCTATTTGTTCTATCCGTCCAAATTTAAAATATTATGTAATTAGATGATTTTATATTATATGAATATGTTGAATGTACTAGTTATAATGAGTTTTTTTTTTATATAAAAAAATATTATTCAAAATATTTTAGTTCATAACATTTTATTAAATAAAATGGAAATACACAAGAATTTTAATTATAATTTTGACCTTTTAATCTATAAAAGTGGTTATTCTGAAATTTCTACGATTGTATTGAAATGAATTCAATAACAATAGCTATAATTGTTTGCCAAATCAATTGTCATCCAATAGTAAACATTTTGGTTATTCTGAACATGCTATTGTATTGTCTATGGTCAAAAGCAATTGTAACTATTTTCAGATTATTCTGTTATAACTCAACACCCGTTTTATTTACTACAGCTGATTATATTTTGCTATATAAATCACTTCTAAAAAACACAAATCGCAAAAAAAATTATATTGCCACAGTTGGTAAGGCGCTTGGTTTCTGTGCGGGCATCCTGGGTTCGATTCCTAGCAGAGGAGAAAATTATTTAAATTCATTTTTCACGCAAATTACTATTTATAAAATACAACATGTAAAAAATACATACCTATTGTACATATAAAAAAATCAAATTAATATAAATAACAGCCATAAAAAAATCCATAACAATAAAAAAAATAACCACAAAATTATAAGAAGGAATACATGAGTTAAATTATTATTGTTGAAACATTCATATTTTTTTAAGTCTATCTACTTCAAGTAGTCACTTTGTTGTTGCTTAGATTTTTTTTAAGACTCTGTGCCGATGGCATTTTGTTGTTTATGCAAGGTGCAATATATGAAACATATCTTTACCCTGATATTGTTTAAACTGTTTATTCAACATTTAATGTCGTACTGCTGATCCAAGGGTCCCGGGTTCAATTCCCAATGGTTACACAGTTTTTAATTGTGCTTTCAGTTTGGATGTGTGAGACAATTAATATCGTGTCTCCAGAATGTGGCAACTTCTTATTGGGTGCGTGTTAAATAAGATGCTGTTTCATCTAAAAAAATGCTACATTGCCAACATTTGATTGGTTCAAATGTTGATTGATCCAAATTGATTCGATCTGCCACAAAAAATATGGGTACAACATGGTACAACAAAACAGGGTAAGAACGGAACAAGGTTGCTGTAACTTCTTGCTCTGGAGATGGGGAAGAGGGAGAACCCAGACTGTGAATGTGGAGCTGAGCAGACAGTTAAGCACACAGTGCAAGACTGCCAGCTCAGGAAATTTAGCGGCACCCTCCAGGATATCTACGAGGCGGGACCGGAGGCGGTGGAACGGTTAACAGAGCTTGATCCAAGGCTATAAAACTTCCGACACTGACGCTGTACAATTGACTTAGTTTTCCATGAGTGAGATTATGATATGACCGGTTCTTCATCATGGAGGACAACCGTAATTATTCAAACAAATCAATATTGTCATGTGTGTATTTATACCGAGGCCTACAATGCTGTCCATAAATTTGGAACAAAATTTGCTTTAGCAAAATATCAAAAATATAAAAAATCTTAAAACATAATATACGAGATATCAAGCGCAGTAAAGCTCAAAAGTAGTCTAATAAAGGTTCACTCTTAGTAAGAATGCGCCCCACGTTGGGCGCCACTTTCTCATATCAACTGGATAGCCTTATATTCACACCAGTTTTAAAATATTCGACGCTCGGAACCTTTGCAGGTGGACGCATCTTCTGTTAGTAGTTTAGTTAGAATTGGTTGGTTAAGATTGTATATAATGCGACTCGCGCACGCGAGTAATGTTTTCCCATTAATATTTTCCTACTTGTAACTATCCTCATCTTCCTGACATACCAAAAACCCCTTTCGCGCGGGTGTGTGTATAAAACAGGCCATATTGTGTTTCCTATAGTTTTGTTTTATATTTTTACTTTATTGTTTGATATATTTTTGTTTGGTTACAAATAAATCATGTTGCTATATAGAATACGTATTGTCACGAAAACTGTATGAAATACGATGAAAATAATATATAAAGATGTATTAATGTGATTGTGAAATATTCCACCTCGGTACAGGCTAAGCCTAGTGAGGTGGATATGTATAATTTACATACATACATACATACCATCACGCCATGTCCCTTACGGGGTAGGCACAGAGAACCAAACGCCATATCTTTCTATCCTGGCACATATTCATCGCCTCGTCAACATTCATGCATCGTCTCATACATGTTCGTCTATTGTATACGCTTCTAACATTTCCGTCTTTCAGAATATCGTTCACATGGTCGTGCCATCCCTTTCTTGGGCGGCCCCGGCCTCAATCCAATTCTATCCGCATTGTATATTTTCTTCGTCAGGCGTTCCTCATTCATTCTACCCATGTGGCCAAACCATCTCAGTGTGTTCACTTTCATTCTATTAATGATATCTTTCTTCATCTTACATTCTTTCCTTATGTTCTCATTTCTTACCCTATCATACATCGTTCTATTGCAGATTCTTCTTAGCGATTTCATTTCAACAGCATTTATTCTGCTTTCGTGCGACTTCTGCCATGTCCAGGTTTCACTTGCATACGTCAACGTTGGCACTAAGATAGCGTTATGAATGGCAACTTTGGCAACCTTTGATATGTTGCGATCATTCATAACTGGTCTCAGTGCTCCATTCACTCTGTTTCCTGCCATAACTCTTCTTTCGATATCCTTATTAGGTCGTCCATTCCGTTGAAACATGCTTCCCAGATATACATACTCGTCGACTTGCTCGAGCCATTCATTCTCTACTCTTATTTTACACGCTGTTCTGCTTTCACTCTTTTCAAAGACCATTACCTTTGATTTGCTGGCATTCATTCTCAGACCGTTCTCTATGCATCCTTCATATACCATGCTTACAAGATACTGTAACTCTTCCATACTTTCAGCTAACAGTACTTTGTCATCTGCATACATCAAGTCACGCACTGTTACAGTACTCAGTTTCAGACCCTTGCTTTCATCCTTATACAGAAGTCAATGTACAGATTGAAGAGCCATGGAGACAGCACGCATCCCTGTCTAACGCCATTATTTATCGAGAACCACGATGTTACTGTGTCGTTTACACGAACACATGCTTCGCTGTTCTCATATAATGACGCGATTGCGCGTATCAGCTTACTCTTCACTCCATACACTGATAGTATATCCCATAGTTTTTCTCTAACAACTTTATCATAGGCCTTTTCTAGGTCTATAAAGGCACAGAAAAGTTTCTGGTTTTTATCCAGAACCTTCTCTGTGACGAGAAAAAATTTGGTCTATACATCCTCTGCCGTCCACAAACGCTCCTTGGACATCCCATATCTTGCATAATTTAAATGAATAAATACCTACATTCATACCTTGAACGTGGCAACAATAATATCGCCCTCGTCTGCGCGCAAGTAGGCCACGTTCTTCAGTCACAATACTCAGTTAGCACCGTGTGCATTTATTGTACAAAACTTCGCATACTAATTCTTTATATATCTACCTTTTTATTAATCACGTTCGCGGCTTTTCGCAAGTAAAAAAAAAAACGATAAAAATTACAGACAAGTGTAGTGAACCAATTTTGAAGCAGTGACGTGAAGAAAAAAGGAACTCTACGAGAGAGAAAACCTTCAAACTTTTCTATCTTTTCCAATCTGGTTCTTCTGGCAAAAAAAACTTTAGACCTCTTCAAAAATTCAATTCAAAGCAAGCCTATAATACATAGATTTATTTTATGTAGCTTCGATTGTTTCGATAATACAAACGCAATTGATAATAATTATATAGTAGGTACCTACTTCAACCAACCTGTTACATTCACACGGCATTAGATAACTACCTACATTTGTAAATTACTTCCATATATTACAAACTTCGCCGATTCATCGTGAGGCTCAATACGATAACTTACTCCATATTAAACTCGTTCTTCATCGTGGAAACATAATTGCTTTATAAATTTCGTATTTTCGTTCTATTGTTAGCTGTTTAGTAACAATTTACGGCGGCAGTATGTGTTGGGTGCTGAGAGTGGTATGAACTAGGGTTATTCCCCTTAAAATGGCGGAGGCATATCCCACGTCATCGTCTGTCTATGCACTGTGCCCCCTGTGTTTGTGTCGTAAACTTATAAACTAAGACATGACGCCACAATTGACATTTTAGATACGACTGTCCGCCATGTTTATTCATAGAAAATATATAGGTACTTATTAAAAATATAGTTATTGGAAGAAATAAACGATTCATAAAAAGGAATAGTTTATTTTTATACTTGTTTATATTGATGGTATTTGAGAAGAGCGAAAGACGAACGAAATGCGAGATACGAGTGGAGAATGTACAATAAGAACTAGTGGATGAGTAGGTATTTATAATTTATACTTAGGAAGCGTGTTTCAGCGTGATGGAAGACTGGAAAAAGATACTGAAAGGAGAGTAACGGCAGGTAATATAGTGAATGGTGCATTAAGATCTGTAATGGCTGACCTAATTATTTCGAGGCAAGCAAAGCTCGCGGTACACAATGACATCGTCGCACCGTCTCTAATGTATGTTAGTGAGACATGGTCATGGCAGAAGACGCATGAAAGTAGGCAGTAAACACTGCAAAATATCTCACTCAATAGTATGATACCTACTTAATCTACAAACATGCATCATGATGTTTTCATATTCTGGGTAGGAAAAACAGACTGACCTCCATAATATCCTATCCTGACATACACACCTACATATGTTTTATATAGAAAACAAAATATCTTAAAACATTTATTAATTTGTGTTTAAGTATTTAAGTTTGGTACGTATTCTTCAATTATACATACTATTGCCATCGACAGTTGGATCTCATGTGTTACATGCAACTAGTATAAATATTTTTTTTTTGTTGGAACAAAATCCGTTATTTATTTATTTATTTAGGGACAAATACAGTCTTAAAATACTAAAATGGAATAATACAATATAAAATAAAAACAAACAGACCAATTACATATGTCCACAGATATTAAATATGAAACATTTTAACCATCATAAATTTAAATATAACTAAGATGTATGTTTGCCTGTGACGGGAAAGGAAGGGAAGAGAAAAAAAAAGGATGGGAAAAGGATTATTTCTGAATAAATATAATTTTACCACTGCTAACTTTAACGGTTACATTAATGTATAATATTGTGGAGCCTTTTTGAAAGGATATAATTCTTGCTTTTGTAAAAAAAAGGTGGTGTTCCTTCCTACGATTTTTGGATCGTACACGTTCAACAATTTGATAAAATGCAGACTATCACGCGATGTAGAGGAAGTAAAGGAATTAGCAAAGAGGTGGAATTTTCTTATCGTATGCACACTGCAAAATATCACCATATATCTTCAAATTCCCTGCACTGCAGTTTGCAGACAACATTAAAATATCACTCATTTGGACTGCACGCCTGCTTGGCTAAAATAATGCAAAAAAACATTGTACATTATTATTAAATAAAGATCTTCAAAATTTCTAACCTTAAAATTTACAAACGTAATGAATTATTTAAATCGTAGTTATATTGTATTGGTTCTATTCACGAAAGAAAAAATACCTCGCTTATCTGAGGACAACCTGTGTCGTTGAAAATGCAGCTAATAACCACAGATTATATGCTAATAACCGAGAGCTGTCAAAAAACTCGTGTTGTTAAATAACCGTAGCGGTCCGTAGCCATGTTTAGAAGTTTTAGAGTTGCCATGTATTAAAACAAATATGTGTTTGTAAATAACCAAAGAGTATATAATACCTAAGGATATAAATAACGATGGCATATAAATTAAGATAAAGTTGTCCCCGTGCAGGTCAGTCGTCTGAATTAAAACTAGTATGGTGTGACACGAAGCTGTAAATTATACCGAGCTAAGTATATTTAATAAGGCATTCGTTTAAGATTGTTCACCTCGTACCCTTGAAGTAAAACGAAAGGTATTAGAATAAATTTGACAGTTGATAGATGGACTAATTTTTAAAGATTCATTAAGGGGTAACATATGCTTTGTTTTCATATAAGCGAATTTACCATTCGAAATCTTTTCATTTAAGCAGATAGACTTGAGACAGTGGCGGCTGGTGACCTTAAATCTTAGAAGGGCTAAAAATTAAAATTTTACCTAGAATAGAAATTAACTTATAACAGGAATCAGAAAGCAGATATTTGACACAATATTATTTTCGTATATTAAAATTATCAGTGTTTTCCATATTTATTTTGTTTATCGGAAATTAAAACGTGAACCTGATCATTTATGATGTATTTGGTTGGGTTTTTAATAAAGTTTATAATAAAATGCATCGATAAATTATAAAATAATTTGTGACACCTAATAAATTTTGATCATACAAAAAAAAACTTCTGGCAACAGCCGCAAGACTGCTTCCTGATTTTACACATTTTATGTCTAATATCATTTTTGTTTTTTTTTTTGCAATATTATGATATCAATTAATTAAAAAATAATACTCTAATATTACGATATCAATTAATGTTAGCCTCAAGGAATTACAACTGCTTACCAAGCGTTCGACCATCGCAATGTACAACAAAATATGAATAATGTCCTTCGCTATATAAATCCTTCGTGGGCACTGCCCTGTTTTGGTCTAAATCGGCATACATTCAGCGTGTACGGATAGCTGCGGCGGCAGCGGGCGGTCGCGTGAATTGTATGGGTTCTCCGGGCACAAGTCGACTGTGCCCGAGGATTGAAATATTTCATAGAATCTTGCTTGCTTTACAAAGCAGGTAAGTTTAAATACTTTCGCTAAATATACGGCAGGCGTAATACGGCAAAAATTAATTAGAAAAATAATGTGTTCTCAATTTAATTACATACATTTTAGGAATCTTTTGAACTATTAAGTGTTTGGGAGGGCTGAGCCCGAGAGCCCTTTAGGAAGAGCCGCCACTGACTTTATTTATTTCGATGGGTTAATGAAATAGAATAATATATAAATTGCATTATCATACAATATGCATTATTATACAACTGAAATATACGCTCACTTTACCTATACAATTAAATTAATAAAGAAAAAAATAATAAAAAAAAACATGAGAGTATGTAATAACAACTAAAGAAAAAAATAAAAAAAAGCCATGAGAGTATGTAGTAACAATTAAAAACAAACAATAAAAAGTAATAACTAATAACAGAGCACCATTTAAATTCGAAATCTTTTCTCTTAAGCGGATAATCACCCGAAAGACAATAGTCTTTCAAGCAGATTGCCTTCCACCCGAAATATTTTATTTCTAGCGGATTACTACTCGAAATCTTTTCTTTCCAACGGATTACCACTCGATTTTTTTCTTTTAAGACGATTACCTGTTCTGTATTTTTGTTCGGTAGCGTGAATACTTTTCACCTGTCTTGATCCTTCCCCCCCCCCATTTCACGTAAATGCTCTGTTCCGTTTCTGCTACACACCAACTAGTACTTGCTTGCCGCCGACCTCGAACGCATGTCATCCGGACTACGTTATGTCGCGCTGTGTGCTCAATATCTCAGTGAATAATCGTTATAAGAAACATTAATTGTGTAGTGCTGTGCCCAATGAGATATAGGTATACTGGAGTGCTATTGTCCATACAACAAAACACATAATTTTGTGCCGATCTGGTGTGCGAATATAGCCGCTGCAAGTGGGAGTCGCGTCTCTTTCTAAGCGTCAATTCATATAGAGTTTGGCTGTCAGTTGGTGTGTTTTCCTGAGTTCGACGTGTTGTTTTAAGTCTGTTTTTGATATTATTTGTTTTTCTTTCTATAAATTAAAAGAAATAAAGACAATGGTTAAATACTGCAGCACTTTTGGATGTCAAAACATGTGGTATCCCAACAGCGGAATTAGTTTTCACGGGTAAGAAACTTTACATTTATACTTCAATGGCGTCCTCAAAGATTGCTCCTTCAATATTAAAAATACCTCAACTATTTGTATTAAAACATGATCTACATTTTAATATTTGTTAAATTACCTACAATAATTTAAAATTTATTTTAATTTAGTAACACTGCTACCTAACATTAAAATGATTAAACCAATATATCCTTTTGATTTCATCTTATCATGTGAAATAGCTCTCAGTGTATGGTTTTAATTAGTAAATCTGTCATTATTGCTTCCAGATTCCCTCTACATTTATAATTAATTACATAATAATATATGCTCTTTAACTGTAATTATTTCTTGTATTTATAATTTTTGTGCTATTATTTTACATTTCTATTTTTTCTGATAATTATTACATGAATTTATAACTTGTGTTTATTTGTCAAAATTATTAATATGCTCTGTTTTACGTTTATAATTTTTACTTATAATTATTTATTGTATTTATTACGTGTCCTACTGTTATTTATTGTAGTTAATAATGTGATATTTTTTACGTTTCAATTTTACTGTCCATTATTATTTTAGATTTATAACTTGTGCTATTATTTGTTTATAACTATATACATACATACATACATACCATCACGCCATGTCCCTTGCGGGGTAGGCAGAGAGAACCGAACGCCACATTTTTCTATCCTGGCACGCATCCCTCGCCTCGTCCACATTCATGCATCGTCTCATACATGTTCGTCTATTGCTCACACTTCTAACATTTCCGTCTTTCAAAATTTCGTCCACATGGTCGTGCCATCCCTTTCTTGGTCGTCCCCGACATCTCATTCCATTCCTTTCCGCTCTGTATATTTTCTCTGTATATTTTATATTTTTATATTTTGTTTATAACTTATCATTAATAATATGCTTTTTAATCCTTTCTATTTTTACTGTGAATAATTTTGTGTTTTTTTCAACTATGCTTTTATTTTTCATAATCAATTTTATGCTCAAATTTGCATATTATATATTTTTTTTAAATATCTAATTGTATTTATTCTCTTTAATTCTTATTTCTGTCTACATATATTTTTATTGTGTATTGTTATTTTTTTTCTGTCTACATATATTTTTATGTGTTTTTGGTATTTGACATATTTGAATTGTTATTCATATTTATTAAATAAATTAACAAAAATCGGCTGGTTTACGTGAACGTTGCGCAAGCACATAAAGTGATCACGTAAACCAACTGATGACAGGTTGTATGCTCTAGGTGCCTTGAGTTCCTGGTTCTTCTATAATATCCCAACTTCGTCTCTATTGAGATGTTAAAAAGTTTGTCAATAAAAATATCATTCGACTTCTAATTAACCTAATTAATGAATAGTAAATAAAAAAATATTCTCAGTGTGGGAAGGAATAATCAAGTTGATTCCTTATTAAAGACAGAAATGATCTCAATGGATGCAAACACTCTTATGAAAAAGTACAAGATTTGTAAATAGTCGTAATATTTGTTTTAAAAAGATATGGTTTCACAAAAATGTTCTAATATTCTGAGTTATGAAATGTTTCTAATAAGTAATTTGTACTCATATATGATAATCTATATATTACTTTTACTATATACCTATGTACACCAGATTATATATAGTTTTCATTTGGTTGAATTACATCATTAATTATCGGACAATCTCATTCTATTCTTCAAAATTACTCAAATATTGTATGAAGTGAGAGTTTTAGAAAGAGATAGGAATGCCACTTGTACTATATCTGTCTCTTTCTACTACTTCGGCACAACATTTGAACAACATTTAGCACTCCAGTATACCTATATCTCATTGGCTGTGCCCGTGCATCGACTACGCATCTTTCGTCGGACTGGGTGAGCGATCGAGACGAGGATTTCTTCTGTACTGGTACGTGATTTCCTTTCTCGATCCATTTCTTCTGATCCAGTTATCTACCTTATCGCCGTGACAAAGTGCAATTATTTACATTATACAGTCCACTAATCACTTAGCCCGAGTTCGGCAATTCGGCACTAACTCCATTCGAAATCTTTCCTTCCAATAAGATTACCATTAGAAATCTCATCTCTCTCTCTCAAGCGGATTTCTATTTGTTGGATTGAAAAGATTTTTGAAACGTGTGAATCGTGCAACATAGAGGCGAAAGACTGACATGGCGGATAAAATGTCTCGTTCCGGTTCTTCCTCTTAAGAAAACGCGGAAGAAGTGAAGTAAGTACACAAGTTAATAGAATATATAAATCTCTCTTTTCTTACCTGGTTTACCAAGTTTCTCTGCCAGTTGAAGTATATACGAAACTGTGGACACAGGAGCGTTGCCATCGATTATTAAGAGAGGTGCTTGCACTAAGGCCGTCATGTTTTTTTCAACCTAAAAAATATACATACAATTACGATTCCTTTAAGCGCTGGGAAGAAATAATTTAATCTTATAATTATTTATTAAATAATTATTAGATTGAGAGTTTTTAGCGTTCTTGTTTCGACCCCCAGCAGAAGAGAAAAGTGTTTTGAAATTTGAAATAAAGAACAATTTACTTTTACATAGGTATTAATTCTAATGCATGAGTGTTTTTAAATTTGAAATAAAGAACAGCTTACTTTTACATATTAATGCTATTGCATGATTGTTTTGAAATTTGAATTTGTTGAATTCTTTTCTTGAATAGTTTTCAAGCAAAGTATTTAACAAATTGCCATAAGACAATAAACTCGTTACTTGCGTAGGGTGCAAGGAAGTGTTTATTATTATAATTATTATTTTCTGATAATTTTTAAATGCTTAATAGTTATTTTTTCAAATCAATAAATAAATCACTTATTATCAAATATCGTGTTTTTATCTTTGTGGTACATTTTAACAAAAAATAACTATATTTTTAACTTTGTTACACCACGTGTTGATTTAATTTGCGACTGGTTTCGGAATTAACCGTTCCTTCCTCCGGCAGAATTTCAACTAAACGCAGAATGTGACTGTGTGCTTAAAAGAAGCCTATGTATTTGGATATTGGTGGGAGGTCATTAGGGACAGGTCTTGCGTAGAATGGCTTTGATTGGTAAGATTGATAGAAAGGGGAAACATATTAAAAAGCGGGCTGTTAGTTAAATTTACTTGATTATTTATTATATTTCTTTTTGAATTAATTACTTTTTTTTCATTTCAAGTGACTCTAAATTATCTAAGCGTAAACCTACTTTATAAATGTGTAGAACTTTTGTTCCAGCTCCCCTAGATAACGTATCATTTAGGTCAACAAAAGAAACAAGAAAATATAGTTCAATGTATGTAAGTGACAGTTGCAAGTAACGTGACAACTGTCACTTCCATACATTGAGTTATCTTTTCTTTTTTGAGCTAAATGACACGTTGTCTATGTGGGCTGATTGAATATTAAATTGGTGGTTATTTAGTATTAAATGTTCCGCGAATTCCGAGAAGTTATTATTTTTTAAGCATCTAAAAAAGTTCTACACACTATGTGCTGTTATTTTCTGATTCAAATTATTTGTTATGTAGTTTTGCGAGTAGCGACATGTTGTTCGAATATGAAATTAAATACAAGGGTAGGGATATTTTCCATTTTTCACAGTGAATTGAGATTTTAATCATTGCCACACACACAAACACCATTTATTTTAATGGCCACACTTTATTGTATTACTTCCAACACAATGTCACCGTGATTTGAAAATAAAATAAAAATAAATTAAATCATAATTTCATTTTTATTGCCGTTGTTTCTCGTGGAGAATTATACGATTGTTTTAAGAATTGTTTGAAACTATTGGAAATGGTTTAGTTGAGGCACCTAGGTATGTAGATATCGCCAAAACGTTCAGAAATTTAATTATTTATTTATTTATCATTTTGTACCCAATATAAACAAATATAATTCACACTGGCGGGCTTATTGCCCCCCAATAACCAGAGGGGCAAGTCTGGTCCAAACGGCGAAATCAAAATCCTCACGATTACCCATATCATGGATATAATTATTATATGGAGTTCAATAATATCTTTAGGTGTCATAGAACTCCATATGATATGGGTAATCGAAACGAAATCAAAACCCTCACGATTACCCATGTCATGGATATAATAATTATAGTTCAATAATATTTTTAGGTGTCATAGAACTCCATATGATATGGGTAATCGAAACGAAATCTAAACCCTCACGATTACCCATGTCATGGATATAATAATTATTTGGAGTTCAATAATATTTTCAGGTGTCATAGAACTCCATATGATATGGGTAATCAAAACCCTCACGATTACCCATGTCATGGATATAATAATTATATGGAGTTCAATAATATTTTTAGGTGTCATAGAACTCATAATTATATTGTGACTGTAAAATTGTAAACTGCTAGCCCTAGAACAGGGTTTCCTAGTTAGGCAGCAGTAATCTATTTGTTGTTAGGTATCATTGTAAGATACGGTATGATAAAAAAAATGATGGTGAATGCATAACTGATCATGTATATTACTGGTGATTGTACGTGAAAAGAATAGCTTTAAACAAATGTAGAGTGAATATGGATTGCAATGCTTACCAAATCTGGTGTGATGAGTTGATGTGCTTTCATGTCCCCGAAGCCCACTGCGCATTCTCCAGACTTGTTCAACACTGCCATGTAAGTGGAGGTGTCGGTGCAGTCCAGCGGAGAGCTGATGGTCAAGTTGCAGGGAGGACTCAATCGCGAGCCCTGGGGCACTCCGCAAGTTATGAGATGCGGAGTTGCCCCCAGCCTGGCGAGACACGCAGCGATGTTGTGGCCGACACCGCCCCACGAGACTTTCATCTCTGCCTTGTGGGTTGAACCGTTCAACTGAAAGCAGAATAGAGACAGATTATTAATCATACAAAAATTGTTGTGCTATAGGGAATCGGTCGAGGTAGGAAGGGTATAGTTCGAACTCGCTATTACTGGAGCGTGATACTCGCTATTCCACTGACTCACTCAAAAATGAGTTAAAAGGGTGAGTTGTGACCAACGCTGAATACTCTACTTTATCAATATCAATAACAAAAACGAAAATTGCATTTTGTATTTTACTAAGATGTTTTATTTATCTTCAATGGCTCTGAAAATGTGGGTTGCTGGAATCTTTTATGTTCTTACGATAAAGTAATGGTCAAATTATTTATCGATAATATAATATATTTTCAAAAACTATAACCCATTATTAAAATTAAGTACATACCTAGGTATTTATATTGTTTCTCATATTTTCAAATGGTCACTTTCTGAGAGGCTATTGCGTATTGTATGATATCATTTCCAACTGAAATGATTTCCCTAAATACCGTCTCTCGAAATTCGCAACGATTGACATAAATTATATATTTCTTACAAACTCGACAATTCACCACATGAATAAATTGCAATTATCTCTCGTGAGTCGCAATAATTATAAACTTTAATATAAAAATATTAATGTGCACTGCGCATTATGCGATATAATAAACTCAATTTTTAATACAGACTAATTTAAATTCACGAAGCCTCAAAGATGATTGATGATTAAGTATAAAAATTAGGTATGATTTACAAACCGTGTTTATTTTATTTTCTTGATATAACTATAGATCTAACAGTTAATAGTATTAATTAATTAATTTAATTTTTTTTTCAGGAAATTTACAGTAAAATAACATTTTTATGCAGATGTTTGGAAAAAAACTAAAACCAATTAAAATTAAACAATAAATTTCAACTGATGTGCTTTAATACTTGAAGCTATGAAAATATTAATATTTATAACAATAGTGTATGAGTGTGTCAGAGAGAGAATATTTTTCAACAAATTCACATAAGTAATTCCAATTAATCTTAATCGTTCGGTGAAATTTAATCATTGTTCTGGATTAATCCTGAACTTATTGCAGTGGAAAATGATTGAGCCCCCAAAATTAATATATCCACGTTCAGAAGTTCACGATTATAATTGGATTCATATTACATAACAAATATAATATATTAAATTGAAATAAAAATTATGTTTTAAATCTTTTCAAGATTCTTTTCTTGAAAAGAAAGCAATAAAAATAATCAGTAAACCACACTAGTAGTTTTACACTTGTAGCAAGTTTAAAAAAAACATTTCACAAAAATATATTTACCTATATAATAATAATAAGAAAGACAAGAATAAATGCAAAAGAAAACACAAACAATTATAATGGAAATGTCCAAAAGATAAAAAAAGAAAATGGATGGGATGCAAAGGGAAGAAGGATAAAGAGTAGTGCATAGGGGTGTGCTTTCTGAAGTTTCTTGAAAACCACCAAGATCGGAGCTTCTCTTATACGATTGGGTAATTGCAGTTCCACAGCCAGGCTATGTGAATTGTGAACGAGTAAGTGTAAGAGGATGTATGGTGTATTGGTATGGAGAGTATACTATGGTACACGTACAAGTAAGAGAAAAAAAGTAGTTCCAAAGAAAAAGAGAAAAAATGTTCATTATAATCATATGTAGGTATTCACACGCAAATTCTAATAATTATAAATATAATACCAGTCGCATTTAAGGGTCGTATTACAGGAGTTATTTGAGAAAAATATAAGAAAAGTTGAGGTTTTGTAAGCGGTAGGGCTACTCATGAAGTTGATTACGGTAAAATTAAGATCAGCTTCAGACTTTAGCAATCTTTGAGGTTAAATTAATTGAAAAGTAATATTAATCTAAACAACAATTAATGACAATTTCATACTAAACGTTGATATTAACAAATTTTCATGATTAAATGTAGAGAAAGATTAAGATTGGAATATAATCGAGTATTGATTTATACATTTTTAAGATTAAGGCAAGCAAAGAACGTATTAAGAACATGTCATGAGTATTCTCGCAGTACGGGATCTTACCTATTTCTTACATTTTTCGAAAAATAACTAAGTGAAAGATTCACAAAAATAGTTCCAATAATTTTATTTTATTTTATTTTATTTATATTCAGAAAACAAACAGTGTTACAATGTTTATGGTATGGACAATAAAGTTATAACAATTATGCCAATAATGTGTTTCCACATAAGTAAAAAACAATAAGTATGTAGGAGAGAGTTGGGAATAGAGAGGAAAGATAGAGTGCAGATGGAGAGGGATATGTGTTGGTATGAATATATATGAATATTTAATGATTGATAAGTTTTGATTTGATAACATTTATTGATGAGTTGAATATATCTAATTCGTTTAGGTGCGTATTGAAGAAGTGTGATGCACGGTATATGAATGAGTGTTGTTTGGCGTTCGTGTTACAGTGTGAAAGGTTTAATGAATGTTGGAATCGGGTTGCTCGGGTGGGAACCCGAAGAGCTATTCGTTAAAACAGTTCCGGGCAATCCACGATAGAGTTGGCGATTTTAAATAAAAAGACGATAATTTTTAAACGATAAGTAAAGAAAGAGTAGACAGCTATCTCCACTGCATTCAGTATGCACAACTCAAACCTTACAAGTATCTTGTACTAAGAACCAATGCACAAGATACTTTAAACAATACCATGATGTTTTGGTAAGGTTAATTATTATGGAATGGTGCTTTAAGATTTAATCGTCTCCGCGGGGAACGATATCACACTAATACGCAATAGGACCCTAGACCCAATCCTCGCCGATGGTTAAAGAGTGGGTGGACTCTCTTTCCTTTCGATCCAAATAACATATACCTAAATATCTTTATAACTTGACATGAAGGTAAGTACCTATATCAGTATAGGAGAATATTTTGATTTATGAGTTACGTTCACGACATCGTATCGCCCCTAGTTTGCCTGCTTCACATGGGATCCATATCGTTTTATGTATGCTCGTAAAAAAAGTTTCTTCAAATGGGTTTCTAACTATAGATAATTTAGAGTGGGTGGGGACCACCCCCCCTTCTTCCCCTCACTAGGTAGAAGGACCGAGGAAAATGAAATTCCATCCAGGAAACGACATATACATTCAATGGGTAATGGCCGAGTAATTTGACTAAAATAAAAATTCGTTTATGTTGAGGAAAGAAAAGTTGTCGATGTTATCAGATATACGTTGTGGAGAAAATGCATCTTCTGAATTTCATCTAAGAAAGATATCAAACGACTGGGGTGAGAGTAATAGTAAGAGTCTAAAGGTCCCCATTCACGATCGTGCCATCCTTCCAAATGGCTTGCTATGATGCGCTCGTGAATGTCAAAACCCGCGCAGCCCAATTGGCCTGACACACCAAAATGGAATTCCAAACGATCGAAACGATCTTGTCGGTACGGCATGCTCGTGAGTGTGAAAACCAGCGGCACATTGCGCCATCTCATTGCGCCGAACTGTTTGACACTCTCGTGAATGCAAAAATGCAACATTTTTTTTTGTTTTTTTTCTTTTTATATATAAACAAAGGACCATTACGAAAAACACGAAGGCTAGACTCATTAGGGCTCTGATATTCCCGATGTTCCTATATGGTGTGGAAACATGGATACTTAGGGAGTCAGAGCTGGAGGCGTATGCTGCGCATCCCATGGACAGCCAGAAGAACGAATGTGTCAATTCTAGACGAGCTAAGGATTGAGGATCGTCTATCGACGATATGTTACAGACGTATCCTTCAATTCTTTGGACACATTGCCAGAAGGGAATCAGACTGCCTCGAGAAGCTTGTTGTGATGGGCAGCGTGGAGGGACGGAGATCTCGTGGTCGCTCACCGACCAGCGGCCTTACTCTCCACTGCAAATCCGATCCCAATACGATACGACTCGCTAAGAACCTACCTTTGTAACGGAGAATGAATGCGGTAGGTAGGTATTTTTCAATAGTAATAGTCGTTCATTTGAATGTACGCAGGCGACAGATAGGCAAGTTTTAAATGAAAATTTGAAATTGGGATCGGATTCGAGATTCAAGAGTAAGGCTACAGATGGAGCGATTTGGTTAAGTCCACAATGGGGTCTTCGGTGACTGGTGCTCTGCGTTCAGCCCAAAACAGATTGGCATGGAGGCGGGCCATACGTGTGGCGACAGACTACAGCCGCTATCCTCAGTCATGAGGAAAAGGACGAATGAATATAAACAAACCGCTATAGCAGTTGTATAAAACTTATCATCAGAATTATAGCTCATTTTTACTTGAAAAATTCAAAAAAATAGAAATTATTAATGCGAAAGCGCCGCCCGCTTGAGTATACTAATTTTGATGGCTCGATGGCGCAATGGCACGCCCGTGAGTGTGAAGAAAATTTTACAATGCTCCAAATGAAGCCGGTCCATATGGAGAGACGCCGAATGACACGATCGTGAATGGGCTGCTTTAGGAATTGTTGAGCAATCATTTTCAATTTTTATCCGACTTCCAAAAACAGAGGATATCATCAATTCGACATGAACTTTTTAACTCTCCACAATATGGAATAGTGGAGAGTCATGATTTCACAATTTTTAAGCGTATTTTTTTACATCAATTTCTCAACGGGTATCATGTAGAGAGTGTTTGTATGTATGGCGTACGGCGTACGGATTATCCTTTTTGTGTCCTCTCTACAGCCAAAACTATAAGTCCGATCGACTTCATATTAACATCACAATATATGTAAAGTGCATAGACCTAGAGATTTCATCTGTCCAAATTTTCAAAATGCTTTCACGGTCTGGAAAATCGAGGTATTTTTATACTGTTTGAAATTTTGATACAACAAAAATACACTCATCAAAAATGCATTCAAGGATTGTCAAATTTTAAAGAAAAAATCTGAAATAAAATAGCTTCTGTATGGGAAAATTGAGTGATCAACTTCATATTGATATTGTATGTGTCTCTATAGACAAGTGTATTTTTTACTCTCCACTTCAATCTTCTTCAAGGGGAAGGCAGCGAGAACCAAACACCGCATTCTTCTATCTTGACACATACATCGCCTCATCAACATTGCTAGTAATGTAATTTTACTTAAAATTTCTCAACAGGTATCATGTAGAAAATGCATACTTTGAGTTTCGTGACAATGTTTTTGTGTGTATGGTATATTGTGAAAACTTTCGTCCTTTGGGAACCTTATATTTGTTTAAGAATCTAATAGAATGTACTTCATAAAAATGCATTTAGAAATTGTCAACCTTTCAAGAAGAAAAAATGAATGCTTACTATGGCGTGAAGAGTTTAGTATTGGCTACAAACCAGTCGTTTATGTATGTTCAGCGATTTCTTTTTACTACGTTGATCGATTTCGATGATTCTTTTTTGATTAGAAAGAGGGTATCTTCCGATTGGACCCATTTCAATTTGGTTAAGATATGATCATGGGATTCACGAGAAATTTATCAAACTCTTCAATTTGCACTTCAGCAATAATAACTCTTTGCAACATTGTCCGATTTTAATGATTTCTTTTTCAACAGAGAGGAAGATCTACAACTTCAGAAATGATCTGCAACTTCAGGTGCATCCGACACTCGACGTCGAGTGTTATATCTGAATGCATCTCTGTCGATATTGTCATTTGGCTGATGGGGTAAGGAGTATGGAATGGATTTATAATTCCAAATGTATGTAGGTACCTACACAATATATGGTGGTCAGGATTTCGTCACAATATCTCTAATAATTATAGTATTGGTTGTACTATTTTCATATACCTACTAAGAGATAATTAAGGAAACCAAAATGACGATTTCAGCCGAGATAGCCATCCAAATACAAATCTCCAGTCTAAAGTTGTGCAAGTATCGAAAATGTAAAACAATTCAAGTACCTACTTGGGCAGTATACTTACCGAGAATCTAGACCCTGACACTGAAATAAAATGCAGAATAGAAGCGGCCCGATCGACATTTTACAAAATGAAAAATTTTCTACTTGACAATATCAACATAACGCAGAGACAATAATGGTCAAGTGTTATGTGTGGTCGGGTCTGCTTTATGGGGTGGAGGCGTGGTCTTTCAAAGTTAATATTATAAACCGCCTTGAAGAATTTGTAATGTGGATCCACCGCAGAATGCTGAGAATATCATGGACTTAGGAACCTGCCCCCCTAGACAATGTGTCATTTAACTCAAGAAAAGAAACAAGAAAATATAATCGAATATTTTTATTATTGCATATGCGCAAACATTGGATTTTTTTCCCTGTCGGGAGTCAAAGATATTTTTTAACAGATTTTTAATTATCTCAATAGAGACGAAGTTGGAATATTTATTGTAGGAGAACCGGGAAATCAAGGCACCTACAGGGCTTACGACCTGTCATCGGCTGGTTTACGTGATCACTTGATGCGCTTGCGCAACGTTCACCAATTATGCCTTTTTAATGAGATCCCTATCAATTCAATTTTGAAAGTTCTATATATTGTAATACTGAAATTCTTTTCGCTTGAAAATAAGGAATTTTTACTACAGCCATCTATGGGTGAAATTATGAACAACAATCTTATTATTTTTTATTTATTTTGTTGTAACGCCGTTTATTGAGAGAATTGGTTTTTTGTAAATAATGAAAGCTACAATTCTTATATCTGAGGTGACAATGCATTTTTCGCATAGAAGTCACCCCTGAATTGCGCCAGACTTATAAGGTCATTTTTGTCTTATTTACCTACTTGTACCAATGTGTAAGTAATCGAATATTTTTATTATTGCATATGCGCAAACATTGGATTTTTTTCCCTGTCGGGAGTCAAAGATATTTTTTAACAGATTTTTAATTATCTCTATAGAGACGAAGTTGGAATATTTACAAAAATGACCTTATAAGTCTGGCGCAATTCAGGGGTGACTTCTATGCGAAAAATGCATTGTCACCTCAGGTATAAGAATTGTAGCTTTCATTATTTACAAAAAACCAATTCTCTCAATAGACGGCGTTACAACAAAATTAATAAAAAATAAAAAGATTGTTGTTCATAATTTCACCCATAGATGGCTGTAGTAAAAATTCGTTATTTTCAAGCGAAAAAAATTTCAGTATTACAATATATAGAACTTTCAAAATTGAATTGATAGGGATCTCATTAAAAAGGCATAATTGGTGAACGTTGCGCAAGCGCATAAAGTGATCACGTAAACCAGCCGATGACAGGTCGTAAGCCCTGTAGGTGCCTTGATTTCCCGGTTCTCCTACAATAAATATTCCAACTTCGTCTCTATTGAGATAATTAAAAATCTGTTAAAAAAAAGAAAATATAACTCAATGTATGGAACTGACAGTTGCCAGTCACGTGACAACCATATATTGAGTTATCTTTTCTTGCTTCTTTTTTTAAGCTAAATGACACGTTGTCTAGGCAACATTGTTAGTAACAGTGAGGTAGGTACTACGTATAGCCAACACCAACATAGAATTATTCACCAATGTTAAGCTCCGTATAAAGTGTCGTACTTCGGCCATATTTTGAGAGGTGAAAAATAGACCATCCTTCAGCTTATCACGAAGGGGAAGTTCAAGGGTCGTCGAGGGGTAAGAAGAAGTCAACTTTTCTGGCTTCGAAACATCCAGGAATAGACCGGTATAAGAACTGTGGATGAGGAGAGGAGGAGATATTATTGTGAAAATGGGTTATTGATGACTTATGATAAAAATTAGTAGATATATTTTCCTCCCGACATAATCAAGACAAGAAAAATTAGTAAGTATATTTTCCTCCCGACATAATCAAGAAAAGAAAAAATAGTAGATATATTTTCCTCCCGACATAATTTTATTTTATTTTTATTTTACATTGCTTCTCGGGCAACTAACAGGTATTATGTCAAATATTAATTTAACATGCACCCAATAACAAGTTGCCGCATTCTGGAGACTTACGATATTTATCGTCTCACAGATCCAGACTGAAAACACAATTAAAAACTGTGTCTCCACCGGGAAGCGAACCCGGGACCTTTGGCTCAGCAGTCAAATATCTAATTAACTGTGCCATGAAGGCCGACAAAATAATCACACCGACAACATAACCAAGACAAGAAAAAATAGTAGGTATATTTTCCTCCCGACATAATCAAGATAAGAAAAATTAGTAGGTATATTTTCCTCCCGACATAATCAAGACAAGAAAAATGATATGACAGATATTCATCCACAAATAAAATAATTTTGAATGGAGTACATTGGATTGTGCCAGGTGCCTATACTCCTGTACGCAGACTGATGGTTTTAATCAACAGTGGCTTTGAAATATTTCATTAGTCAAACCGCATGTCTCAACTGTTTTGGTTTATGTATTTATCTACCATCAAAACAAATCTACTTATATTATGCTGTAAAGCACCGGCTTAGAATAGTGCTTCCACCCCTTTTCGGGTGTCTCGTAAGATTCGGGTAATCGAAAATACAACAGGCAACAATAACATCTCACATAGTTCATCAATGAAGTTCACCACCCATTCTGGATGTAGTGCATCTTTAGGTTAGACGAGACTGATATGTGGGGATACAAGCACATGTCGTGTTACATTTATAAGGTAATAAACACCCGAACACCTGTCGCTGGTTAATCCACATTGTGGGCTGTGTGGCGTGATGGAAAAAATAATGAAAAAAAACTTTGTATACTGTGGCGAGGCTATACCTACACCACAATGAAAACGTCATTCGTCAGATAGTCTCGTATCTCATTCATATTAACGAAGATGGCCGAAGGACATCAGTTCCTGAACCGAATACGCAGCGCGGTTCGGCATTCGCGCGTCAACCGACGAGGCGATTGCAGTGTCAATTCTTTAACAATTAGTTAATTAGTTAAATTCATCATGTAAAATAATGTGACTTATTTTAACTGAAAATAGATTGTAAGTCCTCTTTTATTATGAAACCTTTCATCACTCAATTACTATTTCTATTTCTACTAATTAACTGATTATCAAATTGCAATATCTTATATACATAGTGGTGTATGTTATTGGGAAGTAATTTGAACACGCACTTAAAATCGCAACCTTCTGATATATTATATACTTAATTAAATAAACAACCCCAATAGAATTCACACCCGATATAATTGGTGACCCCGACGTGATATATTCTCCATATTATGTATTTCGTCCTATGAGGATATTAGGACATTAGTATAGGTTAGTTGGCGTCCGTCCTCATCAAGAAGCGGTTGCTTCGAAACCGGTTGTATAAAATTACTCACTCGTGGATTAAATATAGTTAGAATCAGATTGTTTAATAATGTACCTACCACAAAATTAATTCCGAAAATAAGTCATTCATTAAGAGCGCATGTGACTGAAAACATGATATAACGGACAAAGTTATACGGACGAGGGAGCGGGTCAGCTCTGAAACCGGTTAACATTAAATACTCAAAAGTGATGTAAACAAAAAAATATTATTTTAAATTATTAGTTAAAATGTGCTACAATGTAGTGCAAAGTATCAAGATAGTAAAATAACCTTTAAAATTGCGAATTCATAGTGTACGGTAGTGAGAAGTAAAAATGTTATCAGGGGTATTTTTTAACAGATTTTTAATTATCTCAATAGAGACGAAGTTGGAATATTTACTGTAGGAGAACCGGGAAATCAAGGCACCTACAGGGCTTACGATCTGTCATCGGCTGGTTTACGTGATCACTTTATGCGCTTGCGCAACGTTCACCAATTATGCCTTTTTAATGAGATCCCTATCTATTCAATTTTTGAAAGTTCTATATATTGCAATACTGAAATTCTTTTCGCTTGAAAATAAGGATTTTTACTACAGCCACCTATGTGTGAAATTATGAACAACATTATTATTATTTTTTTATTTATTTTTGTTGTAACGCCATCTATTGCGAGAATTGGTTTTTTGTAAATATTGAGAGCAGCATTTCTTATACCTGAGGTGACAAATGCATTTTTCGCATAGAAGTCACCCCTGAATTGCGCCAGACTTATAAGGTAAGGACCTTATATGTTATCAGGGGATAATGAGTAAGTACCACACGTTTGACACTACTGTTTTGTGGTGATTGGTTATGGGAGTTGGGTGGTGATAGATAGTAGATTCCTTTATCGATTTCATTAGTTCCCAAAGTTGCAGTCGAATCAGGATTTAATTTATCATTATCTATCCAATAATATATCAAACTTGAAATATGAAAAAATGCAGTTGCTTTAGTTCCCTATAATAACAACTTTTAAGACAGCCGTTTTGTTCTTATTAAGGGGCATACAGACAATTTCTCGTCTTTGTAGTACAAAAATTTCCCGACACTTGCGTCATCGATGGCGTAAATTCGTAATAAAAAATTAAATTGCGTCGTTTTATAAAAACAAGAGACAAAAAAAGAAAAGAGAGTAAAGAAAAGAATATTAAAAATAACACAGTTCATAGCAATGAGGAAAAGAAGGAGGTTACGGAAGGATATAGAAGGAATTCAGGAACTTCTTCTTCTTCTTCGTTTCCTCAATGCTGAGGGTCGTTATCTATGGGACCGCTAATGGACAGAACTAGTCGCCTCCAGTCTTCTCTGCCCTCCGCAGCTCGCACCGCCGAATAAAGTTCGTTCCCAGTCATCTCCTTAATTTGGTCACACCATCGCGCAGGAGATCTGTCTCTACTTCTTTTTCCTGATACACTTCCTGTGATAATTCAGGAACTATTTGACAGATAAAGTTTTTTAGTTTACCTTTAAATATTTGAATGGATTGAGATGACGTTACTTCATCAATTAGGCCATTCCAAAGTCTAGCTGATTGAGCTTGAAAATAAGAGCTGAAAACTTCTGTATTGTGAATGGGGATAGCTAGTGTAGTACTTTCAGCAGATCGAAGGATTCTTTGACACAGTAATGGAATGTAGTGCTTAGCGAAGTCATGCAGACCATAGAAGATCATCTTGTTCCCTTTGCAGTCCACTCGCTCAGGATACCTCAAATAGTGATGTTCGTTAGGAAGAGGTGTTATGTGACAAAAGGTTGGAAGCAGCTGTCGTATGCAGCAGTGCGGAGAGTGCAATATGGCGTGGATCAATTAATTCCTTACCACAAATTAATTCACATTAAATTATCTATACTACGCCAAATAATTTGTATTGTTATACTATAATGAAGCATAGCAGAGGGAATTCGAATAATTAATGATATTGGGGATAAAATAAGTGTAAAGATTTATCTCGCTTTTATGAGTAGGTAATGATTTTACAAATATTGTAAGAAAACAATGGAGACACAATTCTAAGCCGGTGGCTCCCAACAACAAATTCTTTCTAATATTATCAAATATTGTGTTTTTATCTTTGTGGTACATTTAATTGAATGGGGAATATTTTAATAAATGGGGTATGAGTCGACTTGTGAGGAGTGAGGACTGTTCCACGATATTTATCGGAAAACTGATAAGATCATGATAAGGTCAAGATAATGCGTTAATAGCGTCGTGAGTACCACTAACTAATCTTATGCTTAAAGATTTCTTGAGTCTTAATCTAATATTTATCAACTTCATGAGTAGCCCTACTGGCCGTAAATTCGAGACTAGAGTTAAAAAACATATCAGATGCTTAGAAAATGATAATTTCTCGGAATTCGCGGAACATTTTATACTAAATGACCACCAATTTACTATTCAATCAGGTACAAAAGTTCTACACATAAATAAAGTAGGTATACGCTTAGATAATTAAGAGTCACTTGAAATAAAAAAAATAATTCAAAAAGAAATATAATAAATAATCAAGTAAATTTAACTTACAGCCCGCTTTTAAATATGTTTCCCCTTTCCATCAATCTTACCAATCAAAGCCATTCTACACAAGACCCGCCACTAATGACCTCCCACCAATATCCAAATACATATGGCCTTATTTTAAGCACACAGTCACATTCTGCGTTTAGTTGAAATTCTGCCTGAGGAGGGAACGGTTCCTTCCGAAAGCGGTCGCAAATTCAATCGACACGTGGTGTAAACAAAGTTCAAAATATATTTAATCGTTCTAATATCAGCGTTTTCGGGTGTAAGAGCCGGGAAATTGAAAATACAGCAAGCAAAAATAACAACTTACTTATTTCAGCAATGAGATTCAACACCCATTCTTGATGTTGCCTTTTTAGTTGAGACGAGACTGGTGTGTCATACACGCATGTGTTGTGTTGTGCTTCTTTAGTTTATGGTCACCCATCGCTGGTTAACCCATGGTGATATATATGTAAGAATGTTGTTTTTTCTCCAAATATTGGAGTAAAAAAGCCCAAAACCAACAATTACAGAGAATGGAATGGAACAGAATGGAATGAAATAGAGAATGGAATAGAGAATGGAATAGAATAGAGAATGGAATGAAATAGAGAGTGGGATGGAATAATGAATGGAATGGAATAGAGAATGGAATAGAGAATGGAATGGAATAGAGAATGGAATGAAATAGAGAATGGAATGGAATAATGAATGGAATGGAATAGAGAATGGAATGGAATAGAGAATGGAATGGAATAGAGAATGAAATGTAATAGATAATGGAATGTAATATTGTTAGAATGGAATAGACAATTGAACGGAATAAATAATGGAATGGACTATCCTTTCGTTGTCAAAACATTTTGTAAAATTCAAATTCAACTCCAAGAACAACAGACTTATTTGATTGAATAGATTGCTAATACATGTGGTAGTATAGGAATTTATTTTAAAATCATCGAAAATTCCAGATGTTTGAAAATATGTTTACGCGCTTTGTTATCTAAGGGATCCGTAGTAAGCCGCGAGGTGTAAAAACATCTGGAGAAATAAATAGGAGCCACTAAAAAATAATATACACTAATATACACTCCATCTTGTTTATCATTGATCTTTCCCGCGTGTTTGTTAATACTACTACTTGTACCATAGATAGATCAGCCGCACGGCGACCAGAACCATAAACAATTGGGGATATAGCCCGAAACAGCAGATAACTGACTGCATGACCGATATAAATATGGCAACACCGACCGTTTCCCGCCAAAATGTGACAGATATGTATATAATTCCCGCCCTCGATTTACGCGCATCATAAAAGTCTATATTTAAGCCGGTAGACACGAAGCAAAAACGTAAAATTCATGTACCTATGTTTACTAGCATAGTGTCGTAATTTCGAGGTTACGAGAATAAATAGAATGTTGAAGTTTTTTAGGAACAAATAATAGGGTAAATCGGGGGAATATGGGCACTTGGGGAATATGTGCAGTGTTTAAGAAATCTCATAAAATCACCTAGCGAAATAATTTTTAACTAATTGCAAAAGTGCTGACTCACTGCGTGATACATTTTCATAGTATTCACAATCAGTTTGGCAGCGTTGCTCTGTCGCACAACACAAGTGGAGAGGATTGCGCGATTGTAAGTAATTTAATTTTACAAATATTTTCGTTATTATTAAAAACAATGTAAGTATTTTAACAATAAGTTATTACTGTTTTCTACAAATAGTCAAACGTTAGTATTAATTCATGTTTTGCATTAAGTATGTTTTTAACGATTTGGTAATATTGAGCGCTTATTTATGTTACGTTATTTATTTTAATTTGATTTATAAGGAAATTGTTGATATCGGGGTTATATGGGCATACGCATTTGGGGTAAAATGGGCAAATCACCCAAATTACATCGACCTGTAGGTGCACGTGGCAGAAAAATTGGATCCGAAGAAAACATTAATTTAACTAGAGAACAATTAACAGAGATCAAAATAAATTGGCAAAAAAGTCCAATAAACCACAAAATCAAAATTTGAAGATGCTAAATGCCCTGTGTACAAATCCTTTTCAGCAGATATTTTTTTTTAGTATAAATGTTAGGTTTAATAATGTTGCCCTTTTTACCCCGAAAGTCGGGGTAAAATGGGTTTATAATTTTGGATATTATTTTTATTTTTAGTTATACAGAAAGGTATAGGTTGTTGTTTACTTCATACGAATTAAAATTTTGTATATTATTTTTTCACTTTTTTTCATGAAACCTTAAGGTGCCCTTTTTCCCCCGAGTTACCCTAGTAAAATTAATTTTTGTTGATGTTCCTTAATTTCAGTAGTTTTTGTAATGGGTCGTATTACGGGAGTTATTTAAGACTAGTTGCATGTAACACATGAGATCCAACTGTCGATAGCGATAGTATGTATAGTTGAAGAATATGTACCAAACTATAAACCCATAGATACAAATTATTGAATATTTTCAGATATTTTGTTTTCTATACAACATATGTAGGTATGTATGTCAAGATAGGATAGTATGGAGGAAGATCCTTTTTCTTACCCAGAATATGCAAATAGCATGATGGTATGTATGTATGTATGTTTGGAGATGAAGTATCAAACTATTAAGTCTTCTTACATATTGTGTATAGGCGACTGCCATACAAAATGTATGAAGCGATGTCGTCACTAAATTCAATTTTTAAAAAAATTGTTAAAAAAAAATTGAGATCTTCTACTACAATGTTAATATTTTTTATAGAAAATTAAATTATCTAGTTGAGGTGTTTCGGTTTTTTTCGATAATTGTAAAAGTTTTGGAAATATAGGCAGTTAAACTCATAAATTTATCATAAAAAAAATATTTTTCTTAATAAAAAATGTTTGAGAAACCCTGGAATTTTTTTGAAAAAACTAATTTGAGATTTTGTATTTGTCTATGTTTGTACCAATTTTCAGCGTTCTAGCATTTATGGTTTCTGAGATATATGGAAAAATAAAATAAAAATTCAAAAATTGATAACCCCTGACTGAAACAAAAATTCAAAATTCCGAGTATAAAAGTTTTGTAGGCCTGTAACTGTTTATATATTCTGAAATTTTAGGCTCTGTAAATTGAGCGGATCAAAAGTTATAAGGGGGGGACGGACACACAGACACACACACAGACACACACACACACAGACACACACACACACAGACACAGGAAATGTTCTACTCCGAATTCTGAGTAAATCCGTGTATGGAACATATATGCTGCGAAGCCTCTAAGTTGGTGTTTTTTGACTTCAAAGATGGAAAAGCCGTGAAAAAAGTAGACCTCTCCATACAATTATCGCGTATTCTGGCTTGATACATTGTCGATATGTTAAGAGAACAAAGTTCTCCTGAACAAATCGACAGTTGGATTAACGTAAGAAAAAGTTAAGGTACAGTACGCAGTATTCTCGCAGTACGGGACCTTACCCTTTTCTTACATTTTTCTCAAATAACTTGAAACAAGTATATATACATCCTCATACATTTTCTCGCGACCACTGGATTACTAACCCAGCGCTCACACCGCTCAGCCACCACTCATCTAATTCCAAATTCCAATATTTCTAATTTTAATTTGAAATTTCAAACCAAATGCCAGATATTTGAGTTTAAAGTTGCCAGTATTGAGAGTCGGCAATTTCATAGACAAGGACAATACAATCTATCTACTTCATAGATTTTCATATAATATACAAGATGTAGTATTTCGTGCAAAAAGTGAGTCATGGAATATCGCGCGTTTGACTTTTTGATTGGCAACATATTGCATTTTTCCTTACTTTTCAACACATCCTAGATAACTGTTCTATAAATCTTAATGAACAAAGTGTTTTTTCGACAAATAAATCTGAAAACAATTCACATAAGTCGTAATTATCTATAGAAAAACTATGTGATCTGCCCACCAAAACGTCAAAAATCCCCCGGAAAAATGCCTCACTTCGATTCATACAAAATTTGCTAACTACGACATCTAGTAGGTATATTATAATAAAAATCTATGATCTACTTAATATTAATTATTATAAGCTTGTTGTCCATGGTCAAGTGTACAAATAAAAGCCTTTGTAAATCCTAATTCTGATGTAACCTACCATAGTTAATATATCAAATGATTTAAACCCTGGAGTGTGTTTAAAGATTTATGAAGACATGAGATACCACTCGATTCTGGGGATGGTTTTAAGAGCAAGCAAATCTTACAAACACAAGAGCAATACAGTGTTTAATGTACAAGTAAATACCTACTCGATTTAATCCCAATCCTATGATGAGATTAATAAGTTGAGATTAATTATATATCTATAGAATTAAATAAGATAGGTATGTTCTGGGAATATGACCTACATATGTAGCTACGTTATCTACGAACCTATTAATGAGCTTTATGTGATTCGTGTTGTTTCTCAAAATTATTAAAAAAATGTGGATATTTAAATTTAAGACCCGACAACTTGTTTCTCCAAAAGGGAGCTAATCCCTCTTCTCTCCTCCTCCTTTTCCCCTCACTGACCCTTCCCTAAATCCTAAAACCTCTTGCAATGCTATATGTAGGTTCAATAGTTTATTGTTTTTAATTTACTCAAACATTTTATTCATAATACTAAATAAGAACATTGTAATTGGCGCTATGAATAATTGTAATTTTTGTATACTATTTTTAAATAAAACTTAAAGCTGTAATGTTCATTCAAATAATAAAATAAAAAAAAGATGAATTGTTTATTTTCTCAATATTTTATTTTATTTTAACTTATATGCTTCATCTGGTTGGTTGAAAGAAATTGGGAAGTAAAAACAAACGAACAAACACCTACGGAAATCAAAGTTATCCATTGAATTGGCTAGTAAAAACTGCCAAGATTGAAAATATTCATGTAAATGTCTAGTCGAAAGTACGTAGATTAAAAATATCCGTATTAAAACAAAAAAATGCACGTTATAGCCTGGTTAAACTTTGAAGATTCAAATATCGCGTAATTAAAAATATGCATGAACTTAATTTCCCAGTCAAAACTGTACACATTATAAAATAATTAGTTTCACGAACCGTGAGTAAAGGTAAATGATGGTATAATCCAACTGTCGATTCGTTCATGAGAATTCAATTCTCTGAATGAATCGACATTATCCAACTGTCGATTCGTTCATGAGAATTCAATTCTCATGAACGAATCGACATTATTAAGCCAAGATGCGTGTACGAAGGAACATTTTGTATGGTGTAGTGGACTTTTTGCATGCTAATAACACCAACTAGAGGCCTCGCAGCATATATGTTCCCATACATGGATTTACTCAGAATTCGGAGTAGAACATTTTATGTGAGTTTTGTGTGTCTGTGTGTGTGAGGGTGTGTGTGTGTGTGTGTGTGTGTGTGTGTGTGTGTGTGTGTGTGTGTGTGTGTGTGTGTGTGTGTGTCTGTCTGTCCCCCCTTATAACTTTTGACATGCTCAATTTACAGAGCCCAAATTTTCAGAATATATAAACAGTTATAGGCTTACAAAATTTTTATATTCAGAATTGTGAATTTTTGTTTCAGTCAGGGGTTATCAACTTTTGAAATTTTGGTTAATTTTTCCATATATCTCAGAAACCATAAAAGCTAGAACGCTGAAAATTGGTATAAGCATAGACAAATACAAAATCTCAAATTAGTTTTTTCAAAAAAATTCCAGGGTTTCTCAAACATTTTTTAATAAGAATTTTTTTTTTATGATAAATTTATGAGTTTAACTGCCTATATTTCCAATTTTTTTAAAAATATCGAAAAAAGCCGAAACACCCCAACTAGATAATTTAATTTCTATAAAAAATATTAACATTGTATTAGCACATCCCAATTTTTTTTAATAATTTTTATAAAAATTGAATTGAGTGACGACATTGCTTCATACAATTTGTATGGCAGTCGCTTATACACAATATGTAAGAAGACTTTATAGTTTGATAGGTACTTAATATCCAAACATACCTACAGAACCATCATGCTGTTTTCATATTCCGGGTAGGAAAAGAGGACTGACCTCCATACTGTCCTATCTCGACATACATACCAACATGTGTTAAAATTTTCTATAATTTGGATTTATGGGCTTATAGTTTGATTCTTATTCTTCAACTATACATACAATCGCTATCGACAGTTGGATCTCATGTGTTACATGCAACTAGTTAAGCCGAGATGCGTGTACGAAGGAACATTTTGTATGGTGTAATGGACTTTTTGCATGCTAATAACACCAACTAGAGGCCTCGCAGCATATATGTTCCTGTACATGGATTTACTCAGAATTCGGAGTAGAACATTTTATGTGAGTTTTGTGTGTCTGTGTGTGTGTCTGTGTGTGTCTGTCTGTCCCCCCTTATAAATTTTGATCCGCTCAATTTACAGAGCCCAAAATTTCAAAATATATAAACACTTATAAGCCTACAAAACTTTTATACTCAGAATGGTAAATTTTTGTTTCAGTCAGGGGTTATCAACTTTTGAATTTTCGGTTTATTTTTTCATATATCTCAGAAACCATAAAAGCTAGAACGCTGAAAATTGGTATGAACATAGACAAATACAAAATCTCAAACCAGTTTTTTTTTTAAAATTCCAGGGTTTCTCAAACGTTTTTATTAAGAAAAATATTTTTTTTATGATGAATTTATGAATTTAACTGCCTATATTTCCATTTTTTTAGAATATCGAAAAAAGCCGAAACACCCCAACAAGATAATTTAATTTTCTATAAAAAATATTAACATTGTGGTTGAGCAATATACTCATTTACAAAAATTATTGCGTAATTTGTTTTTGGAATTATCTATTTCTAACAGGTCAACTGTAGGACCGGTCTGCCATCTGTGAATTGGATAGTCACTTATTTGTTATGCTTTCTTGACGTCTGAGCAACACAGGTGGGCGGATATGGTTTGAGACATGGATATGGACAAGACTACAGTTTTTTGACCAGTTGTCGCACGTCAGCGGTACTGTGTATGGACACATTTCGTCCTAGACCAAGTTATGTCTATTCGAAATAGCCATAATTTACTTGTGCTTTATTAATTACGCTGCTTGAAGCTATCAGGCAATAATCTAATTTGCTATACACCTTTAAATTAATATTTTATAACATATCGTATTGTCAAATATTCGGGAGGAATTGTTGTGTGACCGCAGGGTGAAGTGCGTTCAGACTTGCTAAGTGGACGAACCATCATCTCCCCCAGACCACCAGAGACCGGAGATACGAGATCTGTGCCTGCGAAGATTGGAGAATCGTCACAGGTAAGTGGCTGTCTCATATTCGCAGATGAATTTACAGGCTTTCTTTGGTTGACTTGTTGACACATAATATACATAATTCCAACCCCAAAAAATTAAGCGAGAAGTTACGCCCCCGCTTATTCACATTGTATTAGCACATCTCAAATTTTTTATAACAATTTTTATAAAAATTGAATTTAGTGACGACATTGCTTCATACAATTTATATGGCAATAGCTACACACAATAATCTAAGAAGACTTAATAGTTTGATACTAATCTCCAAACACACATACAAACCATCATGCTGTTTCCATATTCTGGGTAGGATCAAAGGACTGACCTCCATAATATCCTATCTTGACATACATACCTAGGTACATGTGTTGTATAGAAAACCAAATATCTTAAAATATTAAATAATTTGTATTTATGGGTTTATAGTTTGGTACTTATTCTTCAACTGTATATACTATCACTATCGACAGTTGGATCTCATGTGTTACATGCAACTAGTTTGTATGTCAGTAGCCTACACACAATATCTAAGAAGACTTAATAGTTTTATACTAATCTCCAAACATACATACATACCATCATGCTGTTTTCATATTCTGGGTAGGATCAAAGGACTGACCACCATACTATCCTATTTTGACATACATATCTAGGTACATGTGTTGTATAGAAAATCAAATATCTTATAATATTTAATATTTTGTATTTATGGGTTTATAGTTTGGTACTTATTCTTCTACTATACATAGTATACATACTATCGCTATCGACAGTTGGATCTCATGTGTTACATGCAACTAGTTTTATAATTGAATAAATTAAAACAGTAAGTCATTTTGGAACAAAGTGAGTGCCGGAATCAAAATAAAACGATCATTTTATGATTCAGATTTATGAGATCAAACTATAAATATTTACCATCACAATGTATATTAAACTGTTCAAAATAAATAATGCGCCCGAATCTATCATATACAAAGAAAATTTCTTATAATTTTTAATAAACAAAAATTATAAGAAATTTAAATAACGTAGTTTAGTGTTTGATATGTGGGCTGTTCTTTCCCCACAATCACCCGTTCTGCTTATGGTAACTACTAACGGCCCCTTGAAAAATTCTGTAAGAACACATAAATTACATCGGAAGAGTCTGGAGAACTCTAAAACTTTGCAGACACTGCGTTTTATGTGCCAAGGAGAGCCCATTATAAAAAAAATAACTGGCTCACCGCTGACGAAAGTGAAGATAGGAGTGAAACGCATTTTTAGACAAGAAGTCTTGAAAGCCCTAAAGTTGCTCTTCGTGGCTACAAGGTCCAATTGGTCCAAATAAATTCTCTCGGATATCGTTGTAGAGTTCTCGTCGGAATGTTGACACGGAGAAGCGTTCCCATGAGCCACAAGATATGCTCAGAATTCTCAGGGTTATTACGAAGCTGACATGAGGCCGAATCGTATAAGTAGACTGTGAAATAACAAATTCATGATACTTTCGTGTATATCAGTTGGATTTCAGATTACATTACAGATATCAAAGGAATATGTTATATTTCACGTCTAAATTCGTAAATGGAATACATTAATATTTAAAGGATCATGTGTAAAGTTGTCGCCAAATAACTTGAACTTTTAGCCGAGAAGGGGGGCGATTTGTACAAAAACCAACGAAGCAAAAAGACAAAAATTTGCGCTCTGCGAAACCGGAAGCTGGCATGGATTTTAAGAATATTGAACACGAGCAAGAAGATGGGTTCGATCCCCAGAAGAGAAGAAATTTATTTACATTAATTTCTCACGGTAATATTGCTTCTCTGGGCTGGAAACACTGGTCAGTTGGAAGAAATTACCATATGACAATAAACTCGCCTAATGATTTTATATAATCACCAATGTTAAGCTCCGTAAAGTGTCGTACTTCGGCCATATTCTGAGAGGTGAAAATATGCCATCCTTCAGCTTGTCATGAAGGGGTAGATTGAGGATCGTATAGGGGTCGGAATAAGGCAGCTTACCTGGCTGCGAAACATCCGGGAATGGACCGGTATGAGAACTGTAGAGGAGCTGTTTCAGACTGCATAGGACAGGGAGTCTTTCTCTATGGTGGTAGTTAACGTCGGGGGGACCTGATATGACACAAGAAGTAGAAGAAGAATTAAAAATATACACTTCTATTGCATATGGTAATTATCTTAAAAATAAACATGTAAATAAAAAACGTTAAGATATTCATTCTAACAAGTTTGTTTCGTTCTATCTATGTTAATAAAATGTACAAAACACATTGTTTTAGATTAATGTGTCAAGTTGTGGACTGTTACGCTCCACAAGAGAGTTGATATACTGTCTTAATTACTGTCCAGCGCTGTTTAACTTTTAATTTTGTGACGTTTGACAGCCATTTTGTCGAGGGGAGTACCGCAAGATGGCGGCGTTTAACGACCGCTTGCACCCAATTAGGCGGGAAAATGACAAACTGAGTCTCATACGGTGGCGCTGTTTTCATTTTGTTTACCTTCTAATTAAGCTTTGCTATATCTTTAAACCCTCCGTTGCTTTAAGTAATCCAAGGAGTAAGTAATCAAGTCCATGCAAATTGGCAGTACATAATGTATTTGTAAATTTATTCTCCACTGTTAAATTATGTAGTAGGAGAAAGAAATGATTTGCATTTTTAAAGAAAACTTTATAAAACTTTACAGCGCTGAACGTCAAAGTCTCCTCCTTTGAATTTTTATTTTATTATCTTCCATGTTTTATTATGTAAGTATTATTCTATCTTTTGAAGATTTCTTCTTTCAAGATATTGTGTTCGACCTCATTATATTTATTTATTTAAGGCAACACTCACAGAAGATAGGATTATACATATAAAACACATTGACAGTTAGAATCAGCATAGTTTCAATGCTCCAATTTACATGGTGAGATTTTGCCATAACCGTCCGTTTTTGTTATTTCAATATAAAATAAACGCAAATCTATATATTTTTTCTTTCTGGCAATACCAAGTGTGCATAACAACCAACTAGAGCTGGGAAAAAGCACTTATCATTTTAGCAATGTCGGATGAGCTGTCAAAGATTACATTAATCGCGATAATTTAAATATAAAAAAATAACAAATATTGTTTAAAATCATAAAAGTAGATAAAAATATGTAGACAAAGGTATATAATTTTTATATATTATGTGTTGACAAATACGAATACATAATAAACTTATTTCTAATCTCAAATGGCAAAGGTGTTGATAAAATTTTTCCTGCAACAAATTTCTATTCAATTTATAAAGCAACTCGCTCACGCGAGTCGCTGTTATCATTAAAGGCTAACTAAACCTAACCGAATATTAAAGGGGATGTAATAAAATACGATAACGAAATAATAGTATGATGTGTACGTAAATCTCCATTCCCGTTATTTTTTTGGTTAGGTTTAGTCAGTCTTTAATGAAAATAGCGATTCGCGTGAGCGAGTTGCTTTATATAATCATAATCATTCGTCCTTTTCCTCATGACTGAGGATAGCGGCTGTAGTCTGTTGCCACACGTATATTGAATGGAAATTGTTGAAATTGGAAATGGAAACGTTGCTTTATCTCGTATATTGAATGGAAATTGGTTGCAGAAATAATTTTATCAACACCTTTGCCATTTGAGGTTAGGAACAAGTTTATTATCTATTTGTCAAGCCATTTGATCACATTTTTCAAATAAATTAGACTACGACTATTTACACGATTCAACCATAGACGAAAACCAAAAATAACCACAGAATATGCAGATAAATCAAGTTATAAAAATATTTACCTTTGTTTATACTTTGTTATAATTGTATGTAGATCTCGATGAAAAAAATGATTTATAAAATTAAGTAAATGTAATAAGATGCCAATATTATTTATTTTTTCTTCAAGTTGGTTTCCATGATGCATTTTTATGACCATTGAAAAAATGATAAAGGTAAATATTTTTGTATTTTGATTTATCTGCGCTTTCTATGGTTATAAATGACCTAAAAACATAGACGACGTCAGAAAATTTGTCGTGTAAATAGACACTTTTTGGCGGGAAAACGCTTTTCCCGCCAATTCCGGTCGTAAAAATAGTGCCACCGAATAAATTATTATAATATACATTATGTCAACATATTTTTATCTACTTTTATGATTTTGAACACTATTTGTTATTTTTTATGTTTGAATTATCGCGATTAATGTCAACTTTGACAGCTCATCCGACATTGGTAAAATGATAAGTGCGTTTTCCAAGCTCTATTCAACAACCACGGTTAAGAAGGAATAGGTATAATGCTAAATCTAGTGACTGAAAACATGATAATATTATAATACTAGTTGTATGTAACACATGAGATCCAACTGTCGATGGCGATAGTATGTACATATATACCAAACTATAAACCTATCCAAATGATTCAATATTTTAAGATATTTTGTTTTATACAAAACAAAACCGCGAATATGCATTCGGCGCATTATTCATTTTATTCAGTCTCCTGTAAAATCTTGTTATTGTTACATTAGCGCCATTGAACGCCGAGCGACGATATTTTTAATTTTTTTTACATATTTTTAATATATTTTTTACATGTTTTATACATTTTTTTTCATTATTTTTTACTTGTTTTTCACATATTTTTTACATATATTTTACATGATTTTTGTTTATTTTTAACATGTTTTTTTATTTATTTGATACATGTTTTTTATTTATTTGATACATGTTTTTCATTATTTTTTTACATGTTTTTTACATATTTTTTTTATCTACGTTTTTCGTTTATTTTTTTAAATATTTGTTACTTGATTTCATTATTTATTACATATTTTTTTACATGTTTTTTGTTTATATTTTACATATTTTTTATTTTTTTACATATTCTTGCATGTTTTTCATTATTTGTTACATGTATTTTACATGTTTTTCATTATTTTTTACATGTTTTTTTATATTCATATGTTGTTATTTATTTTTTCTTATTTTGAATTCTATATTTTTTTAATATATAATATATACTTGTATGTGTAAAAGGTTTTTTTTACCGTAAATTGAAATAAAAAATAAAATCAAATAAAAAAAATAAAACATGTGTATAGGTAAATGTATCAAGATAGGATAGTGTGGAGGTTAGTCCTTTTTTCCTACCCCGAATATGTAAACAACTTAATGGTATGTATGTATGTATGTAAATAATCAAACTATTAAGAGTCTCCGTGGATATTGCGTAAATTATTTTTTTACAAAAATTGTTAAAATAAGTTTGAGATGAATTGCTATGATTTATGTAATTTTTATAGAAAATTAAATTATCTTGTTGGATTGTTTCAGCGTTTTTCGATATTTAAAAAAATGTTAATATAGGCAGTTAAACTAGTAAATTTGTTTTTAAAAATAGGTTTTTCTTAGTAAAAACATTTGAGATATTACACATGTTTATATTTTTTATACAAATTATCAGATTTCTAGTTATTGAAGGCAATATAGGTACCCCTGAGTGAAACGAAAATTCGGAATTCTGAGCACAAAATATTTGTAGGTCTAAAATTATCTTTACTTACTGTAATTTTAGGTTCTGTGAAACAAACATATCAAAAGTTATAAGGAGACACACACACACACACTTAATGTTCTTCTCCGAATTCTTAGATTATCCATATGTATAACATAGGAATATACTGCGTAATCTCTAAGTTGGTGTTTTTTGACTTAAAAGTTGAAAAACCACGAAAACTGTAGACCTTGCAATACAAAATTACGAGGATCTTGGCTAGAAACTTTGTCGATCTGTTGAGAAAAAGTAAATTTTCTTGAACAAATCGACAGTTGGAAAATCGCTTATGCCGTTGTAAGTGAATTTATACCGAATTTTAAATTGTGTGCCGAACATTCATTGGAGTAATGTTGAAAATACTTATTTTTTAGAAAATCACTGTTTAAATTTTATTTCAAATCAGGGAGTTCATCTTTAAAAGTCCTGTTAGTGACAATATTATTAAAAATATAGATTAATAATTGGGGTAGATTTTCACCACCCAGGTAAATATGTTATCAAGCAGTAGTTAACAGTTGGTCGAATGAATGTTTTCGTTTGGGATTTCCTTGGCTTGCAAAATAATTCAGTTGGAAGTAAGAAATATGTAGGGCATTATATAAACAGAGACATTTACCCTTGCCCTAATGTAATGAGCAGGGCAGCACCAACTATAGATTTAAAAGGCGCAACTGAGCCAGGCGAAAAGTAATATTAGGCTCCAAATGTAACGGAAAATAAATCAAATATTAAATTGATTTTCATTCATACATACCATCACGGTATATCCCACAATGTGGAGTAACCAGCAACATATGTGTGGGTGCGTATTACATAATAAAAGGAAGCATGACACATACGTGTAATACGTGTATTCCTATATACAAGTTTCGTCTCACCTAAGAAGAAAATATTCAGAATGAGTGATGAAAATCATTGCTAACCAATGTGAGATATTTTTAATTTATTTTTAAAACAAACAGGGTACAATGTTGTAAGTAAAAAATAATATAAAATAATATAAAAAAAGTATGATTGATAAATAAATAATAATAAATTTGGATAATTTATATAGCACCGTTTTTGTGAAATATCTCACCTCAAGGACGCTGAAAATTAATTGCGTGTATCATTTTGGCTCTGGTAAGATTTGCGAAATAGGTGCTCTTTGAGTTTTTTTCTGAACGAAGATACATATATTTTCGGTTTGTCTGTGTGTGTGGGAGCTTATTCATGCATTTAGTCCTGCCACGGCAAACGCACGATACCGAAATTAGTTGTGTGCACCCTGTTTATTTCAACTAATTTCCCAACCATGGATGAAGAAGCAGAACGAAGTGATGATTGTCTTTCATGTATTAAAAGCGGAATGCACAGTTCGGAGAGGTAAGTAGGATCCATACCACAAAGTGCTTTAAAGATATTTTTTCATAATTTTCATAATTATTCAAAATACGTCTGATTCAGTAAATTTTTAAGAACATTCCGGCCAATAAAGGTACGTTCCTATTCCATTTAGTCCATGTTGATATTTTATAACGCTGAAATAAGTTCTTCAATATAAAATCTACAATTTTAGTATGTTCCTATTTTAGTTACAATAGTTACTGAAAATTAAATTAAATGGGTATTGTCGAAAACTAAGATTATAGTAGAATGCTTAAAAAAATATTTTTTATTGTAATTAATGGGAATGCATCACTAATGTTGGAGTTATAAAAATGGGATGTACGGTATATGAAGGAGTTCTGTCTGGCATTTGTGTTGCAAATGGGGAGGTAAAGGAAGTCAGTCAGTCTAGTCGGTCTTGTTGACACTCTCAGAGTCAAGCGTTCTACCAGATCAGGGCAGTCAACCGTTGAGTTAGCAATTTTAATAAAAAAAAAATATGCTATAGTTCTGCGGCTTTCAAGTGATGTCATTTTGAAGTGCTTCAACGAGTCAGAATAACTGATGTGGTCTCTATGTGTACGAAAGTCGTAAGTGAGTAGTTTGTGTAACGTCGGTCAACATAGAACAAAAACTGATATCTGAAATTGCGTGATGGGCAAAAAAAAATAATATGTAATTAAGGTGAATATACACGGTTTTGTTTTTTTTTGACGCTTGCTTTTTGTTTTTTTTGATTTTTTTATTATTTTTTACGTACAATTTTTGTATGGGTAGGTATTTAGTATAGGTTACTACTCGACATTCCACTTAGCGGTATGTCTCGCTTTTGAAAGAAGTGGTGACTTGTGTCACGGACCCTTACTAACGTGGGTCCATGATTACCAAGTTTTTACGGGACACTCTAAAATGATGATAATAGAAAAGAAGCACAGCTAAAATAATAACTTTACTAGGTTTGTTGTGGTCCTGGTGAAATGAAAAGTGGTAATATGGGCTCTGGACGATACTGCCCGACTCGCTTAAGTGGACTGTGTATTTTGAAGGGATTAGTCGGGTTGGGATAGGACGAGAGAAATTTATCACCAGGAACTGAGATCGACTTACCCAGGTTCTCGGCGATGCACCGGATGTTGCCTTCCGCTTTTATCGACCAGAGCTTCTTAAATCTTCTTGAATGGTACACAACACTTAGAGCCTGTTCAGATAAGGCGTTTTGCGCGCGAGCCCACTCGCGCGTAGACACTCGCGCGTTCCCGAGATACTAGAGCTACATACATCCCGTCCAGATGCTGCAGCGCGTTTCCTCACTCGCGTGTAAAACGCTTGCAATGAGCGCGACTCGACTCGCCCGTTTGACGCGCGAGCGCCGCGCGAGTCGAGATACTCGGGCGCCATTGCTGCGTCCAGTGGTCCAGTACTACGCGCGAATCTGTGGCGAGTGGACGTATTTGGTTTGAAATGGAGCGTGATAACTTTGATACGGAACTTTTTATTGATAAATTTGAAAAAAGAGTAGCCATATGGGATATGGAATCAACAGACTATTCCAATAGACCAATAAAACGTAGGAACTGGGAAGAATTAGTCGAAATTTTTTGTGAAGCTGGTAGTTCCGAAGAAAAGAAAAAAACTTTAGGTACGTAAGTAAAGAATAGTTTATTTAATAATATTATTTATTAGACTACATACATAGTGTAGTGAATACATTTCCAATTATTATGTGAGTCGTTTATGACGAATTCATATTTTGAAGTCTTTATTGAAAAACATGGTAACGTTTATGTATAATAATAATGATTTTCATGTCCATGTTTGTAACTGGCAGTCTAATCCCTCCCAGCGTAGAACGCGCGTAAAACGCGGTATCTGGACGCAATAGAAATTGAAGCGCGCGAGTGGGCTCGCGCGCAAAACGCCTTATCTGGACATGCTCTTAGTGGGAAATGTAAAAGTTTTTATCGAAAATATGAAAGGCGAAATAACAACGTGTCTGACACTAGTGAAAAATTGCAACCAACAAAAAACAAATGAATGTTCCTTTTATTTGAAAATGTTCCGAATTATTTATATGAATATACCGAACGTCTTTAAAATTGAGTGGCCAGGCGCTCAATGTCATTATTACGGCCCTGCTACAAAGGTATATATCCACTTAAATAATATATTGTCGTTGTGCCATCAAAGTAAACATTGCGGAAAATGGTATCTTGCACACGTTGTCCTAAAGGTCATTCTAGTCTGACGGCTATTTGAAGGAAACAATGTCAATAAAAAGAAATGGCTACCCTAAAATGAATTTAACAAACGATGCAGAAATCAGTGAAAGCAATTCTAGTGTTTTGGCCAATATAATAATTTGGGTATGGATATTTTTGTCCTTAAAAATCTCCAGAAATCATTATTTATAATCTGAACAAGTCTTCAGCATAACAATTAGACAGCAATAAGTATTTTAAATCTCACTAAATCATAAGCAGTTAATATTTTAAATCGAAATATGTCTTCAACAGTTTATATTTTTAATCCCACCGTTCGGGAATTTGGGGTTCGGGATTGGGGTTGGGTGATAAATTTATTTTGTCCTATCCCAACACGACCAATTCCTTCAAAATATAGTCCTCATAAATGAGGCGGGGAGTATCGTCCAATATTACCAATTTTTATTTCGCTAGGGCCACAGCACCCACTATATCATAAGCAGTGAATATTTTAAATCAAAATAGTATTCAGCAATTCATATTTATAATCCTGTTAAATCATAAGCAGTTAATAATTAAAACCCAAATAGGTCTTCAGCAATTTATCTTATTTTTTCCCCATTAATCTTTATCATTAAATATTTCAATTCAACTAAATCTTCATTAATTGTTACATTTGATTCAACTTTTGGAATAATTAAAATAAATACATTCACTTGATTCGATGATAATTTTACTATAAAAATATAAAGAAATCTATTTTTTTACGGCGCTGGCCGATTTACTAATGATATTAATAACAATTAAGCACTACAAATAAGAACACTCAATTATTATTATTACCATTATACACTTCCTCAAAAGAATTAGCAGATCAATGCGTAAATTGTAAATGATTTAAAAGAGCAAAATAAAATGCAACAAACGCATCATCAAGCTTTCAATTGGGAATAGTTCACCCATCCAGATACTTAACATATCAAAGGATTAGGCTCTGAGGAGGTCTCTATACTACCTAACAACCCTACTGATTCCCGAATATTAACGTTTAAAAAATCTTTAACGATTCTACATGTATTCATTATTACCGTTTTTTGTATTTTTATTATTAAGTTTATCGATAAATCTATAATTTCTAAATTACGGATTAACGATTTTGGAATAATGCCAGTGACTGAAATAATGAACGGTAATATTATTATTTTACGAGAATGCCAAAGTCTTTTAATCTCGTTACCTAAAGCGGTGTATTTTCTAATTTTTTCATCAAAAGTTTTTATAATATTACTAGAATTTGGAATAGCCACGTCGCAAATATATGTTATTTTTTTAATTTTATCATGTATTATTAAATCGGGTCTGTTATGTTGAATTGACCGGTCAGTTAATATTGTTTTAATTTTTTTATTGTTTTTTTTTTATTGTTTTAATCTATTATTAATGTTCTATTTATATTGTAACTTTATACTATTGCATAAAAGTTGAGAGAGAAAATATTTCTATACCACAGACCAATAACATGACATAAACAAAATTTCTTGGTACACACCCGCGTGACCAATATATTATACCAATATTTGGTGGCAATAAATATAACGTATTTGAATATTTTCAGGATGGTTCGGAATGAAAATTGAAACAGTGTTCAACACTAATAAAGTACATGCTGTGAACAAATATATTTAAATTTCGTAAAGCAAATACTTTTACTGCTATATAAATGTGTCATTAATATCCGATTAATATTTAAACTTTGTATGTGTTTGAGATGCCTATGTTCCACCTCACTTTATACACTGATTTCCTGGCCTATAGTCGTAGCTTATGTCAGCTCTATATTATATTCTTACTCTGTCTTCTTTGGGTACGCTATATAATATCTCGTTTGTACATATAAGTCAAACGTTAAGAGTGTGTACATACATAGATAAGAAGGTGCATGTATGTATTGTTTTCCCTTAAACCGGTATTTAGGGCACGTTTCGAAAAGCCATTATTCGTATTAGTTGTGCGGCCTGACGATTGCTATCTCCAACGTATATATGTACATAAAATGTCGAGGGGAGACCTTTTTACAAATGGCCGTAAGACACGTGATACCACACCACGCTCACTTCCAAACAGACTCATATTATATACGTATATATTATATAACAGCACCAATACGACATTAAAACTATACCATTTGCATTCTTCACCTCCTCGTTCCTCACTCCATCCCCACCTAATGACGCTCAATCACGACATTACTAACAAAATAATCCATACAAGATCTACTTAACCCCATTCATACTGATAATGTTTATTAAGTTGTTTATCGAAGCAGGGGAAATGTAATGGACGGAATTGGAATCGTAAAACCGGTTTGTCGATAACTCAGAAATCGGTAAACCGGTATTTAACATAGAAAACAAGTTCATCGGTACCGCAGAAACCGGTTAACCGGTAAATAGAAACCGGTTAATTGACAATTCGAAAACCGGTTAACCGGTAATGCATAAACCGGTTAAGTGGTAACTCAGAAATCGGTAAACCGGTATGTAACATAGAAAACAAGTTCATCAGTACCGCATGATGGTGTTCCGGACACGGAAAGTAAGTAAGTAAGTAAGTACCGCAGAAACCGGTTAATTTACAATACAGTGACCGGTAAAAAAGAAGCCGCTTAGTTAACAATGCGGAAACCTGTTAACCGGTAACGAATAAACCGGTTAATTGGTAACTAATAAATCGGTTAACCGGTACCTGACAAAGAATGTTTATAGGCACAGCAGACCGGTTAAACTGTGACGCATAAACCGGTTAACTGTTAACACATAAATTGGTCAACCGGTACATGACAAGTTAAAGGGTAACGCATTAACAGTAAACCAGTAACATAGAAACCGGTTAATTAAAAATGCACAAACCGGTTAACCGGTAAAGCATAAACCGGTTGACCGGAAACACAGAAAGCCTGTTAAAAATCCATGAGATATAGTTGTCGCCAAATATCTTGAACTTTTAGCGGAGAAGGTGGGCGATTTGCACGTAAACCAATGAATCAAAAAGACACAAATTTGCGCTCTGCGCAACTGGATGCTCGTTCAAGATGGTTGGCGAAAATTATATGCAACAATTGTTTTTGTTTTTAAATACAAAGCGTCTATTATATAGTTACAAACCTTAATGAAAAAAATATATATCAGCGCATGAATTTGCTAAAACAAACTCGGTTTTGATCATTTTGTGAGTTTTTTCTATGTATGTTATTTAAATAAAGGTAGGTACACAAATTAATATAGTTCCCAGCAAATACATGAGAATTTTCGTTGCGGAGGGGGGGCGGTTTGGACATAAACCAATCATGTAAAATAAAACAAATTTGCGCTCTGCGCATCTACGTGATATGTTCTAGTTATATGCCGCTATCTGTACCTAATTTGATTTATCGGAATCCATTTCACTATCTATAAAAAAACCTAAATTTTAAGTAAAAAAAAAATGAAATTGCTAATGTGATGTCCAATATTAATTTTAGCATTAAATCTAATAATTTTATTTTATTTTTTATATTACTTCTCGGTATGAATATGAATTTAACACGTACCCAATAACAAGTTGCCACATTATGGAGACTTACCATATTAATCGTCTCATAGATCCAGACTGAAAACACAATTAAAAACTGTGTCTCCACCGGGAATCGAACCCGGGACCTTCGGATCAGCAGTCAGATACCTAACCAACTGAGCCACGAATAATATTTTATAGTTCTCGGAAAACACGAGCAATTTAATTATAAGCCAGCACCTATCGTAAAATATTTAATGCCTTTTATTGTTTTATTTCTGTAGATATTTCACCAAACTGATTTCACTCATGCTAGCCGTTACTCAAGTTTCAAAACTTACTCTCAAAATATTTAAAAATGTTTTTTCACGTACGTTTGTATTTTTTTACACTGAGAAAACCATATTATATCAGTTTTGGGGTTCTGGTATGAACGAATTGTGATATGACATGTCACAATTAATGTGAAATCCTTTAATTAGTCCGATGAAAAATTGTAGGGTCCCAAGACCAAAGTTAAAAGTGCCAAGGTAATAAATATAATTATTTTCAAATATCATATTGTTAACTTAGAGATATATTATAACAAAATTTTACTATATTTTTTATTACTTTGTACTTTTTCTTCTTTGTCTGGTGCCCTATCAAGAACCCCGACGTTGGTGATCACTCTGGCGAATCCTTCTCTCTCCTGTGCTGCCCGGAATATCTGCTCCGCAGTTCTGAAGCCCGCCCATTCCCTGATATTGCACAGCCAGGACATCTGTCTCCTTCAGTCCCTTGGTGACCTTCTATCTTGCCCTCCAGTAATAATTGAAGCAAGTGGTATTTTTCTCCCTTCATTATGTGACCTAGATATGCGATCTTGCGGACCTTTGTTGTAGACAGGAGTTTACCTGGTTGTTCTAGCTCGACTTAAGACAAACTTTGTAATAACTACATCGAAACTATGTGACCAGTATCGAAGTTACCGTTTCTTCTTCAGGCCAAACTATTGAACGTTGAAAATAAGTCTGAAGAGGGAGCGGTTATTTCAATAAATAATGTTGGAGTAAATAATCCTTTCCCTCGCCGATCGCAATAATTGTTATATCAATAGATAGATTAACGCGCCTATATTACGAGAAAATTCAAAACTTTTGGCGGAAATGCTTTAAAAATTATAAAAAAATAAATAAACTTACGAAAAATGTATAAAGAAACCCATTACAATTTGTTAGTTTTTTGACAAAATTTGAATTTCCGAAATATTTTTAGTAAATTTGATATACCATCATTATTTCTTATCAAATCGTTTTGAAAAAAATAATTTAGATAGTTTGGGTATTCATAAAGAAGAATGTATATTTACTTTTTGATAATGTTCTGTATAAATTCTTGTAGAGAAATAATGGCATACCCCGATTTTCAACGTTTATCTTATATTTTTAATAAAATATAAGGCGTAGTTCAACATATTTTTTTTTTATTAAAGAAGACAAAAATATCTAGAAAAATACGATGTGACGTTGCATTAATGCTTCAGGTTTAGAAAATAAACCTAAAAAACCTTTATTTTCCATTCAGCGCCATTGCGAAACATAAGTTTTTTTGGTTTATTAACTTAACCTGATGCATTAATGCAACGTTACATCGTATTTTTCAAGATATTTTGATCTTCTTTAATTTATAAAAAAATATAATGCTCTATACCTTATAGTTTTTTAGAAATTTAAGATAAATGTTAAAAATTGGGGCATGCTTATTATTTTCCTACAAGAATATATACAGAACCTAATTAAAAAATTAAGGTATATTTTTATTTATTATTATCCAAACTAACTAGGTTATTTTTTTCAAAACGATTCGTTTTGTAGTAATGACGCAAAATTCAAATTGAAAAAAATAGGTACGTTGGCAGCAGTCCCCCCCTTAATAATAAAAAAAAATGTTTTATTATTAAAATTTCTTAAATCACACAACATTGAACTGTAACTTAATTTGAACTTATTAATATTCTCCTAAAACTATTCCTAACCTTCGTTTTTTATTCATATTTTAATTCAAGGCATATACATAGATTTTTATTATAATATACTAGATGTAGTAGTCTTAGTAAAAAGTGAGTATTTCAGTTTTCCTTATATTTCAACACATCCTAGATAACTGTTCTCTAAACTTTTAATAAACAAAATGTGTTTTTCGACAAATAAATCCGAAAACAATTCACATATTTAGTCGTTATTCTCTATAGAAAAACGATGTTGTCTGCCAATCAAAACGTCAAAAATCCCCCGGAAAAATGCCTCACTTCGATTCATACAAAATTTGCTAACTACGACATCTAGTATATTTTACTAAAAATCTATGGGCATAATATGCCCATAGGTTTTCATGTATATTATAGTAAAAATCTATGAATAGGGCGAATTGCCATAAAAAGCAAAACAAAAAATAGAACTTAACTAAAAAGTTACTATCCCCATCTATTAAGAAAAGGTCTAAACTATTTAGTTTATTTTGTGACAATATGCCAAGTTGAGTTTGCAGTGATTATTTCAATGTATTTATTTGAATAAAATAAATGTTTACGTGTTGTATTTATAAATTATTCTTCTGGTTGGTTGGAAGAAATTGCCTAATGGTAATAAGTCCGCCAGTGTGCATTATATTTATTCATATTATGTACAAAAACTTAAATAAAATAAATAAAATTCTATACATATTTTATAAAATCGCCAACATGAAAGACTAATAAATCAAAAACGATAGTTAATCGCCTTTCCACAAACAAAAATGATCCAATATTTAAATCGTCTTAATTTTGACTGAACCGCACTCAAATATTTACATCTACCAAATCGGATATAAGGGATGAAAATACGAAAAAAATATAAGAGATGAAAAGAGAAAAACCCTCTTTTAGACCGCCATTAAACCTGCGAATGAAAAGATGGCATTATATTATTAAACCGAGGCTGTAAACGGATTATAAAACTCAGAAGATACCTTATAGGTTAGGTTAGGTATCTACTTATCATCGGTAGGTCAGTTTTATGGCAGGATCTGTCAAAGACAATTCATAGATGACGATAATAATAAATCTAAGATAATGCAGTCCGCACGCGCGTTATTAAAATCTATGTAAGTACGCACTCAAACATCGCGCGCTGTCACTCAATCGTATTTTATTCCATAGAAACACACGAGAGCGAGAAAAACGAACCCATCTCATCTTTTGTTGCGAAGCGAACACCGTTCGCCCGCGCCCGCCAAAAAGCGGACAGACAAAACGAAACAAGTCATAGAAAAATCAAACGTTTTCCTGAACAAATTCGAAATCGGAATACGATTCGATTGGGTTTTTTGATCAGGTGGAACGCGGCTGTTTTCTGCGCTTGCGTACGAGCGGATGTTCCAACGTAAGACATGTCCCCCCTCACCTCGCCCCGCGCCCCCCGGCTCTGTCAGTGTTCCGTCGGTGTTTCGTTGGAGCGGGTGGTATGTAATTTTCTCTGTGGTGAAAAGCGGTTCAAATTTATAGTGACATATCAAATAATACGTTCGGACAAATTTCGCCGACAAAATTGTATACTGTGATTTGTGTGTGTTAAGTGATTGATTGGTAAATAAAATAAAATAAATAATTAAACCCTATATGTGCGTCGAAAACAGCGGAAAAGCTAGTTTTGAAAGTGGTATAATACTTTGGAAAATAAATAAAAAAAAATTGTATAGGATCGTGCCGCTACACACTCATCTAGGTAAGTTTCAATAATTTCATTAAAGAGACTTGTTATCATAGAATGCATTTATTTTTTGCATTCTTTTTTTGACCATTTTAAAAATCATTAATTTATTAACTATGTTGTTTACTTACTTAAAAAAGCTGTATTTTTCGGAAAACAAATAATAAATCGTAGTGTTTTAGAAATAATATGCGATGTTGTGCGTTTAAAACCGGTATGATTTGGCGTTTTCCACATTTTTTTCTTTGTAATATCTTCGAAAAATTAGATTAATTAATTAGATTTTTCATACATTATTCAATTATAATTCTAACTCTACGAAATCTTCGAATGTTTGTCTACGAAGATGATACAATATTTTGCATGAATTATATTCGGGGAAGGCGTAGAGAGCCGAACACCATGCATTGCTCCCTTGAAATGATTTTGACTTAAATTTTTTAACGTTTTTATTCTTTCGACTTCAATCGATTCCATCTTTAATATTTTTAGTAGCCGTGCCAATTTTTTACACTTCTCCTTTCAATTGTGTGTAAAGTGTATTGTTGCCACGTGGATTTTTTAATAATGTCCTTGTATTAAATACATTAATATCTTAGTCTCTTCTCTGTGATATCGAAATACTTGTACTAGAGAAAAAATCTCACTATCGCTCTAACATTATGTATGTCACTTTTTATGCCATACGTTTGTATAAAAGAAATAGATTAATGGCGTTAATTATTTTTTCATCATTGATAGTATTTTTACTCTCCACACTATGGAATAGTGGAGAGACATGGTTTCACAATTTTTAAGCGTATTTTTTATATCAATTTCTCAACGGGTATCACGTAGAGAGTGCACTGTGAGTTTCGTCGTGATGTGTTTGTATGTATGGCGTTCGGCGTAAGGAATTATTTTTTTAGTGTCCTCTCTATAACCCAAACTATAAGTCCGATCGACTTCATATTTACATCCTATGTGTTAAGTACATAGACCTAGATCTGATGAGTTTTCCATAGATATCCGTTAATTTCTTCTCTATGATTTCATCTGTTCAAATTTTCAAAATGCTCTCACGGTCTGGAAAATCGAGGTATTTTTATACTGTTTAAAATCTTGATACAATAAAATTACACTCATCAAAAATACATTTAAGGATTGTCAAAATTTAAATAAAAATCTATGGTTTGCCATATCAATGTGAAATAAATTTCATATTTGTATGAAAAAATTAGTAGAACTGAAAACTTGGGTTTTATTTTACCATTCCAAATTTATTTATTATTTGAAATGGAGTTCTACCAAGAATTGTCCGTAGAAAAGTTAAAAAAAAGTATATAACAGAAGTAAAATAGCTTCTGTAAGGGAAAATTGAGTGATCAACTTCATATTGATATTGTATGTGTCTCTATAGACAAGTGTAGTTTTTACTCTCCACTTCTATCTTACTCAAGGGATAGGCAGTGAGAACCGAACACCACATTCTTCAATCTTGACACATACATCGCCTCATCAACATTGATACACTGTCTTATACATGCGAATATTGCTAGTAATGCAATTTTACTTAAAATTTCTCAACAGGTATCATGTAGAAAATACATACTATGAGTCTCTTGACAATGTTTTTGTGTGTATGGTGTATTGTGAAAACTTTTGTCCTCTGGGAATCTTATATTTGTTTAAGAATCTATTAGAAATGTAAGAACTTCATACAAATGCATTTAGAGATTGTCAACATTTCAAGAAGAAAAAATGAACGCTTACTATGGTGTGGAGAGTTTAGTATTGGCCACAACCCACTCGTTTATAATAAGAATGAAAATGTCCTTGAAACAATTACATATTAAACATCCTCATACACTCCCTAAACTAAGCATTGATGCTTGTGTTATAGGTGAATTTATTGCCGATTGATAACTTCTTCCAACTAACCAGTATGGTGCTACTCATGACACGCTCTTAATAATTATCTTGTCTTAATATTAAAAATGTATAAATCAGTATTCGATCATAATTAAATGTTATTAAGAGGGTGACTGCTGCCAACGTACCTATTTTTTCAATTTGATATAACATCATTATTACTAAACGAATCATTTAAAAAAATAACCTAGTTAGTTTGGATATTAATAAAGAGAAATATACCTTAACTTTTTGATTTGATTATGTTCTGTATATATTCTTGTAGGAAAATAATAAGCATACCCCGATTTTAGACATTTATCTTAAATTTCTAAAAAAATATAAGGTATAGAACAATATTTTTTTTATAAATTAAAAAAGAACAAAATACCTGGAAAAATATGATATGACGTTGCATTAACACATCAGGTTAAGTAAATAAACCAAAAAAACTTTTATTACGCAATAGCGCTGAATGGAAAATAAATGTTTTTTAGGTTTATTTACTAAACCTGAAGCATTAATGCAACGTCACATAATATTTTTCTAGATATTTTTGTCTTCTTTAATTTAAAAAAAAATATATTACTCTACGCCTTATAGTTTATTAAAAATATATGATAAACGTTGAAAATCGGGGTATGCCATTATTTTTCTACAAGAATTTATACAGAACATTATCAAAAAGTTAAGGTATATTTTGTTTATTAATATCCAAACTATCTAAATTATTTGTTTTCAAAACGATTTGATAAGAAATAATGATGGTATATCAAATTGAAAAATAGGTACGTTGGCAGCAGTCCCCCCTTCAGAAATACGCCTTTATGTTGAACCCACTAATTATTATAGTTCTACTAGAAATTTCAACATGAATAGATTGCAGAACGGGAGACTTTACTTCGACCAAATATTACTTTATAAAATTTGCAATAACTTTATCGGTTCCCTTGACATATTCAATATTGTATTATTCCATGTACCGAATAGACATACCCACTCACATTATTTCTTCCACATACCAGTATTTTTTTTTTTAACATGTCCACGTAGGGGACACCAGCTATTAGGATTTGGGTCCATTTTACTCTTCCGAAGAAGCGCACTACGTAGCGTTGGGAGGGGTTTGCAATCTAGAAAAGAGTTTATTAATTCGGATTTTAAAAAGACCCGGATTGTACGAAGGTGGAAACACAGAATTCGGAAGATCGTTCCACAGTCGGGCTGCTGTATTAATAAAGGAGTTCGAGAAGCGACTTGTTCGTATATGTTGAAGGTCCACTGTGAATGGATGCTGCGATTGAGTGAAGCGAGTGACTCTGTTGCGAGTGGGTGGAGGAGGGACCAAAGATGCAAGTTCTTCTGAGCAATTCCCGTGGTAGTATCTATAGAATAAACTTAATATACCGACTCTGCGTCTGTGTTCTAGTGATTGCAATCCATCAGTCAGTGATGGATCATCAATCAGACGTATAGCACGCCTTTGGACAGCGTCGAGGGTATTGGGGGGCGCCACTCCAGATGCCACACTAATTACAGATATCTGCTGATTCAAAGGTCCCGGGTTCGATTCCCGGTGGAGACACAGTAAATAATTGTGTTTTCAGTCTGGATCTGTGAGACGATTAATATCGTAAGTCTCCAGAATGTGGCAACTTATTATTGGGTGCGTGTTACATTAATAGTTGACATAGTACCTGTTAGTTGTCCGCGAAGTAATATTAAATTAATAAATAAACCCTTTTTTCATGTTTATTGTGAGTAACTAAAAAAAAACTAAGCCCAACGAAATATATTTTTACTTGAAACGAAAGAGAATATGAAAACGTATTGAGTAGGTTTTTTTTACTCTTTTACTCCTCACTACCCCAACGAGAGTCAAGAGTTTTGAATTCGTAAATTGTAAGGTTATTTTTTATTGCAGATTATTAACTAAATCATGCTGAGATTGTTTAGGAAAGTTTCATCACAATGTATATGTGTGTGTGTGTGTGCGTGTATTTCGTACGGCGTGTTTATTCTACTTCATCGATTATAGACTAAATTACTCATTCGATTCTTTTCAAATTTTGCTAATTTGAATATTTAATATTCGCTTGGACACTATTAGATATTGAAAGATTTCTGATCAGTGCTTCTCAATTTTTTCAACTGTCAAATATTTCAAGGTGACCCCAAGCTCAAACTAATTTGCTTTTTTATTTTCAAATCGCTAAAAAGGCACATCAATTTCATAAAATGGCAATGAAAAATAATCAAGTTTTCGTAATAAAATATTTAAATCAAAAATAATTTAACAAACTCATTTCATGAAAATGCTGAATATTTTCCATTCACAATTTGATTATTTTATAAAATATCTTGTTAGTGAGGAGTTTAGCGTTGGCCACAACCCACTCGTTTAAAAAGGTGTAAAAAAAGGACATTAATAATATTGAAAATCGGCCGTTCACCTGCCGTTATTCTCCTTTCAATATATTTTCCCATTCTTCCATCACGCTGAAACATGTTTCGTAAGTATAAAAATTCATCCACTTGTTCTAATTGTACACACGAAGAGAACTTTCTAGATGCATAATATTAAAGCGATTTAGATGCTTTTATCTTAGTAATACTGAGAGGTGCACTCAAATGTAATACTGAGAGGTGCACTCAAATGTAATACTGAGAGGTGCACTCAAATGTAATACTGAGAGGTGCACTCAAATGTAATACTGAGAGGTGCACTCAAATGTAATACTGAGAGGTGCACTCAAATGTAATACTGAGAGGTGCACTCAAATGTAATACTGAGAGGTGCACTCAAATGTAATACTGAGAGGTGCACTCAAATGTAATACTGAGAGGTGCACTCAAATGTAATACTGAGAGGTGCACTCAAATGTAATACTGAGAGGTGCACTCAAATGTAATACTGAGAGGTGCACTCAAATGTAATACTGAGAGGTGCACTCAAATGTAATACTGAGAGGTGCACTCAAATGTAATACTGAGAGGTGCACTCAAATGATTAGATCCTTGCGGTAAAATAAACCTTTTCCCTATGTACCAAGTATGATATTCTTGGTTAGAATTATTATAAAGTCTTCACTGATATATAGTCTCCAATACTTTCTTTATATAGATTGGGTCAGCTCAGATGGAACAAATTAAAACAATATTAACTTCATAATATTCTCTTCCGCATCAATCGGGTTAATATATTGAAATACAGCTTAGCGCTAAAGAACAAGTATCAAAAGTTGAGTCAGAGGAAAATCATAAGGGGGTGATAGAAGATGAAAAAATGAAAATTTAAGAATGCATTTTCTTTACCAAATATCGATCGTTTTGGGGGTAAGGTCAAATTAACGAAATGAAAATTTAAGAGTATGAAGAATATTTACCTTGACCGCCTCTTGCAGAATACTCATGGTCGGCCGTCAGTTGGTAAGATGTGTGACTGCTGAGTCTAAGGAATCGCGTTTGATTCCCGGTGGAGACACAATTTTTAATTGTATTTTCAGCCTAGATCTGTGAGACGATCAGTATCGTAAGTCTCCAGAATGTGACAACTTGCTTGTTATTGGGTGCGTGTTAAACTAATATTTGATATATATAGTACCTGTTTTTTGTCCGAGGAACAATACTTAACGAGAATAAACATCATGCGATCGGATGCTGTGGTCCCGTCATCGAGAAATATTTTATATTTTTCTTACTTAAATACTTTTAAAAAAGTCATTAAGAGGGGGCCTGCTGTCAGCGTTTGTGTGAAAACATAGTGGTAGGCACCACCTTTATTCATAATATAAATATTGTGTTCCATCTATAGGTACTTGAATTTAATATGTGTTATACTTTTGTTTTTTAATAAAAAATTACTTGTCAAAATTTTGAAAAAATGGTGTGTGTGAGAAAATAATACGAGATAATAAACGAGTAATTTTTAACAAAACGAGTTCTTTTTACATTTATTGACAGCGTTCCTATTTTTCAATTTGATATTCCACCTTAATACCCATCCTACTAATCGAATTGCTGTGAATAAATAAGTTTGATAGATTGTATATTAATACATATAAATAATCCTTTGTTTGTTGATTGTGTTTTGTATGATTACATGAAAATTCTTCGAAACACAATTCTTCGAATGCGCAATTGTACGAATAACAATTTTTCGAAAATCAGTTATCAGAATGACAATTATCCGAAAGCAAATTATTCGAACTAACATTTGTTGGAAAACCAATTGACCGAATTTAATATATTTTTGTGTCATTATGTTGCCTCCTTTGACATATTTGTTGCCAGTAAAATATATTCGATGAAGACTATTGTTACTTGTATTATTGTGGGTACCTACGTATGTTTGCACATTTTTAATAACTGATGTTTGACAGCGCGGGATAGCCTGGTTTGTACACCAGTTTTTGATTTTGACACATCATGTACAGACAGTTTATCTAGTATTCACACCAATTTAGTTATTTTATTTTAATATTATAGTTACTTTTTTAATATATAATGCAACTGGCTCACGCCAGTCGCAATTATAACTACAAACAAACCTAACCAACCTATTTTTACCAAAGCTTTGTAGGTTTAGGTTTAAAAAATCGGTGTACATCCTAGAATATCTGACATCGCGGTGCATCGCCATGTTGTTTATTCCATAGATTTTTATAATACACTAGTTGCATGTAACACATGAGATCCAACTGTCGACAGCGATAGTATGTATAGTTGAAGAATAAGTACCAAACCCATAAATACAAATTATTTATTATTTTATCCAACTGTCGATTTGTTCAGGAGAACTTTGTTCTCTTAACATATCGACAATGTATCAAGCTAGAATACGCGAGAATTGTATGGAGAGGTCTACTTTTTTCACGGCTTTTCCAACTTTGAAGTCAAAAAACACCAACTTAGAGGCTTCGCAGCATATATGTTCCATACACGGATTTACTTAGAATTCGGAGTAGAACATTTCGTGTGTCTGTGTGTGTGTTTGTGTGTCTGTGTCTGTGTGTGTGTCTGTGTGTGTGTGTGTCTGTGTGTGTGTCTGTGTGTGTGTCCGTCCCCCCCTTATAACTTTTGATCCGCTCAATTTACAGAGCCCAAAATTTCAGAATATATAAACAGTTATAGGCCTACAAAACTTTTATACTCAGAATTTTGAATTTTTGTTTCAGTCAGGGGTTATCAACTTTTGAATTTTTATTTTATTTTTCCATATATCTCAGAAACCATAAAAGGTAGAACGTTGAAAATTGGTACAAACATAGAAAAATATAAAATCTCAAATTAGTTTTTTCAAAAAAATTCCAGGGTTTCTCAAACATTTTTTATTAAGAAAAATATTTTTTTTATGATAAATTTATGAGTTTAACTGCCTATATTTCCAAAACTTATACAATTATCGAAAAAAGCCGAAACACCCCAATACGATAATTTAATTTTCTATAAAAAATATTAAAATTGTAGTAGGAGATCTCAATTTTTTTTCAATAATTTTTTTAAAAATTGAATTTAGTGACGACATCGCTTCATACATTTTGTATGGCAGTCGCCTATACATAATATGTAAGAAGACTTAATAGTTTGATACTTCATCTCCAAACATACATACCATCATGCTATTTTCATATTCTGGGTAGGAAAAACGGAACATCCTCCATACTATCCTATCTTGACATACATACCTACATATGTTGTATAGAAAACAAAATATCTGCAATATTCAATAATTTGTATTTATGGGTTTATAGTTTGGTACATATTCTTCAACTATACATACTATCGCTATCGACAGTTGGATCTCATGTGTTACATGCAACTAGTATTTAGTTTTCTATACAACACATGTACCTAGGTAGTCAAGATAGGATAGTATGGAGGTCAGTCTTTTTTTCCTACCCGGAATATGAAAACAGCATGATGGTATATGTATATTGTATGTTTAGAGATGAAGTATCAAACTATTAAGTCTTCTTTGATATTGTGTATAGGTGACTACCATACAAATTGTATGAAGCGATGTCGTCACTAAATTCAATTTTTATAAAAATTGTTAAAAAAAATTTGAGATGTACTGCTACAATGTTAATATTTTTTATATAAAATTAAATTATCTAGTTGGGGTGTTTCGGCTTTTTTCGATATTTTAAAAAAAATGGAAATATAGGCAGTTAAACTCATAAATTTATCATAAAAAAAATACTTTTCTTAATAAAAAATGTTTGAGAAACCCTGGAATTTTTTTGAAAAAACTAATTTGAGATTTTGTATTTGTCTATGTTTATACCAATTTTCAGCGTTCTAGCTTTTATGGTTTCTGAGATATAGGGAAAAATAAAATAAAAATTCAAAAGTTGATAACCCCTGACTGAAACAAAAATTCAAAATTCCGAGTATAAAAGTTTTGTAGGCCTGTAACTGTTTATATATTCTGAAATTTTAGGCTCTGTAAATTGAGCGGATCAAAAGTTATAAGGGGGGGACGGACACACACACACACACACACAGACATACACACACACACACACACAGACACACACACACACACACACACACACACAGACACACGAAATGTTCTACTCCGAATTCTGAGTAAATCCGTGTATGGAACATATATGCTGCGAAGCCTCTAAGTTGGTGTTTTTTGACTTCAAAGTTGGAAAAGCCGTGAAAAAAGTAGACCTCTCCATACAATTCTCGCGTATTCTGGCTTGATACATTGTCGATATGTTAAGAGAACAAAGTTCTCCTGAACAAATCGACAGTTGGACTATGTAGATGTAATAAAAGTGAGTCATGGAATATCGCGCGTTTGACGTTTTGGTTATTAACATATTTCAGTTTTCCTTACATTTCAACACATCTTAAATAACCTTTTTCTAAATCTAAATGAACAAAGTGTTTTTTACGACAAATAAATCCGAAAACAATTACGTAAAAACTACAACGTCAAAAATCCCCCGGAAAAATGCCTCACATTCGATTCATACAAAATTTGCTAACTACGACATCTAGTATATTATAATAAAAATCTATGGTTTATTCCTTTCACAATACTACCAACATGACGTCATAAAAATTCGAACAATTGTAAATTCTGATAATTGTGTGTTCGGAAAATTGTTTTTCGAAAAAATGTGATTCGAATAATTGCCATTCGTAAAATTGATTTTCGTATAATTGAGCATTCGAATAATTGTTTTTCGAATAATTTTCCTGTCACCGTTTTGTATATATTCTTGTAGAAAAATAATAAACATACGCCGATTTTTCACATTTATCTTATATTTCTTAAAAAGCTTTAAGGCGTAGAGCAGTATATATTTTTTAAATTAAAGAGGGCAAAAATATATGGAAAAATATGTCATGACATTTGCATTAATGGTCAGGCTTAGTAAAAAAAAAACCTCAAAAACTTTCATTTCGCAACGGCGCTGAATGGAAAGTTAATGTTTTTTTAGGTTTACTAAACCTGAAACAATAATGCAAATGTCAAGATATATTTTTCTAGATATTTGGGTCTTGTTTAATTTAAAAATATATATATATATATATATATATATATATATATATATATATATATATATATATATATATATATATATATATATATATATATATATATATATATATATATATATATATATATATATATATATATATATATATATATATATATATATATATATATATATATATATATATATATATATATATATATATATATATATATATATATATATATATATATATATATATATATATATATATATATATATATATATATATAAGTCGATATATCGTGAAGGCATTAGGGTAGAAGTCCTTCAAAAAAAAAAAATAATAATAATAATTGTTTATTGACTTTTTAAAAACAAATTACATTGGAACAATATTGAATGTATACAAAGAAAAAATAATAATATATACAATATATATATGAATAAGTATATAATACATGAATTAAACCATTTTTGTGGTAGGTATATAGGGTGTGTTCCACTTTTTACCTTTGTCTGCCTAACTAGGAATAATTCCCGTTTTAAGGCAGCCAATTTATTTTTTGTTTATTTTATAGTTTTCTTCCGAAACAAATATATGTTCTGAATGATGAAAACATTATTAAACAATATATCTAAATGCTGCACCCTTTAATAAAAAAGAAATAAAAAACAAAAAAATATTTTACTTAAGAAACAGATTGACCATAAATATCTAGTAGATTAAGTCAGATAGTATAGATTTGAAACATAATAATATTGTTTTAAAACTCCTTAAATTACGCTATCTGTATTGCACATATACTTCACGACATTAGTGATTTTAGTTTACACTAGCGTAGAAGCTGAGCGTAGCGATGCTTCTCATTGCAGCCAGCATTACCTGTGCGCGGTAAACGACCGCCTCCCGCGGTTCATGGGCGTTTATTAGTGAATCCTTTATCTAAATAAAGCGAAGCTTTTAAGGTAGGTACTTAAAAATATATCTTTATTCCGACTTACCAGTGTTTCCAGTCCAGAGCAGCAATATTTGCATGAAAAATAAATTTAAATTTCTCCTCTAATGGAGATCAAACCCAGGAAACCCGCACAGAAGTCAAACGGCTTACCAACTGTACTACGGCGGGCAGCACAGGTTAACATTTTTTTTTGAAAATTCGCCGATGGATGTCGAAAACGCAACCATTTGTATGGATATCTTCATATATTTTCATATTTTTTTTATATATATTGTAAGCGTTTCGGGGAAAGTTACTATTTTTTACCGTAATGGGTAAAATATTATTTATATATTAGAAAAAATCTCTGCCGCGCACAAACATGTGTAAATCCAGAACGACAATCTTACGAGGTCTACTTTATTTATGTATATGCAGTTTGCAGATAGTCTCATTTTTTTCGTTATGCTGCAATCTTGATGAAGTAAATAAATCTTTGATGATTAAATAAATAAATATTTGGTAAACCTTTATTGTAATGCCTAAATAAGTGGTCTGATGACATCAAGAAATGTGCCGGAGGGAGATGGATGCAGTGTGCCCAAGACAGGGAGTTGTGGAGGATCAAGGGGGAGGCCTATGTGCAAGAATGGATGAAAACTGGCTGAAGAAGAAGAAGAATTACCATACGATGCTGCCATCTGTTTAACACGATCCGAACCGCGAGACATATCCGAACGGTTCGGGTCTTGGATAAAATATTTATTTAGGCATTATAAAATATATTGACAATAAATAACAAAAGAGTTTGATAATAAGATTTGCCTGACAGCGTGATTTTCCCAAATTGATTGCCTTCTAGAAGCTTTTATGAAATATCCCCTCCCCCACCACCCTCCCCTTCAGCTTTTTCTCTCTTCCGGAGCAGCGCTAATTGGGAAAGATCACAATGGCAATGTAAAGAAATTTACTTGCTTTCACAATAGTATAATTCATTCATTCATACCTCAATGGCATATCCATCGATGGTGGGATAGCCAGCGAAAAGTGAGCTGACCGCCGTGGCACAGTTGTTAAGCCGTTTGGTTTCTGTGCGGGCGTCCTGAGTTCGATCCCCAGCAGAGGAGAAATTTATTTAAAATAATTTCTCACGCTAATATTGCTTCTCTGGGCTGAAAACACTCGTTTGTGGGAAGAAATTGCCATATGGCAATAAAATCGCCACTTGCGCAGGGTGCAAGGTAGTGTTTATTATTAATACGCATTACCTTATAAAAGGAAGCACGACACTTGCGTGTATACACACACACCGGTTTCGAAATTGGAGTTATTAAATAGGTACATATTTTTATGATAATTTATTTATTTTACTATATAAAAGTAGGTAAAAAAGTTATTCATAAAATTACCGGTGAAACCGTATACCACACTACACTATTTATGGCCTTACGATGCTTTGGTCGGTTGGAAGAAATTGCCTTGTGGCAAGAAACCCGCCAGTTAACATACATAATATTGTACATGAAGTAAAAATTGTGCTTAACGTTAATAAAGTTTTAAAAATATAAAATGTCATATAAGTATCCTGACGAAAAGAGCATTGTTCTCGAAACTAGTCGATAAAAAACACTGTTTATTTATTAAAGCAACTGACTGGAATCGGTCAATCGAAGACCATCATCAAATTGAATAAAACGCATCGAAGATGAATTGGAACCCTAGAGTAAAAACCACAAGAAACCACATTATTAATTCATTTTGAAAATTTATGTTTATCCAACTGTCGATTCGTTCATGAGAATTCAATTCTCTGAATGAATCGACATTATTAAGCCAAGATGCGTGTACGAAGGAACATTTTTTATGGCGTAGTGGACTTTTTGCATGCTAATAACACCAACTAGAGGCCTCGCAGCATATATGTTCCCATACATGGATTTACTCAGAATTCGGAGTAGAACATTTTATGTGAGTTTTGTGTGTGTGTGTGTGTGTCTGTTCCCCCCCTTACAACTTTTGATCCGCTCAATTTACAGAGCCCAAAATTTCAGAATATATAAACAGTTATAGGCCTACAAAACTTTTATACTCAGAATTGTGAATTTTTGTTTCAGTCAGGGGTAATCAACTTTTGGTTTATTTTTCCATGTATCTCAGAAATACATGTACGCTGTACATGTACAAATAGTACGCTGAAATTTGGTATAAACATAGACAAATACAAAATCTCAAATTAGTTTTTTCAAAAAAATTCCAGGGTTTCTCAAACATTTTTTACTAAGAAAAATATTTTTTTTATGACAAAGAGTTTAACTGCCTATATTTCCATTTTTTTAAATATATCAAAAACTAGATAATTTAATTTTCTATAAAAAATATTCACATTGTATTAGCACATCGCAATTTTTTTTTAACAATTTTTATAAAAATTAAATTTAGTGACGACATTGCTTCATACAATTTAATTTGTATGGCCGTCGCCTACACACAATATCTAAGAAGACTTAATTGTTTGATACTAATCTCCAAACATACATACATACCATCATGCTGTTTTCATATTCTGGGTAGGATCAAAGGACTGACCTCCATACTATCCTGTCTTGACATACATACCTAGGTACATGTGTTGTATTTATATTTATGGGTTTATAGTTTGGTACTTATTCTTCAACTATACATACTATCGCTATCGGCAGTTGGATCTCATGTGTTACATGCAACTAGTCTTAAAAAACTGTATGTAACCTTTAAAATAAATAAAACCAAAAAAAAAAAAAAGATACAGGACGCGATGGTATGATATAGAAAATGTATCATATTACAATATGTTTAAAAATAAAAAAGCAATACGTACATAAAATGAAAAATAATGGAACCCAACCCTGTCTGTCTGAATTAGGGTCGTGACATGTGTTTTAAAAAAAACTGACTAATGACCTCCTGTTATTTTTGACAGATGTTTGCTCCGCACTCAATTAATAACACTTAGTCAAATTATTATATTTACATACGCGTTATACACGAGATGATAATTGATTCATTTTAATTATAACGATTTTGTTTATTTAAGGGGGGGATTGCTGCCAACGAACCTATTTTTCAATTTGATATACCATCATTATTTCTTATCAAATCGTTTAGATAAAAAATATTTAGATAGTTTGGATATTAATAAAGAAAAATATATCTTAACTTTTTGATAATGTTCTGTATAAATTCTTGTAGAAAAATAATGGCATGCCCCGATTTTCAACGTTTATCTTATATTTTTAATAAAATATAAGGCGTAGTTCAACATATTTTTTTTTAAATTAAAGAAGACAAAAATATCTAGAAAAATATGATGTGACGTTGCATTAATGCTTCAGGTTTAGTAAATAAACCTAAAAAACATTTATTTTCCATTCAGCGCCATTGCGAAGTAATTTTTTTTGGTTCGTTAACTTAACCTGATGCATTAATGCAACGTTACATCGTATTTTCCAGATATTTTGATCTTCTTTAATTTATAAAAAAAATATAATGCTGTATACATAATAGTTTTTTGGAAATTTATAAGATGAATTTCAAAAATTGGGTATGCTAATTTTTTTCCTACAAGAATATATACAGAACATAATTAAAAGTTAGGTATATTTTCCTTTATTAATATCCAAACTAACTTCATAGGTTATTTTTTTTTCAAATTGATTCGTTTTGTAATAATGATGCAAATTCAAATTGAAAAAATAGGTAAGTTGGCAGCAGTCACCCCCTTTAAAAAATATAATTCATTTATTTCTATCATAAATGAAAGTTTCCTTATTTTTGAGTAAGCCAGTAATGAATCAAAAATCGGTATTGCATGATTTTCGTGTAGTTGTAAAGACTTCTTAATATTTAAATCCTTTTAATCCCCCACCTAATCTCACCGTAAAAGGACGGATTAGGGTTAATTTATCTTTTCCTCTACTTTGGACAATTTTTTAGCCCAGCGCTGTCCCTCGAGTAGGTACCTACCGTGGTTCACGTTAACGATATTACTTTCAAAAGCGCTCCCGAAAAACTAATAGCAATTATAATTATCATTGACTCGAACCTAAAACGCCCGAGTTTTGTGACATCTTGCGGAGAATCGATAAATCAAATAGCGTCGTTTGTTTTAAGGTGTATTATTTGTCTGCCATTTTTTCTATATCTGTGGACTGGGAAGAAAAATCCTTTTGTTTTGATTTGATCTCAAAGAGCTGTACAAAATTATTTTTCGGTAGTTCGATTATAATCCAACTGTCCATTTGTTCAACGGAGTACCCTTGTTAGTGACGACATCGTTTCATACAATTTGTATGGCAGTATACACTACACAATATCTACGGAGACTCAATAGTATGATACTTAATCTCCAACATATGTGCATACATACCATCATGCTGTTTTCATATTCTGGGTACATTGGTACATACCTACATGTTTATATAGAAAACAAAATATCTTGAAATATTTTTCAAGATATTTTTAAATATATTTTAGATAAATATTTTTAGTTTAAGTGCTTATAGTTTGGTACGAATTCTTCAATTATGTATAGGTAATTTCGCGATCGACAGATGGATTTCATGTGTAACATGCAACTAGTAATAATAATAATTAGAAAAATATGTAGGTAGAGAAATTTAATAATTTTAGATCATTCCAAAAACGCTGATAGTTTATTTCAGATCATTCCGAGAACGTTAATAGTTTATTTCAGATCATTTCGAGAACGCTGATAATTTATTTCAGATCATTCCGAGAACGCTGATAATTTATTTCAGATCATTCCGAGAACGCTGATAATTTAATACCTATGACACAAAACAACTTCCAACACGAACTACACATCATCAAACAAATCGCATTGAATAACGGCTACAATTACAACATAATAGACAGCATGCTCGACAAAAAACAAAAACAAAAAACAACTGACCAATACATATATCCATTCAACACCAACAACCTAAATACAGAACAAAAATGGAGAAAAATCCTATACACAGGACCTATTTCTATAAAAATAAAAAATACACTGCCAACTAGTATCAAAGCTGCATTTTACACCAACAACAACATCAGTAGATCATTATTAAATTCTAAAACTAAAAGAAATTACAAAGAAAAAAGTGGAGTTTATAGAATAACATGTGGTGACTGCAATGAACACTACATAGGACAGACATCACGTAACCTAAATATAAGAATTAACGAACACAGAAGATGCTTAAACAACAATAATTTCTCAGAATTTGATAACCACATTATCCAAACTAATCACTCTTTCAATAACCACAAACTAAAACTATTACATGAAACACAGAATAAAGGATACCGACTTAACAACTACGAAACGCTCGAAATACATAAACACATAAATTCCGGTATAAAACTTATAAATAACCAAACCTTTCATAACACTTCTCCAATACTTAATATATTTCCCATCAAAAATTCTCCCCTCCCCCCACTAACCCAACCAACCCTCAACCGCCACCCCCCTCGCTTCACAGACAGATTCACACAAATTCAATATGTTAGTCTCGACACGCCGGTCGATGGAAGGACAGCGCTTCCGAAACATGTCGCGAAGTGACTCAAAAAACAAGTGGTTTATAGCTAATTAATAATTCAAAAATGGCTGATAATTTATTTCAGATCATTTCGAGAACGCTGGTAGTTTATTTCAGATCATTCCGAGAACGCTGATAGTTTATTTCAGATCATTCCGAGAACGCTGATAGTTCATTTCAGATCATTCCGAGAACGCTGATAGTTTATTTCAGATCATTCCGAGAACGCTGATAGTTCATTTCAGATCATTCCGAGAACGCTGATAGTTTATTTCAGATCATTCCGAGAACGCTGATAGTTTGATCTTTCAATTTATTATTAAGATGAACATTGTATATTTTTCACTTTATATCGTCACATAATGTACCTATATATTATGATATCAATGTGAAGTTGAACGAGCTTACACTATGGGCTGTACAGAGGGCACGATATTTCATAACACGCTCTATGCCATTACAACGAAACTAATAGTGTGCACTCTCTACATGATACCTATTGAAAAATTCTGAAATATATCAACAGATGAGTGGTGACAGAGCAGTTAGCGAGTTGGGTTAATAATCCGGTGATCGTGAGTTGTATCCTGCCACGACCGATTTCGTTCACCTATAGCACAAGCATATGCTTAATTTAGGAAGTGTATCAGGATGTTTATGTAATTGATCCAAGGACATATTCATTCATTAACTATATTAATAAGAGTAACAGTAGTGGGGAGAAAAAACTATAGAATTTGAGGATAAAAATAGATATAAGAGTAAAAACTATAGTAGTGAATAGTAAAAAAAGTAGTGATATGAAAAAATATAGTCGTGGAAAGTTAAAACTGTAGGAGTGGAGAGAAAAACTATAGTAGTAGAGAGTAAAAACTTTAGTAGTGGAAAGTAAAACTATAGTTTTACTTTCCACTACTGGGGAGAAAAAAACTATATAATAGGAGAATAAAAATATAAGTTGACAGTAAAAACAGAAGTTGAGAGTAAAAACTATTGTAATGGAGCAAAAGCTATAGTAGTGGAAAAGTATTTACGGTAATGGAGGGTAAAACTATAGTAATGGAAATGAAAAACAGTAGTGGAAAGTAATATGTGTAGTGGAGAATAAAACAGTAATGGGGAGAAAAAAACTAGAATAAGAGGATAAAAATAGAAGAGTGGAGAGTAAAAACTATACTAGAAGAGAGTAAAAATAATAGTGAAATGTAAAAACTGTAGCGCAAAGTGAAAGTAGGAGGGCAAGTCTGGTCCAACCGGCGAAATAAAAATTCCCACCATTACCCATATCATGGATATAGTTATTATATGGAGTTCTATAAAATCTTTAGATGTCATAGAACTTCATATGATAATTATATCCATGATATGACCCCGCAGTAGCGGAACTGCTTATAGAAGCCGAAAATCTTGGACTGCCTAGGAATATTATTATTATTATTTTTTTAACATGTCCACGTAGGGGACACCAGTTATTAGGATTTGGGTCCATTTTACTCTTCCGAAGAAGCGCACTACGTAGCGTTGGGAGGGGTTTGCAATTTAGAAAAGAGTTTATTAATTCGTATTTAAAAAAAACCCGGGTTGTACGAAGGTGGAAACACAGAATTCGGAAGATCGTTCCACAGTTGGGCTGCTGTAAGAAATTTTAAGAAATTCAAGATCTAATAGGTAATTGTTTTATTGCAACCATATTACAAGATTAAAATTTATACCGAATACGATGCTTGATAAATATAAATATATTTTGGCATGTGATATAAAAAATATTTTTCACGGTCAATGGAATGAACAAAAAACGATTTTCTTTCATGGTTTGCGTAGTATGAAGGTTCTAGGCACGCTCCTGGATATGGGTAATCGTGAGGGTTTTGATTTCGCTGATTGGACCAGACTTGCCCCTCTGTGGCGGAGAGCAAAAATAAACGAATAAGAGGCTTATTTTATCTTAAAATCTCTGTTGTCCATCTTTACCTTATTGTTTGTCTGTATCGGTTTTCCATTCGCTAATGTTTTTCCTCTCTCCATTCTCCGTCTCATTTGATTCTCTCTTCCCTCTCACTCGCTCGGCTCGTTCAACTTTACCCTTCTAGGTGCTGTAGGTACGTAGGAGGACACGCCACCCTCCCAGATTGGATCACAAGAGATATGCTTGAGGTCAATTTTGTTTTTCATTAACCCTGACCTTTTCTCTTATCCCACAAATCGAATAATTTGTACATCCCTTTTGACATATATACTATACATACATTCCATCATGCCATATACCTATTTGCAATAGTCAGATAATGCCGAATAGAACTTTTTTAAACTGTATGTATAACTCTAAAAATAAAAATTACATAAATAAATAAATGTGCTACTTCAAATACATAAAGACATCATAGGAAAGCCACGACATGCCTTTGTACGTGTAGAGAGTAACAGACAAAATATGGTGAGTCATTTGTGTACTCCATTAACACAACACTACTACACGTACAATGGGGTGGCGTGGTAAAATGAAATTTAAAATTGAAGCAAATTTGTGACTGGTAACTGAATTAAATAAGATTAAAAGAAAAACGAGTGGGTTGTGGCCAACGCTAAACTCCTCACTAACAAGTCATTCTTTAAAGTATTCAAATTTTGTATGGAAAATTTCCAAATATTTTTATGAAATGAGTTTGTTAAATTATTTTTTATTTAAATATTTTATTATGAAAATTTGATAACTCTTCAATGCCAATTTATGAAAGTGATGTGCCTTTTTACGAATTTGAAAATAAAAATTTTAAATTTTAAGTTTCCTGAGCTTGGGGTCACTTTGAAATATTTGACAGTTAAAAAAATTGAGAAGCACTATTCATATATCGTTCAAAATCTAATGGGATCTAATCGAGTATTAGATATACATATTTGCAAAATTTGAATAGAATCGAATGAGTACTTTAGTCTATAATCGATAAAGTAAAATGAACACGCCATACATAGCACACTGCACATAGCACATAGCACACACACACACAGATACATTGTGATGAAACTTTCAGAATACAATCTCAGCATGAGACTAGTTGATAATCTGCAAAAAAAAATACCCTTAAAAATTGCGAAATCATAACTCCCCACTTTATCACCTTGTGTTAGTGAGGAGTAAAAAGAGTTTTTGGTGCAGACCAATCTTAGGATTGTGACCCAGAAGAAGAAAAGAAAAATAAACGATAAAATAGACATTTCAAATATTGACTGATTGTTATAATAATATTAATAAAATAAAAATAAACACTAAAGTTTCCTGACATCAACGCAGCCACTTCCATCTCGCCCTGAGCAGGAAGGGCTCCGTCTATGGCAGCAAGAAGCCCCCGATAACTTCGTCTGCCATAAGGAGAGTCTTCCCCCGGGTCACAACGTGGAGTGGCGTACGTGGAAGTCACTAAACAGACTGAGGACGGGCGTTGGGAGAACGTTGTATAACCTGTCTACATGGGGTTTCCTGCAACAGGGGATACCAACGACATGTGACTGGAGAGCAGCAGACCACCGCATATATGTGCAGCTGCCCCTCAAGTCCAGTCAACTGCACCATGCACGATCTTATGGTGGGCAATGATTGTGCCATTTACGTTGCTAGGCACTGACAGAAGATTATTTAAATAAGAGAACCAGGAAGAAAATACAACAGGCAACAATAACATCTCACATAGTTCAGTAATGAGGTTCTCGCCACCTATTCTGAATGTAGTGCGTTTTCAGGTGAAAATATGGTACACAAACATAATGAAGACCCGCATACCCATCGCTAGTTAACCACATTTTGGAATATACTTTGATGGTGTGAATGAACGTGAATGAATGAATAATAATAATAAAAATAATAAGGACAATTTATAAAGCGCCGTTTAGTGACAGCCGTGGTCACCTCAAGGGCGTTTCATTTACTTCTTTTCTTCCTCTCCTTTAAGGCCTGTTGGCCTGATTATTTCCTGCGTCAGCTTCTCTCTTGTGACGTGGACTGCAAGCTACCTTATCATCTCTTGGGAGGACGTCCTGTAGGTCTGCTTTCTTATTCTTCATCCTAGCCTTCCCTCCACTGCTGGATGTAGCCCTTTTCCATCTGTCATCATTTTTCTCTATTGTGTGCCGCTTCAATCCATCTCTTTCTGGCGACCACAACAATATCGTCGGTCCATCTCTTTTGTTGCCGACCGATATCCCTTTTGTATTCCCATGGCCTCTACTTTAAGACTTTGGGAGTCCATCATCAATTTAGCTGCCTGGCCACGTGTCCTGCCCATTGCCATTTCAATTTTGCGATCCTATCCATGATATCGGCGACTTATGTTTGGCGTCTGATTTCTATATTTGCTTCTGCTTTCTTGGGGAACATCATCCCCGGCCATTCTTGACACGTGTTCGTTTCAGAACCTTCTTCTCTGTCGACCCCATCTTATGATATCCTCAACTTCGCACATCCGGATTCGGATCACTGTGTTTCGAATCACAAAGGGTTTTGCCAGCAATGCTTCTGAGTACCTTCATTTCGCTGGTTCCAAGGAGGTTTTTGGTAATCATTTGCTAATGGATATTTTTCGTTCAGTGTGAAATACATATAAGTGAGTAATAATATGTAAATATCGTTTGTATAACTTCAGACGGAACAAGTATTTTTAATTTAGTTAAAAGACTCTTCGATAAGCTCCGCATTGCCTGTTTTAGTCGGGGCTGGGCCGCGGTGCGGTCACCGTCGGTCGGGGCTTACGGGTATATGTAATCTTTCCTTCGGCCCTAATCCTCTTTGAGAGGCACGCATCCCCCTGCAAATTATACGGAAAATAAATTTGTTTTTTTTCCCTCTTTACATTTCTTCAAAGAAAATGTCGTTTCTTTGAAACGTAGACACATCGAGACACACACAACCCGATAAAGTTAAACTCGTTATCTGAAAATGTATCCGTTATAAGATTATAATATATTATAAAATACTTTTACTTTTATTTCCTATATTTCATTTCTTCTAATTCATTTATTTTATTTCATCTAAAACTTTACTTATTAATCTTGTGTATTTTTTTTAAGCTAGGTACTTACAGAATTTGTAACATTTGTGCACTTTATATATTATGTATTTTCTATGTGTATATAATTTGTATTTCCTATTGTGTAAAAGTAACAGCCCCAGATCAGATCTTGCCTATTGGGGCGTTACTTACTTAACCTAAATATCTAAAAATGTTTGTGTATTAACAATAAAGAAATAAAATAACTTTAAATTGTATACTTACATAAAAAATAAACTTCTTATTAAAGTCTTTGAGCAGGGGTGGTGTAATGCTACACAAATTAAATTATGAATGTAAAAGAAACTAAATTGCATTAAAAAAACTTTTTAACACAAAAAAGGAAAATATTATTAAAAATTGTCAAAAGACAAATCAAAATATTATTAAATACCATTGACCTTCGACATCGAAAAAATCCAATTTTTGCGTATATGCAACCATAAAAAATGTTCAAAAGATAATTTTTAATGATAGATAATTTGTTGTTAACAGATTGGATTTTCGTTTTAACATAGTGTTTTTCCACAGTATCGATTTATAACGAACAAACGTTTTCGCCAAGGTGTCTCGGTATTATCAAGGTATTAATGAGACGAGCAACAGAATAAATCATAGAAAAATAATAATGGATTTCTACGGAAAGCTAATGACCTCATTGAAATTTATGGTATGCTATACGTAATACTCTATACACACATAAAAATTCATGGTATGCCATTTATAATACTGCATACACACAAAAAAACATGGAATGCTATACCAAATACGCCATACACACAAAAAAAGACATGGCATGCAATACGTAATACGCCATAAATCATGGTATGCTATACGTAATACTCTATACACAAAAAAAAAAATCATGGTATGCCATGTAAAATACGCTATACACACAAAAAATGATTTTATCATATACGTAATACGTTGTACACCAAAAATATGGTATGTTATACGTCATACACAAAAAAAAACACGAAGATATTCATAATATGCACTCTCTAAATGATACCTGTTGATAAATCGATGTGTTGAAAAGTTTGAAATTTTGAAATCATACGACGAGTTCTATTTCATATTAGTGAAAAGCTATAAAATTTTCTGATATTTAATAAATGTTAATATTTTTTTCATCTACAAAGTTATAAATATCTTGTACGGTTTAGCATTGTTATGATAAACAAGTTGCTTTTCTTCTTGAGATGTTTTTCCGTCCTCTTGTCGCTTGTTCTGTCCTCTTATGTCCTCTTCTGTCTATTTTGTGAATTATTAAAACATCTCCCATAAAACTTTTAATATAATGTTCATACAATTCCTGTATCTCCATTATTCGAGGACAATATTTCTTTATAAAGAGTAAGGTGAAAATATTATATAGTGAGGATACTCCAATGGCACTGGGAATATGATGTATTGTTAAGTATAACAATAGTTTTTGTATAAAGACTTTTATTGGGTGCCGGACGCATGATTCCACAGCGTACCCGGAGATATTTAATTATTTAAAATTCACAATCGAACTACAAGAATGGGAAATGTAGAAGTATAATTTTTATAAGCCAACGATCAACACATGCGCAGCGTCAGTATAGTTTTTTGGCATCAAGGCTTTATAACAAAATATTGATAGATATTGAACGAAACATATCGCATGACGGGAAAAATTTCGAAGACCTTGGACCCTATTCTCTAATGTCGTATCTATCGATGTCGTATACGACATATTATTACTTTCGCACGATTTCTAGAATATGCTATTCTTGAGTCTCACATGCGACATAGTCGAATGAAAATCATTCGAGATTTTGACGAGTGGTATAGGACCACTCGACATTCTATTCTATTCTATATTGTTTTACGGCTATCCACTCGTATACGAGTGATCCTAGCCATTATGCAAGTTGTAAAACATAATTAAGATTTAAAACGAGGTATCAAAAGATCTGTAGGTATTGTTATAAAAAGTCAAACTAAAATTTATTCTTTATGCGTTCAAATGGTGCAAGGGTAATATTTTATACATAATGTTATTATTGTTGTCGCTTCGAACAATACTCTAGATCGCCGAAATGAATGTTTCAATGATAATAATAGGTACATATATAATAAGTAGCGTAAACAAGTTGGTATTATCACTGGTAAAACACGGGTGCTATAAAACTGTCGCTGCGATGCTCGACGAGCCGGTATATGTATTATACTCATTGAGTCGGTGTTAGTTAATACCGCGAGGGGCAGCCAAAAAGTTTTTAGATGTTTTTATTATTTTTTTTAAGAAAGTTAGTTAGTATAAATATGATATTCGATTCTTCCAAAGATAGTAAATGTATGATATTCACTGGGAATGTATCGCATTCTTCCACAATTGCTGTAAGAAATTCAGATCTCTGATATAATGGACATTCAAAGAAGACATGATCCAGAGTCTCAACCGATGTTCCACAGTCGCAAGTGGGGGATGATAATACGCCAATCCTCGTCAAGTGAGGGGCAAGCAAACAGTGGCCTATTTTCATTCTGGATATGAGCGAGATGTTGTGTTTAGAATGTCTTTCTTGTTCGTACCAGGGGCGTGGAGGAATAGATTTAACAATATTTTTATAATAGGAGCCTGTCGGAGAGTTTTGCCAGAATTCAGTCCATTCTCTTTGTATTTGACTTTTAATAATAGGAATGTAGTCACTAGTAATAGGTGCAAATGATTGAGGGTAAACCCCACAGTAACAAGCTTCCTTGGCCAGTTGATCGACTCGTTCATTACCGGATATTCCACTATGTGATGGAATCCAGCACAACGTTATGTCAATGTCTCTTTTCGCTGCCATGAACAGAAGGTATCTCAGGTCATATATGAGATTGTCCGTTGTTTTTTTCGAGTTAGATTTCAACTTTTGTATAAGACTTAAAGAATCTGAAAAAATTACCGAATGTGTTATTTTTAAACCTATAATTTCGAAAAGAGCTTCCTTCATTGCAATACATTCGGCCGTGAAAATAGAAGTGACACTGGGTAATTGAAACGTTCGTTCAATGTGTAATGATGGAATAATAAATGCGGAGCCGCAAACTTCTGAGTACTTAGAGCCATCGGTAAAAACTGTCACGTGATTTGGCCACTTTTCTACTATGGTCGCTAAGAAAATTTGATTGTTTCTTTGACGGGTTTGTAGCCTAAATGATTTGTCTATTCCTATTGATCTTTCAGCGTGTATGGGCAGAATTAATGAGTCGAAAGGTACCGAGAACATAGGCAAATTATCTCTGGGATAGATGGTGAACTCTGACTGTATGTATTTGAAACATCCTACAAGTAATGGGGGAAGCTTATGACGACCATATGCACCATGTTGAAATACATTATTTAGAGAATCAAGGATAGTTATTAAAGGATGTTCCTCGAATTCAATTCTTTTTAAAATAAACTTAAGTGCGAGATATTTTCGACGAAGAAATAATGGCATTTCAGTCGTTTCCACCTGCAGTGAGACAACAGGAGAGGATCTCATAGCTCCCAATATCAGTCGGAGACATTGCGACTGAATCCGATTCAGTTTATCCGCCTGGTACCTCGGTAAAGGATCCAAAAGGAAACTCCCGTAATCCAAATGGCTACGGATGGTGGCCGCGTATAACATTCTCATGGTAGATGGATGGGCCCCCCACCAAACGCGAGAGACAGCTCGCAGAATGTTCATATTTTTCTCACATTTTGCTACAACATAATCTATGTGACAGTTCCAAGATAGTTTCCTATGCAAGACCATTCCCAAAAACTTGATCGAATCTTTGACCTGGATTTGGTTACCATCATATCCAACCACTAGTTCAGGCAGTTTATGTTTATTCGAAAAAACCACTACTTGACTCTTAGTTGGAGCCAGACTTAAACCGGTTTTAGAAAGCCACAAGCTTAATGAAGCCAATGCCTCCTCCAATAGCTTCACTCCTTCTGTTACGTTTTTATGGTGTAGGTAGAGAACGAAGTCATCAGCAAATTGCAAAACCATGCACTGATCTGACAGAGAAGCGTGTATGTCTAATGTGTAAATGTTAAAAAGTATGGGACTCAGAACGGAGCCCTGCGGCAAACCCTTATATACTGTTCGATGTAATCGTCCATTAGGGGTCTCTATCTCTAACTCTCTTTCGACCAGTATATGAATGATCAATCGTGTTAGAACGTTTGGTATACCAATTCCGATTAGCTTTTGACCCAAAATATTCAAAATTACGTTGTCGTATGCGCTGGAGATATCCGCAAAACAAGCAACGGTGCTCATTTGTCTGCTTCGGGCGAGATGTACGTCTGATACCAAGATACTAATGTTATCTAAACAGGACTTCGACCTTCTGAATCCAAACTGCTGAGAAGGGAATAAAGAGTTTCTCTCCATGTACCATTCTAGCCGAGCTTTAATCATGAGTTCGAGGATCTTTAACATGCAACATGACAAAGCTATTGGTCTGTAAGATGAACCCAAGGATGGGTCTTTTCCAGGTTTCTGGATTGGTATAACTAATTGGTGTTTCCAAATCTGGGGGACATCGGATGCAATTAAGATGGCATTATAGAGATCCAGAATCTGTAAGAGCAGAGGTTCGGGACAGTGTTTAATCATAGAATATGTAATTAAATCTACCCCAGGAGCAGAGTCAGTACAATTATCAATTGCTGAGGATAATTCATTCCTGGTAAATTTATCACCCATCCAATTTTTCGAACTGTCTACAAAATGAAATTTATTTTGTATTTCGTCCCGATAAGGTACATATGAAGGAGCCAAAACATTCACAAAACCCTCGATCCACTCCAAACTACGGGTTTCGCTACACGATTTGTTAAAAGAACCTCTAAAGCGACGTATTGTTTGCCAAATTACGGACGGGGAGGTCTCTGGTGAGAGAGTGGAACAGAAATTGCGCCACCCTTGTCTTTTTTTCCGCTGTAGGGTTCTCTTAGCCAGAGCTTGTGTTCGTTTGACTTCCAAGTAATTCGCCAGTGTTATATACCTCTTGTATCGGCGCATCGCTAACTTTCTGTCTTTGACAACATTACTACATTCGGAATCCCACCACGGGGGAGAATCTTTATTTTTACTGGGTAGTCTCTTTTTTGGAATTGCTTTATCAGCTGCAGAAATAATACGGTCCTTTATATTTATAGCTAACGTGTCAATATCCAGATGACTCACACCATGACTATTGTATGCTGATTCAAGATCATCCTTGTATCTTGTCCAATCGGCCCTACTTACATTGTAACCTCTGGGACATTTATCATTAGTAATACGTCCAACCTTCCGATTAACTGACAAAATTATCGGAAAATGATCGCTTGAATGAGGGTCGCTTAAAACGTGCCAGCTCGTTACCGCAGCCAGATCTGACGAACAGATTGAAAGGTCCACCGCATTTTGAGATTGAGTCGGACGGGCAAGTCGAGTAGGAGAACCATCATTAATAATGCAGAGGTCAAAACTATCTACAAACTCAAGAATAGCCCTTCCGCAAGAGTCAGTTGAGTTGCATCCCCATGAAACAGCGTGACCGTTAAAATCTCCTAGGATGAAGAACGATTTTGGTATTTTAGAGACAAGATTATTGAAGTATAGTTTGTCAAAAAGAGTTTTTGGAGAAAGATACACAGAAACAATACAGATTCCCGATATATTAGCTGCTACTAGTTGAAAATCCATGTGTTGATGCAAAGGAATGCGCACGAATGGGATATCGTTTTTAATTATCAAGGCTGCTCCTCCTCTACCATCCCGACGGTCATCACGTACGATAACAAAGCCGGGGATGTTAAAGACAGAGTTTGGAGGAAGCCACGTTTCTGAGACAGCTGCGACATCTATATCATATTCACTCAGCAGAGAAATGATTTCTGTTTTATTCGAAACAGCACTTCTGCTGTTCCACTGTAGAATATTTAGTGATTTTGAACTACGAGTCCTGTTTGGAACCATTGTTATAAATAAAGGAGTTGAGAATAGGAATAATAGAAGCAGCGATGGACGGTAAATTTGAGTTAGAATTTGAGAAAAGCTGTAATACAATTTGGACAATCGAATGGATCAAAGAGTTTACGTTTGAGTCTGGTTGTGATTTGTGCGATATGGAATTCTCCTGTGATGTGGTAGAATTTAATGCACATCCATCCATGGGCTGACAAGCCTGTCCATTTTTATACGACAAAAGGGATTCATGTTCTTTAACGTTATTTAACATTTCAAAATGTTGTCTTGGGGGGTTCCTAGCAGGTCGCGACACTTTGATCTTATAGGACGAAGTTTTCTCGGCGAAACTGGGTCCCGCATATGGGTGCATGTTCGAGGCTTCTTTGTATGATACATTTTCTGAGGCCATAGTATGCTTTATGTTTTTTTGACGCGTCAATTCTGGACATACCAGGCTTGACGCACAATGGTCTCCTTTACAATTAACGCATTTAGTATTTGTCGAAGGACACTCCTCCCCCAGATGTTCATCACCACACTTAAAACACCTAGGTTTCGAGCGACATTGGGTTTTGGAGTGACCATACCGGCAGCATGCAAAACAGAGCATAGTTGGAAAAACGTATTGTTCGGTTCGCAGGGCGTTGTGATATAAATATACATGTGGTGGCAGTTGTTGGCCTTCAAACGTTAAAACCACTGTCTGAGAAGGACGCCACACGATGCTGTCAGATGCTTTATCTTTATAATTTAAGCGTCTCGCTTTAATTATCTTACCGAAGCCGTACGGGACCTCAGCATCCTCTATGATATCTTCTATAGAAATATCTGTAGAGATGCCTCTTACTAATGCTAGTTTAGTAACTTTAAATGTCGGGATGTAAGCCTTAAGTCCGTTTTGCGAGACGAATTCAGAAGAAATGAATTTGTTTGCTGCCGAGGCAGTCTTAAATGAGAGTGAAATCTTGAATTTTGACTCTACTTTAACCCCTCCTACTGAGATGTCCGAAATACGATGGGATTGCAACAATTTACCAAATGCCATTGGGTGAATAATCTTTGATGTTTCCTGATATTGCACGAATACTAAAAAGGGCTCCGGTGAACCCTCTTTGTACGTGTATGAGGGATTTTTAAATTCTTCTGACATGTTAGGCATTTTATTGGGATGCTCGCGTAAAGAGTCTGATGGAGCTCTTGGTCTTTTTCTAGGGTCAGGAGGCTCCAATGGAGCCTCCATGTTAGAAAAGGACGTTGTTCTTATGGGGAAAAGTAGTTACAGATCTTAAAATATATATATAAATAATAAGAAAATTAAAAATAATAGAAAAAATAAATCGAAAAACTTATCGAGTGCTCCTCTTGAGTATATACACTGAATTTAAAATAAACACAAAATAGTATTGTTGAACAATTTGCCAATATAACAAAAAACACGACCGTGCACTGATAGCGACTACGGGCGAATCCACTCGACATTCAATGTCGCATGATTTTATCTGTCAAAAATGGTCGTATTGCATTTACATACGGCAAGCGTCTGTATCAAGTATTTTCGTTATTTTGTAGTCACAGTGGCAATTCGACGAATAAGTTATTTTATCTATTTAACAGTACATATAAATATACATGGATGACGAAAACATTTTAAAACATTGGATTCTTTCACTTTGTTAATATATCTCCATTAATAAGTTTTGTAAATGTTCCTATTTTGTAACGAACTCCAAAAAACAAGTTTTGTTTAATGTCCTTGTTTACTTATCACATATTTCTCCATAGATATGTTTTGTAGGTATTTGTTTGCTATTGAATATTTCAATATAGGTACACAATATTTCTTTATATTTGTCTAGTTTGTATGCTTGTGTTCTTTATTTGCAAATAATTTGTCTCTTACGTGTAAAAGTAAGAGACAAATTATTTGACAAATTATCAAAGTAAATTAAATTTTTATAGTTGTTTTCTGATATTTTTTTATAATATTAATGACTAATTGTTCGAGAATTCAGGAAGCGACACAATCAGTCACAATGATCAATATGTTAAGTGCTTAGAAATCAATCATATATAATAATAATAATAATAATAATAATTTGTATAGCGCCGTTTAATGATTCAAGATCATTCCAAGGGCGCTGTTATTTAGATAGATATTATATTGCTCTACGAAACAAAACTGTTTTCAGTCCTTTAGAGAAAGTACTCTTACTATTTGCACTGCGGACATCTAGAGGCAATTTATTCCACTTCATAGGACCACTCACACCAAAGCATCGATCATAGTAAGCCGCTTTATTGGCTCTGTCCAACTCCTTTAGGGAGTTGGTACTCTGTGATCCAGAAGACCTAAGTGTGAGATGCCTCCCAGAGAGATCTTTTCTCTGACACAGCTCTTGTATGTATTGTGGTGCTAGGTTATTTAAAGCATTAAACACCGCATAGAAAAAGGCTGTGTTTTGACAACCATGGAAAAACACGGCAAAAATATGCAATAAATGCTCAAAAAAATATTTCAAACGCATCCCAAATGCTATGTTGCCTATTCTTTCATGTGACATTTCAATGTCGAACGATTTTAATGACGAATGATTTCAAGAATAGACTAAAAGCCTACCATACGACATTTCATTCGACATTTTTTAGGCGACATAGTCGAATACGACATTTACTATGGGAGATTGGAGAATAGATACCCTTGTTACTCGTTGGCTGAAGCAGATTGATAGAGAAGGATCTGCTTCGTTATTCTTGGATTTTTTGTTATAGAGGTTTTACAGTTTTTCATCCTTGTTGTCGATGTCCTGAGTGAATGGAATAATATGAACAAAAAAGAAAACAAATCGCAGAGCAACCATTGTAAATTCAAATTAGTACTGCCTCAGAACAGACCATGTCTAGCGAGGCAGTAAAATTTCCAAATATGTTGTGGAGCAACAGTCATTGCGCCACATCGCTATGAAGTGCTACGCCGCTACGCCAGATGTACTGCGCTACGATGCACTGCGCTACACGCGAGCGGCGAGCTACCACAAACGCTGACCGAGCTGCGACAGAGTCGGTATATAAGGAGCTCCCCCGGTTTCACAATCATTCGGTTTCAGCCAGACCTCCAGCTATGTCCTTACGCTGCCCAGTCGCCTATTCACAGTTCAAGGACATATTCATTTTTTAATTAATAAAAAAAAATATATATTTTCACTAAATAAATCGTTTATCATTATACATAGAAGCACAGAAAAGAAATATTAAAGGAGTAAGTTATATTCTTATTACATCTTTTAATCTCTGTCCAACAACAATTACCTGAGTTTTATTCTGCGTTCATTATTTAATTGTATACGGTATTGTGTGGGCGTTGATTTATCTCTACGTTATGTCCGGCTATCGGGAGACTCCGATAGACGATTATCTCGTACCGATCAAGCGCACACACGATTTCGTTTGGTTGTATGATATCGTTTAAACCAAAGGCGGACATACAGGTTTCATACCTAAACGTCCATCCGACTGGTATTATTACCGTCTACTTGTCGTGGTGACTGCCGATAGGCTTGCATCATCTTACAACCAAAATGTGAAGAAAAAAATATAAAATTGCAAGTTATTTTAACCAGATTAAAATAAAATGAATTGTTGGAAGATTGTTGAAAATTGTTGGTTGAAGCAATTGAAAAATAAATGGTCAAGAGTCTCCTCCTCCAGACCACACTCACAAACTGGACTCTTAATTACATTGATTTCGTAAAGGTAACAAGGCAATGGCCAAATCTCATACAAGATATGGCCCCCCTAGAGAGTTTTTTTCCCCGAAACTAAGGATTTTGGGAATAGAGGGAACTTGAATTGATATTTATATCGTTATTAGATCGATTTTGAAATTTGATGAAATAGTGTTCTTCTATTCTTTCTATTTGTTTGTAATAGTGTTTAGTAGGTTCTAACTCTACGACGATGTCCGAGGGAATTTCTTTGGACCCATTGGACATGCGGACCTTGTAGCCACGAAGAGCAACTTTAGGGCTTTATTTATTTATTTATTTTATTTTGGGAAACAAAACAGCTGTTACATGTTTTACATTAATAAAAAAATAACAATCAGGAAAGTAAGCCAATTACATTGTTCCACAGATTAATATACATAATAAAGACAATTCAGTACAAAGTCAAAGACAAAAGTATGGTGTGGTGTACTTTCCGTCTTAAATATGGTGCACTCTTATCTTCACAAACAGTGAACAGTGAGCCAGTTGTTTCCACATGATAAGCTGTCTTTGGCACATTAAGTGTAGTGTCTGCAAGGACAGAGAGTTTAGAGTTCTCCGGACTCTTCGTATGTTCTTTATGATGTGTTCTTTCAGAGTTTTTGGGTGGTGGTGGGGTAAGAACAGTGTTCAGTAGGTATTGTATCAATTTTCATTCCGAACCATTCCGAAAATATTTATATATGTAGATACGTCATATTGATTTACGCGGTGTGTACTAAGACATTATGCTTACGGCATGTCTATAGATCTATTGGTATGTATTGAATACGTAATTTAATAACGGAACTGTTATATACGATCATTGGTTGTCCTTATCTCTAGCGTAAAGTGCCTCTCAGAGTTTCGATTCTTTGGCTATGTATATTTTTTCATAAAACTCTAAATCTCTGCAATTCTCGAGGGCAGCCTCCGGTTGAAGAGGTCGGCTGATTAAGTGGGCTTCCGTGAAAGTAGGTACTTACTCGCTCCTTCTTCTGCACGCTTTGAGGCGGTTTTGGCGGGAACATTATTATCGCGAAAATGTTTAATTTAGTTTTTAATTTAAAACTAGAGTCGAACGCCAAAGCCGCCTCGCGCGCGAGCCTTATCGTCTACTGTGAAATTATGAAAAATGGCCGAGAGAGGCGGCTATAATTTGAAAGGGAAAGATGGGTGCGATTAGAGTCTTTACGAGGAAACATAAAGCACGGAATGATGTTTATGCATTCTGATTAGAAAAATAATAAATAAATAAATAGCGTCGTGGCCTTCGTGACTAGATATTTCAGTTCGATTACCGGTGGAGACACAGTTTTTAATTGTGTCTTTAGTTCGGATCTGTGAGGCGATAAATATTGTACATAAGCCTCCAGAACTAATTATTGTCATGAGAAGCAGTTTAAAAAAAAATGAGAGAATCCTTCGCCTCGTTAACATACAAACGCTGTCTCATACGTGTTAGAATTTTGTTATTATTCTGCTTACATACGTTCTTCTCATTTAATATATCATTTACTTATATCAGCCCTTATCAAAATAAATCCAGCTTGTCGCCTATTTCAGTGCGGTCCATGAGCAATATACGTCCAAAATCAGAAAAATTCATTTTTTCTTAAAAAAAAGACTTTAGTTAGATTCATCAAAATAAACACAAGAAAACTGACATTTCTAACTGCGCGGATTTTGTTTAATTTAATTTATCGAAATAAATAAGTTAAACAAAATCCTAAAAAAATAGGGATATCCCTCCGAAAATACATGATCCTTCTCCTTTTCCTTCCTTCCCTTAACTATAGAAATATTTAAAGAAGGAAGGAATAATTATCCCTAAACACCTGATCTCGATTTATTCTTCTTGTTTTTTCCTAATTCTTGTTTTTTTTACTATGATGTATATATTTTTTGTTTTTTAGCTTTTATTTTTTTATGTACATATAGGTATAATTCTGTCACTCCATAATCTGGTTGGTTGGAAGAAATTGCGTAATGGTAATAAGCCCGCCATTTTGCATTAATTATATTTGTTTATATTATGTACAAAAAGTAAATAAATAAAACTGATATTTTCTTGCTGCATGGAATGATTTGTTTTACTAAAAAATAAAAAAAAAATGAATATATCTCGCGTTGCACGAATTCATTTTAACTGCGCATAATTTTCAAGGGAAATTTTATCGCTGCGCGGGGAGTTTTTGATTTATGAATTTTTAGAAAGCGAACCCATATAAAATAAAAAGTATATATTTATTTCTCTTATAATTTCACTTACTATTTTTTGGAGATTTTTAATGAAGTGTAATGAGAGGAATTAGTATTTTACTTCTACGGCCGCCGTTCACTTTAAATTTTTGAATCTGACCCTTTATCCCAAAAGTTTTTCAGCCCTGATTTATATTTGAGCTTGTTTTTATTCACATAATTTCTTTCAGTTTAACATGTTTTCAAATATAGATACCACTTAGTTAATAATTCGACACTTGGGACTAAAATATTTTCTCTAATCGATCGCTAAATTTGGTTGGTTGTAAGAAATAACCTCATGGAATTCCATGTGACCAGATCACATCAGTGTGTGTTTTTTTTAATCTTCTTAAATTTCTTGCAAAACTTCTTAGTACTTCAAACGTTAGACACGATGTATACAAAACCATTACTATAAAACTCATAACGCGTGAAAATTGTATAATCACAATTCTCTTAAAAAAACATTGTTATCCAATGGCAATTCCTTTTGACTAAATAATGTTAGCAGCCTAGTGAGCAAAATTTAAGTAAGAATACTTTTTAATGTTTTTTCTTATTTTGTTATTGTATGCTCTTTATATTTGTAATGCTATTTTTCTTATGTTTTGTTAGTTGGCATTCATTGTTCATTCATTCATTCATTCATACCATCACGGCATATCCCACAATGTGGGGTAACCAGCGAAAGGTGTGCGGGTGTGCATTGCCTTATAAAAGGGAGCACAACATCTGTGTATACCCACACACCAGTCTCGTCTCACCTAAAATGGCACTATATTCAGAATGGGTGGTGAACCTCATTGCTGAACTATGTGAGATGTGATCGTTGCCTGTTGTATTTTCGATTACCCGGCTCTTACGGGACACTCGAAAACAATAATAGAAAAGAGTGGAAGCACTATTCTAAGCCGGTGCCTCACAGCTCAAATTCATTGTTAAAAGTATCATTATTTCAAAATGCTTTAGCCCCGGCACAGGTTTTTTTTACCTAGTGGGGCATTGCAGTTACGAATAGTATTTGTGATTCATGTATATGTATGAATAAATAAAATATCATAAATAAAAAAATCTTTGTCGCTATTTTTAAAATGGGACGCCGGCATGGAAATCAAGCGACAGACCGCTGTACTGCGTCAATTAACTATTAACATTGCATTGTTCTCAAACTTTGGTCCCCTTTGAGTCCCCTTGGCATAGTCCCAATGCGCGATCCGTCACCACCGGCTCCAGACACAAAATCATTTAAAAGTTAATCCGTCGGAAACTTTCAGTGCGGTTTTTCGAAATTTTGTCCGAAATAGCCCATCAGGAGCGTGTGTGGGGGCGTTCATTAAACAAACTCCGCTCGACGTTACCAGGGCCCGATCTACAGTTTTAGGCGCCTTGCGTACTAAATTTAATGGATTCAAAAGCCTTTATAGCCCTTCGTTTGAGAATAGGTCGTCTTCCTAACGCTTCGGGTATACAGAATCCGTCGTCGGCCTAATTATGCTCGGCCGACCTCGGCCGATCGAAACGAACGTTTGTAAAAGAAAGATTGCATACATATACAAACGATATCATCCGGTAACGACCGACAATGCGATCAGTCTCAGTCGACGAATAACGATCAGTCGACGAATCTAAACTTGTTCGGATTTCTCGCGAGTTTGTCGATCTTTGTCGGCCATTAACATTTTTTTTACAATTATGCAACTTTATTTCAATCTGTGAATTAATTTTAAAGATATAAATTAGTTGTATTATCATGTGACTAAGGCACGTCGACATTTGCCTCTAAATCAGATATTTTAACAACCTTCAATATTGAGACATTGGAACGAAGATAAACCGTTACTGAACAAATGACATTAAATAAAATTGTACATAACAAAATTGACTCACCTGATATCCAACGAAAAATTCCTTTTTTTTTATTTGAATGAACTTTACAGCTTTTAGTCGTATTAAAAATAATATAAAATTACATGGATTCATAGCGGCAATTACAAAGATCTTATTTAATATTATGAATATTTTGTTTGAGTTAACTAAAAACAAACCAAAAAAAAAACTATTGAACTTTTTTACGGCTTGTTATTATTTTCGGCGAAATAAACGCCAAAACTGGTGTAGTCTAAGAACAGCGGCACTATATGTAGATTAATGTGTCGAGGGAGTCGAGAGGGATTCATCCAAATACTTCCGCCCCGAAATCGGCCGATGGATCGGATGCAGTGGACGCGTACCGTGAGTCTATTTTCGTCCACTCTTGGATGAAGGTCTTCTCTGTTTGCTTCCATGTCTATCTGTACTGTGCAATCCGGTCCAGGATATCCAGTTTTATGTTATCCTTCCATCCTAGTTGCGGTCGCTTAACATCTATGTATCTTTATAGTGCGACCTTCTGGTCACGTGTCCCGCTCATTTTATTTCAGTCGCGAAACAATGAATAATATCGTTAAAATTTGCAGCAATTGTATTTCAATTAGGTGTTCCTATTTGTATCAGGGTAAATTCGTATTACATTTATTTGGCGCCTCAGTTTTCATCGCGTCTGTCGCAACCGCACCGATTGGAGCCTATGGTGGATCTGGGCCTGGATTATAACTACTTGTATTATATAAATATACCAAATGTTACCTAAGTATATACAAAAAGAGATGTAATGCTTTTACTATGACCATTATGAGGTGTGGGATGTGTATTCATTCAAGACTAACACAAATACAAAAACATCAAAATATTTTTATACGAAATCAATAAAACCGAACTCATAATGTTTTTATGACAAACAGGGGCTCCGTAAGGCCACACAGGCACTCAATATAAAAAATGAAATAAAAAAATAATATTTCTTTTATGTTTTTGTTGTGAAGACGCTATCTGTGTCTAGAAAAAATATTCGTTGCACACGATATTTAGTAATGAAGATCACGATCAGGAAAAAGAAGTGAGTAAATTGCGACGCTGTTCAAAAAGTTGTCAAGCAGAAGTGGAGCTGGGCAGGCTATGTGGCCCGAACCACAGTCTCCAGATGGACTAATAAAGTGCTAGAATGGCGATCTAGAACCGGAAAAAGAAATGTTGGAAGGCCCCAAACAAGGTGGTCTGATGATATTGAATATATAAGACGAGTGGCTGGAGGTGGATCGATGCGGTCTGACCAGAATCGGGAGCTGTAGAGGTCTCAGAGGGAGGCCTATGTCCATTACTGGACGAAGGAGGGCTGAAGAAGAAGAAGTAAACTGCAAATATTGTACTAAAATAGACAATAGACAGTGATGAATATTTCTAAAAGCAGGTAATACCTAGTGGAGTGTTGTTGACCATCTTATAATATAATATATGTAATACTATATTGTACCAAATAAATAAATACAAATTATATGAATTCAAAGCTATGACAAAAATAGGTGTTAAAATACCAAACAGAGTTTAGCATAAGATGAAACTATACACATAAGCACAAAAATATTTGGTCAAAATGTGATGTATTTTGTTCAGAACAAAATACATCACATTTTGAATTTGTTACATAATTTCTGAGTACTGGAACGGTGGGTACGTAAGTACTGCATAAATGGGAAGAACTCGACAATGAATCATATTTAGAATCATGACTGTATTTACACCCCGTGACTGGATAACTAGTTGAATTTGCATTTAAGGTATTTATTTATTCAGAAATGGTACTTAAAACTGTCGACGAAATTGAAAAATCTTGATTAAAGTAAAACTCTTCTGCGTAATGAAACATGAACACAAAAGAGACGAAGAAGAATTTATTGTTAAAAAAAACAATTTGTAATGAATCAACGTCGTAATTAAAGAAGAGTTCGAATTTCAAATTACACCAATAACATCGCTGATAATTTACGTTCGTCGAAAGCTTAATCTAATTTATGGTATCCGTTACCGGCTCTCGATGGAGGCAGAGTGGTGCCGTGACCAGGATTGGCCCAGCAAAGTAGTTTTAATGGATGAAATGAAATAAAAAAAAGTCACTCGATCACACCTCCGCTGTTAATGATATAGCCATTAACGCCGCAAGTCTCATTATATTCGTTAACCTTTAAACGGACGTCATCGTCACATAGATTTTATATCGATTTAGTATCGTTTAATACAAAAGAGTCTGGTGTAAAAATAGCACGCGTTGTAAATAGCAACCCATTTACACCAACTATGACTTATTTCTAATATTCTAAGGTTTTTTTCGACAATAAGCGCTTTTAAATTCAAATGTAGTATTCAATGCTACGAAGGCAGTTGACAAGCAATGTAACGAAACTATTTCATACATAATGTTTTTTTTTCAATTTTTATATGATATAATATTTTAATGTAACACAAATATCACTCTACAATATAGTTTTATCATAAATCATACATTTGATACCAAATATATTCTTAAACTTTCTTATTTTTTGTATCGCAAATCTCCGCGGCATATCGAAAAGTTATTTGATATTTGTGCCAACGTTCTGGAGTTTATTCTCAAAATATTAAACATTACTTCCTGTAAGCTATTTGGTAATAAAATCGCCTATTGTACAAGGTATAATGGAGTGTAAATAAACTATTATTATTACAGTTAATAATAAAGAAACATAGTCTTAAATAAGGTGATGTTAAGATATCGTTTTTTTAACATTGATTTCTTTCTTTGTTAAAATACGTATCAAGCTAAGATAAAGCATCAGTAACAATTTGTTTAGACATACTTTTTGTTCTTAAATTGGACAAAGCTCTAGAGTATGATAAGTAAGAAAATAACCATGTCAGTAAATAAAGGTGTGCTATAAGGTTTTTTTTCCGCCAACGTCCGTAGGATGTAGTATTATGATCAGATATTTTTAATAAATTTTACAGTATATATAAATGACACAAAATATTCATAAAATTTCTCCGAAGAACCAATAGACTTTATAGGAAAAGAAAGAAACATTTGAATAATAGATTGCTTTCCCACTCAATGAATATCAATGTTATCCTCTTGTTTATGTAAAATTATACACACACATGGGAACTTATCTATGTTTTTGTTTGGGATCACAAACAAAATTGACAATCATTCTGAAAAAAAACTTGACAAACATCATTTAGCTGTTCTATAAATATGCCTTGTCTTTGTTAAATTACTGACATGTACACTTTGTTACGAAGTGATCTCGTTTAGCAAAATTTCTTATGATTTGACTTTAACGTCGTAAACGCTAGTAGGTATCTCCTTGTCTTTGTGCAATTTTACGCCTAAATATTTTACTATCAAATTTGTGATTTGATGCTTTTTATGTCTTCTCTGTATTTTGTTGTTTGCCTGTTTCACGGTAGGCTCGCAAAATTTTCAGATTTCATACACAGCAAGCACTATTTCAAATACTCTTTAGTGTGAGTGTTCCTGGATATAGTTCCACGCCCAAGTTTCTATAATACTTAATTCTAAGGAAAGACGCAAAATTCTGTTCATGTGTTGCTTTGTTTTTATTTTAAGAACAAATAATTTATTAATGAAATAATTCGTTTTAAAAAACACCGGTTTTATTAATTCAAGAAGCCGATATGTGGCTTGACTCTCCAATTCGCAAAAGATGAGCATCAATTATTCAGTGATTTTGAGAGATATTTACGGTTGTACTATTTTGTTTTTTATTTTTGTTTGTATATTGATTTGTTGTTGTTTTTATTTTTATGTATAATTTAATATGTGTAGCATTGCACCCCCCTGCTCAGGACTAAAAAAAAGGATTATTATTATTATAAGATACAGCCTCATTTCGGCATAAAATCGGTGTAAGCAAAATAGTATTGATGCATCGATTGTCGTGGTTGGTTTAGTAGTGATTCTTTGACATCTGTGTTGGAGTTATGAGTTTGATTCTTAGCAGAGGAATTGATGAAAACTGAGATAAAATTACAGATTATTACCTACAGATAGAACCAACCTGCACAATAGACCCGATACAACCCTGATTGAAATCACCCTTTGACAATAATATCGCAACATAATCTAGAAAGTGTTTTTTTATATTTTGTGACACAATTAAGCGAGATGGAAGGTTGCAGAGTGATCGGTGTGAACTGGAAGATGGAAGGATGAAGAATGAAAAACTATATAGAAGAAGAAATAGAAACTCATTTAGATTTCGTTTAATATTCCGATGATTTATTCCAAATATTCAAAATTTTCATAGATAACGATATATTTTTACGATTTCTTTTTTACTTCATCTGTCTACATTCTACATATTTGAAATATTTTGACTTTCCCAAAATATATGTTATTGGATTTTTTTGTCAAATAATGGATAATATGAACAAACTGTTGGATCTTGAGTAAATTGTCTAGTATAGGATATGTATTCCCAATAAATAAAACGTTTGTGAGGGATAGAATAAAATAAATGTATAATATAGCAAAAGACAGCGCTGTCAGACTTACGTCATAGTTATAAAGGCTGATTTTGTTTTCTGTTTAAGGATCTTTCTCTTCTGGGTCACAATCCTAGGATTGGTCTGCACCAAACACTCGATCTTTCCATTTATCTCTATCGTCCGCCAGTCTCTTCATCTTTTCATAGCTGCTACAGCGCACGTCACCGATTATCTGGTCTATATGGTTGTTTCTGGGGTGACCTCTACAGTTACCTCCATCAATCATTCCTTCGACGATGGTAAAAAGCAGGCATGGGTGCCGGATGTTGTGGCCTATCCAAGTTGTTCTCTGTTGGGCAATTTTTTTCATAATTTGCCTTGTCTCTCCAACCCTACTTAGTACCTCGTCGTTGCTGATGTGTTCTGACCAGTGAACTTTAGCCATGCATCTGTAGGACCACATCTCAAACGCAGACAGACGTCCCGTTTCGCGTTGGCTGATGGTCCATGTTTCAAAGCCATATAGCAGTATACTCCAGACAAGTGTCCTGATCAATTTTTTCCTAATTTTGATGGAAATGTAAGGGGATTAAAAAATTGTTGATCTTCTGTTGAAGGCGACTCTTGCTTGGTGGATTCTGCTTTTGATGTCTGCTGTTGAACGTCCGTCTTGAGATATTCTGCTTCCCAGATATACAAACTCTTTCACCTGCTTAATTTCGATGCCCCCCAGAACAATATTTGCGGTGCATTCCTCCCTTCCAGTAACCATGCATTTTGTTTTGTCCTATTTATCCCCATGTTATAATCGCTTGTTAGGATGCCTTCCATCTTCTTGAGAGCCTCGTTTAAGGATACCTCAGCAGGAACCAACGATTGGATAATATGAACCCTGAGTACTGGTGGCTTTCGGAGAAAACAGCCTTCAATGTGTGAAAATTTAACACTTTGATTGGTGGAAAGCCCCCCCCCCCCCGAAAGACACATTTGACACTTATTTTCACTACGCATGTTGTTTGCTTGTGACGGCAACGACATATAATTTCATATAAAAAACTTATTTCAAAAATAATGTGTGTCAAGCTGTAAAGATAGAAAAAAAGTGGCGTTCGGTTCTCTCTACCTATCCCATGAGAGACATGGATAGATGGTATGAATATATGTAATAATATTATCTTTCGTAAAATTTGCCTATACAATACTACGCAAATCCTTCGTAAATCGACGAGTTTCATGATATCTCATGATTCCCATCATCAAATCTGGGGGGCAAGTCTGGTTGACCGTCGAAATGAAAACCCTCCTTGTTTACCCATATCATGGATATAATTATTATATGGAGTTCTACAATATCTTTAGATGTCATAGAACTCCATACGATAATTATATCCATGATATGGGTAATCACTGGGGTTTTGATTTCGCCGGTCGAACCAGACTTGCCCCCCTGTTCGGTAAATGTGGTAACACTCCAAACCTTTTCCTCTCCTAACATATTGCTTACTTACTTTCCGTGTCCGGATTCATCAAATAAAGAACTTCCAGTAGTTGGCCACATGTACGGCCCTGTCATTTGCGGCAATTAGGTCCTCCCGCGCGCATGTCTCTCCGACTTTCGGACATATCAAAAGGTGTTGGTGGTCCTGTATGTCCCCGCACTCGCAGGTATCGTCCTCCTTGTAGCCCCATTTTTTGAGGTTACTATTGCAGCGCGACACCCCAGTTCTCAATCTATTTAGTGCTCTCCAAGTGGGGTATGGCAGGTTGTGTCCAGCGGCCATCTCTTCCTTCGGTTTGACATGCGCGGGGTCAGCGAAACTTTCTTGCCACAGCTCAATCCGGCGCGCCTCTGGCGGGCCAGGCAGCGCGGCTGTTGTTTCCACAAAGCCTCTTCTTGACTTCAGCCGGGATTGTCGGGCCTCACGGCCGTACATGGGATGTCTTTGGTCGAGAAGTTGCTTCATTCGCTCCGTCTCAGCTGCGACCTGTCTTCTGATTGTGGGAGGGGTGATACCCACGATTGGGTAGATCTCGCTGATTGGTGTCGGCTTAAGGCATCCGGTCACGGTGCGAACCGCATCGTTCACGGCCACGTCAACATTCTTCGTATGCACGGAGTTGTACCATACAGGTGCAGCGTATTTTGCCGCCGAGAAGCACAGCGCTAGAGTCGAGGTGCGGAGGACATGAGGTTGTGCTCCCCATTTGGTATTTGTTAGTTTCCGAATGATGCCGTTTTTGTGTTGACCTTCTTCCCCACCTCCTGACAGTGTTGTCGAAAGGTCAGGGAGCGGTCCAAACGGATACCAAGGTACTTTGGGGAGTCACAGTGCTCCAGCATCTGATTCTGCCACATGACCTTTAGCTTCCTCGTTGCATCCCTGTTTTTAAGGTGGTAGGCGCACACCTGTGTTTTGGAGGGATTGGGTCTCAGGTGATTTTTGCTATAAAACTGGGATAGTTCTTCAAGGACAGTTGACAGCTTTCTCTCCACTTCCTCGAAGGTCGCGCCCTGGGCTGCCACCGCCGTGTCATCCGCATATATAAATAGTCTGGTGTAGGGGTTTACAGGCTGGTCATTTGTATATATGTTGTATAGTACCGGTGCAAGTACGCTTCCTTGGGGGAGACCATTTTTTTGGTTTCTCCAGCGGCTCTTTCTGGACTGAAGGGTGACGCAATACCGTCTATTTTGGAGGAAGCATTCTACAAGCCTGGTAAGTCGAAGGTCTCCGGTAATGTTGTACATCTTGTGCATTAGAGTTCGGTGATTGACGGTATCATATGCTGCGGAGAGGTCTATGTAAGCAACACCAGTTATTTGCTTCTTCTCATAACCATCTTCGATATGTTGGGTGAGGTTGAGGACCTGGCCGCTGCAAGACTTTCCGGGCATGAACCCTGCCTGTTCAGGGATGATCTTATTCTCCACCAGTCCAAAAGCGCGGTTGAGGACCAATCTCTCCATTACCTTAAATAGGTGGCATAGTAGTGAAATTGGTCTATAGCTCTTGGGGTCCGTCCGCTCTTTTCCTGGTTTAAGGAGGGCAATGATCTTCGACTTTCTCCATATTTTGGGGATTTGGTTAGTAATGACGCACTGGTTAATCATCTGAGTGATCCACTTTAAGGTAGGTTGACCAAATTTTTTAATCTGCTCAGTACGAATGTCATCCAAACCCGCTGCCTAATTGTCCTTCATCTGCTGTATTGAAATTTTAAGCTCCTCAATAGTAAAGGGGGGGTCGAGGACACTACCTTCACCAACGTCCGTTGGGAGAGGCGTGCCCCTTTCCATCTTTCCGGAAGCTTTACCATTCAGTAAGATTTGGTGGGCTATTTGGTCTGGTGTAACCTCGTTCAGGGCGGCCATTGGTGCTGTGGGGTCATTATCAAGGTTTTTAATCAGCTTCCAGGCGCGCCGACTATTTTGTTTCATGTCCAGGTCTGATAAAAGTTTACACCATCTGTCTGTTCTGGACTCTGAGACAGCCTGTAGTACAGCTTCTCCGGCCTGTATGGTTTCTTCCGAGAAAGGATCTCTCTCATACAGGTTCTGGTATTTCTTAAGTAGTTTTTTGGAATCGTTATTAAGGCCAGCCACGTATTCCGTGCGGCAGCCTCTGGGTATGTGTCTTCTTGAGATCTTTTTAACCAATGACACAAAGTCATCATATGATTCGGGAAATTATAAAAATAAAATAAAATATTGCTACCTACACACACACTGAAGACAATACAAAACGAACAATCCATGTACTTCGCTTACGGAGCAAACAGAAGAGAGACCTACTAATAAAGGAGGCACGGCGCCATAAGGGTCTCACTGCTGCCAACTTAGGTTTTACTAACTCCGTCGGCCCAATCTATGTCAACATTAATTTAACCAAATACAACAGAAATTTATACAAAAAAGCTCGTGATATAGCTAAAAAACACAATACAAATACTCGTGGGTCAATTCTAATGGTATTATACACGTGCGCGCAACAGATAATTCTAAAATTATAAAAATATTAAATGACAATGATTTGAACAGAATTATTTGACTGCTCTGCACCATTTTTAAAACTCGAGACTTTTCAATTTTCTTTTTGCGGGTTATACAATATACAATATTCCGGGTAGTAATTTTAACATTTCTTCAATATAAAAATATAATTATTATGTGTGTTATGTGTGGTAACTGGTTACAATTTAAATACAATGATTTTAAACGTATTAAGTGCTTGCAGTACAAAAAAAATGTGATTATACCAATCATACTAAATGGCTTTCTCGTATTTGGATAATATAGATTCAATAAAACAAATAAAAACCGAAACGCTTGACTGTGCCTCTAAATGCTCACTCTTGTTTAACAGGCAATACAACATTAAAATACTCAGCTTGAACATTAGGTCGCTAGAAAAAAACTTTGACAATTTACTGATCCTCTTAACTGACGTTAATACAGAATTTGACGTAATAATCCTGACAGAATGTTGGACGACAGACAACACTTTACTCAGAACCATCAATAATTATGAAGCATTCAGGACAGAAATTTCACAAAACAGGTCGGACGGTGTTGTTGTATATATTAATAGACAAATAAAAAATTTCACTGTTATTGAATCAAACTTATTACAAGCAAATTGTTTAAAAATAGTTTTAAATAATACACTTGCAATACTAGCTATCTACAGATCACCTAGCAACCCATGCATTACAGAATTCTTAAACTCCTTAGAAGAAAACATTCTCAACATCAATATATATCAAACTAGCATCATAGCGGGTGACATCAATATCAACACTATTGGTCTCAAACACAAACAATCGCATGAATACGAGTGTCTTATGTCAGCACACGGGTATCTTAAAACAATAAACGTAACGACACGGGAATGTAGAGATTCTGATTCATGTTTAGACCACATATTTGTCAAATCGAAACTGAGCATACAGTCTGCCGTTATTAAATCAACAATCACTGACCATTACAGTACTGTACTAGGACTATACGACAGCACAACAAAACAACAGTCTAAACAACATATAACAAACATTCAACAAACTAACTTTGAATTACTAAAAACTGATCTAATCACAGAAAGCTGGATAGACGTAATAAAGGAAAAGCAAACGGATGTAGCTTTATCAAAATTTTTAGACATTCTTAACAAACATATTGAAAAAAATACTACCACTCATGTTAAAAAAAGAAACAAATGCATAAAACCTTGGATAACAACGAATATAATAAAGTGCACACACAAACGTGACCAACTGCATCAACAAGTAAAAAAACATCCATTTAACCAATCACTATATCAGTATTACAAAAGATACCGTTTGAGTCGCTTAGCAACCGGGTTGTCAACAAGTTTGTGTTTATATTCGCTCTGAAAAAAATATTGTTTTTTTACTAAAATTAAGTGTATTTTATATTTATTGTGCACTAATTTCATTATTGTGAGTTTTAGTTTGTATCCGTTCATTATCCATGAATATGGATTTGGATATTCCACCTGATCCGGGACCAAGTCTAAGTGTTAAAAAATCTGACATGTCAACGCCACCTAAACAAAACAACAAGAGACCTAACACAAATAATTCTGACATTATCCATCCGTCTAAAGCTCCAAATTTAAATAGTTCTCCGGAAAAATTGTACAATACTCATAGTGAAATTGAAATCCAATACCTGGAAAATTCGCCTGGGCCTTACATTGTTTTCGTTCAAGATATTGACTCTAGCAAGAATATTCACCCAATGAAAATTGGTAATATCCTTATTAAACATAACATTAAAAATATTTCTCCGGGTGGAGTAAAATCAGAAGGGAGAAATAAAATCTCAATTACTTTCAAAGATGCTAAGAGTGCGAATCAATTCACGACAGCCATTTTTTTAAAAATAAATAATTTAAAGGCATATATACCTAGATTTAAAGTGACAAAAATGGGTTTGATTCGTGGTATTTCAACAGACTTTTCGATTGACGATATTATAGAAAATTGTGCAGTACCAAACCATATTGGGAAGATTTTAAAAGCAAGACGCCTCAATTTTAAAGATAAATCATCAGGAGAAACAATGTGGAAACCATCTCAATCCGTTGTCTTAACGTTTGAAGGACAAAATCTCCCAGAGTATGTTTACCTTTTTTATAACTCTTTGAAAGTTGAAACTTATGTATTTCCAACCATCCAATGTTATCGCTGTTGTCGCTTTGGTCACATGAAGATTCAGTGTCATTCTATAACTCGCTGCTTCAAATGTGGAGATAGTCACCTTGGTGAAGTTTGCCAAGTGGTGGACTTTTTAAAGTGTATAAACTGTTCAGGATCTCATTCAGCTACAAGCCCAATGTGCCCGGAATTCACTCGGCAAAAAAATATTAAACATTCAATGGCTACAAAAAATATATCATATCTGCAAGCATCTCAACTCTTCCCATCTTCTGTGAAAAGCTATTCTGAAGTGACTAATAACCAATTGAACAATAAACAAAGTTTTAAAAAAACAATATACACTAAAATGTCTTCGGAAACTCAAAAACAGACAATTCCTCATATTAATATTAAAGAAATAAACAAGTGCATGTCGTATTCAAATGGTGAAGCTAGCCATCCTTCAAATGGATGCGCTGTTTTAAGCCAGTCAACTACTTCTGCATCTAATGAAGTCCAAGAAAATATTTTCCAAGATGATGCCCATTCTGTTGTATATTTAATTACGCAAATTCTTATTAGTTTAATTTCCAACTCAAATTTTAATTTACCGTCCAACGTTGCCAATCTTATCCCGCTTTTAAATTCTTTTTTAAAAAATGGTTCAAAATCACAAAACCCATAATCCTTTAAACATTTTACAGTGGAACTGTAGAAGCGCATGTTAAGTGACTTTCTTTTATTTGATACTGTTCATAGTGTATGTCTTGTTTATATTTAAGTTTGAGTGTTCTGTGAATACAAATATGGCACAAATCATACAATATTGTGTGAATTGCCTAATAAAATAAAAAAAAAAAAAAAAAAGATACCGTAATATATGCAACAACATAATAAAAAAGAGAAAGGAAAGATACTACAAACAAAACTATGTTGGTTCCTGTGTGTGTGTGAGCTGTGTGTGGTACCTGTGAAATTTCCATTTGCTATTTACTGAGTAACCGTAAATCCATTTCTAACAAAAGTGAGACAATAATCACCTAAAAAGAAATACTCATGTGTGAAAGTGTTATCTCAGTGAATGGGTGAATATTAACGTTAAGAAAGTGAAAAAAAATAACAGTTTAATTCAAAAAGAACATAATACCTACCTACACTAAACTGTCAAAATTGTTACAAAAATTGTTGTTCGAAAAATAGATCAAAGATATAGTTAACGTACAGTGAAAAGGTACTCATATAAATATTAAAAAAAAAAAAAAAAAAACTAAAAATGGCAGATGCAAAAAGGGAGGACATAGTTGCTAAAAGTTTAAGAAGCAGGGCGGTAACGGAGACAGAAAATGCCCAACTGATCAAATATATTGATAAGAAATTCGAAAGCCTCAAGAATGAACTAATAAATAAATTAAATGAAGACGGCAAGGAGTCCAAACAAAACCGGGAGTTTATCAGCGAACAGTATGACGACATCAATAAAAAACTTACAATAATAACAAACCTAACTGCGGAAGTGGAAAAACTGAAGAATGAAATGGCGAATAAAAATAATTTAATTCATAGCCTAGAAATCAGGCTGGCGCAAGTTGAGGTACTTCACACTAAGGATTGCTTAGAAATAAATGGAATACCGGAAAAACAAAATGAAAATTTGTCAGATCTGGTCAAGAAAGTGGCTGAGACTGCAGAAATTAGCCTGAGAAACGAGGATTTCAAAGCAACCCGATACAACCAAAAAAATAAAAGCAGTGCCTCCACACTGGACTCAAAAATCAAGGTGAAATTTCATGATTCTGACAAAAGAAATGAATTTCTTGAAAGAAGAAAAAAAATTGATGTTAGTAAAGTAAAAGAACTCTGCAACTATAGGGTGTATATTGGGGAGGTTCTCTCACCGTACTATAAAGGATTGATGTGGCAAGCTAAACAACTGGCAAGAGAAAAAGAATATAAATATGTATGGTACAATCACTCTAAACTTATGGTGAGAAAGAGTAGCAATGATAAAATTATTTATATAAATCATCTGGAAGATCTTAAAAAGATTAATTAAGCAGCGACTGAACCGCCCTTCATTCTTCTTCAAAAATATCTACAAAAATACTTCTTTATGTGATTGTCTCATTTGGGTCCTTGTTTATGTGGAGTGCATATGATATACACTTTTACTATAAATTAATAAACTGTCAACTCACAGTGTATAATCTGACATTAGAAAAAGGCAAAAATACTTCTACCTACCACCATAATTAATATTTTTAATAAAATAAGAAAAATATGACCCAGTTTAAAATATGAATAAACACAATGGGATAATCATATATTATGTTCTCAACAAAATAGGCACATAATATTGTGTTACTTTGCATACTATCAGAATAAACAGTTTTAAAAAGAAATATATATATCTACCTGGGTGCTTACCATTTGAAACGAGTAGCATAAATTACATAAATATAAATCACCTTAAATTATTTCATAGACCCAAGATAAAAATATACAACTGTGTTTTACAGACATTCATTTATATACCTATGTGATAAATAATACCAACTAGCTTATTATCTCATCAATTGCCAAATTAATTCCAACCTGATTTTTCTACCCCACATAAAATATACCTTATCACGTTCTTTATGTCTTATAATGTATCGACTCATTTCTCAATAATTTCAAATGGAAAATGGTATTCTTCAAATGTAAAACTGTATACTTCAAATGTAAATTTCTATTTTCTATTGTATTATATAATTTCTTCAGATTAAAAATTTGAAAAGTATAAAAAAGTACTTAAGTGGGTATATAAAATGTGCTTTTCGGGAGGATGATGGGTGGACTCTCGCTATAAAAAAAATAATAATACTATGTGTTAAATCTAAAATGGATTCAGTTTTAGAAAGTTTAGATTTAAGTTTCTTAGAAAACTATACTCATACTATCCGTAACATTGAATTCTGTCGTCTCTTATTAAAAGGAGACAATAATTTGAAAATTTTAAATCAAAATATTAGAAGTCTCAATAAAAATTTTGATGACTTTGTTGTAATGATTGAAGACTTACAAACTGAACTTGACATAATTATACTTACCGAATGCTTTGTATCAAATAACCACATACCAAGTCACATAGAAAACTACAAGACTTTTACAACACAAAATAACTACACTAAAAATGATGGTGTAGTGATTTTTATCAAAAACACACTAAATGTTGACGTAACTGAACTCGCTATACCAAACGCAAATTGTCTACAAATCCAAATAAATCATGACACATGCATTCTTGCTATTTACAGAACACCTTCAATTCACAACATCACCCTTTTCTTGGATAATTTGAACTGTGCACTTGAACCTTTGACCAATTTTAAAAATCTTATCATTGCAGGAGATTTAAATATAAATACGTTAAATGAAAATCCGCATCCCCAACTTCTAGATTATGAAACACTTCTAATACACCACGGCCTACAAAGTGCAATAAATAAACCAACTCGTATAACAACAAATTCCAAAACTTGCATTGACCACATAATTATTAGAACTAAAAAAACATTCAAATCACTAATCTACGAATCATCAATTACAGACCACTACACAACTTTTATTAACATAACCCAAACACAACATAAACAAGATACAAACTTACAACACACTAAATTAAAAATTGACTATGATAGCCTTAAAACAACTCTAGGACTCCAAAATTGGGAGTATATAACCTCAATAACTGATGTGAATTTAGCCTGGAATATCTTTCAAGAATATTTACAAAAAGAAATAGGAAAACATAGTCAACTCTCATATGTAAATATTCCACATAAAAACAAACCAATTAAACCGTGGATAACCCAAGGAATTATTAAATCCATCCACAAAAGAAATAGATTACACCAGAAATGCATTAAAAATCCACATGACATGATCCTACTTAACCACTACAGAAGATATAGAAATACCTGTTCCATAATTATTCGTAAAGCAAAGCAAATATACTACACTTCAAAAGTGATTGAAAATAAAAATAATCCCAAAAGAATTTGGGATATTATAAAGGAAATTACATGTACAACTAAAACAAAACAATCAAGTATCAAAGAACTCAAGATAAATAATACTAAAACTACCTTTGCCGAAAATCCTAATGATATTGTAAACCATTTTAATTCCTTTTTTTCCACTATCGGTTCCAACTTGGCCAAAAATATCAAATTAACAAATCAAAACGACCCCATTGCACAATACAATAATCACTCTACAAATAAATTCATTCTTGAAAAGGCCTCATCGGATGAAATAAACAAAGCAATAATAAAAATAAAACCAAACTGTGCTACAGGAATAGACCATCTATCTGAAAAATCAATTAAGCTCCTTAACAATGAATTAATAGCTCCGCTTACATATCTAGTTAACTTATCTATAACTAACGGCATCTTCCCAACGTCTATGAAGACCGCAAAAATTGTACCCATATTCAAGGATGGAAACAAAGACGAAGTAAATAATTACCGCCCAATAAGTGTACTAAACATTCTCTCTAAAATCATAGAAAGAATCATAAAAAATCAACTTACAAACTACTTTGACAAAAACAATATCTGGTCAAACAATCAGTATGGTTTTAGAGAAGGAAGGTCTACCTCGGATGCTATTTCTGAAGTCACTGGATATATAACTCAGAATGTTGACAAAGGCAATAAAACAATTGGTATATTTTTGGATATTAAAAAGGCCTTTGATACAATATCGCATACTAAACTTTTTGAAAAAATGGAAAAATTAGGGATTACCGGAAATGAGTTAAAATTATTGAAATGCTATATGACAAACCGAAAACAACTAGTCAAAATTCAAGACACTCTGAGTTCGCCTTCCAATATAAACTACGGAATACCTCAAGGAAGCATACTTGGTCCTATCTTATTCCTCATCTACATGAACGACCTATGCAATATGAATATAGGAGGACAAATCATAAGTTTTGCAGATGACACTGTGTTGTTATTTAGCGATAAAAACTGGGAATCTACTTACAAAAAAGCAGAAAGTGGGATGCATCTTATTAAAAACTGGCTAAACTGTAACACACTTACATTAAACAATGACAAAACAGTATACATAACTTTTACCAAAACGGACCAGGGACAACCAAATGAAAATAGACCACTGAAAATTCATGACTGCAAAGACCAACAAAGTAACTGTATATGTACTGAAATAAAAAAAACTAGACAAACGAAATACTTGGGAATAACAATTGACCAATGTTTAAAATGGAAACCCCATATCTCAATTTTAAGCATGAAATTAAAAAAAATTAATTTCATTTTTCGCTCCATCAGAAATGTTTTACCGAAATCTGTCATTAAATTAATGTACTATTCACTTTACCAATCAATAGTAGAATATGGTATTATAGGGTGGGGTGGCACTTACAGAACAAATATAGATTCAATAGTTAAAGCCCAAAAATCCGTTTTGAAAATAATATTTAATGTACCTATTCGCACACCCTCAGCCGAACTATTCAAAAAACTTGACATCCTAGACATACCACAGTTATATGCTAAAAACATTTGCACTTATATCTATTCACACCTTAACGACTTCCAATCGACCCAAACTACACGTCAGACTAGACAGACTAGACAAGCAAATATACAGATACCGAGAACCAAATCGACTTATGGACAAAGAAATTTTCATTTCCTTGGAGTAAAAATTTTCAATTTGCTTCCAATTGAATTGAAGAAAAATACAAATATAAACAGCTTTAAATGTGGATTAAAGAAGTGGATAAAAAAAACAGACAAGACAGTGATAAATAAACAACTCTACGTTAACATACAATGACACACACGCACACCTAAACAATATACCTATATAATTATAAGCTGCTTCAGAACAGGTTTTTAACCTAGTGAAGCAGTTTACATTCCGCATCTAGTTCTTAAGGTTCTTTTTTTTTTTTTTTGTAAAAATATTGTATTGTTAAACTTTGATGTGTACCTGTATATTATTTCTTATGTTACAAAAAAAAAAAAAAAAAAAAAAAAAAAAAAAAAAAAAAAAAAAAAAAAAAAAAAAAAAAAAAAAAAAAAAAAAAAAAAAAAAAAAAAAAAAAAAAAAAAATTGATCAAAATAATAACACTAAAACCATATGGAACGTCGTAAAAGAGTTGAATGGTATTGAAAAACATAAAAAGACAAGCATTAACTCATTAACTCATAACAACACTACCATAACCGACACCAAAGAAATAGCAGACAAACTAAACCTACATTTCTCCACAATTGGTGAAACATTAGCCCGAAAATTATTAAACAACTCACAACAGCAACCACACCAAGACAACATAATAACAAACGGATCCCACCTTCCCAAATTTGAAATCACAACCATCTGTTACAAAGATGTAGAAAAAATCATAGACGACCTGAACATTGACTGCTCTCCAGGCCCGGACGGTATTTCCGCTAGAGTAATTAAATCATTCAAAGAGAGATTATTATTACCTATAGTTCATATTTTTAACTTAAGCATCACCAATGGTATTTTCCCTTCCCAATTAAAAACTGCTAAAATTACACCCATACACAAAGCAGGCAAAAAAGACGATCCAAACAACTACCGACCTATATCCATTTTAAATTTATTATCAAAGCTTCTTGAAAAATGTGTATGCAATCAACTCACCAATTTCTTAGAAAAACATCAAATATTAGCCAATAACCAGTTTGGATTCAGGAAAAATCGGGGTACGCAAGAAGCGATTCAGGAAGTTGTTGGTTATATTTCTGATAAACTTGACAATAAGAAAAAATGTTTAGCAATAGTACTAGATTTAACAAAAGCTTTTGACACGGTATCACATGAAAAAATGCTACACAAACTAAAACAGACTGGATTATCGGAAACAAGCTACAACTGGTTCAAAACATACCTTACAGACAGAACACAATTTATACAACTTGACAAGACTAAAAGTGACGATCAATACATCAAATACGGAGTGCCTCAAGGCAGTACACTAGGACCGGTCTTATTTCTTTTATACATTAACGATTTATGTAAGCTAAAAACGGGGGGAAAAATAATTACCTTTGCGGACGATACAATACTACTGTTTCACGCTTCAACATGGGATCTTGTTTTCAAAGGGGCAGATCTGGGTTGCAACATAGTAAAAAGCTGGCTGGACAACAACTTGCTAACAGTAAATCTTAAAAAAACTAAATATTTGACATTCAGTATCGATAAAAGAGGGCAACCGTCTAGCGATTTAAAACTGATTATGCATGACTGCCAACACCAAAATTGCAATTGTAACCCCCTCGAAAATACAGATAATGTGAAATACTTAGGAATAATAATAGATAGACACTTAAACTGGAAACCACACATTGAATTAATTTCGGGAAAACTTCTAAAACTCATTTATCTATTTAAATCCATTCGCAATATTTTTAAGAAACACCAACTCTAAACTATCTACTATGCCCTTGCCCAGTCATTCTTAAGCTATGCGATTCCCAGTTGGGGAGGTACTTACAAAACCACATTAAAAACGGTTATAACGGCGCAAAAAACTTTATTTCGTGTCATTAATAAAAAACCACTTAGATACTCTTCAGACAGACTATTCAGTGAATTTAATGTACTAGACGTAAGACAGCTTTTTGTTAAGTCAACTCTCACTTTCTACATCAAAACTTCAAACCATCAAATGACAACCAGCAACGCACATTCACACAATACTAGGCAAGCACTACTAAACCTTGACGAAATTCCAAAAACTAAGACAACACATGGCCAGAAAAATTACGCGTACATAGGTCCAAAAATATTTAACCTCTTCAAAACTGACTTTCCACTATTAAGAACCTACTCACATATCAAATTGAAAGCCATAGCAAACAACTGGTTAATTACCAAAGGACGAAAAGAAACAGAAGAATTATTTAATATTACTGCTTAGACGACTTATAAAAAAAATCAAAATTATATTATCATTAGCCCTTTCTACATCAAGCATTTTTTTTCCTCATACAACACTAAAATATATATTTATTTATTTATATTTATATAACACTTCTTTGTACATACATAAAATTACATAGTACAAATGGCGGACTTATTGCCTGGAGGCAATTTCTTCCAGTCAACCATCTGAGATTAAAAGTACATAACATAGTTTCGGCATATACATAATAACACAACCAGTATAATACAACAAAACAAAAAGTGAGAAATTACACAAATTCAGAAAGGAGAGGAAAATCAGAAAGGAAAGGGAGAGGATGAGGAGCGATCAAAATGGATGGAAAGTGAAATTGGGATATATGTTCGTTATGGAATTGAGAGGAAGAGTGAGCATTTAAGACGAGATTTGAAAATTGGAAGTGATGTGGCAGTTCTAATATCAAATGCTAAATTGTTCCACAGCCGGGCAGCATGAATAGTGAAGGAAGATGAATAGTATTCTGTAACGTGAGGTGGGATGGCAAGGGTTCTTTCTTCTCTAGACCGAAGTGGGAGTCCATGAGAGGCCAGCGGTTGAAATCTTTCTTTCAGATATGTGGGGGCATTCGGATTGTTTAATACATTAAACAGGAGGCAGAGGGTGTGCTGATCTCGGCGCAGATAGATGGGAAGCCATTTGAGTTGTTTGCGAAGATGCGATATATGATCGTACTTACGGAGGTTAAATATGAATCGTATGCAGACATTTTGTAGACGATCTAGTTTGTTAAGATGTTCTTGATTGAGATCTAAGTAGCAAATGTCAGCATAGTCAAGAATAGGGAGAAGTAGAGTTTGCGCAAGTTTTATTTTAATATTGGTTGGAAGGAATTTTTGAAGTCTTTTCAGAGAGTGGATACTACGAAAAACCTTGCGGTATACATACATACTTGCACATCATTACTTCAACCTACCACAAAACCTTATAAAAATAACTAACACTATGACGAATTAAAATAATAGAACTGATTTATATAACGCTACTCTGGTACAGGCATAGCCTAGTAGAGTAGCCTAATCCACAAATTAAAATATATAAACGTATACACTAATGACAAACTTAACTTTTTCTTATAGTATAACTTATAATTTTTATTAACTACTGTATAAAGTTATATTGTACTTATTGTTATTATTATACTTGTAAAAAGGATTTTAATAAATAAATAAATATGTGTAGTCAGCTGTACACATACCCAGACACATACAGAAGACACATACAGAAGACACATACCCAGACACATACAGAAGACACATACACATACAGAAGACACATACCCAGACACATACAGAAGACACATACCCAGAGGCCGTGCGGCAGCCTCTGGGTATGTGTCTTCTTGAGATCTTTTTAACCAATGACACAAAGTCATCATATGATTCGGGAAATTATAAAAAAAAAAAAAATATTGCTACCTATATGTGTAGTCAGCTGTACAATACAAGGTAATATAAATCGTCTATAGGCCGGCCACGCTTGACTTTAGTATGACGTCATCAAAAAACTATGCAACCCGTCGTAAGTCTTGTGTAAGTACATGTAATTTGGATACCAATACGGTGACCATCATTTTGTTTACAATGGACCCAATTTTTTTATTTAACTTTGATCATCTTTCCATTTTCACTTATTACATCATTTTAGACAATAAAGAATGTAATTATTAATTCTTACCTTACTTAACATGTCTGCGTAAGGGCAGCTATAAGGAATTGGGTCCATTCTACGCTTCCGAAGTAGTGCTCTACGTAGCCTTTGGGAAGGTTTGCAATCTGATAAATAATATATTTTTTCGATCTTATAATAAGAGAAGGTGAAACACAGAATTCGGTCAAGATTGTTCTATAGTACATAGGGCTGCTGTGTTAATGGAGGAGTCCGAGAAGCAACTGGTTCGTGTATGTTGATGGTTTACTGTGAATTGATGTTGCAACTGAGGACTATACACAATATAAACAATTTTTCAAAAGTAAAACAGGTCATGTTAAACACATCACGTTAGTAAATACTCAATGTCATTTAATCACTGTCGTCGATAACCGGTGTGTCATCATCACTTGTGCTCCCAACATGAATAACAAGATTGTTCATATTTTCATCTATCTTGGATAATGTATTCCACCAAGGTAACATATATTCTTCAGCTTTCTTTATACATTTAATCCATAGATCTGCATTACATTGTTTTAATGCTTCGTCCCACATATTTAAAACTTTGTCATCTCCAAAACCGTTCCGGCCCATATTTTTATTATAATATTCCTTACAGTTACCCCAAATCAGTTCAATAGGGTTGAACTGACAGTGGTATGGAGGTAGACGCAGGACCTGATGACCGTTTTCCTGAGCGAGTGTATCTATTTCATATTTTTTTGGCTGACAATGTTGTTTTGCCAGAACCAACAGTTCAACTTTTAACATTTGTGGCGTATATTCAATATTTTTCTCGCTTAAATATGAAATCAATTCATTTTTAGTCCAGGAAGCAGATGGTCTTTTTTCAGTAAGCCTGGAATGGTACGAAGCATTGTCTAATATTATCAAACTAGGCTGTTCTAAATTACCAATTAATTTGTCAACAAACCAAGTTCGAAATAAATCGGCGTTCATATTATCATGGTAATCTAATGCCTGTGATTTTGAAGAAAATACTAACGAAGAATTCGGAATGAATCCATTTTTATTTCCAGCACTCAAAACAATGAACCTAAAATTTAAATGAATTTTATTTTTTATAATTCGTAGTATTTTTCATGATTTTAAGGGCGGAGTGTTCAATAAATATCAAATTAAAAATATAGTTAAAATACGTTGATTTCATAAATATTTCAAAATTGCGTCGTTTAACGGAATAAGATTTCGATAAAACAACTTGAAGCATTTCACAATTTTATGAAATCAAAAGTATTTTAACTACCTACATATACTTTTACTCTATTTTTTGCTCAAAAAACTCAGCCTAAGATAGATAGTTGATAGACTTTAAATTGATCATTCACCTTTTACCCTCTCCATACGGCTTTTTCTTAATGCTGCGAATATCATCGTTATGCCAACTCTTTTTAGCAGACCCTCTAGCGAAAATCCACGTTTCATCTAAAAATACTGGGTCGTATAGCTGACTCATTTTATTTTCAAAATATGTCCGCAAGAAACATGCTCTACTTGCGTAAATATGGTCTAGTTCAAAAAGACCTCTCCTGGGATCATCAATTTTATATTTAAAACCCAAGGACTTTACGAGTTTTCTTAAGCTCTCTTTTCGAAAATCGAAAATTTCTGCCTGACGTAATTCGTTTTCGAGCGATTTCAAATTGACAGGTATTACTAGAAACATATAAATATTTCATCATTATTTTGAGTTATTGAAATTCTCACAATAGGTACTTGAAAAACCGATATGATGGACAAATATTGATAGAATGAAAAGAATAGTAAGGGTATATATTATATGTATACTAATATATATATTCATAATCAATTTTATTTTTATAGATGTTCAACTTACATTTTGAATGCATTTCATATATTTTTCTTTTGACTGCATCTTTTGTAAAATTGTCAACGTCGACAGATTTTTTTTTTATAACTCTACGTTTTTTTTTTGGTGTTTCTAATAGAGGTGTATCACTACTCATTCTCTTTTTTATCATGGACACATTATATTCGGTGATACCACATGCTTCTGCAGTTCTCTAAAGAGTATAATTTTATTCAATAACTGTACATATATTTTAATATTTGCACATTATTTTACGTACCTTACATGGTTTCGTAATCATTACAATAAGAATATTATAGAAATTTTGACAAAATATTTAAAAAATAATAAAATATCAATGACAAATAAATGGTTGTGGTGTGTATGAAACAAATTTCATACATTCTATTTGTTAAAATAATGTTTTTGTTGTTTAAAAATACGCACTAGGACAAATTGTCACCCTATAGACGAAGATTTGAAATATTTCATTAAAACGTCATTAAAACTGCACTATACCTGAATCAATGATGTTAATGGTAAGCATGGACCATCATTATCTCTTTCCTTCTGAAAATATTGAAGGACATTCATCACAATTTGTTGGGATTGCCGTTTTAATGATTTATATTTCAAGGACGCCATTGCTTCAATTCTCAACCGCTAACTTTGACAGCGGATGTTTAATGTGACAAGTCGAAAAAAATAGCGAGCAAAGGGGCCAAGTTATTTTATCTTTGTATTGTTAAAAAATGATAAAGCATTAACAATGATATCATTTTAACGTTAGAATAATATTTTTTCATTGAAATAATAAATGAATATTGTTTATTTCATTATTTTTGATCAGGTTATGAATTGACTCAAAAAGATTTTTTTACGAGTGGTATCATCGAAATAAGTGTATGATTTATAAAAGACGTACGTTTCAACATTTTATATGGGAGTTTGGTATTTTCACTGCGACTTACTTTCATCTTCCGTCTTTGTTTTTTTATATACAGAGAATAAGAAATAGATACATTAAAAGCAGAAGTATTTTTGTTCGATCGACATATTTTTGCGATGAGTCATACCAAAGTCAAGATTGGCCCACCTATACAACTCGTCGTCGTGTATGTACGTCACACACAGTTGAAGTAAATTAGTTTCGATACATTTCGTGTTGATCAATTAAAAACTACACGCCGTGCGCCCTTCATATACCCGAACCGTGTTTGGAAGTGGTGTCTTTCACCAATATAGTGTGTGTTGTGATACCAGAGGTCAGTGAGTGCCTTCCGTGAAGACCTTTCAGACGAAGGAAAAAATTCGCCACCAGTGCCCCGTTCCACCATTGTACTTTTCAACTTTTCACTTTTCGCTTTGCGATTTGAGAATTTCGCAAAGTGCAAAGCGTTCGCGTTCCACGAAAAAAAAATGGTCACTTTGCGGCGTCGCCAAACATTTACAAAGTCTTTTCAATTGACGCTAGCGACACCTAGTGATAACTTAGTAGTACCGAGTGTTTCGCCCGTAGCGTACACGATCATTTGACACCGTTCGTTCTTGTCTGTTCTGTGATTTCGTTGTTGTTGTTAGAAAATGAGCCGGAAAGACAATATTAAGAAAAAAATAGGCGTGTTGGAGATTATTAATGAAAAGAAAGGAATTATTTTTGGAGTAATAAGTGACACTATCACTAATACAGTGAAACAACAGATGCTTCACTGAATTATTTGCCGTTGAGGAGACAATCATTTGCTTCTCTCAGTGCTGTTCTGTACCTTAAAATATGTGTAAATGAGTAGTGAAATAATCATATATATGTACTTAGAAAAAGCGGACATAATAATCACACAAACATAGTATAAATTACCTAAAAAAATCAGAATAAATTGTGTACTTAATCAAGACATATTCACACTGAGTGCTATTTATGCGAAAACATTCAAGGAACTGCGTGGGTAAAATATTTTCGAAATTTATCCTTTCTCTATAATTTCTTACAACCCCGTCTTCCTCATCTCTTTCTTACAATAATTTTTGCAAAATTTTATAGTAAATTTACTCAAAAATTCTAAACAAACAACTTCTACTTTCACAACTCGACGAATGGCAAATTTGAAATGTCAAAATATTCTTTTCAATTCATTCGCAAGGTTTGCAAAGTTTTTTTATGAAAAGTAGCGATGGTGGAACAGAACGGCTTATTTGCTTTGCAATAGGCGTCTACTTTTCGATTTGCACATTGCAACTTTTACTTTGCGAAAAAATGTAATGGTGGAACGAAAACAAGCCGACGAATTGCAAAGTGCAAAGCGCAAAGTTGAAAAGTACGATGGTGGAACGGGGCACAGGTATATTCCCTTCTCTCTGTATCCAACAAAATCTTTTAGCAAAGTTTAGATGGAACTACCCCAGAAGTTTTCTTATGTAAAACAATAGTAAACTACTTACTTTATATAACAGCAAAAATGACTACCAGCTATAATGATATAATATGAGTTTCATCTCTTTTATAGTTTCAACATATCATCGATTGCTTGTATGAAGATATTTCTTATGGCAATAAGACTGCCATTGTGCTCTTATTATCTCATGTATGCAAAACTTTTTTAAATAAAGATATAAATAAATAAGATTATAAGAAGAACGAATGACTCGGTCCTTAAAGAGCTCAAAATAAAAGAAAGATTATCTACGATATGCAGCCGCCGGGTATTGAGCTTCATTGGTCACATCGCCAGGAGAGAGCCAGGTAACCTGGAAAAAAGTATTATCACAGGAAGTGTACCAGGCAAAAGAAGTAGAGGCAGATCTTCTGCGCGATGGTGTGATCAGATTAAGGAGATGACTGGGAACGACCTTTATTCGGCGGTGCGAGCTGCGGAGGGCAGAGAGGACTGGAGGCGACTCGTTCTGTCCATTAGCGGCCCTATAGATCACGACCCTCAGCATTGAGGAAACGAAGAAGAAGAAGAAGATAAATAAACAAAATAACTCACTGTTGTAATTTTCGACGTTTATTTTTCCGCCAAAAAATAAGAAACAAATTAATTGTATTTATCGTTATTCAAAGTACAATATTTCAGTTTATTTTTCTTGTTCTTCTTTTATTATTGAAAGAAAAAATGATATCTCACCCGACAAAACACTGTTAAAATGTTTTGAGACATTTTTATTAAAATCTAGCAGATGTTTGTTTTTTTTTTCATATTATAATTCTTGGATTTGTGTGTAACAAATCATTTTAATATTCAACATGGCCATTTTTTTACCCCAGCATCTCTGCGGTTTGTAATTCAATCCGTTAAATATTTTACGGAAAATAAATGAATAAATTAGCATGAATATTGGCGAGCCACCACTGCGTATAAATCAGTTCGCGTAATGAAGAAAGAATAAAATATCTTCATGGACCACGTTTCCATGAAATGAACAGAACCTCAAAGTACATTTGCTAGCCAAAAAGACAGCGGCTGATATCCGTTCAAGTCGTGTCGCAAAAGTAGGGAGATTTGTAAGTTTGCGGCACGATATTTAAATATGAGAGAAATTTCGCTTTAAACCTCACAAGTTCAGCCAATATTATCTAAAGTAATAAATCAATCAAAATGTTAGTGTGTGTGTGTGTTTGTCTCACGCCTTTTGAAAAACCAAGAGCATCTAAAAATCTAATTTATGTGCGAACATGTACCAGTATACCTGATGCAGTGTCACGCTAAAAATAATGCGATAAAAACGCTGAATTTTAAAAATATTTCAATAATTATTTTTTTCATACAAAATTTTCCAAGTCATATCTGTCAAAAAAGTGTACATTTTGCACGCAAATATCTGTTAGTTTAAAAGTTAGAAGTACGTATTTACACGAAAAAAATATATTTTCAAGTATAACTTAGCTTTTAAGTGAAAAACATGGTGAATATTTTGTCTAATTATAATGTTTAACTTATTTTTAAAGTAAGCGTTTTGTACAAATGTTCATATAACCCCGCCATTTTAATATCTTTTCATACGATATTTAATTTTCCTACCGTATGAATATGTTCTTTAAAATAATATACCTTTGAAATAAATGTGATTATGAAATAATAAAATGAAACACAAGACATTACAGCAAGTTTTAAGACATATATTGTAAAAGTCTGTTAATTATTAGTAAAGATATAGGCATAATAAAATTGCATAATTTGTATGTAATATTTGATATTTTGGACAATTTTCGTTTTTGTGGCTTCGAACAAACCAATGTAGGTACCTACCTACATATCCAAAAAAATGTATGGAGCCCATTTGATAGTAATATTTTATATGTTCGATGGTTACTATGGTTACGGAAAGATTCTGATATTCAAATAAAATTTGTTATGAATCGAATTTATTTAGAACATTGTTGTAGGTAGGTACCTACCTAATACTATTTACTTACAAATCAACAATATACTGATTTCCTATAGGAAAATTATTTTATTTATTTATTTATGTATGGATGCATGTATGCTATGTGCTCCTAAACCGTTTGTCCGATTACAATGAAACTTTGGTGAATTGTCGAGCGTATGCCCGGGATGGTTTCTGGATTAAAATTTTTTTCTTATTCTTCTTCTTCTTCGTGTATTTGGTCATTTTACCAATGAAAGCGGAATATCCTGGGAAACGAAGGTCCGACTGTCTCTCCATCTCTTCGCAGGTCTTCCAGGATGGTTCCTGGATTTAAACTTTTTTCTTCTTCTTCTTCATCGTGTATTTGGTCATTTTACCTATGAAGGTGGACTAACCTGGGAGAAGAAGGTCCAATTGTCCTTCCATCTCTTCGCAGGTTTCTGGATTTAAACTTTTTTCTTCTTCTTCTTCGTGTATTTTTGGTCATTTTACCTATGAAGTTGGAGAATCCTGGGAGAAGAAGGTCCAACTGTTCTTCCAACTCTTCGCAAGTCTTCCAAGACGGTTTTTGGATATAAACTTTTTTCTTCTTCTTCTTTTTCTTCTTTATCGTGCATTTGGTCATTTTACCTATGAAGGTGGACTATCCTGGGAGAAGAAGGTCCAATTTTCCTTCCATATCTTCGCAGGTATCTGGATTAAAACTTTTTTCTTCTTCTTCTTCATGTATTTAGTCATTTTACCTTTGAAGGTGGAGTATCCTGGGAAAAGAAGGTCCTTTCATCTCTTCGCGGTTCTTCCAGGATGGTTTCTGGATTTAAACTTTTCTTAAGCGGCTGAAGGGACGGGATGTAATGAAGGGAAGGGATGCACTAAAGGGCCTGAAGGGATGGGAGGTATAAAAGGGCCTGAAGGGACGGGAGGTACTGAAGGGCCTGATTGGAAGGGACGTAATGATGGATTGAAGGGACGGGAGGTACTGAAGGGTCTGAAGCGACGGTTCATGGAGTCTAACTTCACACTTTATAGCAATATATAAAAAAGAATGGGTTGTGGCCATCACTTGAACATTTTACAATGCTTAAACTCAATCAAATTTCAAACCACTTTTCATAGTCCGATATTGCAAAATAATTGGGTGACAATATTATAAAAACGATTGCTTAATCATTCTAAGTTTTACATTCTTGGCCAACGGCGGGACATAAAGGCTAGTTTTCAATAATGATTCCATATCGTGTTCCCCTTCCACAATTTGTTCCGCTTGTGGGGATTGATATCGTCCCCTTGCAGAGCTCTGAAAGATCACACGAAGAGTCTGGAGAACTCTAGACCAACGTAGACGCTGCATTCTGATGTGTCAAAGAGTTTTTATATCAGAAAATATCTTCCTTCTCCTTGGCCTCAAGACTAAGGATGGCAGCTACACTTAATTACCCGCCGAAGGTCCGTCTCCATGTAGCACGGTCTTAGGGAAAACCGTAAAGCGTCAGTGATAGAAGATCCTATAGCGGACTTGACAAGGTCGCTATATCCTGAAAAAATTCCAGAAATTTTCAAGCCACTATAAACTTTTACGCCCCATACTCCGTCTTTCCTCTATCTTTCCCTCCGCTTTAAGTTGCAAAATTGCATATCTAACATCACGGAATATGCGGCTATAATATGCGGCTTTGCGTCTCTTGACAGTGGTCAGCGACTCTTTCTCTTTCCCCATCATATTAAGAGCTCTTTCATTGGAGACTATTGACCCATGAGATGCGCATCAACCGTCTGTATAGTCACATTTCGAATACTTCACTTTTATTTATTGAGATTTTGATAGTCCAACCTTTCGACGAGAACTTTACAACCATGTCTGAGGGAATTTCTCTGACCCATTTGACATGCGGACCTTGTAGCCACGCAGAGCAACTTTAGAGTTTTCAAGTCTTTCTGTCTTAAATTCGGTGCACTCTTATCTTCACTATCAGCCAGTTGTTTCCACATGATTAGCTCTCTTTGGCACTTTAAGTGCAGTGTCTGCAAGGTTTTAGAGTTCTCCGGAGTCATCGTGTGTTCTTTCAGAGTTTTGCCGTTACAAGTCCCCATAAGCAGAACGGGTGGTGGTGGGGAAAGAACAGTCCAACCTTCCACTCAATACAACAGTACTGACAACAATTATGCTTTTACAGCTCTCCATCTTGTACTTGGCTTTGGATCTCGGTTACACAGCAGTTTTTGCATTTTGGAGAAGATGGATCTCACCATCTCAATCCTGGTCTTTCTTTCAGAATCTGGTTTCCACTCATCATTCAACCAGCATCCCTATTTCTTTAAACGGGACACCAGTTCTTTTACACAGCCACCAATAGAGAGGCTTATATTGTTGGATCTTCGTTTGCATACTACATAACATGGTTTATGTTTAGAGAGCATTTTGTTTTGATCCAAATCTTGATTTTCTATGACAATCATTAACCTCTTACAAGACACAACTCGACGTTATTTTTAAATAAAAAAATAAATAATAAAAGGCGCGACCGAAAAATAACATATACCACAGTTTAGCAATGTGTATTACCAACCGTACAGAATTCTGCCTTTTTTGGGATGAAAATGGTGTCTGGGTATACACGCATATGTCGCACTTCCTTTTATAAAATAATACACACCCCTACCTACACCTTTCGCTGGATTCTACCACATTGTGGGATAAAAATGCCGAGATGGTATAAATGAATGAATTCATATTTATTTTTTATTAATAAAAAAAGTATGGGACTAGCAATAAATGAAAACAAAACAAAAATCATGAAGCAATCTAGAAACACGACCAACAATCCACAACGCACAGTAAAATTCAAAGATAAATATAATTTTGAGATGGTGGATAACTTCACCTACCTGGGTTCCAAAATAACAAAAGAAAACGAAGACTATGTAGAAATTAAACGAAGAGTCGCAACAGAAAACAAGACATTCTTCTCTCTTCTCCCAGTGCTGAAGTCCAGAAGTGTTCACAGGAAAACCAAAATCACCCTTTACAAAACAATCATTAGAACAGTTGTGACATACAGGTGTGAGGCGCGGACAATAACGAAAAAGTCCGTAGAGGTAATGAACACCTTCGAGAGGAGGGTGCTGCGTAGAATACTGGGGCCCGTGAATGATGGCGAAGCCTGGAGAGTGCGCTACAACGATGAGCTGTACAACATCTACAAGGCAACCAGAATATCTGTACATGCCAGACTGAACGGGCTAAGATGGGCTGGACATGTTCAGAGAATGCTGTCATCACGGGCACCAAAAAGGATCCTAGAAGGGCACCCAGGTGGAAGAAGGAGTGTCGGGAGGCCAAGGCTACGGTGGGAAGACGAAGTTAGGAGGGATTGGAACAGATTGGAAGGCCGAGGCGGGAGACAGCAGAGGTTGGAGGCGAAGACTCATGGAGGACAAGGCTCAATATGGGCCGTAGAGCTATCGAAGAAGTAGAAAAAAAAGTATCCATTTGAACTAAATCTGTCGCGTCTCATTCTGCGACACACGCATCTATGTAGTTCAGTATGAAAGTGTGCGTTTGACTTTTGATGGTCGGTGGTCGCAGTGAGGCGGGTGGGAATATATCACCCATTAAATTGTACAATTGTTGAATTACATAAATGTAAAATTAATGGGAGAAGAAAGGCGTCCCTTTGTTACAAATTAAACACTCGGAATAATTAAAGATGTGGTTAATACAACGTCAATTCATTTGAATATTGGATGAATACCATATATACTACTCGTAAATTCTACCGTACGCTAGTATGTTATAAAACGAATAGATTTTATATTATTATATCTTCATTTGCTATTACTTTAAGGCACATTTAAATTTAACAAATTATAAATAAATAAAAGTATATACAATAACATTGTATAAAGGTCGAAAGTCTTCGAAGCTAACCGCTTCTTTATGCGGAGTATAAGTTTGTTCGGAGGAAGAAGCGGTTAGCTTCGAAAACGTTCGACTAGATGAACCTAACTGAGGTAAATTGAATATTTTAAAAAATTGGGCACACTCACATTGGCTGGCGCCTATATTCAGGAATGCCTTACCTATGCTCGACGCAATATGAAAAACACTCCTCTTAACTCGGAATATCATCGGTATAATACGCGAGGTGCAAACAATTACAGACCTGCAAAGTGCAGACTGGCAAAAGTCGCAAACAGCTTTGTGGGGCAGAGTATTAAGCTGTATAATAAACTGCCACCTTACATACGGTCTTTGAAAGAAGGTTGTTTTGAGAGAGAGAAAGAGACGAAAAAGTATCTCGTTGATAAATCATTTTATACAACTGACGAATTGCTAAATGAAAGAGATTTCAATTAACATGGAGTATTTTGTCTTTGTTTATTGATAATAATTTGTTTGTTTATAATCAATGACGACTCCGAGTGCTCTACTTGGGAGCCTATGGAGGATAAACCAATACATATAAAAATAGTTGGCAAACCTAACCTAACTGATAAACCAATACATATACAAATTTGATATAACCTTAGTTGGCGAACCGAACCTAACTGATAAACCGATACATATACAAATTTGATATAACCTTAGTTGGCGAACCTAACCTAACTGATAAACCGATACATATACAAATTTGATATAACCTTAGTTGGCAAACCTAACGTAACTGATAAACCAATACATATACAAATTTGATTATAACCTTAGTTGGCGAACCTAACCTAACTGATAAACCAATACATAAACAAATTTGATATAACCTTAGTTGGCGAACCTAACCCAACTGATAAACCAATAGGTACGTATACAATTTTGATATAACCTTAGTTGGCGAACCTAACCCAACTGATAAACCAATAGGTACATATACAATTTTGATATAACCTTAGTTGGCGAACCTAACCTAACTAACGAAAATTGAAATAACTTTAGTAGGGAAACCTAACCTAACTGAGGTTAATTGATATAACTTTAGAAGATAAACCTAACCTATTCGACGTAAATTGAAAGAACTTTCGTGGGTGACTTTAACCTAACCGACGTAAATTGATAGAACCTTACTAGGACAACCTAACCTAACTGACATATATTGAAATATTCTTATCTAAAGTAATCGAATCTTACCTAAATGATCCGTTTGACAGCAAGACTTTTGTACTGTGGATGAACCTCAGAAGCCACAGCGCGTTTTGTCTAATTTATTCCTATATCGAGCATTTTCGGTCTTTGATCCTCGACGCGAACTTTGCGAAAAATCAAATATTGATAAAATGAACGGGCGAAAACAAAAAATAATTTTTTTTCCGTATTGTCGAAATCGCAACACGGTTTGGCAATTAAAGATGGACGGCCGCGCGGCACAAACTCCGCTCGACTTTTATCGAACTTTTTTTTATCTTAATTACACGGACCAAGTAATTCTATCAGAGAGCAATTGATGCTGAAAAAAATCCTTGCCGGTGGAGGAAAAAAATCGAGAGCCTATGAGAGCTTTTTTGCATTGAAAGCAGACGAAGGTACGTACTTTGAAAAGATATTCATGGTTGTACAGAATGTGTAATCATTTGACCAACTAACCAAAAAGAGTCTGTTGGAACCTAGGGATCTGCATTGTGAAATTTTTTATTTTTTTATATATCTTAAGGGGGGACTGCTGCCAACGTACCTATTTGTCAATTTGATAGTTTTGAAAAAAATAATTTAGATAGTTTGGGTATCAATAAAGAAAAACATATCTTTACTTTTTGATAATGTTCTGTATAAATTCTTGTAGAGAAATAATGGCATGCCCCGATTTTCAACGTTTATCTTATATTTTTAATAAAATATAAGGCGCAGTTCAACATATTAATGCTTCAGGTTTAGTAAATAAACCTAAAAAACATTTATTTTCCATTCAGCGCCATTGCGAAATAAAAGTTTTTTTGGTTTATCAACTTAACCTGATGCGTTAATGCAACTTTACATCGTATTTTTCCATATATTTTGATCTTCTTTAATTTATAAAAATATAATGCTCTATACCTTATAGTTTTTAGAAATTTAAGATAAATGTCAAAAATCGGGGTATGTTTATTATTTTCCTACAGGAATATACATATACAGAACATACTTAATTAAAAAGTTAAGGTATATTTTCTTTATTAATATTCAAACTAACTAGGTTATTTTTTTTTTCAAAATGATTCGTTTTGTAGTAATGATGCAAATTCAAATTGAAAAAATAGGTACGTTGGCAGCAGGTACCCTCTTAACGAAAGGGGTTTCAAAAAAAGCGCATAAATATTTACGGTATTACTCATTAGATTTCGTAATAGCTTACTAAACGCGCAACTAGTTAATCGCGACTAAAATAGTTAAGATCGGTATTAAAAAATCTTACTTATAAACGTATACTAAGATATGACTAAGTATTTCATCGAATTGTTTACGAACATCCTCATTTATTTTTTTCCCATGGCCGCATTGGCTTCACATATGTCAAAAAATAGATAAATGCATGTAATTTTTGGAAAACTGACATCGAAAAATGAAAACAAACACCGCATTGTACCGTGTTGAGTCAATTTAAACACCATTGCGATGAAGAATAACAATGAAAAACGTTATAAGTAAATTTTGCTGTCAATCTCAAATATTCGTCGGATCATATTCGTCGGATACTTAGACATATTTTTTGTTTCACATGTGACATTCAAAAACAAACTTATATCTAACATCGTGACATTACAACAATTAGGTACTGATTAATTTAATTTTTCCCAACCACCCTCAGCAATATATTTTCTTTATCTTCTCAACTCATGAATCTGTCAATATATGTTCGTCTACACACACATGCACACCCTCTCTCACACACACACATACACACCCACACACTCACACTCTTTCTAGATATCTCTTTCACACACACATGCATATTATTATTACTCTTCTCTCATGCGCGCACCCACACTAATTCACACTTTTTTGTTGTATTATTTTGATATTAGGTATAGTACGTAAGAGGTACATGTCATATTTGTATTTTTGCTTATTTACTTTTAATAATTGTATGCATGTACTGTGTGCTGTCCTTGGTAAAATAAAATAAAATAACATATGTGAAAGATCCGCCATTTTGAAATATTTGGTATGACGCGTTAGTCAAGCGTTAAACAACCTCTCGACCTGTCCTAACTTGCGGTCTATGAAATAATGGTGTAATTAAGATAGTCACGGTTTATAAGTAAAATTGTCCGTTAATTACGCTCTATAACCTAGTACTATAGATAGTTAACGTTAATAAGCAAGACGGTTAGATTGTAACTGATTTTTTTTCTTTTCCAATTCAATAGTACTTTTGGCCTTCTATTTGATACATGAAGCTGGGGCTTGCAGGATGTTTTTTGGAAAATATGAATTATTTTGGATGTTTGAAATATCTTGATTTTTCCGAACTAAATATTATATTTTTTTATTGCGGGTAAAGAATTTAATTATTAACAACATACATCAGATCAAATAAACTATTACAGCACGGCTGACAGCTCTCCCAAATTTAACCAACATTTAATCCCTTTCAAATCAACGATTGGCGTGTTACACACTAGAACTAAACGTATTAATGCACTTTAAATGAAATATTTATTATAACTAGTTGTATGTAATATATGAGATCCAACTTAGGATAGCGATAGTAAGTATAGTTGAAGAATACGTACCAAACTATAAACCCATAAATCCAAATTATTGAAAATTTTAACACATGTTGGTATGTATCTCAAGATAGGACAGTATGGAGGTCAGTCCTGTTTTCCTACCCGGAATATGAAAACAGCATGATGGTTCTGTATGTATGTTTGGAGATTAGGTACCTATCAAACTATTAAGTCTTCTTACATATTGTGTTTAGGCGACTGCCATACAAATTGTATGAAGCAATCGTCACTAAATTCAATTTTTATAAAAATTGTCAAAAAAAGTTTGAGATGTGCTAATACAATGTTTTTATTTTTTATAGAAAATTAAATTATCTAGTTGGGGTGTTTCGGCTTTTTTTGATATTTTAAAAAAAATGGAAATATAGGCAGTTAAACTCATAAGTTTATCATAAAAAAATATTTTTCTTAATATTTTTTTTTTATATTTTTCTTTGTTTTCTACACAACACATGTAAGTATGTATGTCAAGATAGGTTAGTATGGAGGTCAGTCCTTTTTTCGTACCCAAAATATGAAAACATCATAATGGTATGTAGGTATATTTATTTCTACTGATAGAGCTTTTTTTAATTAGATATTCCAATTATTATTATAACGACACGATAACGTTAAAGATCAAGTAATTCGCGTGTCGTTAACGTTATCGATTCACGTTTCTTAAGGTATGCGAGTATCGCCCTTCACTCAGAATTTAATGCCGATCGATAACTACTAAAAACAAAATCGAAATAGTTACAAAAACGGTTTATTAAAGTAAAGGGTCAATACGTTTGTTATTGTAAAATTTAATTTTGTATATCGAATTCCATTATTTTACACACTAGTGAAATTAATCCTGGATAGTTCAATAGCAAATTTGTGTTTTATTTATTAGTATCTTTTTTAACGACAGTGTCTAAGATTAATAGCCTTGGCCCCATGGCTGTAAATAGAACCTACGAAATTTACGAGTCAATAAACATCCATACATACATACCATCACACCAAGTCCCTCGCGGGTTAGGCAGAGAGAACTGAACGTCACATTTTTCTATCCTGGCACGCATCCCTCGCTTCATCCACATTCATGCATCGTCTCATACATGTCCATCTGTTGCTCACACTTCTAACATTTCCGTCTTTCAGAATATCGTTCACATGGTCGTGCCATCCCTTTCTTGGGCATCCCCTATCTCTCATTCGATTCCAGTCCGCACTGTATATTTTCTTCGTTCATCCTCCCCATGTGACCAAACCATCTCAATGTGTTCACTTTCATTCTAGTAATGACATCTTTCTTCGTCTTACATTCATTCTTATGTCCTCATTTCTTACCCTGTCATACATCAAAATTAATTATTCTTAACGATCTCATTTCTACTGCATTTTTTCTGCTTTTATGCGTCTTCTGCCATGTTCATGTTCCAAGAGTCAATAGAAGTTAAATTGGAAATTTTGAAAATCTTTTCCCAAGTACCCTTAAGAGATACGTCTTTGAAATAAATAACAGTTTAATATTACAACTTTATTTTATCAGGTGAGTTTTTTGAAATTCTATTTTGTCAAATAATTTTCTTGATAAATTAGTTTTAACAAAATCTTTAATTTATTTAAAAAAAATCCAGCAGAGTACAAAAACATGCTGATAAGTCAATGGCGTCATATAAAGATTTATATATCTAAATATTTTTATAAAATGTACAAGTATTATTACTCGTTTGAAGTAGTGGATCAACTCACTTACCTGGGCTTCAGTCTGACCGAAAATAATGAAGATCCAGCTGAGATAAGAAAAAGAATCACGGCAGCAAACAAAACATGTTTTTCATTTCTCCCGATTTTAAATTCTCGCAGAATTTATATACAAAACATTATCAAAAAGTAAAGGTATATTTTCTTTACTAATACCCAAATTAACTAAAATATTTAAAAAAAAAGATTTAATTAGAAATAATGATGGTGTGGTATTCCATGGAATTTCCGTTGAGTTCCATGGAATTTATAAGAATCATAGATTCGAACATTCGAGAATGACCAATAAGTATTTAAGCTTGTTTGTGATATATTGATGTTGCGCCTTGTATCAGGCAATATGTATTGCGGGTTTACGAGATTGTACGAATAGCGTATTCGGCAATCTTCGGGTTTGAAAATAAAGGAATGTTGGTGGTTTGTTCGAGGATTTTTTTATCTACGATAGTGCTCTCACGTTGTGGTTGAATTTATAAACTAATTATTGTACTTCACTCATGTGTATATCAATTGACTGTAATCTAAAGTAATAAAGCAATCAATATGTTAGTGTATGTGTGTGTGTGTGTGTGTGTGTTTGTCTCACGCCTTTTGAAAAACCAAGAGCATCTAAAAATCTAATTTATGTGCGAACGTGTACCAGTATACCTGATGCAGTGTCACGCTAAAAATAATGCGATTAAAATGCTGAATTTTAAAGATATTTCAAAAATTATTTTTTTCATACAAAATTTTCCAAGTCATATCTGTCAAAAAAGTGTACATTTTGCACGCAAATATCTGTTAGTTTAAAAGTTATAAGAACGTATTTACACGAAAAAAATATATTTTCAAGTATAACTTAGCTTTTAAGTGAAAAACATGGTGAATATTTTGTCTAATTATAATGTTTAACTTATTTTTAAAGTAAGCGTTTTGTACAAATGTACATATAACCCCGCCATTTTAATATCTTTTCATACGATATTTAATTTTCCTACCGAATGAATATGTTCTTTAAAATAATATACCTTTGAAATAAATGTGATTATGAAATAATAAAATGAAACACAAGACATTACAGCAAGTTTTAAGACATATATTGTAAAAGTCTGTTAATTATTAGTAAAGATATAGGCGTAATAAAATTGCATAATTTGTTAAAAATATTTGATTTTTCTGACAATTTTCATTTTTATGGCATCGAACAAACCAATGTAGGTACCTACATATTCAAAAAATGTCTCCATAACATTTGATATTTTTCACATGTTGGAACATGGTTACTATGGTAACGGACACATTCTGATATTCAAATAAAATTTGTTATAAATCGAATTCGAATTAATTTAGAACATCATTGTAGGTAGGTACCTACATACCTAATACTTACTACTTAAAAACCAAGAATATACTGATTTTGTATAGGAAAATTATTAAACTATTTTAGGTTAACTACAATACACATTCAATATACCTACAAACTATTTCCTATAGTGAAATTCTTCTTTTTTCTATGTAGACCTTTGGGTGATTTTTTCTACAAACTATTTCTTGGGGTTTAAATCTTCTTCCTCTTCTTTTGTGAAGTCATTTGGGACAGTTCATAAATAAACTATTTCCTATAGTCTAATTTTTCTTTTTCTTAATTTATGTATACCTTGGGTGAGTTTTTATACAAACTATTTCCTATAGTCTAATTCGTCTTCTTCTTCCTTTATGTACCTAGACCTTTTGGTTAGTTTTTAAACAAACTATTTTTAAACAAACTATCCTTTAGTCTAATTCTTCGTTTTCTTATTATATGTAGATGTTGGGTGAATTTTATATAAAATATTTCCTATAGTTCAATTCATCTTCTTCTTCTTTTATGAAGACATTTTGGTCAGTTTTTTATATAATACATTTCCTAATGTGTAATTCTTCTATTTCATCTTCTATGTAGACCATTGGGTCAGTTTTTATTACAAACTATTTGTTATAGTTTTATACTTCTACTTCTTTTTTTATTTAGTCTTTTGGATTAGTTTTATGTCTAATAGTCTATTGTAACGAAATATTATAAACAACATGCATACTTGATGAAAATACATAAAAACGAATGGGATGTGACCAACACTAGAATCTTCTCATTACTTTTGTTCAATCAAATTTACACCATTTATTATATCATCATATATTGCTTAATTTTCAATAACTACAAATTTCATTTTGATGACAATATATAAAAAAATCGGGGTTGTGGCCATTGCTGGATCTTCACAACGTTTATATTCATATTAAAAACTATTTAACATAGCTTAAGTCTTCTTCTTCTGTAATGTAGACTTATGTGTCAGTTTTAAGTCTATCAGTTTTATTGTGCAAAACTATAATAAACTATATGCACACTTGACGAAAAATATAAAAACGAATGGGATGGGACCAACACTAGAATATTTTCAGTACTTTTGTTTAATCAATTTTTAAACCATTTTCCATCCTCCAAAATTACTAAATATTTAAAACACATTATTTGCGTTCGATGACAATATATAAAAATAGGGGTTGTGGCCAAATCCAAACTCTTTACGACGTTGTCTTTTTATAATAAGTCATATTTAAAATCATTTCCCATAGTCCATGCGTGCAGAAATTGTATGTGCTTATATATAAAAGCAAATGGATTGTGGCCATCACTTTAAGATTTTACACCGCTAAAACTCAATTAAATTTCAAACTACTTTTCATACTACGGTTAAAAAAAATTATGTGTGACAATATTATGTAGGTATATAAACGATTGCTTATTCCTTCACTAATTTACATTCTTGGCCAACGGCGGGACATAAAAGCTAGTTTATAATAAACTGTGTAATTGTTAAACGCGTGTTAATTTCATATATCTGTGTACCAAAACTACCAGATATCACATTGTTTTTTCATCCGCACGCGATTGTTCCATCTGCTGTCAGAACGTACGCGTCAGTTATTATTAATGATTACATGAAAATTCTTCGAAACACAATTGTTCGAATGCGCAATTGTACGAATAACAATTTTTCGAAAATCAGTTATCAGAATGACAATTGTCCGAAAGCAAATTATTCGAACTAACATTTGTTGGAAAACCAATTGAACGAATTTAATGTGTCATAATGTAATTTTTTTGTGTCATAATGTTGCCTCCTTTGACATATTTGTTGCCAGTAAAATATATTCGATGAAGACTATTATTTGTGAAGACTTATTACTTGTTGTATTATTGTTGGGTACGTATGTTTGCACATTTTAAATAACTGATGTTTGACAGCGCGGTGCGTCGCCATGTTGTTTATTTCATAGATTTTTATTATAGGTACATAATATAATATGTAGATGTACTACTCCGTGCAAAAAGTGAGTCATGGAATATCGCGCGTTTGACGTTTTGGTTGGCAACATATTTCAGTTTTCCTTACATTTCAACACATCCTAAATAACTTTTCTCTGAATCTAAATGAACAAAGTGTTTTTTTACGAAAAATAAATCCGAAAACAATTCTCTATGGAAAAACGATGTAGTAAAACGTCGAAAATCCCCGGGAAAAATGCCTCACTTCGAATCATACAAAATTTGCGAACTACGACATCTAGTATATTATAATAAAAATCTATGGTTTATTCCTCTCATAATACTACCAACGTGACGTAATAAAAATTCGAACAATTGTAATTTCTGATAATTGTGTGTTCGGAAAATTGTTTTTCGAAAAAATGTGATTCGAATAATTGCCATTCGTAAAATTGATTTTCGTAAAATTGAGCATTCGAATAATTTTCCTGTCACCTTATTAATAAGCCGATAAATTCATAATGAATTTCATTGCAATTGAGTTAATTATTGTTATAAAGTTAATTTATGTGAATAAAATTGTGAAGTAAAAAGCTAGTAATCTCTTTCATTCAAGTGACATAAAGAATTACTTTGCATTTGAGATGGATACATATTTAGAGGAAGTTATTTACTAAGATTTATGAACTAATTTTTGAAAACGCTTTAATAAAACCTTCTGATAATTAAGTATAATTTAAAACCAATTAATAAACTAGTTGCATGTGACACATGAAATCCAACTGTCGATGGCGATAGTATGCATAATCAAAGAATACGTACCAAACTATAAACAACACAAATTAATAAATATTTGAAGATATTTTATTTTCTATATAAAACATGTAGGTATGTTTGTCAGGATAGGATAGTATGGAGGTCAGTCTGTTTTTCCTACACAGAATATGAAAACAGCATGATGGTATGTATGTATGTTTGGAGATTTATGTATCAAACTATTAAGTCTTCTTACATATTGTGTATAGGCGACTACCATACAAATTGTATGAAGTGATATCGTCACTAAATTCAATTTTTATAAAAATTGTTAAAAAAAATTGAGTTTTACTTCTACAATATTAATATTTTTTATAGAAAACTAAATTATCTAGTTGGGGTGTTTCGGCTTTTGTCGATATTTTTAAAATATTTGGAAATATAGGCAGTTAAACTCATAAATTTATCATAAAAAAAATATTTTTCTTAATAAAAAATGTTTGAGAAACCCTGGATTTTTTGAAAAAATTAGTTTGAGATTTTGTATTTTTCTATGTTTATACTAATTTTCAGCATTCTAACTTTTATGGTTTCTGAGATATATGGAAAAATATACCAAAATTTCAAAAGTTGATAACCCCTGACTGAAAAAAAAAATTCAAAATTCTGAGTATAAAAGTTTTGTAGGCCTATAACTGTTTATATATTCTGAAATTTTGAGCAAAAGTTATAAGGGACGGACGGACACACAGAGACACACACACACAAACACACACACACACACACACACACACACACACACACACACACACACCCTCACACACACACACACACACACACAGACACACACACACACACACACACACACACAAAACTCACATAAAATGTTCTACTCCGAATTCTGAGTAAATCCATGTACGGGAACATATATGCTGCAAGGCCTCTAGTTGGTGTTATTAGCATGCAAAAAGTCCACTACTCCATACAAAATGTTCCTTCGTACACGCATCTTGGCTTAATAATGTCGATTCATTCAGAGAATTGAATTCTCATGAACGAATCGACAGTTGGACAATCTCCAAAATGGTATACCAAATTGAAAAATAGGTACGTTGGCAGCAGTCACCCCCTTAAGTAGTCCATTAATACTCTCTTCATACATTCATAAAACCTCTTCTGATCAATTTAGTCTATATATCTGTGATCAGGCAGCAATTCTTTGAACCATTTTACATATTATAGTGGTACTGAGTATAAAGAGTATTTACCGAAGCTATCAATTATATTAGTGTACAATTTTTAACAGTGGATTGAGGGTTGATATATATATTTCCACCTTGGCTATAATATACTGTGTATACGTAGATGAAGGAGGCACAAGGTATGGTACCTACATATTATAGCTACTAACTGCCATAATTTGTAAGGTCACCTTTTTCGTGGTACAAATACCCATTTATTTAATTATTATTACTCGTTAATTATTTCTAATTTCCTTACTGAGAAAAGTTGTGTTATTACATGCATTTGTAACAAGTAAAAGTTTTTTGTAAGTAGTAGGTAGTTCTAGTTGTATGTAAGAATGTATATATTTTTTCTATCGTATTTGATCTGAGTTTTCGCTGACTACAAAAAGGAAAAGCTAAATTTGACCTTGAAAATCCTATATAGTCAGCGTGAGTGAAAATCCTATGAAACCTGTTAAGAAATTTGCTTACTACTAGCAAGATGAGCATGTATGAGAATGATCACTAGCAAAATGAGCATGTATGAGACAGTATATCAATGTTAATGAGGCGATATATGTGTCAAGATTGAAGAATGCGGTGTTCGGTTCTCACTGCCTACCCTGGAGAGTAAAAAAATACATTTGTATCTAGAGACACATACAATATCAATATGAAGTTGATCACTCAATTTTTCCATACTGAAGTTGTTTTAGATACGTCTGTTATATACATTTTCCATACAAATATGAAATTTATTTCACATTGGTATGGCAGACAATAGATTTTTTGTATTAAATTTTGACAATCCTTAATGCATTTTGCATGAGTGTATTTTTATTGTATCAAAATATTAAACAGTATTAAAATACCTCAATTAGCAGACCGTGAGAGAATTTTGAAAATTCGGACAGATGAAATCACAGAGAAAAAATGAACGGATATCTATGGAAAACTAATTAGCTCTAAGTTTATGTACATTACATATATGCTATCAACATGAAATCAATGCGACTTATAGTTTGGGCTGCAAAGAGGCCATAACAAAACGTACATGATGAATTCATAGAGAATAAATTAAAAGTTGTCTATGGAAAAATAATCAGCTCTAGGTCTATGCACTTTACACATATTATGATGTTAATATGAAGTCGATCGGACTTATAGCTTGGGCTGTGGAGAGGACACAAAAAGGATAATCCATACTGCGTACGGCGTACGCCATACATACAAACACATCACGACGAAACTCACAGTGTGCACTCTCAACATGATACCCGTTGGGAAATTGATGTAAAAAATACGCTTTAAAATTGTAAAATCATGACTCTTCAGTATACCATAATGTGGAGAATAAAAAGTTTAATATAAGAACAGTTCATAGTAATGAAAGGGAAACTAGAGAATAAGGAATGGAAAAGGAGAGGAAGAAGTAATCAGGTATTATCAGATATTTTATGACAAACGGCCTGCCATCGTAAACCTGCCGATGACAGGTCAGAAGCCCTGTAGGTGTCTTGAGTTCTTGGTTCTCCTAATATGTTCCATCTTCGTCTCTATTCAGATATAGAAATTTGTTATAAATAAAACATCATTGACTCTAAATATAAAATATTAGATTTTTAATTATCTCAATAGAGACGAAGTTGGAATATTTATTGTAGGAGAACCGGGAAATCCAATCCTTTGACTCCCGACAGGGAAAAAAATCCAATGTTTGCGCATATGCAATAATAAAAAAATATTCGATCAAATATTAGATTTATTATCAGATAGATATTTTTGCTTTAGCTTTTTTTCATTTGTTGTTGTAATTAACTTGCATATTGTTTGAATAAATTAACAAATACCGAAAATGTAACATCTTTAGTTTCTTCATTAAATCAAGATTGAAATTCAATTAAAATTTGATACACGCGGTTTCCAACATAACTTTGGACCCTTCCAAACCATTCTGAATGTAGTGTCTTTTTAGGTGATACTAGACTGGTGTGTGGGTATACAGAGATGTGTTTTGCTACCTTTTATAAGGCAATACACACCCGCACACCTTTCGCTGGTTTCCCCACATTGTGGGTTATACCATGATGGTATGTATGTATTTAATATTTATTTATTTATTTATATTGCTTCTCGGGCAACTAACAAGTACAATGTCAAATATTAATTTAACACGCACCCAATAACAAGCAAGTTGTCGGCCTTCGTGGCTCAGTTGGTTAGGTATCTGACTGCTGATCCAAAAGTCCCGGGTTCGATTCCCGGTGGAGACACAGTTTTTAATTGTGTTTTCAGTCTGGATCTGTGAGACGATTTATATCGTATGTCTCCAGTATATGGCAACTTGTTATTGGGTGCGTGTTAAATTAATATTTGACATAGTACCTGTTAGTTGCCCGAGAAGCAATATTAAATAAATAAATAAGTTGTCACATTATGGAGACTTACGATATTAATCGTCTCACAAATCCAGACTGAAAACACAATTAAAACTGTGTCTCCACCGGGAATCGAACCCGGGACCTTTGGCTCAGTAGTCAGATATCTTACCAACTGAGCCACAAAGGCCGATATGTACCTATGTAATAAATAAATAAATATTTAAAATATGTATATAATTAATAAATAAATTAATAATTAAATATGCATGTATGTATGTATGTAGTTAATAAATAAATTAATAATTAAATATGTATGTATGTAGTTAGTAAATAAATTAATAATTAAATATGTATGTATGTAGTTAATAAATATTTTTTTATAATTAAATATGTATGTATGTATGTAGTTAATAAATAAATATAGGGGTACGAAACAATTTATAACTAACACAAAAATAATAAGTTCAATCATTAAAAAATATTAAAATTTTATAATTTCTATAAACCTACGCTGTGTGGCTTTTTTTAATTGCTTGAAAATAAGGCGAAAACACCAAGGCCATCTATGGAATGACGGCGAAAGTTTTTCTGACGCCATCTATTAGGAAATTGGTTTGTTAACGATGAAACTACCATCATGGTATACATAAAAAAAATATATTTCACTGCTTTTTCTTATTCTGTGGTATTTGATACCACTGAGTATATATGTATTATTATGTACTTGCCCAACGACAGCGAATATCGGGTCATGTCGTTAGTTGCCGTAAATCTTCGGTTATTTCTTCGTTCAACCATAAAGCGTTCACACTGTGTCAATTTAGGTATTTATTATTTGTATAGAATACGCGTGCGAAATTAAAGTAAATTAATGTGTTATACTTATTGTAAATAAATGTAATAAATGTGATAGAAAAAGTGTTAAATAGCATTGGTTTGTTTATTGATAAATACTTTGATATACATATGTTACTTTTGATAACATATATTGTTAAATAAACACACGCGTTTACTATTTACACAGTCTATTAATAAATACAGTAATTAGATATTATAAGAGTGAAGAAAAATAATAGTATATTAGATGAACCACAACGTGAGAGCACTATATCATCGATCAATACACGATCAATCAACCCCCGGCCTTACCCCAGACATTCCTTTATATCAATCTCCCTACTTCCGAAGAATGCCGATCTCCTGTTCAACAACCTCTGTTGACAACCTCTTCTCCTTCAACTATTTTTCGTCCTTCAGGTCTTGCTTGCATGGGGTATTTGAGGTTAGATTGACTACGTGATCAGAGTCTGTTTTTCCTTTAATTTCTCCAGAATAAGCGCGACTCCAAACCACCTCGCACCAATTCGTTTTGGATACAGTCCAAATTAATGTTTACTCCTCACTAACCCAAGGAGATATAGTGGGGAGTTATGATTAAGCAATATTAAAGGCTATTATCTTTATTGCAGATTATCAACTAGTATCATGCTAGTTTCATCACAATATATCTGTGTGTGTGCTGAGTACTATCTGCTTTGTATGGCTTGGTGTGTTATTTTATTAATTTATTTATTTTATTTTAGGAAACAAAACATCCATTACATATTTTACATTAATAAACAAATAGTAATAAAGAAAGTAAGCCAATTACATTGTTCCAGAGATTAATATAACAAAGACAATTCAAGCGAAAAAAGAAAAGAAAAATATTTGTGATTAGTTAAAAGTGTGGTGTAAGTGTACAATTGTGATGTGTGTGTGTGTATTTTATGAAGCGAAGGTGGGGCATGGAGAAGGGTAGGAGAGGAGGAAAGGGTGAGTTGATGATAGTTGTTTTTTAATGATTGTAAGCTATTGTTAAAAATATCTGGCTTATGATTAAGGTTATTGTACATATTGCAGCAACGGTTAGTAAAAGTGTTGTTTGCATAGTTTTTCTTGAGTATTTAGTGTAAAAAAGGAAGTTTTATTCTACTTTATCGATTATAGACTAAATAAGTACTCATTCGATTCTTTTCATATTTTGCAAATTCGTCATAAATCAAATCAAATATTTTATGTGTTAATCAAAGAGCATCGAAATCATAACACGGGAATAACATGTCAATATCCAATTACCTCATTGTAATGTATCGAATATCCCATTATCAAATAATAATATTTTTCCATTATATTGATCAGTTCCTCGCATGTCCTTGGCCCCGGACTAACGTTAATTTGTCAATTTTATGACTGTCCTTAATGGATATACCCTGCTGTAAGAGACCGCTTCAGTTAGTTTTAATTGGATGGGGGTGACTGAAGAACCTATTAATTACTTTCCAAGTGCGTCTTTTAATGTCTCCCTGTCTATGTTATCTTTTTTTTCAAACACACCTTTCACTGTCATCTATAATGTAGGTACGATGGTATGGCAGAAAACAAGCGATAGTATTGCAATATAAGTCAGCTTAAGGTGGCATATAAACCTAAACACCCCAATTTCAAATCAAATTCCTCAAAAATGATAAACAGTGTGTTTCTAAAAAAAATACCATAAATGTTTTCAACATTTCTCTAGTGAATGTTCGTCACACAAATTTAGTATTCAGCATAAATTCCCCTAAAAAATTATTACAAACATCCATTCTTACAGCATTTTTTTAAAATTACTCCATAACTATGTGTCGTAGAGAAATAAATCTTTTATAAGCTTAAAGAGTGCATAAAATTAATGTAAATGATCGATAATTTATTTCATTTCACGTTGATATGTTATAAAAATATAAAAATACTTGGTTAAAGTTCTATTATATTTAAATAGAACAATTATATTTAAAGTTCTTTAGTTAAAGTTCTATTATATTTAATAAATATAATAGAACTTTAACCAAGTATTTTTATATTTTTATAACATATCAACGTACAATGGAGTTCTATCAAGAATTGTCGATCGACAAACTAAACTTAGTTATTTCATTTCAAGTAAGGTTTGTTCTTAATATGTAAAAAAATAAATAAATTTTGGGTTTCCGATAATTTAAATCACGTATCAACCCTTCTCAACGAACGCGATATTTACCCTTACTAACACTTAACTTCACAGTGCATTAGGCGGTTTTAATATAATATATTTAATAATATATAATATATTTTATAATAATATATTTATAATATAACTAGTGCACCCCCGGCAAACTTCGTATTGCCTGTATAATTAAAAATGGTCCTTCAATACCACCGTCGCTTCAGACCCTTCAGTACCTCCCGTCCCTTCAGTACTTCCCGTCTTTTCAGTATTTCGCGTCCTTTCAGTACCTCCCGTTCCTTCAGTACCTCTCGTCCCTTCAGTACCTCCCGTCCGTTCAGTACCTCCCGTCCGTTCAGTACTTCCCGTCCGTTCAGTACCTCCCGTCCGTTCAGTACCTCCCGTCCGTTCAGTACCTCCCGTCCCTTCAGTACCTCCTATCCCTTCAGGCCCTTCAAAACCTTCAATACCACCCATCCCTTTAGGCCCTTCAATACCTTAAGTATTTCCGTCCCTTTAGGCCCTTCAGTACCTCCCGTCACTTCAGGCCCTTCAGTACCTCCCGTCACTTCAGACCCTTCAGTACCTCCCGTCACTTCAGGCCCTTCAGTACCTCCCGTCCCTTCAGGCCATTCAGTACCCCCAGTCTCTTCAGACCCTTCAGTACCTCCCGTCACTTCAGGTCTCCCGTCCCTTCAGGCCCTTCAGTACCTCCCTTCCCTTCATTACCTCCCGTCCCTTCAGTATATAAAGAAAAATTTTAATTCCCAAAACAATACTGGGAAGACCTACGATGAGATGAAAGGACAGTTGGACCTTCTTTTTCCAGGATCCTCCAACTTCATGGGTAATACTCCAACTTCATGGGTAATGACCAAATACACGATGAAGAAGAAGAAGAAAAAAATATAAATCCAGAAATTGTCCTGGAAGACCTGCGAAGAGATGGAAGGACAGTTGGAGCTTCTTCTCCCAGAGTATATGAAGAAGAAGAAGAAAATTTTTTTAATCCAGAAACCATTCCGGTCATACGCTCGATAATTCACCAAAGTTTCATTGCAATCGGATGAACGGTTTCCAGTATAGTCCACATTCTTAGGTAAAATGACTTAATATTCGATGAAGAAGATATATTTTATAATATGATATATTTTACATATATGATATTATCATGTTTTCAGTCACTATGTAGATTTAGCGTTATATATTATGTCCTCATAAGTTTTAATACTCATTTATGTATTTATTTATCATTTTGTACAAAATTACCATAAATTTTGCATACAAGCTTTGACCTTGGCGATGTGCCAATACATCATTTACATACATCATACATATCAAATATTATTACTCCCCACTATCCCAAGGTGATATAGTGGGGAGTTATAGGTGTAAGTCGTGAAATAAAAACCCTTATGATGAACCGTATGATAAATACAATTGTCATATGGAGCTGTATTTATGTATTTATTTATTTATTTATTTCATCTCACAAATAAAATTTTGAAAATTAAAACACAAATGGAAAAAACCTGTATCGAGGTAAAATATAAACACTAATATCTTAAGATATGGAAGGTGGATGTAGTTTAAACGAGTGGGTTGTGGCTAACGTTAAACTCCTCAATAACAAGTCATTCCATAAAGTATTCAAATTTTGTATTGAAAATATTCACCTTTTTCATGAAATGAGTTTGTTAAATTATTATGAAAACTTGATAACTCTTCAATGCCATTTTATTATTACATATTTTTTTTCAAATTTTAAGTTTCCTGAGCTTGGCGTCACTTTGAAATATTTGACAGATAAAAAAAAATAATAGCACTATTTAGATATCCTTCAAAATCTAAGGGGTTTAAGCGAGTATTAGATATACAAATTTGCAAAATTTGAAAAGAATCGAATGAGTACTTTAGTCTATAATCGATAAAGTAAAATAAACACGCCGTACATAGCACACAGCACATAGCACACACAGATAAATTGTGATGAATCTTTTGGAATATAATCAGAATGATACTAGTTGATAATCTAAAATAAAAAATAGCCTTGAGAATTGCGAATTAATAACTCCTCACTATATTACGAGTTTCTAGTACGCTGTACATACTCTTCAAATATTCGATACATCAGATTTCGTTAAAATTCTCAAAATTTCAATTCATCGACCCCATGTGTGTCGGCTTTTATTGCAAATATTTAAATTCCTTTTCGACAAAGGAAACTTTGGTGTATATACACTCGTACGTAGGTACCATCATTATTATTATTATTTTTCTACTTTAATGTGTGCTCGGTGGCGGATTCCCAAGAGTGGGTGAGGTGGGGGCGAAAGGTTTTTCAGAACGCCCTCGTAGCATGCCACCGGGGAATTCCCCGACACAACCTTTCATTAAATAGGGGCTGCCAATCACGCGCTACCCCTGGATATTTACATACATTTTTTATTTATTTATTCAACAATTATTTTTGATAATATATATGGGTGGTGGCGGAGCGGTTAGCGCGTCGGGTCAGTAATCCAGTGGTCGCGAGTTCGAATCCTTTCACGACCGATTTTGTTCAAGCATTTTAGCTGCATATATAATTTAAATGTTTGATTTTATGATATGTTATAATTGTGTGTTAGACATAAGTATGGACTACGTCAGTTAAAATGAATGTAAAGCTATTTCGACACAAGCACTGCTTAGTGGAAAAGTTCTTATCCACTGTATGTTAGTACTGATAGATTGAATTCTTTTTGTCAGTGCCAACATATACTAAATTGTCTATTTTTCATATTTTTTGTTGTATTATGTTTCACTATTGTATTGTTGTAATTTTATTTTTTGTATGGTTTATTGTGGATTTTCAATAAATAAATAAATTTATGCTTAGTTTAGGGAATGTATAATAGTAATGTGAGATATTTATGTGAAAGTGTGAGTGTGAGCGAGACAGTATGAGTGTCTCAGAATATATAAGGAAGATGTCGTGTTGGTCGACCGCCATCTTTATTATAACTATTCTATGCTACAGTGTTTTACGGCTACGCCCTCCTCCACCCGCTCCGCATATTGGGACTGAAAACGGCCCCTTCACAGAACGCTAGTAAGAATTAAAAATAATCCATGGCACGAAGAGTGGCTCCAGAAGTCTGAAATATATGTTATTTAAAAGTAACATATATTAAACCAATGAAAACTTACAAATAGTAGGAGTGTTGCATTTAGTATGTAGTCGTATATGTATTTTATCAAGGGCTCGCATGTCTGCCATTGATTCGAATAGCTGGTCAAGACTACCACTGTTCGTTATTTATTCAGAGGAGATGACCTTCGTCCTAACGATTTATCCAGCAAGTCTTATTCTCCGAGAATCCACGAGAATAAGACTTACTAATGAAAAATGCATGCTGGGGTTAACTTTGCTTTAAGACCATGATACGTCAGTTTTACCATACACACGAGGGAGGTTTAATCGTTTGATTACCTCAAATGTAAAAGTAAACCTAATATCTTGACTTCATGAAATTTGTGGTTTTAAGCCAACGGGTAATATGGCATTTTTAAAACCCAGGTGAAAGGTCTTATTAATTCCTTAAACGTAAAACACAAGTAGAGAAATACACAAATAGTAAATCAGCAGTCGAATTGCGTAGTATGTGTTGTGCTTTTTTTTATAAGGTTATGAACAGCCGCACACCTGTCGCTGGTCACCGTGCTGTGATGCTATGTATTATGGTAAATTAATTTAAAGGCACATTTTATACAATTTTATTCCTAGCGATTCTCATTTTTCTATTTTTTTAGTCTATCGAAGGTCATCTTCAAAGTAGAGAAGTCGGTCTATCAAAGATTATCTTCAAAATAGAGTAATCGGTTTATCGAAGATTATCTTCAGAATAGAGTAATCGGTTTATCAAAGATCATCTACGGAGTAGGGAAGTCGGTCTATCGAAGATCATCTTCAGAATAGAGTAATCGGTTTATCCAAGGTCATCTACGGAGTAGGGAAGTCGATCTATCGAAAATCATTTTCAGAGTAGACAAGTCGGTTTATCGAAGATCATCTTCAGAATAGAGTAATCGGTTTATCAAAGATCATCTTCAGAATAGAGTAATCGGTTTATCGAAGATCATCTTCAGAATAAAGTAATCGGTTTATCCAAGATCATGTACGGAGTAGGGAAGTCGGTCTTACGAAGATCATCTTCAAAGTAGAGGTGTCAACCTATCGAAGATAACTCTAATTCACTTCAAAATTAAGCTGAAAAGAATATCGCCATCTATAGTATTCGGTAATAGTCGATTCACGTTTGAGTCATTTGACACGACCACTTCTGCCTCCGAACTAATAAATAAAATTGTAAAAAAAATAACATTAATAATTTTGTTGAAAACTTCGAGTACAATTTGCTTAACACTTGTAATTATTTTGTATATTCTCAATGGACAAACATCTACATAATTAGTTGTCCCGATTTGTTTGTCTGACTAGATGATTTCTCTTTACGAGTTGAATGAATACCCTTGTGTTTGGTGTTTGTTCAAAGAGAAATAACAAGAGTTAGTAGGTTTGTAAGTATATATGTACCTACTTGTGATACAAGTGTTGTGTTTTATTTTGATCCAAACCGCTGACTCCGCTAATTGAGTTGCGAAATGACAACTTAGTTATGTTGAAGCGATATCCTGGCAACTATTTTTGGAACGGACTCGCTCCTGTGGGAGTGGAACAGTATTCCTCAAATGGTGTTACGACAAGATCTCCTTGTTCCTGACGCTGTCTTGACTTATAAATCCGAATGCAGAGTCCTACCTAAATACTAAATTCTAAATACTAACCATGTTTTCATTATACAGTCGTTCACTTAAGTTAGGAGATCATATGACCCGAATGTACAGTCCTAGGTACCTAAATACTAACTCCTAACCTCACTGGAGTATTTAGTAATCTAAAGTTAGCAATTGCGTTGCAGAGACATTCCTAACTAAATACTAAATACTACGCCAAACTAAAGGTCGATGGCGTAGAATTTCACATTATTGTGTATGAAGAAAAGAGATAGATAGCTTTTCTGACGTTTAAAATGTTTTTTTGCTAAAAAAACACAAACATATTTAACCAATATGACAATGATTAATATGAACACATATATAATTCCACAATTTATTTTATTTTTCTCCCGACGACCGTTTCGGCTTATAAGGCCATAATCAACTGGTGTTGAATACACAGTTCACATTTCTTTTATACAAAATTTAACAAAGGTTATAACAGGTAAATAGATAAATGTATGTATATAATGCTATTAATGATGGGAAAACCTGACACATAATGAGGTACTGGAAAAGGGACAGACAAATGGGTATTTGTGTGAGAGGGAGAGAGAAGGAAGATATACAATTAAAATTAAAATAAGCCATGTGTATAGGAATTGGATTTTTTGGTAAAGCCCATTATTACTATTTCAGTATGTCAATTTTTTAATAATTATGGGTGGCAATTTATATAGTTCTTATATGTAAATAACTAAAATAATATATTATAATGACAAAAAATTATTATGTTACACATAAATATTTATACATTAGGGTTTCTATTTTATACTATATTTGTTTGACACATCAATAACAAATTTTATGAGCATATATATAAAATGAATTTAAGAAAGACGCATATAAATTATTTAAGTACATGATAAGAAACAGTATCATTACATTTAACACATTTTATGAACATATTTAAAAAAGGACACATTTAAATGACATATATGTATAAGATAAAAAAAAAACTGATATTTGTTTGACATATCAATAACAAATTTTATGAGCAATAATGAATTTAAGAATGACACATTTAAATTATTTGAGTACATGATAAGAAACACTATCATTACATTTTACACATTTTATGAACATATTTAAAAAAGACACATTAAATGACATATGTGTATAAGATAAAAAACTTATATTTGTTTGACATATCAATAACAAATTTTATGAGCATATATATAATGAATTTAAGAGTGACACATTTAAAATATTTAAGTACATGATAAGAACAGTATCATTACATTTAACACATTTTATGAACATATTTAAAAAAGGGGGGGGGGGGGACACATTTAAATGACATATAAGATAAAAATATTGTTACATTTAGGTACTGTTATGTAGGATTTCGTGTCTACATGTAATATGTGTATAGGGTTACATAAGATATGTCACGCGGGTCAGTGATAACTTACAAGTGTTTAATAATAATATATATATAAATGGTTTTCATTAAGTTAATAGGAAATAATTGGTCGCTGGTGTATGTACACATATTCAATATAAAGAATGGTTGAATGGGGGGATGAAAATGTTATTGGGTGTTTTAATTATTTTTAAATATATCCAGAAGCGGCGAATTATATATATTAATTTGTTCATTGATTAGATTGTATTTAAGGTTTTTATTTATGTGTAACTGTTCCATGAGGTTGAGTTTAAGGCCTTTATTGTTGTAGTGAAGAGGGATAGGTTCGTTATTTTCTGAAATAGAGTGATTATTGTCTATTAGGTGTTTGGCGAACTGGGATGCTTCCGGATGTCCATGGATGAAAGCCCTCTTGTGTTCGTTAAATCGTCTGTTAAAGGGTCTCCCAGTCTGTCCTATGTAGATTGCGTCACAATCGTCGCATTTAATCTTGTACACACCAGATTTCTTTAACTTCTCTATTTTTTCTTTACAGTTTTTTATGTAGGATCCTAAATTGTTGTTAATATTGTACGCCGTGTTTATAACAATGTAAAGAAAAGAAAAAATAGAGAAGTTAAAGAAATCTGGGAGAACTGTAAAGAAAAAATAGAGAAGTTAAAGAAATCTGGTGTGTACAAGATTAAATGCGACGATTGTGACGCAATCTACATAGGACAGACTGGGAGACCCTTTAACAGACGATTTAACGAACACAAGAGGGCTTTCATCCATGGACATCCGGAAGCATCCCAGTTCGCCAAACACCTAATAGACAATAATCACTCTATTTCAGAAAATAACGAACCTATCCCTCTTCACTACAACAATAAAGGCCTTAAACTCAACCTCATGGAACAGTTACACATAAATAAAAACCTTAAATACAATCTAATCAATGAACAAATTAATATATATAATTCGCCGCTTCTGGATATATTTAAAAATAATTAAAACACCCAATAACATTTTCATCCCCCCATTCAACCATTCTTTATATTGAATATGTGTACATACACCAGCGACCAATTATTTCCTATTAACTTAATGAAAACCATTTATATATATATTATTATTAAACACTTGTAAGTTATCACTGACCCGCGTGACATATCTTATGTAACCCTATACACATATTACATGTAGACACGAAATCCTACATAACAGTACCTAAATGTAACAATATTTTTATCTTATATGTCATTTAAATGTGTCCCCCCCCCCCCCCTTTTTTAAATATGTTCATAAAATGTGTTAAATGTAATGATACTGTTCTTATCATGTACTTAAATATTTTAAATGTGTCACTCTTAAATTCATTATATATATGCTCATAAAATTTGTTATTGATATGTCAAACAAATATAAGTTTTTTATCTTATACACATATGTCATTTAATGTGTCTTTTTTAAATATGTTCATAAAATGTGTAAAATGTAATGATAGTGTTTCTTATCATGTACTCAAATAATTTAAATGTGTCATTCTTAAATTCATTATTGCTCATAAAATTTGTTATTGATATGTCAAACAAATATCAGTTTTTTTTTTTTATCTTATACATATATGTCATTTAAATGTGTCCTTTTTTAAATATGTTCATAAAATGTGTTAAATGTAATGATACTGTTTCTTATCATGTACTTAAATAATTTATATGCGTCTTTCTTAAATTCATTTTATATATATGCTCATAAAATTTGTTATTGATGTGTCAAACAAATATAGTATAAAATAGAAACCCTAATGTATAAATATTTATGTGTAACATAATAATTTTTTGTCATTATAATATATTATTTTAGTTATTTACATATAAGAACTATATAAATTGCCACCCATAATTATTAAAAAATTGACATACTGAAATAGTAATAATGGGCTTTACCAAAAAATCCAATTCCTATACACATGGCTTATTTTAATTTTAATTGTATATCTTCCTTCTCTCTCCCTCTCACACAAATACCCATTTGTCTGTCCCTTTTCCAGTACCTCATTATGTGTCAGGTTTTCCCATCATTAATAGCATTATATACATACATTTATCTATTTACCTGTTATAACCTTTGTTAAATTTTGTATAAAAGAAATGTGAACTGTGTATTCAACACCAGTTGATTATGGCCTTATAAGCCGAAACGGTCGTCGGGAGAAAAATAAAATAAATTGTGGAATTATATATGTGTTCATATTAATCATTGTCATAATGGAATTCTACAAATTAGATGCCGTCACAATCGAAAGATTGAAAAGTGCGTATATTTAACCAACTTCACACTTGACAGTGACAGCTCGATGTCACGATTTTTTGAAATTCCATCGAATTTTCGGCATCTCGTATGGATCGCTGAATACTCTGTTTGGTATTTGATTTGCGAAAATTACCAACTACGTGTTCAACGAAGCCGATAAAATCATCATCCACCAAAAAATCTTGTATTTTAGAATTAAACAACTCGTAAGGTTCCTCGCCATCAACCTTACTTTTTGACAATAATTCGCAAATGTTAGTTTACGCCGATGCTAATGCGCTAAGTATTTAGATACCTATGTCTCTACAATGCAATTCTCATATAAAAACTTCGTAGCATCCTCCAGTTAGGAAGCCACGTGATCTCCTAACTTAAGTGAGCGACTGTGCAATGAAAACATGGTTAGTATTTAGACTTTAGTATTTAGGTAGGACTCTGTATTCGGACCTATGGCTTCCTAACTAAAGGACGCTACGAAGTTTTTCTATGAGAATTGCATTGCAGAGACATACCTAAATACTTAACGCATGCGCATTGGCGTCAACTAACATTTGCGAATTGTCAAAAAGTAAGGTTGATAGCGAAGAACCTCACGAGTGGTTTAATACTAAAACACGAGATTTTTTCGGTGGATGATGATTTAATCGGCTTCGTTGAATATGTATTTGGTAATTTTGTCAAATCAAATACCAAAGAGAGTATTCAGCGATCCAAACGAGATGCCTAAAATTCACTGGAATTTCTGAAAAATCGTGACATCGAGCTGTCAGTGTGATCTTGGTTACATGTATTTAAGTTATGACAAACATTTTAAACGTCACTCTAAACCCCATAGAATAATAATAGTATAGAATACTCTTTAGCCTGCAGTAAACGCAACTGCTTTATGTTGACTAATTTGGTCAACATTTTGCTACGAGAATTCAGTACCTAATCATTTGGGCGTCTGCGTGATACATTCACCAAATAGGTAATTTTTTAACTGCTTGCAAAATTATTTACGCAGTCATAACGAGTAGTACTGTACGAACAATGTCTACCAGCAGAGTCATACATATATTGACACGAGCCGGCCAATAAAACGGCTACACTTTATCAGTGAGGTATTGTATTTATTCTTTGTCTAAACCCATAGAAATTTACTCTTTTCTTCATATACAATAATGTGTAATAATGTTTATTTGACATCTTTCGACCAGAGAGCAATTTTTTAAATCAAAAACAAAAAAGTAAGGGTCAAAAAAAACAAATCTTATAATAATAATAATAATAATTTGTATAGCGCCGTTTAATGATTCAAGATCATTCCAAGGGTGCTGTTATTTAGATAGATATTATATTGCTCTACGAAACAAAACTGTTTTCAGTCCTTTAGAGAAAGTACTCTTACTATTTGCACTGCGGACATCTAGAGGCAATTTATTCCACTTTATAGGACCACTCACACCAAAGCATCGATCATAGTAAGCCGCTTTATTGGCTCTGTCCAACTCCTTTAGGGAGTTGGTACTCTGTGATCCAGAAGACCTAAGTGTGAGATGCCTCCCAGAGAGATCTTTTCTCTGACACAGCTCTTGTATGTATTGTGGTGCTAGGTTATTTAAAGCATTAAACACCGTTAAGCAGATTTTGTAGTCAACTCGCTCTGGACACTTCAACCAATGCAATTCGTTAAGAAGTGGAGTTATGTGACATCGTTTTTCCGCTCCATAAATGAGCCTTGCCGCTGCATTAAACACCATCTGTAATCTATCGAGCTGATACTTTGGCAATCCATCATAGATGCCATTACAGTAATCTAGCCGAGACACAACGAAAGCATTTATAAGTGTTTTTGTCTCATTTTTGGGCAGGCTTCGACGAATGTTTTTCAGTTGTCTTAGTTGGAAAAAGCATGAACTGACTGTTTTAGAATCTTGTCCAATTCAAGTCAAATGCCGGGTATTCAAATGAAAAGTCGAACGAAGAAAACGAGAGAAAGAAGAAACAATAAACAATTAATAAATGGCATATTTAAAATTTTTGTAATTGCAATAATAGGCGTCGCAAATAAAGTAGAATAAATACCGTGTAAAGCGATATTTGGAGTAACCTGTATTTTGGATGCTGTTTTAAGCGTTGGAAACCGGACCCGCCTAAAACCGCCTTGTATACTATAGCGATGCAGCTTAATGTGCTCATAACATCTCAACTGGATTATTTCTATATGACTATTTAAGACAGTGACATCATGAATTCGAGAGCTTCTGATTTTGTCCTAGAGCGATTTTCCTGCCGACCACCTGATAAAAATACACACATAATACCATCACGCCATATCCCTTACGAGGTAAGCAGAGAGAACCGAGCGCCATACTCCTCTATTTTTGCATACATTCCTAGCTTCCTTTACATCCATGCATCATCTTATACATGCTCGCCGATTTTTCAAGCTTCTTATATTTCCTTCTTTCAAAATATCATTCACATGGTCATGCCACCATTTTCTGGGGCGGCCCATCACTCTTACACCCATGTATGTTTTTTTGGTCAGTCGTTAATCATTCATTCTTTCAATATGTCCAAACCACCTCAAGGAATTCACTATCATTTTACTTATAATACTATTCTTTATCTTGCATTCTCTCCTTATGTCCTCATTTTTCATTCTGTCATATATCGTTCTATTACATACTCTTCTTAGTGATCTCATTTCCACGGCATTTATTATACTTTCGTGCGTCTACTTTCTGATAACAATATACAAATTACTTATCGCAAATGAGATTCGTCCAGCATTCACTTTAAGACTTCAAAAATCATTTCTTTATTTCATGAAAGATGTTTCTTTTACGTTATCCAACTCGAATTATTTGTTCTTTGTCGTATGAATTAGGCTTCGGAGCACCTTGACAAAGTCCAAAGTTACCCGAATCCAAACGGTTGGCGTAAGACTTCGTCCCACACGAATATCGTCTCTCTCTGTCGCGTCGGACTTATTGGAATGTGTGCGAGTGAGGTGGAAGGTGACGCGGTCAGCTCCAATACATTTGTATAGTTTGAATTTTTTGATTTTTAAAGCGAGTTTTTAAATCGTTGTGCTCTACAGTTTTGTGCCAATAATTAATTATTATTTTTTTGTATTATATTCAACCAATTAAATAAAATCCTTCTCTTTAGTGCTCCCCTATAATATTTAGTTACCTACATAAGCATATCTATACGCCATCTATCCATCAGGGCTACTCATGAAGTTGATAACAGTAAAATTAAGATCAGCTTCTGACTGAGGTTAAATCAATTAATTAATTTATTTTATTTATCACACCATATTTATAATGACAACAATAAGTAGATTACTGTTGCCCAACTAGGAAATCCTGTTCTAGGGCTAGCAGTTTACAATTTATATAGACAATTATATGCATAATGAACCAGGTGATTTTTCCCGTTCAACACTAAATACGTATACAATCTCAACTTTCTGCAATCACAATCATTACCACAACAAACATATGGGCTCACACAAAACAGATCAACCACATCCAAATGTCCGCCATAATACCTGTCATAAATCCAGTCTCTGACGCGATTTTTATTTCAGAGCCATAGAAAGAGACAAGTTAACTATGTTGGTGTAATTAATATGAATCACATGATTCCCAAATCAAATCAAATATTTTTATGTGTTACTCAAAGAGCATCGCAAACACAATACGGCGTAGTTACAAATGTTGTTAATAATTTTAATTTTGAATTATTTAAGTAGTTATTGTTGAATACTAAGTATTTGTGTTAGTTCTGTCCTCCCATAATTTATGATGTATTGAATAACAATGTTAATTTATTCAACAATTATAGAAAATTTCATAGTAAACGTCGATATTAACAATTTTTCATGATTAAATGTAGAGAGAGATTAAGATTGTATTAGAATCGAGTATTGATTTATACATTTTTAAGATTATGGCAAGCTAAGAACGTATTAAGAACGTGTCATGAGTAACCCCCCAGTTTTCCTCAGTTGGTAATCTAAGGCCCAGTATTTCAGTCGGCCCTTAGAAGTTTAACTCAAGTTTAACAAAAATATTGCGTATTTCAGTACCTAATCTTCCCTTAAATACGTCACTAAACGACAAATATTTAACTCAACGTTTCTGGCGGATCGCGTGTCTTAATCTTGAGTTAAGTATTGTTTCTAGTCTTTTTCGCCAGGTGGCGTACTAATCGCCGCACGCTTTAATGTTTTATTTCATTTTATAGTACAAATAACTATGCATAATAATTATAATCATGATTTATTTTTGTTATTAAAATAAAATACTTGATATAGAAGTGGTTCATGTATTTAATATTTATTTTCTTTTTTACATAATTATAAATGTATTGCCTGACAACAAACGAAATAAACTGTCAGCCATAATGAAACGTCAGGCACGCAACTTTATTTTTGCGATGTTTTTTCATCCCACTTTTTAAATTGATCCATCCTGTTTCTATATATATAATGTGTATTCTTAAATTTTCTACATAAGACACTATTTTACCATTATCACTTAGTTCCATATCCATCTGTAAAATGTACATACATTTTGCATTGAAGTACTACGTACGTAGTACATATTCAATGACATTTTTTCACTACGATGTTTAATTTTAATTAAAAAAAACATCGATCGGTATAAAAAATTGAAAAAGTAACATGCTGTGTAATGAAACAAATAAAAAAATTTTTTTTTATTGTGTTGTTATAATAATAAAATAATATTTAGTCACAGCTTCGCGTCACGTATCATTTAAGGTTATTACAATTTGACAGATGCGTTATAGACAATAACCATAGAAAAACGTAAAATATATCTATAGTTGAAGATTACGTAACTGACGTTTCATTTTGCACTGAAATACGCGAATGAAATTTAATCTTCCCTAAACTTTTAACTTGGATTACCAAATCCAACGATTTAAGGGCCAACTGATATCTCGGGCCTATGTCACCATAATTTCAACATCCGATGACAAACTGTTTGAAAATAACGCCATCTATCCGAGTGCAGTGTAAATAAGTAAATATATTTTGCTTGTGGTGCTTCAAAACCTTTTCAGAAACTCTGTAATTGTTAGTTATAATAATTATAATTCAAGTGGTGTAGAGCAGACTAGAGTCTGTATAGTGAACTCTGAAATCTGTGGGATGGTGCACTGCACAGTATACAAATCCCAGTTGCTTTGGGATTGGACACTCCACTTGTGCATACATTAACTTACAACGTTATATTTATTAAGACCAAATACTTACTTACAAACCATTGACATGAGAGTAATATGAAGAAATCTTAGAAATATCAACGTCAAAAAGTAAGTAATTTTTTTATGGCTAGTTTTTTTATATTTCCTTAAAGGTAAGTTGACTATGCTGACGTTTGTTATTTGGATGCGAACGAGGAGCATATCAACAAACTCGAGCGCCTCCAGAATGTTTGTATCCGCTTCATCTTTGGACTTAAAATATTCAATCACATTTCCTCTTACCGTAATCTTCTCCATTAGCCTAAGATACGACAATGGCGAAATATACATATTTTGTCACTTCTTTATAATACGCTCTTTTATCCTAATTCACTGTAGTAGGTACTTTAAAACCAAATTCACCTATTTATCTAATCACGGCCTATCGCTTCGGTCTGCTGAACGTACTACATTAACTATCCCCATTCACAACACTGAATTTTTCAGCTCTTCCTTTGAAGTGCGTTCAGCAAGACTCTGGAATAATTTGGGTCCTGATATAACTTCGTCAAACTCGCTTTCCATTTTCAAGAAAAGACTAAAGCAGGGATATCTCTCCTACCTGATCCCTCTCCTTTTCCTTCCTTCCCTTTGCTACGTAATATTTATCCCTAAACACCTGATCTCGATTTCCTCTTCTTGTTCCTTCCCAATCCCTTTTTAGTTGCTATGATGTTTTTCTTTTTATTTTTCTTGGTGTTATGTATATTTTATTTGTTCTTTTGTAGCTTTCATTTTTTGTTGATGTAGATGTATAATTCTGTCACTCTGTAATCTGGTTGGTTGGAAGAAATTGCCTAATGGCAATAAGCCCGCCAGTGTGCATTATAATTGTTTATATTATGTACAAAAAGTTAAATAAATAAATAAATAAATAAGTGGCACCTGGGAGTGGTTGCGTTTACCAGAACGCATCCTCTATCTATAGGTGAAAATGGCAGAATATAGTACCTATCATTTGTATCCTTTTCAGTCCTTTTTGTGCTTTTATCCCATCCATCTGATTACAATAAAACTTGGTGATTTGTTAAGAGGGTGACTGCTGCCAACGTACCTATTTTTTCAATTTGATATACCATCATTATTACAAAACAAACAATTTTGAAAAAAATAACCTAGTTAGTTTGGATATTAATAAAGAGAAATATACCTTAACTTTTTGATTATGTTCTGTATATATTCTTGTAGGAAAATAATAAGCATACCCCGATTTTAGACATTTATCTTAAATATCTAAAAAAATATAAGGTATAGAGCAATATTTTTTTTTTTATAAATTAAAGAAGAACAAAATACCTGGAAAAATATGATATGACGTTGCATTAACGCATCAGGTTAAGTAAATAAACCAAAAAAACTTTTATTACGCAATGGCGCTGAACGGAAAATAAATGTTTTTTAGGTTTATTTACTAAACCTGAAGCAGTAATGCAACGTCACATCATATTTTTCTAGATATTTTTGTCTTCTTTAATTTAAAAAATTAAATATTACTCTACGCCTTATAGTTTATTAAAAATATATGATAAACGTTGAAAATCGAGGTATGCCATTATTTTTCTACAAGAATTTATACAGAACATTATCAAAAAGTTAAGGTATATTTTTGTTTATTAATATCCAAACTATCTAAATTATTTTTTTCAAAACGATTTGATAAGAAATAATGATGTTATATCAAATTGAAAAAAAGGTACGTTGGCAGCAGTCCCCCCCATAAGCGCACACCCGGGAAGATTTCCGAAAAAAAAATCTTCTTCTTTTTTTATTTTTTCTCTCCAAATGAATGTGGTTGGTTGAAAGATATTGCCATAAGGCAATGATCCCGCCATTGTGCACGTGCGTATAATTTTTTTAAAATAAATAAATTTATTTGACTTTTCTATGTGTCTATGTGTATAGTTATCACGGCTTATGCCGCGTTGACACAGTCAGAGTGCTACGAATAGTAAAAATATGTTCGCGTGACCAATTTTTTGATATTTTATTAAATACTCCAAGTTCTCGTAAAAAATGTTGGTTAGATACATGACAATATTTTGTCTACATCAGCTTCAGCTGGTCTTCGCGAACGTGGTGCATCTTCAACATAAAATTTGCCATAAATTTTGCATACCAGCTTTGACCCTGGCGATGTGCCAATACATCATCTACATAATATCAAGTATTATTACTCCCCACTATCCCAAGGCGATATAGTGGGAAGTTATGAATTCGCAATTTTTAATGTTATTTTTTTTATTGCTGATTATCAACTTGTGTCATGCTGAGATTTGTATTCTGAAAGTTTCATCACAATGTATATGTGTGTGTATGCTATGTACTATGTACGGCGTGTTTATTCTACTTAAAAAAAACTTTATTCTACTAAAATTTTGCAGATTTGTATATCTGATACTAGCATTGACTCCATTATTTTTAGAAAGATATCTGAACAGCGCTTCTCAATTTTTTCAACTGTCAAATATTTCAAAATGACCCCATGTTCAGGAAACATAAAATTTGATATTTTTATTTTCAAATTGCTAATAAGCCTCATCGCTTAAATGAAATGGCGTTGAAGAATTATCAAGTTTTCATAATAAAATATTTGATTCAAAAATAATTTAACAAACTCATTTCATGAAAAAGCTGAAAATATTCCATACAAAATTTGAATACTTTTCTGGGCCTGGTAAGGTGTTTTTATTGACAAAATTTTTAACATCTCAATAGAAACGAAGATGGGATATTATAGAAGAACCAGGAACTCAAGGCACTTACGACCTGTCATCGGCTGGTTTACGTGATCACTTTATGCGCTTGCGCAACGTTCACTAATTAAGCCTTCTTATTGAGTTCCCTTATCAATGTAATTTTTGAAAGTTCTATATATTTGAATAATGTGTAACAATTCACCTGAAAATAAGACATTATTACTATTGCCATCTATGAAGCAACGACGAATCCTTTTTGTAACGCTATCTATTGAGAAATTGGTTTATTGGTTTATTTACATAAATGAAAGCAACAGTCATTATAAAATGAGGTGACGGTGTCTCGCACAGATGTCACAGATGGCAGTAAGGAGTACTGCGTTAGCCACAATCCACTCGGTTATTTCCCTGTTTGAAGAAAATATTTCGAAAATGCTGCTACAATACAAATTTTATAGGGCACCATAAATCATATTGCAAGAGGGAAATATAAAAAATCTTTGACGAGCATGTATGAGAAGATACATGAATTTTGATGAGGCGATGGATACGTGTCAAGATAGAAGAATGTTGCGTTCGGTTCTCTTTGCCAACCCCGAGAGGGACATGGCATGGTGGCATGTACCTTTAATTCTTTTATCCTTCGTCCCTTTGTATGCCGTCTTTGTGTTTTTTTTTAATGTTAATGTTTTGTTTTATTTTGTTGGTTGTCGTTTCTTATTTTTCTAAGTTACTTGTTGCTTTTGTGTTTACTAGTGTGGTTGACTGGTAGTAATTGTCTGCAGGCAATAAATCCGCCACATTATGTAAAAAATGTTTTTACATATTAAGATGTTGACTGCTGCCAACGTACCTATTTTTTCAATTTGATATACCATCATTATTACTAAACGAATCATTTTGAAAAAAAATAACCTAGTTAGTTTGGATATTAATAAAGAGAAATATACCTTAACTTTTTGACTATGTTCTGTATATATTCTTGTAGAAAAATAATAAGCATACCCTGATTTTAGACATTTATCTTAAATTTCTAAAAAAATATAAGGTATAGAGCAATAATTTTTTTATAAATTAAAGAAGAACAAAATACCTGGAAAAATATGAAATGACGTTGCATTAACGCATCAGGTTAAGTAAATAAACCAAAAAAACTTTATTACGCAATGGCGCTAAATGGAAAATAAATATTTTTTAGGTTTATTTACTAAACCTGAAGCATTGCAACGTCACATCATATTTTTCTAGATATTTTTGTCTTCTTTAATTAAAAAAAAATATATTACTCTACGCCTTATAGTTTATTAAAAATATATGATAAACGTTGAAAATCGGGGTATGCCATTATTTTTCTACAAGAATTTATACAGAACATTATCAAAAAGTTAAGGTAAATTATTGTTTATTATTTTTTTCAAAATGATTTGATAAGAAATAATGATGGTATATCAAATTGAAAAATAGGTACGTTGGCAGCAGTCCCCCCCCTTAAAAGAATATTACTATAATTATTTTTATGTTTGTTGACAAATAAAAAATCTACGTAAAAAATCGGAGTGCTATACGTCTGATTGACGACCCATCATTGACTGATGGATTGTTATCACTAGACCATAGACGCAAGGTCGATATTATATTTTTTTCTATATATACTACCACGGGAGATGCTCAATCATGCAAATTTCATAATTTTCATAATTATTCGTAATACGTCTAATTCAGTAACTTTTTAAGAACGTTCCGGCCAATATAGTTACGTTTCTATTCCATTTAGTCCAAGTTGATATTTTATAACGCTGAAATGAGACCATAAATCTAAAATCTACAATTTTAGAATGTTCCTATTTTAGTTACAATAGTTACTGAATAGGGGGTATTGTGATGAAGCTTTCAGAATACAATCGCGTGATTCTTGTTGATAATCTGCAAAAAATTAAATGACTTACCCCACCATATCCCATTGGGGTCGTGGGGAGTAAAAAAATAATAAAATAAATGATTATTTTAAAAATATGCACTGAGCTGTACATTCGCCGAGAATGTTGATGGTTGATCAACTCAAATAATGAGTGATTAACTCAAGGATTTGATATCCGAAGGTATGCTCAGTTGATGTGCCTCGGTGAAATTGGCCCATAATATTGTAAAATAATTAATATTTTTCCTGATTTGCAGGAATGTTTATTCATTTGTCAGGGCCAGGGATATTCATTAGGGTTAATGCTCGTTTAACTGAGTAAATATTTGGTTTAATGCCAAGAAAACATTATATCGCATACACTGACAATGTACTAAAATAGATTTAATTATTCAATTAAAATATAACCTGATATTATTAGATCATCATATGTGGCAGATAAAATTAAACCAATCAGGGATCTTCAATCTTGTATTCACGTGAAAATATATAATTGACCTTAGAATTATACCACAGGACACATTATCAAAGTTGGACGAGCTGTCAAAGTTGACAGTAAACCCGAATATTTTCAACATAAAAAAAATAGTGTTAAAAATCATACAACTCCGTAAATATCAGGATTAAAATAAACTATTCAAACGATTAAACAAGTATTGAATACCATTTCACACACTCAACAGCTAACTTAATATCCTTTCAACTCCTTCTCATTTTCACCTTATTCTTCCTTCCCATTTCCTCCCAGTCTTCCCTTTTCCTCCCAGTCTTCCCTTTTCCTCCCAGTCTTCCCTTCTTGTCTACCCTTCACCAAAATACATGTTTTGACTGTCATTTGTTTCTAGATTCATCAGTGGAATATATTTAATTGATTTAATTTTTTCTTTCATTATTTTTTGTACTTACTCTATAAGTAAACTATATATTCCTAAATAAAATAAAATAAAAAAATTATACATAATATGATGCAGGTTCCAACCTACGACAGCCGAGCAACTCAAAGAACATGTTCCTAGAGCACATAGCTCTAGGAACATGTTCTTTTAAGTGTAGGTTATAAATATGTTTTGTATGTCCTGACATAGCTACTCAGACCAATTGACTGGATTCAAAAGGCTCAAGATAGAAAGACAGTAATAACAAGACAGATCAAAACTGCAAAAGACTCGTAAGACTTTTCCTCGTCACTGCTAATCTCGTTAAATATCAATATAGAATTTTCGTTTATCTCCATTCTGATGGATTCGGAATAATTGATTGAGGCCGGAAATGGAATCGGAGGTTATCTTAGTTTCGAAACGAGGAATCAATATTCGATTCCCAGCGGGACAACACTGCTTCTGTTATCTCTAATTGGATTTGTGAGATGATCGGAGTTCATACTGAATATTTAAGGTTGATGAAAAATATATCTGGATGAAATGGGAGAAAACATGGATTTTAATAATATATTGTAAATAGATTAAACGTAAGATATAGATAGAATTATCTGATCCAATAATGTATTGAAGCGATTCGTAAATATATATTTTTTCTTAATCCATGTAAGATGAGGCACAGTTCGGGGCAGTGTTTTCAGTATCGTTTTAGATTAGTTCAGCTGTCGATGATTTGTTCAAGAGAATTTATTTCTCTTTACATATCGACAAAGTATCAAGCCGAGATATGCGAGATTTGTATGCCTTGTTTGTATTAGTAGTAGAGTGGTAGAGGAGTAGTAGAGTGTGTCTGTGTATGTGTACGTGTCCGCCCCCCTTTATAACTTTTTATCCGAAACATGTATATCAAGATAGGATAGTGTTGAGGTCAGTACTTTTACCTATCCCGAATATGTAAACAGCTTGATGGTATGTTTGTATGTCTGGAGATTTAAAAGTATCAAACTATTGATAGTCTCCGTAGATATTGTGTATACTGTCATATAAATTGTATGAAACGATGTCGTCACTAAATTCAATATTTACTAAAATTGTTAAAAAAAGTTTCATATATAGTACTGTAATGTATGTAATTTTATAGAAAATTAAATCATCTAGTTAGGGTGTTCGATATTTAAAAAAAAGGAAATATATGCAGTTAAACACATAAATTTATCATAAAAAAAATTTTTAGTAAAAAAAGTTTGAGAAATTCTGGAACTTTTTTTATAAAAACTTATTTGAGATTTATTTAATTTCAATTTACGGTTTGATAACCTTTTACACATACAAGTATACATAATATATTAAAAACAACAGAATTTAAAAAAAAAAAAAACAAATAAAAACAAACAAATATACAAAACGAAAATAAAAAATGAATAACAATATAAAAAAGGTGAAAACATGTAAAAAATAATGAAAAACATTTAAAAAAAAAAAAATATGTAAAAAATAATGAAAAACATTTAAAAAAAAAATATGTAAAAAAAAAACATGCGAGAAACATTCAAAAATATGTAAAAAAATAAACAAAAAACATGTAAAAATATGTAAAAAAAATAAACAAAATACATGTAAAAAATAATGAAAATCATGTAACAAATATGTAAAAAATATGTAAAAAATAAACAAAAAGCATGCAAAAAGATATAGTATTTTTACAAATTTTCAGCGTTCTAGTTTTTAAGGTTTTTGAGATATTTGTATAATATAAATAAAAATTAAAATGTTGATTAACCATTCCCAGCCATATTGGCCGGACTAATCGTAGAGACATGATTCGAAAACCCACAAAAAGAGAAAGAAATACACTAGTAACTCGTCAAAGTTGCATCCTTTGCGTTGCAAAAGGACTTTGCACTCTATCATTTAAGCTCCAATGAGTTGAGATAAATCATGGTTGTCTTTTAGATAGGAATTTAATATTACTGTTCGGTATTTAGCGTGAATACATATCGGCCATCTTGTTCTTCCCCCCGCCCCTTCATATAACTGTTATGTTCTCTATCTAACACCAACAAAAAAGTACTTGCTTGCCGCCGACCTCGAATACATGTCATTTGTATTACGTTATGTCGCGCTGAGTGCTCAGCAAAGTGCCGTGAATCATCTGCATCCGCACTGGTAGGTGATCTCCATTCTTAATCTATTTCTTCTTTCTGTTATATGCCTTGTCGACGTAAATAACGCGCCGTGACTAAAATGCAATTTTTTATATCATCATTATAATATAGTCCACTTATATGGCTTAACCTAAGTTGCATTCGGCAATTTCGGCGCTAACATACATACATACCACCACGCCATGTTCCTTATGGGGTAAGCAGAGAGAACCGAGCGCCATAGTACACTATTTTTGAACACATTCCTGGCTTCCTTTACATCCATGCATCGTCTCATATATGATCGTCGATTGTTTAAGCTTCTTATGTTTCCTTCTTTAAAATATCATTCAAATGGTCATGCCATCCCTTCTGAGGAAGCCCCTGCTATTTACTCCATGTCTTACACCCATGTATATTTTTTGGTCAGTCTATAGGGAGATGGTTTTTGATTATAATGATTCTGGTTAGTTAGTTTTAAAGAATGATTATTTTTGTATTCAAAAAGTATTGTTAAAACTCATCTCTCTGTATTTGATATACTACAGACAATTGGGGCAACTGATAATTCATGTAATAAAAGATAGTACTCACTTTGATACGTATTTATTTCGATTAATATTTTACACATTAGTTTAATAATTATTATATTCAATATACACGGAATAAGAATGTCGAGGAGAATTCGCGATACGTCAAACCACGGCGACTGGAGATATTCCGAATGAATTGCATATATGGAGACTGCTTTTTATAGCTTCAGCTTGCGTTGGTAGCAATGACGTGAAGTTAGTGATGTGGGGACATTAAAGGGATGTTCCGCTACAAGTCGTTCATCATTCATTCTTTCAATATATACGAACCAATAATATCTTGCGTTCTCTCATTATGTCCTCATTTTTTATTCTATCACATGTATATTGTTCTATTGCGTACTCTTCTGATATATTTTCTACAACATTTATTCCTCATTTATTTACTTTATTTTTATTCTAATATTTATTTTTTTGAGAATAATTGGACAAATGACAAATTTAGACTAACTGGCTTGTCATTTAATATGACACATATATTTGGCTGTTAGACAGAAATATTGGACTTAAAGTCGTATAAATGCTGAGAATACGTCATTAAATTTCAACATTCTGGTGAAATCAATATTTTCTTACTAAACATACATAAGTACATAACATCACGCTGTGATCTTTGATAAATAGGCAGAGAGAACCGAACGCCAAACGATCTATTTTTTAATGCTGCATAAACCCTGTTCTTGACATAAATCTGTATTTTTATGTCAAGAACAGGGTAGGTAGAGAGAACCGAACAAAAATTCATTACTTCATTTACATTCATGCATCGTTTCATATATTCTCGCCTATTATTATTTCTCTATTTCAAGAGGCGAGTTGCCATATGGCAATTTTACAAGTTATATATTCAAGCTTCGTTGTTTCTTTCTTTCTAAATATCATACACATGGTCATGCCATCCCATTCTACGGTGGCTCCATTTCTAGCTCTGTATATTTTTCTGTACATATATATGTAGTTTTTTGTTATGCATAAGAATATACAACGTATTTTGTGTAACTTTAAACATTTTTAATTGATGATTTTATATTTTTTAACAGATTTTTAATTATCTCAATAGAGACGAAGTTGGAATATTTATTGTAGGAGAACCGGGAAATCAAGGCACCTACAGGGCTTACGACCTGTCATCGGCTGGTTTACGTGATCACTTTATGCGCTTGCGCAACGTTCACCAATTATGCCTTTTTAATGAGATCCCTATCAATTCAATTTTGAAACTTCTATATATTGTAATACTGAAATTCTTTTCGCTTGAAAATAAGGAATTAATGTAGTAAAAATTTTTTTTTAGGAATTAATGCGCAAACATTGGATTTTTTTCCCTGTCGGGAGTCAAAGATATTTTTTAACAGATTTTAAATTATCTCAATAGAGACGAAGTTGGAATATTTACTGTAGGAGAACCGGGAAATCAAGGCACCTACAGGGCTTACGACCTGTCATCGGCTGGTTTACGTGATAACTTTATGCGCTTGCGCAACGTTCACCAATTATCTCATTAAAAAGGCATAATTGGTGAACGTTGCGCAATCGCATAAAGTGATCACGTAAACCAGCCGATGACAGGTCGTAAGCCCTGTAGGTGCCTTGATTTCCCGGTTCTCCTACAATAAATATTCCAACTTCGTCTCTATTGAAATAATTAAAAATCTGTTAAAGAATATGTCCTTGTTAAACAAGTACATATACACCTACGTTCCCTAAATTAAGCATAAATGCTTGTGCTATAGGTGAACGAAATCGGTCAAGGCAGGATTCGAACTCGCGACCACTGGATTACTAGTCCAGCACGCTAATCGACCCATCTAATACGACACTTGTGTTATGGACAAGGATGGATAGTGTCGTACGTTGAGCAAATCGGAGTGAAAGTCCATGATTGTAAAAATAAGTTTATTTGTTTTGAAGGTAGTGTGGCAGGTTCGAATAAGATAGATTTTATATTGTACAATAGTGACAAAATGTCTAGGTATATTGCGCCGCTGGCGTATCTTGGTCCAACAAAGATATTACATAGACTCCCCATGAGAAAAACATTATTTGTTCCTGGCCGTAAAACGGAACAATGAGCTGGAAAGCAATATTGAATTGACACACGCATTACACTAGATTTAAATTTAACTGCGAATATGTAGTTCCAAAATGTAATAATAAATACGGTTAGAGAACATTAGAGTATAATGAACCTAAATTGTTAAATATGATGCCTAGAGAAATGCAAAAGCAAGACAGTGTAAAATTGAGGTGTGGCTTTATATAAAATTAACAAATCTCACACGATTTTATGATTTAATTTATTTTTAATATATATTCAATATTATGCTAATTATTTCTCCTTAAATTATGTTAATTTTTATATATTTTTATATATAATAAATAGGTAAGTTTTGGAGCATAGGAGTGTATGTTTAGGCGACCATCTTTGTGTTTTTTTTACTGTAATTTTATTTGTTATTTTTGAAGCATAGATATTGTCTTGAGAACACGCCGACAAATGTAGAAATTGACTTTGCGTGATTCACAATTTTTTTTGTAATCTATATATATAAAAATGGATGTACGTATATTTGTTTGTATGTTCGCGATGAACTCCTAAACCAACCATCCGATTGCAATGAAACTTTGGGAATTTGTTCAGCTCATTCAGGAGAAGGTTTATGCATTATAATTTATTTATTTTTTTATTCAATACCTCACAAAAAATGAAAAAAAAAAGATTGTATAGAAGTGAAACTTAGTGGGTTTGATCATCGCGCACAAGAGAAGTTTTATGAATTAAATTTATTTATTTATTTAAAATATTACACAACAATATAAAAAAATATGTATTAGGGATTTTCATTTAATATTAAGGATTCCATTAGCGCACATAGCGCGTATTTGAAGTTAAATTCAATTATTTAACTTCTCGCCAAAAAGTTATTGAAAAATGATTTATTTGGTATTGCAAGAAATTTTTTAATAAAAAAATAACTTATAAATAAATCATGGATCGAATAAATAAATACTGAAATATAAAAAAATACCATATAAATAAATAAATAAAGAAATCAAAAATCAAATCTTTTAAATAACAATTTATTTATTTATTTATATTTATATAACACTTCTTTGTACATACATAAAACTACATAGTACAAATGGCGGACTTATTGCCTGGAGGCAATTTCTTCCAGTCAACCATCTGAGATTAAAAGTACATAACATAGTTTCGGCATATACATAATAACACAACCAGTATAAGACAGCAAAACAAAAAGTGAGAAATTACACAAATTCAGAAAGGAGAGGAAAATCAGAAAGGAAAGGGAGAGGATGAGGAGCGATCAAAAGGGATGGAAATTGAAATTGGGATATATGTTCGTTATGGAATTGAGAGGAAGAGTGAGCATTTAAGACGAGATTTGAAAATTGGAAGTGATGTGGCAGTTCTAATATCAAATGCTAAATTGTTCCACAGCCGGGCAGCATGAATAGTGAAGGAAGATGAATAGTATTCTGTAACGTGAGGTGGGATGGCAAGGGTTCTTTCTTCTCTAGACCGAAGTGGGAGTCCATGAGAGGCCAGCGGTTGAAATCTTTCTTTCAGATTTCAATAAATTTTTATCTATTCCTTTTTCATATTCACTATGTGTATATGTATGTGTGTGTATGTATGTATGTGTATGTGTGTGTATACGTGTGTATGTTTGTATGTGTATGTATATGTGTGTATGTATGTATATGTATGTATGTGTGTGTATATGTATGTGTGTGTATATGTATGTATGTGTGTGTATGTATATATGTATATGTGTGTATGTATGTATATGTATGTGTGTACATGTGTGTACGAGTATGCGTATATTATATGTGTGTATGTTGTATATGTGTATGTGTGTATGTATGTGTATGTGTATATGTGTATTTGTATATGTGTATTTGTATATGTGAATTTTTATTTTTTTCTCCTTTTTGGATAAATTATGGTTTTTATTCTATATTCACTAAAAAAAACAAAAATAAACTTTTATCATCTGTATGTATTAGCTGTAAGTTGAACTTGATTTGCAATTTATTAAATGATTCTATTATTATAAGTAAAATGTATGTAATATGTAAAATGTAGATATGTTATTTGCTCCTGTCCCAAGCACAAGTTTTTAACTTTTTTGGGACAGTACCTATTGAAAAAAAAAATTGTATTAACTTAAATATTTGTACTATGTGTATGTTCATATTATGTTACTCAATAAAAAAAAATGATCGAATAAGTTAAAATATGAAAAAGAAATAAATAAGTGAATAAATCAAAAAATATAAAAAAAAATCATATGGTAATGGTATATTATATAAAACTGGTGAAGGTTCAAGTATATAAGTTGGCATAATTAAATAAAATTATAAATGAATCAATGAATAGGGACGGAAGGGACTGTGGGGATGGAAAGGAAAAAAATAAGGAATTATATTTAGCGAATCTAGATATGAATGTTAAATAATAAAAAGGAAACATACCAATCCACCGTTTTTATATACATATTTGGAGGTGAATGATTAAACAGGCAGGACAACGTCTGCCGGGTTTTACTAGTGTATTATAAATTTAAAAAAAAATCAAACTTAGTGACACATTATCATATTTTAAACATAGTAAAAAAATCATTTTAAATTCCCTATGATTGTCGCCATATGAATGTTTGGGTGCGTATTTGTGTGTGTGTGTGTGTGGGTATGTGTATGTGAATATTATTAGTGTATAATATTCACCAAACATCTTGAACGAGCTTCCGGTTGTGCGGAGCGCAAATATGTGTTTTTGCTTCGTTGGTTTACGCGCAAACCGCCCCCCTTCTCGGCTAAAAGTTCAAGTTATTTGGCGACAACTATATATTTAATTTTCGTTTTCAAAAATTATTTGTAAATTTTCTCTACTCCTCCCAGCCCCCCTAGACAACATGTCATTATAGCTAAGCGTTATATCGCTAAGCGATAGAAATGTATGAAATTGGTTGCTGTCACGTGATGTCATAGCCACCAATTCCATACATTTACTATCGCTTAGCGATATAACGCTTAGCTTAAATGGCATGTTGTCTAGGGGGGCTGAAGCGCAAAGCTTCCTTATTTTCTGGGAGAATTTCCAATTTTACAAAAAATTATATATTTTTTCTTAATGTCGTGTAAATATTTATTTTGTACTTTTTAAACGGCGATCAATCATATTACTACAAATAATAATACTTAATTATTATTGTTACCATTATACACTTCCTCAAAAGAATTAGTAGATTGATGCGTAAATTGTAATTTATTTAATACATCAAAATAAAATGCAACAAACGCATCATCAAGCTTTCAATTGGGAATAGTTCACCCATCCAGATACTTAACATATCAAAGGATTAGGCTCTGAGGAGGTCGTTATACTACCTATCAACCCCAATGATTCCCGATTATTAACGTTTAAAAAATCTTTAACGATTCTACTTGTATTCGTTATTACCGATATCATTATTTTTTTTTTTTGATAAATCTAGTAAAATCTGGCAAAACGATTTTGGAATAATGCCAGAGGCTGACATAATGAACGGTAATATTATTATTACACGAATGCCGAAGTCTTTTAATCTCGTTACCAAAAGCGGTGTATTTTTTAATTTTTTCATCAAATGATTTCATAATATTTTGAGTTTCGAATATTAAGCCCTTAATGTGACGCGATGAACGATACTAGGGTGGTACTTATGTTCAGACATACTTTTCAGTACACTATAAGTTCCTAAAGAATTTTCAAGATTAATATGTGGAATGGAAACTATAAAATGACCAAGTTTGTTTGATTGTAAGTTTATACTAAAGTCATGTTATATATCCCGTCACCACTGAAAAAAAAAAAAAAAGACAGGGATGGACAATTGCAGCTATTTCTTGTACTTTATTAAATAAATATAAAGTATATTGTTTAGTACGAGCCTACAGCAGGGTTGACACAATCACGTCAAATAGTTGGTTTTCGCAATTTAATATATTTTTCTTTATTTTTTTTGTAGATGTCTGATATTAACATAGAATTATAATGTACAGAAGCCGCGTGTAGTACGAATTTCGAATTCAAATGTATGCCAAGTTTTTTTTACATGTGTGTGTGAGGCGGTAGATCGGTTGGTCTACGTATTATGTATGTAGGTGTACGTATACTATAAATTCGTCTGTTTCAGCGTAGTTTTAGTTGGCATACATTCATTGGGCTGACTAGGTATCTGTATCATATATAATCTAAGGATATGAATAATGAAGATATAAAAGATATATAAGGATATTAATAGTGAAGATATATATATATATAAAAAAAGAAGGGTAACGGCAGCAAATAGGGTGAACGGTGCATTAAGAACAATAATGGCCGATCCAATTATCTCAAGGCCAGCAAAGCTCGCTGTGCACAATGCAATAGTCGTACCAACATTAATGTATGCAAGTGAGACATGGACATGGCAGAAGACGCATGAAAGTAAAATTAACGCTGTGGAAATGAGGTCCCTAAGACGAATGTGTGGTAGAAGGATCTATGATAGGATAAGGAATGTGGACATCAGACAAGAATGCAAGATTGAAAGAGATATTGTGAGTAGAATGAAAGTAAATACACTACGATGGTTCGGACATGTAGAGAGAATGAACGATGAGCGCCTGACAAAGAAAGTATACAAGGCTGGAGAGAGTGGAATGAGAGGTCGTGGCCGCCCGAGAAATAGTTGGCATGATCATATAAATGAGATTTTGAAAGATGGTAATATACCATGTCAGAATAATAGGAGAGCATGTATGACGCGATGCATGGATGTAAATGAGGCAAAACACGTATGTCAAGATAGAGGTGTCTGGCATTCGGTCCTCTCTGCCTACCCCAAGTAGGGATACGGCGTGATGGTATGTATGTATGTATGTAAGATATAAAACAAATTGATGATTTTCTCAAGTATCGAATTATTATCTTTGTGGAATATTTAAACTCTATTACTTTCAGTATGAATTTTTATTAAAAATAGAATGTCAATTCTTATTATTAAAAATAAAATTACGTGTGTGTTGCTCTATTTGTCGAGAAACGACATTTTACGTTATTATTTTCACAATATTAAAATATTTTACAACAGTTATGTCAAAAATAATATAAAAAAAACAAAACTTATTCAAATATGGAATGATGAAATGTTGAAAAATGAACTATGAATAATGTGCGTAGGTAATTAATATAAAAAGTATCAAAATACAATAATTAACCTTTAGAAAAATATAGTTAAAAATAAGTAATATACCTATGTGATAGGTAAAATTATTGATTATTTTTCTTTAAAAATTAAGGTAATTACAAATTATAACTCAAAAATAATTTTAACGATACTGCAGTTAATTATAAGGCTCAAGCTAGGCTAATTATAAGGCTAAGGCTAGAGAAAATGGTGCATTAAGAACAATAATGGCTGACCCGATTATTTCAAGGCCAGCAAAACTCGCTGTGCACAACGCTATTGTCGTTCCAACCATAATGTATGCAAGTGAGACATGGGCATGGCAGAAGACGCATGAAAGTAAAATTAACGCTGTGGAAATGAGGTCCCTAAGATGAATGTGTGGTAAAACAATTTATGATAGGATAAGGAATCAAGATATCAGAAGAGAATGTAAGATTGAAAGGGATATTTTGAGTAGAATGAAGATAAATGCTTTGCGATGGTTCGGACATGTAGAGAGAATGAACGATGAACGACTGACAAAGAAAGTATACAAGGCTAAAAAGAGTGGAATGAGATGTAATGGGTCGACCTAGAAAGAGCTGGCATGATCATATAAATGAGATTTTGAAAGAGGGGAACATACGAAGTCAGAACAATAGGAGAGCATGTATGACGCGATGTATGAATGTAAATGAGGCAAAACAGGTATGTCAAGATAGAAGAGTCTGGCGTTCGGTTCTCTCTGCCTACCCCAAATAGGGAAACGGTGTGATGGTATGTATGTATGTATGTATTTTTATTTTTTACAATTCACTTTTGTTTACCACGTATTTGTGGTTTACCACGAATGAGCTATTTTATAGGATAGGTTTCGAAGCGTCCGCTTCGTCCTACTCTGAGCGTTGGTATAAAAGATACATTCGCGGTTGAAAAAAAGTGATTTTTACTAAAAAATAGTTCATAATATACGTCGTTTTTTTTATTCCAAGTCAGGTTTTTATTTTTTTATTTTTATATTACTTTTTGGACAACTTAGAGGTACTAAAGTCAAATGTTAATTTAAAACGCACCCAATAACAATTTGCCACATTATGGATATTAAAGATATGTGTCATCTCACAGACACAGATCTGGATCCGACATTTTTTGCCTATTTGTGGTATATCTCTCTAATCCAGAGATATCCTTTCTTGGATGGTGGGGTTTGACTTTTCAATGACTTGATTTTTTTACAATAAACTTTTTATTACAATTTTTCAATAATATTAATTTACAAGATTAATATGTCTATATACAAGTTACAGTCAATGTTGTTATTACTAGAGGAGGTCTATTTAGAATGGCAATCTATTATTTTTTTGTCTTAATAACACCTTTTAATTGTTCCCTATTTAAATTATTTATATATATTCTAATTATTCATCCTTGCATAGAAACAGCCAAAATAATATATATAAATATTTTAATAAAATCTAATTGGACGACATCTGTCAAAATAAACTTATATTACTTTATTATTTTTCTTCAAAGTAAGCAGTTAAATTGTTCTGAACCAAACTAAATAACTAGGTATCAATATATTATATCTATAATTAAAAGTAAACCACTTTTTGATTCTACATGGATTTTATTATGGGCGATAGGCCTATTTGGCCATGTTTGGGCATTTAATAGCTTATTATATTATTATCGCCCATAATAAAATCCACGTAGAATCAAAAAGTGGTTTACTTTTATTATAGATATAACTTATAATGGAATTCTACAAATTTAAAACTTCGTCAATCATTATCAATAAGTATCTTATTCATATGTTTATCCAAATAATCTACAGATGTGACTTTTCATTTAGGTTGTATTTTATTTTGATCAATCAGTAAATATTCAATACCTTACAACAATCCACATTTAAACGACGGATTTGCTACCTTTTTTTAATGAATACGTCCTTGTTGAAACAAGTACATATACATTGTGGAAGACCACATCTCGAAATTTCTTTCGAGCGCGCGCCTAGCGACGGCAAGTACATTTGTTTATCGCTAGGCCGAGTTCATCGCCCGCAACGTCAAATAAGTGACAATACTCCTCAACTGGGTATGACACTTCAAATAAATAAGTCTAGAAAGTTCGAGGACATTGAACTTGCTACCACCAGCGCAGCACTATTTAAGGGAGTCTACACCTCTACACGTCGTCACTTCATTTCCGTATTTCCGTCACTTCGATTCGTCACTTCACGCCGCCGTTACGACCACGCCGTCTCGCCGATACTTCATCTCTCGACCACCGGTCATCTCTCGACCCCGCGAGCACGATGGTACTTCACCATGCGAAGATTCGGACACTTCGAACACACCCGCTAACTCGCTCGTTATACCTACTCATCGTGAGAAAGTTCCTTTGTAAGTTATTTCATCAATTGTAAATTTACCTTTAAGCAAACTATTAATTGTGATCAATATACTCATTGTTAACTTTTGACCATTCTTTCTTCTTCTCTCTAAACCACTGTCCTTGTGTTCTTATTTCAAATCATATCCTCTTGGGATATAGTAAACTCTCTTCACTGGTAACCCCTCTGGTTACCACATATATTTAATAGTAACCACTCTGGTTACTAACTACTGTTGATTGGTAACCCATCTGGTTACCAATCAGCTTTAACATCTTACTACATTCCTTAAATTATGCATAAATGCTTGTGCTATAGGCGAATGAAACAAAAAAACTTGGTTGAAAGTTTTCGCTTCTCGTATTATTTTTTATGGATTTAGCGTTTATGCTCTCTTAATAATATTAGTGTCAACCCTGTCTCCTTTGTAATAAGATCAGTACACACGACCAATGACGACTGTCACACACACACACACACACACACACACACACACACATATACATACATACACACGTGCATACATAGATGTATGTGTGTAGTAAAAATAGTCGCCCCGTGACGTCACACGGGTCCGTGGCGCCTCGTTATTACCCCCGCCGGCGGAGGGCGCCGCCTCAGAGGGGACGACGCGTCCCGTAGCACGCCGCAGGCGCCCGTAACAGAAGGAGCTTCCCCTTTCAGGAGGTGCCTGCGCAGGCACCGGGTCAGCCGACGGTCAGGAGGGCGGACGGACCACCGCTCGGTCTAAAAATACTCGGGTTCATTTATCGGTCCGATTGGCTTGAAATTGAAAACATTCGGCCGATCAAATAGTACATACGTACACGACAGCGGCTCCCAAACTGTTTTATGCTATAAAATTTAAAATTCGTCAATATGTAGTTTATTACATTGATTATTAATTTTATTTTTCCCAATCACCCACGGCAATATGTTTTCTTTATCTTCTCAACTTATGAATCTGTCAATATTATTTTATTTATTTTTATTTTATTGATTTTATAGAACCAACAGTTTATAATATGAAATTACAATTAGGTATAATTATATGTAACAGGTTATAAACCTTTTAAAGGTTCTTTTAAATAGTTTAAACTAAGTACGTAAATTATTTAACAATTGCAAAAAATATATTTTTTTAACACAGGTAAGTATATTAAAATATAAAAAAGAAAATAGTAGCTAAGTAATATTAACTATTTAGCCATCCGCATCCGTAACAAAAACGAGCTAATACTAGTTCGTTTATCATGTATATATACACACACATACACACCAACCAATCCACACACTTACACGTCCACCCACCCACACACTCCCACTCTTTCTATATCTGTCTTTCACACACACATACATATTGTTACCTATCTTATGCGAACACCCACACTAATTCACACATTTTTATCGTCTTTTTTTGATATAAGTATAGTACATAAGAGGTACATGTTTTATTTGTATTTTTGCTTCTT